>OY776123.1:62402637-67202637 GCA_963675135.1 Galeopsis tetrahit
ATAAGTGCCCTAGCTACTTGAAGAAGATGTTGGTGCTTTCTTTTAACAAGCCCATTTTGTTGGGGAGTTTCAACACATGAAGTTTGATGTATGATTCCCAACTTATTATAGAAGTCAATGAGGATAAATTCAGAACCATTATCACTTCTTAGTGTTTTAATTTTAGTACTAAATTGGGTAAGCACCATATTATAAAAGTTCTCTAAAGAGTGTTTAACATCACTCTTAACTCTTAAAAGATAAACCCAAGTACATCTACTGAAATCATCTACAATGGTCAAAAAATATTTGTGTCCAGTGACAGAGCATAAAGAAAAGGGACCCCAAACATCACAATGAATCAATTGAAATGCATAAGAAGAGGTGGAGGTGCTTAAAGGAAAGGATTTCTTCTTTTGCTTAGCCAATGGACAAATATATGAATTATTATGCAAAGTAGTGCCTTTTACATTCAATTCAGGAATATGTTGCAAACACTTTCTAGAAGTATGACCTAGTCTATTATGCCATAGATCAAACTTACAGGTGTCAAGCTTAGAACTACCAGAACAAAAGGAAGACTCTAAAGCAGAAAAGGCTGATGGAGGAGATGTGTGAAGAAGATACAGGCCTCTCACTTGCTCAGCAGTACCAATCACCTTCTTGCTCATGTTGTCCTGCAAAATACAATGTGAGGACAAAAAACTAACAGTGCAATTAGAGTATCTAGTCAAATGGCTAATGGATAATAGATTGAAAGTGAAATCTGGGACATACAAGACATTGTACAAAGTTAGATGCTCATTAATAGTGATATTTCCCATGTGTGTGGCAGTGGAGATAACATTATTGGGAAGAGACACAAGGATATTGGTAACACAGGGAGGTGTAGAAAACATGGAAAGATCAAAGACCATGTGATTTGTGGCTCCAGTGTCCAATATCCAAGTGGTAAGAGATGAAGATATAAAACATAGGGGAGAAGCCATACCAGAAGTGGAAGGGTGATTAATGTCCTCAGTGTGTATAGTGGTTGCACCAGCTACAGAGTGAGAGGAATCCTTGTTGCTACTTGGCATCTGAGTCTTAGAGGAACTCACAAAGGTGTTATATACCTCAGGATGGACAAGGGGGTTAGAGAGGTCCTTCTCAGGGAGAGTATTGAGGTAATTGCTGGCAGGTTTGTTGATGGCCTTAGAAGGAGGGACTCTAGGGCCTTTCCATCCAGGGGGAAAGCCAATGATGTAAAAACATCTATCAATTGTGTGGCCCAAGCCATCACAATGACCACATTTGAGGGGTTTCTTCCTGTCTCTATAAAATATAGCATTCTTGGCATTCATAGCAACAGATTCAAGATGAATGGGTTCAGGGGTGAGTAAAAGACTCCTCTGAGATTCTTCTTGGAGTAAAAGGCCATAGATTTTGGACAAAAGAGGAAAAGGAGATTGAAGCAAAAATTGGCTCCTAATAGTGGAATAAGAATCATGCAAGCCAAGCAAAAATTTCATTACAAAATCTTGTTCTTGGGTGTTGGACATTAGTTTAGGCAAATCACATGTGCAAGAATCCATAACACCACAAGAACACTTAAGAAGAGGCCTAAAACTAAGGTACTCATCCCACAAGGCTTTAAACTGATTGTAGTAGCTAACAGGAGATTGAGAACCTTGAGTTATGAAGCTTAAAGATTTTTCTAAGTGGTAAACTCTAGTGCTATCAGACAAAGCATACCTAAGCTTCAATTCATCCCATACATCTTTAGCAATGAAAAAATACTCTAAGGTTCTCTTAATAGCAGGTATGATCGAATTTAATATCCACATAAGAACAAGGTCGTTGGCTCTTACCCAAGCGGCATAAATGGCCGGTTCTTTATCTTCATCGGGAATGGGCAGAGAGCCATCGATGAGGCGACCTTTGTTCTTCACACTGAGACTCCGCTTGATGGCGTGGCTCCATGAGACGTAATTCGTTCCGTCAAGGGGCTCAAGGACAATCGCCACAGCAGGATTGGCATTCTGGTGCAGCGCCAATGGAGAAAAGGGGTTTAGGGCTGGGTCAAGAGAGGTGGTGTTTGTCATCGCCGTGGTGGTGCTAGAAGTGGAGTTATTGGTAGGATCGTTATCTGCCATGGATGCAAGCGAGAGAAAAACGCCAAGAACAGAAAAATCGAAGCCCTAGAAAAGAGGGAAACAATCGATTTGTGCGATTTTTGAAGGATCGAAGAATTATCCGGAAACTGATACCATGTTGATGATCAAATCATGGATCATCTTTCTTCATCAAGAAGAGAAAAGAAAGAACACATCAAGAAGATGGATTGAAGGAAAAATCTGTATTGATTACAAAGATACAAAGTGATGGATACAACTACTAATCTCAATCAAATATATAATTCTGAGATTAGTTTTAACTAACTAACAACCTAACTAAATAACTGCCCTTATAAGGGTCAACTAACTAATTTACAAGAGTGTATTTACTAAACTCCTTTAGATCCTAGAACAATTAGAGCCATGGTCTCACCCCCACGGCAAAATCGTTATGGTGATCACGGGTGCATACTCCGGCCTTGGCTTTGAAATCTGCCTCGATTTGGCCAAGGCCGCTTGCAGGATTGTAGCGGCGGCTCGTAGAGTCGATAGACTCAACTCTCTTTGTGATCAGATCAACGACCCGACGGGTGGTGGCACCCCTCGAGCTATAGCAGTGGAGCTCGATATCACGGCGAATGGCTCCACCATTGAGGTGCGTGTCGAGAAAGCTTGGAATGCATATGGTCATATTGATGCTCTAGTTAATAATGCTGGCGTGAGAGGTAGAAAATATTTTATATGAGATCAAAAATATTATTTCTCGTTTCAAAATCTTGTTATTTATTTTATTAGTACATGCATGTAACACGTTATTGTCGTTACTATATAAATAGTACACATTACAAAATTGAGAAATAAGAAACGCCTACATACTTTTTATTAATTGTATCTCTAATTAATGAACATGTATATATGTACCTAACTAGGTCATGCGAGATCATCACTAGATCGCTGTGTGAGAAGGAATGGAACAATGTGGTGACTATACTCTCCCTGGCTTTCCACTTTTAAAATTAAAAAAGGGGCCATTTTAAATGATGTTTTAGGTTGACTAGGCCCTTTAAATAAAGATCTTTTTTTTTATATATATATTTTAGATGAATTAGTTTTGTCATTACTTTTGGACTCACAATGCATACAAATCAACTCATTTATTTACTTTATAAATAAAAGTTTACAAAATTATCCCTCAATACTCTAGTACTCCTTAATTGTTGCACTTTTTTAAAAGTGTGTCCACTTACCTATGAAAGATATTTTGGGACGGATGTAGTATTTGTATAATCCAATCAAGTACAAGTACGTACAAATACAATATTAGAAAATTTTAAAGGACACTTAGTGTCATTACAATATTTTCAAAGGGAAGAAAAAATAGGAAAGGCTGGGAGGGTATAACCGGCATCAACAATAAATACATTGCCTGTAATGTAATTGGAAGAGTGATGAATTAAGAAATAAATAAGGGATGCAATAGTTGGATGAATTGTTCCCGTCACCAATGGAACAGTTCTCTTCATTACATTTTTGAACCCTTCACTGTCGAAAAGTTTTTCAGTAATTTGAGACATAACCACACCTGGAGCAATTGAGTTCACCTTGATATTGTAATCACCCAATTCCAATGCCATAACCTATTCAATACGAGTTAATCATTTGTTTCAACTTCGGTGTTTTACATTATAAATTATTAACATGTATCGTTTAAAAAATAATTAAATTATTTTCCGTAATAATAGGAGCGACGCGTGTTAATATATGATCCTTATATATAGAGTGGAACATAAACAGAGGAATCGAACTGGTAATACATATTTTGTCTAATCTCACACAAGAATTTGATATATAGTTTTAAAAGAAATGGTATGGGAATGATCAATGAGGTAATTGTGGTGATTAATGAGATCAAAATATGATCAATTCACGTTTTTATATCCTACTAGATATTTTAACACGTGTAGCTTCAATTTTATGGGAATGAAATCACCTTTAACATTTTTTGCATTTCACGTGTTAAAGATTCAAATAGTGAAACATGAAAAATGACACAAATGAATAATAAAATAAAAATAAAAAGTGGTTCTTATACTTGGTGTGAGATAATGAGAATAGAAATAAATTAACCATTATATATTCATTTTGATTAACTAACTATTCTTTAAACAACAATCATTTTGTATCACTAGAAACTACTAGATCAAAATTTGTAACATTAATCATTCTTATTGTAATTTCGCAAATTTATACCTTTGTCATGTGATCGATGGCAGCTTTTGAGGAATTATAGGCAACACCACCACGAAACATAACTCGATTTAGGCCGGCGATTGATGAGATGTTGATGATTGAGCCTCCACGACCTGGATCACGCATATGCAGACTCATGTATTTAGACACAATCCAAGTCCCTCCCTGTTAAGTTTGTTTTCACCTCGTAATTCCATTCCTCCTCGGACAACTCTGTCGCTGATTTCACTGGCCCTAGTAAACAAAATGAACACACGATCGAGATTCTATATTTTAAAGGACAAATTGTAAAAACGGAACTTATCCTTGCCACTACTTACACTTCGAGAACATAACTTTTGACTTTCGAAGGGCAGATACCAAAATTTTAAATTGTTACAAGAAAAATGGAGAAAATATTAATTTTGGTCCTGTAATTTTGTATTTTCTCAATTTTAGTTCAGAATGTATCAATTTTAGTCTTATATCTTGAGCAGAGCTCAATTTTAGTCCTGTAACTTTGCACTAAAATTGGAGAAATATTTAGGTCCCGTAAAATTTACCTTTCTTGAAAAGCGTCCCAAAAATATAGAAAATGAATTTATGTCGACCCATAATTTTTTTTATTGATTAATTTACATCTAAGTTTTGCCTTTACGTCCAATAATGAGAATTTTTTTAATTATGTCCCATAACTTTAACTTTTTAAAAAAAACATCCAAGAAAAAGGATACGTCCCATAATTTCGTAACTTGGTTAATTTACATCATTTTTTTTATTCTACAAATTGTAAATAGTGACTTGTAATTTTTTTTATCCCCATGACAATTGTTTTTTCACGCTATACAAGTCAAGCTCGTCCACGTTACAATTTATGTGGGTTATCCATAATTTTTATGCGCACGTGAAAAAAACTTTAGTGAAATGATACCGATTTAGTGTCTCCAGCAAAAATTGTCCATGAATGAATGAATTTACAAAATTATGGGATGTAAATTATTATTTTTATCTTTTTGGGACGTTTTTAAAAAAGGTGAAAGTTACTGGTCGTAAATTAAAAAAAAATCTTCAAAAATTAATATTGTCAGGACTAAAATTGGAAAAGTACAAAGTTACATGACTAAAATTAATACATTTATGACTATAATTGAGAAAGTATTACATGACTAAAATTGACACTGTCAGGATTAAAATTTAAAATGTACAAAGTTACAGGACTAAACTTGAACTTGACCTAAGTTACAAGACCAAAATTGATATTTTCTCTAAAAAAATGACATCAGGCAAATTCGCAGGCCAGAAAGGAAGTATTTCCGGGAATTCACATTTGGTCTGCATGTGAATTTGTCTAAGGTCTTTTTTTTGGAACAATTTAAAGTTCGGCATCTAGCCCTTTTTTTTGGAACTTGTCATATTTTAAATTGAATAATTCCACAGGTATGTATAAATGATATGGATTATTGTACTAGAATTTAAAAAAAAAAAAAAAATTGCACGCAGTTTGAAATAAAAAAGATTATGCTATATGAAAAATGAAGGTAAATATATATTTGTATACCTCTAACGCCAGCGTTATTAATCAAAACATCAATATGCCCAAAAGCATTCCATCCTTTCTCCACAGATGCCTTGATAGTCAGGCCATTAGATGTGATATCGAGATGCAATGCGATAGCTCGATCGGAACAAACTTCGTCTACACCACCAATTCGAACATTCTTGTAATAAAAAAAAAAACCAATTCGAACATTCATTTTATTAATTTGATTGCAAAGAGAGTTGAGTTTATCAACTCTACGAGCAGCTGCGACAATCCTGCAACCGGCCTTGGCCAAATCGAGGCAGATTTGGAGGCCGAGGCCGGAGGATGCACCCGTGACCATGACGATTTTGCCGTGGAGGTGAAACCATGGCTCCAGTTTGACTGCGATTTCACTTGCCATTTAACCCTACTAGCAATTTGTGATGCTTAATTTAGAGGCTTGTAGGAGTACTTATTTATAGTGTATGAATCATGAAACTTGCTTGTAATATCAGTTTATTGGAGTACCATTTAAGATCGATGCTATATAAACTGTATTTTATTTTTACCATCCTTAATATGCATTTTCATTTATGTACGAATTTTAAGAAATGTTGATAATGTATGTAAAATGTAGATGTAAAAATTAAAAACTTATATAGTTAAAGTTTTATATGCACTCAAGTGCACCTGTCCACCCGCTAACCTAAACTAGTCAATTAAAAAAAGGAGGTTTCTACCGTGTGTTACCATTTTACTCGTAGTACAAACATACACATTAATTCTTCATATATTTAAACTGATGTCATACTCGTTAAATAAATTATTTTCTTAATTATATACAATAATAAATAATTCACAAAATTTAACTATTCAATTTTTTAAAGTAAAAATGTGTAATATTTGAGAGGTGGAATACAATTATACTAAAAAATAAACCGTACTTACCGTACCCTTTTTCAATAACAAATAAGTCTACAATTCATGTCAACGTTATTAAATCTGGCGGCATAATGACGAATAATAGAACTATTACGTACCTAAATGGTAGTGCATTACTTTTTGTGGTCAATGGTTTAGATGTATAAAATATTTTAATAACGTTGCTAAAATTTATGAACTAATTGTTGGAATTAATGGGATTAATTGTGACACCCTAATCTAATTTAATTAATTAGATGGACTAAACGTTAATTATAAAATAATTGAACGTGACATAGTCGATCTACTCGCGGAGTAGATGAACGTGGTATATTTAATGTCTCAAAACCGAGTTAAGGTGAGTGAGAAATTAATTGTTGAAGTTGAGTGTTTCAACTTGAAGTTACGGAAGTCTCGAAATTGGTCTTCAAAGACTTATCCACGTGCGCGATTTTTTCGCGATATCATCCCAAGATTCGGGCCTGGGCCCACGCGTGATTTCAGCAACCTCCTAGGGTTTCTTCTGCCTATAAATATCAGTCTCTTCCCTCATAATTTCCTACGCTGAAATTCGCCCCTCTCTCCTTCTACTCTCCTCTCGTCCCTTTGCAGTGCGTTGTTCTTTCTTGTGCCGGATTTATATCCGAGAGTGTTCAGTTCGTACTACGTACGTTCGCCGAGACTTCTTATACAGTGGTGCTACTGTGTAAGAAGTAAAAGTCGTTTTACCTTTGGGAACAGAACGTCATACCAGTCGAGCACTACCTGGGCGTATTCTGTTCTGCGGGAAAAGGGTTTCCCTTGACTCGACTTGTTTGTTATCTGACTCTTCGATATTGCAGTACACACTATCACGGAGTATAGTTTTCAACACTAATTGTTTGTTTAGTATATGTCTTACACTACAAAAAATGCCTCAATTAGAGACCAAAGTTTTGAGACCGGCATAAATCAGTCTCAATTTGAGACTGATTTGGGACTGATCCTAAAAAAATTTGAGTTTTGAGACTGTTTTCAATTCGGTCTTTAATATTATGTTTCCAAACCGCTTAGAGACCGAATTTCAGTCTCTAAACCGAAATTAAAATTTTGATTTTGAATTTTGTTTAGATATCGACAATTCAGTCTTTAATTGGTATCAAATATTTTGAAAAGTATAATTTGAATTGACTACCAATTTTGACCGCTCGTTTAAAGACTATTTTCAATTCGGTCTTTAATATTATGTTTTTCAGACAACTTAGCCACCGAATTTCAGTCTCTAAATCAAAATTAAAATTCTTATTTTGAATTTTAATTGAAATTAAAATTCTTATTTCGAATTTTAATTGAAATTAAAACTCTGATTTTGAATTTTAATTGAAGACCGAAAATTCAGTCTTTAATTGGTATAAATAATTCTGAATCTCAAAATTTTAATTAACCGTATCAACTTTCATCGAATCTGGCTCTATGACTTTGTTCGAGAGGGAGGAATCAGAATTAGGAGAAGAGGAATTTTCGTCCATCATTGAGAGAGATAAATAAGTTGGCGATTATATCTATATTATATTAGATATTCATCCTAATATTGTATATATAGATAATTTTTAACAGTAGAGACCGCATATTTCGGTCCCAAATCAGGCGTTTGTTTTTATAGACCGATATTTTCGGTCTCGAATAGGTATCAAATTAAACTGTTTATTTTATAGATACCGATTTTAGTGGTATCTGAACACTCCAGAAGAATATTCTTAGATAATTTTTAACAGTAGAGACCGCATATTTCGGTCCCAAATCGATCCCATAATCAGGTGGTTGTTTTTATAGACCAATATTTTCGGTCACGAATAGGTATTTAATCAAGCTGTTTGTTTTATAGATAATTTTTAACATAGTAGAGACCGCATAATTCGGTCCCAAATCGGTCCCAAATCACGCGGTTGTGGTTATAGACCGATATTGTCGGTCCCAAATGTCACTCTCTCAATTTAAACCGACAAACTAACTTCTAAATAGACAATTCCTTGATTTTACTCTCCAATATCAGTTTGAAGATCTCGTTTCGAATTCAACCGTAAGATTTCTCATTCCCTCTTTATTTAAATTAATGTTTTCTCATATTAATTAATTAAGTGTTCGTTGATAATTTTATTTTCATATAATTAATAGATATGTATAATAGTAGTAAATAAGATAGACCACTGACGTTGTTATGATATCAAATCAAATACTAATTAGAATTAATTATTTTGAAAGATATCATAATCGTATGTGTACTATTATATGTCCAATTAAACCTGTTGAAAGTATGAATACATGTAAATTAGGTTTTAGAGTGAATTAATTGTCTAATATTAAATTAAAACTGTTAAAATATTTCACTCAAATTTTTTTGTACAATTTTATCTATACACATATTATAAGACCGAGTATAAGTACAATTTATTCATAATAATCAATTTAGAATTCCACAATTAATATTTTTGACTTAAGTAGTTAATACTGACAAATTAAGTTTTTAAGAAATAACTGAATTCCCAAAATTTTACTTTATATGATATACGATTCAAAGTTGATCTACTTGAAAGTCAAACAAATTAAAGATCTTGAATTAATTTCTCATAGAGCATACCCTGTTTGCTATCAAATTTTTTAGCTTTAAATTTTGGATTAACGATGGGCTCCACCACATTCTTCTCACATATCTACCAAATTAAATATTATTATTAACATTATTAATTTTAGTACAATAATGCAACAATATTTATTCTTTGAATATAATAATATAGCAATATTTATCTTATATACATATGTCAATTATATAATCATTTTAATTTTGAGTACGTATAGATGGAACTACCGGATCGTCGGTGGATGTATTATACTCCTCGATTCGTTAATGGAAGTACGAACAGTGAATTTTACAATCAAGTTCGCAAATTTATTGATTTTGCGAAGACGAGGCCACAATATATGTTTAACGATAAAATCAAGTGTCCATGTACTTTGAAGAAGTGTCAAAATAAAATATTTAAAAGTAACATTGATTTTTTAAAGTAACATTATTTTTACAATTAATTCAATAATTTTTATCAGTTAATATATGTGGAAATGATTTAATTATTTTGGACTTCTTTAAAGTAACATTGATTTTGAAAATTTATTATTTAAAACATATATAATAAAGAAATTAATTACATATGTATATAATTATTTTTAAAAGTTACACAAGACAATTACTTGTCAAAGTGGTGGGTGCCCATCCACCAGGGATCAATTCCCACAAAGGCCAAAATAAAATGGTCAATTAAATAAAGTGGGTGTGGGTTGGCGGTGCGGGTCGGGTCGGGTCTCGAAGGCGGGTGTGGGTGTGGGTTGGTTGTGCGGGTCGGGTCGGGTTAGCGATGCGAGTGTGAAGGTGGGTGTAAATAAAGAGGGTGGGTGTGGGTCAGCGGGTCGGGTTTCGGGGGCAGTTGCTGGGTAAGATCTGAGACCGATGTGAGACTGTTTTAGGCCCGAAAATAGGTCGGGCCGACTCACGTTTAGGGACCGTTTTAAGACCGAATTGCCGGTCTCTCATTTAGAGACCGATCGACAATCAGTCCCTAATTTGAGACTGTGCCATAAATTCGGTCTCTCAATATTAGGTACCGATAAAATAAGGACCTCCATAAATCGGTCCCAAATCAGTCTCTAACGTGTGTTGAGACCGCCTTTACAGTCTCAAAATCGGTCTCTAATCGATGCGTTTTTTGTAGTGTTAGTTTCATCAGTTCTATTGCTGTGAATTGTGTTATTAAATTAGTTGATCATTTCTATTAGTTATCATTGACAATTTTAAAAACGGCAACTATGGTTAAATTTGCATGATTGAGATTTGAGATGTGTGAAAAAACTTGAATAATTAGGTTGATTAATTAAACTAACATAAGGTATGATGTATTAGGCTTATTCATACTACCGGCCATATTTATTATATATGCCGCCAGATTTAATAACGTAGACATGAATTATACACTTTTATTTGTTATTGATACTCACGCTACCTAAGTTGTAATTATATACATGATTAATTAATGAATTTATGAATTAATTGTTTATTTAGTATATGTCTTAGTTTCATCGATTCTATTGCTGTGAATTGTGTTATTAAATTAGTTGATCATTTCTATTAGTTAGCATTTACAATTTAAAAAATGGCATAATGACGAATAATAGAACTATTACGTACCTAAAATATTTTATACATCTAAACCATTGACCACAAAAAGTAATGCACTACCATTTAGGTACATAATAGTTCTATTATTCGTCATTATGCCGCCAGATTTAATAACGTTGACATGAATTGTAGACTTTTATTTGTTATTGATACTCACGCTACCTAAGTTGTAATTATATGCATAATTAATTTATGAATTTATGAATTAATTGTTTGTTTAGTATATGCCTTAGTTTCATCTGTTCTATTGCTGTGAATTGTGTTATTAAATGAGTTGATCATTTCTATTAGTTAGCCTTTACAATTTAAAAAATGGCAACGATGGTTAAATTTTCATGATTGAGATTTGAGATGTGTGTGAAAAAACTTGAATAATTAATTTATTAGTCTGATTAATTAAACTAGCATAAGGTATGACGTATTAGGCTTATTCATACTACCGGCCATATTTATTAGGCTTTTGTAAGTTTTCATGGGACCAATACAAATACATGGTACATAAAAAATGTAGCAATAATTTAATAGGTTCTGGAAAAAACAAGTTTAAATTTGATTCAATTAATCCTACTGATCATATTTCTAACAAATATATATATATATATATATAAATAAATTTAACTATTCAATTTTTTTAAAGTAAAAATGTGTAATGTTTGAGAGGTGGAATACAATTATACTGAAAAATGAAAAATAAACCATACTTACCCTTTTTCGATTATTATTGTAAACAAACTTGCGACAAAGTGGGATAGCTCAAGTGGTTAGAGCACCAATTGTAAACAAACTTACTAATTGCACTTTTATTCATTTTATACATCTAAACCATTGACCACAAAAACTAATGCTAATAGTTCTATTAATATTCATTCCTAAGTTGTAATTTGACTTGATCGTATTTTTGTACTTTTCACTTCCATCAAAAAAAATTGTAAACAAACTTACTAATTGCACTTTTATTCATTTTATACATCTAAACCATTGACCACAAAAACTAATGCTAATAGTTCTATTATTCGTCATTATGCCACCAGATTTAATAACATTGGCATGAATTGTACACTTTTAATTTATTTGTTATTGATAATCACGCTACCTAAGTTGTAATTCCTAAGTTGTAATTTGACTTGATCGTATTTTTGTACTTTTCAAACAACAAAACGATCCCCACAAGTGTATGGGTTCGATCGATTGTAGTATGAAAGCACGACCAAGTAGTTTTTCGTTTCAAGGACCTAGTTGAATGTAAGTGAATCCCTAAAGCTACAAGTTTGCTTGCTATTGTAGTAACGACACGTGTTTGTTTTTGGATTTTCGGAAATTAAACTAAGTATATGAAGCTAGATTAACTAACATGCAAGAAAATTAACAATCAACACAAAGAGACAAGAAACAATAGATAAACTAACTTATACTAAATTTAACGCAAACAAGAATAACAAGACAAATGAAATAAACGAACTAACTAACTTTCTTGTGAAAGTGCAAGGAAAGAGTATTGCGTCGGGTGTATCCATTTTCTGGGTAATTTAATGATCAAACGAACCAATTGCATGAATATATGAACCTTCGGTTTTGGGTTAAGCTATAGGCTATCACTCATTTGCGTAGACCAATCCCTCGTGAGGCTTAGGTGAACACGTGCATTAATTAGCAATTATAGGATCTAATTAATACCGTAAGCTCCTAAGATAGTGAATCGTAAACACTTTCAACACGGTTACTAATGCTTACGATACGCCCTCTCACCAATCTCCTAGACAGCCTCTATTCAATTGGTGTCTAAAGTTGTCGGTCTAGCAATTAACCCTCTCTCGATTAAGCTAATTACTAATTTACTTATATTCAATTAACCAAAGCTCACACTCACACCCTCAATCATGCAACCCAACTCTCGTTGCAATTAGCATAATCTAACATGCTCGCTAATAAGGTTGAATAACTAAATGAATCATTCACAACACAACAAAAGAAGCATAAACACTCAAAACCTAAGCTAATCATGCAATTAATCCATAATTACACTAAACACCCATCAAAACATCCACACCCAAGGCAATTAAAACTTAGCCCATGGTTCTAGAAGAGAATCCCATGGCTACAACACCTAATAATATCAAACTCATGGCTAATATTAAGAAAAATTGAGAAATGATGAAATTACCAAATTGAATTGTAAAATAGAGAGATGTCACCTTAATGTTGTGAATTTAGCTACAACTTCATGAAATAAACAAATCTCAATGGTAATTGTTGCTTGGAATTGAAATCTAACAAATATTCTAGCTATTTTATGAAGAAAATCACAAGAAAAACTTCTAAAAACCTTCAACTATGTGTTTGTATGTTGATGCGGACAAAATATGTCGCCCTCGGAGATGGTGACACGTGGATATAAGATGAGTAAGATTAGTTTTAGTGATAATTGAATAATAGTCCGAGAAGTAGGATTAATACACCCTGAGTCCAAAGAGGGAAACAGGTGTAATTGGGCTTTTGGCCCATATTCAGGGCTCAATTGTTCTTGGGCCAGGTATGTTTAGCCCACGAAGGAAAGGCTTGGGATCCGTTCTTGATGGATGAGGCCTAAGAAGAATTCAAAACAAGTAAGTAGGAGGAGTCCACTTGGAAGACCGAGTTTGGTGGAGCGGTTGAGAAAGGTGGGTGGAGAAAGAGTCTTCCTCTCTCCCACAAAACGGAAAGAGGTATATAAACAGGTTTGTCTCACTTCATTGACTACGTTTTTTATGCTAGATCCATATTATATACAATTCTTATTGAGCATTACGCTAAGAACCAAAAAGAAACTCCATATATCTGGCGAGAATTTTCCTTGAATTACAGGGAAATTCCTCTTCGATTCTTCCGAGAAAGATTCTGATTTGAGCGTCGGAGATTCCACGCCGGAATCCCTTCCGACGTGTTTTTGCAGGTCTTTGAGGATATTGAAGGAAGACTGTTCGTGAACACGCTCGTAGAGAAGTGACGATTTAGGCCCGGGATTCTCATTATCCGCACGGGAATATTCAGTATCCTTAGACGTTATTTTTCGACGCAACAACTGGCGCTGTCTGTGGGAAGCTTTTGAGCTAAGAAGTGAGAAAGTTCCATACGCAATGGGTGGAGAACGAGATGTTATGAAGTAGGGTAAAGAGAAAGGAGATCTTGCCCCCTTCCTTCGCTTCCGCCTCCACCGGGTTTTCCTCTTAACAGAAATATAGGGAAACAACCCGTAAACCCTACATTGGAAGATAACCCTCTCGCACCAGAGGGGAATGCGACAGGTACCTCAGGAGCCTCTGGAAGTGGGACTAACAGAGATACCCCTCTTCCCAACGCCCAACCAGAGCTCTTGACCCTCTCTCAAGATCAATTAGACGTGATGATCGCACAAGCGGTCGAAAAGATAATCGCCTCTCGTGGACTTCGCCCTCTTGGGCCTGTCCCACCAGTCAATGAGGGCACGAAACAGAACCCCCTGGACCATGTCATTGATTCTCCTCCGGTCCCTTCTAGAAATGAGGGCCCCCCTCGAGATCAAGAAGAAAAAGCGCCCTCCCAAGCCGAGAGAAGCATTCTCAACCGACCCCCCAGGAGGAACACGGAGATGACCCCTGGTGGGATCACTCTAGACACAGAAACAGGAGAAAGCACAGATGACACTTACCAAGGAGCAGTTAGTGACCAGATACAAGCCCTTCGGAAGGAAATGAAGGATATGCAAAAACATATGATTGACAACGTAAGTAGACCTTCTTACGTTACTGGTTATCAATTTTCCTCTAGTATCTTGCAAGATGAATTGCCTTCTAATTTTAAATCTCTAAATTTTGAATATGATGGTACCTCGGACCCGTACGAGCACCTTATAAGGTTCGAAAATACCGCCCTATTACATCGCTATGGAGAAGGTGTCAAGTGCAGGGTTTTCTTAACCACTCTATCCAAAGCTGCACATCAGTGGTTTACTCAGCTGGGACCAGATACCATTCATTCGTGGTCGGAGTTTAGCGAATTGTTCCTGCATCAATTCGCCAGTGCTAGAAGGCAGCCTAGGGCTACCCTCACCTTATTTAACATGCGACAAGGATAAAATGAGAGCCTTCGGGCTTTTCTGAAAAGATTCAATCAAGCAGCCTTGGAGGTACCTACGGCCTCTTCGGAAGTCAAGATCAATGCCCTCACCAATGGGTTGAAAGACGGAGACCTATTTACCTCTCTAGCTAAGAAACCAGTGCAGACCTTTGATGAGTTACTAAGGAGGGCCGAAAAATACCTCACCCTCGAAGAGGTACGGAAAGCTAAGCGCTTCGAAACCAGGCCGGTGGGAGGAAATGGAGAACGAAGAAGGGAAATGATACCAAGGAGACCTAGTCCAGAGAAGCACATGAGTTCAAGGAGGCCTGGGATTGCAAAGGAGGAGGAAGTAGCGCGCTCAGGCCCCATGGGAAGATTTGAAAAGTATACCCCCTTGAAGATAGAACCAGCGGAAGTTTTAGAGGTGGCGGGAGATCACCCCAGTATGAAGTTCCCCTACTCTAGGAACAGGGGTCCCCAGAATCCCAAATCCGATAAGTTTTGTCGGTTCCATAATGATTACGGGCATGATACGAACCAATGCTGGCATCTAAAGGACGAAATAGAAAGGATGATACAAGCAGGACACCTTAAGGAGTTTACTTTCAGGGATAGACAAGGCCCTCGAGGGCAGAAGCGGAAAGATCTAGAGGGAAGAACATAGGAAAATAAGAGGGAGCAGAGGAAGGTAGAGGAAGACCAGCCTTCCCCTCCCCAAAAGAGGGGAACGATCCATATGATTATGGGTGGCCCTGCTGATAGCGATTCCTTTAGACAAAGGAAACAAAGTATCCGATCGTTGAAGGTGGAGAAAAACGTGGAACATCGAGGGATAGGAAAAACGACAGTAATTCCCGACATACATTTTGGATCCGAGGATACGGGAGCATCCAGAGAGACTCATAATGACGCTCTAATGATCACTACTGACATCGCAGGGTACGATGTGGCACGAATCTTTGTAGACACGGGAAGCTCAGCGGACATCAATGGATTTGATGTACATTCTCATCTTTGGTTTCCAGAAGGCATAATTCGTGCCATCTAGAATCGGAGGCTTTAGTGCGGGTGAAAGTGGATACTCCATTTCAGATTTACACACCCTAAGAAGAATCTCTACTTAGTGTATCAAGTAGTTGGCTCTGATACCAACTGAAAGTGTGTGTGCGTGCGAAATCAGAGATGTTGTCTGTTGTGTTGGCACAGTCTAGACAACACTATGCAGCGGAAATTAAAATGCACGTACTGAAAATAGAAGTATTCAAAATTTGCATAGATTATAAAATAATCTATGCTTCACTATATTAAATATGTGAAACGAGTACAACCTCTTTGAGGTGTATAAAAACACTACGAAAGTGTATATGATTTACTAAGTTCTATGAAACTATCTCCCTCATAGATCTATACACATAACCTAGTAAATAAGACTATGTTCTAACACACTATTATTCGGGTTTACAATAATGTGAAGAACTACAAGAAGAAACAAAGATTTTCCTAACTAGAAGCGTATATAGCGTTCAATAGAGTAGTAGTCGATTTTAGCTTTCTTTCTTGTGTATCTTGTGTTGAGGGCAGCTTCTGTATTTATAGGCTTCATGGACGAACTGCCATCAACTCCCATGATCGTCTCAACTGTGAGATCATGCGGTTAGAAACTTCTCTCCACCACTCCTAGAATTTAGGGACTTGTTATACCATGTCTAACAACTTCTCACTCCCACACAGTGGCATGACTTGGTGTTGCCCACGTCTTCTAACTGCTCTGGGGACATCATTAGACAACAAGCGTAAGATAAGAGTTAGTGAGAAAACGAAGGGTAAATTCTGATGTTGCCGTAAGATAAGAGTTAGTGAGAAAACGAAGGGTAAATTCTGATGTTGCCATAAGTGTTGGGAACATTAAACACAACACTCGGCTGTTAGTGTTGGATCATTAAACAAAACACTTATATCAACATCAACACATTTCGTTCGTGAGCTTGTATCTGCTGGTCGGTTGCACACTCAATATGTTCCAACACATCTTCAGTTAGCTGACATTTTTACCAAGAGTCTTCCACGTCCATCTTTTGAATTTTTACGCTCCAAGCTTTGCGTTTGTCTTCATCCCACGCAATGCTTGACGGGGGTATTAAGAGAAATATTGGTATTAAGGGAAATATTGTATAAAGTCAATATTGTTGTATCTTTAGATTAAACTCGTTGATTTATTCTCTTTGATTTGATTTCCCATAATTGTGGAGATCTTGTTGTAATCCCCAAGTAATCTCCAAGATCTTGTTGTAATCCCCAAGATCTTGTTCCCCAAGTAATCTCCAAGTATATATCAGTGAAATACATGCTTCATGGGTCAATTCCTCAATTAAAATAACAATCCTTTGGCAGTTTGAAATTCTGTAAAAGAATTCGTTAGGAAGAACTCCTCAAAATACTAGGGGTTCTTATATAGGTAGGGAAACCCTAGTAGAGTTACGTTCAAAACGTGAGTGCGGGCCTTTGAGCCCAACTCTTTATTTTATTGATCGACTCCATCAAAATGTCAAACATTAAATTAATGTATTTATCATATAATATAATATATTCAATATATCATTTAAATATATTATATCTAATATATAAAATTATGTGATTGAATATCATATAGTTCTATCTAATAGAATTATTAAATTTATCTATATATTCAGATCAAATCAAATATGTAATTTAATCAACATTAATTCTTAATTGAAATCAAATAATCTCAACATAGGAGGTACATTACGAGAATACCAAACTATACTATCAATTAATCCACAAGGGTTAGTTTTGTGTGAAATATTGCATACATGCAATGCATTTCTATTAGACAAGTCAAAACTCTAAACTCAAAAGTCAAATTAAGTCAATTATAAAAAATTCGCGGGTTATAAGCCTGGATCCGGGTTGTCCAAAAAATTCGCCGGTTGCAAACAAGTTGTTTACTACATGATCAAAATATTGTTACTACAAGGCCAAAATATTACCACTACAAGGCAAAAAAATTAATACTACATGTCAAAACATTCTGATAAATTCACCAAAAAAATTAAGTCTTCAGAATATTTTTGAACATGCAGTAATACACTTTTGACCTAGCTTGTAGTGATAAAATTTTGGTCTTGTAGTAACATTGTTTTAGTCATGTAGTAGCCGAATAAGTCAAAATTGTTTTAGTAATTTTGCCAAAAAAAAAAAATAAGTGTCTAGAATATTTTTGGACTTGCAGTATTAATACACTTTTCGGCTTATAGTTACAAAATTTAGGTCTTATAGTACATAGTTTTGGTCATGTAGTAAATTAATATTTTAGAGTGAAAATAAATATTCTAATTAAGGTTGACAAACTTTGACCCGCGTTGACCCACGGATTTTGACTAAATTTACATTAATTAGTCAATATTGCATGTATGCAATATTGCATATAAATTTTTGCCAATCCACAAATACTCTATTTAAGTCTAGAACATGATGATGTGTTTATTTAAATAAATTAATGACATTATCTCATTCTACTAATTATTATTTTTAGAGAAATTTTACAAGATCAATACAAATTATCAATGCATCTTCAAGTTACTACAACATAAAGTGGTCTTATATAACACTTATTTGTAACACTTTTATGAGAGTTACTTTATGTAACACATATTTGTAACACTTCTATAATTATATTGTTTATGTATCACTTTTGTATCTCTTTATTAATATGTACTCCCTCCATTTTTTTAATAAGTGTCATTTTGACTTTTTAATTAATTTTAAAATAAGTGTCATTCTGGGTTTTTTTCTTTAATTTTGACTACTTTACCCTTATTCATTTACCATATATATTGTTCATAAATAAATTCCATAAATATTGTTTATACCATAATTAATTTAGTTTATGAATACTAGCTACATTCTTGACCACATTCTTTATAAAATAAAATTTATATATAAAAATTAGTTATAATTAATGAAGGGTAATATAGACCACAATTTATAATCTTAATTTGTTGAAAAAAACTAAAGTGACACTTATTAAAAAGTGGAGGGAGTAACATTTTAAATGTAACAATTTTAATTAAGTAATACTTTTGTAACATTAATTGGGTAGCACTTTTATTAAATAATAATTTTAAGTAACCCTTTATTTAGTTAATATGCAACATGATTTATTAAATTGTATAATTCATTTAATTTATTAATAATTAACATCATTACATCTGAGTTTTTTTCTGTCTTATGTGTCATATCTCAAAATGCTCTATTTTGAAATTCTGTGTTCTTATGAATTCATATTTTTTATGGGTTTTTTTTGTATTTAATTTTCTTAACCGTTCCTTTAATTTAACTGTATTCTCATCTACGATTTTATTATTTTTTCATCTCATTTACAGTTTCCTTCTTTTCACCTCTCTTCTTGCTTCCTTCAAAAACCTCTCCACGCCTCTTCGCTCGATTTCACTCCACGTATGATGCCGCTTCTGACCGACCTCCATTGCTCAATGACATCTAATGTTTTTGGATTGCCTGCGCCTAAATTCTTAGGGGTTTCTTTCTAATCAATAATCTCCCCCTTCTCTCAATATTTTTGTACTGACTCTCATTTATGAGTTTTGATTTTATTAATTTCCCATTTAATCACAACGTTAATTTTTTGGATTCTTATTAAATTGTATCTAATTTTGATTTTTACTGCACACCCGCTGCCTCCGACCATATTTCACACCTCACTACCACCGTTGCCTCTGTAGCATGATGGATTTGTTGTTGATTATCCCAAATGCATCTGAACTTTTTGTTTGGTTTCTAATGGCGGTATGAAAGATGTTTTTTTGCAGAGACAGTGGTCATCTAGACGTTTTAAGTCTTGTTTGTATTAATTCTATATTAAAATTTTAAATTAATGATGCGTCGAAAAAGAACGCCTTCGGATATCAATCGTTCCTTTACGAGCACTATTAATCACGAGTTTGAACAGTTCGTTTATCCTTGGCAATCTTCACGTAAATCTCCTTGAGAATCCAAAAATGACCTGCAAAAGCACACCGGAGGGGGGCTCCGGCGTGGAAGCTCCGACGCTCAAGTCAGAATCGTTCTTAGGAGAATCAAAGAGGAATTTCCCGGCGAATAATCTGATGTTTCTTCTCAATTTAGTGTATATTTCGTAAGAATGTATGTATTATGTAAAAAACGTAACTAAGAATATAGAAATAACCTGCTTATATACTTGGCCCCTCTCTCGGGAGAGAGAAAGACTCGTTCCCCCTATATTTGCTCACCCATTCCTATAAATTCGGCCCACCTCCTTGAAGGCTTGGTCCAGGTCCCTAAATACTCGGCCCCTTCACATATTGACTCCTTCTTTTGACTGAGTTAGGAAAGAATGAGCCGTACTATGCGTTCCCCTTTGGGCCGGATCCCTAGGCCCAAAGGTTATTAATTCTCGAATGTGGGCTAAGGGCCCAATAACTCTCATCTCCCTTCTTAGGTCTAGGAGTGTATTAATCTATCCTTCAAGCTCATTGTCCTAATTAAGACCATTATAATTTATCCCGTTTCCACGTGTCGACTTTTCCCAGAGCGACATATTTTATCCGCATCAACCACTCCCCTACTCTCGTAAAAAGGATAATTTTTAAGAGAGTAGGAAAAAGTAATTAAATGAATTCTAAGAGAAATAATTTGTTCCTTTAATCACTCCTTCTTCATATTTCAAAACACGGAATACCTGGCACTTAATAATTATCTGAAGTCATCATGCCTTTTCCACTTCCACACGCCAATTCAATTTCAAAAATCTGCATCCATGTGTTCGCCCGAGGACCAACATTCAGCCGCCCTTCTTCAGCCACGCGCGCTTTAATTGTGAAGTCATTAATTCTTCTCGGTTTTTCCCCTTCTCTCTCTCTCCAGCGTAATTATTTCAAAACTCCTACTCATTCCACCAAAAACCCTCTTTTCTTTCCTTTCAAACTTATCCATTCTTCTCATTTTCGTTTCTATTTCTGCAATTAACTCCTCTACGCACGTTCACCGGCCACTTCGTCATCTCCCCCAAAACCGACTTTGCTTCAGGTATCTCCTCCTCCTTTTCCTTTTTCATTTACAGTAACTTCATGTCATCTTCAGTTCGAACCTCGTCGGACTCCATATCTATGGAGAGTTCGACTTCCAACTCACTCCCCATATTTCCCATAACTGACCTCGCCTTAAAAGATAAAATCTCCGGTTCCTCCATACTCCCTCCCGAGCGCGTCGCCGCCTTCCTACGCTCGGGAATCTTTCCCCCTGATTACATAGTTAGGGCAGCCCATAGGAAGGAACGCCCAAACTTTCCAGGTCCGAACACTCTGGCCTTCTGGGAGGCTCAACTAAAAGCGGGCCTCCGTTTTCCGATCCATCCCTACTTTTCTGAAATTTCTACCTACCTTCGGATACCTCTGAATCAGTTCACTCCCAACGCTATTCGTGCAATGTTAGGCTTCTATATTTTGATGAAGGGGAATGGTGGTGAACCCTCAGCCCAACTCTTCCTAACCCAGTATATGTGCAAGTTTGCGGATGGGTTCTTTTATGCTTGTGGCCGTACTTCCAGGACCGGAAAATTCATGGAAAAACTCCATGAAGGGGTCCAGGACTGGAAGGACTATTACTTTTTTGTTACAAACCCTTATCCTTGGGAATTTCCTCATGAAGAGTGGATTTATGAGAACCCTGGGGTGCCCCGTCCTCCTCTCTCTGTTTGTTCCTCTTTAAATTTGGATGTGATAAACCACTTGAATGATAATGTATCTGCCCATGGATTTTTTGACGTGATGAGCATTTGTAAGAACCCTAGAGCCCTATCTCATTTTGGTTTCGGTCGCCCCGATTATCCCCTAGGTCCCGATGATGGTAATACCATTTCTTTTCTCTTGGCATCGTCCTCAAGATTTAAACTGTTGTGATTGTTAACATCTTTTCATTTTTCTTTGTGCAGCTATGAGTTGGTTAACTCAAATTTCTCGTGATGCCACTCCTCTCTCGATGGTTTCTAAGTCTTCGGCCCCTGAAAGCTCCTCAAAGGCCCCTATTCCTCCCTCCCCAGTGAAACCTTCCACTAGGTCAGTTGCTAAGCGTACCAGGTCTTCTATTGAGAAGGCTATGATTTCCTCGTTGCCCCCTACCTCTGATGCCTCTAAAAAGAAGAAGTCCAAGATTAAGTCCTCTCTGCCCAATGTCACTCCCAATGCACCTGGTGAGATTAATGTTGATCATCTCATGGCTTTCATAGAGCGTCACACTCCGACCCCTGCCACGGAGGCGCTTAATGCTCTATCCTCGGACGAGCGAGTTGTGCACGCCGCCCACAGTTTCACTCAGGTAGATTCTCAATGCAGATACACTTCTAAATAATTAATAAGAGAAAATATATGCATCTTACTTCTTTAAATTGTTTCTGGCGTAGTTCGGTCTTCTATTCTCCGATGTAGCCGAACGGGCCCTTCAATCCCTTCAGCTAGTGGATGATCTTCAAAGCCAAGTCGAGCTAGAGAAGGTAAAGAAGGAGATACCTGATGCAGAACTACGGGACACTAACCAGAAGTGTAAGGTACTTCAGGCGGAGAAGGCGAAGCTTTCGGAGGAGGTTTCTTCGCTGAAGGCTCAGTTTGGTGAGCGGGTTGAACGTTTGGAGACTACTCTCCCTTTGGCTGGGGTGAAACTGTGCATCGACTCTCTTTTTACCTCCGCCATGGGTCAGAAGTTTTTGGGTACCCTGCACCGAGAATGGTTAGAAGCCTTCCTTAAGAGTACCAGCTTCTTGGGGGCAATGGGTGCATATATTCCCCACTTCATCGATCATGGGTTTTCCAACGCCGTGGCTGAACATTCCGCTCCTGGATTCAATGGCCGGTACACTCGTGCTCTTCGTTTGGATGAGTTAGCCACTCCCCCTAAGTTCCCTGAAGATCCTAAGGAAGACATCAGCACTCCCTGGTGGCTGCCTGGGATGAGAAAGGCGGTCTCGGAGTCGAAGCAAACTGCTCTGAAGTTGGACGACCTTGTACCGACGAAGAATTTGACTTTCCCCATCCATGTGGCTAATCCTGTGGCAACCGTGGCAGCCGGCGCTTTAGAGGAGAAGGCGGAGGGAGGTGGTTCCAATGGGCAGGTTGAGGAAGCAGGAGAAGATTTCGAGGGGAAGAATGATATTCCCCTTTCTTCGTAACTCTATTTCTCTGATGACATTTCGGTACTTTTAAAACACTTTTATGTTTGTTGAGGCCTCTAAGGCCCCCTTTTGGTATTTTTAGGAGACTCCACACTCCTGCGTTTTTCTGTGGAGGGCCAAGGCATAGTGCCCTTGGTCTGGGATATTTCTGTTTTATTTTCAGCTTGATATCGTACCTGCACATTATCACCTGGCATGCATATATATATATATATATCTATCTCTGCTATTAGATATATGATGTAATACCTATTCTGCTCTTTCTTTACTTGTGAATTTAGCATGTTTTTAGCATCTTCTTGACACGTAAAGGCTCTAAAGCTCATAGAGAAATCTTAAATGAGAATATAAGGTTTATGTTTCTATACTTACTTGGTGACTTGATAATGCTTCTAGTTTCTCTCTTAGAGTTAGAGTTTTTAGGGATTATACTCTCCCAAAAGTTAGAATTCATAGGGATTATACTTTCCCAAAAGTTAGAATATTTAGGGATTATACTCTCCCAAAAGTTAGAATTCATAGGGATTATACTCTCCCAAAAGTTAGAATATTTAGGGATTATACTCTCCCAAAAGTTGGAATTCGTAGGGATTATACTCTCCCAAAAGTTAGAATATTTAGGGATTATACTCTCCCAAAAGTTAGAGTATTTAGGGATTATACTCTCCCAAAAGTTAGAGTATTTAGGGATTATACTCTCCCAAAAGTTAGAGTTCGTAGGGATTATACTCTCCCAAAAGTTAGAGTTCGTAGGGGAATTTTTAGGGATTATACTCTCCCTGAAGTTAGAGTTTTTAGGGATTATACTCTCCCTGAAGTTAGAGTTTTTAGGGATTATACTCTCCCTGAAGTTAGAGTTTTTAGGGATTATACTCTCCCTGAAGTTGTTTATACTCGTAAGAGTTCTTAGGGATTATACTCTCCCTTAAGTTGTTTATACTCATAAGAGTTCTTAGGGATTATACTCTCCCTTAAGTTGTTTATACTCGTAAGAGTTCTTAGGGATTATACTCTCCCTTAAGTTGTTTATACTCGTAAGAGTTCTTAGGGATTATACTCTCCCTGAAGTTGTTTATACTCGTAAGAGTTCTTAGGGATTGTACTCTCCCTGAAGTTAGAATTTTTAGGGATTATTGGCAGGTTAATCATATCTTCCGCTACCATACCCCCTACTCCCCCTAGCTTTAGAGGCTGTCGTGTATAGAAGCTTTGGGAATTGTCTTTAGGCATTTCCCTTTCAAACCTTTATGAATTGGTGTAAGTCTTCCTATCTTGCAATATCTCTATCATCTTATGGTTTAGTCTTCAGAACATATTTATTATCTCAACGTTCATTATATGGACACTTGGCAGTTATCTCAGCACAATATTTAATGTATGAGAAACACTTCATCATAAAATCGGAATGCATAAGGGCCATCTTATCGCAAAATCAGAATATAAGAATCATCTCATCATCACATAATCATGCATTAAGGGAAATCGCTGGTATCTTCCAAAAACTATGCTCCATTGATTCAAAGTGTTTATCAACATAGGCAAATAAGGGGAACCTATGCCGGCCTCATTAAAAACCTCTCCGTGGTAAAACCCCAAGGGGAAACCCACGTAGAGGGAAAAAGAGTGCCGGTGAAGCAATTATTCGAATGAGAAATAAACATTTAAAATTGTTCATAAAGGGAAAGATGGTATGGGAATAACACCTTCCTCAAACATAAAACCTCTTCAAGTGGCACACGTTCCATGACCTCAGTATTTCTTTTCCCGTCATATCCTGGAGTTTGTATGCTCCACCTTTTAGGACCTGTATTACCTTGTATGGACCTTCCCAATTAGCTTCCATCTTTCCTGTGTTCTTCATGGCGTCTGCCCTCCGAAGGACTAGATCTCCAGCTTTAAAGGAGCGTGGAACTACCCGACGATCATATGCTGCCTTGATCCGGCTCTTGTATCTTTCAGCTTTCAGCCTTGCCATCTCCCTCTCTTCATCTACCAGGTCCAATGCCTCCCTCATCAACTCTTCATTTCTTTTCTCTTCAAAATAGGTGATTCGGTGTGATTTCAGTCTATCCTCGGGAGGTATTACTGCTGCTGCCCCATACACCAAATAGAAGGGAGATTCGCATGTAGCTGTTTTGGGGCTGGTCCTGAAGGACCAAAGGACGTTGTCTAACTCCTTCACCCATTTTCCTCCTACCTTTTGCAATCGTGTTCGGATGCCATCCACTAGGATTCTGTTTGTAACTTCCACCTGCCCATTAGCTTGTGGGTGGGCTACCGAAGTGAATCTCTGTATAATGTTCCATCTTTCGCACCATCTCCTTACTTTCTCTCCATTGAATTGTGTTCCATTATCGGAAACTAAGATTTTCGGCACTCCAAACCTGCAGCAAATATGCCTAGCCAGAAAAAGAATCACATTATCTTCCTCTATTTTGGCCAGGGGCACGGCCTCTACCCATTTACTGAAGTAGTCCACGGCTACGATCAAAAAATTTCTTCCTCCAGATGCTAAGGGGAAGGGTCCCACTAGGTCTATCCCTCATTTGGCGAAGGGACAGGGCGAGTACATGGCACCTATCTCTTCTGCAGGTACTCGTATCAAAGGTCCATTCTTCTGACACTTTTCGCATTTCTTCACATATTCCCTAGCGTCTCTGATTATATTAGGCCAGTAAAAACCCGCTCTAAATACCTTTTTCACCATCGTCTGATAACCTTCATGGCTGGACGCACAACCTTCATGGATATCCTTAATCACTAGCTCTGCCTCTCTTTTCGAAAGACATTTCAAATAGGGTTGAGTGAAGGACCTCTTGTATAATTGGCCTCCTAAGATACAATATTTCCTTCTCCAAGCTTTGGCCTCTCTGGACATTGGAGTTACTTGCCCCCTGTTCAACTCCTCCCATATTTCTTTCCTCCAGTCATCCCCTGCTGTTATCTCTCCGACCAGGGTTTCAGTAGCTAATTGATCTGCCACTAACAGGGTTACCTTTCCGTCTCCCTCGAATTCAGTGGAACTAGCTAGTTTAGACAGCCCATCTGCTTTCACATTCCCTTCTCTCGGCACCTGTATCACTTCAAAAGTATGGAATTTATTCTTTAGTTTCTTTACTTGTTCTAAATAGGCGATCATCCTCTCATCTTTGGCGAGGTACTCCCCCATGACCTGTTGCACTACCAGCTGTGAGTCAGAGTACAGGGTGACTTTTTGTGCCCCTAAATCTGCTGCCATGTTAGCCCCTCTAATCAGGGATTCATATTCTGCACCGTTGTTTGAGGTTGAGAACCAGAACTTAACGGCTACCTGTACTTCTTGGCCATCAGGATCAACCAACACTATCCCTGCTCCACATCCTACAGCGGATGCTGAACCGTCAACATATACTTTCCAGCCTTGTTCCTCTTCCATTCTGGTAGACTCTTGAATGAAGTCTGCTAAAGCCTGGGCTTTAATGGCCCTCCTTGGTTCATAATCAATATCGTATTCTTGTAATTCCACTGCCCATCTGACCATTCTTCCTGATAAGTCTGCTCTCCCTAGTGTCTGCTTCAAAGGGAAATTAGTTCGCACCATAACTTTATAGGACAGGAAGTAGGGGCGTAGTCGCCTAGCCGTTACCACCACCTCCAGGGCTGCCTTCTCCACCTCTGAATATCTGATCTCTGCCCCTTGGATGACCTTGCTCACATAGTATATGGGTTGTTGTGCGGAACCTTCCTCTTTCATCAGGGTTGTACTCAGGGAATGTTCCCCTACTTAGAGGTATAAAAGTAAGACGTCTCCCTGAGTGGGCTTAGTTAGCTTCGGAAGCTGTTCCAGATGGAGCTTCAATTCTTCGAAAGCTTTTTGACATTGCTCATCCCATTCGAACCTCGACCCCTTCCTTAACGTTCTGAAGAAGTGGTGGCTCTTCTCTGCGGACCTTGCTATGAATCTGCTGAGAGCTGCGATTCTGCCGTTCAGGGTCTGCAATTCTTTCAGGTTTCGAGGAGGTTGCATGTCGAGGACCGCCTTCACCTTAGCAGGGTTAACCTCTATTCCCCTCTGAGTCACCATATATCCCAAGAATTTTCCTGACCCTACTCCAAAAGAACATTTAGCTGGATTTAATTTAATACAATTTTCTCTAATTACCTGAAATATCTCCTTTAGTTCGTTAATGTGTTCCTCTGCTTTGACACTCTTAGCTAGCATATCGTCCACATAAATCTCCATGTTCCTCCCTATCTGTCCTTGGAACACCGAGTCTACCATTCTTTGATAGGTGGCTCCTGCATTTATCAGTCCAAAAGGCATACGTACATAACCGAAAGTACCACATGTCGGAATAAAACATACCTTTGGTATATCAAGGGGATTCAGTTGGATTTGATGGTACCCCTGATATGCGTCCATCATGCTAAGCAATTCAAATCCGGACGTGGAATCTACCAGTTGATCAATTCTAGGCAGGGGATAGTGATCCTTAGGACATGCTTTATTCAGATCTCTAAAGTCAATACACATCCTCCATTTGCCAGCTCCCTTGGACACCAGCACTACATTCGAGAGCCACTCAGGGAACTGTACTCTCTTCACATGCCCTGCACTCAACAGTTTATCAATTTCCTCTTTCACAATTAGGTTCTTCTCCTTACCAAAGTTCCTTAACTTCTGCTTCACTCGCTTAACTCTGGGGTCTACATTAAGGTGGTGCATTGCTATCTCTGGAGGGATACCCGTCATGTCTGTCGCCGTGAAAGCGAAGATATCCGCGTTCTCCTGAAGGGTGTGTATCATCTTTTCTTGGAGCTCAGGGTTCATGTGTGTACCTATCCTGGTTGTGAATCCCTCATTTCCTGGATAAAGCTCGATGCTCATTAACTCCTCATCTGCTTTGGCCTTGGGTTGCTCTTGCACTAGCTCACCCACTTTCTGTCTTTTCAATTCAGGGTCTTCGCCTTTAAATCTCTCCATCCCTCGGAACAGGGCCCTGTCTGCTATCTTGACCGATTCTACGTAACACTTCCTCGCTTGGTATTGGTCACCGCATATCTCTGCCACACCCCCCGAGGCAGGGAATTTCATCTTCATGTGGAAGGTGGAAATCACTGCCTGAAAGATATTCAAGCTCGGTCTTCCCATTACCACATTATACGAAGATGGGACGTCTACTATCAGGAACTCTATCACTTGCACACGTCGGTTAGGGGCGACTCCTAACCCTACTTGTAATAATGCTAAACCAAGGGGTTTATATTTAATTCCATCTTCTTGAAACACTCCAAGAACATGATATCAGCGGAACTCCCCGTGTCTACAAAAATTCTGGCCACATCGTACCCTGCTATATCCGTGGTAATGACTAATGCGTCATTATGGATTTCTCTGGGTTCCCCAGCGTCTTCTGGTCCAAAATGAATATCAGGACCCTCCGTCATTTTTCCTATCTCATGGTGTTCCATATTCCTCTCACTCTTTAGCGACCTAACACTCTGCTTCCTCTGTCTGAAAGAATCCCCGTCAGCAGGGCCCCCCATGATCATGTGAATAGTTCCCCTCTTTTGGGGAGGAGGTGGCTGATCCTCGGTGTTCTTCCTCTGATCTCTTCTGTTATCCTCTGGCTTCCCCTCGGGGTCCTTCCTCTTTTGTCCCCTAGGGCCTTGTCGATCTCTGAAGATAAATTCTTTTAGATGGCCTGCTTGAATCATTCTCTCTATTTCGTCCTTCAGGTGCCAACATTGGTTGGTATCGTGGCCATAATCATTATGGAATCTGCAAAATCTGTCTGACTTAGGATTCTGAGGACCCCTGTTTCTTGAATAGGGGAACTTCATATCAGGATGGTCCCCTGCCACTTCTAGAACTTCGGCTGACTCTATCCTCAAAGGGGTATATCTCCTCGTCCTTCCCCTGGGGCTCCAGGGCGCAGCTTCCTCTCTTTTTACGTTTTCCAACCTCCTTGAGGTTCCGTGCCTCTCTGGACTTGGCCTTCTCAGTGGGATCTCTCTTCTCCGTTCTCCGTTCCCCACTATTGTCCTGGTCTCCGAACGCTTAGCCTTCCTTACCTCTTCCAGGGTGAGGTATTTCTCTGCTCTCCTTAATAACTCATCAAAGGTCTGTACTGGCTTCTTGGCTAGAGATGTGAACAGGTCTCCATCCTTAATCCGTTGGTAAGAGCATTGATTTTGACCTCTGCAGAGGCTGTGGGTACCTCTAGGGCCGCTTGTTTGAATCTTTTTAAGAAAGCCCGTAAGCTCTCGTTCTCTCCTTGTCGCATGTTAAACAAGGTGAGGGTGGCTCTAGGTTGTCTCCTAGCGCTGGCGAATTGATGCAGGAACAATTCACTGAATTCGGACCATGAGTGGATAGTGTCCGGCCCTAGTTGTGTGAACCACTGTTGTGCAGCCTTGGATAGGGTAGTTAGGAATACCCTGCACTTGACGCCCTCTCCATATCGGTGCAGTAGGGCAGCGTTCTCGAATCTCATCAAATGTTCATAAGGATCCGAAGTGCCATCGTATTCAAAATTTAAGGATTTGAAGTTAGAGGGCAGTTCATCTTGTAAAATAGTGGATGAGAATTGATAGCCAGTGATGTAAGAAGGTTTACTTACATTGTCGGTTATGTGTCTCTGCATGTCCCTCATCTCTTTACGTAAGGCCTGTATTTGATCACTGACTGCTCCCTGGTACGTGTCATCCGTACTTTCTCCTATCCCTGTTTCTAAAGTGGTATCACCAGGGATCTTCTCCGTGTTCCTCCGAGGAGGGCGATCAAGGATGCTTCTTTCAGCCTGGGAGGGCACCTTTTCTTCTTGGTTTTGAGGAGGATCCTCATTCCTAGAGGGGATTGGAGCGGAACCGATGACGTATTCCAGGGGGTTTTACTTCGTTCCCTCGTTGATCAGTGGAATAGGTCTAGGAGGAAAAAGTCCACGAGAAGTGATTATCCTTTCGATCGATTGCGCGATCATCTCATCCAATTGATCTTGAGAAATAGTTAAGAGTTCTGGTCGAGCATTGGGGTCAGGGGTATCCTTATTAATCCCACTTCCCAAAACTTCTGAGATACCCGCTACATTCCCCTCCTGGGCGAGAGGGATATCTTCTGGTGTAAGATCTGCAGGCTGTTTCCCTAAATCCCGGTTTACGGGAAAGCCTGGGGGAGGTGGAGGGAAAGGAGGAGGAGTGAAATCTCCTTTCTCCTTAGTCTGTTTCGTCGGATTTTGTCCTCCACCCATTTAATATGGAACTTTTTCTCACGCTTTAGCTCAAGATGTTCCCACAGACGGCGCCAGTTGATGCGTCGAAAAAGAACGCCTTTGAATATCAATCGTTCCTTTACGAGCACTATTAATCACGAGTTTGAATCGTTCGTTTATCCTTGGCAATCTTCACGTAAATCTCCTTGAGAATCAAAAAATGACCTGCAAAAGCACACCGGAGGGGGGCTCCGGCGTGGAAGCTCCGACGCTCAAGTCATAATCGTTCTTAGGAGAATCAAAGTGGAATTTCCCTGTAATTACAGGGAAATTCCGGCGAATAATCTGATGTTTCTTCTCAATTCAGTATATATTTTGTAAGAATGTATGTATTATGTAAAAAACGTAACTAAGAATATAGAAATAACCTGCTTATATACCTGGCCCCTCTCTCGGGAGAGGGAAAGACTCGTTCCCCCTATATTTGCTCACCCATTCCTATAAATTCGGCCCACCTCCTTGAAGGCTTGGTCCAGGTCCCTAAATACTCGGCCCCTTCACGTATTGACTCCTTCTTTTGACTGAGTTAGGAAAGAATGAGTCGTACTATGCGTTCCTCTTTGGGCCGGATCCCTAGGCCAAAGGTTATTAATTCTCGAATGTGGGCTAAGGGCCCAATAACTCTCATCTCCCTTCTTAGGTCTAGGAGTGTATTAATCTATCCTTCAAGCTCATTGTCCTAATTAAGACCATTATAATTTATCCCGTTTCCACGTGTCGACTATTCCCAGAGCGACATATTTTATCCGCATCAATTAACTTAAATGTTTGTGTTTGTTTAGTTAGCGTGCATGTATAGGAAAAATAGTCTCATTAGAGTGGGGCACATGTTTTAAGAAAAAGGTAGATAAAGTAGATAAAGTAAGGGTATTGTGGGGTCAATTGTGAATAAAGTGATTGTTTGTAAATAAAGTTGATGGCAATTTGAGTAATTAAGTGGTGGTTGAAGGGTGATAGTTTCAAAAAAGGGTATGGGACTACATTTTGTGGACAAAGAATATAGGGCAAATGGGACTACTTTTCGTGGACGGAGGGAGTATAACATAAGCTATATATGCTTTGCTGCCTACTCTCTCGAAGATAAAAACACTTATACTTACACATTTAGATAATACTCCACATATATTGTCTTTTGTTTATGAATTTTTGAGAAATTTTGTATTATTAACTAATTTGAACAAGATTGGTGTAGTCTGAATTTTTTTTTTGATATTTGACAGAATTTGGAGGAGAATGTTTGATTCCTCCTACTCTTCTCAAGTAAAATATTATTATCTATTTTATGTTTATCAAACATGTCATTATTTATTTATTGACATTTTATGATTTATATTTCCAATTACAAATATGTGCTTCAAACTTGACTTCTCTCCATCATTCTATCTTCTTTCTCGATTGGGAAAATTGCACTTTTAGTCCCGTATGAATATTTCAAAATCACTTTTGGTCCTGAGGTTTGTAAATGGTCCTGTTTATTACATATTTGGTCGTGTACGATAGTTTTTGGATTGAAACCGTTAATTTTTGGATGGAAACCGTTAGTTGACCAAATAATTTTCCTAAAAAAGTAATTATATTTAAAAAATACAAAAATATTTTTAAAACTAATAATAAATTATACTTATAGAATTAAAATATAAATAAAATCAATAGAATTTAGAATATTAATGTTTTTAATATAAATGAAGAATTGATTTTTTTTTTATAGAAACTAAATATTTTTTTTTAATTCAAGAATTTGAATATAATTAAAAATTACTAAAAATATAATGTAATTTAAATTTAAATAACTTTTTTAAGAAATTTCTTGTATTAAAACTGAAATATAAAAAAAAATACAAATTTAAAAGAAAATTTTGAAAAATAATTTGAATATACAAAAATATACAATTTATATTCAAATATAATCTCCAAATTTAAATTAATTTTTAACCCCATATAATTTGAAAATACAAAAATTAAAATCAAGCCAAATACTTTTTATTTTTTTCGCATTGATTTGAGATCAATTTCAGATTTAATTGAATAATTTAATATTAATTTTATATATAATTGATTGAATTTTTAGATCATAAAATTATTTTAAGTAAATTTATCAAAATTTTAGTGATATTACCAAAATTTTAGTGATATTACCAAAATTTTAATACGATATTAGGCTTTTGGGTGTGTTTTAAGGGATGCGTGACTTTCACGCAATTTTCTTCCGTTAAAACAAACATAAATTTATTATGAGACTAAAAGTGTATGAAAAAAGACCGAAAGTGATTTAATCTCATTCTTACAGGACCAAAAGTGAAATCTGTAATGGTTTATGCAATTTTCATCCGTTAAAACTAACGAAAATAAACTACAGGACCAAAAGTGTATGAAAAAGGACCGAAACTGATTTGAACTCATTCTTACAGGACCAAAAGTGCAATTTTCTCTTTCTTGATTAGTTATCTTTTATGGGCAATTCTTATGGTAGTCACATTTTACAAAGTGACTACGCAGTCACTTTGTCGAATCGCGCCATGTGGCGTCGTAACCGTAAAAACGACCTGCTACCTGTCATACAGGTTTCAGTTATTTTTAGCATTATTTAAATTATATTTTGTTATTTACTATATTACCCTTCTTTTTAAATTTTATTTATATTTTACCTGCACCCACTAATTTAATGAGTACACCCCCTAAGCATATTTTTACTACAATTATCCGCACCCGCTAATTTAATGAATTCCCCCCTAATCATATTTTTACAACAATTATCTGCACCCGCTCATTTAATGAGTTCACCCCCAAATCATTTATTTTTTACAACAGTTATCTACACCCGCTCATTCTATGAGTTCACCCCCAAATTATTTTTTAACACAATTATCTGCACTCGCTCATTTTATGAGTTCACCCCCAAATTATTGTTTTACCACGGTTATCTGCACTCGCACATTTTATGAGTGCACCCCAAAATATTTTTTAAAAAATAATCACATTTAAAAGACTATATTATCCTTTTATTATTTTACACAAAATATAATAAAATAAACTCTAAAAAATCAATTCACCACCAAATCACCCATATTTAAAAAAAAAAAAGCTGTTGGGATATGAATCCTAGAACAAGTCCTAAGTGATCAAAAGATAAGATGAAGTTTTGATAAGCCAAAAGTAGACTTGAATATTTTCTAAGTGTTGACTGATCTAGTCTAGTTATGTAAGTCGTCTTGAGCAGATCAGTAGAGTTCACAAGACAAGTACGCAAGTTATGTTTCGAAAAGAAAAGACAAGTACTTATAATATGATGATACTTTGTATTAATTGTTTAGGTTGTTACTGAGCTATATTAAAGATTGTATAGAAGCTCATGATTTTCGTATGTAATAGATATATTCATTGTATAGATTCATAAGTTGACTAAGCTATTTTATAAAGCTTAATGTAATGTAATAGTCTTGTTAGGATTAGATTAGTCTACTACTGAAGAAGACCGCACAAGAAGAAGAAGAAGTCTACACAAGATAGGTGCGTGAAGACAAGACAAGACAAGTCAACATACAAGAAGGATGAAGTTAGTTATTCAAACACGTGTGAAGATAAGGATTGAAGAGTTAGTTAGAAATAACTAATTAACAACAGAAACGTGTGGATGGATAAAGCTTAACAGTTGCAAGTTAGTTTTCAAGAAAAGTTGGTTACACAACTAAAAGTTCTTGAATATTGGAAGTCTATAAATATCGCAAGGTATTGAACGATTAAAGTCTACTGCAATACTGATTACTGAAGCGTTATTGAAGCATTCAAAGAAGCAAAGTACTCTCAGAGTTTGAAGTTCAGAAAGCAAGTCTGCAAGACAAGTGAAGATCAAAGAAGACTGCTACTGAATAAAGAAGTTTTATTTTTACTGTTTCAAGTTGCTAGATACTTGTAAATCTCTAGTAAGATCGAAGAGACACTTGGTAGTGTTGTCGAGAAGATCTAAGTCTTATTTCTTGGGACTTAAAGCTACAAGAACACACATTACTCCATTAGACGAGTTAATAAGAATATCACAACTGGGTTTGTGAGAGTGGACGTAGACAAGTTGTCGAACCACTATAAATCTCGTGTTTGATTTACTTTACAAGTTTTGTTTGTTTTTTAAGTGATTAACTGTTTGATTGTTTAATTACATATCTGAACAAGACTAGTTGAGTGTTCATAACAGAGTTTTCGAAATAAGTTGAGTATAAACTAGAATTGGGCTCATTGTCTAATTTCGTTATTCCGCATATTGTATTCTGATATATTGAAAGAATTTTGAAAAGTCTATTCACCCCCCTCTAGACATTTTCACTAGCTTACTCAATATTAAACTCAACTTTGGGGACCTACAAGTGGTATTAGAGCAGTAGTTTACGAACTGCTGTTTCTTGATAACCGACTTAAGACTTGGGTGAAGTCTTGGTCCGTGATTGTATTTGCTTACGTGTTCTTGATCACTGTTCTTGAATATACTCTTTTCTTGACACTATACTGTGCTATACGTATCTTCTTGAATCATGTCGCTTGAAATTAGTGCTAACAAGTTGCCTAAGTTCCAGGTTCAGGACTATGACTATTGGAAGTTGAGGATGGAAGCCATCTTCAGCTCCACGCACGAATTAATGATTTCTGTCGTCACTGAAGGTCCGATCGTGACCATGATCCCCAATACTGCTGCCCTCGACAAGGACAAAACCGTGGGTACTCTCGTCAAGAAACCCAGGTCAGAGCTAACCTCAGAAGAAATGAGGCAGAATAATTTGGATAGCTTGGCCAAAAATTACATCTTACACACTCTTCCTAACGAGTATCTAGGAAAAGTGTTAAAATGTAAAACTGCCAAAGAGATGTGGGACCGCTTAGCTATCATTTATGAAGGGACATCTCTGATCAAAGAAATCAAGCTTTCCATAGCTGTCCAAAGATTCAAATCATTTAAAATGAAAGCTGGTGAAACTATAGACCAGCTGGATACTCGTTTTACCAAAATTATGAATGATTTGGAGGTCCTTGGAAAATCGTATACTGCTCGTGAAATCAATCTTAGGATTCTTAAGAGTCTTGATGCCAGGTGGAAGATGGTAAAAATGCTTGTTAAGAATACTCAAGACATAGACATATGGACAGCAGAAACCATGTTTCAAACTCTAAAGGCTCATGAGTTTGATTTAGACGAAGAAGATCCAATTGCAGGTAGTGATAGAGACAATGTTGTATCTAAGAACGTTGCCTTCAAATCTAGTTCGTCTAAGAGTTCTAGAATTAGCAAGTCTAAGTCTAAAACTAAGTCTGCTTCTGTGAAAGACGAGTTAGATACTGATCTTAGCCTGAAGGATCAGGTGAACCTCATGGTTAGGAAGTTTGATAGGCTGAATAAGCGTTTCGGTAAATACAAGAAGTTCTATAGAAATCATAAAGAGTCTGCTTCTAAGAACTCGTCTGAGACCAGACGAGACCGAAAGGAGAGACGAAGTCTCGAAAGGTAATAGACGTGATAGAGAGTCTGATGATAGGAAGATTACGCGTTCTGATAGACGTGATAAGCGAAGGAATATTTCTCCTATTAAAAAGGCTATTAATGATCTCTTGTGCTATAACTGTGAGAAACCAAGTCACTACATTTATGAATGTCCAGACCTGAGCACCGATGATCGCGAAGAACGCAAAGCACGGAGGGAAAGAGTTAAGGCAACTCAAAGAAAAGTGTGCATTGACAGACAGGTTATATCAAGACCTACTTAAGACACATGCAACTGGGAGAAATGAGTTCAATGTTTTAAAGAGCAAGTACAAAAAGCTTGAAGAACGTAATAAGTTCTTAGAGACCGAGGTTGTCACTCTAGACCTTAAACTTACTGACCTGGTTAACTCTTCTAAGATTAACCTTGAATTGTCAGATAGGTATAGGGCTCCTGCTGACAAGACAGGTATAGGTGCTGAATCACCTAGCTCGTCTACTCGAGTTCTTAAGAACCCTACTGCTTTCATCTCAAGCTCTTCGACCAATGATAAAGGCAAATGACCAATGATATACGATATTGGAACGCCATCTGAAGGCACTGTACCCAAACAGACTCGAGTTAACAATCCGATTACCAAGGGAGGTAAGAAGAATGTTAACAACAAGCCTGTTCCGTTTAGAACTAGTCAACAAAGGACCACTAATCGTGGACGACCTAATCAGGTCAGATACGAGGATTGGTATCCTGAGGAGACAAGTACTAGACATGTACAGACTAGACGACAAGAGCCTAGACCTCCTTTCATAAGGCAGTCTCAGCTCTACTCGTCTAGGCCCAGACAGGTTGCTCCAAAATATCGTACACAACCAGTCCTATATCCTCCACCTTTGTCATATGATATCATAAGTGAGGAAAGACCCAAACGTGTCTATAAACCGAAATCGAATGATAGGCCATATAAGGACAACAAGGTCTTATTCTGTAACAAATTTGGCAGGAAGCTTAAGAGATCGAACTTGTTCAAGACTCCAATGTATATTTGGATTCCTATGAACTCGACTAACCCCCCAGGACCCCAATAAACTAGTGGGTACCTAAATTATTGAATATCTTCATTGCAGGGTCGACTTGACTTGTATAAGAAGGGTGGTTCAGTAGGAGAAACTTGGTACATAGACAGTGGATGTTCTCACCACATGACTGGTACCAAGGCTCTTCTCTCTAACTACCATGAGCAAGAAGGACCAAAAGTAATCTTTGGAGATAGTTCTATGGCAATCACAAAAGGATTCGGATACATCAAGAATGGAGACGTAGAGATTCACGATGTCTCATATGTAGAAGGTTTGAAGTATAATTTGTTATCTGTCTCTCAATTTTGTGACAGGGGCTATAATGTCTACTTCAAAAGCACCAAATGCGAAGTCTGGGATAAAAGAACTCATTCAATTCTACTAGTTGGAGTAAGGCAAGGCAGTGTCTACACTGTGAATTGGAATAGCTGCCCTAGGGATGCTTGCCTTCTTACTAAAAGTCCTAAAGAAATCAGCTGGCTATGGCATAGACGCCTATGCCATATGAACTTTAAGATAATTAACAAGATCGCAAGAAACTACCTTGTTGAAGGTATCCCTAATAAAATCTATTACAAATCACAATTGTGTGACTCGTGCCAAAAAGGTAAATAGGTAAAGGTTTCATTTAAGTCAATTCCTACTCTCTCAACAAGTAGAGTCCTAGAACTTCTACACATGGATCTTCATGGTCCTATAACTCCTCCAACCTTGAATGGTAGAAGGTACACACTTGTTGTTGTAAATGACTATTCTAAGTTTACTTGGGTAGTCTTCCTACACAAGAAGAGTGATACACAAACTATTCTACCTGATCTGTTGAAGAAGTTACAAGTTGAGAAGAACCAGTCTATTGTCAAGATCCGTAGTGACAAAGGAACTGAGTTCATTAATTGCTATATCAAAGACTTTTGTGCTAAATGTGGTATCCAGCACCTTACTAGTGCAGCTAGGACGCCACAACAAAATGGTGTAGCAGAAATAAGGAATCGAACTCTCAAAGAAGCCTGTAGAACCATGATAGCCGAGTACAACACACCTCAAAAGTTTTGGGCTGAAGCTATCAATACTGCATGCCACTCACAGAACAGAAGTGCGATTAACAAGGCGTTAGGCAAGACACCTTATGAGGTTTGGAAAGGTAGAAAACCCAGAATTTCATATTTCCATATATTTGGTTGTAAGTGTTTCATCCATAACAATGGAAAGAGCAAGTTGAATGCTTTCGATGCTAAAGCAGACGAGGGGATATTCTTAGGATACTCCTCGACTAGCAAAGCATTCAGGGTATTCAACTACTCAACTCTTTGTGTGGAAGAAACACCACATGTGGTTTTCGATGAATCTCGACAGGACTCGTCTGCCAACAAGATCAGTGACAAGGTGACTGATCTATCGATCGAATCTGACAAAGATTCAGAGGTATATGAATCCGTTCAAGCCTACAATCCATTCATGAAAGCCCTCGAGTCTAATGACAAAGAGAAGGTAAGTGCTCAAGGTAAGTCTACTAGACCAGTTGACATGCCTGCTCTAGTTGACTCATCTACTCCTGTTAAATCTGTTGATACGAATGATGTTGAAATGCATGATGCAATACCTGATGTAGATGATGATAGTATTCCTGGTAAGACTAGAAAGACATGGAAATCTGCGCATGATACTGAGAATATCATTGGTGACTCTACTATTAGTGTAAAGACTGGACGACAACTCTTTGAGTCGCAAGAACAACCTAGTCCAACTATGTTTTGCTGGTGTTGTTTCCTTTCTGCTATTGAGCCTACCACTGTTAAAGAGGCATTGGCTGATAGTAATTGGATCATCGCTATGCAAGACGAGTTGAACCAGTTTGTTCAAAACGACGTCTGGGAACTTGTCGATAGGCCTAAACATCATAATGTAGTCGGCACTCGATGGATTTTCAAAAACAAGAAAGATGCGAATGATGTAGTCGTTAGGAATAAGGCTAGACTAGTTGCCTAAGGCTATTCACAAGCTCAAGACATAGACTATGATGAGACTTATGCTCCTGTTGCTAGACTAGAAGCTATTCGATTGTTCCTTGCATATGCTGCTTATATGAAGTTTACTGTATATCAAATGGATGTTAAAAGTGCATTTCTTAACGGTATTCTTGCGGAAGAAGTGTATGTTGAACAACCTCCAGGTTTCGAAGTCAAAGGCAATCAGGTGTACAGATTGAAGAAAGCCTTATACGGACTAAAGCAAGCTCCAAGAGCATGGTATGATACTCTCTCTCTCTTTCTATTAGAAAGTGGTTTTACTAAGGGCAAGGTCGATAGAACCTTGTTTAGAAGACAAGAAGGGAAAGACATTTTACTCGTCCAAATTTACGTAGATGATATCATTTTTGGTTCACCTAACAAAAAGCTGAGTGAAAGTTTCTCAACACTCATGCAAAATAAATTTGAGATGTCCATGATGGGTGAAATGAATTACTTTCTTGGTCTTCAAGTAAAACAGACCCCAGAAGGGATTTTCATAAATTAAGCAAAGTATACTAGAAATCTACTAGACAAGTATGGTATTAAGACATGCAAGTCTACTGGCGTACCTATGCTACCTACATACAGGATGGATCCAGACGAACAAGGTAAGTGTGCTGATCAAACATACTATCGTGGTCTTATTGGTTCATTACTGTACTTGGCTGCTAGTAGACCTGATATTGCATTCTCTGTTGGCGTTTGTGCTCGATTTCAAGCTAATCCAAAAGAGAGTCATATGGAAACCACTAAAAGGATATTGAAATATTTGAAAGGAACCATCAATCGTGGTATATGGTATCCTTCAAATGATGATTTATCTCTAAGTGGCTACTCAGATTCTGATTTTGGTAGCTGTAGAATAAATAGGAAATCTACATCCGGTTCTTGTCAATTCTTAGGCACAAAACTCATTTCATGGTTTTCGAAAAAGCAAACTAGTGTGGCTACCTCTACTACCGAAGCCGAGTACATGGCTGCTGGTAGCTGCTGTAGTCAACTACTTTGGCTCATGCAACAACTTAGAGATTACAACATATATGAATCAAATGTTCCTATTTTCTGTGATAGTAATAGTGCCATTGCCATTACTCAAAATCCTGTTTTGCACACACGTTGTAAGCATGTTGATGTGAAGCATCATTTCATACGTGATCATGTAGAAAAGAAGGATATTCGCATGGAAAAGATTCATACTGATTTTCAAAGAGCTGATATTTTCACAAAACCATTACCTGAGGCTCGTTTTTGTGAATTGTGCATTAGTCTAGGACTAATTGATCTAGACCCTACTTGCCTATAGCTATGTACTAACCAGACAGGTACATCAAAGAAATAAGGAGACAAGATCACTGGAACAAAACACTCGTCTACTCGCGCAACAGACAGGTATACAAGGTCAGACAAGATGACCAAACAACCCGATGAGGAAGCTGGTAAAGCTGAGGGTAATACTAAGGGAATAAACATTTAAGGGGGAATCCTAGATTTCTTAAATATCCTTATGTTGACTCTTAAGTTTGTTAAAAGTCTTCTTGTTCGAAACCTTGACTATTGCTTTAGATTGATATTCATCTTAATTATTCTACTCTACTTGTACCTACGATCATACGTTGCATAAGATAAGATAGGTACATGAAGTCGTTCGACATTCAGAATAGACAAGCACAGTCGAAGGGGGAACTCGTCTTGTGCGCTTAAATCTACTCGTCTGTTCTGGATAGACTCGAACAGACAAGATAAGTGTTCTTATGATTTAAATACTCTAAGTGTTTAATCAGTTCGAATTAAGGGTATTAATGTAATTTGATAATGTGAAATTTGGAAAACCCTAGAATTGGATTTTTACACTCCCATTTAAAGAGGTGTATACACCCAGTTCGCGCCATACTCTACTACGCTAGGTCAGATGAGTACACTCCTCTGTCCTAACCAATAAGAAAGACGGATTCCAAAATTTACAATATCAAATCACGTAATATTCTCGATTCCGTAACCAAATTTGAAAAGCCCCAACCGTTAGATCAAAGCATCTAATCTTGGCCATTGATTTTCAAAAACTGTTCTAACAAAACCCAACAGTTGCACACTACTCTTCTCACGTTTTCACTACTCTCCTACTCTCAAAAGCAATCGATTTCTTGCAAAACTAAACTGTTTGTTCCTAATCCACTCTACTATCATGTCGATTGTTTCTCTCTTTGATGTTCGCACTAACATGCAAGCCAGATTTGATCTTGGCAAATATGCTTCAGAAAACAAAGTGCATGTTGAAGCCTCTGTGTTTTTCAAGGGAAATCACACTGAAGACAACAAGGAGATTCTGTTGAAATGTTGCCGATGAGGATTGAGACCTTACTTGGAGTCGTTTCCAGAGGTCGTCTTGGAAGAAGAGGTGCTAGAGTTCTATGCCAACGCAACAAGAAGAGGCGACTCAATTCAATCTTTCGTTGGTGGATGTCGAGTAGAGCTTACTCGAGACAATGTTTTCAAGCACTTGAAGCTGCCCATCGGATCGATCGACATTGAAAATTACGCTATTGGTCAAGAGTTGAGATACCTAAGTATCTTCTGTGGCAAGAAATTGAAGCTAGGACGAGACGGAAAGACCCTAGCTGTCAAAAGGAAGGAGTTGCTTGACAAGTACAAGACTCTCCTTGACATAGCAAGCAAAATGTTGCTATGTGTTACTGGTTCGTATGATTCAGTCACTCTACAAAAGGCGAGAGTGATGTCTGCAATCTATGACGGCATCACCGAAGGCAATTGGTACAAATTGTTCGCGGATCGTCTCATGTACTTTGAAAGAAATGTGATAGTCGACACCGATTCAGCCAATTGGGTGGTGTCTGCTGCTGTTGGATTCGGAAACAAGCTGAGTATTCTTCTACCCATCTTGTTGCCAAACAAGACAAACTGGAGCAAGGGGAAGCCGTTCCATGCTTTGAAATTTTATCTGAAGAAGGAGGCTCTTGCGAAACAAGCTGCTGCAAGAACTGCTGCTCCCAGACAAGTCTACATTAATCCTCTTGATGCAATGCCTGAGGCCGCCTCGTCTAGTTCAGAGGAAGACGAGTCGGATGGTGAAGAATCAGAGGAGGTTGATGAGGCTGGAACTAGTGGAAGGCTAGTTGATTATGTGCCAAAGGAGGCTATGTTCGAGGCTGCTGGTGACTCGGAGGAGACTCAATCCGATAAGGAGTCTGAGAAAGAAGAAGAGACAAGTGCTGATGCTCCTGAATTATATCGCCTTATGGTAGTCGAGTCGAGTCCTTCGCCAGACAAGACGACTGCTGAACAGGTTGGTTCCTCTTCTAGATCTGTTTCAATTCCTCTCTCTCTCCCCCCAGTCAAAACCAAGGCAAGATCACTTCGATCTCATGCCAAACCTGTACCCAAAACCTCGACTGTGTTGGCAGTGAAACCACTGAGGACCAACATAACCCAAGACACTACTATATTCTATACAACTGATACTCCTACAGTTGTCGAACCTAACCTAGCCACATCACAGCCCCCAGAAACCACAGTCTATATTCCCTCTACCTCAACAGAATATGTTGAACCCCTTAACCCATCTATTTCAGAAAAGACTCCAGTTGCCACTGCAACAACTGAGACAGGGACCCCACCTGCTCAGAACCCTTCTGAAATCAGATTTGATTCCTTGGTATATTATCCGATGAGCTTAAGGGAGAAGAGGATTCGTTCGAAGGTGTCGAACAATTTGAAGAAACATCTCTCGTCTATTGAGATAGACACTTCTACAGAGCAGTATGAAAACCTTCAAAGGATATGCACATGGGTTGCATTGAAGAAGGCCCCAACGGAGGATCTGTTTGAAGTCGTCTTAGGAATGGGCGGAATCTCCAATTTTCAAGATTGGGAGATGGAACAAAAGGAGAACAGTGGAGTTCAAGATCATTCTGAGTTGTTCCCTGCTCATGCCCTAACTGCTTTAGTAAAGAGATTGCTGAACATATCTGATGATATTCTGTCTTCAGAGATCAAGTTTGATGTTGGAGTTCAAACTGATCTTGTGGAAGAAGAGTTGAAGCCTGAACTTATCGATGCTGCAATCTAGACTTCAGAACCTCTATTGGAATTAGAGAATGTTCCTGAAAATCCTGAAGATTCTGCTGAAAGTGCTGATGCAGAAGACTTGATCGAATTTGGTGAAGAAGATGATGAGTTTGTGGAAGCCATCATGTTTGATGAAGATGAACTTGTTGTTCAAGATCAAGCTGAAGAAGTTGTTGTTGAGACTCAGTCTACTCAACAAGTATTCCCTGAAGGATTCTTTGAAGGTTTGAAGACGGACTTGAAGGAAGTATTTCAGTCGTCTATTGAAAATTTCTTGGAATCAAAGTTGAAAGATGTGCTTGTGGAACAGAACCAGTCACTTGTTGATAGTTCAAGAGAATTGATAGTTGGTGAAGTCAACAAGATGGACTCGTCTTTCCGACAAGAGATGTATGTTGAAATTGAAAATTTCTTGAAAAAGCAAGTTGATTACTCGGAGAAGAGATCGATCGACTTTGCAAGATCACTTGCTGAAGAGTCAAGTAAAATGGAAAGGCTCTACAGAGTTAAGATTGAAATATCTGATGAGCAGAGAAGAGAAGCACAAGACCAGTTGGTGCGTTCTCGAACTGTTCTTACGGAGCTAACAGAACAAAACAGGCTACTTCGACAGACAGCTACGCATTTTAAAGATGAACTGATCTCAAGCTCAAGGAAGTTGGAGTTGGCTACTGATCGTCTTGACAAGCTGAGTCACGACAAGACGCATCAGAAGCAGATCGAGTTAGCTGTTGAAGCCATGGAGGAAGCTGTTAAAGAAGAGATGACTCGCTTTACTTCTCTTTTCACTCTCAAGGCAAATGATGAAGCCAAAAAGGGGGAAGACACGAGTAGAGTCGAAGTTTCAAAGTTGAAGTCTAGTGCTGAACCAGAAGTGAAAGAAGCTGCGATAACTATGCAAGATCTCAAGAGGCCTAAGAGAGGCAAGTTAGTGAAGAAAGCAGATCTTGAGCAGGCTAGAGCTGAAGAGTTGAAGAGATTGGAGAAAGGCAAGAGTGTTGCGTCTCCTGAAGCTGAGGTTCAGACAAGACAGATAAAAAGAAAGTTAGCTATTGAAGAATCTGGAGAACAGACTGCAATCATCAAGAAGCAAAAGAAAGTAAGAGATGCTGATGATGAATCTCTCTATGCTAGCCAAAAGAAAGTTGGTAAGCATATCAGAAGGTTGCAGAAGGTGAAGGTGAATCCAGATCAAGTTGAAGATGCATTCATTGACAACTTTATTGACAAAGAACATCGTGCTGATTTGTTCAAAGTCAAGTTGCAATGGGAGTTGGATCATTGGATAATCAGAAAGTTTGGAGATGCTGATAGTTTTGATGAACTCTATTCTATCTTTGACAAATTCATGGAAGGTCAAAACCGAATGCTTTGGAATTTGATTATGAGGATATCTGCTGCTGTGAATTTTAATATCTTGGTGCCGATCTATCCAAGATGGAAGACTCCGATGCTTAGCTCTGGAAAGAGGATCGACTTCAACTATATTAAGAAGTTTGTGTTCCAAGATGGAAGACTCCGATGCTTAGCTACTAGACAAGGAGAAGATTGATGATGAAGAGCATATCAGAGTGATACACAGAAGACTCCTAGATGCGTTTTGTGTTCCAAATCTTGAAGGAGGTAACATAACAGATTAGTTGTTTTATTGTTGTGTTTGCTCTGATACTTAGTTTTTTTTTACTTAAGTATGTGTAATATCTACTGATCTTATCTGAATGAATGAAAAGATAAATACTATTTTGGTGATTAAGACAAGATAACTACTTAACTAGTCTACTATTGTGAAAAGATTCAAGTAGTTTTGGCTTCATCAAAAAGGGGGAAATTGTTGGGATATGAATCCTAGAACAAGTCCTAAGTGATGAAAAGATAAGATGAAGTTTTGATAAGCCAAAAGTAGACTTGAATATTTTCTAAGTGTTGACTGATCTAGTCTAGTTATGTAAGTCGTCTTGAGCATATCAGTAGAGTTCACAAGACAAGTGCTAGTTCACAAGACAAGTACGCAAGTTATGTTTCGAAAAGAAAAGACAAGTACTTATAATATGATGATACTTTGTATTAATTGTTTAGGTTGTTACTGAGCTATATTAAAGATTGTATAGAAGCTCATGATTTTCGTATGTAATAGATATATTCATTGTATAGATTCATAAGTTGACTAAGCTATTTTATAAAGCTTAATGTAATGTAATAGTCTTGTTAGGATTATATTAGTCTACTACTGAAGAAGACCGCACAAGAAGAAGAAGAAGTCTACACAAGACAGGTGCGTGAAGACAAGACAAGTCAACATACAAGAAGGATGAAGTTAGTTATTCAAACACGGGTGAAGATAAGGATTGAAGAGTTAGTTAGAAATAACTAATTAACAACAGAAATGCGTGGATGGATAAAGTTTAACAGTTGCAAGTTAGTTTTCAAGAAAAGTTGGTTACACAACTAAAAGTTCTTGAATATTGGAAGTCTATAAATATCGCAAGGTATTGAACGATTAAAGACTACTGCAATACTGATTACTGAAGCGTTATTGAAGCATTCAAAGAAGCAAAGTACTCTCAGAGTTTGAAGTTCAGAAAGCAAGTCTGCAAGACAAGTGAAGATCAAAGAAGATTGCTACTGAATAAAGAAGTTTTATTTTTACTGTTTCAAGTTGCTAGATACTTGTAAATCTCTAGTAAGATCGAAGAGACACTTGGTAGTGTTGTCGAGAAGATCTAAGTCTTATTTCTTGGGACTTAAAGCTACAAGAACACACATTACTCCATTAAACGAGTTAATAAGAATATCACAATTGGGTTTGTGAGAGTGGACGTAGACAAGTTGTCGAACCACTATAAATCTCGTGTTTGATTTACTTTACAAGTTTTGTTTGTTGTTTAAGTGATTAACTGTTTGATTGTTTAATTACATATCTGAACAAGACTAGTTGAGTGTTCATAACAGAGTTCTCGAAATAAGTTGAGTATAAACTAGAATTGGGCTCATTGTTTAATTTCGTTATTCCGCATATTGTATTCTGATATATTGAAAGAATTTTGAAAAGTCTATTCACCCCCCTCTAGACATTTTCACTAGCTTACTCAATATTAAACTCAACTTTGGGGACCTACAAGTGGTATCAGAGCAGTAGTTTACGAACTGCTGTTTCTTGATAACCGACTTAAGACTTGGGTGAAGTCTTGGTCCGTGATTGTATTTGCTTACGTGTTCTTGATCACTGTTCTTGAATATACTCTTTTCTTAACACTATACTGTGCTATACGTATCTTCTTGAATGATGTCGCTTGAAATTAGTGCTAACAAGTTGCCTAAGTTCCTGGTTCAGGACTATGACTATTGGAAGTTGAGGATGGAAGCCATCTTCAGCTCCACGCACGACTTAATGATCTCTGTCGTCACTGAAGGTCCGATCGTGACCATGATCCCCAATACTGCTGCCCTCGACAAGGACAAACCCGTGGGTACTCTCGTCAAGAAACCCAGGTCAGATCTAACCTCAGAAGAAATGAGGCAGAATAATTTGGATAGCTTGGCCAAAAATTACATCTTACACACTCTTCCTAACGAGTATCTAGGAAAAGTGTTAAAATATAAAACTGCCAAAGAGATGTGGGACCGCTTAGCTATCATTTGTGAAGGGACATCCCTGATCAAAGAAAGCAAGCTTTCCACAGCTGTCCAAAGATTCGAATCATTTAAAATGAAAGCTGGTGAAACTATAGACCAGCTGGATACTCGTTTTACCAAAATTATGAATGATTTGGAGGTCCTTGGAAAATCGTATACTGCTCGTGAAATCAATCTTAGGATTCTTAAGAGTCTTGATGCCAGGTGGAAGATGGTAAAAATGCTTGTTAAGAATACTCAAGACATAGACATATGGACAACAGAAACCATGTTTCAAACTCTAAAGGCTCATGAGTTTGATTTAGACGAAGAAGATCCAATTGCAGGTAGTGATAGAGACAATGTTGTATCTAAGAACGTTGTCTTCAAATCTAGTTCGTCTAAGAGTTCTAGAATTAGCAAGTCTAAGTCTAAAACTAAGTCTGCTTCTGTGAAAGACGAGTTAGATACTGATCTTAGCCTGAAGGATCAGGTGAACCTCATGGTTAGGAAGTTTGATAGGCTGAATAAGCGTTTCGGTAGATACAAGAAGTTCTATAGAAATCATAAAGAGTCTGCTTTTAAGAACTCGTATGAGACCAGACGAGACCGAAACTCGTCCGAAAGGAGAGACGAAGTCTCGAAAGGTAATAGACGTGATAGAGAGTCTGATGATAGGAAGATTACGCGTTCTGATAGACGTGATAAGCGAAGGAATATTTCTCCTATTAAAAAGGCTATTAATGATCTCTTGTGCTATAACTGTGAGAAACCAGGTCACTACATTTATGAATGTCCAGACCTGAGCACCGATGATCGCGAAGAACGCAAAGCACGAAGGGAAAGAAGATACAACTGTGGCAAGAAGGCAATGATGGCCAATGATGACTCTGATTCTGATTCAGACGAGTTGCCATCGTCCTCATCTAGCTACTCGTCTGATCCAGATCACGAAGAAGCTTTCATAGTAGATGATGGCCTATGCTGCATGGCTAAAATCGATCAAGAGGTATCATCTGCTACTTCATTTCAATCATGTGATGAATCGGATTCTGATGAAAGTGATACTGCCAGTAGCGAAGTAGGGAGTAGTCTTCATCACTCTACTAGTGCTGTTGAAGACGACCTCCTACTTGCTAATCAGGCAATCATTGAAGTCAGCGACGAGAACATTGCATTAAAACAGGAAATCATCGGATTCTTTTCCTTTTTAAATTTTCCTGTCTTTCTTTTCCATTTTTTGCATGTGTATTTTTTAAATTTTAATACAAAATAATATTATAGGTATAATTTTATTAAAGTCGATCGGCGGTGCACCTAAATTTTAATTTTAATTTGATGAGTAAAGGACCTGCCGGAAATCATTGCATGTCGGCGGGTGACCCAGCCACCACCATGCCCGACCACCCCCTCGACGGCGACGGCGGCGCTTCGGTCTCGACCGCCACTACAAAAAAAGAGGTTTTTAGCATCGAATTTTTTTTTATACTAAAAATGAAATATTTGATACCAAAGGGTATTGGTATCAAATTTATTTCCGATACCACTTCTGATACCTATACTCCCGATCCTAAAGACCGCGTATCAGAAAAAAAAGTCTGATACCAAAGGGTAACCCTTTAGTATCAAAAATATATAGTATCGATAAATGTTTTCTGATACTAAAGGATTGAACTCTTTAGTATCAGAATTGTATTTAGTATCTGATTATTGTATCAATTTTTTTTGATACAACAATGTATTTATAGTATCGTAAACTTTTACCGATACTAAACATATAGTATCAATAAATATTTTCTAATATTAAATGATTGAACTCTTTAGTATCAGAAATAATATTTAGTATCGGATAATGGTATCAATTTTTTTTGATACTACATTATATTTTTAATATCATTTTTTTTTAACAATACTAAATATATAGTATCAATAAATATTTTCTGATACTAAAAAATTTAACCTTTAGTATCAGAAACATATTTAGTATCAAATAATAGTATCAACTTTTTTTAATACTACATTTTATTTATAGTATCCAAATTTTTTGTTGATACTATATATATATATATATATATATATATATATATATATATATATTGTATCAATACATATTTTTTAATACTAATTGAATTCTTTAGTATCAAAAAAGCCATTTATATTAATTTCCGAAAAACAAAATCCACACTAGCTTTATTGCACGCATAAAATGCTAAATATTCAATATGATTCAAATCTAGTTTTATTTGAACTCCATAGTACTAATTCAAATATCAAAATAATATTTATCAACAATGGACCACAAGTACATAAATTTCATATACAAAAACTAGTATATAAGCTCTATTACAAAATATCTAACGTGAAGTGTTTTTCACGCACTTTGACACAATTGAGATGTAAGTAATATTCCTGCTCTGATTGTCCAATGTCGGTAGACAAATTAAATATCCTGCAAATATATTATACATACGTTAACACATAATGGCATAGATCTAGTTTCATTTTATCAACCGAATTTTTTCAAAAATAAAGTCACAAGCAATCAAGGCCTATCAGATTCATCTTCAACCACTTCAAAATATTATGCAAGTTACATGGTCAGGGCAGTTTAAGGCAACAAACAAATTAGGGATATCAGCTAACTTGAAGAGACAAAAAACCACTGAAATACAAATTCTAAATAATTTATGCATGCATATATACCCCACAATTAGTCGAAGATACACAAGGAGGTGGTTCCTTATGAAGCAAGAATTGTAGCTAAACTGCCACTGAAATAAAAGACAAGCTCCTCAGAACATCTCACTTAACTTGACTATATAACTTAGAAAATAATGTGTTTCTAAATTCGCCTGAAAGTAGTGATCTTGTGTGTGTCAGTTAGCTTATCTAAGAATTCAAAGAAAATAATGTGTTTCTAAAACCGCATAAAAGTAGTGATCTTTTCATGTCAAATCTTTGATGGAATGAGAAGGGGGAAGACGAATTATTTACCAAGAACCAGAAGAATGAAGCAAGCCCAAACACATTCTGCAGAATTAACATAAAAAGGATAAAATGAATCAAGGACAACAAAGGTTCTGGCTTATTGAACCAAAATCTCAAGAACTAATTCTAGTTCTAAAGTAAGACGATAAATCTTGTCATTTCCATTTTGAACACTTACAGTGACAGGAATAAGTGCAATCCAGAAATAGAGATTAGATCCTACAAGTTAAACTGCAACACTTTAGTAAGTTGGAACATGTTTACACGTCACATTAACATCAGTGAGGAAACTTGCGGATACTTTTAACTTACTAACCTTTTACATTGAACAACATAAAAGCAACAATGAATCCCCAGAGTACAGCTGAAACAAGAAGGAAAGCATAAGGCAAGTTACCTGATCAATTCCACGTATCTTCAAAACTACTGATGACAACTTTGACTTCTTTTCTGGTTGTATATTTACTCTAAACCCTTGAATTTGTTCATCAATCAGCATATTCCTTGAGCTATCATAGCGCGCCGGAGATCTACCAGGACTGCTACTCCAGCTAGAGCTTCTACTACGTCCGCTATTAGGCGTTGTTTTAGTGAAGTAGATAACATTTTTTAGGCAAACAATTGGCATAATTAAAGGAAAACAACTGTTTAAGCACCTTAATTGATTGTAGCTCTGGTGACCGAGCAAGCAGAGACCGTATGTAGAAAAGCAGGGTATCCATCACCCTTCTGGGTTCCATTTTACGAATAAAAGCAAAAACAACATCTCTTATTTCAGCAAGAATTTCATGCTCTCTAGAAGCACTTGCCTTAATAACTGCAGCCAAAACCTACCACATTGAAAAATACACAGTTTTCAGGAAAACTAAATTCCATGAAAAGAGACATTAAGCAAAATATGGCAAACAGCCTGTCTATTCACACTTTTCTATGTTGAGATGTATATCAATACATGATACCGTAAGAAGAGTGCAAGTACACTAAACAAATAGTGTAGCTTGTTATAACCATCCCCAGCAACCATCGAATATTAACAAATGCTTCAGAATTAGAACTCGTTTAGAATGTCTAGGAAAGAATCAATGGACATATATTTCTCTATGAAGTATTAATAATAGGTGTTCAATTAGAAGATGTTTAAGAAGGGATGTAAAGCATTAATTTAATTGCATATGCTCAAACCAAGCTTCTTTTTTAATCTTCCATGACATGTTCAAGCCAGTATGTTCATGTGTCTCATCATCACAATCAAGTTTAGCAAATTTTCAATCTTAAAACTCTCATTTATCGCTATAGCCCTGCATCATTGCTTATTACAGCATGCTAATAACAATAGTAAAAGAATTGCATACTCTTGTATATCCAATTAGAGGACCCAGGGGATGATGAATTATTTCAGATTTCAGAACAATAAACATGGAAATAAAGATCTAATTCATGGAGTCAACATGGACAAAAAAAAAATGATTAAAACTGATTAATACATAAAATTAACATTCTCACACAATATCAACAAACAAGATGACAAGTCTTCAAAAACCGATTAAAACTGTAAGTCCTCAAATATATTCTCCATAACAGAGAGAAAGTACCTATGTCAATTGTGCAAATTCAGGAGTAGCCAAATCTCCCTTCAAGGTCACCAACATGTCTTTCTCGTAAACCTGGATCCTTAATCACCTAATCACAACAACATTCACGATTCTCCATTCATGAGTCTTTTTAATTAAGCCTTAATTGTCTTAAACAATACTACTGAAAACAGATATACTGAAAATCCATACCACATTTAGATAAATACATAACACATTATTAAACACAAATCCTGTAAAAAAAACTCCACGTTTATTGCAAAAATAAGCAACATAACCAAGTTTACATTTGTATCAAGCACACTAACACCCAATCTAGAGCACATAATATTATGAATTCAAAATCATGAAGTTAGTCAAGTTACGCACACAAACATAAGACAAAGAAACCAAAATCTAGATAGAACGCAATAAATATCACCACAAATTCAACCCTCTAAAATGGTAGTACAAATTAAAAACTGGTCAACAACATATTCAACCAATTTTCTCTAATTATTCCTAAAATGCAGTATGGACAATTTAGTTGTAAAACAGGTTAGGAACCTAGTGTAAGATAGGCCATAGAGGAACATATTTTTAGACACGAATGTATTTCAGTGAAGCTGTAGAGAAAATACACTGAAATACTTCTACGCATAAGGACAAACAACTACAATACTAATATGATCCGCATAGTTAAGAATTCCAACAATCATGATTTACAGTGCTAACATTACAAAAAGAATTGCTACAATACTTAGTTGTCTCAGCCGGTCAACCAGATTATGACAAAGAATTTGCTACTTTTGAGTGAGTAAAAACCTTTTTATGGAAGATTCTAGGAGAACCAATTTACCAACAATTTTATCAGTAGAGAAGCATTGTGTAAATTTACTTATTATCATTGCCACTTCAATTAATTCCACTCTTGATATGTTTACTTCAAAAGAGAAAGCATCTTACATCAAGAGAAAAAAGATGATCATCAGGTAAATTCAACAATCTAGGAAAAAAAAATAGCATTAAAATATTTCTTTCAAAGGAACGCCAAGCTTATGCAGGTAGAAACTAAACTACTAACAAAAATCCAAAGCAATCCTGAAAGCAAATAAAATTAAAATTTTAGAGGGGAAAGCCAAAAACCTGGTAGAGGTGCACCGCCCAAATCATTTAGTTCCAGATCGGAAGTCGTAGAGCCTAACTCAAGTCGCCGGAAAAGGTTCACACAGTCGATACAAGCCGCCGCTCAACATAAACATGTTGTGTCGTATACAGAGGATGCAAGTCAGATCAAAGTGCAATTTGGAGAATTGCAAAACCAGAGGCCACGACTCTAAAAACTTAGCAACACATCTTGAGACGAAGCGAAACGTGAACCTACCGAGCCTTCAACTAAAATCAGTCGCCAAATTGTACAGTGCCTCCATGGAGAATACAAATCGTAGCACATTGAGTTGCTCTGAAATCGCGATTCAAAAATCGCTTAGAGAACGCGAATCACAAAACGATGAATGCGAAAGATTTGGAACGTCACCGTACTGTATAACAGTTTCGTTGTTGCCGGAATAAAACACAAGCACGGTTGTTGCTTCTGGAGTGTGGAAATGGAGATCGCCCTGTTTTGCCTGCGAGGGTTCATAGACAATTTGGGGAAATTTGTTATACTTGTTGGAGGAGAGAGATGTTTAATAAAGGCAAATAGCATAGGGAGCAAAGATATTATAGAGCAATTGGTATCGGAAAATTAATTTCGATGCAACGTTAATAAATAAATTGTTAATATTAAAATAATACTATAAATAAATTACGGAGTATTAGTATCAGAAAATTATGGGTGCTATAATTGTATCAGAAAATAATGTCCCATACCAAAGATAAAATTAATAGTATTGGAAGTTAAATTTCCAATATAAATAAATTACGGAGTATTAGTATCAGAAAATTATGAGTGCTATAATTGTATCAGAAAATTATGTCCCATACCAAAGATAAAATTAATAGTATTGGAAATTAAATTTCCAATATCAATAGTATCAAAAAAAATTATTTGATACAAAAAAAAAATGTATCAATAAAACAATTATTAATATTAAAAATTAAATTAATAGTATCGAAAATTAAATTTTTGATACCAATGATAAATAGTATCAAAAACATTATTTAATATAAAAAAAAGTGGTATCAATATAACAATTACTAATACTAAAAATAAAATTAATTGTATCAAAAATTAAATTTTCGATACCAATGATAAATAGTATCAAAAAAATTATTTGATACAAAAAATAAGTGGTATCAATAAAACAATTACTAATACTAAAAATAAAATTAATAGTATCAAAAATTAAATTTTCGATACCAATGATAAATAGTATCAAAAAAATTATTTGATACAAAAAATAAGTGGTATCAATAAAATAATTACTAATACTAAAAATAATTAAAATTAATAGTATTAAAAAATAAATTTTCGGTATCAATGATAAATAGTATCAAAAAAATTATTTGATACAAAAAATAAGTGGTATCAATAAAACAATTACTAATACTAAAAATAAAATCAATACTATCAAAAATTAAATTTCTGATACCAATGATAAGTAGTATCAATAAAATGATTTGATACAAAAAAAAAAGTGGTATCAATAAAACAATTACTAATACTAAAAATAAAATTAATAGTATCGAAAATTAAATTTTCGATAACAATGATAAGTAGAATCAAAAAAATTATTTGATACAAAAAATAAGTGGTATCAATAAAATAATTACTAATACTAAAAATAAAATTAATAGTATCACAACATTAATTTCCGATACCAATGATAAGTAATATCAACAAATCTATTTGATACAAAAAATAAGTGGTGTCAATAAAAAAATTACTAATACTAAAATAAAAATAATAGTATCGGAAATAAAGTTTCCGATACTAATGATAAGTAATATCAAAAATATTATTTGATACAAAAAATAAGTAGTATCAACAAATAAATTACTAATACAAAAATAGTAATAGTATCAATAAAGTGATGGATGCTATAAAGTCAATGGTATCAGATTTTAAATTTTCGATACCAATGATAAGTAGTATCGAAAAAGTATTTGATCCTAAAACTAAATAGTATCAATAAACAAATTTCTGATGCAAAAATAATATTAGTATCACTAAATAACGGATGCTATAAATTTAATAGTATCAAAAAATATTTTTTTGATACTAAGGTTGAAAGTAGTATCATAAGATTTTTAGTTGATACCAAAGGGTAAGATTTAGTATCAAAAAATGCAACAGATACAAATTTTCCGATACTAAAAACCTCTTTTCTTGTAGTGCGCTGAAGTCCGAGACCCCTCCTCGAATCGCAATCGCGATTCTTCACTTCCATAACAATCGACATAATCTTCCATCTCGGCCACGATCCATGGCGGCCGAAATCCTCTCCTCATTTCGACCACCGACGCAACTGCTTCGATCAATCTCCCTTGCGTTCGCGATCCAGGAGCTTCTCCTACATCAACGGCGCTCGCCTGCAACACTCGGATCGACGCTGCCTCTCTCTCGTCGTTCATCTCTCGTCGCGATCCAGGAGCTTCTCCTACATCAACGACGCTCGCCTACAACACTCGGCAATGACTCGGTTGTAGATTGTAAATGTATAAATTAGGGTTGATTTTATTATATTTTGTGTTAATTAATAAAAAAATAATATAGTCTTTTAAATGTAATTATTTTTAAAAAAATATTTTGGGGTGAACTCATAAAATGAGCGGGTGCAGATAATTGTGGTATAAAAATAATTTGGGGTGAACTCATAAAATGAGCGAGTGCAGATAACTTTGGTAAAAATATAATTTGGGGGTGAACTCATAAAATGAGCGGGTGTAGATAACCGTTGTAAAAAAGAAATGATTTGGGGGTGAACTCATAAAATGAATGGGTGAAGATAACAATGGTAAAAAATGATTTGGGTGAACTCATAAAATGAATGGGTGCAGATAACTATGGTAAAAAATGATTTGGGGTGAACTCATAAAATTAGCGGGTGTAGATAATTTTTGTAATAAATTATTTTATTGTATAAAGATAAAAATGTAAATTTACAATAATATATTTTAATTAATTTAATTTAATAGAAAATATAAATTTATGACACATTACGACAATACATATCGTAAAATTTACAAAAGGTAACAGGTCATCAAATCTAAACCTTTAGATTGGATTTTTAATGGTTTAGATTAACTGACTACGGTAGCCATTACGACACGTTACGACACCCTGACTACATATAGAAGGTCCCATCTTTTATTCTTCTTTCATAGTTATTTGTTATTGTGTACAAACTCTAAATTCTTGATTCCATGTTCTGATTTACATGATTTTATTTTCGATTATGTTTCTTTTGATTCATTTTTTAAAACATATTTCCAAAAAAAAAAAGGTCCTGATCTGTTGGATGAAAAGGTTTTAGATTTCCTTCTTATTTGGAGGAACTTAAAAAAACAACAGAGATTAAACCTAGGTGAGCCCTGTTTCTTCTCAATGTGCCCTTATGTATTCAAGCATTTTATGAGAGTCCTTAATTTGCCTTTGGTAATTATGATGGCTCATCGCATTGGTTCTCAATGATATATATAGTAATAGAATTAATGTTTCAGTGTCACACTTAATTTATGTATGTTATATTATTTTCTATTTCACTTTTGATATTCTGATTTTTTGGATGAAAAGGTTTTGGGATTCCTTCATACTTGGATACGAACTTACGAAAACCACAAAGATTCATTAGTTTTTTGTTTATTTTTGGTCATCTTTTACAATTTCGGTATATGAAGCTTTCTGATTCATTTTTGTCTCGAGATTTTACCTTTTTTTTTTTTTTTGCACACACTGTAATTAGCAGTCTCACTCCTACTTCGGCTTTTGTATTTTTATTGCAGAGTGTATATGGGAAATTAATCGATTTGGATAGGTTTCTTAGCTCTGTCAAACTCCATAATATAAAATTTGCCTTTGTTATTTCAGGAACCAATGAATATGTAATTCAATTTTGTATATCTGTGTTAACTCTTTTTGTATTTCGAGGTTAAGGTACTGAAGTTCTAATCTCTTTGAGGTTCTTTATCACTCTTATTATTAACACTTTCCTTCTGCTTATAATGACTGAATAAAAAATTATAAACTCTTGCCTTACTAATTCAGCTTCATTATATATATGTTCATCATATGTGAATCAGGGTGCTCTTTTAAGCAAGCAAGCTCTCAAGTTCTCAAGTTTGTGAGTGACCCATTATTTTTTACGTACAAAGTTCCACAAATTGTGTAATTTGTCTTTCTTTCTACTTGTTAATTTTCTGTATGATGGATCAAGCAATGTATCTACAAAGTAGCCGGTAGGAACTATACCTTCTGATGCTTACATCATCTCATTTGTTGTTTATTTATATTCAAATATGAATATTACACGCCCTACTTAAACATGTTTTAATACATACAGATTAAAAGACTTACTGACGTAGCGGAAGATAAACGAACACCACGAGAAGATGAACACCTTGATACTACGTATACTAGGCGTCACTCTCACACTTTTATTTCAATATCAAAGTTCAACAACCCTAAACAAGTCATTACAAACTCAAATACGGAGTAAATAGTATTTTCCCTCTCAAACCCTAACAAGGCCCATTAAATTCAAAGCATGGCCTTTATTAAATAAAACGTAATAGTAATGAAATAACAGCTTGAAAGTGTGCGTGGGGTAGTATCTAGTGTTTAAGTAAAAAACAGAACAATGTTACACTGTATGTTGTGACAATTAGTGTAGCATTAATTCTAACAGAATGTGAATAAGTAAACACAGTACACAGCGGAAGTCTAAAACACTAAAACACAATAAGAACACAATGGAATAATTTTTAACATAGATTTTATTAATAACAAAACCTATGCTAAGCCTTACGGCGAAAATAACTTAGTTCCTAAGTTATATACAAAAATGTCGTGTGAAATGTCTCAGCAATTACTTCAACATTCCACAAACAGAAACTACGATCGAGGCAGGTGCCTGAATCCGCAAATAGACTTAAGTGTAAGAACACTGTCTAAAGAACTAATCTAATCTATGATTCACTCTCACTCGATACAAGACTAGAACTAAGTACACTAGAAGGTGTGGTATCCCTCGGCGTACGTTAAATGATACAACTACTGACCATAACTCCGAACTAGGGTTGAACTCTCAAGAAGGTGTTACTCGAATAGTGCATACTTTGAAATGAAAGACTCCAGCGGTATTTATAGAGAAATATCCAAGTTCTAGATCCTTCCATTATGAGATCCTATTTTTTAGGACCTCAACTTCCATGATCTTTCTAGATCCTTCTTCCATCTTCCAGGTCGTTCTAAACTGCTCCAAGGCCTTCTAGCACATTCTCCAACATTCTTGAATCTTCTAGGTTCCAGACTCTTGTAGAAGCTTCTAGAATCGTACCTGAATGTGAGAGCATTTAGTAAAACATTTAATGTAACATTTCAGAAAGAACTTAGAATAAATCAAGGAAGGTCAAATTAAGATGTTGTTGATAATGTTAAAGCATTTAAGAGTTAACAACATCTACAATCTCCCCCAATTTGACCTTTCGACTACAACACACCTGATGCACATATATTTCTATACATACTCAGTATTATGTATTTAGGTGAGGTTAACATCAAGTCTAAATACTAGTCAAGACAATACCTGTTGTAACCGTTGGATCAAATCAAAAAGAGATCAAGAATAATTTTACTAAGATCCGTGCCATAAGATCAAAGTAATCTTATTCAAAACCAAAACAAGTATAAACAGTACACTTGTTTACAAAACATATAACTTTACAAAAATCAAAGATTAAAATAGAGCATCATATATGAATATGTACTAGATCAACCTAAGACTTATGTAAGACTCAAAATAAATCAGAGCAATAACGAAGAAAAGAAAAACAAACAGAGCAAAAACTAAAAATAAAAATAGAGCAAAAAATGTGAAAAACAATATCTAACAAAGAATTAAACAATAAGCAATAAGCAAATGAGAATTAAAGAGAAGTGTACTTCTAAATTATATTATCATCAAAGCAAACAATTTAAGCAGTAAGCACATGATAATTAAAGAGAGGTGTACTTCTATATTATCCTCAAAGCAAACAATTTAAGCAGATTGAATAATAAGGCAAGTTAGAAAGACAAAACAGACAACAACTAATAGAGACCTAAAATCAGCAAGCAGTAAGCAAATAAGAATAATTCTTTAAGGCAAACAATTTAAGCATACTCGAAGCAGTAAGCAAATAAGAATAATTCTTAAGGCAAACAATTTAAGCAAACTGAAAATAGAGCAAAGTTAGGGAAAAACAAATACAATAAACAACTAACTTATACAACATGCAGTAAGCAAATAATGATAAGTAAGAAAACAATTTAAGCATAAAAGCAGTAATCTATTATCATAAATGCAAACAAATTAAGCAAGTTGAATAAAAGACAACCTACCAACTAGGAAGTAAAAACAAAATCTGTAAATCAACTTAAACACAGAATAGATGAATAAGATCAAGGGAAGTATAAAAGGCACAAATACTTAAGAAACTAAACAAGTGACATATATTGTTGTATCAACAGCTGCAGCATCATGTTCCTGCACATAATCACTTATAATGTTCAGCCCTCCCCCTGTCTTGTATCAACCTGTTCAGTTGTTACCATAACCTGTTTAGATGTCATAAAGAACATCCATACGTTCATCAGCATCAGCAAATTAATCCTCCGCCTCTTCAACAACAGTGCACATTGTAGCAAAGTGAACTACAACATCTGGTTCAACAGTCTCTTCATGAATAGCATCAGGTACACAATCAGCTTCTGGTACATCTCCATGGAGCTCTTCACTTCGAACCCCAGAAGTTGATGGTGTTTCTCCCCCTGTGGTAGTAGAAAGCGTCTCTAACTACGGACTTTAAGGAACTGAAGGACATCAATAGAGTCCTGTAAACGTTTCAGTTGAAGTAAAGTAAAAGATCTAGAAACAAAAGAAGTTTGACCAATGTGACCACCAATGCGTTTCACATTTGGTGTAGCATTCCTCTGTTCAGGTCTTGTTGGAGCTGGTCGAGCTGGAATAAGAGCATCTCTATGATCAGAACCATCTGAATTTTGCAAGGGCAAATCAACAATCCTTTCACCAAGTAACAGAGCAAGTGAGATAGTCATCAAGGGTACCTTGCCTCAAATAACCTCAGTTTCCTTAGGTTTAAAAAATTCATGCCTCTTGAGGTATGAACATATCAACAATGGTAAGGTAAATTCCCTTTATAATAAATATCACTATAAGCTGCATATGGTGAAAATAGTTAAATCCAAATTGAAATTCTTCAACACAAAAATCATCTTATACAACAATGTAGCTTGATCCATAGTCACCTTAGTGGAATTTGTAGAGGGTATCCAATTGTAGACAATTAATTTATGGAGTACAGAGTATAGAGATGTGAGATCTTTAGCAAACATAAAATTTTTCACCTAGTTAATCTACCACCAGTTATAGAGGTAGCAACCGAGTTCAAATCAAGTTCATCTTCATCAATCACAGGCTCTATCTCTAAGAGATCATTAATCAATTCTACAGTAAATGGAACTGATCTCCCCCTAAATTGTACATTCCCATATCATTTAGAACTACGTCTACCCGTACTCTTCATAAGTCAAGCATAAAATACATATACCCAATCAGACACAAAAGTATCACTCAAAGTTACAATTTTCAACAATTTCATTTCAAAAATTATATGAACCCTTCACTTCTCAAAATCAGCAATGTTAATTCTATTTTCTATTAACAACTTTCGTAAAGATAGCTTAGTGATTTTAGCAACTAACCTATCAGTCTAAAAATTATCATCAGGATCAGAATTACCTCCTTTTGAATTTGTTTCCTCAGCTGATTCAGAGTCTTTACTACTGCTCTTCTCAGAATCATTACTACTACTGTCATCAGGGTCTGGTGTTGCGGCACTTGCTTCAGCATTTAATGCAGCATTCTTCCTCAGAGTCTTCTTAATCTCATACACAATGGGATTATATTCTGGATCAGAATTTTCAATTACTTTGGGCAAGTCTCGTTCAGCAGCAACCATCTTTCCCTTTGGATCATACTTCCTTTTGACTAATTTCTCAGAAACCACGTTTTCTTCCTCCGATTAAGAAAATAACTTGAATCGGTTCATCAGCAACACTACTTTCTTTGTTATGTCTCCTCAGTGAGTTAGAGTAATAAACTCTTGTGAACACAAAGCCGGATCTCCTTCGTTGAACATGGGCTAATCTTTTCTCTTTTCTTTCTTAACGATCTTCCTAAATGCAATCTATTCAGATTCATCAGTATTAAAAAGAGAAAGTTAGTTTCACCTGAGTTAGCATTCGTGTCGGCCTCCTTCATTTGAGCGTCCTCAGAATCGGATGTCTCAGCATTTGCAGACTCGTTCTGCTCAGCAACAGGAAAATCATCAATTTCCTTTTCACTCTCCCCCAGAGAGGAAGCTATCGAGGCGTTTGCCTCTGTTTCAGTATTAGGACTTGAAAATTGGGGCTTTTATGAGGTAAACGAACGAAGTGCAGTGGTGAGTTTTTCAGTTTTCAGTAATGAGAAATGTCAATGGATATATTTCTAACAGTAAGAATGTAAGATTCTCAAAATTCACATTCGATTGAGACATAATCTCAACAGCTTGGTTCAGCTCGTTAAGGGTCGAATCGAGTGGAATGTGAACAGTTGTAGGAATTGGTGTAACTGGAGTTGTTTGGGTAAGTGTTTCACCTTTTCTTGTAGCAGCTGGTGAGTTTTTGGTGTGAGCGGCCATGAAAGCGAAACTATTAAGATTGGAGAGAGATGTAGATGAAAATTTCGTGGGAGTTTGAGTGTGGTGAGATAGTTTCTTTGTTTCCTGTCATTTAAGCACCAAGAAATCGAAAAGATAATCACAAAATTCGAGACAAACAAGGCTTTAGCAAATCTTAAAATGCAATACTCAAATCACTCGAAAAAATGCAATGCTTAGTATATCATGGTATGAGAAGAATATGGGAGAAAATGCATAGTTGGAAGTAATACGTGTAAAAATTAAAAACTAACTAAGGAAGTTTCTAGAAGAAATTCGATAATACTCCATAAACTTAGCCACAAAAATAGATCATGGTTAAGTAGTGGGTAAAATCATAATTAAATAATTAATTAAATTAAGAACATTCTAGAATTTTTAACATTTAAATGTGTATAATCTGAAATAAAACAAGGATGTGGGTTAGTATAATCAGAAATAAATAAAATAAATTTTCACAAATAATCAAATAATTACTACTTATAAAAATATAATCGAATCATCTAATGTTATGCTCAAAACTGTTACATACACCTCAACACGGTTTTTACATGAATTTACTTCATTTGTGTTGCACCATATATTTTTTTTTCTTTTTGTGTTATAGCATCTAATTTGTATTGATCCATTGTTCCTGTAGAGTGCATCGTAGTAGCGAACTCCGTACCCCATACTTACTTAATGGATTACAAACCTCTTGATGTTTTTACCAAATATCACCTTTTGAAAAGAAGGCATTGTAGTAGCGAACTCCGTGCTCCATAGTTACTCAGTGATTTGGTACATCTTTTAGTATGCTAATAACATTCTATTTTTTTTATGCATTTGAGAGGTGTAAGACATGTTTATTTTTGCACAACAAATTTTAGATTCAAGAATATTTTACAAATGAATCATTCAACGAAAATAGGAAATAAATTAAATCTATAACAACTATACAACCTTACGATGTCGTCCCAAATGCTATCACATTTGCAACAACATCCATCTAGGATTATTCAGATACTACACATACCAAGAGATTTTCTCAAAGATAAGAATATCTCAAGGTTAAGACCTTAGTAAATATATCAACAATATGATTTTCAGTAGGTACGTATTCCAACTTTACTATGTTCTTCTCCACTAAATCTCTCATAAAATAATGCCTAATGCAAATGTGTTTAGTGAGTGAGTGTTGTACTGAATTTTTAGAAATGTTTATGCACTCATATTATCACAGAAAATTGTAAGGATATCAATTTCAATTTCATAGGCATGAAACATCTTGCTTAACCACAAGATTGTTTCCTATGTAGAAACATCCTCTACTCTTACTCTTTTTGTCGTCCATATCTCATGCTCAATCCGCATCACTGTATCCAATCAAAGTGTTGTTGGTGTCCTTAGTGTACCATATCCCAAGTTTTCTTGTACCTGCATCAAACTTGATAATTCTTTTCAAAACATTCAGGTGAGATTCCTTTGGATTAGCTTGGTACCTAGGACAAACAAAAACATTATGCATAATATCTGGTTTATTAGAGGTTAGATAAAGTAAACTTCCTATCATGAATCTATACAATGTTGAATCAACATCCTTACCAGCATTGCCTTTGCAAAGTTTCAAAGTAGATCTCATAGAAGTTTTCATTACTTTTGAACTTTTAAAACCAAACATTTTAACTAAATTCTTAGCATACATACCTTGTGAGAAGAATATACCATCCTTACATTGCTTGATTTGAAGACCTAAAAAGCAATTCAAATCTCCAACCATACTCATCTCAAATGTTGCAGTCATTGCTTTAACAAATTGGTTAACATTTTATCACAAGTTAAACCAAACACAATGTCATCAACATATATTTGAGCAATAAGTAAATCTTCTCCAGTGTGCTTAATGAACAAAGTTATATCAGTTTCTCCTCTAACAAAACAATCAGGGTATTGTGAATCTTCAAATCCTTTGAAGTTGTTCAACATATGCTTCTTCATTCAAAATGTCATTTAGAAATGCAGCTTATACATCAATTTGACGAAATTTAATGTCAATAAAACATGCAATTGCTAGCAAGAATCTAATAGATTCTATCCTAGCAACAAGTGCAAAAGTTTCATCAAAATCAATAACCTCAACTTGGGTGTAACCTTGTGCAACTAATCTAGTCTCAATCCTAAAAAATGTTATCAAACTCATCAGTTTTATTCTTAAAAATCCACTTTGTTCCAATGACATTAGTATGACTAGGTCTTGGAACAAGTGTCTATACTTCATTTCTTTCAAACTGATTAAGTTTCTCATGCATAGCATTTATCCAATTTTCATCAGTTAATGCTTCATTCACATTTTTAGGTTCAATTTCAGAATAATAACACCCTGCATTCACAACATTGAAAATAGAAGACACACATATTGTTCTTACCACATCTACCTTATTGATCTAACTTTTCCTCTTGTTTGCACTCCAACTGTAGCATCGCCTATGATCTGGTCAGAAGGATGACTTTTCCCCATTCTTGAAGAAGGATTCGTTTTGGGAACATACTGATCATTCTGTGGAATTACAACTGATTGTTCTGTAGATGTTGCTCCAGATGTGTTAACATTTGGTGCAGCATTATCAGACTTCAGTGTATTCTCAGAATTGTCAGTCACTTGTGATACATCTTCTTCATCTTTATCATCTGTAAGACTTTTATCATCATCAAACACAACATTAACAAATTCTTGAACAGTGTTAGTCCTAAGGTTATAAACTCTATAAGCTTTACTATTTCTAGAATAGCCTAAACACAAACCTTACACTTTTAGAATCAAACTTATGAAGTTGATCCATATCATTCAGAATTTAACACATACAACCTGATATATGAAAATACTTCACATTTGGTTTTCTAATGTTCAAAATCTCCTAAGGTGTTTGAATAGAACCAGATCAAATATAAACTATATCAATAATATGACATGATGTATTCAATGCTACATCCCAAAATCTCTTAGCAAGACTTGTAGAAGTAAGCATGACTCTTATCATTTCTTGTAGAGTTATATTCTTTCTTTCAGCAAAGACATTCCGTTGTGGAGTTTTAGGAGATGAATATTCTTGCAAAATACCATTTTTAATCATAAAAATCATTAAACATGTTGTTTTCAAATTCCTTACCATGCATGATCAGTTCTAATACGACTAACTTTCAAGTTAAACACATTTTTGAACCTTTTGTAAAGAATTTTAAATGCAGCAAATTAATGTTTCAAATATATCTCTTAAAAACTCAATCCAGGTAAATCTAGAAAAATCATCTACCACAACAAGTGAATATCTTTTTCCTCCAATGCTTTCAGTTTTCATAGGACCAATAAAATCCATGTGCAAAACAATTCGAAACATTGATGTGTAGAACAATGTGACAACATTTTATGCAACACTCTTACCTGCTTACCTTTCTGGCATGGTCCACATACAGTAGTACTCTGAAACTTCTGTTTTGGTAATCCGTTTCACTGCATCGACTTTGATTAGTCTCTTCACTGATCTATAATGTGCATGTCCCAATTTTTTGATGCAATAAGATATTTTCATCATTCTTTGACAAATTACACACATTTGTTCCAATAAGATAACAATTATCTACTGCCCTAGACATTTTTCATCTTTATTAAGAACATACACATGATTCTTTGTCAAAATTTACATGCAAATTATCATCACAAAGTTGACTAATACTAATCAAATTAGCAAGCAAGCCATCAACATGCAAAACATATTTAAGCTTAGGAAAACCTTCAACATTCAAAGTTCCTTTTCCTATAATCTGTCCTTTAGAACAACCACCATATGTAACATTACCATCATTCAAGGTCACATAATCAGATAAGTAGTCAATTTGTATTGTCATATGTCTAGAACAACAACTATAAAAAAATACCATTGACCAAGTAAACATGCTTTCAAGGAAGTGTGAACAGCATTACAAGTAACATTAGATTTCCATGAAAATTTCAGAAAATGTTCCATAGGATGTGACATCATTTTAGGTAATATTTTCTCATATCTCAGATAATCAAACATTTACATGCAGTAAGGACAAATATGATCAATTTTAAAAAATAATGACATACAAACTTCTTTTCAATGTTTTTGACTTTGTGAGAATCTGTTTGTGCAGATGTTACAACATATGTTTTAACATTTGCCTTCACCAACTTCACAGCATTTTCAAAATTCTTAGAAAATAGAAGCAGTTTCACTATCATAACGTATACCACAATTATCAGATTAACCAATAGCTATAACATATATCAGAAGCACTCATAGAAAGTTTTATGAAACTTAAAGTAGAGGTGATCAATTTCTCCTTCAGTTTACAAACTTAAAAAATCTCTTCTGGAATGTATGACTTCTAGCTTGGTAATTGTTCCTTTCAGATTCTCATTCTCTTTGTTCAAAGAATTAAGAGTGAGTTTCTGAGAGTTACAATCATCCAACAACTTTGGGTACTTATGATCATCAATCCTTATGCCTGCATCATCAACAAACCCATTAAAACAATTCAAATCTGGGTGACTCTGTTTTGATGTTACCATAAATGTTATGACATTAGGTGCAACATCAGAATCTGTATCATCCAGATTATCATCTAAAGAATCATCATAATCAATCTTGGTATGAAAAGTAAATTCAACATCTTTTGATTCATCAAATTTATCATCTGATTCATCATTTAAGGTAGTACTAAAATTCAGTTTTTTGCATAAGTCTAGTATTGGCACATTAATTTTCATAAAGACCATATTCAGAACATGCATTGAACTGATTTTCTACATTAAAGATCATACCTTGGTTTACCTTCACTTTTTGATAACCTTGGTTGAAATTGACTTTTCCTTCTTTCTAGTGGGGTGTTGATGTGTTGATTTGGATTTTTGGTACATCATAACCTGTAAGTACAGTCCTCCAAGCACGTTCATCAATAGACTTGATATACATGCACAACTTAGGCTTAAAATATGGATAATATGTTCGGGTGCCTAAGTGTTGTGGATATGTGATGTGTTTCCATTGCTAACATAACTAAAACACACTTAAACAAGGATCTAAACCTAGTGTCGTTAGGTATCGGCTTTGATACCAACTGAAAGTGTGTGTGGGGTAGTATCTAGTGTTTAAGTAAAAAACAGAACAATGTTACACTGTATGTTGTGACAATTAGTGTACCATTAATTCTAACAGAATGTGAATAAGTAAACACAGTACACAGAGGAAGTCTAAAACACTAAAACACAATAAGAACACAATGGAATAATTTTTAACATAGATTTTATTAATAACAAAACCTATGCTAAGCCTTACGGCGAAAATAACTTAGTTCCTAAGTTATATACAAAAATGTCGTGTGGAATGTCTCAGCAATTACTTCAACATTCCACAAACAGAAACTACGATCGAGGCAGGTGCCTGAATCCGCAAATAGACTTAAGTGTAAGAACATTGTCTAAAGAACTAATCTGATCTATGATTCACTCTCACTCGATACAAGACTAGAACTAAGTACACTAGAAGGTGTGGTATCCCTCGGCGTACGTTAAATGATACAACTACTAACCATAACTCCGAACTAGGGTTGAACTCTCAAGAAGGTGTTACTCGAATAGTGCATACTTTGAAATGAAAGACTCCAGCGGTATTTATAGAGAAATAGCCAAGTTCTAGATCCTTCCATTATGAGATCCTATTTTTTAGGACCTCAACTTCCATGATCTTTCTAGATCCTTCTTCCATCTTCCAGGTCGTTCTAAACTGCTCCAAGGCCTTCTAGCACATTCTCCAACATTCTGGAATCTTCCAGGTTCCAGACTCTTGTAGAAGCTTCTAGAATCGTACCTGAATGTGAGAGCATTTAGTAAAACATTTAATGTAACATTTCAGAAAGAACTTAGAATAAATCAAGGAAGGTCAAATTAAGATGTTGTTGATCATGTTAAAGCATTTAAGAGTTAACAACATCTACACAACTAATTAAATATGCATCCTTAAACTTTGGGCTTAAACACTCGTTCCCGTAGCTCCATGAAATTCAACGACGTTGTCTCTACATCAATCTCCCCCTCGTCGACGAGGTTCGACCTCGACCCAGAAGCACCGGCACCGTCTACGTCATCATCGTCGCCGGTGTAGGGAATCAGGTGCTTCACATTAAAGACGTCGGAAGTGCAGTAGTGTTACGAAAACTTCTAACGATAAGCATTCGGATTCACCTTAGTATGGACCTCCAACGGACCAATCTTACGGGCATCGAGCTTGTTGTACTCGTGAGTGGGGTAGCGATCGCGAGTGAGGACAACTTAGACAAAGTCACCAGGTTCGAATACAACGTGACGCCGAGTACGGTTAGCAGCAGCTTTATAGTTTTCTGTTGACGCCACCAGCTGGTCATGGGTGGCACGGTGAGTGCTGCGCAGGGTCTCAATGAGGTCGACAGCCCTGAGGTCCACACGAACGGGTGATGGGAAAGCCAACAGGTCAGTCAGGCCGCGGGGTATCACAATATACACGACTTGGAACGGGGGTAGGCCCGTGCTCCTGTTGACAGCTGAGTTATGGGTAAACTCGGCCTGGCTAAGACGCGTATCCCAAGTTCTAAGATTCTCCCCCACAAGGCAGCACAATAAATTTCCAAGAGAGCGATTGACCACCTCGGTCTGGCCATCCGTTTGTGGGTGATAGGCGCTGCTGAAATCCAAACGAGTATTAGATATTCTCCATAAACTATGCCAAAAGAAACTGAGGAAACGAGTGTCGCGGTCCGACACAATCGAAGAAGGCAACCCATGCAACCGATACCCTTCTCGAAAGAACAAAGTGGCGACGTGTAAGGCGTCAGAAGTTTTCTTGCAAGGGATAAAGCGGACCATTTTGGAGAAGCGATCTACCACTACAAAAATAGAGTTGAAACCACGCTGCGTTCGAGGCAAACCAAACACAAAATCCATGCCAATTGTTGTCCATGGCACATTCGGAACCGGCAAGGGGCGATACAGCCCTGCATTCGTTGTCGTCCCCTTAGAAATATGACACACACGACATCGTTAACGTCGGCCAAAAGTATGCTCGCTGCACCAATTCAATTGACCGATCACGCTCAACATGCCCAGCCCCATGCAATTAAAAAATGAGACAAAGACGGAGACTTGAATCAGGGATGCACAGCCGTGTCCCTTTAAACAAGAAGCCATCCACACCCACAAACCCACAGTCCTCCCAAGCAGTGACGCGCGCGGCAATGGGGCAAAAAAATTTATCCGTCGCGTAAGAGTACTCCCCCAACAGCTCTAAGCCCGACACCAAAATGCGTAGGTCAGAAAGCACCAGCGCACGATGACTCAACGCGTTCGCGACGCGATTCGACGCGCCCGATCTATATTTTATCACAAAAGTGAACTGCTGCAAAAAGGAAACCCAAGAGGCGTGGCGCGCCGATAAATTATCCTGAGTTGTAAGATGGCGGAGAGCTTCGTGGTCCGAGTACAAAAAAAAATCTCTTTGAAACAGGTAGTGACGCCAATGTCGCACGACACGGACCACCCCGTAAAACTCAACATCGTATACACTATATCGTCTGCGCGCCCCCGAAAGTTTTTCGCTAAAGAAAGCGACCGGTTGTCCGTGTTGGCTCAAAACTGCCCCGATACCCGACTTGGAAGCATCACAAGACAATTCAAAGGGCTGATCAAAATCTGGCAACAATACAATCGGCGCTGATGTAAACCGTTGTTTGATAGTATCAAACGCAAGGGACGCTGCCGACGTCCAAGTGAATGGTTTCTTACCAATACAGTCCGTGATGGGAGCGGTTATCGAACTAAAGTGGGTAATGAAGCGACGATAAAAGTAAGCTAGACCATAAAAACTACGCGCTTCCGTGACCGTAGTCGGTGTCGGCCAATTCTGAATAGCCTCTACCTTGGAAGCGTCAACCTGGATTCCCTTGGAAGAAATAACATACCCCAAGAACAGAACAGACTCCACGCAGAACAAGCACTTCTCAGTGGCAGCAAAAAATTGTTCAGCTCTCAAAATGAGAAGAACTGACCGTAGGTGAACCAAATGCTCGGCCAAAGAACGACTATACACAAAAATATCATCGAAATAGACCACGACACAAGAACCAATCAAAGCGCGGAGTGCCTGGTTCATGACGCGCATAAAAGTGCTAGGGGCATTGGAAAGGCCGAAGGGCATCACGAGCCACTCAAAGAGACCTTCACTCATCTTAAACGCTGTCTTCCACTCATCCCGTGGGCGAATCCGAATTTGATGATACCCACTACGAAGATCAAGTTTACTGAAAAAGGAAGCACCACTCAACTGATCCAACAAATCATCCAACCGGGGAATAGGGAACTTGTACCGCACTGTTATCTTATTAATCGCCCGACTATCAACCCACATTCGCCACAAGGAGTCTTTTTTCGGAATCAAAAGGGCAGGCACGGCACACGGGCTTAGGCTCTGGCGCACAACACCCCTGTGAAGCAACGTAACTCCGCATGCTCAACCGAGCTCATACGGTAGTGGGGTCGGTTCGGTAAGGTTGCGCCCAGAACCAAATCAATATGGTGCAGAATGTCACGGAGAGTTGGCAACCTTTGCGGTAGATCATTTGGAAAAACATCAGCAAATTCAGCGAGAAGGGCCTGGATTTCGGGGTAAGGGGGGCGACTGACCCATGCGACTCCACGCCAAGTAAAATGAGGATTAACGGGGCAGCTGGCATTTCCCGTAAAAAGGCTGACTTGGAGAGCAAAAGGACCGAATCTGTTACAGCAGCCTGCTTAGGGACAGAAGAGTGCAAAACTATACGCGACCTATCAAACACAAAACTATATGTGTTTAAGCATCCATCTTGAATCACCGATCGATCAAACTGCCATGGACGGCCCAACAACACATGGCACGCGTCCATGGGCACCACATCACACCACAACAAGTCTTTGTATTTGGAACCAATAGACAGTGAAACCAGGGCTCGACGATCCACGGTCACCGAATTATCGCGCTGAATCCAAGCCAACGTATAAGGTAACTGAGGAGGTTCCGTGGTCAAATTCAGCTTACTAACCGCATCTGCAGAGATTACATTTTCACATGAACCAGAATCAATTATAAAACGATAAATTTTACCATGAATGGTGCACGTAGATTCGAAGATGTGCTGACGTTGGGCCTCCAAATCTAGTGTTTCTTTCGGCGCCAGGCACGAGCGCCGCAAAGCCAGTAACGGGCCAACGTCCCCGTCGACGTGCTCCTTTGGCAGTACCTCCGACTGATATTCATTAAACACGGGTGGGCCGTCATAGCCCGATGTCTCCCAATCATCCATCAACAACGCGTGAGAACGACCGCGAGGGCAAGCTGATCGTCTATGACCAGACTCCCTGATGCAGATTGATTAGCCTTTACTTGGAAGTTTTGACCCAAAAACGTGATTGGAGATTTTTCCCTATATTAATGATTTATTTCCTTAAGCACTTTATTTCCTATTTTCCTTATTTTGGTTATTTCCTTTTATTTTTTCATGCATTATGGAATTCCCCACTTCTCAAGGGATTTTGGCTTCATTTAAATTATTATTTAATCCCACTACACAGGGTTGTTGTGTAGCAGTTTTTGAAAGAAATTATAAAAATTAATGAGATTTGTTTCTCTTGGCATTTGAAGGGCATATTTTATTACCAACGTTCGTTTGCTTATTCGCGGATATTGTTTGAAGGCTTCCGTTGTGCATCATCTGGTATCAGATTCAGGACGATCAACAGATATGCCTCACCGTTATCAATACAATCAACGTGAAGCAACTATGGAGGAGATTTGGCGTCGTGATGAAGTGGCTCAGTTGCGTCGTCAAGTAGAGCTACTTACGACCCAGATTGAGGCGTTGAATGCTCTACCACCAAAACCCACCATTGACACTGGTGACTTTATCGACGACACGGTCCAGCCCTTCACCGTCCTCGATCATCTTCCTCGCAATGCCAACAGGCATTGGGAATAAGGTTTGCATTTGGATCTACCCGAATCTCCTGGTTAGATACAAATGCAAGAGCTTATTGATTGGCTTTCCCCCATTGAGATCGTGGATTTTAATAGTGTATCCCCTGCTTCTCATGGCCCCCTTATCAGGCCTCGCTTGAGGGGTTGCACTGAAACATGGTGGCAGCAGTTAAAGGGGTTGCACCTTTGCTATGATAAATCAAAAATCATTTTGAGGGATAAAATTCCACACTCAACGTCCCTACCCATCACCGTGCTAACTCATACGTCTTTTGAGTATGACCCTTCTTTTGATGATGGCCCACCAGATTCGAGGACGAATCTTTCTAACTCCGGGAGAGATGATGCAGATTGATTAGCCTTTACTTGGAAGTTTTGACCCAAAAACGTGATTGGACATTTTTCCCTATATTAATGATTTATTTCCTTAAGCACTTTATTTCCTATTTTCCTTATTTTGGTTATTTCCTTTTATTTTTGCATGCATTATGGAATTCCCCACTTGTCAATGGATTTTGCCTTCATTCAAATTATTATTTAATCCCACTGCACAGGGTTGTTGTGTAGCAGTTTTTGAAAGAAATTATAAAAATTAATGAGATTTGTTTCTCTTGGCATTTGAACGGCATAATTTATTATCAACGTTCGTTTGCTTATTCGCGGATATTGTTTGAAGGCTTCCGTTGTGCATCACTCCCCGCATCCAAAACACCGAAAAGAGGATGAGCCCGTATCCGAAGGGTTTGCCGGCGTCATCTGTGGAGGTAATCGTGGTCCCGACGCACTACCGGGGTTCGGAGCGGGAGGGGGTTGGCGATTGTGGACTGGAGTCGGGAGTCGCAATTGTTATTTTTCCAATAGGAGGGCACGTTGATGCGCCCCCGAAACCGACAGTGGAGCAAGTAATGTGAGGGTTTCCTGGATTGTAGGCTTTAAACCCCCCAAGTAACGGGAGAGCAGTTGACTCTGCGAATCGCGAACATCGATACGAGACAAGTATTGGTAAAATTCCTCCGTGTACGTGCCCACGTAGAGGGAACCCTGGCGCAAATTATGCAAGCGTTGATAGAGGGTGCTTGCATAATTGTGCGGAAGAAACTCACGTTCCATGTGCTTACGAAATTTATCCCAAGCGACAATTCGAGACTTACGTTCACGGATTCGGGACTGCTTCAATTGTTGCCACCAAGAAGAGGTGCGGTGGCGAAAACGAGTGGCCACCAAAGCCACACGCCGGTCCTCTGGGACGTCCTTAAAATCCAGAACATCCTCAACAGTGGAGATCCAATCCAGAAATTCGCACGGGTCGAGACCCCCCGTGAACTCTGGAATTTCGAGTTTGAACCCCGATTCCCAACGCCGGTCGTCGTCCCCTCGAAAACCAGGCTCGCGAGCCAGGGGAGCAAACAGATTGACATCGGAAAGAGTCTCATCTTCATCCGACTCGGAACGAGCCGAACGTTGTGATCGCTCACGCGGGATGTCGCGCCTGTTGCGATGGGGACGGTGTCGTCCTCCCAGTAGAGTCGTGGCGACGGCCAGGCGAAGATCTTCTAGACCCGCCGTAAGAGCAGCCACTTGTCGGCCCAGATCAGCGACGGCTGCATCACGAGTAGCGTCGTTCTGAGCATTCAGGACATCGAGTGGGGGCTGGCGGCGGGGAGGCATCGTACCTGTCTCGTGATACCAACTGACGTAGCGGAAGATAAACGAACACCACGAGAAGATGAACACCTTGATACTAAGTATACTAGGCGTCACTCTCACACTTTTATTTCAATATCAAAGTTCAACAACCCTAAACAAGTCATTACAAACTCAAATAAATAGTCTTTTCCCTCTCAAACCCTAACAAGGCCCATTAAATTCAAAGCATGGGCTTTATTAAATAAAACGTAATAGTAATGAAATAACAAGGGAAAATATCAATTTTGGTCACCCACTTTTACCTATTTTCATATTTGGTCACCCACATTTAGTCACTATCAAAATTGGTCACCCAGTTATTATATTATATCAAAATTGATTACTCCGTTAGTTAATCTGACATTCATTAACGAGAAAGAGAGTTTTGAGCCGTGAAATTTCTCAAAAACTAAGGTTAAAACATTTTAATGCATCTTCCAGAATTAATGAAACAAACACAGAAGTAAGACATGGACAAAAATTACCAATATTTACATTATATTTATAATAGGTCAGAATTATGATGCATCTCGTAGGACGTGATATGATATAATAGGTAAGAATGAATTCTGATGCATCTTGTAGAATCGTGATTCGTTGGTTTACTTTTTATTTTATAGATAATTAGGAAATGAGAAACTTAGGAGATAGAAATTTATTTCAATTAATTTTAAATGCCGAATTGTTTGACTAACATTTCAAGAAATCTGCAATAATGATCTTAATAGAAAAATATTTAGAATGAAAAATAAGTTTATGAAATGTTCTTGAATGGATAATTTTAGAAATTTTTTTACAATTAATCTTCACCACAAATTATGCTCCAATAATTATAAATAGGGAAATGAATTGAAATAAGTTTATATCTCCAATTATTATACAAATTCAATATGAAACCAAGAATTGGAAAACAGAGTAGAATTGTTAAAAAAAAAACCCAGAGTACCATTCTATCTCTTGAGTTTCTATTTTCTGTAAAATAAAAAGTAAACCAACAAAAATGAATTCATAATTGATGAATGAGAAAGAATTCTCATTATGTATAAAATAAAAAGTAAACCAACAAATCACGTTCGAGAAGATGCATCAGAACTCCTTCTGACCACGTTCTAGAAGATGCATCAGAACTCTTGACCAGTTATAAATATAATGTAAATATGAACTTTTGGCCAGTTATAAATATAATGTAAATATTGGTAATTTTTGTGCATGTTTTCTTACTTCTGCGTTTGTTTCATTAGTTCTTCTCCGTCAATGACAGATTGACTAACGGAGAGTGATCAATTTTGATAGAATATAATAACTGGGTGACTAATTATGATAGTGACTAAATGTGGGTGACCAAATATGAAAAGAGGTAAAACTGGGTGACCAAAATTGATATTTTCCCAAATAACAACTAATTAAATCTGCATCCTTAAACTTTGGGCTTAAACACTCGTTCTCGTAGCTCCATGAAATTCAACGACGTTGTCTCTACATCACTTACAGAGTGGTTGTTGTTGCTTGACAATCTTTATGCTTCCAAATTTAAGTTACAGTTGCATATGCATGTAGTTGGTTTCGATGCATACTAAAATAATTTAACTAGACAATATTTTGCAATCTTCTTCCAATCTTTTCTTTTAGTCTGGATGCTATATGGAATAACTTTTTTGTGTTGTATTTATTTAATAAAAGATTTTTTTATTTGCTATATTTTCTTTGCTAATCGTGCATGCAGGCTTAGCAGAGATCAATATCCACGACAAAGTCTACAACTATTTAAAAATGGGTACCGCTACTAACACCCCAAAACATGTTATACACACCCCATCATTTTAAAAATGAAAATAAATAATTGTAAAATGACTAAGTAACCCTTATTCAAATTAAAGACAATTTTTTTTGAAAAAATCTTAAAAAATGTAATTAAAATCTGAAAAATATTTTAAAAGATTAATAAAATCTTAAAAAATATTTAATTTAAATTATTTTTTAAAATTTAGTTGAAATTTTTAAATTTTTTATTTAGCTTTATTTTATTTTTTAATTAAATTTTGAGTTGATTTTTCTTTATTTTTTTTTAAAAATAATCGTTAATCATTAATTCTTTATTTTATTTTATTTGATTTATTTTTCAGATTTTATTTAGATTTAAGTATTAATTTTTCATTTTTTTTAATTTCTTAATTTTTTAATTGATTGTTCCATTTTTAAAATTTAGCTGATTTTTTAAAATATTTTCAACGTTTACACGTAATTTTATTGTATTATTGATTTTTTTGTTAATTAAATTTTATATGTTTTTAAAGATTTAATTATTTTTTATTAGTTAGGAGGGTTGAAGGGTAAATAGGAAATAATTGGGGTGTGTATAGTAATAAAAAGTGAATTTTAAATTTTAATGGGATGTGTTTAACATTTGGGGTGTGTATAACATTTTATGGGGTGTTATTAGTCCCACCCTTTAAAAATATATATTTGAATTTATTTTCATTTAAAATTAGTCACACTTTCATAGTAATTGAAATAATTTCATAAAACTTATTTTATTTCATATAATTTGAAAATTATAAAAATATACTAACAAAAAACGTTTCATACATCATCAATATAAACATTATGTTCATTCCCGCGTAGTAGGCGGCGGGTTGTGCACTAGTAGTAGCATATGAATGGGGAGTTACAAAATCGCCGTTTCTTTTCTTTCCCCATAAACCCAAATCACAAACGGTGTTGCATGCGTATACAAACAAATCTCAGGCCTCACCACTGCCGTTTTATGCCGCCTTGTGCCGTCGACACTTATCTCATGTGAACTTCATCATCGCCGCCTTGTTGCCGTACACCGCCTCACGACGTTTACCTCCTCTCGCCGTCGGATGAACCAATAGAAGGTTTGTTTTTAAGTCTTAATTTCTGAAATATTAGGCCTTAATTTGTCGTTTGATTTTGAATTAAGCCCTAATTAACGATGGAGCTAGTGGGATTAATTCTTTTAGTTTGATGTATTCTGCCTTTATTTATTATTGCTTCATTTCAATTTGTTCCTCTAGCTCCTCTCGCACTAAATTTATTCACTTTGATTCCTCTGTAAACAAACAATAGTATATGTTGTACGTGCTTTTGATGGTTGATTCGTATGTGGACTATTTGTTAGCACGAGACAAACATGTATAATGATCGGGGGTTTATTACGTGTTTAGGGAGTATTTATGTGATGATCTTGATGATCTATTGAAGAACAAAGAAGAACACCAAAAGTAGCTTCTTGGAGAAGCTAAAGCTTTAGAAGCTTGGGAGTGTTTATTGCTTTGGGTTGGGAGTGATTTGTAGGAATGGGTAACTTGTGTACAAATGAGCCTCTTTTAGGCATTATATAGTGGTTTCTAGGGGCTGCCCGCCCTTTACACGTGGCACGCCCTCATTGGACCTGTCTTCTGCCCGAAAAGGTGATTTGATGGCGCATTTAATGCTAAACCGCCTTTGGTGCTCGTCCTCGCCGAGATGCCGAGGAGCTGAGCTACGGTGGTCGCCGGAGGACCATTTCGAGGAGTGTGGTCGCCACGCTCCATGCTGTCTCCCAAGGCTTCAGTACTTAGACTATTCTAGCTAAGATAGATACGTGCTCGCCACACATTTGGGCGAGCAGCTAACTAAAACATGTGCTCGCCCACATCTTTGAGCGAGCACTTAAATATATTAAATACATCTATTCTATTACATTTTCTTGGTCTTGTTGACTAGTCGTCGCAAGACTTTGTTGACTGGTCCTCGCCACGTAAACTGATGACTAGGATTGACTTGTCAAAGATTGACTTCTTTGACTAGGTATAACATTTGCCCCCTGGTCGCCTTTCTTCGTATTCGCAGAATGGTAAGGCGAGCAGTATGGTCGTCTTGGAAGGTGAGATTGTTTGACAAAACAAAATCAAATTTGAGATCTTGATGACGTGAGAAAGAGGCGGTCGCCTCGTCTCCAGCGCCGAGCACGATTATCGAAGCAACTTTTCATGATGACGGATCTGACACGTGTCAGGCGCGTGGTCGGCGCCCAAAATTTGAATTTAGCGCGTGGGGCGCGTGCCGACCTCAAAGGTCGCGCGTGTGGCCCACTCGCCGAACTTGAATTCGGGAAAGACCCAAATTTTTGGGAAAATTGCGTTTTTGACCCCGTTTTTTGCACATAGGTCCCTGCACAAATTTGCCTATAAATAGGCCCTTCATCTTCATAAGAACACTTTCGCATTTCTGCAACTTTCGAACCTTTCTCGAGATTTCTTCTAAACTTTCTACTTCAAGCTTTTCCGGCGTGTTTGGGTGGTTTTCGATCGTCAATAAGGTAAACAACTTGCATTTTCTTTTTTAAAACTTCTTTCTCCCCCGTTTCTATAGAAAAAATGGAAGTTGGTGGTGGCTCCGGTGGTGGCTCCGGTGGTGGTTCCGACGGTGGTCCGCCGCCGTTGGTTGGTGGTTTTGAGAATTCCGGCGGCGTAGACCGTTTGGCCTTGGCTCTAATGGAGAGGGCATCCTCTTCGGACTCTAGGATCCACTCCCCCGAACCTATAAATGTTGGAGTCCGAAATCTTGGAAAGGCAGTGGTCGTCGATGTCGACGAGTCCGACAGGGAGGATACCGGCAATGATGCCGAGGAGACTGACGAGGAGACCGACTCAGATCTGCGTGATCCGGATTTGAATCGAGGGGTGGGCGAACAGATAGAAACTGCCCAAGTCGAGGAGACCTTGACGAGGAGTCTTCGCGAGGACTTCGAGGAAGTTGTTCAGTATGCAGAGAGCATAAAGGACATTTTGAGTGGTAGGGAGAATCTGGATGGCGACGAGGTCTCGAGGGAGGCCTATTATAAATATTTCTGCGAATACCCTCCTCGAGAGGTTCCTCGCCCGCACCGAGAAGCTTTCCAAACTGAGTATGAAGCGAGCAAGGTCTCCTCGGCACAGCTAGAAAATTCCAGGAAGAAATATCAGCTGCCGGCCGACGTTTGTTTCTTTGTTCCTCGCCCGGATGAGAGGGCCGACCAGCCGCCAGAAGGGATGGTCGCCGTCAACATCGGCATGATGGAGGCAGGGCTTAGGTTCCCCCTGCACCCCAGTATCTCAAATTTTTTACATTTCTTAAAAGTGGCCCCTTCTCAAATTTTGCCGAACGGTTGGTCGAACCTGATCGGCATTCTTACACTGTTCGGCCTGGTGGCGGCCGAGAACGGATGTCGGAACACATGGCTAAGCCCTAAAGAGATTAACTATCTCCTTCAGGCGGCCGAGGCCGGAGAGAAGGTCGGCCACGGATACTATTACGTGAGGGGCCGTGATAATTTCAAGTTGGTTGAAGGGGTTCCCAACAAAATTAGAGATTGGAAAACCAACTGGTGGTGGGTAGCCGGGGACTGGAAAAGTCCAGTGAGGCCGGATGGATCCTCGGATCGCATTCCCCTTGACACTGAATATCAAAGAATTCGTGGTAAGTTTTTTTTATCTCTGCTCGTTCTTGTCTATACTGACTAACTCCTCGTTTTTGTAGGTGAAATTGTTCGCAAGAAGACCGTCGAGCACCGTCTCACGCCCCTCTTCCAATACCATATTTGCTGCGTACTCAACCGTCGCTACCTGGAGAGGTCTTGTCGCTTTCTGAACAGGGAGTGTATGCGTGAGCGAGCAGGTCTCAGAGTACCTCCTCATCACTTCACTCGAGAGTTCCCTCCAGGTATCAACATATTTCTAAGTTTTTTGTGAATTTGCTCTTCGTAAACACTGACTCCTCGCCTTTCTTAGTAGTGGTCCCAGAGAGAGTTGTCACTTACCTTCCTCCATCCATCGAAGTTGATCGCATACTGTCGAGCAGGATGATGCAACAAGCGAGAATGCTGCGCGAGCGCAAGGTAGTAGACGGCTCCGGCAAGAAAAGGAAAGGAGTGGAGACCTCGGGGGCTCCACCCAAGAAGATCGCTAAACCAACCCGAGGGGGCTCTTCTCGCCCCCTGCTACCGAGCAGAGGATCTCGCCGAGGAGATCTCCCTCGCCTCCCCCCACACAAGTCGTATCCCCTCCTCCCCGTAATACTCGGTCGCGAGAGATCGCCGCGAGCTCGTCGGCCGGGGAGAGGGCTCAGGGAGACAACACCCTTCTCGGCTGGGATGCCGCAAGGGTTGCCAAGTAAGTTTATTTATCAATGAGATTTTTATAATATTTTCAAGTACCTTTTCCTAAATTTTTTCCTTCTTCTCTAATAGTGTTGCCGACTGCCGGATCGTCGAACCTTTCAACCCGAACCTCCTTGGCTTCTACCGGTCGTGGGATCCGGTCGACAGAGAGCCCCTAAATCCGATCGCACTAAGGGCTGTGAAGAATCTGCCTCGATCGCTGACGACCACACTGGTCGACGAGGTGGACAACCATAACTCGCTGGAGAATGCGAGATTGGTCGCCATAGACTTGAGCCGGGCGTCTTATACGATGGAGAAGCTCGCCAGCCAGATCGCCGAGAGCCGCAAAGTCAGCGAGGGCAGGAGTGCGAAGCTCGCCCAAATGGCCAAGGCTAAAGCTTTTGTTGAGAGGAAGGTGGTCGACCTTGAGACCAAGTTGGCCGATGTCGAGGCAAAGTTGGCCGATTCTGAGGCCCAACTTGAGACGATTCGAAAGAAGGATCAGGAAGATCTCCAAGAGATCGAACGTCTCCGTGCTCGCCTCAAGACTGCCGAGGACGAGGTAAGAACTCTCCAAAATAAATCCGCAACTGACGAGGAAGAGTTGGCCACTCTTCGACAACAGCTGGTCGATCTGACGGAGGAGCGAGATGAGACCAATGAGCTCGCTGGGGGCGTGGCCATGTTATCGGTGGCGCTTACTGCCCACGGGCTCATTCATCGGTTATTGGAAGTTCATCCAGGAGTGGATGTGACTCCACTCGGCGGGTTTTTGGACGACCTCCTTATGAAGGAGAATCCTCAGCCGGAAACAGAACTCCCTCTGCTTCCTTTGATGGAGTTGGGACTCCTGTTCCCTCGACTGTTGGGTGTTCCGGTCCTCTTCTCGAACCCTCCACAAGACTCCCCACCTCAACAGGGCGAACATGATGCTCCTGCCGAGGAGGTTGTGAATGAAGAGGAAGCCGAGGAGAATGCTCCAGTAGCTTAGTTTACTTGTATTTTATTTCTGTTTTTAGGACTGCTCGGCCATTAAGGCCTTTTTTGTAATTTCAGCCTTTTAAGGCTTTTCAATGAATGGAACTTTTTTCTTATGATGTGTGCTTTTCGATTTATGTTATGATTAATTTTTGCAAGCATTTTTTAATAAGTACTTTTTTTGCGAGCATCTTTGCGGGAGAGTGCTCGTCTTTGCCTTGCGAGCATCTTTAAGAAAGAGTGCTCGTCTTTGTGTTGCGAGCATCTTTAAGAAAGAGTGCTCGTCTTTTAGAGTTAATCATTCGTCGGTTGAACTCTTTTTTGTTTGGTAGGTAGTGATCGTCGTCGCCACCTTGCGAGCATCTTTAAGAAAGAGTGCTCGTCTTTATTTTGCGAGCATCGTTAAGAAAGAGTGCTCGTCTTTTAGAGTTAACCATTCATCGGTTGAACTCTTTTTTGTTTGGTAGGTAGTGATCGTCGTCGCCACTACCTTGCGAGCATCGTTAAAAGAGTGCTTGTCTTTGTTTCCTAGATGGCTACGCAGAGCCTTGTCTAAAAAATTCAAACTTATCCAGCCCTTGACGGAAATTTAAAACTTGTACTTGTATTGAAATGATCACTAGATACAAACTATATAAATATGAAAAAATTAAAAACTTACTGGTAATACTTCTTCAGCTTGACCGCGTTCCACGGGTACTTGCTCGGCTTGCCCTCTAGATCTTCTAGCTCGTACGATCCGTTCAAGAGTGTGCGCGTTATTCGGTACGGACCCTCCCAAGTCGGGCCAAGAATGCCAATGGACTGCTCCGTCGCCCTACGAAGTACGAGCTGGCCGATAGTGAATTAGCGAGCACGTACTTTGGTGTTGTAATAGCGCTCTGATCTTTGCTTGCTTGTACACCACGTTCTTCTCGTCCGCTGTTAGCCTTCGCTCTTCTAGGAAGTCCAAATCGGAGAGTTGTGCATCGTTATTCAACTGCTCGTCATAATTTGCTACTCGAAAAGTTGGGACCTGCCCCTCTGCTGGTATGACAGCTTCGGTTCCGAACGCGAGCGCGAACGGAGTTTCACCAGTAGAATTCCTAGTGGTCGTCCGATATGCCCACAGAACCATGTGCAGCTCGTCCGCCCATTTGCCCTTCAATCCATCTAGCTTAGCTTTCAAGGTGTGTTTGATGATTTTGTTGATCGCCTCTACTTGACCATTTGATTGTGGATGATAGGGTGTTGAAAAAATTTTCTTGATGTTCCATTCTGAGCAGAAATCCAGCATATCTCGACTTGTGAATTGACGCCCGTTGTCGGTCACTATTGCTCGTGGTAGGCCGAACCTGCATATTATGTTTTTCCAAATGAAGCTTGTCATCTGGGCCGTTGTGATGGTCTTCAATGCCTTCGCTTCGGTCCACTTGGTGAAGTAATCGACTGCTACGACTACGAAAGTTACCCCCCCGACGCTAGGCGGGAAAGGTCCGATGATGTCGATGCCCCACTTCGCGAAGGGCCAAGAGCTGTAGACGGAGATGAGCTCGTCTGGAGGTGAGTGAATAGCTGGTGCAAAAGCTTGACATCTCTTGCACGCCTGGGCGTAATGAATTGCATCCTTCTTCAGTGTTGGCCAAAAGTAGCCTTGCATCATGATCTTTAAAGCGAGCGCTTGCCCCCCTATATGATTTCCACATGATCCTTCGTGGATTTCGTACATGACAATCTTCGCCTCGTCTTCTCCGAGGCATTTCAATAAAGGCATTGAAAAACCCCGTTTGTACAGCTGGTCGCCAACAACAGTGTACCTTGCGGACCTGAGCTGCAATCTGGTTGCTTTCACTTTATCCCCCGGGAGCTCGCCGGTCTTGATGTACTTGATAATCGGCGATCTCCAGTCCTCATCGTTGGTCGCTTCAACCTGCAAAATCTGACCTCTGTTCACCGATGGGGAAGAAATTTTAGTGATGGTCGCTTCTGAAAATATTGCCTCCCCCTCTGAAGTGGCCAGTCGAGCTAACGCATCTGCTTGCGTATTGTCCTCCCTAGGGATTTGCTCGATGTGGAATTGATCAAATTGCTCGAGTAATCCTTTCACTAGCTCTTGATACTTTATCATTTGATCGCCGCGAGCCTCGTAGTCGCCCGTAATTTGATATACAACCAGCTGAGAGTCAGAAAAAATTTTCAGTTTTCTGGCGCCCACGGCCATAGCCATCTTGATTCCTGCAACCAGAGCCTCGTACTCTGCTTCGTTGTTGGTCGCCCGATACTCGAACTCGATCGCCGAAGCAAACGTCTGTCCGGTTGGGCTGGTGAGGACGATTCCTACCCCTGCTTTGGTGCTCGTCGAAGAACCATCGACGAACAGTGTCCAAGGAAGCTCGATTCCCTCGTCCACTTTCTCCGGGAAAGTGAGCTCTACAATGAATTCAGCCAACACTTGTCCCTTGATTGTCGTTCTAGGTGCATAGGTGAGCCCAAATTGCCCTATTTCCACCGACCATTTCAAAAGTCTTCCAGTGGTATCCGGACGATGCAGTGCTCGTCAGAGTGGAAAGGTGGTGAGGACGACCACCTCGTGGTCGAACAGGTACTGCCTTAATTTTCTGACGCTCATGACTAGTGCGTACGCCAATTTTTCCATTGGAGTGTATCTCAACTCCGCATCTCTCAGTGTTTGACTTACGTAGTAGATAGGCAGATGTGTGCTCCCCTCAGCTCGGACGAGCACTGAACTGATCGCACAGTCAGTGGCCGCCAAGTATAGATATAAAATTTCGCCGGGGACTGGCTTAGATAGGATCTTCGGATCCGATAGATATTCTTTTAACTTCTCGAAAGCTTTCTCACACTCATCGGTCCATTCGAACTTCCCTTTTTTCAGAGCATCGAAAAAAGGTTTGCAACGATCGCCCGTTCGTGCAATAAATCTGTTCAGCGATGCAAGGCACCCTGTCAACCTCTGTACTTCTTTCACGTTCCTTGGGCTTTGCATGTTAATGACTACTTGAATTTTATTCGGATTCGCCTCGATGCCCCGCTGGCTAACCAAGTGCCCCATAAATTTTCCTGAGCTAACACCAAAACTGCATTTTTTCGGATTTAACTTCATGTTGTACTCCTTCAGTATATCGAATGTCTTGGCGAGGTGGTGTAGGTGATCCTCTTTCCGCAAGCTTTTGACAACGATGTCGTCGATATAGACCTCCACCATCTCGCCGATGTGTTTCTCAAACATCTTGTTTACCAGTCTTTGGTATGTTGCCCCCGCGTTTTTCAAACCGAAAGGCATTCTCTTCCAGCTGTACATTTCGGTGGCCGTCATGAAGGCCTTATGCCGCTGGACGTCGGGATGCATCGCGATCTGATGGTAGCCTGCGAAAGCATCCATGAAAGTCAACATCTCGTGCCCCGCTGTATTGTCTACCAGGTGATCAATGTGGGGCATCGGAAAGTGATCTTTCGGACAGGCGTCGTTTAGATCTGTGAAGTCTATACACAACCTCCACGACCCGGTCGCTTTTTTGACGAGCACTGGATTGGCCAGCCACTCGGGATCAGTTCCAGTTTTCTCGATTAATTTATTATCGATCAATTTCTTGACTTCGACTGCCAAAGCCGCATATTTATCAGGCCCAAATTTCCTTCGTTTTTGGGTGATAGGTCTCCTTGCTGGATCAATATTTAGTCTGTGGCAGGCATGATTTGTGGGAATGCCCACCATATCTTCGTGCGACCAGGCAAATGCACTGATGTTTTCTTTCAAAAATGCGATCATGTCCGATCGCAAATGTTCTGGTAAATTCGAACCAATGAATACCTCGAGTTTCGGATGAGCCTCGTTTAAGTGAATGGTTTCGAGGTCCTCCGCCGAAGTCGCCCGCTCTTTAGGCTCCTTCCAACGAGGATCCTCAATTCCGAACTCCGGCTCAAAGCCTAACCTAGGTTTCAGATCTGGAAAGTTTCCTGGCAACTGGTCGTCGGGGAGCTGGTCGCCCGAGACTGTCTGCTCGTCGATATCCATTGGGGTGTGGTCGTCCACTTCCATGGAGGCGTGCTCGTTCGCCTCCACTTGGTGGTCGTCGAAACTATGACTGCACTCCCAAATTTCAATCTTTCGGTACTTGCTAGGAAGACCCTCCAAGTAGTTCACTTGCTCTGTTTGTGTTTGACACTCAATATACTGGCCAATCATAGTACTTTCCTTAGAATGACGCTTTGCAAAACAGACGAGACACTCCATCGCCCGCGTCTGATCGCCCTTGACGGTTATAACTCCCGCCGGGGATGGAAATTTTACACAGTAGTAATAAGTAGAAACGGCCGCCTTGAACTCGTTGAAGAAAGGTCAGCCGAGGAAAACGTTGTAGGACGATGGCATGTCGATGATCAAGAAGTCGAGCTGCCTAGCATGGTGCATTTCTGGCTCTTTCGACGATGCCAACTCCAAGGATAGCCTGATTTTCCCAATGGGAAGGTTGCGCGTATCCCCAAAACCTACGATTATATCATCGCAAGGCTCGATGTATGCTGCATAATCACCGAGAGCATCCAGAGTATGCTTGAAGAGGATGTTGGTGTATGCCCCAGTGTCGACCATCATGCGATGGACGTTGGTTCCCATGATCTTCCCCGTGATGACCAAAGCATCATTGTTTGGGTGCACCACGCCGTTCAGGTCGTCGTCCGAGAAAAGGATTTGGTGAGATAGCGGCTTCTCGGCAGTCGGAGCGACGCACACCTGATGGACATTGTTCAGTGCTCGCTGCTCACTCTGAGCCCGGCGAACAGACAGTTCTTTCCCAGACTGAGTTCCCCCTAGAGGGCCTTCTATCACCATACATGCTCCTCCCACATTATCAATGTCGCCGCCAGCATGTTGTGACATGGGAGGAGTCAGCTTGGGACGATTCAGTTGTTGGCGCAGGTCGTCGCCGTCGTCGCGACGTTTCTTCCCCCTGTTGTCGCCATTTCCGAGAGGCTTGATGAACTGGGCGAGCTTGCCCTCATTGTATAGCTTGAACAGGTTTCTCACCAAGTCTCGGCACCCATTGGTGTGGTGGCCAATGGAGTTGTGGTAGTCGCAGAATTTGCTACCATCCAGTTTTTCATCATTTGTATGCATTGGCTTGGCCTGGGGGAGCATATTCTTTCCCCTAACTGCATTGAAAATGCCCCTGGGATCCACAGAGAGAGATTCCCTGAACTGGATGATCTCAGGAGACTCCTCGAAAGGCCTGAAGTTGGCTGGGCGAGCACTGCCAGCTTGAGTGGTCGCCTTCTTGGGCTGGGATGACTCCCCTGTGTTTGTATTCTTCTTGGGCCACACCCTCTTGGACGCCTCCGGCTGCTCGTTAGCCTTGGCGGCGTCCATTATTTCCTCCATTTGAATGAAGTTCCCAGCCCTCGTGCGGAAGTCCGCATAAGAACTGGGAAAAGTAAGATGGATAGATTCCCAAAGCTTGGTACCTATCCTTAGACCGGAAACAGCTGAGATCAGCTTCGTCTCATCGTTCACGGCCTCCCCATCGATCACCAGCCTATCGAAGCGCTCGATGAAGTCCTTGCCTGACTCATTTACAGATTGGCGAACGTTTGCCAAACGTTGCTTTGAGGCTGGACGAGCAGCAATAGACCCGTAGTAGGTCAGAAAGAGTTGTCCCAGCTCAAGGAATGAGGTGACCGATCCGGGACTCAGCGCTGTGTACCATCGATGAGCCCGGTCTCCCAAAGTTAGGGAGAAATTTCTGCATTGGGTGGCGTCCGTTGCCCCGATTGAGGCCATATAGTTGGAGTACTTGGACAGATGTACTCTAGGGTCGGATGCACCATCGCATGCCGGCATGGAGGGCATTTGAATCTTTCTTTGAATGGGGGCCGTAAGGATTGCCACACTTAGTGGAGGTGCGGGCAGAGTGATTGGTGGGGTGGTCCCTAGCTTCGAGGCGACCACCTCTGCTCGCAGAGCGTCCATCTCTTGCTTCATTAATTTTTGGGTCTCGAGGAACTGGGCGATCTGCCCCTCCTCGGCGGTTTGTGGCTTGGGGACGACGTCCTCGTCGCGTCGGCTCCCCTGGGATGCGGCCGGGCGATCATCATGACGTGATCGCCTGGGAGAGTGCCTGCCAGAATGGTGGCTGCGATAGCTCTTCGCCGGAGCTCGCGAATCTTTCCCTGGTCCCACTCGATCAAGAGCTGAGATTCTGTCACCCTGATCTCTTTTATCAGCGTGATCTTGGTGGTGGTCGGCTCTGCCTGGTCGGCCATCCACATTGAAGGGCACTCGGCGAGGAGCCCTTCTATGTTTGTCATCCATCCGGTTGAAAACCGAATTCCTGTGTCGCGAGTCTCCCGTGTGGCTATTGTGGGAGTGCTCGTCGACTTTGTTTTTTCCTCTGTCTTGGGGGTGAACAGAGTTAGAGTGATAGGAACGGTTGTCTTCTTCGTTCCCCTTGGCTTTGCGAGCCTTGTCAAAGGCCTGATCTTTGGCCTTCTCCAGCTCCTCATTCTGCCTCTTTTTCTCGTTGAGATAGTCACAGAGATCTTTCAGATGCTGGGGATCATTCAGAATGTCCCCCATATTCAAGTTTGCAAACGGATTCACCGCCGGCGCCGGAGGGTGCTCGTTCCCTCCGGGTGGTAAGATTCCGTCTTGATGAGAATTATGAGACATCGTTTAAAGAGTGTCTCCTGGAGATTATTACAAAGATATGACCGTTCTTAAGCTTTCGACGCTTAAAAACGAAAGATTAAAGTTCTTACGCAGAAGAACATGCTATTACAACTACTTATTAGCAAAGTAACAACAACTGAAGCTTAAAAACAAGATTACACGGAGATCAAACTCCAAAATATGTCTTGAATATTGCAAATATTCAAGAACACGAAGAACACGGAAATACGTAAACAAAGCTTTAAAAGGTGGTGCTACCGATTAAAAACCTGAAAGCGGAGTTTGCAAACCGATCGCTCGATGATCGGTCAAAACTTAGAGTGATGAACACGTAAAAGGACCCCTCCTTCTAGCGCCAAATGTTGTACGTGATTTTGATGGTTGATTCGTATGTGGACTATTTGTTAGCACGAGACAAACATGTATAATGATCGGGGGTTTATTACGTGTTTAGGGAGTATTTATGTGATGATCTTGATGATCTATTGAAGAACAAAGAAGAACACCAAAAGTAGCTTCTTGGAGAAGCTAAAGCTTTAGAAGCTTGGGAGTGTTTATTGCTTTGGGTTCGGAGTGATTTGTAGGAATGGGTAACTTGTGTACAAATGAGCCTCTTTTAGGCATTATATAGTGGTTTCTAGGGGCTGCCCGCCCTTTACACGTGGCACGCCCTCATTGGACCTGTCTTCTGCCCGAAAAGGTGATTTGATGGCGCATTTAATGCTAAACCGCCTTTGGTGCTCGTCCTCGCCGAGATGCCGAGGAGCTGAGCTACGGTGGTCGCCGGAGGACCATTTCGAGGAGTGTGGTCGCCACGCTCCATGCTGTCTCCCAAGGCTTCAGTACTTAGACTATTCTAGCTAAGATAGATACGTGCTCGCCACACATTTGGGCGAGCAGCTAACTAAAACATGTGCTCGCCCACATCTTTGAGCGAGCACTTAAATATATTAAATACATCTATTCTATTACATTTTCTTGGTCTTGTTGACTAGCCGTCGCAAGACTTTGTTGACTGGTCCTCGCCACGTAAACTGATGACTAGGATTGACTTGTCAAAGATTGACTTCTTTGACTAGGTATAACAGTATATATATATATATATTCTCGATATCTAACAAAATATAAACATATAATTTATTCTCGATATCTAACAAGATTGACTTATTTTATTTCATATAATTTGAAAATTATAAAAATATACTAACAAAAAACGTTTCATACATCATCAATATAAACATTATGTTCATTCCCGCGTAGTAGGCGGCGGGTTGTGCACTAGTAGTAGCATATGAATGGGGAGTTACAAAATCGCCGTTTCTTTTCTTTCCCCATAAACCCAAATCACAAACGGTGTTGCATGCGTATACAAACAAATCTCAGGCCTCACCACTGCCGTTTTATGCCGCCGACACTTATCTCATGTGAACTTTATCATCGCCGCCTTGTTGCCGTACACCGCCTCACGACGTTTACCTCCTCTCGCCGTCGGATGAACCAATAGAAGGTTTGTTTTTAAGTCTTAATTTCTGAAATATTAGGCCTTAATTTGTCTTTTGATTTTGAATTAAGCCCTAATTAACGATGGAGCTAGTGGGATTAATTCTTTTAGTTTGATGTATTCTGCCTTTATTTATTATTGCTTCATTTCAATTTGTTCCTCTAGCTCCTCTCGCACTAAATTTATTCACTTTGATTCCTCTGTAAACAAACAATAGTATATATATATATATATATATTCTCGATATCTATCTATCTTTTGCATGCATACTAATCATATTTTGAAACAATTTCATGATCGAGGTTTAATTATATAACTTCTCAAGTGGAGGAGTAATAAGCAAATTGAAGAAAAGTTCTGGATGTTGAGTGTGAGGTGATAGATTTTCTTTTGTATATGCATATTAGTTTGGAACTGATTACTAATTAATATGTGTGGGTGTATATTGAAGACAACGTACCCTCGTAAACTTGTATACATTTTCTTTGTGTTGTCTTGCTTATGAACTGTTATTGTATTTATTTATTTTCTTGATTGATTACTTAGAAGAGAACTGGGTATGAGAAATACACATACATGATACTCATCCTCAATACAGATAAATTCAGACAGTATAGTTATGATAATGAGCTACTTATATAGAATTACCTGTTGCTAAATGGGTTTGACTCCCATTTTCTAAAGTCATCGTCCCAATTACATGTATTCCTTTCCACTTATATCCTCCACAGTCCTATGTTCCTGTTTGAACACAATTGAATTTCTCTGCAAATTTTTAATATTGAGCAATCTTGCTGAATATGTTATCTCTAGGCTAGGCTATGATTTCACATTGAATTTCTTATATTTTTGTTGCTATTTATTTCTGAAAATTCTCATGCTACTCTAATTGGTTTATTTTTATCGGTGGAAACCACTTACATCACACTAACACTAGGATTAGGCTTTTGTATAAGAAGTTAATTTAGTGAGTAGTTAAATCGGGCTAAATAATAGGACGAGCCATCAAGATTAAGGTGGCCTTTAAATGTTTTTGATGTTGTTATCTACATTATTAAATTAAATCTTTTCCTAGTTGTCATTTGTGTGCCAACACATTGTTTATAATGTCACTCTTTTATAAGTCCATCTTCATTTTAGTTAAACTTGTTGGTTGATATTGTTTCTCTTGTCTGATGAATCCATAGTTTAGCCAGCTCAATTTTACAACTTCATTGAAAACTATAGGGCTGCTTTTATATTTCAGACTAATCTGCATAAGAACTAGCTAGATAACATTTGATTTGGATTATAAAAATAATTTGTATGATATTTCTCAAACTATCAAAAAACAACTCTGTATTCTCAGGACGTAACCAAATTACAAGATTCTGATCATTTCTTTTTCCCATGATAGGTTTGTAGGCGATGGTTTTCGGCATGTTAGATTGTTTCGAGCAGCTAACAAAAAGGTACACTTGTTATTACTAATGTTTCTTCAGGAAATTTGTATGTTAGCTAGATAGTAGCAAATTTTAGTGCCAGTTAAATTGTTCATTACATATTGACATATCTAGTTGTTCAAAAAATTAAGGGAGAAAATTGCAATCACGCTAAATAGTTTGGCTGTGAAGAATTTGGAATTGGTGTGTTTCTACTGTTAGTTTATTATACAAATGTGATCATATATTTTTCTTATGATAATGTATCTTAATGCACTGTACTGAGAAGAATTAATACGTCCAATGCAGAGATTTATTGAATTTAGTTTTTTGAGATCAGGTAGGTATAGGGTCAGAATCAAGATCTAATTTATTCAGTACAACCCTAACTGCTATTTATTCAGTCGCCTGAGTTTTCTAGAATTCTTTAGTTACTCATTTTTATTATTTAAATCACGTGAAGGGGAATAGATGAGATGAGAATCCATCAGCTTGTGTTTTTATCTTCTGTAAAATTTATTCTTCAATCTTCATTTATGCTCTTTGTAGTGTAGATACAGTTGTAATATTTTTTTTTTTATAATTGAATTTATGTTGAAGATAAAAACGAGCTAACAAAGAATCACCATAAAAAGTTGGGATCTGCTGGACTTGCACTGCATTATGAAAATATAATTTTCTAGATCGATACACATGTGAGTTCAAACTCTTGTATTTTCCAGTTGGAGATGTTGAGGTGAATGGAAAACAAAGTGCAAGATCTCATAGACTTCAACTATCCATGAGATGATCTAGAAAGAAAAAAGGATGAAGAAATGGAAAACGAAAGAAAAAAATATCAAGAAAGATAAAAGGATGAGGATATGGAAAATGAAGTGCATGATATTGTAGATTAGTTATTAAACCAATTTGTTTCAACAACCTATATAATTTATAGATTTCACTACCTTGTGTTTATGACAAATTGACAATGTATGAAATTTTTATTATAAATCTATTGAGATGATTATGAATTTTAGAGGTTTTCAATATATTTTATCTTTCTATCAATGTGATAACTGATAAGTAACAATTGTGTTATATAATTGTTCAAAAAATGTTACCTTATAAAATTAAAAGTGATAGAAAATGTTACTCCCTCCGTCTCATATTAATTTTCATAGGTAGATGAGAATGCATATTAAGAAAGTGTAATAATGAGAGTTTTTAGGGGTAATTTTGTAAACTTTTATGTATAAAGTAAATAAATGAGTTGACTTTTGTGTATGTGGAGAAAAAGTAATGACATTTGTGTAAAATTGAGGATATTGTGAGGGTGAAGTTTATAAAATATTTTCCATTTTAAGGGTGTGAAAGTTATCGTGGGACGTCCTAAAAAGAAAAGTGTGAAAGTTATGGACGGAGGGAGTACATTACTAATTAAAACTGTTACAACTTTTGGAAAAAATGTTACCTGACATTTCAAAAGTGATGTTAAAATAGTGCTACCTTTAAATAAAAAAGTGGTACATTTAAAGTAAAATATAACATTTTAGGAGTGTTACAACAAAGTGATACAATTATTAACACAATATTAAAAGTGATACATTAGGTTTTAAACGTGTTACATTAGACTTTAGGCTGCACGAGCAAATGCGACGTCCCCAAAAGTGTTACCTATTTGCTATGATAACACTTTATACTCATTAAGTAACATTTTTTAGGTGATGCAATAGGCAACTTATGTTGTAGTTAGGACTGTCTAATGGGTCGGGCCGGGCTGGCCCGGTACCGCCTCACTGGGCTAATCATTTTTTCGGGCCCGGGCCGGCCTAGTCCGATTGCTACCGTGTCTGGAAATGTGAGGCCCAGCCCGGCCCTGGTCGGGCTGCCGGGCCATCGGGCCAAAACAACCCGTTTTTTATAATTATGGAGTATTTATTTTATTGGACCAATTAATTAATTGTTTTGTTAATATAAAAACTGGACCCATTGGTAATATAATTTTGGGCCATTGATTTGTTAATGTAACTATTGGGCTACTTTATAAAGCTTCGGTTTAGGGTTTTTTTAATGGAGCAGCACTATAGTAGGCAGCAACTTTGACCAGTTTTTATTTCTCCCGTCTTTGCATCAATTTTTACATACATGGAGCACAGCACTGCACTTTGATTTCCAGTTTCTATTCCTCCGTCTAGACACCAGTTTCAATCTCTCTATTCCTCCGTCTAGGCATCAGTTTCTATCCGAGCAACTCTAATTTTTGATGAAGAAGAAGCGACCACACGACCAACTGTGAGATAGCCGCTGTCTGAGTGCTGTCGTGCGAGCGGCGCTGTGTGAGTGCCAACGTGCGAGCGTCGTGTGATTGTGAACTGGGTTTGGCCTGAAAGAGAATTCAGGGTTGCGGCTTAGTTTTGGAGTCACGGAGCTAGGTTTTGGATTTTTGGGGCTTTTCTGTCCGTTACATTAACATAATATGACATTAGAATAATTGAATTAAAAAATACATATATTAAAAAAAGCAAAATCGGGTCGGCCCGAAAAATCGAGCTTAGCCCGGCCTGAGCCAGGTCGGCCTGGTTGTTCAAGTGGGCCGGGCCAATTTGGCCTGATTGTTTTCGGGCCGATAATATTATAGCCCAGGCCAGCCCACGGGTTGAGTGGGCCGGGCCGGACTCATTTTGACAGCCCTAGTTGTAGTCTTAAGAGAAAAATGTTGTCCACCATGACATCGAGGTCACCTTTATCAATACGAGAGACAACCCAACACTAAGGTGATCTCATATCAAGAAAAAGAGAAGAAAAAAAGGTCCCAAACAGGGAACAAGAAAGCGAAAAAAAAAGCTAAATTAAAAAAACAAATAAATAAATGGGATCAACGGGTCGGTCACCGTAGCGCCGTCAAGGAGGATAGACATGTCGATCCCAACTAAAAACAAAAAATTAAACTACTAAACCGAATTGTCACAGCGGAACAAGGATCACCGCACTAGTGAGCAGGAGGCGGCGGCAGCGAGCACCCAATGAAGAGGGCGATGACGATCGACAGCAAGAGAGCGAGTAAGGCAGCGAACACTAGACGACTACCGATCTACATAAAATCGGGAGAAAGAGGGAGAGGGAAAAACAAGGTGGGAAAGAGGGAGGGGGAAGAGGCCATGGAAGGGGGAGGATAGGTTGGGCTCTCATTCTACTAATTGATCACATTTTCACATTATTCTAAATGTAACATGTATTGACCAATGACTAACGATCTGATTAGTTACAAGAAGATGAAAATTCTCTTCAAATCCTTTTGAGGAATAAATCATATTTTAACTCAACTACCATGCACACATGTTTTATGATGTGCACAATCCATGTCTTATCTACCTCGTTAGGTGTGCTAGCATTGATCATGGTCATAATTCATCACTTCGCAAATAGATCATTTGTATTGACCTCAAGTCGAAGGATTATTTCATTACTTCATAAACTGATATTCTTGTACACACTTAAATATTATACACCAAATGATTTTTCGGTTATGTACATCAATACTTTCTAAAGTATTTGTGCATTCATTTTTAATGAGACATGCACCTAGTACCCTTGCAGACTTGTTGTAGTGAAAATCACTACACCCCAGGGTTTAATTCTAAAGTTTTAAATGCTATTTTTACTTTCTGTTGATATTTCTATGTTTAAAATCATTTCTAATTGTTCTACTTCTAAAGAAGCTTGGGATAGATTACAAGAGCATTGTGATGGTTCAGATAGTCGAAGAACAAAACTTCGAATGCTAGGAACTAAATTTGAAAATCTCCGAATATAGGAAGATGAGACCATATCATCTTATAATGAACGTTTAAGTGAGATTGTCAATGAATCACATTCTCTTGGTGATCCTATTTCAAATGTGAGAGTAGTTCATAAAATTTTGCGTTTAGTTCCTAAAAAATTTGATGCAAAAATATGTGCTATAGAAGAGGCTAAAGATACTGATAAGTTGAGTCAAAATGAGCTAGTAAGTATTCTTAAAACTTATGAGATGAACACTACTCAATTTGATGAAAATAAAGATGATAAAAGGTGGTTGTTTTTAAAGGAGAGACATAACAAGGTTCTGAAATACAGCTAATTATCACTGAAGTCGATTCAGATGATGATGTGATGGACCTATGTTATGACAATCCAGACCACGTGGCCTTTCTCACTAAGCATTTTAACAAGTTTTTGAAGAAAACAATGAACAGATCCAAAGGGAATATTCAGCTAAAGATCCAAATTAACACATCAACACCACAACCAGAGAAGAGAAGGAGTCAATTTCCACCGAAACTATCACAAAGTGAAGGTAAACCAAGGTATGATCCTGAATATAGAAAATCAGTTCAATGCAATGCATGTTCTGGATATGGCCATTATGAACATGAATGTGACAATACCAGACTCAAGCAAAAACTGAATTTTAGTGCTACCTTGAGTGATGATTCGGATGATGAAGATGTTAGATCAAAAGAAATTGAATTTGCTTTTCATACTCAGATTGATTATGATGATTCTCTAGATGATGATCTGGATGAAACAGAGATGATTCTATAGATGATGATCTGGATGAAACAGACTCTGATGTTGAATCAGATGTTACAACATCAGAAACAACATCAAGTCAAAATCGCCCAAATTTGAACTGTTTTAATTTTTGTTGATGATACAGGAATAAGGACAGAAGATTCTAAATACTATAAGTTATTAGAGGATTGGAACTCTCAGAAACTCACTCTTGATTCTTTGAATAAAGAGAATGAGGATTTGAAAGGAACAATTACCAAACTAGAAGTTATCCTTACCAGAAGAGATTTAGAACTCTGCAAATTAAAGGAAGAAATGAAAAGTTCTACCTTAAGTTTCAGAAAATATGAAAAGAGTGTTTTTGATATGAATGATGTTTTGGTAAGTCTAATAATCATGGTTTAGGTTATGATGGTGAAACTGCATCTATTTCTAAAAGTTTTGAAAATCCAGTGAAGTTTGTGAAGGCTAATGCTAAAACATATGTTGAAGCATCATCATAAACAAAATCTCACAAGACTAAAACTTTTAAAAGTTTATTTGTTTGTCATTATTGTTCTAAATTAGGTCATATTCGTCCTTACTGTTTGAAAATGAAGAAAGATTTTGCTAATGAGAAATTGTTACCTAAAAAGTTGTCACATTCGAAGAAACATTTCTCAAAATCTACTTGGAAAAGGAAATTTGATGTTACCTGTAATGCAGTCCACACTTCTTTGAAAACATGTTTACTTTGTCTATGGTATTTTGATAGTGGTTGTTCTAGACATATGACAGGACAAATTGACTACTTATCTGATTATGTTACTGTAAATGGTGGATATGTTACATATGGTGGAGGTTCAAAAGGAAAAATCATTGGAAATGGAACTTTAAATGTTGAAGGTTTTCCTAAGCTTAAGAATGTCTTGCATGTTGATGGCTTGCTTGCTAATTTGATTAGTATAAGTCAATTGTGTGATGATAATTTGCATGTAAAATTTGACAAAGATTCATGTTATGTTCTTGATAAAGATGATGAATGTTTAATGACTGGTACTAGGTCAGCTGATAATTGTTATCTTATTGGAACAAACAATGTATGTAATTTGTCAAAACATAATGAAAATGTCTTATGGCATCAAAGATTGGGTCATGCAAACTATAGATCATTGAAAAAGCTAGTCAATGTTAAAGCTGTGAATGGATTACCAAACTTGAAGTTTGACAAAATCATTGTATGTGGACCATGCCAGAAAGGTAAGCAGGTAAGAGTGTCGCATAAAATGTTGTCACATTGTTCTACACATAGTTGTTTTGAATTGCTGCACATGGATTTGATGGGTCCTATGGAAACTGAAAGCATTGGAGGAAAAAGGTATTCACTTGTTGTGGTAGATGATTACTCTAGGTTTACTTGGATAAAATTCTTAAGAGACAAATCTAAAACATTTAATGCTTTTAAAGTTCTTTACAAAAGGTTCAAAAATGTTTTTAACTTGAAAGTTAGCAAGATTAGAACTGATCATGGTAGAGAATTTGAAAATAGCATGTTTATAGATGTTTGTGAAAAGAAAGGTATAATGCAATAATTTTTTTTCATCTCCTAAAACTCCACAACAAATTGGAATTGCTGAAAGAAAGAATAGAACTCTACAAGAAATGGCAAGAGTCATGCTTACTTCTAAAAGTCTTGCTAAAAGATTTTGGACTGAAGCATTGAATACAGCATGTCATATCACTAATAGAGTTTATATTCGATCTGGTTTTAATCAAACGCCTTATGAGATTTTGAACAACAGAAAACCAAATGTGAAAGTATTTTCATGTATTTGGTTGTGTGTGTTATATTTTGAATGATAGGGATCAACTTCATAAGTTTGATTCTAAAAGTGATAAAGGTTTCTTCTTAGGCTATCCTAGAAATAGTAAAGCTTATAGAATTTATAACCTTAGGACTAACACTGTTCAAGAATCTGTTAATTTTGTGTTTGATGATGATAAAGGTCTTACAGATGGAAATGAAGAAGATGTTTCAGAGGTTACTGAAAAATCTGGAGATTCTCTGAGAACTAAAAATGTTGCTCCTAATGTTACAACATCTGGAACAACATCGACAGAAAATTCAACAAAATCTACATAGAATAATCAGTATGTTCCCAAAAGGAATATTTCTTCAAGTATTGATAAAAGTCATCCATCAAACCAGATCATAGGTGATGCTACAGTTGGAGTGCAAACAAGAGGCAAAGTAAGAGCAATAAGGTAGACGTGGTAAGAACATTATGCATGTCTTCTAATGTAATGTAGTGAATGCAGAGTGCTATTATTCTGAAATTGAACCTAAAAGTGTTAATGAAGCATTAACTGATGAAAATTGAATTAATTATATGCATGAAGAACTTAATCAGTTTGAAAGAAATGAAGTCTGGACATTAGTTCCAAGGCCTGACAACACTAATGTCATTGGAACTAAATGGATTTTTAAGAATAAAACTGATGAGTCTGGTAACATTGTTAGGAACAAAGCAAGATTAGTTGCACAAGGTTACACACAAGTTGAAGGTATTGATTTTGATAAAACTTTTGCACATGTTGCTAGGATTGAGTCTATTAGATTATTGCTAGCAATTTCAAGTTTTATTGATATTAAACTTCATCAAATGGATGTAAAAGCTGCATTTCTTAATGAAATTTTGAATGAAGAAGCATATGTTGAACAGCCTAAAGGATTTGAAAATCCACAATACCCTGATCATGTATATAAACTTAAGAAAACCTTGTATGGTCTTAAACAAGCTCCTAGAGCATGATATGGTAGGCTTACTGGCTTTCTTTTGGAATTTGGTTTTATTAGAGGAGAAGCCGATAGAACTTTGTTCATTAAGTAATCTGGAGAAGATATGTTAATTGCATAAATTTATGTTGATGACATTGTGTTTGGTTCAACTTGTGATAATATGTTAAACCAATTTGTTAAAGCAACGACTGCAACATTTGAAATGAGTATGGTTGGAGACTTGAATTATTTTCTAGGTCTTCAAATCAAACAATGAAAAGATGGAATATTCTTCTCACAAGGTAAGTACGCTAAGAACTTAGTTAAAAGGTTTGGTCTTGAAAATTCGAAAAGCATGAAAACTCCTATGGGATCTACTTTAAAATTGTGTAAAGACAATGCTGGAAAAGATGTTGATCCAACATTGTATAGATCTATGATAGGAAGTTTGATTTATCTAACCTCTAGTCGACCAGATATTATGTACAATATTTGTGTTTGTGCAAGGTACCAAGCTAACCCTAAGGAATCTCACCTGAATGCAATGAAGAGAATCATAAGATATATTACAGGTACAAGTGAATTTGGGATTTGGTACACAAAGGATACAAGTAGTACACGAATGGAGGATGTTTCTACATGGGAAACAATCTTGTGTCATGGCATAGCAAGAAGCAAAATTGTGTCTCACAATCTACAGCCGAATCCGAATACATTGCTGCAGGCAGTTGTTGTACACAACTCCTATGGTTGAGTAAGATGTTCAATGATTATAGGTTAGAAAGTGACACATGATTAACTGTTTTTTGTGATAACACAAGTGCAATCAACATTTCTAAAAATCCAGTACAACACTCTTTGACTAAACACATAAGCATTATACATCACTTCATAAGAGATTTAGTAGAGAAAAGTATTGTGAAGTTAGAATATGTTCCCACTGAAAATCAATTTGCAGATATATTCATTAAGGCTCTTGACCATGAGAGATTCTCATTTTTGAGGAAATCTCTTGGTATGTGCACAACCTGAAAATCCAAGATGGATATTGTTACAAATGCGGTAGCATTTGGAACAACATCAAGGATAAGTGTAATCCTGATTAATTTAATTTATTCCGTGATTCGTTAAATAATTTCTTTGTAAAATATTTTTGAATCTGAAATTTGTGGTACAAAAATAGACACGATCTTACACCTCTCAAATGCATATAAAAAGAATGTTGTTAGCATACTAAAAGATGTAGTTAATCACTGAGTAACTATGGAGCACGGAGTTGACTACTATGGTGCCTTCTTTTCAAAAGGTGATTAATAAAATACATCAATATGTTCATAATCCACTGTGTAATTATGGAGCACGGAGTTCGCTACTACGATGCACTCTTCTTGAAAAATGGATCAATATGAACTAAGTGCTACAACACAAAAAGAAAAGAAAAATTTAAGGTGCAACACCAATGAAGCAAATTCAAGTAAAAACCGTGTTGAGGTGTATTTAAAAATTTCTTGAGTACAACATTAAAAGATTTGAATTTATTTTTATTAGTTGTAATTATTTAATTAATTTTCTGGAATTTATTTTATTAAATGGAGCATACTAACCCACATTTTTGTTTTCCATGTCATGCAATTTTATTTAATTAATTTTAGCTAATTTATTAATTATTTAATTAATTAATCTGCAATTTTATCCACTAACACCATGATCTAATGTGGGATACCCACTTTGTTCTTCTTGACCGAAATTTATGGTATCGCTATTTGATCATGCAATTTTATTCCAGAATTTTCTAAAGTGGTGGAACATTTTAATAGCTTCCAAACTCAGACTCTATAAAACCATCTCGTGGCTTTATATTTAATTCATCAGTGTAAGCTAAATTGTGTAAGCTGAAATTTTCTAGAAATACAAATTGCAATTGTTTGTTCTCGAATTTTGTGTCCACTTTCTTGTGCACTAATCATTCTTTTGAAGGGATTTAAAATGAAAAGGATGGGAAACACTTCATCTTCTCCAGCTGAAAACACTCCATCGTCATCTTCTTCGAACCCACTGCACCTACTCGCTATAATGGATTCCAACCAATCCACCGAAAACACTGCTTCGGTCACCACTGCCGTACCGTCGCCACCGCCACTAGGCGCCGCTCCGACCACCGTCGTCATTCCTCAGAACGCGACCATCGAGGATTTTACACGGGTAATTCAAAATATTTCTTCCAACCTCCTAAATTCGATGCCTATGCCTCAATTTTTTGTTGGAGACGTTCCATTGAATTTCCCTACTCAAACTCCTACTCCGATTCAAACTACTACCTCTACACCACAAAATCCCCAAACTGCAAACCCTATTGAGCTCGAAATCACACCTGAAATCATTCCCGAAACCACTGAAACCACCGTCCCTACTGAAACCGCTCCGATTGCTGCTCCTGTTGCTAAAACAACTGAAGCAACTAAGGGAGATGATACTCCCATGGCCGAAGCCGAGCCTGAAAGAGCAGAGGACTCTGCCCACACTGGTTCCTCTCTCTCGGAATCAACTGAGTCAGAGCCTATGCCTCTGAAATTATCCTTGGCTAAAGGAAAACGAAAGCGGAGCCCGAAGAAGCCAAAGAAGAGGTCCAACAGAGTGTTTTCGAAGGTGAACTATGCTGAGAGTTCACGAAAGAAGAAGCCCATGGCTGGTGATGTAGGTAACACTCTAATTCAGGTCTTTACAGATTCTGAAAAGGATAGCTCAGATGGTGGGGTTGCTGATACTGAAGCTGGTGAGAAAGAAAGCTCTAACGAAGAGAATGTCCCTTTAATGGAGCTATGCAAAAAGAAAGGAAAGAAACCGAAGCAAAAGAAGGATGATACTCCAGTTGCTCCAGCACCTGTTGCAACCTCTGTTCCTGCTGGAAATGATCCAGGTGATAGCAGCCATGATGAGTCTGAGTCTGATCAACCAAACTTTGAGTCTGATAACACCTCTAATGGTGATGAAGGTACACCTACTTCTGAAACTGATGTAGAAATTGAGACATCTGAGGACAGGTTAGCTAATCTATCAAGGAGAAAGTTGTTAATTGAACGTAGGATATATGTGCCTGATTTTGATTCTAAGGGTTTGATTAGATTTCTTGAGGATAGAAATTTGTTGCATGCTGTTACGTTTGAAAAAAAAATTGTTGCAACATGGGTTAATGAATTTTATTCATGTTTGAGAAAGAGCATTGGTAGAAGAACTTCTCAATGGTATGGAATTGTAAGGTTTAGAGAAAGAGATCTTCCTTTTACACCCAAACTGATTAATGATTTTTTACACCTTGAAACTGTTGACGAGGTTGAGGAACCCTCGATGGATGTAATTTCTCAGGCGATTACAGGTGGTAGGGTAATGAGATGGAAGAAAGTGATGCTTGCATGTAACCTTACGTCTTTATATTCAGTTTTACATAAGTTGATTGTGTATAATTGGATTCCATCCACAAACTCCACAAAGGTCACGATGAGTCAAACAATACTTCTTTACAGAATTGTGGTAATGAGAAACTTCAATCCTGGGATGACTATTTTTCATTATATGATGAAGTTTTCTGGGACAGTTTCTGACAAAGGCAATCTGCCTTACCCGACTCTTATTTATGGATATTTGAGACACAACAACTACCAAAGAGATAGACATGATATGTTGAGGGGGAGAGTTCCTCAAATAACAGTGTCTCGTAAGATGATGATTGGAGATACAATTGTTGATCTCCCTATCCAAGGTGCTGAAAGAGTTGAACAAGAAGTCCCTGATGCTGCTCCTAATGTCCCAAACATTGCCAGCCACATTCCAATCTCCAGAGACTTTATACTTATCCAATTAACTCATTTGCAGGATACCATCAATGAATTATAGTTCATGAAGGACTATTGGATGAAGAAACTTTCTACTACACCAGAGGAAGTACCTGCTGCTGCTGCACCAGTCCCTGATGTTGGAGTTAATGAGGGAGTCACTGAGTCTAGGGGAGTTCGAATTGAAGAAGTTGATGTTGATGTTGATACCAATGTTGTTGCACACTTTGCAACAATGGTGATTGAACAACCTGATGAAGAAGAACAGGTTTTTGCTGATCTTCCAGACCTTGCTGCTGGAAATGCTTGAAGACAGGGGGAAGCTGAACTTTAAAGGATGCAATGTGCAGATTTATGTTGCTGCAGTTGTTGTTACAGCAAATGATGCATTCTGCCTCACTGTTTTATGCTACATTATGATCCTATACTCTGATACACTGATTTAATTGCTTTTAGCTTTGTCTTATAGTTCTGATTGTCAGTTTGTTTTGTTAAGTTTTACAAACTCAATAGTTTTTAGTTTATTTTGAACTTAGAGTTCTCTTTAAGCTCTGTTATTATATTAGTTGATAGGAGTTCATTTTACTTTGAACTTATTTTCTCTTCACATTACTCTGATTATAACTTGTTTCATTATTCCCATTTAACTCTGATTATTTCACTTTGAAACAGGTTGTGTTAAATGAGTATATTACTTAGGGGATTTCACATAAAAGGTCATTTCACCTAGTGTTTTTTTAAATAAAGACATGATTCAAAATAGTTTCAGAATAAGGACAAAATGGCACATAAATGTACCATCATGCCCTTAATACATAAAATTCGGAATTAATATGGAGAAATTCTTTAAATGTTTGAAATTTAAAGCTGACTCTATCAGCTCATTAATTCCAAGAATTACGCAATTAATTAAAACCTTATGTTTAAAATTTAAAGCTGACTCTATCAGCTCATTAATTCCAAGAATTACGCAATTAATTAAAACCTTCCTAAAATTAATTAACACCGGTCAGAAGAGCTTAATTTTGTGCAGAATTTTGTAGTTTTCCAATTTGTGAAGAAAGAAAACCGTGAAGTACGAAATAAGACGAAGTGAGAAGTGAGAAGAACATTTTGCTCCCTAGACCATGGTTGGAAAAGTAAGATAAAAGCTAAATCTGCATAATAAAATGAATAATGCAGAACAATGAAATCTAAAACTGCATAATAAAATGAATAATGCAGAACAATGAAATCTAAAACTGCATAATAAAATGAATAATGCAGAAAAAATAGTACGGTGTCTTCATATTAGAATGTGATTATGCAGAAATACGTATACATATGCAAAATAAGATCTGCATTATCCCTTGACCAAACCAATAACAAATAATCATGAACTACATTTCAGCAACGCGCACGTAAATCATCACAATTACACGAAAACGGAGCAAATTGAACCTAAATTAAAATCATCTCAAAAAATCCTAAATTCTTTGCAAATTATGTGTGTACGTGTGGAATTAAAAATCATACCCTTGGCAAAACTCTTCATCTGACCCTTGGAATTAAAAGTTTCTACTATATCTCCGGCGGCTTCGCGTCCGTCATCCATAATGAAGAAATCGGTGAAGTTTGAATCCCCTAGGAATATAAAGAAACGATCGCGTGGAAAGTCTCTTGATCATGTGCAGTCGGTGAACTTCGGGCCAGGAAGTGGGCCATGAATGCCACGACCAACGCAAACCCTCGATTGCTTCCAATTCGGTGAAATCCATCGGCGAGTTAGGAGACGAACGAGATGCGTTTCATCAATTGATGAAACCTAATCGAGATTTGCAATCATGGGGATTTATGATATTTCAAAGTTAGGGGGTTTAATTTATGATATTTTCTGATAATGGCCGGCCCGGCACCATGAAAGAAATCGGGAGTGGAAATAAGAGAAAAAGTCCAGTGTCTTGATCGCGTGATTAAAGGCTATACTTTTTCTAAATTAGATTCGGGCTTTCGACGGTTTGAAATTTGATTTTTAAAATTTTGAGTTTTGAAATCCTGATAAAAATGTGTATGATTTAAACAGATTTTGAGGGACGATAAACTAGAAAAGAAGGCGATGCAATAAACTAGAAAAAATGCAGAACACGATAAACAGATTCTGAGGGACGAGGAATTCTGAATTAAGGCGATTTTTGGGAAATTAGGATTGCTTTAATTGAAAATTCGTATGAATCGTGCAGATTGCAAACGAAATAAGGGAGGTGAGATTCTTATTTCCATATGCGTGATATTAAACAGAATGCTGGCGAAATATATGGAATGTATGACTTGTTCCATTATTATATAAATTAAATAGTTATTCTTCAAATTTAAATGTAAGGGCATAAATGGTTATTTACACATGTTTTTGTCCTTTTTTAAAAAGATTATAAAAGTTGTCTTTATTTAAGAAGCTAGGTGCCTAAATGGTCTTTTTTATAAATTTTCTCTATTACTTACTCATTTTATTTTTGGAAGGTATTACTAAGACAAGTGTTCTACTTGGTATTCAGAGTACTAACACCACTTAGTCTTGTATATTTTCTTATTTCTTTCACTATTTGATCATATGCTACAGCAGGTGTTGACTTAATTGACTAGTACATGGATATGATGGTAATACTCTAGCATGTACATAAATCTGGTTTATATATGTTTACATATGTGCTGTAGCAGAAAGGTCAAATTGGGGGAGATTGTTGATATTGAAGACTTGGTGATGTTATCGAAGATGTTATCACACAAGGCTGCAACATCTTAATTAGACCTTTCTTATTTTTCCTAAGTCCAAATTTTGTTTTCTAGCTAATGCTGCTTTGGATGTTGTAACATCGCAGGTTGAAGATCTAGAATATTCTACACAGTTCCAAACTGGAAGGTTCTGGAAGGTTGCAGAATTATGTAGATCATGCGGTTGCTTTGGAAAAACGTCCAGAACTGGCTGGAAGAACCTAGAAGGCGGTTGGGAGAAAAAGAAGGAATGAGATCCTAAATTTTAGGAGATCATGAATGAAGGTTCTAGGCTCCATATTCACGCCTATAAATACAGCAGAACCGTGTTCATCATCCAACAGAACGAAGTGTCATTCTTTAAGTCCTAAACTAGCGTTCATCCTGTTAGGAATTAATTGTCATTGACATGATCTTGTCGTTGTGCCGAAGAGTCCAAACTTCCTATACAACATAGACTTTTCTATACTTCTTTGATAGATAGATCATAGAGTTAGATTAGTTTTTGGTAGTGTAATTTTTACACTTAAGCCACATTTAGACTAGATACATTATCGAGTCTTATTTCCGTTGTGAATATTTGTTCACACACCATTTGTATTCACATATTAATTAGTGAAAGTTTAGCCATGAGGCTCGCATAGATTTTAAATTAAAATCTATGTTAAAAAGTTATTTTTGTGTCTTTGTGTTTTCATTCTTTAAAGTCTTTCGCTATTCGTATTCTGATATTCTGTAATCGAGTCAATGTTACATTGAGTGTAGCATCAGTCTTGTTTTACTTAAGTCTTGTTTTACTTAACACGCACACTTTCGGTCTTTATAAACATCAATACTGGATATTCAATTGAGACGAAATTTTGGAATCCTTTATGGGTGTCTTTTTAAATCGGGTAGCTTATCATTTGGAGATGGAATTTTATATTGAAAACACGATTTTAATTAGTTTTTTTGTCTTTTAAAAGTTGGCAGGAAATTTAGGCTTCTGATCTCAATTACTAGTTGCTTGCAGATAGTGCATGTGTTACATGTTTGGGGGGCAGCAATGCATGACTAAGCTTTTTTGTACAAAATTTGCCATCAACGAATTTTAACCGTTGAATATCCCACTTCATATAGGGTCAAACTTAATTATAAATTAATAATGGGCCAAACATTGCGTATTAAATATATAAATTAATTGTCCAAATTTAACGGTTATGGTTAACAAGTCATAGTCAAAATAATGATGAGGCCTACGAATCTTAGGCAGTCTCTTGCCTAAATTATCGTCCGTTCTACGTACCTCTAATTCATATGTGTAATTTTCGTATTTTACATGTTTGTTTCATTTTATATCAATAAATCAGATGGTGAAACATACAGATAATTGCATACCCTTCCGAATAGAAATATCACATACATGAGATTTTTAGTTTGGCTGTATTTTTATGTTTTCTTTCCACTTTTGTATAAAGAAATACATTAATAAACTGTATGGGTAGAAAAAAATTAATCAAGTGTTCATTAGGCCTATTAAAAAAAATAGTCAAAGTCTGTCCTATTATCTATAATAGATTTTTTTATGGGTTTGATCTGGTCTTTTTAATAAACCTACTAGCCATTTAAAATTCTATTTAAAATTTATTTAATACGAAAATTAAAAAACACAATTTAATATTTAAAATTAAATTCACGATCAAAATAAATGCATTACAATGATAAATTCAAACACTAAAAAATGATTTCTCAAGTACTAAAATAAATTTAATTTACTTTAATTTACTATTAATGTTACTATTATATTTTAAGAATTATTTTATTATAAAATATATAAAAATGTTTATCTACAATAATATATATATATATATAGTATACATAATTTTAAATAGACCGACATGTTAGGTTTATAAGGTCTTATACAAGGCTTAAGTCTAGCCTATTTAAATAAATAGATTTTTAAAAAAATCTTGGCCTAACTCATGTTATAAAAAGGCCAGGTCAGGCCGTAGACCCTGCCGGGTGGCCGGCCTATTTCCACCCCCTTGGTAGAACCAGTGAGATAAGGAGAGAAAAATAAAATTAGTCTCTTTTTTAATAATCAGATGTTTTGAATGTTACTAATGTAAATATACATTAAATATTATTTTTTTCAGAAATTGTGTGAGATGTTGTAAATGTGAAAATAAATAATATATTAATTTTCTTTTTTAATATTAAACAAATTAAATGAACAAATTATTAAATTTAATGATAATCATTAAATTTATAGTATAAGAAACTTAGATGGATGGAGAATCATTAAAAAAGTATATACAATTGATTCTAATTAATAACAAATCATTTTTTTCATATGGAGTCTATTATATTATCCATTATGTTTATCCATAATATATAAATCTGTACAAATCAGGTGATGATAAAACATTAACCGTTAAATTATGAAAATCTAATGGTTCAAAAAAAATTTGTACAGAGTTAAAACATCATTATCAAGGTATAAGTCCTGATTTCGGGAGGGGAGAAGGGAGAGTATATAATGTAATTCAAAAAAAAATCTTCGGCAAAACCAAAAATATTTTGGAGTGGACCATTTATTTTAGGATTTAATATATAATCAATAAATTTGATAGCTCATATAACTCCCTCCCCAAATAGATAAGATGGGTTTAGATGTGGTGGTATATGTAAACCTTGGCTTTTTAAACTCAAGGGGAAGCTAGGTTGTCTAAACTCATGGAATCTAGTTTATAAAAAATCAGCTCAAATTATAAACTCAGGTCAAAGTGTTTAAAGTTATGAGAAACCAAACATGGAAGAAGATGGGTTTACATATCAAACCCATCACTAAACTCCCCTAAAGCCATGAAGAAAACATGCTCTTAAAATACAAGATCTTCAAACCCGCACGGATCACCAAGGTATCGTTTTCCCCTCCAATCGTGAGAAGAGGAAAAATGTGTGTTCCCTTTGCCCACAATGATGCTCTGGTCTTCATTCTCAAAACCGAGACAACCCCACACTAAGGTGTTCTCATGTCTAAAAAAGAAATATAAAAAATGGAACAGAGTTCCACCAAATACCCCACCATAAGGGATATCAAGTCCAGGCAAATTTATTTAAATATAACATTTTTTAGGTGAGTTTTCTAAAATGTAACAAAAATGGGAAGAATTTTCAATTTAGGCAAAGGCCCGGGTGCCACCCTAGCTTTTTGAAAAGGCTTGGGTGCCACCCTAGCCTCTTAATTTAAAAATCGAAAAAAATTAAAAAATTAAAAAATAACAAAAGACTCATATGCTAGAAGAGCCTCTTAGACTCGATGGGACAACACACAAACAGACGTGTCAAAAGGCTTGTTATTTAATAATTGGGAATGTAAAGGCCCATATGCCACACAGGCCTTTTGACACGCCTGTTTGTGTGTTGTCCCATCGAGTCTAAGAGGCTCTTCTAGCATATGAGCCTTTTGTTATTTTTTTATTTTTTTCGATTTTTAAATTAAGAGGCTAGGGTGGCACCCAGGCCTTTTCAAAAAGCTAGGGTGGCACCCAGGCCTTTGCCTAAATTGAAAATTCTTCTCATTTTTATTACATTTTAGAAAACCTACCTAAAAAATGTTATATTTAAATAAATTTGCCTGGATTTTAAATCCATAATCTAAATCCACTTTACCTGTTTGGATTAAATAATACATATATTAACACGTTTGTTTGTAAAATAAAATTAAAAAAATTGAATACGTCTGTTATTTAATAATTGGGAATGTAAAGGCCCATATGCCACACAGGCCTTTTGACACGCCTGTTTGTGTGTTGTCCCATCGAGTCTAAGAGGCTCTTCTAGCATATGAGTCTTTTGCTATTTTTTTATTTTTTTCAATTTTTAAATTAAGAGGCTAGGGTGGCACCCAGGCCTTTTCAAAAAGCTAGGGTGGCACCCAGGCCTTTGCCTAAATTGAAAATTCTTCTCATTTTTATTACATTTTAGAAAACCTACCTAAAAAATGTTATATTTAAATAAATTTGCCTGGATTTTAAATCCATAATCTAAATCCACTCTACCTGTTTGGATTAAATAATACATATATTAACACGTTTGTTTGTAAAATAAAATTAAAAAAATTGAATCCGTCTGTTATTTAATAATTGGGAATGTAAAGGCCCATATGCCACACAGGCCTTTTGACACGCCTGTCTGTGTGTTGTCCCATCGAGTCTAAGAGGCTCTTCTAGCATATGAGCCTTTTGTTATTTTTTTATTTTTTTCGATTTTTAAATTAAGAGGCTAGGGTGGCACCCAGGCCTTTTCAAAAAGCTAGGGTGGCACCCAGGCCTTTGCCTAAATTGAAAATTCTTCTCATTTTTATTACATTTTAGAAAACCTACCTAAAAAATGTTATATTTAAATAAATTTGCCTGGATTTTAAATCCATAATCTAAATCCACTCTACCTGTTTGGATTAAATAATACATATATTAACACGTTTGTTTGTAAAATAAAATTAAAAAAATTGAATCCGTCTGTTATTTAATAATTGGGAATGTAAAGGCCCATATGCCACACAGGCCTTTTGACACGCCTGTTTGTGTGTTGTCCCATCGAGTCTAAGAGGCTCTTCTAGCATATGAGCCTTTTGTTATTTTTTTATTTTTTTCGATTTTTAAATTAAGAGGCTAGGGTGGCACCCAGTCATTTTCAAAAAGCTAGGGTAGCACCCAGGCCTTTGCATAAATTGAAAATTCTTCTCATTTTTATTACATTTTAGAAAACCTACCTAAAAAATGTTATATTTAAATAAATTTGCCTGGATTTTAAATCCATAATCTAAATCCACTCTACCTGTTTGGATTAAATAATACATATATTAACACGTTTGTTTGTAAAATAAAATTAAAAAAATTGAATCCGTCTGTTATTTAATAATTGGGAATGTAAAGGCCCATATGCCACACAGGCCTTTTGACACGCATGTTTGTGTGTTGTCTCATCGAGTCTAAGAGGCTCTTCTAGCATATGAGCCTTTTGTTATTTTTTTATTTTTTTCGATTTTTAATTTAAGAGGCTAGGGTGGCACCCAGGCCTTTTCAAAAAGCTAGGGTGGCACCTAGGCCTTTGCCTAAATTGAAAATTCTTCTCATTTTTATTACATTTTAGAAAACCTACCTAAAAAATGTTATATTTAAATAAATTTGCCTGGATTTTAAATCCATAATCTAAATCCACTCTACCTGTTTGGATTAAATAATACATATATTAACACGTTTGTTTGTAAAATAAAATTAAAAAAATTGAATCCGTCTGTTATTTAATAATTGGGAATGTAAAGGCCCATATGCCACACAAGCCTTTTGACACGCCTGTTTGTGTGTTGTCCCATCGAGTCTAAGAGGCTCTTCTAGCATATGAGCCTTTTGTTATTTTTTTATTTTTTTCGATTTTTAAATTAAGAGGCTAGGGTGGCACCCAGGCCTTTTCAAAAAGCTAGGGTGGCACCCAGGCCTTTGCCTAAATTGAAAATTCTTCTCATTTTTATTACATTTTAGAAAACCTACCTAAAAAATGTTATATTTAAATAAATTTGCCTGGATTTTAAATTCATAATCTAAATCCACTCTACCTGTTTGGATTAAATAATACATATATTAACACGTTTGTTTGTAAAATAAAATTAAAAAAATTGAATCCGTCTGTTATTTAATAATTGGGAATGTAAAGGCCCATATGCCACACAGGCCTTTTGACACGCCTGTTTGTGTGTTGTCCCATCGAGTCTAAGAGGCTCTTCTAGCATATGAGCCTTTTGTTATTTTTTTATTTTTTTCGATTTTTAAATTAAGAGGCTAGGGTGGCACCCAGGCCTTTTCAAAAAGCTAGGGTGGCACCCAGGCCTTTGTCTAAATTGAAAATTCTTCTCATTTTTATTACATTTTAGAAAACCTACCTAAAAAATGTTATATTTAAATAAATTTGTCATCAAGTCCATCTCAAAAGAAAACCCATCAAGGGCGAGAAGTCTCAATAAAGGGAAGGGGTCCCAACAAGGGGAAAAGGACGAACATGGGCGCAGAAGACATACCAACATGTCAACAACAGAAACACAAAACTAAAAACAAGAAAAGCAGCAGAGCAAGATATAACAGAAGTAAGAAATAAAAACTATCTAAAAAAAGCTATAAACAGGGATCAACGGATAGTTTACCGAACGGTGACCGTAGCTCCGTTAGGGATAATCTAACCATCGATCCCCAACTACACGCTAGGAGAAACTACATAGAATGCGAGACCGACGATGAGAAAATCTGGTTGGGGGGCGATTGCGATGGTGGTGTAGACGGCGGTGGAGGCGGCAACGCAAATCGTTGGTTTTCTGGACAGATCTAACTAGATCTTTTTAGATCTGTTTATTTATTTTTGTAAGAACTTAATTGGAGATGGTTGGAGAACAGAGGCCGGCGCGGTTCTGACTAGCGACGAGCGCTCCGAAATTGAAACCTTGTGTCTAATCTACATGGGAGGGAGTTGGGCTCAGATGGTAGAGGTGGGGAGAGGAATCGACGAAAAAAAGTAGGAAGAAAACTACTCTTTCTAGAGAGAAGGAGGACAAAAACTGTTTCTAGAGAGAGAAAGCTTATTGTTTATATAAAGCTTATTAGTTTAAGTCTTATGAGATTAGTTGTATGTATATCAGTTGATACGATATTTTGGATTAACATGCACCAAGGTTCTTGTATACCTATGTCAGTTGATAGTAACATCATGCAATCAGCCGAGAAGAATATGCCATTTAATATAGACTTAAAGCCTTAAAAGATCTTGTCTAACCTAAAGGTTCAAAAGAAAGATAGGCAATGTTGGGATATGAATCCTAAGACAAGTCCTAAATGATGAAAAGATAAGATGAGTTTTGATAAGCTAAAAGTAGACTTGAATATTTTCTAAGTGTTGACTGATCTAGTCTAGTTATGGAAGTCATCTTGAGCAGATCAGTAGAGTTCACAAGACAAGTACTAGTTCATAAGACAAGTACTAATTCATGAGACAAGTTATGTTTTGGAAAAGAAAAGATTAAGTATTTCAAAAGACAAGTACGTATTATAAGTACTTTGTATGTTTGTTTAGGTTGTTTACTGAGCTATTTCGAATTGTATAGAAGCTCATGATTTTCATATGTATTCGTTTATATTCATATATTGATGTATAGATTCTTAAGTTGACTAAGCTGATTTATAAAGCTTAATGTAAATGTAATAGTCTTGTTAGGGTCAGATTAGTTATATCTAAGTCTACTACTGAAGAAGACTGCGCAAAAGAAGAAGATGATGAAGTCTACACAAGACAGTGCGCAAGACAAGACAAGTCAACGTGGAAGGAAGAAGTTAGTTATTCAAAACGCGTGTGAAGATAAAGTTTGAAGAGTTGGTTAGAAATAACTAATTAACTGAACAAACGCGTGGATAGATAAAGAGTAACAGTTACAAGTTAGTTTTCAAGAAAAGTTGGTTACACAACTGAAAGTTCTTGAAGTTGATAGTCTATAAATACCATGGCGTATTCAACGATTAAAGACTACTGACATATCGATATACTGAAGCGAATTAAAGCGTACTCAAGCGAATTACTCTCAGAGTTGAAGATTCAGAGAAAAGCCAGAAGACAAATTGAAGAAATCCAGAAGGCTACTACTGAAGACAGAGAAGTTTTATTTTTACTGTTTCAAGTTGCTAGTTACTTGTAAATCACTAGTAAGATCGAAGAAGCACTTTGTAGTGTTGTCGAGAAGATCTAAGTCTTATTTCTTGGGACTTAAAGCTACAAGAACACATTACTCGATTGGAAGAGTTAATAAGAATATCACAACTGGATTTGTGAGAGTGGACGTAGACAAGTTGTCGAACCACTATAAATCTCGTGTTTGATTTACTTTACTGTTTATTTGTGTTTGATTGATTAACTGCTTAATTGATTGAATTACATATCTGAACAAGACTAGTAGAGTGTTCATAACAGAGTTCTCGAATAAGTTGAGTATAAATCGAATTGGGCTCATTGTTTAATTTCGTTATTCCGCATTGTACTTTGATATATTGAAAGAATTTTGAAAAGTCTATTCATCCCCCTCTAGACATTTTCACTAGCTTACTCAATATTAACAACTCAACTTGGGACCTACAAGTGGTATCAGAGCAGTAGTTTACGAACTGCTGTTTCTTGATAACCGACTTAAGACTTGGGTGAAGTCTTGGTCCTAGATTGTACGTGTTCTTGATCGCTGTTCTTGAATATATCTGTTTCTTGATACTAAACTGCTTAATACTAATCTTCTTGAAATCATGTCTCTCGAAATAAGCGCTAATAAGCTACCGAAGTTCCAGGTACAAGATTACGACTACTGGAAGCTGAGGATGGAAGCCATATTCAGCTCCACTCACGACTTGATGATCTTTGTCGTCACCGAAGGTCCAATCGTGACGATGATCCCTAACACTGCTGCTTTGGACAAAGACAAACCTATTGGTACTCTCGTTCGTAAACCCAGGTCAGAGCTAACCTCAGAAGAGATGAGGCAGAATAATTTGGACAGCTTGGCCAAAAATTACATTTTACACACCATTCCTAACGAGTATCTAGGAAAAGTGTTAAAATGTAAAACTGCCAAAGAAATGTGGGACCGCTTAGCTATTATTTGTGAAGGGACTTCCCTGATCAAAGAAAGCAAGCTTTCTACTGCTGTTCAGAGATTCGAATCATTCAAAATGAAAACTGGTGAAACTATTGACCAGTTGGATACTCGCTTTACTAAAATCATGAATGACTTGGAAGTTCTTGGTAAATCTTATACTGCTCGTGAAATTAATCTGAGAATTCTTAAAAGCCTAGATCCTAGATGGAAGATGGTGTAGATGCTTGTTAAGAATACCCAAGACATAGACGTGTGGACTGCAGAGACCATGTTTCAAACTCTAAAGGCTCATGAGTTTGATTTAGACGAAGATGAACCCATAGCCAGTAGTGATAAGGACAATGTTGTATCTAAGAACGTTGCCTTTAAGACTAGTTCGTCTAAGTGCTCTAGAGTAGGCAAGTCGAAATCTAAGACTAAGTCTGCTTCTGTGAAAGACGAGTTAGATACTGATCTTAACCTGAAGGATCAAGTGAACCTCATGGTTAGAAAGTTTGATAGGCTGAATAAGCGTTTCGGTAGATACAAGAAATTCTATAGAGATCATAGAGGGTCTGCTTCTAAGAACTCGTCTAAGACCAGACGAGACCGAAACTCATCCGAAAGGAGAGACGAAGTCTCGAAAATTAATGGACGAGATAGAGAGTCTGATGATAGGAAGATTAAGCGTTCTGATAGACGTGATAAGCGAAGGGATAACTCTCCTATTAAAAAGGCTACTAATGATCTTATGTGCTATAACTGTGAAAAGCCAGGTCACTACATCTACGAATGTCCAGACCTGAGCACTGATGATCGTGAGGAACGCAAAGCACGAAGGGAACGAAGATATAATCGTGGCAGGAAGGCAATGATGGCCAATGATGACTCTGAGTCGGATTCAGACAAGTTGCCATCGTCCTCATCTAGCTACCCGTCTGATCGAGATCACGATGAAGCTTTCATAGTAGATGATGGCCTATGCTGCATGGCTAAAATCGATCAAGAGGTATCATATGTTACTTCATTTCAATCATGTGATGAATCGGATTCTGATGAAAGTGATACTGCCAGTAGTGAAGTAGGGAGTAGTCTTCATCACTCTGCTAGTGTGAATGAAGAAGACCTCCTACTAGCTAATCAGGCATTCATTGAAGTCAGTGACGAGAACATCGCCTTAAAACAAGAAATCATTGATCTTAAGGAAGCTCAGTCTAAAGTAGATCCTAATGTAACAGTCCTAAATGAACGCTTGACTGAAGAGTTAAGACAACTCAAAGAAAAGTGTGCATTGACAGACAGGTTATATCAAGACCTACTTAAGACACATGCAACTAAGAGAAATGAATTCAATGTTTTAAAGAGCAAGTGTAAAAAGCTTGAAGAACGCAATAAGTTCTTAGAGACCGAGGTTGTCACTCTAGACCTTAAACTTACTGACCTGGTTAATTCTTCAAAGATTAACCTTGAACTGCCAGATAGGTATAGGGCTCCTACTGACAAGACAGGTATAGGTGCAGAATCACCTAGCTCGTCTACTCGAGTCCTTAAGAACCCTACTGCTTTCATATCAAGTTCTTTGACTAATGATAAAGGAAAAGGACCAATGATATACGATATTGGACCACCATCTGAAGGCACTGTACCTAAACAGACACGAGTTAACAAACCGATTACCAAGGGAGGTAAGAAGAATGTTAACAACAAGCCTGTTCCGTTTAGAACTAGTCAACAAAGGACCACTAATCGTGGACGACCCAATCAGGTCAGATACGAGGATTGGTATCCTGAGGAGGCGAGTACTAGACAAGTACAGACTAGACGACAAGAGCCTAGACCTCCTTTCATAAGGCAGTCTCAGCTCTACTCGTCTAGGCCCAGACAGGTTGCTCCAAAATATCGTACACAACCTGACCTATATCCTCCACCTTTGTCATATGATATTATAAGTGAGGAAAGACCCAAACGCGTCTATAAACCGTATGGACCTAATGCATACAAGACCTATTCTGACTATCATAGACCAGCACCTGCTCAAGTAGAGATTAAGTCGAAAGGCTATCTCAGACGAGTAGACCCGAAATCGAATGATAGGCCAGATAAGGACAACAAGGTCTTATTTTGTAACAAATATGGCGAGAAGCTTAAGAGATCGAACTTGTTCAAGACTCCAATGTATATTTGGATTCCTTTGAACTCGAGTAACCCCCCAGGACACCAATAAACTAAGTGGGTACCTAAATTATTGAATATCTTCATTGCAGGGTCGACTTGACTTGTATAAGAAGGGTGGCTCAGTAGGAGAAACTTGGTGCATTGATAGTGGTTGTTCGCACCACATGACTGGTACTAATGCTCTCTTATCGAGTTACCATGAGCAAGAAGGACCAAAAGTGATATTTGGTGATAGCTCCACTGCTGTCACAAAAGGATTTGGTTACATCAGGAATGGAGACGTAGAGATACAAGACGTATCCTACGTAGAAGGTTTGAAATATAATTTACTATTTGTTTCTCAATTTTGTGACCGTGGATATAAAGTGCAGTTTAAAAGCCGCAAGTGTGAAATCATTGACAAGAGGACTCACACTATCCTACTCGTCGGCATAAGACAAGGCAGTGTATACATTGTGAATTGGAATAGCTGTCCAAGGGATACTTGTCTTCTTACTAAGAACCCTAAAGAGCTCGGTTGGCTTTGGCATAGATGCCTCTGTCACATGAACTTTAAGGTAATTAATAAGATAGCAAGAGATTACCTAGTGGAAGGTTTACCCAACGAAGTTTATTACAAATCACATGTATGCAATGCTTGTCAGAAAGGTAAACAGGTAAAAGGTTCATTTAAGTCAATTCCTACTCTCTCAACAAGTAGAGTCTTAGAACTACTACATATGGATCTCCATGGTCCGATAACTCCTCCAACCTTGAATGGTAGAAGGTACACACTTGTTGTCGTAGACGACTATTCTAAGTTTACTTGGGTAGTCTTCCTACACAAGAAGAGTGATACACAAACTCTTCTACCTGATCTGTTGAAAAAGTTACAAGTTGAGAAGAACCAGTCTATTGTCAAAATTCGTAGTGACAAGGGAACTAAGTTCATTAATTGCTATATCCAAGATTTTTGTGCTAAACGTGGTATCCAGCACCTTACTAGTGCAGCCAGGACACCACAACAGAACGGTGTAGCAGAAAGAAGGAATCGAACTCTCAAAGAAGCCTGTAGAACCATGCTAGCCGAATACAAAACTCCTCAAAAGTTTTGGGCTGAAGCAATCAACACTGCATGCCACTCACAAAACAGAAGTCCGATCAACAAAGCGTTAGGCAAGACGCCCTATGAGGTTTGGAAAGGTAGAAAACCCAGAATTTCATATTTCCATATATTTGGTTGTAAGTGTTACATCCATAACAATGGGAAAAGCAAGTTGAATGCATTCGATGCTAAAGCAGACGAGGGGATATTCTTAGGATACTCCTCGACTAGCAAAGCATTTAGGGTATTCAACTACTCAACTCTTTGTGTGGAAGAAACACCACATGTAGTTTTCGATGAATCTCGACAGGACTCGTCTGCCGACAAGATCAGTGAGAAGGTGACTGATCTATCGATCGAATCTGACAAAGAAGCAGAGGTATATGAATCCGTTCAAGCCTAAAATCCATTCATGAAAGCTCTCGAGTCTGATGATAACGAGAAGGTAAGTGTTCAAGGTAAGTCTACTAGACCAGTTGACATGCCTGCTCTAGTTGACTCGTCTACTCCTATTAAATCTGTTGATACGAATGATGTCGAAATTCATGATGCAATACCTGATGTAGATGATGATAGTATTCCTGTTAAGTCTAGAAAAACATGGAAATCTGCGCATGATACTGAGAATATCATTGGTGACTCTACTATTGGTGTGAAGACTAGACGACAACTCTTTGAGTCGCAAGAACAGCCTAGTCCATCTATGTTTTGCTGGTGTTGTTTCCTCTCTTCTATCGAGCCTACCACTGTTAAAGAGGCATTGACTGATAGTAATTGGATCATCGCTATGCAAGACGAGTTGAACCAGTTTGTTCGAAACGACGTCTGGGAACTTGTCGATAGGCCGGAACATCATAATGTAGTTGGCACACGGTGGATTTTCAAAAACAAGAAAGATGAGAATGATGTAGTCGTTAGGAATAAGGCTAGACTAGTAGCCCAAGGCTATTCACAAGCTGAAGGCATAGACTATGATGAAACTTATGCTCCTGTTGCTAGACTAGAAGCCATTCGATTGTTCCTTGCATATGCTGCTTATATGAAGTTTACTGTATATCAAATGGATGTTAAAAGTGCATTTCTTAACAAGATTCTTGCGGAAGAAGTGTATGTTGAACAACCTCCAGGTTTCGAAGTCAAAGGCAACCAGGTGTACAGATTGAAGAAAGCCTTATATGGACTAAAGCAAACTCCAAGAGCATGGTATGATACTCTTTCTCTCTTTCTATTAGAAAATGGTTTTACTAAGGGCAAGGTCGACAGAACCTTGTTCAGAAGACAAGAAGGGAAATACATTTTACTCGTCCAAATTTACGTAGATGACATCATTTTTGGTTCACCTAACAAAAGGCTGAGCGAAAGTTTCTCAACACTCATGCAAAGTAAATTTGAGATGTCCATAATGGGTGAAATGAATTACTTTCTTGGTCTTCAAGTAAAACAGACCCCTGAAGGGATTTTCATAAATCAAGCAAAGTATACTAGAAATCTTCTAGACAAGTATGGTATTAAGACATGCAAGTCTATTGGCGTACCTATGCTACCTACATACAGGATGGATCCAGACGAACATGGTAAGTGTGCAGATCAAACATATTATCGTGGTCTTATTGGTTCATTACTGTACTTGACTGCTAGTAGACCTGATATTGCATTTTCTGTTGGCGTATGTGCTCGTTTTCAAGCTAATCCAAAAGAGAGTCATATGGAAACCACTAAACGGATACTGAAATATTTGAAAGGAACCATCAATCGCGGTATATGGTATCCTTCAAATGATGATTTATCTCTAAGTGGCTACTCAGATTCTGATTTTGGTGGTTGTAGAATAGATAGGAAATCTACATTTGGTTCTTGTCAATTCTTAGGCACAAAACTCATCTCATGGTTTTCGAAAAAGCAGACTAGTGTGGCTACCTCTACTACCGAAGCCGAGTACATGGCTGCTGGTAGCTGTTGTAGTCAACTACTTTGGCTTATGCAACAGCTTAGAGATTACAACATATATGAATCAAATGTTCCTATTTTCTGTGATAGTAATAGTGCCATTGCCATTACACAAAATCCTGTTTTGCACACACGTTGTAAGCATGTTGATGTGAAACATCATTTCATACGTGATCATGTAGAAAAGAAGGATATTCGCATGGAAAAGATTCATACTGATTTTCAAAGAGCTGATATTTTCACAAAACCATTACCTGAGGCTCGTTTTCGTGAATTATGCATTAGTCTAGGACTAATTGATCTAGACCCTACTTGCCTATAGCTATGTACTAACCAGACAGGTACATCAAAGAAATAAGGAGACAAGATCACTGAAACAGAGCACTCGTCTACTCGCTCAACAGGCAGGTATACAAGGCCAGACAAAATGACCAAACAACCCGATGAGGAAGCTGGTAAAGCTGAGGGTAATACTAATGGAATAAACATTTAAGGGGGAATCTTTGATTTTTTAAATATCCTTATGTTGACTCTTAAGTTTGTTAAAAGTCATCTTGTTCAAACCTTGACTATTGCTTTAGATTGATATTCATCTAAATTATTCTACTCTACTTGTACCTACACTCATGCGTTGCACAAGATAAGATAGTGTGAATGAAGTCGTTCGACATTCAGAATAGACAAGCACAGTCGAAGGGGGAACTCGTCTGGTGCGCAATAGTCTACTCGTCTATTCTGGATAGACTCGAACAGACAAGATAAGTGTTCTAATGATTCATATATTCTAAGTGTTTAATCAATACGAATTAAGGGCATTAATGTAATTTGATAATGTAAAAATTGGAAAATCTAGAATTGGATTTATACACTCCCATTTAATGAGGTGTATACACCCAGTTTGCGCCACACCCTACTACCCTAGGTCAGATGAGTACACTCCTCTGTCCTAACCAATAGGAAAGGCGGATTCCAAAATTTACAATATCAAATCACGTAATGTTCTCGATTCTGTAACTGAATTCCAAAGGCCACAACCGTTAGATCAAACCTTTCAATCTTGGCCATTGATTGTCAAAAACAGTTCTAACAAAAACCCAACTGTTGCACCCTACTCCTCTCACGTTTTCTAAACTCTCCTACTCTCAAGCAATCAATTTATTGCATATTCAAACTGTTTTTTCTTAATTTACTCTATTATCATGTCGATCGTATCTCAATTTGATGTGCGTACTAACATGCAAGTTAGGTTCGACCTAGGCAAGTATGCATCGGAGGGGAAGGTGCATGTGGAAGGCTCTGTGTTCTTCAAGGGCAACCACACCGATGACAACAAAGAGATTCTTATGAAGTGTTGCAGATGTGGGTTGAGACCATATTTGGAGTCATTTCCAGAGGTGGTTTTTGAGGAAGAAGTGCTAGAGTTCTATGCCAACGCAACCAGAAGAGGCGACACCATAGAATCATTCGTTGGTGGAAGCCGAGTGGAAATCACTCGTGATGGTGTGTTCAAAAATTTGAAGCTGCCTATTGGATCGATTGATATTGAAAACTATGCTATTGGGCAGGAGTTGAGATACTTAAGTGTATCTTGTGGTAAGAAATTGAAGCTAGGTCGTGATGGAAAGATCCCAGCTGTTAAAAAGAAGGAGCTCTTAGACAAGTAAAAGACCCTTCTTGACATTTCAAGCAAAATGTTGTTGTGTGTCACTGGAAGTTATGATTCAGTCACACTGTAAAAGGCGAGAGTGATGGCCGCAATTTATGACGGCATCACTGAAGGAAATTGGTTCAAATTGTTCGCGGATCGACTGATGTACTTCGAAAGGAATGTAAGAGTCGATACCGATTCAGCCAATTGGGTGGTGTCTGCCGCAGTTGGATTCGGAAACAAATTAAGCATTCTTCTACCCGTCTTGCTGCCTAACAAGACGAGTTGGATCAAGGGCAAGCCATTCCATGCTTTGAAACATTATCTGAAAAAGGAGGCCTTGGCGAAGCAAGCTGCTGCAAGAACTGCTGCTCCCAGACAAGTTCAAATCAATCCTCTAGATGCCATGATTGAGGCCGCCTCGTCTAGTTCTGAGGAAGACGAGTCGGATGGTGAAGAATCTGAGAAAGAGGCTGAAGCTGGAACTAGTGGAAGACTAGTTGAGTATGTGGCAGAGGAGGCTATGTTCGAGGCTGCAGAAGACTCGGAGGAGACTCAATCTGATAAGGAGTCTGAGAAAGAGGAGGGGGCAAGTGCTGAAGTTGCCGAAACCTATCGACTGGTGAGAGTCGATTCGAGTCCTTCACCGGACAAGTCGACTGAAAAGGTTGGTCCTTCTTCCCGAACTCTTTCAATTCCTCTCTCTCTCCCCGTGAAAACCAAGGCAAGATCACTTCGATCTCGTGCCAGACCTGCACCCAAATCCTCATCCGTGTTGGCAGTGAAACCATTGAGAGCCAACATAACTCAAGACACTACTATATATGACACAATTGATACTCCTACAGTTGTCACACCAAACCAAGCCACATCAACGCCCCCAGAAACCACAGTCCATATTCCCTCAACCTCAACAGAAAATGTTGAACCCCCTAACCCATCTGTTTCGGAAACTCTACTAGTTGCCACTGCAACAACTGAGACAAGGACCCCACTTGCTCAGATCCCTTCCGAAATCAGATTCGATTCTCCTGTTTATTATCCGATGTGTATAAGGGAGAAGAGGCTGCGATCGAAAGTAAGCAACAATTTGAGGAAGATGCTCCCGTCTATTGAGATAGACTCATCCTCAGAGCAATTTGAGAAACTTCTAAGGATATGCACGTGGGTTGCAAATTTAGGAATTTGGTTATGTGAGTGTTATCGACTGGAATTCTTGACAGGTTACAAATGCATATTCTTTAGATGATAGACGGGGTTCACTTTGAATACGTATAAGAAAAATTCATCGATTTGTGTTGCCTATGAAATTAGATAATTAAATATGTTAGCTGAATTTGCCAGGTTGTAGCTCCATTTATCAATCATTCCCCAAGACCAGAACGTTTACATTGTGAATTTGACACTTGAAATTTGTACGTTATTTGATACAATTGCAGTAGAAAAAGAAAAGGGGGAAAAGATAATACTTGAAAAGTATCGAGAGGGGTATATTGACAAGAGACCAGAACAAGGCAAGTCTTCTATTTGTTCACCCAAATCACCCCACCCACCACTAATCTCCGCTACTGGCTGCCACCTTCGCCGGGAATCCATCTTCTCTCCCGAGAACAAGGCAAGTCTTTTCCAAGCCTTCAATATTGGTCTATTTATAGAATTTCAACATTATATGCTAATTGGGTTTGGTTTCTCTGAATGTTTGCTAAGTTGTGATTTTGCAATTCCAATTGTGAATTTTTTAATTTTGTGATACAATATAGGAATTTTACATGATCACCACTAATTATTTATTTAAATTTTTTGCCTTTTATCAATCAAATTAATTTGATGTTATTTTTCTTTTATCAGGAATTCTGATAAATTAAAAAAATTGGTGTTACCATCATTTTTCAGGAGCTAAATATAATAACCCTGTTGTTTCCAGTAATGGACCCTAAGCATCCAGGAGATGTGCTCAAGTAAAAAAAAAACTATGTATAAATCATTGTATATTAAGCTCCTATACCCATGTATTTTAGAATTGTGTGTAAAATTGTTCGATTATTCTTGTCAGGCATTTGGAGAAGCAGGGCGGGCTTCTAATGGGTGCATACAAGTCAATGTCTCATGAATTGCACAATCTCCAGGTTTCCCCTTTGATCTTTATTTAAATGTTGGTGATCATTTCCATTTGGTATTTCAATGCACAAGATTGAAATTCTTGAATTAAAGTTCGTTACAAACTCAGCAGGGAGTTGTTTCTTGCAATCATAAAACTATAAAGAACATTCATTATGAGCTGAGAGTGCAACATTTGTTTATTGATGTAGAAGAGAAGATCGAGTATCATGGACATGGAGGGAGATTTGCCTGAACTGGGAAAATGGTTTAGCAATTATCTGCACAACAGTTTAAGCTGCTTCAGGATTATGTGCAAAGTTTGGAGAAATGATTTTATTAGGATTGTGATGTATATATCGTAGTTTAGATTGCCTTTTATTTTCCCAACTATGAGAAGATCACAAATTAAGCTTTTTAAAATGAGAGGAAATTTAGAGCAAACTACTCAAAACCAACGGCCTTTTCCACACTTATTTGATTCCGCATATTTTAATATTGTGGTCAGATTATATGCTGACAATTGCATTATTCAACCAAAAATCGAAATTGTTTTGTGATAATTGAATGGTGGAATTTTTTGTCATCTTACAAGTGTTTTCAGATTATATAAAGGGGCTAACGTGCAAGGAGGATTGTTGGAAATGAAAAAACAAGTAAGATGAAAATTACGATAGCTTTTTTGGATATGTTTACAGATTAGAGAAGGCTCATCTGTTTGCTTTAGTTGCAGTTTTCTTTTCGTTATTATGCAAGTGAATAGTCGAGACCTATTTTTAGGGAACGACAACCTTAGTATTAAAATTGTGGCGTTTATAAAGGCAAGTTGTAAAGAAGGTGGTTGATTAAATAAATATGTTGCTGAACTTTTTGGTGGGTTGGGTTGCAGAAGAAAAAGTGAAAGAGAGGGCGACATGAGTTGCTGCAGCTGCTCAGAGATGGAGAGAGTATTCTAGAAGTGGCGTGAGTTAAGAATTTGTAAGTTGGAGGAACAAGGCCTTGATAGCTTATTTAATTGACCCGGGGGAGATTAATCATGACATGGTACTGTTCTCTTACTCTTTTATCAGTTTGATTTCGATTCAACTACTGTGAGAATGAGAGTATTTCTATGTCGTATTTGATTCTTGATATTTCTTATAACCTTCAGATTCCCAAGAGTATATTACTGAAAATAATTGTGGTTATTGTTGATCAACATTGAATTGTTAAGTAGTCTGTTTTGTTGGATTTGTTGTTCCAATTATGTTTGTAGCTTAAAGCCAAAATAAAACTTACTCACAATTTTTGCTCATGACTTCTCTGCTGCTTCGTAGCTGTTTTTTTTCTCATTTGTCTTCCTTTTATGTATTCCTTGATGTTATATTTCCAATGGCATTGAATCAGGACCGTGGAGATGTTCTAATGATTTTTGCAAACCTTATACTACATCCTATTCTCCTCTCATATGCACAATTAGTTTTCTTAATGCTTGGATGCATGTTTATTTATTTGGAAATCATACTTTCTTCTTTTCTTACGACATACTACATTGTAAATATGTCATAAATCTTTCTTTGATCCTTCCATTTAGGAACACATGATCTAAGAATGAGTGTGATAAAGATTATTTCAAATCAAACTTTTTACAGTAGATTTCATGGAAAACTTTTAATTGGATACTAGAAGGGGTGTGAGTTAAGAAGTTGTGTTATTGAAATATTAGTCAGCAAATGCCTTATTTCCCTGATGTTGTAGTTTTTTGTTGTTTATTTTCTTAGCACGAGAAAATCGAATTCGAGTAGTGAGAAATTGATCCGGAAGAGACTCGAGCTTGTTAAGCAAGAGTTGGAATCGGACCCTTTCCACTAGGTTGGTGCGACTGATGTAATTCATATCCTGTGAAAAATATGCAAATTTAATTTGTGATTTACAAAAATATAAAATGGTTTTTGACTTGATCGGCTGGTTCATACCCAATCATTTAGTTGATTCTTTTGGTTATGGATTAATTTCAAGCCTTCCGCCAATGTGGCAATGTGTCGACGATAGGGTATATTTAGCAAATACTGATTGCAGAATTCAAAGTGTGTTTTTTAGCAAATATTTTGTGGAATTCAGATTTCAGAGGCTGTTTTTACTCTTTTTGATTATTTTTTATTAATCCACATTGATTTTGTGGTGTTTCTTTGGGAATCTTTGTGTTTAATATGGACTACAAAATCGTATTGTAACCATTGAAGCTGAAGAGTATCATACAATGATTTCTATAGATATAAAATGAAATCTCTCTTCGGTTGAACCTCTCCTTCAATTGCTAAATTTTATATGAAAGCCTGCAATATTTGTCTACCATTACCAAATTGTTGTTTGATATCTCTGCTCCAATTCTACCTGAAGCTATGAAGCATCAGACTTAGGGTGTACAAGCTAAACAAATAGTAGGATATTTATACTTGAAGTTCAGGTTAAATTACTCTTGTGGCGTTGAACTTAATTTCAGTTGTTCAGATGCGTAGTAGTTTCTGAAATTGTATTAGCTTCTATCCCGAGTATTCTCTAGCTAGGCTATTGAGATCACAGAGCGAGTTTCCTAAGAATCATTTAATGGCAAACCTGTTGGTGTTTCGATTGTGAATGATATATTTTTTTTACTTAAAGCTGAACTGCAATTCTACGTGGATTTCGTTTCACACAGTGTTTAAATCAGGGAACTAACTTTAATCAAACAAATCAAAGCTCGGATGCAATTCACCTTTGAATTGAGGGCTTGGGATTAGTGAGTTTGGGTAGGATGCAATTGCATACCGATTATTTTATAATCTCTATAGCCATAGAATTCATTATCTTTATCTAGGAACCTAGCTTTTCTAAACCACGTTGCTATGTTTTATTTTCTTGGTTGAATTTTCTCAGCATTTGGTTGTATTGTGAACTTTCCAACATGCACTAGAGAATCGTTGTTTACTAAGCTTGCTACATTAGGAAAAAAAACTCACTAATTATAGGATCTGATCCTATCCGATTGATAGACGTGTCACTGCATATTTTTTTGTAATCTTCAGTGCTCCTTGTACTATAGTCACATTGTGGGCTTGGTTTGTAATCATATAGGTTATTACAAGACAAATCAATCATAAACCCAATCAATGCCTTATTTCCCTGATTATATACAGGAGCTGGAGAACAAGGTTACACTCCTGGAATAGGAGATTGAAAGGCTTAAGGTACAACGAGTTGCTACTTTGTTTTTATACGAATAGTTTTGATATGCTAAATTATATTTGTGTTACATTGCAATTTGCTCCGTGCATGAGGATCTAATTTGTAGCGATTTGGACATATTGTTAGTGATTTTCTGGACAGACTTTCGTTCTTGCTAACTTTGTAGGCTACTGATTTATTGTCTATGGTTAAATATCTTTGTTCTTAATGTATGATAGAATCTGAATGATGTTGAGCTTCCACAAAATGTTGCAATTTATATTTAAATTTGTGCAATTTAATGTTTGTGCATCAAGTTCTGTAATATAAATTTATGAACATGTTGAGTTATGAAAATAAATGTTTGTTTCATGATCACTGATATTTGTTATTTTTAAAGCAATGGATGTTTTATGCACTTAGACAACTTTCTTTCCCTTGAGTAATTCATTCCCACTTTTGATTCAATAAGGAAATTTTTAAATCAAATTAATTGTCCTAAATTTTAAATTAATTTTTTTTAAGGCATGTGAACTGCCACTTATTGTTACAATTGAGATTGTTATATAATTGTAGAACCAAAATATAGATGTACACCCATGGGAGTAAACGAATTGATTTCTTATTTTGAATTACGTACTAATCTAATTGAGCTTAACATGATTGTATTCTTAATTTTTATTAACAAATTAATTTGAAAAAGAATGATACAAATGCCAAAATGAAAAAAAAAAAAAAAAAAGTCTTGGGGGAAACAATTCAATTGATTTGTACAAGAAAAACTTAACATCTGCTCCACTACATTTTGTGTGGATACTTTATCGGCATAAAAAGTTGTAACTACAAGCTCAAACAATTGCTAAAAAAAATGATATTTTATAAACACCGTTAAAAGAAAATGAACAACATATGCACGGACAAAAATCTAGTAATAATAATAAGCATTTTGGCACACAAGGAGAGAGCATACTTCCTTAATTATCATTTCAAATTTTAGCTACATTGGAACAAGTTGTACCAAAATTAAAAATTTATCTAATACTATTAATTGAGCTTAATTTTCAATCCCGAAGTCGAAATTGATGTTTAATTTGTCAAATTAATTACTATAAAAGAAATTATAATTATAAATATTAATTACTATTATCTCTTTAAATTCATTTTTCTCATTTTACTTTTAAAAATAATATTATTCACAATATTTATTCATAAATATTCATTTTATTTATAAGCAGATCCCACGATACTCAATAATACCGTTCAATATATCTATTTTATATATATAATTAATTAATATTTATTAAAATTCGTGCCGAAGAAATTAACATATTGTATTGAATTTGGACGAGATGGTATATTTTTTACTCGTGTTTTATGATTTAAGTTCAGGTATAAAATCGTGTGAGGTCTTTCGTGCATTGCATTTTATTTGGAATATAATGCATAATTACTTGTACGCCTATATATAGTTGTTTAGCTTTGCATGTTAGACTTGCATAAAATTTTAATAACTAGTCATTCTTGATTTTTTGTTTTTTTAACTCGATGTATCATCACATTTTATGGAGTTTAGGACAAAATTATGGATTATTCAAGTTGTGTTTGGATGTATGTTTTAGCAAGATCGGTTTATGAGATTATTACCCCTGAATTTCTAATTAGTGAACTAGATGAATATATTGCAATTGCCACTAGTCATCTGAATTCGATGAGGGAAGAAAAAATTAGGTGTTCTTACACGGAAGCTAGATGTCGAAATCAGTCTTATAGATCGAGGTCCTAGTGAAGTGAAAGTGCATTTATATAAAAAATTGTTTAAACTGAATAACTATAATATAATTTTGCACGGTGAGAGAATTAGGGTCCACATCAAAACATTGATGGATCTGCGTAAAAATTAAACTGAATTAATTGAAGATTTATGTTTTTAAACTGGAAAATTTCATTATACATCACGTAACCTAGATCCATTCGGCTTAATTAAATTAATCGTGTAAGTATACTTTTTTTTCAATATACGTTCTAAGTTGTCCAATATACGTCATTTTTACCAGAAAATTTTCAAATTCTCCAGAAATGTGAGTGTGTACGTGGCTCGCACGTGTGGAACAAATTGGTAACTGCAACGAAGTGTTAAATTTACATTCTTTTAAGTTCTAAAATTTTGAATTTACGTCATTTAAGTTCTAAATATTAAAATTTCTAAAATTTGTAAATTAAAAAATTTACCCACCTACAAAACCTGAAAATTTAAAGTTGTACAAAAAAAATATATATAAAATGGTATATATCAAAATTGGATAAAAAAATATATATTTTGGCCGGAAGGGGAAATTTAATATTTAGGCGAAAAAGAATCAATCAGCATTGGAAATATATAAATCCTACTCCACTTACAAACTAAAATTAGTCCCAATAGTGGGCCGACGGGGTAGTGGCTAACACTATGTTTTTTTTACAATTTTTTATGTTATTTTTTCAAATTATAATTTGTATATAAAAAAAAAAAAGTTGGTTACTGATGCAAAGTAAAGGTTGAAGATATCTTATAAGAAAGTGTTTAATTAAAATGAGTACACGTTATTTAATATGTGTAAATATGTGTAATTGACCACAATGTACTACTTAATTCCTTGCAAATTTCCTTTTAAAAAAAAACAGTACTTCTCTTGTTCGTTCTTGTTCTGCCATGGCGCCGAAGTTAACGCGATGAAGAAAACTCTCGGGCGATGGAAGATCGAACTGAAGAAGAAGATAGAAAAGAAGACGAGTTTGCAAGTAACATTTTCGAAAACAACGCTTGCAATTCTTGTAATGTCACCGGAGGTCACCCCTCCCTCTATGGACGCGGTCGTGAGTACAATTTCATTATAATTGTTGTAATGTTACGTCAAATCTAGCTACTTACATGAGAAAAAGTGACAGTGGTTCATCAAAATAACCCAACAACGAAAACAAAGGAAAATATATAAGGAAAAGCAAGTCAAATTAGTCAAATTCTAGAATTATTCAGAATTGTTTTTGTCCTCTGTTTTTCAGAAACCCTCTAAAATTATCAATTTATATTAAAAATATTTCAAAAACTTATTTTTCTTCTTTCTTTTATATTCTAGATATTTTTGTGTTACCATTCAGAAACTTATTTTTCTTCTTTGTTTTATATTCTAGATATTTTTCTGTTATCATTAAAAAAACTCATACAATAATATATACGAGTAGTTGGTTACTCTTGGGAAGTGAATCAACATATCTTAAATGTGTTTAATTAATATCATTACCCGTTATTTAATATGGGTAATTGACCAATTAGGAAAGAACAAGATATATATATATTAGTACAAAACCCGCGTAAAGATAATTTAAAATGAGTAGAAATGAAGAATAAGAGGAGAAAATAAATATGAGAAATTTTGATGGACAAAAAGAAAATAAGAAAGAGAAAAAAAAAAAAGATGGACGAAAAAAGAAAATAAGAAAGAGAAAAAAAAAAGGATAATTAGATAATGCATTTAAATGAGAGATGTGACACGTAGGAGGAAAAAGATTCAGAATTAGTAACGAAAAAGAAAATAAGAAAGAGAAAAAAAAGATAAATAGATAATGCATTTAAAAGAGAGATGAGAGAGAAAAAAAAAAGAGAAAATAATGTAAAATTCTAAGAGAAAATGCAAATGGCGCCGACTAAAAGCGATGAAGAAAACTCTCGGGCGACGAAAAATCGAAATGAAAAAAATCGAAAAGAAGACGAGTTTGCAAGTAACATTTTCGAAACGGCGCAGCGTTTAGACGCGTAGACGCGGTCGTCAACTCTTTCTTGACAGCGGGTGTTCCTCCAGCAACGACGATTATAGTAGAAAGGGATGATCAATACTAGATGGAGAAGACGAGTCAAACTTGGTGGAATGAGCCCTACGAGGGTTTGCAACTGCAGAGGTTATTTGACAGAGTTTGGTTGAACTTCAGAGGCAGTGGAGGACACGATACTCGGCTTCCGTAGAGGAACAAACGAGCTGCAAGGTGTAGGAACGCGAGGGCCAAGGCTTATATGGACGATTTGTGAAGCAACGGGGAAGCAGCCACGCATGTAAGCTTGGGGAAGAAGAAACTTGTCTTCTTGAGGTTGGGGTAATTGTGAGTTTTGTACGACAAGAACATCGAACAACAATTACGGGGAAGAAGTCTTCTTGAGGTTGGGGTAATCGTGAGTTTTGTACGACAAGAACGTCGAAGCTTCCGTAGTGAGATTGGGGTAATCGTGAGTTTAGTACGATAAGAACGTCGAACAACGATTACGGGGAAGAAGAAACTTGTCTTCTTGAGGTTGGGGTAATCGTGGGTTTTGTATGACAAGAACGTCGAACAACGATTACGAAAAGGAGTGGGAGTCGTGGGTTTTGTACGACAAAGAACGTCGAACAACGACTACATAAAGGAGTGGGAGTCGTGAGTTTTGTACGACAAAGAACGTTGAACAACGACTACGAAAAGGAGTGGGAGTCGTGGATTTTGTACGACGAAAAACGCTGAACAACGACTACGAAAAGTAGTGGGAGTCGTGAGTTTTGTATGACGAAGAACGACTATGAAAAGGAGTGGGAATCATTGGTTTTATACGACGGAGAACGTCGAGCAACGACTACGAAGAGAGGAGTGAGAGTCGAGGGTTTTGTACAACGAAGAACGCCGAACAACAACTACAGCCAAAAAAAAAAATAGCTTTATGTATGAGTTTGATGGAGAGGGTGGGAGTGGAGTAGGCACAGGGACTACTACAGGTGGTGGGGTGAGATTTGGGAGTGGGCATTTGGGTGAGTTGATTTATCAGATCGGTGGGTGTATTGGGTGGATTTATTAGATTAGTGGGTGTGTTGGGTGTATTTACCAGTTTAGGGGGTGTAGTGCAGGTATGATGGTGGAAAAAAAAAAGGCTTGAGAAGCTCACGGCAATGGGTTATCTTGGGGAAGGGGTGATTGATGGAAGAAGTGCTCGGTGGGTTTAACTGTGATGGTTACCGAGGTGGAGGGTATTGGGAAATAGGAATTGTTCCTAAATTTCAGAGACGAAGTCATGATCGTGAGAATCGAAAAAAAGGCGTTAGCCTGTAAAAGCTCTGATACCATATAGAGAAACAATGAATAGAGAAATTATTATTTCATTGAATGCAAGTAAAGAGTACATGAAGAAAATATTTATAGATACAAAACATATCTATCATAAATCTCTAATTAAGGAAAATAAAAATGGGTTAGTCTGCTATGAACTCGAGTGCATGTTATGCACCCTAGTCCATGTTGCACTTTTCAGTTTTACTGACTTACACTTTTTAGTAAATGGTGTTGCACTTTTTAATTATTAAACTGTATAATAATATTTTTAGTAATAATTGAAAAGTGCAACACCATTTATCAAAAAGTGTAAGTCAGTAAAACTGAAAAGTGCAACATGGACTAGGGTGCATAACATGCACTCGAGTGCATACTAGACTTTACCAATAAAAATATATAAAATATATTATACGAGATATATATAATATCTTTTAATATATTTGTATATGCCTAATAAATTTAGGCTGACTTTTATATTGACAAGTACACGATTTTAGTTATATAAGTTTTTTGTCTTTTAAAAGTTAATTGGCAGGAAATTCTTAATTAGCCTAATTCTGGATCTCGATCAAGTTAATTGCTGCAGATAAAGTGTTAGTATATGTTTTGGGTGCAACCAACGAATTAGTTTTAAGCGTTGAATATCCCACTTTATGGTCAAATTTTATTATAAATTAAATAATGTTCAAACAATTGCGCGTACGTATTAAATTAGGCACTCTCTTGCCTAAATTACCGTTCCTTCTACGTACCCTATGAAATTTCTAAATTTATGTCACTTTTCGTGTTTTACATGTCGTTTCATTTTATTGAATCAATAACACATGTCATCACATTAATTATTATAAGGTGTTATAACGTATGAAAATTACTCTCCATTACATACATGTGATTTTTAGGTTGGCTGTATTTTTATAGTCTTTCCACTTTCATATAAAGAAATACTCTTGTCCAATTGTATAATTCTTACTTTTTTTTATCTGTTCAATTTTTTAATTTTCATTTTTCAAAGTTGAAATATTACTCACATTCACTATTTTATTTCTACTTATCTTCATATCTCTAACTTTCACTTTTTACATAAATGATGGAGATTCGTCCCCTTTGGCCTTTTTCCGACAAGTTTGACGAAATCAAGAAGAGATTGTGGCAAGAAATCGACTGATTGAAAAATTAATTGTTATTTCCTTTCTGCTCTAAATCCTATCAATTATGCATATCTTAATTTTAGTATGATTGCAAGGAAATTAATTAGTGAATTAATCCACCTTATTATAAAAGGATGGAGAATAAAGTTGTAGAGGAAGGAGTTGATTGAATAGAAAATATTGGGTTTTATCCCTTTTGACGTGTTTTATTAGTGTTTTTCCAGTATTCATTTTGAATCAATGGATTATCACTTTTAATCTCGTTTACGTATCTTCCGGGTATTCGTAGAATCAACGGATTTACGTGTGTATTGTGCTTCAGCATGCATCAATAAACAATCAATTTTTTGTAAAATTTGTGTTCAACCCAAATAAAAATTATAAAATTGAACGGATTGAGTACAGTATGGGCATAAATAAATATTTAATTAAGTGTTCAATATTTCTAAGTAAATATGAGTTTTTTTTAAAAGAAAAAAAAATGAGTTAAAGATTTTAATCTGAGCAAAACATTCCACGAAATGGAATTCCTAAAACCTCCCCAATGACGATCAGTATTACTTAAGGGGTATATTGGTTGTGGATTTCTTATGATTTTTTTAGACTTTCAAAATTTGGGGTATTCAATTCCAATTTTTAAAAGTCTTTAAAAATTTTGAGATATTTAATATGGATTTTAAAAAGTTTTAAAAAATCTTTTAAAAAAAATAGTCTATAGATTTTAATACTCTATAGGCTTGTTTGCTTAGTGGATTTAGAGGTAGGTTAGATGTGTAAACCCACCACAACCCATGTTTGCTACTGTTTTGCCAAAACTCATCTGCCCGGGTGTAAAATCTGACCCGGGTTCTATAAACCTAACTTTGTGGGTTATGAGAACCCACCATCCCCCTAGGTTTTTTAAACCCACATCAAAAATTCATGTATTAACCATATACCCTCGTCTCTTTACACGACAGATTCATTCTTTTCTTCTTCATTACAGTAGCAACAGCCATGCACCACCGCCGCCACGAAACTTCCATTAACGTCGTGGGCTGCTACCACCAGATTCCACCGCTGCAATACATCATTCTTCTTCTCCTCTATTTCTCTAGCCATTTCACACACCTTTCTTCTTCTCCCCCTCCATTTTGCTTACCATTTCACGCAGAAGAATACTATATTCAATCATCGATTTGGATTGATTCAAATTTTTGGGGTTTGGTTTGGTTTGACTCACCCCCTCCATTTTGCTTACCATTACGTTTCATTTAGATCTTTGGGATTTTGTGGAGCATTTCAACTTCTGTTCCACCAGATTTGGTGGATCTCAATTTTTGGGTTCTCATTTATGTTCTTAACGGGTTTGTTTTACAAATTATTTTTGTTAATTTATTTAATTTGAGATCCAAATTGTTGAATTACAGAAATGGTTTAATTTAGGAGATGCAGGACAAAATTGTTTGTTGAATTGCAGAAATCATGTGGAGTTTATTGAATTGTAAAAATGGTTGAATTTATGAGATTTGATTTGAAATTGTTAAAGATAAAGAAGAAATTGCAGAACTGAATTGCATTTGATCTGTTGATAACGAAGAATCTTTCAAGGGCAATTTTGTATATTCATACTTATAAACCAATTTAAAATAGGATTAATTGCAAATTAAATTACCACCTTTCACTGAATTGCAATTTAATCTAAACTTTTGAATAATTACAAATAAAATAATCACCTTTCAATATTGTTGCAATTTAGAATTCTAGACAATCTCATTTGTGCCTGAATTTGACATTTTGAGATTAGATCAAAATAAAAAAACAATGTTGTTTCATTAAGAAGGTGTCACATCAGCCAACCACGTTAGATTTGAGCACACATGAGACTATTAAGAAGTTTAAATTGCAACAATATTTAAAGGTGGTGATTTTATTTGCAATTATTCAAAAGTTTAGATTAAATTGCAATCCAGTAAAAGGTGATGATTTAATTTGCAATTAACCGTTTAAAATATTTTGCAAACAAACGTGGGTTAGATGTATAAACTAAGGGTTACCCATCTCATCTTAACAAACCTACCAAATCCCACACAACTAAGCAAACGAGCACTATGGATTTTGTTGAATTTCCCTCCAAAAATATAAATAAATTACACACTATTCAAAATCTCTTCTAAAAATAAGAGATATAGAATTCTAAAGACAAAAGGTCAGAAGTAAGGATGACAATATTGACCCAACCCGCGGGTACCCGCCCCGCGAGCTTTGGGTTAGATCGGATCCGCCCCGTATGTGAACGGATCGGGCCTGGGTCTTATGTCCGACCCACGAGTATCCGACCTAACCCAAATTAATATATAAATTTTATAAATCCTGTCAAGTCTATGAAAATCCATATAAATCAATAAAAAAGTCAGTCAAACTCTGCATGAACTCTATGGATTTTCTAAATCCATAGACTTTTTAAGTCAAAAAAATCCAATATAGAATCTCAATTGAATACACCCCTTCATTTTATTTTTCTTTTTAATTTTTCTTCCCCCTCTTTTTTTTCATCTCATTTTCAGCTTTTATTCCAAACTTTTTATTTCTTTTTTTTTTTCCTTTTTTTTTCGGCCTTTCTTTTCCATTTTTTCATGTGTATTTTTTAAAATTTTAATACAAAATAATACTATATGTATAATTTTATTATAGTCGGTAATACAATAAGTAATAACTAGTAATACCATTAATAGTAATCAGTAATACCATTAACAAATTACTTATCTTATACAATAACAAATAAAATTTCACACATCTAATTATATTCAGTAATACCAAAAATAATTATTAGTAATACCACGAAAAATAATCAATAATACCATGAAGATTAATCAGTAACATTTTATACGATAACAAAAAATTCCACACATCTAATTATATTCAGTAATACCATGAACAATAATCAGTATTACAATGAACATTGATCAATAATATCTTATACAATAACAAATAATTTCACACATTTAATTATATTCAATAATACCAAAAATAATTATCAGTAATACCATGAATGATAATCAGTAATCAATAGTCGGTTATACACACACACGAGATTTTAGCGCACACCCCGTACAATTAGACACACCCTATGAAAGACCGAACATACCCTTCTCCTCGTAACCATAATTCTCCCCATATTCTCTCAAACCATATAGCGTGAAAAATAAAATACGCCGCTTGGGACACCCACTCCTCTCCCAGCCTCGTCGGTCGCCGCCAAAGCCTCGCTACCACAGCCTTTCTTCGTTGTCGCACAAAGTCTCGCCTCCATAGCCTCGTTCGTCGTCCCCGCATTTGTTTCTCTGATTTCACGCGCGTCTGCTTCACACTTCGTCTAGGCCTCACTGTCCGTCCAAGGTTGTGTCCCAAGCCCCCACCGCTTCATCCTCCTCTCGTCGTGTCCCAAACCGTTTGTCCCTCTTTCGATTGTAAGTTAGAAAAACAGATTTGTTGCCTCATCCTCGTTTCTACCGCCCATCCATCGTCAATTTTCATCTAGATCTCTCAACTTTAAAATTAAGATATATAAGTATTTTTTTTCTTCTAGACCTCTCAATCTCAAAATCATTTATTTGTAAAAATAATTAGTGGGTGTCCACCTCAATCTTGTGTGTGCATATAATTGTGGCCTTTCATTAGATTTGTGCGACCCATTAAATGTCTACACCAAAAAAAGTAAATTAGGCTCAAAATTTATTTAAATTGAAGAGTGTATATACACGCGAGTGTATATAAGAATTGACTATATAAATTAAGATTGATTGTATTATATTTTGTTTAAATCAATAGAAGGGCATTATAGTAATTTTAGATGTAATTGTTTTTAAAAAATAATTTGGAGGGTGAAGTCAACAAAAGCGGAGTGTAAATAACCATGGTCAATTGTTTGTATATAAATTATAATTTATTGTATTATATTTTGTGTAAATTAATAGAAGGACATTATAGTAATTTTAAATGTAATTTTTAAAAAATAATAATTATTGGGGGTGAAGTCAACAAAAGTGAGGGTGTAAATAAACGTGGTCAATTCTTTATATATAAATTAGGATTGATTGTATTATATATTTTTTAAATTAATAGAAGGACACTATAGTAATTTTAGGTATAATTTATAAATAATAATTTAGGCGGTGAAGTCAACAAAAGTAGGGGTGTAAATAACTGTGGTCAAATTTTTATATAAATTGTGGGGGTGAAGTTAACAAAAGTGGGTTATTGTCAATCATAAAATTCAAATTAAGTATGTACGGTGCATGAGAGTGGACGGGAGAATTCAGTATTTGTTATTGTATAAAATATTTTGGGGTGAACACATAAAATGAGCGGGTGCAGATAATCGTGGTAAAAAAATAATTTGGGGGTGAACTCATAAAATGAGCGGGTGCAGATAACTGTTTGTAGGTCCCTAGTTGAGTTGATAAGATTGATTAAGCTAGTAAAAGTCTAGATGGGAGGGGTGAATAAACTTTTAAAAATCTTTCAAAATATCAATGTACACAATGCGGAATTATCAGATTAACAATGAGCCCTAAAATTTATACTCAACTAATATCGAATATGAACACTGATCTTATCTATTCTATATGCAGTTTAATCAATTAAACAAGTAATCAATCAAACAACAAATAAAACAGTAAAGTAAACAACACGAGATTTATAGTGGTTCGACAACTTGTCTACATCCACTCTCACAACTCCGGTTGCGAAATTTATTAACTCTTCTCTTCGAATAGTGTGTTCTTGTGGCTTATTAGAGTCCCAAAAAATAAGACTTCGATCTTTTCGATTATACTACCAAGTATATCTTCAATCTAACAACTAGCTATTTTACAAGTAACTAGCAACTTCAATCAAACAACAAACAGTAATGAAAAACTTCTCTAATTCAGTAGTAACCTTCTTCAAATATGACTTGTCTTATGGCTTGAACTTTCTGAACTTCAACTCAGCGAGTTTCTCTTGCTTTGAATATCTCTTGAATACGCTTTTAAACTTCGTAGTAATCTTTCAGTGTTTCAGTAGTCTTCAACGCTTCAAAATCTTCAAGTATTTATAGACTTCTGAATATCAATATAAGTTTGTTATTCCAACAACCATTTCTTGATAACTAATTTTTGTAACTGTTTCTTCTTATACTTTCACGTGTTTCTTCAGTTAATTAGTTATTCCATAACTAACTCTTCAATATACGATATTATCTTCATTCTGTATCTTCACGCGTTTATGACTTAAGTATACTTCATTTGCGCACTTGACTTGTCTAGTCTCCAACACTTAGACAATTCTTCAGTCTTCTCAGCACTTGTTTTGTCTTGTAGCAGTCTTCTTCCAGCACTAGACTTCTTTATGTACATAGAACTATGCTAGTCCTATCAATCTAATCCTAACAAGACTATTACATTACTTTAAGCTTTATAAATCCAGCTTAGTCACCTTAAAACTATACATCAATAAAAACATAAACATAATCTTCTATACAATGATTATAAGCTTATTCAACAACCTATGGTAAACTTCTTTCACAGTACTTATAAAACGTACTTGTCTTTTCTTTCATACTTAGCCTTTCTTTTCTTTCTTTGTACTCTACTGATCTTGTCACAAGACGACTTCCATAACTAGATCAGTCAACACTTAGAAATATATTCAAGTCTACTTTTGGCTTATCAAAACTACTTCAACGTCAATTAGGACTTATATTAGGATTCATATCCCAACAATTTCCCTCTTTTTGATGAAGCCAAAACTACTTGAATTATTTTAAGTCAGTAGACTAGTTAAGTATTTATCTTCTTCAAAATATGTTATCTTTTCATTCATATTAAGTAGATAAGTAGATTACAAATACTTAGCAAAAATATAAGAAAATAAGTAAAGTACTTACAGTGTCTTCATTCCATGCTTCCACCACTTGGAGTGTCAGCATCTAGATTCGGAGTTTGAAAAGCTTCTAATACACGTCGATGTATATCAGAAATATGATCTTCATTATCAATCTTCTCCTTCTCCAACAAATCTTCTTCAAACTTCTTGATTTTGTTGAAGTCAACACGTTTACCAGATCCTAACATAGGCGTTTCCCACTTAGGAAAATCTGGACAAATTATGTTCTATCCAACAACAGTAGCAATACGCATTATCAAATTCCATAAGTTGTTGTCTTCAGCTTCCATGAATTTTTCAAATAAGACAAACAACTCGTCTTTGCTATCAGCATCACCAAACTTGCGAATTATCCAGTGATCTACTTCCCACTTCAACTTGACAATCTTCCAAGCCTCTCTATGCTCATTGTCAATGAATCTATCAATCTGGGCATCTTCAATCACATCTGGATTTTCTTTCAAATCTTGCAACCTTTTGATGTGTTTACCTAACACTTTCTTGTTAGCATAACGATCATCTTCTTGCTTCTGCTTCTTCAGAATCTCAGTCTCATCAAGATTGGCAATAATCTGACATATTGACTCTTTCACCTTAGGTTCACGAGCATCCAACTTTCTTTTAACGACTCTTCTAGTCTGAACCTCTTCAGATATAACTAACTTGCCTTTCGCCAGCCTCAACTGCTCTTCTACACTAATCTGCTCTAACTCAGCTTTCTTCACTAGCCTTCCTCTTCTAGGTCTACTAGTCTCTTGAACATTAACATCAGTCGCAGTTTCAGTTGCTTTCACCTCTTCAGTCTCTTCCCCCTTTTTGGCTTCATCACTTACCTTAAGAGTAAAAAGAGAAGTGAATCGAGTCATCTCTTCTTGAATCACTTGCTTCATCAGAACTGTTGCTTTCTCAATCTGTTTCTGATGACTACCATCTTCACTTAGCTTCTCAAGACGATCCGCAGTGTATTCAAGCTTTTTAGATGTAAGATTGAACTCATTCTTGAAGTGAGTAGTAGTTAGACGTAGCTTTCTATTTTCATCAGTCATGGCAGTGATCAACGCTCTTGCCTGCACTAACTGTTCATGAGCCTCTCTTCTCTGCTCATCTGCTATCTCAATCTTCACTCTATAAACTATTTCCATCTTCTTAGATTCTCTGGCTAAGACTCTAGCAAAGTCTACAGAACTCTTCTCAGAATACTCAACTTGATTCTGCAGAAAAGTCTCCATTTGATTGAACATCTCTTGTTTGAATTCAGTATCCAACTGATTCACTTCATTCATTATCATTTCCTTCGAACTAGTCACGAGCAAACTGTTCTGGTCAATCAGAGCTTGTCTTACATCAGACTTCAAAAATTCATCAATAGAAGACTTAATCACCTGCTTCAAATCATTCTTCAATTCATCAATCGAAGCAGTCGGAATGGCTTGAGTTGTGTGAACAACTTCTTCAGGAATAACTTCTTCCATGATTTCATCTTCTTTAGCAATTTGAACTTCAACCAACTTGTCTTCCAGCTCAGTAGACAAGACCTCGTCTTCTACTGCTTCTTATGGAATGACACTACCAGCTATCGCTTTCAAATTCATAGGAGAACAGTAAGGTACAATAGCTAACCTTGCTTCATTTTCTTTCCTCACAGCAGCTTCACATTCTTTCTGAACAATTTTGACTAACCTTGCAGTGTATGCACAACTCTCAGAAGGAAAATATTTCTCAACTTGCCTAGTGATCTGACCAACATTGCATCTTGGACCATGTGCATGATCAACCTGGAATTCGAAGACAATTCCTCTCAGTTGATCAGATACATTCTCCAGATCAAGAACTGGATCAGTAGACTTCAACTCCTCTACTGGTTCAGCTTCTTGCAACAACTCTTCTTCTACAAGATCTGCCTCTGAAACTTGAACACCAACACTAGGCTTCTCAATGGATAACACATCATCCGGAATGTTTAATATTTTCTTCACCAGACTAGTTAAGGCTTCAGGGGACCTTAACTCAGAATGCTTCTTCACGCCACTGATCTCTTTTTGTTCCATCTCCCAATCTTGAAAATTAGAGATACCTCCCATACCAGTAATCACCTCGAACATGTCTTCACACGGTCCTTCTCTCAGAGCGACCCATGTGCAAATGCGAATAAGCTTTTCATAAACTTCAGAACTGGTGTCTATCTCAACAGACGGGAGTTTCTTCTTCAGATTCTTGGTCATTTGTGCCCGGAGCCTCTTCTCCATTGCGCACATTGGATATTGAACCAAGTTGGGAAATCTATTCGTGGGAGGGGTCTGAGTAAGTGGGGTCCTTATCTCAGTTTTTGAAGTGTCAACTAGTGGAGTTCCCAGAATAGATGGGTTCGAAGGTTCAACATATTCTGTTGAGGGTAGAGTAATTTGGGGAGTGGTTTCTGTTGGTTTGAGTGGGGAATGAACAAGAATTTCATGTGAAGGGGCATCTTCAGCATGAACAAATACTGGGGCATCTTGAGTCAATAAAGGACTCAAGTGCTGAACGAATTTCAGAGTGGTTGAAGGAACAGGTCTGGCACGAGAACGAAGTATTCTTGCCTTTTTCTTGATTGGAATAGAGGGAGGAGAGATGGATGGAATGGAAGTAGAAGTACTAACCATTATTGCCTTCTTGGCAGGAGAGGAGGGTGATTCGGCCATCAGACGAGTAGGAGGGGGAGGGCCAGACAAGTCGCCTCTGGGAATTTGACTTATTCTGTGATGGTACTCTTCTTCAGTCTCCTGATCCATTTCTTCAGATGACTTGTTTCAGTTTCTTCGGAATCATCAACAGGCTCAAATTGTGCTTCGTCTGAAACATAGTCAACTAGTGCACCACTTGTTCCAGCTTGCACTTGCTCCTCTTCTTCTTCCTCACTAGATGCTGCAGCCTCAACCATAGCATCTGTTGGATTGATCTTCTTCGACTCAACTAGTCTGCCCTAAGTCTGCCTATCAATAGCATCCTTCTTGAGATAAAACTTAAGAGGGTGAAATGGTTTGCCCTTACTCGAGTTCTTCTTCGATAGTAGCAAGTGGGGTAGAAGAACACTTAGCTTGTTTCTGAAACTCACAGTTGCAGAAACATTCCATTCTCCAGAATCAACATCCACCTTATCATACTTCGAAAAGTACATCAACCTATCCATGAACAATTTTTGCCAGTTGCCTTCCGTTATGCCATCATAGATTGCGGCCATAACTCTTGCTTTCTGTAAGGTCATAGAATCAAAACTTCCAGTGACAGCAAGCAACATCTTGCTTGCAATGTCCAGCAACGTCTTGTATTTGGGTAACAGTTGTTTCTTCTTTACAGACGGGATCCTTCCATCATTAGTCAGCTTGAGCTTCCGACCACAGAATATGCTCAAATATCTCAGTTCTTGACCATTTGCATAATTTTCAACATCAATCGACCCTGGATTCAGATGGAGCTTCTCATCCAGAATTTCTCTAGTCACCTTCACTCGCCTTCCACTGATGAAGGACTCAATGTATTCGCCTCTATGAGTAGCAGACGCGTAGAACTCCAAAACTTCTTCTTCTAACACCACCTCCGGATACAATTCCAAGTACGGTTTTAGACCGCAGTTGAAACACTTCATAAGAATCTCACTATTATCATCAGAATGCCTTCCTTTGAAGAACAGGCAGCTCTCCACATGCACTTTGCTCTCAGCAGCAAACTTACCAACATCAAACCTTGCTTACATGTTAGTTTCAGAATCGAATATCGAAATGATAGACATTTTTTGGAATGAGAAATGTATGAAACACACACAATGCAGTAGAAAAGTAGGGTTTGGGTAGAAATCGAAAGTTTGAATAGAATAGTTGTGAAAACGTGGGGAGTAAATTCCGGAATGAGGGGTTTTAAGAATTTGGGGGTTTTGGAACGAGTTGCTAGGATCAATTTGATCGATCCAACGGTAACAAGAAACGTTTGGAATTTGGTTATGGATTCGAGAATATTATGTGATTTCATATTGTATTATTTGGAATCCGACTTTTCTATTGGTTAGGCGAGAAGAGTGTACTCATCTGACCTAGTCTAGTAGGTTTAGGCGGGAACTGGGTATATACACCTTATTAAATGGAGTGTATAAATCCAGTTTTAGGGTTTCTAAATTTCGCAACATAAAATTACAATAATACCCTTAATCCATTTCTAAACACTTAATGAATCTGAATTAATTGAGAACTTATCTGGTCTGTTCGAGTTCATCAGAACAGATTAGTAGACTTAATGAGCACTAGACGAGTTCCCCTTTCGACTGAGCTTGTCTGTCTGACTGTCGAACATCATCGAGTACCTGTCTCATCTTGTGCGACGAATGAGAGTAGATACGAGTAGTAGAGTAGAATAATTAATGTGAATATCATTCAAATGCAGAACTCAAGGTGTCGATCAAGATGACTTTTAACAAACTTAAGAGTCAACATAAGGTTATTAAAGAAATCATAGATTCTCCCTTAAATGTATATTCCCTTAGTATTACCCTCAGCTTTACCAGCTTCCTCATCGGGTTGTTTGGTCATCTTGTCTGACCTTGTATACCTGTCTTGTTGATGAGTAGATGAGTGCTCTGTTTCTGAAGTAAACTTGTCTGATCTCCTTTTCTTCTTTATGATCTCCTTTTCTTCTTTATGATGTACCTGTCTGATCTCCTTTCAAATATTTCAGTATCCGTTTAGTGGTTTCCATATGACTCTCTTTTGGATTAGCTTGAAATCGAGCACATACGCCAACAGAGAATGCAATATCAGGTCTACTAGTAGTTAAGTACAATAATGAGCCAATAAGACCACGATAATATGATTGATCAGCACACTTACCATGTTCGTCTGGATCCATCCTGTAGGTGGGTAGCATAGGTACTCCAGTAGATTTGCAAGGTTTAATACCATACTTATCTAGAAGATATCTAGTATACTTTGCTTGATTTATGAAAATCCCATCGGGAGTTTGTTTTACTTGAAGACCAAGAAAGTAGGTCATTTCACCCATCATTGACATTTCAAACTTACTTTGCATGAGTGTTGAAAAACTTTCACTCAGCTTTTTGTTGGGTGAACCAAAAATGATATCATCCACGTAAATTTGGACGAGTAAAATGTCTTTCCCTTCTTGTCTTCTAAACAAAGTATGATCTACTTTGCCCTTAGTAAAACCATTTTCTAATAGAAAGAGAGAGAGAGAGGGTATCGTACCATGCTCTTGGAGCTTGCTTCAGTCCATATAAGGCTTTCTTCAATTTGTACACTTGATTGTCTTTCACCTCGAAACCTGGAGGTTGTTCTACGTACACTTCTTCTGCAAGAATACCGTTAAGAAATGCACTTTTAACATCCATTTGATATACAGTAAACTTCATATAAGCAGCATATGCAAGAAACAATCGAATGGCTTCTAGTATAGCAACAAGTGCATACGCTTCATCATAGTCTATGCCTTCGGCTTGTGAATAGCCTTGGGCTACTAGTCTAGCCTTATTTCTAACGACTACATCATTCTCATCTTTCTTATTTTTGAAAATCCATCGAGTGCCAACTACATTATGGTGCTCTGGTCTATCGACAAGTTCCCAGACGTCGTTTCGAACAAACTGGTTCAACTCGTCTTGCATAGCGATGATCCAATTACTATCAGCCAATGTCTCTTTAACGGTCTTAGGCTCGATAGATGAGAGGAAACAACACCAGCAAAACATAGATGAACTCGGCTGTTCTTGCGACTCAAAGAGTTGTCGTCTAGTCTTTACACCAATAGTAGAGTCACCAATGATATTTTCAGTGTCATGAGCTGATTTCCATGTTTTTCTAGACTTAACAGGCATGATATCATCATCTAAATCAGCTATAGCATCATGCATTTCAACATCATTTGTATCAGCAGTTTTAATAGGAGTAGACGAGTCGACTAGAGCAGGCATGTCAACTGGTCTAGTAGACTTACCTTTGTCATTTACCTTCTCCTTGTCATCTAACTCGAGGGCTTTCATGAATGGATTGTAGGCTTGAACAGATTCGTACACTTCTGATCTTTCTCGGATTGGATCGATAAGTCGTCTACTTTCTTACTGATCTGGTTGGTAGACGAGTCCTGTCGAGATTCATCGAAAACAACGTATGGTGTTTCTTCCACACAAAGAGTAGAGTAGTTGAATACTCTGAATGCTTTGCTAGTCGAGGAGTATCCTAAGAATATCCCCTCGTCTGCTTTAGCATCAAACGCATTCAACTTACTTTTCCCATTGTTATGGATGAAACACTTGCATCCAAATATATGGAAATATGAAATTCTGGGCTTTCTGCCTTTCCATACCTCGTAGGGCGTCTTACCTAGTGCCTTATTGATTGCACTTCTGTTCTGGGAGTGGCATGCAGTATTGATCGCCTCTGCCCAAAACTTTTGAGGAGTGTTATATTCAGTCAGCATGGTCCTACAGGCTTCCTTGAGAGTTCTATTCCGTCGCTCAGCTACACCGTTTTGTTGAGTTGTCCTTGCTGCACTAGTAAGGTGCTGGATACCACGTTTGATATAGCAATTAATGAATTCAGTACCCTTGTCACTACGGATCTTGACAATGGACTGATTCTTCTCAACTTGTATCTTCTTCAACAGATCAGGTAGAAGAGTTTGTGTATCACTCTTCTTGTGTAAGAAGACTACCGAAGTGAACTTAGAATATTCGTCTACCACAACAAGTGTGTACCTTCTACCGTTCAAGGTTGGAGGAGTAATTGGACCATGAAGTAGTTCTAGGAATAGATTTAAAAGAACCTTGCAATGATTTAAAAGAACCTTGTCACTACGGATCTTGACAATGGACTGATTCTTCTCAACTTGTATCTTCTTCAACAGATCAGGTAGAAGAGTTTGTGTATCACTCTTCTTGTGTAAGAAGACTACCCAAGTGAACTTAGAATATTCGTCTACCACAACAAGCGTGTACCTTCTACCGTTCAAGGTTGGAGGAGTAAAAGAACCATGAAGTAGTTCTAGGAATAGGTTGGAGGAGTAATTGGACCATGAAGTAGTTCTAGAATATGTAGTAGTTTTAGGACTCTACTTGTTGAGAGAGTTGGAATAGATTTAAAAGAACCTTTTACCTGCTTACCTTTCTGACAAGCATCGCATACATGTGACTTATAATAGATTTCGTTGGGTATACCTTCAACAAGGTAATCTCTTGCAATCTTATTAATTACCTTAAAGTTCATATGACATAGGCGTCTATGCCATAGTCAACTGATCTCTTTAGGGTTCTTACTAAGAAGACAAGTATCCCTCGGACAGTTATTCAAATTCACAATGTATACGCTGCCTTGTCTTATGCCGACGAGCAGTACAGTGTGAGTCCTCTTGTCTATGATCTCGCATTTTCGACTCTTGAACTGTACCTTATAACCACGATCACAAAATTGAGAAACAGATAATAAATTGTACTTCAAACCTTCTACGTATGATGCGTCTTGTATCTCTACATCTCCATTTCTGATGTAGCCAAAGCCTTTTGTAATGGCCATTGAGCTATCACCAAAGATTACCCTGGGTCCTTCTTGCTCACAGTAACTCGATAGAAGAGCCTTAGTACCTGTCATGTGGTGCGAACAACCACTATCGATGTACCAAGCTTCTCCTACTGAGCTACCCTTCTTATAAAAGTCGAGTCGACCTTGCAATGATGATATTTAATAACTTAGGTACCCTCCTTGTCTATTGGGGTCCTGGGGGGTTAGTAGAGTTAAGAGGAATCCAAATGTACATAGGAGTTTTGAACAAATTGGACCTCTTCAATTTTCTGCCATACTTGTTGCAGAATAGTACCTTATCAACCTTATCTGATCTATCATCAGACTTTGAGTCTACTCGTTTGAGGTAGCCTTTCGACTTGACCTCTACTTGAGCAGGCATAGGTCTTTGATAGTTCGAATATGGTTTATAAGCGTTTCGGTTTATAGACTCGTTTAGGTCTTTCCTCTACAATAATATCATATGATAAAGGTGGAGGATATAACACAGGTTGAGTACGATATTTTGGACCAACCTTCCTAGGTCTAGTCGAGTAGAGCTGAGACTGCCTTATGAAAGGAGGTCTGGGCTCTTTCCAACTAGTCTGTACTTGTCTAAAACTCGTCTCCTGAGGATACCAATCTTCGTATCTGACCTGATTTGGTCGTCCACGACTAGTGGTCCTCTTTTGACTTGTTCTAAACGGAACAGGTCTGTTGTTAACATTCTTTTTACCACCTTTGGTAATCGGAGTGTTAACTCTAGTCTGCTTGTGTACAACACCTTTTGATGTCGTTCCAATATCGTATTCCATTGGTCTTTTCCCTTTATCTATTGTCAAAGAACTTGAACTAACAGTAGTAGGGTTCTTAATGACATGAGTAGACAAGCTAGGTGTATCTGCACCCAACCCTGTCTTGTCATCTGGAGCCCTATACCTATATGACAGTTGTTGATTAATCATTGAAGAATTAACCAAGTCAGTAAGTTTAAGGTCTAGATTTACGACCTCAGTATCTAAGAACTTATTGCGTTCTTCAAGCTTTTTGCACTTGTTCTTTAAAACATTGAATTCATTAGTCTCATTGCATGTGTCTTTAGTAAGTCTTGATACAACTTGTCTGTTGACGCACACTTGACTTTGAGTTGACTCAACTCTTCTGTCAAGCGTTCGTTTAGGAAAGTTATATTAGGATCTACTTTAGACTGGGCTTCCTTAAGATCAATGATTTATTGTTTTAAAGTGATGTTCTCGTCGCTGACTTCAGTGAACGCCTTGTTAGCGAATAGAAGGTCTTCTTCAGTCACACTACTCCCTACTCCACTGTCGGCAGTATCACTTTCATCAGAATCCGATTCATCACATGAACGAAAAGAAGTTGCAGATGATACCTCTTGTTAGATTTTCACCATAAAGCTTAGGCCATCGTCTGCTATGAACACTTCTTCTTCATGATTAGATGGGTAACTAGATGAAGACGAAGACAACTCATCTGAATCCATCTCATAGTCATCGTTAGCCAACATGGCCTTCTTACCCCTGTTGTATCTTCGTTCCCTTCTGGCTTTCCGATCTTCTCAATCATCAGTGCTCAGGTCCGGACATTCGTAAATGTAATGACCTAGTTTCTCACAATTATAGCATAATAGATCGTTAGTAGACTTTTTCACAAGAGAATTATCCCTTCTCATATCTCGCCTATCAGAACGGTTAATCTTTCTATCCTCAGAGTTCCTATCTCGTCTGTTTTCTTACGAGACTTCATCTCTCCTTTCGAAAGAGTTTTGATCTCGTCTGGTCTCAAACGAGTCCTTGTTAGCAGAACCTCTAAAGTCTTTGTAGAAGCGCTTATACTTGCCATAACGTTTGTTTAGTTTGTCGAACTTTCTAACCATAAGAGTCATCTGATCTTTCAGACTTAGATCAGACCTATCTAACTCGTCTTTAACACTAACAGACTTAGTCCTAGATTTTGACTTATCTACTCTAGAGCTCCTAGACGAGGTAGACTTAAATACAACATTTTTCGACACAGCTTTCTCTCTATCACTACTGGCAATAGGATCATCCTCATCCAGATCGAACTCGTGTGCCTTGAGTGTTTGGAACATCGTCTCGGCAGACCATTCATCTATATCCTGAGTATTCTTAATGATCATTTTGACCATTTTCCATCTAGCATCAAGACTCTTAAGAATTCTCAAATTGATTTCACGACTAGTATATGTCTTGCCTAAAACTTCCAAATCATTCATAATACGTGTGAAACGAGTATCTAACTGGTCTATATTTTCACCAGCCTTCATCTTAAATGATTCGAACCTCTGTACACCTGTGGATAACTTACTCTCTTTGATCAGGGTGGTCCCTTCACAAATGATAGCAAGTCGATCCCACATTTCTTTGGCAGGCTTACATTTTAATATTTTCCCCAGATACTCGTTGGGAAGGGTATGTAAGATATAGTTCTTAGCCAAACTGTCCAGATTGTTCTGTCTCATTTCTTCAGAAGTTAATTCTGACCTAGGTTTGGGGATGAGTACCCCAACAGCTTTTGATTTGTCCAAAGTAGCAGTGTTAGGCACCATAGTCGTGATTGGGCCATCTTTAACAACAGAGATCATGAGTCGAACTGAAGATTGCCTCCATTCTCAGTTTCCAGTAGTCATAATCCTGGATAGAAAACTTAGACAGTTTGTTAGCACTTATTTCCAATGACATGATTCAAGAAGTTTAGTAGGAATGTAGCAACTGGATGAAAGATACAAGTAAATCAAGAACAGTGATATGAACAAGTACAATCAAGAACCAAGACTTCCCTCTCAAAGTCTTTAGGGTGATCAAGAAACAGCAGTCCAAAGAACTACTCCTCTGATACCACTTGTAGTTCCTTAGTTTAGTTGAAAATATTGATTAAGCTAGTAAAAGTCTAGAGGGGAGGGGTGAATAGACTTTTAAAAATCTTTCAAAATATCAAAGTACACAATGCGGAATTATCAGATTAACAATGAGCCCTAAAATTTATACTCAACTAATATCGAATATGAACACTGATCTTGTCTATTCTAGCTATATGCAGATTAATCAATTAAACAAGTAATCAATCAAACAAAAAATAAAACAGTAAAGTAAAAACACGAGATTTATAGTGGTTCGACAACTGGTCTACATCCACTCTCACAACTCCAGTTGCAAAATTTATTAATTCTTCTCTTCGAGTAGTGTGTTCTTGTGGCTTAGAGTCCCAAGAAATAAGACTTCGATCTTTTCGATTATACTACCAAGTAAATCTTCAATCTAACAACTAGCTATTTTACAAGTAACTAGCAACTTCAATCAAACAACAAACAGTAATGAAAAACTTCTCTAATTCAGTAGTAACCTTCTTCAAATATGACTTGTCTTATGGCTTGAACTTTCTGAACTTCAACTCAGCGAGTTTCTCTTGCTTTGAATATCTCTTGAATACGCTTTTAAACTTCGTAGTAATCTTTCAGTGTTTCAGTAGTCTTCAACGCTTCAAAATCTTCAAGTATTTATAGACTTCTGAATATCAAGATAAGTTTGTTATTCCAACAACCATTTCTTGATAACTAATTTTTGTAACTATTTCTTCTTATCCTTTCACGCGTTTCTTTAGTTAATTAGTTATTCCATAACTAACTTTTCAATATACGATCTTATCTTCATTCTGTATTGTTGTGTCAGAATAGGATTATAGAGCATGAACAAGAAACGTAAAGAAGACAAGTGATTTACGTGGTTCACCAATGAATTGGCTACGTCCACGGGCAGAGAGGAGAACGGATTTTATTATCAATTAGCGAGACCCCCGACTAACTCAGCGAAGTGTGTGATTCAAGGCATATCAACAAATCTCCACCTTGACTTGAATCTTCCTTGCAGATGCATCATTACAATGCCAGATGAACAGACTCCTCCTTTCTGCCTCAGATTTGCCCTCCTTGGGCAACTAACAGCTTGTAACATTTAGCAAGTTCAAACAATGTCGAAACTTGCTATGTGGGACCGGCTTGGTGAACATGTCAGCAGGATTATCAGCAGTACCTACTTTCATCACCTTGATTCTCTGCTCATTCCTCAGAAAATGATACCTCACATCAATATGCTTGGTCCTCTCATGATGGACCTGATCCTTGGTCAAACAGATTGCACTCAGACTGTCACAGAATACAATAACTTGATCATGATGTAGACCAAGATCACCTACAAGCCCTTTCAACCAAACTCCCTCTTTAGCAGCTTCTGTCAGTGCCATATACTCTGCTTCAGTTGTAGACAAAGTGACTGTAGCCTGCAGAGTTGCCTTCCAACTAACAACAGAACCACAAAGAGTGAAAACATAACCAGTCATAGATCTTCTACTATCAACATCTCCAGCATAGTCAGAATCAGAATAACCAGTCACAGAAACGTGAGCATCACCTCCATAAATGAGACCAACATCAGACGTACCTCTGAGATAACGAAAAATCCTCTTCACAGCTTGCCAATGCTTCTTTCCAGGTTGTCCCATGAACCTGCTGACAACACTAACAGCATGTGCAAGATCTGGTCTAGTGCAGACCATAGCATACATCAAACTCCCTACTGCATTAGAGTATGGGACTCGAGACATGTACACCTGCTCAGCTACAATTTTTGGTGCATAATCAGTGGATAAGTGAATATTTGTAGCACTTGGAGTATCAATAGGCTTGGCGGTAGACATGCCAAATCTCGACAAGATCTTCTGAATGTAACTCTTCTGTGACAAGAAAAGCTTCTTCTTCTCTCTTTCCCTATATATCTCCATTCCCAAAATTTTCTTGGCAGCACCCAAATCCTTCATATCGAACTCAGCACTGAGCAGATCCTTCAACTTCTGAATATCAGACTTGGACTTCGCAGCTATGAGCATATCATCCACATACAGGACGAGATAGATCATGGAACCATCATCAGCTTTATTGTGATACACACAACAATCATACGGACTCCTGTTGTATCCCAACTGGATCATGTAACTATCAAACCTCTTATACCACTGCCTTGGAGACTGCTTTAGCCCATATAGAGACCTCATCAACTTGCAAACATAATCTTCCTTCCCCGGAACCTGGAACCCCTTTGGTTGAGTCATGTAGATATCATCTTCAAGCTTTCCATGTAGAAAAGTTGTCTTCACATCTAGTTGCTCAAGTTCTAAATCCTGATGTGCCACCATTGCTAGTAACACTCTGATGGAAGTGTGTCTGACCACTGGTGAGAATATCTCATTATAATCAACCCCCTCCTTTTGTGTGAACCCTCTTGCAACTAGCCGAGCTTTGTATCTCACACCCTCACCAGGTGTGGTTTCTTCCTTCCTCTTGAATATCCATTTGCAAGTAACAATCTTCCTCTCCTTAGGCCGTTTGACTAGCTCCCAAGTCTCATTCTTGGCAAGTGATTCCATCTCTTCTCTCATTGCAGCGAGCCATTGGGCCGACTCACTGCATGAAACAGCCTCTTTGTAGGTGAATGGTTCACCTGCAGATGGTTCTTCCTCTTCCACCTCGTCAGCGACTTGTAATGCATAAGTCACCATATCCTCAAAACCGTACCGCACAGGAGGCTTCACGCCTGTTCTCCTAGCTCTATCAACAGCTATGCTTGTCTGGCGAGCTTCTGGATGAACATCAGAACTTGTACTTTCAGCAGTAGTATGTTGATCTTCTCCACCTTGGAGTTGTGATTTACTCTCATCGAGAGTGACTTGCAGCTCCACCTGTTTAACATTACTACAATTTTCTGTACAAACAGACTTCACAATGGGGTTAAGCATAGAATTCTCATCAAAAATCACATTCCTACTGAATATAACTCTATTCTCTGAAGGTGACCAGATTCTATATCCCTTAACTCCATCCCCGAAACCAACAAATATACCCTTCTTAGCTCTTGGTTCTAATTTACCCTCACTAACATGATAGTAAACAGTACAGCCAAAAACCTTCAACAAAGAATAATCTGCAAGTTTATTAGACCATACATCATAAGGTGTTTGGCAATCAATGCCAGTGTGTGGACCACGGTTGATCAGATAGCACGCCGTGTTTACTACTTCTGCCCAGAACTTTCTAGCCAAACCAGCATTCGAGAGCATGCATCTCGCTCTCTCCAGCAATGTCTGATTCATGCGCTCTGCCACACCATTCTGCTGCGGTGTATGTCGGATAGTGTGGTGTCGAGCAATCCCTGCATCCTTGCAGAACTCATTGAACTCAGACGAACAGAACTCCAGGCCATTATCAGTTCGCAGTCTCTTGATCTTCTTCCCAGTCTGATTTTCTACCAACGCCTTCCACTGCTTGAATTTCTTGAAAGCTTCACTTTTGTGTTTCATCATAATTACCCAAGTCATCCTTGAGTAGTCATCAATCATAGACACAAAATATATGTGGCCTCCAATAGACTCAACACGTGACAGACCCCAAAAATCCATATGAATGTAGTCAAGAGTCCCCTTGGTCTAATGAACTGCCTTCTTTGGGAACTTGCTGCGATGAAGCTTCCCAAATACACAATGTTCGCAGAATTCAAGACTCTGCACTTTATGCCCAGAAAGAAGATCCCGCTTAGACAAAATCTGCATCCCTCTTTCTCCCATATGACCGAGCCTCATATGCCACAACCTGGTCATATCCATGGTCTGAACCTCAGATGATGCAACATTAGCAGAACCTGTCACAGTGGAACCTCGCAGATAATATAAGGTACCACGTTTCAAGCCTTTCAGAACCACCTTTGAACCTTGACAAACATACATAACTCCACCTTCACCTTTGAAACTGAAACCCTTGCTGTCAAGGAGACTCAATGATATCAGATTCTTCGTCATCTGTGGAACATGCCTGACTTCATCCAAGGTGCATAATACCCCATCATGTGTCCGTATCCTGACTGAGCCAATCCCAACCACCTTGCAGGCAGCACTGTTAGCCATGGTAACATTTCCTCCATCTATCTGCTCATAGGTCGAGAAGAACTCCCTGTTAGGACAAATGTGGTATGATGCCCCAGAATCAAGAACCCACACATCATTACGATGTGACTGTCCAGCTGCAACCAAGGCCAGATCATATTCAGAATTTGTATCAGTTTCTGCAACAGCTGCAGAACCGCCGACACCATCTTTCTTCTCCTGCTTCCTCTTCTTCTTAGGACAATCATTCTTCCAGTGCCCTGGTTCTTTACAGTAATTGCAGATGTCATCGGGTTTAGGACCTTTTGAACTTTTCTGATTCGGCTTCCCAGTTTTCTTCCCAGATTTCTTTTGTCCCTTACCTGTAACATACAACCCCGATGCCTGATTTTCTGTGGCCGAGCCAGTTGCCTGTTGACGGTCTTCTCTGCTGTGGAGAGCAGATCGAACATCTTCCAGAGACAGAGTATCTTTCCCAGTAATGAACGATTCAACAAAATTCTCATACGATTCAGGCAAAGATACTAACAGAATTAAAGCAGCGTCCTCATCTTCTACTTTAACATCAATATTACGCAAATCTAGTAAAATTTTATTTAATTTATCTAGATGATCCCGAAGAGATGTACCTTCCTGCATGCGTAAACGGAACAGACGTTGCTTCAGAAGCAATTTGTTGGTTAGAGACTTCGTCATGTAGAGACTCTCTAACTTCTTCCAGAGACCATCGGCAGTTTCCTGATCCGCAACCTCGATGATAACATCGTCAGACAGACATAGCATGATAGTCGAGTGGGCCTTTTCTTCTAGGGTATTCCACTCTTCTTCATTTGCATCGTCAGATTTAGGTTTTCCTGATAGCGGCGCCCACAAACCCTGCTGCTTCAGCAGAGATCGCATCTTGATTTGCCATAGGCCAAAACTATTTCTCCCGGTGAATTTGTCAACCTTTATGTTGAAAGCAGACATTCTCGATCGGCTCCAAAAAACCCTAACAGTGCGGAAAAAAAAAACTTGATCGAAACGACCAGGCTCTTATACCAATTTGTTGTGTCAGAATAGGATTATAGAGCATGAACAAGAAACGTAAAGAAGACAAGTGATTTACGTGGTTCACCAATGAATTGGCTACGTCCACGGGCAGAGAGGAGAACGGATTTTATTATCAATTAGGGTTACAGATTACAGATCTCAAAGACCATATATATAGCACTGAGATAAAACACCGAATTTGGGCTTAAAGCCCAATACTGCATACCGTTGGGCCGGGGGCGTCTCCGCCCCCCCGGACCCCCAGGCAAGGGGGATCCCCGACTAACTCAGCGAAGTGTGTGATTCAAGGCATATCAACATGTATCTTCACGCGTTTATGACTTAAGTATACTTCATTTGCGCACTTGACTTGTCTAGTCTCCAACACTTAGACAATTCTTCAGTCTTCTCAACACTTGTTTTGTCTTGTAGCAGTCTTCTTCCAGCAGTAGACTTCTTCATGTACATAGAACTATGCTAGTCCTATCAATCTAATCCTAACAAGACTATTACATTACTTTAAGCTTTATAAATCCAACTTAGTCACCTTAAAACTATACATCAATAAAAACATAAACATAATCTTCTATACAATGATTATAAGCTTATTCAACAACCTATAGTAAACTTCTTTCACAGTACTTATAAAACGTACTTGTCTTTTCTTTCATACTTAGCCTTTCTTTTCTTTCTTTGTACTCTACTGATCTTGCCACAAGACGACTTCCATAATTAGATCAGTCAACACTTAGAAATATATTCAAGTCTACTTTTGGCTTATCAAAACTACTTCAACATCAATTAGGACTTATATTAGGATTCATATCCCAACACTGTTGTAAAAATAAATGATTTGGGGGCGAACTCATAAAATGAACGGGTGCAGATAACTGTGGTAAAAAGAAATGATTTGGGGGTGAACTCATAAAATGAGCAGGTGCAAATAACTGTAGTAAAAAGAGTTTATTGAAATTAAGAGCTAAAATACATACCCCTACTACAATTAAAACAAAATAATTCTAGTAAAGCAATTAAAGTTAAATCCATACTTAAGATACCTAATATGCCCTTAATAATTGATTTAAAACCATAAATACATATTAATATATTTAAACTCCCTCATAAATTGCGGAACCATTAAGTCAATCATAATTTCCAAATTTTCAAGATGCATGTTTTATTTCGAATTAAATGTAATCCCCCCAATCTTCTCATTACCATCAATATGCACGATCCGAAATGGGCATTGCATTTCCAAAAAAAAAAAAATCGATCAAATTGATTCTATCAATCGATTTATCTTTCGAATTAGCTTCATTTTCCATGAATTTCCGGTGTGATTCTGCATCCAAACTACACATGCAATTTACCTCTGATCGGTGTATTTAGCAAACAATGGATTACGCTTTGATATTGTAGGCTCTCGGCAGCGGTGGTGTACCTCTACGGCGTCGATATTGTAGCCTCTCGGCGGCGGTATCGTGCCTCCGTCTTCCGATCTTCTCATTCGACAGTCCATTGCAAGCCACGACGGCGTCGATCTTGTAGGCTTTTGGCGGCGGTGTTGTGGCGGCAACGATCATCTGATCTCACGTAACAGGGGTGGTGTCGCTGATGATTATAATCAAGGCATGAAGCGGTGCTGCGGAAATTGAGTATGGTAGGGGAGAAGTTTGGGCAGCGGCGACTCAACTTGATCCAATTCAATATTTAATTGATGAATGTGCTTAATTTGGTGGATTTATTTTTGCATAATTTTACTACTTTATGACTTGATTTGTGACATCTGCTCCAAATATTGGGTAGTTTTAAGGCTCGTAGTGTTTCTGGAAATTGCAGTTCACTTGGGCCTTTGGACTATCGCTTATCACATATCTTCTAATGATTCACAGCTATTAAGGTTTTCTAAATATTCAATTTCCACTTTCTATATGTTTTCTTTTATTTTCTTTAAATAATTTGGCTCGGTCATGTACGTGGTTTATGTGTAGGGAGAATTAAATGCTGAAATATGTAAATTTATTCTTTGTCAATTGAAATTTCCCTTCATTTTTTGTCACACTGTGTGTTTTTTGTTTTGAACTACATCAGGTGTTGTATTGATTATTTTTATACACGCGATTACATGCATCCCACTGTGTTTGTTTAACTCAGATTATAGATTAATCAAGTGTAGAATCTACGAGACTTTATGAATTATGGAGTGTGGAGTGTAGAACAAAATTATACATGTGACTGGAATATCAATATTTTTTGAGTCAATTTATTTTCTTGCAGGAGACAATTTGATCTTGCTAACCAAGAAGCTATGGATGAATATGCAGAGTGGAGAATGAGGTCTGATTTGGAGTTTCAGAAGGCAGCAAGGTGCTCCAGGGAATAGGATAAAGTATGCTTTCTGTGATAGCTAATTTTTCAATTCTGCTACATGCCTAATTTTTCAGGTCTGATTCATGCATGATCCAGTACTAAATTCAAATGATGACTGGTCGGGGATTATAAGTAGCTTGCTTTTTAATCAATCAAATTGCATTCCTAGTGTGATGTGTAAATTAATTGAGTTTAGAAGCACACTTATTTTAAATTATGTTAATTTAGAGTGTAATGATAACCTTATTGTTGATCTTCGTCTTACAAAATCTGATTTTATTCCTGACTTCTCTTTCAATTTTGAGGTATAAGTGCAGGTATAATAAAAACCTAATATTAAAATGGGTTTATTCCTGAAACAAGAGCTTGAAACAGAGAAATTGAAATGCATCATGCAACACATGTAATGTCTTTGGAGGGTTATTATTCTATTCGGCTCGAGTAAAGCCATTAGATAATTCCTATGTTGGCAATGTTGCCAACGATGATGTTAAAGCATGCAATTTTCGTTGCATATGTCAAAATAATAAATAACGTAAATGCAAAATTATATTTATGCAAAGAGCGTTGAATATCTATTTATGGCATATATTTGTAGGTATAATGCATATTTCGAATATTTTTTAAATAAAATTAATATTTTAGAACATCTTATTACATATTATGAAATATTTGAAGTTGCAACATGCGATTTTCGTTGCATATATAAATCCAATTTATTGCATATATTTGCAACATGCAATTTTCGTTGCATATATAAACCTTGTATTAATTGATTACGGCTAACTTCATCTACATCAATACGTACTGAAGTTCTCTTAATTCTAGTCATATATGCAAATATATATCAATATAGTTGAATAAGAAACGCATCTAAAATATTTTATAAATTAATAAATATAAAATTTACAATTGCATATATTATAAATATATATTCAAATAATTAAATATGAGACACGTATCTAAAAATGTTTTATAAAGAATGTTTTATAAATTATAAAAATTATATGAGACGTATATCTAGGCATGTTTAGTTTTAGAATGGGGGGAAATTATTATGATTTTGATTTTTAAATATTAAATATGTTGACTTAAATTTGTTTGAATTAAATGCTAGACAAGTTTTTGGAAACGTGGTGGTTAAGGAAAGTAATTGTCTTGAAATGCTATAAATTAATGTTGATTAGGAATTTAAAATTTCAATTAATTTGACTAATTCAGAATTTTCAACTAAAATGAATGCAAAGGGTATTTATGTCCATCAGATTTCGAATTTGGCTCTAATTGCTTTAACATATTTCAATTGTATTAATTAGCCTAAACTCTTAGTGGAGTGTCTTTAGGTTTAACTCCCCCTAGTAAAAAGACGACTTGGAGTGAATTCATTAAATGAGCGGGTGCAAATAACTGTAGTAAAAAAATGATTTGAAGGTGAACTCATTAAATAAGTAAGTGCATATAAAATATAAATTAAAATTTGTGGGTACGGTACACACGAGTGTACCCAAGTATCACCCCCATTAAATAATTTTTTTCAGAAATTGTGCTAAATGTTGTAAATGTCAATATTAATAATATATTATTTTTTATTATTTTAAATATTAAAGAAATTAAATCACTAAATTATTAAATTTAATGATAATCATTAGGAAAATTAGATTGGAGGAGAATGTTATAATAAAAAAAAAAATGTATACAATTGGTTCTAACTAATAACAAATCATATCTTCATATATATTTATAGTGATTGAATTAATGTAAAGAGATTCATATGGAGTCTATTATATTATCCAGTTATGTTTATCCGTAATATATAAATCTCTATAAATCAGATGATGATAAAACATTAAGCCTCAAATCAGGGATGATAAAGCATTTGTGATCGCCAAAATAAGAAGGTTTAGAGGTAAAATTATGGAAGTTTATAATATAATGGTAAGATGGTCGACAAAGACGAGGATGACGAGCAATACAACATAAATTGTCTATGACAACACCTAAAAAATGTTACCTAATAGCTATAATGTGTTGTCATAGCAAATAAGTAACACTTTTAGGGACGTCGCATTTACCCGTGCAACCTAAAGTCTAATGTAACACTTTAATAGACTACTTTAACACTATTAACATTCTGATAATAATTGTAACACTTTGTTGTATCACTTTAAAAATGTTACATTTGACTTTAAGGGGGTGTATTGGTTGTGGATTTTGTAGGATTTTTTTGGACTTTCAAAGTGTGTGAGTATTCAATTCGAATTTTCAAAAGTCTTTAAAAATTTTGAGATACTCAATACGGATTTTAAAAAATCTTTAGGTATTCAAGAGTTTATAGATTTTAATACTCTATGGATTTTGTTGGATTCTCTTTAAAAAATATAAATAAATTTCACTATCCAAAATCTCTTCTAAACACAAGAGATTTTAACGGATTCTCTCAGAGAACTCTGAAGACGAAAGGTCAGAAGTAAGGAGGACAATATTGACCCGACCCAAGGAGGACAATATTGACCCGACCCGCAGGTACCCGCCCCACCCCACAGATTTTGGGTCAAGTCGGATCCGTATTGAGAATGGGTCGGGACTGAATCTTATGTCCGACCTGCGAATATCCACGAATTAATATATAAACTTTATATATATATATATTATTAAATTAATTAATAATATATATATTATTGGTAAAATAATATCCCGCGAATATATATATATATATATATATATATATATAATTGGTAAAATACTTTATTTATATATATATTATATTATATTAATTTTAAAAAAAAAACACTTCACATCCATAGTTTCAGCGCGCCGAAGTTTATGAAAATCTATGTAAATCAATAAAAAAAAATATTTCACAATCTTGTCAAGTCTATCAAAATCCATATAAATCAATAAAAAAAAGTCAGTAAAACTCTACATGTACTTTATAAATTTTATAAATTTACGTACTTTTTAAAGTTCAAAAAAATTCAATAGAATATCAATTGAATACACCCCTAAATATATCACTTTTTTATTTAAATGTATTACTATTTTGGTGACAATTTTAAAATATAAGACAACATTTTTTTGAATAGTTATAACACTTTTAATTATCAAATGCATCACTATTTTATCACTTTTAATTTTATAAGGTAGCATACTTTAAATAAATATATAACACTTTTGATTTTTATAATGTTACATTTTTAAATAATTATTCAGCATATCAAGTCATGTTCTAAAATTTATGAGTCCGTCACGACGAGAGGGTATATTTTTGACTCGTGTTTTAAGATTTAAGTTCAGGTATAAAATCGTGTGAGGTCTTTCATGCATTGCATTTTATTTGGAATATAATGCATAATTACTTGTACGCCTATAGTTGTTTAGCTTTGCATGTTAGACTTGCATAAAATTTTAATAACTAGTCATTCTTGATTTTTTGTTTTTATAAGTCGATGTATCATCACATTTTATGGAGTTTAGGATAAAATTATGGATTATTCAAGTTGTGTTTGGATGTATGGTGCAAGGTCAGTTTATGAGATTATTACCCCTGAATTTCTAATTAGTGAACTAGATGAATATATTGCAATTGCTACTAGTCATCCGAATTCGACGACGGAAGAAAAAATTAGGTGTTCTTGCACGGAAGCTAGATGTCGAAATCAGTCTTATAGATCGAGGTCCTAGTGAAGTGAAAGTGCATTTATATAAAAAATTGTTTAAACTAAATAACTATAATATAATTTTGCACGGTGAGAGAATTAGGGTCCACATCAAAACATTGATGGATCTGCGTAAAAATTAAACTGAATTAATTGAAGATTTATGTTTTTAAACAGGAAAATTTCATTATACATCACGTAACTTAGATCCATTTCGGCTTAATTAAATTAATCGTGTAAGTATACTTTTTTTTCAATTTACGTTCTAAGTTGTCCAATATATGTCATTTTTACCAGAAAATTCTCAAATTCTCCAGAAATGTGAGTGTGTACGTGGCTGCACGTGTGGAACAAATTGGTAACTGCGACGAAGTGTTAAATTTACATTCTTTTAAGTTCTAAATTTTTTGAATTTACATTATAAGAATGTGGGAAATATAATTTCTTGATTAGTTGTAAAGGTGATTTACAGTGGGTATTTATACAAGAGATATTTAGGTCTAACCTAACCCTAATGGGCTTTATAAGAGAGCCCATAGGAAACTAAGATGGGCCTATACAATAAATAAGAATAAGAGTGTATTTACTAATATAGGTCCAATACGCCCCCTCGAGATGGAGCACCATTGGTGAGTCCAATCTTGGACATGAGAAGTTGTAGGCGAGTGCTGGAGAGAGGTTTCGTGAGAGCATCCGCAAGTTGATCGGCAGAAGAGACATGAGACACACGTAGTTGTTTTATCTTGATGAGATCACGAACAAAGTGAAAGTCAATGGCAATGTGCTTCATTCGTGAGTGAAAGACAGGGTTCGAGCACAGATAGGTGGCACCAATGTTGTCGCAGTAAAGGGCTGGTGTAGGTGAAGTGGGGAAGTGGAGTTCCTGAAATAGAGATTTGAGCCATTGAACTTCAGAGGCAGCAGCAGCAAGTGCTCGATATTCAGCTTCAGTCGAGGAGCGAGCAACAGACTTTTGTTTCTTAAACGACCATGAGATAGGGTTAGACCCTAGAAATATGATGTAGGCGCTGGTGGAAGTTCGGTCGTCTGTATTTCCGGCCCAATCGGCATCAGTGAAGCAGTGAAGTGATGAGGATGGATTAGAGGTGAGGGTGACCCCAACGTTCCTTGTACCATTCAAGTACCGCAGTAGACGTTTGACAGCACCCCAGTGAGTGGTAGTGGGTGCATGCATAAATTGCGACAATTTGTGCACGGCAAAAGCAATGTCTGGCCTGGTGAGTTGGAGATATTGAAGGGAACCAAGGACCTGACGATATTGGGTGGCATCTGCAGGCGAGGACCCATCCGAGATGGACAGGCGAGCAGAGGTTGGTAGTGGAGTGCGAACAGGTTTTGAAGTAAGCATGTTGTACCGGGCGAGCAGGTCAGTAACATACTTGCGTTGAGAGAGGAAGCATGAGTTTTTAGATCTGAGAACTTCCACTCCCAAGAAATAAGATAGAGGACCAAGGTCCTTGACTGAGAACTTGGCACGGAGGTCGCCAGCCACACGGGCGAGCATGGGTGTGTTGTTGCCCGTCAGGATGAGGTCGTCGACATAGACGAGGAAGTAGGCGACCACCCCACTGTGTAGACAAACAGAGATTCGTCTGAGTGAGTGGGAGTGAACCCAATTTCTTCGAGAAAGGAGTGAAGAGCATAGTACCACGTGCGAGGAGCCTGTTTTAAGCCATAAATGGATTTGTGTAATTTGCAAACATAAGATGGAAAGGTCTTATCTGCAAAGCCGGGGGGTTGTGCCATGAAGACTGTGTCTGAGAGTGTGCCATGGAGAAAGGCGTTGTTGACGTCAAACTGTTGGAGGGGCCAATGCTGAGTGACAACGAGGCTGAAAACTGCTCGCACGGTGGCCGGCTTGACGACCGGACTGAAGGTCTCAGTGAAGTCAACACCTGGTCGTTGGTGAAAGCCTTTGGCAACCAGGCGAGCTTTGTACTTGTCAAGAGATCCATCAGGTTTTCGTTTGATACGAAAGACCCACTTGGAGCCGACCACGTTCTGAGATGTATTGGGAGGAACTAAGTCCCAGGTGTCGTTTTGAAGAAGGGCATCAAACTCAGCCGACATGGCTGCACGCCAGTTTTTGTCCTTGAGTGCCTGCGACACACAACTCGGTTCAATGTCAGAAGCGATGACAGAAGTAAGCCCATACCTCGGATTTGGCTTGAACACGTTGTTCTGAGCTCGAGTTACCATGCGAGGTGCAGGAGGTCGTAAGGGAGCATTGGTCGGCACAGGGATGTCGGATGTGGTGGCAGTCAGCGGGGAGGTAGGTGTGGGTATGGTCGGCTGGGTTATGTTCAATTGGTCGACCAATGTGGGACGTTGGGGAATGGTAGTGGTCGGCACTGGGTTGTGGTCGAGGACGGTTGTGGCAGAGTGAGGAAGCGAAGGTGTTATAAGAATGGGCGAGGAGGTGTTATCAGAGGAAGTAGGTGGCGAGGAGGTGGAGTTCAGCAAGGGAGATGGTTGATTAATGGGAGAAGGGATGGAAAAGGGAAACGTATGTTCAACAAACTGAACATGACGCGAGGTGTAGATACGGTTTGTGGAGCGATCAAGACAGAGATAAGCGTTCTGTGTGGGCGAGTACCCAATAAAGACACATGGAGTAGAGCGAGGATCAAGTTTGTGAGTGGTGTAGGGGCGAAGTAAAGGATAGCAGAGGCAACCAAAAGATACGGAGTTTGGTTAGGTTAGGGGGGCGAGCAGTGAGTTTTTAATAGGAGGATGTCATATTGAGGTTAACTTTGGGAATGCGATTTATGATATAGGCTGCCGAGCAGACAGCATAGGGCCAATAAACGAGAGGCATGGAAGCATGGTGGAGAAGGGCTAGGGCTGTGTCAACCACATGGCGATGGCGACGTTCAGACATGCCATTATGTTCGGGAGTGTGAGGTGGGGTGGTGAGGTGTGCAATGCCATTGGGTTTGGAGAAAGGGGCGAAGAGCAATGAACTCTCCCCCATTATCTGAGTAGAAAGTTTTGATTGTGTTTTGATAGTTGTTCTCAACAAGAGTTTTGAATGTGATAAATGTGGGGAGAACATCTGATTTTCGTTTTAGAGGGTAAACCCATATGTACTTGCTGAAGTGATCAACGAATAGCACATAGTATTTGAAATTATCAGGGGACAAGACAGGTGACGACCAAACATCAGAAAAGATAACATCAAGTGGTTTAGTAGACATAATGCTTGAATAATAAAAGGGTAGTTTGTGACTTTTGATACATGAGCAAGAATTACAGTTGAAGTGTTTGGAAGGTGCACTGGATAAGCTAAGCTTAGAGAGGGTGTGAGCAAGGATTTTTGTCGATGGGTGGCCAAGGCGAGCATGCCAGGTGGTCGTTGTGAGGTGTTGAGTGGTGAAGGCTTGTGGGGAGGTGTTGGACATGTGTGCCGGCCAGACATACAAGTTATTGATACGACTCCCAACGAGGAGAATGCTCCCCGAGTGACCATCCCGCACCTGAAAGGAAGAACGATCAAAGACAATGTTAACATTATTATCACGACAGAGGCTAGAGACTGAAATCAAGTTTTTCGAGATGTGTGGGACAACCAAGACATTCGAAAAATTGAGAGACTCAAGTTGAGGAAAGCGTCGTTGGTGATGTGATGCGAAGCACCTGAGTCAAGGATCCAGTGTTCGGCAGGATGTGCCGAGGAGGCCGAGTGAGCCGAGTAGGCCGGGCGAGCATTTGATCGATTGAGGTGAGAAGGTGGTGTGTACTGTCCATGTGGTCGACGAGGACCAGTAGATGGAGCAGAGGGCGAGGTTGATGAAGGAATCTCAGGGCAGGTGCGAGCAGTGTGGCCTGGTGCTCGGCAATATTGGCAGGTGCCAAGGTAGGGCCTTTGTGAGGATTGGCGAGGACGAGTGTCAAGGGACTTAGACCTTGAGTCTGGTTGCGAGGAGCGATGATGAGCTTTACCAGCAGTTAGCGCGGATGCAGGTATTAAGGCCGAGGATGGGCGTGAGGCAATTTGGACCTCGGCACTCAGGAGTTTGTCGCAGAGTTCAGCAAAGGAGATGGGGTTTTCGCGAGCTTGGATGGCATTGGCAATGTCATTGTAGGACTCATCAAGGCCTGTAAGGACTTGGAGAGTGACGTCCTCGGCGTCCGAGGTGACGCCGAGGAGGGCAAGTTCGTCGACCACGGAGCGAACTTCCATGAGGAAGTCGGAAATCGGGCGAGCACCTTTGGACAGGGAACGAAACTTGGTTTTGAGGGCAAGAATGCGGCCTCTGGAGGGTTTTCCATACATGCTCTCAAGCATCGACCAGGCTTCGCAGGAGGTTTTGGTCGATGCAACAAATGGAATGAGTTCCGGAGACATGGATCCAACCATGGCTGAGAAAATGAGGTTGTCCTGACACACCCACAGGTCGTGCGCAGGATTGGAGATGGTGGTGGTGGTGGTGCCATCAGCAGCTGGGATTGTGGGAGGTGGGCATGGATGCGTGCCCAAAACGTAACCAAAGAGGTTGTGTCCAGTGAGGAGGAGGCGAAGCTGAAAGGACCAGGCACCATAGTTGGTGGAGGTAAGCTTCAAGGACATATTTGCAAGTCCTTTAAAGGTGATGGGTGAGGGCGACTGAGGTGGAGTGGCCATTGTAGTGAGTAGTGCAGCGGAGAGGAGAGCGGGGCAGCAAAAGCTGGGCGTCTATGACGGGCGGTAGCTGCGCTTCAGAGAAGGAGGCGGCGGCTGGAGTATGGAGCGGCGGCAGCTAGGGCTTAGTAGCGGCAGCTGCGGCTAGGGTTTGGAGCGGCGGCGGCGGCTAGGGTTTGGATCAGGCGTGAGCCAAATGACTCGATGATACCATATAGAGATTATAAGAATGTGGGAAATATAATTTCTTGATTAGTTGTAAAGGTGATTTACAGTGGGTATTTATACAAGAGATATTTAGGTCTAACCTAACCCTAATGGGCTTTATAAGAGAGCCCATAGAAAACTAAGATGGGCATGTACAATAAATAAGAATAAGAGTGTATTTACTAATATAGGTCCAATACGCCTATAGTTGTTTAGCTTTGCATGTTAGACTTGCATAAAATTTTAATAACTAGTCATTCTTAATTTTTTGTTTTTATAAGTCGATGTATCATCACATTTTATGGAGTTTAGGACAAAATTATGGATTATTCAAGTTGTGTTTGGATGTATGGTGCAAGATCGGTTTATGAGATTATTACCCCTGAATTTCTAATTAGTGAACTAGATGAATATATTCCAATTGCTACTAGTCATCCGAATTCGACGACGGAAGAAAAAATTAGGTGTTCTTGCACGGAAGCTAGATGTCGAAATCAGTCTTATAGATCGAGGTCCTAGTGAAGTGAAAGTGCATTTATATAAAAAATTGTTTAAACTGAATAACTATAATATAATTTTGCACGGTGAGAGAATTAGGGTCCACATCAAAACATTGATGGATCTGCGTAAAAATTAAACTGAATTAATTGAAGATTTATGTTTTTAAACAAGAAAATTTCATTATACATCACGTAACTTAGATCCATTTCGGCTTAATTAAATTAATCGTGTAAGTATACTTTTTTTTCAATTTACGTTCTAAGTTGTCCAATATATGTCATTTTTACCAGAAAATTCTCAAATTCTCCAGAAATGTGAGTGTGTACGTGGCTGCACGTGTGGAACAAATTGGTAACTGCGACGAAGTGTTAAATTTACATTCTTTTAAGTTCTAAAATTTTGAATTTACGTCATTTAAGTTCTAAATATTAAAATTTCTAAAATGTGTAAATTAAAAAAAATTCCCTCCTACAAAACCTGAAAATTTAAAGTTGTAAAAAAAATATATATATAAAATGGTATATATCAAAATTGGATAAAAAGATCAACATTGGATATTTGGCCGGAAGTCATTATTTGGGAAAATTTAATATTTAGGCGAAAAAGAATCACTCGAGCTATCCCACTTTGTCACAGTGGGCCTGGCTAACACTATGTTTATTTTACAAATTTTAACGTTATTTTTTCAAATTATAATATGTATATAAAAAAAAAAAGTTGGTTACTGATAGAAAGTAAATGTTGAAGATATCAAGCTTATAAGAACGTGTTTAATTAAAATGAGTACGCGTTATTTAATATAAGTTTAATTAAAATGAATTAAAATGAGTACGCGTTATTTAATAAGTGTTTCATTGACTACTTAATTATTACCGTTGTTTAATTAGGAAAGAACATGATATATATATATATATATATATATATATATATATATATATATATATATATATATACGTTGTTCGTTCTTGTTAATTCTGCCATGGCGCCAACCAGTGACGGACCTAGGTGGTGCCCAGGGGCCCGTGGGCCCCCCACTAATTTTGTAAATTTGTTAGGGGTATTTTGGTAATTTCACATATATTAAAATTAATACTCTGTTTTATAATTATTTGCACATTTTTGATGTAAAAATAATTTATAAAATTAATATATATCCGAACATCATTTTATTTTAAAATCGTCACTCATTTTGGGTCTACATTTTATCCTAAATTTCACTAAATCTATTTTACATCCTACTAAATTCTCCTTACACCTTATCAAATCACTCAAAATACGCTTTCTTATTTGACTCTACACCACTAAATTCAATTGTTTTTTAAAGTCGGTTAAAATGTGCAAGTTATCACGGGACAGAGGGAGTATTAACTTCTACCAAAACATAGCAAAAGTCAACTTATCCGATCAATTTAATTTAATGAAATGTGACGTATTGACAATTTTATAATGTCAAATTTTGATGAAAATAATGAGTACATATTTTTTTTTTTATAATAATGTTAATCGGGCCCCCTACCGAAAATTTCTGGGTCCGTCACTGGCGCCAACTACTACTAAAGTAAACGCAATGAAGAAAACTGGGCGACGGACGAACTGAAGAAGATAGAAAAGAAGACGAGTTTGCAAGTAACATGCAGTGGTTTATTCAAGAAAGCGAGTGAAGTGCGTTGTGTGCGGTGCCCAAGTTGCAATTCTTGTAATGTCGCCGGCGGGAAATATTTACTCGTTCAGCCACCCTACGCGGTCGTCAACTCTTTCTTGACAGCTGGTGTTCCTCCGGCAACGACGACTATAGTAGAAAGCGATGATCAATACGAGATGGAGAAGACGAGCCAAACCTTGGTGGAATGAACCCTACGAGAGTTTGCAGCTGCACGAACTAGAGGGTTATTTGGCCTCTAATGTTTCAAAAAGGGCTGATGAGATATTGCAGATGGAGGCTTCTTCTTCAACTTCTGCTATATGGGATGATCATCTATTTGAATGGGATATTAGAATGGGATGATTTTATTGATGATATATAGGAGTATTTGATTTTAATATAGTTTCAGCTTCAACGTTGAAAGCAACAATTGTCTCTGAATTTTATATTGACAACACGTCAACACGATTTTAGTTAGTTTTTTGTCTTTTAAAAGTTAGCAGGAAATTCTAATTAGGCTTCTGGATCTCAAGTTGCTTACAAAATTTGCCACCAACGAATTTTAAGCGTTGAATATCGGCCACTTTATACATGGTCAAATTTAAATAATGGCCAAACAATTGCGTATTAAAATGGCGCCATATTTAAATTTATATATTGTCCAAGTTTAACGGTACTGTTCATTCTTATTGTTAATTAACCACAACTCATAGTCAAAAATAATGATGAGGCCTACGAATCTTACGCAGTCTCTTGCCTGAATTACCGTTCGTACGACATGACGACATGGAATTTTTCCAAGTCTAGGCATTTCACTCTAGCGCCTCCTCGCCGGTCTTAGGCGCATTAGACTGGGTTCCTCACCAGAAGGATAGACAAAGGAAATATATCACCTGTGACAGACGATGTAGAAAATGACACGACAAATGAACATAAGAGTGTCCACAATGGTTGGGGAGTTATAACTCCCCACTCTCTTCCACCTCACAGCCACATCATCATTCTTACATAAATAACTCAACTCCACTAACTTTCACAACCATTCCAAAGTTATAACTCACTCTTGAGAGACCCACTATTCAATCTATATAAATATAAAAGGCTGAATGAAAAAAGCAACATAAAAAAAAATTGATTATTTATGTGGGCCAAACCCACTTTTGTCAGAAAAAGAACGGTTATACTGCATTAACCCATTTGAGGAGAGAGTTTATTTTTAGTTATAACTTAATTCCGCAATGGTTGTAACTTAATATGAAATTGTTTGTAGTTGATGTATATAGTTAATTAGTTTGCATGTATATAGTTGATATATCTAATTAATTAGTTGATATTAATTGTACGTGGATAATTGTCTATAGTTGATGTATATAGTTATTTATAATAAATTGATGTGATTTGTTAAGATCGATATTGTTTTGCATAATTGATGTTATATAGTGGATATTGTTTAATTTGCATATACGTTGGAGTGGAGTTAATTACATAATTAAATTATGATATTGTACGTTATAATTACGTTATAATTAGCTAGATTAATATTGTTGATTTACTAATTATGAAATTATTGATTAAATTAGGGGCTTTGTTAATTATATTAGGAAATTGTTATTTTAAAGTTAGAAAATTATTACTAAATTTATTAGGTTATAGATTGTTAATTAAAATAGAAAATTATTAATTAAAATAGAAAATTATTGATTAAATTAGTTATTGTTGAATAAAATAGGAAATTATTGATTAAATTAGGTATTGTTGATTAAATAGAAAATTATTTATTAAAATATGTTATTATTGATTAAAATAGGTGTTTATTTAGGGATTAAATTTTAATTTATTAGATTATTATTTTTTATTAAATTAAGAAAATTTATTATTAATTAATTAGTATTATATATATATTTATTAATTTGAATGTTTAAATTAAATTGATGAGTGAAGATGGTGCTGGTGGCTCGGGATCTCGCGGGGCCTCCGGGTCACGTAGCCGGTCGAGGAAGAGCCGAGCCGCACTTAGACCCGAGGCGCCGCCTATACTGCGTCGGGCACCATTGTCGTCGCCGCCGCCACCCGTTCCACACCCGTCGTCTCAGTCGTCTGCACATGTAGATGGCCGGGAGCATCCTGCTGTTCCTGCTCGGGATGGTCGGGAGCCCGTTTGGGTTCTCAGAGGAGTGTAAGTAATTAAATACTTTTATTGTTTAATAATTAATAATTAATTTCGCATTCATTTTAATTTATAATGTGTTTTGTTTGTTAATTAATGTCACAGATTGTTACCTGGTAACGAGGTCTCCAGGGCATGCACGATTGCTTTTTCCACTTTACCGATCAGTGCAGGTGCAATTACCTGGAAGAAGGTCCCAAAACAAAAAAAGTGGGCGTACTTCGAGGAATTTCAGGTAGTAATTAATTAATTAATGTTTGTTGTTTGTTCAATAATAAACAATTTATTATATGTGTAGAAAAATACCATTTGGGATCGGGATATCTACTCGGACGAGGTTATGTTCAAGTATTTCAGTAAAAATCGGCGCAAGAGCGGTATAAGGATTTAATGTACGAATGGAGAATGGCATGGCGGAAGGATGGGACGACGCAGAGGTTGGGTAAGGATGCTAATGATGTTGAGTTGTGGGATTCATTGACGAGGGAGTGGCTGGATCCTGAGTACATCAGGAAGTGTGAGATTGCTAAGGCCAACCGCAGATCCGACGTTCGGGGTGGGATGTCAAGGCATCGGGGTGGAGTCCGGTCCATCTTTGAGCAGTCGCTTGCCATTGTAAGTGTTTATTAATTTTTAAATTAATTTCAATAAATTTAATTATTTAGTATATATAATACATAAATTTGTGACTGTATTGGTGCCTGGTCCGTCGAATTCAAAGCATAAACTTGATGTTTATCTCCAGCCTCTTATTAAAGACTTGATCTTCCTATGGGATAACGGAGTCCAAACGTATGATGTTTCTAGAAAACAGAACTTCACGATGCGTGCTGCTTTATTGTGGACCATTAGCGACTTTCCTGCATATGCTATGTTGTCCGGGTGGAGTACAGCCGGAAAGCAAGCTTATCTGTATTGTATGGAACATTCTGAAACTTTCAGTCTCCCGATGAGTAGAAAAGTTTCATGGTTCGATAATCACCGAAGGTTTTTACCTCGAGATCATCCATTTCGAAGGAATAAGGTGGACTTCACGGAGAATAGAACAGTCACAAACAATCGACCGCCCCTTCGAAATGGTATTTTATACATTTATTTTAACATATTTTTTTGGGTTACATTTATTTTAACATTTATTAATCGTACAGGACAAAGGCCGTTATATGAGATTGAGTGGACGGGTTTGAAAAAATTTACGGAGGAAAATGCAGAAGAACACAACAAAGGAATCCCAGGTAACTGGAAGAAAAAGAGTATTTTTTGGGACTTGCCATATTGGAGTTCACTATTGATCCGACACAATTTGGATGTCATGCACATTGAGAAGAATGTGTTTGACAATGTGTTTCACACAATCATGAACACAGAAGGCAAGACGAAAGATACTCCAAAGTCTAGGGGAGAGTTGAACACTATCTGTCGCTGTGATGAGTTGGAAAAGGATACCCGTACAAGTAAATATCTGAAGGCTTGCTACACACTAGATAAGGCACAAAAATAGGAATTGTGTAGGTGGATTAAAGAGTTAAGATTTCCAGACGGCTACGTGTCAAACATGAGTCGATGCGTAGACACAACAAAAGGCAAAGTTGCAGGGATGAAGAGTCATGATTATCATGTTTTTATGCAGCGCTTGATACCTATTGCGTTTCGAGAATTTCTTCCTCTGAATGTGTGGAGGGCTATCACTGAATTAAGTCTCTTTTTTAGAGATTTAACGTCTACAACAATCAAGGTTGATGATATGAATCGTTTGGAACGAGACATTCCAGTTATTTTGTGTAAGATGGAACGTCTTTTCCCACCTAACTTCTTTGACTCGATGGAACACTTACCTGTTCACTTAGCGTATGAAGCTAGGATTGGTGGTCCAGTGCAGTACAGGTGGATGTACCCATTTGAGAGGTGAACAATTCTATTTCTCTCATTTAATTAGTTTTTAGTATAAGAAGCCTTATTTTAATTTGTTAACTATTATAATTTTAGGTATCTCCACAACTTGAAGCGCAATGCTAAACAAAAGGCAAACGTCGAAGCATCGATTGTTAATGCATATTTGAATGAAGAGGTTGGCATGTTTTGTTCATATTATTTTGAAGACCATGTCAACACGAGGATCAGGAATGAACCACGTAACTTCGATGGTAGAGGTACGCAACAAGAAGTCGATGGCATGCTCTCTGTATTCAAGTCTAAGGGGCGACCTATAGGAAAAGCCACTGAACGATATTGGTCAACAAACACAGAGGCTGAAATAGCACATACGTACGTGTTATTGAATTGTGATGAAGTCCAGCCTTACATTGAGTAAGTATTTCATATATTTATCATCTAATTAAATACCGTACCACGTCATTTATTAAATATGGTTGGATGTTGTGAATTATTAGGATGTATACACAAGAACTACGACATGCAGATCAAAACATCTCAGATAGAGACATAGATACTAGTCTTCAACGTCAATTTGCCCGATGGTTCCAACGTTATGTGAGTATCATTAATTGAATTTTACGTGAACAAATAATTGTTTTGATTAATGTTAATTTTAACTGTATAGGGACAATCGCACGATTTTCAGAGCCGGTTCTTACAAGATCTCAGCAAAGGACCACTACGTCGTGTGAGGACTTACAACGGCTATATTGTGAAAGGCTACAGGTTTCATACATCAGAGTTTGCATCAACAAAAACGACTACCAACAGTGGTGTTTGTGTTAGCAGTGCGAATTACAATGCAGATGCAAGTGATTACTTTGGGGTGTTGCACGAAGTCGTTGAAGTTGAATATCCGGGATATCCAACGAAAACCGTAATGTTGTTCAAGTGCCATTGGTTTGACACATCCCTTTTAGGAACCAAAATTCATCCGGAGTACAAGCTTGTGGATGTTAATTCGAAAAGGAAGTATAGTGGGGATGATCCGTTTGTATTTGCCTCTCAGGTATCTCAAGTCTACTACTGCACGTATCCAGGAGCTGGAAAACGTAATAGAGAATGGCACGCTGTTTGCAAAGTGAAGGCAAGGTCAATGGTGGAGGTCCGCAAAAAGGAAAACAACGATGAAAATGAACCGCCGTTTCAAACGGAACAAATAGAGAATCAAACTGAAGTGTTTGCGGGAGATTTTAATCTTTCGGTAGACTTGACGGCTGCAAATCCACAATTGATTGTTATTGAAAACGATAGTGGAGATGAGGAGGATGAACATGACGAGAGGGAGGATGAAGAAGATGAGGATGAAGAAGATGAGGAGGAAGAGAAAGATGAGGCAATAATGAAAATGAAGACGAAGATGAAGAAAATGAACATTAAATTAATGTAACCTATTTTATTTTGTACAATTTATAAGATTTAATTATTTATCATTTTGTTATAACTTATAATTTAATCCCCACTAATATATGTGAGAATGAAAATAAATAAACGATTTTTTTATAAAAAAAAATCCAGTGGCGACGGACAAAATCCGTCGGTATATCCGTCGCCAACGGCAAAGAGCCAATATCGACCGAAAATCCGTCGGTATATCCGTCGCCAACGGCAAAGAGCCAATACTGATCGAAAATCCGTCGGTATATCCGTCGCCAACGGCAAAGAGCCAATACCGACCGAAAATCCATCGGTATATCCGTCGCCAACGGCAAAGAGCCAATACCGACCGAATATATCCGTCGGCATTTTCGTCGGTAAAAAATGAATAAATCAAGCATTCTCTCATTTCACGCGTTATTTGCCTCTCCCCCACCCTCAAACCCTTCTTAATTTCTCTCTCTCTCTCTCTCCCTCTCACCCACCCTCAAACCCTTCTTAATTTATCCCTCAAACCCTTCTTAATGACCGTCGCCGTCGCCTCTCCCTCGCCTGCGTGGTGGTTTCGCCGCGGCACAAACGAAGGGAGAGCGCCGCCTGCCTGAGTGAAAGATCTTCGTCGCTGCCCTCGTCGCCCCGAACAGGTAACAACCATTCTTGTCATTTATTTTTCCCCTCAAATTCCCTACACATTACACTTTTTTTTTTCACAAAATTTTAATTTTTGTCATTTATTTTATGCAGGATGAACCGTTGTGTTTCAATGGGTGGAACTGGTTGGGCTGTCAAAGAATTTTCTTGGGACAACAAGTATGCTGGAGTTCAAATTCTTCTTGCAAAGGTACTTTAAATCTCGTTGTAGTCCGTCACAGAGCAATTTTGTGATTTGTTGTTTTTTCTCTCTTGAGTTTACTGCAATTTTGTTAATTGTTGATTTTACTGCAATTTTGTTAAATTTTTTCTCTTGATTTTACTGCAATTTTGTGATTTCTTGTAACTAATTTTAAAAAATCTCATTAGGCCTTCTGTTTGGATGTGAAATTGATTTAGGAATGAAGTTTGTTATTAGTTTTGAATTACTGCAATTTTGCGCGGGTCGGTCGGGTCGGGTATAGTAGGACCCGGGTCGGATCCCGATCACAAATGATTTTTTTTTTTAAATTTAGGGTACTTACCGACGGAATTTTCCGTCGGCATGGCGTCGGTAATACCGACGGACATTAACACGGGCCGACGGAATATTTTGTGTTTTTAAAAAAAAAAAAAATGTGTCCAATATATACCGACGGCTATAACGACGGAACGCTACCGACGGATATACCGATGGAATCTTGACCCGGTTCGAAAACGGGTTGGTTTGAGTGACGACGGAACTGAATCCGTCGGTACTGGCGACTGACAGAAACCGTCGGTAATCCGTCGGCACATACCGACGGAAACATATTTTCGGTCGGTAAACCATGTCGACCGATCCAGTGGCGACGGATGAAATCCGTCGGTATATCCGTCGCCAAGAGCCAATACCGACTGAAAATCCGTCGGCATTTCCGTCGGTAATCAAGCCTTTTTTTTTGTAGTGTATATACAATTGATTCTAACTAATAACAAATCATATCTTCATATATTTATAGTGATTGAATTAATGTAAAGAGATTCATATGGAGTCTATTATATTATCCAGTTATGTTTATCCATAATATATAAATCTCTACAAATTAGGTGATGATAAAAAATATTAACCGTAAAATTATGAAAACCTAATGGTTTAAAAAAAATCTTGGGCAAAACCAAAAATATTTGGAGTGACCATTCATTTAAGGATTTAATATAATAAAATAAATTTGATCCAAATTTTACTGTATGATATTTAACTAGACCATATATATTGGAGTATAATTTTCTTTTGAATATTTCATGTGAGTAAATTAATATTTAAACAAATGTGTTCTACATAACTTTTTTAAATAATTTATGGTATACAAGGAAAATAATATCAATGTTAGCAATTAAAAATATTTCCTCTATGTAATTCTAAATTTGTTGATGTGTCTTTTTTAAATGCCTCCGATTTTTAAAAGTATTCACTCTCTCTTCTTCAACTTATATCTACATTTTTAAAAAGTATATTAAATCTTATCAGTAATATTTTTTCACAATAATACCGTGTAATACGCGAATTTAGATGCTAACACCAGCAAAAGTAAAAGAAACAAAAATTAGGCGAATGTAAATTTGAATTTCGTTTGATAATTGTGATCATATCATATAATGATGTAGAGCCAAACTCTGAAAGAATAGAGTTGACCGAAAATTAGGCGGCAAAAATAAGATACATCTCCAATACTCACAATACACCAAACATTTCTCAACAATACGTCTTTTTTCCCCCTATAAATATATTCCCAAGCAAATACTTCGTGACTTCAATCCATCTTTGTATTTACATTCTTAAACCCCTTAAATCTTTCTTTAAATCTTCTTAATCCCTTAAATCTCTCATAACTCATACCAAATATTTATATATGCATGCAATTCTGTGACCCACGCTCCTATATTTATTGTTTTCACTTGTTTCTCATTCTCATCACCCAACGGAAGAATTGAATTACTTTTTTTTATATATTTTATTTTTAATTGTGGGATTTAAGCACGCGTTGATTCATTGTGGTGGGGCAATGAATTCGTTGCATTTGTGGACTTGCTTTTTGGTGCTGTTTGTGGTGTGTGCGGAAGCTGCGATGATTCAGAGGGATGACAATGTTACTAATTTCATAACGTGGAATGATTTGAAAGTGGATTATGATCATAGATTGTTTTCGAGAGACGTGGGTAGTATGAACAGAGTGATTGTTGTTCATAAGAATTGTAGCGGCGATTCGGTTATAGTCATTCAGGATATGATAATCGTTGTTGATATAAATGGTACCGGCGATTCTCGTACAGTCCAAGGCGCCGTCGATATGGTGCCGGAAAATAACGCCTATCGAGTTAAAATTCACATTCTCCCTGGCGTTTACAGGTTCGAATTTCTCTCTCTACGTTCAGCTAGGATCGATCGATATATATGTGTGTGTGTGTGTTTTGTGGGTGTAGAATTGTGGCATGCAGTTGTGCGTGTGTGCTTTTTAGTAGGTGGGAACTGCTGCAATTATGGAAGTGGGATAGTGAGGAAGTTAGATTAATTTGTTGGTAGTGGGCTCTCTTTCTCTCTCTTTTAAATCTATTCAATTCTAGATCATAACTTCCCACTTTCATTCAAATTAATTTTTAATATTTGTTTATCAATGTCTTCGATAATTTAGGCCGTTGAGAATTTTCATATCCTGCCTATAATCACTCTGTTTCCAAGTTGTTGTTTATGTAGAATCAAATTTGTAGATATGGACGGTGCTAGATTTTTAATTCATTCTCGTTCATATAATATATTGAAAATGAATGCAGAGAAAAGGTTCATATTCCTGCAAACAAGCCATATATTTCCTTCATTGGAAACGAAAATCGAGCTTCTGAGACGATAATCACGTGGCATGATAAAGCTGGTGATAGGACCTCCAATGGCGGTACAGTAGGGACTTGGAATTCCGCCTCTGTTAGTGTTGAATCTGACTATTTCTGTGCATCGTGGATCACGTTTCAGGTAATCTAATTCTGTTTAATTATATCACATTATAACAGCAATCAAATTCTGGTTTGATAACATGATGAGTTTTGATTATCTACTCTGCAGAACACTGTGGTTGCAGTGGTTGGTGGAATTGGGGACCAAGCTGTGGCGTTGAGGATATCGGGCGAAAAATCCGTGTTCTACAAGGTTCGATTTCTGGGCTCACAGGATACACTTCTCGACGAATCGGGGTCTCACTATTTCTACCGGTGTTTGATTCAAGGCACCACTGATTTCATATTTGGTAATGCAAAATCATTATACAAGGTACGTTTGTATTACTTTGTATGTTAAATAGTATTACTTCGTATGCTAAACAGTATGCTGAGTTGAAACAAATGATGTGAACAGGAATGTGCACTCTCTGTTGTGGGAGACGGATATGCAATAGCAGCTCAACATCGGAATTCAGCTGATGAAGACACGGGCTTCTCTTTTGTTAACTGTACCATCAGTGGGAGTGGAAGGGTGTACTTGGGTCGAGCCTGGGGAGATTATTCGAGAATAATATATTCGTACACCAAAATCGACATAGCTGTAAGGCCTGGAGGATGGAATGACTGGAAAATTCCATCTAGACAAAAGTATGAACTCTATTCTCATCTATGTTAGTAGAAATCGTAAATTTTTGACATGTGTGTATGTGTATGTTAGTAGAAATCATAAATTTATTAACGTGTGTGTATGTGTGATTGCAGAACCGCGGTGTTCGGGGAGTATAAATGTAGAGGAAGAGGAGCAAATAGGAGGTCAAGAACAAGGTGGTCCAAAGTTCTGAGTTACTCAGAAGCAAAAGATTTTCTTGATACATCATTCATAAGTGGGGAGAAATGGCTCAAACTCTAGTTATGCCTTTTGGGGTTTCACATTCCTTTAGTTTTTTTTTTTTAATCTAGTTTTGAAACTATCTAGGTCTAGGCATATATTTTTTATTTATTCTTATTGTACATTACCTTTTGCAAGAAATCCAATATCTTCAATTCAAAATGGCTACAATTTTCACATATTCTACAAGTGTTTTCATAATCGAATCGTGAATTAAATCGAATTAAACACTGATTCATGATCCAAGGTCCAATCGACCAACCGATAAAATAATCTTTTTTTTTTAATATTTCTAGAAAGGGGTGAACAATTTATTTTAAGCATTTATAATTATATTATTTATTTATACTATTGTTGAAGTAATTATATTTTTTCTTCGAAATAATGGAGTGATAAAAACTATAAAATTCGTGATCTTTTTGCAATTAACCCTAAAAAAAAGTTACAAACAAACATATGAATTTTAACAAGGATAAAAAAAACATGAGAGGAAAGTATTATAACAGAAAAATGGACGGATCAAACTTCAAAAATTTAAAAAGTAGGAAAAAAAAAATGAACGGATCAAACCGGTTTTCAACAGGTTTTCCCATTTTTGACCGGTTTGATCCAGTCAAACCACAGAAACGGGTTACGGGTTTTAAGCCCATTCTGGACCAATTTCGTGTCCGGTTCCTGGTTGAACCGGTCAAACCGACCAGCCCGATCCAATTTTAAAAACACGACTACCAACAAATCCTAAATGGAGGAAATTTACACAAGTGTTACCCAATAATCAGATTTGAAGAATGAGAATGAAACGACATAAAAGTTCATTTCAGGAATAATATGGGCAGGCGGGCATACAGACGCATAAATCCACAAGAGTGGCATTCTCACGGATTTACTCTCCTTCTGAGTTGTGTTTGTTTACCTATACATCAACAAATTATCAAGTAGCAAACTTACATCAGATACCTATAATCATGTACACCTATTATTCTACTACCAATTCTAGATCCTATCCCTCCCGCCAAATCGAATAGTCCATTATTCATTACAATTGGCCGCTATTTCCATCGCTTCTGCTTCACATTTCACCTCAGAAATCTCACACTCGACTAAGTTATTCTCTCCATTGCTATCATCAATGTCGTCGTCTCTTCCTTTATTCTCACCATCACCCTTGTTATTAGCAAGTGAACTGTTTGCCACATCGTCATCATCATCAATGTTCTCCTTTTCTTCTGCTTCAATTGTTCGTTGCTCACTATTCATGCATTCGTCTTTTAAAGGGACGTTAGTCAGTGTCATACCTGCTAAATCATGATCCTCCTCTTCAACGGCACTGAGTTTGTGACTGGAAACTACTTTATCGATGGACATTGGAGAGTTATCAGATTTGGGCTCCTTAGAAGCAGCAGACGATGTTGACAGCTTAGTGTTCATACTCGTTGCAGATATGATGCCAAGAATATTAGGGTTTGGCTCAATATTCACCCATCTTTCACCAACCCAGTCTCTTGAAACTCTTAGGTTCTTTACCTCAGCCCTCAAATACAAATTCTCACCTGATAAAAACAAGAGAAATTCCATAAGAAAATAACGAAAACTTCAATGAACTTGGTTCATGGAAGTTTTATGGTGACTGAACTTCATAGTTGATAATACTATTTAGTATATGAACTAATACTGTTCACCATATTAAGTATCACGGTTCGGTGATTTTGAAAAGAATAACACATAAAATCAAGCATTTTTTAAAACGAGATACTCCGTACTTTGTATACTAGAGTAGTACTACTTTAAGAAAGAGAATTCACGTGAGTTTGTATTTCCATTAATACAAGATGCTAAGAAGTACAGACCTGGAATATAAATCTGATAGACTCCACTTTCAGCATCACTAGTGTCAGAGACGACGCCTTCCCACCAACCATCAGCCCACCATGCATCAGCTGGATCTCCTACTCCGAAGGTCAGACTCGTCTCATTGAAAGGATATGCAGGTCTTACGGTTAGACGTCCAGCACACCTCATCCCAAGCTTATCGGGCTTGGCCACTCTATTTGAAGGAATCCATTCCTATAGTTAAAATAAACCATATGAGTTGGTCTTTTACCGTGCAACTAGTTCGCAATTATCACTTTATAGTAAAGCAATTAATACTTTTTAATGGAACGACTAATACTAACAAAGTAATACGTTTCAATGAAACAATTAATAATGTTTAAATATACACACAAAATGCAAATCAATTGCACAGTTAACTTGTATAAGTCTTCGTGAAACAGTATATTCCCTTTGTTCCTAAATGTCTTTTTAACGATTTACAAAAAATTAAGAAACATAAAATTTAGACAATTTTACCCTCTATCAATCTTTACCTCTCCAATCTTCTCTCCACATATCTATTCATATTACTATTTTCTTATAGCTAAAAAGGGGTAAATTGGGAAGAAAGTGGGTGAAAATAGCTAAAAGAACAAATAATTTGGAACAAAATTTAGAGTCTAAAAAGACATTTTATTAAGGAATGCAGAGAGTAGTCTTAAATTTTAAAGTCACGCATCAAGTTACATGTTCACAACAAACAAACAAAATGCTTTACCAAAGGAGAGAAACACATGAAATGATGAAAATAGAGTGGTGATGCTAGTTTAACAGGGAAATCAGGAACCATTCAACAGAGAATTCTACAGCAGAATCATTCATATAGAGTAAATGGTAAAGGATTCAACTCAAAAACTTCCCTTGGGTACTTCAGCTTCTAACTGCAGTATATCATTTGTCATGAAAATCAATCATGACCAGGTTAAAATATACAAGAGCCATATGGGAGAGCACGTACTAATTATTAACAAAAGAGCTACTTTGACTAAACATAATTCAAGAAAGTTTACTACAAAATAATGATGTCAAGAGAAAAACTACTATTATGACAAATTAGCTCAGAATTTCACCCTGTTATCAAGCAAAGGCATGAACGATTTGTTTTTCCTTTCTATTAAAGGTACACTGATAATTGGAAGAGTTATCATTGATCCATACCTCAAGATTACTGCAACTTTCTTCATTCATTACATCATTATATAGAATTTTCATCTGTCGCCTGGATATCTCTAAGACAGAGCATCTGAACCAACAGCCACGCAGACCACTGTCTTGACACAGAAATTCAACCTTTTCATCAAGTGAGAAAATGGGGGTTTGCTTAAGGTGGTCGACATGCTTGAGAAAATTAGTCTCCCTGCTCATTAGACCATATTTCTTGCAAGATAAATCATATTTTGATTTATGATTCTCTCTCGAACTCCTGCTCCTTTTACTACCAACTTTTGCATCATCCTCAGAGCAAAACTCTTCTTCCTCGAAAAAATCAGGGCTAAAGCACGCAAAAATTTGTTGATCAAAATATCCACGCAATTTACCTAATTTGAAAGGCTTTACTCGGTTACCCTTGAATTGTCTGAAACAGAAATGAACCCCACCTAACAAATCATGGCTTAAAACTTCCAAGCATTTCTCATAGTGTTCCTGAGTTAATACTATAGCAGGCCCATCAACACATTCTACACTGATGACTTGTACGTATGGAGTGATAAAGACTTCTTTGGGATGAGGGTCTTTTAAAGAAACAACTCCCTTCACTTCCTTATTTTGATGAAACCATCTCACTTTGACCTTTTTCTGGCACTTTCTATCTTCGTACATATCCTCCAAATAGGCAATATAGCGGTTCTCTTTCTCAGCCATTACAAACACGAATGAATGAACCTGGATAGCAGGAAAATGTTAAACTAAAAATGACAGATAATACAAGTTCTGAGATTCATAAAGCTTCTCACATCTATGTAAAAAAAGATAATAAACAAATAAACGTTTGCCAGTTCAGAACTAGGTAGATAGAGGCCATTGCAAAGGATACAAACACAGAATAAACTCACATCTCTGTGTCTTCATTTGATGACTCAACTTCGAAATAAGAAACAAAAAAACAACTCATTTCAAGCATACATCTGGTGGACACAGTGGTTTTAAACAGTTCAGATTAATTCTATTAACCATTAATAGTTAAAGGGTCTTTCAGTTTGATTCGTATTCCGACCAAAAACTTTATTTCTTAAAATATTTAATCCCTTATCTCTCAATGAGAAATTCAATGAAAAAATATGAATTCTAGTTATTTGTATCCATGAGTCACTTATAAATTGAAAAGATGGATTATGAAATAGCAAAACATAATTTTTGAATTGAACCAAAACTTCCAAATGCATAAGAATGAGTAAAGGATCCATGGCATAAGATGGAAAGTCAATTCCTAATTGTAACTAAATCCACTAGAACATCATTTAATAACATAATATCCCCACCAGAATTTGAGAGGTTATATAAATTAAGATGATTTATCCTGCCTCACATCAAACCAATTACTTACATAAGACTTATAACAACATATAGCTCAATCAGGTAAACCCTCTACACGGGCAAGATTTTGGATGAAAGCTGATATGAGTTATTCTGAGGAACCCAGGAACTCCTATTTGATGGAGTCAAAGAAGCTTACTGATATCGAAACTCCATTCCTGCTAAATGCTGGAAAATGCTTCAGTTGTTTACCACAGGCCCATGGTGAACCTGACCATGAAATGTCTAATTGATGGACTTTTAGATTCCTTGCTAAACGTCCCTGATGTAAAAAGAAGTATTTCTTGTCAACAAAGAAAATTCAGTAATTATATTGAGCAGTAGAGTTGGCTGATGTAAAAAGAAATATTTACCTTATGAGGTAGCATCTGGGTTTGCTGAGCAGTTATTTCAGTAGTAGAGTTGGCTTTAGGTGACACTAAGATTAAAAGGGGGAAAAAATAACGAAAGAAGATTTAGGTTTGGAGCCTTTGGAAATAAACTGTCAGCTGTATGCATTGTATAATGTGAAATTAAAATACATAGTTGAAATTACATAATTTAAGGCAGGAATAACAAGGTCGTTAACAACGCAAAGTTGAAATTCAGAGGTTCAACAAAAACATGCAGAGTTCACATGGAGGATGACTGGAACTAACTATTTAAAAATGTCACCATGCACAATCTCTCACTGAAATCGTAAAATATACATGAGATTATCATGATTTCTCAAGAACTCCTAAAGATTTGCTCTAAACAATAAAGGACAGGGCAATGGAAAAATGGATACCCCAATATGGAAAGTAATTAAACCCTCGAACAGGGGAAAGTATAACAATAATTACAGAAAAAAATGAAGGTCTTTGCCATTAAAAACAAATAAATGAAAATCTAAGATTCAGAAATTATATTGAGAAAACTCCAGAGCTATAACACTATCAATATTCAACAGATCTAAACTCAAAACCATTTTTTAAGTTCACATACGGAAAAGGAACCGGTAGTGTACCAAAAGAAAGGAATTCACCAACTAAATTTGAGCATAAACAGAATTTTGATAACTAGAATACTAAGATAGTAAACTTATAAGAAAACATACTTGCAAAATCTCCCTGCCTATGCTGTTTAGACAACATGGAAGTAAGCCAGTTTACCACCTCTCTCCTGGATCTCCATCTGAATCCAGCTTGGACCGAGTTATCAGAACCATGGGCACTAATAAACTCCTCAGATACAACATAGAACATGTGCCTAACACTTCTTTCAGTGCCCACAACAGCAAGAATTGATTCCCCTGAATTATCTTTCAAGAAATAGTGAACCACACGTTTTCCCCTCTCTTTCGACACATATTGCTCTTTCCACTCCACAAAATAACGCTCACTCCCAGCCATAATTGACAATTAGGAACTTGAACAACTACTCAGCAGCCATTACAATCCTCTACTGAAACCCTAATTGAAAGAGCAAACAAAAATAACCCAAGAGTCTGCGAGAAGCAGCGCCTACTGCTTCACCATTAGCAACATATTAGCTAAACGGACACAACCCTCGAAAAAATCAACAAAAATTCTAAAATTCAGAATATCCAAGCTACCTTTGACCAGCCAAGAACACCCTCAAGACCCAAAACTCAGAGGAAAATAGGCAGAGTTTAATCCATAGGAAACTCCACAAAAATAGAAAATATGAAGATCTACTCAATTAAATCGGATGTCTGAGAACCCCGCAAGAATTGTCAACAAGTTTTGCCACAAGAAACTATTCGTCTAAAATCTAAATGGGCATCTAAAAAACAGCATAAAAAACTAAAAAAGAAAGGGAAAAGTGGGTCTTGAGTAGGAATTTGAGTTAGAATGAAGCGGAGAAGAAGGGGGAGGGGGTTATTGTGGCAGCAAAAAGGGTATTTGAGAGAAAGAGTTGTGGATAAGGAAAGGGGCGTTGAGAAGAATAGTTAGAAAAGGTTAAAGAGAGTTGCAGAATGGTGAGAGTCTTACATGGCTGCAGCTGCGGTGAGAGAAGAGGAAGAGGAGCAATCGAGATGGAGATGGAGACGGTAGGGAAGAAGAGGGAGGGAGGGTTCAACTAACTCAGCAAGGGCTAATAATGTCCCTTTCTTTCTTTTCTCTTTTTTTATTTACTTTTTTCGTTTTAATTATGTAACATGTACACCATAAAATATTTTTAAAATACTTTGTTTATTTTCTTTTGATAACATAGTACGAGGGACGCAATCTCATTATTTGTATGACGGACGGAGTCAAATATCATAACAATGTAGTTGTGTCTTATCTACTACTTCATCCATTTCCAAAATTATTTATTTTATCATTTTAAAGATCATATTAAAGTTTTTTTTTTTTTAGGGTTAATTGCAAAAAAAAATCACGACATTTACAGTTTTTATCAATTACAATATATTTTTTGCAATTTGATATACCACCTTTTTAAGTTTTGCAATTCAATGCATCTGTCAATTTTCTACAACAATTAAATCATGATGTGATTGTCAAAGCTGCCGAGGTGCCACATAAATATCACGAATGATGAATAATTAATTTTTTTAATTTTTAAAACGTTTTTAACTAAAAACAATACTAAAAAAATCGTTTTAAACTAAAAACAATACTAAAAAATTGTTTTTAAAAATAAATTATAAACCAATTTAATTATTATCATTTCCCCCCCAAAACTTAAAAAAATAGGATCGCGTCCTCCAAATCACCGTCCACAAAAAATAATGTGAAATTTTGCATATTGTTTTTATTTAAAAATGTTTTTAAAATAAAAAAATATTTTATTGTTCCGTCATGGCATTTAGGTGGGCATTTGTGTAGAACCTTAATGCAGCTTCAGTATATACATCATTCATGGGTTGCCGAAAAATAAACACATGCATTGAATTGCAAAATTTAAAAAAGTGGTGTATCGAATTGCAAATAAAAAAATGATATGTTATAATTGATAAATATTGTAAAGGTCGTGATTTTTTTTTTTTGCAATTAACCCTTTTTTTTATAATACTTACAATTTCTCTCTTAACGCTTTTTTTTACACCATTAAAATATGAAAATATTTTTAATTTTTTGTTCAATTTGAAAAAGTTCTAATGATGAAATTTTTTTGAGATCTTGTAAAAATCTATAAAAAAATCTTTGACGTGTTTTCGACATTGAAGGCAATTGGTTATTTTTTGAGTTATCAATTTTTAAGTGTTCTTTACCATAAAAAATTATTAGGTAAGCTGATCAGTATTTAGCAAAATTATATGTTGTTATTTTTTTTAAAAAATGTTTTATTTTATGTTTTATGAGTACCGTATAGAATAAAAAATATGAAAAAATAGGATATTGTTTTAAAGTTCGATTCAAGCCCAAATATTCTTAGAACCGATTTTACAACCACTACACACATTTAAATTGGAATTCGGTGCAAGTACCTATCTCTTCTGCAAATTTATTTTATTTGAAAATTAATAATAATTCTGCATTTATTCTTAATTTTATAATTGCATAAAATAAAAAAAAATAAAAAAAAAAAAAAGATTACACTTAAATTATCACATAAGTAGTACCTAATAAAAATGTGTTACATTAATAACTAAAAAAAATATGAGCAACACTTTCTACTAAATATAAACTTGCACTTTTCAGTTATAAGGATTTACACTTTTTAGTACTCCTTTCGTCCGCCTATACGTTTCCCGCTACTTTTTGGCACAGAGATTTATAAGAAAAGTGATTAAATAATAGATATAGTACAAGTGATATGATTGGAAGAAGAAGAGAGATAGAGAGAAAAAGTAAAATATAAAGTGAAGTGTAAGAAAAAATACTTACCAAAAAGGGTATGGAAAGCTTATAGGCGGACGGACTAAAATGGTAAAATGGAAAACTTATAGGCGGACGGAGGGAGTAATATAATGTTACACTTTTTTAAAAGTGAATTATGTTTCATAGTAATAATTTTGTATTGCACTGTTTAGTTATAGTAAGTCACACGATTTAGTAAACAATGTTGCACGTTTTGCTGAAAACAAAATTATCAGTAACAATGGATAAAAATATGTCTAAAAACAAGTACAATCTAAAACAAACGTGGATTTGGAGTAATTGAGCCAAATTCATTAAAACCAACTGGTGTGGTTTTTTTAGCCTTCTTCTTATTCTTCATATTCTTCTTGCTCATCTCAAGGGGACCTTTTATTCTCTTCCCCCTTCCTTTTGTTTTAGAACGTGTTGGGTCGAGTATCACAGATTCACAGTTGACGTATTCAACTCAGCACTCCTCTTAGCCTTCAATGCATCAATAGAAGAAGAGAGAGTCTTCAAACCTTCTTCTACAATACCAATTGCTTCCTCATCGGACTTATGGATTCAAGACAAGGAACAATCTCTATAGTTAGAGAGAGAAAGCAGAAAAATTCTCTCCACCTTCTCTCTTCAACTAAAACCACCGCCCACAAATTCCGCCGCCCACCTTCTGCCTATTCAATCCACCTTTCTTCTCCATCTTCTCCAAAAACCACTTGTAGATCGATTAAGGAAATCAAATATATATATATATATATATATATAAATAAATAGGGGAAAAAGCCGTCGTGCACTGCTTGTTGCGCCGCCGCACCGCCTAAAGAGCCACCGCACCGCCTAAAGCGCCACCGCACCGTCGACAGTTGAACTCCTCTACTTTCTCTTCTGTTCAAAAATTTTGTAGATTTACCGTCATTTTTTCAGATTGTCCAGGCCTAAAGGTTTATTGTTTCAGTTTTAGTGGGATCAACGGATCTTCCCTCCCTGATGGCGCTACGGTGGCCAATCCGTTGATCCCGTTTATTTTTCTGTTCTCTAATTTTTGCTTTATTAGTTTAGTGTTCTTTATTTCCTGTTCCCTATTTTCTGCTTTCTTAGTTTAGTGTTCTTTATTTTCTGTTTTAGTCTAGATTGTTTAGTTTCTGTCTTTTGGCTTTGTTGTTTTTCTTTCTGCTATTCTGGGCGCATCATGCGTTTCTTTCTCTCTCGGTGGGAGTTTATAGTCCATTTGTGGAGCCTCAGTTTGTCCCTTTGTAGAGTCCCTTTGTGGAGCCTGCCCCTTGTGGAGTTTGTTTGTCCCTGCAGTGGTGTTGGAATGAAATGATTTGGTGCTTGGTGGCTTTTGTCCTTTTATTTTCCCTATTTATCATAACATTATAGACTACCTTAGTGTGGGGTTTGTCTCATTGTTAGAATAGTGGACTGGACATTTCTCATGGGCAAAGAGTACACTCGCGTCCCCACTTCTCAAGATTGGAGCGGGTAGCGACACCTGTTTATTTCGTCATTGGTTTTGAAGATCTGGTGCTTTGAAAAATATTCTATATGATCTGATCTTGTAAACCTTCAAAAAAAAAAAAAACCAATTGTTTCCTCATCTTCCTCACAACTCAAAGCAATGTTATATAATATCCTTGAAACTCTATGCGTCCATGGTAACTTACTTCCTTTCAAACAACTTTCAATGCCTTTTTCAAACTTATCCCAAACATGTGATTTAGCTATTTTGGTCCACCTATTTCTATTGTAAATTTCTGGAATTCTTGAAACAGAATTAATAAGAAGAACTCTCAGTGAATGATAACATAACATCCCAAATTCTTCATACCTCAAGCAATCACAAGAAATAAAATTCAGGTTGTTATAAAAAATAACCTCATTGCTACTGTCTCCCATAGGTGATGAAACCTTATACAGTGTTGTTGTGTCTTGAAGGTATCGAATAAGCGTACTACTTGTTGACACGCCTTTCATAAACTCCTTATTAAACTTTTTAAAAAGAGCTATAGTATATACCTGAGAAGCATGCCACACTATCCAAGCCATAGTATAACCAGTGTCAGGTCGTACTCGAGAGCAGGTGAATTCATCTTGATATTCAGCTCTTCTCCAACGCTTGACCGTTTCCCTAAAAATCTCAAAGAAATCAGTCAAGGATGTAGTCTGATTTGCACTAAAACCAATAGCATGATTAGCAGTTTCACTTCTTTGAGATGAACGAATTCCAGCTGAAAATGAATTTGTGTTCAATGCAGTACACCATTTCTGTCTCAAGCCATATAACCTTTTAAATCAATCATTTTTCTCCAACACCTTTCAAATTCTTCTTCGTTATCACATCCTGACATACACTTGTTAAACATATCCTTAAACGAACAATCAGTTTTCAATTCTCCAAATCTTGACACTGCATTTTGGTATATGTGTCAAAGACATAATCTGTGTCTAGTTTCTGGAAAACACTGTCAAAAAGGAAAACAGAAAACTTTTTAACAAAAAGAGTTGTACTTTTATAAATTGTTACTTCCACGTTTCCTTCATACGATATGCACTCTTCAAATATAAAACATTCACTGTTCAACATACAAGTCATGCACGATTTAGAATAAGAGACATGCACCTTTACAACGTAAAAAACTGAACTTTTAAATTATAATAATTATTGTAAATAAAAAGATGTCATACCTTCTCGATTGAGTTTGCAATTGCCAAATCCTGGTCTGTGAATAATGTTACAGGACATTTTCCTTGCATCGACTTCTTGAACGCATCAAACAACCACTCAAACTTTCAGCCTTCTCATCCGAAATAAATGCGCAACCAAACATTGTGTTTTTCCAGTGATTGTTTACTCCAACAAATAGAGCACAAATCAGATTATAACGGTTTGTTCTGTAAGTGGTATCAAACACCATAACATCCCCATAGATATCATAGTCCTCCTTCATCATAGTATCTCTCCAAAAAACATGAACCAACCTACTTTCACAATCCATCTTCACCTTGTAAAAGAAACCAGTTTCACGTGAAGATTGCTCTTGCAGCATTCCAATAAGATTTGAAGCATCACCTCCATCTATGATTTTAGACTTCAGACTATATACAAAATTGTAGTGATCTTTTATTGTGTGCCCCAAATTCTCTTCTCCTCCAACAGTATAAGACAAGTAACGAAAAGACTCGGATGCTTTCATTCCAGAAGACATCATATCTTCTACTACCTCCGTCCCTGAAAAGTTTTCATAGTTACTTTCACGATATACACGTATTTACCCTTCATATAATATCTTTTAGGGTCCATCATACACTCAATCAAAACTACGTTATTTACTTTATATATAAAAGTTTACTAAATTACCTTCAAAGCTCTAATTATTATACTTTTTCCTTAAACTTCGTTCCATCAAATGAAAGCTTTTCAAGGACGGAGGGAGTATAACTTTAGCATTCGAATCATTTATTTTACGTTCTGATCTGTAAAGGTGATTTCATTCACCCCTTGTCAATGGATGGTTATGCTCAATGTCATGCTTAACAACCACATAAAAACCAATTGCCCTCAACATTGCTTTACAACCATTTCTTGAAATAGAATAGTTTCTCATCTTTTTACCTAAACTAATACTTAAACTTGAATCATCACTACTCCTCTTTATCCCATTACAACTACAAAGAAAGACTTTTTATAACACAACAACTTCAGATTTTAAAGAAAGTCTACTAGTACCCTTACGAACTCCAAAACCAATTGAACGTGCATGTACACGATAAAGCTCATATATCATATTAAGTGTTTCCCTTGTCATTCCAACTAGAGAACCACTGATATTATCAATTTCAATGTTTGATTCTGAAAAAATATAAATAAATAAAAAAATAGAAAAGCATAAAACATACATACTACAAACTTAAACACAAAATTAAAATTGTATAGCATAAAACAATCAGTTATATAAATATACATTACTCAGTAAACTTAACATATACTATTTATATATAACAACATAAACTTATTACTGAAGATCGACATCTGAGTTGTACTAACAAACAAACAAACTTTTACAAATAACATATGACATTTCAAAAACAAATAAACTCATGCAGAATTAAGAATATAACAATTAAGAATCTCAGCAAATGCAAATGAATTTATACACTTTTTAAACAAAAACAAAAAGTAACGAAAAGAGGTCTCTACAGAATACAAGCAGAAAATTTAAAAACACGTACCTTCATTTGATTTATCAATGCAAAATTCACTACTGGTTTCATCTTCATTAGATATTTCATTGCAATCTTCAAGTGCATTGCGTGAAACTTGAAAAATATCTTCATCTACAAAAAACAGAGTAAGAAGAAATTAAATCACCAATCATATCAACGATTCTGCAAAAAAGCACTAATAAAATAAACTAAAGATTTAAAAAAAGAAAAAAAAATGATGTAATTGAACCATGTACCTTAACATAACCAACATGTCACCCTTACCATCTAGGCCACTGCCATACTCTATAAATAAGTTGTATTATTAAATATATATTATGAAATAATTTAATATTTTAAAGTAAAATCGAAAAATCGATGGTTAAGGGACTCGAACCATGTATCGTAACATAACAAACATTCACGGTTACCATCTAGGCTGCTACCATACTCAATAAGCAAATGATTTATTAAATATATATTATAAAATTATATTAAGTTAAAATGTGTTATACTTTTAAATTATATAATGTTCTATATTTTCATTTATATTGTATTGCACTTTTTAGTAAAATAGACTTTCACCTTTTATATATAATGTGTTACACCTTTGAGTATTATGTTGTACCCTTTATATATACAATAAAACAAATTTATAAAAAGGAAAAAAAAAAAAAAAAACTTAATTTCACCATCACAAAATATACATCAATTCAGCAAAAAGTTAAATTTAAATTCAGACACATATGCAACAAACATATCCAGCAAAAAGCACCATCAAATTCACATAGACAAAATAACCAATGCACATCTACTAAAAAACCATAATCGCGAATAACAACACTTCTTTTTGGCTTGAATCTTTCTATCATCTGCAGCCTTCTTCCTTTGCTCCGATCTACTAGTAATCAAATCAGGCTTCATTTCATAAAACGAGAGTACTATTGTGATAAGATCTGCTTTGCATTGGTTTACATTTGATAGCAAAATATTAGCACAAAATTCACCCCTCAACACCCGTCTTATTTTATTCTGCAATAAGAAAGAAGAAAAATAAAAACAACAATTAATAAAAAAAATATATACAAATACTTAAAAAAGAAGAAAAAAAAGATAATATAGAATACCTTCGACAAATCAGGTGTATCGTAAGAAACACCATGGAAATGCTTCACATGATGCACCAGAAATACACCACAATCCCCATTGTACTTTGTTGATTTCCATTTGAAATCAACTACTTCGAAGGCATATGACACAATATCTGCTGCATAAGGATACTTTCTTTCACTTAATAGTTGACTCATTTGCAAAACCTAAACACAAGACACACATAAATAAATTACACATAAAAAACAAAACAATATTATGAAAAGGTGTAAAACATCATACCAAAAGGTGCAACAAAGTAATACTAAAAAGTGTAAGACAATAGACCAAAAATTTAGCCATTTCAAAGAATTCCTTTTCAAACTCCAAATTAGAATACTTTCTATTATCAAGATACTGCACCTTATGACCATCAAAATTGATGCAAACAGCTGCATAATGATGATGGATACAAAAGGGAATAAAGATCTGAATTAAAATTAAGAAGAAAATGATTAGCACAATAAAAAAAATGAAAATATAGTAAATGATACACCCTTTGAATATTACCAAAGAGACTGTATCAATAGTGTCTTTTGATACAGTAAGCCACTGAGTCCAAAAAAATTTTATTTCTTCACAAAGCTTTGGCATATCAATAACCTTCCTCAAGTATAGATCCAAAGAACACTACATAAAAAAAACATAACACATTAAATTCAATTAGTTATTTTAAAAAGAATATATAAATATAAGTGAAAAGTGAAAAGTGTAAGATTAAATGTTTGAAAAGTGAATGTAAAATAATTGAACAGTGTGTGTTGATTTCACAAAAATGTGTATATTAAGAACCTGTGAGTAAATAACACTTACAGAATGATCAGCATTAAAAATGAATCGATTTAGCCCATCTTCAGCAAAATAATCTTTGTTTGCCATCAAAGCCCAAACATTAAACACTGCTTGCTCAACCCATGAACCCGGAATCAATGTTACAATATTAGTCTTCTTTATGTAATTGAACACATCAAAGAAGAAGAAATAATCCCTAAAAGAAAAGAAAAAACATAAATAAAAGTTAGAAAAACATATAAAAATAGTAATATGGAACTAGAATGAAAAAAATATAAAATTACATTTTCAAGGCGTTGTGGTCGAAATCAGAGAAGCAAAAATCAACAATTTCCTTGTGAATTTGTGGCATATCGGAAAGATATCGATTGCTAGTAGACATATAATTGGAAATGTAACCAACGGGTTTGTCTATCAACCAAAATGGGCTCTCAGAATCAACCCCAACTTGTTTCAACTTCGGACCAGCAGAGTTTATGTCATGACCAATCTCTTCAACACCAACAAATTCATCACCAGAACTTACTTCTTCTTTATCATCCGCTTCAACATCATCCCCACCCAGTAATCCTTCCTCTTTATCTTTCACCAAATCTGTGTCCTTATCTTTTTCAATTTCAGCAGCCTCCGTTTCAATGCCTTCTTCAAGATCTTTCTGATTACCAACGATCTCTTCTAATGATGACCGTGACCAGCCATAGCAGAAGTATCGGGAGGTGTCGGAGACAAAAACCTAAAGCTAGGAATATCATCAGCCATCTTTTTAGCAATGTTAAAATTGACCACCAATTAATCAAATTTTTTTTTTTTAAATCCTCATCCATAGGTGGGGATGAAGACTCTGGAACATCAACATTGACAGGGACTTCAACATTTCTAATGTCAGCAAGCTTCCCCAAGTACTTATCACTAAACTCAATAGCATCTTTCCTCAAGGAAATCAAAAAGTTATGCATTTACTACAATAAAAAGGGTTAAACTTTTCAATAAAAATCACATACAATATTACCAGTGCATGTGGATATAAGGTTAAGGTGTATGTTAAATAACTAAAAAGTGTGGGATAAAAATATACCTTAACTTTTACTGTGCCAACAAAATCTTTTTTCTGAGATACATTTCCACCAGAATCAGCAACCTTATTATCCTTTTTCAAGCCTTCATTCCCATTATCATCATCTTTCCCCAATTTCTTAGAAACACCTTCATCTTCCAACAAACTTATAGGAACTGTACCATTAAAACTAATAGGATAATTAATAACCAACTCACCAGATCCATATTTCCCTGCAACCAATTCTTGAGAGCAACGATGATTCACTTTCTTTACATTCCAATGGTGAATCAAAGGAAGTGTTCTGGGTTCACAAACACCCTGCCATTTCACCCGATGAAAGTATACAATTTGGAGTAACATGACACAACCACTGACTGCGTTGGTGGACGATTCCTTGTATATTTCAACTGCTTCACATAATCTTTCAAGCACAAAGGTGCACCGGTCCAATTTTAAAATATTTTCAACAACCTCGACAGATTTTAAATACTTCATGATAACACCTCTATTGGGCGTAGGAGCCAAAAAAGACAGTAAAGCAAAATTGATAAAAAGACGAATGAAATCATCTCCTCCTTCAGGTAGCGTCAACACTGCAGATTCCAAACATTTAATCGACATGCCAGAACAAACTTTGTAAACATCTTTCATATGCTGAATGAGACCACTATCCTCATTCTTTTTATAGGTAACAACAGGAACACCAAGGTTACGTGGAAGCATAAACACATCGTAAACATCATCAGCAGTCACAGTGAATGCACGGACATTATCAATTTCTAACACCCTACTGCTAAAATTAAAATGATCCACTAACCACTCAAGCATATGATAATTGGAGTACTTCTTAAAGTCTAAGTGCAGCAAACCTTACAACCAATACGTTTAATATCTTCAACTTGTTTTGGAGTCAAACGCTTTACCAAATCACTAATACTAGCAGGACGACTGCTACAATCAAATGAACTGCAATAAAAAAAGGTAAAAAAGAAAAAACTAAATTAATTAAAAAACTACAAAAAAAAAAAAGTAAATTTAAAAATAAGATAAAACCAAAAATCACAACATACCTTTTCACATAGGGTTTACGTGTCTTTTTCACAACAACATAAGCTTTGGTTTTCTCCTTTTCAACGACAGAAGCTTTGGTTTTCTCCTTATGAACAGCTGGAGCTTTAGTTTTCTCATTTTCAACAGAAGGAGCTTTGCTTGTATTCTCTTTCCTTAAAATAGGGAAAACTTCGTCATCAGTTGAGTCCTCCCTAGAACATTGAATTGCTATAGGACTTTCACTAAGAAGGAGTCCTACTAGAAACCATCCTAGCATGAGTAATGAAAAGTTTCCTCTTAGAAAAACCCCTGGATGGACAATTTTTGGACCTCATTGTAACTGAAACAATAAACAAACAATTTTCAGTTATAAGAAACATAAACTTTTCAATTAAATAAGCACACACTATTTAGAAATAAAACACTACACATATACTGCTATAAACTTTTATATTATATTTACACACACTATTGACATATAAACTCATACACCATTTAGTTATAACAACATACACTTATACTAAAAATAAACATATAATACTGTTTCATACAAAATTTTCAGTAAAATAACAAAGTAATAAAAATTTACAAAAAATAAGTACTAAGAAAAAAAACATTGAAGAAGGGAGAAAACAAGTACCTGTAAATATAAAATTTCAAAAACAACGAAAAAGAACATGCAAGAGTTAACAAAGACAGAGTGAAAAGAAACACTAAAATGCAACTTACAAAAACAAAAAAAAATACAGAAAATCAACACAAATAACAATACGTTACTCACAACAACACAAAAATACATGAAATCAAAACATGCAGACAAACATAAACAAATGAATAAGAAAAATTAGGGCTATAACACATGAAACAACAAAATGAAGCAGAAAAACGCATATAGTTCGAAAATAACTATAACGTAACAAATATACAAAAGAATCAAACAAAGATTGAAAAAAAAAACAAAAACAAAAAAAAAAAAAAAAGAAAAGTATGAAGAAGAAATGTACCTGTATCGCGATGGAAGAATGTCGACAACAAAGTACAGTATATCAATATAAACTAAGACAACGATGGAAAACAAACATCGGTTGAATCGTGAAAAATGGTGAGAGATCCGGCGAATAATGCAAGAGAAGAAACGAAAAAGATGAGTGAAAGGGAAGATGAAAGAGCGCGAAGAAATGAAACTAAAAAAAAACAGAAAAAAAACTTAAATAATCAGTAGGCGAGCGGGTCGGGTCGGGCGGGTCAAATAGGGTGTATAACATATACCTGAGTGTATACTAGACCAAACCATTATATAATTGCACCCGAACAATTCAAAATCAAAACTCAAAAACTCATTAAAAAATCCCAAAAAAAAATCCACACGACAAAATTTACTGAAACCATGATTAACCTTGGAAGAGTTTTGGAATTCTTTACTTGTTCATAGATAAAACCTAGATCCTCGTTTATTCCTTCAAAATTAAATTGCAAAAAAACATAAGTCTTCATCTTCCTCCTTCAATCCACGAAGTCGGCAGTAGGGCAGATATGTATGAAGACGAAGTCGTCAGTGTCTATATGTTCAGAAAAAAATGTGTCTTCTATTTAATTTTTCTGATGCCATTGTGAAGATGCAAAGAAGACTATGTCGATCTCTTTTCTGTTTTTTATGTACATGTCCATTTTAGAGAGGTGGTGGCCGGTAGGGATTGAAGATGAACAAGTGATTAGGTGTGAGATTGCTCGTATTTGTGCTCATTATTGCTATATTATTCAAGCATTTTGATGTGATTTTGGTCGTAATTGGTAGAAATTGTGCTACTAACCTTGTTGTCGAGAAATGTGTTCAAAGTGTAGGAAATAAGGTGAAATAGTCCATTTTAGAGGAAAAACGAGCATTGGCACATGGGAATTGAAGTTCGATTGAAGGACAAGCAAGGAAAGCCGAGAAAAAGTGTCAAAATAGCCCAAGGAGCAGAAATCACTCGGCCGGCCGAGTGGTCCCACACTGGCGGCCGAGTGAGGTGGACTTCCAGAAACTTTCAAAAAAACCAATGTCACACTGGCGGCCGAGTGGATTGACACTGGCGGCCGAGTGGGTTCTGCAGCCCAAAAACTCACTGTATATCCACTCAACTCGGTTGACCGTTTGAACTTACGATTTTTGGGGAATTTTGCGAATTTTGAAGAACTTCAAGGACCCAATTGTTAATTTCGTCTCACACACTCTTCCAAGCTATAAATAGCTCCCCAATCAGATTGTTGAGGAGGCTTGGCCTCACTTTTTCACACACTCAAACCCTAGTTTCATTCTTAGATAGATTTTCAACATATTTTGCAAGTTTAATTCCATAGATTAGCTTCAAATTTAGTATTTAGTTTGGGCTTTTGAAGATTAAGGTTACATTCACTTGTAATAGCTTAGATTGTTGAAGAATCATCAAGGTGACTTCCACCCAAACTCTCTCTTTTCTATAATATTGTTATTTTCATGTTTATTTCTAGTTTTCTTGTTGTTTTAGCCATGAGTGTTTTCTCAAACACCATGGGCTAAGCTTTTTATGCTTTGGGTGTTTGAAACCATGTGAATATTGAATGTGTGAATTGTTTAGACTTTGATTATTGTTGATATTTAGATTATTGCTTCTCTTATTGGGTTTTATTGGTGCTTTGTGTATTTGCTTCTATTAATCCATATTTTGAGGCATGTTTAGCGTAGACGAGAGTTACATGAACATGTTTAAATTTATGGTGTGAGTTGTTGGTATACAAATGCGTTTATTATACTTTTAATTCGTCGAGAGAGAGTTAATCGTATTAGAACCCCATTAGGAGACATTAATTACTTGAATGGTTATTTGGGTAGTTGATGAGGATTAGGAAGATGTCTTATTACCGGATTTGGGAACACCTTAGACGTAAGGCTATAGTACCCGAAGGGAAATGATTTTCATCCTAGCATCTTGATGCTCTTAGCAAATCCAAATTGAAGCATAAAAACGGTATAAGCAATCCCACTCGATTTCACTAGGTAGAGAACACCCGAAGCATTCACACACTTGCACTTCTTCGAATCTAGTTCGTAGTTGTTATTTGTTCTTACTTGTCATTTTCTTATTTTGTTGATTTAGTTGTTGAATTACTTGTTAGCCTTTAGATTGTGTTTAGTTTATTTATTGTCTTTAGATTATTGTTTAGCTTTAGTTTTGCATCCAACTCCAGAAACCGTAGCTACATTAGTTATGACGACGTACAACTCTAGGGATCCATTGCACTAGCCCACCTCCCATGGTTCGATACTACTTGGTCGAAATACTTACGTGCGTACTACTACGATCCCTTATGCTTGGGGCAAGTAGTTAGTCAAAATATATAGACTAAAATTCGTTCAAGTCAATGGCGCCGCTGCCGGGGAGGTGACGTAATGCTATAAGTGGGACTTAGAGTTAGTTGAGTACTAGTGTTAGCTACATTACGTGTTTTATTTTGTTTCTTTTTATTTTGAGAATTTTGATACTTTGATATTTTGTAGGTGTGAACTTCATCGACTAGATGGATGGATATAATCAATACCCGTGGAATCATTGTTATGATCCACATGGTATGATTTATCCTCCACAACATGTAGATATGGGATACGATAATTGGATGAACTTTGATTATAACTATCATATGCAACAAGTTCCCTCCTATTATCAAGATTGGAGTAACAATGATGCATCCACTTTTCAAGAGATGGCCCCGGTCTACATGGATATGCATTATGATCAAGAAAGTGATCCACAAGATGGATTTGAATTCCATGGAGCTCCGGAAGAAAATTATTACGATAATGAGAGAAGCTTTGAGTACGATTACCAAATGCAACAAACTTCCTCTCATTATCAAGAGTGGGGAAGCAATGAATATTGGCCACCAAATGATGAAGAGAAGCACACAATAGAAGATGCCATGGCAAGGATGGAAGATATGTTGAAAAGGACGATAGAGCAACAAGAAAAACAAATAGAGGAACAAGCTAAGATAAATGAGCAACATGCAAGGGGACTCAAATCACTTGAGTGTGTAATTGGGCAACTTGCCACACTCGTTGGGGAGTTGACCATCGTCATTAAAGAACTACAAGAAGTGGAGGACCCAGTTGAGGATGAGATTGAAGATGCCAAACTTTTTGACAAAAGAGACAAAGAGTAATGTCCCTTGATGGACACGAGCAAAAATGAGCAAGAAGATCTAGAAGCATCAAAAGACGAGTTGAAGAGCGAAATGAGCATTTCTAAACCTTTAAACTCTTCAATTTACTATTTCTTTGATATTGATGCTTCTATTGATTTCATTTTGCCTCTTGATCACTTTGATCCAAAGAAAGAAAATGAGAAGTACTTGGGCATTCTTGAGCAAAAGGGAGAGCAATGGAAAAAGAGGATGGAGGAAGAGCAAGAAGAACGGTCATTGAGAGAAATATGCAAGGGATTGGTCTTCCATTCATGAGAGCCTCCATGATTTTGAAGCTCAAAAGTTGAAATACAATGGGAAGGATGACCGATATCCATGGCCTTTCCGATGAGTTCTTTTATTTCCGTCCGGCTTGAAGACGTTAAACTTAGCGCTAAATGGGAGGCAACCCATTCTTTATTGCTTTCTTTTATTTTTAGATTTGTAGCTTGTTTGATCTTTTGTTTAGTTTTTGTTTTGTAGGTTGAGTGTTGTGTTGGTGGTCAAGGATGAGAGATACGCATGGTGGAGCTCAAGGGTAGTGGTGTTTTGGTGCTAAAGGTCGAAGGGACAATTGGTGACGATAGCTTGCTTCTTTAGTGAGCATAGTTGGTGGCAAAATTCTAAGGTAACACACTCATTCCCAAACTTTGCATTTAACTAGATAGTTTCATTTAAGTTTGGGGGGATTTCGTGTGTTTACTTTCATTTTTTTTTTTTTGCACTGTTTGTCATAATGTTTTGAGCTTTGGAGGATGAAATATCTTGTGATTGTTGGTATTTGAGGCTTAATTGGTGGTGATTGTTGAGTTTTTAAGTTTGGTTGAGCTAGTTGGTATGGATTGATACTTGCTTGTTCATTTGCTTATGTGAAGATTGTGCTTGATTTGGTGCTCTCAATTCATGATTAGACAAGCTTGTGAGCTTTAGAGCCTTTAGACTTTCATATCTTATGGTCTATTTTTCTTCATGTGAGTATCATTCATGCTTGTGTACTCTAGAACTTGCCAATTTTCTTGTTTGAGGCTATTTTTTGTGTGAGATTTTTGAAAGTGATATAAGGCCATCTTTGTTTTGAATAGTCACTTGGCCAAATTTTCCATACCAAATGAAATTTCTCCGTAGTTAGCCACTTTGAGCCTATTGATCCATTTTCTTTGGCAACCTACAAATTTAGCCTATTTGTCCATCTTGTATGAGCCTAAATTTTCCTATGAACTAGTGGAGCTTGAAAGTTGACAAATGTGGTTGAATTGAAGTGTAATGTGAATTTGGTGGATTTGTTTGGTTGAAAAGTGAAAAGATTGAAAAAAAAAAAAAAAAGATGAATTGTGAGTTGTGAGTTGTACATGAAAAAGATTGAGTTGATGAAAAATGTGAAAAACATTGAAAAAGAAAAATCTCTTGTGTACAAACATTTGGTAGAGCTTGAAGATCAAAAGTGCTAAAAAAAGTTTTGGTGATGAAGAATGTGCTTAAAGGAGTGATCAAATGAATTATGGGAGTTTGGAATTTAGTTGCAATCGGCCAATTGCAATTTTCCTCTTGAGATTTAGAGACGTTCCTAGGCGTCTTTACTCCTCGCTCCACTAGTTTACGAGTCACTTTATCCAAATCTTCCCTACCTTAACCAAAGAGCCTACATTACAACCAAATGTGAAGTCCTTATTGATTCGTTGATTGAACACTTTCATGTTGTGGAGAACTTAGACATTTGGCAAGCATATGGTGGTGCACTTGTGTGATTTGATGTTGAGAGCATACATTTCCTTGATATACACTTTGAGTGATGAGAGATACACTTACTTGTGAGGAAATTATGAATTGGGCACTTAATCTTGCATTGATTTGAGCGTAAGTTGTGAACTTGTTTGTGGATTTTTGTACCTCTTGGTTTGACTAGCTTGAGGAAAGTTGACAATCACTCATTCAATTTTGATTGAATTTCTTCGCAATCCTCCCACTTGTTCTATATTTCTTTCGTTGCTCGGGGACGAGCAACACTTTAAGTTTGGGGGGGTTGATTAGGTGTGAGATTGCTCGTATTTGTGCTCATTATTGCTATATTATTCAAGCATTTTGATGTGATTTTGGTCGTAATTGGTAGAAATTGTGCTACTAACCTTGTTGTCGAGAAATGTGTTCAAAGTGTAGGAAATAAGGTGAAATAGTCCATTTTAGAGGAAAAACGAGCATTGGCACATGGGAATTGAAGTTCGATTGAAGGACAAGCAAGGAAAGCCGAGAAAAGGTGTCAAAATAGCCCAAGGAGCAGAAATCACTCGGCCGGCCGAATGGTCCCACACTGGCAGCCGAGTGAGGTGGACTTCCAGAAACTTTCAAAAAAACCAATGTCACACTGGCGGCCGAGTGGATTGACACTGGCGGCCGAGTGGTTTCACACTGGCGGCCGAGTGGGTTCTGCAGCCCAAAAACTCAATGTATATCCACTCAACTCGGTTGACCGTTTGAACTTACGATTTTTGGGGAATTTTGCGAATTTTGAAGAACTTCAAGGACCCAATTGTTAATTTCGTCTCACACACTCTTCCAAGCTATAAATAGCTCCCCAATCAGATTGTTGAGGAGGCTTGGCCTCACTTTTTCACACACTCAAACCCTAGTTTCATTCTTAGATAGATTTTCAACATATTTTGCAAGTTTAATTCCATAGATTAGCTTCAAATTTAGTATTTAGTTTGGGCTTTTGAAGATTAAGGTTACATTTACTTGTAATAGCTTAGATTGTTGAAGAATCATCAAGGTGACTTCCACCCAAACTCTCTCTTTTCTATAATATTGTTATTTTCATGTTTATTTCTAGTTTTCTTGTTGTTTTAGCCATGAGTGTTTTCTCAAACACCATGGGCTAAGCTTTTTATGCTTTGGGTGTTTGAAACCATGTGAATATTGAATGTGTGAATTGTTTAGACTTTGATTATTGTTGATATTTTGATTATTGCTTCTCTTATTGGGTTTTATTGGTGCTTTGTGTATTTGCTTCTATTAATCCATATTTTGAGGCATGTTTAGCGTAGACGAGAGTTACATGAACATGTTTAAATTTATGGTGTGAGTTGTTGGTATACAAATGCGTTTATTATACTTTTAATTCGTCTAGAGAGAGTTAATCGTATTAGAACCCCATTAGGAGACATTAATTACTTGAATGGTTATTTGGGTAGTTGATGAGGATTAGGAAGATGTCTTATTACCGGGTTTGGGAACACCTTAGACGTAAGGCTATAGTACCCGAAGGGAAATGATTTTCATCCTAGCATCTTGATGCTCTTAGCAAATCCAAATTGAAGCATAAAAACGGTATAAGCAATCCCACTCGATTTCACTAGGTAGAGAACACTCGAAGCATTCACACACTTGCACTTCTTCGAATCTAGTTCGTAGTTGTTATTTGTTCTTACTTGTCATTTTCTTGTTTTGTTGATTTAGTTGTTGAATTACTCGTTAGCCTTTAGATTGTGTTTAGTTTATTTATTGTCTTTAGATTATTGTTTAGCTTTAGTTTTACATCCAACTCCAGAAACCGTAGCTACATTAGTTATGACGACGTACAACTCTAGGGATCCATTGCACTATCCCACCTCCCGTGGTTCGATACTACTTGGTCGAAATACTTACGTGCGTACTACTACGATCGCTTATGCTTGAGGGGAAGTAGTTAGTCAAAATATATAGACTAAAATTCGTTCAAGTCAACAAGCAAGACATATCCTCTAAAAGCACCGATCGATTTTGTGTAAGGGGAATTTTAGAGAGAGGGAGTGAGAGAAATGGAATTGGGGGAGGGGAAGAGTTGGAATGGAGATGAATATGCATCAAAATAATGAAATGGAAAGTCAAACAATAAACATGGGATGAAATTATCTTAACAAGAGCATATAATCGGGAAGGTCACCCACAAACATCAAGAGCTCGACTCAACAATTAGGGTTAGACCATGTTTATTCATGTCCGGTCATGACTTGGTCATCAAATATAAAATTCATTTCTCACTCCTCCACCTACACATTTTACACCACAACCCAAACTATCTTTTTTCACACTTTATCCATAACCACCACAACCACAATCAACATTTAATAAATTATTTATTTTATAATATAATAATTATATTTGTTATTAATTTTTTATAATATTTTCACAATATTTAGAAAATATATACAGTTATTTAATATTAAAAAATTCATAACTATAATAAAAAATTACCATACACTTAAAAAAATTACAACATTCAATAATAAAATTAAAATTACAAAAATTGAAATACAACTGAAAATTGTGATCATTTGGATCCATGTTAGAAGAGAAAAAGGATAATTAACACAATTTAGAAGAGAAAAAAAAATTAGAAGAAGAGAAAAGGGAGTGTATGAAATTGTGATCCAAAACATATCAAGATTGATCTCTATTTATAGATAATTTAATTTTATGAATTTTGGTATTTTATTTAAAAAAAAATTAAGTAGATAAGTGAAAATAAAAAATTATCTAAATAAAATATAAATGACGAGTAAAAACTAGACACGTGTCATACTTAGATTTTTTGGGATAAAAAATACCCATCCATGCTTTGGTTGTTCTTGGTTGTCCTACAACCATGGTCATCAAAATTATATATTTCATTTTTCTTTTTTTTTTTTTTCTTTTTTTTCCTACATGTATGACATGGGCATCAATATGCTGATAAACATGGTCTTAAAAAACTCTCTAGCACTCCTAAAAAGACGATGTATCATGATATTGGCACACAAAAAAATCAAACCAAGCACAAAATGAGATTAGAGGCCAACACTTTGTAAACAATACATTTGAGGCTCATTTACCGCTTTGTAAACAATTTTTGCGTCAACATTCACTGTCACCTTCTCAAATCTCATCTTCTTAATCAACGAGAGAACCAGTGGTGGCCCTGAGGCAGGGCGGTAGGGGCAATCGCCCTGGACCCCGAGATTTTGAGGGCCTACTTTATATATACATATATTATATAAATGGGTTTGACGAAAGATATGTGACAAAAAAAAATTCTTGTAGTGAATAAAATACAAATGTCATGTGCACATTTTGTGCACGATATGTATATGCACGGTCCATATGTACACATTTCATTTATTTTAATGTGTACATTAAAATTGTATTTAAAAAAAAGTTTGATCACGTGAACCAAACAATAATGTGCAGGATAATGAAAAGAAAAACATCATAGCCGTCCAAACACTCCGGAACATGATCATGGTCGGGTCCACACTGATGGGGACGTACAACATAAAAACACTTCTAAATGACACGGTGTACGGCGCCACAGGGAGTTCATAGTGGCGTTTAAGTACGTGACGCTCCTCATCTCGTTCCTCTCCTACAGCATGTAGGTTAGGTTCATAAATCAGGTGAATTTCCTCATCAATTGCACCTTAAACGACATCATCATGGCCGAGTATGTGAGCTTCTGAAGAAGGGGGTTTTATTGAGTACGGTGGGGAACAAACTGTTTTACATTGCGGTGCCGATGTTGTTGTGGATATTTGGACCAGTGGTGGTGTTCCTCTACTCCGCGAGCATGGTGTCGTTGCTCTACAATTTGAACATCGTTTTCACAACGGACAACAAAATAGAAAATGGATCATATGAAAATAATAATATTCATAACAATGTCGTTATTCAACAATAAATAATTTTTATGGGTAATTTAATTAATGGGGTGATTTATTTTAAATTCTATTGATAGGAAAATGAGTTACTAGAATAAATGTATGTAAATTTAGACTGTTGTTGGGATCATGAAAATTTGTCGTTTTAAAATAATTTATTGTCTTAAAAGAGTGTTTTTTTTTTTCAAAAATTAATTCGCTTTACGAAGAAATTTTTGAAGGCATATTCACGTAAACTCTCTCTTCTTCAAAATTCTAGAGCTTTTTTACACTTAGGTACGCAGTTGGGCAAACATTTACTTTAGGTCGAATTGACTTTTTCAACTGCATCTAAATACAAAACTCATGTTGGAATGTCCCTTATGCCCTTGCAATTGAATTTTGTTAAATTTGGCCAAAAACACCGTCTTTACCCTCTTTGTCAAGCTCTCCCCTACCGGCGTCCCATCCCCTCGAGTTTCAAAAAATGGTCGTCACTTCCATTGCCTTATCTCAGAATTTGAATTTCAAATTTGAATTCAACATTCCCCTATGTGAGTTTTCCTTTTCATCTTCATTCACCTTGCAATTAGGGTTCGCCCAAATTTATTCCCATTTTTCATGGTTGTTATTCCTCTTTCAAATTCGTGATGGAGTTTGAACTATTTGTCAATGTAAGTCACAATTCTATTAGCAAGATGGTTTCTGTTAATCGTGATTCTTCATTCAATTTTTTCTTGTCGCAAGTTCTTAATTCGTGGCCTGAATTGAAAAGCAATGTTGAAAATATTTCATTTTTGTGGTCTGTTGGTAGCATCTCTGATTGCAAATTAGGGGGAGATATTGATTTGAAAAACTTGATTTTAGTGTGCCATATTATGTCTAAAAAACTAGTGTATGTTTCTCTGTCCCAACCACCGCATAATCCTCACTTATGCCTTGTAGGTGACTCCCCTTCTGATGCATTTATTGTTGATCATCCTGTAATGCCTTCATCACAGCCTTCTAATGGTACGGTGAAGGCATTTATTGCCAAAATATCAAATAGGATCCCATTTAAGGTTGTTAAGAAAACAAATCATATTTCTCAACCCTGTGATTTTCAGGGTAAATCCAATATTCCTGCATATGACTTGTGTCTCACTATTCCCACTAAATCATTGATTTCAGATTCTTGGGCCCAGATTATGAATGGTGGCATAGGGCTGGAAGTTAGAAGGGGTTTGTTGAATTTAGATGTGAACTAATCAAGTATTCAACTCAAATGGATTTTGAGTTTATTTACTTGAGGAATGAACGTAAATACATTCATGCCGTTTGCAAAAAGTCGTTGAATAGTGATTGTGACTGGTTTATCAAAGCTAAGTGTCAGCCCGTTACTGAATATTTTGTAGTTTCCAAAGCCAATTTCATTCATAGATGTGTTGGAAAGTTGGTGAAGAATGATACTAAGAGAATGAGTCCAAAGATCATGTCCAAGTTTGTTATTCAATCTGTTAGGACTAAACCAACTATAGGTGGAAAAGAAATCATTGGCTTGTAAGCTTGTTGAATGATCATTAAGGATTGAAGATCCCCTATTGGAAAGCCTGGCGAACAATAGAAAAAGCGAGGGATCATATATTTGGTAGTTATAATGAGTCATACGACCAATTACGTTGGTATTGTTCTGCAATTGAGCGTACTAATCCAGGCAACATTGTTCTGCTTGAGCCCAATCCTAAATCAGATCGTTTTGAACGTCTATTTATTGCTTTCAAGGCGTGCATTGATGGATTTCAGAGTTGTAGGCCAATGTTGTTTATCGATGGTACTTTCATGAAGGGTCGTGCTAAGGGTATATTATTATCCGCTACTACAAAAGACGACGACAATGGTATCATATTTTAACCCTTCCTTATATTGTTGTTTTCATAGGAAACTATTTGTTCATCTTGGAAATTTTCTGAGTCATCATTGTTTAAATGTGATTCGAACTAAGATCATTGTGTTGTGTTTCCACTATTAATCCCTTGTTATGGTTTTTAATGTTTGGCTTTGTTCAATATTCATTTTGCTTTTTCATATTTTAAATATAGATTCGGTTATGTTTTTGCTTTGAGGTATATTATTTGCATTCTCAACCCTGTAGGATTGGTTTGCAGGTTTATTCCCCGCCGCATTTGCTATTGTATCTGTCGAGAATACAAAAAATTGGATTTGGTTCCAAGAGAAATTGAGGGATTTTAAACATTCCAAGCAAGTTTTTTATATATCGGGCAGACACTGTGGTTCAATGGCTGCCTTCCCAATTGTTTTTCAAGACTTTATACTTTTTTCTGTTTATTTCATTTGTTGACCAATTTGAAAGGCAGATTTTCTAAGGGATGGAGCAATACTCACCGTTAAAAAATGGGCGATTGTTTTTTAGACTGTGCATACGCTCCAACAGTTCGAATTTTTGAAGAGATTGGCGGCCAGATTGCTGAACAATGGTTAGAATCTCTTCCATACGAGAAGTAGATTGTTGCTTTCTCCCCCCACATTACAAGATATGGGGAAATGACCTCCAATGCCACAGAATCATTTAATTCGTGGATTATTGATTTTAGAGGCTTGCCCATTATATATATGATAGACTCAATTCTAAGTGGTATGGTTTCCTCAGTTTTTCTATTGTTCTGTTGGTCCAATTTTCTTATTTTCAATCATATTACCAATACATGATTCAATTCTTCGTTTGAATTCAAATAATTTATGTTGGATTATTCGTTTCAATTTTTCTTATTTTCAATGATTGTTATGTCAGGAATCAGCCGCTGGCATCTTGAACGTAGAGAAAAAAGCGCAACTTGGTCGGGTGCGTTGTGTCCTTCTAAAGAACAGTGGTGGAACCACCTAACCAACAAAGGTCGTACCTGGACAGTGGTTAATTTGAAGTTGGTTCTACCCCATTCGTTCATGTTGACCTTCGAACAAAATCTTGTTCATGTTGTCAATGGAGAGTTAGAGGTTTCCCGTGCTCCCATGATGTCACTATAATCCGGAAGAATACCCCTAGTGTTTGCACTTACGTTGAAGAATGTTTTTTCACAACCAAGTACAAAGAGTGCTACATGTTTGACCTTCCTCCCATTCCCCAAACTGAAAATTTTGAAATACAACCCGACCTTTCTTCTGAGTCCAAAATTCTCCCACCAAAATTGAAGCGCACTTCAGGCCGTCCAAAAAATAAAAGGTTACCGTCGTATGGTGAACAACGTAAAAGGAAGTCGTCTATGTGTCCCCATTGTTTTAAAATGGATCGCCATGACTCCTTTTGCTGTTTACTATCAAATGATCCCGGGCAAGAATCATTTGTGTTTCATGATTAGTAGTTTGGCTTTTGATTGACTGTCATTCTTCTAGTTCTCACTTGGATTTATCAACGTGGAATTCCTCAATCCTTCCTTGATTCCAAAATATGGGGGACTTGAACTAGATTTTTGCCTTTATTTCTGTAATTTATTGGTATTGAGAACCAGTTTTGGTCTTTAATGTCCAGATGTTATTAATATCAAATCGATATGGATGCTTCTTCCAATTTCATATATTAGGATCTGAAATTCAGTTATCACCTATTATTTAGAAAAATGTCTCTTGCATATGTTCATATATTAGGCATGTAATGTTCAGGTTTCATAGTATACTTATCGTATGTAAGTTAATATTTTGGGTTTTATAGAATATATACTTATCGTTAGTTCCATGATAAACATAGAAGGAGAATCAATCCCTCAAAACTAATAAATTGTTTCGGTTAGTTCTAAGTCAAAATTTTGATGGAAAGTGGTTTGTCTATCCTGGAAGACTTTGTAATTCAATATAAACATCTTGTTTGTCTATTTAAAGCCGACGAGTATTACTGTCAGTTTTGGATTGAACTCTTAAGACATTTTGATTTACTAGTCATTCAACTTTTGCCAATTGATAAGTTATTATTCTTTAATTATCTCAGTCGTATGTAAGTTAATATTTTGGGTTGTATAGAATATATATTGATCGTTAGTTACATGATAAACATAGAAGGAGAATCAATCCCTCAAAACCAATAAATTGTTTCGGTTAGTTCTAAGTCAAAATTTTGATGGAAAGTGATATGTTCATCCTGGAAGACTCTGTAATTCAATATACACTTCTTGTTTGTCTATTTGAAGCGATGTCCGACGAGTATTACTACCAGTTTTGGATTGAACTCTTAATCCACTTTTATGAATTCATGATATTAATATTGTCCTAAGTTTGGTCACTTCCTTCAGTTGCAGTGTTGGTGATTCATTAGTTCCTTGTGTAACATGAAATCAATTGAGTGACTAAATATAGAAACTTTTGAGTTTCCAATTAAATCATTTACAATGTGAAAAAACATTCTTCGTCAATTTTGGATTGAACTCTTAATCGACTTCTATGAATTCATGAATTTAATACTCTACTAAGTTTGGTCACTTCCTTCAGATGCAGTGTTGGTGATACATTAGTTCCTTGTGTAACATGAACTCAAATTATGGAATAAATATAGAAATGTTGGAGTTTCCAATTAAAACCCATTACAACGGCTGAAAGTCCCTTTCAATGCCTGAAAGTGTAATGATTTCTTGGCTATAAATATACGCTAGAGGTTATAATTTTAGTGGTTGGTGATTCATTTCCTTTAGTTGCAGTGTTGGTGATTCATTAGTTCCTTATGTAACATGAAATCAATCGAGGGACTAAATATAGAAATTTTGGAGTTTCCAATTAAATCCTTTACAACGTGAAAAATCATATATTCTTCATCAATTTTGGATTGAACTCTTAATCGACTTTTATGAATTCATGAATTTAATACTCTCCTAAGTTTGGTCACTTCCTTCAAATGCAGTGTTGGTGATACAAGTTCCTTGTGTAACATGAACTCAAATCATGGAATAAATATAGAAATTTTGGAGTTTCCAATTAAAACCCATTACAACGGCTGAAAGTGTAATGATTTCTTGGCTATAAATATACGCTAAAGTTTATAATTTTAGTGGACGGTTAGATACAATAATTGAGGAATGGACTATGGTTATTTTGATTTACTAGTCATTGAATATACCATCGATTGATAAGCAATTATTCTTTAAATATCTCAATCGTATATAGACATGCAGAACCGCCGAAAATCGTCGGTTACAGTTAAAAACCGGCGGTTACGGTTTGCCGAAAATCGGAACCGAAACCGAACCGCTAAACTGCCGGTTTCGGTTACGATTTTCGAACCACCGGTTACGTTTTTTTTTAATTATTTTCTCCGTTTTCGCTCGTTTTCCCTCCATTTTCGCTCATTTTTTATTCATTTTAACTACTTTTTTAGAAAATACATAACTAGAATTGAATAAAAATATGGTATAACTTAAATTTATACATTGAAAATAGAAAAATTGTGTATTAAAAAAATAAAATAAAATAAAAATAAACAAAATATTAAAAAAACCGGCCAAACCGCTGGTTTGCGGTTTGTCAAAATGTAAAACCGAAACCGAACCGCCATTTTTCGGTTACGGATCGATTTTTGAAACATAACCGGCGGTTAAAAACCGCCGATTAGGCCAGTTTATCATAAACAGTGAGTCACCAATAGTACGATTTGTTGGTTAAAAATAGTGAGTCTTATCATAACCTTTGTTGGTAGTATTGTCCAATAGTACGATTTTTCATATCTAAATATGTTTTATAATTCGGCATGTATATTTTAACATTCAGATTTGGGAAAATAAATTACAAAACTTGTTTTTGAAATGTTATAATCTTTTTTATTAACCTCTGAATGTGAGTATTTTAAGCATCTACTTGTAAGGGGGTTATTGCTCATCCATCCTGATACTTATTATCCTTGATTTATAGGAAAGAGGCCAGCAAAATCTAATTCCCAGTCCAGTGAATCACTATCAGGTCTTTTTTATGGAAAATCCATATAATTTAGGTATAATAGTAATTTGAATAATCAGAAGTCTTTTGTTAAATCTTCATTTCTATAGATAGTGATTATTCCGTCAAATTACTGAGAAAACGCCAAAAACGGAGGCATAATGACGACTCAACATCTTCCGATGAGTCAGAACTTAAAGGTAAATTTTTGTTCTTTTTTATTTGGGAACTATTTATATTTCAATGGGAAGATATACTTGTATGTTTCCAAAAGCAGACTCTAATGCAGAGGTAGATGATGCCCTTGACGATTCTACCTCCGACGCAAGTAGTGATGATGAATATAGAAGGAGAATCAATACCTCAAAACCAATAAATTGTTTCAGTTAGTTCCATGATAAACTCAATCGTCCATCACAATTTTTAGGAGGTTAATGCATTCTCAAAGTTAGTATTCTGTTTTTCAGGAAAAGTATAGGTGAATCACAAGAAAACTTATTGTCGTTCTAATCTTAGGACGTTAATAAAGGAAATAAATAGCCTTAAATTTAGTGAATCTCATATTTGTTGGATCAAGAGAACCCCTTTTGGTTGTTGTTCGAGGGCACTTATGGATCGTGCGATAAGGAGTTACTTAAGAGGATGAGAAAGAATGATGATGATATTAGGCAAATTATTAGGTGTTTTGATCAACAAACTGAATCTTTTTTCATTGGAGGCAAGGTACTTAATTTGAAGAGGAGAGATGCCCAACTTATTTTTGGTGTAAGATTTGGAAACAAGCCCATATCTTTGAAGGAAACAGACTACAACTTACCCAAATGGATGTATATGTGTTTCTCTGAAGAGATTAGAAGGCTCCCAATTTGTTAATTTGTACTCTACAAAGCAAGCCCAAGTTAATAATCCATATTAAATTTCCCTTTTCTCAACTTTTATTATGTCTACTTCAATTATGTTCAATAATTAGGGATAGAAACTTCAGATGTTCAATTTGTTCTTAATGGTGTTCATTAATATGTTGTGAAGAACAAAAAAATTTGTAAATTTAGTAGCTTCGGGTTATTATTCATATTGAATTAATATTTGTTTTTTTGTATTTCACTGTTGTTTGCACATTAGAAAGTTCCATCTAAAGACAACTTCAGATGAGAAGTATAAGCTTAGAGCATTGATTGAATATAGAGAAGCAGAAAATATCAACGAAAGTAAGCAGGGGGGAAGGACTACCTCCGAGTATGAAGAAGGGGCAGAGAAGAATTATTCAGTTAATCAAAATAGGTGTTCAAGTATTCAAAAAGGGATAGAAATAGTGGAGAATAATAATCCTAATGTTTTGAGGTCCAATGTTGTTGTTCCCCAAATGAAATCAAACGGGCCTAATGCTAGGAATTCAGGTTCCCCAGCAGGAGAAGTTTGTAGTGCTAATGGAAGTAAATTACTTGGGTTGAATGCATTAGAGTCTGAAAAGGCCATAGAAAAGGGGGAGAGTCAAATTCTGAAAATTTGTTATAGTCTAGTGCCTATTCCCCATCTGAATTCGGACAACCGATCTATTGTTAGAGGTGCCCCCAGGAAGATCGTATCGTGGCCAACACAAGTCAAGATTGTTGTTCGATGGGCTCTAAGGTTGATGGTCTCATCGATAACAATTTGAAAGTTAAGGAAAATATGGGTTCTAAATTATTGCCTATCCATCCCCACATTCCAGATCTTGCATCAGTCGATGGACGACCCAATGCGGATGGAGGCTTTAACGGTGGATTGGTTGACAGGTTGAATTTTGATACTCCATCATGGAGTTTGGGGATGACTCAAGATGCATCAAATCAAAATGTAGCTTCTCAAAGAATTTCCCAAGTTATTATAGAGCTAAGTTCAGGAGGGCATAATATTGTCCAATCTGTTGTACCTACTTCTCCTGATGTTGCAAGAAATCTTTTACCTGATTTGGACAATAAGGCAGAGATAGATAACTTTGTAGATGTAAATGTTCAATCAGATCCGGTCAGTTATTTGATTGAAACAAGAGTTGTGGAGCTTGAATCTGTCATCGAGTCCCTGGAGGAATCTTTTCTTGAAAAGGATAAGTTAATCCAACAGCTGTCGTTGGAAAAGGATCAGTTGCAGGATCGTCTAAACGAGTTCACTGTTCCTTCTTCTACCCCGATTCTGTCAAACCCAGCTAATATTGAACTAATTGACGCCTCTGTGGATCTCCATGTTCTTATGCTAAATAATAAAGAGTTGTTAATGGAGAATGCTTATTTGAAGGACTATATATCAGATGTATGTAAGGTTGTGTTTGGATGGAGTCATTTGAAATCCAAAGGATTTGAAAATGAATGGATTTAAGAATTCTTAAATTTCAAATCCATGAACTTCAAGTCCTTTGTTTGGATTCAAAATAGATTTATGAAGGGATTTATCAAATACATAGATTTAAAATCCATTGTTTGGCAAAATTTAATAAATATTTCATTTTTTTCTCATTTCTCATTTTATAAAAATATAATACATTAATAAAACTCACAATCATTCGATCTAAATAATTATACAAAAAAAAAAAAAATAGACTACGTACAATCATCTCATAATTCATGAAACATATTTGTATACAATTCTACGATACAACCAATATTTTTCAATAAAATTCTAAAATATAAAATGTCAATAGAATAAAGCTATAGAATTTTAACAGGATAAAACGAGAGTTCACAAAATTAGGTAAAATAAGAAGTCTTCATAGATTTACAACCATTAGTACTAAGAGTTGATGATAAAAGAATATACTCCTTCTTCTTTTCATCCGGAAAAGCTTTCAACAATTTGAACTCCTCTGGATCACCACTCATCAACTTGCGTACCGCCATAAAAATTTGATCGCTACTAAGCCCGGGAATCATCGAGACAACATCATGTATCTCAATACCACTTGGTTTATCTTCATTTTTCTTCTTGCTAGCTAGAAACTCTTGAAGTGTTGTAGCCATTGCACTAACAACTTCAACCATAGTATCTTTCTTCGACTTTTTAGTCTTTTCAAACATTGTATCTATTGAAGAATTTGATGGTCGTCCCCGTGCTTTGGATCTTGATATAGAAGCAGAATCCACTTCAATTTCCTCTCCCTCACCTTCATCATGAGTTTCAGCTCCATCACCCGTTGCTCTATCTTTTCCACACAATAGCACAATTTCATCCCAATTATCTATCATTTTATTATGCATTCCTTTTGCTTCTGGATGTGACTACATATAAATCAAACAAATGAATTAATTATAAAATATAATATTGATACAATTTTTTTTCTGATTACATTAGAGACACATATATGATTTGAGAGCAAACAGGGACCAAAAACCCTTTATTGGGACTCAACAACCATGCAGCAACAGCATTCATCAATCTGCATGTAGCTAGACTCCCCTCTCTACCCTTTCTAGCTCATAGGACCATTTCAGACTTAATTTATTTATGAACTAATTGATTTAACATCACAGTACGTACAACATGTTTTACAATGAGTTTATTGAGTTAAGCCCAATTAAGGGAATAAGTTTAATTTGTTCATGAATCTACACCTCTTATTTTATACTCCAACACTTTAACAGTTATATAAATACTAGTAACAAATTCCATTAAAAAAAAATATTAGTATTTAAGTTGGAATCATTGTACTGCTATGTACCACAAATTAAATTGATTACATTGCAGCAGTTGATTTTGTTTTTTCGTGCAGCTGTTTTACCTCATTTACTCCAATATCACTACACATGTTTGAGGAGATATAGATTGTTTCCCACACTAAAGTATTAAATAAATTAAAATTATTACTAGAAACCAAAACATATACGCGCTGTGAATTTCCCTAACAGCACTTCTACTTCATAGTCAAGCAATAAAGATACAAATATTGTATTAGGATTTTGTCTAACCTCAATGTATGCAAGCCACGAACTCCACATATCCGATGTGACAACTATCATTTTTCGCTCTTCGTCCCATGTGAAACCACTTTGATTGGCTTGGACATCGGAAACCACATTGTAGTGTTTTTTTCCAATTTTTCAACCTATTTTTTATGTTGTCTTTTGTTAAAGACAAATTCAATTCTATGTTCAAGTGTGTCACAGCAGCATGTAGAGCTTGGGGCTTCCATGTATCACCGTCACACTTGTTTCCCAAAATCATTTGTTCGGATAAGACATTCGCTAAATGACGATCCATCTCCCTATTCCAAGATACATATGGCTGTTTGTACTTATTTGCTGTAGACAAACATATATAAGAATAACAACAATATATTAAATCAATATATATATATAGATAGATATATAGATATTAAAGTTTTGATCGAAGAGGCAACCTTCTACACGTCCACTTGAAGTTTCACCACGAGAAAGATTGTTGTTAGGCTTAAGAAAGACATTTGTTCCCTTTTTCATGTTGCTAGTCATGATTAACTGTTTAAAGGTATCAATATGGAGGAAACAAGAATCAAAGTTATTGTAACTAAACTAATAAATATTAGCCAAATGTCTAAACAAAGATGCAGGGGAAGAGAGGGCCTTGTAAGGGTAGAGTGATAAAAGGGAATTACCTCATACACGCCAAAACACAAGAAGCTTGTGGGTAAAAGAGGATTTTTGTCCTTCCAAGTTAGATCCCTGCAAGGGTAGAGTGATAAACAAACAACATAAAAAATAGAGATACCAATTATATTCTAAACTATAATGATCATTTTAGCACTATAAAACATTTTCATATTTATCCTTTGACAAACCAAGCACCATATACTAGATTTTAAATATTCATATTTTCAAATTAGCCCTCAAAACATTTTTATACCTAAACAGGAGATGGTAAAAATATGAACTTCTTCATGGCTATAACAAAATTCCTAGAATAAAAGGCTGCAAGCAATTACACAAGCTACATTACATTAACATTAATATTATGCTTTATATATCACAATATTGCTCATAGTTGCTGGACATATGGATACCATAAATACTTAACTTGTTGCTGGAATAATAAATCAATAAACATTATGCCAAAACACACAAATTCAATTCAATAGTCCGAATGTCATTAACAAATAATTAGTTGTGTGTGATGCTCCTGCAAGAGTAAACAACAATAGCTAAAATGTTTAGTTTCTTCCCCCAAGCATCCAGCCTGCCTCTTTTGTCTGCTACAGAGAGGAATAATAATCGATATACAATTTTCTATTTCATTTCTAACCCAAATTAAATTCACGAGATATCCTTAATCAAAGCCAATAAATCTGTAATCAAGCAACCCTAACGGATGTATTCATGAACAAATTAGTTCTAATTCATCAATAACCAAAAGAACACTTTCAAAAGCTCAGAAATAATAATCAAATTGAAGAACAATAAACAACCCTAACTAAATCCAAAATAATTTACAAAAAATGAGAGGAGATAGAGAGATTTTACTACCGGTGAATGAGAGAGAGCACGACCGATTCAAAACTTCAAATCGAATTTCTCAGTTATACTTGTGGAACGGAAGCAAGAGAACGAGATCCATTTTGTTCTGTATGTGAGGTGAGCCGCGCTGAGAGAGGAGGAAAGAATTTCAAATGACACAGTTTTACGAAGGATTTCAACTTCTCTCTATTTTAACTAAAACTGTATTGGACTCAAATCTGTAGATTTAGAATCCATTATTTTTAAAACTTGGATTTACAAATCCACTGATTTATTATTTTGTCCAAACGGCGAGAGTGGATTTGGGCTGTGGATTTAAAATCCATGGGCCCAAATCCATTAATCCAAACGCAACCTAAGAGAAATATAGCAGACCTTCCTGAACCTTCCCACGTCGGGAAGGGGCCCAATTTAGATGGAGAAATATTAAATCACTTTTTTTTTTTTTTTTTTGAATGTTAAACAAATATCACACAAATTTATTCTACATATATAAGTTCTTAAAATAATTTGTGGTGTACGAATAAGATAATTTGTGGAGTACATTTTATGTTATTTTCGTCGTCGCAACCAGGGACGGGGGGAGAGGGGGCCGGGCCCTCTTCCATTTTACAATTTTTTTAATAATTTTTTAAAATATTATTTAATAAAAAATTAAATAAAAAATAATTATCATTAATTTTTATGTATATTTAATAATTATATAGCAATTTTTAAGTGTATTAGTAAAATATTAGTAGTACAATTATTACTTTCTCCGTCTCATATGTTGTTTAGTATATAATTAAATATATATTTTTTATAAATTTACCATTCATTATCATTTATCATGAAAGAATGAGAGAAAAATGAAGGAAAATAAAAGAGAGTGTGAAATAATTTGCTTCAGTTATCAAGAAATAGAGATTAAAAAAAGTAAAGGAAAATTATAGGGAGAAACGTGGTAAAAATAACTAAAATGACAATTTTTTTAAAATAAAAATTAAGACTAATAGTGTCAAACAATATGAAACGATTGAAGTATATAACAATTTAAAACATAAAAATTAAAAGATGTTTGCATAGTATAAATATTACTCCGTATTTTATAGGTAACCAGTGGAATGAATGAAATATTTATTGAAATATATTAAAACTTAACTTGATTCATTAGTAATATATTGTATATGTTTTTAAAATATTCATATGATATTAAAAGAAAAAAAATGTATTCATAATTGGGCCCCCCTTCGACTAAGTTCTAGCTCCGTCACTGGCCACAACTCACACTCACACGGGTAAAATTATACTCCCTCTGTCCCGGGGAAAGCTCCCCATGAGCTCCGGACACGGAGGTTAAGAAATACTGAATGAGAGAGAATAGTTACTAAAAAGGAATGAGTAACTTTCATTAGAACGGACAAAAAAAGAAAGTTGAGTAGTTTTCACTGAGACGGAGGAAATAATATTTATATTGACCATATGTATTACAAAATTTTAGCATATTAATTATTAGAATTCAAAGAATAAATTGTTGAACTTGTGTGCATGTAATATACTCGATTTGTGAAATGAATATAAAAATTTGTAAATTTAACACTACAAAAAAAAACATTGAATAAAATTTATCATTAACATTTATTAAAGCAATCACTAAAAATGGTTAAACAACAACACATCTTCGACAACATTAAATTTCTAGTATAAAAAAATTAAATTGTCACTACATCTTCAACAACATAAAAATTCTAATATAATTAAAAAAAGTACTCCCCTCATCCAACAAATGTAGTCTCATTGGGACAAAGTGGGATAGCTCAAGTGGTTAGAGCACCACTACCTAAGCCTTAGGTCCTGGGTTCGAGTCATGGGAAGGGGAAAAAGGGATGAGTATTTAACTTCCATCAAACAAAAAAATGTAGTCTCATTGGGGAAAAAGGTAGATAAAGTAAATAAAGTAAGGGTATTGTGGGGATTATTTGTGAATAAAGTTGATGACAAATTGAATAATTAAGTGATGGATTGAAGGGTGATAGTTTCCATAAAGTGTATGAGACTACATTTAGTGGACAAAAAAATATGAGGCAAATGAGACTATATTTCATGGACGGAGGGAGTATACAATAGAAACACCAAAACAATGTGTTACTAGATGATCTAAAACTACACTAAAAAACCACAAAAAAAAAAAAAAAAGTGTTATTATACAATTAAATGTAACCCAAGAGTTGTTCTAGAGGTGTAGGTTTGAGACTTAGGAGTGTGTTCATCTCTACATCTCAAGTTCTCGAATCCTCTAAATGTAAACAATTTGTATGAGACTAGATCAGAAAAAAAAAATCTTTTTAATATTGTCTACTGAAAACACAAATAAGATGTTAACAATTTTTATGAGGCTAGATCAGCAAAAAAAAAAAATACACAAACTTTTTTAATATTGTCTACTGAAAACATTAATTCATTGAATTTTGACATACGAAATTCGCAATATAGAGTACTAAACTGACTGGCTAAGAAAGAAGAATATTTTAATATAAGAATCGTCACTTGAATCGTTGTGAATTGACTGAAGTTTAACCAGGTAATCATTGAATAATGAATGAACAATTATGTGGTGCACTAAAACATAAATTACAAAGTTTTGATATACAAAAAATTGAACAGATGAGGTAACAAACTAACGTGCTCAAAGAAACGAATACATGAAATGGAGCTCATCACTCGATTTGTAAAAAATGGACAAAATTTTGCCCAATAATCAATGGATCACGAATTTAATTTTGATGGTGAGGAATAAAATAGTTTTTGAAATAATATTCAAAATATGCATATGATGATAAAACAAAGAAGGGTACGTTTATTTGCACCTCTGTCTTTGTGTGATACACTCTCACTCTTATTTAATTATTTTAATAATGTTGTAAGTATCTACAATACCCAAAAAAAGAATGAAGAGAAAGGGAGAAAGTATAAAAATAAAATTATGGGTTTTTTGTGGGGTGTATTTACTAAGGGGATTTTAGGAAGAAATGATAGTTTGATAATTTTATGGGGAGTGTATTTAGTAATCTCAATTTTAGGGGTGTGTATCAATCAAAGATGGAGGTGCAAATAACATTACCCAACAGAGAATCTAATCTAATATCGTGAAGCCTATGTATAAGTAGCCAAACGGCCCAAACCCACTCAAATCTGCTTAATCGAATAGAATGACAGGTTGGATAACTTCATGGCAGTATTTGTATTTGTTAGTTGCGAAAATGACAATTTGGAAAAATCAACATCGTATAAGAAATATCCAGCTGTACTCTCAACATCAAATACACTAGATGCTTTTATTTCAAAGACTCATCAACCTTGTACAGTATTATACCACATAGCTCTTCAATTTTTACACATTGATTAAAGAATACTAATATTACACGTTTAGTTGATTGTTGAGATTAAAAAAAAAAAAACTAGAAAAGAAATTAAAAGAGAGAGATATGAGTAAATTGATGGAACGTCCGATATGACAATATGAATAACTTTCGAAAGAACCGTGTGAGTATACGTACGTTAAATTATAAAGTATTTGAAAGTGGCAAGACTTCAATTGAATTTCAGAAGTTTCCAACTGAAACCAGTCGAATGTTGAATACTTTATCAATAAAATTAGACCAATTCCATCATATTAATTATATTAGTAGTATAGAAGAATAATAAATTATGAAATTATGATTTCATTGAATAATTGTAAAGTGTTTACAAGAGAGGTATTTATAGATATAGAGTGTATCTATATTTACAAGATATGAATAAATATTTACATCAAATATTCTAAAAGATAGAGATAAATCATAATATTAAAAGATACAAATCTTTATAATATTATATTCCTAATACGCCCCCTCAAGATGGAGCAACGTAGGAGAGTCCAATCTTGGTCATAAGTAGTTGTAGTCGAGCACGAGGTAGTGGCTTAGTGAGAGCATCAGCAAGTTGGTCTGCGGACGAAACATGTGAGACTCTAAGCTGAGATGTCTTGATCAAATCTAAACAAAGTGAAAATCAATTGCAATATGCTTCATTCGAGAGTGGAAGACAGGATTTGAACAGAGATAAGTGGCCTCAATATTATCACAATAGATAATAGGAAGAGTTGGAACTGAGAAACACAATTCATGAAATAAAGACTTTAACCATTGAACTTCAGAGGCAGCTGAGGCAATGGCACGATACTCGGCTTCCGTGGAAGAACGAGCAACTGATTTTTGTTTCTTTGAAGACCATGAAATAGGATTAGCCCCAAGAAATACAATGTAAGCACTTGTAGAAGTACGATCATCACTGTTGCCTGCCCAATCAGCATCAGTAAAACAGTGTACAGATGAGAAAGGTTCAGATTTCAAGGTTATTCCTACATCTCGAGTCTCATTTAAATAACGAAGAAGGCGTTTAACTGCACCCCAATGAGTAGTGGTTGGAGCATGCATAAACTGAGATAACTTGTGAACAGCAAATGCAATATCAGGTCTGGTGAGTTGGAGATATTGATGACTACCAAGTACCTGACGAAATTGAGTGGCATCAGCAGAAGGTGTCCCATCCGAAAGAGTGAGACGAGTTGAGGTGGATAGTGGAGTCTGAACTGGTTTGGAGGTGATCATGTTATACCGAGTAAGGAGATCAACCACATACTTTCGTTGGGAAAGAAAGCATGATTTCTTGGTACGAAGAACTTCCACACCTAGGAAGTAGGAAAGAGGGCCCAAATCTTTCACTGAAAATTTTGTACCAAGGTTCGTAGCCACTTGAGTGAGGAAGGGAATGTTATTTCCTGTGAGAATCAGATCATCAACATACACAAGGAAATATGCAATAACACCAGATTTATTGTACACAAAAAGAGACTCATCAGACTTTGTGTGAATAAATCAAATCCCTTCCAAGAACGTCCTAAGAGCATAATACCAAGTACGAGGTGCCTGTTTTAAACCATAAATGGACTTATGCAGTTTACAAACATAAGACGGAAAAGTTTTATCAACAAAACCAGGGGGTTGTGCCATGTAGACTGTGTTAGACAAGGTACCATGAAGAAAAACATTATTCACATCAAACTGTTGAAGGGGCCAATTTTGAGTAATTGCAATACTGAGAACAGCTCGAACAGTTGAAGGTTTGACAACAGGACTGAAGGTTTCAAAGAAATCAACACCCGGACGCTGATGAAAACCTTTGGCCACAAGGCGTGCTTTAAATTTGTCTAAGGACCCATCAGGCTTGCGTTTGATGCGAAAGACCCACTTGGAGCCAACTATATTTTGAGACTCATCACGGGGAACCAAATCCCAAGTTCCATTCCTGAGAAGAGCATCAAACTCGGAGGACATGGCTTCCCTCCATCGTTCATCTTTCAAGGCATGAGAAACACAACTTGGTTCAGTATCAGAAGGTAAAGCCGATGTAAGACAATACCGTGGATTGGGCTTGAAGATTTTATTTTGGGACCGAGTGACCATACTAGATCTGTGCAAGGCCGGAGGTGGTGAAGGTGGTGCGGGGGGCCGCGGAGGAGCGTTTGGCGGCACAAGAGTAGCTGGAGGCTGGATAGGGTGGGCGAGATGTGGGTTTTCAGTATTTGGGGTGATGGGGGTGTATTTATCATTTCGGGGGGTGTATTGGGAGTTTGGGTCGGAGCAGTGGGTGTATGTATCGAAACAGGAGGTGTGTTCAACGGAAAGGTGGGTGTAACAGGGGGAGGGGGTGCATTTATCAATTTGGTGGGTGTATCAGGAACAGGGGGTGTATATATCAGTTCAGGGGGTGTAACTGGCAGATCAGTGGGTGCAGGAGGTGTATCTACCAGAACAGTGGGTGTGGCAGCAACTGAATTGATTTTGGCAAAGGGAAAGGTGTGTTCAACGAATTGAACATGGCGAGAGGTATATATTTTGTGGGTGGTAAGATCTAGGCATAGATAGGCACTTTGAGTGATGGAATATCCAATGAAAACACATGGCATGGAACGAGAGTCTAATTTGTGAGCAGTGTAGGGGCGGAGCCAAGGGTAGCATAAGCACCCAAAAACTCGAAGTTTGGATAGGTTTGGTGGCTGTTTTAAAAGGCATTGGAAGGAAGAAAGCATGTTTAGGTTAACTTTAGGAAGGCGATTTATGATGTAGGTAGTTGTTCAAACCGCATAAGGCCAATATGTGAGGGGCATGGAGGCGTGGTGTAGTAGGGCTAAGGTTGTATCAACAACATGTCTGTGACGACGTTCAGACATGCCGTTGTGCTCGGGAGTATGGGGTGGGGTGGTGAGGTGGGATATGCCATGGTTTTGGAGAAACGAGCGAAGAGAAATAAACTCTCCCCCATTATCTGTGTAAAGAGTTTTAATTTTGGTGTTGTAGTAGTTTTCAACAATGGGTTTAAAGGTTGAGAAGGTGGATAGGACATCCGATTTGCGTTTTAGGGGGTAGATCCACATATATTTACTGAAATGGTCAACAAATATGACATAATACTTAAAACCATCATGAGATATGACCAGAGATGGCCATACATCGGAAAAAATAATTTCGAGGGGTGTATGTGAAACAATACTAGATTTATTAAATGGTAGTTTGTGACTCTTAATACAATGACAAGAATCACAACTAAACAGTTTTGTAGGATTACTAGGTAAACGAAATTTAGACAAAGTATGGGATAAAATTTTGAGAGATGGGTGACCTAAACGGGAATGTCAAACCGGAAGAGGAAGGCGGTCGGAAATGAATGTGGTAGGTGAGGGTTTGGATGCTCGTGTCGGCCATACGCAGGGCCGGTCCTAGGAATATCTGGGCCTGAATCGAACTTTAAAAAAAGGCCCCGTCCGTTCATATTTTTTATTCTATACGAACTTATAAAACATAATGTAAAATATTTTTTAAAGGACTAACAATATAGGTTTTATATATATATATATATATATTAGAATTTCTAATTTTTAATTAATAGATTTTTTAGGATTTTAAATTATTTAATTTCAAGAGATTTTTCAGATTTTTAATGTAATTATTATGATTTTTAGAAAATTTAATGAGATTTTTAGAATTTTTTATTTAGACAATTTTAGAATTTTTTTATTTTTTATACAAGTAATTTTCAATAAGATTTTTAGAAATTTTTAATATTATTTTTTTATTTTTAAATTTGAAGGATGTAAATTGAACTATTTACCCTAAATTTCAATAATTTTGACAAAAAATGATGTAAATTGGGCACTCTAAAACGTAAAGTGAAAACTTAAAAGATATAAAATTAATTAGGCCTTTATTGAGACTTTTTTCTCTTAGTTTTTCCTTCCCTTATTCACTAATTCTTTTAACTTTTTTTAGCACTTCTCATTATGTGTCTTTATATAATTATATTAATATTTTATATCATACGGAGTAATATATATATATATATATAAAATATCTTAAAAAATGGGCCCCTAAAAAAGAGAAATATTTATGGGCCTGAATCGATCGCCTCGTTGGCCTTACATTAGGACCGGGCCTGGCCATACGTAAAGATTATCAATGCGACTCCCCACGAGGAGAACGCTCCCCGTACGACTATCTCGCACCTGAAAGTAAGTTGGGCCAAAGATAACATTAACATCATTGTCTCGACATAACGATGAAACGGAGATAAGATTTTTTGCCATTTGCGGAACAACTAGTACGTTTGAGAATTTTAGCATAGTAACATGAGGAAACGATAAGGAACCAGTATGTGAGATATGCAAACCGTTACCATCATCGATGACTACGTCATTTGAGCCAAAATATGGGGAGTGGAAGGACAGATTTTGGAGGTCGGTGGTGATGTGATGCGACGCACCGGAGTCCAAAATCCAAGGAACAGAGTGGTTACGAGAAATAGTCGAATGTGCGGAGGTGGTGTATGTACTAGGAGGGTGGGTGTATTTAGTATTGAGGTGGGTGCGTAGATGGAGAGGGGTGTATTTACCAGAGTTGGGTGTGTATAGAGCAGTGGGGTGAGGGTGTAAATTCGAGGGGGTGGAATTACCAGAGTTGGAGGAGTTGTGTTTACTGGATAAGTGGGTGAGGTTAATTGGTGGGGTGTATTTACCAGAATGGTGGGTGTGATGACCTGGTGTGTAAGGACCGAGTTGACTCGGTGAGTTGGGACCGAGTCGACTCGGCGACTTCTGGATCTGGGCAGCAAGCGCAGGTGGGAGTTTTGGGCATGTCTTCACGGTGGGGGGAACTCCGGCGAACAAGGCTGACGCCGGTCTATTCGGCGCAAACAAGTGGGCTGTAGAAGTGTCCGCGAGCGAACGGGAGGCAATAGAGACGTCCGTCTTGCGGGAGGAGGCGCCGGCAACCATGGCCGACGATGGGCTTGACGCCATGGATGCGTGGTGGGAAGCTGCCATTGATGGGAGCTTGGAAGAAGAAATTGTTGGGGAATGCAACTGGAAGTTTTAGATTGTTGTGGAGTGCCAAGCAATTTGGTTGAATGGGCAAGAATCTTGGGCTGTGTTTAGTTGCTGGTAGTGGGAGAAGGACTTCTTGCGTGGGGGATTAATTGACAAGTTTCTGGTAATGGAGGATGCCGCCTATTCAAGGAAGAAGAAGAAACTTCTTGGAGTGGGGAAGAAGACAAAGCTTCTTGAGGAACCGTGTAGGTTGGGATGGATCGAGACGTTAGCCGTACGACTCGTTGATACCATATAGAAGAATAATAAATTATGAAATTATGATTTCATTGAATAATTGTAAAGTGTTTACAAGAGAGGTATTTATAGATGTAGAGTGTATCTATATTTACAAGATATGAATAAATATTTACATCAAATATTTTAAAAGATAGAGATAAATCATAATATTAAAAGATACAAATCTTTATAATATTATATTCCTAATAATAAGTAGTACATTGGCTAAATGTGGCAAAGCATGGAACTCTTCAACACTATATAATTCAATATATTGCAAAACTTGTTTTCATGCTAGCTAGTAGGTTCTCATAAGCCAAAATCCTACTTTTGAATATCACATCCAAGTTTTTCATCAATGTCCATCAAGATAAAATGTTTTATTGGTTAGAATGAAAAAATCCAATCGATTAATAAATAAATAGATGAGATATATTCATTTTGGATGTGTCTCTTATAAACTGTTCAAATTGAGGGACATATATGAATTGAATTGAGTCCAACCTTAAAATGTTTGAGTTTGACTTATTTATTTATGAATTGAGCTAGTATTTATTGATCGAGTTTACAGTTGGTTCATGAGCTCCACGTTGGGTGGTTTGGAAATGTAAACTGCAAGACTACATATATATATGTGTGTATGTCGAGTGAAGTCAATAGAATTGAGTTCCTTTAAAGGAGCACATGGGTGATCAAAGAAGACGCGACATTAAGTTATATGAAGAAATTTGGAGTCACAAAATTTAATTAAGATTTACTAGAGAGTAGAGAGAGAATTAAGCACGTGAAGAATATTAATTTATGCACACGATTCAATATAATTGTATACTCATAGTTCATATAGTTTACCCCAATTATTTAAAATTAAAAACTTTGTTGGTTTGGTTGTTCGTACAGTTGATTAACCAGTTCATTTGAGGCTAAACGAACTTAATAAACCAGCTTTGAGTTTACTTACTAATCAATTCATAATAAAAAAGTATATAATTAAAAAATTAGTTATGTCTGATAAATTCTTTAATCCCAATCAGTTAAATAAATTCAATTACATATTGTAAATATGTGAGAAAATTGAACTCCCTCCATCTTATATTAGATTTTTTTTTCATCTTGATCAATCTTTTAATAGATTGTACATTTTTAAAATGGATATAAAGTTATTTTATTCTTTCCAACTATCTCGTATAAACATTTTAAAATTACAGTAAATGTCATTACTTTTCTCACACAAATTGACAAAAGAATAATTTTTTATTTTATTCTTCTCAATTGACTAATATATCCTCAACAAAAAGTTATTTGAAGTCTCGAGTATCCGGTTTAAGGACCAACTAATTTCGGGAAACAATCCTACCGCCCACTTGCTTAGCGTAAGATTTAACTTTACAGTATATTATAGGTATTTGTATAGACTTTATAAGTATCTATATAGAGTTTGTACCTAATTTATAGGGTTAACTTTTGTAGACTTTATAGGTATTTATAAGATGGGATTTTAAAATCTTGAATTTAAATTTAAAACTAAAACATGGGTGAGATTTCAAAATCTGATTTCTCATCTCAAAACAAACATTCCTGTGAAGCTTTTCTACATCCATATGATCTGCTAAAGTGGATCGGTATTGAACATATAATAAAAGAAGATCTTGGTCCATGGAGTCCCAAGAAGGTAAGAACTCCAACCTGTCTGATGCTTCTTCGGCCAAATATTACGATAGTGTAAGAGTCGAAACTCTAAGAATGTTCAAAAAAGATTTGTTAGACTATATGAGACAGGATATTATGCTACTCGGTGGAGTCATGCAGAAAGCTCAAAAGTTATATTTGGAGTATCCCAGAATGAAGGGGGTGATCTCGTAGTTCTTGATCTGTGAAGATGCGTTGTTAGGTGCTCCATTTTCTTTTCCCATTGAGGCCGAACCTAAACCTGTGCTCGTGAAACACGGTTTCATGTATTATATTGTCACGGACAAGAATCCCTTTTACATAATTTAACTTATGAACTTACCAACGAGTTTTGTTCACAAAATAACTAACAAAGTATCATTAAGGTTGAATTTGTTCTTTTATGTCAATGAATCTTAATAAACAATCTCAAACAAATAGTATATTTTGAGCAATACGCAAATAATTTGCGATGAACGGCTTGATTTGATTACATCTCTATCCAGACCTTGTACCTATTTAGCCCCTAATTTGAGAGAGAACTAGATAAGGAGGAAAAATTAAATGTAATGACAGCATAGTAAAAAAATTGTATTTGTATTTAAAAGTATATAAAGCCTGTAAATGTAATAACCTAATCCCAGATCATAACAACTGCGATTACCGCAACCCCCAACACAACAGCCAAAAACCTGTTGTGTTGAGTATCAAACGAAACCGCCTTCTGAGGCTTGTATCCCTTGGACAGCAAATGATTTATCGAAACAAAGATGAATACTCCACAAGCTAGACCCATCGATATAGCATAAATCCAATCCGCCACTGAACCCTGGGTCGTTGCATCGATTATAATGCCTATGGCTACACCAATCGGGCTTGATATTGCAAATGCAAATGCATAAGCTGCACTAGATAGGAGGGGTCGGTCCGGAATCATTCTAAGGAGGGCTATTCCCATTGCAATTGCAGCAAATATTTTGTGGAGACAAACGGTCCATAGAGCCCTCCAAGCATCTGCTTTCGTTTCAGCTACTCCGATTGCAATTCCCTCGAACACAGAATGAAAGCATAGTGCACCTATTAATAAGATGCTATCACCAAATGAAGCAGCTTTTGTAATGTGGACTTCGACGCTTTTATCCTGATATAACAAAAGAGTTAAGATATGAGCATTCCATCAAAACAACTGCAAACACAACTAACACCCCAAAAATGTGAATATTTATGGAAATCATTTCACCTGTGACTTTGAATCTGCGGAAAGTCCATTGCCGTTGCCTGTTTCATCACGAGCATGGGCTGAGCAAAGAACGATTAGTGAGTATTGTGAATCTTTGATGACAAGTGTAAACTAGTATAGTTTGCCAGATGTTGATCATAACAACTTTTTTTGTCCTTATTGCAACAACAATCATATTCCTATTCCAATAACATTAACAGAAACTCCAACAAACCGTTGTCACAGTAGTATTACATAAATCAAATATGAATACAACGTAGCAGTTTACAATTAAGCCTCTGTTCTATTAGAGGTATATAAATAGGATAACTCTTAATTCAAAATCAAATATCTGATCTAATTCATGGAACAAGTGACAAAAGAAGTTAGACCTAACATGTTTTTCAGGATTAAACATAGATAGTTCTTCAAAAGTTAACACACAATAATTCATAGCAAAAGGCCCCAAACACCAAATCAAGATTCAACCATAATTTTGACTTAAAACTAAATAAGTAGCAACTAAACGTTCCAATTCAAAAATTAAAGCACTAATTACAAAATACGCAAAGAAAATAAGCATATATACAACTACCTTGAAGCTCAACATCGTGATTTGCAGAACCTTTTCCATAAACATAAGAAATAATGCAATCGGCCCACATAGTGAGCAAATATCCAGCACTGGCGAGCATGAAAGCAAACGGGTATTCTTTTTGGGTCAAATCTCCAAAAGTCTCGTTGGAATCGCTCAGGAAATGCATCAAGGCGGTTCCCAAAAAGACTCCTCCGGCAAACTGTGTTCCAAATACGAGGAAACCCTCGTTCCATTTCATGAAGTAAGGCGACATGCCTCCAGCAAAAGTCCCCACGAACACGAGTATGAGGCACCATATTTTGACAAGAATCAAGGACCGGGACCTGAGGTTCGGTTTCTCCGAAGGTGAATCAGAGTCAGAGCCGCCGCCGTGTGCAGAGGCGGAGAGAACCAGGAGGAGGAGGAGGCTGCAGAAGAGAAGGAAACGGGCCATGGAGTTGGGGATTTGGAGAACATTTTGTTGATTTGAGTATATATTAAGGCGGCAGGGGGAGGGGGAGAGGGGTATTTGTCGTACTGGAGAGAGAGTAGAGCAGGCAGGCTGTACTGCAAAACGATGAAATATGGCAACTTCACAAGAAAAGGATGTGCATACATTAAATACATTACTCGATTATCTTCTAGTGAAAATTTTTAAGGGTAATTTTGTAAATCTTTATGTATAAAGTAAAGAAATTGATTCACTTTTGAATATGTGAATTTAAGAATATTGTGAGAGTAGAGTATATAAAGAGTTTTCCATTTTAAAAGTGTGAAATTAATTGTGATACGTCTTAAAAATCAAAGTGTGAAAGTAATTTAGGGAAGTAATACAGTACTATAAATTATTTAGTTTCATGTCATTTATGTAAGGTAAATTCAATTTAGATTTATGTTTGTTAATTTCGATTTACATTTAATATATAAGGTAAAGTTTAGTATGCACGAGTGCATGTTGTGCACCTAGTCTAAAGAAAAGTGTAAGTTAATAAACTGAAAATTACAATACAATATTATTAAAAAGTGTAAGTCACAATAACTAAAAATATTACTTATACAGTTTAATAATTAAAAAGTGCAACATCATTTACCAAAAAATGTAAGTCAGTAAAACTGAAAAGTACAACATGTACTAGGGTGCATAGCATGCACGTACCAGATATATAATGCTAGCGTGTTCATACTTTACAATTACTATATACTCCATCTTCAAACAAAATGTCAAAACGACACTAATTAAAAATATAATAGAATAATATTTATTTTCAATTCTCCAATTGTACGTGGATTGTGCAGTAATCTTTATATATTTAACTCGTTTATGTAAGGTAAATTCAATTACCATTTGTATAAACAAAAAAGGCAAAAAATTGTTCGAAATTTCCATTCTTCCTCAAAAATTTACTTTTAAGTCTGAATTTCAAAAGTCTTTCATAATCTTAACTTAACTAAACTAATACTCTCAATTTGTTGGGTATGTAACGAGGGTTAGGGTTAGGGTGGGGTATGTTGTAAACTTATTACATACCTAACTATGTAACCCACACTCGTAGGACATGATTGGTATGCAGGAATGAATTAGGAATAGAATGATCATTCTTTAATTCATTCCAAATACCATGATTGATAGGTTTATTTATTAGGAATGATAATTCAAATGAAATGGTCATTATCAAAAATTAAGGAATAATCATTCCTTTCATATCCCATGTATTATGTATTCAATGATATAAGGAATGAGTTTTATTATTATTACTATTATTATTATATAAAATATTACTCCTATTATTTATTTTCATTTTCATATATTATTTTTCACTTTCAATAATAATAATTTAAAAAATTAAAAAAATTAATATTTAATATTATAACTATTAAATAAACAATAATTTATTATTCATAATAAACTTTTGAAAATCAATAATAAAAATAATAAATTTAAAAATTAAATAATACTAATATACATTAATATACAGTAATAGTTATAAAATATTAATAATACATACCGTTAAATTAAAAAATATTTATTATTTAATAATAATAATTTAAACACTCAACAATAATATTTTTATATATTAATAATAATATATATTTATATATAATACTATAATATTTAATAATAATAATAATAATTTTTAAATAATAAATAGTAATAATAACAAATCATACCGATTTTTCATTTCTTATTCATACCAATCATAACAATTGTCATTTCTATTTTATTTTTTTTCCACTTTTATTCCATTCATGAGTTCATTTTCATTCCATCGTACCAAGTACCAATCATGCATTCATGCCGTTAATCCAATAAACGAATGAGCCCTTAGTATTTTACTTAAATTATTCTACCCGATTTTAATTTTGACCCAAATTTTATAAACCTTAAAATTTGTAAATTAAATGCTTTATTAGGTTGACAATTATATACAAATATTATAATATTAGTATTTATTTATACTTGAAAATAGATTAGTTTTAACTTAATTAAATTTGTGACCAGAATTAAAACATAGGAGTATAAATTACACAGAAAATTAGACATTGATAGACCGTAATTGATTATTCAAGATGTGAAAATTAGAAAATGCACATTGATGAGAAAATTAAAAAATTGAGAATGGGTTTTCCTACTTTCTTTTTTTAAGTGTTACTGTTGTATATACAAAATTTACAAAAGTAACTAAAAAATTAAACATTGATACACCGAATCAACACAATGTTACTTTATAAACACAATAGTAATACCTAGAGAAAAACAAAAAGTTCACTTTAGATTGGGTTCATAATTTTTTTTACAAAAAATTAAAAAGAAGTTTACTTGGGTTGAGATATCTAGCAATAAATGTAGAGGGAAATTATTTTGCTTTCATATTTTATTGTTTTACAAAGTATTATTTACATTGTACACCATAATAATATTAATTCTTATTAAGTACTAATTTTTAAGATGGCTAATATTATTATTTATAAAAACTAATACTATAATTAAAGATGCACAGTGCACATTGAACCTTCACTTTGTTTTGTCATGCACCTCCAAAACACACACAGAATGTTTTTTTTTTTTTTGTGGCATCTAGACTAGTAACACCCTTTTATGTACATTAGTGGTACGGTGGCGCGAATATTTACAATTAATATTTTTCTATAAAAAATAATAATATCTTTAGTAAAATAACCAGGGTAAATATGTTTAAAATGTCTAAAATATCACTGGTCAAAATTTATTAAAATTAAATAGTACCCAACATTTTGAATACTCCTAGCTTTTGAACAAGTAAATTAAGAAGTGTAATAAAATAATAAATGTAATAAAAAAATAAATAGAGTATAATAAAATAATAAAGTAAATATTTATTAAAATAGAATGAATAATATATAGTGAGATAATTAAAATAAGAAAATAAATAGTAGTACAACGGAGGATTATTATTTATGTAATGTTAATTTTTGTACAATAATTAATTTTTGTTTTTTTAATTGAACTACACGGTGCAAGGCGGCCACCGTGATGCTTATGCCACGCCAAGTGTATTTTTTTCAAGTGAATTAAAAATAAATAACTGGAGTATTTGGATTGATGACTTTAATGAATTCCAATCATTAGGTTCATATATGATGAGTTTAAATCTGTCCATTTGAAGTAATTTTGAAAATCATTTAAAAAAAAAAATCGAGTAATGCATCATAGTCATGGGTATAAAAACTTGCGACCCCACGATTCAAGAATTCCAGGCAATCAGTGTGAAGCGAGTACAGGGGTATCTTTCACGCATTTAATGTGATTTATTACATCGACTAATTTTCAAAGAATTCAATTCATCCTCATATAATTAACCTGTCAGTTATATCCTAGAAATACTATACGATGAGGAGAAGTTTCTACTAGCAAGACCCACACGCTTTCAAGAATGATGTGGCCTAAATTTCAATCCACACCAAAGTCAAAAAACTGTGCAACAGAATAAAATTCATATTCGGTTGCTTATAGTGGGGCTCCCAAAAGCAAGCCTATCCAATATTCCGTGCCTTTAAAGCGAATCCGCATAACTACTTTTATGTCAATATTTGAATATTGGGTTGGTTTATCTAACTACTCTTAAAACAGCTCTCCAATTGTGTACCTAAACAACTCACATCATTAAGTTCCAAAATCAGCCCTAAGATCCTACAAAAACGAGAATAACAATTTTATTTTATCATTCAAACAAGACCGACAGTGAGACATTTCAAGCACCACAATCCATGTTAGTTAACCCTTCACCTATAAATGTGAACCAACCTCCATCAAAGAATCTTAACTGTCAAATTAATTACAAATCTTTCCCAGAAGCCGTGCTAGCTGGACGCTAGGAGATACAAAGTTAACCTCAATGTAACAACACAACTTACAAAATTTATATCCACCTTCTGCAGCGGAACATGTTCCATTACCACATTTATAAATTCAGGGGAGAATTATACCTCATTATAATAAAAGCATAAATCAAGCCAATTTGCATTTGTTTTTGAGGATAACCTCAAAGAAGACCTGCAACTAAATATAATCCATCGGTTTCTTCAATTGAAATAAATCGCATTTCATCTAACGTCTCCAGAGACGACCCTGCTGTTTTTGCTCTTGCATCCTCCTGCACCACAGTAAACTGTTCTCAGTATTCTAGATACTAATTTGGGACGTCATAAAGTTACAAGGTTTAGAAAAAGTGAAATAATTCAGACAATATACTTGCAAATTATTCAAGTCAGACATTCCAGCAGTTCAACATTAGAATAATTTCTCAGCTTAAAATGCATAAAAACACTTTTTGTTCTTTTATTATTAAAATTCTAGCCTAATCTGATGAAAGGAGAAATGTTGAATCATTTGAAACTACAAGTGAAAAGAGAAAAGGGAAGTTTTGATCACATATCAACAGAGAATGACTTGATCAAACTTGAATAGTTTATGGATAAGAAATTCCGGCCATAAGAGGGAACTATATGTGACTTGTGCTTAAATGTATTGACACCAAGACATCTTCCCAATTCCCATCCCAAAACGAACAAGTAAACCCACCCATTAACAGACCACAAAAAAATGAGAAAAGAAAATCCTTATTTCCAACACAATAGGGTCAGGAAAAAAAAACTACAATAAACGGGCTGAATAAAGAATTAATTAAGATAAATAACAATAACACTTCACTCAAAATCATCAGATGACACATGGCCAAAATGAAGGTATACCTTTGATGATCTTTGGATCGTTCAATGAACTCTTTGGCAATATCGTGACCTTGATATGAAGCTAGAACAGCTCGGATATCAGATGGTCGGTGTTTGGCGACATCTGCATTCAACAAGGACACCTCATATTAGGAAAAAATAAAATCAAACACCTAATGCCAAAATCACCAAACAGATCGTGAGAATTCCAGAATCCTGAATACACATCTAATGCTTACATTCGAGGAATGGGATGAGATCTACAAGTGCAGTATCATCAGCTTCCCCTTGCCATGTTTTTACTGGAAGAGAATTTTCAGGCTGAAGGCTAGTTTCTAGAGCATGCCCACTGATGTAGATAATCTTTTCTGGATCCCTATTCAGCTTAGATAGGTCCTGCAGGAGGAGACAAATAAATCATTATTAACCTACGAATTTGTCTGAAAAAAATCAGGCCGAAGGCTAGTTTCTAGAGTATGCTCAATGTATCTACTGACAAGAAAAATATCTGATTATTCTCATAGTGAGCACAAGAAACAGTATGTGTCAGCAAGCCACAGCTAAATTTGACGTTCTCACCATACTAAATCTCCATCACATTGACAACTCTTCTCAAAATTCAGATATAACTAGATGTGCATGTAGAATGGAGGTTTCTTGATGGGAAAAACATCTTGTAATAGCCCAACATTATGATTAGAGAGAGTTGTTATTCGAGCCGAGTACTTGAAGCTCGGACTTGACTCGAGCTCTTGTCGAGCCAAGCTGAGCTCGGCTCAGATTACATTGAGCGGAAAGCGAGCCTATCGAGTCAAGCCAAGCCTCATGGAATCACAAGAATTTGAGCTCGAGCCGGCTCGTTAGTAAATCTAGTATCTAACGAGATTGAGCTCGACTCGTTTATCAATATAAAACAAGCCAAGCTTTCAAGCTGAAGGTTTCTTTTAACAGCTCTAATTATGATACATCAACGTATGCTTCCTTTTTCTTTTTTTGTCGGGAATAGGGCTAAAATAGTTCTCCAATCCATTTTTATAATTCCCACTTTGCTTTTTTGTCTGTCCAATTTTATAATTTCTAACTCACACACACAACTAAATCTTACTCACAAACTTCCACTTTTTACATAAACAATCAGTTTTCCTTAAAAATCGTGACCAAGTCAAATGAGAATAAAAAAAAATGGACAGAGGGAGTAACAGTATTTAAAGCTGGATGATACGAGGGGACAAGTTGAGGAGAAGATTTTCGGAAATATCAGTTAATTAAGATAGCTATTATTTTGTTACACAACCAAAATACTTCACAATGGAGAGTCCAAAATTCTCTGAACCATGAGATGCTTCACAATTGTTTGGGAGAGGGGTTGATCTCATAAGTTCCTTACAATAGAATTCAAAATCAAAATCCACATGAACTTTTAAGTGATGTGGAACTGAAGAATTTAACAGTCATAGAAAAGAAAAAATCGAACAGCACAGTAAAGTGATGCATTGAAAGTCCACCGATGATTATTCCAACAGTGTATCATTCTTCAAGTTCACTTTTGCTTATGCATGTGAAACCAAGATTTTTTTCAGAAAAAGCACATATAATAAGATAGCTAAAGCAATGTTGGAAACAATAAATGGGTGTACCCTGTAGTGCTTGCCATCTATATATCTTGTTGCCCCCCTTGAGAGCCTATAGCGAATGCAATGTTTTGGATCCAATCTTTCAGCAACAGGATCAACATACTGCAATTGCAGAGACAAATATTTATTAGAGAGAGAGAGAGTATAATGTGATGTTGAAAATTAAGAGTTTTGAAATGTTGAAGTTGAACTCACCATATTTAGTTGGTCAGAATATATAACAATTTCATAATATTGAGCTAATTGCTCCAGAAAAGCATCTACACCTGGTCTTTTGAATGTTCTCCATCCCCTGTCTCGCTATAACAGATCACAAATACAGCGATTCAATTTTAGACAATCTGACTTGCAGAATGCAAGGGACGAAAAGACAACATACACAATTGCATCCTCTACAGCCAAGAAAACGAGGAGTAAAATATCCTCTCATTCTCAAGAGTAGGTTGGTGAGATGACCAAAAATAGTAATTTATCTGAACTAAGCACATAAGTCAATACCTTCCAATCAGAATAAATCAATGTCTCATTTAGATCAAGAACAAGGGTAAAAACATGCTGCTCCAAAGGATGCAAATCTGGCAGGAGCTTATCCGATGTTGGTTCAGTAAAACCCTACGATGAAGAAAGAAGACGAAAAGTGCCCAGTATTTCAGCAAGATATGAAAGAAATTTATAAAATTAAGCATCTTATATGGTGAATCTAACAAGTAAACTAGAAATATTCACTTACACGAACGTGTTCTTCAGTTAACCTCCTCAAATCAAGATACACTTCGACTAACTTAGCAGGAACTAAAACATATAAACATATAGTTAACATCCATAAATAAAACGACATACACTTCCAAGGGCATGATTAAAAAAATGATAGAAGGATACAGAGCAACAAAGAACTGTAATTCTTCATCCAGTTAAAAAAAAAGTTACAAGAGAATGTAACATTGAGAAACTTCACCTGTCATTGCAGCTGCACTTAGATAAGCCTTAAATTTCTGCATAAACAAAAAAAGAAAAGAAAATATTAGCTCATAACTTTTTATTCGATATACTTTCAAAGGTTAAATGTTGTTTGAGTGATTGTAGTTATTTCAACATAAGATAGTAGGTGAGCCATTCAAGAAATATTGAAACATTTCCTTAGCTAGTGAATGTTAGAGATCACACACAACGTGATATAGGGGCAAGTTTTGTCCTCTCCCAACCTACAAAAATTCTACAAGCCACTACCATTGCTATCCATACATTAAAAAACACCCACTTTCACAAGCATCCAAACGATTGAGTGTCACAATGTGTGAGAGAAGACAATGCATCAAATTGACAAATTGTTTCTAGATCCCATGTGATGTTCACTAAGACGCTGAGTGGTAAGCGTCTAAATATATGAATAACAAGTTTGGAGCAATAGGTATATACACCCTAGTCAGAGGGGAATGTTGAACAGTATTTGTCTAACTGTATCAACATACTCCAACGCAAATTAGTAGATCAGTCATTCAGAGAGAGTCACATATATATAATAGCGAAAATAGTAATTAAGATCCATCAGAAAAGTAACTAAGAAGGGGGCATCAGGCTTACCCTCAGGAAATACTATTTCAGACAAATTAAAATAGAATGAGAAAACATCATGTTGTTTCAATTGAATGTGGTGTATAGCAAATAATCAAGTTTGGGGTTTGCTTTTGAAAATCATATTCTCTGTTACAAAAATATTGCCATCCTTGTGGTATCACATATTATACACCACCAACTCCCTTCAAGAACATCGCCCTTAAAGTAGCAGTGATGGAAATATAAGTTATAACCACCGCTTCATGACTTAAAAAGCAGTACCAATAAGATGTCACATTATGTGTGTATGATTGCATTTGCTGAGAACTAACATATACATAAAAGCAAAGTAGGAAGATGCTGTCAGACGCACATCAGAAGAAGATGCATCATCCTCAATGGTAAAATTTGCAGATGCGCGAAGGGACTTAGTCTTCTGATCAATTTCATCCGATGAGTAGGCTGCAAATAAATATGATCATCAAGTTATACACATTAAAATTTTCAATATAGACATACACCGACTCCAATGATACAATCAATTCCCTTTATTAAAAAGCTTTAGATGAAACTGTCATTCCAAAGCAAGAGCACAACTCGTATCAATATCTGGATCATATAATATCCAATTAAGAAAATTGGCAGACTTGCAAAACTTCTGATTTAGATGGATGTAGCACATAAATATTGACGAAACAAAGCCTTTTCAAGAACACGAGAGATACATAAACACCTTGATTTGGAGCCTTAAGACATCTAATTCTACGTTGGATATTAATGCATCAAGAGAGAATAACTCCTGAACAATCCTTTCCTACTGCCCAAGAAAGGAACCAATTTATATTATCATAGTAAATACATACGAGAGGTCAATTCACAACTTAGGAGGTGTTTGCAAACCTAACTAACAACTTTTAAAATCACTTTGAAAATAAGTGATTCTGGAAGAGTTTTGTTGGGTTTGCAAACACCGCCTTAGAGCTTGTTTTCAAACTCTTAAAAAATACTCCAGTATCACTTTTTTCTCAATGCTTGTAGACTCGCTTTTAAAAAAAAATGCTTATGGGGTTGGTATTAGTTTGCAAACATCCCCATACTCACCAAGTAAATAGAGTTACTACCGTTCTGCAAAAATCATTAGTTGGATATCATCCTCCACCATCATAACTGTTCAATAAAACTTGGAAGATCTAAACTGAAATCCAGACAAACATAACACATATAACATTCATAAGGATTTGTAAACATATTCCTACTAAATTAAGTATCAGATGAGTGCGGAATTGAAGGAAATATAAGAGCAACCGATGAACAAAAATCGAATGCATAAGATTCAGGAAGAGGCTAAAAGATCAATATCAACTAATTATACACACCAAAAAAAAAAATGTTAATATCCAATTTCGGTGAATGTAACAATTCTTTAGACAAATAATGTCATCAATGTCACAAATGGTAAATAACATTCTCAATCATAACGATCTATAACGACGTAAACACCAAACATTGAAAAGGGAATTCCACTATTTACCTAGAAAAAAGTGGGAAATAGTCACATCGATTTGGAATTGGAGGAGATATAAAAAGATGCATACCGTAGGTAGCATAGCCGGCAGTAGCAACACCACCAGTGAGGGCGGCGGCGATACCATACTTAAGAAATCCCCATGAATTCTTCGAAACCTCCTGTTGCGCTGGAGGCGGCGGACCATCTACCGGCGGAGGCTGATCGCTGAGGAGTGAGGAGGAGATTATTGATTCTTTGGAGGGCTCTGAGGTAACAGTAGAGGAAAATCTGCGATTATTCCTCGAGATTATTGAGAACAGACGCGACTTTGATCGCAGTAATGCGGACATTGTTAGATTTTTTGGTCGAGCTCTAATTAGGGTTTTAGATTTACAGAGTGAAGGCCTGGGGTTTTGGCCAGGTGATGTTTTTGGACGGGTGAAGGTTTTGTTTTGAAAGACGAAAATATCCCAGTCTGTTGAGTAAAGTTGTTATGTTTAGCGTTTTCTAATTAGCGATTTTAGTGTTAATTCGGCGGCTTCTACAAGCAACTTTCTTTCCTTGGAAATTGCAAATGGCAGTTTATCTAAAAAAAACCTTTGAACTAGAATCTTCGAGTTTAATATCAATATTTGGGCCTTAAAAACCTTTGAACTAGCATCTTCGAGTTTAAAATTAAAATTTGGGTCTTAAAATTTATACTAACAAAAACACTAATCATTCAAATACATATAGGAGTAATAATTAAGGGGGAATAGTGTGAATAGATTCTTGGTATAAAGTTTCATACATTCACGGACTAGTGTAATAGAATAAATGAAATTTGTGTTGGACAAGAGATTGTCTCATATGAGTTTTTATCAATAATTAATAATAACAGTATTATTCTTATCAATTAGGGGTGTTGGATTTTATTTTAATGAGAATGAATAGAGTAATTAGTAGGTTTTGTAAATAGTAGGCTCATTTAAATTTGGTCATGTTTTGCTTGTACCGATTAGCATGTGAGCTAAACTGGACAATCTACTAGATCAGCCAGCTTGAATTATTATTTTTTTTTAATTTTTTTTAAATATTTGTGTTTAATTTAAAGATTGAAAAAGAAGATTTTTTTTTTGTTACGGGAAAAAGAAGAAACTTGTTATAATTTTTATTGTAAATGTTGTAATGTGGTGACTCATTTCATAAGATCAAACACAGACTATTAAAATATACAAGTCCAATGTGACAATATGTTCATACCATCAGTAGAGATCGAGAACAAACAATTTATTACATATATTTTGCTGTTTCAAATTTTAAATTAGGACTTAATAATTTATTACCACATTCATTTATGCCAAACTACCAACTGAAATATAATTGGTTTTGACTAGAATTATTATTTATTAACCTAAGGTTTCGTTTGAATGGAGGGACTTGATCTATGAATTTTAAATTCGACATTCAAATTCATTCCACTTGTTTGGATTATTAATGAATTTTAAATACTTAGATTTTTGTTTACGCAATTTTTAATTAAAGTTGAGAGGATTTTAAATCCTTAATACCAGTGGCGGATCCAGGATTTAAGATTTGGGGTACGAAAAATATTAAGTAAAACACTACTCATTTCATTTCGTCGAAAGTTGTATACTCATCTTTATCTTTAGACATTGTTGAGAGAGAAAAAAATATAATGAAATGTGAGAGAAATATGTTTACCAAAAAATGAGTGAATAGTTTTCGTTGTGACGAATAAAAATGAAAAAATTGATTAACTTTCACTAGAATGGATAGAGTATTTGATAATAAAAGTAATACACTTGATGCAACTTAAATAAAAAAATTGTATAACATCATTTAGCCGGTAAAGACTGAGGAGTAATGTGTGTTGACTGTGAGAAAATTTAAGCAGATTTAAAATATTGGATCATCTTTCATTTTAGTGGGAGCAAAAAGTTATTTCTGAACCTTTTTAATTTGGGTTGAGAAATAAAATGGGGATGCAATTAACAAAATTTAGGCAACAATTAATTAATTAATAATTTTTTTTACCTAAAATTTTAAAAAAAAAAAACATTTTGGGGTACAGCTGTACCCCATGTTCTTCATTAGATCCGCCCCTGCTTAATACCTACTCAAATCAAATCTCTTCATTCAAACACAACCTAAAGTGTATTTATGTCATATACATTGGCCATGTTCATAATTTTACATACGGACTAATCATGCTAAACAACAACTTCGTTCAACTTTATAACTACGCATTGAAGATGAAATTTGAAAATTCAGTTAAAAAAATATGTTGTATCTACTAAACCTGAGATAGGGGTGTATCTATTAAGGGCATTTTAAACATTTTATATTTATTTAAAAAAACATAAATGGGTGTATACAACGAAGATGAAGGTCCAAATAACCGTACCCTTCAATTTGTTCAGCTCAGCACAACTTTAAATTTTTGGGCCAATCGATATTCTTGGATGGGAGCGGTTATAGACACCCACCATTGTATTGAGGACACCCACGAGAAGTTTTTTTTGGAAAAGGGAGTATGTAAATGGTCTATTTTGCCCCTCCTTAAAATTTTTAAAAAAAACAGCGGATGAGTACACCCACCACTGTATCTATCGCGGGAAGAGCTAACGTCGATCAACATTCCACCTCCAAACTTTCCAAAAACGCCGTAGACGATTTTGCTTGTGAAAGAACTCGAAAATGGCCGATAGTGATGCAAAAACGACTCGTGGGGGTGCCAAATATTCATTAGTAAGTTGTTTAGCATGTTTTCAAGGTTTTTTAGTTTTGAAAAATGGAAGTTTTTTTATGTGTAGGGTTTTGTTGTATTTTGGTAGTTTAATCTTGTTTTTTTTGCATAATATGAGTTTATAATGGTATCTAGTTTAAATAGGATGCATTTAGGACATACATTTTGACAATATGAATGACATTTGCTTGAAACGAAAAAAGTCCTTATTCGCGTCTGGTTTCGCGAAGAAGACGACGATGTTCATGTTTTTTTTTCGAACATTGGTCATTTGTTTTGAAGACAATTTCGAACATTGGTCATTTGTGTTGAAGAAAATTTCGAACATTGGTCATTTGTTTTGAAGACAATTTCGAACATTGGTCATTTGTGTTGAAGAAAATTTCGAACATTGGTCATTTGTGTTGAAGTTATTTTCGAACATTTGTCTCTTGTTTTGATGTTATTTTCGAACATAGGTCATTTGCATGGAATAAAATTTCGAACATTTGTCTCTTGTTTTGATGTAATTTTCGAACATTGGTATTTTGCATGGTAGTTATATTCGAACATTTGTATAATTTTCGAACATTTTAATTTCAGGATTTGAATGATGATAAGGATGATGTTTGGGTGGATGAATATGGAGTCGAAGAGGAATATGATGATGATGATGAGTGGTTGGAAGAATCTGCTATTCAACAAACTGAGAATGATGATGATGAGTGGTTGGAAGAATCTGCTATTCAACAAACTGAGAATGATGATGCTATGGATCCTGACGTCCAGGATCGTGAAATAATTATGGATTACACGGACGTCTTCACGAATATGGCTTTGTTTGAGTCTCGTGACGCACTATTGTCTTGGGTGCGTCGTACGGGAAAACAACACAACATAGTTATTGTTGTGAAGCGTTCGGATAATGGAAAAGGGAATAAAAAGGCACGTATTTTCTTAACTTGTGAGCGTGGCGGTGCGTATCGTGAAAAGAAGAAGCCCGCGACTCCTAAGAAGAAGGCTAAGAAGAATGAGGGGGAAGAAGGAAAGAGAGGAAGGGTTACGGGCACCAAGAAATGTGGGTGTCCGTTTTTGTTGAAGGGTACAGAAGAAGCTCAATGTGAGTGGAGATTGGAGGTGAAATGCGGTACACATAACCATCCAATATCCCATTACCTTGAGGGTCATTCTTATGTCGGCCGTCTAACTACCGAGGAAGAGGAGTTCGTAATTGAAATGTCCAAATTACACGCTCCTCCTAAATCTGTATTGTCTAGGTTGAAGACGAAGAATGTGCACAATCACTCGACTCTTCGAACGATCTACAATGCAAGGTCGAAGCATAGAATCCATCAATATTGTGGACGTAGTCAGTTGCAATATTTGATGAGTCAACTTGTCGAGCAAAAGTACTTTCATGCCACGCGAAGATGTGAGAAGACAAACACTCTTAACGAGTTGTTTTTTGCACATCCCGTCTCACTCCAATTAGTGCACGCTTTTCCAAAGGTCCTCATGATAGATTGCACATACAAGACGAATAGGTACCGGTTACCTTATTTGGAGATTGTGGGAGTTACATCGACTGGGATGACATTTTGTGTTGCGTCGGTGTACCTAATGGATGAGAAAGAAGAGAATTATCAATGGGCATTGGAGGTGCTTCGAGACGTGTTGGGCTCATCTTCTCTTCCGGATGTTATTATCACGGACCGTGAACTTGCATTGATGAATGCGGTGGCCAAGAAATTTCCAAAAGCCCGTCATTTTCTTTGTACATTCCACATTGATCGGAATGTGTTAGCCAACTGCAAGGGTGAATTTAAAGATGTCAAAAAATGGGAGGTATTCAACTTTTATTTCAACCGTTTATGGAGGTCCGATACCCCGTCTGACTTTGAAGAAGCTCTTCGAGAGTTTAAGTCCAAATTTCCAAAGAAGCCAGTGAATTACGTGTTGAACAGTTGGATTACCCCTTATAGAGAGAGGTTCGTAAGGGCTTGGACGAATGATTTTATGCACTTTGGCAATACCACAACCAACAGGTATGTTTATACTTTTGTATTTATTTAAAGAAATTCTTTTATTTTGTAAGTTGTTTAACGTTAACGTTTTAAATTTTCGCTTATCAGGGTAGAAAGCCAGCATGCCGCCTTGAAAAGGATGCTTGGCAATTCATTAGGAAATTTTGAGACATGTTGGGAGAAATGCCACACTCTATTCGAGGCATGCAATGTTGCAATTAAAGCCTCCTTCGAAAAGAGTTTGAATGTGGCCCAACATAGGTACTCGTCAAATGTTTTTGATTATTTACGAGGGGTGGTGTCATTGGTGGCTCTAGAAAAGATCTTTGATGAAATCAAGGTTATCAAACAACCTGGATTTGATCCTAAAGAGTGCCAACATATCTTGAGGAAGGTATACGGTTTGCCCTGTGGTCATGAGATCGAGGAGTATGTTTACTGTGACAAACCGATACCCGTGAATGCCATCGATCCCTTCTGGAGGAAGCTGGATATGGAGCCTACCCCAACCACCACACTCGTGGATGACCCTCCTATCATCCATAACAAAAATCGGTTTGAAGATGCCGTAGACGATATGGCTGAGGTGTATAAGTGCTTCTCTGCGGAGGAGCAACTCATCTTCTTGAAGCGTATGAGGGAGCTTGCAAACCCCGAGACTACGACTCTTATTGAGCCACCCCCTAAGGAAGACACTCGTGGTCGACCCAAAAAGGGAAAGGGAAAGGGAAAGAACATGAAGAAGTCTGATGCGTCCACCAAACGTGAGCCGAGCCTATTTGAGGTAGTAGAGAGTCAAGTTGCAAGTTGCTCGGTACAAAAGAAGCAGGTGGTGATCACAGTAGATAACTCGCTCTCATCCCCGTCCTTCCAGAAGAAAGGGATTCCAAAAAAACAACCGGTAATTCTCAGCCCTTGCATGTTTATTTTGGTGTTGTTGTAGATGTATAATATTAAAGTATAATATGGTTGTAGATGTGTTTATCTTTTTGGTTATGTGTAGATGGGTGTATTTTGGTTGTAGATGGGTAAAATTTTTGGTAATGTGCGTAGGTATCCCGTCGGCGTACCCGACAATCCCAAGGAATGGACTTCATCGGAAATTTACCGATCCAGCATCAACCGTACATTATCGACATCAAGAACGTTAAGGGTGACGGACACTGCGGTTTTCGAGCAGTGGCTGGGCTTATGGGATTTGGTGAAGATGAGTGGGCGAGGGTTCGGATGGACTTGATGAGCGAACTGTCCCGCAATCTAACGTTGTACAACAACGTGTTCTTGTTGAATGATTACGTCCATGTTGTGCTTCAAAAATTGAATTGCTTTACGGAGTTTGCACATAAAAAACATTGGTTCGGGTTGCCGTACATGGGATATCTAGTGGCGTCACACTATAATGTGGCGGTGGTGGTTCTTGATACCCGTCTATCCCTTACGTATCTGCCGTTCAACAAAGAACCTCCTCAAGAACCGAGGAGTATTTGGTTGGGATTAATTAATGAGAATCATTTCGTCCAGGTATTTGATTGCATTAATTTAATGAATTTATTTACACGTATATGTTGCATAAATAACACATAAATCTCGAATGCGTGTAGGTCATAATGGGTGCTGGGCGCACTTTGCCCCCGGTCATTACTTCGTGGAAGCATGAGGGTCAACACATTTCAGACGGATGGAAAAATGCATATGCGTCCGGAGGAATTAATTAGATGATAGTGTATGGACGTAGTTACCATCTTTTTGTTAGTTTTTGTGGTTAGAAACTTTGGAATACTTTTGTCTTTTTGGTGTAATTTGTGTACAAATTGTCAACAAACAACATTCATAGATAATTTGTGTACAAATTCTGGATGTGTAATATTTTTGGAACATGTATACGGTTTCAACGTTACAATTCCTCTATTTTTTGGAACATGATTTGTGTAATTTAATTCCTCTATTTTTTGAATGGTTTATCGTGCTTGACTTTTGAATGAGGCACTACAATTGTGTTAAAAGTATAATATGGTGTATAAAACCTATAGTTGGGATCATTGGAGGTATGTTCGAAAAGTTCCTGTAACAAACTTTTTTTCGAACATTGGAGGTATGTTCGAAAAAAAGGTCCCAACAATTGTTCCATGTTCGAAATATTGTTCCCAACAATTGGTCCATGTTCGAAAATAACGTCCCAACAATTGTTCCATGTTCGAAATTTTGTTCCGCGAGTTTTACTTGGTCGAATTTTAAACCAAAAGTTGCTGTAACGAACTTTTTTTCGAACATTGGGGCCATGTTCGAAAATAAGTTCCCAACAATTGGTTAATGTTCGAAAATTTGTTCCCAACAATTGCTCAATGTTCGAAAATTTGTTCCGCGTGTTTTACTTGGTCGAATTTTAAACCGAAGGGCAAGTGGAATGAGTTGGTCTCTTCGTGCCATCTCTCAACGAAGGTTGTGATAAGGTTTTTGTTTGAATACTTGTAAGCTGCACGTCTAATATGAATCAATTTAGATCCTCTCAAAAACCTCCGCCAATGACGCCAATTCTTTTCATCATCGAACTCCCAATTCAATAGTTTGGTCACATGACAGTGACACTTCAACACATCTCGCTCCTCATCTAACCATATGTATTTGGCTACATGCTCTTGGAAGCTTGTGAGAAGGGGAGGTGAGGTTACAATTTGCCGATCAACTTTCTCAACTCTTCTTTCTTTCTCTCCCTCATCGTCTCCACCACTGGCTCCCTCCGCCTCTCCCTCATCCTGTTCCTCGTCCTCTCCCTCATCGTTGCCCTCCTCCCTGTCTTGATCATCTACCTCCGATTCTTGTGGAACGACCTCTTGTGGAACGGGCTCTTGTGGAACAGCCTCTTGTGGAGCGGCCTCATCGGTAACATGTTGCTTCCTTTTCCTGTTGGAAGCAGTCGGCCGAGCCCTACTAACACCCTCTAAGAAAACATGAACAATATGAAACAATTAGCAAACAAGCAATGTTCGAAAATGTGTTCAAAACAAACAATCTATGTTCGAAACTTATCCCCCAACACATAAGCCATGTTCGAAAATAAGTTCCCAACAAACACGCCATGTTCGAAAATAAGTTCCCAACAAACACGCCATGTTCGAAAATAAGTTCCCAACAAACACGCCATGTACGAAAAACAGTTCCCAACAAACACTTCATGTACGAAAAAAAGTTCCCAACAAACACACCATGTGCGAAAAAAAGTTCCCAACACATAATACATGTTCGAAAATTATCCCCCAACAAACAAGCCATGTGCGAAAATAAGTTCTGGACACCTACTCAATGTTCGAAAAACCAGAAGTAAACGTTTAATTTCTTCCTAAACCATGTCAATTAGATGCCCATTGGTTTATTTCCATCCTAACACATCAAATATTGATACATTGTACCCATAAACATGATTATAACACAAAAACCTACCTTAATCAACACATTCATGAATTAACACAAAATTCAAAAAACAAAACTTAAATCATGAAACCCTATAACAATAGAATCAATGTTTCAACAAGAAAACACGTGTTATCACAACACTAATTCTAAATATAAGCAAGAAGAACTAACCTTTAACCATTTTTGCAAAAAAGAAAAAAAAATCGATAACGTCCTCTTCTTCTAAAAAAACGACGCGCCGCCCGTGTCTCTCTCTATCTTGTTCGATGTCGCCGGGGGTGTCTCTCTATCTTGTTCGTTGTGGCCGTGAGAACGGAGAGAGTGGGGGAGAAGTTTGAGGCAGAGGGGGGAGAAGAGGTGGAGTGAGGGAGAAGAGGTGGAGTGGGGGAGAAGAATGGGGGAGATGGTGGGTGTACCGAAAGAAGACAGTGGAAGGAGGGAAATTAAGTTGGGGGGCAATTTTGGCTTTTCCCCGTGGGTGTCCTCATCCGAACGGTGTGTGTCCTCATCTCGTGGGTGTCCTCAATACAATGGTGGGTGTCTATAACCGCTCCCTTCTTGGATTGAGTCGAGCCAACTCATATTTTCATCGGCTATAAAAAAAGGGCGCGGCTAAAGGCACCCTGGATTCCTATGAGTACACCCAGAAGATGAGGACACCCACAAAACAGATGAGGGCACCCACCTGGAAAATCAAAAAATGCCCTCTATTCAATTAAAACCTTCCTTCCTCTTTCTCCAACCATTCAGACACCCACATATTCTTGCGCTGCTTCGCCGGCACGGCGCGCGGCACCCATCCCTCCGTTCCGCGGCCGCCCCTTCCACTCCCCGTCTCGCGCACGGCCGCACCCTCCCATCGCCGTCCCACGCACGGCCGCCGCCTCCCCTCCCCTGTAAAAAAAAAAGAAAAATCTTCAGTGGGTGTCTGCAACCCTCGCCGCCGCTTCCCTCAGGCCTCGCCGTCGCCGTCTCTCCAAGCCATCGTCGGCCGTCGCCTCCCCTCCTCCCCACAGTCGCGGCCGCCCTCCCTCCTCCCCACAGTCGCGGCCGCCGCCCACCCCCTCCTCCCCTTCGCCGCGGCCGTAGTACTCCTCTCGCCGCCGCCGCCGCTAACAGGTAAGTTTAGGTCTGAAAAATTAGAAAAAATTAGGGTTTCTGGTTTTTTTTAAAGTTTGGGAATTATTTTCAAACATAGGGCGTTTGTTTTGGAAAAAATTTCGAACAACTTGAGTTTGTTTTGGAAAAAATTTCGAACAAGATGTTCGATTTTTTTCCGGACAAATTTAAGTTGTTTTGAAATTTTTTTCGAACATATTGTGTTTGTTTTGGAAACAATTTCGAACAACTTGAGTTTGTTTTGGAAAAAAATTCGAACAAGAAGTTCGATCTTTTTTTTCGAACAAATTTGAGTTGTTTTGGAATTTTTTTCGAACATATTGAGTTTGTTTTGACAAAATTTTCGAACATGTTGAGTTTGTTTTGAAATGTTTTTCGAACATGTTGAGTTTGTTTTGGAAAAAATTTCGAACATGTTTGTTTTGGAATTTTTTTCGAACATTTGTTGTTTTGGATTAATTTTTGTTGCAATTTTGGAGTTTTTTTTGTTGAATAATGGTGGTGGTGGTGGTTGAGGAGAGGTGGAGGTGGAGGTGGTGGTGAAATAGAATGAGTGGGTGTACTCATTCTTATTTTTTTCATAAATTTTAACCTAGGGGTATATTGGACATTTCACAGGTTCTGAAAGATAAAAAAAATGGTTGGTGGGTGTACTCATAGGAAATCTGGGTGCTTTAGCCGCGCCCATAAAAAAATATATATAGTCCAGTCTAATTTTATTATATTATTTTTTAGTAGAAATATTTATGAACTAAATTTAATTTTTAGAGACAACAATCATGCATATGAATACATAACTCACCAAGAGTTCGAACAAAGAATTTGATCAATCAAATTTAAATTGAGAATATTTATTATAGATATCCAATGTCATTATGTCATGGATAATAAAAGAAATTAAGTGTACTGTAAATGATTTTTTTTTATCAAACACGAGAATTTGCAGGAATCGGAACACATAATTTTAGAAAATATTTCAAATACTTCAAATTAATAATGTATATTTGAAAATATAAATATCAAATTTGCACCAAATTGACCAATTTGATCTAGGGATGTCAATTTCAACCCGGTCCGCCCCAACCCGACCCGTGCTATTTGGGTCGCCCCGCACCGGACCCGTATTGAAATGGGGCGGGTCCGGGTATCACCCTCGACCCGTGAGCCGAACCCGTGACCCGTTTTTATATTAATTTTTTATATATATTATACATATAAATATAATATATCTTCAATATTTTGATGTTTATTAATATATATAACAATAATTCACCTTCATAAATGTGAAAATAAATTTATAAACATGCTTCTAACACTATTTTATTTATTTTTCAATACAAGTCTAAATTTTATGTTATATGTTTTTAAAAATAATTATTAATTTTCAAATTTTTTTATAAAAAAAATTATAATGGGTCGCCCCGATTTGCCTCGGCCCGCCCTGTGACCCGAATGGGTCGGCCCGACCCGGACCCGAATTGAAACGGGTCGGGTCCGGGTATCTAGGTACCCGACCCGGCCCGGCCCATTGCCGTCCCTAATTTGATCCCCTCCAACCTACTTCAATCGGCGCATATATATTGGACATGCAGTTTTAACACGGTTTTCCCTTCACCCAAATCTTCCTCAACCACCATAGATAGTTGTCATCGAGCATCACATTGTCATCGCCGTCAACACAAAACCAACGTTAGACTGCCTCACTGCGATTGACGTCCTTTAATCTACACATAACTCGTCGATGCTTCACAACTTCAAAGGTAAACCTTAATGAATTTTAATATAGTAATATAGTAATACACACAATTCAACTCATTTATTATTTTATACATAAAATTTTACTAAATTTTCTTTGTTACTTAACTTTCTTAAAAAGTGTGTCCTCTCACATGTGAAATTTATCCCGAAAGGGAGAGAATAATTGAAAAACACTTCAAAAAAAAAAGTGGGGAAGTTATATGCAATTAGCTTTTAGTACCCGTAGGGGTATTTGTGTAAAACAAAAAGACACATCCCAACTTTGAATATGCCTACATATATCTATAAAAAGGCAACACCCCATCCTTGCTCGAGGCACATACCAACTTCAATTCTCTCTCAACTAAAAAATGGACCCTAAAAAACAAAGGGAAAGAGATGCAGCAGCTTCTTCTCAACATGAACTAAAAAAGATGATCCCTCAGCTATTGCTCTCACTTTCTCTATTTTCCTTCATATTTTCCTACTCCTCATACCCTACTCCTCCTAGTTCTAAATCCCAATACTCTTTACACGCACTACTCGGCAAAAACTCCCTCTTTCTCATATGCAACGCCCTCTTGGTTTTTCTAGCCAAAACCTCCGGTTTTATTTCCCCTCCCGATCTCGACGATGACCTGATGCACAAGAGCATCGGGGATACCCTGCAAACTGCCCTCGAGAAATACGTACTCGAGGACGTTGCAGTTCACGACAAAACAAAAGAAGAAGAAGAAGAAGAAGAAGAGGACAAGAGTACTAGTAGTGAAAGGAGTGCAGGAGAAGTTTCCATCTTCATTGCAGAGAGCGAAGAGGATGAATTAGGAGGAGACCGTGATTTGGAAGATCATAAAGATGATAATCATCAGCTCCATTCGAATACGTTTTGGCTTTTCGATGATGACGAAGATCAAGAAGACGAACATGAAGATGAGGATGAAGACGAAGAGGAGGAGATGAGTACAGAAGAGTTGAACCAAAAGGTAGAAGATTTCATTAGAAGGATGAAGGAGGATATTATAATTAATGAGGAGGCTAGAGTTAGACAGAAGAAGAAGAATAATATGGTGATGCTCAAGTAATTAATTTTCCACTTTAATAGTACTAGTATATGCTGTGTAGGGATGCTCAGGGTATTTTTTTCTTTTTAAATAATTTTATTAGTTCTTCTGTATAGACTTTTTTGGTTAAATGCAAACAGATTAATATAATATACATAGATCGTTGCTTATTTTGTGCAATTGTGTTTTTTTTTTTTTTTTTGGGGGGTGGGGGGCGGGGAGTTTTGTGCAATTGTGGATGTATATATTGATTAATTTCTAGTGTTAAAATAGAATTGCTTAACAAGTTTAATTGTCAACTCGCGGTCGAATGTCTGAAATTTCTTTTCAGTTAATTTATTCGCATAGTCACTTATATAGATTTAACTTTGCACAACCCTTAAAAAAGACCTTAGACAGCGGTTTTAACAGCTGTGCAAGACAGCTGTTAAAAAACTGCTATCTAAGAAAAGCACTTGAACAGAGGTTATTAATCGCATTGCAACTGATGCATGGACAGCGGTTACCGCATTTTAATATATATATTTTTATAATAATTATTTTATATTTTAAAAATTATGCTTATACAAAACCAAAACTTATACCACTGCAATATTACATATACGATCAAATACCAAAACATCAAATAAATAAACATACATATACATACGTCCAATATACATCAAAAACATGAAACTTTTTAATATAGATCGCCTTATTTATTTTTTCAACTACATCGCTTGGATTAATTAATGATCTAAAGATCAACTCGACCAATCAGTAAACATGCCAAAAGGAAAAAAAAAAAAGATCGGATAATTTAGTTAAACTATTGGATGCTACTCATTGGCATTGATGAAAATATTCGAAAAATATTTTCAATATATCCATGTTACGTGGTCATCTATCGATATTGAAAAGAATCGATATTTTCACGATATTTATAAAGAAATAAATAATATCTATAAATATTAGTAAACACTAACAATATCATTCGAGTCTAATATCGATAGATTTCGAAAAATATCATATGAAATAACATTGTATATTATATTTTTTATAAATTTATCATGAATGTAAAATGTATTCAAATTGTTTTGTTAATTTTATGTATTAAAGATCTATTATTAAATTTTTAAAATTTACCGATATCGATATATTCATCAATATTTTAAAAAATTTATATGTCAAGAATTCCAGTCGATTAGACGTCTCCAACCAAGTAGAAGACTTGAAGATATAAGAAATAACCAGCTAAGATAGTAATTCGAAAAGTAATCAACGAGACAAACAACACACAAATGATTTAAGTGGTTCGATCAATCTACATTCACTGGACCAAATGAGTACTTCTTTGATTGATAAAGAATGTTTACACACTCATTCACTCGAAATATGATATTTTCTCACTTCTCTCGTGAACTCACACAACTCAAACATTACAATCGTACTTGCATCCAAAATCAACCTTTACAATGTATACATACAAGAGTATATAAAGACCAAGGTAGTTGCTGCTGTTAGGAACTGATGAGTAGTTAGCAACCGTTTGCAACCGCTTGTAACAACCCATGTGCTCTGTTATTGCTCAACTGAAATGGTAGTTATGTCCTCAAGTAGTTCTAACTGTAATACAGTTAGTCAAACTAACTAACTTCCGTATTAGAAGACTTGTTCATAAAGATCAGATGACTACTACTCATCTGATACCCAACTCTTTTGTTCTGTGATTAAAAGCTGACTCTGCTGATAGACTTCTTACTGTGCTGATCTTTACTTTACTGTGCTTAAGTACTCTACTGAAGTACTGTGTTGATCTACTCTACTCATCTGACCAACTGTGCTGAACTCTAAACATCACCTCCTCAACTGATTGAAACCTTCAACTCATCTGATTTCGGCCTAAGTCATCTTATCTGATCCTATCAGCTGACTACATCAGCTGATTATGAGATTATGGGGAAAATTATTTTTTCAGGACCGCAACTTAGAGGGGTTTGCAAAAAGAGGACCGTAACTTTACGGGCTGGCAAAATTAGGCCCGTAACTTTTTTTTTTCGCAATTTCAGGACAAATTAGCCCAATCAACACAATTTCGGGCTAATTGAAGCCATTTTTGGGCCACATTTATTTATGGCAAAAAGAGGACTGTAACTTTTTTAATGCAATTTTAAGCCCAATATAAATATATAATTTTAAAATTTACTCTACCTCATATTCACTTCCTCAATTAGATCTTATTTTAATTATACAAATATTTTCTATAAAATTTAGAATCTAATATTTTAAAAAAATATATATATAACAATAATAAAATAGAGTATTCAAATTTTATTTATAATGTAAATCAATATAAGAAATTACAATATATGAAAAGTATGAAAATTTTTGTGGGACGAATAGCGTAGTAAAACTTAAAAAATTAATCTAAAAATGTTTTTTTTTAAAATAAAATCTTAATCTTAAAAAATAAAACTTAAATGTAGCTACGATCCACTGTATCACAAAAAATGTTAAATAAACTAATAATTTAATTTATTGAAAACGATATGGTAGAACAAATTAATAAAACAATAATTTTATTATCCACTATGATATAAGACATGAGAATGGATCTAATTTGATGAAGGGGGAGTATTTTTTAAAAATTATATATTTACTAGTAGAAGACCCGCGTAAAACGTGGGATTGAAGATAATTTATTATATTAATATTTTGACAAAAAAATTATAAGACGGACTCATACATATTTTTAACACATTCAAATTTTATGAAGTATTATAACCTTATTTAAATCATATTTTAAAATAAATACCATATATAAAGTAAAATACAAACTTAAGAGTAAAGTTCAATCTCATTCATGAAAGTCAATTTCACACCAAATATTCATTGTTTTAAAGTAACAATAAAAATGAAGGTTTTAAAGTTTATTTTATTATAAAAATTATATGTGATTTTACTTTAAAAAAAAAAATTCTTGTGAGGCCCTGTTTAGCTTCAAAAGAATGAAAATTAGTTTTATTTTTTATTTTTTTAAGATTATAAAAAATGCATTAAAATACAAACACGATTTTTAGAATTTAAATTGGTAAAAATTGGGGAAGATGAATGGTAGAAGAAGTGGTTAGACAAAATTTTAAACCTCTTAAAAAAATTGTTTTAAAAGGAAAAAAAAAATTATAAAATATGAATATTGAATTTGTGTTGAAACAAGTAGAAAAAAAAAGAAAGATTCAAAATTATTATAATAGGGATATTAATTTGTCCTAAGATTGCATTTAAAAAAGTTACGGTCCTCTTTTTGTCATAAATAAGTTTGGCCCGAACAATGGACCTCAATCAGCCCGAAATTGGGTTGATTGGGCTAATTTGGCCTGAAATTGCGAAAACAAAAAATTACGGGCCTAATTTTACCAGCCCGCAAAGTTACGGTCCTCTTTTTGCAAACCCCCCTAAATTGCGGTCCTAAAAAAATAATTTTCCCTGAGATTATGAGATAACATTCCCATTATAATCTCAGATATTTTCATCCTTGCAATTTGGATACCCCACATTCGAGAAATATTGGTAATTAAAAGAGAAAACTAACAAAATGACCCTTACTTGATTGATACAGTCTAATTTGCTCTTCTTTAAAAAAAATAAAAAATTAACCATGTACTGTTGTAGTAATATTTTTTCCTGCATTTAACATTATTTGAAACGTGCATGATTTTAAAAGGAAGAAGTATAATTTATTAAAATATCTCAGAATTTCAAATGTGGCTTTTTAAAAAAAAAAAAAAAACAAAGCAATATCTACTGATTTATATAATTCTTAATTCTCTTTTAATTAGTAGCATTACTTGACTATAAACTTCAACAAACCATCACAATTAATTCACATCACAAAATTAGTATGGTAAAACTATAATATCTAGTTTTTAGATTTACCCCAAAACTTATATGGAATATAGGTAATTAAAATAAATTTAAACAAAAAAATTACGGGTCAAACTTAATTAAAATAATTTTTTTCGTTTAAATATTATCTTATTACTACAAGGCCAAAATACACTACTACAAAATTAAAATTACCGTTGATAATTTAGACCGACTCATGAATTGATCGGGCCTAAAATATGGGAGCACAGCCTACCCTTATTTAGGCTAGTGGATCAGCACAACCCATGACTTGTAAAAATTAAAAAAAAAAAAAAACATTTCTAACAAAAATTATACATATAACAATCTTATTATCTGTTGGCCACTTATAATATGTATTTATATAAATAATTACTGTATAATTAACCATACATATTATAATTCAATCTTGTATTAAAAAACTCTAAAAACCATAAAACAACAGATTGGTCTAGAGGATATATTGAGCTCAAGTAAAAACTGTGGAGAGAAAATCCTCTTTAGAAACAAAAACCAAGAAAATGAAACTCTTCTAAACATAACAAAGAAAACTTGTAGAAGTCCCCAAGGAAATTTTGTGCAAGAAAACACACCAAAAAATTTGGAGGGCGTTCCCACCAAATAAGCTCTTTCGCGGCCATATTATATTGTTTGCCAATTTATCCGTCGTCGAATTTCCTTCTCTATAGATGTGTGAAACCATCAAATGCATTTGCTGCATCGCCTTCTTTATCTGATGCCAATTTGTCTTAAATCACTATTGTACCTTAGGACATTGAGATTGTAACAAACTCACCACGTAGGAGGAATCGCAATATATATACTATTTATATTAATTATATTATATTATATCAATAGTCAATGATTTCAGTTTTTTTTTTTTTTTGGTTATTTTTTAAAGATTTTTTTCTGATTTGTTTTTGTAAATTTGGTTATTTAAATCTTAAATTTTTTGAATGTTTGAAAATTTTGGTTTTTGGGTTTTTTACCGAAACCGAACCGAATATTTTGGTTCGGTTATTTTTCGATTTTGATGCAATTCGATTCAGTTTCGATTATGAATAGAATAATTCGGTTCGGATTCGATTATTGAAGCACATCCCTAGTGATAGACAACAATTATTGAGCAGTCCTGAATAAAAGCCCACAATATGATATACAATTACCCCATATTCCGTTTGCAGCTCGCCATCAAGCATCAAAGTATTCAACGACTAGCTAGCTTGCAAGCCTTCTTAATCTTATTGAGTATGTGGGAAAAATTTGTGTTTCGAAACCCCTTCTTAAGCTCATCCACTATATATTACTAATATACTAACTATGGAATTCATAAATAATGATCATAATCATTAATACACTACAGTACATAACAACTCCAAATAAAATTAAACAACTCATATGATCAAACTTAAAGTCAAAATAAAATAAAAAATGCAAAAATATTTAAATTTAATGCTCAAAACTACTCAACATCATCAAATTATCAATCATAAATGATCGGGCCAATCTGGTCGTCCACGATCCACCGAGCCAAATCAGTATGAATTTTTAAAGCCTATATTTTTCGAGCCCAACAAAAACTTAGTTTGTTTGGCGAATTCGCGGGTCAAAAACTTATATTAGCACAAATTGTCCTTATAGTAACATGATATTTTTAGTCTTGCGATCTGCGAACATGTCCAAAAATTAAATGTGTGTTAAGGTCTTTATAGTATCAAATTTTATCATTTTACTGTTTTAGTAACTTATTTTAGTCACGTAGTAAACCATCAAATTGTGACCCGCAAAATTTTTTATTGACCCCGATTTGGACTTATAGTTAGCAAATTTTTTAAATTATTTTTAACTAAATATATTTCATATGTAACCTATTTCACAAAATGTTAGTAATATTTTTTAAGGATAGAATGAAAGGCAAGTTGTGAAAAGAAGTGGTCGTTTTAATCAATTAAAGCCTCTTTATTTTCATATTCTCTTCGTATTTGGGCGGCGGATTAGAATCTTTTGGCGGCAAACCTTTTCTTTTATTTATGTTTTTCACTTTGAATCATATTCAATCATACATTCATGAGATGATTTTTTATTTTATTTTTTCCATCTTCTACAAGCATGCTATATGTAATTGTAAATAGGAATCTATTTTAGGATGTCGTACGAGTTTAAGAAAAAAAAATATTTCACGAGATTCAAATTAAATGCATCAAACTTATTTACTCAATATATAATTTGGTTTGAACTTCTCATTCTAATCAAGTGATAAAATTGAGATCCCTTGTATATTAATTTTCTAATAGTTCCTTTATTTACTGTGGGTCGAATTATCAAACTCTGATATTATTAAAAAAATTGTCTTATCTAAAAGTATAGACCGGTAGAAAAGGTATAGAATTAATTATTTATTTCCTAATAAATTTTGCAGCATTAGCATATATATGTTTTCCTTTCTTATTAAAAATGGTATATAAGTGGTCCACTGTTTATCCAACTACTACTCTTCCAACTTTAACGCAATCAATCTTGAATTGAAAATCAAATTATTCGGTCTTACTTTGAGTTCAATTCGATTTGGAATTTGGGGGCACCTTTCCAGATTCGCATGGTACTCACGTATCGAGTGTTTTCATAATTTGATTTAACCGACTAAGCAAGTACGGGTTGATGGTTCAATCCGTTGGACTGACGCTCTAACTGTTATAATGATTTTTTTTTAATATTTCATGTGTTACATTAAATAATATACTATGAACTTATAAAATTTAAAATTATTACTTCTAAGATTCGATTGAAATAAACTCAATATAGTTATAGACAACACAAGTTAAATATCAAACTATTGTCCATGCACCATAATCTATAATGAACTTTTAAATTTAAATATTAGATAATAAAATTTAAAATATGTAACACTGCAAAGTAAACATTCATCTCTAATCATTCACCTAAAAAAGGTAGTATCAAATTAAATTAAATTTACAAATTTACGGTGATCCTAGCCTAAAGTGTTCAAAACTTAAAATATTTAAAAATTAAAATTTTATTTGCCAAACATGTAGTTTTTTCGCAAATATATGCATTTATTAGAGGCTGATTTCAGTGATTTGGCAGTGGAACAACCATGTTTGTATAAATTTGTACAAGTTTAATATGGCTACAGTTTTTTGCACCTTTTGAATTAAGTAGTTCACTCCCTAATAATTTTTTTTTAAATTATATGTAAAATAACTATATGAACCTCATATCAATTTAATCAAAATACACTTTAATTATACACCCATGAACGCATAGCTGTCAAAGCTCGTCCCACCATTAAAAAGAGTGAGTCAGACCAAAAATTTCCCAGCTCGTTAGGAGGGGGACCTACACGGGCCAGTCCGTTTAAATCGGGCTTTGGCGGGATGGCCCGCTTCATTATATATATATATATATATTTTTTATTTTTTTTTTAATAATATTATTAATAAAAAAAACTCTAAAACCCTGGAAGCAGCACAACCGCCTCCCTTCCCTGCACTACACACTCAGCCACTTACAACAGATTATTAGATTAACAATAGCATATACAAAATAAATCAAATTTAAAATATTAAAATTAAAAAAATGATTAAATTTAAGAGACTTTATTGAGTTATCTAGCACATGCATTAGTGATGTACAAAGATTTTGAGAAAAAAACTCTCAGTTTTCTTATTTTCTTTATGAAAAGTCAACAATAACAATGATTAAAATATTTAAATACATTTTATTTTGATAACTTTTGTTGTTTGAACATTAACACATGTTACATTTGCATCGTATGCTTTTAATTGTTCATGAATTAATTAAATGTTGTATGTTGCCAACACTAATTAGGGTAAGTTGAATTAAATTTAAATAACTTTAATGGATTATATTTTTTCTCAACGAGGTTTAAAATGAATTGGTTAGAATTTTACCAGCGTGAGTTGATATACAAGATATTAGGAAACCAACATAAGTGCATGTTTGGTTCATGTGCAATCATCAGTTCAGAATACACAAATATTAGCAAGTGTAAAATGTTTGAGGATCCAAATCTTCTCGAGATCCAGTGAATGAAATAGCTAGATTCCTTTACATCTACGTACAATATAACTTTATCGACTTTGGTTGTCGGGACCCACAACATTAATGATAGTTATTTTATTCATCGTATACCTATAAATTAAATTTTATGATAAATGTAGCGAATTTGCAAAGACTTTAACACTCATTACATTTGCCACGTATGCTCTCAATTGTTCATGAATTTAATGTTGCTATCAATGCCAATTAGGGTAAGCTCACTTTTATTCAACTTAACTTGAATGATTATTTTTTCCTCAACAATGCTTGAAATGAATTAATTATTCATTTACCAACGTGAGTTGACAATTTAATAACGTTGATTCACGATTGTTGATCATGGAGGAAACATTTTTATATCAGTCGTGATGAAGCTAACATAAATACATGTTTTGATTCATTCAACCATCGGTTCAGGAAACACAAATATTAACACATAATAAATTATTTGATGATCCAAATCTTCTCGAGACTCAGTGTATGAAATAAATTTCCTTACATTTAAGTGTAATTTAACTTTATCAAATTTTGTTGTTTGGACCCACAACATTAATGATAACTATTTTATTCATCGTATACCTATAAATTAAATTTTATGGTAAATGTATCTGATTTGAATAAAATCTTAAATTTGAGTTGCACGCCTAAAAAATGTAAATTTAATTAAAAAAAATTATACCTTTCAATATAAAACACACTCTCTTATGAGACAAAGTTATATAAGGCAGGCCACGACACTTTGTGGACTTATCTAGTGTCATTATTAAGTATAAAGCTTTAGAGAAAGAACCGTCATTCATTTTTTATATAAAAAACAACAATAAAAATTGTAAAGATGTTTAATTGATTAAAAAAATTCTTGACTTTAATACTAATTACATTTGTCTTGTATGTTCTCAATTGTTTATGAATTTGAGTATGTTGTCAACGTCAATTAGGCGCAAGTTTATTTTATTCAACTTAATTTGAATGAGTATTTTTTTCCTCAATAACACCTTAAATGAATTAGCTATTATTTTACCAACGTGAGTAATTGTTAATTTAATCACTTCAATTCATGATACTAGTTATTGTTGATTATAGAGGAAACATTTTTATTCTAGACATGAAAAAGTCAAACGGAAGTGCATGTTTTAATTCATGCAACCACTAGTTCATAAACACAAATATTAACACGTGTTAAGTGCTCGGTGGCCAAAATCTTCTTGAATTTTGGTGTAAAAAATAGATTTTCTTACGTCTATGTATGGTTATTTTGACCAATTTTATTATTTGGACACACAACATTAATTATAACCATGTTATTCATCGTATACCTAAAACTTTAATTTAATAGTAAGTGCATCTAATAAATAAAATCTAAAATTAGAGTTGCCATGATTAATTAAAAAATGTTAAGTCTGTTATACCTAAAATATAAAAGTGACTCTCTTATCAGACAAAGTTATATAAGACGTGTCACAAGACTTTGGTGACTTATCTAGCTAATCAATAAAAAACATTTTCCAATAATAATATTTTATGTTGATCAAAGAGTAAACAGAGTAAACATAGTTCAGGTTAGTTCAAATTATATATCAAGCTCTATATAAAATTATCGATTTCTCCACAGTTTTAAAGTGCAGAAAGTTTTTTTTTTTTTTTTTTTTTTAACTACTTTGGCCTATTATATGCTAGCTTAAGTGTCCCTAAATTGTGAGTTTGTTTCATTCGCCTTTATGAAGAAATTGTTTATCTTTAGTCTAGTGAATTCATAATTTTGCCAGCTCAATTTATAGCTTCATTGAACACTATAAGGCTGCTTTTATTTGCCATAAACTTTGAGATTTATTTTTCATATTAATTTGCAGAAACACTAGATAACTTTTGATTTGATCGAACTCTAACAAAATGTTAAGACATTTAAAGATGTCAAAGGTTGTGATATGCTAAACGAGAGCTTGAGGTGGTTGTTAATTGAGTATCTAAGAAATCCTTCAAAGGCCAAAGCAGTGGCGGATGGAGAGGGGTACTTGGGGTACAGCCGTACCCCAAAATTGAAATTCACGAACTAATATGTCAGGTAAAAAAATATTATACCCAAATTTTAGTGTAAGAAAATATTCTACATTTATTAATAATAGAAAAGAAATTGAACCCAACTCAATTCTTCTAGCCAATGTTAATTAAAATATTAGGGTTTATATATATTATTATTGCTACATATATGTTAAATTAATTAATTGAGATTAAATTGTTAATGGATTGTTGCTTCGATTGTGAATTTGTTTATAGTAATCACAATAGTTGTAATTTTATTACTAACTATCAATTCAATTAGAAAATGAATGGTAATTTTATTACTAACTATCAATTTAATTAGAAAATGTCGAATGGTACACCTAGGTTCTTCTTGAATGACATACAACCAATATATAAAAGAGTATTATTTGGAGTGACATATGTTAAAGATAAACGGTGAAAAAATGTAGATCAATATCTAATGATTGTTTAATTACTTTTATTGAAAATAATGTGTTTCTACAAATTTTCAATGATGAAATTGATGATGCCACATATCTCATTAAAAAAGAAATTAAAATGACAATTTTACAAACTCCGTTGTATTTATATTTTGATCGTGTGTTTTTTTTTTAATTTTTTTTACATCGAGTTATATGACATTAAGTGTTTAATATTAATATATTATTTATAATATTTAGTACCCACAAATCTAAAATCCGATCCGCCACTGCTAAAAAAATTCACACGATCAATTTGAATAAATAAGTTTTTAGCCTATTTAAACTAAATTTGTTTATTGTTCAATTAAAATTATTTTTAAAATAAACAAACAAAATCAGAATCAACGCACTATTTTAACACAAGTCTCGGTCTCAACCTCAATCTCTTTATTTTTTGAATGATGTACACGGTCCACATATTTAACTAATTAACCCAAAATACAGAAAATCAATTAATCTAACTCGAACATAGATTATTTTTGGGTTGGTCTGCTATGGACTCGAGTGCATGTTGTGCACCCTAGTCCATGTTGCATTTTTCAGTTTTACTGACTTACATTTTTTGGTAAATGGTGTTGCACTTTTCAATTATTAAACTGTATAATAATATTTTTAGTTATAGTGACTTACACTTTTTAGTAATATTGTGTTGTACTTTTCAGTTTAATAACATACACTTTTCTTTAGATTAGGGTGCACAACATGCACTCGAGTGCATATTAGACTTTACCATTATTTTTATGTTGCGTTGGGTACGTTCGTTTTCTTATAGAAAGATAAATATTGTACTATTAGTTTCGGGTATTAATCTTTTTTTAACTTTCTTTTAGTAGTTATTTAATTTTTATAATTGAAGTAGTACAATTTATGCAAATTTGTTATATATATATATATATATATATATATATTATTTAAAAAAAAAAAATTCTAGGCCAACCCTCTATAGATTTTTGGATCCGATTCCGGTAAGAAACGTGACCAGTGAAGGGAAGAGGCTGAAAGAGTATATTTATACTCAAAAAGTGACATTTAAGTATTTGCTTAATCCATTCACTTTATAATTGTACGTGTAAATGGTGTTAAATGATACAATCTTGATATTAAGGTACAAAAATTAAAGTATAAACTTTTTCAAGCACACCGTATTCTCAAAATAAAGGTATTCTAGCTAAGTTGTTGGTTAATATGGGTTTTTTTACCAAAACTATTAATATTTTTATTTGGAAATAATAAAATGAGGGTGTTTTTAACAAAGGGCGCGGGAAATAATAAAATGAGGGTGTTTTTAACAAAGGGCACGGCTAAAGGCACCCGGATTTCCTATGAGTACACCCACGCGATGAGGACACACACAAAATGGATGAGGACACCTACGTGAAAATCCCAAAATTACCCTCTTATAAATTAAAACCCTTCTTCTCTCTTTCTTCTTCTCAAAATTGAGGACACCCACATCCATTTTTCTCTACACGTCGCGCCGCCCCCTTCTTGCGTTCCGTCGTCGTCGCCCGCGTCTGCAGCGCCGCCTCTTCGCCTCCCAAGCCACGCACGTCGGTGACGAATTCTCTCCCTCAGCCCCCCGCTTCTCTTCCTCTGCTCTCCCACGTCGCCGCGCCGTCGCCGCCTTAAAGAAGGACGCGGCCGCGCTGTTGAAGAAGAAGCCCGTTCGCACCCCTCCTCCCTGTTTCAAGTCGCCACCGCCACCGACGCCGTTCGAGGGCTGTCGCCGCCGCCACCACCGACGCCATCGACGCCGCCGCCTTACCGTCTTCCATTGTAGCCAAGCTTTTCCTTTCGTTTCCTTTACGAAAGCTAAACGGCACGCTACCCCCAAAACTTCTTCATTTCACTGCCTCCTACATTAAATTGATTATTATAGACTCTGTTGCCGCCGTTCGAGGGCTCGCCCCCTCCCCTTCATCGCACCGGTAATTTTTTTTTTTTTTACAATTTTTACAGAAATTAGGGTTTGAAATTTTTTAGAAATTTTAGAAAAATTAGGGTTTTTAGTTGTTCGGCAATTATTTTCGAACATATTGAGTTTGTTTTGGAAAAAATTTCGAACATTTTGTGTTTGTTTTGGAAACAATTTCGAACAACTTGAGTTTGTTTTGGAAAAAAATTCGAACAAGGTGTTCGATCTTTTTTTTCGGACAAATTTGAGTTGTTTTGGAATTATTTTCGAACACATCGAGTTTGTTTTGGAAAAAAATTCGAACATATTGAGTTTGTTTTGGAAAAACTTTCAAACATATTGAGTTTGTTTTGGAAAAAATTTCGAACATGTTTGTTTTGGAATTTTTTCGAACAGTTGCTGTTTTGGATTTATTTTTGTTGCAATATTGGAGTTTTTTTTGTTGAAGAATGGTGTTTGTTTTGGGGGTGGTGGTGGAAATAATGATGTGAAATAGAATGGGTGGGTGTACTCATCTTCATTTTATTCATAAATTTTACCCTAGGGGTATATGAGACATTTTACATGCCCTGAAAGATTAAAAAAATGTTTGGTGGGTGTACTCATAGGAAATCTGGGTGCCTTTAGCCGCGCCCTTTAACAAAATAGGCATCATAAACCTTCCATGCACTAGAACACAAGTATCTTCCCCCAATACCGGCCCATTCAATTTTCAAAGAAAAACTTTCACCCCACCTCCATAGTACAACGTCTATTCATATTAACATTGATTGATTTGACATAAAATAGAAGAAAAGTTACTCCTAAATTCATTTAGCGTCTTAATTTTAAATTTTAGTTCAAAAAAATTTTAGAGTTACAATTAAGTTCAAAATTAAATATAATTGTATTTTTTTTTTAGGGTAATTAAATATAATTGTACAAATGTACATTTTAAGACCGAGTCAACGTCTATTGAATGTTAAAACCAAAGTAAATCTCTTGAAAATCGTTGCTACCTTGAATCACCTTCCAAAACCCCTCAATATTGCACCTTCAACCCAAAATTAAACACAAAAACATAAAAAAAATTGCTATAATCAAAATAAACTCCACAAACTCCCAAAAATACATACAACTCCATAAGATTATGAAAAACAAAAACAAGAAAATTAAACAGGATTATCATTACTTAGACTCTCCGAGCCTCTACACGACTGTGCACAATTGAACAAATATTTTGCATAAAGCAATAACTTTTTTTATCATACCCCCACCAACATAGCCCAATAGTTTAAGCACTTAAGTTTGTTTACTCCAAATAGGGTTATGCCTTAGGAATAAATTACTGATCAACCAATGAGCTGTTGATTGTGTTCAAACATTTTCATGTCATCTTCAAGCATGTTAACCCATGCTTCAATACCTTCTCCACATGGTGTGCTCATCAGTATCACCACATTCTTGAAAGGCAGAGTTGTCGTGCAAACCCAAACCGGTTTCCCCCAACCGAAATCAACATCGTACACCGGAAACCTACACCAACTGCTAAAATTACAAAACTCCATCCCGCCCTTGAAAAACAAATCATTCATATACTCTCCATTTTCCACTTTTTTTATGAAATCATTGTCGATACTTGCTATCGCGCCCCTTAACTTCCCCACCAACTCTGAATAATCGTCCTTTTCCTTTGAGAACAAAGCAATTGTATGTCTCCAGCAATTCCCAAACATGTGTTGTGAAAATGGTGGACTTTTTCTTGGCCTCAGGTTCACTGCATGAACAGCTGCAAACGACGTCGTTTCCATGAAACATCGCCAGATGTAGGAAGAAACAGCTTCAACTCTTGTCGGATTCTTGACTTGTGATCCACTGTGGAGCTCCTTAAGCTTTGCTAACTTATCCTTGTTGAAAACAAATCTTTTCGTCGCGATTTTTTCCTTTGTGATGCCAACTCTCTGAGTGAACTCCAAGCCTGAGAGGGATCTTGGGGCAAAAAAAGATGCAAAATCGAAGGAGGGTTTGGAAATTAGGGTTTTGCCACAGCAAGTAGCGGCCCATGCATTGATGAATTCCACCAATGACGTTCCATCGGCTATTTTATGCCATAAACATACGGCGATGGCAACCCCTCCACAATCGAAGAAGTTGATTCTTACTTTTAAGATTACTTTTTCATCATTTGCTAAAGACTCAACCAGGGCCGGTCCTAGCAATATTTGGGCCTGAATCGAACTTTAAAAAAAGACCCCGTCCCTTCATATTTTTTATTCTGTACGAACTTATAAAATATAATGTAAAATAATTTTTAAAGGACTGACATAATGTAAAATAATTTTTAAAGGACTGACAATATAGAATTTTTTTTACACATTTTAAAATTTCTAATTTTTTATCAATAGATTTTTTAAGATTTAAAGTTATTTAAAATTTTAAGAGATTTTTCAGATTTTTAATGTAATTATTATAATTTTTAGAAAATTTAATGAGATTTTTATAATTTTTTATTTAAAAAATTTTAGATTTTTTGAATTTTAGATTTTTTTTTTTTTTTTTTATAGGAGTAATTTTTAATGAGATTTTTAGAAATTTTTAATATCGTTTTTTTTTATTTTTAAATTTGATTGATGTAAATTGAACTATTTGTCCGAAAATTCAATTTTTCGATGAAAATGATGTAAATTGGACACTCTAAGACGTAAATTGAAAAAATGAAAACTTAAAAGATAAAAATTGAATTAGGTATTTGTTGAGACTTTTTTTCTCGTAGTTTTTCCTTCTCTTCTTCACTAATTCTTTTTACCTTTTTAGCATTATAGTTATAATATTAATATTTTATATTATAATATATATATATATATATATAAAAGATATCTTAAAAAATGGGCCCCTAAAAAAGTGAAATATTTTTGGACCTGAATCGATCGCCTCGTTGGCCTTACATTAGGACCGGGCCTGGACTCAACCGGTAGGAGTTTCTTCATTTCCTCCATGTTTGCCTCTTGTATAACATCCGAAACCCGCGTGTGAACACGGGCTTCGATGAATTCGGCTCCGGAATCATTGCAATCGATCAACGAATTTTCTTGAACTATCCCTCCCCCCAAGGGGTAGAAGATAGTCAAGATTTCGGATAAAGATTGTTTTAGCAATCCAGATATTTCTTCTGGAAGATGGTGGTAGAAGAAAATGAGGGGAACATATATGGGGGGTGCAAGTTGGTCTAGAAATGATAATTTCAGGGTTTTGAGATGGATTGGAGTTGCAATCATCTCCCTTGAGATTATCTCCACATTGGTCATGCCCATCTTTTAACAAATTTCTATGCATGTAAGCAACTTCAAAGTCACTACAAGAAAATAACGAAATTCCAACAGAAAAATTCCAACGGTTTTTTGCATTTTTTCCGTTGGAATCAATGATTCCAACGGAGAATCCAACGAAAATACGACCGTTGGAAAAGTGGGCGTTGGAATCATAAAATTCCAATGAAATTTCCAGCGGAAAAAAATTCCGACGGTACATTCCAACAGATCTTGATCGTTGGAATTTTCACCTGTTGAAATTTTTTCCACCGTAAATTCCATCGACAAGTCCAACGGTAATTTGTCGTTGGAATTTTTTCCAACGAATTTTAACCATTGGAATTTTAATTGTTGGAAATTATAAATGTAAATTCCTACACAAATTCCAACAACAAAAAATCGTAGGAATTTTTATTCCAACAGATATGTACTATTGGAATATTCAACTATTGGAAAATTTCCATCACAAATTTCATTGTCAATTCCAATGATTTTTTCCATTGGAATTTTATTCAAGTCAAATTTTTGCTATATTAAAAATCCATACCAAAATCAATCGAAATTAATTACACAACATACCATAATTCAAATATATAATCAAGTTCAAAAAATATATAATAACTTCAAAATCAAATACTCCAATTTAAAATATCCGGTGTCATAACAAAAATAATAAATTCTAAACATTACAATCATAAATGTCTAAGAGTGTTGATCACCCTTCCAATATTTCACATCACCAACAAAAATAAATTAAACAAATTATTCGGCATCATCTTCATCATCATAATCACCATCATTAATACCAAGGGCATGATCATCCTCTTCATTCTCAATTTCATTATCACCATTATCTATATTCCCTGCATCACGAGAAGACCTGAAGAAGATGCATAATGGTTAGCAAACAAATGTGACTGCTTGAAACTTAGATAATAACAAAATATCAAGAATTTTAACATTAGACATTTTTTCGCTAAGAAATATGATTAAAAACACAATTTTCTCATTTTCTAAAAATACTAAAAGTCTTATCTATCAAAATTACAAGCTCAAGAGATTAACAACTCTATATTATCACCGACTTATTTTATTATATTTATATACACATTACCCATATGACATATCGACATGTACTCATATAGCACAAACCGTCGTACATATAGGGCACATATATATAGATATACATATATATAGATATACATCAAACATCACAAACAATATGTAAATACACTAATTATACACACAACGCATATATATATATACTATTCACACATCACACACATATAGTTATATCATATATACACTCACACACCTCATACACATATCGATATATCATATATACACTCACACACACACACAACGCACATATATATATACTCACACATAGCACACTCATATAGAGATATATATACTCACACACAAATTGCAGTTTACAAAAAAACGAAAATAATGATAATAATAATTAATATTTACTTTCACAGTGAAAAAAACAAAAAAAAAAGAGAAAATAAAACTCACCTAATGTGCAAGGAGGAATTAGGTAAAGGAAAAGAACACACACAGAGGCACCAATAGACCGAAGGAGTAGAAAACTAGAAGGATTAAAAGTGATTTGGATATATGAAGAAAAAAAAAAGGAAGAAGTTAGAGTATATCTTTCTAGAAAATTGAATAAATCAAATCTTTGAAATTTTCCTAATTAAAATTTTGAGAATCCCGCCCTTCCCTTTAGCCTCCAACTAAATCTTTAGAATTTTTTGGATTTATTTATACTATATATAAATTTGATTGTAATATAAATTTCCATAATTTTTTTAATTTTAAAATTTTTCAAATTCAAAAATCTAGAAAATTTTGAGAATCCGTAATTAACAATTTTTTATATTTTTTTAATCTTTCAGATTTTTATATTTATCACAGTAAGAGACTTTTTTAACAAAATTATGAGATTGTTGTAAATTCTATTGGAATAATTAACAACAAAATTCAACGATTTTAGTCTATTAAAATTTTTGTTGGAATTATATATAAAAATATTCTTTGATTTAATGAAGAATTCCAACGGGTAAGTGTTAATGGAATTTTCGTTGGAATAATTAAAGAAAAATCCAACAATAATATGGCGTTGGCGTTGGAAATTCCGTTGGAATTAGATATAAAGTATAATTTTATTTAGAAAAATCATTCCAACGATCTAATGTCAATGGAATTTTCATTGGAATAATTTAAAAAAAAATCCAATGATATTCATGTCGTTGGAAATTTTGTTGGAATTAGACATAAACATATAATTTAATTTAGGATAATCATTCCAACTGTCTGGTGCCGTTGGAATGTTTGTAGGAATTTATTTTTTTAAAATTCCAATGCCTTTTCCAACAGTAAATTCCAACGGTTACCACAAGATGTTGGAATCTCCGTTGGATTTTTCCAACGGTGGCTTATGTTGTTGGAAACACTGTTGGAATTTTTAAAATTCCAACGATTTATTTTTCTGTTGGAATTTTTCCGTTGGAATTTCACTGTTTTCTTGTAGTGAGTGTCACTCTCTATTTATAGGTTAAAAGTAATTTACTCTGCAGTAGCCACTTGCATAATCACAAATTTGACTTTTAAGAGATCCACACACTAGTTGTTTATTTTATTATAATGTGTTCCAATAATAACTTCATTTATTGGATTAATTTTCCACAATTTTCCTGTGTTTGGTGGGATTAAAAACCAATAATTCAACATTTTGAAGGCTTCGTTGGCAGTTGGCACCATGTGTTCATATGTAAATACATAAAACAAAGACCACCTTTTTTTTTTTTTCAAACTATGTCCCTATCCTTCACTCTAAAAATATCTTGCCAGCTTCTCTGATCATATCATTGCATGGACGATGTGATCGTATTTTTTTAAAAAAAAAACTATTTTCCATTATTTTATTTAATTTTTGTTTTTCTTTAGTTTTCCACATCACGAGGTACCTTCTTTTTTCAACACGCTAATGGGAGTTTTTTTTTACTTTTTAATTAGTGCTTAGTGGGAGAATTATATGGCGCGTCTAATCATTAATTTCAGTTTTTATTGGCGGATTCGTCGGCTAATTTTAGGATTTTCTTCTTGATATAATTCAGATCTCATGACAAAGTTGCACTTTTGGACTTGAATTTATATTCGTTCGGTTTCTCCTATGTTAATTAGTTCAAGCAGTCACTTAATATTGAAAATTTCAGGTCGTGTCTTGGGGAATTAGGTAATACTGATTCTACTTTTTATTTCCAGGTTGGATATTTCTTTTCTTTTCTTAAATGTCACATAAAATTAATTTTGGACCTAAATAATCTTAGTTGGTGTATTTTAGGGAGCACCAGTTCTTTAAAAGCTTAGAGCTCCATGCAAAAGAAAAAGGAGCATCTCACAGATCCATGTCCGGGGCTGTGACAGCACAGGGGCAGCCCTTTATAATAGGGAGTGATGAGGGCAAAAATAATCTCCGGTGTTGCTTTTGCAGGTCCAACGAAACGTGTTCAGATGGGATAAGGAGAAGACAAAATCCGAGGGCAGATTATTTTTGCCCTCATCAGGGACAAAGGAGCACCCGTCCTCTTTAAACAGTAGCATAATCTACGGTAAAGTCTAGTATGCACTCGAGTGCATGTTGTGCACCCTATTCTAAAGAAAAGTGTAAGTTATTAAACTGAAAAGTACAACACAATATTACTAAAAAGTGTAAATCACTATAATTAATACTCCCTCCGTCCACCTATAAGTGTTACGTTACTTTTTGGTGTGATTAAATAATAAATATAGTACAAGTGATGTGATTGAGAGAGGAGAGAGATAGAGAGAAAAAGTAAGATATAAAGTGAAGTGTAAGAAAAAGTACTTACCAAAAAAGGTATGGGAAGCTTATAGGCGGACGGACCAAAATGGCAAAATGGGAAGCTTATAGACGGACGGAGGGAGTAATATTACTCCCTCCGTCCACGAAAAGTAGTCTCATTTGCCCTATATTCTTTGTCCACAAAATGTAGTCCCATGCCCTTTTTTGAAACTATCACCCTTCAACCATCACTTAATTACTCAAATTGCCATCAACTTTATTTACAAACAATCACTTTATTCACAATGGACCCACAATACTCTTATTTTATCTACTTTATCTACCTTTTATCTTAAAACATGTGCCCTACTCTAATGAGACTACTTTTCATGGATGGAGGAAGTATTGTACAGTTTAATAATTGAAAAGTGCAACACCATTTACCAAAAAGTGTAAGTCAGTAAAACTGAAAAGTGCAACATGGACTAGGGTGCACAACATGCACTCGAGTCCATAGCAGACCAACCCATAATCTACAGTTGTAAAGGCTCCGTAGCACATATATACCCATTACAATTATGAGCGCCAAAAATAATTCTACTAATTTACCTTTTTTATCTGCATATAGGACTTCTCTATCTGGAAATCTTCATTCGACTAAAATAATGATGCACAAATAAGTATATTACTTACGCATATATTGTGATCAAATGTACACTCCCATTTGGATCTTGGATGGTAGATAATGGTCCGACAAGAATGTGAGTGAGTGTGCCGACAAAGCTTCAATCTCGAATTTGACTCCTCTATCTAGCAGCAACTGGAGTTCAGACCTTAAATAATTTTGTCAAATAAAACAAACTTTAATTTAATTAAAAAAAATGGCAGCATAATAAATGACCATAAACCAGACAGAGTTTAACCTCCAATATGGGACTTCTCTTTCCATGTAACACCTTTGCAATATGCCTCTGGCTTTTTGCTTGTCTAGCGGGTCATTCATAACTTTAGTTGAAACATCAGGTTCTATAAAGGAGGACCTATTTTTTTATAACAAATACCTTCAGTTGTCAAAGGTAGGAGACATTGTTGAGGGAGTTGATACTTCTCAGAGTCTGATGGAAAAGCTCCAATCCAACGAATATCGGGGAGACGTAGAGACTTGGCATCATAAGCCATTTGCTTGAATAATTCAAGAAATAATTGTTACTAAAAATAGACGGATTTTTAAAAAGGATTACTTATATGTGATGTAAGAAATGGGTCACGAATTAAAGCCTTACCATTGAACCAAACCTGAATGTTGACAAGATATCGATGCCATATGGATCACAATCCACCAAGCAATAGACAGGCAGATGCAATGTTTCAACAAGGAGGTGCAAAAATCTGAATAGAGAACGCAGGACTAAATCAGCGTGTTAAAAGAATTTGTCACCATAATGATACAAGAAAGTCGATACCTTCTTGTGGAAACATCAGGGTATCCCCTTCCCTGTAAACAGAAATGTTCACTAAACTAAATAAAATTGCAATGTAGAAGCATATAGCTTACACGAAAAAGGGAAAAAAAAAAAAAAAAAACTCATACAGTGATAACTATGCAACGATTTTGTTTACAGAACTGATCATTTGCCAGCCGCTGAAACACTGAAACGAGAAATTCGGATATGAAACTGGTCGGAGAATAGTAAAATTAAAACAAAAATGTTCTATTCACATCAAGAATACAGAAAAAATTATATGAGAAAGTGGTAAAGAAAGAAAGTTCATACCTGATTCTTTCTCCACTATTAAGATGTATTCAGCCACGCTAATTATATCTAGCAAAATATCAAGGAAATGATGCATCCATAAGCAAATTTTCCAAAAGATAATTCAAACAGTCGACATTGTAATCTAGAATTTTTATAGTATGTCGGGATATAATTCAAAAATCTAGTAAAGAAGTTCCTTCTATAGTTTCATTTCGTATGATAAATTCAACTTCATTACTGTAAGCATCAATTTTACCAGTTAAACATAGCAGGAATATCCAATTCATTCAACTAGAAATTGTAGCAAGCAATTTAATACCTTCAACATCTTCCACTTGGACAGGAATATGGTGTGCCTGCAGTAACAGTTGGATAGAATTACGATCTGAAATAATACAAAATCAACAGTTTCACTTCCATTTCTTACCGTGTTAGGTCTGCTGATGCAATCAAATTTTCTCCCAGCTTCTGAAAATCTGAGCCAACCCATCACCAATCTGATGTATATATTATTTATATCAGGTGGGGAGGTGTGGGGGGGGGGGAATCATATTCAGTATGACCACAAAACAAAAAATAGATGCAGATATCCACCAAAATTGAACAATAAAAAGTAAACTGTCAGGTATGTTGCTGAGTTGAGGAAATCATGAAACTTATTTTCCATGGAGACATCCTTGTGGGGAATCATAGATGTTGAATATAAACTGATTCACCTCCATCTAACATGAATGCCAGTTTTTCAGCAGTATTCCCCGTACACAGCATTCATGAAAAGGATACTGTTAAACAAAATATTTAATCTCACAAACTCAATCAATGTCATATTTGTATCAGTTTCTTGTACATAAATTATCAACTACAAATAGCTCCGTTCCCACATAAATCCTCAGAGAGAAGCAAAGAAGCGTTTAAGTTAGATTCTAACGATATTGATTATTAGGCAGATGGCTTAAGAAATTCTTATTTAGTTAGCAAACAGAGAATTTGCAATTGAAATGTCAGAAAACTCAGCAACACAGTACTCAGAGACAGTAATCTCAATCTCCATGACTTTTCAATATGCTGGTCACTTATTACATACCCTTTTCCTACAGATACCTGCAAACAGATGACATAGAAAACATCATTAATCTGCAGCTTCTTTTATTATTGCATTTGCCTAAGGTATCTGAGGATTAAGATTACTACTTCCAAATAATAAATACAATGTTATATTGTTGCTATTAATCCAACAATTCAGGGGAAGCAGACAAAGAGTTTTCACAAAGAATGAAACCATTCAGAGATGATGTATGATGTCACAAAACCTTAACTATAAAATAAATTTCATATGAGAGAGTGCAGGCAACTCATAATGCTCAGGCTAGATAATTAATAAACAGGCAAATCATACTGATATACATAGTTGTGCTAGTTTGAATGGAAAAAAAATGTGAAAACATTTGTTAAGAACATACCACATTCAGGTTGTGGCGACTGCACTGCAGAAGAATGCAAATGTCATTTATTGCCCGGTCAACAACAGATTGTTCTGTTTTGCAGTTAAAGGAAAAGGTTAGATGAATTCACTAGACAATCAAATGACGCAACCAAAGAATCCTGACAATGAAAATATTCCTGGCATCAATTATTGTATACTCTCTTAAGCTGTCGAATTAGTGCACTTTGGGCTTCATTAACTTAGTATGTTAATTATTCATACTCTCAGATGATTACTCGTAATACATAATCATCCGAGAAAATTTTACACATTCCTATGGCTATATAAATGAAGTCCTTCTTTAGGGCAATATATTGGTGGGGAAATTACCTTTAAAAATCGAAGGGTGCATGTAATAAATATCTCTTTTTGAACCATGCTTGTTCTCTTGCAGAAGTCGCTGAACTATCAGCAAGACTCGTAACATTACATCTGAAAAAAAAAATAACATAGACATAAATAGTACACCAAAAGATGAAGATTTCAAGCTAAAAAACAAAAAACAAAAACAAAAAATAACATCTACCACAAATCTATAATCCAAAGCTTTATCTAAAAGTTGTGTTGCTCACCCAACCTACGTGCTTGACTTTCTATCCGCAGCATGAGAATTTCCTTTCCTTTTGGCAAATCATAGCTGCAACAGCTGAACAAATGCACCAAAAGGTAGAAAAGTAATCAATTTTCAAATACTTATTCTGTGCGCATGAGGGAAACCATAACAATATTCTTGTGGTCATCTAATACAGAATGCGAAATTCGAGAAGAAAAAACCTAAATACCAAATCGTTCGACAAAATCAACATTTTCACAAACAAATAAACAACAAACAAAACAGAAAATATTCTAATGAAAACATCCAACCAGTTTCCAGAAGCGTCAGTGCAATACGAACTGAACTGATCGATTTGCAAGGCCGGTGATCGACCGTTACTTAGATCGTCAACAATCGATAGCGTGAGCTCTACAGGGGGAAAATTGGGCAATCTCTGATTAATGTGGAAGAGTAATAAACATAAACTGATTGAAATTGTGAAGTGAAATAATACCTCTGATTTTCTTGAGCAAGTTGAAGCGATTGGGAGTAAAATGCTTTCCCTCCATTTTCCCTCTATTTCAGAAGAGCAAAAATCCATCCCAACTTCCGATAAAGCAACGTGACGCTGAAATTGTTTGTTTTAAATTCAAATTATGTATTCCTTTTTTTTTTTTTTTTTTTTTCCTTTTGGAAATACACTTTGTCACCCTAGAAGATACAATAGTAGTTCACAATTCATTTTTTACACAAATTTAGAATATATAAAATTTACAATTTACAATTTCTAGTTAATGTAATAACCAATACTAACACAAAAACTTATAAAATATTTCATACACGAAGTAACTAATTAATGTAAATTTAAGGCAAAATTTACGGTCAAACATGGGTCAACATGATCAAATTTAATTAAAATATAATTTTTCGTTTCCAAGTATTGATTTATTACTTTATATAGTAAAATATTTTATGCTACTACAAAGCTAAAATATATTACTATAAGGTCAAAAGTATACACTACTATTAAGTACAAAATTTTCAGAATATTTTTTAACATGTAGCAATACATTTTTAATCTTGTGGTAGTAATATTTTGACTTTGCAACCCACAAATTGTTTTAAAATATTTCAGATAAACATTTTTTAATATTAATGATCAATGTCAACCATCATTAAATAGGGTTATTTTAGATAAAATGTTCATTTCAAACCGAACTTCACTATCATATTTAACGTTTTTTAAAATATCAAGTAAAGCTAAGATTACGTGATATTTTCCTACTACTTTTAATTTTTCGGTGAAAATTGAATGTAGATTAATCAGTTTTGGTCCTTTGAAAGTAAATTATCGCGTACGTAAAAAGAAGGATACACTGGAAAGCAGTACCTGAACTAGGTAGGAGACACAATTCGGTAAAGATGTTGTTCGAGCCAAGATCGAGTTATATTAATTTTATGAAATTAATTAAATTGTTAAGTGTCGATTGATTAATTAAATGAGATGTTAATTGGAAGCTCGTGCAATTAAAATGATGGATTAATTCCCTTAATAATTCAAGTTGGAGTTGATGTCATCCCTAGCTAACAATATAATCGAACTGGAAAATGTGATCATTAAATCTGAAATATGTAACTAAACTAAGCGTTGGTCATTATACTGGGACCGACATCATCTACATGCATCTAAGCCTTTTATGGTATAGTTGGGATTAACTAGTAGATCCTCACTAACGGTGGTATGGTGGTCAATCGGATGAGTATCCGTTAATACCGTTTTAGTTTTAGTTACTTGTTTTTATTGTTTAGTGTTTTAATTAATTTGTTTTCTTTTTTCCGTTCTTGTTATTAATTATTTCATTTCCCCTGTTTTGAGTCTATTTCTCAAATTACGGGTCTCTTTCCCCGTGGACTGTGGTGGGACTTTGTTGTTCTTCTGGTTGGACTTGGCTAAAGTCGGTTGTTCTTGAAGTCTTAATTTATAAGTGATTTGAGAGAATGTGATGCGAGTCGTACATAGTATACGTCAATTTATTCTATTCTGGAGCATATCTATTAACTTATGGACGTTCTGTTATGCTTGGGATGTGGTTCTCTCTTCATGGTCTCACGATTGACTTGGAGTAGATGACCCCATCGTGGTCCGACACTGCTTCATACCGATCTGACACATCAATGACATCATACTTAAAATTGGATTTTTTTCGTCATTACTTAAAAAATGACGATTGTTTCTTAAATACGAAATTAATTAACACCAATATAGAAATAGTAAACTCACTTTGTTTCTTTGATCGCTTCGAAGAGTGCTTATATATTCGAGTCACAATTAATCGTTTCAGGCAATTAAACACATAGAGCACATAACACAAAAACACAACTATTCTTTTTATTTTGCCAAGCTTCTTTAAACTTTTGCATGCAAAAATCACCGATTGAACACTATCATTAGTACTCCGTATAAGTGCACATAAAATCATGGAATTAACTTTGCATATATCAAAATAACACATATTTATATAAGAACAAATAAGTCTTATACTTAGCAAATAATAGTTTACACATGGAAGATTTATGGATCCGTCACCGTCCCTAGTATTTAATTATACTTGTGAAATACCCTTCATCCTTAATCGCCCAACCGTACGAGAAATAATTGAATTATGGTTGCAACTAAATAATAGTTTAGTACTAGACAGAAAATATAAATGTTTAATTTCTCAACTGAATATTCAGTCAACTTGAACCCAGTTGACAAAACATCAATTGTTGTACTCTCAAATGGCCAAGTTCACTGGCCCAACTCAGTTAATCCAAACTCTCATGAATTTGAGCTAACTTGCCTAAATCCAACTACTCTAAAACAAATTCAAATGATTTTACTCAGCTAATTGTCCCATTTGATTTAAGAGCTAATATTTATTTTTGTAAAAATCTTGTTACCAAGGTTAGTAGAAAATGAATGGCATTAATCCACCATCAAATTTGGGCATAGTTTCCCTTTTTAAATGGTCGATCGTCATTTTCGAAAACAACAAGAAATGTAGAAGCAAGAATTTCAAGCAATAATTAGAGCACATATATAAGCATATATAGTGGGATGAAAACTATTACCAATTAATTAATATTGTAGTGTGTATATTTGGACAAGTGAGATTTTAGTATTATTTCTTTTTCCATTTAAATTAATTCTCTAAACCATATATATATGTAAGGCTTTGTCACGAGTTGTTACTAATTAATTGGAGGTGAAGTATTTCGATCAATTAGTGCACTGCACTATTCAAACTACTATTCCATTTACTATATATATATGTGTCGACCACTATGTCCTATTACAAGATCAATTTTATTTATTTCACTACTTCATGCAACACTCAAGACCACCTACATGTGACACCTTTTTTTTATTATATTTACATGCAAAATGTCTGTTTTATTAGTTATACTGTATATACTATCATGCAAAAAGTATAATTATTTCTCAGTCCTATATGCAAATTTTCGTAACACACATGCATACACATACTGACATAATTAAGTAAATCGATCAAGAGTTAACTCTTGTGGCCGGAAATAATGAAATATATATAAAAGCTAAACCCACATTTATACATTCAATCTATTTATGAATCCAGTTACACGTTATGTTCGGAACATATTTAAAAAAGAAGAGTTCACTTACAAATTAATTTTGTTATTAATTTTAGTTAGAGCTGGCAAATTGGGCCGTCCGACCTAGCTCAGCCCATCAGATCAAGCGATGCTCGTGAACTGGGTCGGCCCGGCCCATGAATTAGTCGGGCCTATAAAATTTGAGCCCACCCTAGCCCGCTGGGCTAGCGGGCCGGCCCAGCCCATTAAATATTTTTAGCAAAAATTATAATTAAAAATATATATTACTAATGTATAGATTATACATAATTCATAAACGTCATAAAGTATAACATTACACTATATAAAAAATTCATAAGTTCAAATTTCAAAGTCAAAATAAAATAAAAAAACACAATAATATTTAAAAATAATGTATTTTACTTATTTTAATTATTTATTTGCTTAAAGAAAAAAATTGATCGGGCCAAATGGGCTGCCCATGGGCCGGCGGGCCAAATTTAGTCTAGCCCATTAGGCCCATCGAGTCGGGCCAAATAGACCCAGTTCTATATGGGCCTCTAATTTTAGAGCCCAGTCCATACTAGGTTTCGGGCCGGCCAATCCGATCGGGCCCAAATTGTCGGCTCTAATTTTAGTAACCCTATTGTTCTATAATCGGTGTTCTTTACATCTAATTCAGAACATTCTCTCTCTTATGTGGCTTCAAACTTATCTTTCATTCCACTCTTCTATTTTTTTCATAATTCTTATTTTCAATTCTTTTATTATTTATATTTTCTCTTTCTATCTGTTTTCTTATTTATTTCACAACAAATAATCGTCTCATTTTCTCTCATTTATCTTTTCTCTCTTCTTCAATTTTAATATTTATCAAATAATTTATATTTAAATTACTTTTTTTTCTCTAACTTACAATTTAAATTTAAGTATACATTAAACTTATAAAATACTATTCCCTCCAGTAAAAGTTTGCTCAGAATAATTTTTGGGTAGTATATGTTTATTCTATTTAAATAATTAATTTTGAGTATTATTTTTTTTACTTTATTAATAAGATTGAGTATCTACCAACCATATTCTTGTTATTCCACATATATATTTTATAATTAAAATATAATTTTTTAAAAAATATGTATAAAAAAAAGTGAGCAAATTTTACAGGAACTATTTGATACTGATGGCCCAAAAACTACAACCCTTCATTAAATATTCAACTTTTAAACTAAAAAATCTTAATATAGCCTTTACACAAACACATCAATAATATTCACTAAAAATATGCTAACAATTTAAATCATAAAAAAAAAAAAAAGCAGAGAAATGTACATTTTTAATTGATGTCTCGGAAGGCAAGGACACAAAAAATCTAGAGAGAATTTTTGAGGAAGAGACAACATTGACGGTTGGAGAAAAATATTCTCTCGTATCTTTTACCTACCTATATTCTTAGGTAATAAAAGGAGGAAGTGTCATTTTTGATACATTATGCTCTCGCCATGTGTCCTTTAGAAGGATCCAATTTTGAGATACATGTCATCTTCCCTTCCCATGACAACGAAGCGTATCTGGAATAAGTTCTTGAACTCTAAAATCATAATCTATGGCTTTCAATTAATTATGTCATTCTTTACTGAGGATTCTAACTTTTCGATTGGGGTTGGAGTTTTTGGTGGGTTAAGAGTGGCGTTGGAGATGATTTTGGGAGCCTCCTCCGTGGCCTATCATGTTAGGAAGGTAGGTTTTTTTTATTTGGGCAAACTCGACACAGGTGAAAATGCAGTCTCAATTTTAGAAATTGAGATTCAAAGCCACACGATTGTTTTCTGAACTTGGTGTGTAATCACACCGAATCATTTAAATTTTGCATTTTTCCTGATGAACAATTTCCCATGCTGTATGTTGATTTCTAATGCTTGATTGTCTGTATTTTGCAATGTGTGTTAACAGAGCGGTGGAATTAATTGTCTCTATTTTGATTTAGAATTTATGTCAAATAAATATGAGATTACACTTGGTGTTGGCAGGAAGACTATCACCATTGTTGATTTCTCTGCTTCAACGTCTACCTGGATTTATCTGTTTCCCTAACAGTAAGGGATAGCTCAAAAAATTAATCCAAAAATAAATTTCCAGTCTTGGTCATTCAATAGTCACTCAGCTTTCTATTTTTAAAACTTATGTTTGTCTAACTTGATTTTGAAATCTTTTATTTTTTTTTAGGAAGAAGATGATCAATATGGTTATGAGAAGAGTTTTTTGAATGGCTATTTTCACATCTTCAGGTATTTTTATTATTTAAAACTTATCAATATTATTGTTCAAACTTTTTGACATTTTAAAGTTGAGCAAAAGGTGGTGCGATTGGTTTTTGGTATTATTAGTTTTAGTCGCCATTGAGATTCATGATGACGATGAAGATATGTTCTCTAAGATGGGGGTTGGGCATAAATATAAGTTTGGTTCATCGAATTAATTATATTTTGTCATTTAATTAACTGTTAGTATAACGATAAGTAGGAATTATGGTGAAAGTTTATTGGTTATTATTTGTTGATTAATTGTGAAATCAATCACTAATTTGCATTACAGTGACTTTTGATGATTTACAGACTGATTTGATAAGTAGGAATTGTGAAATTGTGGTGAAAGTTTATTGGTTATTATGCTTAACTACAATATTCATTTTTCAAATTGCAAAAGATGATATTTTTGTTCGATTTAATACATTAGCTCGAGTGTGGAATCAGTGACGGTGAAGAAGAAGACATTGTTGGAGTGACGAGGGGAGAGGGTGAAGAAGAAGCCACAGAGTGAAGGCTATTGAGGACCCAACGCTGCCGAGATGGCTGGTTTTGAAAGGCAGGTGCGTGTACAAACTATTCGTGCTGCAAGGATACACCTGAACATCTAGTAAACATCTTGGTCAATTCCTCATTGCTGGTAATTTAGTCTTTGGTGCCTGATTGAGATTTTTAAAGCGGTAATCTCTTCGGTTTAGTTTCATTTAACATTTTTATGGCTTTTTAACAGGAGATATGTAGAGCGTGATACAGTGCATAAAGCTATCATGTCTCTGTTGCGGCAGGATGTGAAGAGTAAGTACCAATTTAACAATACGTGCATCTCTGTCCTCTATACTCTATTTATTCTCTCTTCTTTTTGCCGATGCTATCCAAACTTTACAATTTAACATAAATCTATTGAAATCTATGCTGTGAATTTTGCCCATGGATGGTGTGTCTGCTTTCCGCTAAAGATTTTTCTTGTCTTTTTTGTTTGGCTAGGTATACAATATTTTATCTGAGAGATTTTATTGATGATTTTCTCTACCAACATGAAGGAATATATTGAATCTGAAAAAATATAATTTTGAGTGCCAAATTGTGGATTAAACGGTGAGTGAGGGTGTGGAAAATAGCTAGATGAGCTTTAAAATCAAAGTTTATTAGAATCTTGATCTAAAATTCTTGATTTTTTCATAAATTGTTTAGACAAAGTGGTTTTATTTTGGCCGTCTCCATGAATTCTGGTTTATGAATTGCCATATTATACAATTTGGTGGTTTATTTGTTTTTTATAAGGGTACGTGGTTTATTTACTGATTTATAACATTTGGGAAAACAACTCAAATGAAAATAATAGATTTTTTATCAGATGCTCAATTTCTTCAATTACAAATTAATTGTTGTAATTTATACACACAAATTTGAATGGTAATGCCTTGTGCATATTTACTGCAGGAATTGCAGCCCTCAACTGGTATGTTTTTTTTGCTTTGGACTTTGGTCTATCTTCTTTGATAATGAAAACTTAGTGCAAAACCTAATAAATAAATAGTTGCTGCAAAATATGCATCGTGTATGTATAAATTAATTAACCTTAATTTCATACGCCGAGTCAATCCACTCTCTTGCTCTTTGATTGACTCACATCTAGCTTCTTTGCCGCGAAGGTATTAATGATTCGGTGGAATTTATGTAAATGGAGTCATATTCCAAATCTGAGGTGGTGAAAGAAAATTTAGTTCTCACATTTGATTACCTGGTGTTTTTGTTCGCAGGTTATGCCCACGGTAGAGGTAGATGTTGCATTTTACCTTGGCAAATATAGAATACCGAACGATAAGATAACGTCCAGTGGCTAAAGCATTGGATGTCGTAGGCATGTATGAATGTTTGCGAGTATGTTAAAAGAATTCTTTTTTTTTTCAGGAACAGTAAATAAAGTTTGCAAAAACACACCCTTAGTTATCAATATTGTGTAAAACCATTACGAATAAGTTTGTTGTCTTTGTAATGATGTGATACTTTTGAACAAGATTGTTTGTCTTCTCAAAAACAACGCTCAAGGAGGTAAGTCTCTCTCTAGCACAGAGTAGGACAATGAGCATTCTACAAAACTGAATCGTGGACATTCTATTTCTATCCAGTGCTGTGAGCTTTGTGGTAAAAAGATCAATAAAGATGCTGCAAATCAGGAGAATTCAATGTCACTAAGAAGTTCAGCATCAAGCTGCAGTATTGGTGATTCGGATACACATCTTCTTTCAACTTTATCTTTTTTCATAATGATTTGGTTTCTTTTTCATGTTTTTTATTTGGATTTTTTTCAATTTCTATTTTGTGGTTATTGTTATTCCAGCGAACAAAATTTGTGCTCGTACACACTATAATTATGAGAATACATTGCCAGAATATGGGAGTGCTTCTGTAAGTATCTTTGCTACCTAGGCACCACAATAGATTTCATCCCAATATATGTGTTTTTAATTACCATTCAAACAAGTGATGATACATGGATGCAAGTTAAATGATTTCATTGTCATAAATATTGATTGTGATGCTTGGCTGATAGCTAGAAAGGTTTTACTGAAATCTCAAAAAGTACTTAAAAATGCATCCTTCTATCGGTTTGTGCAAGCTTCGTCTTTATTTATTTATTTATTTATTCATTTGTATTAATTGACTAATCATTAATTTGAAGTCCATTTATTTTAGTAGTTGGTTATCATAATCACTATTAAACTTGCAAATGTATTTTGTTTCAATATGTTTATCTCAAAAATAAAGTCATGCTGCAAAATCTTTTGTTAAGAGTAGGTAACACTAAAGAAAAAATGTATTCGTAAACAAGTAAAATATGAAAGCAATAATAGAAAACTAGACTCTAAACTTTTTCTATTAGAGGATTTTGAAATATCTATATAAATTATATATGTATGCTTATTCGCTTACATACTATAAATAAAACTATATAACAGACCCTTGCATCGCACGGGTGAAAATCTAGTAATATTAAGTTTAATGGGTGAGTGTGGTATTAAATGTTTTTTTTAAATCGTTATAGGATTACAAATCTTTTCATCGAACCCAAACCCTAGAAAATCAAATAAAACTACTCCATTTCAGTCGAGATAAATGGTAGAGTGTACCGTCCTTTGTGCCATGTGGTGCGCCTTTCCGTTTTTGGGTCGGGGTATAAAAGTGAATTTACACACTACAGATCCATTTGTTAATGATTTTATTCTTTTGGTGATATTTGCTTCCGGCCCAATTCCCGTAATTCCTTTGGAGCACAGTGTAACATCTTGTTTCAAATCACTCCGCACTTCGATCCGTGTGTCCTTAACCGCCTTTTCAATGGTAGTTAGTTCCACTCCGATTGGTCCTCTTTTTGGTGGGATTCTTTCCGAGAAACTTGCAACGATTTCTCCAGACTTAGATAACATAATTCTCAAACCTCGGCATTAAATGTTTGATTTGTGGGATATTAAATTTAGTAGGTGAGAGTTTGAATACCATTTGACCAAGATAAGAGACAGGTATTAGTTGGGGTGGTGGGACCCAATTCAAGTCTACGAGATAATCTGGTAAGGCAACTAAAACAAATGTGGTTATTCGATATAAGGTGATGACACACATATCTCGATAATCTGGAAAAGCCATCAACTAAACGTTACTTAAATTATTGGTACTAACAAATCATCCTGAGTCTGTTCACGCCAGTGTAGTACGACACACATATCAAATATCTCAAAAGTGAAAATGACCGCCCTACCCTTTGTATCTGAAGGTATATAAACTTCTTTCTTCTCCGATAAAAGGTATCACTCATTATTTTCCATGCTACTTTGATTACTTGCTCTCTTTCTGACTTAACATTAAACACATCATCTGATTTGGACGTTAGAGTCTCTTCGCCGATGCTCCCTTCGACGTATTTTGCAGGACTCAGCTCGGGAATACCGCAGCAACTATAAGGAACGACTTAGAGGATTATTATCAGATAACAACTATAAGGAACGACTTAGAGGATTATTATCATGTTCATTAATCAACACTTCCATTATTTAAATTAATAATATATAGCTCTAACTTACCCCCACATCAGTTATAATTTTTGTTTTTTTTGCATTTATTAAAATTGACAAATTGTTGAAGTATTTGGTAAATAGTAGGACAATCTTGTGACGGTTTTAGAATACGTGATTATAGAAATACAGGAAACTCAAATTAGTTGATGGAAAGTACATATATAACAATGACACAATATTTCCATGTATTGAAAACCGTCACTAATATGAAATCAACTTGTAGCTATTATAAAGATGAACAAGTATATAAAATCATTGCTACCCGTTGAAGATCAAATTATTATTATCTATTATGCATTATGGCTCAAGTGCTATTTCAATGACACAATATTTGCAAAGCTGTGTACCTTTTTACTTTTTTTCTTGCTTTACGAGGGTTTAGTACTCCTTGCACGTACTCAAGTTCTCATCATCTATACATTATGGCTTTCTTAATAAAATAAAAAATGTATCACTATAAAGATATGTCGGGTCTTATGAAGTATATATATTATAAACAAGAAAAGAAAGAAATCTTATAGTAATGTCGTGTGTCCACATACTACATCCGTCTAAAATGGATACTAAGTTTAACTTTCATTTTTCACACAAACTTATAAAATTTCTTTTAAAAAAAAAATTCTACCGAACATTAATTCTTATTATGCTCTTATATAAGGGTTGGTCTGCTATGGACTCGAGTGCATGTTATGCACCCTAGTCCATGTTGCACTTTTCAGTTTTACTGACTTACACTTTTTGGTAAATGGTGTTGCACTTTTTAATTATTACTAAAAATATTATTATACACTTCAATAATTAAAAATTGCAACACCATTTACCAAAAAGTGTGAATCAGTAAAACTGAAAAGTGCAATATGGACTAGGGTGCATAACTCGAGTGCATACTAGACTTTACCCTTATTTAATATTAAAGAATAATATTAATAACTAATAACAACAATCATTAAATAAGAGTATTTTAGATAAAATTTACCCTTTAAATGAAAAGTTAACCCCAATATGAGACAACTCATAAATGAATAGTGAGCTATCATTTCTTATTAGAAAAAGTGTTTTATTTAGTTTTAGGTTTATGTTTTTTTTTTTTTTTTTTTTTGAAACGACCAAAATGCATTAATAGGGTATCAGAAATACCCAAATTTAAAAATACAACTACATAGAAAAGGAAATAGCAGTCAAAAGAAAAAAATTGAACTTCTAACAACTATACATTATAGGTTCTCTCATCCAATCATCGAACAAATTTCAATGGTTAATTCCAAATCATGCCTTAAGCCATTTGTATGACGTCGAACATATTGTGTCAAGCACAATGCTAGATTTATAAACCCGCCCTTCGAACATAAGCTCATTTTTGTTGATCCAAACATTTCATATTATCTCAATTTATTTAGGTTTACGTTGATAATAATGTCTGAATTTATCACTAGTATTTTATTTTATTCTGCAAGTTTGTGTGCACAAACAAGCTCCCGATATTGAATAGGAATCTATTACAGTAGAAAGGATGTGAAAAGTGAGGTGTTTATGAACAGCTTTTTATTTAAAAAATATAAATTAAAACTTTAAAAATAAATTATTCTGAAAGCGGTTAGTTTGTGTGTTGAACAGCCCAAAAAGTAATGGCTCACTGTTTGTTTGTTTTTTCAATGGACCAATAAAAATATAAATTTAAAAATTGTACTCATATTTGTAACTGTCGACTAAACTAGTGGATTTCAACATCGGTGTTGCCGTCGTGACTCATATGGCTACATAACATTTCAATTTCCAACTTCACAAACAAAAACAAAATTAACCAATAATTCCGCAATCGTAAACACTGAAAATGACATGAAATTAAAAACTCCATTGAATGGGTCCCCACGGCCAGCAAAAAACATCAATTTAATTTAAAAGATGAAACCATGAATTTATTCAAAAGTTTACAAATCATTCTATCAGAAACACAGCAGATCTAGTCACTAATGCTCCTTAACTTCCTCTTCCGCCGCGTCTACCATCGACCGCAAGTGCTCCGGCTCGCTCGCCACAAAATCGAGCAAACCCTCGCCCACCTTCTCGCCGGCAGATTCCTCCGCCGAGGGCGATATCTGCCCAAAAACAACCACGGCCACCAGAAAAACCGCCGTCGAGAAGAGGAGCGGCCAGAAGAAATTCAGAATGTCGAGAAACCTCGGCGCAAGATAGAGTACGGAGACAATAAGGAGAGTGAAAGCGGAGATTGAGAGAATGGGGACCTTTAACTTGAGAAGCTTCTGAGGAATATCCATGGCGGAAACTGAAACCCTCGATTTCTCTCACTTAATTTCTCTCTCTCTCTTTGTACGCGGAGATTCTCCGGGAGGGAAGTATTGTGACCTATATATCGTGATTTGGTTTCACTTTTTTCCCTATTTCAGGAAAATTAAAAAGGTAGTTCCCCAAAATGCCCATTGTTTTTTACACGCGTATTGGGTAAATTTAAATTACCCGCGACTCCTTTCGTTTTATTCTTTTTCACCTTTTACTCACCAGAGAGAGTCAACTGGGGGTTTACTCATACACCTTAAACTTTGCTTTTTAACTTTTCTCTATTTTTGGATGAATTTCGAAATATAAATGCCTTTTTTTTTGTGTGTATTTTACTATTTTTAGGTTTCAAGTGTGTGAAAAAAAGAAAATAAAACTTTTTTTATGGATTAATAATAAAATTGTGAATTACAAGATGAAAATAAATGTATGTATAATTTTATTTCTTTAATCCAATATATTTATTGTTGTGAGAATTATATTAAATCACCGTTGAAATAGATAAACAAAGAAATAAATATAAACCATAAATATATTATACTATTCCTATAATACATTATACTATTCCTATAATATATTATTCTATTATATTCTTTAATAATTGTGTACGCAGAGTTTAATGTCGAAATTGTTTATTAGTATTAAAAGATATAAAGACGATTTTAAGTGGGTAAAGTCTAGTATGCACTAGAGTGCTTGTGCAGCCTAGTCTAAAGAAAAGTGTATGTTATTAAATTGAAAAGTACAACACAATATTACTAAAGTGCAACATGGACTAGGGATGCACAACATGCACTCGAGTCCATGCAGACCAACCCTTTTAAGTGAGGGTAAAGTTGTTTTTTCTACTTAATTGTGATAAAATACTTTTGAGATGGATTGAGAGATAGGAATTACATATAATGCAATTTTGAGATGTTTAAAGAATGAAGTTTAAAATGAATTGTTTTAATGCAAATTAATGATGAATTTAATTTGGGACGTCCATGACAAATGTTTGAATAAAAAAAAAGGATCAATTTCACCGTCCACAAATGAGAATCACACCCATATTATTAATTAGGTAAATGAGAATCACACCCATATTATTAATTAGGTAAGTAATGGGGTTTAATAGGATCTAAATAATTTTAATACAAAAATAATTGGTAATTTGATTCTCTCTACCTCATGAGTTTTGAGTCCACATAAATATGATAGAATAAGTATTGTATTGTATTGTATTAAAATTGATGTGATTGAGAGAAAAATATAAATAAAATACTAAAAAAAGTAGTTTATAAAAAAAAGTAATAAACACACGGATGAAAATTGAATGTTGACTAGTTTTCACATAGAATAGTATCTATAAACATTAAAAAAATGAAAATATCCGGATGTGGATGGTTTAAAAAAATAGTGAAACAAATAGAGTTTTTGTTTCTTTTAGAAAGTAAATTGAATTAGAGAAATAATAATAATAGTGAAGAGGGGAATATTTGCAGTGAAAAGTGAGAGATGATTGGGTGGAATAAGGATGTATGTAATATGTTATGTCATGTGTGAAATTTTGAACTGTCACTCTGACCGCATTAATTAAAGTTATTCTCATCCCATGACCGACCTTTTTAATTGTCATATCACGTGCCCTAATTATTTATTTTAGTATTTTGGTTGGATATACTTTTATATTTACACTACATTGGATGAATCTAATCCATATTTATCAATTTGTAGTATTAATTATTTTTATTGAACAATATGTGGTATTTTCATCTAAAGAGTATTAGGTTTTTTTTTACTGTAGTACTTCTTTCGTCCCAAAATTTTATGCACACTTTGACTGATACGGGGATTAAGAAAATAGAATAAAGTGATGTGTAAGGTAAAATAAAGGGGTATTATTGGTAATTCATTGATTAAGGTGGGGGAGATTTGACTAAATGAAAGGGAAAGTAAAATAAAGGAGGGGTATTATTGGTAAAAATTATGTGAGTTGTTTCCTTTTTTTTAGTGTGAAAAAAATATTGGGACGCCCGTTAAAGAAAGTGTGCATAAAATCGTGGGACGGAGGGAGTAGTTATTTATATTAATCTCAAAAGTGGTATCGTCCTTAAAATGTGATTGAGACTTAGATTCATGAAAAGTGGTATTCAACTTTAAATTGTGATTCAGTCTGGATTCCATAAATTAATAAAAAGTGGTATTCATCTTTAAAATATACGTGACTGTTTCATACAATTTTTATCAGCTTCAAAGTTTTAGGATTTAGGGTTAATATCATAAATGAGTATTATTATTCTTAAACATGTGGGCTCTAATATTATAAAATAATTTTGTTTCATTTAAAAGTTTGAACTTATATAGAGGTGAAAAAATAATTCATTTATATTAATTTTTTAATAGTGAATCGGAGTTAAGGGCAGTGGAGCGAGGAGTTGACAAATGTGGGCAATTGAGTATGAAGTCGATTACAATTATGATTGGTTCAATTAACCCATTAGGGGTAGGGCAGCAACGATCAAACCACGAAATGAAAATTTTGAAAAAAGAGGGCTTCTTTATTCAATGTGTATCGATTAAGAGAAAAGTTGAAGGAAAAGAGAGAAATTAGAGGTTTAATTGCTTGGGAAGAAACTAGAGAAAAGCAAAACAAATTGTGAGAGATGAAATGATAAGTATTAATGGGTAAGATTGACTAATTGGAGATCAGTGTTGTGACCCGTTTTCTATAACTTTGTCTTATAAAAGAGTGTCTTGTATATTTATGGTAGCTAGAACATTTTTTTTAATCAAGCAGACCATCTCTAATTTGAGATTTTATTTCGATTAGAAAAATGTTTATAATTAATGTTGTGGGTCGACTAGACAACAAAAGTTGGTCAAATACAATCGTGCATAAGTGTGATGGGTTTATTTCATATACCAGACCTCAAGAATATTTGTGTCATCGAGCACTTTACACGTGTTAATATTTATGTTTTCTGAACTAGTGGTTGCATGAACCAAAACATGTACGTTCTTCCGTTGGCTTCTTCATGTCTGGTATAAAAATGTTTTCTCTGTAATGTTTAAATTATTAACTCACATTGCTAAAAATCTAACTAATTCATTTCAAGTTTCATTGAGGAAAAAATACACAATCATGTTAAGTTGAGGGAGTATAAGTCCACTTTTGCTAGTTGACACTAACCGTAATATTGAATTCATGAACAATTGCATACGAGGCAAATGTAATATGTGTAAAAGTCCAAACAACAAAAGTTAATAAGATTTGAACTGTATTTAAACATTTTTATCATTGTTATTGTCGATTTTTCATAAAGATATAAGAAAACTAGAGTTATCTAAAAATCATGTATATCATTAATGACACTAGCTAGATAGGTTACTAAAGTCTCATGGCACTTCTTGTATAACGTCATTTCATAAGAGAGTGTCTTTTATATTGTAGGGTATAACAATTTTTATTAAAATTATTTTTTATAATCAAGCATGGCAACTTTAATGTTAACTTTATTGATTTGATGTACTTGATATTAAATTAACATTTTTTATATACGCAGAATAACATGGTTATAATTAATGGTGTGGGTCCAAACATCAAAAGTCGGTCAAACTAAACCATACTTAGACGTAAGAAAATATATTTCATACACCAGAATTCGATATTTGGCCACCGAGAACAGTTAATATTTGTGTTTTCTGAAACATGCACTTCTGTTGACTTCTTCATGTCCGGTATACAAATGTTTTCTCCATAATCAACAATAATTGGTATCATGAAACAAATTTATTAAATTATCAACTCACATTGGTAAAATAATAACTAGTAATTCATTTCAAGCATTGTTGAGGAAAAAATACTAATTCAAGTTAAGTTGAATTAATTAAAGTCAGCTTATCCTATATAGTTGGCATTGACAACCATATTAAATTTTTGAACAATTAAGAGCATATGAAGCAAATATAACGAGTGTTAAACTCAAGACAACAAAATATAATCAACTTGAATTGTATTTAAACATCTTTTCATTGCTATTATTGTTTTTCATAAAGAAAGGAAATGAAAGTTCTCTCTAAAGTTTTATACATCATTAATGGCGCAAGATAAATCACCAAAGACTAGTGAGTCGTGACCCACAGGGACGGACCCAGAGTGAATAACTGAGGGGGGCCAACATTAAAATTTGTAAAATCCTCATATTTAAATTATACACTAACAAGCTCATATATAATATATTAATTATTATAATTCTTTTTAAAATATAACATTAAATTTACAATATGTTAAAATTTAGAAATTTTTTATTTCATATCATAAAAATCATCTTTAAGCAAATCTATGTTAAACCTCTTCACGGTCTCCTTTTCAATATATGCAAATAAACAATCCTTTCTTTTCAATCTTAAATATGTTCATAGCTGAAAAAGATCGTTTAGTTATAGTGAAAACTGGAAGTGTGATAATTAGAGTTACCATTCTATACACGATTTGATAGATTTATAATATTCTAGTTTCCATATTCCAACTCCTAACCAATTATATGATTTTTTATTTATTTATTACCTACAAATTTAATTCTAAAAATACATCAGTTAATAATTTTGGTTACTATATTAATTAAAAATACATCAATTAAAACACATCATTTGTATTAAAAATTTGATGGGCTGGGCCTGAGCAGCCAAATTTTAGTTACTATATTAAATAAGAGGCAAATCCGATGCATATTTCATTTTTGGAGGGGGCCAACTAAAAATAAAATAAAAAATCTAATACGATTATATATATATATATATATATATATAGGTAGATGTTGGATGAAATTTGAGGGGGCCATGGCCCTCCTTAGTTAATACGTGCGTCCGCCCCTGGTGACCCATATTATATAACTGTCTCATAAGATAGTGTCTTATGAGACAAAATTATATATTAATATAAAGTAGTATTGTATTCTACTATTCTTACACACAAATATTTATAAAAAAAGAATGGGAGTATTTATAAATTGTGATGATTTTTAATTTTTAATTTATACATAAAATAAATTAAAATAAAAATAAAAAATTTAGATTTGTATAGTTTTAGTTTTACTAGACAAAAGCACCAACTACACATGCAATAAAAGTCTAATATATAATGTAACTTATATTCGTGAATAAAGTTGGTGTCTTGTCGACCAAATAATTTTAATTTGATATTATTATTTTTATTTTAGGAATGATTGAAAATCCAACGAATTTACACTTAGGTCTTACATCACTATCTCTACTTATTATTTCAAATCCAAGTGTTGTTGTGCAGGTCTAAGAAATGACTAGATAAATCAAACGAAAAAACAAATGATTATCATTTCAGGAATTTTTTTTTGCTATTTTATTAATTTAATTTTTTAGACGATAAATTCATCACGAACTGACTTTCCTGAATTTTCAATTATTTATTTACATGATGAAACTCATTAAATAGTAGTGCAATTTCTATAAGAGTAAGAGTTTGTATTCAAACACCACAAAAACTTTATTTTAAAAAAAGTAATTACTCCTATAATTTTTAATAAAAGTGAGTTCCTCATCAATGAAAAAGTCAGACATAAATCGAACTTTAGGGATCTATGCAATAGTGGTAGGGCACGACCAAACCATGAAATGAGAAAATTGAAGAAAAACAATTTATCTACTCCGTGTGTATCAATCAAGAGAAAAGCCGAGGAAGAAGAGAAAAAATAGAAGTTTAGTTGTTTGTGAAGAAACTAGAAAAAATAAAACAATTCGTGAGAGATGAAATGATAAATATTAATGGGTAAGATCGTGTAATTGAAGACCAGTGTTGTTACCCGTCTTATATAACTTTGTCTTATAATAATAGAGTGTTTTGTATATTCAGGGTATAATTTTTTTTATTAATTACTTTTTTATGAAGCGGGTATCTAATATGAGATTTTATTTAGATTAGTTACACTTACCATTAACTTAAATTATAAAATGTTTATAATTAATGTTGTGGGTTAATCGGACAACAAAAGTTGATCAAATTAAATTATACTTAAATATTGTAAGGGGTCTATTTTATACACCAGACCTCAAGAATATTCACGTCATCAAACACTTTACACTTGTTAATATTTGTGTTTCATGAACTAGTGGTTGCATGAACTAAAACATGTTCTTCTGTTGGCTTCTTCACGTTTGGTATAAATATGTTTTCTCTACAATCAACATGATTGTAATCATGTTCTTAAATATAAGGGGTCTATTTTATACACCAGGCCTCAAGAATATTCACGTCATCAAACACTTTACACTTGTTAATATTTGTGTTTCATGAACTAGTGGTTGCATGAACTAAAACATGTTCTTCTGTTGGCTTCTTCATGTTTGGTATAAATATGTTTTTTCTACAATCAACATGACAATAATCATGTTCTTAAATTAAGGGGTCTATTTTATACACCAGACCTCAAGAATATTCACGTCATCAAACACTTTACACTTGTTAATATTTCTGTTTCATGAACTAGTGGTTGCATGAACTAAAACATGTTCTTCTGTTGACTTCTTCACATTTGGTATAAATATGTTTTCTTTACAATCAACATGATTGTAATCATGAATCAAAATGTTTAAATTATTAACTCACATTGCTATAAATCTAACTAATTCATTTCAAGTTTCATTGATGAAAAATACACATTTTTGTTAAGTTGATCATGAATTTAAGTCAACTCACACTAATTTACAATGACATGCAACAAGATTGAATTCGTGGACAATCGCATACGAGGAAAATGCAATGTGTGTTAAAGTCTAGATCAACAAAGGTTCATCAGTTTCAACTGTATTTGAACATTTTTATCACTGCTATTGTTGATATTTCAACAATAAAACAAGAGGTCTCTAAAAATCGTATACATCATTAATGACACTAGCTAGATATGTCACCAAAGTCTTGTGACACGTCTTATATTTGTCTGATAAGAGAGTCACTTTTATATTTTAGGGTATAACAGACTTATCATTTTTTAATCAATCATAGCAACTCTAATTTTAGATTTTATTGATTAGATGCACTTACTATTAAATTAAAGTTTTAGGTATACGATGAATAACATGGTTATAATTAATGTTGTGTGTCCAGATAACAAAATTGGTCAAAATAAATCATACGTAGACGTAAGAGAATCTATTTTATACACCAAAATTCGAGAAGATTTTGGCCACCAGGCACTTAACACGTGTTAATATTTGTGTTTTTTAACTAGTGGTTGTATGAATTAAAACATGCACTTCTGTTTGACCTTTTCATGTCTAGAATAAAAATGTTTCCTCTATAATCAACAATAACTAGTATCATGAATTGAAGGGATTAAATTAACAACTCACGTTGGTAAAATAATAGCTAATCCATTTAAGGTGTTATTGAGGAAAAAAAATACTCATTCAAGTTAAGTTGAATAAAATAAACTTGCACCTAATTGGCATTGACAACAACATCAAATTCATAAACAATTGAGAACATACGAGACACGTGTAATTAGTATTAAAGTCAAGAATTTTTTTAATCAATGAACCATCTTTACCGTTGTTGTTGTTGTTTTTTATATAAAAAATGAATGACTGTTCTTTCTCTAAAACTTTATACTTAATAATGGCGCTAGATAAGTCCACAAAGTGTCGTGACCTGTCTTATATAACTTTGTCTCATAAGAGAGTGTGTTTTATATTGAAAGGTATATATTTTTTTAATTAAATTTACGTTTTTTAGGCGTGCAACTCAAATTTAAGATTTTATTCAAATCAGATACATTTACCATAAAATTTAATTTATAGGTATACGATGAATAAAATAGTTATCATTAATGTTGTGGGTCCAAACAACAAAAGTTGATAACGTTAAATTACACTTAAATGTAAGGAAATTTATTTCATACATTGAGTCTCGAGAAAATTTGGATCATCAAACAATTTATATGTGTTAATATTTGTGTTTCCTAAACGGGTGGTTGAATGAGTCAAAACATGCATTTATGTTAGCTTCATCACGACTAGTATAAAAATGTTTCCTCCATGATCAACAATCGTGAATCGACGTTATTAAATTGTCAACTCACGTTGGTAAATCAATAATTAATTCATTTCAAGCATTGTTGAGGAAAAAATAATCATTCAAGTTAAGTTGAATAAAAGTGAGCTTACCCTAATTGGCATTGACAACAACATTAAATTCATGAACAATTGAGAGCATACGTGGCAAATGTAATGAGTGTTAAAGTCTTTGCAGATTCGCTACATTTATCATAAAATTTAATTTATAGGTATACGATGAATAAAATAACTATCATTAATGTTGTGGGTCTCGACAACCAAAGTCGATAAAGTTAGATTGAACGTAGATGTAAAAGAATCTAGCTATTTCATACACTGGATCTCGAGAAGATTTGGATCCTCAAGCATTTTACACTTGCTAATATTTGTATATTCTGAATTGGTGGTTGCATGAACCAAAACATGCACTTATGTTGGTTTCACAATATCTTGTATATCAACTCACGTTGGTAAAACTCTAACCAATTCATTTCAAACCTCGTTGAGAAAAAAAATAATTCATTAAAGTTAATTTAAATTTAATTCAACTTACCCTAATTAGTGTTGACAACATTCAACATTTAATTCATTAACAATTAAGAGCATACGATACAAATGTAACATGTGTTAATGTTCAAACAACAAAAGTTATCAAAATAAAATTTATTTTAATATTTTAATCATTGTTATTGTTGACTTTTCATAAAGAAAATAAGAAAACTCAGAGTTTTTTTCTCAAAATCTTTGTACATCACGAATGCATGTGCTAGATAACTCAATAAAGTCTCTTAAATTTAATCATCTTTTTTAATTTTAATACTTTAAATTTGATTTATTTTGTACTCCGTATATGTTATTGTTAATCTAATAATCTGTGTAAGTGGCTGAGTGTGTAATGCGGGGAAGGGAGGCGACTGCAGTGCTGCTTCCAGGGTTTTAGAGTTTTTTTATTAATAATATTATTAAAAAATATAAATATATAAAATAAGGCGGGCCATCCAGCCAAAGTCTGGTTTAAACGGACTGGCCCGTGTAGGTCCCCCTCCTAACGAGATGGAAATTTTTTGGTCTGACTCACTCTTTTTAATGGTGGGACGGGCTTTGACTAGGGGTGTTCAAAAATAAACCGGAACCGGATCGACCGGTTAGATTCCGGTCCGGGAAATTTTGGATTCCGGTCTTCCGGTCCGGACCGGTTTGGACTAGATTTTTTTTTTAATTTTTTTTATATTTTTTACTAATGCACTCTCAATTATTTTTCAAAACCAAGTAATTGGTGAAAATGTATTGAGATCGTATTACATTTTTTACAAATATATAATTTAACAAACATATTTAATTTATTTTTAGGGTCAAAAAATCATTAATAACAATGTAAATAAAATTCACATTGACGTAATGAAGAGCAAACACTTTAATTTTCATACACAAATTCATTAATCCTGTTCTTGCTTCCATAAATTTAAAAAAAAAATTAAAAAAAAAAAAACAATTCCGGTCCAAACCCGGATCGGACCGGAAAATTCCGGTCCGGTCCGGTCTGGACCGGATAGATTACGATCCGGTCTCCGATCCGACCTTTTGGTAAGATTCCGGTCCCGGTCCAAACCGGTCCCGGTCCAGTCCGATTTTGGACCGGTGCACACCCCTAGCTTTGACAGCCATGCGTTATAATTAAATTGTATTTTGATTAAATTGATAAGAGGTTGATATAGTTATTTTACATATAATTTAAATAAAAAAAATATTAGGGAGTGAACTACTTAATTCAAAAGTTCCAAAAATTTGTGCCATATTAAACTTGTACAAATTTACACAAACGTGGTTGTTCCACTGTCAAATCAGCCTCTAATAAATGTATATATTCGCGAAAAAACTACATGTTTGCGAAAAAAAATACTTGGGAATCAACTACAACTTAATATATATTCGTTTTAATTACATAAACACACAATAATATAATAATATGGACAAATAAACAATAATAGCATGAAAACAAAAATGAAATACAAATAAACAATGTTCAAATACACCAAATAAACAATATGCTTAAAAATAAATCTCCATCTTTCAACTCTTGCAACCCACGGATCCCTTCACTTTTTTTTTTCAAGTTCCTTCAAATACTTTCAATTTAATTTTCTTTTGTTGAATCGGTACTTTAGGTGGGAGGTGAACTCAGCAATGAAAAGAGGTAGAGTCTTTTTCTTTATATACTTTAAATAATAAATATAAATTTGGGTGGGGTGAAAAAACGGGGATTTGACTAACTAGAAAAAAAGAAAAGACAGAAAAAACGAGAGAGGGGAGAAGTGAGAGGGCAGAGGCGGCGGACGCCGGACGGTGGTGGAAAAGGTGGCCACAGGCGTCGGGTGGGATGGGGGCGACGAGTTGTTGAGGGTGAGAAATGAAAGATGATTTAGAGTTATAAATTAGATTTTGTAGGGAGTGTGATTAGTAAATGTATTTTATAGAGAAAAAAATATTTATGATAATTTGAGAAGTTCATCTAGCCTACTCTAATGGGGTGGGGGTGGGTGCATCTATTGGGGGAGTTCCCATAACAAAGCTGGAGGTGTATTTAGCCTTACCCAAAAAACTGGGCATTAGGTAACCGGTTATACTAGCCCAGCCCAATTTAAAAGATTTCAATTTTCAAAATCAGGCCGAAACATATACCGACCGTTTCTCGGGGGTTTAAGGAGGAACCTCCGATTCCCGCAATGGTGCCGACGGAAAAAACCGCCGGCGCCGCCGTAACTGTACTTTCTTTAATCGGTGTCCTCTCTTACGTAATCCTAAGTAACAGTAAATACCGCTCAAAATCTTCAAGCAGAAAAGTAGCACTTAAAAAGCCCAGAAGTGGACTCGTCGCCGCCATTGGCAACACTCCTCTAATCAGGATCAATAGCCTCTCCGACGCAACTGGTTGCGAAGTAATTATTCAATCTTAGTTCACTCGCCTATCCTTTTCGTTGGATGGGAATTGGGATTTCAATCACGGTGTTTTTTATATTTTTTGGTGGGCAGATTCTGGGAAAGGCGGAGTTCCTGAATCCGGGAGGCAGTGTGAAAGATAGAGTGGCAGTAAAAATCATTGAAGAGGTGAGCTATTCTTACATGTTTGATTATTGGTCTTTTTTCTCCTTCTGTTTCATGAAGATGGATATTTGTTCTTTATGGAAATATTTTTGGGATTGTTTAATGTGTTCATGGCTGTTGATTCTTCCTTTGGATTGACATTTGAACTATTACATTCTTTAGATGTTGTTGTCATCTTGGGGTATGTGTGCAAATTGTGATTATCATATTTCACAGTGTTGGGATTAGCAGTTAAGCATGGAATAATGAATGCATTAGATTTTGATCATTACTCCATTTTGTTTCTTTTCTGGCTACTCATTCCTCTCCTATCTTCATTCTCTTCTATTTTATCAGTGATATTCCAAAAATTATGATTCCATTTTGGCAGTTGGCATGACATTTGGTTACTGGATGCTGTATGTATGAAATATATCTTCAGCTGTTAGCTACCTTGTGTTTTGTTTATCCTAGTCTCTGCACATATCGTATTTTGTAATTTCTTATTCTTAGTTTTTATGCATATGTATGAATTATGTTTGTTTTGGGTACAGGCCCTGGAATGTGAAGCTCTGTCTCCTGGGGGAGTAGTTACTGAAGGCAGTGCTGGAAGCACGGCTATCAGTCTTGCAACCGTGGCTCCCGCTTATGGATGTAAGTGCCATGTAGTTATTCCAGATGATGCTGCTATTGAGAAGGTATATTAGTTACATTTTAAATAATAGAGCTACACTTTCTTCATTTTTCGTTCATTTTTTCCTTTTTAAGCCATATTTGGTGCAATTTCTTCCTTGTACATGCTCAGGAGTCACTCTTTGTTGAGCTTGTGATTTTTTATTTAATCTTTTAGTCACAATTCCCATCGTGTAATTTTTTTTTATGTTTGCAGTCTCAAATCCTGGAAGCTCTTGGTGCCACTGTCGAAAGAGTTAGACCTGTTTCCATTACACACAGAGATCACTTTGTAAATATTGCTAGGAGAAGGGCATCTGAAGCGAATGAACTAGCTTCAAAGCAACAAGAAACTAGCAAATCTAGCAATTGTAATCAACTTAATTGCAAGGGTGGTTTTTTTGCTGATCAATTTGAGAATCTTGCTAATTATAGAGCTCATTATGAGGGTACAGGACCTGAAATTTGGGAGCAAGTTGGTGGTAAATTGGATGCATTTGTTGCAGCTGCTGGTACAGGGGGCACTGTTGCTGGAGTTTCTCGGTTTCTAAAGGTTGTTAACTGCCTAAATTGTTGAATGTTTAGACTTTAGACATTAATGATATATTGAATTTTTTATTATTTTTTTGCATATTCATCAGGAGAAAAAATCATCTGTCAAGTGCTTTCTAATCGACCCACCTGGTTCTGGTCTCTTCAACAAGGTGACTAGGGGAGTGATGTACACCAGAGAGGAAGCTGAAGGACAGAGATTGAAAAACCCTTTTGATACTATCACCGAAGGAATTGGCATTAACAGGCTGACAGAAAATTTTAAGCTTGCTGAACTTGATGGGGCTTTTCGGGGCTCGGATATGGAGGCTGTAGAAATGTCTAGGTTAGTCTAATTTGTTTGTGTTAAGTTTTGTCTGCCAATCAATAACCTGATTGAGGAGTACTAATGCTCATTTTCCGTCTATAGGTCATATTTTTGTTGTGTGCCAATTAATTATATTCTTGTAGGTCTTCTCTGATTATGTGGTTGTTCTTTGTGACATCTATTTCTGTCAGTTTACTATTGTTGAATTATGTTTTCAAAGGCTAGTTTATACTATGAAACCTTAAGGCTAGGTGGCCCTTCTGCTAGTTCTTTTGGAACTGATAGTTCTTAGGAAGATGTTAGATTTTCATATGGACTACTATTGAGTGTCAACTTGTATTTTAAAGACCACTAAACGTCTACCCAAGCCCTGAAATTAATGGAGGAAGACTAAGCTTATTTGTTTCTTTGTCAGTTGTCATGCTGCGGTTTGATTGTGGATCAATTCTTATGCGGTTAATATCATTTTGTCACTTGTACTATACCCCTTCTATCTGACAAGTACCTGTACTTTTTTTTCCGATTGCATCCTCTACGATTCGGGATTAACCAGTTGCAACTTATACTTTGTTTTGGTGATTTTTCCAGCCAAAAGCCGAACATGTGACTTGCACACCTGTTTCTCAGGGGTACATCAGGCCAAAAGTCGAACACGTGACTTGTTGATTCGTCTTATAAGCCCTGGGATAATCTGTCAAGCTCTTTCACCCATAAGAGGGTTAATCCACACAAGATTTGCCCTGAGATTTAGCACTCTTTCTGCAATGGATGGATATACCCCTGAGAAACAGTCGTGAAAGTCACACGTTCGACTTTTGGCTGGAAAAAATCACTAAAACAAAGTACATGTTGCAACTAGTAAATCCTGAATAATAGAGGATGCAGTGAGAAATAAAATAAAATTGTACAGGTACCAGATTGATAAAAAGGGTATCTACAATACAGGTGACAAGATGATATTAACCCTTTAATATGACAATTCCTGTACTCGTTGTATATAAGAGAATAGCGTTGATGAATTGTCTGTCAGGTATTTAATGAAGAAGGATGGCCTCTTTCTTGGTAGTTCCTCAGCGATGAACTGTGTTGGAGCTTTCAAAGTGGCACAACAAATCGGGCCTGGTCACACCATTGTCACTATTTTATGCGACAGTGGGATGAGACACCTCAGTAAGTTCTACGATCCCCAGTATTTGGCCAAGTATGGCTTGACTCCTTCAGCATCAGGATTGGAATTTCTCGGTCTTAGTGGTGGTGAGAATCTATCTCACTTCGTTCTCACATATGTGCTCTGATTAAATTGCAGTTTTTTTTTATTCTGTTCTTTCGTTGTCTATTTATTAATTAATGAATGCTGCAGAGTTTTCAGTTGTGGATATCGTAACCTTGTTTTAGATATGAATGCAGTGAACGGAACGCAGGCCTTGGGAAGTCAAAGTGAAGCCATGTAACAAACGAATATGCAACTCCCAGAAGGTTTTTGATATAGGTATGGTTTCCTCTTTTTTGTTGGATGGGGATGTCCATGGAGTGAAGATGTAACTACTATTTTTGGTTGAAAATAGGAGTATCTAATATTCCTTCTAAGCCTGTAATCATTATTCATAACAAGGTAAAAGAAATGGACATCCTTGTCCAAATACTAAAATAACTAGAAAAAATGTGCCATCCCAAAGACCCTTTTATTTTGGTTAGGTACCATTTGTTAGTCAAACAGTTCAACTAGGGATGACAATGGGGTGGAAGAAGTACTTGAAGATTTGGATTCGCCCTATCCTTAGTCTATAATTCTCATTTTTCTTTTTTGTTTGTATTTTTCACGCACATTATTTTATTTCTAAAAGTTGTGTACAACTTAAATGAGAATTATAAAAATGCACGGAGAAAATATTATTTTGTGGGGCTGGGTGTTGATATGTTTTTTGTCTTACTTTGAAAGCAGTTGATATGCCTCTATGTTTCCACACTCACTACTTGATTCATTACCATTGTATTGTATGTCCTCAAATGATTTAAGGAAAGAAATAAAGGAACATAATTATAATGTGATCAGTGATGCCCCGTGACCGTCGTCGGCGGCTTTAAGCATAGAGTAGGATTAGAGTATTAGGTTATAATAATAATTAAATGCCCTTAATCTAGTCAGGTGGAATGAAATAGTTTCCTGTTTCCCAAAGATCAAACTTGTTATTCACTATTTTTTTTTTTTATTGCAAATACAAGGTGGAGTTGATAGCAAACCATAAAATTCGAAAGTATCTAAAGGATGGGACTTCCTAGTCAAAGTATATATATGCTAATAGTAAAAGTAATCGTAACATTCGTGAACTGAGTCAACAAGCTAAAATAAGATCTCCTAAACAAGGATCAATAGAATCAAAGGAATTAATAGCATCCACTACTACCACTTTAGCATCCCCCTCCACAATGCAATCATCTAACCTTGCCCCTTTAACCATGAATGAGCTTTATGAAATTCTATCGCCTCAAAGCAACTATGGACCACCATAAACTTGCACTCGTTAATGGTGTCGAAAGTGTCTCTTAACACCATGTCCACTTCAGTTTACCGAGTGTCCTTGAACAAATCACCATTCACATTTAATTTTTTAATACTTGTGGGAGGCAAATGCCAAGCATTACACCTAATATTCCCAACTGACAATGACTATCTGCTGCCCCATGCTAGGGAGTTAGTTGATCGACATTCAATCCAACTACTAGTCGATTGATGGACAGCCACAGTAGGAGGATTGCAAGTGCCCGTACACAACATTTCTTTCCAAATACTCCACATCATCCCGAAGCTAGTCGCCACAGTTGCAATCAGACTACCCAACATTATCAAGATTAATCCCTTAATATCGCTAATTGTCACCATACAATCATCAATTTTAGATAGAAGACCAGTTGATGTCCAACAGGCTTGGGCATAATCACATGACGTGAACAAATGCCAATAGTCTTTCTCGCCCCCATCGCACAGCACACAGCCAATTTCTTACATCACGTGTTTGTTTCGCCAACAGATTAACCCTCGTGGGCAGGCAATTTCTTTGGTAGGACTTGAAGATGCCAACTCGTTGTCTAGTTTCCATCCACCCTTAAACCTAGGTTCATCGCATCTTGCATCAACCACATATAAGTTGATTTCATAGTGTAAATTCCTCTTTCGTTGGACGCCATATCATTTTATCAACAGCCCCTCTTGGAGGTAAGACAACATTTATCACTTGCTCAAAATTCATTAGATTGGATACGAGAACTTCTAGACCCAAAAACCCATGACTCGTTCCAAACATTCAACCCCAGCCCAGCAGAGAGGAAGTCGTCTCTCGGGAAATATATAGCGAGACTTAAAAACTTGAGCAATAGTGAGGTGAAGCCCCTGCGACGTAACCCTAAAGTGAGGTCATTGGTAAGCAATATTGACGGTGAACTAATCCTTCAACCAATTAGGCTCAATAATATGACTAAGAACCTTAATCTTTATTGGATCTTAGTAAATAAAATTTCAATTTTTTTTTTTTTTTTTTTTTGCAATCCAAACCAAAAATGCAGATTCGCTTCTGCCCAAATATGACGTGTCTTTTACTTGACAATAAATTAATAATTGTATTAACAAATTTAAATTGGATAGGGCAACAAAAATTAATTATTGTCATTTTTGGGTAAGAATAAATCTACATTTTAGTTCAAACTAGATGAATACCGCGTATTACGTGGAATGTTAACAAATGATTTTACATTTTGTATTATTTAATATCTTTACAATGTATATTTTACAGTATTTCTCTTTTCTACGTGGCTTACTCTAAATTTATTTAATTTGAAATACTGCATTTTTATGAGTCGGTTATTTTTTTTAAAACGTCTCTTTTTTTACTTTTAAATTCTTTTTTATCACTTATTCTTTTTTTTAAGGAATATTAGTGTTTAAAAAATCATGTATTTCACTTATTCGACATAATTTATCAAAACATGGTTTTTTTTTTTTCGGAGTTTTGCTTCTTCTGTACTGCTCTAATGATATTTTTGGTTAATTAAGATTTGAGATTTGTATTTTTCAAGTTGATTGGTGTAGGAATATAACATGTATAAAATGTTTGAAATCGTAGAAAATATAAAGATGGTACAAATTATGAAGGTGGGACTACTTTTGTGTAATCTTTTTAAGATAAATAACATAATCTTTTAAACTAACTGAATTTACTATTTATATACAAATTTACTAAATGTTTTTTTAAAGTTCTACAAAAAAAAAATTATAGTAATTTCTAAACATCAAATGTTATATTAATTCGAACGTCTTATATCATCAATTGCTATTTTTAATTAATGAAACTTGCAACACATTCAATTCCTACGTGGGTCGTGCACTAGTAAACATATATAAATGAAATATTCATAAAAGAAAAACAAGTGTATCTAATAGAAGAGAGGCCATTTATTTGTTCACATGCCAAAATGGGCTGAGCCTAACAGGTCCATGAGTCGAGTAAAATGGGCTGAGCTGGTCCATGGGTCAACTCTTTTAATTTGATGGGCGATCGGCCATAAAGCTCAATTAAACAAAACTAATTTTATCTCCTTTGTGTGTTGTTTCCTTATTTTTCACACTTAAATATTTTAATGGTTAATTGCAAATTAAATCACCCCCTTTCACTTAATGTCAATTTAATCTAAACTTTTGAATAATTGCAAATAAAATCACCACCTTTCAATATTGTTGCAATTTAGACTTCTAGACAACTTCATTTATGCTCAAAGTTGACGTTTTGAGATTAAATCGAAATAAAAAAACAATGTTGTTTCATTAAGGAGGTGTCACATCAGCTAGCCACGTTAGATTTGGACACAAATGAGACTATTAAGAAGTTTAAATTGCAACAATATTTAAAGGTGGTGATTTTTTTTGCAATTATTCAAAAGTTTAGATTAACCCATATTTTAAATACTGCCTTTTTACGCAATTCATTTTATGTCCTTCCCCTTTGTGTTTTTGTTTTACTTATTTTTCACACTTAAATTTTTTAAATATTGTTTCACACTTGGCTTATTTTAAATTCTTTTTACCACTTTTTTTTAAGGAATATTAGTGTTGAAAAAAATGATGTATTTTACTTGTTCGACGTAATTTATCAAAACATGGTTTTTTTTTTTTTTTTGCTTCTTTTGTACTGCTCTAATATATAACATGTATAAAATGTTTGAAATCGTAGAAAATGCAAAGATGGTACAAATTAGGAAGGTGGGACTACTTTGGTGTAATCTTTTAAGATAAATAACATAATCTTTTAAACTAACTGAATTTACTATTTATATATAAATTACTAAATGCTTTTGTAAAGTTTTACAAAGTTTTTTTTAATAGTAATTTCTAAACATCAATTGTTATATTAATTCGAACGTCAATAATTATATAATCAATTGCTATTTTTAATTAATGAAACTTGCAACACATTCAATTCCCGCCCACTTCGTGCACCGGTCCACTTATTTGTTCACAAGCCAAAATGGAGTCTTTTAAGTCTTTTAATTTAATGGACTTTTAATGGGCTGGTCGACTCATAAAGCCCAATTAAACAAATCTAATTTTATTTATAAATACGTAATTCATTTTATCTCCTTCCTCTTTGTGTTTTTTTTCCTTATTTTTCACACTTAAATATTTTACCCACATATTGATTTGTCTCTCTCAACCCAGGTCTGTTGTGTTTTTACAAAAAAAAAAAAAAAAAAAAAAAAAAATAATATAAAGTAAATATTGTTTCACATTATATATTTTTACCAAGTATATTTCACAGTATTTCTCTTTCCTACGTTTGGCTTCCTCTAAATTTGTTTAATTTAAAATACTTTTTTTTATGAGTCGGTAATTTGGTTATTTTTTTTTATTTTTATCACTTATTCTTTTTCTTTTTTAAGGAATATTAGTGTTGAAAAAATAATGTATTTCACTTATTCGACGTAATTTATCAATACTTGGTTTTTTTTTTTTTTTTTTGAGTTTTGCTCTTTTGTACTGCTCTAATGATTTTTTTGGTTAATTAAGATTTGAGATTTGTATTTTTCAAGTTAATTGATGTAGGAATATAACATGTATAAAATGTTTGAAATCGTAGAAAATGCAAAGATGGTACAAATTATAAAGGTGAGACTACTTTTGTGTAATATTTTAAGATAAATAACATTATCTTTTAAATTAACTGAATTTACTATTTATATACAAATTTACTAAATGCTTTTGTAAAGTTCTACAAAGTTTTTTTTTATAGTAATTTCTAAACATCAAATGTAATATTAATTTGAACGTCAATACACAATTGCTATTTTTAATTAATGAAATTTGCAACCCATTCAATTTCTACGTGAATCGTGCACTAGTAAACAAAGAAAAACAAGTGGATCTAATTAGAAGATGGATCCATCAATCGACCATTTATTTGTTCACAACCCAAAATGGGTTGTCCTTGGGTCAAGTCAAAATGGACTGAGCCTAACAGGTCTATGGGTCAAGTCAAAATGGGCTGAGCCGGTCTATGTGGGTCTAGTCTTTTAATATGATGGGCTGGTCGGCCCATAAAGCCCAATTAAACAAACCTAATTTTATCTATAAATACTGTTTTTTTACCCAATTCATTTTATCTCCTTCTCTTTTTCTTTGGTGTTTTTTTTTCACACTTAAATATTTTAAATATTGTTTCACATTATATATCTTACAAATTTACCATGTATATTTCAGAGTATTTCTCTTTCCTACATGCATTACTCTAATTTCTTTTTATCACTTATTCTTTTTTTTGTTAAGGAATATTATCTTTTTATCACTTTTTTTTTTTTTTTTTTTTTTTTTAAGGAATATTAGTGTTGAAAAAATGAAGATGGTACAAATTATGAAGGTGAGACTATTTTTGTGTAATCTTTTAAGATAAATAACATAATCTTTTAAACTAACTAATTTACTATTTATATATAAATTACTAAATTCTTTTGTAAAGTTCTACAAAGTTTTTTTTTTTTTTAATAGTAATATCTAAATATCAAATGTCATATAATGAAACTTGCAACACATTCAATTCTCGCGAACTTCGTGCACGGGACATTTATTTGACATGGGTTAAATCTTTTAAGTCTTTCAATTTGATATGCTTTAATAGTAGGCTGGTCGGCCCATAAAGCCCAATTAAACAAACTTAATTTTATGTATAAATATGCAATTCATTTTATCTCCTTTTGAAACTATGTGAACCTAATAAATAATTAATAGACAAAAAAATCAAAATTAATAATATAAAGTAAATATTGTTTCACACTATATATATAAATATTTATAACGTATATTTCACAGTATTTCTCTTTTCTTTAAGAGTCTGGTTATTTTTTTTAAAATCGTCTCTTTTTTTTACTTTTAAATTCTTTTTATCACTTTTTTTTTTCTTTTTTAAGGAATATTAGTGTTCAAAAAATTATATATTTCACTATCAAAACATGGTGTTTTTTTTGTTCGCATGTACAAATTATGAAGTTGTGTAATCTTTTAAGATAAATAACATAATATTTTAAACTAAGTGAATTTACTATTTATATACAAATTTACTAAATGCTTTTGTAAAGTTATACGAAGTTTTTTTTTTTTTTTTGTTTATAGTAATTATAAGCATCAAATGTCATATTAATTCGAACGTCAATACTTATATCATCAATTGCTATTTTTAATTTAATTAATGAAACTTGCAACATGCACTAGTAAACATATATAAATGGAACATTCATAAAAGAAAAACAAGTGTCGGGGACGGCACTAGACACCAGTAAACATATATAAATGAACATTCATAAAAGAAAAACAAAACAAGTGATCGGGGGACGGATGGAGCAATCCACATTTATTTTGTTCACATGCCATAATGGGTTGAGTTCATGAAAATGGGTTGGGCCTAACAGGTCCATGAGTCAAGTCTTTTAATTTGATGGTCAACAGGTCCATGGTCAAGTCTTTTAATTTGATGGGCTCTAATGGGCTGGTCGGCCCATAAAGCCCAATTAAACAAACCTAGTTTTATCTATAAATACTGTTTTTTTACGCAATTCATTTTATCTCCTTCTCCTTTGTGTTTTTTTTTTTACTTATTTTTCACACTTAAATATTTTATACAAAAAAAGTCAAAATTAATAATATAAAGTAAATATTGTTTCACACATATGACTTAATCACTTATTCGACGCAATTTATCAAAACATGTTTTTTTTTTTTTTTTTTAAAGTTATGCTTCTTTTGTTCTGCTTTAATGATTTTTCTTTTTTGTTCTGCTCTAATGATTTTTTTGGTTAATTAATTTGAGATTTGTATTTTTCAAGTTAATTGTTGTAGGAATATAACGTGTATAAAATGTTTGAAATCGTAGAAAATGCAAATGAAGGTGAGACTACTTTTGTACTTTTGTGTAATCTTTTAAGATAAATAATATAATCTTTTAAACTAACTGAATTTACTATTTATATACAAATTTACTAAATGATTTTGTAAAGTTCTACAAAGTTTTTTTTTTAATAGTAATTTCTAAACATCAAATGTCATATTAATTCGAACGTCAATAATTATATCATCAATTGCTATTTTTAATTAATGAAATTTGCCACACATTCAATTCCCTACGCGGAAAATGGTTGAGCCTAGGTCATGGGTCAAGTCTTTTAATAAAATGGCTCAGCGTCAGGTTATGGGTCAAGTCATTTAATTTGATAGGCTTTGATTTGATGGTCTTTCATGTTTTTTGACATTTAAATATTTTATGATTTGTCTCTCTCAACTAGGTGAGCCAAATGAATAATTAATAGACAAAAAAAAACAAAATTAATAATATAAAGTAAATATTGTTTCACACTATATATTTAATTTGAAATACTGCATTTTTATGAGTCTATTTTTTTTTTTAAACCGTCTCTTTTTTTACTTTTAAATTCTTTTTATCACTTATTCTTTCTTTTTTTAAGGAATATTAGTGTTGAAAAAATGATGTACTGTATTTCACTTGTTCTACATAATTTATCAAAACATGGTTTTTTTTTTTTTTTTTGGAGTTTTGATTCTTTTGTACTGCTCTAATGATTTTTTTTGGTTAACTAAGATTTGAATTTTGTATTTTTCAAGTTGATTGGTGTAGGAATATAACATGTATAAAATGTTTGAAATCGTAGAAAATGCAAAGATGATACAAATTATGAAGTTGAGACTACTTTTGTGTAATCTTTTAAGAGAAATAACATAATCTTTTAAACTAAATGAATTTACTATTTATATACAAACTAGTGTAAGACCCGCGTATTAGGCGGGTTGAAATAAATTTATAATATATTTTAATTTATTAATAATTTTTTAAAAATATATATACTCCATAAATTCGTAAATTTATTTTCTTGAAATATCTAATTTAAATTTAAGATCAATAATAAACTTAAAATTGTTTAACATTATATTGCTAATATTTAATAAATGAAAATTTCAAAAACAAAATTTCATTCTACAATTACTTTCATTCTTCTAATAATAACTTTCACACCCTTAAAATAAAATTTTATTTATAAACTTAACTTTCACAATATCCTCAATTTTATAAATTTCAATACTTTTTCTTTACACACTCCTAGAAGTCAAACTCACTTCTTTAATTTATACTTAATGTTTTACCAAATTAAAATTTGAATATTGAAAATTGATTGGTTAATAAGATATTTTTAGAACATAGCATATATATATTGGAATTTGTTATTAGAATTTTTTTAAATACTTAAATATGTTGGGATTTGTTATTAGATTTTTTTTTTAAATTTATTAGAATTTTTTTTAATTCTTCGTTTATGCGGTCCTAAAATTATGTTTTATTTAGAATATTTAAATATTTATGTATAATTAAATTTATATTTATAATATATATACACGATTTTTAAAATGCATAAATTAAGTAATAATTAATTATGTCCTAATTCAACAAATTTATCAGGGTATTAAAACCTTAAATCTCTTCAAGATAGTTGCAGAATCTTCTTAATCTTTAGATGTAGAATAAAAAATCGAAAAAATGGATGAAAGCGAATAATTACTCCAATTAATTTGATTTGACTGAATATTAATTTATTTTGCTGCTGTTAGTGAAATTTCAGTTTTATTTGGATATGTAAATCTAAACTTTTTGACCAGTGTTTTTATATTTGGACCGAAAATTAAAACGGTTATTAGATCCTTTTCGGACCGATTCCGTGACCGGTTCACGGTTGGACCTGTCCAGTTCCAAAAATAGTGTTTTTGATAAATATGCAAAGAATATAAGTAACTTACCTGATTTAATGGAAATAAATTTAAATTTTAAATTGTTGACTAACACGACCCACTTGAAATATTATTTTACACCCCAACAAAAAACTTAAATATAGGCAACTAATTAAAAAAAAAAAAAATTACCGAGGGCGACTAAGAAGAATTATTTTGACTTAGTAAACCAATTTAGAAAGAATAAATTTTTAATGTTGCCTAAACTTTGCTTCTTAAAAATACGTAATATATACCTTAAAAAAAAGTAATATATTATTTATTTATTTTTTAGAAAATACACCGCAATTTTAAAAAAAATTGTAGTATTAGATTAGATCCTTTGAAAATAGGTTAAATTTTTTTTGAAAATATGGTCAAATCATTATATATCTCTATCTATATCCTGTATATATTAGTTGTAGAATTCACTTGTAGGTCAAACTCAAGTATAATTAGAATGTACAAATTAAAGAAATAATTAATGCTTCTCCATTTTAAGAGTGTATATTAATCTTTCATGTTTTTAATATATTTAATGTGAGTAATATTTATACAATCTAATGAAGCCACACATACAAAATATATTATTACGACAATTTGCAAAAAAAAAAAAAAATATATATTGTATCTGGTCAAATTTCCTTAGCTACAAAATTTGAATGCAAACTGATTTACAAAAGATATTTAAAATAAATATTATATCAATAAATCAATAAATACAAATCTTCAAGATATCTTTAACCCACAAGATCTTCATAAATTATAATCTTTAAAACCATAGTGTGAATCTCAACCCAAAAAATTTAATTTCTGATATAAATCTTTAAACCGTCAAGATCTTCACTGAATTAATTATAATCTTCAAAATCTTCTTGTAAATCCTAACCCCAAAAAAATTAAGAATAAAATAAAGGTGTTACATCAATATCTTTTACAGAAAGATATTAAAAACAAACAATATATCTTCTGTGTGAATCTTAGGAAATCTTCAAACGAACAACAAAAAGAGAATAATATGTAAGAAAAAGAAAAAAGAATCTTAACTACAAATGTATAAATTTACAAAAGATATTAAAAATAAACAATATATAAATATTAAAAATCTTCAAATCTTAAAAACAATATATTGATTAGAGAAAAACCTGCAAAACGAAACATTGATATTGATTAGAGAAAAAATAATGCAAAACAAAAACATTGATATTGATTAGAAAAAATAAAAAATCTGCAAAACAATATATTGATTACAGAAAATTCTACAAAACAAAATGAAATATTTGATTGATTGAAATGAGAAGAAATGTGTTGATATTTATATAGTACAAATAATGGGCAGTTGAGATGTTTGCATATGAATTTTTTTTATTTCATTTAAATTTTAATATTTAAAATTAACATTCAAAAGTGAAGATGATATTAAAAAAGATTAATGATTAAAATTAATATTAAAAAATGGGCATTTAAAATATGAGATTAAAAAATGTACGGCTAAGATTAATGATTAAGATTAATAAAAAAATTAATAAATGTGAAACTAATAAGAAAAAAAAGATTTTGGACATGTGGCACCTAAAATGTTTTTGCAAATTAAATATATATGATATTAAGATTTACTAAATGCTTTTTGTAAGTATTTACAATTTTTTTTTTTCGTAATTTCTAAACATCAAATGTCATATTAATTCGAACGTCAATAATTATATCATCAATTGTTATTTCTAATTAATGAAACTTACAACACATTAAAATCCCGCATAGTACGCAGGCCGTGCAGCTAATCGGGACGGAGGGAAGTAATTATAAACTCCACCAATCGACCATTTATTTGTTCACACGTCAATGGGCTGAGCCTAACGGACAGGTCCATGGATCAAGTTTTTAATTTGATGGGCTGGTCGGCCCATAAAGCCCAATTAAACAAACCTAATTTTATCTATAAATACTGTTTGTTTTTTTACGCAATTCATTTTATCTCCTTCTCCTCCGTGTTTTTTTTTTTTTCCTTATTTTTCACACTTAAATATTTTAACAAAACCTTTTGAAATTAGGTGAGCCTAAAGAATAATTAATAGACAAAAAAAAAAATCAAAATTAATAATATAAAGTAAATATTGTTTCACACTATATATCTTTACAATGTATATTTCATGAGTGAGTTATTTTTTTTAAACCGTCTCTTTTTTTTCTTTTAAATTCTTTTTATCACTTATTCTTTTTTTTTTAAGGAATATTAGTGTTGAAAAAAATAATGTATTTCACTTATTCAACGTAATTTATCAAAACATGTTTTTGGGAGTTTTGCTTTTGTACTGTCCTAATGATTTTTTTGGTTAACTAAGATTTGAGATTTATATTTTTCAAGTTGATTGGTGTAGGAATATAACATGTATAAAATGTTTAAAATCGTAGAAAATGCAAAGATGGTACAAATTATGAAGGTGAGACTACTTTTGTGTAATCTTTTAAAATAAATAACATAATCTTTTAAACTAACTGAATTTACTATTTATATACAAATTTACTAAATGCTTTTGTAAAGTTCTACAATTTTTTTATAGTAATTTCTAAACATCAAATGTCATATTATTCGAACGTCAATAATCATATCATCAATTGCTATTTTTAATTAATGAAACTTGCAACACATTCGCGAGTATATATATAATTTAAAGAGTATAATTCATATTTTATTATTTATTTTAAAATAATTATATTATTTTTTAGTCAAATTAATTTTATCATTTATTTTTATAAAAGCAAAAACATAATATATCATTTTATTTAATCAAAATGAGTAAATGTGTAAATTTTATTCTCAAATAGTATATGAAAAAATATTAGTAATTTAATGTATGCATCATATAATTCATATTTGTTTTAAAAAATAAAAAAGAAATAAAAATTTGTGAAATAATTTCTTTCCTAATTTCATTCATTTAATACATAATTAACATTTTTAATAACATACTTGTGGTACGTTTGAGAATTTTAGGAAATTAGTCAATTAATTAAATTTCAAAGTTAATAAGATTTTCATCATTTTAAAATGTTCAACCAATAATTTAATTATATGTTATATTTAGAGAATTAAACAATTTTACTAAATTATGACACATGACATCAAATATAATGATTATACGTAGATAAATTGCACCAGAATACGACACATTTGCAAAACAAACTCTCTATTAGTATAGGGAAATTGTAAAAATAATTAAAATTGATGTATTGTTTACCAAGATTCAAAATTTTAAATTATATTGCAATTTGTGGAAAGGGTCCGACTTTATATTCAATTAGGCCATCATTATTTGGTAATAAAATGAAAATGATGGCATAATGATTTAATCAAATTTGAGTAGGGGTGTGCAAAGTATGGTTTAGACCGATCAAATCGATCGAACCAAACCAAACCATTAAATATGGTTCGGTTTTTGGTTTACGGTTCGATTTACGATTTTTAGAATTGATTTTTTTTTTAGTATGGTTTGATTTACGGTTTTCACTAATGAAAAACCGCAAAAAATCGAACCAAACCGAACTTGTTATATATATATAAATATATATATTATATAATATTATCTAAATAAATATTATTATAGATTTATAGTCTCTATATTATATAATCCCTAAACTAGTAAACTCAAGAAATTTTTCAAGCCGACAAGTACAATTGCCCAGAAACCCTACTCATTCTCTTCTATTTAGTATTTAGCACCTCTAACGCTCTCAGCCTCTCACAGTCTCACTCAATCTGGTCAATTTGAAATCTCCAAGAAGACAAAAGTTTGTTGTTTTTTTTGTGGTTATTTAGTTATTTTTTAACAACTAGTTTATGAAAGTTGTAATAGCATTTCGTCTATTCGAATTATATTTTGGATTATTGGGATTTCATTTTGTCTATTCTATTGAGATTGTGTTTTACATTTTTATTAATTATTGTGTATAGGGAAAAAAATGTGCAAAACTACGGTTCGGTCAAAACCGACCGAACCGCCCGAAATATTATAGTTTCAAACCGAACTGTTTTTATAAATATGGTTTGGTTTATGATTTTGAAAAAAAAGAATGATTTATAGTTTGGTTTACGATTTACGGGCGATTTGGTTAACCAAACCGAACCATGCACACCCCAATTTGACAGTGGCCCAACAGATTTACGTAACAATAATATCATGTTGATATAACCAAATTTGATAGTCATTTGTTACCAACGGTTATTGGCATGGTTTGACTGATACAGTTAAAAAAAAATAGTGATGTGTGACTCGTGTGAGATAAAATAGAAAAAATATATTTTGGGTGGGAACTCTTACCACCCCAACGGGCGTCACCACGACGGGAATCGTCGGAGAAACCCCTCACCTGCACAACCACCCAAACCCCTAACCCCCCGACCCGGCCGAAACTACCCCACTACCCTGAATCCCAAAACCTACCCTCAATCCCAACCAAACCCATCCCTCACCAAGCCATTCCCCAGCCAGACACAGAGATATGAGCACAACCAGCATAACATGAAAGGCGGGACGAGACAGGTTCAGACATCCAGGAAAGAACATCGTGTGTACGTGTCGAATTTTCCAGAGGATTGGAAGGAAAGAGATCTCTTCGAGTGGCTTCATTGCTTTGGGAGAATTGTGGACGTGTTCATACCAAAACGCAGAACGAAAATTGGCAGAAGATTTGCTTTTGTCAAATTTATAAGAGAAACTAACGTATACAAAGTGGCAGAGGAGATAGATAAGATGTGGATTGGTATGAGAAAGATAAAATCCGCGGTTGCGGATAGCTCGAGAAACTTCAGGCCAATGGATAATTCCAAGAGTGTGCGCAGGAGTTATCCGGTGTTTGGAGGCGGCAGGGACAATCAGAGCTATGTGGAAGTAACTGAAAAGTCCATTCACACAAGGTCACAGGAAAGGCCAGATGGATAACAGAACAAGGAGATTAGGGTGGAAGGGTTATCAAGAGAGGAAGATAGAGCATGGGCCAACTCATGTATTGTTGGTGAGGTTGTAAAGGAAGATTACCTTAAGGTCATAGAGAGTGATCTAATCTGCGGCGGTTACGAGAACTACAATATGATTCCGTTAGGAGGTTTGAAGATCCTCTTAACCCCCGACCCGGCGAAGGAAGGAGGAAACATTCTGGAGGAGGAGGATAAATGGCTCAAAATGAGATTTTCCCATTTTAGAAAATGGGAAACAGAGGATGTGGTTAAAATCAGACAAGTTTGGATCCACATTTTCGGTGTACCGCTGCATGCATGGAATGACGCAACTTTTCGATCAATTGGAGCAACATTTGGTTACGTTTGCGAAATCGATAGTCAGACGAATCAGAAAAGGGATTTAACAAGAGGAAGAGTTAAATTGGCTACGAACTGTTGGACGTACATCAATGAACACATCCAAGTGGTGGTGGATAATGCACCTTTCTCAGTGTGGGTTTCGAAGGCATCCAACAATCATGAGGCTTACAGCCCGCCCAGAGACTCACGGGAACATGCAACAGATTCGGAAATCGAATCATCCTTCGCAGACCTGTCATCAGAAATTGCTAGTTCAGAATTCGGATCAGAGATAGGGGGCTCTTCTGACGGCGGCGCGGAATCCCTAAGGGACGCCGGGGAGTCGAAAAGGCAATCGGGGGACCATACGAAGGAGGACACCAGACAGGATCTCCAAACCCTAGAATTGGTGGAAGCAATTCATACGCTACCCAATAAAGTAAGAAGTAATAATTATGGCGGCGTTAATGCATGCGTAGTTAATTCTATTCCATTGGGAAACCAAAATACGAAAGAGGAGTTAGGCGGTGCTGGTCCACAAAACGAGGAAATTTCAATTGAGTTGGGCCTTGTCTGCGAAAATTGCCCAAGCCCAACGCGGACCTCAGCTGGGCCCATTACTTTTAAATCAAAGGTCCCAGTCTCGGAAGAGGCTCCCGTGGGAGGGCCCATCTCTTTGGGCCGGGAATCAAGCTCTACACAGGCATCTACGGATTCTGACCCATTCCAACTGGGCCCCTTAATAGAGAAGGCGCAAGTCCACAAGAAAAAGAGTAAGCGCTCGAAGAAAGGAAAGAAAGCCCAACTTCGCCCCATTGTCGATCGATCAGCGCAGTGGAAGGCCTTCATCAGGGACGCTGAGCCCGAAAAGAAAGAAATAACCCCCAAAAAGAGAAGACGAGGGAATCCTACTCCCCACTCTTATACTTCAAGGGATGAGATTCTCGCCTCTTCCACAGCCTCAGAAACAGCACAGGAAAGCAGGGCAAAAATTGATGCAGACGCAAAAGCTTTGGTTGAGGTATGTAGTTTTATGGGTTTTTGCAGCAAAAAAGACGATGCAATCTTATCTAAAAAACTTATAGATTTTGAGGTTAGAGACAAAGAGGCACTCTCTCAGATGGGTTAATTCGGAGCAGACGGTTGGTGGGACGCTGATTATATTGTTTATGAAGCTTTTGAGTCTTAATACCAGAGGGATTGGAAATAAGAGGAAGAGGGAATTAATTAGGGATTTAATCAGAACCGAAAGGGTGTCCTTCGTATGTCTACAAGAAACGAAATTGGAGTATGTAGGGAGCGAGGAGTGCTTGGCACTCTGGGGGGACACGGACTTCGACTGGTTCTTCAAGGGGGCGGTAGGCCTATCAGGGGGAGTTCTTTGCACTTGGAGGAAGTCGATGTTTGCAAAAATTGATTCGTGGGAGGAAGGAGACGCGCTGGGAATCGTGGGCCAGTGGGGTGTTGAAAAGATACCAGTGGTCATTGTGAATGTGTATGCATCGTGTGACCCAAAGAAGAGAGTTATGCTCTGGGAGAACCTTCGGAACAGGATCGCGAAAAACCCAGGAGACAAATGGTGTTTATGCGGGGACTTTAATGCTATACTACACAAGTCTGAAAGGAAAAGCTTTAATTCTAACATATCCAGAGGTGCTGATAGAGAATTCAGAGCGTTCGTCGGAGAATCAGAACTCGTCGATCTTCCCCTTCTGCGCAGAAAGTATACCTGGTACAAGGATAATGGAGACTGTTGTAGCCGGCTTGACCGCTTTTTGGTTTCGAAAAGCTGGATGGAGTATTGGCCGCAGCTTTCACAGGAAGGTCTAGATAGAAATATATCTGATCATGCTCCCATCAAGCTGAGCTTGGATAAGGGGTCAGATTGGGGTCCTAAACCTTTCAAATCATTAAATTGGTGGCTGGAGGTAGAGAAATTCAGAGATTTGGTTGTGGAGAGTTGGAGGTCATGCAAAGTCAGGGGCTAGGGAGCGTTTGTTGTGAAAGAAAAATTGAAGGCCTTAAAGAAAGACATCAAAAGTTGGAAAGAAGACCAAGGGAGTTCGATCGACGGAAATATCAAGAAGTTGACTGAGACGTTAAATGAGTTGGACAAGAAGTTGGATCTCGAGGGATGGAACAAGGAGGACAGAAAATGTAGGTCGTCCACTCTACTAACACTGGAAGAAAACCGGACGAGGAGAGCAAAAATTGCTTACCAAAAGGCTAGATTCAAGTGGATGAAGGAAGGCGATTCAAACACGAGTTTTTTCCATTCGGTGATCAAGAAAAAACAGAGAATGAACGAAATTAGGGGGATTCACATTCAAGGAAGATGGGTGGAGAGAGTGGAAGATTTGAAATCAAGCATTTACAATTCCTTCAAGCATGCTTTCTCAAAGCAAGATTGGAGCAGACCAAGAATTCTGGGGATCAGGAGTAAAATCATTGAGGAAATTGATAATCAATTTCTCTGCTGCCAATTCTCAAAGGAGGAATTCAATAGAGCGCTGGGTAATTGTGGTTCGGACAAGAGCCCGGGTCCGGACGGCTTCAACTTTAAATTTATCAAATCATTTTGGAACATATTGGAGGAAGATTTCTATCGTGCGGCAAACGAATTTCATTCTAATGCCAAACTTGCAAAAGGAATTAATGCCTTTTTTATCACCTTGATCCCTAAAGTGAGGAATCCTACGGATTTAAAAGAGTTCAGACCGATATCCCTCGTGGGGTGTCTGTATAAGCTGATTTCCAAGTTGCTGGCGAACAGGTTTTCCAAAGTGCTGGAAAAGGTGATTTCCCAAAACCAGTCCGCATTTATCAAAGATAGATACATCTTAGACGGAGTGGTTATTGCCAATGAAGTGATTGACGAGGCCAAGAAGAGGAGGAAAAGTTTGTTTCTCTTCAAGCTGGACTTTGAGAAAGCCTACGATTCGGTGGACCACGTCTTCTTGCTCGACATGCTCAAGCTGATGGGATTCAATAACACGTGGATCAGATGGATTAAAGAGTGTATTCAGTCAGCATCCCTATCGGTGTTGGTTAATGGTAGCCCTACGAAAGAATTCGGCATGGAAAAAGGACTTCACCAAGGAGATCCTCTATCTCCATTTCTATTCACCGTGGTGGGTGAATGTCTTAGCCTTATGATGAATAAAGTGGTTGAAACAGGGCAGTTCAAAGCGATCAAAATCGGGAAAAACGATGTTAAGGTGTCTCATCTCCAATTTGCCGATGACACATTATTCTTTGGAGAAGCTTCCAGCAGAAATATTTTGGTCCTCAAGAGTGTTCTCAGAATGTTCGAAGTTTGGTCAGGGCTTAAAATCAACTTTCATAAGAGCACTATTTCGGGTGTGAATGTGCCAGAGGAGAAGCTGGAGGCGTGGGCACTCAAGTTGAATTGCAAGGCAACTAACTTACCTCTAAAGTACTTGGGGCTTAAGATTGGGGCCAATCCCCATAGCTACAATAACTGGAAGGATATCGTGCATAGGGTGGAATCTAAACTGGATGCCTGGGATGTCAAATCTTTGTCTTTCGGTGGAAGGTTGGTGCTCATAAAATCTGTTTTGTCCAACTTACCTACATACGCCCTTTCCCTTAATAAAGCCCCAACCAAATTAATCAAATCTATCCATGCGCTTCAAAGGCGATTCTTGTGGAGTGGAGGCGACCTAAAGGTACGTAAAATTCCTTGGGTGAGTTGGAATATTTTGTGTAGGGCTAGAGGGGGGAGGGGGCTTGGTGTAAAAAATTTGGCTTTATTTAATTTGGCTCTTTTGGGAAAATGGGTGTGGAAAATGCTTGAGTCTGATAGTCATTTGTGGAAAGAGATTTTATTATCTAAATATGGGGATATTGGGGAGTGTGTGGAGAGATTTAGGTCGTTAGGCAAAATTCCGAAATTTTGGTCTAGTTGGTGGGCGTCTATCGTCTCTCATATTGGGGCTAGCAATTGGTTTCTCGATAATTGTCATAAAGTGATCCATAATGGCAGGAACACAAAATTCTGGGAGGATAATTGGGTGGGGGGCAAAAAACTCAAAGAGCTGTTCCCTAGGCTTTACAGGGTTGAGAGAAATAAAAATTGTCGGGTGTCCGAGAGAGTGGTTTGGGTAGGGGGGGATTTTTCCATTAACTGGGACTGGAAAAGAAATTTGTTTGAGAGAGAAGTGGGTGCTACTAATGTCATTTGTAGTCAGATCAGCATGTACATATCTAACTCAGTAGAAGAGGACTCGTGGACGTGGGAGCTGGAAAAGGACGGGAAGTATTCGGTTAAATCAGCATATAAACTGCTCTTGGAAAACATTACTAAGGATAGGCAGGAACTTGAAGATCTCAAGGGAGTATGGACAAAAGGTGTTCCCCTAAAAGTGGCGGGTTTTTCTTGGAGGATGTTGCAAAACAAGATTCCAACAATTCTAAATTTAAGACGTCGCGGTGCCTACAATCTGAATTTCTCAACCAAATGCAAGTTATGTGGAGAGGAGGAGGAAGAAGTTGCTCACTTGTTCTTTCTATGCGCAAAGACGAAGGAAATCTGGACTGGGGTGTACTCTTGGTTCGGCATTTCTTACAACTTAAATGACACAGGAATATCACACTTCAAGTCACATGTGTTAATGGCGGACAGCAACAGGAAGGTCGCTTGGGCCCAGATTTGGCACAACATAATTTGGACTGTGTGGATTGCAAGAAATGAGAAAACATTCAAGGGTCAGGAATTTGATTCGGTGGCCGTGCTGGATAAGATAAAGGTTAATTCTTACAGATGGATCAAAGGAAATAATTTAATAGCAAAAACATATGGTTTGGAGGAATGGCTTAGGGAACCAACAATTTGCCTTAGTTAGTTAGTGAGGCCCTGTTCTGCTGTGTTGCTGATTTGGTTGTGTAATAATTTGTACTGAATTTGGGGTATTTCTTATACCCTAGTAATAAAATAAAAAATAAATTTGCTGTTTCCAAAAGTGAGGTACAAAGTAAAATATAGATAAAAAAAATAGTGACAATTTTAAAAATAAAATGATATTATAAGAGTATTAATTTTATAGGTTATTTCTATATTAGAAGTATGCAAGTAATGTTAAATAAAGAAAGTCGGAAACATATTTCAAATTGTGCTGCTTTTGTATGAGTCCAAGAGCAATATCAATCATATCTGGGCCAATTATTTAAAGCTTGAGTGGGATAAAATCGCAATTTTTTTCAAAACTTGTAATTTATTAGTTTATGATTTTAAATAGCATCCTACCTGAAAAAAAATAAACTAATTAAATCAATTAAACTCGATTTAGTGAGAATTAAAATTAATTTATTTTTAAAATATAACAAAAAATCCAAAATGTAATTTTCTACCAAATAAACGCAAGTATAGTTTGCCTTTGTAACTCAATTTTTAGGATTATTATTTATATATTGATTTTGGGGTACAATTTTAAGTTACTTCATAAAACGTGTTCCCATTGAACACATCGTGCTTTCAAGCCCACACATTCTAACAAGATTCTCAAATGTAGAAGTTGAGAGAAATTGTGTGCACAAATAAGTCATATTATAATTAGAACGAATTTTATCAATAATTATATTCTCTCTGTCCAAGAGGTATTTGTACTCGTATTAGAGCACAAATTTTAATAAAAATGTGTAATCAATAGAGTTTGAAGGATAGTTTTATAAATTTTTATGAATAAAATAAATAATAAGGTAAATTGAATGTATATATGAATCTCAAAAGTAATGACATATGAATAAATAGAGTGAAAATTATAATTTTTTCTTTTTATATAAAGTGTGCAATTTTTTGTGGATAGAAGAAATATCATTTTTCGTGAGCCAATTCTAATATATATTATGATGAAATGAGACTAATTGATTTTGTGGTCAAAATCACGTAAGTTGTTGCTGGTTGTGTGATCAAGGTCATATGTGAAAGTTATAAGGTAATTAATTACATGAAATCTCCTTGTGTTTTGAAAATAATGCGCTGAATTTTCTTATAGTTTTGAAATTGACTGAAACTCATGTAAGGTTAAATAAAACTAACTCTCAAAATTTTAAGAAAACGAGTTAATATTTTTATCTATCTCCTATATTTTTGGTATCTTGTTTTTCTAAATACTAAAATCTTAATAATATATAAGTAAAGATTAAATAAAACCGTTAAATTTGGGATTCAACAAAAAATCACAAACAATACTCAAGTTCTTTGGATATAACTCAAATTTGTTCGTAGAAAACTCTAAATTCAAATAACAAGAAATAATTGGTGTAAAACCTACTACCTCCACGGGAAGATCAGAACGCTTTCACTATATTTTGATTAAATTGGGAGTACAATATATACCCTCAATTGTTTCAAGAATTACCTCACAGCTCTCAAATGCCCTAATTCTCCAATTGAAAATGATATGTTGTCTTTCTCATTGGGGTAAAATGATGTATCTAAACTTGTGATTGTAGTTTAGAATACTATGCAAATCAACTTTGAGTTTAACTGTCATGAAACAACTCTTAAAAATTTAATAAATTGTCAATAACAAAAAATGTTAAAAAACGTTATCAATTATCAATTGTTGACTCCGTCGATTAGTTGTAGACTATTATAAACTTCCATATATAACTGTGAGTGTTGATTTAATTTCCAGCTTAAAACATCAGTTTAATAAATTCACACATCATCGGTCAACTCAAATGGAAAGTTTGATTTAATATACCACAACGAGATTTTGTTCAATTTTTAAACCATGACAAAATTTCATGCAATAACAATCTATGTGGTGTATCTATGAACCATCTATTGGATTTCATTATAATAATAAAGGGTAGAAAAGATGTACAAACTAGGATTATTCACATTTTGAACTGTTTGGGTCATGAACTTCTATTTATTATTTTATTTATTTACTACTTAGTCTAATACAAACATTTCATTTTGTCCACTTATAATATTATAAATTAATTTATTAATTATCGATTTATTTAGATCGATTATGTATTTAATGATGTAGGTGAAGTTTGATTCTCTACTAACCGATTATCTATCTTATAATTTTATGAACTCTTCCTCCCCTCCCCCGCGCCTTGATAATGGGTATGTCTATCTTGAAATTTTGAGAATTTTGAAATTCGTATTTTAAAATTTAGTGTATTTTAAAATATTATTAATTTGTATATTTTGTATTTGTTTGATGATTTAAGTAGGGTAAGATTCAACTTTATGTTATGTTATACATAGTAATATTTATAGGCGTTTATAGTTATCTATATAGAGTTTGTAGGTATTTTTTTAATTAACTTTTGTAGGATTTATAAGTATTTATAGGGTAGGATTTTAAAATTATAATTACTTGCGTGTTTTGTATTTGTTTTGGAATTTAAGTATGACATGATTTAACTTTATGTTATAGGTTTTACATGTGTTTATATATGCTTTATTGGTATCTATATATAAGATTTATAAGTATTTATAAAACTGACTTTTGTAAAATTTATAGGTATTTATAGGGTATGATTTTAAAATCATAATTCCAAAATCTCAAAATAGAACGAGAGTTGAATTTCAAAATCTCAAATTCATAATTTACACCCCAAAACAAACATATCATAAGTGTGTCTTTTATAATGAATATGTGGTAGGTAGATTGGACTGGTCTTGACCCTTCATTAGAGTAAAGATCTCAGTCTTACACGTGTCAAGAAGTCAAAAGGGAGGATCTAATGAAATTCCCCTTTGATAGGAATTTCTCGGTCATCGCGTTGATGACAGTCTTATGACCAATGATCGAGCACGGTGTTTTGTAAGGGCATTTAATGCTTGGTACAGATGCATTAAATGTATGTACTTTCCACCATATAACCTATTTTGGAGACCAAGTTTCCTTTGAGCCTCGATCTCATCTATTTTCTCAATCTTGTTTGAGGGATTAACTTTGACAAGCCATGTCGTAGGGATGAATGGTAATTTGGTCGGACCCGATCTGTTGTAGACGGCCATCTACATAATTAAATAAAAAAATGAAAGATGTATTAAATGTAGATAATAAAAAAAAATGCATATTAAGTGTGGACGGAGAAACTAATACGGAGTATTAGATATACACAAGTCATTTAGTTGCATTAAATTACAAGTAGTTTTCAACTTTTGGCACCAAATGCATAATCAACTTATGGCAAGAAACACTACACTTAGTTAGAAAAGTGTGTCACCCAAAACAAAAATAAAAGAATAGTATGGTATCAAAGTCAACGAAATCCAGATTAGTTAGAGAAAGCACATTCAAACCAATATGAAATCGTATCCGTCGATTGCATAGTTCAAACTCATCTCAGCCGTTGATACACGTCCGGTTTTAGAATCCCGCCGAGTGTCTGTCACCGTGATCCGACATGGCATAAATTGAATTTCAAATCCGGATTTCAAGTCCGCGGTGATATAAAGCCAACGCTGAGATGTAAGCTGTGTTGTACTGTTGTGTGCAATTCATACAGAAATTTAGAGAGAGAGAGAGAGAAAGAGAGAGTAAAAGGGAAGAAAACCCCCAAAATCGTTTTCAGTGAGCTTCGGGAAGAGCTCCTATCATCCTTCCAATCTCTGTAAGTCATCTTCTTCTTTAATACTTTTGTGTTTCTCGAGCTGCTGTAACTTTTCCAATTCGAATTCAATGCTAAATTTAGTAAATTTGCAGGTTAGGGTTTTGAATTGTGTTTGAGAACTTAGATTTCCTTGATTTGCTGTGCTCGTTTTTCATGTTAAATGTTGAATTTTCTGTTTGAGCTAGTAACTGTGGGAATGATCCCGTAGATCTTGTTAGGGCATGCTAGAATTTCTGTTCGAAAGCACACATTTTTTCGCTATCTGCACTATGTGAGGAATTTTTCATTTTTATGCCTGTTATGTTTTTCTGGTTATGTCTTGCTTTGGAGATGACTTACCATGTATGTGATATGTTGACCTTCATTTTTACTCTTCATTGTCTCTAATTTCATACTAATTCCATTTCTATTGCCAATTTTTTTTTTTTTTTACCCAAATACTGAAAATATGTTGTGTTTCTTATGCGGTATACACTAGGACAAGAAGGCTTTTCTAAACTATTGCACTTGAGTTTCTGCTATTATGGGTGAGGGAGATATGGTGTCAGAGAATTCTGACGCTGTTGCAAATGGGAATGCTAAGACGGTGAATACGGCTGAGTCTGTGTTGGATAAGAAAGTGGAACATCATGATGGAGTGAAAGAAATAAAAGTAGATGAGCATCATGATATAGAAGAAGATAAGCATAATGATGGAGAAAAGGAAATTGAAGAAGATAAGCATAATGATGGAGAAAAGGAAATAGAAGAAGATAAGCATAATGATGGAGAAAAAGAAATAGAAGAAGATAAGCATGATGATGGAGAGAAAGAAATAGAAGAAGACAAGCATGATGATGGAGAGAAAGAAATAGAAGAAGACAAGCATAATGATGGAGAAAAAGAAATAGAAGAAGATAGGCAGCATGATGGAGAAAAAGAATTGGAAAAAGATATCCATCATGATGGAGTTCAAGAAATGGAAGAAGACAAACAAGAAGATGATGTGAAAGTTGATGCTCAAAATATGGATGTGGACCAAGATGAAGTTAGTAAAATCAGTGAAGTTGATACTGAAAAAGAAGAGGGAAAGGAAGAAACTGAAGGCAAAGTTGAAGAGGAGAAAAACAAGACTGAGGATTTAGAGGAAGTTGCTGAGGAAACCAAGAATTCAGCTGATGATAAGGTTGAAGAGGACATTGATGGAATGGAAGAGGAGGAAAACAATCAAGAAGAGCCTAAGAAAGAGAGAAAAACAGCTAAACGTTCAAGGACAAAGAGTAGTGCTGGGAAAAATAATAAACATAAAAAGATATCTGTAGAGAAGAAGGACAAAGAACCAAAAACTGAGAAGAAGGAGAAAGAGGAAGAACAAAAAACTGAAAAGGATAAAGAACCAAAAACCCCCAAAGAGAAAAAGACAACAGAGCCTCAAAAGAAGGAATCAAAAACCTCTGAAGATAAAAAGGATGAGCCAAAAACCCCTGCAACTCCTATATTTGACCGCCCTGTGCGTGAGCGGAAATCTGTGGAAAGGTTGGTTGCAGTTATTGAGCAGGACTATGCCAAGGAGCTCCGTATTGAAAAGGTGTTAGTTGTCACTATTTAAATTTCAACCTTTGTTAGAAAATTTCCTCTGGCTATTTGTTCCCCCGAAATTAAAAGTTTTAGTTATCATTAATTAAAATTTTAGCCTTTGGGAGAAAAATCTGTATTGGCTGTATGGTATGAAATTAGATTCTTGTTTGGTGCCTTAGTCCCTGACATTTTACAACTAGTCAGATCTTTTATTAAAACTAAACCAATTTAGTCCCTGACATTTCAGTGTGTGCTTGCAGGGCCGTGGAACTGCGCTGAAAGATATCCCAAATGGTATATTTCTGAACAACTCGGTCTATTACTGTTCACCAGAAGATGCTAAAACACTAAGCGTGACTGCAATTCGTGTTTTCTTGTTTGCTCGTGTCTGTCTCATATGTTAAAGACGTCAGGTCTTGTGTTTGAGCACAAATTTTTACTTATCTTGTTCTTGAGTAAAGTACTGATAAAAAGTTTAGTCACTTTATTCAACATTCATTCTCTTACAATTTAATTAGATTTTTTTTTTTTCACATGCACTGTTAAAAATGTTTTGTTAAATGGTATCTATATTTCAAAATGATGTCCAACTGTCCTGCTATGTGAATTAATTTGGTCTCATATGAGCCGCATGTTATTTCAGTGGCGTTCAAGTTGTCTAGAAGGAAGACTGATGATACTCTCAAATTGCTGCATACTATTCTTTTTGGTGGACGGAGAGGAAAGGTAACCCTTGAGATCTTTTATTTTTAGCTCCTTCCGGATCAGGCCTCATATCAATTAGTTTGGTGTGCTTCTTTCTTGTATTATTACTTATTAAGGGTGCTTGGTTTGTGAAGGGAAATTAGGATAGGAATGGTAATGGAAGTAGTGGTGTTTCACTTTGTTCCCCTCAAAATGTGAGTAATGAAGGATTCCCATATAATTGGGAATCAATTTTTGCTTCTCATAGAATGATATTAGTTTAATAAACACTCACTCTACTTTCATTCCCATTCCCATTCCTTTACCCTTACACCCTCCAACCAAGCACACCTGAATCTTTCTTAAAAGCTCTATTTGAAAACTTAGGGCAATCCATGTTTCCCTTGTGAACTGGATTTAGGCTTCTTGAACTTTTGATTTAAAAAGCATATTGTTCTGTGCTAGTTTTGCTGCTTTTCCAAATATGTGATATATTTATTGACTAGTTCTTTTTTTTCAAGAATGATTTCGGACTCTTAAGGCTGTTGCCTCCAGGGTATACAGTTGTTATATGTTTGCTTTTTTTTTTTTTTTAAACATTTTTCACTTGTCTTTGTGGACCCCAGCAGATCCACTCCATTCTGTACTTGCATAAATTTAGGCCGTGCATTTAATATAGAGCTTTGGCAACTATAAAATTGGTGGTATCGTTGGTTGGGTCAATTGCTCAACTCCGTTGACTAATGTTGGTTTATTTGCTCAACTCCGTTGACTAATGTTGGTTTATTTCTCTGTTCCTGCATTTTGAATAGGAAATGTTAATGAAAGTAGTAGGGTATCACTTTGATTCCCCTAAAAGTGTGAGGAATGGAGGATTCCCATATAATTGGTAGTAGTATAACAAACATCCACTTTACTAAAAGGCACACCTTAATCTTTCTAAAAAGCTCTATTTTACAAGCTTAGGGTAATCCATGCTACCCTTGCAAACTGGTTTAGGCTCTCGAACTTTAAAAAAACATGCTGTTTTGTGTTAGTTCTGCAATTCTGCTGCCTTCTAGAATTATTTCCCGATTCTAGGCTGTTTGCCTCCAGAGAAAATAATCGGTATGTATACATTTTGTAGCCAATAAATTCATACCCAAAGTTTGAAATTGCATGTTTTAGTATTTGTTTCCTTCATTTTTTGTTTCCTATTTGTTGTCTTGAAATTGTGTTCTTGTTATTCACACAACTTTTCCGGAGCCCTGCAGATCCGCTCCATATAGTACATGCATATACTTAAGGGTATGAATTTACCCAAAGTTTGAAATTGCATGTTTTAGTATTTGTTTCCTTCATTTTTTGTTTCCTATTTGTTGTCTTGAAATTGTGTTCTTGTTATTCACACAACTTTTCCGGAGCCCTGCAGATCCGCTCCATATAGTACATGCATATACTTAAGCCTTAATTTATATTGAACTTTGGCAACTATAGAAATTGTGGCATGCAGTGGTTGGGTCAATTGCTTGACCCCGTTGACAAATATTGCATTATTTCTTTGTTCTTACTTGTTTGACTTACCAGGCTGCACAAGTCAAGAACAACATATCAAGATTCTCTGGATTTGTTTGGCATGATAATGAGGTAAAAAAGTTAAACTAAATAATAAGCTTGTTTCTATTATACATGTTACTTTTTCTCTTCTTCCGTTGACATGTCAAAAGCTTTTTTGCTTAAATGAACGTTGTCTCAGGAAAAGCAAATGATAAAGGTCAAAGAGAAACTCGACAAGTGCATCAAGGAGAAACTGTGGGAATTTTGCGAGGTTTTTGATTTACCGATTTCCAAGGCTCATACAAGGAAGGTTTGTTTATATCTTTTAGCATTAACTAAAGGATGCAAAGTTATGACTTGCACTAGACTGTTTTCTTTTATATCCTTAAATGAGAGATCTTGACTCACCGTGTTAGTTACCCTTTACATGGTCTGAATATCCTGTTTTAATGGATTCAGTTTTCTTAATTTCTTCTATTGTGCTATCAGGAAGATATTATTGCTAAGTTGATTGAATTTTTGCTGGAGCCTCATGCGACTTCTTCTGAATTACTTGCTGAAAAAGAGCAGGTTCCATACTGAGTAGAATTTATTTTTTCAGAATCTTTATTTCTCTGTTAGCTTCTTCCAGCACATATTTACGTGTACGTCGTTTTTCAATGTCCAGTCAAGTATGGGCAAAAAGAGAAAGAGGGTAAGCAAATCTGCATCTGGAAGTATCAAACCACCAAAAGCCTCATCTAAGGTATCTTTTTTTCTGGTTACTATCATTGATTGCATGATATTCTGCCTTTTGTTTTTTTTACAAGATTCTAAAATACTATGCGGTTCTCTGGCTGTGTCTGCAATTGGTTTTGCACAATATTCAAGTTGATATAGTAAATCAGTTGTATTGCCAAATTCTGACTTGTCTTGCACAATATTAAGTCTCTATATAAAATGATTGTTGTTTGTTCTCTAGTCTGGCTGAACTGCTATATAAAGTTATTAACATCTAATGAATTCTGCTGTGGCCTGTGGCATGAGATGCGGCTAAAGTATCAGTGTATCACACAACAACATACTTGTATAGAAATTGCAACACACAGTTGCCTAAGCAAGTGGAGTTGTGCTCGGCAATCTTAGCGGAGGCTGTTGTTCTGTTTTAATTTTTACTACTGTGTTTATTGATCATGCAGTGAGGTTTGAAAATTTTGCTTTTACATTATTATTTAAGAACATAAAATTGAAAAGATTAGAGTATAATAGTAATGACATAGAGGTTAAATAAGTGAGAATTTTGAGGAAAGTGTGAAAACTGATTTGGGACCGAGGGAGTATAGTTGTAGCATAATAATTTAAAAATCATAAATGAAGAATCCTAATGGAATATTCCATTTTAGTGCAAAAAAGTAGTGGAAACTGCTGGAGACGTGGTACTGGTTCTATAATAGAGTAGTGCTCAATTGACTCTAGAGTAATGCTAACTGCGGATATGGCCTTAATCCACTTATTTCCTGATCAGTATGAACCAAAAAAATGAAAGAGTGTAATGAATTCTAAAATCATCAAAACTAATTGCTCCTGAAGCTTCATCTAAATGAAGCTAAATCTCCATTTATTTCTATTTGAACTTCATCAAATTTCATACTTGGATGTTGTATGAGTGTTGTTTATATTTTGATGGTGGTTTGAAGGTTTCACCTCATTTGTAAGCAAATTCATCAGATGATTGATAAAAAATATAGAAGGTTTGAAAGACAAGAGATAAAAACTTATTGAGCCAAGAATGAATATAAAGAAAAGTATAATGAAGCATATTTATTCAGGCGTGCCTAAGGCTCATGGGGCACAGGGCTGAGCCCGCCTCTCCACGGGAAAGGCAGGTGGTGTTTTTGAGGTGCACGCCTCTGTGCACTTTTTATGCTGTGCCTCAGTGCGCTTGGCGTGCCTCTTCTAGTTTTGAGATCTTGTCACCCCAAAAACATGGTTTGTGTACAATTTTTTTGTTAATGAGGAGGGGGATTATGATGATAAATGTGATATCTAGTAGGATTAGTTTGCTACTTGTTGGCCTTTGATTTGAATATTTGTTGTTACCTGCTTGCTAACCTTTGAAGTTTGATACTTGTTATTGTGTTTTTGTCTTCGATTTGTGTCATTTTGAGTTATTATGTGCTTTTGAACATCAATTTATTAGTTCATTATATGCTAATATGTTTAATTTAAGTTAATGCAATGTATTTGTGAGTTTTAGCATACCTTTATTATTTGCAACAGAGTCTAGCTGTAAAATTCTATTGCTGAAAATAAATCAAGATGGCTAACAATTTAGAAGCTCCTGTGTGAAACAAATAGTTGAATTTGTTTCTGTTATATCTGGTATTTTCAGAGTCGAAAGAAAACTGGTGGTTCATCTAAAAAGGGTGCAGAGACAAAGGACGCGCCTCCTGAGTCAGAAGATGAATCAGGAGAAGAGGAAGATGAAGAGGAAGGTGCAAATGGTGTTGCAGAAAAATCAGAAGACGAGATGTCTGAACAAGCTGCGAGTGACGAAAAAGAAGGTGATTCTGAAGAGGAATCTGACAGGGGCAAGGGAAAGCAGAAGAAAGGATCAGCAAAGTCATCTGCAAAGAAAGGATCTGATGATAAGGCCAAAACAGATGAGATGTCTGAACAAGTCGCAAGTGAGGAGGAAAAAGAAAGTGAATCTGAAGAGGAATCTGTCAAGGACAAGGCAATACAGAAGCGTGGATCAGCAAAGTCGTCTGCAAAGAAAGGCTCTGATGACAAAGCCAAAACAAAGAATAAAACAGTTTTGAAGAAGGCTAGCCCTCCACCAAAAAAAGCACTTGCTAAATCCCCACCAAGTCAATCAAAGAGCATTAACAAGACTAGTGCTAAGAAATCTTCTGGCAAGAAGAAAGATGATAAAGACATTAAGTCATCAACCCCAAAGAAGTCAGATTTGAAGGAGAGCACTGGTGAGATTCTGGAGCTTTTTTCCCATTTTGTTAACTACGCTAAAGATCAAATTTTCCAGCTGATTTTTTTTCTCATAATTGATTGTTTAAATTAGTCCCTTATTTATGGCCTTGAATTCTGAAGGTGGTTTTTTTTTTTTTTCTGTGCAAATTTAGGGAAGAAGATTCTGAAAGCGAAAGAGAAGCTCAAGGAGGACAGATTAAAGCCAACTGATGATAAACTCAGAGATGCTATTTGTAATATCCTTAAAGAAGTCGATTTCAATACGGTTCGTCTCTGAACTCTCATTTTAGTGCTTTTGGATTGTTGAGGATAGGTGAGGGGACACTATATGCACGTTTCTAGCACTTCCCAAAATAAAGCAACATTTTGCTTCTGAGTGTGTCCTATAACATGGGTTCAGGTCTCTCTTATTTGGTTCATTTTATAAGTGAGGATTCTATCCTAACGAACCTGATATATGTATTTTCTGCAGGCTACCTTCACCGACATTCTGAAGCTACTTAGTAAGTTCCCTTTAAATCTTATTTTCCTACCTGACTTGTAACTTTTCTTATACGGCTGCTGCTTCTTCCCTTGTGCTTGTTGCCATCTCACGAGAATAGTGGAGTAGCATTTAGATTCTTAGATACTACTTTTTTTGGACAATGTTGATTATTGTATATGATATACTTTTTGCTAAGTGCTTGTTACGATTTCAGCGAAGCAATTCGATACGGACCTGACACCAAGAAAATCATCTATAAAGGTGATGATTCAAGATGAGCTGACAAAACTAGCAGATGAGGACGAGGCAGATGAGGATGAAGGTGATGGTGAGAAGGACGAGAAACCGTCCACGAAAGGTGTCAAGGCGTAGCAACTGGGTGAAAAGGCTACACATAACAAGTGTTGTAATTTATGTGTTAAGTAGCTCCTGTGATTTAATGTTAACTGTTGTGCTGCCCCCCCTCCCTAGTGATTCATAGAAATAACTAGTGACCCTCGACTCTAGGTATCATTGCTGACTGAAATGTTTTGGTTATATGCTCCTTCCTCTTTCTTTTAGATATTTGTAATTTTGTACAATGCACCAACAAGCGCGGTGGAGTTGTAACTTGTAAGCATATTTAATCTTTTGGTTGTGTTTTATATTTTGGGTTTTTTTTTTTCTTTTTAATAGTTGTTGCTGATAATCTGAGTTTGTGCTTTTTTTGACTGATTCATAATTATGGGGCCTAATTGCAATAAAAGCATCAAATTATTAGTACTGATTTTGCACTAAACAACCAAACAAATTTCTTTTGATCAATATATACAAATTATTAATTTTTGACACAAACTATAAATTTTTCTTTTTTTCCGAATTTTATTGTGTGCCGCACACGTGCCCATTTTAAGGAGCATTTCTGTATTAAAAAAAAAAGGATTGAGAATTACGCGACCCCACCAAACTAAACTAGTGTGTTTATGAATAAAGTAAATAAGAATTTAAATAAATAAGTGATAATTAAAAGATGATTATAAAGTAGTGTGAATAATATTGTTTTAAAAAAAGAATACATATAATAAAATTTGATTACTAAAAAGAATTAAGTTAAAGTGATAAAATTAGACGAAGGAGTACACTTTTTAATCAAAAAAACGAAACAATCAAAGTGAAAACATGCCAAGATTGCATTAAAGAAAATAAACAATGAACAAAAAGAAAAATGAACACTAACATTTAACATTGACCATACGGTGAACATTAATATTAAACAAAAAAGTTTTCCTTGTCCATATATGAGCAACATTGACAAGATATCCTAAAATTTCAAAATTATCAAATTTGTAAACATAAGAACATACCAGACTAAAATTGGATGCAACTGAAATTACAAGATGATTCTTAATATAAACTTGTATCTTTCCATATTTGAGTTGATAAATTAAGTTAAGCAACATTCTCTAAAGCAAAATATATGACGGAGGAATTGTTGACACCATCCTCCAACAAATTACATCTTAAAATACATTTAATTTTGCTGCTCCGAGGCATTGTACAATTATTTTAGGAGGGTGTATTCAATTGAGATTCTGTTGGATTTTTTTGGACTTTAAAAAGTCCGTGGATTTAGAAAATCCATAGACTCTATGCAGAGTTTGACTGACTTTTTTATTGGATTTTTTTGGACTTTAAAAAGTCAGTGGATTTAGAAAATCCATAGACTCTATGCAGAGTTTGACTGACTTTTTTATTGATTTATATGGATTTTAATAGATTTGACAGGATTTTGAAATACACATTTTTTTTTATTGATTTACATGAATTTCCATAAATTACGCCCCTAAAACCTAGTTAAAAAAAAAATTATTATTTATCATTATTATTCTCATCTTCATTTTCATCACAGTTATACCTAGGCTCATTTTCACATAGTTAGCAATACTAGTTCTCCATGCATTAGCTTAAGTTCTTTGTTGGTGTTGTGGTGAATCTTGATCTTGCAAATTCATTAGAGCGACATTCTTCCCGAAGAAAGTTATGTAATCCAGCGAACTTGTGAATTGCAATTTGAAAATACCAAAAATTCTATTGAATAATTGCATTTCTGGGGTGACGACCTTGACCATCAAAATCTTTTAGATGATATCGAACACCACGTAATGGGGAATTGACGTCGATTAGATATTATTGACGTGTCCCATATACTATAATTTTTAAATAAAGAACATAATTTTAAAATACAGAGATGTAATTTTTTTCACGATAATAATGGTGGTGAAGAATCTGTGATGCTTATCAAAGAACATACTTAACACATCTTTTTTTTCTTCTCTTTCAAGTCTTCTAAGAGAATCCGTTGAAATCTCTACTTTTTAGAAGAGATTTTGATTAGTGAAATTTATTTATATTTTTGAAAGAGAATCCAACGAAATCCATAGAGTATTAAAATCCATAGATTGTTGAATACCTAAAGATTTCTAAAGACTTTTTAAAATCCGTATTGAATACCTCAAAATTTTAAAAGACTTTTAAAAATTCGAATTGAATACCCCCAGATTTTAAAAGTCCAAACAAATCCAACAGAATCTCAATTGAATACACCCCCTTTGCGATAATACTTCTTGAAATACACTTAATTTATATTCGTATAATTTCGAGAGAATTATTATGTTTTTCGGTTTTGATATGGTGTGTACAAATTGTTTTGATATACTCCACTGTACAATTTTATAATTCAAACTTTCCTTTTATATTTATTTAATTTTATAATTTTTATTTTAAAAAATAAATAAATATTACTCTTTTATAAACAATCAATTTTTTTTTTAACCTAAATAAAAATTATAAAATTGAAGGGAAAAAGTAATAATTTAGAGAAAATTCAGAAACCAGTCAGCATCATGATTAAATGTTGGAGAAATTGGTTAGAAATTAATTAATTTTAATAAATTAATTGATTTTAAAATGAGAGTGGAGAACACTCGTCTTTGACCAATTTATTGAGGGCTATAAATGTAATTTCGAGGAAATTAAATGGCATAAAATCGTTCTACTCTCGGAGTAGAAGGTCGTAGTGTATTTAAAATCTCAAAACCGAATTTTGGTGAGTGAGAAATTAATTCACGAAGTTGAAACGTCTAATAATACACTTTATGGGATAAAGTGTTATATCATGCTAATTGTTCCACATTGAAACTTTGAAAGTTTAATGGGGCTAATTACTCCTTATAAATATGAGGATGTTACAATGGTTAAAATAATAATGACTAAGGAGCAATCCAATAGTCTATACGGATGTACGTGTGTGCTCGTCCGGTTGAGCTTGGGCCTAATCTTTGGCTCGTGACTCGTGGATTTTAAATTTGGGCTTTTAGACCCATCTATAATTTTGGAACTTGAATATTTGGGCTTGGCTCATACAAATCAAGTTTCCAGAAAGTTGAAACCCAATTCGAAATTGGGTTAACCCAAATAAATTTAAGTTGAATTTGAACTATGATGAATTTGAACGTTGGGTATGTCTTACAAATCCATAAATGCCATAATTAAATCTTGTAACCGCAAAGCGTTACAAATAGCACGAATGTCATATTAAATGTGAAAGGCTCCCTCACATGTTGGAACATGCCAATAAATAGGGTGCATGTTTTATGTTGCAAAGATACTAATACACACACTTGCATACTCACACAAAGAGACACGACACTTGATTTCATAGAAAAAATCATAACATCATACATATTTGCATCGAGCACATAGAGTGCAGTCCAGTTTTCGTGTCGATTCAGTTCGTTGGAACTCTATACGTTGTGGTGCTGCTCGTATATAGGCGAAAGTCGTTTTACCTTTTAAAACGTTACGTCAAACCGTGAGCACTAGCCGAGACGTATTCATTTTGCGGGAAAAGGGTTTCCTTGACTCGACTTTAACTTTGTTCCTATTGTTCGTGAGATGGGGTCGTTGTTGGTGATTTCGAGAACCTGCCTGTTTTGGGAAGCTGTTAAAGGAGAAAAGTTGCTAAAGGAGGAAAATCGAAAATTCTATGTAAATATTAATTTAATTGTATTTACAATTTTGTTATTTATTTCTGTCAATTTTGTAAAGCCATTGTTGGGTGCTCAAAAATTCCAACATTAAAATCGAAATAATATGGCCATAAAAATGGTGTCACGTGTTACGAATTAGGTCATTACATTTACATCTTCAACCGAATTGTTTGGCACTCAATAATTAGTTAGTTAGCTCCTAAAAACAAAAAGGGTCGAGCACTTACCCAGTTACCCCACCACTTTAGTACTCATTTAAAACAAAAATTTATATGGAACGAATTTTCATTATATATATATACAGTAATATAAAGTTTATAAATTTATAACTTTATCTAAATTATATTTAAAATAATGTAATGTATAAATATTAAAGTAAAATTCGTGAAAAAACAAAACTCCTAATTTATAAACCAAATTACAACGTCAAACACTAATAAAGGGTCACCACGTTTGTTTTAAAACCTTATCCAGTGGATGGAGCTTTAATAAATAATTAGCCGAACAATAAAAATACCTATTTCAAAAGCTGACACAATTGAAGTATAGGTCAATATAATGTTCTACCTAATAAAATACTGTAGTAGAAAAATAATTTAGAAATTAAAATATAAGAATTAATTTTTAAGCCTCTTTACAAGTTCGAAGACGAAATTCTTTCATTATCCACTATCACTATATATTACACTGGCTTAAGATCATGCATTAACGAGTAACGACCCTACTAAACAATTTTTTTGTCATTATTTTCTTAATGAAGTCCAGAAAAAAAAAATGGTAATATTGAATTAAATGGTGATATGAGATTAATAGGGTATATGGTGGTAAAAATTGTGGCTGAATTTAATTATGATGTGCGTTTAGCATATGCTGGTAAAAACTTAAGATATACGGAGTATATGGTGTTACGAGTTTACGAGCTTATAAATTAAATATTGATACAAACTTAATATATTATGGTACATGTTTAAATAAAATATTAAGGATTGTGTAACAACAAATTTCGTGAAATTAATATAATAACACGAATTTGAAATACAATTTTATTTCGTGTCGAATTAAACCGAGAAATTTTGGGGGTTACAATCTCTATTTAATATTCCTCTGATTCTTCTCTTCGATTTTGACTTTGTCTTGGAAGATTTTGTGGCGTGATCCTTGCTTTGATCTTGACCACGATTGAGTTTGAAGATTTGTAACGTTTATCCAAGGACTTGAAGTCTTGTTATGGATCTCCGCGAAGAAAACTTTGAGAAGAACGTCGATTCGAGGGGCTTTAACACCTTGATCTTGGATCGAACGTTGCTTTCAGATGATTTTGGGTGAAAAATGCCTTTGAAGCTCCTTCGAATGCTCAAGAACGCCTTGAATCTCTGCAGAGAATTCTAGAGTCTTGAAAGACTTTTGTGTTGTGTTTTTCAAATGAATGAGGGGAGGACCCTATTTATAGGGTGGGAGAGGGAAGACTTTCCCTCTTTACCATGCCACGCGGTGCCTTCTTATTGGTCGAGCCGATTTGATTGGTTTGATTGATTTTAATTTAATTCTCTTCCCTTTTTTAAGAGATGTGATTTGATTTCCCCATATATGATAAGTCAAATTTATTCTTACCAATTACGAGTATTTCGATACTCGTATAATTTGACCGACTTGTATCGTGTATATTAAATATCATTAATTTAACTATTTAATTAGAGAATTAATTTAATTAAATTCTTAAACTTAAAATAGTAAATTAATTTAATTTAACATACATTTGTCCACATGTCACTATTTGATTGGGTGCAATTTTAATGTGGTTACAGATTGAATTAAATAGTTGTTAGTACCACTTGGTAGTACATGCTAAGCACCATGACAAAAAAACATAGGAGTATTTCTCTTTCACTAGAAAAAGAAACTAAAGACCATGTGACAAAATAAATATTCATATATCTTTAAATTAACATGGATGATTAAGAACGTGGGTTTCCACTAAAAAGCACTCACTAAAAATATATATATTTTATCATTACTAAAAAATATTATGTTATTATATCAGGTATATATGTACCACGTGTACTATGTACTTAATTACTTTATTTTTAAATGATTGTATTAAATAGTGTAATATTTAATTATTTTCATTAAATATTATTAGTTGATCAACAATCAATATTACTTCCACAATTTTTGCACAATGGGATAGGATCATAGGAGTAGTTAATTATTATAGGCGTTATCTGTAAAAAAAAAAAAAAAAAAAACTATTAAATTTTAATTAGTTTTTATATGCGGATAGTAATAAAAATTCACGTATTGACTAAAAAAACGCATGGATGGTGTCCTGGCAAATTGTTTTAATCTAAGTATCGAACCCCATGACTTTCACTACATTCTTAAAAAATAAAAAAAATCCCCGTTGTCCACATAAAATGTTCCTTTTGTGTTTGTTTCTTTTTAAAAGAAATATATTCACCGGGGTGGAAGTAGGGGCTACTCGACAGGGCATACGACCTAGCCTATTAAGGGTCTTGTTAGGCCTAACCTATTTATATTATGAGTCGGCTAAGATTTTTTTAAAATCCTATTTAGTTAAGTAGGCTAGACTTAGGCTTTATATAAGGTCTTATAAGCCTAACAGACAACCTATTTAAGATTATATATTATATTTATATATATTTTATAATAAGTCATTCTTAAAATTTAGTACTTTTATATTAAATTAAATTTAAGTAAGTTAAATTTATTTTAGTACTTTTGAAATCGTTATAATGTTTGTATTTAAACTCATTGTTGTAATGCATTTGTTTTGGTAGTGAATTTTATTTGCAACTTTAAATATTGAACTACGATTCATATAGGCTTTTAAAAGGCTCGTAGACCTGACCTATTTACTTAAAAGATCAGGTTTAGGCTGTAAAAAAAGTCTATCATAAATAACAGGCCAGACTCAGGCTCAATATTTATAAACCAGGCTCAGATTTTTTCATGTAAAGACTTTTTCATGTGAAGCCTATCCTAGTCCAGCCTATTTCCACCCCTAATATTCACCACACTTATTTATCTTCTTTCTATTCCATCTATATTTTTCTTAAAATTTATGCAACAAAAAACCAAATGCACTATTAGTGTGCGATGAACATATCTCACCTTTTCACATACAAAATAATCTCCCCACTATATTTGCCCCCTTAAATCATGTCCTCCATCAAATTTTCCGAAAAAATAAAAAGGAAGAATTTATGTATGACCAAATTGAACTCGACTTATCTCACATTTAAATTTGTAAATCAGTTATTTTTTAAGTAATGTAAAGTGATTTTTCAAGCGATAACAAAAGTGATATATCGAGATGGAAGACATAAATGAATGGGAGCTACGAAACCAAAGAAGCATATAAAACCGTCATATCAAGCACGCGGACAGATCTGGATGAGGAGGCCGGAGGGACGGAATTCGAGATGCTTTTGAACAAGTAGGCACCAGTGAAAGTTTCGACGACGGCTTGACGTGTAATGTGAGACAGAATACCATCACGAGCTAGCCTTTTTTGAAGAGTAGTTATGCACAATATTGAAGACACAAAGGGTGTTTTATGCGGCGTTGAGACGGAGACCACGCATCATATGTTCTTCGAATGCTCAGTTACATCTTGAATCGAAGCGGAATGTTACAAGTGGATGACATTTCTACGATAATGCACAACTACACAGTAAGAGTGACTCACATTTTGCTATTTGTATGTGGGCTTTGAGAAACTCAGTGATTTTCAGCAACACAAGCTTCGTGGCGGATATTAAAAACAGGTTATGGGGATGATTTTTTAACTAATATTGAGTTTTTCGTGTTCTAAACAAACACACAAATGTATTTCTATCTGTTGGGTCCTGATTATACCTTATATAGTGGAAACTCCGTTTGCAATAAAAGTTGTTTTTTTGATAAATAAATAAAACAATAATGGCCCAAAAATATGAATTATGATTGAGAAAATAAAATTCGTACATACACATATACTGTACATACAAAACGGCATATTCAAATTCATATACAAAAATAGAGTATAGACATACGAATATATATACTACCAAGTCCCCACCCATCTCTAATTAATCATTCACCCCCGGCCAAGTCAAGTCAAGCTACCTTGGCCTTCCGCCGCCGCCGCCACCACCGGAACCCGACCCCAACTGATAACCCGACCCGAATTTCCCTCCACCCGCCACCTGCCCGTACCCATAAACCGGACCTCCTTGATGACTCATCCCATACATCCCCTCGTAACCACCACCACCACCACCACTACCCATACTCACCGTCCCTCCGCCGCCGCTGGTCTCCTTCTCTCCTCTCCCGGCCATGGCGGTCTTCTCCCCCTCCGTATCCCTAAACCTCTGCAAATACACCTTCAACGGCTCCACGTAATCTTCGAACCCTAGAGTGGTCATCGCCCATAACAAATCGTCGCCGTTGATCGTTTTTCTCTTCTCGCGTTGACACTTGTCGGAAGCTTCGCCGGTGATGAAGCTGATGAACTCCGACACGCATTCCTGCACTGTTTCTTTGGCGTCTTTGGATATTTTGGCGTTCGCCGGTAACGCCTTTTTCATGATTCTGGAGACGTTGGCGATTGGAAGGAATCTGTCCTGTTCTCTAGGGGAGGTTTCGTAGTACGAATTCGGGTCCCGATGCCCGCCCGATTCGTTATCCGAATCCGCCATTTTATTCTAGTAAAAAGCTTGGGGAGTACTCTTTTTCTGATAATTTTTTGGTAAAATAAGTAGATCGAGAGAGTGGAGAAGTAGCAAAGCACAATTCTGTTTATCAGGAATTTTTTGAAGAAGTTCTGTACTGAACTCTGAGATTTTACAGTTTGCTAACAGAATTCTGAAGAGGAAAAATAATGAAAAAGTTGAGTTACAAATGTTGAATCCGAAAAACTGTTTGGATTTGCAGCTTTACATTCAACTTTTTTATAACAATTGAAAAGAGGAATTGAAAGTTCAAATGTGTGAAATTCGATGTATCCCGCAGAAAATTCTACTTTGAATAGTAGAATTATCAGAATTCCAGGCAGATATTATAGAAACTTGGAATTGAGAAGGTGCAAAGACGGCGATTACCTCCGATGAATATTCCGGTGCCGGAAAAGCGAATAGCAGGGGGAGATAGAGAGTGAGGAATGTGAGGTCCGTTGGATCAATGGTCTAATAACGGGATCGTATGAGACACGTGGAGAATTACAGACCGTTACTTGCTGATAACTATGCGATCACTGAGACTAAATGATGGCCATTCGATTGGTTGTGAGTGGAGGGATCTTATCCGTTCATTTCGCATCTGGCACGTACTCTGCTCTGATTGGCTATGTATTTTCCAGTGGGGACCATCATCCCCTTCTTTTAGTTTTCCCTGTCATATTATCACCCACCTTAAGTTTCACCTTTTTTTTTTTTCTTTAATTATTGTTGTTGCCATTTATTTATTTTACCAGTGTTTGACCAACCTATTCATAATAACAAATTACTTCTATTTTGCCCCCACTTGCATGACGTAGTGGTGTCGTATAAGATAAGTTCGTCTCTTGTGTTTATTGTATATAATAGGGGTGTCAATTTTCGACACGATACGATAGCACGATACAAATTCGACACGAAAATTGTGGGTTAGTGTTTGGCCTTCGTGTCGTTATTGGGTCGACCTGATAACAATACGAAAATTTCGTGTCGGGTTCGTGTCAACCCGTTAAGCACAATAAAATTAACAGGTAACTCATTACCCTGTTATTTACCTGATATGACACGACACGATAATGACACGTATCTGATAATGACATAATAATTTTTTATATTTATATAAATATATTATTTTTTTATATATTTAATACGGAGTACAATTTTAAATTGATTTATTTTCTTATCGTGTCGTTATCGTGTTACGTGTCGTTATCGTGTCGTGTCACGTCGACACGAAAATTATCGTGTTGACACAAAAATTATCGTGTTCGTGTCGTGTCGTGTCGACACAGATCCTTATCGTGTCGTGTTCGTGTTTGACCTTATCGTGTCACTATCGTATCGACACGAAACACGACACGATAGCACGATTTGCCATCCCTAATATAGAGTATACATTCATTCACATTTTTTCAATCGGGTCGTCCCATATATTTAAATAACAATGATTTTTTTAATAAAATAGATAACAATTTTTTTTTTTGGATTACAAGTTAGATACCCATCCCTTTTTTTCCCCTCCCCATGACTCGAACCCAGGACCTAAGGCCTAGGTAGTGGTGCTCTAACCACTTGAGCTATCCCACTTTGTCAAATAGATAACAATATGTTGATGTGGAAAATACTTGAAATTCATTTGTTTATTTTGCATAATTTTGAGAATTTTATTGCATTATTCACACTAAATTGAATCATTACATTTGATTTGGAGAAAATTAGTGTTTTGCTAATTTTGTAGGTAAATTGAACTTATTTGGAAGCGAAAAACATACCTGAGGATTTATGAATTCAAGAAGGTAACCACACCATTAGAAGCGTCTCGAAAATATAAGTGAAATGAAAAAAAGAATCAAGTCAATCGGAGGTCGGAGCTCAAGATATGATCGAAACGAGAAAATGCGAAGTTGCAACAGATCCCACTCAGGCAGCCGTGTCAACCTTGATTCCAAAATTTCTTTTGGAATGGCATCTCACTCGGTAGACCGAGTCAACCTGTTGTTGCGTGAAAATTCGAGAATTTTAAAGGATTTTAAGGGCTCAATTGAAATTTTCGTCTCTAGCATTCATCCAAGCTATAAATAGCTCTTCAATGAGATTGTTTTGGAGGTTTTGCCTTACTTTTACACACTCAAGCCCTAGTTACTCTTTTAGATTATTGTATTTTTGTTTTTTTACATATTTTGCAAGTTCATTCCCTAGATTAGCATCAAGTTTAGTATCTAGTTTGAGTTTTTGAAGATTAGAGCTACATTCACTTGTAATAGTTTAGATTATTGAAAAATCATTAAAATGACTTCCACTCAAACTCTATTTTGCTATAGTATTGTTATTTTCATGTCTATTTCCATTTCTTGTGTTATTTTGGTCATGAGTGTTTCATCTAACACCGTGGACTAAGTTTTATATACTTTGTGTGTTTGAAACCATGTGAATATTGAGTGTTGAAATTGTTTGTGTTTTTATTATTGATGATATTTGGATTATTTATTCTCTTATTGAGTTTTATTGGTGCTTTGTGTATTAACTTTTATTAATCCATATTTTGAGACATGTTTAGCGTAGGAAAGAATTACATGAATATGTTTAAATTTATGGTATGAGTTGTTGGTATACAAATGCGTTTGTTATACTTGTAATTCATCAAGAGAGAGTTAATCGTATTAGAACCCCCTTTAGGAGACACTAATTACTTGAATGATTATTTTAGTAGTTTGTGAAGATTAGGAAGGAGATTTATTATCGGGTTTGAAAACACCTTAGACGTAAGGCTATAGTACCTGAAGGGAAGCGATTACCTCCCTAGTATCTTTATGCCTAGTTTGAAGCATAAACACGGTATAAACAATATCATTTGATTTCACTAGGCAGAGAACACCCGAAGTATTCGCCCACTCTTTCACTTCTCCAAATTTAGTTTGTAGATGTTATTTTCTTTTAATTGTCATTTCTTTGTTTGATTGGTTTAGTAGTTAATTCACTTACTAGCATTGTGTTTGTTTTAATTTATTTTTTTTCGATTATCGACTAGTTTAGTTTGAATTACTCCCAAAATTGTAGTTATATTAGTTATGACGACATATAACTCTAGAGATCCATTGCACTAGCCCACCTCTCATGGTTCGATACTACTTGGTCGAAATACTTACATGAATACTACTATGATCCCTTAGGAGATGTTTGTTTTGGGATGGGAAATCCGGATTTCAAAATTCTCAAAATTTCAAAACAAACATCCCCTTATACTTGGGGGAAGTAGTTAGTAAATCATGTTTGCTAAAAAGTTTGTTCAAGTTAATGGCGACGTTGTCGTGGAGGTGACGCAGTGCTATAAATGGGTCTTAAAGTTAGTTGAGTATTAGTGTTAGCTACATTACTTTATTTTCTTTTCCCTTTGTTGTGAGAATTTGATACTTTGATCTTTTGTAGGTGTGCACTCATTGACTAGATGGATGGATATAATCAATACTTGTTAAATCAATATATTGATCAAAATGGTACGATATATCCACCACAATATAGAGACATTGGATACGATAATTAGAGGAAATTTGATTATAACTAACAAATGCAACAAGCTCCCTCCTATTATCAAGATTGAAGTAACAATCAGTGACGGAGCCAGAAATTTTCGGTAGGGGGCCCGATTAGCATTATTATAAAGATAAAAAAAATGTATTTATTATACTTATCGAAATTTCTCATAATAAAATTGTAAATACAATTCATTCCATTAAATCAAATCATCAAGTTTACTTTCATTGTATTTTATAAGATGTTTTGATAGCCCGCACTCAAAATGAAGCCGGGTAATATAAAAATTGTTAAAATATTTATATCACTATTTTTTTAAACATTTTCTTTCTTCAATTATAATTTAATCTCCAATATAATACATTAATGTGTTCCAATATTCTATAATTTATACAATATAATAATTTTAAATATAAATGTACAAAAATTTTAAAACACTAAACTATTTTTTTTTTTTTTTAAATTCAATACTAAAATATTGTTCAATTTTAAAGACATTCTTGTGAGTTTTAGAAAAAATTTAGATAATAATTTCAAATATACTATTAATCTATATTATTGACTCTATTAAAAAAACAGAGTATTAAGAAACAAAATGTATGCAAGCATTCATTTTTAGTCCATCTAAGTATGTCTAAAAAATGTAAATAATATTTTTATCATCAGTTTCAAAATCATCATTTATTTACTCAAATTGTCATTAATTTTATTCATATACAAATATATATATATATATATATATCATTGTTTTAAAAAGAATTGTTTTATTTTATATATATATATATATATATATATATAATAAAATAAAATAAAATAAAAAAATGGTGGGGGCCACTGGGCCCCTCTGGGCCCAGTGTGGCTCCGTCTATGGTAACGATGATGCACCAATGTACTTTTCAAGAGATGACCCCGGTTTATATGGATGTAAATTATAATCAAGAAATTGATCTACAAGATGGATTTGAATTCCATGGAGCTCCAAAAGGAAATTGTTACGATAATGAGAGAAGTTTTGAGTACAATCATCAAATGCAACAAGCTCCCTATCATTATCATTTTTAAGAGTTGGGAAATAACGAATATCGACCACCAAACGATTAAGAAATGGATACTACCGAAGAACTAATTGCATGTATGTTAAAGAGGATGGATGCAATCGAAAACACTCTTGTTCAACTTACAAATAGCGTTGAATCAATGAAATTCTCACTTGGACAATTGACCATCACTGTGAAAAAACTAGAAGACGAAGGGGGCCCAAGTGCGTATGAGATTAAAGATGACAAACTTTTTGACCAAAGAGATGAAGATGAATGTCCTTTGATGGACACGAGCAACAAGAAACAAGAAGAACAAGAGGCATCAAAAGATGAAGTGAAGAGAAAAATGAGCATTACTTTTAAACTCTTCAACTTACACTTTACTTGATAATGATGCTTCTATTAATTTTATTTTACCTTTTGGTCACTTTGATTTAAATAAAGAAGTTGAGACAATTTGAACATTCTTGAGTAAAGAGGAAAGACTTTGAAAGAAATGATGGTGAAAAGCAAAAAAATGGCAAATTAATGAAAATGTGCAAGAAAGTGACAAGCGATTAGCCTACTATTCACGAGAGTTTCCTGGATTTTGAGGTCAAATGATTGAAATACAATGACAAGGAGGATCAATATCCATGGCCAGTTCGATGAGAAATTTAAACTCAAAAGAGTTATGTTCGACATATGACTTTAAATCTAGCGCTAAATGAGAGATAACTCATTCTTTAATTTCTGTATTTGCGTTTATTTTATTTAGATTTTTGTGCTTTTATCCTTTTGTTGAGTTTTGCTTTGTAGGATAATTGTTGAGTTTGTGGGAGTGTGTGGATCGGGGGTACATCTAACATTGTTGGAGGGGTAAATAACCCACGCCATTCAGAAACTGTTTAAGTTAGTTTGGGCCTAATTATTGGGCTTACAGAGGCCTGCTATTAGTGTTTTTTTTTTGGGAGCGGTTATAGACACCCACCATTGTATTGAGGACACCCACGAGATGAGGACACACACCGTTCGGATGAGGACACCCACGGGGAAAAGCCAAAATTGCCCCCCAACTTAATTTCCCTCCTTCCACTGTCTTCTTTCGGTACACCCACCATCTCCCCCATTCTTCTCCCCCACTCCACCTCTTCTCCCTCACTCCACCTCTTCTCCCCCCTCTGCCCCAAACTTCTCCCCCACTCTCTCCGTTCTCACGGCCACAACGAACAAGATAGAGAGACACCCCCGGCGACATCGAACAAGATAGAGAGAGACACGGGCGGCGCGTCGTTTTTTTAGAAGAAGAGGACGTTCGATCGATTTTTTTTTCTTTTTTGCAAAAATGGTTAAAGGTTAGTTCTTCTTGCTTATATTTAGAATTAGTGTTGTGATAACACGTGTTTTCTTGTTGAAACATTGATTCTATTGTTATAGGGTTTCATGATTTAAGTTTTGTTTTTTGAATTTTGTGTTAATTCATGAATGTGTTGATTAAGGTAGGTTTTTGTGTTATAATCATGTTTATGGGTACAATGTATCAATATTTGATGTGTTAGGATGGAAATAAACCAATGGGCATCTAATTGGCATGGTATAGGAAGAAATTAAACGTTTACTTCTGGTTTTTCGAACATTGAATAGGTGTCCAGAACTTATTTTCGCACATGGCTTGTTTGTTGGGGGATAATTTTCGAACATGTATTATGTGTTGGGAACTTTTTTTCGCACATGGTGTGTTTGTTGGGAACTTTTTTTCGTACATGAAGTGTTTGTTGGGAACTGTTTTTCGTACATGGCGTGTTTGTTGGGAACTTATTTTCGAACATGGCGTGTTTGTTGGGAACTTATTTTCGAACATGGCTTATGTGTTGGGGGATAATTTTCGAACATAGATTGTTTATTTGGAACACATTTTCGAACATTGATTGATTGTTTGTTGGGGTTTCAGTTTCGAACATTGCTTGTTTGCTAATTGTTTCATATTGTTCATGTTTTCTTAGAGGGTGTTAGTAGGGCTCGGCCGACTGCTTCCAACAGGAAAAGGAAGCAACATGTTACCGATGAGGCCGCTCCACAAGAGGCTGTTCCACAAGAGGCCGTTCCACAAGAGGTCGTTCCACAAGAATCGGAGGTAGATGATCAAGACAGGGAGGAGGGCAACGATGAGGGAGAGGACGAGGAACAGGATGAGGGAGAGGCGGAGGGAGCCAGTGGTGGAGACGATGAGGGAGAGAAAGAAAGAAGAGTTGAGAAAGTTGATCGGCAAATTGTAACCTCACCTCCCCTTCTCACAAGCTTCCAAGAGCATGTAGCCAAATACATATGGTTAGATGAGGAGCGAGATGTGTTGAAGTGTCACTGTCATGTGACCAAACTATTGAATTGGGAGTTCGATGATGAAAAGAATTGGTGTCATTGGCGGAGGTTTTTGAGAGGATCTAAATTGATTCATATTAGACGTGCAGCTTACAAGTATTCAAACAAAAACCTTATCACAGCCTTCGTTGAGAGATGGCACGAAGAGACCAACTCATTCCACTTGCCCTTCGGGGAAATGACAATCACTCTTGATGATGTCTACTGTATCACGCGTTTGAAAGTTAATGGTCTCCCGGTGCAGTCTACTTCCGAAGAACATATTTTGGCTTCAGATTATTTGATGAAATATTTGGGTTTAACCTTAGTAGAAGCCAAGGAAGCATTAAGTGGGCAACGAGGGGGTTCTGTGAAGCTAGTGTGGCTAAGGGAGACTTTTGTGCCCATGATGTCCTCGGACAACGAGGTCGAGGTGTTGTATTCAGCACGAGCGTTTGTGTTGTACATGTTTGGGACCACTTTGTTTCCGGACAAAAGTGGTACTCGTGTTCACGTACAGTGGTTGGAGTATATGGACGACATGGCACAATTTCCTAACTATGCTTGGGGTACCGCAGCACTTGCCTATTTGTATAGACAATTGGGGATGGCGTCAAAGTTCAAGTGTAGGCAGATTGGTGGTTACCTTACGTTATTGGAGGTATTAAGTCTTTTAAATAAGTTTGTTAATATTTCATGTTTGAGTTTGATATTGACCTAATAATATTGTACTTGTAGGCTTGGATTTATGAGCACTTCCCTACTTTGATATTGCCGCCTCATAATCCAGACTTTGCCCTTACGGATCCACTGTCGATGCGTTATGCACCCGAAGCTCATACAGGCCCTTGCGGCGACCGAGTAAGAGGCTTTAGAGAGCGATTAGATACCCTCCTAGCAAGCGAGGTACGTTACTAACCAAATTATCTATATTTGTCTGTTGTTTGTTTGTTTTTAAGATAAATACGCATTTTTTATTTAATTTGGTGTTGTAGGTTAACTGGAATCCATATCGCCCCGTACGAGAAAATGTTCCATTGGATGAGGTATCTTACTTTCATGGGTGCATTGTGTGCGGAGATATTGTTGAGCCGTACATGCCGGATAGAGTGCTCAGACAGTTCGGGTACGTGCAAACCGTTCCTGAGAAGCCGCTTGCTGCCCGTGTTAAGAGAACCGGTTCCACATCCAAGAAAACAAAGCTAGTGTGGGGTGCTATGGCGGAGTACTTTTCTACGTGGGACGCACACATGCTTACGGAGGATAGACTTGGTGAGCGTTGTATCCAAGATTCGGATTGCAGTGATGGTTATATTGATTGGTACCTCGCCAACAGTCGTCCTTTCGTTTCAAATCCTTCTAACAGGAGACTTCCTCCTCGTGAGCCTCCACGTAGGGTCGAGTCATGGCACTTGGTAGATTTTGCAAAGGCTGAGCTGAACATGTTGTTGCACAAGTGGAGGAACGACGAGCCATTAACAATGGATGAGGTAATGCAAAAGGTTGAAGAAGTTGTGAGGCAGCTTGGTGGACAAACTTCGGATGACGTAGGAGAAGAGGCACCATCATCATCAAGTGCACGTCGTGGACGTGGAAGGGGTCGGGGACGTGGAAGGGCTAGGCATTCTTGAGGCGTTACTTGTTTTATATCATTTTGAACAAAAACTTGACAATGTTGTTTTTTAACATGTATGGTAACTTTTATGATAATTTAGTGTTTTAACATGTATGGTAACTTGAATGGTTCATATATAATGTTATGTTGAGGCGTTACTTTATGAATGTTATGTTGTATTTATTGAATGGTTCATATATAATGTTGTATGGTTTTTATAATGTTATAGTATGGTTTATATATAATGTTGTATGGTTTTTACAAATTTCGGATGAGGACACCCACGTGCTAAAGTTGTATTGATGAGTACACCCACTATGTACGGGACAAATGTTCGAAAATTTGTAGTATTTACGTCGTCTTGTTTCGAAAAAATGAAGACCGTTCGGGACAAATTTGCCGAAGAATAACAATTTTCGAACATGTGTAGTATTTGCGGAAGTAATTTTCGAACATTGACACATTTTTTGGGAACTGTTTTTCGAACATGGCCCCAATGTTCGAAAAATTGTTCGTTACAGCAAGTTTTGGTTTAAAATTCGACCAAGTAAAACACGCGGAACAAATTTTCGAACATTGAGCAATTGTTGGGAACAAATTTTCGAACATTAACCAATTGTTGGGAACTTTTTTTCGAACATGGCCCCAATGTTCGAAAAAAAGTTCGTTACAACAACTTTTGGTTTAAAATTCGACCAAGTAAAACTCGCGGAACAAAATTTCGAACATGGAACAATTGTTGGGACATTATTTTCGAACATGGACCAATTGTTGGGAACTTATTTTCGAACATGGACCAATTGTTGGGACCTTTTATTCGAACATACCTCCAATGTTCGAAAAAAAGTTTGTTACAGGAACTTTTGATTTAAAATTCGACCAAGTAAAACTCGCGGAACAAATTTTCGAACATGGCCTTATTGTTGGGACCTTATTTTCGAACATGGACCAATTGTTGGGAACTTATTTTCGAACATGGACCAATTTTCGAACATGGACTTATTGTTGGGACCTTTTTTTCGAACATGGCCTTATTGTTGGGACCTTATTTTTGAACAAAAGTCAATTTTTTTAAAAAATGATCCCAACTATAGGTTTTATACACCATATTATACTTTTAACACAATTGTAGTGCCTCATTCAAAAGTCAAGCACGATAAACCATTCAAAAAATAGAGGAATTAAATTACACAAATCATGTTCCAAAAAATAGAGGAATTGTAACGTTGAAACCGTATACATGTTCCAAAAATATTACACATCCAGAATTTGTACACAAATTATCTATGAATGTTGTTTGTTGACAATTTGTACACAAATTACACCAAAAAGACAAAAGTATTCCAAAGTTTCTAACCACAAAAACTAACAAAAAGATGGTAACTACGTCCATACACTATCATCTAATTAATTCCTCCGGACGCATATGCATTTTTCCATCCGTCTGAAATGTGTTGACCCTCATGCTTCCACGAAGTAATGACCGGGGGCAAAGTGCGCCCAACACCCATTATGACCTACACGCATTCGAGATTTATGTGTTATTTATAAAATATGCAACATATACGTGTAAATAAATTCATTAAATTAATGCAATCAAATACCTGGACGAAATGATTCTCATTAATTAATCCCAACCAAATACTCCTCGGTTCTTGAGGAGGTTCTTTGTTGAACGGCAGATACGTAAGGGATAGACGGGTATCAAGAACCACCACCGCTACATTATAGTGTGACGCCACTAGATATCCCATGTACGACAACCCGAACCAATGTTTTTTATGTGCAAACTCCGTAAAGCAATTCAATTTTTGAAGCACAACATGGACGTAATCATTCAACAAGAACACGTTGTTGTACAACGTTAGATTGCGGGACAGTTCGCTCATCAAGTCCATCCGAACCCTCGCCCACTCATCTTCACCGAATCCCATAAGCCCAGCCACTGCTCGAAAACCGCAGTGTCCGTCACCCTTAACGTTCTTGATGTCGATAATGTACGGTTGATGCTGGATCGGTAAATTTCCGATGAAGTCCATTCCTTGGGATTGTCGGGTACGCCGACGGGATACCTACGCACATTACCAAAAATTTTACCCATTTACAACCAAAATACACCCATCTACACATAACCAAAAAAATAAACACATCTACAACCATATTATACTTTAATATTATACATCTACAACAACACCAAAATAAACATGCAAGGGCTGAGAATTACCGGTTGTTTTTTTGGAATCCCTTTCTTTTGGAAGGACGGGGATGAGAGCGAGTTATCTACTGTGATCACCACCTGCTTCTTTTGTACCGAGCAACTTGCAACTTGACTCTCTACTACCTCAAATAGGCTCGGCTCACGTTTGGTGGACGCATCAGACTTCTTCATGTTATTTCCCTTTCCCTTTTTGGGTCGACCACGAGTGTCTTCCTTAGGGGGTGGCTCAATAAGAGTCGTAGTCTCGGGGTTTTCAAGCTCCCTCATACGCTTCAAGAAGATGAGTTGCTCCTCCGCAGAGAAGCACTTATACACCTCAGCCATATCGTCTACGGCATCTTCAAACCGATTTTTGTTATGGATGATAGGAGGGTCATCCACGAGTGTGGTGGTTGGGGTAGGCTCCATATCCAGCTTCCTCCAGAAGGGATCAATGGCATTCACGGGTATCGGTTTGTCACAGTAAACATACTCCTCGATCTCATGACCACAGGGCAAACCGTATACCTTCCTCAAGATATGTTGGCACTCTTTAGGATCAAATCCAGGTTGTTTGATAATCTTGATTTCATCAAAGATCTTTTCTAGAGCCACCAATGACACCACCCCTCGTAAATAATCAAAAACATTTGACGAGAACCTATGTTGGGCCACATTCAAACTCTTTTCGAAGGAGGCTTTAATTGCAACATTGCATGCCTCGAATAGAGTGTGGCATTTCTCCCAACATGTCTCAAAATTTCCTAATGAATTGCCAAGCATCCTTTTCAAGGCGGCATGCTGACTTTCTACCCTGATAAGCGAAAATTTAAAACGTTAACGTTAAACAACTTACAAAATAAAAGAATTACTTTAAATAAATACAAAAGTATAAACATACCTGTTGGTTGTGGTATTGCCAAAGTGCATAAAATCATTCGTCCAAGCCCTTACGAACCTCTCTCTATAAGGGGTAATCCAACTGTTCAACACGTAATTCACTGGCTTCTTTGGAAATTTGGACTTAAACTCTCGAAGAGCTTCTTCAAAGTCAGACGGGGTATCGGACCTCCATAAACGGTTGAAATAAAAGTTGAATACCTCCCATTTTTTGACATCTTTAAATTCACCCTTGCAGTTGGCTAACACATTTCGATCAATGTGGAATGTACAAAGAAAATGACGGGCTTCTAGAAATTTCTTGGCCACCGCATTCATCAATGCAAGTTCACGGTCCGTGATAATAACATCCGGAAGAGAAGATGAGCCCAACACGTCTCGAAGCACCTCTAATGCCCATTGATAATTCTCTTCTTTCTCATCCATTAGGTACACCGACGCAACACAAAATGTCATCCCAGTCGATGTAACTCCCACAATCTCCAAATAAGGTAACCGGTACCTATTCGTCTTGTATGTGCAATCTATTATGAGGACCTTTGGAAAAGCGTGCACTAATTGGAGTGAGACGGGATGTGCAAAAAACAACTCGTTAAGAGTGTTTGTCTTCTCACATCTTCGCGTGGCATGAAAGTACTTGTGCTCGACAAGTTGACTCATCAAATATTGCAACTGACTACGTCCACAATATCGATGGATTCTATGCTTCGACCTTGCATTGTAGATCGTTCGAAGAGTCGAGTGATTGTGCACATTCTTCGTCTTCAACCTAGACAATACAGATTTAGGAGGAGCGTGTAATTTGGACATTTCAATTACGAACTCCTCTTCCTCGGTAGTTAGACGGCCGGCATAAGAATGACCCTCAAGGTAATGGGATATTGGATGGTTATGTGTACCGCATTTCACCTCCAATCTCCACTCACATTGAGCTTCTTCTGTACCCTTCAACAAAAACGGACACCCACATTTCTTGGTGCCCGTAACCCTTCCTCTCTTTCCTTCTTCCCCCTCATTCTTCTTAGCCTTCTTCTTAGGAGTCGCGGGCTTCTTCTTTTCACGATACGCACCGCCACGCTCACAAGTTAAGAAAATACGTGCCTTTTTATTCCCTTTTCCATTATCCGAACGCTTCACAACAATAACTATGTTGTGTTGTTTTCCCGTACGACGCACCCAAGACAATAGTGCGTCACGAGACTCAAACAAAGCCATATTCGTGAAGACGTCCGTGTAATCCATAATTATTTCACGATCCTGGACGTCAGGATCCATAGCATCATCATTCTCAGTTTGTTGAATAGCAGATTCTTCCAACCACTCATCATCATCATTCTCAGTTTGTTGAATAGCAGATTCTTCCAACCACTCATCATCATCATTCTCAGTTTGTTGAATAGCAGATTCTTCCAACCACTCATCATCATCACCATATTCCTCTTCGACTCCATATTCATCCACCCAAACATCATCCTTATCATCATTCAAATCCTGAAATTAAAATGTTCGAAAATTATACAAATGTTCGAATATAACTACCATGCAAAATACCAATGTTCGAAAATTACATCAAAACAAGAGACAAATGTTCGAAATTTTATTCCATGCAAATGACCTATGTTCGAAAATAACTTCAACACAAATGACCAATGTTCGAAATTTTCTTCAACACAAATGACCAATGTTCGAAATTGTCTTCAAAACAAATGACCAATGTTCGAAATTTTCTTCAACACAAATGACCAATGTTCGAAATTGTCTTCAAAACAAATGACCAATGTTCGAAAAAAAAACATGAACATCGTCGTCTTCTTCGCGAAACCAGACGCGAATAAGGACTTTTTTCGTTTCAAGCAAATGTCATTCATATTGTCAAAATGTATGTCCTAAATGCATCCTATTTAAACTAGATACCATTATAAACTCATATTATGCAAAAAAAACAAGATTAAACTACCAAAATACAACAAAACCCTACACATAAAAAAACTTCCATTTTTCAAAACTAAAAAACCTTGAAAACATGCTAAACAACTTACTAATGAATATTTGGCACCCCCACGAGTCGTTTTTGCATCACTATCGGCCATTTTCGAGTTCTTTCACAAGCAAAATCGTCTACGGCGTTTTTGGAAAGTTTTGGAGGTGGAATGTTGATCGACGCTAGCTCTTCCCGCGATAGATACAGTGGTGGGTGTACTCATCCGCTTTTTTTTAAAAAAAATTTAAGGAGGGGCAAAATAGACCATTTACATACTCCCTTTTCCAAAAAAAACTTCTCGTGGGTGTCCTCAATACAATGGTGGGTGTCTATAACCGCTCCCTTTTTTTTTAAGGGCCGATCACTATTACATCCCTGGTGGAATTGAAAATAGCAACCAACTCCCAATAAAAATTAAGGCTGAATGGAGCTCCCAAATTTGACTTAAAAAGACCATTTTAACCCTGACTTATATTGGAATTTAAATTTGAAGAATCCATTTGTTGCTTTTTACTTTTCAGTTTTGCTCTTCCCAATGGTATCACTTCTTCCCAAAAACACATTTTCCCCTTCTTCACCTATCTTTCCGGCGAAAAAAAAAAGATGACCGGCGATAAAATGGTAGCAGCAATTAATGGAATTGATATCTTATTTGAGTTTGCTTTGCTGCGAATTGAAGATGAGAAGATTTCTTGGGTTTTTTCATCTCACCGGCTATATAATTTATAAAAAAATCCGACGAATAAAGACGATGACCGGGGAAATTTGTCTGTACAAGTCACCGGCAAAATAAGTGTGTCCAGGTACTATGTCATTCCTGAAGAACGTCTTCGTTTTTTGTTTGATTTTCCACCATCTTCGTTGTTAAAGATTCTTTTGGAACTCTATTTAGGGTTTCTCTTACTCAAATGGCACCCTGCAAGAGGCCTAGGAAGTCCATTCCAAAGGATGATGATAAAATTCAGCGCATGCACAACAAGAACAAGAAAAGAGGTAAATGTGCAACTTCTTTTGAGAATTTATAGCTTAAAGGTTCAAAAAATAGATTATTTTGGACTGGAGACATGAGTTTGAAGAGGAATAGTATCTTTTTTAGAAACCGATTGGGAAGAATGTTTACATATATACGTCTCTTACCTGTTATGGCTGTAACTGAAAAATCTATCCTCTTCAATATTTTCATTGAATCTTGACCCTTTTGTAAGCTATAGGAAAGGGGCCAGCAACATCTCTCTCCATGTCCTCTGAATCTCAATCAGGTGACAATATTTATGGGTTTTGACATCTAAAACTCATCAGCCTTTCTACTCATATCTCTCATATCTTGCGATAATGTTTGAATGCAGATAGTGATCTTGAAGTCAAGAAACAGAGAACACGAAAAAATAGGAGGAAGGACAATGACTCAACATCTGAAAATAACTCTGAAGACATTGGTAAATTAAATGTCTGAATGGGGTATGTTGTTTACATTTTTCCAAATTTATATTTCTAACTTGGATGTTGCTCATGTTGTAGACGTAGATGAGTCTGAAGCATGGGTAGATGATGCCCTTGAAGATTCTACATCTGATTCGAGTAGCGATGATGAATTTAGGCGGATAATTATCGATCCCACAAAACCCATAAATTGTTTCGGTTAGTGTGTTCAGGTTCGTCGTTCTTATATTTTGAAATATGTTCGTCCTTCTTTGATTATTCATCAAAAAATTAGGGTTTATTTGAGTTATTTCTGTTTATTTCGAAGAAAGACGATAATGTCATCTTAATTCGATTAGTTCGAATATGAATAAGTATTAAAAATGTTCGATTTCAACAAGAAATTGAATTTTGTGTCTGATTCCATCAAAACAGAGTATAATATAAAATGTTGAGTTATTGTCATTCCTAAGAAATGTTGAGTCATTTGAAAATTAGTTTCATTTATACTGAAATCATTGATACATCTTCTAATTGATAATACTAAATCGACAAGATAGCCCTAAAAATTGATAGTAGAAGGAAAACCAATATCATACACAGATTTGCAACCAAAAGGTTATGAAGTGTATTACTAGACATCAAACTGACGCTTGATGTTGGGATATTGGCTTGATGTTGGCTTGATGTTGGGGCAGTTGGGATATTCGCTTGATGTTGATCCATTGGTTCTTGATCTTGGAAGGATCTGAATGCTTCAGATTCATGGAAAGTAAAAGTGTCTGGCCCATTTTCTGGAACACACCAATGTGAGAAATTATGAGATTTACATTGATGGAATAACCTCCCCGGATTTGCAGTCGATGTAGAGAGTGTTATAACAGTTGGAGTTCCACACTTTCTGCAGGTAGAATTAGCGTATCTCAAGTAGCGAAGCATGGAATTTGAAGAACTATTTTGAGACATATTTGTGAAATTTCTTAGTCAATCTATTGGATGTTGTTTAATGGTCCTTATATACATCTCAGAATCTGTAACGGTTATAAATCTGTGAAGGGGGGACCCATTTGTTAAACCAACGGCTAAATTGGAGACGTTTATGAAAATTTGATAAAGATTTGGCGGTCGTTCAAAATTTTCATAAATACTGTTCAATCTTGTAAATCATATGTTCAAAACATATACGGTAGTGTTCAAAATTAATAAAAAATAGACTTCCTTTTTTTTCGTGTTTATCTGATCTTCTGTATCATATTACTTAACATTATAACATGGATAATAATTAAGATCACGTGCAAATAAATAGAGTACAGATAAAAAAAGATATTAAAAATTCCCCCTGTCATCGAATAAAAACACTACAAGTTTGTAATTAAAAATTTGGAAACCCTAAGGACATTAGCAAAAGCTATAAAGCTTTGATTAAGAAAAATAAATTAGGGACATACTAAACTTTGTGTTACATTAAAAATCCTACAAGATCTATTAATTATTTCGCCATTAAAGACGTCGATGTCTTCCCACAGATTCAAAATAATATCATAACACCCATATGTTCCAATTGGATCTTTCCTAAAGACTATTTTGGTTTTTCCATGCCCCTCAAAAAATAGGGGTTGTAGAGTGAAAGGATTATGAATAACCTGATTTGGGTCGAAATAAATCTTAACTTTAATCCAACTTTCATTAGCCCCGTAACCTTGAAGGATCCAAAACTTGAATGTGCATGTAATCTGAGATGATGTGTAAATAGGACATACAACTAGCGTATCTTCATCCAATGAAGATATTTTCCATAAGTTGTCGGAATATTCAACGGATTTTGGAAATTGAATATATCCCCATGACTCAGTCTGAACGTTGAATGTTCGAATCTCCTTTCTTATCGAATCAAACTTGAACACCTGAAAATGAATTTGGCCACGTACCCAAACACAAAACTTCTCACATGGTATAACAAAGGGGATTGGCTTTAATCTCTTCCAAGTTTGGGTATTTGTTGAAAATAAATCAACTTGAGTACTTGATATAGTAGATTGAAAAGTAATTAGTCTTAACAAAATGTAAGAGTTGCTCGAAGAAATATACCCCAATCCAAAAAAAGCATCTCCTATCTCAAAATTATGTCCCCACTGAATTGAACAAGGAGGCACAATTTTAGAGACAAATGACAAGGGATTGAAAATGTAGTAATTATCATCGCAATCTGCATAACAAATTAGACCTCTACAGAGAGCAACGATTTCCTCTTGTTCATCAACGTCAAGAAGTGTCCTTTTGAAAGATGAGCCTGAAATTTCATAAGATATTGGAGAAAATAGAACACTTTCATCATATATTAGTAAAACACAGTTTGTTTCAATCATACGAACAAGGTTAGATTTAACGAAGTTAACCGATGGTATCATATCTTTCCAAAAAACGTTAACCGTTTTTAAACGGGTAGCATTTTTTGGCGATAGTCTGGATGCTATATCTTCTGATATTTCACTGGGAATGGATAGGAAATTCATTTGGGTTAAGAAACGAAATGTTAGGAATGTGAGAGATTGTAGCTTGGGCTGCCATGCATTTATAATGGGAAAACCAAAGAAATCGTGTAGCCATTGATTTTAAAGACTACTAACATTAATTATCTTGAATGACTAATGGGATATTGGATTTGATGTAAAAAGTCAACTTATAGTATTGCCTATTAAATTTAGTTAATATCTTGAATGACTAATGAGATATAGAATTTGAATTATTTTGTTTTTTGTGTAGAACAAAAAAAAATATGTAGAATTAATCACCAGAATGTTTTATTTTATTTTAAATTTATACGGATAGAAAGTTTATACAATGTTTTGAATCGTATAAAATTATACGGATATTTCATCATATATAATCAATAAAATTACTTCGAAAAAATACGGAATTCATCTTATATATCAAAAAGTATTTTTTTGTAAAAAATACCATAAAAAAGGTACGTAAAAAAATCAGAATTCAAGTTTAATTTTCAACAATTAAATATAGTAACAAAAGGATGTTGATTAATAAAAAGTAGTGTTATTAAGAAATATTTAAGTTTTAATTGATTAAATCTACTAACAACCCACTTCCAAGATCATAAAAACGATTTGACTACTTCAATGAATTACTTGAATAGGTGGGAGAAGGGATTTTTTGCGTGTTGCCATATCTTTTCAGAAAAGAAGTGCGTCGCATTTAATGAATTACAAATCTTCACCCTTACTACATTGATTGCTATAAAAAAAGGCTGAAATCCACTAAATTGCTTCACCAAACAAATCTCTATCATAACTCTAGCCTTATTAATATTGTAGTTGGCATATTCATTCACTCACTATTGCAGTACTTGAAAATTTCTTCATCACAAAAATGGATTTGTCTTCAATGCCATTTGATTTAAAGGAGGAAATATCTTCGATGTTACTCCCCGAGGATGCTACACGACTGAAGGTAGTTTGCATGGAATGGAATTCCATGATTTCATCTAGTTCATTTACGAACGTCCACCTTCGAAAGATGAGAATGCAGAATGTTATTCGTTGGCTTAATTAGTTAGCTATTCCATATTATATGAATGTCATTACAACATAATATCTATGGGATTGAATAATGAACAATATGAAAAAAAGGCACCAAATTAAATCCCATATATAGTTGAGTGTAATACATTTGCAACATAAAAAATAGTAAAATCACCAAATGAAGAATCGATCACCAGGTATATCTCAAGTTTTATAAATAAATTGAACGTCAACCTCTAATTATTGAATATACATTGAAATTTTTTGAACATGACAAATGTAAATATTTGAGGCAGCAGCAACATATATAATTTCAAACATCAAAAGTCCCCAAAAAGAGACGAATGTAAATTCAAAAGCATTGTTTGGGCACATCAAAAGTAGAAGCATTGTTTTGACCAACAAAAGTAACCCAATTGCAAAATATTACACTAGCCTGGGAATGTTTGGGGCAGATTAAAAGACCACAAAAAGTATTGTTTGGGACATATTGAAATAGGCATAAAAAACACCTTCTAGATTTTGGAACCATGGGGGTCCATAAATAATTCCACCATCCGTTTGCGATAGTTTGCAGAACATGTAACAGAGTATTCTCCCTTCCTGCTCGACTTACTAATCATAGTGTTCTCTATATGGTAGCAGACAATGATGCCGCAGTCAAGAGTTCCATCCTTTTGCTGTAAGCATTCCTCGGTCTGAGGAAGTAGTAGAGGTTTCTTCAAATATGGATGGTTTGGATACAGCTTCTTACAGGCATCTCGAAACATTCGATCAAAATATTTTACCTGATTATTATCAAAAAGTGTCATTTGATGTCAATTAATAGAATTTATGACAATTAATTGAATAGTAGGACGGAGGGAGTATTTACTTTCCAACAAATTCGAGTACTACATACCCAGTACAGAAATATTTACTTGACACAAACTTCGTATATGGAATATGAATACATGAGAAAATCCACAAATTATAAGAAATATAAAGCCATGAAAAAACTACAAAATTTGGACGGGAGAGAGACTCCCAATAAACTTTGGATTATTTCAATGTTACCCGTATCCCATGTCAAATTTCAGTACTTATAAATTTGAATCCTATAAAAACTTTATAAGTTTGTTACATTTAAATTTCATCGAAATGTCCGCATGGGGCACGGGCCACCCTAAAATACTGATCCCCCCAATCGTAAACTGAATGTCTGAATGGGGTAACATATTTCGAAATTTTGAATTTATAGAATAGAAAATTTAATTTAAAACTTGTTCCAATATCGAGTACTAAAAATGAAATGAGAAATTAATAGTGGGACATACGAAAGATAGTGAGAAATTTATAGTAGGACGGAGGGAGTATTTACTTTCAAACAAATTTCAGTACTTATAAATTTGAATCCTATAAAAACTTTATAAGTTTGTTACATTTAAATTTCGAAATGTCTGCATGGGGCACGGGCCACCCTAAAATACTGATTCCCCCCAATCGTAAACTGAATGTCTGAATGGGGTAACAGCCAAAAAATTTTGAATTTATAGAATAGGAAATTTAATTTAAAACTTGTTCCAATATCGTGAGATGGATGTGGCTTTAGGTGCTTATTAACTAACCCTTAACCTAAACCCTAAACCCTAAACCATAAACCCTAAACCCTAAACCCTAAACTTCGAAATATTTACAAAATTTTACTTACGACAACATATATTAATATTAGTATGTAGTATGTAATTTTATTCATTCGGGTTTGGAGCAATTCTCAAGGGTCATGCGCATGTTTTGATAAATTCATCCAAATTAGGTTATTATTAGCTTGTTACATTTAATTAATCAGGCTAATTGATTTGGGAATATAGTATTTCTAATTATTCACCCATTAATGTAAACCTTGAGACTTCGTACCTTAATTTGATTGAATTCCATGGATCTGGTTGTTGGATAAGAATACACCAAAATCTCATTCAAAAACTGTACAAATAGTATAAAACGGAGAAAAACAACAAAATTGAGAATGGAAGAGAGATACAAACAATAAGATTGTGTTAAGAAGGGAGTGTGTTAAGAACAAATTTTGTTAAACTCATTAAGATTGTGTTAAGAACAAATTTATCAATTTTCCGGCGATTAAGCTAATAAAGTAATTTACCTTGAATAATTTACCTTGAATACAACGCCCCCTAACAGAATCAAGTAAACCTATTATCAAGAAAACAACTGGCCCCATGATTTTCTTCAGAAAAGCTAGTGATAATCTCGTTAAAGGTTCGACTCTTCATTGCTTCTTCTCCCCTTTTTGACATCCCGTACAAAAAAAATGCAAAATTTTGAACAAGGCAAATAATAATCTGAACATACATTACATTTTTTTGAACTTTGCTCCAAATTATTCCGATGTGGGGATTCTGATCCATTACTCTGGGAAATTCTTGAACAGGGATAAAGAACATACTGCATAAATGACTTTGGAAGATGAATCCAACAATAATCAACATTAATTCATATCAGGTACATGATAGAGTCTATCAGGAATAATTAATATCAAATAAATTACAATACCCCCCTGACCCTCATAAAATTCAAGCATGTCACGACAAAAATTTGACTGAAATTTGAACAAAGCCTGTAATATTCTGAACATACATTTCATTTTTTTGAACTTCATCCACATTTTGAGAAAAGTGGGGATTCTGGTCCCTTATAAAAAACATAATGCGAATATGAATTTCCCAGAAGCACCCAACAGTAATTTGGTTAAATTACATGATAGAGTCTATCAGGAATAATTGTCATGGGGTTTAATTACAGTACCAACTACATAATAGACAAAATATTGTCTATTAAAAGAGTTTTGGTTATATGGCTGAAGAATTCATTGCCTTCAAGCATGGCATGACAAAATTTTTTTTCAACAAAACAGACTACACCACCAAAATCAAAAAGCACTACTCAGGAATTTGTCTTATCTCTTCAGGAGTTTCAAATGATTCGGGGTCCGGCACATTTGATAGTAAACAACAGAAGGGGTCATGCCGTCCAATTTTATTACACCGGGGACAAAGGGATGGCTTCCTCTTTCTTTGTTCACCATAGGACGGTAGCCTCTTCTTTTTTGGACGGCCAGGCTTCCGTTTCAATTTTGGTGGCAGTATCTTGGATTCCAAAAGAAGTGTAGGCTGGATCTCAAATTTTTCAGTTTGAGGAATGGGATGAAGGTCAAACATATAACACTCTCGGTACTTCGATGTGAAAAAACATTCTTCAACGTAAGTGAAAACACTGGGGCTGTTCTTCAGAATTACAGCCACAGCATGCGAGCACGGAAAACCTCTAACTCTCCATTGACAACAAGAACAAGATTTAGTTCTTAGGTCAACCCGAACGGATGGAGTAGAACCAACTTCAAAATCCCCACCTGGGCATGGAACGACTGACCAGGTACGACCTTTATTGGTTAGGTGGTTCCACCACTGTTCCTTAGAAGGACACAACGCTCCAGTCCAATTAGCACTTTTTTCCCGGCGTTCGAGGTGCCATTTGCTAATGCCTGAAGAAATAAGAAGTAAAATATGTAATAATACAATAATTACCAGAACAATAAAAAGAATGGGTCGTTTTAAAGACACTGCTAAACAGGATAGAATGAATAAAACTCAGTCTTCTGGAAAGAATGTATACTGCTAAATGAGTTTTGAAAAATGGATCCAATATAATTTTGTTGAATTAAATCTTAAAATAATGTTATTCATGTCTGAAACTTTGAATTATTCTAGATTGCAATGGAATTCAGGGGCATTCGATAAACAATTAAAAATCTTGAGAGACCATACCACTTCGAATTGAGTCTATCATATATGTAATGGGCAGGCCCCTGAAATCTGAAATCCAAGAATTAAAGGATTCGGCGGCATTTGAGGTCATTTCTCCATATCTTGTAATATGGGGGGAATAAGCAACAGCCCACTTCTCGACTGGAAGAGATTCTAACCACTGTTCAGCAATCAAGCCACCAATCTGTTTAAAGTATGCAATTTTCTCTTCGAAAATACGCACTGTTGGAGCATATGCACATTCTCGAAAAGATTCACCCATGTTTGATCGGTGAGTATTGCTCCAACCTTTAGAAAATCTGCCTTTCAAGTTGGTCAACAAATGAAATAAACAGAAAAAATGAATTGGATCCTCAAAAACAATTGGGAAGGCAGCCATTAAACCAACATGTCTATCCGATATATAAAAGACCTGCTTGGAATGTTTAATGAAATCCCTCAATTTCTCTAGGAACCAAACCCAATTTTTTGTATTCTCAGCAGATACTATGGCAAAGGCAATGGGGAATAAACCTGAAAACCAAATCCATAGAGTTTTAGTAGGAAAAAATGCAAACAAAACAACTGAATCTACAATTAATTTCACCTATTTATAATTCAAACAAACATATAGTCTAAACACGGCAAAAAAATAAATAAATGAAAGACAGCTCAAACAAATAGGTGATGTTGAATTCAAGTTGTGCAAAATAACGTACAAAATGACTGAATTAGATGATGCATCCAAAATAAATTGGTTCAAAACATATAGCTTCATATAATTGATTTTATTGAACCATTTAGACATGAAGAAATCAGAAAAAACCAGCTGAACAGAATGACACGAATGAATGTAGCAGATAATTAGTTTACCATTGTCACCATCTTTGGCTGTAGCAGATAATAAGGTACCCTTTGCACGACCCTTCATGAAAGTACCATCAATGAACAACATTGGCCTACAACTTTGAAATCCATCAATGCAAGCTTTGAAACCAATAAAGAGACGTTCAAAACGACCTGTTTTAGGATGGGGTTCAAGCATAACAACGCTTCCTGGGTTAGTACGCTCGATTGCAGTACAATACCAACGTAACTGGTCGTACGACTCATCATAACTACCAAATATATGATCCCTCGCTTTCTCTATTGTTCTCCATGCTTTCCAGTATGGGATCTTCAATCCATAATGATCATTCAAAATATCAATGATTTGTTTACCACCTGTAGTTGGGTCAGTCCTAATAGTTTGCACAACAAAATCTGACATGATCTTTGGACTCATTCTATTAGCCTGATTCTTCACAAACTTTCCAACACAACTATGAATGAGATTAGCTTTGGAAACTACAAAATATCCAGTGACGGGCTGACACTTAGCTTTGATAAACCACCCACAGTTACTGTTCAACGACTCGTTGCATGCAGCATTAATGTATCTTCGATCATTTTTTGTGTAAATAAACTTAAATCCCATTTGAGTTGAATACTTGATTAATTCGCATCTAAAATCAGCAGCCCCACCCCTAAATTCAAGACCTATGCCATCATTCATAATTTGTGACCAAGAATCAGACAACAATGGCTTTTGTGGAATAGTTGGACACAGGTCATACTCAGGTATATCAGATTTACCCTGAAAATCAGTTGGTTGAGAACTAGGGTTGGTTTTCTTAATAACCTTAAATGGGATCCTATTTGATTTTTGGGAAATAAATGACTTGACCGTACCATTAGAAGACTGAGAGGAATTCAATAAAGAACGATCAACAATAAATGCATCAGAAATAGAATTTCCTACAGGGCATAAATGAGGATTAGGGGGGGTTTGGGACAGAGAAACGGACACTAGTTTCTGATTAGTAATTTGGCAAACAGAAATCAAATTTTTCATATCAATGTCTCCACCCAATTTGCAATTACTAACGCTGCCACCAGACCAAGAAAAAGAAATGTTTTCAACATTGTTCTTCAATTCAGGCCACGACTCAAGAACTTGGGACAAGAAGAAAATGAAAGTAGAATTGCGATTAAGAGAAACCATCTTACTAAGAGAATTATGGCTTACGTACCCAAATACTTCATACTCCATAGCAGATTTGAAAAAGCTTCCTGAAATTCGAGAAACCCTAGCTTGAAAATGACGATGAGGAGGAGAAGTTAGATGAAACCTAATATCGATTTTGAAATTCAAATTCTGGAAAGAGGGAAACGAATTGACGGCCATAACCTGGAAAGAAGGGCAGATTTGACGTCGCCGGAAATGGGAGAGGGAGCTGTCAATAGCTTGTACAGTGATGCTGCAAAAATACTCAAAATAGCATTAATATCCCCAGTATAATATTTGATTGGAATGGAGGGCAAAATGGACAATTCCGCTTTATTTTGGGAGTTGGATGCTTGAAAAAATTGTCAGGAAAAGGGAGTGGGAGTCATCTGCTTTTATTGGGCCAAGGTGGGAGTTAAGAGTAAAAAATCTCTTTTTTTAACTTCCGCTGGGGCTTGTTAAGTTGTTTTAAGGTTTGACTATTTACACATCAATTTGCGTTGATGCACCCTCCTTTAAATTGTGTACCCTTTTATTTCAAAAAAACTACTCCGTATTTACTAAACCCACCCCAAAATCCTAATTTTTCTTCTTCCTCCCTCCTCCTCCTTTTCTCCTTCTCCACCCTATTTCTTCTTCTCACCCAACCGCCATTGCTCCATTGGTGCCGTCGACGTCTTCCCTTTCTCTCCCTCTTTTCTTCTGTTATTTTTTTTTCTCTGCAAAAACTGCTCCTTTCCCACCCCACGAAACCACCCCCTTCACTGCCCATCCAAGCCAAGCCCCACCACCACCCCCACCCCCAAAAAAAAATAAACCCTCTGGCACGCTGCTCCCCACCCCCCAAAAAAAAAAAAAAATCCTCCGCCGCGCAACAGGTTCTCTCTCTATTTTTTTTTTTTTGTAATTTCGACACATCAGGATCGCCACTATAAATTCTCGTTGACAAATTGTCGATGAGAGTGTATATGATCGATCCTAGTCTGTAAAAAATTATAACAATTTTTTTTGAGATTTTTCTTTTTTTTTTAATTTCTGAATTTTTTTTATTTAATTTCTACAGAAAATGGTGGTGGTGTTGGTGTTAGGTTTTGGTGAAGGGTGTGTTTTGAAACACAAATTGAAACACAATTAAGCTCTTCTAGAATCACTTACTCCATTTTTTTTCAAAGCTCCCTTTCACAACTTGAAAAAAAAAGTGATTCTGGAAGGTGTTGTGTTCGTAGAGTTTGCCAACATTCCCGCAGAAATTAAATTTAGGGTTTAAAGGGGTGTAGTCAGTAGTGAGGTGCATTTAGTGATAATATACCCTATGGAGTATTAAACTAACAAGGGGGTGGTGTTCTAAACAGAAATGGAGGTGTAAATAGCTGCAGAAATTGAGGAGGCAATTCCATGCGAAGCAAAAAAAGAACCACCGGCGCAACCGCCGGAAGCTTGTCTCAGTCTATCCAGAATCTTCCTCAACAATCCACACTGTATGTTAAATTATGTTCGTGTGTGTGTGTGTGTGAATTTGAATTGTTGTTGTTTATCGAGTGTTTTTACAGAGTTGCTTTGAAGGGGAAAGCCTCACTCATTTCCTCAAATCAATCCAGAGGTACACTATCCAATGTTTTCAGTTTGAATCTATGGGCTGCTTTTGAATTTCTTCTTTTTTTTGTGAGCAGGGAGATTGAATCCGCCAGAGCTTTAGACGCAACTTTACCTCCCAAATTTTGGACCAAGGTTCCTGTTTCTTTATTATCTATTTGATGCTTGCAATCATATAAGAATATAGTATTTATTTAACTCTAACGAGAAGATCTAACTAAAACACATTTGGGATTTATTAGCAACAATTTGCAGTTGGAGTAAATGAAGTCACACGAGCGCTTGAGTGGATGCCACTTAATCATGGGAATAACATCCCTTCAGAGGAGCATTCTCTGATGAATCTTGATGATGCAAAAGGCCCTGGTGTTCATCTTCAGGTTGCTTGCTATGTGAACCCTGTTTCGTTTCTTTTGGATGTGTTCTTTTTAACTCTCATCTGCAATGTTCTTTTGGTTATTTGTTTAGGTAATTTTATAAATTTAGGGCCAAAATATGCAAAATGATTCTATTAGGGATATTGTGTATTGGATATAAATTAGGGTTTGTTAACCTAAAGTCCGTGTATGTAGTTAACCTAAAAGCCCATGTCTATAGTTAACCTAAAAGCCCATAATATAATCTATATATACTCGTTCTCATTATTAATAAAATAATCCCTTCAATTAATCTATTTCATTCATCTCAACATGGTACAACTCTTTTTTCTATCCTTACGATCACACCTCCATCTCCGAGATTCAGGAATATTTTCCCATCTTCTAGATCCTATTTTTTTTTTCTTCTACCTTTTCAAGATTAGGTCTATTTGATCTCTTTCTTCCCTCCATGCATCAACTCCTTCAGTTGTTTGCCTTCGATACTAGGTTTATGCCTCGTTTATTTTTCTTTTCTGATCTCGGGATCACCAAAATACACTAAAATTTGGTTAACAATACTGCTACCAATTCTTCTCCTCAAGTTGTTGCATACACCCAAATTCCACCAGTTCTTCTCCTCAAGTTGTTGCATACACCCAAATTCCACATAACCCTCAAGTTGTTGCATACACCCAAATTCCACATAATCGCTTTGTTCGTTGGGCGCCCTTCGTCTTGATTCTCACAGTAGATCATGTGTTGTTTGCCGATCCCGTCCTCGTCTTCAACCACTTGTGAACAAGATTGGAATCACCAATGGTGCTTCATCTTGAGGGGGCGTATTAGGGATATTATGTATTAGAGATAAATTCGTTTGCCGATCCCGTCCTCGTCTTCAACCACTTGTGAACTTCACAAGTTTGGAATCACCAATGGTGCTTCATCTTGAGGGGACGTATTAGGGATATTGTGCATTAGAGATAAATTAGGTTTATTGTTTCCTTGTATATCTTGGCCCATATTGTTTAGTTAACCTAAAGTCCATGTCTATAGTTAACCTAAAATTCCATGTCTGTAGTTAATCTAATAGTCCATGATGTAATCTATATATACTCGTTCTGATACCATGTTGAGATGGATTAATTGAAGGGATTATTTTATTAATCTATTCCATTCATCTCAACATCATGGTATTAGAACGAGTATATATAGTTTACATCATAGGCTATTAGGTTAAGTATAGACAATATGGGCCGAGATATATAAGGAAACAATAAACCCTAATTTATCTCTAATACACAATATCCCTAATAGATTCACCAAATTGCTTTAAACAAACAATTATCAAGATTGATGAACTTAGAAGAAAAATAGAATCTAAGTATGAACAATGAACACAAAATTAATGTGGTTCATTAATATGATCTACATCCACGGAGAGGCACATGGACTTTTATTGATTATGGAAGTTCAAAGATCTGGAAAGTGACTTTTGTAACTTTTACTCAACTTTGAAGCTGTTTAGAAACTGACTCAGTAATTGATTCAAACATGATATGTTTTGTTATCACTTCTGTAGTATAGCTTGTAAAATATTTGTCGGTTTGTTCAATATGCCCTTGTTGAAATATCTGTTTGTGTGCCCAGAGATTTGGTTTAAATCCTACTTAGATACTCTCAGTTGGTGAAACTGAAGTATATTTGAGAACATCGAAAATGATGCATTTTTACTTATGACCCAAAAATATCTCAATTCAATTGTCCACTAGACCTGATAGGAGTGCTAGATGATTAGTAAACCAACTTTCTTTATGTTTCTAACCAATCAAGACTATGTTTAAAGTTGGTGATGATCCTGCTACGCACGAAATTATTCTTTTGTGTTATTTCTCCTTCGTTATCAATATCATCGTTACTTCTTTGCAAATTTAAAAACATGAGTTTCTTCTTCTTCGTGTGAAAGTAGGCTATTCTGTTAGCATCTGACTGCAATCCTCGATCAATGACAAAACATCTGCCAGCATTGGCTGCTTCAAGAAACATACCAATCATCTCCATAAAAGATAGGAAAGAAGGTTGTGTAAGATTGGGTGAACTAATGAAGCTGAAAACAGCAATTACCATTGGAATAAAGGTGATTAGCCAGCCATAATATATTTCTTGCTTGTCATATCTGCTTTCGAACAGGCTTAAATTTAATCTTGCAACTCATGCAGGCTAAAGGAAATGCTGTGAATCAACTTATAGAGGAGGCCCTAAAAGAAGAGTTGTGTTGATAAATCTTGTGAGCTTTTGTAAATTGCTTGGTATACTTATTACCATCCGAGCTTCTTACATAATAGCATGTCTCACTGTTCCCAGTTTTGGCAATTCTTCATCTAATGAAAATGTAAACTAACTCTGGTGGATTCACCTTAATTGTAATACTACATCCCAAATCAGTTTTCACACTTTTCTTTTTTTCTGTCTCGCATTAGTTTTCACACTTCAAATAAAAAAGTTTCTCACAATTATTACCCTCAAAATTCTCATTTATTTATTTTTTATGTCATTACATTTTCTTACCTATACCTTTATCACATTATCTTAGTTTACTTGTCCAAATTAGTGTGAAAATCTCGCATCAAAACAATAATAATAATTATAATCACCCATCTCCCACTTAGTTTGTTCTAATCACTTGATCTATGCATTATAAAATAGATAGATTTAAAAGAGATCTGATTTAAATGTAGTAGCCGCACCGACCGTCGCGCCACCGCACCACAACCAGTCGTCCCACCGCACCGCTGCCTCATTTAATCTTTTTTCAGCAGATCATCCAGTGGGGTTAGGGGTTCATTTTAGGTTATTAGTTGGGATTGATGGATAAATCCTCCCCGACGGCGCTACGGTGGCCAATCGGGTGAGTCATCCTTGATCCCATTTATTTTTCTGTTTTTTTAGTTGCTTTTGCTTTTAGTTTATGCTTTATTTCCTGTTGGCGTTGGTTTATCCAACTTTTCTGCGCTTGATGCGATCTGCTTCCCTCTTTTGAGATCTGTTGGTGTGCGGTGCTTGGATGTCTCTGAAGAATATGGTGCTTGGTGATTCTTTGCCTTTTATTTCTATTTTTATTTTTCTTGATTTGTTGATAACTTAGTGCGGATTGTTTGGATTCGTCTCGATTTGAAGATCTATAGTTTAAATTTATTTTATCACCTTGTACGATTTTTGTAACCCTTCAAAAAAATCCTCATAACAAAATGCAACATGTGTTCTAAAATTCGTCTCTTTGATACATTTGTCTATCTCTCATTCTCACAACCAAAAAAAAAAAATCAAATTCACTCAAATGAGAAAGGCAGCCTACTATGCAGATAGAATTGTGTAAAAATTGACAGGACAAAAAAAAAAAAAAAAAGACTGAAATCAATCCGGAACTGGTAGACATTTTAATTTCTGGTTCCCGTTCCATCAAAATTTAAAATTTTGGGTTCCTGTTCGGTCTAAAACCGGAATTTATCGATCCGGATCGAAAATTTGATTTTTTTAATCTAACCCGGACCGGACCAGAATTTACCGATCTCCAACCCACCCATTTGGGTGGATTCCGGTCCGATCCCATTTTGAAATGGTGCACACCCCTATCTGCGGATACAAATATGGGCTGAGGCCCAGAAAGAATTAGGCCTTTTAAGCATGATATGGTCCAGTAGAGAGAGTCTATGTTTGAGTCCCTGAAATCTGTGATTCTGCAATTTACAACACTCTTCTCCAGTTCTTCAGTCCTTCAATCCTTCCACACCCTCAATTCAAGATTCTCATTCTCTCCAGGTCAGGTATGGCCATCAGCTATCTGTTTCTCTTCCCCTCAATTACACCAACCAAACACTCCTTATCTTGTCTCAATTCGAAATTTACGCACTCTCCATTCCCATCCCTAACCCCCAAAATTACCAAGAAGTCCACCACCACCACCATCGTCCAATCGAAGGGCAGCGACTCCGCCGACGCGCCGGACCGATTAATCTCCGCCATCGCCTACTTCTACCCGTTCTTCGACGGCGTTCAGTACGGTAAATACGTAATCACGCAGTTTTCCCCCTTCGAGTCGCTAATCCAACCGTTGGTCCCGGCCATTAGAGTTTTCAAGAGCTTTCCGTTTAATGGATTCCTGGTATTCCTGACGCTCTACTTCGTGGTTGTGAGGAATCCGAATTTCAGCAGGTATGTGAGATTCAACACTATGCAAGCTATAGTTCTGGATGTGCTGTTGATATTCCCTGATCTGCTGGAACGGAGTTTTAATCCGAGGGATGGATTGGGATTGGATGTGCTGATGAGCTTGGATAGCACAGTGTTTTTGTTCCTGCTGGTTTCGTTGATTTATGGGTGTTCGTCGTGTTTGCTGGGACAAATTCCGAGATTGCCCATCGTTGCAGACGCTGCTGATAGGCAAGTCCTTTAACACTCTAGTATTATGTATATATAGCTTCACCTTGTTTCGTTTTTCTCTTCATAAATTTTGAATCAATTTCTAGTATCTGAGCTCATTGTAATCACCACAATTTCAATGTTGAATAAGCTCTTGTATCTTAATTAGTGTTGATGAATCATGAATGCCTTTATTTTCTTGAGGATGGAATTAGGTCAAATTGAAAAAAATATAATTTCCTTTAAAATCTAAGTAAATATAATAGAATAAGTAGGTTACGAAATGGGATTGAAAAAACAAAGAATACAAATATGAGGGTTAAGAAAGACCAAGTCTCACAGAATCTCACACACAAGACTAGCCCTTAAAAAAAAAAAAAAAAAAAAAAAGTGAGTAGTTTCTATTGGAACGGGTGGGAGTACTATATATCTTTGTTACTAATTGCACTTGGAGAGACGAACTTTCAATTCTTTCAGGGTTGGTACTGAAATTTTACATCGTTGCAAAAAAAAAAAAGGCCTAGGGCAAATTTGTAGGGAAAATTTTTGACGAAAATGCCCCTGTTTTGCCAGTGAATTAACAGATTTTTTTCAACAATTAGTCTAATAAAGTTGGGGGAGAGATAAGTCTTGTTTTTGTCATTTATCTACATAAATACTCCTATTTGAGAAATGTATAAATGAATACTTGGTTGGTATAACTACTAGTAATTGGCATTCCTTTGTTAGATGAAGGGGAATTTATTTACTATGGCTCCCTTCTCTTCTTTAAACCATTGGCATTGGCATTGCAGTTTAGTTTTGATTTATTATTAAGTGTAGTTGTACTTTCTCTTTTGATCTAAAAGATGGTCAATTGGATTGGGGTTCAAATTCTTTAATACAATGAGAATGATACTCCCTCCGTCCCACAAAGATAGCCACATATTCCTTTTTTGGATGTCCCAAATTATAGCCACATTTCCTCTTTTACTTTAGTATTAAATTCTTTATTGTCAATTTTACCCCTAATTTATAAGAGTAATTAATGCTTAACCGATTTTGGAGTATTAGATTTTAAGGGCAAAATGGGCACATTAGCTCAATTTGACCGCATTTATTGATTTTTCTTAATCCGTGTGTAAAGTCAAATGTGACTATATTTGTGGGGAGGGAGAGAGTAATTGTTTTGTTACCACATAAATAGATACAAGAAAGAAATGCATTGTTATTGAGAAATATTTGAATAATTATTAAAGATGATAAATTCATAACTTCTTCGATACATAAATGCGAATTGATGATATTTTATTAGTAAATTCTGTTGGAATTAATGGGAATTAATTGGGTTTTGACACCCTGATCTAATTTAATTAATTAGACGGACTAAACGTTAATTAAGAAATAATTGAACGTGACATAATCGATCTACTCGCGAAGTAGATGAACGTGTATATTTAATATCTCAAAACCGAGTTAAGGTGAGTGTTATTAATTGTTGAAGTTGAAGAGTTTCAACTTGGAAGTTTGAGAATGTGGGGAATGGGCTCGGCCCATTCGAACTACTTCAAGAATGTTCCAGAATAATCTGGAAGTCTCAAACTTGGTCTTCAAGACTTATCCACGTGCGAGATATTATCTCAACCGCTGCGATATTTTCGCGATATATTCCCAAGAATCGGGCCTGGGCCCACGCGTTTTTCCCTCTCCCTCCAAGGGTTTCTTCTGCCTATAAATATCAGACTCTTCCCTCATACATCCTTACGCTGAAATTCGCCCCTCTACCCTTCTACTCTCCTCTCGTCCCTACGCAGTGGGTTGAGCTCCCGAAAGCCTTACACTGTTCTTTCTTGTGCCGGATTTATATCCGAGAGTGTTCAGTTCGTACTACGTACGTTCGCCGATACTTCTTATACAGTGGTGCTACTGTGTAGGAAGTGAAAGTCGTTTTACCTTTGGGAACGGAACGCCGTAACAGTCGAGCACTATCCTGGGCGTATTCTGTTTGACTCGACTTATTTGTGAATTTCGTTTGTTATTATGAAATTTTTGATATTGCAGTTTACACGCCGTAAACAGGTTCCAACAATCGCAAAACAAAATATATATTAATTAATTTAATTTATTGAATAATTAATTAATTAATTAAAGCTTTGGATAATTACTGCAAATATTGAGATTTAATCGTTAATTAATTAGACTTAATTAATTACTGCAATATCAGAAGAGAGAGAAAACAGATTTTAAGAGAGAAAATAGTTAATTTCTGTTGAGATTGATATCATGGAGAAGAAGCATGGCTTCATTGGAGCATGTCTTCGCTGATATCATGGAGATGGAGCATGGCTTCGTTGTTGGGCAGAATTGATAATTCTGAGAGCACGTTGTTGGGCAGAATTGATAATTCTGAGAGCACGTCTGGAGCGCTTACTCGCGAGATGAGATTCATGAGGATTATGAGATCCAATTAAATTGGAAATATCCATTGAGCTACAAGCGCTTACTCGAGAGCTATAAATTGATTAATTAAAGAGGATTAAATTGGATTTAATTAAATCAATTAATCGAGAGGATTAAATTGATTAATTACATCAATTAATCAGGAGTATCAAAGTATACTGATATGGAGCATGGCTTCGTTGGAGTAGGGCTTCCTTGATATGGAGCATGGCTTCGTGTTGGAGGATATGGAGCATGGCTTCGTTGGAGTAGGGCTTCCTTGATATGGAGCATGGCTTCGTTGGAACAGGAACAGAATTGACTTTGTCAATTAATTACAGAATAAAATAAATTAATAATTAATTAAAATTTGGATAATTACTAGGAATATCCAAATTTAATTATTAATTATCTCTGGGAATTAAATATTTGTGTTCGAGAGCATAAATTTGTTTTGAATTTAGTTCAAAAGATTTTGACTAGTATAATTTGATCGAAAATTATGCTCGAGTCACGAGTGACAATAAAAGTCACATTTGAAATTGAATTTAACCAAAGATTAAATTAATTTTGAAGTTGGAAATAATTCAAATAAAAGAAAAATCAAAGATCGATTTTTCAATGTATCGAGGCTGTGTCCAAATTTGGTGAATAAGAGAAATTCACGAATAAAGTGGCAAGCAACTCGAATGTGGGGATATGCATCTCCTCACATGGATACATTCAAATGTGAGGGAGAGAGGTCTCCGTCGACATGTTTGAATGAAAAGGGTAGCTAAGGTGTGACCTTAAAGCTAAATACGGAAAAACCTAAAATGGTTGAATTCAGTGGAATGTTTTCCACAAGTTATGTGGATCTGTTCATCTTGAAAAATCACATTCGAGTAAAAGCTCCACACGAGGAGTGAAAAAGTACTTTATTGATGATTGTACACGATTCTGCTACGTTTATCCTTTAAGAAGTAAAGACGAAGCTATAGAAGCTTTTAAACGTTACAAAAATGAAGTAGATAATCAATTGGACACTCGAATTAAATCAATTCGTAGTGATAGAGGTGGAGAGTACGTAGCTCCGTTTGAACAATTATGTATTGAATCAGGGATTATACATCAAACGACAGCCCCTTACTCACCTCAGTCTAATGGTGTTGCGGAAAGGAAAAACCGAACACTAAAAGAGATGATGAACGCAATGTTAATCAGCTCTGGTCTACCTCAGAACTTGTGGGGGGAAGTCATTTTGTCGGCTAACCACATTCTGAATAAGATACCTCATAAAACTAAGGATCAAACTCCTTATGAAATATGGAGGAAACGAAAACCTTCAAACCAATACCTCAAAATGTGGGGGTGCTTGGCTAAGGTTGAAGTACCGCTTCCTAAACAAGTTAAAATCGGCCCTAAAACCGTCGATTGTATCTTTATAGGATATGCTTCAAACAGTAGTGCCTATCGATTTCTGATTCACAAATCCGAAGTACCGGATATGACAGAAGGCACTGCGATTGAGTCAAGGAACGCAGTGTTCTTTGAGAACATCTTTCCTCTTAAGGAAAAAGAGGAAGACTGTTCGAGTAATAGAACTCTCGAAGCAACAGACGACACTGTTAGTCCTTCCACTCAAGAGAGTGAAGAACCGAGACGCAGTAAGAGAGCTAGAATTGATAAAGATTTTGGTTCAGACTTCATTACTTATGTTTTGGAGGAAGAAGAACCTAAAACTATCAAAGAAGCAATGGCAAGACCAGATGCACACCTCTGGAAAGAAGCCATAAAAAGTGAATACGAATCTATTCTCTTAAACCACACGTGGGAGTTGGTTGACCTCCCTAAAGGTTGTAAGCCCTTAGGATGCAAGTGGATCCTTAGAAGAAAGTACAAAGCAGATGAATCTGTTGATAAGTACAAAGCTCGTCTTGTTGCAAAGGGGTTTAAACAAAAGGAAGGGTATGATTTCTTCGATACATACTCACCAGTGACAAGGATCACCTCCATTCGGGTGTTAGTCGCCATTGCTGCGTTGCACAATCTCGAAATACACCAAATGGATGTTAAGACGACGTTTCTTAATGGTGAGATGGATGCTGAAATATACATGGAGCAACCCGAAGGATATGTTGCTCCTGGAAACGAGAAAAAAGTGTGCAAACTCGTTAGATCACTGTATGGACTTAAGCAAGCTCCAAAACAGTGGCACTTGAAATTTGACCGTACAATGCTGTCAAATGAGTTTCGAATTAACGAATGCGATAAGTGTGTGTATGTGAAGGATACACCAACCAGATATGTTATTGTGTGCTTGTATGTCGACGACATGTTAATCATGAGTAACAATCACGATATCATAGTTAATACGAAGAACATGTTAAGTAGAAACTTTGACATGAAAGACATGGGATTAGCAGATGTGATTCTTGGAATCAAGATAGAGAAAACGTCCAATGGAATTTCCTTGACACAATCTCACTATGTGGAGAAGGTACTAAAGCAATTTAAGGCCTTCACGATCCACCTACTAAGACACCTTTGGAACTCAATGTTCACTTGAAAAAGAATAGAGGAGAACCAGTGGCTCAACTGGAATGCGCAAGGATCATTGGAAGTGTGATGTACATCATGAACTGTACTCGCCCTGATCTTGCATGTTCGTTAAACAAGTTGAGTCAATACACGAACAATCCAAGTCATGAGCACTGGAAAGCGTTGAAAAGGGTATTAAGATACTTGAAGTACACCCTAGATTATGGGCTTCACTACACAAGACATCCAGCTGTAGTCGAAGGATACAGTGATGCAAATTGGATATCAGACACAAAAGACTCGCTGTCCACTAGTGGATACGTATTCACTATTGGAGGAGGAGCAGTGTCGTGGAGGTCCAAGAAACAAACATGTATTGCTCTTTCCACAATGGAATCAGAATTTATAGCGTTAGACCTAGCCGCTGCAGAGGCTGAATGGTTGCGTAATTTTCTGGAAGACATTCCATGTTGGAAAAAGTCGGTACCTACGGTGACGGTACACTGTGACAGTCAAGCTGCTATTGGGAGAGCTTCGAATGTCATGTACAACGGAAAGTCGAGACACATACGTCGTCGACACAACTCCGTTAGAGAATTGATCTCCACTGGAGTGTCCATTGATTATGTCAATACGAAGGACAATATAGCGGATCCGCTCACGAAGAGCATAAACCGAGATCAATTGAACAAGCTGGTAGAAGGAATGGGTCTAAAACCCACAATAAAAACCAAAGCAGTGGTAACCTAACCATGATGACTGGAGATCCCAAGAACTTGGTTCAATGGGAAAACGAAGCTGTGGAGGTTAGTCATAAAACACTTGAAAAATATGACTATTCCGGACATCACTATCTCAAGTGTTAACGACCCGTAAGATGTGGTAAAGGCTGAGTCTTGGACTCTTAATAATTCCTAGAGTATAACGGGATACTCGAAAGGAAGTTACCTATATAAATGAGAAGTGAGGGCCGCTTCGACCAAACATTTATGAAATACAAAGGACGTCCATGGCCAAAACGGACAAAAACGTGAGAACGTTACGAAGACGAGATCGAAGTGTGCTGACACTGTTGTCTAGGTATACACTATGGAGGAGTAGTTCAAGGCATCGCGTCCACTAAGCCGCCGGTATATCCGATAGTGTTTGGCTACGGAAAGTTCAAGGCCAAAAACCACTTATCCGGACGCACGGAGATCTCACTCGAACTGAACACTGAGTCTGATGTTGTATAGATACGATTTTCACTCATGTGGGGGATTGTTGGAATTAATGGGAATTAATTGGGTTTTGACACCCTGATCTAATTTAATTAATTAGACGGACTAAACGTTAATTAAGAAATAATTGAACGTGACATAGTCGATCTACTCGCGGAGTAGATGAACGTGGTATATTTAATATCTCAAAACCGAGTTAAGGTGAGTGAGAAATTAATTGTTGAAGTTGAAGAGTTTCAACTTGGAAGTTTGAGAATGTGGGGAATGGGCTCGGCCCATTCGAACTACTTCAAGAATGTTCCAGAATAATCTGGAAGTCTCAAACTTGGTCTTCAAGATTCAGTCTTCAAGACTTATCCACGTGCGAGATATTATCTCAACAACTGCGATATTTTCGCGATATATTCCCAATAATCGGGCCTGGGCCCACGCGTTTTTCCCTCTCCCTCCAAGGGTTTCTTCTGCCTATAAATATCAGACTCTTCCCTCATACATCCTTACGCTGAAATTCGCCCCTCTACCCTTCTACTCTCCTCTCGTCCCTACGCAGTGGGTTGAGCTCCCGAAAGCCTTACACTGTTCTTTCTTGTGCCGGATTTATATCCGAAAGTGTTCAGTTCGTACTACGTACGTTCGCCGATACTTCTTATACAGTGGTGCTACTGTGTAGGAAGTGAAAGTCGTTTTAAATTTGGGAACGGAACGCCGTAACAGTCGAACACTATCCTGGGCGTATTCTGTTCTGCGGGAAAAGGGATTCCCTTGACTCGACTTATTTGTGAATTTCGTTTGTTATTCTGAAATTTTTGATATTGCAGTTTACACGCCGTAAACAGGTTCCAACAATTTCTCCAACCAAGCATCCATAAACATCAACCTACACTAAAATTAGGGTGGGTAGGTGCTAAGGTTTTAAAGCTTTTGGAAAGGTATCCTCATCATTTCCAATTAATATTTTTTAAATTAAATTAGTCATAAATGCTGGGCCGGGTCGAGAGTTTTGGGCTACATTAATATGCTTTTGCTTTTGTAAAATTAGGCCCAAACTTGGCCACGGTTAAATGCCCCCCCCCCCCCCCCCCAAACACACACCCCACACCCACCCACCCACACACACACCAAAACATATGATATCTTCACCCTCCAAATATGAGTTCACCCCTTCCCTCATAAAATACCATAAATAATATTTTCACTCACCATCACTCTTATACACATTAAAAAAAATCTTTTGACTTCACCCCCACCTTCAAAAGAAAACTCATTTCGCTCAAAAAAATGCACCACTCCCCCGCTAGCCCCGTCTACGTGATATATGTTTGTTTATGTATTTTTTAGGCATGTAATTTTGATTTTTAAATGTAGGCTAGTTTTTGTTGTTTGATAAGTGTTCTTGGTAATGATTTTGACTTTCAATCGTTGAATAAATTTGATTTTTGCATAAAAGGGGAGATGAGGGAGACGAAATGACGAAATAAGAGTTTTAGTCGATTAAACACTGATTGACTGAATTTTGAATCAAAACGTGAAAAAAAAAATTTGTTGAGTGTAGAGATGAAGTGTGAACTCAGCAGACCATGACAGTATATTCTTTTTGGCTAATAAATATAAATTGGGGGTGGGGAGAATTTAAACGTGGGCTACGAGGTGAGATTTGGAAGTTGAATTACGAAGAATCGTACATGCCCCCAAAACATTTAATCTAATGGACTACTTTTTTATATTCTACTCCGTATTTACTTTTTCCGTCCCGTGATTATTTGTACACTTTCTTTAACGTGCTCTCAACATTATTTACACACTCTAAAAAAAAAAAGAAATAACTCATATAATTTTTACCAATATTACCCCTATTTTATTTTACTTGGGCCCACAACTTAACTCAATTTACAACCTTAGTTAAATCTCCATCCACTTTAGTCAATGAATTACCAATAATACCCCTCATTTATTCTATCATACACATTATTATATTCTATTTTCTTAATTTCCGTGTCCGTCAAATCATGCACAAAATTCTGGGACGGAGAGAGTATTATAAATTGGGGGTGTTTAAAAAATGGAAAACTGGACTCGTTGGCGACTTGGCCATGTGAAAATAGTTTTTTTTTTCCCGTATAATAGTGTTTTTAAGAATTTAGGTTCAAACATGAAATATTCTTCTACTCAAGAAACTTGGCCATGTGAAAAATAGTTTTTTTTTCCCGTATAATAGTGTTTTTAAGAATTTAGGTTCAAACATGAAATATTCTTCTACTCAAGAAATGGACCGAAAAATTTACTGGTCAAATGAGTCTTTTCACAAAAATCGTTTGTACTTATGTTTGTATTACTATAAAAAAATTGTGGGTAATTGTAAGAGTAAAATATGTGTTATTTGTTTTTACAATAGTATATATCTGTCCTCGTAATAACACAAATTTAAAAATGAGTTTTTTTAAAAGATTTATTTTACTTGTTACGAATTCACAATTTTTTCTACCTCTCTTTCTAATTTGTGCAATATACATATAAATATTTGTCACTAGGTGTGATAAGAGAATAACGAACGATAGAATACAAATGAAAATTAAATTTGATTTGAAATGTACTACTCCCTCACAGTTCAATTTCATTATTCTTACTTTTCTTTTTTTGTTGTGTAATTTTATTATACACATACCATTTTTTGAAACAATATTATTCAATTCATACTACTTTATCTCAACCCTCCTACCATTATTTATTTATCCACTTTGTCATTCATTTTATTCATAAACAATCATTTATTTATAAATAAACTCCACAATATTTTATCATACCCTCAATTTATCTACTTTATGAATAAACTAATTAATATTCATTAAAATCCGTGTCCGAAGAAATGATCATTTTAAAATTGAACGGGGAAGTATATTTTATATAAAAAGGCCGAAGCTTCTTTATGTCTCCATAAAGACAAAGTGGGATAGCTCAAGTGGTTAGAGCACCACTACCTAGGCCTTAGATCCTGGGTTCGAGTCATGGGGAGGGGAAAATGGGTATTTAACTTGTAACAAATTTATGTCTCCATAAATTGATATCTTGTCCCGCTAAAGGAGTTCACTGTCTTAATCCACGTGATATGTATCTTCAACATTACAATTCTCAACTCTTTACCATTTAAAACAACATCTATGTACGTACCCAATTAATCTAATTTGTTTTCTTATAGTCCAAGGCAGCATCTTTCTTCATTTCGTGTCATAAAGTTTTAAAATAAATTGTCATCAATTTTAATTTATGAAAAAGTCTTATACAAGACACCAAATTTTATTATACATTTTGTCTTACTATAAACCATAATAATATAATGGATGACGGTGAATATGGAAATTGGAGTGTTAGGTGATAAGGATTTGTTTGTTTTCCAGCCTATATATTCTTCATTTCTTTAGGGGTATCATATCAAATTGTAATTTATTTATTTTTGTCGGTCAAATCACACTTTATTAGAAAAACAAAGGTATAAGATATACCCAAAATACAATGGAAGCAATAATCCCAAATTAATTAATCAGCTTAAGAGTCTAAGCTTTCCATTTCTTTAAAATAAAGTCACAACGCATTGGTATTTGACAATAAATCAACTTCATAATCTTGCCTTGAATTTCTTCGTGAACTTAATTAGGATCTTCTATATGTAGTCAGGGTGTCGTAACGTGTCGTAATGACTACCGTAGTCAGTTAACCTAAGCCATTAAAAATCTAATCTAAAGGTAGATTTGATGACCTGTTACCTTTTGTAAATTTTACGATCTGTATTGTCGTAATGTGTCGTAATGTGTTATAAATTTGTATTTTCTATTAAATTAAATTAATTAAAATATATTATTGTAAATTTACATTTTTATCCTTATACAATAAAATAATTTATTACAACAATTATCTACCCCCGCTAATTTTATGAGTTCACCCCAAATCCTTTTTTACCATAGTTATCTGCACCCATTCATTTTATGAGTTCACCCAAATCATTTTTTACCACAGTTATCTGCACCCATTCATTTTATGAGTTCACCCCCAAATCATTTCTTTTTTACAAAAGTTATCTGCACCCACTCATTTTATGAGTTAACCCCCAAATTATATTTTTACCAAAGTTATCTGCACCCACTCATTTTATGAGTTCACCCCCAAATTATTTTTATACCACAATTATCTGCACCCGCTCATTTTATGAGTTCACCCCAAAATATTTTCTTAAAAATAATTACATTTAAAATACTATATTATTTTTTTATTAATTAACACAAAATATAATAAAATCAACCCTAATTTATACATTTACAATCTACAATCGAGTCATTGCCGAGTGTTGTAGGCGAGCGCCGTTGATGTAGGAGAAGCTCCTGGATCGCGACGAAAGATGAGCGATGAGAGAGAGGCAGCGTCGATCCGAGTGTTGCAGGCGAGCGTCGTTGATGTAGGAGAAGCTCCTGGATCGCGAACGCAAGGGAGATTGATCGAAGCAATCGCGTCGGTGGTCGAAATGTGGAGAGGATTTCGGCCGCCATGGATCGTGGCCGAGATGGAAGATTATGTCGATTGTTATGGAAGTGAAGAATCGCGATTGCGATTCGAAGAGGGGTCTCGGGCTTCAGCAACCGAGACCGAAGCGCCGCCGTCGCTGTCGAGGGGGTGGTCGGGCATGGTGGTGGCTGGGTCACCCGCCGACATGCATGGATTTCTGGCAGGTCCTTTACTCATCAAATTAAAATTAAAATTTAGGTGCACCGCCGATCGACTTTAATAAAATTATACCTATAATATTATTTGGTAAAGTTTAGTATGCACTTGAGTGCATGTTGTGCACCCTAGTCTAAAGAAAAGTGTATGTTATTAAACTGAAAAGTACAACACAATATTACTAAAAAATGTAAGTCACTATGACTAAAAATATTATTATACAATTTAATAATTGAAAAATGCAACACCATTTACCAAAAAGTGTAAGTTAGTAAACTGAAAAGTGCAACATGGACTAGGGTGCACAACATGCACTCGAGTCCATAGCAGACCAACCCATATTATTTTGTATTAAAATTTAAAAAATACACATGCAAAAAATGGAAAAGAAAGACAGAAAAATTTAAAAAGGAAAAGAAAAAGAAAAAAAAACAAGGAAATAAAAAAATTGAAAATGGGAAGAAAAAAGAAAAAGAGGAGGGGGAAGAAAAATTAAAAAGAAAAAAATTGAGATTTGTGGCTAATTTCAATAGTTTTTTATTAATTATATTTTTACGTTTTTTTTTTTAAAATATGGGTGATTTGGTGGTGAATTGATTTTTTTGAGTTTATTTTATTATATTTTGTGTAAAATAATAAAAGGATAATATAGTCTTTTAAATGTGATTATTTTTTAAAAAATATTTTGGGGTGCACTCATAAAATGTGCGAGTGCAGATAACCGTGGTAAAACAATAATTTGGGGGTGAACTCATAAAATGAGCGCGTGCAGATAATTGTGGTAAAAAATAATTTGGGGGTGAACTCATAGAATGAGCGGGTGTAGATAACTGTTGTAAAAAAAAAATGATTTGGGGGTGAACTCATTAAATGAGCGGGTGCAGATAATTATTGTAAAAATATGATTAGGGGGTGAATTCATTAAATTAGCGGGTGCAGATAATTGTAGTAAAAATATGATTAGGGGGTGCACTCATTAAATTAGTGGGGGCAGGTAAAATATAAATAAAATTTAAAAAGAAGGGTAATATAGTAAATAACAAAATATAATTTAAATAATGCTAAAAATAACTGAAACCTGTATGACAGGTAGCAGATCATTTTTACGGTTACGACGCCACATGGCGCGATTCGACAAAGTGACTACCGTAAGAATTGCCCAACTTAATTTGGTATAGATTATAGAAAAACAATGAATAGGTAAATTATGATTTCATTGAATGAATGTAAAGAGTACATGAACAATCTATTTATATTTATAGATACAAAACGTATCTATTCTAAATCTCTAATTAAGGAAAATAAAAATATATAAAATATATTATACAAGATATATATAATATCTCCAAATATTATTAGATAGCATCTCATTTCTAAAAAAAAAAAACATTTCCAAATAAGTCTGCAAACAGCACCAAGTTGGATACACTTTGGCCACTGCATTTCTCTTTCCTTTCTTTTTTCTAAAACAGTTTTAAAATTAAACATATAGTTTATTGTACCTGGATGCAGTGTGGTCGATGTATGAAACTAGATTAAGTCGTCCGTCCAAATCTTATAGGTATAAGTGCATTAGAAGAAAAGACGATTTTCGTTCTCCTCATGCAGGTCACAAAAAACACAATATAGATCGTCATTTGATTTGAGAATACTCCTCCTACATAGGTTAGATCTTGAAGGAAGGCGTCCCCACAATAGTCTACAAGCATGGACAATTATTTTCAACATGCAAAGTTTTTTTAAATCAGTTTAACACATTGTAATTTTATTATGAATTTCACTGTGTATCTCACAAAATAATGACTTGTGACGTTAATTATATATCGCATATATACATGATAAAGATTCAAATAATATAAATATATGATAAAACATCCATGAAAAAGGAAACAGAAGAATCCAACCACATTTTAAGTTGTTTTCAATTTCAACTTTGATTGTTCATTGTAATTATAAGCTAGTTAACTATAAATTGATATAGAGATCATAAGATTAATCGTTTCCTCTCAAAAAAAAAAAAAGATTAATCGTTCGGCAAATTTTAGTAGAATAGTTGTTTCCTTGGTCGTCTTATTTAATTTGTTTTTTTAAATCGTTTATTATTTATTTTATTATATGAGGTTGTCTCATATAAAACTCCCCCTTATATGATTAAATAACCAAATCATATTCCAAAAAATAAATTAAGATCTCTACGTTTTAAATAAACAGTTAACTCTCATTCTCAGCAATGAAAAATAACTTGTCAAAAAAAAAAAAACAATGAAAAATAAAATCTTTCTAACCTGAAACACAAAAATTCAGAAATTGTCAAAATAAAATAAACGCCAAACTAGTGGATAAATGAGGTAATATGCATATAGTTTGGATTCAAATGATTTCATAGTCCAATTAACATAACTCTGTCTCAATTACGTGTGTAATAGTAATCGTTTTAAGACGAGCAATGACGACCCATGATTATAATGATTATGAATCTGGTGGTACTATCTACAAGACTTAAAATGCATACGATTTTTTAACTAAGTTTGTAGGTTTTTTTACTTTATTTTCTTTCAAACTCTTCATCATCTTTCACCCAATTATTATTATAAAACTATTTTGTACTCCCTCCATTTTATGAGATTTGCACACCTTCACAAACTCACTTAAAAAAAAAAAAGTGAAATTAAATGAATGAGGAATAATTTTTGAGTGACTTAATAAGGTGTACGTAAAAGAGATTTAATGAGATGTAAAAAGAATTTAGTGAGGTGTAGGGAAATGTGGATTCAAAATGAGTAATAATTTAAAATTAAAATGATGTTGTGAGAGTATTGCTTTTGTGAGTTATTTTCATATTGAAAGTATACAAGTAATTTTGGAACGCTTCAATAAAAAAAAAAAAAAGTATGCAAGTAATCATGAGACGGAGAAAGTATGGAGTATATTAAAATAAATGGGGTACAGTTGTACACCCGTGTCCCATAGTTGGGTCTGCCAGTGAAGATGAGAAAACATGCAAATTTCATTTTACTTTTAAAAAAAAAAATGCAAATTTTGAGATTTGATTAATGTGAATACATATGAAGGTTGTAAAAGTTGGAAATCGGGTGAATTTGCACTCTCTAGGGCCTAGGTGGCCGCCAAGATTTTTTTTCGCATAAACACAATTTTCATCTTTTAATCAATTGAATTTAGTAAAAAATAAAAAACGCCTTACATCATGGCAAAACAATATGTATTACTTAAAGTCTCGTTTTTCCTTGAAAAAATGTGTACGATTGTCCTAATTGGACTTCTAAACCAAAATAAATATAAGTCGATTTTCCACAAAAACGCCTAAAGATACAAAATTGAGTCGGTTAGGGTTGCCTGAGCTGGTTTTTGCAACGCAGATGTTTTTTTGCAACGCAGATGTGCATGTTAATTTATAGATATATAAATTGGCCAGAGCATCAAATTTAAAGCGATAGGTGTCCATGGAGTATTAATTAATTGTTTTTGTGAACCACATAATTTCATCGCTGTCTGAACTTGCATTTTCATCATTCATCAATCATGCCACCAAATATTGGATTCTAAATTAATTATACATGGGCATTTAATAAAACTTTATTGAATTGATAAAGTTAAAAAAGTTATATTATATTATAGTATCTATGTTATTAGCTGTGAACGAATTTTGTTGTTGAATTGTGAGTTGGTTATGTTACACTTTCACTTTATAACAAAATAGCATCTACTACAAATTTCACGAATCAGTTTTGATAATTTATTTCTTCAAAAGTTATGAGGGGACGTTTTGAAAAAAAAATAAAAAGAAAAAATTGAAAATAGACTTTTATACAGTATAACATGTACATATGTAATAGTTAATTGATCCCTTTGTTATGACTTGATTCAAAACAGACAATATCATACCATTGTGAATACTGATATCCTTTCCGGTACCCCAATACATAGTGTCTTCAATGTCTTCAAACTATTAAGGCATACTTTTTTTTGTCTATTTTTTACTAGATTACATATCTCCTAAAAATAAAGTAATTTTATCACTTTAAATACTACTCCCTCCGTCCCACAGGAATTTGCACACTTTCTATATATGGATGTCCCATATCAATTTGCACACTCCATAAAAGGAAATATCTTCACAACCCTCACCTTTGAAATATACTCATATTTACCCATATGCCATTATTTTTCCACACTCAATCTACTTTTTACTTTACTTTATTCATAAAAGTTTACAAAACTACCCCTCAAAACATCATTCATTACACATTTTTTAAAATGTGTGCCGGTCAAAGGGTGCAAGTTCCTCCGGGACGGAGGGAGTATTAAACACATTATCTACTCCATCTACTTTATCACTTTAAATATTACTTAAATAACTTGATACTTTTAGGTGCTGTTTGGTTAGGGATGGTGGTGGATGAGATGAGGATGGAGATTGGAAAAATATGGATGTGGGTAATCCATGAATAGTAATTGAATAAAAATTGTGTTTGGATTGAGATTGAAAAATATGTGTGGATGGAGAACTTTATGTCAAATCAAGTAGGAGAGAGAATAAATGTGTGAAAGAAAGTAGGAGAGAGAATAAATGTGTGGAAGAAAAGTAGGAGAGAGAATGAGTGATTAAAAGAAAAAAAGACTGATGTGATTATATAAAAATAGGTATATAGATGTATTATAGGAGTGAATGAGTATTTGAATGAGTATTTGGATGGAGAGGGATGTAGAGGGATGGGGATGGCCCATCCAAATCTGGATGGGCCAATCCCAAACCAAACACACCCTTAGGGTGCACCATTTTATCATGCAAATAAAGTTACATTATAAAAGTGGAGGGTAAAATGCAAGTTTGGTCCCAAGAGATTTTCTTAATAACAATTTTAGTCCCACGTTCTTTTTTGGTCCCTTTTTTTTGCAAAAAAGGTCCCAACTTAACGGTTTCCGTTAAGTGATAGTATAATATAAAAATTTTAAAAATCATTTATACAATTTGAATTTATTTTAACCCCAAAATCTGATTATAATTTAAAAATTCAAAAAAAAAAAAAAAACACTGAAAATTCTGATATTTAAATAAATAAATTTAAATAATTTTTTGAACAAAAAAAACTGAAATTAAAAAAATAATTTATATAAAATATGTGTTTAAATATACAAAATATAATAAATATAAAATCTGAATATTGAATTATTATCAAATTGAGTTAAAAAAAATTAATTACAATTATTTAAAATGTAAATTCAGAAAAAATCAAATTAAAAACTAAAGATACAGTATTAAATAAGTAAAGTATATCAAATAAAAAATCTGAGCCATATGCATCTACCCGTCCTCTGTTTTTCTTCTTCCCGGCGAACATCCCCGTCACCACCCGGATCGCCGCCAAGCCGCCACTCTACCCCCATCCTCGTCACCACCTTGCCAAGCCGCCACCCGATACCACACCTCAACACCCCCGTCATCGCCACCACTTATACCCCGTTCTTCTAAAATCTCATGAAAAATCTGACAAATTCGAATTCGGTAACGAAATTCATAGAGGCTACTAACTCTAGCCTCGTCTCGATGCTAGGAATCAAAGCCCCATGTCAATTTCATATTTCAATCTCTCCTTCATCTCCAATTTGTGAATTTTCATCGCGATTTTTTTACTGTTTCCTTAACTTTCTTTTTTCAGATTGTGCAATTTGGGAATAATTACAGTGAGTGTTGTGCGATTTGTGGGATTTGAGTGAGTGTTGTGCGATGTGGTGTACAAATTCAACGCGATTTGGGAACGATTTCAAGATGGGTTTGGGTGTTTTTTTGGAATAATTATTATTTAGGGTGAATTTTTTTCAAAATTGATGGATTGATTTTGGAGCAGTGTAAACGATGAATTTGTTAACGGGAGCGTGGGACTCACATCCAGAATTCCATTAATTTTAACGGAAAAATCACTTGGGACCATTTTCACTCAAAATGGGACCATTTTCGTGAGCACTAATTCACCTGGGACCAAATCTGCATTTTACCCTAAAAGTGGAAAAAAATGGACACAGGAAGATTTGAAAGTGGCTCGAAAAAATAAATTTGTAGGAGTACATAACTAGTCATGAGTTCATAAGTGATTTGAATGACCAAAGAGAGTCTTCAAGTGACTTTAAACAACGTCCAGGGCTGTGACGGTCGAAAAAACTATCTAATAGGTGTAAACACCGTACAACTCATTTGAAATCAAATTGAGTCTAAGACTCGTTCATAAAATTGTGGGCGTCGATTTTACAATTGTTTGCATCTCTACGTACCAATATTATATTCACTCACTCTGAATATTCCTAATTGATGAGTCTTTCTTACTTGACTTGCGACGTTCATTCTCATCACATATTAATTCAACTCTCCTTAAAAAAAAAGTAACATATTCAATTTCCTAGGTTTTTGGTCTTTTTGGGTAACAACAAAGTTTTCTTTTGTTGAGGACTAAATATTCGTTATTACTTACGCAAAATATTTGACTACTAGGAGGAAAGTTTATATACATAAATGGGATTCAATATTGTTTTTTTTTAATATTGACTTAATGGGTACACCATACACCCATAAGCAAAGAGACCTCCTGAGCTCAAAACAAGACAAGCTACAGTCTTCTCGAAATTTTGAAGCGAGGGCGATGAGGAGAAGGGGACCAGTTCCTTCCCTTAGAGGATATATGTAATTTCTTGTGTATTATCAGAAGTGTCATATGTATCATGGTAAATTCTTGTATGAAATTAAATATACTGTATACATGCAATTGGATTGTATATGATTTGAAAATATTTTCAATTGTTCAATTGAATTTTTTGACCCACCAAATATTAGAATCAAATAAAAAATGTGGTTTAATTCCATCATTAAATACGACTCATGTATCACCAAATAAGTGTATCTGCTCACGTGGATGAGGAGGGACCGAAATAATTTTAAGTTCATGACTCTCAAGAACGTCCTCTATCAACTTGATATGGTTATGAATGTGTTCGACCTCGAGATCTTCCTGCTGGAAAGCCCGAGAAGCAGAAGCAATGTCCTCGGTCTCAATCAGAGGATGCCGTGAGAGACTACCCATCTTAGATTTAATAGTCGACTTTCTAACTTTTTAAATCCGAGATGAGTTATACCACCTGATATTAGTGTTCATCTCTTGTGTTTGCCACATTGATTACGACAAGAGGCGAGAGAATGCTTCACAATACCACATTCCCTATAAAATTATGTTAACTTTTCGTATTTGAGCAAAATAACAATGGTCTTCCCTTTGATACATCACCCTATCAAACAAATATTTCTTTATTTCAATCTCAACTAACAATCGTGCACAGTGCCCCCGATCCTTTCTAAGTACGATCATAAATTTTGACAAGGGTCTCAATAGTCGAGGTAAGAACATTGAGTATTGGTGTCTACCATTATTCAAGAGGTAGGTATATTAGACGGACCCATACTTGGGCGACGGGCGTACAAACTTTGTTAAGGTTGAAGTTTGGTATCCATAGCTGGAGATGAAATATCTGATCATCTCGAGTACTCAAATTAAGCTGCCAATTCTTGCGTTGAAATATCTGATCTCGATCATCAGCTATAGTAAATTGAATGTCCCTTTCCCAAAGGCCCTAACTTGAGCTCCCCTTTTGGCAACCAAATTTCCTTCAATTTTTTAGTGAAAGTGTTCAAACGACAATAACTTATCCTCAGACGAGGTAAGCATCCTCTCAAAGAATGGGTTCTGGCAAGTTGAAACACTCTGTTGATATATCGTCTCATCAGTAGTGACCACATAAATTCTTCATTTTAGACAGACTTTATCGAATTAGGGACATAATAAAAAAATTGGGTCTGATAGTGTGTGTTGAAGAATATATAATTGAATAATGAATTTTTTTCCTTAGTCCAATGAATCTTTAAATTACACAAAATACCATACTTATTTGGTCTTTTAACTATAACTAATTTCATGTTTTTGTCAATTTATTCCACCTAATAATTTATACCCCTCGATCCTTTACCACATTACTTTTTTTTTTTTTTTTTTCTTTTCTTTTTAATATGTCTTTTAGTAGATTACTGTACTCAAAATTTGTAAAAATGAAATAACTCACCTTAACTATTCCCTTAAAACACCATAATATTACACTATATTACATTACTTTATCTACAATAATTGATTTTATCATTTCTTACTTAATTGACTCTCATATACTTTATCATATTATCTACTTTAAATACTAGTTAAACAATTCTTACCTTAAAACTCGTACATGTATCCTAATTCAACTTAGGATAAAGAGAGAGTAAATTTATTATTATTATTCATCTAATCTATTACTATGTCAATTATCCCACCCAAAATATGAAGTTATTCTTTTGAATTTTAAGATACATAATTATTTTTATTTAAATTAATTTATTAGTAGATGATAGAAGCAAGGGATATATTATTATGCACTCACTCACAAAGGTGTCGGCGTTACCTTATACGCCCCGACAAATAAAACCTAATGCATATGACTACTTTATTAACTCTAATCAACTGCTAATAATTGTTCATACCTTATTTATTATTGCACTAATTCTTATAAAATTAATTCTAGTTAAACCCCTCCCCTCCCCTTTGCTTCACTTCACTTCTCTTAAAGCCACTCACACAACTCACACACTATCTCTCCTTCGTTATCCTCTTTCCTCACCACAATGCACCTCCGCCGCGCCGCTGCGGTGATTCTATCTCTTTCCGTACTCCTCCTCCCTACCCACGCCCACAACATTACACACATTCTCGAAAAGGACCCTGATTTCTCCACCTTTAACCACTATTTAACCGTAACCCAACTCGCTCCGGAGATAAATCGCCGGGAAACCATCACCGTATGTGCTGTAAACAATGCCGCCATGTCAGATCTACTCTCCAAGCACCTCACCATCGGCGCCATTAAGAAAGTCCTCTCACTTCACGTGCTTCTCGACTACTTCGACGCCAAGAAGCTCCACCAGATCACCGACGGCACCGCCCTCGCCGCCACCATGTTCCAGGCCACCGGCGCAGCTACCGGATCCGCCGGATTTGTCAACATTACAGATCTAAAGGGCGGCAAGGTCGGTTTCTCCCCACAGGACAACGACGCCGTTTCGGCCACTTTTGTCAAATCCGTAGAAGCGATTCCCTACAACATCTCCGTCATTCAGATCTCGTCAATCTTACCGTCTCCCGAAGCCGAGGCACCCGCGCCGGCGCCGAGCCAGACGAATATCACGGCGCTGATGTCGGCTCACGGCTGTAAAGTGTTCGCCGAAACGCTGCTGGCTAATCCAGCTGAGAAGACATTCGAGGACAACGTGGAAAGCGGCTTGACCATTTTCTGCCCTAACGACGACGCAATGAAGGGGTTTCTCCCTAAATACAAAAACCTAACGGCGGCCGGGAAACAGTCGTTACTGGAATATCACGGAATGCCGATCTACCAGTCGTTGTCTGGTTTGAAATCGAGTAACGGCCTGACGACCACGCTGGCCACTGACGGCGCCAGTAAGTTCGATTTCGATGTGCAGAACGACGGCAGCGAGGTGACGATTGTAACGAAAATCGTGACGGCGAAGATTCTCAACACTCTGGTGGATGAGCAGCCGTTGGCTATTTACGAATTGAGTAAGGTTTTGATGCCGAAGGAGTTGTTTAAAGGAGCTTTGTCTCCAGCGCCGGCGCCGGCCCCCGATGCCGAGTCGCCGAAACCGTCGAAGAAGAAGACTAGGTCGAAGAAGGCGCCGGCTGCTCCGTCGGACTCTCCCGCGGATGCTCCCGGCGGAGACGGAGATGTGGCGGATCAGAGCGCTAACGGTGACGGCGCAGCTAGGTTTAACGGAGGTAGATTCGTAGCAATTGTTTTGAGCCTGTGTGTTGCGTTTCTACAACTGTAAAGTTGTGTTGTTTTACTATTTCTTCTTCTTTTTTGGTTTTGTTTACTCTGTTTTATGTTGTTGTGGGAAATAATGGTCACGGCCATTTAATTTATTTGTATTATTAAATTGTTTGTTAGGACACCTTTTTTTTGTTTTTGTTTTTCAAAAGTCATTGTTAGTCATATTCTTGTGTGTGTAATGTTTCGTCGGTGGTTTTGGTTGATATTCGATTGAATACGAAAACTAGTCTTTTGCTTTATTGAACTAAATAAATCTTACTTCCTCCGTCCACAAAAAGTAGTTTCATTTGTCTTATATTCCCATATACTTTATGGAAACTATCACTCTGCGACCATCATTTAATTACTCAATTTACCATCAACTTTATTCACAAACAATCATTTTATTTATAATGGACCCCACAATACCCTATAATACTCTTACTTTATCGACCTTTTTCTTAAAACTTGTGCCCCTCCTCCATGGGACTACATTTGATGGATGGAAGGAGTAGTATTTAATTTAATAACCCTCATCCCCACAATTGTTTGCTTTAAAAATAAAACGTTCTATGAGATTTCTTTCTCATTCCCGTTAAATAAATATTTTGAAAACAAGTGTCACCTTAATCTGCTGTGCCCTAGCTCCCTGCTTATGACAACAATCGAAATATAGGTTATATGAAACAAGTGTTTCAGAAAAATTGTAGCTTACACAGAATTCATTGCTCTCATTCATTTTGGTACAACGTTACTTTACCCATATCTTGTACATCCAAATGAGATGTGCATGTAAAGATATAGAAATTTAGAAAATCTAATAAATATTGCAATCACAGTTTTATTGCTCCTAGTCCAGAGACAAATATCAAAGTTTGAGATCCTCCTTGTTGAAGTATAGGTAGCTGATCTGATCATTGAAAAATGATGTTATAGGCAGTGGTGTGAATCCATTGTAACCTTTATCCACCTTGGCTAAGCACATATCAGCCGCATACTTAAAAATTGAGTCGTGCTGGGGAAAACGTTGTGCTGCATATTCAGTAATCGGCATCCACTATAAGCAAGTACAGTACACGCCATAAATATGTCAGAAATCTGAATTCGACGATGTTAACAAATACTAACATTAAGGGGGGCGTCCAATGAGAATGAGCATGTGATAATTGTGGTGGTAAATGAGAGCACGAAATGATCAATTCACGTTCATCATACTTTGCACAAAGTAACGAGACTCAAATAAATTAAACCTTACCCCCATTTTGATTAACTACCTCCTCTCCTATAATCATTTATCCTCGTTATTATTCCCATTGAAGAATTTAAACCGAGTGTCCACTATTACTCAACAAACATCCACTTATTCCAAGATTATAGTAAAACATTAACAATGTAGCAATTATTCTCAATGTAATTCATCATTCAATAATTCTCACTATTATTCCCATTGAAGAATTTAAACCAAGCGTCCCCTAATAACAAAAACCACCTTAATAATGTTTAGCCTAATCACAGACAGGGAAAAAAATCAATGAAGTTATCTTGCAAACACCGCCCTCAAATGGTGCAATTTGTAAGGAACGAGTAATATGATTAAACCTTTAAAGTAATTTTGTAACATCCCTAACATTAGCGTACCTGGGCTGCTTCAATCTCTGAGTCTTGTTTTTTTATGTCAAAGGATAAAGGCCGCAGCATGCATATGAAAAGTAAAGTCGACTTCTGGAAGAAGGACTTGTGCAATTGCCTACCAGTAAAAACGCCCACATTATATATTATTTGTGAAAATGTTGAAATATATCAGTAAATAGCACTAGGACATGCTAGACTACACAATCTTCAACAATTTTTTATGACCATTCTCTGAGAAAGATCAATTGTATCATATAACTTTTTATTGGCGCATTTTGTTGGAATGTGGTATTCAGATAAGAGTGTTTGTCTCAATTTATGCAATCCTTTACCGGAAAGCCAGCACATCAATGAATTCGGTATCAATCTGCAAAACGAATTCCATCTCTTTCAGACACAGAACAGTTAAAAAAAATACATCAATTCATTCACCATTTAGCAACTGCTTACTCCTGTTTCCTCTCTCACTTCTCTCATTGCACCTGAGAAAATATCCTCTCCCTGGAAATTACAGAGGTATGCAACGATCAAAGAGATTGAAGAGATACTGTCTGTAATGAACTTCAAGTACAAACCTCTTCGAGAATTCCAGTGGGGATCTTCCAAATACCCGTTCCTTTAAGTCTGCCATACTTTTCCAGAACAACAAGCAACTGTGCAAGAGAGGTTTGAGAGTAAGAAAGAAAGAAAGGAAACTTCAAAGTCCTATACAATATTGGTATTCACATGACTTGCACATAGATTATTAGTTTTAAAGTTACGAGTTGAACTTAAAATTAACTGGCGAGCATATATACTTTACTCAGCAGAAAACAGAATTTACAAAAATCCACCAACAGAGATTAAATCTGAAAATATGACTTCTTGATGCATGCAAAACAAAATAAAGCAGGAACAGTAGTACTTACGAAAAAAACATGAGAAAAGGATACTTGGCTAAGAAGGCTTTCTTAGTATGACAGACCACCAGGAGGAATGAAATTATATTTATTACCTCCAGAATTATTAAGAACATACCAGTTAAAATCTCATTGTCCAGTTAACTTTTTTCGGGCCAAGCTGAATGCTTCTACTAAACAGACACAACTAGCAACTACTTATTTATTAAGTTCTCGTTGTGTTTGTATAAATATGATGAGTCTCTAGAGTGTTCCATTTTTGGGATAATATCCATATACGGAATACTGAATGAATCAGTGCAAGTAATCAAAATGATATCTAAGTACCTCTCTTTTATCATTCATAATAATAGCTCCAATGCGAAGCCGATGAGTTGCATTTGCAGGAAGAGTACTAAGAGTTTCAGGAATCCAGTATACAAGCATCAAATAATGAGGTTCAGCATGGTGATACAAAAATCCTTCCTGCAAGGTTAAATGTCAGTGCTCATACACGTAACTCAAATGACTAAAAATCCATTTTGGTACCATAACTTTGTTTTTCTCACAAACGGTACCAAAAAGTTAAGTTTTTCAATTTAATCTCACAACTTCTTAATTGGTCCGATTTTGGTCCCAAGTTGCCGGAATTTGAAGTACGACGTTGTTTTGCGTCACGTTTTTGGCACGCGAGATGTAAAATGGGTCCCATAACTTTTGCCTTTTTCCGCAAAAGGCTTCAAACACGTGCCCAAAACGACGTCTTATTTCAATTCCAGGGACTTTGGGACCAAAATCAGACCAATTAAGGAGTTATGGGATTAAATTGAAAAAAATAACATTTTTTGGACCTTTTGCGGAAAAAGCAAAAATTATGGGATCAAAATAGATTTTAACTCAAACTCAAATTGTTGATGCATCTATAACATAAGAGAAAGCATCCGAAGATGTTAGAGTTTTATATTTTATGCTGTTGAGTAGGCAAGATTAAAATAGAAATATACAGAATCATCATTATGAAAAGTTACTAAGTGACACCATTTCCAGAAGGTTTTGCTGAACTTAGAAAGTTACTAATGTATATAACTGTGCCAAATATTTGATGATGCATATTTCATTTAGGATTACCAACAGAAACCCTGTTTGACATACTATGCTCCTAGAATTAAAATATACGGACTTGTGGAGACTGGAATTGTAATGAAAAACTTATGGTTGTGTTTGGATTGTTAAACGTAAGAATTTGAAATGAAATGGGTACTCAATCCATCCAGGCTGGATTTCAAATTCACCCAAATTCCTCAAAAATTAGTTCAAAATGAGTGTGATTGATTTCAAACCCATGTAATCCAAACAACCCCAATGAATTTGCTACTATGGATCTCACATCCTCCAATCCAAACACAATCTTAAGTTCCATAGCGGAAGGAAAAGTAACCTTGACTGCAGCTTCAACAAGATTTGCAAGCTTAATTGGTAATTTGAGCCACACTCCCTTCTTTCCCTGTAAGATAATTATAAGAAAGAAAAGAAAAAACAGGAATGTGAATTATGTTTTGCTACAATATTTATAAAGTCAGATATTTTCATAATTTTAATTCTGTATCAGTCTTTATCATATGACTACACATTCACAATATGTTAAAAAGAAAAAGGTTGTAAACTTGCTCATCACTTGTGGTGCAAAAATTAACATCATATTTTCTCAACATGGTCATAAATTAGAAGAATAATAAAATATAAAAAAACGAGCATCATTCAAGATCTTGTCATAAGATCAGATTGCAGAAGCATCACTTAAAATTTGAGATTGCAATTTTTCAACCCTAGAAACATCTGATCTGATTCAAGTCAATTAGCTTTTGATTTCAGACTTAACTTTTCATTCCAAATAAAAGAAAAAGGGAGTGATCATCAATTCAGCAGAATACCTGCAGCTTCCACTGTGAGAGTGAACATCTGAGAATCACACTAAAATCATTGGGATCCATAGGCTCCTTCATTTCCACGATTACACCTCCATGCTCATCATCACACGAAGGAAGCACTTGTTCGGTTTCGTGCTCCAAATTGTCTTGATCCATTGAGCTGCAGACAACCTAAAATTTAAAAAGCAACATTAACTTTATCACAGTACTAAAATAAAAGGTAAAAATCACAGACAGAAAAACAAACTTAAATTGATAATGGCATCAAATTTATATCGTTCTGCCGATAAAATTTTATCAAACTCTGTGCATAGACAAAGATTTTCACATGAAAACAAAGTTATTTACTGTACTTGATTCAACATATGCACCGAACTATCTTCAATTTTTAACCTACTACACCACAGAACACATATTAGCAAGCTTCTTCACTTAGTTAGAATATAAACAGCTATTTAAAACAGAAAATTCAAGTTCATAAACAATGAATCCGCAACTAAAACCGAATGAATCTAAATAATGAAAATAAAATTATGAAAGAAGAAGAAGAAATCATACCATTCACTCAGAGAAGCATAACTCGGCGAATACGAGTGGGAAGTATCCTGCGCCCCATATTTATGTAGATGAGCCACACGTCACGCCCCATTATCTACAGTATCTACTAATGAATTTACAGAATGAATTCGATGGTCCAAAATTTTGTGGGAGGATCCAATTATAAAAATGGAGATTAACGATGTGGAAACTGGAAACGTTTTCTTGTGGAACGCACAGCTTCTAGATACTTTGGATTAAAATATTAAAATTTTTTTGATTTTTTTTTTTTTTGACAACTATTTGATTATTTAATATTGGGCGTGACTAGTAACACCCCTAAACACTTTATACCCACCCTATAATTATAAATACAAAAAAAAATAAAAAAATACATCCCTTATATACTAATTCTGAATTCATTCTTTCCTACATGTCATTCCAATTTTTCTCCATTTTAATTTTCTTAATTTTATAGAATTTCTATATATATATATATATTTTTTTTTTATGTAACTTAACTGCACTTAACTTATTTAATTTTAAAATCCTCTCTTCCTTTCACGGTTCTGAATCCATTCGTTACTACGTATCATTCCAGTTTTTCTCCATTTATTTTTTTAATTTTATAGAATTTTTATTTTTTTTTATGTAAATGATTTTTTTCTGCACTTAACTTATTTAATTTTAAAATTCACTCTTCCTTTCCTTTGACAGTTTTTTTTTATATATTTTTTTTACAGTACGCGAGTTTTGCACTCATTTTTAATTCATTTATTTTAGAGTTCTTCAAATTCTACGTGGCTTCCTCTCCTTTCTTCTTTTTGAAATGCTATTTTTATGGACAATTATTTTTAGTTATTTTAAGGGTGTGTTTGCAAATCATAGTGATTGATTCAAATGATTAAAATTGATTTTTACAATAAAATTAAAAGTTGATAGTGTTTTTAAAATTAAGCACTTTAAATCAATTGTGTATATGTTGTGGTGTTTACAAAACAAACCACTTTTTTTTTTTTTTTTTTTTAAATTTACAAAAAACATCCTTATTACATTTGGATATGTAATGTGTAAAGATGAAATATTATTTAAATTGTGAGGGTAAAATCGAAAATTAATTATAATAATGATGAGAAGCACGTAGAAGCTATTAGAAGTAGGTGGAGGGGTGTTTCACTAAAATCACTTTTAACCAATTAACTTAATCACTTAGTTGTGTTTGAAAACACTCTAAAAGTGATTCTATTTGGAAAAAAAAAGTGCTTTTAAACACCTTATAATAGTGTTTGAAAACACCCCCTAAATAATCTTATCCCTTTCTCTATTCTTTTTTCTCTCCTCCCTCCACTCTGCACTTTTTTTTCTCCTCATTCTCAACAGAACTGCAGTTTTTATTTTTAAATTGCTTTAAAAATTATTGTTGTTGATTACACCAATCACAAAAAAATCACTCCAGATTTGTTTCAGGAATTAATTATATATTACGGTTACTTTTTCTTTATTCATCACGTATTTTTCCATCAAATCTAATTCATATTAGAAGTAGGTAGAGGGGTGCTTCACCAAAATCACTTTTAACCAATTAACTTAATCACTTAGTTGTGTTTGAAAACATTCCAAAAGTGATTCTATTTGGAAAAAAAAGTGCTTTTAAGCAAGTGTTTGAAAACACCAACTAAATAATCTTATCCCTTTCTCTATTCTTTTTTCTCTCATCCCTCCACTTAGTACTTTTTTTTCTCCTCATTCTCAACAAAACTACAGTTTTTATTTTTAAATTGCTCAAATCATTTTTTTAAAAAAAGATTATTGTTGATTACACCAATCATAAAAAAATCACTCCAGATTCGTTTCAGGAATTAATTATATATTACTGTTACTTTTTCTTTCTTCATCAGGTATTTTTCCATCAAATCTAATTCATTCATGATTCTTTGTTTACTATTCTTAATAATCAAGATTTCATTATATTGCAAAATTGTGACACCCTGACTTTCATTGATAATTTCTCTAATTTTTTATTTTTTTTCAAGCCCCTTGCAGAGTGGTCGTTTCCTCTTACCAATTCACCATTTTATTGGTAAGATTGTTTTGTTCTTATTTTATACTCTATATTTTCATTTTTTTTTCATTTGTGATTTGTTTGGTAAGGCAAATTCACAATACTTTTTTTTCTTACTTTAAACCTTTTGATTTGGATTTCTAAATTGATTCTTCTACCTCTTACCTTTTTTCATTTGACTAGATTGAACAACCTTTGATAGTGAAAATTTTATTGTGTTGTATTTTTACAAAGGTTTGGTAGTTAGTTTTCTGAATTGTAAGTTTGCAACATAAGACCTAAAACTGTTTCACTTTTTTTGGGTGTCAGGAGGACATGGGATTTAATTTTCATGCATATTTTTACATTTAAATGTATTACAATCATCATTTCATGATTCTGTCTTTCTAACTTTTTATGATGTATACAAGTTTTTTGATATTGCTAAGATGTTTCATCCATGAGTTGTTTAAAATAATGAAATTTAAATAATGAATTATGGAGTTTATACAAAACATTCCTGAGCAAATGTTTGCATTATTGATCCATGTCGTTGCAAACATGTCACTATAAAAAATAAAATAAAATAGAGATTACATTGAATTAATTACAAAAAGGTTGTGAATAAATTGTAAAAATATTGTAAATTTCCGCGGTATTACGTAGGGTGTGCACTAGTATATAAAATTACTATTTAATCCTTACTTAAATAAAGAGTAAAGTAATTAAAAACAATAATTTAAAAAAATCTGAAAAAATGTAATTAAAATTTAAGAGTATTTTAAAAAATCAATTAAATCTTTAAAATAATTAATTTACATAAATTTATTATTTAAAAAAAAATCTGAGAGAGAAAATTAAATAGAATATAATAATTAAAAAATCATAAAAAAATTCAATTAATTTTTTTTAATAAATTTAATATATTGTTAAAAAATAATTAAATTTTAAAAATCAATAAAAATAAGATTTAATCTCAATTACTTTTTAATTTATTTTTGTATACAGACTCTTGTTATGTTGTAGCGATCGATTGTATTTTCGACGATTTACGTAAAACCAATGGCGAAGGACTAAAAGGAGTTGCTAGAGAGAATGCATGCAAGAATTGAAGAAAATAAATCATTGAAGGTTTACAACCGATGTCAAACAATATCTAAAGAATGGTTTTGCTACTCTGACAAATTCATTTTAAATAGTTAATTAAATAATTAACACTAATCTATATATATCTATATATATATATAATAACAGAATAGTGACTTCCTGAATAAGTTCCCGTCCAAATACTAAAACTTTAAAATATTATTTTTGTGTGGTCCACCAGTCTCGGTCCTTTGGACTCCTTCTATTCTATTCGGTATAATTTTTTAATGGCAGCTCTTCTTCTCATTGTTCTTAAAATGAAAATGGTTGATTTCCATTTCTTTCTACCTTATTTCTGTGTTATGAAGATATATGTGTTATTCCATTTCTTTCCATTCATCATTTCACTAACAATGTGATTCTAAGAGAGAGGTACACCCACTCTCCACTCTCTCCATTTCTCCCACCTTCCTCGCCGTTGGCATAAGCTAGCCGACGCCACCGCTGAAGAAAAATGCGGTCGACGTCGTCGCCGCCTTGAAGAAGAAGGCGGCCAACGTCCCTCCCCTGCGTCGTCGTCATCCCACCCCTCCCAGCCTCGCCGCACGGTTTGGTTTTGATCTGTAGAAGAAACGGGTCGTGGCGGTCGGGCTGGATTTTTGGGCCGAATGAACTTCTAGAGGGTTGTATGCCCACGCCTAGATCAGGGACCCCTATAAAACTCCTTGGTAGACAGGACGCAAGTGTGTGAGTATCTCTTTATCTGAGAAAGTCTACAAGTTCAGTAAATTTAATTTCAAGTTCTCTTCTTTTGCGAATGCTTCCAAGAGGAAGATTATACAAATGCTAGATCTGGAAATTTTCCACAGATTTTGTCAATTTTTTTAAGGTACCGACATCAACCCCAAAACATGTTATACACACCCCATTATTTTAAAAATAAAAATATATAATTAAAAAATGGATTTTTATTTAAAGGGCCTAATCAACATAAAATTTCATTTAAAAGACCTTTCTTCTTAATTTTTTATTTAAATGACCCTCTTTTTAAATAATTGGCTCCTTTTTGCGTTGTTTTGTGAGGGGAATTTAGGGGGCTGGAAATAATTTCCTATTGAAAAATGACTAAGTAACCCTTATACAAATTAAAGATAATTTTTAAAAAAAAAAAAATGTAATTAAAATCTAAAAAGTATTTTAACAGATTAATAAAATCTTAAAAAATAATTAATTTAAATAAAACAAATATTTTTTAAAAAGAAAAAAACAAATTATTCAAATAAAAAATTCAAAAATCAATTAAAAATAAATAAATTCGTAAATTTTTTAATAAATGGTAAAAAATAATTAATTAAAAAATCAATTAAAATTAAGAATTCGAATGATAAATAAAATCTAAAAAAATTAAAAATCACCTAAATCTTAAGAATTAATTAAATTAATTATAAATATTAAAAATATAATTGATTTAATTATTTTTTAAAATTTAGTTGAAAATTTTAAATTTTATTTAACTTTATTTTTAAAGATTTTATTTTTTAATTTAATATTGAGTTGATTTTTCTTTATTATTTTATTTAATTAAAAAAAAATTGTTAATCCTTAATTTTTATTTGATTTGATTTAGATTTAATTATTATTTTTTCATTTTTATTTTATTTTCTTAATTTTTTTATTGATTGTTCTTTTTTTAAATTATTTTTAAAATTTAGCTGATTTTTTTAAATATTTTCAACGTTTACACGTAATTTTATTGTATTATTGATTTTTTTTTTGTTAATTAAATTTTAAATTTTATATGTTTTTAAAGATTTAGTTATTTTTTATTAGTTATGAGAGTTGAAGGGTAAATAGGAAGTAACTAGGGTGTGTATAGTTATAAAAATTGAATTTTAAATTTTAATGGGGTGTGTTTAACATTTAGAGTATGTATAACATTTTATGGGGTGTTATTAGCCCCATCCTTTTTCTAATATTATTGTTATTTCACTAACATTGTCTGTGTTTGTTTTTATTTTTCAGGATGCCCTTTCTTCTCAATTCTGCTTTGAATTGCAGTATGTTCTTCAATATTCTCTAAGAATAACAATAGAGTAGTCTTTAACCAAGAGTGTGCAGCAAGGATCCAACGATGACCACCGCTTTCTTGACGGTGCTTATCTACTTAATTTTCCTTAACCTACTTTTAAGATTTTATTTTAATGAAACTTTCATTTAGCTCTCTTATTTAGATATAAGTTGTTATTTCATTTTTCTCTGTAATATGGAAGGATACTTTCTTTCCCCAGTCTTCATCTTTGTCATATGGAAGGATTCTTTCTTCCATCTGTCTTCATCTTTCTTATGGTGCAAACGATTCACCCCACAGGTAAACAAACTGAAGTTTTTATTTCCTAAGTGACTTATGTTTATCGAATTACAAATAATTTTTTTGTTGCTTATTTTCAATTTTTCTTTTCGAGTTGCAGAATACTCATTCTAGAATGTTGGGAGTTTTACTATACCCATAAATCTCATAAGTATTACATAGTATTTTCTATAGATTCTTCGCAGACATGTTGTTTTTTAGTTTTCCTGACCAATTCTTAACTTTGTTTTGAATTTATAGAATACTTATTTTGGAATTGTGAGAGTTTCTATCTTATTGATAAATCAAATATTGCATTGGTGTCTATTTTAGCTTCTTCATCCCAAGTACTGTAGTTATTCAATTTTCTTGAGGTATTTCAACAGATTAAACTGTGTGTTGTGTATAAATAACTAAATTGTCTAACAAATTTTTTTTTTTAATTATCAAAGTTCATACACCACCCTGTTTGTAGGTTTAATGAAAAACTGTGACAACAATGATGTCAAAAAAATAAAGATGATTCATTAGAGAGGTAATTTAGTGACAATGATCTAATTATTCACTTTACTTTTCCAATGCTCAATTGCTCATTGTCAACTTCTATTTATTTATTTATTTATTGTTTCTTCAATAAAATTCTTTAGCTATTTGATTCTAACACCAACAATAATCTTTATTTACTTCTACATCACAAAAAGTAAGTTATTGTTGGCTGAAGCTAAAGACTGAGAGGTTGAATCGTTGTTGGTATATTAAAACGTCGATGGGATATCCTCTTACATAAGAGGTGTAATTAATTATCCTTATATGAATTTTCTCTTTCTCATCTTATGTTTCATTCATCTAATAAATGTCATGAAAATTTGTGAACCTAGAAATCCCAACTAGCTGTAGCAAGGTGTCTTACTAATTAAATGTCTCAATCATGTATGATACAAATGCTGCATCAAGAATCCATATAACAATCGTCAAGCAGATCAAGAAATGAAGTTACCAAATAGTCTCGTAAGTCAAAAGTAAAGCACGATACATGGGATTGACTACCAAATCACTAATAAGTGTTATTTGTTTGAAACATAAATGATCTCATGATATTTTGTGTACATAAATAAATGTTTACAATACACCTTAAGTGTTGAATTTAATTTTCAGTGAGTATTTATTATTCATCTCTTTATATCTCTATTGGTGTTTGAAAACTTAAGAATTATTAAATCTTACTGCAATAATATCTCTATGGATGTTTTAATACTTAAGTAGTAGGAGTATTAAATTTCTAGATTTTTAATTATGTTATTTATCAGTTCTAATTTCACTGTGCACATATTATTAATTAATATGAATTTTTGTTTGGCAGTGATGGTGGTCTCACGAGATTCAGATTTTGTGATGTATGTGAGGTTGTATTGTGTATCATTGATCCAAATCCGATCCTTCGAGAACAGCTACGCCTGAGATTTGATGGGTTGGAATTTAAACTTGGGATAAGCAGTCCTAACCTTTAATGGATGAAAAAATGTGTTAGTGTGCGATTAGTACTTGGGAGAATGTGTGTAAGTGTGTGGCCTGTGTTTTGTTTTTGTCTTTTTACGTAATAGATCATGTAAAAACTGATTTATGAAGGTTGCATGCAGTTGAAAACGTGGTCAATTAATAGAGGACCGATGCAACAGTATGATAGATTGTTGTAGACCCAATCAACATATGTATCATACTTATTTCGTCTAGGATATTATATGTATAGACCTAAAAGGGAGGTAGTTTCATATAGTCAATTAGATTTTCCAAACCTTTCTAAAAGGTTGTTGTTGATGTTGTACCCGTGATGTGCATAATGTTCCATCACTTTGGTCAACATCATAATTCGCTCTAACTCCTATTTTTCTATGTTGCTTTTAATGTTCCTTTGATGCAGTGAGAAGACGTGACAATTGTCTAGGTCAAGCAGATTGCTAGTAAGGGAATTACAAGCATACTTGAGGTTAAGAAGTTACCTAAATTCTAGGAGTTGTGGGGGAAGTTATCTAGATCATGTGGTTATGATCTAGGGAAATTGAAGGCTGGAGAATATTTATCTCCTATTAATAGAGGCAACCTCAACACAATTAAGAGAGAAGAAAAGAAGACACAATACATTACGAGACTATCGAAAGCGTGGCGCTTCTAGTCTTTTGGAAAATCTGTGTTTTCTTCTCCGTTGTAGATCATGTAAAAGACGATCTGCAACTTAAATATTCGAGAGAAGAAAATTTATCTCATACTAAAGCTATCGAGTGTGTTGGGATATAGCCCAAGTGTGGTTTTGGCCATTGGGCCTACACACAAGGGCCCAACTTGTTGTTGTCCTAGTTCTTGGCAGCCTTCCCATATATTGAGTCACCCTTTCCATTAAAGATAAGACGCGTGATGTAAAACGTGAGATTGGAGAGTGGAGAACAGTAAGGGTGAAGTGCTACCCATCTTGGTGTTAGGTTATCTCCACTACAGTCCTGATACAATCCGACACGTGTCTGAGCCCGTCTAAGTGACCCTCGTCAAGTGGCGGCCGACGGCATCGAAACCCAACTGTGGTATCAGAGCCTGGTTTTGTCGTCGGCTGCCTTGCCACCGTTTATCTCGCCGGAGTTATTCACCGGATCGTCTTCCGCCGCCGTCCGCCATCTTTGTTGGCAGAACTCTAGGAGCATCCTCCGTCTACCGCATGCGCGACGCTCCAGATCGTGGCCGCCATCTTTGTGGGCCTGCCGCCGCTGTCGAAGCACCTCTGCGTGCTGTCTCCACCGTCGCCGCCCGTAGCCTGTAGCAGCGCCGCTGCGTCGCGCCGCCCCTGCTCGCCTGAAGATGCCGCCGTGAGGAGCTCTCCTCTAAGCCGCCGCTTTGCTATTGCCGTCACGCCGGTGGCTTCAGCGGTTCCATCCATTGTTGTAAGGAAAGGTATATTTTCTTCCTTTTTGCCTTGGGCCGCGTGTTGTTGAAGCAGGTAAGAAGGTGAGATTTCATTTCTTTGTTTTTCTGCCGCAACTCATGCTGTTGGAGGTGGATAGTGAATTAATCATTTTGATTCAGTAGGGTTGCAGTAGGGTAATAGGGCTCAATTGTTTATTCCCTGATTGATTTGGGTTGCCTTCTAATTGGTTGGTTTTTGCTGATTAATTGAAATTAATTAAAGCTTAAATCTGTTTTACTTATATAGTAATATTTGATTAGAAATTGTGGTCTAGATATTTGTTTCAAATTAATTTTGGTTATCTTTTTTGATGGAAAAAAGACAAGAGTATAATTATTTATGTGGCACTCGTGGTTGATGTGGTGATTCGAGATCCTTACCTAGGGTCTCACTCTGGTACGACAGTTAAACTCATTCTTTTACTGCATTTGTAGTGTAGCCACTGGTCGAGGATTATGTGATTGAATTTGTTTGTTGTAGATTTTAGAATATCTTTGTGTGTCTTGTCTCTTTGTGATTTTTATTTACGTCTCTGTGCATTGTAAATGTTATTGCTTCCGCTTGTTCTCTGTGACATTTTTTCTTTGTGCTTAGTGTGTTTGACTTTGTAAGGTTTTCTTGTGTAATTTTTATTGTTCGCTTTGTGGTTAATCTTTTGATGCATGTATTTTGCTTTCTTGGTGATTATGTCCCTTTGTGCTATTTGTTCTTTGTGCTTTGTGTCTTCGTGTTGCTCTGTGATTTTCTTTGTGATGCATGACTAGATGATGGGCCAGTGGGAAGGTGGGGGAATGGTTGCATGATTATACTTGTGGGTTCCGTGGGAATTAGAGGTATGTGTTTATATGTATGTGTGTTGTGCACGACTTCATACGTTGTGGTTTCATGTTTTCCCCCTACCCCATATTTATCTAGTTGCATGTTAGTATCTTGAGCATGTTTATTGAGCCTTGTATCTTGATCTTTGTGCCATTGATTGCTTCTTTGTGTTTGGAGATCATTCCTAGTAAGGTGGAGTGATTTCGTCTTTGTGAGTTATGTATACGTTATGATATCATGCCTTTGTGCATTTGTGTGAATCTTTGTGAATACTTTGTGTTAGGTGGAGCTTGTCTTTGTGTTTCTCTTTGTAATTGCTCCAATTGAGGTGGAGAACTGTGTGTTTTTCTTTGTGGACTAACTTTTACGCACGTAGACAATCTTTGTGTGTTGTCTTTTGCAGGTACGTGATGATGACAAAATTGTTTGTGAATTGTGGATTGTAGTTGGGGATGGCAAAAAAGGTGGAGAATGTTGGGATATAGCCCAAGTGTGGTTTTGGCCATTGGGCCTACACACAAGGGCCCAACTTGTTGTTGCCCTAGTTCTTGGCAGCCTTCCCATATATTGAGTCACCCTTTCCATTAACGATAAGACGCGTGATGTAAAACGTGAGATTGGAGAGTGGAGAATAGTAAGGGTGAAGTGCTACCCATCTTGGTGTTAGGTTATCTCCACTACAGTCCCGATACAATCCGACACGTGTCTGAGCCCGTCTAAGTGACCCTCGTCAAGTGGCAGCCGGCGGCATCAAAACCCAACAGAGTGCATTCGTGTATTTAGTTTTAGGAAAATTATTGTTTTCTCTCTCTTCGTGTGATAGATTAGTTGTAAACTCTATCAAGTAATCTAGCACATTAGTTTTGAATCTAGAAGGTTTATGTATAGACCGAATTGAGGAGTTGTTCCATAAAAGTTATTCTAGATTCGTAGGGTTGTCAATACAGTATAATTGGCATTACCTTTTTTATTCTTGTTTTACTAATCATATTTTTAGTGAAACAATATAGACTTATTTAGTCTATACAAAATTTTGAATATTCTATTGTCGCATTTTTAATTTCCGCTGCTCTAATGTTGTCTTCGTTGTTCTAACATTCTTAACACGCACACACTTTCTGTTCTTACTATTGAAAAGTACTAAAACTGTAAAATTATTACTTAAAAACTTGTATATTTTAGTTACAAGATGTATTTTAACTTAGCGTTGCATAATCTGTACTCTGTTTTACCTTTTATAATTAATAAAAAAATGTGAGATACTCAAACGCATATATATATATATATATATATTTATTGCTTTATTTTAATAAATATTTTTTAGTTAAAATATAAATTTTGTGTGATTATATATATAGAGTATAAAACAAATCTTATTCATTAAAATATATATTTTTAATATCTGGTAAATATAAGTATAATTTTCTACTAGTTATTTCATAAAATATTTTAAAAAACTTGATTATTTCTTTGTAAATGTATTGTATAATTTTCTAGTAGTTATTTCATAAAATATTTAAATTTTTTTTGATGTATTATAGATTAAAAAATTCACTTGTATATAAATGATAAGTTTTACACAAATAGTGGTGATGGGTGACCTAATTTATAATTTAGCAACAAAATAATTTATAATTTATATATGTTTAGATGTTTAGTTGTGTGGATATAATAATTTTTTTTTTCTTTCCAATTTTACTTTTTTGAAGTTTCTATATTTTTTAAAAATAAATAAACTCCAAATTCAAAGGTTAACAAGAAGTAAAAGAACATGATATGATAAAAATATGAAAGTAAACAATGGGTTGCCTCCTGCTTATAGTGTATACATGATTACAGAGTATGTTTTTTCTTCTCACCTCACCACAGAGCCTTGGACAACATGTTTACAAACAATCCATTTCCATACCCTATAACTGTGTGAGGGCATGCATGCGGTACTGGTCCATCTATTTTTTACGGCTTATACTATAATTTTAACATGATATTGGATGTATATTTTAATTGATTTACAAAAATATATACCTAAATATATATATATATATATATAATTTTTTCATAATAATATTCATTTTTATAAGTATTCATAGTTACCATTATTTTGTATAAATATTTTCATTTATTTGTAAATGTTAAATTCAAGTGGCGTTAATAATAAAAAAAATAGAAATTTTATATTTTAATTGCATTACAAATATGAGGTGGTCTTGTGTTAGAACATTTTGTGAGACGAATTAAACCCAATTCATTTTTCTTATGATTAAATTAAACCCAATTCATTTTTCTTATGATTAAATAAAACTTCGGATCTCATGAATTCAGATTTGCTTAAATTGTGTAACAACAATCATAAAATAAAGCACGTCAATAAATCACTAATTAAAAAAAAAAATTACTTATCACAAATTTATTTGGTAAAAAAAAAAAATAGTAGAAACAATAAAATTGAAATAAGCGTCCATGTGAATTACTTACTACAGTACATATTTTTTTTCTTCCAGAAAAATAAGATTAGTCACAAAAAATTCATATCTTTAGAGATACAACTCAGATATTTGTCAACACAACTATTGTGGCAAAGAAACTTGCATTCACAAAGACAAAAACTAAGAAACATTTATCATCATTATAAAACACAAATACCACGGAGCCCATGAATACCATAATCCCCTACATAACAAACACAGACTTCTTGATTATAGTTTGAGGGTCCGGTAAAAAAAACACTATAGTTTGAGGCTCCTGTAAAAAAAAAATACACTATAATTTAAGACTATCTATCATTATTCAAATTAACCAAGATTCAAACTATATACGTTCACCACCACTACCACTAACCAAAATAGTAAGGCGTCTTCAAGCACGCTCACCTCTGATGCGGCGAGCAAGATGGATATCCTTGGGAATTATGGTAGCACGCTTAACATGGATGGCGCACAAGTTAGTGTCCTCAAAGAGACCCACAAGATAGGCCTCAACAACTTCCTGAAGCGCCAAAACAGTATGGCTCTGAAATCAGAGATCAGTCTTGTAAGTATATCCAATTATTTCTCACATACTTATTTTAGTTGTCTCGTTATAAATTTCTCATTTTGCTCAAGTGATAAAATTCTTTATTTCTCTCTACATTTTTTTTATTCATATATCTTTCTATTTATTTATCTCTCCTACCTATTTCTACATTTTCTTCTTTCTACCTTCCTCTCTACCTCAACTATCACTACACATTTCATATTATATTTCTTAATCCTCTTACGGGGAAAACTTATAGGTGAGTATTAAAATGGTGTCAGAAGCTCAATAACTTACCTAATGCTGCCCAGTGCCCATGCACAAATTTATGCTGGGAGTTGGGTCCCTCCTCTCCATCTTCAGTGGAATTATCCTAAACCTGTGATGTGCCCCTTTTGTCAACTAAACCATTTCCAAACGTCATTCATCTCCTTGGGCAAGAGACAACGACAACCTTCCAATTATCTTTAGAAACTTATATAATTAACATATAGGTTTGCTGTAAAGAAATATGCATTATGTGAATAATATTTTAGTACTCCAGTTATTATGAAACACTTACAAACTGAAAAATATATGTATAATGAAAATGGTTATATGAGTCTAGAAATCTATATACAGCTCTTGCCAATTAATTTGAATGAAAAGAGACACTACTACTCATTTATCTAAGTATTTATATATTCTCTGCAATACACATTATATAATGTGTATATCAAGCTTGCTACAAATAAATCTTAAATTCAATAATTATAACTTAACCACCCAGGTAAAGTACAATTAATAGAGCAAGCAATGAAATAACAAATTAATCACCCAACTAAATTATAAATAGATAAGTTTTCTGTTACAATGTTATATACCACTTAACAATAAACAGATCATAATATCCAATCATATTAAGAATCTTATCACAATAATCCTGAATACTCTTAAAAAAAACCATCTTTTTAACCTGAATAAAATTCGAGAATACCAGAAGAAGTCCATGGAAAAGCCTTTGATTCAGCAACTCTAGATTCCCACTTTGTTTCCTAAGCAAAAAAATTCGTCAAGAACTGATGAGAAATAAATATTACCATAAATTTACTGGAAGGGTAAGAAAAGAATACTGGATTGAAAAATCCACAAAGGAAAATAACAAAAAATATATATAAACAACGTAAACAAAATCGAAAAAAAAAAAAAAGAGAGAGAGAAGTTCAAACTCACATTCACAAAGTTCTCCGACTACAAAAAAGAGAGAAGCCATTGAATAGGAAAATTGAGACGATGAATGATCTTGAACATTAGTTTTACATTCAAGTGAATCTTCAATGTGTTTATCGCGCAAACTGCAATTCAAATTAACCAAAATCGGTGAAAAATGAAAAATCAAATTCTGGGTATTTGCGAATCCATAACTCGCAGAATGACTAAGCTGCAAACCCATTGAATATGTAATTTCACCATGCATTGCTGGTTTGAAAGAAAACTATCCTTAGATGTAGCAATTTTTAGTAGAGCACAAAAGAAATCACTTCAAAATTTTGAAATCGAATGGAACCTGCAACTAATAAGAATTTTGAAATTTGAAGAATCAGATTGAAAAATCGACGATGGATCAAAATTTTAAAATTTGAATTTGAAGAGTCGCCTCGATTTGTAGGTTTCTGCTTGGTGAGATTGAAAACGTGAAGGAGGTTATCATCGGAACTCGTCGCCGCCGAAAACGTATACCTTGTGCCCTACCACTGTAATTGCTCACTCCAAGCCCCTTTCCTTTCTCCTCTAACTGCAAATCCATTGCAAATTACATCATAAATTATCTGATTCACACTGAAATTGTGCAAATTAAAGATGAGGAACCAAACAAAAATTCACTACTTTTGCAAAAAAAATCGAGAAATTGAGAAAAGTAACCTGAACCCATTTGTCTTCTCCGCTAGTCATTATCGATGAAACCTTTGCAGAAACCTTCCTACTTGCAAAAAATAGCCCATTAGATTCGCTCAAAAAAATCGCCCATTGGATCTAGGGCACACTCAGAATTGAGAAAACATCAAAACCTTTGAAATGGGAAATAGGAAAATTAAAAATCAATTACGGTTAGAAATTATTGAAAATGAAAGAGGAGATATAGTGAAAATGAAAGAGGAGATGGAGTCGTTTGGGTTGGAAGAGAGTGGTGGGATGACTGAGGCGTAATGCATAAGCAAACAGTAGACTACTAGTGCAGTACCCGCATACTACGCGTGATTATAAAAAATTAAACAATTTATTTAAACAAATTAATTCACATTTAATAATATAATAGTAATAATAAAAATAAAAAAATTAAAAAATTACATCTCATTTTATTATATGTACTTTTAAATAATATTTTAGGTAAAGTTCTCTTTAAATTTCTTAATTTTTTTATGAAGTTTACAATGTACATTTGTTTTTAGTTTTCTCTTACATTCATAAATTCGAATGTAAAAAAATAAATGATAAATTTAGATTCATAAGAATAACGTGATACATTTGATTTTATGAGTCAATACAACTTTCCACCACTTAAGTTTAGATCTTCGCAACTAGGGGTGTGCATCGGTCCAAAATTGGACCGGGACCGATTTGAATCGGGACTGGACCGGTAAATTCCGGTCTGGGTTTAGATCGGTTGGACCGGATTTTTTTATTTTTTTTTAATTTTTTTTAAGTTTATGGAAGCAAGAACAAGATTGATGAATTTGTGTATGAAAATTAAAGTGTTTGCTCTTCATTACGCCAATGTGAATTTTATTTACATTATTATTAATTATCTTTTGACCCTAAAAATAAATTAAATATGTTTGTTAAATTATATATTTGCAAAAAATGTAATAGATCTCAACTCATTTTCACCAATTACTGGGTTTTGAAAGACAATTGAGAGTGCATTAGTAAAAAAATATAAAAAAAATTCCGATCCAAACCGGACCGGAAGACCAAAATCCAAAATTTGTCGGACCGGACCGGAATCTAACTGATCGGTCCGGTCCCGATCTTTTTCCAGTCCGATTTTTTTTTGAACACTCCTATTTGCAACAAAATATTCTATGATCAGAATTTATATCACAATTTTTTTTTCTTAGAAGAGATTTTAAAATAATACAACATATAAATAAGAACACCAAACTGAAAAATAAATTAAACATTTTGGAATATATATGCTTTTAAAAAATCATATATTGAATTAAGAAAAAAAAATTGAAAAAAAATGTTAACCAAACTGGACTATAGCAATAAAAACCTTGTAGTCTAATGTGTATTAAAAAAAATAAACAATCCAGGCATATATTGAGAAACAAATGAATCATAGTAGTAAAGATTAAACAAAAAAAAAAAAAAAAGAAGCGAGAATAGAATTTTATCAAACAATTGATAGAATATTAAAATATTATTAAATTTTAATATGAAAAAAAATAGTATTAACAAAATATCAAAGAAGATATAGAGTGTGTTTGCAAAAGTAAAAGCTGTGAGATGACAACTTTAAAAAATGTTACGGAGTATTTTGAAAGCAGTTCGTAGAGTTTTAAAACACTTCCATAAAATATACTAATTTGAAATTAGAGAAAAACAAAACAAAACCAAGACTAACAAGAACTAAAAAAAATTCACGATTTTGAATATAAGTGTACTTATAGAAAATCATGGATAATTAAAAAAAGAATTGAATAATGTACCATCAAAAGCAATGATACTCTAAATGTATATGAAAATGAATAAATCATTCTTGAGAAAGAATCAAATGATTCCAAAACTTAAAATATCATGGAAAAATGAAACATCAAAATGAGAGAACAATATTAACTACGGACTTAAAATGCAATAAAATTTACTGCATCTCAGGTTTTTTCCATAGAATTAAAAAAAAAAAACTTTAATAGTTTTTCTTAAAATTAAATCTAACTATTACAATCACCAATCCAATATTTCCACGTAAAATTACAAAACTCTTTTGTTCAATACAAAATATAAATTGAAATTAAAGTCTTAAGTCTATTGTTTAGTTAGATATACATAAATATGAAGCATATAATTGTTATGGGTGTCACCTTCTCTTTCTCTTAGGACCTTTTGATTTGATAGGAGAAATAAAATTTTCCACTAAATCAACACGTTATCTTCAATTAAAGATTGGTGAGCATTGGTTGGAGACTTTATTATTTCCTGCACAAAAATAAAAAGATCAAGAAAATTATAGATGGTAAAACGCAAAACAAATATAAATATAGATTAATAAGATATAGTTAAAAAATGATTTAAAAACATAAATAAATTCATGGAAAGAAAAAAAAATGACTTGGAGAAGAAAGAAGAATAGTGGATCGTGAAATGGAGATGGAGAAAGAATAAGAAAAAACTTTCAGAAGATAAAAAAAGAAACTGCTTATAACTGTATATTAAAAATAAATTAAAATAACTTTTAATAAAAATTGAAAATTTTATAATGAAATAAGGATAAGGATGAGATAAATATTAAAACTATTAAAAAATTATATTTAATAGAGAATTGAATATAAAATTACATAAATGCTGTTACAAAAATTAAATTAAATTGAAAACATAAAATTACATGAATGCAGAATTTTAAAATAGAGAATAGAGATATGCCACGTACGATAAAAATAGACTCATGAATATATGAATTAAAGATGTATTAAAGCCTTTCTTTTCAATATATTCTTATACTAATTTTTTAATACATATAAAAAAACATAAATAACAAAAACACACCGCCAAATAATTCTTTCACATTATATACACATTCGTTTTGAAAACACACAAATACAAATAGGGATGACGATGGCTTAACAAAAATTATAAACAATGAAATAGAAATTAAAAAAAATCAGACAAATATTAAATAAGAGTTGTTTTTTTCTACAATGAATTGAAAGAACAAATATGGAGAAAAAGTTCAAATTAAAATGTGTAAATAAAATAAAACTAAAAAAAAAAAAAAAAAAAGACCTATAGGGTGTCCGGTGCGCTAGAGGAAACAATGTCCAATGGAGGTGCCTATTTCAATTTTTCATAGAGGCGTCATTTTTTGTTAATTGAAGTGGAAAATGTTGAAAGGTTGAATTTGAAAAGAAAGAAAAAAAAGCGTGTAAATCAGTAAAATGGAAGTGAGAGAAAAGTAATAAGGAGTGAGTTTAAAAAAATAACTGACGCATAAAAACGCAGTATTTCAAAATAAGGAGAAGAGAGGAAGCAACGTCAGATTTAGTAAAACTCACAAATATATATATTAAAGATAATACAAACAGTGGACTATAATAGAGGAAATTTTATTTTTAGTCCTAAAAGTTTGATACATTTCAAAATAAATCCTTTAAGTTTCAACTTTACAAAATACGTCATTTACCTTTCAATTTTTATCCTTTTTACATCAATTTTTATCCTTTATGTTTTGTAGGAATTAAAATTGGTAAAGTTGGTTACCGATTAAAAAAAAAAAAAAGTTGGTAAAGTTGGTGCCACATATATTTAAAAAAGTCACATCATCATGCCACATCACATTATATTAAAAAAATAGAGCTAATAACACCCCAAAATATTCTATACACACCTCATTCAAAGGAAAACCAGTAATCTCTACTGAAAGGGTACTTGAACTATTACATATGGACCTATTTGGACCAATTACCCCTGCAAGCATAAATGGTAGAAAATACACATCGGTGGTAGTAGATGACTTCTCTAGGTTCACATGGGTAGTATTTCTCCTTAATAAGAAGGAAACACAAGTCAAACTACCTGAACTTTTAAAGAGACTGTCAAATGAGAAAAGCCTTAGCATTATCAAGATAAGATCTGATAAAGGCACTGAGTTCATAAATTCATACATCAATGAGTATTGCTCATCTAATGGAATAGCTCATGAAAACTCAGCAGCTAGAACTCCCCAACAAAATGGAGTTGCAGAAAGGAGAAATAGAACATTAAAAGAAGCTGCTAGAACCTTAATTGCTGATTCAAATTTACCTAAGAGGTTTTGGGCTGAAGCTATAAACACTGCATGCCATACTCAAAATAGATGTTTGATTACTAAGGGGCAAGGCAAAACCCCCTATGAACTCTGGAAAGGAAGAATGCCTAAAGTATCATATTTTCACATCTTTGGTTGTAAGTGTTTCATACACAATAATGGGAAAGAACAGCTGAAAGCCTTTGATAGCAAAGCTGATGAAGGAGTATTCCTTGGATACTCTCAAATCAGTAGAGCTTTCAGAGTCTACAACAAGAAAACCCTTATTGTGGAGGAAACACCTCATGTTGTGTTTGATGAATCTATTCATGAGTTCAGGAATGAGAACTTGGAATCAGAAGAAATCACACAAAGGACAACCAGACTGAGCCTAAAAGACAAAGACACTGAATTCATAGAAGTTGTCCAAGCCAACCTACCTGAAAAATTTACACTGGACAACAATCCTGAAGGCAACCTTCCTGAGGCAAATTTCACTGAAGGGAATGGTGAACTGAATGACCAAATCCCAGTTCACATCCAGGTAACAACTACCAATGAAGAAGCAGTTCCTGCTGAGGTAGTTAATGGGTCAAACAATCAAGGGGGAACTCAAAATGTTGAAAATGCCAATGTCCCTGACATTGAGGACAACACCCGTGATTATGATCCTGAATTAGATACTGCATTCAATTATCCTGAATTTTATGATCAAAATGACTCACCTTCAGTAGAGGACAACTCTACTGAAGAGATCAGAAAAAGAAGGACTTGGTTGTCTGACCATCCTACTGATCTAATACTTGGTGACCCAAGTATTGGAGTCAAAACAAGGAGATTTCATGGTGAAAGTGCTTGTTTCTGTTGTTTCTTGTCAGAACAAGAACCAAGTGATATTTGAGAAGCACTTCAAGATGCCAATTGGATTACAGCCATGCAGGAAGAACTGAATCAATTCACCAAAAATGAAGTATGGGAACTGGTGGATAGACCTTCACATCAAGATGTTATTGGAACCAAGTGGGTATTCAAGAACAAGAAGAATGAAAATGATGTGATTGTAAGAAATAAAGCAAGACTAGTGGCAAAAGGTTACTGCCAGCATGAAGGCATTGACTATGATGAGACCTTTGCACCTGTGGCAAGGCTAGAAGCAATAAGACTCTTTCTAGCCTATGCAGCCCACAAGAGGTTCAAAGTGTACCAAATGGATGTCAAGAGTGCCTTTCTGAATGGAGTCTTGAAAGAAGAAGTCTATGTGGAGCAACCCCCTGGTTTTGAGGTTGGAAACCAAGTTTACAGACTGAAGAAGGCTCTATATGGACTCAAGCAAGCCCCTAGGGCTTGGTATGACACATTGTCACAATTTCTCTTGGATCATGGATTCACCAAGGGAACTGTGGACAGAACTCTCTTCAGAATCTCTGAAGGAGAGGACATCTTGCTTGTCCAAATTTATGTGGATGACATAATATTTGGATCACCCAATGAAAAGCTGTGTGAGAAGTTCTCAAAGCTAATGCAAAGCAAGTTTGAGATGTCCATGATGGGGTTGATGAACTTCTTTTTGGGTCTACAAGTTAAGCAATCAAAAGAAGGGATCTTCATCAACCAAGCTAAGTACACCAGAGAAATGATCAAGAAGTTTGGGTGTGCTACTAGCAAGCCAGTAAGGATCCCAATGAACACAAATTGGAAGATGGATCCTGATGAGAGTGGTGTTTCAACCAACTCCACTGAGTATAGAGGAATCATTGGATCACTTCTCTATCTCACTGCCAGCAGACCTGACATCACCTTTGCAGTAGGTGTTTGTGCAAGGTTTCAAGCTAATCCTAAGAAGAGCCATCTTGAGGCTGCAAAGAGGATTTTAAGGTATCTCAAAGGCACTGAGAATCTAGGCCTTTGGTACCCTGCTGATGACAACATTGAGCTAACTGGCTACTCAGATGCTGACTATGGAGGTTGCAGAATTGATAGAAAGTCCAATTCAGGGACTTGTCAATTCTTAGGCAACAAGCTCATATCTTGGTTTTCCAAGAAGCAGAACACAGTGGCTACTTCCACCACTGAAGCTGAATATGTTGCAGCTGGAAGTTGTTGTGCTCAAATCCTTTGGTTAAGACAACAACTAAGAGACTACAAAGTCAACTCTACTGAAGTGCCAATATTTTGTGATAACAATAGTGCAATTGCAATATCACAAAATCCTGTATTGTACACAAGATGCAAACATGTGGACATCAAGCATCACTTCAATAGAGATCATGTGGAGAAGAAAGACATAAAGTTGGTCAAGATCCACACAGATCATAAAAAAGCTGATATTCTAACATAGCCACTTGCAGAGGCAAGATTTCTGGAGTTATCAGCAGAGTTGGGACTACTTGATCCAGGGAAGTTGGACAAGTAAAACCCATTGAAGTTAATGGGAGAAAAGTAACTGAATTGATCTTCAGCAGACTTGGTCAAGTCTACTGAAGTTCAGAAGAGATGATCACAACTATTCAGGACACTTGTCCACATCTCTTCAGGACACTTGTCCTAGTGGGGTCAGATAAGTTGTCTTGGCTATCAAACTATTTTCTTGGTTTGATAAGCACCTATTTTGGGTAATCATTGTCTACCTTGATACCTGTCCCATTTACAGATATCATCTCTGTGGGATTTAATTTGTCCCCCACCCAAAAGGTCACTTTCCATGCATTAAATGCCAAGATTTAACTCTTGTTTGCATTACACTTTTCAAGCCATGATCTATCTCGAAAACTCCCCAACCATTAACTAATATTAAATAACTTCCACGTTTTGAATAAAACCAATAACTCACTGTTACATTGGTTTTTAACCATTGGATCAAAACTGGCCAACTCCCCTGAAATCAATCCTAGCCGTCCAAGTGTGTTTTCCATTTTTGACAACAGTTGAAAAACTCACAAAACTCACCAACTCATTGACAAACATTCTTTTTAGAATATTCTCAAGCCTTAAGATCCCCCACAAACACTCCTCCCCAAGAATTCGAAACCCTAGCTCTTATCTTCTTCAAACTCTCTCAAAACTTTCTCAATTTCATTTCTGTAAACCTTCAATGGCTCCCAAAGTTAGACAAGAAATGATCATTGATTTCTCCAACAAGGCTCTAGACCTTGATTTTGGATACATGAGCAACAAAAACAGCCTTCACTTTGAGCCCATAGTATCATTTGAGAGTGAGGATCCTGAAATTACACCAACCTTGAGATGGTTGAGAAGAGCTGGATTGCAGAAGTTTATGGAAAGTAGACCAAGCTCCTGCTTGGAAAGCTACATGGCTGAGTTCTTTGCCTTTCTCAAATGGAGAGGTAAACCTGAAGATGGTGAAGTTTCCACAAGGCTCTCATATGTGGCAGAAGGAGAAGAGGAAGAGAGATTTCATAGAGTGAAATTCTCTTCAGAAGATCTTGAAGGAGCTTTTGGATTGCCTTCAGAGGGAAGGAATCCAGAATTTTATGGTGCTGATCATGAAGAGGAGATAGCACAAGAATGGCTCTTGGTTCCTGGTCCCATCTCTTCAACACAAAACAAGAAGACTCTCAAGCCAAAATTTCTCATCCTCTTTGAGGTAGTTGCTAAGAGTCTCTTGAGCAATACTGGAAGCTTGGAGCAGGTCAGCCATCCAAGAATCAGAATTATGGCTGCAATTATTGATGCTAGTGACAAAGGCATCAAGTTTGATTGGAGGACTTTCATCATGTCTGAAATGATGAAAGAAAAGGCCAAGTTTAAAGTGAAAACTCACAATAAGGTTGTGCTAGAAGTGAAACTCAAGTATTGCACCAGGGCAAGCTTGTTGATTGAGAGATTTTCCCATTATTCTCAAATGCAAACCTTTGCAAAGCCCCTCCCAGCCCAGAAGATAATGTTCAGAAAGCTCAGCAAGAAAACTGAGCAAAGGAGGATGCTACTGGCCAAACCTACTGAAGAAAAGGTGGAGAAGAAGCCAAAATTGAAAAAGAGAACAAAGGCCAGAGTGGTAAAGACAAGGAAAATGTCTCAAATCCCCTCAGAGGAGAATTCAGGAGCTTCAACTGAGATTGAAGAAGTTGCTGAAAAGGGAGTAAGTGTGCCTTCTGATCATTCAGAAGAGTTGAGACAGAAGTATAATGAAACTAGACAGAAGTCTAGAGGTGATAAGAGGATCAGGGAAGTTGTCCCTGAGAAGGATGGTGAAGGTAGTGGAAGCAGTAGGGCCAGCAAGAGAAGGGCCAAGCCTACTGATATGGTGTTGGAGCTTCAGGAAGAAAGGTCTCTCCAACTTGCTCTAAGAGAGAGCAGAGCTGAAAGCAGGACCAAATCCAACTCAAGGACCAACTCATCTGGTTCTGGAACTCCAGAATCCAAGGTCCCTGAAGGTCAATCAATAGAGGCCAACATCCCTGAAATTCAGAACCCTGAGCCCAACTCCCCTGAAACCCACATAACCCCAACCAATCAACCTATCACCCCCATCAATCTTACAAAGAGATATTCTCCAGAAGGGAGTGTGCAAAGAAGTGGGATAGATGTGCTAGCAGACATAGCAGTAGATGAGACAAGATTACATTCTCCCCTTAACTCATCTATGCTCAATTATTCAAAGCTTTTAGAAGCTGCACTCTTTGAGCCAACCCCCCTGAGTAAAACCCCTTCAGACCCATTGCTCTCAAAAGCAACTGAAGCACCTTCAATTGCAACCAACCCTCCTGAAGCCAATATCCCTGAACTCAACCTTCCTGAAGCCACCTTAGGAGAACCCAGAGCCAACTCCCCTATAACCCAAAGTCCCCATTCTAGTGGAGATGAGGAGGAGTATACTTATGAGAGTATGCTCAGAGGAGGAGCCAAGGCTACTGTGGACAGTTTGTATCCACAACTTGCTGAATTTCCAAGAATTCAGAAGATGTTTCATGATTTGAGGATGCTTGTGGATGTGAAATACAAGACCATTATGGAGATATCCCAAGTCATCCAAGATAAGGGTGCAAACTGGTGGCAAGTGGAGGAGAGAAGATTGCTACACTTTGCTGGTGTGATAAAAACAAGATTCCTTACTGATGAGGAAGTTTTTGCAAAGTTGGTTGATGATAAGATCATTGAGGAGAAGGAGAGAAAAGCTAAGGGCATCAAACACCCTGATAGTAGCTCAAATGATGATGATTCCCCTGATGATCCCTCAAACCCTTCAAATCCCAACCCTCCTGAAACCTCTCAAGCCAATCTCCCTGAATCTACTCAACCCAAGTCTTCTGTAGCAGACATACTTTCAAACCCTCCTAGAACCTATCATAGGAAAGGCTCTGTATCTTCAGAGGTGTTGACCAAGGGTGGTAACACAACCAAAGACACATCTGCCAATGAAGGTTCTTCTGAACCCAAGGCACAGCCTAAAGATGTTGAGGTTCCTATACTAGAGGCTGGTTTGATTAAGGCCTATTCAGTGTCAGAAGAGTTGGACACTGATCAGCCCTTAATCATTCAAGATGACTCAGTGGCTGTTGGTATAAGCACTGTGATCTCCCCACAACTGCCATCTTTGAGCCTTGATGAAGGTGGAGATGTTGCAGGTTTAGGTGATGGAGTTGAAAAGGAGAATTTAGTGGAAAAACCAGAGGGAGTAGTAGATGAAAGAGATGTGGTGATCACTAGGATAGTGAGTGTACCACCAAATGAGGGTGATATAAGTGAGGAAGGGCAGGCTATTCTTGAAGTCAAATCTGAACTTCAAGAATCCCTTGATGAGAGGAGGCCTGTTTCTTTAAGTGAGGAAATTACTAATGAAGGGAGAAAAGAAATAGTTGAAAATGAGAAGAAGACTGCTGATGTATCAGAGTCTTATGAAAAAGAAATTGAGGGAGATAAGTGTGTTTTTACTGACTCATTTGATTTGTCTGATATTGCAGGTATACGTTTTGAACAAATCTTTGCAGATGACCTCTTGACAGATGCTCCCATCCAAGTTGATAGTGGATCAGCACAAGCTTTGCTTGGGATGCAATCAGAGAAGTTGGACTTCTTGGCTCATCAAGTCCAAACAGCTCATGCAGAAACTTCTGGAGCATTAGATGAGCATGGAAGAACTTTGGCATCTGTGGAAATGAGGCTGACAGGCTCTGAAGATGTGGTGTTACCCACATTAGAAGCAAGAATTGAAGGAGTGGAATCTGGTCTTCAAACCATTTCCACTGAAGTTCACAAAGCCAAAGTCAGTATGGAGAACATTTCCAAGGAGGTCAAGAAGGATAAAAAACTGCTTAGAGATAACCACAATGCAAATGTTCAAGCTATCAGATTAACCATTAAGCAAGCTCTTGGCAAGAAGACAGCCTTACAGAAGAAAAGAGCAGAGGCACAAAGGCTTGCAATGGTGAAAGCAGCTTCAGAAAAATTTTCCCAAGAGGTGATGGCCAACATTGCTGAAGGTGCAGTGGCCAACCTCACTGAGCTCCTTAAGGCCCAACTGGATGCATCTCTTAAAGCAACCATGGAGGAGGTTGTCCAACAAAAGATGAAGCCTGTTCTAGCATTTCTAAGCTTGAGCAGTGACAGAATGCAGAACATACATGATGAAAATGTATACTTGTTGGAGGAGATGAAGTCTCTAACCCAAGCCCAGTCCTTGATGGCATCAACTATGAGTGAGCTTAAACCTGAGTGTTTTGATGCTGCCAAAAAGGGGGAAAGGGAAAGAGCAAGAGCAAAAGGTGCCTTAGTGATTGGGAGTCCAGTCAAAGGTAAGGACAAAGCTCCTGAGGGAAAAGGGAAAGAGCCAGCAGTGCTGAACTTAGAAGATTTGGATGAAGAAGAGCAGTTAGCACTTGCTTTGAAGAATTCAATGGCCTCAGCTCAAGAGGAAAGAGTGAGGTTACAGCAAAGGCCAGGTGGTGAAGTATCTGGTTTGGACAAAGATGCTGAAGGTGTCCAAACAAGAGGAAAGATCAAGAGGGCAAAAGGAAAGAAAAGACAAGCTGAGAAATTTACTGATTTTCCCAACAACCTTGATCTACCACTTGAATTCAGAATTGATGATGATGAGCCTATCTCAAAGAAGGCCAAAGCTGCTGAAGAAGACAAGACTGCTGAGATGTCCAAAATTGCTGAAAAGGACAAGTCTTCTGAATCTGCCAGAGGTGCTGAAAACCCCAAGTCCACTGAAGATGTTGAAGAGCTATTTGCTGAAGGATTTGGACCAGAACCTAAGAAGAAGACAACCGTCCTAGCTCATGATCCATCAAAGCTGTTTCATGAAGGGTATGGCAAAGACCCTGAAACACAACAGAAGCTGGCCATGATGAGGGCTCAGGAAAAGATGGATCTGATGGATGAAGCACAAAGAGCAAGAGATAGAAGAAGAGCAGACTTTCAGAAACCAAGAAGGAAGAGAGCAACTTACAACAAGATGAAGCCACAGCTATTGATCCCAATGGACACCAAATATCCTCACTTGGATAAATGGGTGCCAATTCAGCTGAATGACTCATGGGAGGAAGCCAAAAGGGAGTTTGTCTATGACTACTATGTCATTGACAGATGGAATGGAAAAGATATCAACTCCACTTTTGCTGAGTTCATGATAGAGTATTACAGAGAGCTTTATCAACAACTACTTGCAGCTGCTGATATTGCAAGATTTGAACTCACAGCTCCCAAGCCAATCATATACATGCCTCCAAAGCTTGAAGGATGGATTGACCAGGCAAGGATCCTGAAGGAATTTACTGAGATCCTCAAGCTGAACAAGATGGTTCTTGGACCCAAGGGAACAAACCAAGAAGCCATGGCCTTGAAAAGAAGAGTGTGGGCACAATATGGGATGGTGCCACTTCCTGAGGATGATCTCTGAAAATGGCTAAGTCTTCTGACCTTTTTTGATAAAAACTTATCTTATCTGAAGATATTTTTTAATTGGTCAAATATGCTGAAATTTGGACAAGCCTGCTGATGTGGTGTGCCTTGACATGTTGTTTGCTCAGATATGCATTGGTTGCTCTGATACAAGCATTTGTCTTGATATCCAGTATTCTGTTCTGAAACTTGAAATAGCTTGGTTTTTGCTCTGATACTAGAAGATGCTCTGAAGATCTAAGTACTTTTAAGAGTTTAGTTGACATGATTTGATACTCTAGATCTTATGTTTAATGTATGCTCTGAAACTTTTGTAATGATGTCTTGATTTCATGCTCTGATAAGTTATCTTCAACTATCAACATCCTTGTAATGATTTTTATATGAATGATAGTTGAACTACCTTTGAATCAAGATACATTACTGCAGAAATCTCTCTATGCCTACCATTGAAACCTAATTGCAAATTGAACAGTGAGTACACTAACACATTGTTTTTCAGGATAATTGACCTTAGTCATGTCTTCTGAAGATAAATGTAATAGGTGTAGCTAAGTCACTTTTGCATAAGTTGTATAGGTTTTGGCATCATCAAAAAGGGGGAAATTGTTGGGAAAAAAATGAGATAGGTTTTGATTCAATACCAAAACCCCCTGAGACATGCCTAAGTCAAAGATGATTATGTTCTAAGAATGTTAGAACATATAGAATAAGGCTAGATGAGGAGCTAATATGTTAGGCAGCTCTTAGATAGTTAGATGCACAATTTGAGGGGGAACACATGCCTTAAAGCTTATCAAGAACAAGTCCCCTCAAGGCTCAAATTCTGGAACCATGACCAAGTCCACTGAAGGACAGGTATGCTGATCAGATGAGTTGTCCAGAGAAGTTGTCTCACCAAAGTTAATCAAGATCAAGTGCTCTGAAAGTTTGAGGTCAACCATGCTGAAGAGACAACTACACCCTAAAGATCCTTAATGAATCATGCTAAGAACACCTTCAAGAGAAGCAAAGGGTAAGAGCCAAGTCATCTGAACAAGAGCTAGCCAACCTTGCTGATAAGCAAGACTGCTGATAGTGATAAGGAGAGTTGTCCAGTTGATAAGGAATGTTGTCCTATCATTGGAACAACCTTCAGAAGCCATGTCCTTGCCCTAACAAGAGAATCTGAAAGTCAGATATTGGGAAGAGAGCTGCAGAATGAAGACAAAGCTTAAACAGCCGTTTATTTCCCAAATGAGGACATGTCACTATCAAGAATCTGTCTTCAAAGTTGAAGAACTAAAAGAAGACATTTATGGACTTTTGAGGCTGCCTCTCCAACGGGCAAATCCTTCAATTGTCTATAAATATAGAAGTGTGAAGACCATTTGAAGCACATCAACACAATCCAACATTGACAAGAACTCACAAGCTAGCGTGCTTTCAAAGCTTTCAAAGACTATCTTAGTCTTCAAACACTTCATCTAAGCTGAACTACATTGTATATCCATACACAAGCTTAGAGAGATATCCTATCCTTATACACTGATCTTCATTGTAAAGGATATCTCATTAGTTGGAACCTTACTTCAACCCTTACATCTTTCAAGAGTGAAAGTGAGAAGGTTGTAGTAGTAGAAGTGGTAGGAGCTGACTGTTGAGAGAAGAACAGTTCAGTTCTGAGTTGAGAAGAGGGTACTAGGACTCTAGACATCCTAGGGATCAATTCACCAAGGAGTGGTGTTATTGATCAAGTGCACCTTGGCACTATAAAACAAGTTAATTCCAAGAGTGAAGGAATTATCCTGTTCAATCAGGGAAAGTGGATGTAGGAGCTTGAGTCTCTGAACCACTATAAACTCCTGTGTTGATTTACTTTCAAAGCACTTACATACATTCAACACTGCACACAAAACTGATCTTTCAAAGGATAAACATTCAAAGACTGTGCAAAACCTATTTGGACAAGTTCCCTGAAAACTGAACTGTATTGAATTGACAAAGTGATTTCAGAAACTTTAAAGGAGTCTAAACTAAAAGGGCCAACCACTATTCCACACATATAACTCCCTTAGATAGTTATTCAACTAAGTACTCAATAGTACTTAGTAGTTTGATTATCTTAGAAGAGTTAATCATCTTCAGCAGAGTTGTCCAGGACAACCTTGCTGAGCTCTGGTTTGATCAAAAGTTGAAAAGAATTGCATACAAGTGTATTCCCCCCCCATACACTTGTTATATACTCCTTTCAGGACCAACAAGAAGTGCCCTTCAACAGACTTGGGCAAAGTCTACTGAAAATCAGGAGAGATGACCCAAAGTTGTTCAGAGAAGTTGGGCAGATCAATTCACTGGCTCGGCCCACTTTAGGAGATTTGGGTCAGGACACCTGTCCATGTGGGGCCAGATAAGCTGAAATGGACATCAAAACAAAATCTAGGTTTGATAAGCACCTGATGTGCCAAAATTTGCACGAGAGGATTGCGTATCCTCGGGATTAAATGTCCTACTCTTCGAACACGTATGATCGCTTCGAACGTGCTGCCTTCACTCGAAATCTTCAAGAACCTGCAAAGAACACGCCGGAGGGGGGTCCTGCGTGGACACTCCGATGCTTAAGTCAGTATAGGGCTTTTCAATATCTCATAGGGATCTCAAGATCCTTAATGTATCAAACCAGTTCTCAAAGAATCTCAAAAGTGTATTTCGTTTAAAGTATATCAAGTTCAGTAATGTAAAATTGTCTAACCTGGAAATCTCCCCGAATTTACCTATTTATAGAGATACTTTCTGGAGAGGAAGTCAAGCCTTCCTCTTATTTCGGAGCTGCCCATAAGACTCGGCCCTGCAGAGTGGACGAAGTCCTCTTTTCTCTCCACTCCCTGAAGACTCGGCCCTGCAGAGTGGACGAAGTCCTCTTTTCTCTCCACTCCCTGAAGACTCGGCGACACTCCTTCTTAGTGGACTTTGTTCCCTAAGATAAAGGAGGATAAGGTCTTCCTTTTATCGAGTCTAGACCGAAAATGGCGGGATTCCCCTATATTTACGGCCCATAAATTCATATCAAGACTGATTCTTCTCGCTGCCCTTCTCCAGTCGAAGCTCTCTCCAGAGGGACCTCTAGAGAGGATTCCCTATCCAGGGAGTATTACACAATCCAATCCTTTCACTTTGACCTTATCTTTTATACACGTGTCGACTTCTTATCGGATGACATTTTTAGGCCGCATCATCTACTCCCCCCTACTCTCGTAAAAGGGGTATATCTTTTGTGAGAGTAGAAAATTCCAGTGAGCCTAGTACAGAGGCGTTTCTGGAGAGACGTGTATTATTCTTGCTTCGGAGAGGAATTTCAAAAGTGCTCCCCTTCGGAGATTTTTCCCGCCTTGGCCGCCTGTAATTTGGCAATGGCCTGGCTCTTGGTTTCATAACCTTCAAAGAATTTTCTCAAGAACTTTAGGGAATCTCTCCCCTTTTCACGGAATCACCTCTGGTTTCAGGTGGCTCGAGAAGGTTTTCCTTGACTTTAGCGAAATTTTTGTTTTCTAAGTATCCATCTTGGGTCTTGGTTATGGGGGGATGCTCCCCAGTTCTCCTTGGCCTCTGAGCCTCTACTTGTCTCTTACTTTCGTTTAAAAGATTTTGATTCATAAAATCTTCTCATTTCATTGATTAACCCTTTTGGGTTTCACACATGGTGAGGGCTCTCTGGAGCTCTTCGGCCTCTAGGCCTCTGAGTGTTTCTCACTCTCGTTCTTAAAAGATTTTGATTCATAAAATCTTCTCATTTCATTGACTAACCCTTTTGGGTTTCAAGCATGGTGAGGGCTCTCTGGAGCACCTCGGCCTCTAGGCCTCTGAGTGTTTCTCACTCTTATTCTTAAAAGATTTTAATTCAAAAAATCTTCTCATTTCAGTAACCCACTTGGGTCTCGAATATTGTGAGGGCTCTCTGGAGCACCTCGGCCTCTAGGCCTCTGAGTGTTTCTCACTCTTATTCTTAAAAGATTTTAATTCAAAAAATCTTCTCATTTCAGTAACCCACTTGGGTCTCGAGTAGGATGAGGGCTCTCTGGAGCACCTCGGCCTCTAGGTCTCTGAGTGTTTCTCACTCTTATTCTTAAAAGATTTTAATTCAAAAAATCTTCTCATTTCAGTAACCCACTTGGGTCTCGAATATTGTGAGGGCTCTCTGGAGCACCTCGGCCTCTAGGCCTCTGAGTGTTTCTCACTCTTATTCTTAAAAGATTTTAATTCAAAAAATCTTCTCATTTTAGTAACCCACTTGGGTCTCGAGTAGGATGAGGGCTCTCTGGAGCACCTCGGCCTCTAGGCCTCTGAGTGTTTCTCACTCTTATTCTTAAAAGATTTTAATTCAAAAAATCTTCTCATTTCAGTAACCCACTTGGGTCTCGAGTAGGATGAGGGCTCTCTGGAGCACCTCGGCCTCTAGGCCTCTGAGTGTTTCTCACTCTTATTCTTAAAAGATTTTAATTCAAAAAATCTTCTCATTTCAGTAACCCACTTGGGTCTCGAGTAGGATGAGGGCTCTCTGGAGCACCTCGGCCTCTAGGCCTCTGAGTGTTTCTCACTCTTATTCTTAAAAGATTTTAATTCAAAAAATCTTCTCATTTCAGTAACCCACTTGGGTCTTGAATATTGTGAGGGCTCTCTGGAGCACCTCGGCCTCTAGGCCTCTGAGTGTTTCTCACTCTTATTCTTAAAAGATTTTAATTCAAAAAATCTTCTCATTTCAGTAACCCACTTGGGTGTCGAGTAGGATGAGGGCTCTCTGGAGCACCTCGGCCTCTAGGCCTCTGAGTGTTTCTCACTCTTATTCTTAAAAGATTTTAATTCAAAAAATCTTCTCATTTCAGTAACCCACTTGGGTCTCGAGTAGGATGAGGGCTCTCTGGAGCACCTCGGCCTCTAGGCCTCTGAGTGTTTCTCACTCTTATTCTTAAAAGATTTTAATTCAAAAAATCTTCTCATTTCAGTAACCCACTTGGGTCTCGAGTAGGATGAGGGCTCTCTGGAGCACCTCGGCCTCTAGGCCTCTGAGTGTTTCTCACTCTTATTCTTAAAAGATTTTAATTCAAAAAATCTTCTCATTTCAGTAACCCACTTGGGTCTCGAGTAGGATGAGGGCTCTCTGGAGCACCTCGGCCTCTAGGTCTCTGAGTGTTTCTCACTCTTAATTCAAGGTGTTGATCATATCAAGACCTTTCAAGTTCAAGTAATCCGCTTGGGTTTAGAGTAGGGTGAGGAACTTTCTAGCTTCCCTCGACCTAGTGGCCTTTAATTGTTTCTCCCTTTTGAATTCTCATATCTCATATATGCTCAGTGATCTACAGATCCTTCATCATTTCATCACTTCTAATTTTCAAACTTAGCCATCCGGCTACTCAGGGTGGTTAGCCCTCACGCGTTTCAGGATGCTTAAAGTATGCTTATGAATCATATCTTAAATTGTTAGGAAATATGTGCTCATACAAGTTTCCAAAAATCTCCAAATGTTTTCATCACATCTCATAAAATCTTCAAATATTCATCAAAGATAAACATGCCTTTTAACATAATTTAGAAAAAATTAGACTCATCACTAATCAAAAACACGTTCTTAATCCTGCCTAAATTCTCAATCATTCTCTCGATTCAATCACGAAATTCTCCTAGGTAATTACCTTAGCGTTTCTCAAATCAATCATTTCTGAAGCTTTAGCAAATGCTCATATGCTTCGAGGTTTTATTTTCTAAACAACTATGTCTAGGTCACACATATCATATCACAAAGTAAAATTTAAAGTAAAAATGTAAAATATACACTTTTCACTTACGTGGCTTCATATCAGGATCTCGGAGGTAGTAGGCCTAGACCCTTCATCACCCCCTTTAAGCATCGAAGTGTAAGGCATTTGCAAGGTCCGTCATCATGCTTGTCTCCGAATATCGCATCTCAACACTTTAGATGATCTTACTCACCTAATAGATCGACTCTTGGGTATATCCTTCTTTACAGTAGCCTTGTAGCCCTCATGACTACCTGCTCATCCTTCATGGGTTTCTTTTATCACGTAATCTCCTTCGGGAGACATCTTAGATAGGGATGGGTCAACGATCGTTTGTATAATTGGCCACCCAAGATGTAGTATCTTAACCGCAAAGCTCGAGCTTCCCCAGAAGCTGCAGGGGCTGGTCCTTTATTCAGCTCTTCTCAACTTTTGAATATCAAATTTCAGCACCCTGGGGAGGGTTTGGTCAGCTTCAGCAGCTAGACTCGGTGGAGCTTCAATCATACAAGCTTAATCTGAGATCTGAAGTCACATCTAGAATATCGAGGCATGTCAATCATACAAAATTCATAGATAAGTATGTTAGCCCTACATTCTGAAGTCACGAATCATTATTAGTCCTTAGTCATGGATTCTAGAGCATATAGTAACCACATAAACTCAACGTGCTACTCATGCTCTCTAGTATCTCAAGTCAATTTTCAAATTTTAACATCACATCTAGAACGTCTAGACATAATAATCATGTAAAAGTAGGAGGGTCGTACTTGATTTAGGGAAAACAAAGTATGATACGCATATCAATCTCATAATGACATACTTATAACAATATCGAATCAACGAATATCATAGCTTATTCATGTCACACTCATCATGACATAATCATTATAAAATCACGTTAGCATAAAAGATCTAACCTTTTTTAGCTTTATCAAATTTTGTACTAACCGGTGGTATCGATATTTGGGAGTCAGCACCATAGCAGGCTGAATATCATAATCCAGCTACTCGTTTGGTTCTCCATAGTTCCCTGCTCTTTCGGGCTCCTCCAGGACCTCTAGGTTCTCCAGGTTTACTCGTATATCAATCCCGAATCGATCCTGTAAAGATACACCAAAAAGAAAAAGGGGCCTCCAACACAGGCTTTCGAGTGCTCAAATAAGCTTCATAAGCCTCAATTATATAATTTAAATATGAAATAAGGGAATTTCAGATCTGGATGATCTCCAGCAACCTCCAAGATCTCTGTAGGTTCCAATCTCAGTTGGGTATATTTCTAAAACCTCCCTCGAGGCCCAGATCGGTATCCTTCCGCAGCATTGCGGTTTCCTGTTCCTCCAGAGTTGCGGGGAGCTTCTGGGCTGGACCTCCCTGCTGTAGATTCTCTCTTCCTCTCTCCACTAGCTGGTTTTACCTCCAGCTTCTTGGATTGCCTCACCTCTTCGAGGGTGAGATATTTTTCGGCTCTGAAGATTCTCAAATTCTTTACCCGCTTCAGGTAATCGATCCTCCTCTCACCCACTCTAGTTTTCGGACTTATCATTTTGTCTGTTTAGGGCTATTGGCCTTAATCTCAGGGACCTAAATAGGCTTAATCTTCAATTTCCATTTCCGAGCTTATCCCGAAATCCTCCAGGACTTGGATAGAATCAACCTATAATCTGAAATCTTCTGAACCTATCCAGAGATCCTCCAGAGCTTGGATAGACTTAATCTGTAATCTGAAATCTTCTGAACCTATCTAAAGATCCTCCAGAGCTTGGATAGACTTAATCTGTAATCTGAAATCTTCTGAACCTACCCAGAGGTCCTCCAGAACTTGGGTAGACTTAATCTGTAATTTGAAATCTTCTGAACCTACCCAGAGGTCCTCCAGAACTTGGGTAGACTTAATCTGTAATCTGAAATCTTCTGAACCTACCCAGAGGTCCTCCAGAACTTGGGTAGACTTAATCTATAATCTGAAATCTTCTGAACCTACCCAGAGGTCCTCCAGAACTTGGGTAGACTTAATCTGTAATCTGAAATCTTCTGAACCTACCCAGAGGTCCTCCAGAACTTGGGTAGACTTAATCTATAATCTGAAATCTTCTGAACCTACCCAGAGGTCCTCCAGAACTTGGATAGGTTCCGTCTGTAATATGAAATTATATCTAAAATATGGAAACATGTTAATCGTGTGCAAAATCATAATCATCGTCCGCATCTAATCGTTAATCATCATCAACGTCTAATCGTTAATTCTACCACATAAAGTAATCAAAAGACTCAACATGTGAATTGCTTACCCATGCTTCTACGATTTCAAGTAATTCTCAATTCTAAAATTGTTTCTAGAGTATCAATCATGTAAGCTTAGGAGAATCATGCTTTATTCATTGGAAAATGTAAGTTCGTATCATATATGTCAATATCATTAAAATATGCTCATAGCAATATCACATTACTATAAAAGATCTAATACTTTAGACTCTATCAAACACATGTACTAACCTGCAGTACCAATGCATTTATCATATCTCTGCTTCGTACTCCCACGTTTAGATTTTGGACCTCGAGGCCCTAAATACTCTTCCTCATACCTCCAAGTTCTGATTCTGGACCTCGGGGTCCTGAATACTCTGCCTCGTACCTCCAAGTTCTGATTCTGGACCTCGGGGTCCTGAATACTCTGCCTCGTACCTCCAGATGGATTACTATCTCTTGGTGACCCGGAGGTCTGAGAGACCTCTGGACTGGAACGTCTGGAGGGGCCCTTTCTTCTTCTCTCTCGATCTGGGGGCCTAGTCTCCAATCTCTTGGCTTTCCGAACCTCCTCCAGGGTGAGGTACTTCTCTGCTCTATGTAGCAACTCATCAAAGTTCTTAACCGGCTTCTTAGCTAGGGAGGAGAAGAAGTCTCCATCCCTTAATCCGTTAGTATGAGCGCTGATCTTCACCTCCGGAGAGGCTGTAGGGACCTCCAGAGCTGCCTGATTGAATCTCCGGAGAAAAGCTCTTAAACTTTCGTTCTCCCCCTGCCTCAGATTGAAGAGGGTCAAAGTGGCCCGTGGCTGCCTCCGAGCACTTGCAAATTGATGGAGAAATAACTCACTGAATTCCCCCCAGGATCGGATTGTATTGGGTTCCAATTGAGTGAACCACTGCTGTGCCGCTTTTGCTAGGGTGGTCAGGAACACCCTGCACTTGATTCCCTCTCCGTAGCGGTGTAATAACGCGGCGTTCTCGAACCTTGTTAGGTGTTCATAGGGGTCTGCCGTACCATCGTACTCAAAATTGAGGGGCTTAAAATTGAATGGTAGTTCATCCTGTTATATGTTAGGAGAGAAATGACATCCAGAAACATAAGAGGATCTACTCGCTCGATTGTTAATTTGTTTTCTCATATCTCTCATCTCCTTCTGTAGGGCTAGTATTTGGTCGCTAACTGGCCCTCCGTAGGTATCGTCGGTGCTTTCTTCTGCTTCAGGGAGCTCTGTCTCTCGGGGTGCCAAATCTGCATTCCTTCTTGTACTCCGAAGGGGAATGCTTCTTTCCGCTCGGGAGGGCACCTTATCGTCTTCTTCTGCCCGCATCCCCATTTCTTTGGACAACACTTGGGAGGCTCCAGGTGCCTCTTCCTGGAGTCTCGGGGTAGGTATCTCCAGATTCCCTGGTGCAGCTCTGGGAACTCGATCTCTTTGAGCCACGAAGGCTCTCTCTACAGCTTGCTTGATGAGGGCATTCAATTGATCGGAAGAGATCAGGAGTGGCCCTGAATCTGGAATATCCTCTCGCTGAGGATCCGCGGTCTGGGACTCTGGGGCTTCAATGTTCCCTGTGGTTCCCTCTTCGATTGGGAGGGGATGTGTTGGGAATAAAATGATTTTGATCTAGATACCAAAACCCCTGAATGATGATGTACAAATCAGTTGAGATATGCTCAAGTTATTGTTCAGGCAAGTTGTCCCAGAACACTTGAGTATGTAGAATGCTTAAGTTAAAAATCTCAGAAATGTTGTGAGATTTTAGAGTTCAGGATAGTTGTCCAAAGCTACATGTTAGAAAGCTTGATAAGTATTAAGTCTTAAGGCCAAAGTTGCTGAAGCATCAGGACAACTGAACAAGTGGACAACCAGGCTGAAGAGATCAAGAACACTGAAGCTGTGCTCTTAAATGCAAAAGATCTAGACAGTTGAAGAGCAAATGATCAAGAGAATTAACTGTCAAAAGCTTACAGAAGACACATTCAATGAAGCATTTATTGCCAATCATGCCTGAACCAAGCATTGAAGACTTAGAGCATTAAAGAGTGAAGCATTGAATGAATATTGGAACATTCTAAAACTGCAGCAAGAATGTTCAGGGAGCTTGTCCCATCTGACCGTTGGTTGAGTGTAGATTCTGCCACAAATCAACCTTGGAAAGTGTGCTTATTTGGAAACTGTCACAAGTCATCTCAGCCGCATTTTTCAGAAGTCAACACATTCAAGCAACCATTGAAGACCCCTTTTACACAGTGGATAAAAGGAAGTCAAGCTACTTAGCCGTTTCAATGTAGCTGCAAATAGAAATGTTTGAAATGCTATCTCTCCAACGGATAGTTGCTCAAACATGACTATATAAACAGAAGTGATCAAAGGGATTCTGTATCCAACAATAAGCTATCAAACTCATATAAAGCTTTCAAAGGAAACCAAGCTATTCTCAAGTATTCCAAGTTTCCTGAATCACTTCAAGTCAGCTAAGCCAATCTTTGTAAACATCATAGCTTAGCATTGAGATATCCTAAGCCTTTACATCTGTTCTCATTGTAAAGGATATCTCTATTAGTTGGAACCAAACCTCAAACCTTATCTCATTTAGTGAAGAAGAGTGTTTGTTGTAGAAGTGAGGAGTTAAGGACTGTTAGAGTGAAACACAGTCTTAACTTAGAGAGATTGAGCACTAGGACTCAGATTATCCTAGGGATCAAAACACTAAGAGAGTGTTGTTGATCAGTGCACCTTGGCACTATAAAACAAGCTAATTCCATTGTGAAGGAATTATCCTGTTCAATCAGGCAAAGTGGATGTAGGAGCTTGAGTCTCTGAACCACTATAAGCTTGTGTGTCTTTTACTTACTGCACTCTTTATTGCATTCATATTCAAACATATTTCAAAGAGTAAAACTTGTAAGTTTAAGGAAAACTGTTTTGGACAAAGTCCCTGATAACTATATCTTTTCAGAAATTAACTTGGAGTATTTCTTTAAGTCAAAGCCCAACCACATTCCGCACTTAGCAACTCTTTTAGATATTTAGCCAACTGATCACTCTTTAGTAATCAGTAGGACAAGTATCTATCAAAGTTCACTCAGGCCAGTTGTGAGACAACCTGCCTGATAAGACCAGTTTTTGTTAAAAGAAAAGAATTTGCATACACAAGTGCATTCCCCCCCCCCATACACTTGTGTTATACTCCATCAAGGACCAACAAGTGGTATCAGAGCAGGGGTTCATAGACCACTGCTTCTGAAAATCCAAACTGATTTTCAAAATCACACTATTTACTGTGGTCACTGAACTGATCCAAAATTTCTGAAAAGCCTTTTTGTGTTCATCATATATTACATTTGTTGAAATGGCTAACAATGCAGTTCCAGGAGATGCTGTCAACAACATCAACAATATGGGTCCAAACCAAGTCAACCATATTTCTCATCACAAACTGCCAATGTTCTCAATTGAGAACTATGATTTCTGGAAAATCAGGATGAGAGCACATCTTGCATGCCAGCATGATGAGATGCTTAAAGTCATCACTAGAGGGCCATTCACATTTACTAAAGCTAATCCCAAGCTCACTGATGCTCAAAAAGCTGATCCAAGGGAGTTGCTGCCAAAGGATGAAGATGACTTTACAGCTGAAGAAAGAAAAAGGCACAACCTGAACTACATTGCAATGAACACATTGTACCAGACAATTCCAGATGCAGTAATGGGAAGAGTGTACCACTGCACATCAGCTAAAGAGATTTGGGACACCCTAGCACTTATGTGTGAAGGTACCCAAAAGATCAAGGAGAACAAGCTTCAAGTGGCTATCCAAAAATATGAACAATTCTCTATGGAAGCCAATGAAACCATTGATCATCTTGATGGCAGGTTCACTGACATCATGAATGAAATAAACTCTCTTGGCAAGTTCTATGCCAAAAGAGAAGTTGCCTTGAAGATCTTGAGAAGTCTCACATCCAAGTGGGATATATATTCTGTCATGATGCAAAACACTAGCAATCTTGACAACATGCCAATGCAGCAAGTATTTTCTGAACTCAAGGCATATGAGTTTGATCTCAACAGAAAGAAGGTGCATGAAGAGCCATCCTCCTCAACCAAAGGTGTTGCCTTCAAAGCTGCTGAAACAGAAAAGAAGAATACTCAAAGGTCCTCTCAATCTGCTTCAAAATCTGAAATAAAGGAGGAGCTGGCACTCATGGCTAGAAGATTTGAGAAGCTCAACTCCAGATTTGGTAGATACAAGAAGTTCTACCAAGACAACAGAACCAGAAGGAGATTCAACTCTCCTGACACCAAATCAGAGGACAAAGTCTCTGATGAAAAGAAAGAGGACAAGTATGCTGATAGAAAGAGATACAGCAAAGGTGAACCATCATCATCAAGGAGGAAGGAGTCCTCAAACAAGAAGAATGATGATGAAGATGTGTGTTACAACTGCCAGAAAAAGGGTCACTTTCAGTATGACTGTCCTGACCTCAGTGCAAAGGAAAGGAAAGAAAGGCAGACCAAAAGAGACAAAAGGCTGAACAGCAGGAAGGCTATGGTGGCTGGAGATTCAGCTAGTGAAGAAAGTGTCTACTCTTCTGATAATGGACTATTCTCCAACAGTGACAGTGATGATGACTGTCAAATGGCATTTGAAAATGATGAGGTATGTTCATCTTCTAGCTCTTTCAGTTCTTCAAATAACACACATGAGTCCAGTGAAATCCCCTTAAAACTCAACTTTGTAAAGCTATTTGAGGATTTCACCAGACTAAGAGAAGTATGCAATATAGCACTTAGAGAAAATGAGCTACTGAATTCAAAAGCTCAAACTCCCAACCTTCCTGAACCTGAGCTTGACATTAAATCAACTGAGTTGTATCAGAAGATTGTGAAAGAACTTGAAGAAGTGTCTCTCAAAGTCTCTGAACAACAAAAGTTGATTGATGATCAAGAACTGGCATTGAGGAAAAAGGATTTTGATCTCAGAATTCTTCAAGCAAAATTTGACAATCTCTCAAGTGAATTTGATACTCTAAAATTAAGTGAGGGGAGCTTAAAAATGAAAATGTCTGCCTTGAACAAATCTGCTAAGGCAATAGAGGAGATTCAAGGGCTTCAAAGACAATTTGCTCAAAAGGGTGGATTAGGCTATAATCCATGTGAACCCTCACCTGGTCTTAGCATTGCTTCATCAAGCAATTCTAAGATGACTTTTGTAAGATCAGTGGCACAGCAAAATGAATTTGAAGTAAATCAACCACTGATCAAGGATAAGGGTAAAGGAATTTTTATACCAACTCAGGTAATCAATGTACCTAAACCCACACCTTTGGAAAAGGTTAAAGGCATTACTTACAGGAGGAATGAGGTTCAGAAAGGTAGAACCAATGGAAGGCCAACCTATCTGAATCATCATCAGAGGAGTTGTCCAAAACCTATTCAGAAAAGGCCAACTCAAATGAGGAAACCTCAACTGAATGGATTAAGGCCAATCCCCTCTGATAGGTATAAAACATTCAGGAAGCCTGAACCTTACTTGCCAAATGGAAAAGGCCATCCAAAAACCTATCCTCAAAAGTCTTATCCAGCTGCACCTAAGCTTAGTAACTTCAGGAGAAATGTCCCAAAGAAATTTACCAACTCTCCTGAACCTTACAAAGCTAACACTTATACACAGAGATCACCCAAGGCATTTAAGGGTCAAACTGTGTATGTAGATGTAAATGGAAACCAAGTCAGTCACTTTGAAACAATCAGAGTAATCAGGCAGATTTGGGTTCCAAAAGGTACAGCTAACCCTCTAGGACCCAACACTCAAAGGGTACCTAAATTTTGACTTTGCAGGGCTGCAAGGACCACAAGAAGAAGAGAAGCATCAACAAGAAAACAGCATGGTACTTGGATAGTGGATGTTCAAGACACATGACTGGAAATAAAGAGCTTCTCTCAGAGTTCATAGAAAAGGAGGGTCCTTCAGTAACCTTTGGAGACAGCTCACAAGGGATCACAAGAGGTTATGGTACATTAAACATTGGTAGTGTTAAAATTACTGATGTCTCATATGTCCTAGGCCTAAAATATAACCTGCTGTCTATAAGTCAAATCTGTGATAAAGGTTTTTGTGTTGAATTTGCTCCTAATGAATGTACTATCAAGAACAAATCAACACAACAGGTGCTACTAACAGGGGTGAGAAAGGGAAATGTCTATTTTGCAGATTGGAGCAAAACCCCTGAACCAGTTTGTCTTGTTGCCAAAAGCACAAGAGAGCAAAGCTGGCTGTGGCACAAGAGGCTGAATCACCTGAACTTCAAAACCATCAACAAGATTGCAAGAAACTCTCTAGTTAAAGGGCTGCCAAATCAAGTGTTCACCAAAGAACACATATGCCAGCCATGTCAGGAAGGAAAGCAGATCAAAGCTTCATTCAAAGGAAAGCCTGTCATCTCAACTGAGAGAGTTCTTCAACTACTGCATATGGATTTATTTGGGCCAATTATCCCAGTAAGTATAAATGGAAGAAAATATGCTTTAGTTGTTGTTGATGATTTTTCCAGGTACACTTGGGTAGTATTCTTACTCAACAAGAAGGAGACTCAAGTCAAGTTACCTGAATTGATGATGAGACTAAGCAATGAAAAAGGCCTTAATATTGTCAAGATCAGATCAGACAAAGGCACTGAATTCATAAACTCATACATTAAAGAGTACTGCAGCAAGAATGGCATCACTCATGAAACCTCAGCAGCAAGAACACCTCAACAAAATGGGGTAGCTGAGAGAAGGAACAGGACCTTGAAAGAGGCAGCAAGAACCTTGATTGCTGAATCCAAACTGCCTAAAAGGTTCTGGGCTGAAGCCATTAGCACTGCATGCCACACACAAAACAGGTCCTTAATCACCAAAGGACAAGGTAAAACCCCATATCAAATATGGAAAGGTAGATTGCCCACTGTTGCTTATTTTCACATATTTGGTTGTAAGTGTTTCATTCATAATAATGGGAAAGAACAATTGAAAGCTTTTGACAGCAAAGCTGATGAAGGAATATTTGTTGGATATTCACAAATCAGCAAAGCTTACAGAGTTTACAATTGCAAAACCCTTATTGTGGAAGAAACACCTCATGTTGTGTTTGATGAATCTATTAATGAGTTCAGGGATAGAAACCTGAATATTGATGAGATAACACAAAGAACAACCAGATTAAGGCTTCAAAGCAAGGAGACAGTGTTTGTAGATGTTGCCCAGCCTGAATTTTATGATTGTCAAAAACTGGACAACCTACCTGATGGCAATCAACCAGGAGTCAACCAACCTGAAGGTGATATTGAACTGATTGATCCAATCCCAGTTCAAAACCAGGTAACAACTACCAATGAAGAAGCAGGCAATGCTGAGGTAGTTAATGGATCCAATATTCAAGGGGGAACCAATGAAAATGTCAACTCATCTGACAATGAGGACAACACCCCTGAATATGATCCTGAGCTTGATCCTTCAATTAATTTTCCTGAATTTAATGAGTCTAGTGATCCAACCTCAGATGAGGACAATCCTCCTGAAGGGATCAGGTCTAGAAGGACTTGGTTGCAAGACCACCCAACTAGCCTGATACTTGGTAATCCAAGTGAAGGGACCAAAACTAGAAGGTCTCATGGAGAAAGTGCCTTGTTTTGTTGTTTTCTTTCAGAAATAGAACCAGGAGATATTGAAGAAGCATTACAAGACACCAACTGGATCATAGCCATGCAAGAAGAGCTGAACCAGTTCACCAGAAATGAAGTATGGGAGCTGGTGGATAGGCCAACTCATCAAGATGTCATTGGAACCAAATGGGTGTTCAAAAATAAGAAAAATGAAAATGACATCATTGTGAGGAACAAAGCAAGATTGGTGGCCAAGGGATATTGTCAATCTGAAGGGATTGACTATGATGAGACATTTGCTCCAGTGGCCAGACTTGAGGCAATCAGACTTTTCTTAGCATATGCAGCTCACATGAGATTCAAGGTGTATCAAATGGATGTGAAGAGTGCATTTCTAAATGGGGTGCTCAAGGAAGAAGTGTATGTTGAACAGCCCCCAGGCTTTGAAGAAGGAGAAAAGGTGTACAGATTGAAGAAAACCCTCTATGGCTTAAAACAAGCTCCAAGAGCTTGGTATGACACCTTATCACAGTTTCTTCTAGATCATGGTTTTGTCAAAGGCACTGTTGACAGAACTCTGTTCAGAATCTGTGAAGGAGATGATATCTTGTTAGTCCAAATCTATGTGGATGACATTATATTTGGATCTCCAAATGAGAAGATGTGTGAAAAGTTCTCCAAACTCATGCAAAGCAAATTTGAGATGTCCATGATGGGATTGATGAATTTCTTCTTAGGACTTCAGGTCACTCAATCAAAGAAGGGGATATTCATCAATCAGGCCAAGTACACAAGGGACATGATCAAAAAATTCGGATGTGCAACAAGCAAGCCAGTCAGAATTCCTATGAATACTAACTGGAAGATGGATCCTGATGAAGGTGGAGAGTCAACCAACTCCACTAACTACAGAGGAATCATAGGATCATTGCTATATCTCACTGCAAGTAGGCCTGATATCACATTTGCAGTTGGAGTATGTGCAAGATTTCAGGCAAATCCAAAGAAGAGCCATCTTGATGCTGCCAAGAGAATCCTAAGATATCTTAAGGGATCTGAGAATCTTGGATTGTGGTATCCAGCTGATGACAACATTGAGCTCACTGGATATTCAGATGCTGATTATGGAGGATGCAGAATTGACAGAAAGTCCACCTCTGGAACATGTCAATTCTTGGGCAGCAAGCTTATCTCATGGTTCTCCAAGAAACAGAATACAGTTGCAACTTCAACAACTGAAGCAGAATATGTTGCAGCTGGAAGCTGTTGTGCTCAGATACTTTGGCTCAGGCAACAACTAAGAGACTACAAAGTCATCACAAATGAAGTGCCAATATTCTGTGACAACAATAGTGCAATTGCCATCTCACAGAATCCAGTACTCCACACCAGATGCAAGCATGTGGACATCAAGCATCATTTCATAAGGGATCATGTGGAGAAGAAAGATATCAAGCTTGTCAAAATCCACACTGATAAGCAAAAAGCTGATATCTTGACCAAGCCTCTAGCTGAAGCAAGGTTCTTGGAGTTGTCAGCTGAATTGGGGTTACTTGATCCAGGCAAGATGGAAAAATGAGGAAAGAAAGCTCATATGAAGGGGGAAGTTCATCAAAGTTGAACTTCAGCAAAGTTGACCAACCTCACTGGAGTTGTAAGCCAAAGGGAGAAACTCAGCAAGGTTGTCCCTATGATGCTCAGCAATGTTGGTCAAGGGATCTGTCCAAGTGGGACCCAGTCAGCAACTTTGGGACCCACTCAGGCAAACTCATCAGGCAGTTTGACCTTCACAGAAACCAAAGCACATCTCAGGATGTTTGTCCGAGTTAATTAGATAATCATTGCTATTTTTAGCATTGATTAGACATTTAAGAGGTTTCTTGGTCTAAGAGTAGGCCATTTTAGGATGGAGTGTGCTATAAAGATTTTTATCACCAAAAAGGCAAATCAGCATTTAATGCAGAAATCTTAATTGGGATTTCATGAATTCTTGAGCCTTCATCAAAACCATTAATTTGCATTAAACCTCCATCAAACCGCCTCAATCCCACTACCACATATTATCCAATTGGTCAGACTTATTACCCACGGTTAGATTCTATTAACCAACGGTTAATAAACTCCCCACATATATAAACTCCTCAATTTTCACTACCATCTTTACGCACTCAAAATTTCAAAAAAACCCTTAAGTCTTTCTTCATACTCTCAAACCTGCAATTCCTCCCCAAACACCCACCAAATCTCTCATACTATCCATGGCACCTAAGATTAAGAGAGAAGAGCTTGTAGACTTCAATGATTCCTCTTTGGACATTGATTTCTCCTATCTTAGCAACCCAAACTCCTTATGGTTTGAAAAGCTGGTTGCTTTTGACAGTCCAGACAAGGAGGTTGAGCCTGTACTCCATTGGCTTAGGGAAGCAGGCTTGGAAAAGTTTCTTGGGACCAAGCCTGATTCATGCCTGAATCCATTTATGGCAGAATTCTTTGCCCATCTAAGATGGAAGGGCAAGAAAGGAGATGTGTGCACAAAGCTCACATATGCTGAGGAAGATGAAGAAGCAGAAAGCCAACACCCCATCATCTTCACTTCAGAGGATATAGATGCTAGCTTTGGGCTACCTTCTGAAGGCCAGAATCCAGAGACTTACAAGGAAGGAGAAGATCAGGAGTTCTACTTTCCATGGCTGCTTACACCCAAAAAGCTTGTAAGTGCTCAAAACAAGAATACTCTAAAACCTTTGTTTAGACACTTGTTTGACTGTGTGGTGAAGAGTTTATTAAGCCACTCTGGGAGTGTTGAACAACTTAGTATGCCTAAGTTGAGAGTAATGGCTGCTGTGATTGACTCTGCTGAGAAGAGAGTCAAATTTGATTGGAAAAGCTTCATTTTGGACAAAATGATGAATGAGAAATTCAAGTTTAAAGAGGTGAAACACCACAAGGTGGTGGTTGATGGAAGACTCCAGTTCTGCACAAGAGCCAGCCTGCTCTTGGAAAGATTTGCTCATTATACCCATCTTCAAGCAAAGCCAAAGCCTTTTCCTGCACAAAAGGTGTTGTTCAGAAAGCTGTCTTCAAGGACAGAAAAGAGAAAGCAGGAGGCTGCCTCCAAGAAAGCTGTTGCAACTGTTCCAGCAACAAGAGTCTCTCCAAGGAAAAGGAAAGCACAACCACCCAAAATCCAGCCAAAGATGAAGAAGATGAAGGAGATTCTAAGTGAATCTTCCCCTGAAAGCCAGTCAAGAAGTGGAGGAGCTACTTCTGAAGAAATTGAGAAAGTAGCTGAGGAAGGAGTCAACCCTCCTGAAGAGGGTGAAGTAGTCAGAGAGATTGTCCCACTGCACCCTGAGACAATCACAGAATTCAGAGACCTTGACCAGCCTACAAGGTATGAAAGGAGAAGGAGAATCATCAAGACCTCTGAGAAGCAGAGATTGATGGAAGAGAAAAAGAAGAAGAAAGAGTTCTTCAAGGAGATTAGACAGGCAAGCAAGTCTAACTCCAAGTCAAAGTCAAGGACCAACAGCCCTGAAGCCAACTCCCCTGATATTCAGTCTAGAAGAATATCTCCAAGGCAAGAAGAAGAGGAGTGCAAGACTCCTGAAGATGCCCCAATCTTGACCAAGAAAGTTTACTCCCCTGAAGGTGCACCTGATAGAGCAGGTATTGATGTGTTGGCAGATTTGGTCAATCTTGAAGATAGACCCTTTTCCCCCCTTGATCCAAGACTTCTCTCATATACCAAACTTCTTGAAACTGCTATTCAAGAAGGTGATCAAGTTGTTTTCCCACCCATTCCAGCCATCCCAATTACCTATTCAGGCACAATGCTCTCAAAAGCACCTGAATCCCAACTTATTTTGACCCCTCCTGAACCCATTCCTTCTGAATCCAACCTATCTGAATCCCAGCCAAGCCTACTTGAATCCCACTCCAATCCTCCTGAATCCCAAGCTAACTCATCTGGAGATGATAGTGGTGAAGAGTTCACCTATGAGGGAATGTTGAGGCAGATTGCTAGAGCCAATGTGGATGAATTATATCCAGGTTTGAAAGCTTATCCCAGGCTGCAACAACAGTTCTATGATCTCAGAGCACTTGTTGAGATCAAAGATAGAACTGTTGTGGAAATAGCTCAGGCTATTCAGGATAAGGGTGCCAACTGGTGGCAGATTGAGGAAAATAGGCTGCTACATTTTGCAAATGTAAAGAAGACCAGTGTTCTAACCACTGAGGCCCTATTTTGCACCATTGTTCATGAGAAGGTGCTTGCTGAAAGAGAGAGGATAGCACAAGGAATCAAGCATCCTGACAGCCCATCTGATGATGATGATGATGATGATGATGATGATGATCACACCAATCCCAATCCCCCTGGTACCAACTCAGCTCAGGTACATTACTTGACTTTTCATTCTGAGAAGGACTCTGATCTTTCAGAGGAGTTGACCAAAGATGGTAACTCAGTCCAAGATGCATTGGCCAAGGATGGTTCTTCTGAGCCTGAGGCACAGCTTGACAATGCTGAGACTTCCATAGGAGAAGCTGGTTTGGCTAAAGCCTCATCAATGTCAGGCAAGTTGGACATTGACCAGCCTTTAGTCATTCAGGATGACTCAGTGGCCTTGGGATGCCCAAGTACTGTGATCTCCCAACAACTGCCCTCTGTGGATCCTGTTGAGGATATAGAGGTGTCAGGAATTGAAGGAGTTGAAAAGGCTATTAGTGCTGAAAAATCAGAGGGAGATAATGGTGAGGATTGTGTGATCACTGGTTCCTTGAGTGCACCACAAATAGAGGGTGAGGAAGTAGAAATATTGGGTGCAGCCCAATATGAGAGTCAGGCTATTCTTCAAGTCAAATATGAACTTGATGAATCCCTTGGTGAAAGGAGGCCTGATTCTCCAGTGACTGTGAATACATCTTTTGAGAATAAAGAAGAAAAGAATATAGTTGAAAATGAGAAAGAAGGTGCTGATGTATCAGACCTTATGGGAGAAAAAGAAATTGAGGGTGATGAGGGAGTTTTTACTAACACTGTTAGTTTTGCAGACTCAGTTGCTGTCACTCTTGAGCAAATTTTTGCAGATGCTTCCTTGACAGATATACCAATTGATGCTGACACTGATCTTGAAGCAGTATCAGCAAATGTGTCCACACTTAACCAAGTCTTCTTTGAACAAGCCAACACCTCTGAGATTCACTTTCAGATTGCTACTCAGACTGCATCCATCATTGAAGAGCAGTCAGAGAAGTTGGACACACTGGTCAGGGAAGTTGGGAAGGCCCATGCAACAACTGCTGATACCCTAGATGGCCAAGGCAAGACTCTAGCCTCTGTGGAGATGAGGCTCACAGGGTCAGAAGAAGTGATCTTGCCTACTCTTGATGCAAGGATAAGTGGAGTTGAAACTGGACTGCAAACAGTTTCAACTGAAGTGACAAAGGCCAAAGATGCTATGGGTAAATTCACAAGATCTGTGAAGAAAGAGCAGCAGGATCTCAAATCCTTGTACAAGCATAATGTGAAAGCATTGAGAAAGACAATCAAGGATGCTTTGAGGCAGAGGACAGCAGCCCAGAGAAAGAAGGCAGAAGAGTTGAAAGCTGCAATGGTGAAGGAAGCAGCTGAGAAGTTCACTGTTGAACTCATGGCCAAGGTGTCTGATCAAGTTGTGGCCAACCTCACTGATCAACTTCAGGCCAAACTTGATCAATCACTGAAAGCCACATTGGATGCCATAGTTTCCCAAAAGATGAAGCCTGTTCACACCTTCTTGAGCATGGCAGATGATAAAATGCAAAACATTCATGATGAGAATGTTTATCTACTGCAAGAATTGAAGTCCCTCACTCAGGCCCACTCACACCTCTCAGTCTCAATGAGTGAACTGAAGCCCCAGTGTTTTGATAATGCCAAAAAGGGGGAAAGAGAGAGAGCAAGGGCAAAGGGAACCTTGGTGATTGGTGAATCCAAGGGAAAGGAGAAAGTCCCTGAGTTTGAGGAGGAAGCAGTAGAAGACATTGGGAAAGGCAAAGGCCCAATGAATATTGAAAATTTGACTGAGGAAGAGCAGATTCAAATAGCTGTCAAGGAGTCCATGGTGTCAGCTATGGAAAGTCAGGCAAGGAAGCTTCAAAGGCCAGGTGGTGAGTCTACAGGACTTGAACCTAAGGAGAAGGCTGCTGAAGTAAGGGGGAAGGTGACAAGGTCATCTGAAAGAAAGAGGAAGGAGCTGCAAGCCTTCAATGATTTCCCAACCAGCTTGACCTTGCCTTCAGAATTTCAATCTGATGAATCTACTCCAGCAAGGCAATCAAAGAGATTAAAGAAAACAGCCAGGATGCCTGCAATTGAAGAAGAAGAAGCTGAAGAAGAAGTCCAGGAAAGAATGCCTGAAGTTGGTGTGCCCAAACTTGCTGATGATCCCTCTAAATTATTTGAAGAAGGTTTTGGAAAAGATCCAGAAACCCAAGAGAAGCTAGCTCTTCAGAGAGCTAAAGAGAGGATGGAGCAATTGGTTGAGGCCAACAAGGCAAGGGATGAAAGAAGGGCAAATTTCAGAGCCCCAAGAAGGAGAGCTTCATACAGAAGGCTCAAACCTCAAATGCTGCAAAGATGGGACACTCAGTACCCTCACCATGATAAGTGGGTTCCAATCTCACTGAATGATGAATGGGAGGAGGCCAAGAGAAGTTTTGTATATGACTTCTATGTCATTGGGAAGTGGCTTGGAGAGAGTGTAGATGAAGTCTTTGTTCAATTCATGTTTGAGAACCACAGGGACCTCTACCAGAAGCTGTTTGCAGCAGCTGATATGGCAAGAGTTGAGTTCAAGGCCCCTGGTCCAATTCTGTACATGCCTCCTAAGTTCAATGGGAACTTGATTGATGAGGGAAAGATTCTGGAGGAGTTCATCAACATCATGAAGATGGAGAAGATGAAAATAGGCCCTAGAGGCTCCAACAAGGATGTTTCGGAGCTGAAGAAAAGGGTCTGGGCTCAATATGGCATTGCTCCCCAAGATGATGGAACTCTCTGATGGATAAGTTTATCTCTTCCCTATCCTTGCTTTTGATTGATGTTAATTGTTGTTATTCTGTTTACTTGTATCAGTTAGTGTGTCCTTTTGAATCTTTTGATCTGTAATGCTCCATGATATATAAAAGGACCAATGATTTTCTATCAAGAGATAACAACTCATTATCTCAACTAACTTGATATTACATATACTTGATTTATTGTGCTAACAGTGTCTTTCAGGAAAGTTGACCAGTTCATTGATCCTGAAGGTAAAGTATAGTATAAGTCAAGGTCCCTTTGTAATAGGTTTTGGCATCATCAAAAAGGGGGAAATTGTTGGGAATAAAATGATTTTGATCTAGATACCAAAACCCCTGAATGATGATGTACAAATCAGTTGAGATATGCTCAAGTTATTGTTCAGGCAAGTTGTCCCAGAACACTTGAGTATGTAGAATGCTTAAGTTAAAAATCTCAGAAATGTTGTGAGATTTTAGAGTTCAGGATAGTTGTCCAAAGCTACATGTTAGAAAGCTTGATAAGTATTAAGTCTTAAGGCCAAAGTTGCTGAAGCATCAGGACAACTGAACAAGTGGACAACCAGGCTGAAGAGATCAAGAACACTGAAGCTGTGCTCTTAAATGCAAAAGATCTAGACAGTTGAAGAGCAAATGATCAAGAGAATTAACTGTCAAAAGCTTACAGAAGACACATTCAATGAAGCATTTATTGCCAATCATGCCTGAACCAAGCATTGAAGACTTAGAGCATTAAAGAGTGAAGCATTGAATGAATATTGGAACATTCTAAAACTGCAGCAAGAATGTTCAGGGAGCTTGTCCCATCTGACCGTTGGTTGAGTGTAGATTCTGCCACAAATCAACCTTGGAAAGTGTGCTTATTTGGAAACTGTCACAAGTCATCTCAGCCGCATTTTTCAGAAGTCAACACATTCAAGCAACCATTGAAGACCCCTTTTACACAGTGGATAAAAGGAAGTCAAGCTACTTAGCCGTTTCAATGTAGCTGCAAATAGAAATGTTTGAAATGCTATCTCTCCAACGGATAGTTGCTCAAACATGACTATATAAACAGAAGTGATCAAAGGGATTCTGTATCCAACAATAAGCTATCAAACTCATATAAAGCTTTCAAAGGAAACCAAGCTATTCTCAAGTATTCCAAGTTTCCTGAATCACTTCAAGTCAGCTAAGCCAATCTTTGTAAACATCCTAGCTTAGCATTGAGATATCCTAAGCCTTTACATCTGTTCTCATTGTAAAGGATATCTCTATTAGTTGGAACCAAACCTCAAACCTTATCTCATTTAGTGAAGAAGAGTGTTTGTTGTAGAAGTGAGGAGTTAAGGACTGTTAGAGTGAAACACAGTCTTAACTTAGAGAGATTGAGCACTAGGACTCAGATTATCCTAGGGATCAAAACACTAAGAGAGTGTTGTTGATCAGTGCACCTTGGCACTATAAAACAAGCTAATTCCATTGTGAAGGAATTATCCTGTTCAATCAGGCAAAGTGGATGTAGGAGCTTGAGTCTCTGAACCACTATAAGCTTGTGTGTCTTTTACTTACTGCACTCTTTATTGCATTCATATTCAAACATATTTCAAAGAGTAAAACTTGTAAGTTTAAGGAAAACTGTTTTGGACAAAGTCCATGATAACTATATCTTTTCAGAAATTAACTTGGAGTATTTCTTTAAGTCAAAGCCCAACCACATTCCGCACTTAGCAACTCTTTTAGATATTTAGCCAACTGATCACTCTTTAGTAATCAGTAGGACAAGTATCTATCAAAGTTCACTCAGGCCAGTTGTGAGACAACCTGCCTGATAAGACCAGTTTTTGTTAAAAGAAAAGAATTTGCATACACAAGTGCATCCCCCCCCCATACACTTGTGTTATACTCCATCAAGGACCAACAGGATGGTTTTCCTCTCCCAAGCCTGTATTAGGCGTCACTGGTGGATTTGCTCCAGAAGGAGTATGAACTGGATCCTTCCTTCGGGCTCCCCTCGGTGAGGGATCAGTTGGCAAAGGGGAATTTCCCCCCGGAAGATTCTTCTTTCCAGAAGTAGATGTTTTATTTCCGCCACCCATTTGCTCGAACGGATAGAAATTCGTGAGAAAATCTTTCAACTCTTTCCCACAGACGGCGCCAGTTGATGTGCCAAAATTTGCACGAGAGGATTGCGTATCCTCGGGATTAAATGTCCTACTCTTCGAACACGTATGATCGCTTCGAACGTGCTGCCTTCACTCGAAATCTTTAAGAACCTGCAAAGAACACGCCGGAGGGGGGTCCGGCGTGGACACTCCGATGCCTAAGTCAGTATAGGGCTTTTCAATATCTCATAGGGATCTCAAGATCCTTAATGTATCAAACCAGTTCTCAAAGAATCTCAAAAGTGTATTTCGTTTAAAGTATATCAAGTTCAGTAATGTAAAATTGTCTAACCTGGAAATCTCCCCGAATTTACCTATTTATAGAGATACTTTCTGGAGAGGAAGTCAAGCCTTCCTCTTATTTCGGAGCTGCCCATAAGACTCGGCCCTGCAGAGTGGACGAAGTCCTCTTTTCTCTCCACTCCCTGAAGACTCGGCCCTGCAGAGTGGACGAAGTCCTCTTTTCTCTCCACTCCCTGAAGACTCGGCGACACTCCTTCTTAGTGGACTTTGTTCCCTAAGATAAAGGAGGATAAGGTCTTCCTTTTATCGAGTCTAGACCGAAAATGGCGGGATTCCCCTATATTTACGACCCATAAATTCATATCAAGACTGATTCTTCTCGCTGCCCTTCTCCAGTCGAAGCTCTCTCCAGAGGGACCTCTAGAGAGGATTCCTTATCCAGGGAGTATTACACAATCCAATCCTTTCACTTTGACCTTATCTTTTATACACGTGTCGACTTCTTATCGGATGACATTTTTAGGCCGCATCAGCACCTATTTTGGGTAATCATTGCCTATTTTTATGGCTGTCCCATTCCTCTTAAAGCCATCACCTTTACAAAGATTTAATTTGTCCCCTACCCAAAAAGTCACTTTCGAAGCATTTAATGCAAAGATTCAATTCTTGTTTGCATTAAACAATTCTAGCCCACAATCTACCTTGATAACTCCCCAGCCATAATAAGCCTTAACTTTACACCCCCCACGTTTTAATAAAATAGTTTTAAACATTGAAATCATTTTTCAACCATTGGATCATTAATTAGCCAACTCCCCTGAATTAATCCTGGCCATCCAATGTTTGATTTCCCTTTTTATAAACTGTTGAATTGCCTTAAGACTCACCAACTCATTGACATACATTCCTTTTGGAATATACTCAAGTATTAAGAAGCCCAAACCCTTTCATTCTTCCCCACGCATTCTTACAACTCTCAAGCCCTAACCAAAATTCTCAAAACCTTCAAGCTTTCTTACAGTTCTTCACTGGCACCCAAGATTAGACAAGATAAGCTTGTTGACTTCTCAAATGAGAAGTTGGATATTGACTTCCAATACCTTAGCCACAAAAACAACCTCACCTTTGAACCCATTATATCTTTTGAGAGTGAACTTCCAGAAGTTACTCCAACCTTGAGATGGCTAAGGAGAGCTGACCTACAAAAATTTATGGAGAACAAGCCTAGCTCATGCCTGGAGTAGTATATGGCTGAGTTCTTTGCCTTTCTGAAATGGAAAGGCAAAGCAACTGGAGGAGAAGTATCTACAAGACTGGCCTATGTAGATGAAGGTGAAGATGAGGAGAGCTCACACACTGTCAAATTCTCAAAAGAGGACCTAGAAGATGCCTTTAGATTGCCTTCAGAAGGAAGGAATCCAGAATCATATGGAACTGGGCATGAACAAGAAGTTGCTCAAGATTGGCTCAAAGTTCCAGGTCCACTATCTTCCACACAGCACAAAAATACTCTCAAGCCTGAATTTCTCACACTCTTTGAGGTGGTGACCAAGAGCATTCTGAGCAACACTGGCAGTCTTGAGCAAGTGAGCTTGCCAAGAATATGGATCATGGCTGCTGTGATTGATGCCAGTGACAAAGGCATCAAGTTCAATTGGAGAGACTTCATTATGGGAGAAATGATGAAGGAAAAGGCAAAGTTCAAAGTGAAAGCCCACATGAAAGTGGTGATGGAAGGGAAATTGAGATATTGCACAAGGGCAAGTCTCCTGATAGAAAGATTTTCCCACTATTCCCAAATGCAGACTTTTGCCAAGCCTCTCCCTGCTCAGAAAATTATGTTCAGGAAGCTTTCCAATAAGTCTGAGAAGAGTAAGATGTAGGTGGCCAAACCTACTGAAGAAGTGATTGAGAAGAAGCCCAAAATGAAGCCAAGGACAAAGGCAAGGGAAGTAAAAACAAGGAAGATAACACAAATTCTATCAGAAGAGGACTCTGATACTTCAGCAGAGTTGGAGAAGGTTGCTGAAGAAGGAGTAAGTGTGCCATCAGATTCCGAGGAATTAAGGGAAAAGTTCCCAATGGCAGTGGTGAGAAAGAAGAAGGGTGAAAAGAAGCAATCTGCTTCTAAGAAGAGGGTTAGGGAAGTTGTCCCAGAAGAAGAAGGAAGTGGAAGTTCTAGAGCAAGCAAGAGAAGGGCCAAGCCTTCTGAGAAAATGCAAAGCTTGCAGGACGAGAAGACATTGAGGATTGCTCTCAAGGAAAGTAGAGCTGAGAGTAGATCAAAATCCAAATCCAAATCCAACTCCCCTGAAGCAGGAACTCCTGAATCCAAGTTTCCTGAAACCCATCATTCTGAGCCCAACTCCCCTGATACCCATAAAACCCCTGAAAACCAACCTATCACCCCCTTAGATCTTACCAAGAGATATTCTCCAGAGGGAGCAGCTCAAAGAGGTCCAATTGACATTTTGGCTGATATTGCAGTTGATGAATCAAAACTGGATTCTCCTCTTGATTCATCTATGCTTCAATACTCAAGACTTCTTGAAGCTGCATTGATAGAACCCACTCCTCTAAGTAAACTCCCTTCAGGAACATTGCTCCCAAAAGCACCTGAATTACCCCTTGTTGAGCCCAATGTCCCTGAACCCAATCCTGAAGCCAACCTTCCTGAAGCTGTTGCCAACTCTCCTATAACCCAAAGTCCCCAATATGATGGAGATGAGGAGGAGTATACCTTTGAAGGTATGCTCAGAGGAGTAGCCAGAGCAACAATGGACAACTTGTATCCTAACCTTGCTGAGTTTCCAAGATTGCAAAGGGACTTCCATGATTTGAGAGCTTTAGTTGAAGTCAAAGACAAAACCATCATGGAAATTACCCAGATTATTCATGACAAAGGTGCAAGTTGGTGGCAGATTGAGGAGAGTAGACTTCTACACTTTGCAAATGTTCAGAAGACAAGATTCTTGACAGATGAAGCTATCTTTGCAAAGTTGGTTGAAGACAAGATTGCTGAAGAAAAAGATAGAATTGCTAAAGGCATTAAACACCTTGATAGCAATTCTAATGATGATGGTGATGATCCCACAAATCCCAACCCTCCTGGTCCTCAAGTGAGCAAGATTCACTACCTTACATATGCCAGAACAAAGGGCTTTGATACTTCAGAGGTGTTGACCACTGATGGTAACACAACCAAAGATACATTAGCCCATGATGGTTCATTGAGCATGAGGCACAGCTTAATGATGTTGAGGCTTCCCAAGGGGAAGCTAGTTTGGTTAAAACCTCATCAGTGTCAGCAGTGTTGGACACTAACCAGCTTTTAACCATTCAGGATGACTCAGTGGCCTTGATATGCCCAACCACTGTGATCTCCCAACAACTGCCTTCTATGATTCCTGTTGAGGATGTAGAAGATGCAGGTTTAGGTGAAGGAGTTGAAAAGGAGTATAGTCCTGAAAAACTAGACGGTGTTGAGGAGGAAAGTGAGGTAGTAATCACTAAGATAGTGAGTGTACCAAACATAGAGGGAGAGGATGGAATTAGTGAGGAATGACAGATTATTCTTGAAGTCAAATCTGAACTTCAAGAATCCCTTGATGAGAGAAGGCCTGCCCTTCATGAATGTGAGATTATCTATGAAAAGGGAGAAAAAGAAATAGTTGAAAATGAGAAGAAGACTGCTGATGAATCAGGGTCTTATGAAAAAGAAATTGAGGGAGATGAGGGTGATTTTGCTAACAAATTTCTTTTTGCAAATATTGTAGGAATAACTCTTGACCAAATCTTTGCTGAAGATGTATTTACTGATGCCCCTGTTCAAATTGATACAGGACTATCCAAAGTTGCTCTTGAGGAGCACTCAGCAAAGTTGGACACCTTGGCCCAACAGGTGGAAAATGCTCATGCACACACATCAGAAGCTTTGGATGAGCAAGGTAGAACACTTGCCTCAGTAGAGATGAGGCTAACTGGCTCAGAAGATGTGGTGTTGCCCACTATAGAAGCAAGGATCCGTGGAGTTGAATTTGGGTTGCAGACCATCTCTACTGAAGTGCAAAAGGCCAAGGAGAGCATGGACTTATTCACCAAATCTGTGAAGAAGGATCAGAAGCTGCTTCTTGACAACCACAACAAGAATGTCAAGGCTCCCAGATTAGTTGTGAAGCAGGCTATTGGAAAGAAAAGTGCTCTTTAGAAGAAAAGGGCAGAAGAAATGAGATTGGCCATGGTGAAGGAAGCATCAGCCAAGTTCTCTGAAGATGTGCTTGCCAAATCTCTGAAAGTGCAGTGGCCAACCTTACTGGCCTACTCAAGGCCAACCTTGATGCATCCCTTAGAACAACCTTGGAGGAGGTTGTTGAGAAGAAAATGAAGCATATTCTTGCTTTCCTTAGCATGAGCAGTGATAGGATGCAAACCATTCATGATGATAATGTTTATCTACTTGAGGAGATGAAGTCCCTGAATCAGGCCCAATCCTTATTGGCTACTACTATGAGTGACCTTAAGCCCCAATGTTTTGATGTTGCCAAAAAGAGGGAAAGGGAAAGAGTTAGAGCCAAAGGTGCCTTGAAGATTGGAGAAGGCAGCAAAGGAAAAGAGCAAGTGCCTGAAGTTTAAGGGAAAGGCAAGAAGGTGCTGGACATAGAGGATCTTGATGAAGAGGAGCAACTAGCAATTGCCCTGAAAAACTCTATGGCCTCAGTGCAAGAAGAAAGTGCTAGATGGCAGCAATGGCCAGGTGGTGAATCAGCAGGTTTGGACAAAGATGCTGAAGATGTCCAAATCAGGGGGAAGGTCAAGAAAGTAAAGAAGAGCAAAAGAAGAGAAGAAACCTTCACACAAACATACTTTCAAAGGACAAACATTACAAGTTGTGTAAAAACTATTTTGGACAAGTCTTTTGAAAAACAGTAAGTGTTAAGAAAGGATTTCAGAATTAAAAGGAGTTTAAATATAAAGGGCCAACCATAATTCCGCACATATAACTTCATTAGATAATTATTCAACTAAGTACTTCATAGTACTTAGTAGATTGATTATCTGAAACAAAGTTATCATACTCAGAGAAGTTGTCCAAGACAACTCTGCTGATAGGTTGTTTGTTTTAAACTGAAAAAGATTTGCATACACAAGTGCATTCCCCACCCCCATACACTTGTGTCATACTTCTTTCAGGACCAACAATAAGTAATTCATAAAGGTAACTGAAATTCGAGTCATTTTCAATGTCGCTCATAATGTTGGCCCACATACATCTCAACACTGTTTTTACATGAATTTGCTTCATTTGTGTTGCACATTTTTTTTCTTCACAATTTCATATTGATCCATCTTTTGAAAAGAGTGCATCGTAGTAGCGAACTCCGTGCCCCATAGTCACTCAATGGATATATGAATAATTTAATGCAATTTTTAATCACCTTTTGAAAAGAGAACATCGTAGTAGCGAGCTCCGTGTCCCATAGTTACTCAGTGATTTTTAAGCATCTAAATTGTGATCCCTTTTTGCATTTAAGAGATGTATGTCCAGAACAAAAAATTTTGCAACAATTTTTTTCAAGACTCCAACAACATTTACACAGAAGAATTATTTAAAATCTAACTCAGAAAAATATCCAGAAAAATTTAATAGACAATTCCATATGTTGTCTCAAATGTTTCCACATTTGATACAACATTTAGTCAGAATTTTTCAGATAGTGCATAATCCAAGAGATTTTCGAAGGGATGAAAACCTCTTATTATCAAGGGCTTTTGTAAAAATATCAGTAAGTTGTTTCTCAGTAGGAATGTATTCCAACTTCACAATTTTCTTCTCAACAAGATCTCTAATAAAATCACAATGTCTAATACTTATATACTTTGTCAAAAACTGTTGCACATGATTCTTAGATATATTAACAACACTAGTATTATCACAAAATATCTTGTTTTCATCATTCAAAGCTTCTAATATATTTTCAGGCTCAATCAAGGAATGATAACACACATGGTTTACCTTGTTGCATATGGATAACATGCATATAGGCCTTACCACATCTTCTGTGTTCATACCTAGTCTTCTTCTAGTTTGTACTCCAGTATTCAGTTCTCCAATGATTTGGTCTGATGGATGATCTTTCAAAATTCTGGTAGATGGAGTTCTCTGAGAATCATACAAATTTTCTGATAATTCTGATTTTTCAGAGAATGTTTGCTCAAATATGGCTTTATCTGAAGCAACAGTTTGAGTTTGATCAGAATTCTCAGAACTCTTTGAAATTTCAACAAGATCAGAGATATCATCTTCAATGTTTTGACCTGTAAAACTAGCATCATCATCAAATACCACATTTACACATTCTTGCACAGTACATGTTCTCAAATTATAAATTCTATAGGCTTTACTATTTCTAGAGTAGCCTAAAATGAATCCTTTATCACTTTTAGAATCAAAATTATGCAATTGATCTCTATCATCTTGAATGTAACATACACAACCAAACACATGAAAGTATTTCAAAGTTGGTTTTCTGTTATTCAAAATTTCATAAGTAGTTTCAGTGGAATCAGTTCGAATGTAGATTCTATTTGGAACAACGAAGACAACAATTAGACCAGCGAAAATTAAAAACACGAGACAATAGAATGTTCAAAATTTTGTATAGACTATAGATAAGTCTATACTGTTTCACTAAAAATATGATTAGTAAAATAAGAACCAAAAACCTCTTCGAGGTACGGCAATGCCAATTATACGGTATTGACAACCCTACAAATCTAGAATAACTTTTATGGAACAACTCCTCAATTCGGTCTATACATAAACCTTCTAGATTCAAAACTAATGTGGTAAATTACTTGATAGAGTTTACAACTAATATATCACGCGAAGAGAGAGGAAACAATAATTTTCCTAAAAATAAATACACGAATGCACTCAATAGCTTTAGTATGAGATAGCTTTTCTTCTTTCGAATATTTGAGTTGCAGATCGTCTTTTACATGATCTACAACGGAGAAGAAAACACAGATTTTCCAAAAGACTAGAAGCGTCGCGCTTTCGATAGTCTCGTAATGTATTGTGTATTCTTTTATTCTCTCTTAATTGCGTTGAGGCTGCCTCTATTTATAGGAGATAAATATTCTTCAGGCTTCAATTTCTATAGATCATAACCACATGATCTAGATAACTTTCCCCACAACTCCTAGAATTTAGGTAACTTCTTAACCTCCAAGTATGCTTGTAATTCTCTCACTTCTTATGCAATCTGCTTGACCTGGACAACTGTCACGTCTTCTAACTGCATCAAAGGAACATTAAAAGCAACATAGAAAAATTGGAGTTAGAGCGAATTATGATGTTGACCAAAGTGATGGAACATTATGCACATCACGGGTACAACATCAACAACAACATTTTAGAAAGGTTTGGAAAATCTAATTGACTATATGAAACTACCTCCGTTTTAGGTCTATACATATAATATCCTAGACGAAATAAGTATAATACATATGTTGATTGGGTCTACAACAATCTATCATACTGTTGCATCGGTCCTCTATTAATTGACCACGTTTTCAACTGCATGCAACCTTCATAGATCAGTTTTTACATGATCTATTACCTCCTCCACAAACTCCTTAAAAGTAGGAACTACCATGTATGCTCTTAACTTCTCACTCCTTGTATTTATGCAACCGCTTGACCTGATAACTTCCACGTCTTCAATCCTGCATACAAGGACATTAAGAAAGGGTAAATTATGATGTTGACCAAAGTGATGGAATATTTTGTACAACACTCGACAAACAGAGTTGCCATGAGTGTTGGATCAAAATAAGCATCACATGTACAACATCAACAAGAACAACACTAAGTTAAAATATCTACCACTTTTCAATTATACGAATTACACTTTTCATAAAACTGTCACTTTTCAATAAGAAGAACATCATTTTTCACTTAAAATATAGTATAAGTTTTTAAGTAATAAATATTACCACTTTTCACAGCTTAAAAATACACCCAAATAATTTTTAACTAAAATATAAAAGTTTTTAAGTAATAATTTCACAGTTTTAAAATACATTTTTCACTACAAAAAATTGCTCAAATAAAAAGAGGGATTAAAACCTTGCTATTTGACGAGGGATAGCACAAATAAAGACGGAATTGGCGAGGGTTGAAATCACACTCGCAAATTAGCGAGTGAAAAAAAAGTGTACTCGCCAATTTACAAGCGCTTTAGCGAGAGTACCAAAATCCCTCGCAAATTGACGAGGGAAATTAATACCCCTCGCGAAATTGCTATCAAAGTGGCGATGGTTGATTTTTTGGAAGGTGGGCGAGGGATTGCAACTTGCAAGGGAGTACATGCTATTTTAATATTATTAGATATTAATGGTTAGATATTGCTAATTAGTTTAATTGTTAAATATTGTTAATTATATAATTTAATTAGAAATATAATGTTATGATAATTTAATTATGTTATTAATTTATGTTAATTATTATTATTATTATAAATTTAATCAAGTTAAAAAATTATATTAAATTTTAAAAATGATTAATTAATTTTTAAATATTTATCTTTTAATTTCAATTTTAATGGTGTGTTTATTTTTAATTTTTGATTATTAATGATACTTCTTTATTTTTAATATTAATTATATTGAATGTGTATATATTCAAATAATTTTTACTACCAATTGATTTAATTACAAATTTAAAATATAAATATATATATATATATATACTAGGTCTTGCGAAATTCGCAGGATGGTAAAATAAATATTATTTAATAAATTTTAATATAATTATTTAAAATACATATGTATTTTATTTTATATATTTTAGAAGAAAATGAGTGAACGATAAAAAAAAAAAACTTCAAAAATTGCATAATTGGTATTATAAATAAAATTATAATTATAATTAGAAAATTTAAACGGGAAGAGAAGGGAAAGAGAGAGAGAATGGATAAGAAAGAAAAAATAATTTTAAAAATTAAACTTGGAGAAGAGAGAGAAAGATGAGAAAAGAGAAAATTGTTTTTTTAAAAAAAAAAATTCAAAATTATGTTTTAAAACAACTTAAAAGTATAATTCTATATGTGAAATAAGTAAACAAGATATAGAGATAACATAGAAAAACTTTATTCCACTTTCAAGTGTTTACTACAACATTTGCACTCCTATTTATAGGTCTCAATATAAGCTTCAGAAATTGAAATGAAAGGTCCACTATTAATGTAAATACATGAACAACCTATGAATATCAAAGGGCACATGGTGGATATTAAGAAGGAAATAAATGGACATTCATATAATATAAATATTATTCATAACACTCCCCCTTGAATGTCCATTAGATACGATCACACCTTATTAAACCTTACTAGGTAAAAATGAGAAGAAACGTGTGTTAACTCCCCCTAATGATTACATCACTTCACATCCTTAAGACGTCACATTCCAATTTTGTATCTCAATTTCTCAAAAGTTGAAGTAGGTAAAGACTTGGTAAATAAATCAGCCAAGTTATCACATGAACGAATTTGTTGCATACTAACGTCATCCTTTTGCTGAAGATCGTGGGTAAAGGAGAATTTAGGATCAATATATTTTATCCTATCACCTTTGATAAATCTCCCCGTTAGTTGGGCAACACATGCAACATTGTCTTCATATATCATAGTACATTGGATTATTTTTCACTGAGTTTAATCCACATTGTCCACAAATATGTTGTGTGACGGTATGCAACCAAACACATTCACGACTTGCCTCGTGAATTGCTAGGATCTCTGCATGGTTAGATGAAGTAGCAACTAAAGTTTGTTTAATAGAACGCCATGAAATAGTTGTACCTCCATATGTGAACAAATAACTTGTTTGCGATCGGCCTTTGTGCGGATCTTATAAGTAAACTGCATCTGCATAACCAACTAAACAAGGTTCTGATGAGATTGAAAAATATAAATCCATATTCATTATCCCTCTAAGGTATCAAAAAATATGTTTAACCTCATTCCAATGCCTACGAGTTGGAGAAGAATTATATATTTCTAATAAATTAATAACAAATGATATATTAGGCCTAAAGTTGCTAGCAAGATACATTGTGAAAGTGTGTGGAGGGATGGTATCTAGTGTTTAAGTAAAAAACAGAACAATGTTACACTGAATGGTGAGACAAATAGTGTAGCATTAACTCTAACAGAATATGAATAAGTAAACACAGTACACAGTGGAAGTCTAAAACACTAAAACCCAATAAGAACACAATGGAATAATTTTTAATATATATTTTATTAATAACAAAACCTATGCTAAGCCTTACGGCGAAAACAATAACTTAGTTCCTAAGTTACGAAAATGTCGTGTGAAATGTCTCAGTAATTACTTCAACATTCCACAAACGGAAACTACAATCGAGGCAAGTGTCTGAATCCGCAAATAGACTTAAGTGTAAGAACACTGTCTAAAAAACTAATCTGATCTATGATTCACTCTCACTCGATACAAGACTAGAACTAAATACACGGGAAGGTATGGTATCCCTCGATGTACATTAAATGATAAAACTACTGACCCTAGCTCCTAACCAGGGATGTACGCTCAGAATAGGTGTTACTCGAATAGTGCATTCTTTGAAATGAAAGACTCCAGCGGTATTTATAGAGCAATAGACGAGTTCTAGATCCTTCCATTATGAGATCCTATTTTTTAGGACCTCAACTTCCATGATCTTTTTAGATCATTCTTCCATCTTCCAGGTCGTTCTAAACTGCTCCAGACTCTTCTATCACGTTCTCCAACATTCTGGAATCTTCCAGGTTCCAGACTCTTGTAGAAGCTTCTAGAATCGTACCTGAATGTGAGAGCATTTAGTCCAACATTTAATGCAACATTTCAGAAAGGACTTAGAATAAATCAAGGAAGGTCAAATTCAGATGTTGTTGATAATGTTAAAGCATTTAAGAGTTAACAACATCTACAATCTCCCCCAATTTGACCTTTCGACTACAACACACCTGATGCACATATATTTCTATACATACTCAGTATTATGTATTTAGGTGAGGTTAACATCAAGTCTAAATACTAGTCAAGAAAATAACTGTTGTAACCGTTGGATCAAATCAAAAAGAGATCAAGAATAATTTTACTAAGATCCGTGCCATAAGATCAAGGTAATCTTATTCAAAACCAAAACAAGTATAAACAGTACACTTGTTTACAAACCATATAACTTTACAAAAATCAAAGATTAAATCAGAGTATAAGCGTATATACCAAATTAATTCTAAGACTTATGTAAGACTAAAAAACAAAGCAAAAATAAACAGAAAAACAATACTCCCTTCGTCCCATACTTGAAGGCACATTTTACCATTTTGGGCGTCCCATACTTGAAGGCACATTACCTAAAATAGCAAAAACACTTTTAAACAATCTCCTTAAAACATCACAATATTACTACAAATGCCACTACTTTATTACACTAAAAAGTAACTTTATTACTATTTATAAAGTTGAAAAGTCTTTACTACCCCCACTTTATCTTACACAATACTAATAAACAATTCATTCATTAAAATTCGTGCCCAATTCATTTGTGTCTTCAAGTATGGGACAGAGGGAGTATAACAAAGCAAAACAGAGCAAAAACAAAAAAAAACTTAACATGACTAATCCATATGCAGTAGACAATTAAAATTGTATTCTTTAGAGCAAACAATTTTAAGCCTTTTAAAACAGTAGCAAATTAAGAATATATTTTAATGCAAACAGTTTTAAGCATGTGGGACATAGATCAGAGTTAGAAAATAACAAACAAATAAACAAGGCATATTTATCTTGTAGTAAACATTTAATGATAAGAAAACAAATTAAGCAAGAAGCAGTAATCAAATATCATTAATGCAAATTAATTTAAGCAAGATAAATATAAACATCCTATCAACTTGAAATAATAAATATTGTATCAGAATAAACAGAATTTAACTTAAACATAACAGAATAACAAAAACAAAAGTAGGACTGAAAATGACATGAATTGCTATGACAATAGCAGCAGCATCAAGGTCCTGCACATGTGCAATTTGTACTTCAGTACTCCCCCTGTCTTGCAGCATCTGTTCTAGATATCACCATATAGGATTTCCATATCCTCATCATCTTCAGCAACATCTGCAAACTTCTCTTCATTAGCCTCTGGTTCCTCAATAAAACAAGTTGAAGCAAAGAGTGCAACAACATTGTTAGCAGCAGCAGTAGTTCCTCCATTCTCTACAGCATCAGGTACACCTCCAGCTTCAGGATTCAGCTCTTCAATAACAACTCCAGGAGCTCTAGCTGAAGTGGAAGGTGGTACTCCCCCTATTGTAGTGGAAAGTAGCCTGGTCCATTTGTCTTTGATGAATTGGAGCTCATCAATATGGTCCTGTAAGTGCTGTAACTGCAATAATATAAAAGATCTGGGAACAGAGAATGTGGTATCAGAATTACCACCAAAGTTCTCAGCATCTGGTGCAGCTGGTCTCTGTGCTGGTGTCGGTTGAGGTTGAGCAGGAGCTGGTCTTTGAGAAGAACTTCCAGGATTGTGCAAGGGCAGATCTTTCACTCTTTCACCAATGAGTAAAGCAGGTGAAGTGGTGTATAAAGGAACCTTACCTCTAAAAACTTCAGTCTTCTTAGGGCTAAAACCATGCATCTTCAGGTATGAACATATAAGCACACGGTATGGAAGGTTGCCTTTATCAGAAATGTCACCACTAAACTTCATCATGTGGTGGAAAATAGTCAATGTAGATGTTGTTAACTCTTGAATGCCTTAACATTATCAACAACATCTTAATTTGACCTTCCGAGATTTTTTCTAAGTCTTTTCTGAAATGCTACATTAAATGTTGATCTAAATGTTGTCGCATTTCTGGCAGGATCTAGAAGCTTCTACAAGGATCTGGAACCTGGAAGATTCCAGAACATTGCAGAACGTGCTAGACCACCTTGGAACCTTGTAGATCGACCTGGAGCATTGTAGAAAGATCTACAAAGATCATGGAAGTTGAGGTCCTAAAAAATAGGATCTCAAATATGGAAGCCTCTAGAATTCGCATATCACTCTATAAATACCGAAGGATGGCTTCATCATTTAGCGTATTCTATTCGATCAATATCCTAGACTAGTGTTCATCCTATTAGGAAATTGTGGCTCCAATAGTTTTACCATTTAGTTCATACGAAGTATCCCACCCGTATGGCTGTTGCTTTTCTTTATCTATTGAGAGTGTAATCATAGATAGGACTAACATTTCGGCAGTGTATAATTCATACACTTAGATCGTTTTTAGAACAGGGCACCTGCCTCGTTTGTAGTTTCTGTTGTGAAGGTTATTGCTGTAACATTTCACACAACATTTATACTTGAAGATAAGTATTGATATTTCGCCGTAAGGCTCACATAGATTTTTATTTATAAAATCTATGTGAAAAATATTTCCATTGTGTCTCGTTTGTTTTTAGTGTTTCAAGTCTTCCGCTGTCTACTTATTTCTGATATTCTGTTAGAGTCAGTGTTGTACTGTTTGTCTCAACATTTAGTACAACATTAATCTGTTTTTACTTAAACACTTTATACACTATACCACATCACACTTTCAGTTGGTATCAGAGCTGATACCTGACGACACTAGGTTAGATCTTTGGTTAAGTGTGTTTTTAGTGTATGTTAGTAATGGAAACACATCGCATATCCACGACACTTAGGCCACCCGTTTTAGATGGTTCGAATTATGCTTATTGGAAGCCTAAGATGCGTATGTACATCAAGTCGATTGATGAACGTGCCTGGAGGACTGTACTTACAGGCTGGGAAGCTCCAAAGAGACCAGCAGACGCAGATGGCAAAGTCCAACTCAAGAAAGAAGTTGACTGAACGGATGATGAAATAACAACAGCAGGCTACAATTCTAAAGCTTTAAATGCTATATTTACTTCTGTTGATGTTTCAATGTTTAAAATTATATCTAACTGTTCTACTTCTAAAGATGCATGAGACAGGTTGCAAGAGCATTGTGAGGGTTCAAACAGTGTTCGAAGGACTAAGCTTCGAATGTTGGGGACAAAATTTGAGAATCTCCGAATGAAGGAAGATGAAACGATTTCATCCTACAATGAAAGGTTAAGTGAGATTATCAATGAATCACATTCTCTTGGTGACCCTATTTCTAATGTTAGAGTAGTTCATAAGATATTAAGATCTGTTCCTAAAAGATTTGATGCTAAAATTTGTGCTATTGAAGAGGTAAAAGATACGGATAAGTTAAGTCAAAATGAATTAGTGAGTATTCTTAGAACTTATGAGATAAACACTAATCAAGTTGATGAAACTAATGATGATAAAAAAGTTGTTGTATTTAAAGGGGAAACATCAAACAAATCTAAGTCTCAACCTATCATTACTGAGGTTGATTCGGATGAAGAATTGCTTGATGAATGTCTCAACAATCCTAACAACATTGCCCTTCTCACTAAGCATTTTAATAAATTTCTTAAGAAATCTGTGAACAAATCTAGAAACATTCAGCCTAAGATTCAAATCAACACATCAACACCTCAACCAGAAAGGAGGAAATGTCAATTCACACCAAGACTATCAAAGAGTGAAGGTAAACCAAGGTATAATCCTGAATTTCGAAAATCAGTTCAATGCAATGCTTGTTCTGGTTATGGCCACTATGTAAATGAGTGTGCCAATACGAAACTTAAGCAAAAACTGAATTTTAGTGCTACCTTGAGTGATGATTCTGATAATGATGATCTTGATGAATTAAATGATGATGTATATTCTCATTTTACCAGAATTGATTATAATGATTCTTCAGATGATGATCTGGATGAAATAGATTCTGATGCTGTACCTGATGCTTTAACATCTACATCAACATCAGAACAGAATCACCCAGATTTACTCTGTTTTAATGGTTTGGTTGATGATGCAGGAAAAATGATTGATGACAATGCATACCAAAAGTTGTTAGATGATTGGAACTCTCAGAAACTCACTCTAAATTCCTTGAATAAAGAGAATGAGGATCTGAAAGACACAATCACTAAGCCAGAAGTTATTCTTACCAAAAGAGATCTGGAAATCTGTAACTTAAAGGAGAAACTGATCAATTCCACTTTATGTTTCAAGAAATACTCCAAAAGTGCTTCTGAGGTAAAATATGTTATAGCTACTGGTAAGTCTAATAATCATGGTTTAGGTTATGATGGTACTACTGCTTCTATTTCTGAAAATTTTAGAAAACCTGTGAAATTTGTGAAGGCAAATGTTAACACATCTGGTGTAACATCTGCACAAACAGATTCTCACAAGGTTAAGAGGAAGTTTATCTGTCATTACTGTTGCAAAGTTGGTCATATTCGTCCTTACTGTATAAAAAGGTTTGAAGAAATGAAAAATGAGAAAATGTTGCCTAAAAAACTGTCACATCCTAGGAAACAGTTTCTGAAATCTGCATGGAAACAGAAAGCTACCTGTAATGTTGTTCATACCTCCTTAAAAGTATGTCTACCTGATCTATGGTATTTTGATAGTGGTTGTTCTAGACATATGACAGGTCGTATAGATTTCTTATCTGATTATGTGACCATAAATGGTGGTAGTGTTACATATGGTGGTGGTTCGAAAGGACAGATTGTTGGTAAAGGAACTTTGAATGTTGAAGGTTTTCCTAAACTTAAAAATGTCTTGCATGTTAATGGCTTACTTGCAAATCTGATTAGCATTAGTCAACTTTGTGATGATAATTTGCATGTGAAATTTGACAAAGATTCATGCTATGTTCTTAATAAAGATGAAGTTTGTGTCATGACTGGTACTAGGTCAGATGATAATTGTTATCTTATTGGAACAAATATGTGTAACTTGTCAAAACATGATGAAAATATTTTATGGCATCAAAGATTGGGTCATGCAAATTACAGAGCAATGAAAAAGCTAATTAGAGCAGATGTAGTAAAAGGAATTCCTAAACTGAAGCTCCACAATCCCACTGTATGTGGACCATGCCAAAAAGGTAAGCAGGTAAGAATGCCGCACAAAATGTTGTCACATTGTTCTACACATCGATGCTTTGAATTATTGCAAAGAGGTATTCCTTAGTTGTGGTAGATGATTTTTCTAGATTTACCTGGGTAGAGTCTTTGAGAGAAAAATCTAAAGCATTTGCTGCATTTAAAATTCTTTATAAGAGGTTCAAAAATGTGTTTAACTTGAAAGTTGGCCGTATTAGAACTGATCATGGTAGGGAATTTGAAAACAACATGTTCAATGATTTTTGTGATAAAAAAGGTATCTTGCAAGAATATTCATCTCCCAAAACTCCACAAAAAAATGGAATTGTTGAAAGAAAGAATAGAACTTTACAAGAAATGGCAAGAGTTATGCTTACTTCCAAATGTCTAGCTAAGAAATTTTGGGGAGAAGCATTGAACACTGCATGCCATATTATTAATAGAGTTTATATTCGTTCTGGCACAAATCAAACACCTTATGAGATTTTAAACAACAAAAAACCAAATGTGAAATATTTTCATGTATTTGGTTGTGTGTGTTATATTCTGAATGATAGGGATAAACTTCATAAGTTTGATTCTAAAAGTGATAAAGGTTTCTTTTTAGGCTATTCTAGAAATAGTAAAGCTTATAGAGTTTATACCTTAGGACTAACACTGTTCAAGAATCTGTTAATGTTGTGTTTGATGATGATAAAGGTCTTACAGATGACAAAGATGAAGAAGATGTATCACAAGTCACTGATAGTTCTGAGAATACACTGAAGTCTGAAAATGTTGCACTGAATGTTAACACATCTGGGTCAACATCTACAGAACAGTCAGTTGTACCTTCCCAGAATGACCAGTATGTTCCCAAAACGAATCCTTCTTCAAGAATTGGTAAAAGTCATCCTTCTGACCAGATTATAGGTGATGCTACAGTTGGAGTGCAAACAAGAGGAAGAGTAAGATCAAAAAAGGTAGATGTGGTAAGAACAATATGCATGTCTTCTATGTGTAATGTTGTAAATGCTGAATGCTATTTATCTGAAATTGAACCTAAGAGTGCTAAAGAAGCCTTAACTGATGAAAACTGGATTAATGCTATGCATGAAGAACTTGGTCAGTTTGAAAGAAATGAAGTGTGGACACTTGTTCCAAGACCAAGTCATACTAATGTCATTGGAACAAAGTGGATATTCAAGAATAAAACTGATGAATTTGGTAATATTGTCAGGAACAAGGCTAGGTTAGTAGCACAAGGGTACACCCAAATTGAAGGAGTTGATTTTGATGAGACTTTTGCACCTGTTGCTAGGATATAATCTATTTGATTATTAATAGCAATTGCATGCTTTATTGATATTAAACTTCATCAAATGGATGTAAAAGCTGCATTTCTAAATGGCATATTGAATGAAGAAGCATATGTTGAACAACTTAAGGGATCTGAAGATCCACAGTATCCTGATCATGTATATAAACTTAAGAAAGCATTGTATGGTCTTAAAAAAGCTCCTAGAGCATGGTATGGTAGGCTTATTGACTTTCTTTTGGAATATGGCTTTATTAGAGGAGAGGCAGATAAAATTTTGTTCATTAAGCACACTGAAGATGATATACTTATTGCTCAAATATATGTTGATGACATTGTGTTTGGTTCTACTTGTGATAAAATGTTGAGTAAATTTGCTGAGGCAATGACTGCAACATTTGAAATGAGTATGGTTGGAGACTTGAATTACTTTTTAGGTCTTCAAATCAAATAATGCAGCGATGGTATTTTCTTCTCCCAGAGTAAGTATGCTAAGAACTTGGTTAAAAGATTTGGTCTTGAGAATTCAAAACCGATGAAAACTCCTATGGGATCTACTTTGAAACTTTGCAAAGATAGTGCTGGGACAGATGTTGATCTAACACTTTACAGATCCATGATAGGTAGTTTATTGTATTTAACCTCTAGTAGACCAGATATTATGTACAGTGTGTGTGTTTGTGCTAGGTACCAAGCTAATCCAAAGGAATCTCACCTGAATGCTGTGAAGAGGATCATCAAGTATGTTTCAGGTACAAGTGAACTTGGAATCTGGTACACTAAGGACACCAACAACATTTTGATTGGTTATAGTGATGCTGATTGGGCTGGAGATATAGATGATAGAAAGAGTATGAGTGGAGGATATTTCTACATGGGAAACAATCTTGTATCATGGCATAGCAAGAAACAGAATTGTGTTTCACAATCCACTGCAGAATCTGAGTATATAGCTGTTGGAAGCTGTTGCACACAACTCTTGTGGCTGAGCAAGATGTTCCATGACTATGGTATTGAGAATGGTATACTTACTATCTTTTGTGATAATACTAGTGCCATTAACATTTCTAAAAATTATGTAAAACACTCACTCACAAAGCACATTAGCATAAGACACCATTTTTTGAGAGATTTAGTAGAGAAGAATATTATTAAGTTGGAGTATGTACCTACTGAAAAACAGAATGCTGATATTTTTATAAAAGCCTTAGACCATGAGAGATTCCCTACTTTGAGGAAATCTCTTGGCATGAGCACTATCTGAAAAGAATTCGGATGGATGTTGTATAAATTTTATAAGTTGAATTTATTTCTTACTTAGTTAAATAATTCCTTTGTAAAATATCTTCGAATCTAAGAACCTTGGAGTGCAAAAATAAACATGTCTCACACCTCTCAAATGCATAAAAAGAGAATGTTATTAGCATACTAAAAGATGTACCAAATCACTGAGTAACTATGGAGCACGGAGTTCACTACTACGATGCCTTCTTTTCAAAAGGTGATATTTGGTAAAAACATCAACATATTTGTAATCCATTAAGTAAGTATGGGGCACAGAGTTCGCTACTACGATGTACTCTACAGGAACAATGGATCAATACAAATTAGATGCTATAACACAAAAAGAAAAAAATATGGTGCAACACAAATGAAGCAAATTCATGTAAAAACCGTGTTGAGGTGTTTGTAATAGTTTTGAGCACAACATTGCCTGATTCAAATTTATTTTTATTAGTTGTAATTATTTAATTATTTATTGAGATTCATTTTATTTATTTAATTAATTATTGATCCACATCTTTATTTTTTCAGATTATGCGATTTTAATTAGGCAAATTTTGGAAGCTTTTTAATTACTTAATTAAATGGATTTTTCCCACTAATTACCCATGATCTAGATTGTGGCTAATTATGTGGAGCATTATCGAAATTTTCTGGATTATTTCTTCTGTTTTTAATTTAACCTCCAACTACATAATTCTCTCTATAAATATAGACCATAAGATGCCATTCATTTGCTAATTGTGATTTCTGAATTTGTTAAGTACTAAGATTGCATAATTGATTTTTTGGTTGTATATCTCAAAGAAGTGTGTGCAAATTTTCATCCATTATCTTGAAATTCCAACCGCCTCACTTAAATGGCTGAAAGAAACTCAAATTCCTCACAAACTCACTCTGATTCGAAAACCTCATCCCACTCTCGCACAAACCCTCTCGAAATTCTTGCTTCAATGGCTTCACAAAACTCAACCTCATCGAATGCTGACTCAAATGTCTCTGCAACACCATCAACAACTGTTCCCTCTCCTCAAACCGCTCCTCAAACCGCTCCCCACATCACCAACATTCCAGAAGATGCCATTGTTGAACAGTTCACTAGGGCTGTGGAAGAAGGGTCCAATACACTGCGATCCACTGGTCATCTGCCCGTGATGACTTTTGGAGATATCACTGTGGATATCTCAAGCTATTTGGCCGAACAAACTGCCCAAATGGCTTCTGCTTTCGAAAAGCCCCAAATCGCCTGAACCTGCTGATCACGGTTCTAAAGCTGGAAATGTTGAGGTCGCTGCTGAAGAAGAAGCTGCTGCTACTTCCGACCATGAAGATGCTGAAATGGAGGACGCACATATCTCTGAAAATGGTACAAGCTCCTCACACTCTGATTCTGATGAGTCTGCACCTATTTCTTTCAAAAAGAATGTGCAGAAAGGAAAACGACAGAGAAGCCCTGTACAAAGACGAAGGAGATCAAACCGTGTGTTCACTAGAGTGGATTATTCTGAATCCATGAGGAAGAAAAAGAAAGCTGGAAATGCTGCTGATGAACCAATTCAGGTGTTCACTGATTCTGAAGAAGAGGTTGAAGCTACTGTTGCTGAGAAACCTAAGAAAGTTGTTGCTGAAAAATCAAAGAAGAAGGTTGTTGCTGAAGTGAAAGGCAAGGGAAAGGCTGTTGCTGAACCAAAAGGCAAAGAGAAGATGATCATTGAAGATTAACCTGCAAAATCAGATTCCAACTCTGATTCTGATGTGTGCTTAAGAGATATTCTGAACTCTCTTAAGAAAAATGCTGAGCAGTTTGCTGCTGCACCAGAACCTGAAGATGATGGCAGTGGTGATAGCTCTTCCAGTGCAGAAAGCAGCTCTGAGAAAAGCTCCACTAAAGGTTCCACATCAAGCTCTGCACATGATGATGACCTTGCTACTGATGATGAAGGTATTCCTGATTCTTATGAGACTCTAGAGAATAGATTAGCTATTTATTCTAAGAGAAGATTTTTGATAGAGAAGAGGATTAATATACCTGACTTTGAAAGTAAATGCATGATTAGTTTCTTAGAGGAAAGGAATTTGATGCATGCTGTGAATTTTGGTGAATATTTCTTGACAAATTGGGCCTATGAATTTTATGCTTGTATGAAAAAGAGCACTGGTAGGAGATCATCTAAGTTGTATGGGACTATTAATTTTAGGGGGAGGGATGTACCTTTTACTCCTGAATTGATAAATGAGTTTCTGCAAACTCCCAATGTTGAGGTGGATGAAGAACCTAACATGGATGTGGTAATTTCTGCAATAACTGGTGGTAGGGTAGTTAAGTGGACTAGACAGATGCTAGCCAAAGACCTCACTTCCCTACACTCTGTGTTATATAAACTCATTATCTACAATTGGATTCCAACCACAAACACTACCAAGATCACAAAGGATCAAGCTGTTCTTATGTATAGGATATATGTGCTTAAGAAATTCAATCTAGGCCTTACAATCTTCCAACACATCATGAGATTTACTGGAAAAGTTTCTGAAAAAGGTAACCTACCCTATGCTGTTTTGATTTCCAATTACTTGAGGCATCATGGTTTTGTTGCCAAGAACACTGATGTGTTAAGGGGGAGAGTTTCATTACTGGTCATTGCTCCTGCCTTACTCACTAGGGATAGAGTACTGGACTTACCTTTGACTGCTCCTGGTACTGAACATCAGCACAGACCTTCAACTTCTGATTCAATCTCTGTACTTTATGTTTAAGTAAATTCTGATACAGTTGTTGCTTATTTCTAGATGTTAGATGTTTTATTTTCCACTTATGCTTGATATACAGCTTGCTTAATTATGTTTAATTTGTTTACTGCTATTTGCTTAAATATGTTTACAGGTTATTGATTGTTTTATTTGCAGGTTGTTAATCATGCTTAAGTTAGTCTAGAGTGTTAGTAGTTTGTTTATTATTGTTTCTGTTTTTGCTCTGATTTGTTACTTTGTTTCTGTTATTTTTTTTTTTTTTTGTCTTTCTTGCTCTAATTGTTTTTGTTTAGAGTCTTACTTTAATTTTAAGTTAATTCTTCCAGTTCAACTTATGTAAATTTCTTATGTTGTGAATAAGTATACGTACTGTTTATACTTATTTTTTTTTTTTGGGTAAAATTATTTTGATCTTATGGCACGGATCATTGTAAGATTATCCGTGATCTTCATTCGATTTGATCCAACGATTACAACAGGTATTGACTTGACTAGTGCTTAGCAATGATGTTCACCTCAACTAAGTACATAAAACTGAGTATGTATAGAAATATATGTGCATCAGGTGTGTTGTAGTCGAAAGGTCAAATTGGGGGAGATTGTAGATGTTGTTAACTCTTGAATGCCTTAACATTATCAACAACGTCTTAATTTGACCTTCCGAGATTTTTTCTAAGTCTTTTCTGAAATGCTACATTAAATGTTGATCTAAATGTTGTTGCATTTCTGGCAGGATCTAGAAGCTTCTACAAGGATCTGGAACCTGGAAGATTCCAAAACTTTGCAGAACGTGCTAGACCACCTTGGAACCTTGTAGATCGACCTAGAGCATTGTAGAAAGATCTAGAAAGATCATGGAAGTTGAGGTCCTAAAAAATAGGATCTCAAATATGGAAGCCTCTAGAATTCGCATATCACTCTATAAATACAGAAGGATGGCTCCATCATTTAGCGTATTATATTCGATCAATATCCTAGACTAGTGTTCATCCTGTTAGGAAATTGTGGCTCCAATAGTTTTACCATTTAGTTCATACGAAGTATCCCACCCGTATGACTGTTGTTTTTCTTTATCTATTGAGAGTGTAATCATAGATAGGACTAGCATTTCGGCAGTGTATAATTCATACACTTAGATCGTTTTTAGAACAGGGCACCTGCCTCGTTTGTAGTTTCTGTTGTGAAGGTTATTGCTGTAACATTTCACACAACATTTATACTTGAAGATAAGTATTGATATTTCGCCGTATGGCTCACATAGATTTTTATTTATAAAATCTATGTGAAAAATATTTCCATTGTGTCTCGTTTATTTTTAGTGTTTCAAGTCTTCCGCTGTCTACTTATTTCTAATATTCTGTTAGAGTCAGTGTTGTACTGTTTGTTTCAACATTTTGTACAACATTAATCTGTTTTTACTTAAACACTTTATACACTATACCACAGCACACTTTCAGTCAATCCCAAGTTAAACTTCTTCAAAACCACTATCCTATACAGCAAGATTGCTTGATCCTTTGTTACTTGTAACACCCCGTCCCAAAATTAAATATGAAATAAAAGAAATATATGATTTAAGAGTATTTCGATTATATTAACAATGTTATTTGTTCTAAAAGATTTGATTTTCAGGAAGACAGACGAGTAATCTGATCGGGAGCACTCCTAGCACATAATAAAGAAATAAATAAAGAATAAGGTTTGTTGAATATTAATAAGTGTCGGAAATGAATGGAGTCTAATTTATAACCTTACGGTTTATTTTAAAGCTAGCTTATGATAAACTACTTAACAAAGCATAATATATTCAAATAAATAATATTGTCATGTTATCTTAATTTTAAATATAAAGATTTGATACAATTGCTTGCTTGATAATGATAAATAATAGTATCACATGTATAATAGATTCATATTCATGAAAATTACATTTTCTTGGTTGTCATGTTTTTCGTGTCTATATGATATAATGCTTTCCTTATCTGATTTTATATATATTATGACTTATTCTGATAATTTACTATTAAATAAATATTAGAATTAAAACAAACATAATATAAGCCAATCTTGAGTCAATGTTATAATTAAATAATTTTTGTCTCGAAGCGCGACGATTTCATCACCATAATTCCAAAATAAATATTTATAGCTCTCGTGTAATTTTCCGCGAAAAACTAACACAAAAATAATTAACGACTTTGAAGTAAATACCGAGTACTAATGAATACCGTGGTACATAAAATATCTACTACTTTAATTTTTTTTAACCACAAAAGTTCAGGTGGCTAATTTTGGTCCACCCATTCTTACATAGTTGAAAATCAACCACATCCTCTTTGTCTCACACTCTCGGCAAAGACACCCTCCATCTATATATATCTCCCACACTTCAGCTTTTCCATTCATCCCTCATATCAAAAAATAAGTCAACACTCTGCAGGAATAGGAATCAAGCACCAAGCAGCTACATAATCAAAAGGAATCGAAGAACAACTCTCATTTCTTCCCTTTTTTACTTTTGATCGGCTTCTTCCTCTTCAATAGGAAGCAAGTTGATTCTTCCATCTTATAGCAGTCTTCGAGAGCTCTTAACGCACCCGAGATGATTCTGGTTCGTTTCGTTGGAGGAAAGTCCATACGATCCAAGTAAAAATGAAGAACACCACCTCCTTCCTCTTAATTTGCTGCTGCCCTTTATTTCCAGGTTCTATTTTGATAACTTGTTCTTAAAAAATCTTGCAACAATCGTGAAGAACTCGATCCAACTTCATCCTTGATCGATCCCCCAGGTTCCCACACGAATTCGAATCCATATCACATCCTAAATCAAGTAAACTACACAGGTTTTAACACACAAACATTTATATGCTATTTGCGTAAATTTCGATTTCCGTTTATGATTTTCGGTACTCGAATCTTGTGGAAATTGTGATATATATGTTTTATAACAAGTATGTTATATGTTAGGTGTGTTTTATTGGTTGAAAACGTGAGTTAAGTGTATAAAATGATTTTTCAAAGTTTACAAGACAAGCTGGAATTTTGTGTTGACTGCAGTGACTTTATGAGTCCATATCTTTTAATAGAAAAATGATTTTGACTCAAAACCAAAGAGGGTATGATCTCCATATGGTAGAGAGTTTGAATCTAAAAGATGACACAAATTGACCGAGTATATTTAGAGTTATTCAATTTTTAAAATGGGGCAGTGCGCTGGGAAAATCTGGGAAAACAGAGCATTTCGTTTTAGGTTCAATACTTCGAAGTCATTTTTACTCAATATCAAGACGCGTTTTTGACAAACCAATTTATTGCTAGTAAACTTAACATAATGTAGTTTAAATTTGTTGAATAAAAATTTTATTTTGGTTATTCATTTGACGGGAATTAATTCACGAATATAGTAGAATATTCATTTATTTTATGCCTTGTAAACTACTTATCAAGGACCATTTCTGAAATTGCAAAATAATACTTCCTGTTTGATTTCCATACATTTAAACCTAATTTCTTTGGCATTCTAATGTATGTTAAGATGTTTTCAATAGTTGCAATATTTTCATAAGCGACTAGGACCAAAATCGATAAAATATATGATGCTTTTATGTGATTGAAGTTGAGTTTAGACTTAATAATCTTATTTTATATTTTGCTTCTTTTAAATTATTAAATGAAGCATGTTTAAATTATATATAAGTTGTTTCCAAATTGTTATTATTTTCTAAAGCGCTTCAATTAATATATGTTAAAAGTTTATTGTTTGTGATATTACTTGCCATGTGATTAAAGATTTTCATGAAGATAAATTGTTAAGTAAATTTAAGAATCGAGATTTCTGATAATAAATAAATATTCAAGAAATCGTGCTAGGCGAAGTGCGGCCTAATCGGAGCTCGGACGGTCCCTGTGTTACGCTTTCTAAAATCATTCAAGAAATTTGTAACTATTCTTAAAAGTTAACCAGGTGGGTGTCACTACTGTATTGCCGATGTAAATGTTATATGGACTGTTGGTGTATTCTGAATTGAACTAAACAAACATGAACATATAACTAAGAATACAAGAATAAATTATGATATACTTATTTCATGATATTATGATATGTGATATATGACTTTCGATTTCATGAAGGAGGTGGGAAGTGTTTATGGGGATTGCACGTGGTAAGTCGTTGCCAGTGTGGTCCCACTATGATAAAAGACTTTTATAGTCAACAGACTTTTGTAGTCAAGGGAGATGATGGGGATTGCACGTGGTAAGTCGTTGCCAGTGTGGTCCCACTATGATAAAAGACTTTCGTAGTCAATAGACTTTTGTAGTCAAAATATGTGATGGGGATTGCACGTGGTAAGTTGTTGCCAGTGTTGTACCCCCTATGATAAAGGAGAGTGGTAAGTTGTTGTCAGTGTTGTCCCCCCTATGATAAAGGAGATGAGAATATAATGGTGATATAGAAGGAGACGATTGGGATTACACGTGATAAGTCGTTATCAGTGTCGTCCCACAATGGTGAAGGAAATGATGAGAATTATTATCAATGATATGAATGTGAATGCAATATGAATAAAAATTATTTACGATAAAATACTAATAATAATTATTGTTGGGAATAAAATGAGAAGTGTTTTGATTTAATACCAAAACCCCCTGAGACATGCCTAAGTCAAGGATGATCATATTCTAAGAATGTTAGTACATATAACTTAAGGCTAGATGAGAAACTGAAATGTTAGGCAGCTCTTAGATATACAGATGCACTAGTTTAGGGGGAACATATGCCTTAAAGTCTATCAAGATCAAGTCCCCTCAAAGGCTCAAGTCAAATGTGTCCCAAGTCTGCTGAAATGGACAAGTATGCTGATCAAGAGTAAATGGATTGTGGATCATCACATCTGAAGATCAAGCATGCTAAATACATCATCTAGACACAACCTACTAAGGCATTCTTGCTCAGGAGGTTTGTCCAGAAGAGTTGTCTCAGCACACTTGTACCAGAATCATGTCAAGGAGATCTTAACCCTGCTAATATGGTCAAGAGTACTAATTCAATGGCATGGATACATAAGTTTCATCAATCATGCACAGAGATATCCTTGCAAAGGGAAAGAGCCAAGTCATCTGAAAAGAGCAAGCCAACTATGCTGATAAGCAAAGTCTACTGATAGTGATAAGCAGAGTTGTCCAAGTGATAAGGAATGTTGTCCTTATCTTAGGACTAATCATCAGAAGCCATGTCCATGATTGATCAAGTGAATCTTGAAGTCAGACATTGGGAAAAATGCTGCAGAATGAAGACAAAGTTGTTACAGCCGTTTATTTCCCAAATGAGGACATGTCACTATCAAGAATTTGTCTTCCAGTTTGAAGAACTCAAGGAAGACATTTATAGACATTTGGGGCTGCCTCTCCAACGGGCAAATTCTCAAATTTGTCTATAAATACAGAAGTGTGAAGACCATTTGAAAGCATCCACTATCCAACTGAACCTCAACTATCTTACAAGCTCACAAGTGCTTTTAAGCTTACAAAGAGACTATCTTAGTCTTCATACACTTCATCTAAGTTGAACCCCAATTGTATATCCATACAAAGCTTAGTGAGATATCCTATCCTTATACACTGATCTTCATTGTAAAGGATATCTCATTAGTTGGAACCTTACTTCAACCCTTATACCTTTCAAGTGAGAAAGTGAGAAGGTTGTAGTAGTAGAAGTGGAAGGAACTAACTGTTGAGAGAAGAACAATTTAGTTCTGAGTTGAGAAAGGGTACTAGGACTCTAGACATCCTAGGGATCAATTCACCAAGGAGTGGTATTCTTGATCAAGTGCACCTTGGCACTATAAAACAAGTTAATTCCAAGAGTGAAGGAATTATCCTGTTAAATCAGGGAAAGTGGATGTAGGAGCTTGAGTCTCTGAACCACTATAAACTCTTGTGTTGATTTACTTTCAAGTACTTTCATACATTCAACACTGCACACAAAACTGATCTTTCAAAGGACATATACTCAAAGACTGTGCAAAACATATTTGGACAAGTTCCCTGAAAACTGGACTGTTTGACTAAGTGATTTCAGAATTTAAAAGGAGTCTAAACTAAAGGGCCAACCACTAATTCCGCACTTATAACTAACTTAGATAGTCATTCAACTAAGTACTCAATAGTACTTAGTAGCTTGGTTATCTTTAAGAAGTTATACATCCTCAGCAGAGTTGTCCAGGACAATCTTGCTGAAGTCATACTTGGTTAAGTTTGTAAAAGATTTGCATACAAGTATATTCCCCCCCCCCCATACACTTGTTATATACTCCTTTCAGGACCGACAATTATTTCGGCATACTACCAATCTGTGTAGCAGCGTACAAGGATATCCACTGAGATTTTTATCTCACACCCCAAAACTAAATATTTTCAGGTTATGATCGAGAGGAGTCGGCGTTGCAGCAGGGATGACACAGAGTTTCCCAATAATTAAAATGCGATAAGACTTTATATGATTAATGCTCATTATACTAAGTGATATTGCTACACATTGGAGACAATTACATTCGTATGCCGAGTGACGAACTTTTCTAAAAAGTCGCTCGATGAATTTTATGTATGCTATCTTTAAAACAATTACTACTCATCATTATCTAATTTTTAAACAAATGGGCCACACTACTTCTATTGCAACCTTATAATTGTCTTTAAATTATTTCCGCTGCAAAAATCTTGTCGATTCACTTGCGTTATTATATATTTTAAAGAAATTTTTAGGTTCGATTTTTCGGTAACAAAGTGGCGACTCGAATTTAGAGTGTTCGAGCCTCAAAGGCTGCATTCCGGATTCGGGGCATTACATCACTTTGGTTGAATTGGTAGAGGGTATCAAGTTATAAAAAATCAATTTATGCAATACAGAATAAAGAGATGTAAGGTCCTTAGCCAGCATTCCATTTTTCCACCTAGTTAACAATCCTCCAATCATAGAAGCAGTTACAATATCCAAATCAGGTTCATCATCATCTAGTACTGGTTCTATTCCTAAGAAATCATTAATCAACTCTGGGGTAAATGGAACTGTACTCCCCCTAAACTGTACATTCCCATACCAATGGGAACTCCTCCTACCATTACTCTTTCTCAAACAAGCATAGAATTCATACACCCAATCAGAAACCAATGTATCACATAAACTCAGAGCTTTCATCAACTTTCTATCCTCTAAGAATTGAATCAAATTCTTACTCTCAAAATCAAAAACATGAATTCTCCTTTCCATCAACAGTTTTCTCCTAGACAACTTAGTAATTTTATCCACTAAACCATCAATATCAGAATCATCAGGTTCAGAATTACCTTCCACAAAATCTCCTCCCTCAGAGCTTGGTTCTTTATCCTCCTCAGAGCTGGATTCAGCTTCCTTTTCAGAGCTTTTGTCAGAAGCTGCACTGCTCGAATCATCTCCATCATCAGGTTCTGGTGCTGGAGCACTTGATTCAGCATGTGAGGTAGCTTTCTTCTTCAGGGCTTGCTAAACTTCCTTGAGGCAGACATCCATTTTAGAATCAGAATCAGGTTCTGGTTCTGCAGGCATAGTTCAAACAACATCAATCTTTGCCTTCTCTTTCCCCTTTGGATCAGCCTTTTGCTTGGTTGGCTTCTCAAGCACCACATGTTCTTCACTGGATTCAGAAAATACCTGAATCGGTTCAGCAACATCACCACCTAACTTCTTCTTTTTCCTCAAAGATTCTGAGTAATCAACTCGAGTAAAAACTCGGTTTGATCGTCTTCTTGGTACTGGGCTCCTCTTTCTTTTCCCTTTTTCAGCGTTCCTCTTGAAGGGAATCGGTTCAGAGTCTGACCTTGAAGCATCAGAGTTAGTTTTGTAGGATTTTTCGTCGTCCTCCATCTGAGCGTCCTCACTTTCAGATGTCTCCGCATCCGACGGCTCCTTTGAAGCAGTAACAGGGGATTCTTCAATCTCCTTCTCGTTCTCCCCCATAGAGGCAGCAGTCGGGGCCTCTGTTTCAACATTAGGGCTCGGATTTTGGGGCTTTTCAGCTGTGGATGAAGAAGGTGCAATAGTGATAACTTCTTGGGTTCGTAAGTAGTGCGAGATATCTATGGACATATCTCCAATCGTGAGTATGGGTGGATTAGAAGACCTCATCGATTGAGAAAAATTCTCAACCGCCTGATTGAGTGTAGCTTGGTTTGGAATGTGGATTGTTGTGGGAGTAGCTGGAATGGGTGTGACGATTTCGGCAGTTGGGGGTGAGTTCTCGTGCGAAGCAACCATGGAAGCTAGAGTATTGAGGTTCGAGAGGGATGGAGATGACGGTTGTGAGTTTGAAATTGGAGAGTTTGGTTTCTGTGAGTTGGTTTTCTTGTTTCCTCCTGCCATTTAAACTCAAGAATTCGAAAAGAATCACACAAGAATCGAGATAACACAAAATATCTTATAACAAATCTGCAAAAATAATAATTTACTTACTCAATTAATTAACAAAGCTTAGAAAATCACAAAATGGGAGTATTTTTAGAGAGAGCTTAGTAGTTGGAATACTGTACGTGGGAATAAGGCTTAACTTAAAGAAAATATTAGACTAAATCGATAATGCTCCACAGATTCAGCCACAAGTAAAATCATGGGTGAGTTAGTGGGGTAAAATCTTAATTAATAAATTAATTAAATTAAGAATATTCTAGAATTAATTAAAAATTAAAAAAATGCGTATAATCTGAAATAATAAAAGAACGTGGTTAGTATAATTATAAATAAATAAAATAAATTCCCACAATTAATTAAATAATTACAACTTATAAAAATATAATTGAATCATGTAATGTTGTGCTCAAGGATTTGACATACACCTCAACATTGGTTTTTCACAGGTTTTACCTATCCAATGTAGCCAATTTTTTCAGCTTTTTTTCTTTTCATTTCATTTCTTCTTTTTGTGCTACAACATCTAATTCGTATTGATCCATTGTTCCTGTAGAGTACATCGTAGTAGCGAACTCCGTGCCCCATACTTACTTAATGGATTACGAATCTCTTGATGTTTTTACCAAAATTCACCTTTTGAAAAAAAGGCATCGTAGTAGCGAACTCTGTGCTCCATAGTTACTCAGTGAATTGGTACATCTTTTAGTGTGTTGTAACATTCTCAATTTTTCAAGCTTTTGAGAGGTGTAGTACATGCCTATTTTTGCACAAACAAATTTCAGATTCAAGAATATTTTACAAAGGCATTATTCAACGAAAATAAGAAATAAATCAAATCTATAATAACTATACCACCTTAAGCTGTTGTCCCAAATGCTACCGCATTTGTGACAACATCCTCCTCAAGAATTATTCAGATATTACACATGCCAAGAGATTTCCTCAGAAATGAGAATCTCCTAAGGTCAAGAGCCTTAGTAAAAATATTAGCATTTTGATTTTCAGTAGGCACGTATTCCAACTTAACTATGTTCTTCTCCACTAAATCTCTCATAAAATGATGTCTAAGACATAGTCATGAAACATCTATATCTCCAGCCCAATCCGCATCACTGTATCCAATCAATGTGTGGTTGGTGTCCTTAGTGTATCATATCCCTAGTTCACTTGTACCTGAAACATATTTGATAATCCTTTTCACTGCATTCAGGTGAGATTCATTTGGATTAGCTTGATACCTAGCACAAACACACACACTATACATAATGTCAGGTCTACTAGAGGTTAGATAAAGTAAACTACCTATCATAGATCTATACAATGTTGGATCAACATCCTTTCCACCATTTTTTTTTAAAGTTTCAAAGAAGAATCCATAGGAGTTTTCATTACTTTTGAGCTTTCAAGACCAAACCGTTTGACCAAGTTTTTAGAATACTTACCTTGAGAGAAGAAAATACCATCCTTACATTGCTTGATTTGAAGACCTAAAAAATAATTCAAGTCTCCAACCATACTCATCTCAAATGTTGTTGTCATTGCTTCAACAAATTTGTTCAGCATTTTATCACAGGTTGAACCAAACACAATATCATCAACATATATTTGAGCAATAAGTAAATCTTCTCCATTGTGCTTAATAAACAAAGTCCTATCGACTTATCCTCTAATAAATCCATACTCTAAAAGAAAGTCCGTAAGCCTACCATACCATGCTCTAGGAGCTTGTTTTAGACCATACAATGCTTTCTTTAGTTTGTACACATGATCCGGGTATTGTGGATCTTCAAAACTTTTAGGTTGTTCTACATATGCTTCTTCATTCAATATACCATTTAGAAATGCAGCTTTTACATCCATTTTGATGAAGTTTAATGTCAATAAAACATGCAATTGCTAGCAATAATCTAATAGATTCTATCCTAGCAACGGGTGCAAAAGTTTCATCAAAATCAACACCTTCAACTTGGGTGTAACCTTGTGCAACTAACCTAGCTTTGTTCCTAACAATGTTTCCAAACTCATCAGTTTTATTCTTATAAATCCACTTTGTTCCAATGACATTAGTATGACTAGGTCTTGGAACAAGTGTCCAAACTTCATTTCTTTCAAACTGATTAAGTTCCTCATGCATAGCATTTATCCAATTTTCATCAGTTAATGCTTCATTCACATTTTTAGGTTCAATTTCAGAATAGTAACACTCTGCATTCACAATATTGCAAATAGAAGACATGCATATTGTTCTTACCACATCTACCTTATTCGATCTTATTCTTCCTCTTGTTTGAACTCCAACTGTAGCATCGCCTATGATCTGGTCAGAAGGATGACTTTTCCCTATTCTTGAAGAAGGATTCGTTTTGGGAACATATTGATCATTCTGTGAGATTACAACTGACTGATATGTAGATGTTGCTCCAGATGTGTTAGCATTTGGTGCAGCATTTTCAGGTTTCAGTGTATTCTCAGAATTGTCAGTGACATGTGATACATCTTCTTCATTTTTGTCATATGTAAGACCTTTATCATCATCAAACACAACATTAACAGATTCTTGAACAGTGTTAGTCCTAAGGTTATAAACTCTATAAGCTTTACTATTTCTAGAATAGCCTAAAAAGAAACCTTTATCACTTTTAGAATCAAATACATGAAAATATTTCACACTTGGTTTTCTAACATTCAGAATCTCATAAGGTGTTTGATTAGTACCAGATCGAATATAAACTCTATTAATTATATGACATGCTGTGTTCAATGCTTCAACCCAAAATCTTTTAGAAAGACTTTTAGATTTTTTTTTTAAGTCTCGGGTATTCGGTCTAAGGCCGACTAATCCCGGGGGACCAATCCCACCGCCCACTTGCGGGGGTCCCGTTTAAAGCCAGAGCTTTGCGCTCTGTATGGACATGGCCCCATAGAAATTGTTTGCACCTTTAAGGGTTTCGAACCTGAGAAACATGACTCTTGCCATTTCTTGTAAAGTTCTATTCTTTCTTTCAACAATTCCATTCTGTTGTGGAGTTTTAGGAGATGAATATTCTTTCAAGATACCTTTCTTATCACATAAATCATTAAACATGATATTCTCAAATTCCCTACCATAATCAGTTCTAATACGACTAACTTTCAAGTTATACACATTTTTGAACCTTTTATAGAGAACTTTAAAAGCAGAAAATGTTTCAAATTTATCTCTTAAAAAATCAATCCAAGTATATCTAGAATGTTGGGATATAAATTCACCCTAAGCCCCACTTGATGATAGAATAGTTTTGATGGCCAAAACACTTAGAGTTTATAAATGTAATAGGATCAGCTGACTTGTATAGAACAGCTTAGACTAGTCTTGTGTGATCAACTGTATTGATATCAGCTGATCAGCACAATCCTGGCTTACATGCCTATCCTCAAGATGAGAAGAGTAGAAGACATGAAGACTAGAAGATCCTTGAAGACCAGATAAGTTAAGGTGCTTGTATACCTACTTATCTGATGGAGTCCCAGATTGAAGATGGCCTAAAAGCAGTACAAAGAATTTCCACATCAGAAGAGTGTTACTCTACTGATATCAGAAGACAGAAGACCTAAGGCCAGAAGAGTAGTCAGAAGACTAGTAGTTCAGATCAAAAGACTATGTGCTCTTCCAGGACTCGGCTGATTCCTAAGTCATCTTGCAATTCAAACGAAGACCTACCTTATTTAGAAGATTGACATGATCCCAGGATTGAAGCAATCAAGCGGCTGGAATCAAGGAACCAAGCTATTATGGAAAGATTGCTCAAACGGCTAGTTGCAACCAATCTCCATTATAAATACAAGAGGATGAGAAATCACAAAAAGAAGTCACAAGAGAGAATTCAACAAGCCAAGCAAGCAATCAAAGCTAAAGCCATACTGTTCTAAGAATTCTCAAAAGAGCCAGAAACCATTAGATTATCTATAGCTCTTAAGTGATTTCTATCCAACCCTTAAGAACCTGAAACCTGTTCATATTGTATATCAATTGTTTTAGGCACAGTGGTTAAGCAAATTATAAGCTTGAACCATTAGTTGGATACACTTCAAAAACCCCAAACCCTCACCGAAAGGTTAAAGTTTTTGAACCCCTCAAAGTGCAAGTGCTTACAATCACTTGTGGAGACCGTAGCTGTTAGGACGGCTCAGATCTCAAAGTCCTAACCTTGGGACTATAAAGGTCAAGACCCTTGTAATTTTTGGTAAATTAAAGGGATTAAACATCACGTGTGGACGTGAGAGTGGACGTAGGAACGTATATCCGAACCACTATAAATTACTGTGTTATTTACTTTCTGCACTTTACATTTCTGTCTTTACATACATTATTATATAGTGCATACTGTGATTTCAACATTCTTCAAAACAAGGCCATAACTTTCAAACCAGCATCAGCTGAGTATTTTCATTAAGCAAAACAAGTTGAACACTTTCATAAGAACTATAAGAACGAGTCTAAACCAGGCCTACCATAATTCCGCATATAACCTCCTCAGTCAGATCACTATAGTCATCTGGACCAGCAGACTTGCAGTCCAGTTGACATAGCAATCAGAAGAGGTTCTCAACTCTGTTTGAAAAAGTTTTAAAGTCTATTCACCCCTCCCCTCTAGACTTTAATCCCATTCACTACTCGTTCAGGGACCAACAAGTGGTATCAGAGCAGTGGTTCTAACGGACTACTGTCTCTAGATTATCAGAAGACTTGAGGGAGTCTTTCTGTAGTCCTCTTGAACAGATCTATTCTTTTGAAAAACTTGTTTTTGAAAACTCATACAGCATGAGTGCTAACATGCGAAAGTTGCCTAAGTTTTCAGTTGAGGATTATGATTACTGGAAGATCAGGATGAGGAAGAATCTCACATCAGTCCACTACAAGATGTGGTCTGTAATCACAGAAGGTCCAATCACCATCATGACAGTCAACGCTGCAAATGGTGATCCAGAAGTCCCAGTTGGAGAACTGGTTCCCAAGCCCATGAAGGATCTCACACCAGAAGAGATGAAGCAATCAAATCTTGATAGCATTGCTCAAGATTACATAATGCAAACTCTTCCAAATGAGTACATTGCAAAGGTAATCCACTGTGAATCAGCCAGAGAGATGTGGGAAGCATTGGCACTTCTCTGTGAAGGAACTAAGCTGATTAAGGAATCCAAGTTGTCTACAGCAGTCAAGAAGTTCGAACACTTCAAGATGCAACCAGAAGAGTCTATTGATCAGCTAGACAATAAATTTACCAAGATCATCAATGAGATAGAATCTCTGGGCAAGAAATATACAAATAGAGAGAAAAATCTAAAGATTTTAGACTCTCTAACCAAGAAATGGAGACTCAAGAAGACCATCATCAAAGATACTCAAGATATCAAGAAGTGGTCTGCTCAAACTCTATTTCAGAACCTAAAAGCTCATGAATATGATCTGGAAAGAGAAGAAAACTCAGGAAGTGATGAGCCAACTGCAACCCCATCTACCTCCAAGACTGTAGCCTTCAAGGCAGCCAATACAAAAGCTGCAAGTACCTCATCTGGCAAGACCTCTCTGAAAACAGAAGACTGTGAAGGATCAGACATGAGTCTGAAGGAACAAATGGCTCTTATGATCAAGAGATTCGAAAGGATGAACACTCTCAACAGCAAATATAGAAAATTCTATAGAAACTACAAAGATAGAAGAGCAAGTTCACCCTCCAGAGGTTCCAGAGAAAGAACACCAGAAAGACATCCTAGAAAGGATGTGGAGTCATCTGACAGCCGAGGATCTAGAAGAAGAGATGCCACTCCTCCAAGGAAAGGCAACTCAAATCAGAAATCTGGATCATGCTTTAATTGTCGCAAACCAGGACACTATGTCTATGAATGCCCTGAGCTGGATTTGGACGACAAAGAAGAAAGAAGGACAAGAAGAACTTCAGACAAGAAAGCTATGGTAACTGAAGACTCTGAATATCAAAGTGATGAACTCCCTACATCACCAGACTGTCAAATCTTCTCAGATGATTCAGATGACCTAGCTATGATGGTCATAGGTGAAAATGAGGTAAACTCCTATACTACTACTTTCCATTCACCTATTTTTTCACAATCAGATGAGATAAACTCATCTGAAGGCGAATCAGAAGACACCTATTATCAATCTTTAAGAAAGGTAAAAGGTGATCTGGATATTGCCACTAGATCTTTTATAGAAGTGGAAGAGGAGAACAAGGATCTAAGGAAAGAAATTACTAAGTTGAAAAAGACTAAGTTTGATAACACCCCTGAGTTGGTCACAATGAATGAAAGATTGACCAGAGAAGTGGAGCTTCTTAAGGAAGAAAATACCACAATAACTCAGTTGTATGAGGGGATGTTACAAACTCAAGCTTTAGAAACTAAGGAACTTCGTTCACTACAATCCAAGTTCGATGACCTCTTCCAAGCACACAAGCTCTTAGAAAAGGAGAAGGAATGCCTAAATCAAAAGATATCAGAGTTCAATAAAGCTTCTACTACTATTGAAAGTATCTCTGAGTATTATAGATCAAATGGCAATAAGATGGGTTTTGGCTATGAACTTAATCCATCTACATCCTCTCCAGCTGGGGGTAGTACACCTAACAAGTGCACTACTCAGACACATGAAAAGGGTGAGTGTTCTAAACACAATGAACCTAATATGAACCAAAAGGCATCTGTACCAGCTAAGGCTAACCATTCCAACACCAAACATGGTAAAAGAAAAGTTAACCCCAAGCCTGTACAGAGGAACAACAAACAGCCTAGACCATCTCGCTTGAGACAGTCTCAGCTGTATGCTGCTCCAGCCAAGAAGAAGAAGTCTTCTTCAAACAAATCTGTTCTCTTTGCACCCCTATCTCTTATGATATTGTGAGAACAGAGGAGTATGGTCCATATAATCGTGTGCATCGACCAGCTAATGCACCTAGGCCGAATGTAACTAGTCAAAAGATCATGTATGTACACTCCTATAAAGGGTAAGATTTGGTTCTGTGATGCCCGAGGGAAACAACTCAAGTGTTCAAGGTTGTTCAAACGATCAATGTATATGTGGGTTCCCAAGGGTAGTACTAACACCCAAGGACCCAAAACAAAATGGGTACCTAAGACTTAACCTTTCTTGCAGGAAAGGAGGGACCTATACAGAAGAGGAGGTCTAGCAGAAGAAACTTGGTACATAGATAGTGGATGCTCAACTCACATGACAGGAACCAAAGCCCTGCTGACCAACTACATAGAGAAGAAAGGTCCAAAAGTCTTCTTTGGTGATAACGCGCATGGTAACACAAAAGGATATGGCACCCTGAAAAATGGTGACATTGAGGTACATGATGTATCATATGTAGAAGGTCTTAAGTTTAATTTATTATCTGTTTCTCATTTCTGTGACACTGGTTATTCAGTTAAATTCTCTAAGGATGAGTGTCTCATAAGTGATAAAAGAACAAAACAAAACCTTCTAATAGGATCTAGAAAGGGAAGTATGTATCTTGCAAATTGGAACAGCTGTCCTAAGGATACATGTCTGCTTGTGAAAAGCCCTAAAGATGTCAGCTGGCTATGGCACAAACGCCTTAGTCATCTGAACTTTAAGACTATGAACAAGCTAGCAAGGGAATCCTTAGTTGATGGTCTGCCTAATGAACTCTACTGTAAAGATCAGGTATGTGATGCATGTCAACAAGGAAAGCAAACAAAGGTCTCCTTCAAGACCAAGAAGACAACATCAACCAGCAGAGTTCTTGAATTGCTTCACATGGATCTCTTTGGACCTATCACTCCAACCACTCTAACTGGGAGGAAGTACACTCTTATTGTTGTAGATGACTATTCCAAGTTTACTTGGGTTATCTTCTTATACAAGAAGAGTGAAACACAACAGAAGCTCCCTGAACTATTGAAGAGGATCCAAGTAGAGAAAGGAGAACCAATTGTGAAAATTAGAAGTGACAAAGGCACTGAATTCATTAACTCTTATATTATTGCTTATTGTACTTCTAATGGTATTCAGCATGAGACAAGTGCAACAAGAACACCACAACAGAATGGTGTAGCTGAAAGAAGAGTTAGAACACTCAAAGAAGCTGCAAGAACACTCCTTGCTGAGTTCTCCACTCCTAAGAAGCTATGGGCAGAAGCCATCAACACAGCTTGCCACACTCAAAACAGGTCAGGTATTCACAAAATTCATGAGAAAACCCCATATGAACTGTGGAAAGGAAGAAAACCTAGAGTATCTTACTTTCATATATTTGGTTGTAAGTGTTTCATTCACAACAATGGGAAGAGTAAGTTGGATGCTTTTGATGCCAAAGCAGATGAGGGGATATTCTTAGGATACTCCTCTACTAGCAAAGCATTTAGAGTACTCAACAAACGAACCCTTCTTGTGGAAGAAACACCTCATGTTGTTTTTGATGAATCCTGTGAAAAGAATGCAGTAGAAACAAACTCAGCTGCAGATCAGATGAGACATCTAGTGATCAAGCCCAAACCAGATGAGTTCGTTGAAGTAAATGAACCTTTTCCTGAAGAACCAGAGGAGGATAAGCCTCATAGACCTGTCACTAGATCTCAAACTCAAGCAGGGCAAGCTGACCAGAATCAAGATGCACCAATCCCAAATGCTAGGGGGAATGATCTCTTTGACACACAGGATACAGATGATGATCGACCAAATCAAGTCAACCCTCCTGATGGCACTAGATCAGATGAGAATCCAAGCTCATCCAATGCAGATACTCCCGTGAGGCATACATGGAGAAACAATCATCCATCAAACCTCATCCTAGGAGGAGCAGACTCAGGTGTCAAGACCAGAAGACAACTGAATCAGAACTCACAATCATCTATGTTCTGCTGGTGTGCCTTCCTATCCAACATTGAACCAGCTGACATAGAAGAAGCAATGACAGATAGCAATTGGATTACTGCTATGCAAGAAGAACTAAACCAATTCGAAAGAAATGAAGTCTGGGAATTGGTAGATCGTCCTGAAAACCACAATGTAGTAGGAACAAAGTGGGTATTCAAGAACAAGAAGGACGAAAATGATGTGATAACTAGAAATAAGGCAAGGCTAGTTGCAAAAGGATATTCATAATCTGAAGGGATTGACTATGATGAAACTTTTGCTCCAGTAGCCAGATTAGAAGCCATTCGACTGTTTCTAGCTTATGCATCATATATGGGCTTCAAGGTATATCAAATGGATGTCAAGAGTGCTTTTCTAAATGGTATTCTGATAGAAGAAGTATATGTAGAGCAGCCTCCAGGATTTGAAAAAGGTGATCAAGTATATCGACTGAAGAAGGCTCTCTATGGTCTAAAACAAGCCCCTAGAGCTTGGTATGACACATTGTCACAATTCCTACTTGACAATGGATATACTAAAGGCAAAGTTGATAGAACTCTTTTCAGAATACAAGAAGGAGAAGACATTCTAATGGTGCAAATATATGTAGATGATATTATATTTGGATCACCCAATCAAGAGATGTGCAAGAAGTTCTCTGAACTTATGCAAGGAAAGTTTGAAATGAGCATGATGGGCGAGATGAATTATTTCCTAGGACTTCAAGTCAAGCAGAGTCCAGAAGGGATCTTCATCAACCAGTCCAAGTATACCAAGAGCCTATTAGAAAGATTCAAAGCTCTACAAAGCAAGACTGCAAGGATTCCAATAATAACATCTTTTAAAATGGAACCAGATGAGTCTGGTAAGGCAGTTGATCAAGCTGAATATAGAGCACTGATTGGATCTCTACTATACCTTACAGCTAGCAGACCAGACATAACATTTGCTGTAGGAGTATGTGCTAGGTTTCAAGCAAACCCAAAGCAAAGTCATCTAGAAGCAGCAAGGAAGATTCTCAAGTACCTAAAAGGAACAGTCAACCTAGGACTATGGTACCCTGCTGATGACAATCTAGAATTGAGTGGCTATTCTGACTCAGACTATGGAGGATGTAGAATTGATAGGAAATCCACATCTGGAACCTGTCAATTTCTAGGCAACAAGCTGATATCATGGTTCTCTAAGAAGCAAACCTCAGTTGCAACCTCCACCACTGAAGCAGAATACATGGCAGCTGGTAGTTGTTGTAGTCAGCTGCTCTGGCTAGTTCAACAACTCAAGGATTACAATGTAGAGGCAAGAGAAGTCCCTATCTATTGTGATAGCAGCAGTGCCATTGCCATCACTCAAAATCCAGTCCTCCACACAAGGTGCAAGCATGTCGACATTCGACACCATTTCATTAGAGACCACCTTGAAAAGAAGGACATCAAGATGGAGAAAATTCACACAGATATCCAAAGAGCAGACATCTTGACTAAGCCCCTAGCTGAAGAAAGGTTCAAGACCTTATGCTACAGCTTAGGACTCCTGGACCCAAGCACATGAAGAAGGAAAGATCAGCTGAAAACCTCAGCTGATCCAAGTGCAGCAAACTAGGAGGATCAGATGAGGTGAATAGACACCCTCATCTTCAGGTAAGTCCTTTCCCAATGAAGACAAATAAAGCTGAGGGAAAACTTAGAGTAATATAATCAAGGGGGAATCAATGATACCTTAAGAATCCTTGATGAAATACTCTAAAATCTGCATTGCATATCATATATATATACAACAGACTTGAACAGACTTAATTGATTTCTTTACTCTAAGCAATGTATAACTATGTATATTAATAAACTATTCTTCATAAAATACTTTATTCATATACATATATACAGTATACTATTGAGTTATACTTGGTTGGATTAATACACCATCCTCACCGACTCAACAGTATGCATGCACTGTACGGATTTCAAATAACTCTTGCTCAAAATTTATAATCTCTGCATTCCATAAGATAAAGTCTGAATATCTTTAAATGTGAACCCTTAGATCAAGAATCTCATTGTTGATCTTAAGAAGTAACTTTTCAGAAATTCAGACCTATCAACTCTATAGTTTTGTCATCTTTCACTCCACTACCTCATTTCTACCCCTATAAAAGGAGGAAGTTATGAGAACACCTAAGAACACAAATCACTAACTATTATTTTCTGTTCCAGGAATGGAGACAATAGAAAGAAGAGATGGAATGGAGATCATCCTTCAACCAAGGTCTTGGGTGAAGGAGATGAAGCTTTGTCCAGAAGATGAAGATGATGCAGATCAGCACACTTGGCTCACTCAACATGAGTATGCCTATGAAAACTAGAGGAAAGAGAGACGTCCTTATTGAAAACTAGAGGAAAGAGAGATGGAGAAGACAAAGTAGCAAGCAAGCAGAGCTTCTTCTCCAGGGGGAAGTTCTACATGGAGAGCTGGATATCAAAAGCTACTGTGTCTAAACAGAACATGAAGGCTAAGTCCATGGCCCTCTCTTCGACTCCATTGAAGCCTCTTCCAATCTTCCTTTCTCTTTAAGAGAAGCGAAGAAATTCAAAAAGGACACTTCAGTTGCTACAACCCATCTGATGATGAGGAACATCAGATGGTAAGGGCAATCTGAACCAGTGGGATATCATCCAGGCTAATCAACATATTGATTTGATGGTCCTACATGGCTCAAAAATAGAGCTGGAAGATCCATCAAACCAGGTTGGATCACCACTCACAATAAAGCTGGAAGATCCATCATCCAGGTTGGATCATCACAGCAGCACTGAAGGATCCATCAAGCTAGGTTGGACCTTCAAAGCACAGAAGATTTTCTCAGCAAATCTCAATCCTCCACTTAGCTGATCAGAAGACCAACTCAGCTGACCAGAAGACTTTCAAGGAAAATCAGCAGACCTCTTGAAGAAATCAGAAGACTTCACTCTGCTGATCAGATCACTTGATTTTAGAGTTTAATGACTATCTTTGATCATGTAATTCATTCTAGATTTATTCCTGAATGTAATTAAACAAATTGGCCTATATAAGGAATGTAATTCACTTATAAAAAACAGTCTTGATGATCAATTCTTGCCACAAAATTAGTCACAACGGCTATTTTTGGTAATGATGTCATTAATACTCAATTACCAAATTGCCAGCAAATCAACTGTTGCCACATGGCAAATTCAGCCGACAAATTTAAAGAAAGGCCCGAAATCAAAAAGAAGGAAAATCTTGGGCTCTACTCCACAATTAAACCCAAATCTGACCGTTAGATCAAGAATTGGTGGAGTATATATACACACCCTTAAACCTCTTCCAAACCCTTTCGCTCACATTACTCAGTTGCTCCCAATACTCTCTCGTTCTGCAAATTTCTTTCAAGCTCTCAAAACCTAACACTCAAACTCTACTATGGCAATCATTGAAATTTACGACGAGAAGACCAAGAGCACTGGCACCTTGGATGCTGCAAAGTGGTCCAAGGAAGGGAAGATGTTCACAGAGAATGCTCTGTTTTTCAAGGGCAAACACAAAGAAGAAAACAAGGAGATCCTTCTTCGCTGCATCAACCTCAACCTGCGAGATTTTCTAGAAGCAGCACCCACCAATGTCTATGAACAAGACGTGCTGACTTTCTATGCAAACGCTGTGATGAAGGGATCTTATGTAGAAAGTGTCATGGGTGGACACAAGGTCAAGGTAACAAGGGAAATCCTTCAGGAACTGTTTGGTTTGTCAAGGGGGAAGATCAATATCTCCAACTATATTATGGGTAAGGAGAAAGAATACATGGAGATGTTCACTGATGGAAGAATCAAGGCTATTGATGCCTCCGAACTCAAGAAATCCCAACTAGAACCTAAGTTTCAAACCCTGATGGATATAGCAGGCAAGATGCTGCTAGGTAACACATTCAGTCATGATGCTGTTACTACTCTAAAGGTTAGAGTTATGGCTGCAATCTGGGATCAGATTGATGGAGACTGGCAAGGGTTATTCTTGGATAGAATCGCCCTTGAAGCCAAGAAGGTAACTTTGGACCTTCAATCAAGAGAATGGAAGGTGACATCAACAGTCAGCTTTGTCAATAAGCTGAGCATCATCCTTCCAGAAGTGCTCCCAAGGAAATACAAGATGGGACCTCATAAGACCTTCCACATCTCCAAATATTACTTAAGGAAGGAAGCTCTTGCTGAGGCAACAAGGTTGAAAGAAGAGAGGAGGAAGTTGTTAGCTGAAGCATCTTCCAAAGGTGTTGTTGAAGAGGCAGAAGAGTCTGCTCATGACTCTGCTGCTGAAGAGGAAGAGGAGCCCTCCAAAGAAGAGGCTCAAAAGAAGACTGCTGAGGATGATGATGACAATCAGACCTTAGCACAAAGAAGATATCTGATCAGATCAGGGCTCATCTCCCCATCTGATTCAGATGCCACTCCCACTGCCTCTCCTTTGAAAAAGGCAGGTACTTCTAATCCTTCTCTCACTTTCACACCTTCTAAACTATCAAAGGGCCAGAAGAGAAAGAAGAACACTTCTTCTTTCACCAAGAAAGCCAAGAAATCCAGGCTCCCTACTCCAATGAGCATAGCCCCTATTTCATCCTTCAACCCTTCTGATGAGTCCAACCCATCTGAACCTCCAAACACTGATACCCAAATCCCTGCTGATACTCACATAGCAGAGGAACAAACTCAGACTGAACTAACCCTTGAACCCCAACTGCCTAACCCTGCTGATGTTCAACCAGCAGACACCCAAACACAGACCACTCTCCCCACTGATGATCAAACTCAGATCACATCCAACACCCCTGCTGACACTCAAACAGCAGATATCCAAGATCATCAAGCTCCACCATCTACTGATCTTCCAGTAGAAACTGAACCAGACCAGCAGACCCAAAACCCTGCTGATGAATAAATCACTGAAGATCAATCCCAACCTCCTACCCAACAAGAAGATATCACTTCCCAAATCCCTGCTGATACTCACACAGCAGAGGAAAATACCCCAACTACCCAATCCCCTATCCTCTCTGACCCATCTGCTCCCGAAGACATGGCACCAGCAGACATGGATCAAGCTGGCCCTTCTCAACCTCAGTTCAGAATGGTGCACTACCCTATGTGCACAAAAGAGAAGATAATGAGGATGAAGATAGCCAATCTGCTCAAATCTACTACACCTCGAGTTGATGAGGATTCGGTCCAGTTTGAACAAGTGCTTAGGATTTGCACTTGGATTGAGCTCAAAAGAGATGATGTGGATGAACTTCTTGAGGTCATGGAAGGAATGGGAGGAAAGGAAAACTTCCTCGACTGGGAGATGGAGCAAAAGGAAGTTGCTCAAGTTCGATCTTTTGCTCAACTGCTATCAGACGAGGCACTGACTGCAGTTTGCAACCGGATTCTAGGAATCCCCACAGTTGATGTCTCTGTCCCAGAAGGCTCATCGGATAAGCAGACAGCTGAAAAGACATTGGTAAATGACTCAGCTGCACCTACCTTGGCAGAAGACTCGGCTGCACCAGCCTTAGTGGGAGACCCAGTTGCAACTACCCCTGCAGAAGACTCAGCTGCCCCTGCAGAAGACTCAGTTGCACCAACTGATAAAGAAGTAGTCAGAGTACCAGCTCACTTCAAGCCTTCAGAAGATCTGACTCACTTCATTGATCAATCAGAGGATGCAGGCAGACGAATCATGACCCATCTGACTAAGGCCACTACCTGCTACCTCAATGAGGAGTACCTATCAGCCGAAGAAAGAGGCAAAGCAGTAATTGTTCATTCAAAGCCTCAAGGTACAACCTCTACTTCTACCCCATCTGTTGATCAAACAGCAGACATCTGCTCCCAAGTCAAAGCTGCAATAGATTTGCACTTTGAGAAAGGCTTAGGCCTGCAGCTAGGAAGGTATGTTGAGAAAGCTACAAGGGAACAGAAGACTCGTCTCCGTGACCAGATTCTTGACGTTGAAGACAAGTTTGGTGAAGCACTTCATCAGCAGATAGGAGAATACTTGAGTACCTATCAGAAGTTGTCAGCTGACACCTCCAAAAGGTTTGCTGATTTTTACACTGATGAGATGCACCGCATGGAGACCACCTACAAGTCAAGAATTGACGAAGCTGAAGCAAGAGCCACTGAAGGTCAAGCCCTTCTTAAGGCAGCTGCGGAGGAGAATGAGAAACTGCAGACTCAGCTGAAGGAGACAGCAGCCAAGTTGGAAGCACTTACAGAAAAGCTCGAAGCTGCCTCCTCCACCAATTCTCTATCTCATGTCGTGGAGCACAGTATCTCCCATATTACTGCTGTCAACAAGGTCAATGCCATGGCACTGAAACAAACTCTGAAAGTGGAAATCATGAATGCCATGAAGCCTTTTGCGGCTGCACTTGCTGAAGCCAAAAAGGGGGAAGATATGTTGATAAGAGCTCTTGAGAAATCAGCTGCACAACAAGCTGTAATGGTAGTATCTCAAGATGAGCTGAATGAGACCTTGAATGGTTTAAAGAGCAAAATCAAGAACAGGCAAGAAAAAGGCAAGGGCAAAGAAATTGCTCAAGAAGGCACCCAAGCTCTCACTCAAGCTCCTGCCAAGTCTCTTCAGATCACTGATTCTGAAGAACAAGTTCCTGAGAAGAGAATGACAAGGAAAAGGAAGGCAGATGAGCAAGCTCAGTCAACTCAGTCCAGCAAGAAATCAGCTCCAGCAGAGCCTACTGCAGAAGAGAAAGAGGCTCTAGAGTTGAATAAAAAGAAGTTGCTTGAAGCTCAAGAGCTTAAGCAAAAGAAGTTGAATGATGCGAAGGCAGTCAAAGCCAAATTTGAAAGAAGAATTGCCAAACTCAGGAAAGCAATGAAGGACAAAGCAAAAGAAGACAATGTCCTGGTGTTTGATAGCAATTATGTGGACTACTTAGCCCTTCAAGATGAGCTACCAAGATGGTATCCCCTAAAGAAGAAGTGGCAAATTCAACACCACATAGTAAGGAAATTTGGCCCTCTCCCAACTTATGAAGATGAATTCTTCTAGTTCAATCAGTTCATGAACATTGAAGATCCAGTGTTCTGGGAAGAAATTGTCAAGACATCCAAAGGACTTGACAACTGCAGAATCATAACTCCTGAAGAACCCAAATGGGATGCACCCCTTCTGGATTCAGGAAGAGCTAACATGATAGAAATCAAAAGGATTCTGTACAAGATCTATGAAGAGGAGAATGTTACAGATGTGCAGCACATGGAAGAAGTTCGAGCTCGTCTGTACCTTGCCTACCGCATTTGAAGATCAGAAGACCTGATGAAGACTACCCTAGAAGTTTAAAGAAACTATTACTTGTAATCTGTAAAAGTTCTATCTATATTCAAGTTCTAGTTCTTTTTGCTTACAAGACAAACTCTCATTGTCTTCATCAGATACTTCATGTCTTAGCATGTTATAAACTCTTATCTTAATTCATTAAGAGCACTTATCAAGAATAGTTTTGGCTTCATCAAAAAGGGGGAAATTGTTGGGATATAAATTCACCCTAAGCCCCACTTGATGATAGAATAGTTTTGATGGCCAAAACACTTAGAGTTTATAAATGTAATAGGATCAGCTGACTTGTATAGAACAACTTAGACTAGTCTTGTGTGATCAACTGTATTGATATCAGCTGATCAGCACAGTCCTGGCTTACATGCTTATCCTCAAGATGAGAAGAGTAGAAGACATGAAGACTAGAAGATCCTTGAAGACCAGACAAGTTAAGGTGCTTGTATACCTACTTATCTGATGGAGTCCCAGATTGAAGATGGCCTAAAAGCAGTACAAAGAATTTCCAGATCAGAAGAGTGTTACTCTACTGATATCAGAAGACAGAAGACCTAAGGCCAGAAGAGTAGTCAGAAGACTAGTAGTTCAGATCAGAAGACTATGTGCTCTTCCAGGACTCGGCTGATTCCTAAGTCATCTTGCAATTCAAACGAAGACCTACCTTATTTAGAAGATTGACATGATCCCAGGATTGAAGCAATCAAGCGGCTGGAATCAAGGAACCAAGCTATTATGGAAAGATTGCTCAAACGGCTAGTTGCAACCAATCTCCATTATAAATACAAGAGGATGAGAAATCACAAAAAGAAGTCACAAGAGATGTTGGTCCTAGGTGGAGTATAACACAAGTGTATTGGGGGGGGGGGGGAATGCACTTGTGTATGCAAATTCTTTTCTTTTTTGACAAATCTGGTCTTATCAGGCAGGTTGTCTCACAACTGGCCTGAGTGAACTTTGATAGATACTTGTCCTACTGATTACTATAGAGTGATCAGTTGGCTAAATATCTACAAGAGTTGCTAAGTGCGGAATGTGGTTGGCCTTTGACTTAAAGAAATACTCCAAGTAAATTTCTGAAAAGATACAGTTATCAGGGACTTTGTCCAAAACAATTTTTCCTTAAACTTACAAGTTTTACTCTTTGAAATATGTTTGAATATGAATGCAATAAAGAGTGCAGTAAGTAAAAGACACACAAGCTTATAGTGGTTCAGAGACTCAAGCTCCTACATCCACTTTGCCTGATTGAACAGGATAATTCCTTCACAATGGAATTAGCTTGTTTTATAGTGCCAAGGTGCACTGATCAACAACACTCTCCTAGTGTTTTGATCCCTAGGATAATCTGAGTCCTAGTGCTCAATCTCTCTAAGTTAAGACTGTGTTTCACTCTAACAGTCCTTAACTCCTCACTTCTACAACAAACACTCTTTTCACTAAATGAGATAAGGTTTGAGGTTTGGTTCCAACTAATAGAGATATCATTTACAATGAGTACAGATGTAAAGGCTTAGGATATCTCAATGCTAAGCTAGGATGTTTACAAAGATTGGCTTAGCTGACTTGAAGTGATTCAGGAAACTTGGAATACTTGAGAATAGCTTGGTTTCCTTTGAAAGCTTTATATGAGTTTGATAGCTTCTAGTTGGATTGAGAATCCCTTTGATCACTTCTGTTTATATAGTCATGTTTGAACAACTATCCGTTGGAGAGATAGCATTTCAAACATGTCTATTTGCAGCTCCATTGAAACGGCTAAGTAGCTTGACTTCCTTTTATCCACTGTGTAAAAGGGCTCTTCAATGGTTGCTTGAATGAATGTGTTGACTTCTGAAAAATGCGGCTGAGATGACTTGTGACAGTTTCCAAATAAGCACACTTTCCAAGGTTGATTTGTGGCAGAATCTACACTCAACCAACGGTCAGATGGGACAAGTTCCCTGAACATTCTTGCTGCAGTTTTAGAATGCTCCAACATTCATTCAATGCTTCACTCTTTAATGCTCTAAGTCTTCAATGCTTGGTTCTGGCATGATTGGCAATAAATGCTTCATTGAATGTGTCTTCTGTAAGCTTTTGACAGTTAATTCTCTTGATCATTTGCACTTCAACTGTCTAGATCTTTTGCATTTAAGAGCATAGCTTCAGTGTTCTTGATCTCTTCAGCCTGGTTGTCCACTTGTTCAGTTGTCCTGATGCTTCAGCAACTTTGGCCTTAAGACTTAATACCTATCAAGCTTTCTAACATGTAGCTTTGGACAACTATCCTGAACTCTAAAATCTCACAACATTTCTGAGATTTTTAACTTAAGCATTCTACATACTCAAGTGTTCTGGGACAACTTGCCTGAACAATAACTTGAGCATATCTCAACTAATTTGTACATCATCATTCAGGGGTTTTGGTATCTAGATCAAAATCATTTTATTCCCAACAATTTCCCCCTTTTTGATGATGCCAAAACCTATTACAAAGGGACCTTGACTTATACTATACTTTACCTTCAGGATCAATGAACTGGTCAACTTTCCTGAAAGACACTGTTAGCACAATAAATCAAGTATATGTAATATCAAGTTAGTTGAGATAATGAGTTGTTATCTCTTGATAGAAAATCATTGGTCCTTTTGTATATCATGGAGCATTACAGATCAAAAGATTCAAAAGGACACACTAACTGATATAAGTAAACAGAATAACAACAATTAACATCAATAAAAAACAAGGATAGGGAAGAGATAAACTTATCCATCAGAGAGTTCCATCATCTTGGGGAGCAATGCCATATTGAGCCCAGCCCTTTTCTTCAGCTCCCAAACATCCTTGTTGGAGCCTCTAGGGCCTATTTTCATCTTCTCCATCTTCATGATGTTGATGAACTCCTCCAGAATCTTTCCCTCATCAATCAAGTTCCCATTGAACTTAGGAGGCATGTACAGAATTGGACCAGGGGCCTTGAACTCAACTCTTGCCATATCAGCTGCTGCAAACAGCTTCTGGTAGAGGTCCCTGTGGTTCTCAAACATGAATTGAACAAAGACTTCATCTGCACTCTCTCCAAGCCACTTCCCAATGACATAGAAGTCATATACAAAACTTCTCTTGGCCTCCTCCCATGCACCATTCAGTGAGATTGGAACCCACTTATCATGGTGAGGGTACTGAGTGTCCCATCTTTGCAGCATTTGAGGTTTGAGCCTTCTGTATGAAGCTCTCCTTCTTGGGGCTCTGAAATTTGTCCTTCTTTCATCCCTTGCCTTGTTGGCCTCAACCAATTGCTCCATCCTCTCTTTAGCTCTCTGAAGAGCTAGCTTCTCTTGGGTTTCTGGATCTTTTCCAAAACCTTCTTCAAACAATTTAGAGGGATCATCAGCAAGTTTGGGCACACCAACTTCAGGCATTTTGTCCTGGACTTCTTCTTCAACTTCTTCTTCTTCAATTGCAGGCAGCCTGGCTGCTTTCTTTAATCTCTTTGATTGCCTTGCTGGAGTAGATTCATCAGACTGAAATTCTGAAGGCAAAGTCAGGCTGGTTGGGAAATCATTGAAGGTTTGCAGCTCCTTCCTCTTTCTTTCAGATGACCTTGTCACCTTCCCCCTTACTTCAGCAGCCTTCTCCTTAGGTTCAAGTCCTGTAGACTCACCACCTGGCCTTTGAAGCATTCTTGCCTGACTTTCCATAGCTGACACCATGGACTCCTTGACAGCTATTTGAATCTGCTCTTCCTCAGTCAAATTTTCAATATTCATTGGGCCTTTGCCTTTCCCAATGTCTTCTACTGCTTCCTCCTCAATCTCAGGGACTTTCTCCTTTCCCTTGGATTCACCAATCACCAAGGTTCCCTTTGCCCTTGCTCTCTCTCTTTCCCCCTTTTTGGCATTATCAAAACACTGGGGCTTCAGTTCACTCATTGAGACTGAGAGGTGTGAGTGGGCCTGAGTGAGGGACTTCAATTCTTGCAGTAGATAAACATTCTCATCATGAATGTTCTGCATTTTATCATCTGCCATGCTCAAGAAGGTGTGAACAGGCTTCATCTTTTGGGAAACTATGGCATCCAATGTGGCTTTCAGTGATTGATCAAGTTTGGCCTGAAGTTGATCAGTGAGGTTGGCCACAACTTGATCAGACACCTTGGCCATGAGTTCAACAGTGAACTTCTCAGCAGCTTCCTTCACCAATGCAGCTTTCAACTCTTCTGCCTTCTTTCTCTGGGCTGCTGTCCTCTGCCTCAAAGCATCCTTGATTGTCTTTCTCAATGCTTTCACATTATGCTTGTACAAGGATTTGAGATCCTGCTGCTCTTTCTTCACAGATCTTGTGAATTTACCCATAGCATCTTTGGCCTTTGTCACTTCAGTTGAAACTGTTTGCAGTCCAGTTTCAACTCCACTTAACCTTGCATCAAGAGTAGGCAAGATCACTTCTTCTGACCCTGTGAGCCTCATCTCCACAGAGGCTAGAGTCTTGCCTTGGCCATCTAAGGTATCAGCAGTTGTTGCATGGGCCTTCCCAACTTCCCTGACCAGTGTGTCCAACTTCTCTGAGTGCTCTTCAATGATGGATGCAGTCTGAGTAGCAATCTGAAAGTGAGCCTCAGAGGTGTTGGCTTGTTCAAAGAAGATTTGGTTCAGTGTGGACACATTTGCTGAAACTGCCTCAAGATCAGTGTCAGCATCAATTGGTATATCTGTCAAGGAAGCATCTGCAAAAATTTGCTCAAGAGTGACAGCAACTGAATCTGCAAAACTAGTAGTGTTAGTAAAAATTCCCTCATCACCCTCAATTTCTTTTTCTCCCATAAGGTCTGATACATCAACACCTTCTCTCTCATTTTCAACTCTATTCTTTTCTTCTTCATTTTTAAAAGATGTACTCACATTTACTGGAGAATCAGGCCTCCTTTCACCAAGGGATTCATCAAGTTCATATTTGACTTGAAGAATAGCCTGACTCTCATATTGGGCTGCACCCAATATTTCTACTTCCTCACCCTCTATTTGTGGTGCACTCAAGGAACCAGTGATCACACAATCCTCACCATCATCTCCCTCTGATTTTTCAGCACTAATAGCCTTTTCAACTCCTTCAATTCCTGACACCTCTATATCCTCAACAGGATCCACAGAGGGCAGTTGTTGGGAGATCACAGTACTTGGGCATCCCAAGGTCACTGAGTCATCCTGAATGACTAAAGGCTGGTTAATGTCCAACTTGCCTGACATTGATGAGGCTTTAGCCAAACCAGCTTCTCCTATGGAAGTCTCAGCATTGTCAAGCTTTGCCTCAGGCTCAGAAGAACCATCCTTGGCCAATGCATCTTGGACTGAGTTACCATCTTTGGTCAACTCCTCTGAAAGATCAGAGTCCTTCTCAGAATGAAAAGTCAAGTAATGTACCTGAGCTGAGTTGGTACCAGGGGGATTGGGATTGGTGTGATCATCATCATCATCATCATCATCAGATGGGCTGTCAGGATGCTTGATTCCTTGTGCTATCCTCTCTCTCTCAGCAAGCACCTTCTCATGAACAATGGTGCAAAATAGGGCCTCAGTGGTTAAAACACTGGTCTTCTTTACATTTGCAAAATGTAGCAGCCTATTTTCCTCAACCTGCCACCAGTTGGCACCCTTATCCTGAATAGCCTGAGCTATTTCCACAATAGTTCTATCTTTGATCTCAACAAGAGCTTTGAGATCATAGAACTGTTGTTGCAGCCTGGGATAAGCTTTCAAACCTGGATATAATTCATCCACATTGGCTCTAGCAATCTGCCTCAACATTCCCTCATAGGTGAACTCTTCACCACTATCATCTCCAGATGAGTTAGCTTGGGATTCAGGAGGATTGGAGTGGGATTCAAGTAGGCTTGGCTGGGATTCAGGTGGGTTGGATTCAGAAGGAATGGGTTCAGGAGAGGTCAAAACAAGTTGGGATTCAGGTGCTTTTGAGAGCATTGTGCCTACATAGGTAATTGGGATGGCTGGAATGGGTGGGAAAACAACTTGATCACCTTCTTGAATAGCATTTTCAAGAAGTTTGGTATAAGAGAGAATTCTTGGATCAAGGGGGGAAAAGGGTCTATCTTCAAGATTGACCAAATCTCCCAACACATCAATACCTGCTCTATTAGGTGCACCTTCAGGGGAGTAAACTTTCTTGGTCAATATTGGGGCATCTTCAGGAGTCTTGCACTCCTCTTCTTCTTGTCTTGGAGATATTCTTCTAGACTGAATATCAGGGGAGTTGGCTTCAGGGCTGTTGGTCCTTGACTTTGACTTGGAGTTAGACTTGCTTGCCTGTCTAATCTCCTTGAAGAACTCTTTCTTCTTCTTTTCCTCTTCCATCAATCTCTGCTTCTCAGAGGTCTTGATGATTCTCCTTCTCCTTTCATACCTTGTAGGCTGGTCAAGGTCTCTGAATTCTTTGATTGTCTCAGGTTGCAGTGGGACAATCTCTCTGACTACTTCACCCTCTTCAGGAGGGTTGACTCCTTCCTCAGCTACTTTCTCAATTTCTTCAGAAGTGGCTCCTCCACTTCTTGACTGGCTTTCAGGGGAAGATTCACTTAGAATCTCCTTCATCTTCTTCATTTTTGGCTGGATTTTGGGTGGTTGTGCTTTCCTTTTCCTTGGAGAGGCTCTTGTTGCTGGAACAGTTGCAACAGCTTTCTTGGAGGCAGCCTCCTGCTTTCTCTTCTCTGTCCTTGAAGACAGTTTTCTGAACAGCACCTTCTGTGCTGGAAAAGGCTTTGGCTTGGCTTGAAGGTGGGTATAATGAGCAAATCTTTCCAAGAGCAGGCTGGCTCTTGTGCAGAACTGGAGTCTTCCATCAACCACCACCTTGTGGTGTTTCACCTCTTTAAACTTGAATTTCTCATTCATCATTTTGTCCAAAATGAAGCTTTTCCAATCAAATTTGACTCTCTTCTCAGCAGAGTCAATCACAGCAGCCATTACTCTCAACTTAGGCATACTAAGTTGTTCAACACTCCCAGAGTGACTTAACAAACTCTTCACCACACAGTCAAACAAGTGTCTAAACAAAGGTTTTAGAGTATTCTTGTTTTGAGCACTTACAAGCTTTTTGGGTGTAAGCAGCCATGGAAAGTAGAACTCCTGATCTTCTCCTTCCTTGTAAGTCTCTGGATTCTGGCCTTCAGAAGGTAGCCCAAAGCTAGCATCCATATCCTCTGCAGTGAAGATGATGGAGTGTTGGCTTTCTGCATCTTCATCTTCCTCAGCATATGTGAGCTTGGTGCACACATCTCCTTTCTTGCCCTTCCATCTTAGATGGGCAAAGAATTCTGCCATAAATGGATTTAGGCATGAATCAGGCTTGGTCCCAAGAAACTTTTCCAAGCCTGCTTCCCTAAGACAATGGAGTACTGGTTCAACCTCCTTGTCCGGACTGTCAAAGGCAACCAGTTTTTCAAACCATAAGGAGTTTGGATTGCTAAGATAGGAGAAATCAATGTCCAAAGAGGAATCATTGAAGTCTACAAGCTCTTCTCTCTTAATCTTAGGTGCCATGGATAATATGAGTGATTTGGTAGGTGTTTGGGGAGGAATTGCAGGTTTGAGAGTATGAAGAAAGACTTAAGGGTTTTTGAAATTTTGAGTGCGTAAAGATGGTAGTGAAAATTGAGGAGTTTATATATGTGGGGACTTTATTAACCGTTGGTTAATAGAATCTAACCGTGGGTAACAAGTCTGACCAGTTGGATAATATGTGGTAGTGGGATTGAGGCGGTTTGATGGAGGTTTAATGTAAATTAATGGTTTTGATGAAGGCTCAAGAATTCATGAAATCCCAATTAAGATTTCTGCATTAAATGCTGATTTGCCTTTTTGGTGGTAAAAATCTTTATAGCACACTCCATCCTAAAATGGCCTACTCTTAGACCAAGAAACCTCTTAAATGTCTAATCAATGCTAAAAATAGCAATGATTATCTAATTAACTCGGACAAACATCCTGAGATGTGATTTGGTTTCTGTGAAGGTCAAACTGCCTGATGAGCTTGCCTGAGTGGGTCCCAAGGTTGCTGACTGGGTCCCACTTGGACAGATCTCCTGACCAACATTGCTGAGCATCATAGGGACAACCTTGCTGAGTTTCCCCCTTTGGCTTACAACTTTAGTGAGGTTGGTCAATTTTGCTGAAGTTCAACTTTGATGAACTTCCCCCTTCATATGAGTTTTCTTTCCTCATTTTTCCATCTTGTCTGGATCAAGTAACCCCAATTCAGCTGACAACTCTAAGAACCTTGCTTCAGCTAGAGGCTTTGTCAAAATATCAGCTTTTTGCTTATCAGTGTGGATTTTGACAAGCTTGATATCTTTCTTCTCCACATGATCCCTTATGAAATGAGGCTTGATGTCCACATGCTTGCATCTGGTGTGGAGCACTGGATTCTGTGAGATGGCAATTGCACTATTGTTGTCACAAAATATTGGCACTTCATTTGTGAGGACTTTGTAGTCTCTGAGTTGTTGCCTGAGCCAAAGTATCTGAGCACAACAATTTCCAGCTGCAACATATTCTGCTTCAGTTGTTGAAGTTGCAACTGTATTCTGTTTCTTGGAGAACCATGAGATAAGCTTGCTGCCCAAGAATTGACATGTTCCAGAGGTGGACTTTCTGTCAATTCTGCATCCTCCATAATCAGCATTTGAATATCCAGTGAGCTCAATGTTGTCATCAGCTGGATACCACAATCCAAGATTCTCAGATCCCTTGAGATATCTTAGGATTCTCTTGGCAGCATCAAGATGGCTCTTCTTTGGATTTGCCTGAAATCTTGCACATACTCCAACTGCAAATGTGATATCAGGCCTACTTGCAGTGAGATATAGCAATGATCCTATGATTCCTCTGTAGTTAGTGGAGTTGGTTGATTCTCCACCTTCATCAGGATCCATCTTCCAGTTAGTATTCATAGGAATTCTGACTGGCTTGCTTGTTGCACATCCGAATTTTTTGATCATGTCCCTTGTGTACTTGGCCTGATTGATGAATATCCCCTTCTTTGATTGAGTGACCTGAAGTCCTAAGAAGAAATTCATCAATCCCATCATGGACATCTCAAATTTGCTTTGCATGAGTTTGGAGAACTTTTCACACATCTTCTCATTTGGAGATCCAAATATAATGTCATCCACATAGATTTGGACTAACAAGATATCATCTCCTTCACAGATTCTGAACAGAGTTCTGTCAACAGTGCCTTTGACAAAACCATGATCTAGAAGAAACTGTGATAAGGTGTCATACCAAGCTCTTGGAGCTTGTTTTAAGCCATAGAGGGCTTTCTTCAATCTGTACACCTTGTCTCCTTCTTCAAAGCCTGGGGGCTGTTCAACATACACTTCTTCCTTGAGCACCCCATTTAGAAAAGCACTCTTCACATCCATTTGATACACCTTGAATCTCATGTGAGCTGCATATGCTAAGAAAAGTCTGATTGCCTCAAGTCTGGCCACTGGAGCAAATGTCTCATCATAATCAATCCCTTCAGATTGACAATATCCCTTGGCCACCAGTCTTGCTTTGTTCCTCACAATGATGTCATTTTCATTTTTCTTATTTTTGAACACCCATTTGGTTCCAATGACATTTTGATGAGTTGGCCTATCCACCAGTTCCCATACTTCATTTCTGGTGAACTGGTTCAGCTCTTCTTGCATGGCTATGATCCAGTTGGTGTCTTGTAATGCTTCTTCAATATCTCCTGGTTCTATTTCTGAAAGAAAACAACAAAACAAGGCACTTTCTCCATGAAACCTTCTAGTTTTGATCCCTTCACTTGGATTACCAAGTATCAGACTAGTTGGGTGGTCTTGCAACCAAGTCCTTCTAGACCTGATCCCTTCAGGAGGATTGTCCTCATCTGAGGTTGGATCACTAGACTCATTAAATTCAGGAAAATTAATTGAAGGATCAAGCTCAGGATCATATTCAGGGGTGTTGTCCTCATTGTCAGATGAGTTGACATTTTCATTGGTTCCCCCTTGAATATTGGATCCATTAACTACCTCAGCATTGCCTGCTTCTTCATTGGTAGTTGTTACCTGGTTTTGAACTGGGATTGGATCAATCAGTTCAATATTTCCTTCAGGTTGGTTGACTCCTGGTTGATTGCCATCAGGTAGGTTGTCCAGTTTTTGACAATCATAAAATTCAGGCTGGGCAACATCTACAAACACTGTCTCCTTGCTTTGAAGCCTTAATCTGGTTGTTCTTTGTGTCATCTCATCAATATTCAGGTTTCTATCCCTTGTCCTTTGGTGATTAAAGACTTGTTTTGTGTGTGGCATGCAGTGCTAATGGCTTCAGCCCAGAACCTTTTAGGCAGTTTGGATTCAGCAATCAAGGTTCTTGCTGCCTCTTTCAAGGTCCTGTTCCTTCTCTCAGCTACCCCATTTTGTTGAGGTGTTCTTGCTGCTGAGGTTTCATGAGTGATGCCATTCTTCCTGCAGTACTCTTTGATGTATGAGTTTATGAATTCAGTGCCTTTGTCTGATCTGATCTTGACAATATTAAGGCCTTTTTCATTGCTTAGTCTCATCATCAATTCAGGTAACTTGACTTGAGTCTCCTTCTTGTTGAGTAAGAATACTACCCAAGTGTACCTGGAAAAATCATCAACAACAACTAAAGCATATTTTCTTCCATTTATACTTACTGGGATAATTGGCCCAAATAAATCCATATGCAGTAGTTGAAGAACTCTCTCAGTTGAGATGACAGGCTTTCCTTTGAATGAAGCTTTGATCTGCTTTCCTTCCTGACATGGCTGGCATATGTGTTCTTTGGTGAACACTTGATTTGGCAGCCCTTTAACTAGAGAGTTTCTTGCAATCTTGTTGATGGTTTTGAAGTTCAGGTGATTCAGCCTCTTGTGCCACAGCCAGCTTTGCTCTCTTGTGCTTTTGGCAACAAGACAAAGTGGTTCAGGGGTTTTGCTCCAATCTGCAAAATAGACATTTCCCTTTCTCACCCCTGTTAGTAGCACCTGTTGTGTTGATTTGTTCTCGATAGTACATTCATTAGGAGCAAATTCAACACAAAAACCTTTATCACAGATTTGACTTATAGACAGCAAGTTATATTTTAGGCCTAGGACATATGAGACATCAGTAATTTTAACACTACCAATGTTTAATGTACCATAACCTCTTGTGATCCCTTGTGAGCTGTCTCCAAAGGTTACTGAAGGACCCTCCTTTTCTATGATCTCTGAGAGAAGCTCTTTATTTCCAGTCATGTGTCTTGAACATCCACTATCCAAGTACCATGTTGTTTTCTTGTTGATGCTTCTCTTCTTCTTGTGGTCCTTGCAGCCCTGCAAAGTCAAAATTTAGGTACCCTTTGAGTGTTGGGTCCTAGAGGGTTAGCTTTACCTTTTGGAACCCAAATCTGCCTGATTACTCTGATTGATTCAAAGTGACTGACTTGGTTTCCATTTACATCTACATACACAGTTTGACCCTTAAATGCCTTGGGTGATCTCTGTGTATAAGTGTTAGCTTTGTAAGGTTCAGGAGAGTTGGTAAATTTCTTTGGGACATTTCTCCTGAAGTTACTAAGCTTAGGTGCAGCTGGATAAGACTTTTGAGGATAGGTTTTTGGATGGCCTTTTCCATTTGGCAAGTAAGGTCCAGGCTTCCTGAATGTTTTATACCTATCAGAGGGGATTGGCCTTAATCCATTCAGTTGAGGTTTCCTCATTTGAGTTGGCCTTTTCTGAATAGGTTTTGGACAACTCCTCTGATGATGATTCAAATAGGTTGGCCTTCCACTGGTTCTACCTTTCTGAACCTCATTCCTCCTGTAAGCAATGCCTTTAACCTTTTCCAAAGGTGTGGGTTTAGGTGCATTGATTACCTGAGTTGGTATAAAAATTCCTTTACCCTTATCCTTGATCAGTGGTTGATTTACTTCAATTTCATTTTGCTGTGCCACTGATCTTACAAAAGTCATCTTAGAATTGCTTGATGAAGCAATGCTAAGACCAGGTGAGGGTTCACATGGATTATAGCCTAATCCACCCTTTTGAGCAAATGGTCTTTGAAACCCTTGAATCTCCTCTATTGCCTTAGCAGATTTGTTCAAGGCAGACATTTTCATTTTTAAGCTCCCCTCACTCAATTTTAGAGTATCAAATTCACTTGAGAGATTGTCGAATTTTGCTTGAAGAATTCTGAGATCAAAATCCTTTTTCCTCAAGGCCAGTTCTTGATCATCAATCAACTCTTGTTGTTCAGAGACTTTGAGAGACACTTCCTCAAGTTCTTTCACAATCTGCTGATACAACTCAGTTGATTTAATGTCAAGCTCAGGTTCAGGAAGGTTGGGAGTTTGAGCTTTTGAATTCAGTAGCTCATTTTCTCTAAGTGCTATATTGCATACTTCTCTTAGTCTGGTGAAATCCTCAAATAACTTTACAAAGTTGAGTTTTAAGGGGATTTCACTGGACTCATGTGTGTTATTTGAAGAACTGGAAGAGCTAGAAGATGAACATACCTCATCATTTTCAAATGCCATTTGACAGTCATCATCACTGTCACTGTTGGAGAATAGTCCATCATCAGAAGAGTAGACACTTTCTTCACTAGCTGAATCTCCAGCCACCATAGCCTTCCTGCTGTTCAGCCTCTTGTCTCTTTTGGTCTGCCTTTCCTTCCTTTCTTTTGCACTGAGGTCAGGACAGTCATACTGAAAGTGACCCTTTTTCTGGCAGTTGTAACACACATCTTCATCATCATTCTTCTTGTTTGAGGACTCCTTCCTCCTTGATGATGATGGTTCACCTTTGCTGTATCTCTTTCTATCAGCATACTTGTCCTCTTTCTTTTCATCAGAGACTTTATCCTCTGATTTGGTGTCAGGAGAGTTGAATCTCCTTCTGGTTCTGTTGTCTTGGTAGAACTTCTTGTATCTACCAAATCTGGAGTTGAGCTTCTCAAATCTTCTAGCCATGAGTGCCAGCTCCTCCTTTATTTCAGATTTTGAAATAGATTGAGAGGACCTTTGAGTATTCTTCTTTTCTGTTTCAGCAGCTTTGAAGGCAACACCTTTGGTTGAGGAGGATGGCTCTTCATGCACCTTCTTTCTGTTGAGATCAAACTCATATGCCTTGAGTTCAGAAAATAATTGCTGCATTGGCATGTTGTCAAGATTGCTAGTGTTTTGCATCATGACAGAATATATATCCCACTTGGATGTGAGACTTCTCAAGATCTTCAAGGCAACTTCTCTTTTGGCATAGAACTTGCCAAGAGAGTTTATTTCATTCATGATGTCAGTGAACCTGCCATCAAGATGATCAATGGTTTCATTGGCTTCCATAGAGAATTGTTCATATTTTTGGATAGCCACTTGAAGCTTGTTCTCCTTGATCTTTTGGGTACCTTCACACATAAGTGCTAGGGTGTCTCAAATCTCTTTAGCTGATGTGCAGTGGTACACTCTTCCCATCACTGCATCTGGAATTGTCTGGTACAATGTGTTCATTGCAATGTAGTTCAGGTTGTGCCTTTTTCTTTCTTCAGCTGTAAAGTCATCTTCATCCTTTGGCAGCAACTCCCTTGGATCAGCTTTTTGAGCATCAGTGAGCTTGGGATTTGCTTTAGTAAATGTGAATGGCCCTCTAGTGATGACTTTAAGCATCTCATCATGCTGGCATGCAAGATGTGCTCTCATCCTGATTTTCCAGAAATCATAGTTCTCAATTGAGAACATTGGCAGTTTGTGATGAGAAATATGGTTGACTTGGTTTGGACCCATATTGTTGATGTTGTTGACAGCATCTCCTGGAACTGCATTGTTAGCCATTTCAACAGATGTAATATAGGATGAACACAAAAAGGTTTTTCAGAAATTTGGATCAGTTCAGTGACCACAGACAATGTGAATTTTTTATTTTTTTTTTTGAAAATCAGTTGGATTTTCAGAAGCAGTGGTCTTTGAACCCCTGCTCTGATACCACTTGTTGGTCCTAGGTGGAGTATAACACAAGTGTATGGGGGGGGGAATGCACTTGTGTATGCAAATTCTTTTCTTTTTTGACAAATCTGGTCTTATCAGGCAGGTTGTCTCACAACTGGCCTGAGTGAACTTTGATAGATACTTGTCCTACTGATTACTATAGAGTTATCAGTTGGCTAAATATCTACAAGAGTTGCTAAGTGCGGAATGTGGTTGGCCTTTGACTTAAAGAAATACTCCAAGTAAATTTCTGAAAAGATACAGTTATCAGGGACTTTGTCCAAAACAATTTTTCCTTAAACTTACAAGTTTTACTCTTTGAAATATGTTTGAATATGAATGCAATAAAGAGTGCAGTAAGTAAAAGACACACAAGCTTATAGTGGTTCAGAGACTCAAGCTCCTACATCCACTTTGCCTGATTGAACAGGATAATTCCTTCACAATGGAATTAGCTTGTTTTATAGTGCCAAGGTGCACTGATCAACAACACTCTCCTAGTGTTTTGATCCCTAGGATAATCTGAGTCCTAGTGCTCAATCTCTCTAAGTTAAGACTGTGTTTCACTCTAACAGTCCTTAACTCCTCACTTCTACAACAAACACTCTCTTCACTAAATGAGATAAGGTTTGAGGTTTGGTTCCAACTAATAGAGATATCCTTTACAATGAGTACAGATGTAAAGGCTTAGGATATCTCAATGCTAAGCTAGGATGTTTACAAAGATTGGCTTAGCTGACTTGAAGTGATTCAGGAAACTTGGAATACTTGAGAATAGCTTGGTTTCCTTTGAAAGCTTTATATGAGTTTGATAGCTTCAAGTTGGATTGAGAATCCCTTTGATCACTTCTGTTTATATAGTCATGTTTGAACAACTATCCGTTGGAGAGATAGCATTTCAAACATGTCTATTTGCAGCTCCATTGAAACGGCTAAGTAGCTTGACTTCCTTTTATCCATTGTGTAAAAGGGCTCTTCAATGGTTGCTTGAATGAATGTGTTGACTTCTGAAAAATGCGGCTGAGATGACTTGTGACAGTTTCCAAATAAGCACACTTTCCAAGGTTGATTTGTGGCAGAATCTACACTCAACCAACGGTCAGATGGGACAAGTTCCCTGAACATTCTTGCTGCAGTTTTAGAATGCTCCAACATTCATTCAATGCTTCACTCTTTAATGCTCTAAGTCTTCAATGCTTGGTTCAGGCATGATTGGCAATAAATGCTTCATTGAATGTGTCTTCTGTAAGCTTTTGACAGTTAATTCTCTTGATCATTTGCACTTCAACTGTCTAGATCTTTTGCATTTAAGAGCATAGCTTCAGTGTTCTTGATCTCTTCAGCCTGGTTGTCCACTTGTTCAGTTGTCCTGATGCTTCAGCAACTTTGGCCTTAAGACTTAATACCTATCAAGCTTTCTAACATGTAGCTTTGGACAACTATCCTGAACTCTAAAATCTCACAACATTTCTGAGATTTTTAACTTAAGCATTCTACATACTCAAGTGTTCTGGGACAACTTGCCTGAACAATAACTTGAGCATATCTCAACTAATTTGTACATCATCATTCAGGGGTTTTGGTATCTAGATCAAAATCATTTTATTCCCAACAAGAGAGAATTCAACAAGCCAAGCAAGCAATCAAAGCTAAAGCCATACTGTTCTAAGAATTCTCAAAAGAGCCAGAAACCATTAGATTATCTATAACTCTTAAGTGATTTCTATCCAACCCTTAAGAACCTGAAACTTGTTCATATTGTATATCAATTGTTTTAGGCACAGTGGTTAAGCAAATTATAAGCTTGAACCATTAGTTGGATACACTTCAAAAACCCCAAACCCTCACCGAAAGGTTAAAGTTTTTGAAACCCCTTAAAGTGCAAGTGCTTACAATCACTTGTGGAGACCGTAGCTGTTAGGACGGCTCAGATCTCAAAGTCCTAACCTTGGGACTATAAAGGTCAAGACCCTTGTAATTTATGGTAAATTAAAGGGATTAAACATCACGTGTGGACGTGAGAGTGGACGTAGGAACGTATATCCGAACCACTATAAATTACTGTGTTATTTACTTTCTGCACTTTACATTTCTGTCTTTACATACATTATTATATAGTGCATACTGTGATTTCAACATTCTTCAAAACAAGGCCATAACTTTCAAACCAGCATCAGCTGAGTATTTTCATTAAGCAAAACAAGTTGAACACTTTCATAAGAACTATAAGAACGAGTCTAAACCAGGCCTACCATAATTCCGCATATAACCTCCTTAGTCAGATCACTATAGTCATCTGGACCAGCAGACTTGCAGTCCAGTTGACATAGCAATCAGAAGAGGTTCTCAACTCTGTTTGAAAAAGTTTTAAAGTCTATTCACCCCTCCCCTCTAGACTTTAATCCCATTCACTACTCGTTCAGGGACCAACATAGAAAAATCATTTACCACAACTAAGGAATATCTTTTACCTCCAATGCTTTCAGTTTCCATAGGACCCATCAAATCCATGTGCAACAATTCAAATCATCGATGTGTAGAACAATGTGACAACACTTTGTGTGGCATTCTTACTTGCTTACCTTTTTGGCATGATCCACATACAATGGTTTTCTGGAAATTCAGTCTTGGTAATCCTTTAGCTCCATCTGATTTGATTAGTTTCTTCATTGCCCTGTAATTTGCATGGCCTAATCTTTGGTGCCATAAGACATTCTCATCATGTTTTGACAAATTGCATACATTAGTTCCAATAAGATAACAATTATCTGCAGACCTAGTACCAGTCATTAAACAATCATCATCTTCATTAAGAACATAGCAAGACTCTTTGTCAAATTTTACATGCAAATTATCATCACAAAGTTGACTAATACTAATCAAATTAGCAAGTAAGCCATCAACATGCAAAACATTTTTAAGCTTAGGAAAACCTTCAACATTCAAATTTCATTTTCCTATTATCTTTCCTTTCGATCCACCACCATATGTAACATTACCACCATTCAAGGTCACATAATCAGATAAGTAGTCTATTTGTCCTGTCATATGTCTAGAACAACCACTATCAAAATATCATAGACCAGGTAAACATGCTTTCAAGGATGTGTGAACAACATTACAGGTAACTTTTGATTTCCATGCAGATTTCATAGAATGTTTCCTAGGATGTGAAGACATTCTGGATAGCATAAACTCAGTTTTCATATCTTTAACCATTTGCAAGTAGAAGGGACGAATATGACCATATTTAAGACAATAATGACAAATATACTTCCGTTTAACCTTGTGAGAATCTGTTTGTGCAAATGTTACTTCAGATGTGTTAACATTTGCCTTCACAAATTTCACAGGTTTTCTAAATTTTTTTGAAATTGAAGCAGTTTCACCATCATAACCTAAACCATAATTATTAGATTTACCAGTAGCTATAGCATCATTCACATCAGAAACACTCTTAGAAAATTTTCTGAAACTTAAAGTAGAGGTGATCAATTTCTCCTTTAGTTTACAAACTTCAAGATCTCTTCTGGTAAGTAAGACTTCTAGCTTAGTGATTGTGTCTTTCAGATCCTCATTCTCTTTATTCAAAGAATTCAGAGTGAGTTTCTGAGAGTTCCAATCATCCAACAATTTCTGATATGTCTCATCATCAATACTTTTTCCTGCATCATCAACAAAACCATTAAAACAATTCAAATTTGGGTGACTCTGTTTTGATGTTACTGTAGATGTGAAGACATCTGGTGAAACATCAGAATCTGTATCATCCAGATCATCATCTGAGGAATCATTATAATCAATTCTGGTAAAATGAGCACGTTCCTTTTCATTAAACTCATCAAGATCATCATTATCAGATTCATCACTCAAGGTAGCACTAAAATTCAGTTTTTGCTTCAGTCTGGTATTGGCACACTCATTTGCATAATGACCATATCCAGAACATGCATTGCATTGAACTGGTTTTCTAAATCCAGGGTCATACCTTGGTTTACCTTCACTCTTTGATGGTCTTGGTGTGAATTGATTATTCCTCCTTTCTGGTTGTGGTGTTGATGTGTTGATTTGGATCTTAGGCTGAATGTTTCCTTTAGATTTATGCATAGACTACTTAACAAATTTATTAAAATGCTTTGTAAGAAGGGCAATGTTGTCAGGATTGTTAAGGCATTCATCAATCAATTCTTCATCTGAATCAACCTTAGTAATGATAGGTTGAATCTCAGATTTGTTTGATGTCTCTCCTTTAAAAACAACAACTTTCTTATCATATTTAGTTTCATCAATTTGATTAGTGTTTATTTCATAGGTTCTAAGAATACTCACTAATTCATTTTGACTCATCTTATCAGTGTCTTTTGCCTCTTCAATAGCACAAATCTTAGCATCAAATCTTTTAGGAACAGACCTTAATATCTTATGTACTACTCTAACATTAGAAATAGGGTCACCAAGAGAATGTGATTCATTGATAATCTCACTTAACCTTTCTTTATAGGATGAAATTGTTTCATCTTCCCTCATTCGGAGATTTTCAAACTTTGTCCCCAACATTCGAAGTTTTGTCCTTCGAACACAATCGGAACCTTCACAATGCTCTTGTAACATGTCCCATGCATCTTTAGAGGTAGAACAGTTAGATATTGTTGGGAATAAAATGATTTTGATTTAGATACCAAAACCCCTGATTGATGATGTTCAGATTAGTTGAGATACACTCAAGTGAGATCAGTTTAGTTGTCTCGGGATACTTGAGTAAGGAGAAATGCTTAAGTCTAAATCTCAGAAATGTTGTGAGATTTATAGTTCAGGATAGTTGTCCAAAGCTGGAATGTTAGGCAGCTTGATAAGTGTTAAGGACTTTAGGTCAAACTTGTTGAAATTTACAGGACAAGCTCACTGAGTGGACAACATGGCTGAAAAGATCAAAGAATGATAAGGCAAAAGCTTCTTGCACTGATAAGAACTGTTTCAGATCAGTTAAGTACTATTGATCAAGAGCATTGAATGTTATACTCACAGAAGACACATTTAATGAAGCATTTATTGCCATCAAGCCTGAACCAAGCATTGAAGACTTAGAAGCATTAAAAATTGAAGCATTGAATGAATGTTGGAACATTCTAGTTTGCAGCAGGAATGTTCAGGGGAGTTGTCCCATCTGACCGTTGGTTGAGTGTAGAGTCTGCCATAAATCAACCTTGGGAAATGTGCATATTTGGAATCTGACACAAGTCATCTCAGCCGCATTTTTCAGAAGTCAACACATTCATTCAAGCAACCATTGAAGAAGCTTTTACACAGTGGATAAAAGGATGTCAAGCTTCATAACCGTTTCAATGGTGCTGCAAATAGACAAGTTTGAATTGTTTTCTCTCCCACGGTTAGTTGTTCAAATTTGCCTATAAATTCAGAAGTGATCAAAGGATTCAAGCATCCAACTACTTGCTATCAAACTATCATCAAGCGATCAAAGGAAACCAAAGTTGTTCTTCAGAATCCCAAGTTTCCTGATCACTTCATATAGCTAAGCCAATCTTTGTAAACATCCAAAGCTTAGCATTGAGATATTCTAATCCTTTACACTGTTCTTATTGTAAAGGATATCTCTACTAGTTGGAACCAAACCTCAAACCCTTACCTCATTGAGTGAAGTAGTGTTTGTTGTAGAAGTGAGAGTTAAGGACTGTTATTGTGAAACACAGTCTTAACTCAGAGAGATTGAGCACTAGGACTCAGATTATCCTAGGGATTAAAACACTAAGAGAGTGTTGTTGATCAGTGCACCTTGGCACTATAAAACAAGCTAATTCCATTGTTAAGGAATTATCCTGTTCAATCAGGGAAAGTGGATGTAGGAGCTTGAGTCTCTGAACCACTATAATTTGTGTGCCATTTACTTACTGCATTCTTTATAGTACTTACATTCAATCATATTTCAAAGAGTTTATTTCAGTAAGTTAAGAAAATCTGTTTTGGACAAAGTCCCTGATCACTGTATTTTCAGAAATTAACTTGGAGTATTCTTTCAAGAAAAAGGCCAACCACATTCCACACCTAGCAACTCTCTTAGATAGTTATCCAACTGATCACTCAATAGTTTTCAGTAGGACAAGTATCTATTGAAGTTCACACTCAAGATTGTTGTGAGACAACCTCCCTGATAAGACAATCTGTTTGAAAAGAAAAAGAATTTGCATACACAAGTGCATTCCCCCCCCCCATACACTTGTGTCATACTCCACCAAGGACCAACAAGTGGTATCAGAGCAGGGGTTCAAAGACCACTGCTTCTGAAAATCCATCTGATTTTCAAAACACATTATTTTATGTGGTCACTGAACTGATCCAAATTTCTAAAAAACCTAGTTGTGTTTATCTAACCTATTTCTATAGAAATGGCTAATAATGCAGTTCAAGGAGATGTTGTTAACACCATCAACAACATGGGTCCAACCCAAGTAAATCATATTTCTCATCACAAATTACCAATGTTCTCAATTGAGAATTATGATTTCTGGAAGATCAGGATGAGAGCACATCTTGCCTGCCAGCATGATGAAATGCTCAAAGTCATCACCAGAGGTCCCTTCACATTCACCAAAGCAAATCCCAAACACACTGATGCTCAGAAAGCAGATCCAAGGGAGTTGCTACCAAAGGATGAGGATGAGTTTACAGCTGAAGAGAGAAAAAGGCACAACCTGAACTACATTGCCATGAATACCTTGTACCAGACTATTCCAGATGCAGTGATGGGAAGAGTGTACCACTGCACAACAGCAAAAGAGATTTGGGACACCTTAGCACTTATGTGTGAAGGTACCCAAAAGATAAAAGAAAACAAGCTTCAAGTGGCTATCCAAAAATATGAACAATTTTCTATGGAGCCCAATGAAACTATTGATCATCTTGATGGCAGATTCACTGACATCATGAATGAGATAAACTCTCTTGGCAAGTTCTATGCCAAAAGAGAAGTTGCTTTGAAGATTCTGAGAAGTCTCACATCCAAGTGGGACATATACTCTGTCATGATGCAAAACACCAGCAATCTTGACAACATGCCCATGCAGCAAGTGTTCTCTAAACTCAAAGCATATGAGTTTGATTTGAACAGAAAGAAAGTACATGATGAGCCATCCTCCTCAAGCAAAGGTGTTGCTTTCAAAGCTGCTGAAACAGAAAAGAAGAGTACTCAAAGATCCTCTCAAACTGTTTCAAAATCTGAAATGAAGGAGGAGCTGGCACTCATGGCTAGGAGATTTGAGAAGCTCAACTCCAGATTTGGTAGATACAAAAAGTTCTACCAAGACAACAGAACCAGTAGGAGATTCAGTTCTCCTGACAACAAATCAGAGGACAAAGTCTCTGATGAGAAGAAAGAAGATATATATGCTGATAGAAAGAAGTACAGCAAAGCTGAACCATCATCATCAAGGAGGAAGGAGTCCTCAAGCAAGAAGAATGATGATGAAGATGTGTGTTACAACTGCCAGAAAAAGGGTCACTTTCAGTATGATTGTCCTGACCTGAGCTCAAAAGAAAGAAAAGAAAGGCAGAACAAAAGAGATAAGAGGCTGAACAACAGGAAGGCTATGGTAGCTGGGGAATCAGCAAGTGAAGAGAGTGTCTACTCTTCTGATGATGGACTATTCTCCAACAGTGACAGTGATGAAGACTGTCAAATGGCCTTTGAAAATGAAGAGGTATGTTCATCTTCCAATTCTTCTAATAACACACATGAGTCCAGTGAAATCCACTTGAAACTCAACTTTGGAAAGTTACTTGAGGATTTCACCAGACTACAAGAAGTATGCAATATGGCATTGAGAGAAAATGAGCTACTGAATTCTAAAGTTCAAACTTCCAACCTTCCTGAACCAGAGTTTGACATTAAATCAACTGAGTTGTATCAACAGACTGTGAGAGAACATGATGAAATGTCTCTCAAAGTCACTGAACAACAAAAGTTGATTGATGAACAAGAACTGGCCTTGAGGAAAAAGGATTTTGATCTTAGAATCCTTCAAGCTAAATTTGATAATCTCTCAAGTGAATTTGATACTCTTAAATTGAGTGAGGGGAGCTTAAAAATGAAAATGTCTGCCTTGAACAAATCTGCTAAGGCAATAGAGGAAATTCAAGGGTTTCAAAGACCATTTGCTCAAAGAGGTGGATTAGGCTATAATCCATTTGAACCCTCACCTGGTCTTAGTGTTGCCTCAACAAGCAACTCTAAGATGACTTTTGTAAGATCAGTGGCTCAACAAAATGAAATGGAAGTAAACCAACCACTGATCAAGGAAAAGGGTAAAGGGTAAAGGAATTTCTATACCTACTCAAGTAAACAATGTCTCTAAACCCATACCTAAGGAAAAGGTTAAGAACATTGTATACAAGAGAAATGAGGTTCAGAAGGGAAGAACCAATGGAAGGTCAAACCATCTGAATCCTCATCAGTGGAGTTGTCCAAAATCTGCTCAGAAAAGGCCAACTCAAATGAGGCAACCTCAACTGAATATATTAAGGCCCAACCCCTCTGATAGGTATAAAAGCTTCAGGAAGCCTGGACCTTACATGCCAATAGGAAAAGGCCATCCAAACCCTTATCCTCAAAAGTCTTACCAAGCTGCACCTAAGTCTAGTAACTTCAGGAGATATGCCCCAAAGAAATTCACCAACTCTCCTGAGCCTTACAAGACTAACACTTATGCACAGAAATCACCCAAGGCATTTAAGGGTAAGACTGTGTATGTAGATGTAAATGGAAACCAAGTCAGTCACTTTGAGTCTATCAGAGTAATTAGGCAGATTTGGGTTCCAAAAGGTACAGCTAACCCTCTAGGACCCAACATTCAAAGGGTACCTAAAATTTGACTTTGCAGGACTGCAAGGACCACAAGAAGAGGAGAAGCATCAACAAGAAAATAACATGGTACTTGGACAGTGGCTGTTCAAGACACATGACTGGGAACAAGGAGCTTCTCTCAGAATTCATTGAAAAGGATGGTCCTTCAGTAACTTTTGGAGACAGCTCTCAAGGGATCACAAGAGGTTATGGTACATTAAACATTGGTAGTGTCAAAATTACTGATGTCTCATATGTCCTAGGCCTAAAATACAATTTGCTGTCTATAAGTCAAATCTGTGATAAAGGATACAGTGTTGAATTTGCACCAAATGAATGCATTATCAAAAATAATTCAACACAACAGGTGCTACTAACAGGGGTGAGAAAGGGAAATGTCTATTTTGCAGATTGGAGCAAAACCCCTGAAGCAGTTTGTCTTGTTGCCAAAAGCACAAGTGAGCAAAGCTGGCTATGGCACAAAAGACTAAACCATCTAAATTTCAAAACCATCAACAAGATTGCAAGAAACTCTCTAGTTAAAGGGCTGCCTAATCAAGTGTTCACCAAAGAACATATATGCCAGCCATGTCAGGAAGGAAAGCAGATCAAAGCTTCATTCAAAGGAAAGCCTGTCATCTCAACTGAGAGAGTTCTTCAACTACTGCATATGGATTTATTTGGTCCAATTATCCCAGTAAGTATAAATGGAAGAAAATATGCTTTAGTTGTTGTTGATGATTTCTCCAGGTACACTTGGGTAGTATTCTTGCAGAACAAAAAGGAGACCCAAGTCAAGCTACCTGAGTTGATGATGAGATTGAGCAATGAAAAAGGCCTAAGTATTGTCAAGATCAGATCAGACAAAGGCACTGAATTCATAAACTCATACATCAAAGAGTACTGCAGCAAGAATGGCATCACCCATGAGACTTCAGCAGCAAGAACACCTCAACAAAATGGGGTTGCTGAAAGAAGGAACAGAACCTTGAAAGAGGCAGCAAGAACATTGATTGCTGAATCCAAATTGCCTAAAAGGTTCTGGGCTGAAGCCATTAGCACTGCATGTCACACTCAAAACAGGTCCTTAATCACCAAAGGACAAGGTAAAACCCCATATCAAATATGTAAAGGTAGATTGCCCACTGTTGCTTACTTTCATATATTTGGTTGTAAGTGTTTCATTCATAATAATGGGAAAGAGAAATTGAAAGCTTTTGACAGCAAAGCTGATGAAGGAATATTTGTTGGATATTCACAAATCAGCAAAGCTTACAGAGTCTACAATTGCAAAACTCTTATTGTGGAAGAAACACCTCATGTTGTGTTTGATGAATCTATTAATGAGTTCAGGGATAGAAACCTGAATATTGAGGATATAACAAAAAGAACAACCAGATTAAGGCTTCAAAGCAAGGAAACAGTGTTTGTAGATGTTGCCCAGCCTGAACTTGATGACAATAAAAAACTGGACAACCTACCTGATGGCAATCAACCAGAAGCCAACCAACCTGAAGGTGAAATTGAACTGACTGACCCCATCCCAGTTCAAAACCAGGTAACAACTACCAATGAAGAAGCAAGCAATGCTGAGGTAGTAAATGGATCCAATATTCAAGGGGGAACCAATGAAAATATCAACTTATCTGACAATGAGGACAATACCCCTGAATATGATCCTGAACTTGATCCTTCAATTAACTTTCCTGAATTTAATGAGTCTAGTGATCCAACTTCAGATGAGGACAATCCTGCTGAAGGGATCAGGTCTAGAAGGACTTGGTTGCATGACCACCCAACTAGCCTGATACTTGGTAATCCAAGTGAAGGGATCAAAACTAGAAGGTTTCATGGAGAAAGTGCTTTGTTTTGTTGTTTCCTTTCAGAACAGGAACCAAAAGATATTGAGGAAGCACTTCAAGACACCAACTGGATCATAGCCATGTAAGAAGAGCTGAACCAGTTCACCAGAAATGAAGTATGGGAGCTGGTGGATAGGCCAACTCATCAAGATGTCATTGGAACCAAATGGGTGTTCAAAAATAAGAAAAATGAAAATGACATCATTGTGAGAAACAAAGCAAGACTGGTGGCCAAGGGATATTGTCAATCTGAAGGGATTGATTATGATGAGACCTTTGCTCCAGTGGCCAGACTTGAAGCAATCAGACTCTTCTTAGCATATACAGCTCACATGAGGTTCAAGGTGTATCAAATGGATGTGAAGAGTGCATTTCTCAATGGGGTACTCAAGGAAGAAGTATATGTTGAACAGCCCCCAGGCTTTGAAGAAGGAGACAAGGTGTACAGATTAAAGAAATCCCTCTATGGCTTAAAGCAAGCTCCAAGAGCTTGGTGTGACACCTTATCACAGTTTCTACTAGATCATGGTTTTGTCAAAGGCACTGTTGACAGAACCTTGTTCAGAATCTGTGAAGGAGATGATATTTTGTTAGTCCAAATCTATGTGGATGACATTATATTTGGATCTCCAAATGAGAAGCTGTGTGAGAAATTCTCCAAACTCATGCAGAGCAAATTTGAGATGTCCATGATGGGATTGATGAATTTCTTCTTAGGACTTCAAGTCACTCAATCTAAGAAAGGAATATTCATCAATCAGGCCAAGTATACAAGGGACATGATCAAGAAATTTGGATGTGCTACAAGCAAGCCAGTCAGAATTCCTATGAATACAAACTGGAGGATGGATCCTGATGAAAGTGGAGAATCAACAAACTCCACCAACTACAGAGGAATCATAGGATCCTTGCTATATCTCACTGCAAGTAGGCCTGATATCACATTTGCAATTGGAGTTTGTGCAAGATTCCAAGCAAATCCAAAGAAGAGCCACCTTGATGCTGCTAAGAGAATTCTGAGATATCTCAAGGGATCTGAGAATCTTGGATTATGGTATCCAGCTGATGACAACATTGAGCTCACTGGATATTCAGATGCAGATTATGGAGGATGTAGAATTGACAGAAAGTCCACCTTTGGAACATGTCAATTCTTGGGCAGCAAGCTTATCTCATGGTTCTCCAAGAAGCAAAATACAGTTGCCACATCAACAACTGAAGCAGAATATGTAGCAGCTGGAAGTTGCTGTGCTCAGATACTTTGGCTCAGGCAGCAACTTAGAGATTACAAAGTCATCTCCAATGAAGTTCCAATATTCTGTAACAACAATAGTGCAATTGCCATTTCACAGAATCCAGTGCTACACACCAGATGTAAGCATGTTGATATCAAGCATCACTTCATAAGGGATCATGTGGAGAAGAAAGATATCAAGCTTGTCAAGATTCACACTGATAAGCAAAAAGCTGATATCTTAACCAAGCCATTAGCTGAAGTAAGATTCTTGGAACTTTCAGCTGAATTGGGCTTACTTGATCCAGGAAAGATGGACAAATGAAGGAAGGAAGCTCATATGAAGGGGGAAGTTCATTAAGTTGAACTTCAGCAAGGTTGACCAACCTCACTGAAGCAGTCTGCCAAAAAGGGAAACTCAGTAAAGTTGTCCTTGGAATGTTCAGCAATGTTGGTCAGGAGATATGTCCTAGTGGGACCCAGTCAGCAACATTGGGACCCACTCAGGCATGTTGGTCAGTCATTTTGACCATAACAGAAGTCAAAACACATCTCAGGATGTTTGTCCGAATTAATAAGGTGATAATTGCTATTTTTAGCATTGATTGGACATTTCAAAGAATTCTTGGGCTAAGAGTAGGCTATTTTAGGATGGCGTGTGATATTAAGGTTTTTGCCCCCAAAATGGCAAATCAGCATTTAATGCAAAAATCTCTTTTAAGATTACATGAATTCTTGTGCCATCATCAAAGCCATTGATTTACATTAAACCTTCATTAAACCGCCCCAAAGCCCACTACCCCACTTTATCCATTTGGTTTTTAATTTTACCCACCATCAATCACTATTAACCAACGGTTAATAAATTCTCTACATATAAAACCTCTTTGTTTTTACCCACCTTCCTCAAGCACTCATATTTTCAAACCCTTAACTTTTTGAAAACCTCTCAAAACCTGCAAATTTCTCCAAACCTATCTTTCTCTCAAATTCATCTATGGCTCCCAAAATTAAAAGAGAAGAGCTAGTAGATTTCAATGATTCCTCCTTGGACATTGACTTCTCTTATCTCAGTAATCCAAATTCTCTTTGGTTTGAGAAGTTGGTGGTCTTTGATAGCCCAGACAAAGAAGTTCATCCAGTCCTCCAATGGCTAAGGGAGGCAGGGCTTGAAAAGTTCTTAGGCACCAAGCCTGATTCTTGTTTGAATCCATTCATGGCAGAATTCTTTGCCCATCTTAGATGGAAGGGCAAAAAGGGTGATGTGTGCACCAAGTTGACTTATGTTGAAGAAGATGAAGATGAAGAGAGCCAACACACCATCATCTTCACTGCTGAGGACCTTGATGCCAGTTTTGGGCTACCCTCTGAAGGCTTGAATCTAGAACTCTACAGAGAGGAGAGGAGCAGGAGTTCTCCAACCCATGGATGAAGGTACCCAAAAAGCTGGTAAGTGCTCAAAACAAGAAAACATTGAAACCAGTTTATGAGCACTTATTTGATTGTGTAGTGAAAAGTTTATTGAGCCATTCTGGAAGTGTTGAACAAATCAGTATGCCAAAATTGAGAGTAATGGCTGTTGTGATTGACTCTGCTGAGAAGAGAGTCATGTTTGACTGGAAAAGCTTCATTCTAGATAAAATGATGAATGAGAAGTTTAAGTTCAAAGAGGTGAAGCACCACAAGGTGGTGGTGGATGGGAGACTTCAATTTTGCACAAGAGCAAGCCTGCTTTTGGAAAGATTTGCTCACTACACACACCTCCAAGCCAAGCCAAAGCCTTTTCCAGCCCAGAAGGTGATGTTTAGAAAGTTTTCCTCAAAGACTGAGAAGAGGAAGCAAGAGGCAGCATCCAAGAAGGCATTGGCTGTTGCACCAGTTATCAGGTCATCTCCTAGAAAGAGGAAAGCTCAACCAACAAAGAGTCAGCCCAAGATGAAACAGATTCTCAGTGAATCTTCCCCTGAAAGCCAATCTAGAAGTGGAGGTGCCACTTCTGAAGAAATTGATAGAGTGGAGAAAGAAGGAGTCAATCCTCTTGAAGAAAGTGAAGAAGTCAGGGAAATTGTCCCTCTGGAGCCTGAATCTGTAACAGAGGTTAGAGACCTTGAGAAGCCAACAAGGTCAGAGAGAAGGAGAAGGATAATCAAAACTTCTGAGAAGCAGAAGTTGATGGAGGAAGAGAAAAAGAAGAAGGAATTCTTCAAGGAGATTAGACAAGCAAGTAGGTATAACTCCAAGTCAAAGTCAAAGCCCAACAGCCCTGAAGCTAACTCTCCTGATATTCAATCTCAAAGAATATCACCAAGGCATGAAGAAGAGGGGTGCAAGACTCCTGAAGATGCCCCAATTGTGGCCAAGAAAGTTTACTCTCCTGAAGGTGCTCCTGATAGAACAGGCATTGATGTGTTAGCTGATTTGGTTGAAATTGAAGATAGGCCATTCTCCCCACTTGATCCCAGACTTCTTTCCTATACCAAACTTCTTGAAACTGTTCTTCAAGAAGGTGATCAAGTTATTCATCCACCCATTCCAGCCATTCCAATAACCTCCTCAGGAACATTGCTCTCTAAAGCACCTGAGTCCCAAATTGTTTTAAGTTCTTCTGAACCCAACCCTTCTGAACCCAACCTTTCTGAGCCCCAGCCCAACCTACCTGAATCCCAATCCAACCCTCCTGAATCCCAAGCCAACTCTTCTGATGGAGATGGTAGTGATGAAGAGTATACATATGAGGGGATGCTAAGGCAGATTGCCAAGGCTAATGTGGATCAGCTCTATCCAGTATTGAAGGATTATCCTAGGCTGCAACAACATTTCTATGATCTCAGGGCACTTGTTGAGATCAAGGATAAGGCAATGGTGGAGATAGCTCAAGCTATCAAGGATAAGGGAGCTAGCTGGTGGCAGGTTGAAGAAAACAGGCTCTTACACTTTGCAAATGTGAAGAAGTCCAGTGTGTTGACCACCGAGGCCTTGTTTTGTGCCATTGTACATGAGAAGGTGATTGCTGAAAGAGAAAGGATTGCACAGGGCCTTAAGCATCCTGATAGCACCTCTGATGATAATGATGATGATGATGACAACACCAATCCCAATCCTCCTGGCCTCAATTCTGCTCAGGTACATTACTTGACCTATCATTCAATTAAGGACTCTGATCAATCAGAGGAGTTGACCAAGGGTGGTGACTCGGTCCAAGATGCATTGGCCAAGGATGGTTCTTCTGAGCCTGAGGCACAGCTTGACTAAAGCCTCATCAATGTCAGGACAGTTGGACATTGACCAGCCTTTAGTCATTCAGGATGACTCAGTGGACTTGGGATGCCCAAGCACTGTGATCTCCCAACAACTGCCCTCTGTGGATCCTGTTGAGGACATGGAGGTGTCAGGATTAGGATTGGAAGGAGTTGAAAAGGATGTTAGCATGGAAAAATCAGAGGGAGATGGTGAGGATTGTGTGATTACTGGAAGTCTGAGTGCACCAAAATTAGAGGGAGATGAAGTAGAAATATTGGGTGCAGCCCAATATGAGAGTCAGGTTATTCTTCAAGTCAAATCTGAACTTGATGAATCCCTTGGTGAAAGGAGGCCTGATTCTCCAGTGAATGTGAGTCCATCTGATATGAATGAAGAAAAGAACTTAGTTTAAAATGAGAGTGTAGGTGCTGATGTATCAGACCTAATGGGAGAAGAAAAGAATGAGGGTGTTGAGGGTATTTTAACTAACCCTTTGAGTTTTGCAGATTCAGTGGCTGTTACAATTGAACAGATTTTTGCAGATGCTTCCCTCACTGACATTCCAATTGATGTTGATACTGATCTTGATGCAATTTCAGCAAATGTGTCCACTTTGAACAAGATATACTTTGAGCAAGCTAATGCAACTGAGGCTGGCTTTCAAATTGCAACAAAGACTGCAACCACCATTGAGCAACAGTCAGAAAAGTTGGATAATCTGGTCAGGGAAGTTGGGAAGGCACATGCTGAAACAGTGGATACCCTTGATGGACAAGGCAAAACTCTAGCCTCTGTGGAGATGAGGCTTACAGGATCAGAAGAGGTGATTTTGCCAACTTTGGATGCCAGGATTTGTGGTGTTGAGACTGGACTGCAAACAGTTTCAACAGAAGTTACTAAGGCTAAGAATGCAATGGCAAAGTTCACAAAATCTGTGAAAAAGGAGCATCAAGGCTTGAAAGATCTTTACAAGCACAATGTGCAAGCATTGAGAAGGAATATAAAGGATGCCTTGAGACAGAGGACATCAGCTCAGAGAAGGAAGGCTGAGGAGCTAAAGGCTGCTATGGTGAAAGAGGCTGCTGAAAAGTTCACAATGGAACTGATGGCCAAGGTCTCTGATCAAGTTGTGTCCAATCTCACTGACCAACTGCAAGCCAAACTTGATCAATCCTTGAAGGCAACTCTTGATGCCATTGTTGCTCAGAAAATTAAGCCTGTCCACACCTTTCTGAGTATGGCTGATGACAAAATGCAGAACATTCATGATGAGAATGTGTATTTACTGCAGGAATTGAAGTCCCTCACTCATTCTCACTCACATCTCTCTATCACTATGAGTGAATTGAAACCCCAATGTTTTGATAATGCCAAAAATGGGGAAAGAGAGAGAGCTAGGGCAAAGGGAACCTTGAGGATTGGTGAGTCCAAGGGAAAAGAAAAGGTCCCTGAAGTTGAGGAGGAGGAAGAAGAAGACATTGGGAAAGGCAAAGGCCCAATGAATGTTGAAAATCTGACTGAAGAAGAGCAGATCCAGATTGCTGTTAAGGAGTCTATGATTTCAGTGATGGAAAGTCAGGCAAGAAGGCAACAGAGACCTGGTGGTGAATCTGCAGGCCTTGACCCCAAGGAGAAGGTTGTTGAAGTAAGGGAGAAGGTGACCACAGCCTCTGAGAGGAAAAGAAAGGAACAGGCCTTTAATGAATTCCCAACCAGCCTGACCCTTCCATCTGAATTTCAATCTGAAGAGTCAACTCCACTGAGGCAGTCAAAAAGGTTAAGGAAAGCAGCCAAGTTGCCTGAAATCCAAGAAGAAGAAGCTGAAGGAGAAGAACAGGACAAAGAGCCTGAAGCCAGAATGCCCAAGCTTGCTGATGATCCTTCAAAGTTGTTTGAAGAAGGATTTGGAAAGGATCCCGAGACTCAGGAGAAGCTAGCTCTTCAGAGAGCTAAGGAAAAGATGGATCAGTTGGTTGAGGCCAACAAAGCAAGAGATGAGAGGAGGGCAAACTTCAAAGCTCCAAGAAGGAGCGCTTCTTACAGAAGACTCAAGCCTCGGATGCTGCAGAGATGGGACACTCAGTACCCTCACCATGATAAGTGGGTGTCAATCTCACTGAATGATGCATGGGAGGAGGCCAAGAGAAGCTTTGTGTATGACTTTTATGTCATAGGAAAATGGCTTGAAGAGAGTGTTGATGAGGTATTTGTGCAGTTCATGTTTGAAAACCATAGGGACCTATACCAGAAGCTGTTTGCAGCAGCTGAAATGGCAAGAGTTGAGTTCAAGGCCCCTGGTCCCATTCTGTACATGCCTCCAAAGTTCAATGGGAACTTAATTGATGAAGGAAAGATTCTGGAAGAGTTCATCTCAATTATGAGGATGGAGAAGATGAAGCCTGGCCCCAAAGGAACCAATAAGGACATTTGGGAGCTGAAGAAGAGGGTCTGGGCTCAGTATGGGATTGCCCCTCAGGATGATGGAACTCTCTGAAGCATAAGTTCATTCCTTCCCTATCTATCTATGATTTTATTGCCTGTTGTTATTCTGATTTTCATTTGTATTAGTTTAGTGAGTCCTTGATTAATTTTCTGCACTGTAATGCTCTATGACATATATGAAAGGTGTTGGGATATGAATCCTAGAACAAGTCCTAATTGGTGAATTAAAAGATAAAAGATGAAGTTTTGATAAGCCAAAAGTAGTTTGAATATTTTCTAAGTGTTGACTTATCTAGTCTAGTTAAGTTGAAGTCATCTTGAACAGACCAGTAGAGTTCACATGAGTTTTCATGAATTTATATTTAAAAGATAAGTACGATTTATAAGTACTTCATATATGTTTTATTAACTGTTAGATTGTTATTGAGCTATGAATAATCATTGTATAGAGCTCATGATTTTGAAGTAATAGATAGGTTGATTGTATTGATTATAAGTTGACTAAGCTTTATAACAAAAGAGCTTAAAGTAATGTAATAGTCTTGTTAGGATAGAATAGTTTACTATTGTAAGTCGCACAAGAAGAGTTGAAGTCTACTACACAAGACAGGTGGACTACAAGACAAGTAAGACTCAACAAGACAAGTCAACTTGAAGAGAAGTTTAAGTGAAGCGCGTATAAAGATAAGGATGAAGAAGTTAGTTATGGAATAACCACTTAACAAGGAACGCGTGGATGGATAAGAAGATTCAGTTACAGAAGTTAGTTTTCAAGAAGAGTTGGTTACAACTAACTTAGTTCTTGATTTCTGAAGTCTATAAATACCTCAAGGTGTTTATCATTTGAAGACTACTGATAATGATATTACTGAAGCTATACTGAAGATTACTCACAGAGTTTACTGAAGTTCAGAAAGCAAGTCCGCTAGTCAAGTGAAGAAACCAGAAGACTGCTACTGAATAAGTTTTTAGTTTTGTTTGTTGTTTTTATCAAGTTGCTAGATACTTGTTAAATTTCTAGTAAGATCGTAGACATATCTGGTGGTATAGTCTTAGAAGATCTAAGTCTTTTTCTTGGGACTTAAAATCACAAGAACTCACACTTTGTACTCGATTGGAAGAGTTAGTGGAAACATCACAACTGGGTTGTGAGAGTGGATGTAGACAAGTTGTCGAACCACTATAAATTATTTGTGTTGTTTACTTTACTGTTTTGTTTAATTACTTAATTGATACATACATAATTGAACAAGACTAGTTGAGTATAGAACAGAGTTCTCGAATTTAATAAGTTGAGTATAAACTTGTATTGGGCTCATTGTTAATTTCGTATTCCGCACATTGTAATTCTGATATATCGAAAGATTTTAGAAAAGTCTATTCACCCCCCTCTGGACATTTTCTTTAGCTTCCCTCGATATTAACTCAACTTTCGGGACCTACAAGTGGTATCAGAGCAGTCTTGATAACCGACTTAAGACTTAGGGTGAAGTCTTGGTCCGTGTTTGTACTTGCTTACGTGTTCTTGATCATCATTCTTGTTATATCTGTTTCTTGTTCCCTGTTCTTGACATATCTGCTTCTTGATCATAAATCTCTGTAGCACTGATCTACTTACTAAATCATGTCGTTGGAAATTAGTGCTAATAAGTTGCCCAAGTTCCAGGTTCAGGATTACGACTACTGGAAACTACGAATGGAAGCGATTTTTAGCTCCACGCATGATGTAATGATCTCTGTTGTGACCGAGGGTCCGATCGTGACAATGGTCCCAAATACTGCAAATCTTGACAAAGACAAACCAATTGGCACTCTCGTCAAGAAACCAAGGTCTGATCTAACCTCAGAAGAAATGCGTCAAAATAATTTGGATAGTTTGGCGAAGAATTACATCTTACACACTCTTCCTAACGAGTATCTAGGAAAAGTGTTAAAATGTAAAACTGTCAAAGAAATGTGGGACAGATTAGCTATCATTTGTGAAGGGACATCCCTGATCAAAGAGAGCAAATTATCCACTGCTGTCCAAAGATTTGAATCATTTCGGATGAAAGCTGGCGAAACTATCGACCAGCTGGATACTCGTTTTACTAAAATTATGAATGACCTTGAAGTTCTTGGTAAAACTTATACTCCTCGTGAAATCAATCTTAGGATTCTTAAGAGCTTAGATCCTCGATGGAAAATGGTAAAGATGCTTGTTAAGAATACCCAAGACATAGATGCTTGGAGTGCAGAGACCATGTTTCAAACTCTGAAGGCTCATGAGTTTGATTTAGACGAAGATGAACCACTAGCCAGTAGTGATAGAGAACATGCTGTATCTAAGAACGTTGCCTTTAAGTCTAGCTCTTCTAAGTCTTCTAAGGTAGATAGGTCTAAGTCTAAGACTAAATCTGCTTCTGTGAAAGACGAGCTAGATACTGATCTTAGTCTGAAGGATCAAGTAAACCTCATGGTTAGAAAGTTTGATAGGCTGAATAAACGTTTCGGTAGATATAAGAAGTTCTATAGAGATCATAGAGCGTCTACTTCTAAGAACTCGTCTGAGACCAGAAGAGACCGAAACTCGTCCGAAAGGAGAGACGAAGTCTCGAAAGGTAATAGACGAGATAGAGAGTCTAACGATAGGAAGATTCAGCGTTCCGATAGACGTGATAAGCGTAGGGACAAATCTCCTATTAAAAAGGCTACTAATGATCTCGTGTGCTATAATTGTGAAAAGCCAGGTCACTACATATATGAATGTCCAGACCTGAGCACTGACGATCGAGAAGAACGCAAAGCACGAAGGGAAAGAAGATACAACCGTGGCAAGAAGGCAATGATGGCCAATGATGACTCTGATTCGGATTCAGACGAGTTTCCATCGTCCTTATCTAGTCACTCGACTGATCGAGATCACGACGAAGCATTCATAGTAGATGATGGCCTATGCTGCATGGCTAAAATCGACCAAGAGGTATCATCTGCTACATCTTTTCAATCTTGTGATGATTCTGATACTGATGAAAGTGACACTGCTAGTAGTGAAGTAGGAAGCAGTCTTCAGCACTCGACTAGTACTGTTGAAGATGACCTTCTACTTGCTAACCAAGCATTCATCGAAGTCAGTGATGAAAACATCGCATTAAAACAAGAAATCATTGATCTTAAGGAAGCTCAGTCTAAAGTAGATCCTAATGTAACAGTCCTAAATGAACGCTTGACTGAAGAGTTGAGACAACTCAAAGAAAAGTGTGCATTGACAGACAGGTTATACCAAGACCTACTTAAGACACATGCAACTGAGAGAAATGAATTCAATGTTTTAAAGAGCAAGTGCAATAGACTTGAAGAACGTAATAAGTTCTTAGAGACCGAGGTTGTCACATTAGATCTCAAGCTTACTGACCTGGTTAACTCTTCAAAGATTAACCTTGAACTGTCAGTTAGGTATAGAGATCCAGGTGACAAGACAGGTATAGGTGCTGAGTCATCTAGCTCGTCTACTCGAGTCATTAAGAACCCTACTCCTACTAACGCAAGACTTTTGCCAAATGATAAAGGAAAAGGACCTATGATATACGATATTGGTACTCCATCTCAAGGTACTGTACCTAAACAAGCTCGAGTTAACATTCCGATTACCAAGGGAGGTAAAAAGAATGGTAACAACAAGCCTGCTCAATCTAGAACTAATCTTCAAAGGACCACTAATCGTGGACGACCCAACCAGGTCAGATACGAGGACTGGTATCCTGAGGAGACGAGTACTAGACAGGTACAGACTAGACGACAAGAGACTAGACCTTCCTTTCATAAGGCAGTCTCAGCTTTACTCGACTAGACCTAGACAGGTAGCTCCAAAATATCGTACACAAGCTGTCTTATATCCTCCACCTTTGTCATATGATATTATCAGTGAGGAAAGAACCAAACGCGTCTACAAACCGTATGGACCTAATGCGTATAAACCCTACTCTGACTATCATAGACCAGTGCCTGCTCAAGTAGAGATTAAGTCGAAAGGCTATCTCCAAAGAGTAGACCCGAACTCGACTGATAGGCCAGTTAAGGACAACAAGGTCTTATTTTGTAACAAATATAGGCGAAAGCTTAAAAGATCGAACTTGTTCAAGACTCCAATGTATATTTGGATTCCTCTGAACACGACTAACCCCCAAGGACCCCCAATAAACAAATGGGTACCTAAGTTATTGAATATCTTCATTGCAGGGTCGACTTGACTTGTATAAGAAGGGTGGCTCAGTAGGAGAAACTTGGTACATAGACAGTGGTTGCTCGCACCACATGACTGGTACCAAGGCTCTCTTATCAAGCTACCATGAGCAGGAAGGACCAAAAGTGATATTTGGTGATAGTTCCACTGCTGTCACTAAAGGATTTGGTTACATCCGGAATGGAGATGTTGAGATCCAAGATGTCTCATATGTTGAAGGTTTGAAATATAATTTACTCTCTGTTTCTCAGTTTTGTGATTGTGGATACAAGGTGCAGTTCAAGAGCCGCAAATGCGAAATCATTGACAAAAGGACACACACAGTCCTACTAGTCGGCGTAAGACAAGGAAGTGTATACATAGTGAACTGGAACAGTTGTCCGAGGGACACCTGTCTACTTACTAAGAATCCTAAAGAACTTGGCTGGCTCTGGCATAGACGCCTTTGTCATCTAAACTTTAAGGTTCTTAATAAGATAGCCAGAGACTACCTTGTAGAAGGTATTCCCAATGAAGTTTACTACAAGTCACATGTATGCACGGCTTGTCAACAGGGTAAACAGGTTAAAGGTTCATTTAAGTCAATTCCTACTCTCTCAACTAGTAGAGTCCTAGAACTCCTACATATGGATCTTCATGGTCCAATAACTCCTCCAACCTTGAATGGTAGAAGGTATACTCTTGTTGTTGTAGACGACTATTCTAAGTTTACTTGGGTAGTCTTCCTACACAAGAAGAGTGATACACAAACACTTCTGCCTGATCTGTTGAAGAAGTTACTAGTTGAGAAGAACCAGTCTGTTGTCAAGATTCGTAGTGACAAGGGAACTGAGTTCATTAATTGCTATATCAAAGACTTTTGTGTTAAACGTGGTATCCAGCATCTTACTAGTGCAGCCAGGACACCACAACAAAACGGTGTAGCCGAAAGAAGGAATCGAACTCTCTAAGAAGCCTGTAGGACCATGCTAGCTGAGTTCAACACTCCTCAAAAGTTTTGGGCTGAAGCTATCAATACTGCATGCCATTCACAGAACAGAAGCGCGATCAACAAAGCTCTAGGCAAGACACCTTATGAGGTTTGGAAAGGTAGAAAACCCAGAGTTTCTTATTTCCATATATTTGGTTGTAAGTGTTTCATTCACAACAATGGAAAGAGCAAGTTGAATGCTTTCGATGCTAAAGCAGACGAGGGGATATTCTTAGGATACTCCTCGACTAGCAAAGCATTTAGGGTATTCAACTACTCAACTCTTTGTGTGGAAGAAACACCACATGTGGTTTTCGATGAATCTCGACAGGACTCGTCTGCCAACAAGATCAGTGAGAAAGTTACTGAGCTAACAAACGAATCTGACAAAGATTCAGAGGTATATGAATCCGTTCAAGCCTACAACCCATTCTTAAAAGCTCTCGAATCTGATGACAAGGAGAAGGTAAGTGCTCAAGGTAAGTCTCCTAGACCAGTTGACATGCCTGCTCTAGTTGACTCATCTACTCCTGGTAAATCTGTTGATGATACAAATGATGTTGATATGCATGATGCTGTACATGATATAAATGATGATAGTGCTACTGTTAAGAATAGAAAAATATGGAAATCTGCGCATGATACTGAAAATATTATTGGTGACTCTACTGTTGGTGTAAAGACTAGACGACAACTCTTTGAGTCGCAAGAACAGCCTAGTCCAACTATGTTTTGCTGGTGTTGTTTCCTCTCATCTATCGAGCCTACCACTGTTAAAGAGGCATTGGCTGATAGTAATTGGATCATCGCTATGCAAGACGAGTTGAACCAGTTTGTTCGAAACGACGTCTGGGAACTTGTCGATAGGCCGAAACATCATAATGTAGTTGGCACTCGATGGATTTTCAAAAATAAGAAAGATGAGAATGATGTAGTCGTTAGGAATAAGGCTAGACTAGTTGCTCAAGGCTATTCACAAGCTGAAGGCATAGACTATGATGAAACATATGCTCCTGTTGCTAGACTAGAAGCCATTCGATTTTTCCTTGCATATGCTGCTCACATGAAGTTTACTGTATATCAAATGGATGTTAAAAGTGCATTTCTTAACGGTATTCTTGCGGAAGAAGTGTATGTTGAACAACCTCCAGGTTTCGAAGTCAAAGGTAACCAGGTGTACAGATTGAAGAAAGCCTTGTACGGACTAAAGCAAGCTCCAAGAGCATGGTATGATACTCTCTCTCTCTTTCTATTGGAAAATGGTTTTACTAAGGGCAAGTTCGATCGAACCTTGTTCAGAAGACAAGAAGGGAAAGACATTTTACTCGTCCAAATTTACGTAGATGACATCATTTTTGGGTCACCTAACAAAAAGCTGAGTGAAAGTTTTTCAACACTCATGCAAAGTAAATTTGAGATGTCCATGATGGGTGAAATGAACTACTTTCTTGGTCTTCAAGTAAAACAGACTCCAGAAGGTATTTTCATAAATCAGGCGAAGTACACTAGAAACCTTCTAGACAAGTACGGGATCAAAACATGTAAGTCTACTGGCGTACCAATGCAACCAACTTACAGAATGGATCCAGATGAGAACGGTAAATGTGCTGACCAATCTTATTATCGTGGATTAATTGGTTCCTTACTGTATCTAACTGCTAGTAGACCGGACATTGCATTCTCTGTTGGTGTTTGTGCTCGATTCCAAGCCAATCCAAAGGAAAGTCACATGGAAACCACCAAAAGGATTCTGAAATATTTGAAAGGGACCATCAATCGTGGTATATGGTATCCCTCAAATGATGATCTATCCTTAAGTGGCTACTCAGACTCTGACTTTGGAGGCTGTAGAATAGATAGGAAATCTACATCTGGTTCTTGTCAATTTTTAGGCACAAAACTCATTTCATGGTTTTCGAAAAAGCAGACTAGTGTTGCAACTTCAACTACCGAAGCCGAGTACATGGCTGCTGGTAGCTGTTGTAGTCAACTACTCTGGCTCATACAACAGCTTAGAGATTACAACATACATGAGTCAAATGTTCCTATTTTCTGTGATAGTAATAGTGCAATTGCCATTACACAAAATCCTGTTTTGCACACACGTTGTAAACATGTTGATGTGAAGCATCATTTCATACGTGATCATGTAGAAAATAAGGATATTCGCATGGAAAAGATTCATACTGATTTTCAAAGAGCTGATATTTTCACAAAACCATTAGCTGAGGCACGTTTTCGTGAGTTATGCATTAGTCTAGGGCTAATTGATTTAGACCCTACTTGTCAATAGTCATGTACTAACCAGACAGGTACATCGAAGAAACAAGGAGACAAGATCACTAGACCAGAGCACTCGACTACTCACTCAACAGACAGTTACACAAGGCTAGACTAGATGACCAAACAACCCGATGAAGAAGCTGGTAAAGCGGAGGGTAATACTAAGGGAATAAACATTTAAGGGGGAATCTATGTTTTCTTAAATATCCTTATGTTGACTCTTATGTCTGTTAAAAGTCATCTTGTTCGAAACCTTGATCATTGCTTTAGAATGATATTCATATTATTTATTTTACTCTACGTGTACCTACGATTACACATTACATATGATAAGATAGGTACATGAAGTCGTTCGACGTTCAGAATAGACAAGCACAGTCGAAGGGGGAACTCGATTGGTGTTCATAAGTCTACTCGTCTTGTGCACTAAAGCCTACCCGACTTATGAAGCTTAGGTCTACTCATCTGTTCTGGATGGACTCGAACAGACAAGCTAAGTTTTTTTTAAATGAAATATGCTAAGTGTTTAAACAATCGAATTAAGGGTATTATCGTAACTCGATAATGCTAAAATTTGAAAACCCTCGAAGTGGATTTATACACTCCCATTTAATGAGGTGTATACATACAGTTCGTACTCAACTATACTAGGTCAGATGAGTTCACTCCCCTGTCCTAAACTAAGAAGAGACGGATTTCAAATTTTACAATATCAAATCACATAATATTCTCGATTCCGTAACTGAATACCAAAGGCCCCAACCGTTGGATCTAATCCTTAATCTTAGCCGTTGGATCACATTACAGTTCTTACTCAAAACCCATCTTCCACAGCACAACTTCCCACGATTTCATAACTTCCATTCTCTAACTCTCGAATTTCTTGCAAAATTAATATCTCCCATTATTACTCTATATACCTACAATGTCGATTATTTATCTATTTGATGTAAGGACGAACATGCAGGCCGAATTTAATCTTGGCCAGTTCATCTCTGAAGGGAAAGTACAGGTGGAACCCTCGATGTTTTTCAAAGGGCTTCACACTGCTGAAAATCAAGAAATCATCGACAAATGCATTCGATGTGGTTTGAAGCCGTATCTGGAGGCATTCCCTCAAGTGGTATTAGATGAAGAGGTGTTGCTATTCTATGCCAACGCCACAAGGCGAGGAGATGAGATCACATCATTTATTGGATCGAGTCAAGTTGTACTCACTCGTGAAGTTATGTTTAGACATTTGAAGTTGCCCATCGGAACGATTGATGTGGAAAATTATGTTGTTAGTCAAGAGATGAGGTACATGAGCATCTTTTGTGGCAAGAAGATGACACTCAAAGCTGATGGCAAGGCTCCTACTGTCAAGAAGTCAGAACTTCTGGAAAAGTATCGCACTCTACTGGACATAACAAGCAAGATGCTACTATGTGCCACTGGATCTCATGATTCTGTCACGCAAGCCAAGACGAGGGTAATGGCGGCGATATATGATGGAATCACGGAGGGTAATTGGTTTAAACTAATAGCTGATCGGATGATGTATTTCGAGAAAAGTGTTAGAGTTAACACCGACTCTCGCAGATGGATTGTGTCGAATGTTGTTGGGTATGGCAACAAGCTGAGTATCTTACTACCCTTGTTGTTGCCAAGCAAGTCTGATTGGAGTAAGGGAAAGCCCTTTCATCCACTTAAGTTTTATCTAAAAAAGGAGGCTCTGAAGAAGCAAATTGCTGCAAGGACAGCTGCCCCAAGGCAAGCTCAAGTTGATGATTCAGCAGTGCTGCCTTATGCTAACTCATCTAGCTCTTCAGAAGATAGGTCCAATGATGAAGAATCGGAGGAAGTTACAAAGGCTGAGTGTAGTGCAGGTGACTCTGAGGAGACTCAATCAGATGAGCAATCTGATCAAGAGAAGGAGTCAAGTGCTCAAGTTCCAGAGTTGTACAAACTAGTGAGAATTGGAACATCTCCTCCACTAGACGAGTTGAGTTCTCAGGTTGGTACCTCTTCTCAAGATTTGTCAATTCCTCTCTCTCTCCCTTCTATTCGAACCAAGGCTAGATCACATCGATCTAGGCCTAGACCTATTACCTCAACCTCACAAGTGCTGGCAGCACATCCGCTGAGAGCCAGCCTACCCCCAAACACTCCCATAAAGGATACAAATGATACTCCGACAGTTGTCACACCAAACCTAGACACATCAAAGCCCCAAGAAACCACAGACCAAATTCTCTCTCTACCCTCAACAGAATATGTTGAACCCATTAACCCATCTACTTCAGACAAGACGCCAGTTGCCACTGCAACAACTGAGATAGAGACCCCATCTACTCAGACCCCGTCTGAAGTTAGATTCGAATCCTTGGTATATTATCCCATGTTCTTAAGAGAGAAGAGAGTTCGTTCGAAGATGAGCAGGAATTTGAAGAAGCAGCTCTCATCTGTCGAAGTTGACTACTCATCGGAGCAGTTTGAAAAACTTCTAAGAATATGCACTTGGGTGGCATTGAAGAAGTCTGGAACAGATGACCTTTTCGAAGTCATCTTAGGAAAAGGTGGCATTTCAAACTTCATGGACTGGGAGATGGAACAGAAGGAGAACAGTGGTGTTCGAGACCACTCAGAGTTATTTCCATCTCATGCCATTACTGCTCTTGCAAAGAGACTACTGAACATTTCTGATGATCAAATGTGTTCGGAATCACATTTTGATATGGGTGTTCAAGTTTCAGAGGCTGACTTTGTAGAAGATGTGGTTATGATTGAAGCCACACCAGCTGAGGAGATCCACTCTACTGATCCTATAGTAGAGTTAGGCAATGTCTCAGACCAGTTCAGAGGCATTGTGTTCAAGTTTCAAGTAGATCATGCTGACAGTCCAAGGTCAGATTTTGTCTTTATCAACCGATATACTGATCTACTGCTTCCCATCGAGATTTGTGGATACATGGAGAAGCTACACACCTTGTTGAGAAAGGACTTAGCTAATGCTGAAAGGAAGGCTCAAGAAGCGAGGTTAGCTATCATTCCTTACTCTCCTCAACTAAACTTAAAAGCTATTGCTGGAAGTGTGCTTTCAGAGGCTGAAGTAGTTGAAGACGAGGTCTTAACTGCTGCTCCAGAAGGCCAGTTGGTGGAAGTATTATCGATTCCTGAAGATGAGATTATGGAAGAAGCTACTCATATTGAAGTTGGACAATCGTCTCAAGCTATCCCAGCCGCTTCAATAGATGAGTTGAAAGAAGACTTGAAGGCTGTTATCAAGTCGTCTATCGATGAATTTCTCAAGTCCGAGCTTAAGAAGACTCTTGTTGAACAGAATAGTGTCCTTGTGACAAGTTCAAAAGAGATGATCATGAATGAAGTCAATCAGTTGGACAATGACTTCAGGCAACAGATGTTCAATCAAATTGAAGGTTTTCTCCAGAACCAAGTTGAATATTCGGAGAAGAGCTCAGTCAATTTTGCTCGAGTTCTAGCTACTGAATCCAGAAAGATGGAAAGAGTCTATAGAGCCAAAATCGAAGTAGCTGATGTTCAGAGAAAAGAAGCCTATGATCAGTTAGCACAAGCAAGAGAAATTATCAGTGCTATGACTGAAGAGAACAGGAAGCTGCGTCTGACAGCAACACATTTTAAGAATGAGTTAAACTTGTCTACTCAGAAGCTGGAGTTGGTAGCAACCAAACTGGACAAGTTGAGTCAAGATGGTTCTCATGAAAGGCAGATTGAAAGAGCTACGAACCTTATGAAGCAAGCTATGTTTGAAGAGATGACTCGGTTTACTTCTCTATTCTCTCTCAAGGCGACTGATGAAGCCAAAAAGGGGGAAGAGACAAGTCGAGTTGCTGATGTTGCTGAAGGTGAAATAGATAAGTCCAGTGCTGAACCAGAAGCTAAGGAAGCTGCTGAAGCTATGCAAGATCTTAGAAGGCCTAAGAGAGGCAAAGGCAAGTTGGTTAAACATGCAGATCTTGAGCGAGCTAAGGCTGAAGCAGACGAGTTGAAGAAAAAGGAGAAGGGCAAAGCTGTTGCATCTCCTGAAGCAGAGGTTCAGACAAGGCAAGTATCGAAAAGGAAATCTATTCATATAGAAGAACCGAAAGATGTGGAGGCAACAACTATAGTAAATAAGCAGAAGGTTGTTGATCCAGATGATGAAACTCACTATGCAAGCAAGAAGAAGGTTGGTAGACATATTGAAAGATTGCAGAAGTTGAAAGCAGATGAAGATCAGATGGAAGATCAGTTCATTGACTACTTCATAGATAAAGAACATCGATCTGAATGGATGAAAGTGAAGAGGCAGTGGGAACTTGATCACTGGATTATTCGCAAGTATGGTGATGCTGAGAGTCCAGATGAGTTGTACTCCTTGTTTGACAAGTTCATGGAAGGACAGCACAAGATGTTGTGGCATTTGATCCTAAGGATATCTGCTGGAGCAAATTTCAACATTCTGGTTCCTGTATTTCCGAAATGGAAATGTCCGATGTCCAGTTCAGGTAAACGAGTTGATTTTAATCTAATCAAGAAGTATGAAGAGGATCTACTGGATAAAGAGAAGATTGAAGATGAAGATCATGTCAGAGTAATTCACAAGAGACTCCTAGATGCGTTATGTGTTCCAAATCCAGAAGGCGGTACTCTTTCAGATTAGTTGTGTGCTCTGATGTGTTGTTTTTTTGTTAATATTTTTTTTAAGTATGTGTAATATCTACTGTTCTTATCTTGACTGAATGAAAAGATAAAGTACTATTTGGTGTTAAGACAAGATAACTACTTAACTAGTCTACTATTGAGAAAAGATTCAAGTAGTTTTGGCTTCATCAAAAAGGGGGAAATTGTTGGGATATGAATCCTAGAACAAGTCCTAATTGGTGAATTAAAAGATAAAAGATGAAGTTTTGATAAGCCAAAAGTAGTTTGAATATTTTCTAAGTGTTGACTGATCTAGTCTAGTTAAGTTGAAGTCATCTTGAACAGACCAGTAGAGTTCACATTAGTTTTCATGAATTTATATTTAAAAGATAAGTACGATTTATAAGTACTTCATATATGTTTTATTAACTGTTAGATTGTTATTGAGCTATGAATAATCATTGTATAGAGCTCATGATTTTGAAGTAATAGATAAGTTGATTGTATAGATTATAAGTTGACTAAGCTTTATAACAAAAGAGCTTAAAGTAATGTAATAGTCTTGTTAGGATAGAATAGTTTACTATTGTAAGTCGCACAAGAAGACCAGACAAGAAGAGTTGAAGTCTACTACACAAGACAGGTGGACTACAAGACAAGTAAGACTCAACAAGACAAGTCAACTTGAAGAGAAGTTTAAGTGAAGCGCGTATAAAGATAAGGATGAAGAAGTTAGTTATGGAATAACCACTTAACAAGGAACGCGTGGATGGATAAGAAGATTCAGTTACAGAAGTTAGTTTTCAAGAAGAGTTGGTTACAACTAACTTAGTTCTTGATTTCTAAAGTCTATAAATACCTCAAGGTGTTTATCATTTGAAGACTACTGATACTGATATTACTGAAGCTATACTGAAGATTACTCACAGAGTTTACTGAAGTTCAGAAAGCAAGTCCGCTAGTCAAGTGAAGAAACCAGAAGACTGCTACTGAATAAGTTTTTAGTTTTTTTTGTTGTTTTTATCAAGTTGCTAGATACTTGTTAAATATCTAGTAAGATCGTAGACATATCTGGTGGTATAGTCTTAGAAGATCTAAGTCCTTTTCTTGGGACTTAAAATCACAAGAACTCACACTTTGTACTCGATTGGAAGAGTTAGTGGAAACATCACAACTGGGTTGTGAGAGTGGATGTAGACAAGTTGTCGAACCACTATAAATTGTTTGTGTTGTTTACTTTACTGTTTTGTTTAATTGCTTAATTGATACATACATAACTGAACAAGACTAGTTGAGTATAGAACAGAGTTCTCGAAATTAATAAGTTGAGTATAAACTTGTATTGGGCTCATTGTTAATTTCGTATTCCGCACATTGTAATTCTGATATATCGAAAGATTTTAGAAAAGTCTATTCACCCCCCTCTAGACATTTTCTTTAGCTTCCCTCGATATTAACTCAACTTTCGGGACCTACAAAAGGATCACTATGTTTCTATCAAGAGATAACAACTCATTATCTCAACTAACCTGACATGACATATTTACTTGATTTATTATTGTGCTAACAGTTTCTTTCAGGAAAGATGACCAGGTCACTCATCTTGAAGGTAAAGTCTAGTATAAGTCAAGTTCCCTTTGTAATAGGTTTTGGCATCATCAAAAAGGGGGAAATGGTTGGGAATAAAATGATTTTGATTTAGATACCAAAACCCCTGATTGATGATGTTCAGATTAGTTGAGATACACTCAAGTGAGATCTGTTTAGTTGTCTCAGGATACTTGAGTAAGGAGAAATGCTTAAGTCAAAATCTCAGAAATGTTGTGAGATTTATAGTTCAGGATAGTTGTCCAAAGCTGGAATGTTAGGCAGCTTGATAAGTGTTAAGGACTTTAGGTCAAACTTGCTGAAGTTTACAGGACAAGCTCACTGAGTGGACAACATGGCTGAAAAGATCAAAGAATGATAAGGCAAAAGCTTCTTGCACTGATAAGAACTGTTTCAGATCAGTTAAGTACTATTGATCAAGAGCATTGAATGCTATACTCACAGAAGACACATTTAATGAAGCATTTATTGCCATCAAGCCTGAACCAAGCATTGAAGACTTAGAAGCATTAAAAATTGAAGCATTGAATGAATGTTAGAACATTCTAGTTTGCAGCAGGAATGTACAGGGGAGTTGTCCCATCTGACCGTTGGTTGAGTGTAGAGTCTGCCATAAATCAACCTTGGGAAATGTGCATATTTGGAATCTGACACAAGTCATCTCAGCCGCATTTTTCAGAAGTCAACACATTCATTCAAGCAACCATTGAAGAAGCTTTTACACAGTGGATAAAAGGATGCCAAGCTTCATAACCGTTTCAATGGTGCTGCAAATAGACAAGTTTGAATTGCTATCTCTCCAACGGTTAGTTGTTCAAATTTGCATATAAATTCAGAAGTGATCAAAGGATTCAAGCATCCAACTACTTGCTATCAAACTATCATCAAGCAATCAAAGGAAACCAAAGTTGTTCTTCAGAATCCCAAATTAACTTGGAGTATTCTTTCAAGAAAAAGGCCAACCACATTCCGCACCTAGCAACTCTCTTAGATAGTTATCCAACTGATCACTCAATAGTTTTCAGTAGGACAAGTATCTATTGAAGTTCACACTCAGGATTGTTGTGAGACAACCTCCCTGATAAGACAATCTGTTTGAAAAGAAAAAGAATTTGCATACACAAGTGCATTCCCCCCCCCATACACTTGTGTCATACTCCACCAAGGACCAACAAATATAATTTTAAACATAGAGGTATCAACAGAGGTAAAAATGGCATTTAAAGCTTTAAAATTGTATCCTACTGTTGTTATCTCATCGGCTGTCCAATCAACTTCTTTCTTGAGTTGAATTTCACCATAGGCATCTGCTAGATTCTTTGGTGCGTCCCAACCTGTAAGAACAGTCCTCCAAGCACGTTCATCAATTGACTTGATGTACATTCGCATCTTAGGCTTCCAATAAGCATAATTTGAACCATCTAAAACGGGTAGCCTAAGTGCAGTGGATATGTGATGTGTTTCCATTGCTAACATAAACTAAAACACACTTTAAGCAAGGATCTAAACCTAGTGTCATCAGGTATCGGCTCTGATACCAACTGAAAGTGTGTGGAGGGATGGTATCTAGTGTTTAAGTAAAAAACAGAACAATATTACACTGAATGTTGAGACAAATAGTGTAGCATTAACTCTAACAGAATATGAATAAGTAAACACAGTACACAACAGAAGTCTAAAACACTAAAACACAATAAGAACACAATGGAATATTTTTTAACATAGAATTTTATTAATAAAAAAACATATGCTAAGCCTTACGGCGAAAACAATAACTTAGTTCCTAAGTTACGAAAATGTCGTGTGAAATGTCTCAGTAATTACTTCAACATTCCACAAACGGAAACTACAATCGAGGCAGGTGCCTGAATCCGCAAATAGACTTAAGTGTAAGAACACTGTCTAAAGAACTAATTTGATCTATGATTCACTCTCACTCGATACAAGACTAGAACTAAATACACGGGAAGGTATGGTATCCCTCGGTGTACATTAAATGATACAACTACTGACCCTAACTCCTAACCAGGGATGTATGCTCAGAATAGGTGTTACTCGAATAGTGCATGCTTTGAAATGAAAGACTCCAGCGGTATTTATAGAGCAATAGCCGAGTTCTAGATCCTTCCATTATGAGATCCTATTTTTTAGGACCTCAACTTCCATGATCTTTCTTGATCCTTCTTCCATCTTCCAGGCCGTTCTAAACTGCTCCAGACTCTTCTATCACGTTCTCCAACATTCTGGAATCTTCCAGGTTCCAAACTCTTGTAGAAGCTTCTAGAATCGTACCTGAATGTGAGAGCATTTAGTCCAACATTTAATGCAACATTTCATAAAGGACTTAGAATAAATCAAGGAAGGTCAAATTCAGATGTTGTTGATAATGTTAAAGCATTTAAGAGTTAACAACATCTACATATTGGTGCACCTATTGCACTCAAATATGGTACTTCTTGACTAAACAGTTCTTCATTTTCTTCGCGAGGTCGAAATGGATCTTTCGCTATATTTAGTGAACGCACAACCATAGGTATGCTTAAAGGATGTGTTTAATCCATATAAAACCGTTTCAACACTTTCATAACATAAGTGGATTGATACACAAAAATCTCATCATCAAAGTATAAAATTTGAAAAACCAAAACAAAATTTTGTTTTACAAAAATCATTCATTTCAAATTTCCTCTTAAGGGAAGCCACAGCCTTTGATAACTTTGTAGGTGTCCTAATGATATTCAAATCATCAACATATACAACAGATCTTTTAATAAAAACATAGGGTATATATGATGATTGTTATACCCCTCCTTAATCAAGAATGAATCAAACAACCAAATTGCTTTAATCCATATAAGGTTTTGCTCAACTTGACTGAATACATGTTTTGAGAATTCTCGTTTTTCATTATCGGTACCTTTAATCCCTCGGGGATTACCATATAAATATCTTTCTCTAATGAGTCGTATAAATATGTTGTAACGACATCTAATAGACGCATTTCAAGTTTTTATTGCACTGCCAGACTTACTAAATAACGAAAAGTTATTGCATCCACCACAGGAGAATAAGTCTCCTCATAATTAACACCTGGCCTTTGGGTAAAACCTTGTGCGACAAGCCGTGCTTTATACCTCACGATTTCATTTTTCTCATTTCTTTTTCGCACAATTACTCATTTATGCCCCCACGATTTTTATACCATTAGGTGTACGGACAAAAGGTCCGAAAACATTTCGTTTAATAAGAGATTGAAATTCTGCATTTATTGCGTCTTTCCACATACATTCATCAATAGATGTAGGTTCAAGATCCTCATCATCTTCCATTATGTTAAGCGCTACATTATATGCAAAGATATTGTCGATGTCGATTTCATTTCGGTTCCATCTTTCTCATGTTCTGACATAATTTGTCGATATTTCATCATTTTTGGGCGCCTGAAATATCATTTTCTGGGACTTTAAGTAGTATGTCAGATTTTTCAACAGGTTGTTCACATTATGACCATCCTCAATGTTTGCTCCTTTTATTTTTTGAGAATTTATATCTTTGGAACCAAGAGGTCTACCACGCTTCAGGCGTGCCGTAGACTCATTTGCCATGGAAGATGGTCCTTCAAGGACATCAATTCTATTAGGAGCATTAGCAGCTGAAATATAAGATTTTGTAACTTTTTTAAAGGTCAGTAAATGCGTCTGGCAATTGATTCACAATCTTTTGCAAATGAATTATTTTTTCAATTTCAAGTTCACACTACTTTGTACGAGAATCCATGCAATTCAATGATAATTCATTTCAATAAATATTCATTTCCAGCTGCTTACTTTTCCCCTCCAATGTTGGGAAAGTTGTCTTCATCAAAATGACAATTATCAAACATTTTCGTGAATAGATCTTCGATCAATGGTTCTAAGTATTTAATAATAGACGGAGATTCATACCCAACATATACCCCCATTCTCCTTTGGGGACCCATCTTTGTGCGTTGTGGTGGAGCAATCGGTACATATACAACACATCCAAAAGTTCTTAGATGGGATATATTTGGTTCCTGACCTTAAACCATTTGTATAGGGGAAATGCTATGACAACTTGTTGGCATGATGCGCACAAGTGTTGTCGTAGGCAATATAACATGATCTCAAGCTAAAATAGGGAGTTTATATTTTATCAATATTGGTCGGACAATCAATTGAATACGTTTTATAAGTGATTCAACAAGAATGTTATATATGTATGGACATGAGCAACCAGATGCTCAATATGTATTTCAATTGATATACAATAAACATTGAAAGCTTTGAGATGAAAATTCACCAACATTTTCAAGGCGAATTGTCTTACACTCTTAATTGCATTATCATGAAATTGTACTCGCAATCGTATTATTTTATCCCAATAACTTTGCAAAAACCAAATTGCGAGATGACAATAAGCATACATGTGACCACTTAGTCGATGCATCAATCAAAATCATAAAATATCTAAATGGCACACTTAGCGGATGTATGTGTCCGCATATATCCCCTTGAATTCGTTATAAGAACATAAAATTTTCATGCTCAAATTTAGCTTGGTGATGGCTTTATAATTATTTTTCCTTGTGAACAAGCAGCACATGAAAATTCATTGGGTTGTAGCATTTTTCGATTTTTCAATGGATGCCCACATGAATTTTCTACAATTTTTCACATCATTATGGAACCGGGATGGCCTAACCGTTCATGCCAAACATTAATTTCGGTTGCAACCTTTTGGTTTACTACGCCATAAATTTAAATTGTTCTTATCCTCGTGCAATACAAATCTGAGGACAAAGCGGGTAACTTCTCCAACATACATTTATTTCCCGCAACAATTGTAGTAACATTAAGATACTCAATATTGCCTTCATTCGTAGTCTCAAGATGATATCCATTCAAACGAATATCTTTAAAACTCAATAAATTTCTTTAAGACTTTTCAAAGGATAAGACATCATTGATAATGAATTTTGTCACTCCGGATAATAGAATATTGGCTCTTCCAAAACCTTAAATTATTTTTGTATAACCAGATATTGTATTTACATTAGCTTCTCTCCATTTTAAATGTGAGAATAATTTTGTCTTGTTGAATATAGTGTGCGCAGTAACACTATCGACGAGACATAGATCTTCATCTTCTTCCTTAAATGTTGATGTGTTGTCATACCATTTTTCATTTCTTTCATTGAAAATATATATATAAGAGTAATATATTTTCAATCTAATTATTTTTATTTTATGAAAATGCAATAGCCATTTATATTATAAAGAAGAGAAATATTAAGATATTGCATAATATAAGAAAACAAACATTAATAATAGATTATCGAAGAAAATTGTGATTGAGTATTATAACACTCTAATTACAACCTTTAGAGTGGGTAAGATCAACAACATCAAATTGTGTTATGTCAATCATTTCATTATCGAATTCACTATTCACATAATTTGTTTCCACTATTTTTTTTTAATGTTCAAAAATTTACTTTCCCTTTTGTAGACCTTTAAAATTCAGATGAGTATTATAATCATTTTGTAATATGTCTCGGTCAAAACCACGTCCTCGTTCGAGGCCTGATTTTTCATCAAAAATTCATTAATTTTATCAGCCACCAAGAGATATGAAATTAGTTCGGAATATTTAGTAAAACCCTTCTCACGATATTGTTGTTGCAAAATCACATTAGAAGCATGAAATGTGGAGAATGTATTTTCAAGCATATCATCATCACTAATATTTTCTCCACATAAATTTAATTGAGAAGTGATACTGAACATAGTTGAGTTGTACTAACTCACGAATTTATAATCGTATCTTTCTTTAAGATTTGTCCACAATTAAAGTGGATCTTTCACCATGAGGTATTCATCTTTCAATCCTTCATCAAGATGGTGGCAAAGGAAAATCATGGCTTTGGGCCTTTGGCCTTATTTTTTATTATATATATGCTTGATTTGCCACTTTTATGGAATCCCCAAGACCCATGGCTTCCAAATGAATTTCAACATCAAGAATTCATTATAATTTTTTTTCCAATAATATCAAGAGCCACAAATTTAAATTTTGTCAAGTTTGACATGTTGGAAACTATCAAATAAACAAGATATTGATTAATTGTAAAATAACATAATCATCAAAATAGTAATGAAATAAGAGATGACAAATAAATTAATATTGTAAGATAATATATTCTAAACATTTCAATACATACCTCCGTACAATACCTGGAATGTATCATTATCTGAATTTCGCCGGTAGAAATATTTTACGAGCTTCGTGCTGATAACGTGTTGTAAAACAACTTAAAAGTATAATTCTATATGTGAAATAAGTAAACAAGATATAGAGATAACATAGAAATACTTTATTCCACTTTCAAGTGTTTACTACAACATTTGCACTCCTATTTATAGGTCTCAATATAAGCTTGAGAAGATGAAATGAAAGGTCCACTATTAATGTAAATACATGAACAACCTATGAATATCAAAGGGCACATGGTGGATATTATGAAGGAAATAAATGGACATTCATATAATATAAATATTATTCATAACAAATTACATGAATTAAGAGTTTTAGAAAATGGTAGTTTTAGTGAAGCCCCCATCAACAATTAGAGTCTTGAAGACAATTTTGTAAATTTTTATATATAAAGTAAATAAAGTAGTTTGATTGAGTGTATGATGGACCCCAAAAAATATTGTATAAAGGGTAAATACATATATATCGTCAGAGTGACTATGCAAACTTTTCAGGGACGAAGGTAGTACTAGTGTAATAGTGTAAGACCCGCGAATTTCGCGGGATTGAAAAAAATTATATTATTATTTAATAATATTTTATATAATTAATTATTTTAAAATATATTTGATGATAATTAATGTATTTGATAATTCATGTCATCTTCAACAATATTGACAATTGAAAAGACACGTACTCTTGCATAAGTTCAGATTTAATAAGAGAATGTGTTGTCATTTGTGTATGGTTGTAATATGTTAGTTTGTAGGGATGTTTTATAGATAATATGAAAGCATTGGCTTTTATATCCAAAATTATATCAATTGTATGTGAGTCATTGTTTAATAATGTTTTCGTACTTGTGTATGAGTATGCAAGTATAGTAGCTTGTATTTTAAAATGATTATAAAATTATAAAAAGTAAACAAAAAAAATTTGTAGCAAAACATAGAAAATTAACGTCACTTGAAGGAGATAAAAATGAAATTGAAATTAAGAGAATTACCTTAGAAATATTATTGAGTATATAAAATTATTTTTTGTTTAGAGAACAATTATGAACATAAGAGATGAAATTTGTAGTCCTAAAAGTTTGTAGAATAATATAGAGAACATTTGTCAGATGTTTATTTAAAATAATTTTCATAGTATATACTCCGTGTAGTATGTAATGACATAAATTAAATTTTGGTCTAATTAAAATGAGTTGCATTGCATGGATATAGATGGATTGGTGTTGGTTGCACCACTCAACATTTATATGGGTCTTATACAATGAGGACTGTATAACCATTTTTTACCCGCATTCATGAGTCCTGTCATTTAAGAATCTTATAATTTCTAGCTATTTTGAATTGCAAGTAACTGTGAATAAATCTGGGTTCATGGACATAGATTAAATTTCAAAATGCAAAATTAACGTTTTTCAATTCTATGGAAATAAAATAACTCTCTATGGGGAGTAGAATACAATGAAATCGTCAGAATATTTTTTTAAATATTAAATCATGCAAACAAAATGAATAAAAATATATTTTAACATTTACTTAACAAAAAATTATCAACATTAAAGAACCACATATATAGAACATTGTCAAGAGAACATAAACATAAACAAACCTCATTTATAATTATAATTGAACTATAAATATATATAAATCAAATCTATCAATATCCATAATAATATAAAAAATATAGCTCCAAATCTTAAAAAACATTTCCAAACAAAACACTTTTAAAAAATACATAAACATATATTTAACCTGCACTTTTAAAAAAAATACAGAAACTTATATTTAACATGACTTCTTTTTTCAATCAACTTTTCTCCATCTTTGGAATGTAGGGTGTTATCCTCATAGTACAAAAGATTTGATCTTGCCACAACAACACTGACTATTAGAAACCGAAGATGATGCTGAAGATATGTACAGTTTCATAATTAGTGTGGTTGTACCTTGATGAAGAATTGATATGTACAGTTTCATAATTAGTGTGGTTGTACCTTGATGAAGAATTGTTGCACCTGTATAGTTATTCCAGTTATTCTCCAAGTGTTATTGAGAGATGTAGAATCTGTGTTGTTGAAAGATGTGGAATCTGAAAATAAATTTTCGATGAACCAAATGTTGAAACTGGATCGGTAAAAAAAATACAGAAACTTATATTTAACATGACTTCTTTTTTCAATCAACTTTTCTCCATCTTTGGAATGTAGGGTGTTATCCTCATAGTACAAAAGATTTGATCTTGCCACAACAACACTGACTATTAGAAACCGAAGATGATGCTGAAGATATGTACAGTTTCATAATTAGTGTGGTTGTACCTTGATGAAGAATTGATATGTACAGTTTCATAATTAGTGTGGTTGTACCTTGATGAAGAATTGTTGCACCTGTATAGTTATTCCAGTTATTCTCCAAGTGTTATTGAGAGATGTAGAATCTGTGTTGTTGAAAGATGTGGAATCTGAAAATAAATTTTCGATGAACCAAATGTTGAAACTGGATCGGTAAAGTGCCCTTTAACCATTCCTGTATGGTTAGGAGACGAAAGAAAATTTTATTTGTTTGTATAAGTAAAGAGAGGAAAAAAAGATAAAATAGCCAGACTTAAAGTATTTGACATGCTATGTTTCACAATCAACTAAAACATTGAAGAATGTAACATCACCTTATCCATTAGAATTTCGAATGCAGTTGCCTTGAACTCTTGTTCTCATTTTCTTCACATCTTCCTTAAACTCTTATTCAACATCCTGAAAATTAGAGAATACAGAAACATAAAATTACCTTAAAATTTTCTTAAAAAAGAACTCATCTAGCAAGTAGGAAGATGTAATCAAGGAATGTGGAAAACAATAGATGCATTAAAGAAAACCCATTAAAAAGTAAACTAAACTAATTGCAAAGTTTTGAGAAGAATAACAGAGAGGAAGAAAATTGTAAAAAAAAAAAAGAACCGAGAAAAAAAAGTTGAAAAGAAATTTACTTCTTTCTTTCCTCCTCTCTTCCTGATTTAATTACAAATAATATTCAAATATTTTTTACTACCAATGATTTAATTACAAATTTAAAATATATATATATACACTAGTGCAAGACCGCGAAATTAGCAGGATGGTAAAATAAATATTATTTAATAAATTTTAATATAATTATTTAAAATACATATGTATTTTATTTTATATATTTTAGAAGAAAATGAGTGAATGATGAAAAGAAAAATAAAAATACTTCAAAAATTGCATAATTGGTATTATAAATAAAATTATAATTATAATTAGAAAATTTAAATGGGAAGAAAAGTGAAAGAGAGAGAGAATGGATAAGAAAGAAAAATAATTTTAAAAATTAAAGTTGGAGAAGAGATAGAAAGATGAGAAAAGAGGAAATTGTTTTTTTTTTTTTAATTCAAAATTAAATAAGAGTTTTAGAAAAGGGTATTTTTAGTGAAGCCCTTTCAAAATTAGTATATACTAGTGTAAAATCCGCGTAATACGCGGGAATTAAAGAGAATTTTATATATTATTATTTTAAAATATAAGGAAGATATTTATTTGTAGGTCCCCAAAGTTGAGTTAATAACGAGTAAGCTAGTGAAAATGTCTAGAGGGGGGTGAATAGACTTTTCAAAAATCTATCGAAATATCAGAATACAATATGCGGAAATACGAAATTAACAATGAGCCCAATTCAAGTTTATACTCAACTTCTTAATTCAAGAACTCTGTTCTATACTCAACTTGTCTTGTTCAGTTATGTGTGTAAACAATTAAGCAATCAATCAAACAGTAAAGTAAACAACACACAAAGATTTATAGTGGTTCGACAACTTGTCTACATCCACTCTCACAAACCCAGTTGTGATGTTTCCACTAAACTCTTCCAATCGAGTACAAGTGTATATTCCTGTCTTTAAAGTCCCAAGAAGAAGACTTAGATCTTCAACAGACTATACCTCCAGATACGTCTATGATCTAACTAGAAATTTTACAAGTATCTAGCACCTTGAAAAATAACAACAAAAACTAAACACTTATTCAGTAGTAGCCTTTTGAATTCTTCACTTGTCTTCTGGCTTCCTTCTGAATCTTCAATGCACTCTGAGAGTAATCTTCAGTATGTAGTATATCAAGTTTCAGTATGCGTAGTTGCAGTAGTCTTCAAATGATCACCATCATGAAGTATTTATAGACTTCAATCATCAAGAACTTAGGTAGTTGTAACCAACTTTTCTTGAAAAACTAACTTCAACTGAATCTTCTTATCAATCCACGCGTTTCTGTTACGAATTAGTTATTCCATAACTAATTTCTTTATCTTCATCTTTATACGCGCTTCGAACTAACTATCTTCACGTTGACTTGTCTTGAGTAGACTTGTATGTACTTGTCTTGTAGTCCTCCTGTCTTGAATAGTAGACTTCAACTCTTCTTGTCTGGTCTTCCTTGTTCAATCAGTAGACTATACTAAACCTATCAAGACTATTACATTACTTTAAGCTTTCATAATACAAGCTTAGTCAACTTATAAACTATACAATAAAACAAATCTATTACATATAAAAACATCATGAGCTCTATACAACATTTAAATAGCTCAGTAACAAACTTAAACAAATACTGTAAACACATATGAAGTACTTATAAACTGTACTTATCTTTTCATGTGAACTTATGTGAACTCTACTGGTCTTGTACAAGATGACTTAACTCAACTAGACTAGATCAGTCAACACTTAGAAAATATTCAATCTACTTTTAGCTTATCAAAACTTTATCTTTTATTCATCATTTAGGACTTGTTCTAGGATTCATATCCCAACATTATTTATATATAAATTTAATTTAATGTTTAATTTTTTTTAATTCGTACCTATGTTAAATTTAAAATAAAATTTAATAAATGATAAATAAGATTAGTAGAAATGAAGAATAAGAGGAGAAAATAAGAAAATAAATATGAAAAATTTTGATGGACAAAAAGAAAATAAGAAAGAGAAAAAAATGGATTAGTAGATAAGGCAGTTACACAAAAAAAAACCAAGAAATTCTATAAAATTGGGAAAATAGAAATGGAGAAAAATTGAGATGTCACATAGAAAAAAGAGTGATTCAGAATTAGTAGATAAGTGTAGAGTAGTTCAAAACTCGCTTATTACGCGAGATTGTAAAAAATAAAACTGTCAAAGAGAGAGAAAGAGAGAGAGAAAAGAATTTTAATTTTAGATGAATTAACCGCAGAGAAAAACGTTACACAAAAAGAAAATAGAAAAAGAAAAAAAATCAGAAATTCTATAAAATTAGACAGAAATGGAGGAGAATTAGGATACACGTAGGAAAGAATAGATTTAGAGAATTAGTATATAAGGGTAGATATATATTTATGGAAAAAATTAATTAAACATGAAAGTGTCTATGCGTGCGAAATCAGAGATGTTATTTGTTGTGTTGACACGGTCCACACAACACTATGCAGTGGAAATTAAAATGCACGTAGTGAAAATAGAACTATATAAAAATATGTGAAACGAATTACAACCTCTTAAACGTGTACAATAACACTATAAATCTTAAATAATCTTATCCATTTCTCTATTATTTTTTCTCTCCTCCCTCCACTCTCTTTGTGATATTTTTCTTTTTCCTCCTCTCTTTCTCTCTTTAAGGTACTTTTTTTTCTCCTCATTCTCAACAAAACTGCAATTTTTTTTTTAAATTGCTCAAATCATTTTTTTTTAAAAGATTGTTGTTGATTACACCAATCATTAAAAAATAACTCCAAATTCGTTTCAGGAATTAATTATATATTACGGTTACTTTTTCTTTTTTCATCAGGTATTTTTCCATCAAATATAATTCATATTAGAAGTAGGTAGAGGGGTGCTTCACCAAAATAACTTTTAACCAATTAACTTAATCACTTAGTTGTGTTTGAAAACACTCCAAAAGTGATTCTATTTGAAGAAAAAAGTGCTTTTAAGCACCTTATAGTGTTTGAAAACACCAACTAAATAATTTTATCCCTTTCTCTATTCTTTTTTCTCTCCTCCCTCCCCTCTGTACTTTTTTTTCTACTCATTCTCAACAGAACTGCAGTTTTTATTTTTAAATTGCTCAGATCATTTTTTTTTAAAAAGATTGTTGTTGATTACACCAATCATAAAAAAATCACTCCAGATTCGTTTCAGTAATTAATTATATATTACTGTTACTTTTTCTTTCTTCATCGGGTATTTTTTCCATCAAATCTAATTCATTTATGATTCTTTGTTTACTATTCTTAATAATCAAGATTTCATTATATTGCAAAATTGTGACACCCTGACTTTCATTGATAATTATTCTCTAATTTTTTATTTTTTTTCAAGCCCCTTGCAGTAGTGGTCGTTTCCTCTTACCAATTCACCATTTTATTGGTAAGATTGTTTTGTTCTTATTTTATACTCTATATTTTCATTTTTTTTCATTTGTGATTTGGTAAGGCAAATTCAGAATACTTTTTTTTCTTACTTTAAACCTTTTGATTTGGATTTCTAAATTGATTCTTCTACCTCTTACTTTTTTCATTTGACTAGATTGAACAACCTTTGATAGTGAAAATTTTCTTGTGTTGTATTTTTACAAAGGTTTGTGGTAGTTAGTTTTCTGAATTGTAAGTTGGGTAATTCTTACGGTAGTCACATTTTACAAAGTGACTACATAGTCACTTTGTCGAATTGCGCCATGTGGTGTCGTAAACGTCGTAACGATCTGCTACCTGTTATACAGGTTTAAGTTATTTTTATCATTATTTAAATTGTATTTTGTTATTTACTATATTACCCTTCTTTTATTTAAATTATTTATAAGAAAGTTTAATTTATAAAAAATAATAAAATTACTATCCTACTCTTTTAATACAAATATTAATAAAATTACTATCCTACCCTTTTAATACAAATATTATAATTTTAAATTTAAAAAATGAAATAAATAAATTCCAGGATATTACATTACTTTCTTCTCCACAGCCACATCGGGTTTAATGTTTCTAAGACTTGAAATTGAAATTAGGGTTCCTTTCTCCCAACTCCATTGTTCATAAATTGCGAATGAATTGAAATCGTTTATTTCTCCCCCAATTCCAACGTTCCTAAGTTGCAAAGTGAATTCGATTATCGAAGTAATAATGTGGTTATCTCATTGTTGGTGATTCCTCGCTCAATTTCCGATTTTCGTCGTCGATCGCTGACTCCAAGAAGGCGGACGGAGATATTCGCTGACGGCCGCTCACGCTAAGAAGCAGGACGGAGATTTCCTCCGACGGTCGCTCACTCCTAGAACATTGTGGAGATTTTCTTCGACGGTTGCTCTCTCCAAGAAGCAGGAAGAAGACTTTCTCCGATGGTCGCTCACTCGAAGTAGCGGGAAGGTGATTTTCTCCGATGGTTTCTCCGACTGTATTGCATGTGAACTCCGACGACTCACTACCCCTCCGACTCCCTTCGCCAAGCCCTAACATCAGTTGATAAATTATCAAGTAACCCCGGCGGTGGCGGGCAGGCGCGGAGGCGGATGATAGCAGAAGGCAGGAAAAAAACAATTGAAAACGCATGCTAGGTTCTAATGATTTTAATTCCTTTAAGTTATAATTTGATTTGTTTTTTATTAATTAATTAATTTGATTTATTCTTTTGTTATTAATAACATAAGGGTAAATATGTAATTTTAACATTACATATTTTGATTACATTAACAAAAATTTAATAAATTATTTTATTGTATAAGGATAAAAATGTAATTTTACAATAATATATTTTAATTAATTTAATTTAATAGAAAATACAAATTTATGACACATTACGACGATACATACCGTAAAATTTACAAAAGGTAACAGGTCATCAAATTTAAACCTTTAGATTAGATTTTTAATGGCTTAGATTAACTAACTAAGATAGTCATTACGACACGTTACGACACCCTGACTACATGTAGAAGATCCCTTGTAAGTTTGCAACAAAAGACCTAAAACTGTTTCACTTTTTTGGGTGTCAGAGGACATGGGATTTAATTTTCATGCATATTTTTACATTTAAATGTATTTCAATCATCATTTCATGATTCTGTCTTTCTAACTTTTTATGATGTATACAAGTTTTTTGATATTGCTAAGATGTTTCATCCATGAATTGTTTAAAATAATGAAATTTAAATAATGGATTATGGAGTTTATACAAAACTTTCCTGAGCAAATGTTTGCATTATTGATCCACGTCGTTGCAAACATGTCACTGTAAAAAATAAAATAAAATTGAGATTACATTGAATTAATTACAAAAAGGTTGTGAATAAATTGTAAAAATAAAAAAATATTGTGAAATTATTTGCAATATTTTTAGAAAATTTTCGTCTGTGGCGTCTTTATGAGTTATCAAAGTTTTTTCATTGATATAATTGCAAAAACTAGAAATTTATGTATATGTATTTCGAAATTTTAAAACATGTGTAGAGTAGTTTAAAAATACGAAAATGTCGCCACTTTTTTATACAATTAAAACTTTAAAAATACAATCATATTTTAAAATATTTATTACTAACAATTCACATATATTTCATTTTAATATTTTCAAAATTTTATAAAAATATTATAAAAAGTAAAATAAATAATATTGTAAATTTCCGCGGAATTACGCAGGGTGTGCGCTAGTATATAAAATTACTAAGTAATCCTTACTTAAATAAAGAGTAAAGTAATTAAAAACAATAATTTAAAAAAATCTAAAAAAAAAAAATTTAATTAAAATTTAAGAGTATTTTAAAAAATCAATTAAATCTTTAAAATAATTAATTTACATAAATTTATTATTTAAAAAAATCTGAGAAAATTAAATAGAATATAATAATTAAAAAATCATAAAAAAAAAATTCAATTCAAAAACAAAATTCAATTAAATTTTTTTAATAAATTTAATATATTGTCAAAAAATAATTAAATTTTAAAAATCAATAAAAATAAGATTTAATTTTTTTTAATTAAATATTTTTTTTATGATCGGATTTTTCTTTCATTTATTTTAAAAAAAGAATTATTAGATAGTTTTATTTTATTTATTTAATATTTTTAGATTTTATTTAGATTTAATTGATTTTTACATTTAAATATTTAGTTGATTTTTTAAAATATTTTTCTTATTATTGAAAAAATAATAATTATTTTTTAAAATTTATATATACTTTTAAAGATTTAGTTGAATTTTATAATATTTTTTTAGTTTTTATTCAATTTATACTTCCTCTGTCATGTAAAATTTTGCTCAGATCCATTTTTTTTTGTTCACAAAATATATGTTTATTCTATTTAAATAGTTAACTTTTGAATATTTTTTCTACTTTATTAACAAGATTGAGTATGTACCAACAATATTCTTTACTCGTCATTCCACATATATTTTTTATAATTATAATATGAGTTTTTAAAAAAACATGTATAAAAAGAATTGTGGTATGTTTAGTAATACTCACCCCGTCCCACGGGAATTTGCACACTTTCTATAAATGGATGTCCCATACCAATTTGCACACTCCATAAAAGGAAATATCTTCACAACCCTCACTCTTGAAATATACTCATATTTACCCATATGCCATTATTTTTCCACACTCAATCTACTTTTTACTTTACTTTATTCATAAAAGTTTACAAAACTACCCCTCAAAATATCAATCATTACACTTTTTCTTACACATTTCTTAAAATGTGTGCCGGTCAAAGGGTGCAAGTTCCTCCGGGACGGAGGGAGTAAGGGACGGAGGGAGTAAAATATAATTTTTAAATTTTAGTGAGGTGTGTACAACATTTGTTGGGGATGTTAATAGTCCCATCCTTTAATTTTTTGAAGATTTTATTTAGGTTTAATTAATTTTTAAAGAATTTTATTTGTTTATTTAAATATTTTTTAAGTTTAGTTGATATTTTTATAATTTTCAGTTTTTTAATTTCTTATTTGTATTAATTTTTAATGTTTTAATTATTTTATATTTATATACTTTTTAAGATTGGTGAATTTTTTATATTTATTTTTTTAGATATTAATTAGTTTTAATTGATTTTTTTATATTCTTAATTGAATTTTTTATTATATTTATTTTTGAGGAATTTTGTTGATTTTTATAATATTTTTCAAATTTTATTTAATTGATATTTTTTAATCTAATTATTTTTAAAGATTTTTTTTAAGTTTTATGTACCTAGAGGATTTGAGAGTTGTTCGGAAACCTAGTCCTCGCATCTGTCAGCGGGAAGTCATGCGTGCAAAGTGGCATCGACCAGCAGGAGGATTTTTAAAACTGAATGTCGATGGGCTATATTCTAAACCTCGTGTGAGGTAGGTGCGGCGGGCATGGTGATCAGGGACGAAGCTGGGGAGTTCGTGGCGGCACGATCAACTCGACGTTCGGGGACTGTTAGGGCGGAAATTCAGACATGCACAACGGTTGCAAACCGCCGGTTTCGGTTAGAAACCGACGGTTACGGTTTTCGGAAATTAGTAACCGAAACCGATTACGGTTCGGTTTTTTAACCGCCGATTTGGCGGTTTTCTCTCTTTCTTTTTTTTTGTTCTCTCTTACCGTTCTTGTCGTTCCAAAACTTCGACGGCTATGGAATCGGCATCGTGCACCATGAATTCAAACTTTTCGACGGCCATGGATTGTGATCCCTAAAAATTAGTGAATACGCTCGGCCGTACGTCTTCGTCTTCAGCCATTAACGATGGATTTTTTTAGAATATTGCTTTAGACATGCTTGGAGTTATATGAATGTGAGTAGAAATAATGTTACTTGAAAGAATAAGAGAAAATATATTTTACCTCAATTGAGGATTTTGATTTAGTGTATTCAATATATATAAGATTACAATTAGGGTTTACAGAGTAACCTACAAGTAATTACAGATATGAAAAATATATACAAATCTCTAAAGATCTTTGAGTGAATCAATTATGGACTAAATCATTATTCCTATTACCCCCCTCAAGCAAAGCGGATGTGGAGAGACGCGAAGCTTCGACCGAAAGAATTCAAATAGCGGTCGCGGAAGACTCTTGGTGAATATATTAGCAAGTTGAAGATTCGAGGGGACAAAATGGGTAGATAGACTACCCGAAGCAACCATTTCCCGAACAAAATGATAATCAATATCAATGTGTTTTGCACGCTTATGAACCACCGGATTTTGGCTAAGAAAGAGCGCAGACTTATTATCACACATGAGTTGTGGTGAAGATGAATGCATGGCATGAAGTTCACGCAAGAGTAACGTGACCCAAATAACCTCAGAGGCAGCATTAGCCAAAGCCCTATAGACTCACAGCTGGAACGAGAGACAGTAGGTTGTTTCTTAGCACTCCAAGAAACAAGATTCGGACCCAAAAATATGGAATAACCATAAGTGGAGCGGCGAGTGTCAAGGCAACGAGCCCAATCAGCATCAGAGTAACCCAAAAGATTGAGAGGTCCACGAGTGAAATCCAGACCAAATGTAAGCGTGCCCTTGACATAACGAAGAATACGCTTGACAGCTTGAAAATGACCAACAATGGGTTTTGATTGAAACTGACTTACAGTGTTCACAGCATATGATAAATCCGGCCTAGTTATAGTGAGATATTGCAACGCACCCACCAAAGAACGAAACTCAGTAGGATCGGAGTGAGGATCACCATCAACTGTAAGAATTTCCAATGAGGAAAGTGGAGTAGACACTGGCTTGGCATCGAGAAGATCAGATCGAAGAAGGATGTCTCGCGCATACTTGGACTGACCCAAGAAGATACCAGATTTCGTATAAGTTACCTCAAAGTTTAGGAAATAATTCAGCCGCCCTAGGTCTTTAATCGCAAATTCACGTCGAATTCGAAGAATAATACGATCAATAAGCGACTGGTCACTCCCAATGATAATAATGTCATCCACGTAGACAAGTAAATAAAGCAAAAGACGATCTTGGCGAAAGACAAACAAAGAAGTGTCAGATTTGCTTTCAAGAAAACCAAGACTTACCAAGAAGGCACAAAAGCGTTGAAACCACGCCCGATGAGCCTGCTTCAAACCATAAATCACCTTATTTAGCTTGCAAACAAAGGAAGGACGAACAGAATCAATGTAGCCAGGTGGTTGCTCCATGTAAACAGGCTTTTGAAGAACACCATGCAGAAAAGCATTGTTCACATCCAATTGACGTAATGGCCAATTATTAATAACTGCCAAAGAGAGTATGATACGAACAGTGGAAGCTTTGACTATAGGACTGAAAGTATGATCGTAGTCGAAACCAGGAAGCTGAGAAAACCCTTAAGCAACTAAGCGAGCTTTATAGCGATCAATAGAACCATTCGCCAAATACTTGGTACGAAATACCTATTTAGAACCAATAACATTTTCAGTAGCAGGACGAGGGACCAAAGTCCAAGTGTTGTTGGCATGAAGAGCCTTAAGCTCGTCGTCCATTGCAGAAATCCAGTGAGGTGATTTTGCAGCTCATTTGAAACCCTTGGGCTCCTTAGAAGAGTGTAGAGTGGAAAGAAAACCACTATGAGCCAAGTAAGAAGATGAAGGAGGATACTTTGGCTTGAAAATGCCATCCTTGGCACGTGTTCGCATAGGATGAGTTGATACCGAAGCAGGTGGCGGCAAATGGGCCAATGGCGAAGGCGGAGGCGAGACCGGTGGTGAAGGTGGCGGAGAGGCCAGGCGCGCCGGAGATGCCGTAGACGTGAGATTCGGACATGCTGAACAAGGAGTCGAAGCAGCCAAATCCATCGGAACCACTGCTGGACTCAAAGGCGAAGGAAAAATGGGAGCCGAACCAAGATCCCTATAAGCCGAAAAATCCAACGAGTCGGCTGAAGAGGATCGTGTGGAAGGTGCAAAGGGAAAATATTCCTCAATAAACCGAGCATGCCTGCTAATATACAAACGAGACGATATTGTATCGAGACAGCAAAAACCCTTATGCCTGGAACTGTAACCCAAGAAAACACAAGGAATGCTACGAGGAGAAAACTTGTTAGCAGCATAATCTCGTAAGCATGGATAAACCCTACATCCAAACGCATGAAGATTATCATAATTTGGAGGAGAGGAAAATACCAATTGAAACAGTGATTTATCGGATAACACAAAAGAGGGTAAACGATTAATCACATAAACTGCAGCACCAAAAGCTTCAACCCAATATTCCATAGGGACAGATGAATGAACTACATAGATAACCCTGTTTCTGTAATATGTCTATGTTTTCTTTCTGCACGGCCATTTTGAGCAGGGGTGTATGGACAAGACATGGTATGTAGAATGCCACAATTTCTGAAAAGGTCTTGCAATTTGTTATTTGTGAATTCGGTACCCCCATCAGATTGAAAACGTTTGATAGTTGTGGAAAATTGATTTTCGACCAAAGTTTTGAACTTAACAAACGTATCATAAAAATCTGATTTCAAACGAAGTGGATAAAACCACGTCAAATGAGAGAAGTCATCAACGAAAACCACATAGTATAGAAAACCATCACAAGATTTCACAGGAGACGGACCCCACAAATCACAATGAATAACATCCAACAAACGCAAAGCGCGTTTTTCATTATTGATAAAAGGAAGTCTTTTACTTTTAGCCGGCCAACTGACAAGAAGAACAAGCAAGAGGCCTAGGTAAAACAGAAGTAACTGACAAAAAACCAAGTTTGTTCAACAACTTAATAGTATCAAAATTAACATGGCCTAAACGACTATGCCACAATTCAAAAGAGGCACGTGTACGACGAGTCCATAAAGCTGCCACCAAAGCCGCATGACCACGCTCCAAAATATATAATCCATTTTCACGTCTGCCTCGTGCCAAAGGAATCCCTGTTACCCGATTCTGAATTTCAAAACAGTTGTTAGAAAAAACAACATTCACCGGATTATCACTCGTAAGTTTGCTAACAGAAAGAAGGTTCTTCGTGATATGAGGAACCACGAGGACATTCAGTAGAGATAAATCACGAGATAAAGTATGAGAGCCAGTATGAGAAATAGAAAGAGTGTTACCATTTCCCGCAACAACCCTATCAGAACCAGAGTAGTTCGATGTGGAGTCCAAACCATCAGTAGAATTAGCTATGTGTGATGAGGCACCCGTGTCGACATACCAATCAGGAGAGTTCTGATTTATCGAACAAGCGTTTTGAAAGGCATGAGCAAGATTGGCTTGTTGCGGAGGAGAAGAGTAACGTTCTGGGCACACTCGAGCATAATGTTCACCATGGCAGATTTGGCAATTGGGGGGATAGCGACCACCGGAACGACCACCACGGCCAGGATAACCGCCACGATTAGAATGAAAATTATTTCCCCCACGGCCAGATTGATGGAACGAACCAGACTGGTAAACATTACCAGATTTCTTATTTGATCGCTGTTGCTGAGCAAGGAAAGCCGGTGACTGAGAGGAAGCAGAAGCGGGTTCGAGCGATTTTGTAAACATATCGTGCGACTCGGCCTTGGACAATAACTCAGGGAAGGAGGGCAGAGGCGTGAGATTGATTGGAGAAGTAGAAAAGCCATGAAAATCCGTACCTAATCCACGAAGGAACCAATGGGATTTGTTAGTATCGTCAATCGAACAACCCATGGCAAGAAGTTGATCACACAGATTCTTGAACGTGGCACCATACTCCGTGACAGAACGGGAGCCTTTCTTGATAAGTTGCAATTCATCCTTGAGATGAAGCTCTCTAGCCTTGGATGGCCGATTGAAAGCAGTAGCCAAGGTAGACCACATAGTAGCGGACGTTGAGCATCCAACAACAACAGCCATGGCATCTTCAGTTAGGGTTGACGAGAGAAAAACTCTAACTATTTGATCTTTGTCAAGCCACTCATCGTAGGCAGGATTAGAAGAATCACCAGAATCAGTGGTGATCTTGGTAGATGGAGCGGGCAGCGAGCCATCAACGTAGGGAAGAAATTTCTGAGTGGCAAGAAGAGGATAGATTTGACCATACCACATGAGATAATTTGTGGTTTTGAGTTTAATGGTGACTAGGTGAGTCATATCATGTAGAGTAAGAGTCGAATAAAAAACGGAGGTGGAAGAAGAAGGTGTATCACCGGCCATGGTGAAGAGAATTTCGGTAAAAAAATTCTAGGGTTTCTCAGCCTTGTTAGGCTGATACCATGAAAGAATAAGAGAAAATATATTTTACCTCAATTGAGGATTTTGATTTATTCTATTCAATATATATAAAGATTACAATTAGAGTTTACAGAGTAACCTACTAGTAATTACAGATATGGAAAATATATACAAATCTCTAAAGATTTTTGACTGAATCAATTATAGACTAAATCATTATTCCTATTATTACTCTTGGTTTTCATGCTTGGAGTTGGGGAGTTGGAGAGTTGGGGTTATATGAATCATGAATGTAAGTAGAAATAACACTTGGGTATAGAAATAAGAAAAACTTTACAGCTGGTTTCATGCTTTGCAGAGAGGTAAGGACATTCCTACTCCCTAGGGCCTAGGCTAGTAGGCTGGAAATTGGAAAAGTAAAAAAGCAAATGGTAGGAAAGGGAGTAGGAGTAGCATTTGTGATGTGATTATGCCTGATAGCTTGTAAAAGTTGTGATGCAGGTTAGTGACGGAGCCAGGAAATCTCGGTAGGGGGCCGATTAACATTACTTTAAAATGATAAAATAATATGTACTTATTATACTCATCGAAATTTTAAATGATAAAATTGTCAATACAGTCTTTCATTTTGTTTTGAAGTTTTGATAGTTCAATTCAAAATGAAGCGAAATAATTTAAAAATTGCTAAAATATTTTCCGATTCTTAGCATAAACTTAGATAATAATTCTCAAATACACCACCAATATATATTATTGACTTTGTTGAAGAAATAATTTATTTTTGGAGTATTAAGAAACAAATTTAAGTAAAAAATACATGAAAAAATATATTCTTCCTTCCAAACTTTGTATACAAGCATTTATTTTTTATTCGTCTATACTTAATATTTATGTCTCAAAAAATAAAAATAATACTTTTATTTCCATATATATATATATATATGATGAGAATAACTATCACCACATACTCCTTCCGTTCCACTATAAGTTTTCACTTTCCTTTCTCACTATAAGTTTTTATTTCATTTTTTTGCATATTATTTTCTCTCTCCCAATCATATCACTTTCTTACTTTATCTATTATTTTATTATACTTCATCTAATACTTATCTATTATTTTCTCTCTCACCATCACATCACTTATATTTATCTATTATTTTATCATATTTTTTAATCAAAACACTCAAAAGAAAGAAAAAACTTATAGGAGAACGGAGAGAGTAATATATATAATTATTATAAAATATTTATCATATATATATAAAATTGGTGGGGGCCACTGGGCCCCCCTGGCCCCAACGTGGCACTGTCCCTATGCAGCACAGGCACCTGCAAAATCTGCCACCAAGCCCATTAAAGAAATATATAAAAAAATAAAAAACGCCCAAAAATCGTCGGTTAACCGAAAAACCGTCGGTTTAACCGAAACCGTCGGTTTTAAATTTATGAAACCGAAATCGAACCGCCATTTTAAGGTTACGGTTCGGTTTTCGAACCGAAACCGGCGGTTAAAAACCGTCTGGTTTAACGGTTTGGCGGTTTTCAAGTTCGGTTTTGCACAGGTTGTGGGTCTCCACGAGGCTCTGTCGTTGATCAAGGGCCTTGGTTACATGCAAGTTGTTGAACTGGATGCTAAGTTAGTAGTGGATGGAGTGAATGGTGAGAACGTGGATACTTCAACATTTGGAGACTATGTCAAGGCGTGCAAGAATTTATGTGCTTTGTTTACTTTTTGTTCTATTTTCTATATTCCTAGTGATAGCTAGGGCCTCGATTTCCTTTGTGAGCCCTCACACATGGGTCAAGCCCCCTCCGTTTGTGGATGACCTTCTCCATAACTTTTGCGTTAATTTCGAATAAATGAGAGCCTTTTTAACTTAAAAAAATGTTTAAATCTATAAAATTTTCAAAATAATGTAGGTCCCCAAGTGGTTTATTTTGTTAGTTGGGTCATCTTAGGAATTGATCAAAATTGATTAGAAACTTTTTACTACTTACGATGAACTAAAAAGAGGTAAACTTTAATGATAAGAATAATATTTATGTTAGGATATAGATTCACCCCAAGGTCCTTGATGTAATAGTAATAGTTTTGATTGCCAAAACATTTAGAGTTTATAAAGCAATGTAATAGGGTCTGCTGATGTTGTATAGATCAGCTAACTACTTAGTCTAATCATGTGAGATCAGTTGTATATATCTCAGCTGATATCATAACCCAATCTTACACGCGCAAGCTCATAAGATAAAGAGAAGAAGACTAGAAGACTAGAAGACCCTTGAAGAATAGCTAAGATAGGTGCTTGTATACCTACTTAGCTGATACTGTCAAAAAATGAAGTTGTCCATTCGGAAGGGTATTGATAATATCAGATGAGGTTTACTCATATGATAACAGATGATAGAAGACACCTGATCAGACGACTTCACCAGGCGACTAAGACTAAGATCAGATCAGAAGAGTACTCGTCTAACAAGTAAAATCGCCTAAGGACAGATTCCTAGTCAGCTTCTAAATTCAAAAGAGACTTACCTTATATAGAAGATTGACAATATTCTAGAATTGAAGCAATCAAGATCAATCATCTTAGAATCAAGGGATCATCACCAACAAGGAAAGATTTACAAACGACTAGTCAACTCCAACGGCTAGTTGAGGCTAATCTATGCCTATAAATACAAGATGAAGAGGAAGACAAAAGACACGGAAATACCACGCAAGAACTCGCGAAGCTATATCTTAACAAGCAAACAAAAGATATACCTCCTAAGAGTTCTTAAGAGCCCATTAATGTATGAGAGAGATCTTTATTAAAATAAATTAGAGCCTAGTTTAAAATGATTATTTTGTATAGGGTGAGATGGTGTCCTTAGACCATTCACAAACTCTAAAATGAAGATTTCTGAACTCTAAAATACACTTTTTCATACTTTATTTTAAAAACCTTATACAACCATGAAACTCTATATCTTACTCTATTTATTATTTTATTCATTTTCAATATATTACTATCATTAAATAATATATTTATCTTCATATTTAAATTAATTTATACAATTAAATATTCAATTTGTAAATTAAATTATAAATTAAATATTATTAGTTTTATCAAAATCATTAAATAAATTTGTAATTTTCAAATATTACTTTTATTTAAATATAAAATTACGAAAGTTATAATGACGTAAAACGATACATGTGAGTATAATTTAATACAACACAATTACACTCATTATGTTTAAAATAGACTAAGTAAAATAGATTGAGTATTTTTTTTTAAGTTGTGTTAACTTATTTTAATATGTCGATGTTATATGTAGCTAGATAATGTGTGTATATCCATTTTAATATGTAATGTATTTCATATTTAATATATGATGTATATTTTATTGTATTTTTTACGTTATTTTTTTGTTGGTAATAATAATACACAAAAAAAAATACACAACTAAAATTATATTATATTATAAATTAGTATAACAATAGAATTGTAATTATATTTAATAAAAGAACTCTAATTATTAATATAAAATTGTAATATATAATTATAAATATTAATAAAATAATAGATATAAAATATAGAGTTTTAAATAGTACTGAACTTCATATATATAATTCACTATTCAAAACTTTATTTTAAATTTTCAAAATAAAGTACGTTTGGATGAAGACGAAACTTAGAGTTTAAACTCTAAAATGGTGTTGCGTTGGAGATGGTCTTATTGATCAATTAAATGACTGTCATTTTGTAGATGTAGTAAAATGTGTTGCAGCTTGCAGGTGTAGTAAAATGTGTTGCAGATACGGAGGGAAGGGTCATTGACAAAGGCGCCCCTTTCTCAATTACTTTTAAGAGATTATATATTGGGTAGACTTTTTTAAGAACAAATAATTACTGTAATATTTTATAAAAGTAATTAATTATGCAGTCAACTTAGGTGTTTTTTTAATATTTCCTCCATTTCATAATTATTTGCACACTTTTTTTTATTGGGATGTTTCAAAATTATTTACACACTCTTAATATGACCCAAAAAATTAATACCCTCCTAACATCATTTTATTTTTTCAAAATTGTCACTCATTTTTTACATACATTATACTTTACACCTCATCAAATTCACTTTACACCTCATCAAATCACTTAAAATACTCCTCCTTTAGAGCACCTCAAACCGTAGGTGTAAATATGACATGACATACTTTTGTACATAGGTATACAATTGGAACATGGGGTACAATTTGAGTGAGAGAGAAAATAGAGTTACAAAACTTTGTTGTGCATCAAATTCGGAAAAGGCTGAATTGTGTGGGCACCGCAAAGTTTGTCTGCTTTTTTTTTATCTTTTTTAAATTTTTTCTTTGTTATTAACCGTTACTTACTTTTTTATTTTAATTCATGTAATATGTTTTTGTAATATGCTTTTTACACTTGGGCATTTTTTTTAATTTAGTAAGTTAGTCGTTGAGTTAATATACAATAGATGAATAGTAAAAATATTTTCGTTGGACTTTTTTTTTTTATACCGTTACTTACTTTTTTATTTTTATTTATTTTAACATCATATCTATACTATAAATAGAAGATAAACTATTTTCAATTTTACTCACATTCTCTTTACCTCTCTTTACTTGAAATCTCATAATGGAAGATAATTCTTGGTCAAAATTGTTTGGATCTTCCAATTCAGAAGATAATTCTTATTCTCAAGATTTCAATATCCCTCCTCCAAATTTCAATGTCTCTTCTCTAAATTTCAATGTCCATCCTTACAATCCCAACATTCGTCCCCATAATGTTTTGTTTCATCTGAACCATCAAACAAACCCGATAAGTGCAACTAGTGGTCCGTATTATATATATCCACCTGAAATGTATTAATATCCCCATCCTTATGGAATAAGTCATCCGACGGCACTAGGGATGACTTCCAAGTCATCTAGAAAAGCTAGTACCTATGGAACAAGCACAAACAAGGAGTGTGAAACGTCGTCTTCTGGTCAAGGTTCCCATTTTCCACCAAACCCGTCTCTATCAGGCATCGATGTCATTAACCTAGATGCGAGTGAAGTCGATGATGATTTGGGCCCAAAGAGTCGTGCTTATGCTGCTAGGTACACCAGTCTAGAAAATGAGACTCTTGCAACGAGTTGGGTTTCTATTAGTGAAGATGCAATTGTCGGCAATGATAAAAAATTGGAGGCCATGTGGAAAATGATTGCTGAAGATTACAACAAGAATCGACCTGCGAACACCCCACTGAGACATTGGAAACTTTTAAAAGCACACTTTTATACGGAGCAAAGGTTTGTGAGTACCTTTAACAGATTATACAATCAAATGGAGAAGAATTGGAGAAATGGACAAAGCGATAATGATATACTCGTGCATGCCATGAAAGAGTGGGCACTAACCCACAATAATAATTTGTTTGCTTACTTAGGCATGTGGAAGATGCTCAAGGAATGTCCTAAGTGGATTGCACAACAAGAACGTGATCATTGTGGTAGGAAGAAGACAAAAACTTCCACTGAAGGGGGATACACATCTTCTTCTAATGCGGAGAATGTTGATGAAGAATGGATACGTCCGATCGGTCAGAAAGCAGCGAAAAGAAAGGCTAAGGTGAAAATCTCTGATCATTCGAAGGATAGCACGCTTGAGGAGTTGAAACAGACCATCGAAAAAAATATGCAGGAATATAAAACAATAACTCATGCGAAGTTGAAGGAACAACAAAGGCACAACTTAAAATGGGAGTACAACATCATCATGAAAGATACCACGGGAATGACACCAAAGCAACTAGCAATGCATCTAAGGTTGGTTGCCAATTTAGAGAAGAAATGGGAAGCCGAATTAAACTAGTCGTTCATCGTTTATTCTCTTATTGTTTATTTAAGATTATGTTATATTGTTTGAGTTTGCATTGTAGTATTTGAATTTGTGTTGTAGTATTTGAATTATCGTTGTATTGTTTGAATTTTTGTTGTAGTATTTAAAATTTCGTTGTATTGTTTGAAATTATGGTTTTTTAAACTAGTCGTTAGAAACTAGCCGTTGTAGACACCATTATATATATTTGCATTGCAGTATTTGAATTTGTGTTGTAGTATTTGAATTAGCGTTGTATTGTTTGAATTTTTGTTGTAGTATTTAAAATTTCGTTGTATTGTTTGAAATTATGGTTTTTTAAACTAGTCGTTAAAAACTAGCCGTTGTAGACACCATTATATATATTTGCCCAAATATTTCATTTCTTTCTACAATTCTCAAAAGCAATCTTCTTCCCACACTATTAATTTTGCATACTTAAAATCTTTCAAAACACAATGTCTTCAGATTCCAACCACAATGTCAACAACAATTCCAGTAGTGATGAAGATTTGTGGAACGATGATTCAGATGATCGAATGTTTTTCAAAAATTTACAACAACAACAAATACTTCTTCAACACATAGAGAGCTCTTCTACTGATCCACAACAAAGAAAAAAAAAGATAGGTAACAGAAGAGTCCCATGCTATTAACATGTCATCAACATACAACAGAAGATAGGTAACAGTAGACCCAACACGTCTGAAATAAACACAATTGTCATACAAGCTCCTTGTAAAACCAGCAGAGCAAATGTACTCATCAAATCTCAAGTACCATTGTCTAGGACTTTGTTTCAGGCCATATACAGACCTTTTCAGCAAACACACCTTATCCTCCCCTTCTTCTATGTCTAACCCTTCTGGTAACTTCATGTAGATCCTCTCATCTAGAGATCCATGTAAGAAAGTTATGGTCACATCCATCTGATGTAGCTCCAATTCATATTGAGCAACCATAGCTAACAAGATTCTGATGCTACAATGCTTCACAACGGTTGAGAAGATTTCATTGAAATCAATACGTTCCTTTTGAGTAAATCCCTTAGCTACAAGCCTCGCCTTGTATCTAAGCTTGTCACCCCTCTGAGCCTCCACCTTCTTTTTTTAGATCCACTTACACCCAATCAACTTATTGTTCTTGGGCCTCTCAACAATCTCCCATGTCTGGTTCTTGTTAAGAGAAAGTAGTTCCTCCTCCATAGCAACTATCCACTTATGGTTGGAGGATGAGCGAGATGTGTTGAAGTGTCACTGTCATGTGACCAAATTATTGAATTGGGAGTTCGATGATGAGCATGATTGGCGTCATTGGAGGAGGTTTTTGAGAGGATCTAGATTGCTTCAAGTTAGACGTGGAGCTTACAAGAATTCAAACAAGAACCTTCTCACAGCCTTCGTTGAGAGATGGCACCAAGAGACCAACTCATTCCACTTGCCCTTCGGGGAAATGGTAATCACTCTTGATGATGTCCACTCTATCACGGGTTTGAAAGTTAATGGACTCCCGGTGCAGTCTACTTCCGAAGATAATCTTTTGGCTTCAGATTATTTGATGAAATTTTTGGGTAGATCATTAGAAGAAGTCAAGGAAGCATTAAGAGGGCAACGAGGGGGTTCTGTGAAGCTAGTGTGGCTAAGGGAGAAATTTATGCCCATAATGTCCTCGGACAACGAGGACGAGGTGTTGTATTCAGCAATAACGTTTGTGTTGTACACGTTTGGGACCACTTTGTTTCCGAACAAAAGTGGTACTCGTGTTCATGCACAGTGGTTGCGGTATACCGACGACATGGCATAATTTTCAAACTATGCTTGGGGTACTGCAGCACTTGCCTATTTGTATACACGTATAAGCATATTTCCATCCGTCTACAATGTGTATAGAGAACTTAAATGTTATATATACCTGGATGCAATTGTTCTTGAAAGTGTGCGTGCGTGCGAAATCAGAGGTGTTGTCTGTAGTGTTGGCACAGTCCAGACAACAATTGAGCAGCGGAAATAAGTTAACACTTTGCAAATGAAGTATTTCAAAATTTGTGTAGATTAAAAATAATCTACACAAATCACTTATATTAATTATAATATCAGTGAAACAAATCAAGAACCTCGTAAGGTTTTGAACAACTACAACTCGAATGAGTTTGAAAAGATTACTAGAAAATATGAAACTATCTCCCTTATAGATCTAACATAAAATTCTAGTAAAAAGACAATGATTAAGCACACAAGTATTCGGGTTTATAAGTGTGTACTAATCTACAAGAAAGAACAAATAATATTCCTAACTAGAAGCGTTGCGCATTCCATAGACTAGTAATCTAGTTTAGCTTTCTCTCTTGTGTGTCTTGTATTGAACGTAGTGGTCTCTATTTATATCCTTGTACACGAACTGCCTTCCAACTCCCTTGATCATCTCAGCCATTGGATCAAGGTAGTTTTGGTAACCTCCCTTCACAACTCCATAATTTTAGGAACTTGTATAATGGTGCTTAGAAACTACTCACTCCTGTGCAACTGCATGACCTGGATGTTGCCCACGTCTTCTACCTACATTTGGGACATCACTAAGCAACACAAGTAAGGTTAGAGTTAGTAAAAGGAGAAAGGGCAAATTCTGATGTTGTATTAGGTGTTGAAACATTTAGCACAACACTTGACTGAAATGTTGGATCATTAAATACAACACCTATTCCAACATCAACAATCTCCCCCAATTTGACCTTTCTACATCAACACCACTGATGTTCACAACAATCAGAATATTGATTAAGAAAACAATATAAGTGATATTTCAAAGAAGAAATAAGTTCAGTATTTAGTCAAATTTAAACACATCATCTAAGTCAAAACCGTACTTAGATTTAAATCAACAAAACATAATATAAATAGTATCTGAGCAGAATAATAAAAAAATCAATACAGATTACAGAATGAGACAAAAAAGTAAAGAGGAGTGTTGGAATCAGCAGCATCTTCATGGGTTGGATAAACTACCCCATACTTCAATCTCCCCCATTCTTGCAGCCTTCAACCCACATTGAGATCTCCATAGAGATCCTCAATGTCTTGTGCATCTCAGAGTTGGGACCTTCTTCGTGAAGAGGTGCACTTCTTGCAGCAGCTTCAGAACCTTCTACACCCCTTGCACCTGTGTGAACATTTGTTACTCCCCCTGTGGAGGTAGAAAGTAAGCCCATCCAGAATTGTTTCTGTATCAGGAGATCCTCAACCGTTCTCTGGAGGTTTGTAATAGTGCCTTGTAGAATGTCTACCTGTCTTAAAATAAAGTGAGAAGATAAGTAGACAGAGGCAACACAACCTGAAGGTGGATGTCCTGTAGAGGTTGAGGGATCATCTGATGCAACAGTTCTGGAAGTTGAGGCTTTTGGTATAGGTAGATCAACAATTCTTTCTCCACCACGAAGTTGTGGTGATATTGTGAAACTTGGAACATAACCACAGACATAGCTTGTAACAGACAACCTCAGTGTCCAACCTCTGAAAGTCCTTTTCAGCTAGCAGTTTGTAAATCAAGCAGGGATATGGAAGCAAACCTTTACCAGACATAGTGCATGTGAAATTCATCATGTTTGTGAAAATAACTTGCCCCAAATTGAATTGCTTGAGGTGTCCTATCTTAAAGAGCAGTACAACTTGTTCCAGAGTAAGTGTGGTATTGTTTGTAGAAGGAATCCAATTACAACACACAATCTTATGTAGAACTGAATAGAGACTTGTTAAACGAGAGACAAGTAATTTAGGAACCCATCTTGTTATCCTTCCACCAGTTAATACACTTATCATCATGTCAAAATCAGATACCACAGGGTCCTCCATGATTTTTGTTTGTAACATCATATTAATTTTTCTCGGAGTAATGATTATTTCATGACCTCTAAACGGTACACACCCATATCTCCTAGAGTTTGTATCCCCTGTTTTATCAGTTACATTTGCATAAAATTCATGTACCCAATCGACAACATATGGAACTGCAAACAGTAAAGCATCCAACAAAGATCTCTCCCTAAACCAATCTAATAAATTAGCTTCCTCAAAATCAGAAATTCTTAGTATACGTTCACTGAGAATAATTATATTCTGTATAGTCTTGTAACGATCACTTGTGTTATCATTATACACAATGTCTGAATCACTAACATCATTTTCAGAGTAGAGTGGTACCTCGGAGTCTGAACTTGAACCGGAGGAGTTAGGAGAGCTTGAATCATCGGATGGTGCCACCGGAGGGGCAATATTTTGATTCTTGCGGGGCTTTTTGTACACTTTCTGAGCCTTCGAACTGGAGTTTTTCTTTTCTGCATGTTTGACTGCAACAGCTTCAGGGAAATTGTCAATAATTTATGTTGGTCCTGAAAGGAGTATATAACAAGTGTATGGGGGGGGGGGGAATACACTTGTATGCAAATTCTTTTTGACTATGATCAAACCAGAGCTCAGCAAGGTTGTCTTGGACAACTCTGTTGAAGATGATTAACTCTTCTAGGATAATCAAGCTACTAAGTACTATTGAGTACTTAGTTGAATAACTATCTAGGGGTGTTATATGTGCGGAATAGTGGTTGGCCCTTTTAGTTTAGACTCCTTTAGTTTCTGAAATCACTTAGTCAAATCAATACAGTCCAGTTTTCAAGGAACTTGTCCAAATAGGTTTTGCACAGTCTTTGAATGTTTATCCTTTGAAAGTTCAGTTTAGTGTGCAGTGTTGAATGTATGTAAGTACTTGAAAAGTAAATCAACACAAGAGTTTATAGTGGTTCAGAGACTCAAGCTCCTACATCCACTTTCCCTGATTGAACAGGATAATTCCTTCACTCTTGGAATTAACTTGTTTTATAGTGCCAAGGTGCACTTGATCAATAACACCACTCCTTGGTGAATTGATCCCTAGGATGTCTAGAGTCCTAGTACCCTATTCTCAACTCAGAACTGAACTGTTCTTCTCTCAACAGTCAGCTCCTACCACTTCTACTACTACAACCTTCTCACTTTCACTCTTGAAAGGTATAAGGGTTGAAGTAAGGTTCCAACTAATGAGATATCCTTTACAATGAAGATCAGTGTATAAGGATTATGATATCTCTCTAAGCTTGTGTATGGATACACAATAGGTTCAGCTTAGAAGAAGTGTATGAAGACTAAGATGGTCTTTGAAAGCTTTGAAAGCACTTTGAATTTCTTCTCAAGGTTCAGGTTGAGGTGCTTAGCTGGGGTTAGTTGGATGCTTTCAAATGGTCTTCACACTTCTGTATTTATAGACAATTGAAGGATTTGCCCGTTGGAGAGGCAGCCTCAAGGGTCCATAAATGTCTTCTTTTGGTTCTTCAACTTTGAAGACAGATTCTTGTTAGTGACATGTCCTCTTTTGGGAAATAAACGGTTGTATGAGCTTTGTCTTCATTCTGCAGCTCTCTTCCCAATGTCTGACTTTCAGATTCTCTTGTTAGGACATGGACATGGCTTCTGAAGGTTGTTCCAATGATAGGACAACACTCCTTATCAACTGGACAACTCTCCTTATCACTATCAGCAGTCTTGCTTATCAGCAAGGTTGGCTTGCTCTTCTTCAGATGACTTGGCTCATACCATTTTGCTTCACTTCAAAGTGATCTTAGCATGATTCTTTGGAGATCTTTAGGGCATTGTTGTCTTTAACTCTTCAGCATGGTTGACCTCAAGCTTTCAGAAGATTTGATCTTGCTTAATTGTGCTGAGACAACACTCCTGGACAACTCTCCTGATCAGCATACTTGTCCTTCAGCAGACTTGGTCATGGTTCCAGAATTTGAGCCTTGAGGGGACTTGTTCTTGATAAACTTCAAAGCATAGGTTCCCCCTCAAATTGTGCATCTATACAACTAAGAGCTGCCTAACATACCAGCTTCTCATCTAGCCTTTATTCTATATGTTCTGACATCTCTAGAACATATTCAACTTGACTTAGGCATGTCTCAGGGGGTTTTGGTATTGAATCAAAACATATCTCATTTTATTCCCAACAATTTCCCCCTTTTTGATGATGCCAAAACCTATACAACTTATGCAAAAGTGACTTTAGCTATACCTATTACATTTATCTTCAGAAGACATGACTAAGGTCAATAATCCTGAAAAGCAACGTGTTAGTGTATTCACTGTTCTTGTTGCACATAGGTTTCAAATGTAGGCATAGAGAGATTTCTGTAATAATGTATATTGATTCAAAGGTAGTTCAACCACTACAAAATTTGCTCCATATCGCGAGGGAAATTACTAAGGGAAAAAAATCCCTCACAAAAGGTGAGAGATTAGTGAGGGAATTAATGGGTGAGGGAAAATACTGAGGGAAGAAAAAACCCTTGTTAAATGCCTAGGGAAATCAAATCCCTCAGCATTTACTGAGGGATTTGGCAAGGGATTCAATATTTAAAAATTGCTGAGGGATGGACCCTCAGTTTTCGGCCATGTCATTTAATCAAATTAATCAGAGTTAAATTTTTTAGGCCGGAAAATACGTGAACAATGTAAATATTTATCTATAAATTCTGAAACAAATCCTGTATATCTGTAAAAAAAAAAAAAAAAAAAAAGTTTGGATACTAAATCATACATATATATATATATGGCGTTTAGGATTTTATTTTAAATAAAAATATATATTGTGCTTGATTTTCAGAAGTTTTAAACAGTACGTATTATTTACTATCCTTTTGAATTGGAAAATAGAATTATACAATTCAAATTATAAAATTGGAAAAGAGAATTATACAATTATAATGTTAATTGTTAACACATAAAAAGTTAATTAATGTATATATATGTGGAGGAGAAAAAATTAAATATAATTATTGATAATAAAATCTTTTATAATATTTGTATTGAAAAAATATAAAATGTATGTGTGTTATCAATTATAAAAAATAAGCAATCAAGTTTAAATTAAATAAATTAAAAAAAAAAAAAACTGAAAATATAACATATATATGGATTGTATTCAAAATATAACAAAAATAGCTCCTAGTCCAACGGCAAAGGGGGCGCCCATATGCATAATCAAGACCGAGAGGTCCCGAGTTCGACTCCCCTCGCACACACACAGTTGAGGCAATTAAATGGTGGCCATGGAGAAATTGCTGAAAGGGTTCGAATTTTTTGAATTTATTTACTACATTTTCGCTGAGGGGGGAAATCCCTTGCTAAATATACTAAATTAAAATCTAAATTAAAAAATTAAAATAATTGAATTTCCCTTGCTATTTCTGAGGGGTATTTTCCCTTTTTATTGCTGAGGGAAATATTCCCTTCCTATTCCCAAGGGATTTTCATATTCCCTTTCTATACAATTGCTGAGGAACATTTTGTCTAGGGAAGTGGGCCCTTTCGAATTCCCTTGTTAAATGCATTGGCAAGCAATTTTTCCTCCCTAAATCCCTTTCTATTGGGAGCGAATTTTGTAGTGAACTATCATTCATATAAAAATCATTACAGGCATGTTGATAGTTGAAGATAACTTATCAGAGCATGAATTCAAGACATCATTACAAAAGTTTCAGAGCATATACTAAGCATAAAATCTAGAGTATCAGAGCATGTCAACTAAACACTTAGATCTTCAAGTTTCAGAGCATCTTCTAGTATCAGAGCAAACACCAAAACACTTAACAGTATTTGGATCAGAGCAAAAACATCAGGTATCAGAGTACATGCTTATATCAGAGCAACCAATGCATATCAGAGCACTTAGTTCATCATAGCACACCACATCAGCAAACTTGACCAATATTTCAGCACAGTTGACCAATCAAAAAGGTCAGAAGACTTAGCCATTTCAGAGATCATCCTCAGGAGGTGGCACCATCCCATATTGTGCCCACACTCTCTTCTTCAGTGCCATGGCTTCTTGGTTTGTTCCCATAGGTCCAAGAACCATCTTGTTCAGCTTGAGGATTTCAGTAAATTCCTTCAGAGATTCTTGCCTGGTCAATCCACCCTTCAAGCTTTGGAGGCATGTATATGATTGGCTTGGGAGATGTGAGTTCAAATCTTGCAATATCAGCAGCTGCAAGTAGTTGTTGATAAAGCTCTCTGTAGTACTCTATCATGAACTCAGCAAAAGTGGAGTTGGCATCCTTTCCATTCCATCTGTCAATGACATAGTAATCATAGACAAACTCCCTTTTTGCTTCCTCCCATGAGTCATTCAGCTGAATTGGCACCCATTTATCCAAGTGAGGATATTTGGTGTCCATTGGGATTAATAGATGTGGCTTCATCTTGTTGTAAGTTGCTCTCTTCCTTCTTGGTTTCTGAAAGTCTGCTCTTCTTTTATCTCTTGCTCTTTGTGCTTCATCCATCAAATCCATCTTTTCTTGGGCCCTCATCATGGCCAGTTTCTGTTGAGTTTCAGGGTCTTTGCCATACCCTTCATGAAACAGCTTTGATGGATCATTTAGCACCACCACTTTCTTCTTCTTAGGTCCTGGTCCAAAGCCTTCTTCATACAGCTCCTCTACATCTTCAGAAGCTTTGGCACCTTCAGTGGACTTAGTCTCAGTAGACTTTTCCTTGTCCTTTTCAGCAGTCTTGGACACTTCAGCATTCTTGTCCTTTTCAGCAACTTTAGTCTTCTTGGAGATAGGTTCATCATCATCAATTCTGAATTCAGGTAGTAGATCAAGGTTGTTGGGAAAGTCAGTGAATGTCTCAACTTGTCTTTTCTTTCCTTTTGCCCTCTTGATCTTTCCTCTAGTTTGGACACCTTCAGTATCTTTGTCCAAACCAGACACCTCACCACCTGGCCTTTGTTGTAACCTCACTCTTTCCTCTTGAGCTGAGGCCATTGAGTTTTTCAAGGCAAGTGCTAACTGCTCTTCTTCATCCAATTCTTCTAAGTTTAGCACTGCTGGCTCTTTCCCTTTTCCCTCAGGAGCTTTGTCCTTACCTTTGACTGGGCTTCCAATCACTAAGGCACCTTTTGCTCTTGCTCTTTCCCTTTCCCCCTTTTTGGCAGCATCAAAACATTCAGGTTTGAGCTCACTCATAGTTGATGCCATCAAGGACTGGGCTTGGGTTAGAGACTTCATCTCCTCCAACAAATATACATTTTCATCATGTATATTTTGCATTCTGTCACTGCTCAAGCTAAGAAAAGCTAGAACAGGCTTCATCTTTTTTGTTGGACAACCTCCTCCATGGTTGTTTTAAGAGATGCATCCAGTTGGACCTTAAGGAGCTCAGTGAGGTTGGCCACTGCACCTTCAGCAATGTTGGCCAACACTTCTTGGGAAAATTTTTCTGAGGCTGCCTTCACCATAGCTAGCCTTTGCTCTTCAGCTCTTTTCCTCTGCAAGGCTGTCTTCTTACCAAGAGCTTGCTTAATGGTCAATCTGATAGCTTGAACATTTGCATTGTGGTTATCTCTAAGCAGCTTTTGATCCTTTTTGACCTCCTTTGAGATGTTCTCCATACTGACTTTGGCTTTGTGAACTTCAGTGGAGATGGTTTGAAGACCAGATTCCACTCCTTCAATTCTTGCTTCCAATGTGGGTAACACCACATCCTCAGAGCCGGTTAGCCTCATCTCAACAGATGCTAAAGTTCTACCATGCTCATCTAAAGCTCCAAAAGTTTCTGCATGAGCTGTTTGAACTTGATGAGCCAAGAAGTCCAACTTTTCTGATTGCATCCCAAGCAAAGCTTGTGCTGATCCACTATCAACTTGGATGGGAGCATCTGTCAAGAGGTCATCTTCAAAGATTTGTTCAAAACGTATACCTGCAATGTCAGACAAATCAAATGAGTCAGTAAAAACACACTTATCTCCCTCAATTTCTTTTTCATAAGACTCTGATACATCAGCAGTCTTCTTCTCATTTTCAACTATTTCTTTTCTCCCTTCAGTAAAAATGTCCTCACACAAGGAATCAGGCCTCCTCTCATCAAGGGATTCTTGAAGTTCAGATTTGACTTCAAGAATAGCCTGTCCTTCCTCACTTATATCACCCTCATTTGGTGGTACACTCACTATTCTAGTAATCACCACCTCTCTATCATCCTCTACGCCCTCTGGTTTTTCCACTAGATTTTCCTTTTCAACTCCATCACCTAAACCTGCAGCATCTCCACCTTCAACAAGGTTCAAAGATGGCAGTTGTGGGGAGATCACAGTGCTTATATCAGCAGCCACTGAGTCATCCTGAATGATTAAGGGTTGATCAGTGTCCAACTCTCCTGACACTGAATAGGCCTTAATCAAACCAGCCTCTATTATAGGAACCTCAACATCCTTAGGCTGTGCCTTGGGTTCAGAAGAACCTTCATTGGCAGATGTGTCTTTGGTTGTGTTACCACCCTTGGTCAACACCTCTGAGGATACAGAGCCTTTCCTATGATAGGTTCTAGGAGGGTTTGAAAGTCTGTCTGCTACAGAAGACTTGGGTTGAGTAGATTCAGGAGGGTTGGCTTGAGGGGTTTCAGGAGGGTTGGGGTTTGAAGGATTTGAGGGATCATCAGGGGAATCATCATCATTGGAGCTACTATCAGGGTGTTTGATGCCCTTAGCTTTTCTTTCTTTTTCCTCAATGATCTTATCATCTACCAGCTTTGCAAAAACTTCCTCATCAGTAAGGAATCTTGTTTTCATCACACCAGCAAAGTGTAGTAATCTGCTCTCCTCCACTTGCCACTAGTTTGCACCTTTATCTTGGATGACTTGTGATATCTCCATAATAGTCTTGTCTTTCACATCAACAAGCATCCTCAAATCATGGAATGTCTTCTGAATTCTTGGAAATTCAGCAAGTTGTGGATACAAACTGTCCACAGTAGCCTTGGCTCCACCTCTGAGCATACTTTCATAAGTATACTCCTCCTCATCTCCACTAAAATGGGGACTCTGGGTTATAGGGGAGTTGGCTCTGGGCTCTCCTAAAGTGGCTTTAGGAGGTTGAGTTCAGGGATATTGGCTTCAGAAGGATTGGTTGCAATTGAAGGTACTTCAGTTGCTTTTGAGAGCAATGGATCTGAAGGGGCTTTGCTTAAGGGGGTTGGTTCAAAGAGTGCAGCTTCTAAAAGCTTTGAGTAGTTGAGCATAGATGAGTCAAGGGGAGAATGCAATCTTGTCTCATCTACTGCTATATCTGCTAGCACATCTATCCCACTCCTTTGCACACTCCCTTCTGGAGAATATCTTTTTGTAAGATTGATGGGGGTGATAGGTTGATTGGTTGGGGTTATGTGGGTTTCAGGGGAGTTGGGCTTAGGGTTCTGAATTTCAGGGATGTAGGCCTCTATTGGTTGACCTTCAGGGACCCTGGATTCTGGAGTTCCAGAACCAGATGAGTTGGTCCTTGACTTTGATTTGGTCCGGCTTTCAACTCTGCTCTCTCTAAGAGCAAGTTGGAGAGACCTTTCCTCCTGAAGCTCCAACACCTTATCAGTAGGCTTGGCCCTTCTCTTGCTGGCCCTACTGCTTCCACTACCTTCTCCATCCTTCTCAGGGACAACTTCCCTGATCCTCTTATCACCTCTAGACTTCTGTCTAGTTTCATTATACTTCTGCCTCAACTCTTCTGAATGATCAGAAGGCACTTGCACACCTTCTTCAGCAACATCTTCAATCTCAGTTGAAGCTCCAGTGGTGTCTTCTGAGGGGATTTGAGACATCTTTCTTGTCTTTACCACTCTGGCATTTGTCCTCTTTTTCAATTTTGGCTTCTCCTCCACCTTTTCTTCAGCAGGTTTGGCCATAAGCATCCTCCTTTGCTCAGTTTTCTTGCTGAGCTTTCTAAACAGAATCTTCTGGGCTGGGAGGGGCTTTGCAAAGGTTTGCATTTGAGAATAATGGGAAAACCTTTCAATCAACAAGCTTGCCCTGGTGCAATACTTGAGTTTCCCTTCTAGCACAACCTTATTGTGAGTTTTCACCTTGAACTTGGCCTTTTCCTTCATCATCTCAGACATGATGAAGGTCCTCCAATCAAACTTGATGCCTTTGTCACTAGCATCAATTACTGCAACCATAATTCTGATTCTTGGATGGCTGACTTGCTCCAAGCTTCCAGTGTTGCTCATAAGACTCTTAGTGATTACCTCAAATAGATTGAGTAATTCTGGCTTGAGAGACTTCTTGTTTTGTGTTGAAGAGAGAGGGCCTGGTACTAATAGCCATTCTTGAGCTATTTCATCTTCATGTCCAGTACCATAAACTTCTGGATTCCTTCCCTCAGAAGGCAATCCAAAGGCTCCTTCAAGATCTTCTGAAGAGAATTTCACTCTATGAAATCTCTCTTCCTCCTCTCCTTCTGCCACATATGACAGTCTGGTGGAAACTTCACCATCTTCAGGCTTACCTCTCCACTTGAGAAAGGCAAAGAACTCAGCCATGTAGTTTTCCAAGCAAGAACTTAGTCTACCCTCCATAAACTTTTGTAATCCAGCTATTCTCAACCATCTCAAGGTTGGTGTAATTTCAGGATCCTCATTCTCAAATGATACTATGGGCTCAAAATGAAGACTGTTTTTGTTGCTTAAGTATCCAAAATCAAGGTCTAGAGCCTTGTTGGAGAAATCAATGATCATTTCTGGTCTAACTTTGGGAGCCATTGAGGGTTTCAGAAATGACTTTGAGAGAGTTTTGAGAGAGTTTGAAGAAAAATGAGCTAGGGTTTCGAATACTTTGGGAAGAAGAGTTTGTGGGGGATCTTTAAGACTTGAGAATATTCTAAAAAGAATGTTTGTCAATGAGTTGGTGAGTTTTGTGAGTTTTCAACTGTTGTCAAAAATGGAAAACACACTTGGACGACCAGGATTAACTTCAGGGGAGTTGGCCAGTTTTGATCCAATGGTCAAAAACCAATGTAACAGTGAGTTATTGGTTTTATTCAAAACGTGGAAGTTATTTAATATTAGTTAATGGTTGGGGAGTTTTCGAGATAGATCATGGCTTGAAAAGTGTAATGCAAACAAGAGTTAAATCTTGGCATTTAATGCATGGAAAGCGACCTTTTGGGTGGGGGACAAATTAAATCCCACAGTGATGATATCTGTAATTGGGATAGGTATCAAGGTAGACAGTGATTACCCAAAATAGGTGCTTATCAAACCAAGGAAATAGTTTGATAGCCAAGACAACTTATCTGACCCCACTAGGACAAGTGTCCTGAAAAGATGTGGACAAGTGTCCTGAGATTCAATGGACAAGTGTCCTGAGTAATTGTGATCATCTCTTCTGAACTTCAATAGATTTGTCCAAGTCTGCTGAAGACCAATTCAGTTATTTTACTCCCATTAACTTCAATGTGTTTTACTTGTCCAACTTCCCTGGATCAAGTAATCCCAACTCTGCAGATAGCTCCAGAAACCTTGCTTCTGCAAGTGGCTTTGTTAGAATATCAGCTTTTTGATGATCTGTGTGGATCTTGACCAACTTTATGTCCTTCTTCTCCACATGATCTCTAATGAAGTGATGCTTGATATCCACATGTTTGCATCTTGTGTGCAAGACAGGATTTTGTGATATTGCAATTGCACTATTGTTATCACAAAATATTGGCACTTCAGTAGAGTTGACTTTGTAATCTCTGAGTTGTTGTCTCAACCAAAGGATTTGAGCACCACAACTTCCAGCTGCAACATACTCAGCTTCTGTGGTGGAAGTAGCCACTGTGTTCTGCTTCTTGGAAAACCAAGATATGAGCTTGTTGCCTAAGAATTGACAGGTCCCTGAAGTGGACTTTCTATCAATTCTGCAACCTCCATAATCAGCATCTGAGTAGCCAGTTAACTCAATGTTGTCATCAGCAGGGTACCAAAGGCCTAGATTCTCAGTGCCTTTGAGATACCTCAAGATCCTCTTTGCAGCTTCAAGATGGCTTTTCTTAGGATTTGCTTGATATCTTGCACAAACACCTACTGCAAAGGTGATGTCAGGTCTGCTGGCAGTGAGATAGAGGAGTGAACCAATGATTCCTCTATACTCAGTAGAGTTGGTTGAAACACCACTCTCATCAGGATCCATCTTCCAATTTGTGTTCATTGGGATCCTTACTGGCTTGCTAGTAGCACACCCAAACTTCTTGATCATTTCTCTGGTGTACTTAGCTTGGTTGATGAAGATACCTTCCTTTGATTGTTTGACTTGAAGTCCCAAAAAGAAGTTCATCAACCCCATCATGGACATCTCAAACTTGTTTTGCATTAGCTTTGAGTACTTCTCACACAGCTTCTCATTGGGGGATCCAAATATTATGTCATCCACATAAATTTGGACAAGCAAGATGTCCTCTCCTTCAGAGATTCTGAAGAGACTTCTGTCCACAGTTCCCTTGGTGAATCCATGATCCAAGAGGAATTGTGACAGTGTATCATACCAAGCCCTAGGGGCTTGCTTAAGTTCATATAGAGCCTTCTTCAGTCTGTAAACTTGGTTTCCAACCTCAAAACCTAGTGGTTGCTCCACATAGACTTCTTCTTTCAAGACTCCATTCAGAAAGGCACTCTTGACATCCATCTGGTACACTTTGAACCTTTTGTGGGCTGCATAGGCTAGAAAGAGCCTTATTGCTTCTAGCCTTGCCACAGGTGTAAAGGTCTCATCATAGTCAATGCCTTCATGTTGGCAATAACCCTTTGCCACTAGCCTTGCTTTGTTTCTGACAATCACATCATTCTCATTCTTTTTGTTCTTGAACACCCACTTGGTTCCAATAACATCTTGATGTGAAGGTCTATCCACCAGCTCCCATACTTCATTTCTGGTGAATTGATTCAGTTCTTCCTGCATGGTTGTGATCCAATTGGCATCTTGAAGTGCTTCTTCAATGTCACTTGGTTCTTGCTCTGACAAGAAACAACAGAAAAGAGAACTTTCACCATGAAATCTCCTTGTTTTGACTCCTATACTTGGATCACCAAGTATTAGATCAGTAGGATGGTCAGACAACCAAGTCCTTCTTTTTCTGATCTCTTCAGTAGAGTTGTCCTCTACTGAAGTTGAGTCATTTTGATCATAAAATTCAGGGTAATTGAATGCAGGATCTAATTCAGGATCATAATCAGGGGTGTTGTCCTCAATGTCAGGGACATTAGCATTTTCAACATTTTGAGTTCCCCCTTGATTATTTGATCCATTAACTACCCCAGCAGGAACTGCTTCTTCATTGGTAGTTGTTACCTGGATGTGAACTGGGATTGGATCATTCAGTTCACCATTTCCATCAGTGGGATTTGCCTCAGGAGGATTGCCTTCAGGATTGTTGTCCAATGTGAGATTTTCAGGTAGGTTGGTTTGGACAACATCTATGAATTCAGTGTCTTTGTCTTTTAGGCTAAGTCTGGTTGTCCTCTGTGTGATTTCCTCTGGTTCTAAGTTCTCATTCCTGAACTCATGAATAGATTCATCAAACACAACATGAGGTGTTTCCTCCACAATAAGGGTTTTCTTGTTGTAGACTCTGAAAGCTCTACTGATTTGAGAATATCCAAGGAATACTCCCTCATCAGCTTTGCTATCAAAGGCTTTCAACTGTTCTTTCCCATTATTGTGTATGAAACACTTACAACCAAAGATGTGAAAGTATGACACTTTAGGCAATCTTCCTTTCCAGAGTTCATAGGGGGTTTTGCCTTGCCCCATAGTGATCAAACATCTATTTTGAGTATGACATGCAGTGTTTATAGCTTCAGCCCAAAACCTCTTAGGTAAATTTGAATCAGCAATTAAGGTTCTAGCAGCTTCTTTTAAGGTTCTATTTCTCGTCTCTGCAACTCCATTTTGTTGGGGAGTTCTAGCTGCTGAGGTTTCATGAGCTATTCCATTAGATGTGCAATACTCATTGATGTATGAATTGATAAACTTAGTGCCTTTATCAGATCTTATCTTGATAATGCTAAGGTTTTTCTCATTTGACAGTCTCTTTAAAAGTTCAGGTAGTTTGACTTGTGTTTCCTTCTTATTAAGGAGAAATACCACCCATGTGAACCTAGAGAAGTCATCTACTACAACCAATGTGTATTTTCTACCATTTATGCTTGCAGGGGTAATTGGTCCAAATAAGTCCATATGTAGAAGTTCAAGTACCCTTTCAGTAGAGATGACTGGTTTTCCTTTAAATGAGGCTTTAATCTGTTTTCCCTCTTGGCATGATTTGCAAACATGCTCCTTAATGAAAACCTCATTAGGTAGTCCTTTAACTAATGCATTTCTAGCAATCTTGTTCATTGTTTTGAAGTTCAAGTGGTTTAATCTCTTATGCCATAACCAGCTTTGTTCACTAGAACTCTTAGCAATGAAGCATGTAGCATCAGTAGACTTGTCCCAGTCTGCAAAATACACAATTCCTTTCCTAGTTCCAGTCAATAGAATTTGTTGAGTCTTATCTTTGATTAAACATTTTCCACTAGAAAACTCAACATTGAAGTCTTTATCACAGAATTGACTGATACTTAGGAGATTATACTTAAGACCAGCCACATAAGACACATTGGATACTTTGATGTTACCAATCATCAAAGTACCATAACCTTTTGTTGTAGCTTGTGAGCTGTCTCCAAATGTGACATTTGGGCCTTCTTTTTCAATAAAATCAGTGAGGAGTTCCTTGTTTCCAGTCATGTGCCTTGAACATCCACTGTCAAGGTACCATGTTGACTTTTTGCTCATGCTCCTCTTCTTGTGGCCCATTGGTACCTGCAATTAGATTGGTTTAGGTACCCTTTGATTTTTGGGTTCTGAGAGGTTAGCTGTACCTTTAGGAACCCAAACTTGCCTAATAACCCTGATTGATTCAAGGTGGCTAAGTTGTCTTCCTCTAGCATCTACATACACTGTCTTTCCCTTAAATGCCTTTGGGAAATTATGTGTGAAGGTGTTAACTCTGTAAGTTTCAGGAGAGTTGTTAAATCTCCTGAACTTATGAGTTTTTTGTGCTACTTGAGGGAATCTTTGAGGAAAGGCTTTCTTATGACCATTACCCTTTGGCATGAAGGGTTTTGGTTGTCTCATTTTATTTAGCCTTTGAGGATAGTTTTCCTTAGGTCTAGTCAGCTGAGGCTTTCTCAGAAGAGTTGGCCTAGGCTGATTATACCTTGGATAACTCCTCTGAACATTTTTCAGGAGAGTTGCCCTTCCATTGGGTCTACTCTGCTGACCAACATTCCTCTTGTGTTCAGGAGCTTTGGCCATTTCCTTAGGTTTAGGCCTAGTCTCCTGAAGCACTTGAGTAGGCAAGTCATCCATTTTGCCCTTTCCTTTGTACAGTGGCTGTTTGTTTTCATTTTCAGTTGGTGCCACTAACTTAACAAAGATTCTCTTAGTGTTACTTACAGAAGCAACACTAAGACAAGGTGAAGATTCAAATGGATCAAAATCTAATCCACTTCTTTGAGCCATAGGTCTTTGATAACTCTGAATTTCCTCTATTGCTCTAGAGGATTTCTTCAGAGCAGACATCTTTAATTTCAGGCTCTCTTCACTTAATTTAAGAATATCATATTCATGTGAGAGATTTTCAAACTTGGCATTTAGAATTTTTAGTTCAAAATCTTTTCTCTTCTGAGAGAGTAGTTGATCATCAATCTCCTTTTGTTGGTCAACTATCCTGAGATTTGCTTCCTCAAGCTCTCTCAAGACTTGTTGATACAACTCAGTAGATTTGACATCAACAACTACCTCAGAAGTTTTGACAAGCTCAATAGCCAATCTTTCATTTTCTCTCACACAGTTATCATGAAATTCTTGTAACATAGTGAAATCTTCCATTAACTTTCCAAGAGAAAGTTTCAGGTTGACCTCACTAGTGTTTTGTGAGATGAATGATGGTGAACTAGAAGTAGAGGATACCTCATCATCCTCAAGAGCCATGTTGCAAACATCATCATCATCTTCATTGTTAGAGAACAGTCCATCAGAAGAGTTGAAGCTTTCAGCACTTTCAGATTCTTCACCAGCCATCATGGCCTTTCTATTGGTGAACTTTCTGTCTCTTTTGGCTTGCCTTTCTCTTCTCTCCTTAGAGCTCAATTCAGGGCAGTCATACTGGAAGTGCCCTTTCTTTTTGCAGTTATAGCACAGATCTTCATCATCATCCTTCTTTGGTTCTTCTCTTCTTCTTGATGATGAAGGTTCAGCTCTATTGGACCTTCTCCTATCAGAGTACTTGTCCTCTGATCTTTTCTCATCAGGCTTCTTGACCTCAGCCTGAGCTTCAGGAGAGTTGTACCTTCTCCTGAATTTGTTGTCTTGGTAGAATTTCTTGTATCTACCAAACCTTGAGTTTATCTTTTCAAACCTTCTAGCCATCAAGGCTAGTTCTTCCTTCATTTCAGTCTTGGAGACTGACTTTGATGATCTTAGAGTGGACTGCATTTCTGGTTCAGCAGTTTTGGCTTTGAATGCCACTCCTTTTGTGGGATTTGAAGGTTCCTCAACAGGCTTTCTTCTGTTGAGATCGAACTCATAAGCTTTGAGTTCAGAGAAGATTTGTTGCATGGGCATTGTGGACAGATCCTTGGTGTTTTGCATCATAACAGCATAGACATCCCACTTTTGAGTGAGACTTCTCAAGATCTTCAATCCGACTTCTCTTTTGGAGTACACCTTGCCTAATGAGTTGATCTCATTCATCACATCAGTGAATCTACCAGCAAATTTGTCAATGGATTCCTCAGACTCCATTGTAAATTGTTCAAACTTTTGCACTGCCACTTGGAGCTTATTCTCCTTGATTTTCTTAGTACCCTCACACATTTCTGCAAGAGTATCCCATATTTCTTTGGCAGTTGTGCAGTGATAGACTCTTCCCATGATTGCATCTGGAATTGTTTGGTAGAGGGTGTTCATGGCAAGATAATTCAAATTATCTTTCCTCTTTTCATCAACAGTGAAGTCATCTTCATCTTTGGGAATCAATTCCCTTATATCTGCTCTTTGAGCCTCAGTGACTCTGGGATTGACAAAGGTGAACACAAAAGGACCTCTTGTGATCACTCTCAACATATCAGTATGTAGAGATGCAAGATGAGCCCTCATTCTGATTTTCCAGAAATCATAGTTGTCTATTGAGAACATGGGAAATTTGTGATGAGAAATGTGGTTGACTGGATTTGTGGCCATGTTGTCCAATCCTTGGACAGCAGGAGGTGGAACAGCAGCATTGTTGTTGGCCATATCTCAAGAATAAACAGTTAGTCAACAATTTATAGGATTTCAGATAAATCAGTTCAGTGACCACACCAAATATATGATTTTGAAAACCAAGATGGCTTTTCAGAAGCAGTTGTTGGTCCCTGAACGAGTAGTGAATGGGATTAAAGTCTAGAGGGGAGGGGTGAATAGACTTTAAAACTTTTTCAAACAGAGTTGAGAACCTCTTCTGATTGCTATGTCAACTGGACTGCAAGTCTGCTGGTCCAGATGACTATATTGATCTGACTAAGGAGGTTATATGCGGAATTATGGTGGCCCTGGTTTAGACTCGTTCTTGTAATTCTTATGAAAGTGTTCAACTTGTTTTGTTTAATGAAAATACTCAGCTGATGCTGGTTTGAAAGTTATGGCCTTGTTTTGAAGAATGTTGAAATCACAGTATGCACTATATAATAATGTATGTAAAGACAGAAATGTAAAGTGCAGAAAGTAAATGACACCGGATTTATAGTGGTTCGGATATACGTTCCTACGTCCACTCTCACGTCCACACGTGATGTTTAATCCCTTTAATTTACCACAAATTACAAGGGTCTTGACCTTTATAGTCCCAAGGTTAGGACTTTGAGATCTGAGCCGTCCTAACAGCTACGGTCTCCACAAGTGATTGTAAGCACTTGCACTTTAAGGGGTTCAAAAACTTTAACCTTTCGGTGAGGGTTTGGGGTTTTTGAGGTGTATCCAACTAATGGTTCAAGCTTATAATTTGCTTAACCACTATGCCTAAAACAATTGATATACAACATGAACAGGTTTCAGGTTCTTAGGGGTTGGATAGAAATCACTTAAGAGCTATAGATAATCTAATGGTTTTGGCTCTTTTGAGAATTCTTAGAATAGTATGGCTTTAGCTTTGATTGCTTGCTTGGCTTGTTGAATTCTCTCTTGTGACTTCTTGTTTGTGATTTCTCATCCTCTTGTATTTATAATGGAGATTGGTTGCAACTAGCCGTTGGAGTTGACTAGCCGTTTGAGCAATCTTTCCATAATAGCTTGATTCCTTGATTCCAGCCGCTTGATTGCTTCAATCCTGGGATCATGTCAATCTTCTAAATAAGGTAGGTCTTCGTTTGAATTGCAAGATGACTTAGGAATCAGCCGAGTCCTGGAAGAGCACATAGTCTTCTGATCTGTACTTCTAGTCTTCTGACTACTCTTCTGGCCTTAGGTCTTCTGTCTTCTGATATCAGTAGAGTAACACACTTCTGATCTGGAAATTCTTTGTACTGCTTTAGGCCATCTTCAATCTGGGACTCCATCAGATAGGTAGGTATACAAGCACCTTAACTTATCTGGTCTTCAAGGATCTTCTAGTCTTCATGTCTTCTACTCTTCTCATCTTGAGGATAGGCATGTAAGCCAGGACTGTGCTGATCAGCTGATATCAATACAGTTGATCACACAAGACTAGTCTAAGCTGTTCTATACAAGTCAGCTGATCCTATTACATTTATAAACTCTAAGTGTTTTGGCCATCAAAACTATTCTAACATCAAGTGGGGCTTAGGGTGAATTTATATCCCAACAATTTCCCCCTTTTTGATGAATCCAAAACTATACTTGATAAATGCTCTTAATGAAATAAGATAAGAGTTTATAACATGCTAAGACTGAAGTATCTGATGAAGACAATGAGAGTTTGTCTTGAAAGCAAAAAGAACTATAACTTGAATATATATTGAGCTTTTACAGATTACAAGTAATAGTTTCTTTAAACTTCGAAAGTAGTCTTCATCAGGTCTTCTGATCTTCAAACGCGGTAGGCAAGGTACAGACGAGCTCGAACTTCTTCCATGTGTTGTACATCTGTAACATTCTCCTCTTCATAGATCTTGTACAGAATCTTCTTGATTTCTATCATGTTGGCTCTTCCTGAATCCAGAAGGGGTGCATCCCATTTGGGTTCTTCAGGAGTTAAGATTCTGCAGTTGTCAAGTCCTTTGGCTGTCTTGACAATTTCTTCCCAGAACTCTGGATCTTCAATGTTCATGAACTGGGAGAATTGAAGAAATTCTTCTTCATAAGAAGGGAGAGGGCCAAATTTCCTTACTATGTGGTGTTGAATTTGCCACTTCTTCTTCAGGGGATACCATCTTGGTAGCTCATCTTAAAGGGCTAAGTAATCCACATAATTGCTGTCAAACACCAGGACACTGTCTTCTTGTGCTTTGTCCTTCATTGCTTTCCTGAGTTTGGCAATTCTTCTTTCAAATTTGGCTTTGACTGCCTTCGCATCATTCAGCTTCTTTTGCTTAAGCTCTTGAGCTTCAAGCAATTTCTTTTTCTTCAACTCTAGAGCCTCTTTCTCTTCTGCAGTAGGCTCTGCTGGAGCTGATTTCTTGCTGGTCTGAGCTGACTGAGCTTGCTCATCTGCCTTTCTTTTCCTTGTCATTCTCTTTTCAGGAACTTGTTCTACAGGAGCAGTGATCTGTAGACTCTTGGCAGGAGCTTGAGTGGGTGCTTGAGTATCTTCTAGAGCAATTTCTTTGCCTTTGCCTTGCCTGTTCTTGATTTTGCTCTTTAAACCACCCAAGGTTTCAGTCAAGTCATCTTGTGCTACTACCAGTTCAGCTTGCTGGGCAGTAGACTTCTCTAGAGCCTTTATCAACACATCTTCCCCCTTTTTGGCTTCAGCAAGTGCAGCCGCAAAAGGCTTCATGGAATTCATGATTTCCACTTTCAGAGTTTGTTTCAGTGCCATGGCATTGACCTTGGCAACTTGGGTCAGATGGGTTATGTTGTGCTCTAGAACTTCAGCATGTGAATTGGAGGAGGAGGCAGCTTCAAATCTAGTTGTAAGTGCTTCCAACTTGGCTGCTGTCTCCTTCAGCTGAGTCTGCAATTTCTCATTCTCCTCTGCAGCTGCCTTAAGAAGGGCTTGACCTTCTTTGGCTCTTGCTTCAGCTTCTTCAATTCTCGACTTGTAGGTGGTCTCCATGCGGTGCATCTCATCAGTGTAAAGATCAGCAAACCTTTTGGAGGTGTCAGCTGACAACTTCTGATAGGTACTCAAGTATTCTCCTATCTGCTGATGAAGTGCTTCACCAAACTTGTCTTCAACGTCAAGAATCTGGTCATGAAGACGAGTCTTCTGTTCCCTTGCATCTTTCTCAACATATCTTCCTAGCTGCAGGCCTAAACCTTTCTCAAAGTGCAAGTCTATTGCAGCTTTGACCTGGGAGCAGATGTCTGTTGTATGGTCAACAGATGGGGTAGAAGTAGAGGGTGTACCTTGAGGCTTTGGATGAACAATTAATGCTTTGCCTCTTTCTTCGGCTGATAGGTACTCCTCATTGAGGTAGCAGGTAGTGGCCTTAGTCAGATGGGTCATGATTCGTCTGTCTGCATCCTCTTGATCGTCAATGAAGTGAGTCAGATTGTCCGAAGGTCTGAAGTGAGCTGGTACTCTGACTACTTCTCTGTCAATCTTTTCTTTGTCAGCTGATGCAGCTGAGTCTTCTGCAGGTGCAGCTGAGTCTTCCACCAAGGCTGGTGCAGCTGAGTCCTTCAACTTTGCTTGTTCAGCTGTCTGCTGATCCGATAAGCCTTCTGGGATAGAGACATCAGCAGTGGGGATTCCTAAAATCCGGTTGCAAACTGCAGTCAGTGCCTCATCTGATAGCAGCTGAGCAAAGGATCGAACTTGAGCAACTTCCTTTTGCTCCATCTCCCAGTCGAGGAAGTTTTCCTTTCCTCCCATTCCTTCCATGACCTCAAGAAGGTCATCTACATCATCTCTTCTGAGCTCAATCCAAGTGCATACCCTAAGCACTTGTTCAAACTGGATTGAATTCTCATCAACTCCAGGGGTAGTGGACTTGAGCAGGTTGGCTATCTTCATCCTCATTCTCTTCTCTGTTTGGCACATGGGGTAGTGCACCATTCTGAACTGAGGTTGAGAAGGGCCATCTTGAACCAGGTCTTCTGGTGCCATGTCTTCTGGAGCAGAAGGGACAGTGATGGTAGGAGTTTGGGTAGCTGGGGCATTTTCCTCTGCTCTGTGAGTATCAGCAGGGATTTGGGAAGTGATTTCTTCTTGTTGGGTAGGAAGTTGAGATTGATCTTCAGTGATTTGTTCCTCAGCAGGGTTTTGGGTCTGCTGGTCTGGTTCAGTTTCTACTTGAAGATCAGTAGATGTTTGAGCTTGATGATCGTGGACATCTGCTGTTTGAATATCAGCAAGGATTGTGGATATAATCTGAGTTTGATCATCAGTAGGGGGTGTGGAGGTGGTCTGAGTTTGGTTGTCTGCTGGTTGAGCATCAGCAGGGTTAGGCAATAGGGGTTCAATTGGTAGTTGTGGCTGAGTTTGTTCCTCTGCTGTGTGAGTATCAGCAGGGATTTGGATATCAGTGTTTAGAGGCTCAGATGGGTTGGACTCATCAGAAGGGTTGAAGGATGAAATAGGGGCTATGCTCATTGGAGTAGGGAGCCTGGATTTCTTGGTTTTCTTTGTGAAAGAAGAAGTGTTCTTCTTTCTCTTCTGACCCTTTGATAGCTTAGAAGGTGTGAAAGTGAGAGGGGGATTAGAAGTACCTGCCTTTTTCAAAGGAGAGGCAGTGGGAGTGGCATCTGAATCAGATGGGGAGATGAGCCCTGATCTGATCAGATATCTTCTTTGTGCTAAGGTCTGATTGTCATCATCATCATCCTCAGCAGCCTTCTTTTGAGCCTCTTCTTTGGATGGCTCCTCTTCTTCTTCAGCAGCAGAGTCATGATCAGACTCTTCTGCCTCTTCAACAACGTCTTTGGAAGATGCTTCAGCTAACAACTTCCTCCTCTCTTCTTTCAACCTTGCTGCCTCAGCAAGAGCTTCCTTCCTTAAGTAATATTTGGAGATGTGAAAGGTCTTATGAGGTCCCATCTTGTACTTTCTGGGGAGTACTTCTGGAAGGATGATACTCAGCTTGTTGACAAAGCTGACTGTTGATGTCACCTTCCATTCTCTTGACTGTAAGTCCAAGGTCACTTTCTTGGCCTCAAGAGCAATTCTATCCAGAAATAGTCCTTGCCAATCTCCATCAATCTGATCCCAGATTGCAGCCATAACTCGAACTTTCAGAGTGGTAACAGCATCATGGCTGAAGGTGTTACCAAGCAGCATCTTGCCTGCTATATCCATCAGAGTTTGGAACTTAGGTTCAAGTTGAGATTTCTTGAGCCCAGTGGCATCAATAGCCTTTATTCTTCCATCAGTAAACATCTCCATGTACTCTTTTTCTCTACCCATGATGTAGGTGGAGATATTCACATTCCCCCTTGACAAGCCAAACAATTCCTGAAGAATTTCCCTTGTTACCTTGACCTTGTGTCCACCCATGACACTTTCGACATAAGATCCCTTCATCACAGCGTTTGCATAGAAAGCCAGCACATCTTGTTCGTAAACATTGGTGGGTGCTGCTTCCAGAAAATCTCGCAGGTTGAGGTTGATGCAGCGAAGAAGGATCTCCTTGTTTTCTGCTTTGTGTTTGCCCTTGAAAAACAGAGCATTCTCTGTGAACATCTTCCCTTCCTTGGACCACTTTGCAGCATCCAAGGTGCCAGTGCTCTTGGTCTTCTCGTCGTAAATTTCAATGATTGCCATAGTATACTTTGAGTGTTAGGTTTTGAGAGCTTGAAAGAAATTTGCAGAACGAGAGAGTATTGAGAGCAATTGAGTAATGTGAGCGAAAGGGTTTGGAAGAGTTTTAAGGGTGTGTATATATACTCCAACGATTCTTGATCTAACGGTCAGATTTGGGTTTAATTGTGGAGTAGAGCCCAAGATTTTCCTTCTTTGATTTCGGGCCTTTCTTTAAATTTACCGGCTGAATTTGCCATGTGGCAACAGTTGATTTGCTGGCAATTTGGTAATTGAGTATTAATGACATCATTACCAAAAATAGCCGTTGTGACTAATTTTGTGGCAAGAATTGATCATCAAGGCCGTTTTTTATAAGTGAATTGCATTCCTTATATAGGCCAATTTGTTTAATTACAATCAGGAATAAATCTAGAATGAATTACATGATCAAAGATAGTCATTAAACTCTAAAATCAAGTGATCTGGTCAGCAGAGTGAAGTCTTCTGATTTCTTCAAGAGGTCTGCTGATTTTCCTTGAAAGTCTTCTGGTCAACTGAGTTGGTCTTCTGATCAGCTGAGTGGAGGATTGAGATTTGCTGAGTAAATCTTTTGTGCTTTGAAGGTCCAACCTGGCTTGATGGATCCTTCGTTGTTGCTGTGATGATCCAACCTGGATGATGGATCTTCCAGCTTTATTGTGAGTGGTGATCCAACCTGGTTTGATGGATCTTCCAGCTCTATCTCTGAATCAAGTAGGACCATCAAATCAATATGTAGATGATCAGCCTGGATGATATCCCACTGGTTCAGGTTGCCCTTACCATCTGATGTTCCTCATCATCGGATGGGTTGTAGAATCAAATGTGTCCTTTTTGAATTTCTTCGCTTCTCTTGAAGGAGAAGGAAGATTGGAAGAGGCTTCAATGGAGTCTGAAGAGAGGGCCATGGACTTAGCCTTCATGTTCTGTTTAGACACAATAGCTTTTGGTAACAAGCTCTCCATGTAGAACTTCCCCCTGGAGAAGAAGCTCTGCTTGCTTGCTACTTTGTCTTCTCCATCTCTCTTTCCTCTAGTTTTCAATAAGGACGTCTCTCTTTCCTCTAGTTTTCATAGACAAACTCATGTTGAGTAAGCCAAGTGTGCTGATCTGCATCATCTTCATCTTCTGGACAAAGCTTCATCTCCTTCACCCAAGACCTTGGTTGAAGGATGATTTCCATTCCATCTCTTCTTTCGATTGTCTCCATTCCTGAAACATAAAATAATAGTTAGTGATTTGTGTTCTTAGGTGTTCTCATAACTTCCTCCTTTTATAGGGGTAGAAATGAGGTAGTGGAGTGAAAGATGACAAAACTATAGAGTTGATAGGTCTGAATTTCTGAAAAGTTACTTCTTAAGATCATCAGTGAGATTCTTGATCTAAGGGTTCACATTTAAAGATATTCAGACTTTATCTTATGGAATGCAGAAATTATAAATTTTTGAGCAAGAGTTATTTGAAATCCGTACAGTGCATGCATACTGTTGAGTCGGTGAGGATGGTGTATTAATCCAACCAAGTATAACTTAATAGTATACTGTATGTATGTATATAAATAAAGTATTTTATGAAGAATAGTTTATTATTATACATAGTATACATTGCTTAGAGTATAGAAATCAAATAACTTTGTTCAAGTCTGCTGTATATATATATATATGATATGCAATGCAGATTTTAGAGTATTTCATCAAGGATTCTTAGGGTATCATTGATTCCCCCTTGATTAGATGACTCTAAGTTTTCCCTCAGCTTTCTTTGTCTTCATTGGGAAAGAACTTACCTGAAGATGAGGGTGTCTATTCACCTCATCTGATCCTCCTAGTCTGCTGCACTGGGATCAGCTGAGGTTTTTAGCTGATCTTTCCTTCTTCATGTGCTTGGGTCCAGGAGTCCTAAGCTGTAACATAGGGTCTTGAACCTTTCTTCAGCTAGGGGCTTAGTCAAGATGTCTGCTCTTTGGATATCTGTGTGAATTTTCTCCATCTTGATGTCCTTCTTTTCAAGGTGGTCTCTTATGAAGTGGTGTCGAATGTCGACATGCTTGCACCTTGTGTGGAGGACTGGATTTTGAGTGATGGCAATGGCACTGCTGCTATCACAATAAATAGGGACTTCTCTTGCCTCTACATTGTAATCCTTGAGTTGTTGAACTAGCCAGAGCAGCTGACTACAACAACTACCAGCTGCCATATATTCTGCTTCAGTGGTGGAGGTTGCAACTGAGGTTTGCTTCTTAGAGAACCATGATATCAGCTTGTTGCCTAGAAATTGACAGGTTCCAGATGTGGATTTCCTATCAATTCTACATCCTCCATAGTCTGAGTCAGAGTAGCCACTCAATTCTAGATTGTCATCAGCAGGGTACCATAGTCCTAGGTTGACTGTTCCTTTTAGGTACTTGAGAATCTTCCTTGCTGCTTCTAGATGACTTTGCTTTGGGTTTGCTTGAAACCTAGCACATACTCCTACAGCAAATGTTATGTCTGGTCTGCTAGCTGTAAGGTATAGTAGAGATCCAATCAGTGCTCTATATTCAGCTTGATCAACTGCCTTTCCAGACTCATCTGGTTCCATTTTGAAAGATGTCATCATTGGAATCCTTGCAGTCTTGCTTTGTAGAGCTTTGAATCTTTCTAATAGGCTCTTGGTATACTTGGATTGGTTGATGAAAATCCCTTCTGAACTCTGCTCGACTTGAAGTCCTAGGAAATAATTCATCTCACCCATCATGCTCATTTCAAACTTTCCTTGCATAAGTTCAGAGAACTTCTTGCACATCTCTTGATTGGGTGATCCAAATATAATATCATCTACATATATTTGTACCATTAGGATGTCTTCTCCTTCTTGTATTCTGAAAAGAGTTCTATCCACTTTGCCTTTTGTATATCCATTGTCAAGTAGGAATTGTGACAATGTGTCATACCAAGCTCTAGGGGCTTGTTTTAGACCATAGAGAGCCTTCTTCAGTCGATATACTTGATCACCTTTTTCAAATCCTGGAGGCTGCTCTACATATACTTCTTCTACCAGAATACCATTTAGAAAATCACTCTTGACATCCATTTGATATACCTTGAAGCCCATATATGATGCATAAGCTAGAAACAGTCGAATGACTTCTAATCTGGCTACTCGAGCAAAAGTTTCATCATAGTCAATCCCTTCAGATTGTGAATATCCTTTTGCAACTAGCCTTGCCTTATTTCTAGTTATCACATCATTTTCGTCCTTCTTGTTCTTGAATACCCACTTTGTTCCTACTACATTGTGGTTTTCAGGACGATCTACCAATTCCCAAACTTCATTTCTTTCGAATTGGTTTAGTTCTTCTTGCATAGCAGTGATCCAATTGCTATCTGTCATTGTTTCTTCTATGTCAGCTGGTTCAATGTTGGATAGGAAAGCACACCAGCAGAACATAGATGATTGTGAGTTCTTATTCAGTTGTCTTCTGGTCTTGACACCTGAGTCAGCTCCTCCTAAGATGAGGTTTGATGGATGGTTGTTTCTCCATGTATGCCTCACAGGAGTATCTGCATTGGATGAGCTTGGATTCTCATCTGATCTAGTGCCATCAGGAGGGTTGGCTTGATTAGGTCGATCATCGTCTGTATCTTGTGTGTCAAAGAGATCATTCCCCCTGGCATTTGGGATTGGTGCATCTTGATTCTGGTCAGCTTGTCCTGCTTGAGTTTGAGATCTAGTGATAGGTCTATGAGGCTTATCTTCCTCTGGTTCTTCAGGAAAGGTTCATTTACTTCAATGAACTCATCTGGTTTGGGCTTGATCACTAGATGTCTCATCTGATCTGCAGCTGAGTTTGTTTCTACTGCATTCTTTTCACAAGATTCATCAAAAACAACATGAGGTGTTTCTTCCACAAGAAGGGTTCGTTTGTTGAGTACTCTAAATGCTTTGCTAGTAGAGGAGTATCCTAAGAATATCCCCTCATCTGCTTTGGCATCAAAAGCATTCAACTTACTCTTCCCATTATTGTGAATGAAACACTTACAACCAAATATATGAAAGTAAGATACTCTAGGTTTTCTTCCTTTCCACAGTTCATATGGGGTTTTCTCATGAATTTTGTGAATACCTGACCTGTTTTGAGTGTGACAAGCTGTGTTGATGGCTTCTGCCCATAGCTTCTTAGGAGTGGAGAATTCAGCAAGGAGTGTTCTGGCAGCTTCCTTGAGTGTTCTGACTCTTCTTTCAGCTACACCATTCTGCTGTGGTGTTCTTGCTGCACTTGTCTCATGCTGAATACCATTAGAAGTACAATAGGCAATAATATAGGAGTTAATGAATTCAGTGCCTTTGTCACTTCTAATTTTCACAATTGGTTCTCCTTTCTCTACTTGGATCCTTTTCAATAGTTCAGGAAGCTTCTGCTGTGTTTCACTCTTCTTGTATAAGAAGATAACCCAAGTAAACTTGGAATAATCATCTACAACAATGAGAGTGTACTTCCTCCCTGTTAGAGTGGTTGGAGTGATTGGTCCAAAGAGATCCATGTGAAGCAATTCAAGAACTCTGCTGGTTGATGCTGTCTTCTTGGTCTTGAAGGAGACCTTTGTTTGCTTTCCTTGTTGACATGCATCACATACCTGATCTTTACAGTAGAGTTCATTAGGCAGACCATCAACTAAGGATTCCCTTGCTAACTTGTTCATAGTCTTAAAGTTCAGATGACTAAGACGTTTGTGCCATAGCCAGCTGACATCTTTAGGGCTCTTCACAAGCAGACATGTATCCTTAGGACAGCTGTTCCAATTTGCAAGATACATACTTCCCTTTCTAGATCCTGTTAGAAGGTTTTGTTTTGTTCTTTTATCACTTATAAGACACTCATCTTTAGAGAATTTGACTGAGTAACCAGTGTCACAAAAATGAGAAACAGATAATAAATTAAACTTAAGACCTTCTACATATGATACATCATGTACCTCAATGTCACCATTTTTAAGGGTGCCATATCCTTTTGTGTTACCATGCGCGTTATCACCAAAGAAGACTTTTGGACCTTTCTTCTCTGTGTAGTTGGTCAGCAGGGCTTTGGTTCCTGTCATGTGAGTTGAGCATCCACTATTTATGTACCAAGTTTCTCCTGCTAGACCTCCTCTTCTGTATAGGTCCCTCCTTTCCTGCAAGAAAAGTTAAGTCTTAGGTACCCATTTTGTTTTGGGTCCTTGGGTGTTAGTACTACCCTTGGGAACCCACATATACATTGGTCGTTTGAACAACCTTGAACACTTGAGTTGTTTCCCTCGGGCATCACAGAACCAAATCTTACCAGTCAGCACCTTGGACTGATCTGATTTGTTCTTAGTGTCAGCTAAGTAATAGTCAAATGGTTTCCCTTTATAGGAGTGTACATACATGATCTTTTGACTAGTTACATTCGGCCTGGGTGCATTAGCTGGTCGATGCACACGATTATATGGACCATACTCTTCTGTTCTCACAATATCATAAGAGATAGGGGGTGCAAAGAGAACAGATTTGTTTGAAGAAGACCGCTTCTTCTTGGCTGGAGCAGCATACAGCTGAGACTGTCTCAAACGAGATGGTCTAGGTTGTTTTTTGTTCCTCTGTACAGGCTTGGGGTTAGCTTGTCCTTTACCCTTTTTGGTTTTGGGATAGTTAGCCTTAGCTGGTACAGGTGCCTTTTGGTTCATATTAGGTTCATTGTGTTTAGAACACTCACCCTTTTCATGTGTCTGAGTAGTGCACTTGTTAGGTGTACTACCCCCAGCTGGAGAGGATGTAGATGGATTAAGTTCATAGCCAAAACCCATCTTATTGCCATTTGATCTATAATACTCAGAGATACTTTCAATAGTAGTAGAAGCTTTATTGAACTCTGATATCTTTTGATTTAGGCATTCCTTCTCCTTTTCTAAGAGCTTGTGTGCTTGGAAGAGGTCATCGAACTTGGATTGTAGTGAACGGAGTTCCTTAGTTTCTAAAGCTTGAGTTTGTAACATCCCCTCATACAACTGAGTTATTGTGGTATTTTCTTCCTTAAGAAGCTCCACTTCTCTGGTCAATCTTTCATTCATTGTGACCAACTCAGGGGTGTTATCAAACTTAGTCTTTTTCAACTTAGTAATTTCTTTCCTTAGACCCTTGTTCTCCTCTTCCACTTCTATAAAAGCTCTAGTGGCAATATCCAGATCACCTTTTACCTTTCTTAAAGATTGATAATAGGTGTCTTCTGATTCGCCTTCAGATGAGTTTATCTCATCTGATTGTGAAAAAATAGGTGAATGGAAAGTAGTAGTATAGGAGTTTACCTCATTTTCACCTATGGCCATCATAGCTAGGTCATCTGAATCATCTGAGAAGATTTGACAGTCTGGTGATGTAGGGAGTTCATCACTTTGATATTCAGATTCTTCAGTCACCATAGCTTTCTTGTCTGAATTTCTCCTTGGCCTTCTTTCTTCTTTGTCATCCAAATCCAGCTCAGGACATTCATAGACATAGTGTCCTGGTTTGCGACAATTAAAGCATGATCCAGATTTCTGATTTGAGTTGCCTTTCCTTGGAGGAGTGGCATCTCTTCTTCTGGATCCTCGGCTGTCAGATGACTCCACATCCTTTCTAGGATGTCTTTCTGGTGTTCTTTCTCTGGAACCTCTGGAGGGTGAACTTGCTCTTCTATCTTTGTAGTTTCTATAGAATTTTCTATATTTGCTGTTGAGAGTGTTCATCCTTTCGAATCTCTTGATCATAAGAGCCATTTGTTCCTTCAGACTCATGTCTGATCCTTCACAGTCTTCTGTTTTCAGAGAGGTCTTGCCAGATGAGGTACTTGCAGTTTTTGTATTGGCTGTCTTGAAGGCTACGGTCTTGGAGGTAGATGGGTTTGCAGTTGGCTCATCACTTCCTGAGTTTTCTTCTCTTTCCAGATCATATTCATGAGCTTTTAGGTTCTGAAATAGAGTTTGAGCAGACCACTTCTTGATATCTTGAGTATCCTTGATGATGGTCTTCTTGAGTCTCCATTTCTTGGTTAGAGAGTCTAAGATCTTTAGATTTTTCTCTCTATTTGTATATTTCTTGCCCAGAGATTCTATCTCATTGATGATCTTGGTAAATCTATTGTCTAGCTGATCAATAGACTCTTCTGGTTGCATCTTGAAGTGTTCGAACTTCTTGACTGCTGTAGACAACTTGGATTCCTTGATCAGCTCAGTTCCTTCACAGAGAAGTGCCAATGCCTCCCACATCTCTCTGGCTGACTCACAGTGGATTACCTTTGCAATGTACTCATTTGGAAGAGTTTGCATTATGTAATCTTGAGCAATGCTATCAAGATTTGATTGCTTCATCTCTTCTGGTGTGAGATCCTTCATGGGCTTGGGAACCAGTTCTCCAACTGGGACTTCTGGATCACCATTTGCAGTGTTGACTGTCATGATGGTGATTGGGCCTTCTGTGATTACTGACCACATCTTGTAGTGGACTGATGTGAGATTCTTCCCCATCCTGATCTTCCAGTAATCATAATCCTCTACTGAAAACTTAGGCAACTTTCGCATATTAGCACTCATGTTGTATGAGTTTTCAAAAACAAGTTTTCCAAAAAGATCTGTTCAAGAGGACTACAGAAAGACTCCCTCAAGTCTTCTGATAATCTAGAGACAGTAGTCCGTTATAACCACTGCTCTGATACCACTTGTTGGTCCCTGAACGAGTAGTGAATGGGATTAAAGTCTAGAGGGGAGGGGTGAATAGACTTTAAAACTTTTTCAAACAGAGTTGAGAACCTCTTCTGATTACTATGTCAACTGGACTGCAAGTCTGCTGGTCCAGATGACTATAGTGATCTGACTGAGGAGGTTATATGCGGAATTATGGTGGCCCTGGTTTAGACTCGTTCTTGTAATTCTTATGAAAGTGTTCAACTTGTTTTGCTTAATGAAAATACTCAGCTGATGCTGGTTTGAAAGTTATGGCCTTGTTTTGAAGAATGTTGAAATCACAGTATGCACTATATAATAATGTATGTAAAGACAGAAATGTAAAGTGCAGAAAGTAAATGACACCGGATTTATAGTGGTTCGGATATACGTTCCTACGTCCACTCTCACGTCCACACGTGATGTTTAATCCCTTTAATTTACCACAAATTACAAGGGTCTTGACCTTTATAGTCCCAAGGTTAGGACTTTGAGATCTGAGCCGTCCTAACAGCTACGGTCTCCACAAGTGATTGTAAGCACTTGCACTTTAAGGGGTTCAAAAACTTTAACCTTTCGGTGAGGGTTTGGGGTTTTTGAGGTGTATCCAACTAATGGTTCAAGCTTATAATTTGCTTAACCACTATGCCTAAAACAATTGATATACAATATGAACAGGTTTCAGGTTCTTAGGGGTTGGATAGAAATCACTTAAGAGCTATAGATAATCTAATGGTTTCTGGCTCTTTTGAGAATTCTTAGAATAGTATGGCTTTAGCTTTGATTGCTTGCTTGGCTTGTTGAATTCTCTCTTGTGACTTCTTGTTTCTGATTTCTCATCCTCTTGTATTTATAATGGAGATTGGTTGCAACTAGCCGTTGGAGTTGACTAGCCGTTTGAGTAATCTTTCCATAATAGCTTGATTCCTTGATTCCAGCCGCTTGATTGCTTCAATCCTGGGATCATGTCAATCTTCTAAATAAGGTAGGTCTTCGTTTGAATTGCAAGATGACTTAGGAATCAGCCGAGTCCTGGAAGAGCACATAGTCTTCTGATCTGTACTTCTAGTCTTCTGACTACTCTTCTGGCCTTAGGTCTTCTGTCTTCTGATATCAGTAGAGTAACACTCTTCTGATCTGGAAATTCTTTGTACTGCTTTAGGCCATCTTCAATCTGGGACTCCATCAGATAAGTAGGTATACAAGCACCTTAACTTATCTGGTCTTCAAGGATCTTCTAGTCTTCATGTCTTCTACTCTTCTCATCTTGAGGATAGGCATGTAAGCCAGGACTGTGCTGATCAGCTGATATCAATACAGTTGATCACACAAGACTAGTCTAAGTTGTTCTATACAAGTCAGCTGATCCTATTACATTTATAAACTCTAAGTGTTTTGGCCATCAAAACTATTCTAACATCAAGTGGGGCTTAGGGTGAATTTATATCCCAACAGCAGTGGTCTTTGAACCCCTGCTCTGATACCACTTGTTGGTCCTGGAAGGAGTATATAACAAGTGTATGGGGGGGGAATACACTTGTATGCAAATTCTTTTTTACTATGATCAAACCAGAGCTCAGCAAGGTTGTCTTGGACAACTCTGCTGAAGATGATTAACTCTTCTAAGATAATCAAGCTACTAAGTACTATTGAGTACTTAGTTGAATAACTATCTAGGGGTGTTATATGTGCGGAATAGTGGTTGGCCCTTTTAGTTTAGACTCCTTTAGTTTCTGAAATCACTTAGTCAAATCAATACAGTTCAGTTTTCAGGGAACTTGTCCAAATAGGTTTTGCACAGTCTTTGAATGTTTATCCTTTGAAAGTTCAGTTTAGTGTGCAGTGTTGAATGTATGTAAGTACTTGAAAAGTAAATCAACACAAGAGTTTATAGTGGTTCAGAGACTCAAGCTCCTACATCCACTTTCCCTGATTGAACAGGATAATTCCTTCACTCTTGGAATTAACTTGTTTTATAGTGCCAAGGTGCACTTGATCAATAACACCACTCCTTGGTGAATTGATCCCTAGGATGTCTAGAGTCCTAGTACCCTCTTCTCAACTCAGAACTGAACTGTTCTTCTCTCAACAGTCAGCTCCTACCACTTCTACTACTACAACCTTCTCACTTTCACTCTTGAAAGGTATAAGGGTTGAAGTAAGGTTCCAACTAATGAGATATCCTTTACAATGAAGATCAGTGTATAAGGATTAGGATATCTCTCTAAGCTTGTGCATGGATATACAATAGGTTCAGCTTAGAAGAAGTGTATGAAGACTAAGATAGTCTTTGAAAGCTTTGAAAGCACTTTGAATTTCTTCTCAAGGTTCAGGTTGAGGTGCTTAGCTGAGGTTAGTTGGATGCTTTCAAATGGTCTTCACACTTCTGTATTTATAGACAATTGAAGGATTTGCCCGTTGGAGAGGCAGCCTCAAGGGTCCATAAATGTCTTCTTTTGGTTCTTCAACTTTGAAGACAGATTCTTGATAGTGACATGTCCTCTTTTGGGAAATAAACGGCTGTATGAGCTTTGTCTTCATTCTGCAGCTCTCTTCCCAATGTCTGACTTTCAGATTCTCTTGTTAGGACATGGACATGGCTTCTGAAGGTTGTTCCAATGATAGGACAACATTCCTTATCAACTGGACAACTCTCCTTATCACTATCAGCAGTCTTGCTTATCAGCAAGGTTGGCTTGCTCTTCTTCAGATGACTTGGCTCATACCCTTTTGCTTCACTTCAAAGTGATCTTAGCATGATTCTTTGGAGATCTTTAGGGCATTGTTGTCTTTAACTCTTCAGCATGGTTGACCTCAAGCTTTCAGAAGATTTGATCTTGCTTAATTGTGCTGAGACAACACTCCTGGACAACTCTCCTGATCAGCATACTTGTCCTTCAGCAGACTTGGTCATGGTTCCAGAATTTGAGCCTTGAGGGGACTTGTTCTTGATAAACTTCAAAGCATAGGTTCCCCCTCAAATTGTGCATCTATACAACTAAGAGCTGCCTAACATACCAGCTTCTCATCTAGCCTTTATTCTATATGTTCTAACATCTCTAGAACATATTCAACTTGACTTAGGCATGTCTCAGGGGGTTTTTGTATTGAATCAAAACATATCTCATTTTATTCCCAACAATTTCATTGACATCCTGAGTTTGCTCCCCCTCAGATTCTGAGTTCGAGACAACAATGGGTTGTGACTTTCCCCCGTCGGTTCTCGGCATTTTCTTTCCAGTGTAATCCACCCTTTTTCCAAGGTTCCTGTAGGATTTCCGGCGACCACCAGGCCATTTTCTAGCAGCTGGAACAGGGGCTTGAGCTTTCTTGGCAGGGGATTTTTGTTTTTGCCTTAACCTGGAAAATTTCTTTGCCAAAACCTCTTCATCTGACGAAGAGGCATCATGCATCTGCACATCGTCACTACCCACGGTCGGTAAATCACCATGGAACATGGCATTGTCGAGGATTTCTCCCTCCAGGATGATGGTTGGCGTTGCTGATTTTTTGGCTAGGGCTTTGTGCGCTCTCTTCAATTTTTCGAAAGAGGTTCCTAGAGGAAAGGACCTCTGAGCAGTTTGTGACTTCGGAGTTGAGCGATCAATGGTGGCAGCACTTGTGGGCTCAAGGAGGTTCGCGTTTGCCATCTCACTTCGAATATCAAGTGGATTGTACACCACCATTGGTAAGTCAGTGTGTTGTTCGAGCTCGAACGGAACAGTCATTGTTCCCACAACGAAGGATGGTGAGCCTGGTGCTGGAGAATCGTCAATGATTTCAGTGATTATGGCCATTTGAAGAGTGATTTTGAGTTTTGGAGAGAAATTCGCAGAAACTGTTGAGTTAGGGCTGGTTTGAATTTCGAATTCGTGAAATGAGTGCTGCTAGCGTCTGAATGATGATAAACACCTGCAAAAAGTAGAAATTAATCTAATTGGACCTTTCAAATTCTGGAATTAAAAGATTGAATTGCAAGTTGTGAAAGAATTGTGAAATAACACGTATGCCAATTAAATTATACCCTATGAATGAGTGTTTCAGAATCTGAACTAAGTTTGTAGGTATAAAATTCAACATGCATATGAGATCAATTTATAGAGGATTTAAGGCGGGAGTTGGTACACGATTTCGTAGGAAAAACTGAAACGAAGAGAGTGGAAGAATAACTTCTCTCCATTAAATAGGTCGTGTGTTGTGGAGAATAATTTCTGAAAAGCAGAATAAATAAATGAAAAGGATTAAATAATAACTGAACAAATAATAAATAGATTCAGATAAATATTTTCAGATAATAAAGATAATAATTATCATAAATTAATTAATTCTACAAATAATCGAAATCATAAGTCTGAGTCAGGTGTTGAATAGATTGTTGGCATTTTGTACATCTCAACACAGTTTTTTCATGAATTTGCTTCATATGTGTTGCACTTTAATTTTTATCACATTTTCACATTGATCCATCTTTTCAAAAGAGTGCATCGTAGCAGCGAACTCCGTGCCCCATAGTTACTCAATGGATTTGTGATTAATTTGATGCATTATATATCACCTTTAGAAGAGAGAACATCATAGTAGTGAGCTCTGTGTCCCTAGTTACTCAGTGATTTTCAAAGCATCTAACTTGTGATTTCCATTGCATTTGAGAGATTGTACAAGTTTTTCTCATATTCCACATGACTCACTTTAAGACTTCTAGACTAAGATTATAGAGAATTATATTAAATCCGACACTTACGAAATTTATACAAGGAAATAATTAAATGAACTACTCTGGTGTTGTCCCAAATGCTGTCGCATTTGGTACAACACTTTTGACACAGTGTTCAGATATTACATAAACCAAGAGATTTCCTTAGGGAGGAGAATCTCTTATCATCTAAAGCTTTGGTAAATATATCAGCAAGTTGTTTTTCTGTAGAAATGTATTCCAACTTGACCACCTCTTTTTCTACTAGATCTCTTATGAAATGATGTCTTATACTAATATGCTTAGTCAAAGAATGTTGCACTGGATTCTTTGATATATTTATGGCACTAGTGTTATCACAATAAACAGTTAAAGTATCACAAGGTAAACCATAATCACAAAACATTTTCTGTAACCAAAGTAATTGTGTGCAGCAACTCCCTGCTGCAATGTACTCAGATTCAGCTGTGGATTGTGATACACAGTTCTGTTTTCTGCTATGCCAAGATATGAGATTATTTCCCATGTAAAAGCAGCCACCACTGGTGCTCTTTCTATCATCAGCATCTCCTGCCCAGTCAGCATCACTATAGCCAATTAAGGAACAATTTGTGTCCTTGCTGTACCACAAACCTAAATCACAAGTTCCTGCAACATATCTAATAATTCTTTTTACAGCATGCATGTGAGATTCTTTTGGATCAGACTGATATCTAGCACATAAACATACACTAAACATGATATCAGGTCTACTAGAGCTCAAATAAAGAAGACTGCATATCATTGATCTGTATAATGTTGGGTCAACATTCTGGCCAACATTATCTTTACTCAGTTTCTGAGTTGATCCCATAGGAGTTTTCATGTGTTTAGCATTCTCTAAACCAAACCTTTTCACAAGACTTTTAGCATATTTACTTTGTGAAATAAAAATACCATCATTTTTTTGTTTAATTTGCAGTCCTAGGAAATAGTTTAAATCACCAACCATGGACATTTCAAAAGTAGATGTCATTTCATTCAAAAACAATTTGAGCATATCATCACAAGTAGAACCAAATACTATATCATCAACATAAATTTGAGCAATCATAATATCATTTTTCTCATGTTTAATGAATAGTGTTCTATCAGCTTCTCCTCTAGTGAAACAAAATTCAATCAGAAAATCAGTTAATCTTTCATACCATGCTCTAGGTGTTTGTTTCAAGCCATATAGGGCTTTCTTTAGTTTGAAAACATGATCAGGAAACTCTGGATTTTCAAAACCTTTTGGTTGTTCAACATAAGCTTCTTCCATTAGAATTCCATTTAGAAAAGCAGCTTTAACATTCATTTGGTATAGTTTTATATTAATAAAACATGCAATGGCAAGTAGAAGTCTAATGGATTCTATTCTAGCAACTAGAGCAAAAGTTTCATCAAAATCTACTCCCTCTACTTGAGTATATCCTTGAGCAACAAGCCTTGCTTTGTTTCAGATAATATTGTCTATTTCATCAGTTTTGTTTTTGAAAATCCATTTAGTACCAATAACATTTGTGTGATCTAGTCTAGGTACTAAAGTCCATACATCATTCCTAACAAACTGATTCAATTCTTCATGCATAGCTTCTATCCAATGTTCATCATTTAAAGCCTCTTTTACAGTTTTAGGTTCAATTGCAGAATGATAACACTCATGATTTACCTTATTACACACAGATGACATACAAATAGATCTTACCACATCTTTTGAATTCATACCCATCCTCCTTCTGGTCTGAATTCCAGTAGATTGTTCTCCTATTATCAGTTCCCGTGGATGATTCTTTTGGGCCCTGATTGAAGGAGTTTTATGAAGATTGTACAGATTTTCTGGATTTTCTGTATCTTCAGCTGATGTGTCTGTGTGTGTTCCCTCATTTTGTTCATCATTTTGGATCTGGTCTGTTCTGTCTGAATGTATTGGAATGTCAGTAAAGTCTGAGACATCTTCTTCAATACTGTTTCCTGTCATACTTGTGTTATCATCAAAAACCACATTTACAGACTCTTGAACAGTATTTGTTCTGAGATTATAGATCCTATAAGCTTTACTGTTTCTTGAATAACCAAGAAAAAAACCTTTGTCACTTTTTTAGTCAAATTTATGCAATTGTTCTCTATCATTTAAGATGTAGCAAATACAGCCAAATACATGAAAATACTTAAGATTAGGCTTTCTATTGTTCAGTATTTCATAAGGAGTTCTATTAGAATCTGTTCTAATCAAGACTCTATTAGAAATATGACAAGGTGTATTTAGAGCTTCAGCCCAAAATCTTTTAGCCAAATTTTTTGAACATAGCATAACTCTAGCCATCTCTTGAAGAGTTCTATTTTTCCTTTCTGCTATTCCATTCTGTTGAGGAGTTTTAGGTGATGAAAACTCTTGTAAAATGTCTTTAGACTCACAAAACTCAGTGAAGGCACCATTTTCAAACTCTTTTCCATGGTCAGATCTAATTCTACAAACTTTAGAATTATTGACAGTCTTGAATCTTTTGCACAGAATTTTAAAAACAGAGAATGTTTCTGATTTTTCTTTTAAAAATTCTATCCATGTGAATCTAGAATAATCATCAACAATGACAAAAGAATACCTTTTTCCACCTATACTCTCAGTTTCCATAGGACCCATAAGATCCATATGAAGCAATTCAAAGCAATGTTTTGTAGAACAGTGACCCAATAATTTGTGAGACACTCTTACCTGTTTGCCTTTCTGACATGGTCCACAAATATTTTTATCTGAAAATTTCAGTATTGGTAAACCTGTGACAGCTTTAAGTCTAATTAATCTACATATTTGTCTATAATTAACATGCCCAAGTCTATGATGCCATAATGTACTTTCATCATTTTTCACACTATTGCAGCTGACTTTAGACTCAATTAAATAGCAATTATCAGCAGATCTATTACCCATCATAATGCAATCAGAATTTTCATCTAGTACATAGCATGAATTTTTGTCAAATTTTACATGCAAGTCATCATCGCATAACTGACTTATACTAATAAGGTTGGCAAGTAGTCCATCAACATGTAGAACATTTGGTAATCTAGGAAATCCAGGAACATTTAAGGTTCCTTTACCAATGATCTTTCCTTTAGATCCACCTCCATAAGTAACATTACCACCATTATAAGCTTTGTAATCAGATAAGTAATCAATTTGACCTGTCATGTGTTTCGAGCAGCCACTGTCAAAATACCATAAACAAGGAACACATGCTTTCAAGGACATATGAACAACATTGCAGATAGTATTTTTAGAAATCCATTCAGTTTTCTGTGAATGATGCTTTGTGTGTGGTGTCATTTTAGACAATCCAGTAGCATTCAAATCCTTTTGTCTTTTTAAACAGTAATGAGCTTTGTGACCCTTTTTAAAGCAATAGTTACACATAAGTTCTTTCACATTGATAAGAGTTTTTGCAGAAATAGTAGCATTGGTTTCAAGTTCAGCTTTGACAAAAACAGTAGATACATTACTTTGAGAACTAAGAACTGTTTTACCTTTATAACCAATACCTGCTTTCCTTGTATTGTTGATCAGCAGTGATTCATCCAGTTTTGCTTTTCCTTCAGAGAATTTTTTAAAGCTTAAAGACACTTCCTTCATCTTTTCTTCAAGTTTTTCAATCTCACAATCTTTCTTGGTTAGAATACTCTCAAGTTTTAAAACAGAATTTCTTAAATCATTGTTTTCAAAAGTTAATGATTTGATAACACGATTTAATTTTTCAGTTTCAGAATATGTAGCATGATGTTCTTCATTAGTCAAAGGATTTTCATAGGAGTATTTTCTGAAATCAAGAACAGATACTTCTAGTCTATCTTTCAGATTAGAAATTTCTTTATCTTTTTTTGTTAAAATACTTTCTAGTTTAAGAACAGTGTTAGACAAATCTTGAGTATCAGTATCTCTTCTGGATAAACTTGCTTTACATGGTGTACCTGTCTCTGTAACAACACTTGTGAAACAATTAAATTCTGGAGTATTATTACTTAGTGATTTTTCAAATGATGACTCATTTGTCCTCACATCGTAGTAATCATCCAGATCATCATCAAGAGTATCATCATACATAATTCTAGCAGTGAAGGCTTTTTCAATGTCTTTTTCAGGATCATGTTCAACATCAGACTCATCACTTAAAGTTGCACTGAAATTAAGTTTCTTTTTGAGAATGGTGTTAGCACATTCATTAACATAATGACCATATCCAGAACATGCATCACATTTAACATTCTTCCTATAATCTTGGTCAGGTCTAAACCTATTTACTCTTTCTAATTGTCTAGAAGGATTAAAAGTGTTCTTCCTAACAGGCAATTGTTGAGTATTAGTAATCTGGACCCTAGGTTGAATATTATCTTTGAATTTCCTATTTTTCATGAATGTTTTAAACTGTCTAGTCATAAAAGCCATGTAATCAGGATCATTAAGATATTCCTCAATATTCTCTTCATCAGAATTAATTTCAGTAACATAAGAAGATTTTCCAGAACCTGATGATGCAGATGATGAGGCATCACCTTTGAAAACAAGTACTTTCTTATCATAAGCATACTTTTCAGATATATTCATTTCATAGGTTTTTAAAATACCAATCAATTCGTTTTGGCTTAAAACATCTGTATCCTTAGCTTCTTCTATAGCACATATCTTAGGTTCAAAACGTTTAGGGACAGGTCTAAGAATTTTATGTACTGACCTTGTATTGGATATTGGATCACCAAGAGAATGAGCTTCATTTGAAATCTCGGTCAGCTTTTCATTGTAAGATGAGATGGTTTCATCTTCTTTCATCCTCATATTTTCGAACTTGGTTCCAAGCATACGAAGTCTGGTTCTTCGTACATTGTCCGATCCTTCACAATGTTCTTATAATCGATCCCATGCATCCTTTGAGGAAATACAGTTTGAGATGATTTTGAACACTGATGCATCAGTTGAGGTGAAGATTGCATTCAACGCTTTTGAATTGTAACTTGCAGCTGTGATTTCATCATTTGTCCAGTCGAGCTCTCTCTTGATCTGGGCTTCATTGTCCTCATCCGCAGTTGTTCTTGGTTGATTCCATCCAGCAAGAACACTCCTCCATGCTCGTTCATCAATGGATTTGATGTACATTCTCATTTTTTGTTTCCAGAAAGCATAATTCGTGCCATCTAGAATCGGAGGTTTTAGTGCGGGTGAAAGTGGATACTCCATTGCAAATAAACACACACTCTAAGTAGAATCTCTACTTAGTGTATCAAGTAGTTGGCTCTGATACCAACTGAAAGTGTGCGTGCGTGCGAAATCAGAGGTGTTGTCTGTAATGTTGGCACAGTCCAGACAACAATTAAGCAGCGGAAATAAGTTAACACTTTGCAAATGAAGTATTTCAAAATTTGTGTAGATTAAAAATAATCTACACGAATCACTTATATTAATTATAATATCAGTGAAACAAATCAACAACCTCGTAAGGTTTTGAACAACTACAACTCGAATGAGTTTGAAAAGATTACTAGAAAATATGAAACTATCTCCCTTATAGATCTAACATAAAATTCTAGTAAAAAGACAATGATTAAGCACACAAGTATTCGGGTTTATAAGTGTGTACTAATCTACAAGAAAGAACAAATAATATTCCTAACTAGAAGCGTTGCGCATTCCATAGACTAGTAATCTAGTTTAGCTTTCTCTCTTGTGTGTCTTGTATTGAAGGCAGTGGTCTCTATTTATATCCTTGTACATGAACTGCCTTCCAACTCCCTTGATCATCTCAGCCATTGGATCAAGGTAGTTTTGGTAACCTCCCTTCACAACTCCATAATTTTAGGAACTTGTATAATGGTGCTTAGAAACTACTCACTCCCGTGCAACTGCATGACCTGGATGTTGCCCACGTCTTCTACATACATTTGGGACATCACTAAGCAACACAAGTAAGGTTAGAGTTAGTAAAAGGAGAAAGGGCAAATTCTGATGTTGTATTAGGTGTTGGAACATTTAGCACAACACTTGACTGAAATGTTGGATCATTAAATACAACACATATTCCAACATCAACAGTTCTCTTTAATTAACCCCATCTAAATACTCCTCGGTTCTTGAGGAGGTTCTTTGTTGAACGGTAGATATGTAAGGGATGGACGTGTATCAAGAAACACCACTGCCACATTATAGTGTGAGGCAATTAGATATCCCATGTACGGCAACACAAACCAATATTTTTTATGTGCAAACTCCGTAAAGAAATTCAACTTTTCAAAAACTACGTGGACGTAATCATTCAACAAGAAGACTTTGTCGTACAACATAAGATTGTGGGACAGTTCATTCATCAAGTCCATCCGAACACGAGCCCACTCATCCTCCCCCCATCCCATAAGACTAGCCACTGCTCGGAAACCGCAGTGTCCATCACCCTTTATGTTCTTTATATCGACAATGTAGGGTTGATACGTGGTCGGTAAACATCCGATGAAGTCACTTCCTTGGGATTGTCGGGTACGCCGACGGAATACCTACGCAGATTACACATCACCAAAATATACACATCACTAAAATATTACACATCACCCAAAATATACACATCACCAAAATATACACATCTACACATCACCAAATCACCAAAATATACACATCTACACATCACCAAATCACCAAAATATACGCATGACCGAATCACCAAAAATATACGCATCTACAAATCACAAAAAATAAACATGCCAGGACTGAGAATTACCGGTTGTTTTTGTGGAATCCCTTTCTTTTGGAAGGACGGGGATGAGAGCGAGTTATCTACGATGATGACCGTCGACTCCTTTTGTACCGAGCAACTTGCAACTTGACTCTCTACAAGCTCAAATAGGCTCGGCTCAGGTTTGGTTGACGCATCAGACTTCTTCTTCTTTCCTTTTTTGGGTCGACCACGAGTGTCTTCCTTAGCGGGTAGCTCAATAAGAGTCGTAGTCTCGGGGTTTGCAAGCTCCCTCATACGCTTCAAGAAGATGAGTTGCTCCCCCGGAGAGAAGCTCTTATAAACCTCAGCCATATCGTCTATGGCATCTTCAAACCGATTTTTGTTGTGGGTGGTAAGAGGGTCATTCGGTGTGGTGGTCGGGGTAGGCTCTATATCAAGCTTCCTCCAGATGGGATCAATGGCATTCACGGGTATCAGTTTGTCACAATAAACATACTCCTCGATCTCATGACCACAAGGCAAACCATATACCTTCCTCAAGATATGTTGTCACTCTTTAGGATCAAATCCGGGTCGTTTGATCACATTGATTTCAGCAAAGATCTTTTCTAGAGCGACCGTCGACACCACCCCTCGTAAATAATTATAAACGTTTGACGAGAACCTATGTTGTGCAACATTCAAACTCTTTTCGAAGGAGGCTTTAATTGCAATGTGGCATGCCTCAAATAGAGTGTGACACTTCTCCCAACATGTCTCGAAATTTCGTAAGGAATTTTCGAGCATTCTTTTCAAGGTGGCATGATGGCTTTCTACCCTGATAAGCGAAAATTTAAAACGTTAAACAACTTACAAATTAAAGTATTATTATAAATAAAGACAAAAATATGAACATACTTGTTGGTTGTGGCGTTGCCAAAGTGCATCATTTCATTCGTTCAAGCCCTTACGAACCTTTCTTTATAAGGGGTAATCCATTGCTTCAACACGTAATTCACTGGCTTCTTCGAAAATTTGGACTTGAACTCTCGAAGAGCTTCTTCAAAGTCGGATTGGGTATCGGACCTCCACAAATACTTGAAATGAGAGTTGAATACCTCCCATTTTTTGACATCTTTAAATTCACCCTTGCAGTTGGCCAATACATTCCGGTCAATGTAGAATGTACAAAGAAATTACGGGCTTCTGGAAATTTCTTGGCCACAACATTCATCAATGCAAGTTCACGGTCTGAGATAATAACAGCGGGAAGAGAAGACGAGCCCTACACGTCTCGAAGCACCTCAAATGCCCATTGATAATTGTCTTCTTTCTCATCCATTAGGTACACTGACGCAACACAAAATGTTATCCCAGTTGATGTAACTCACACAATCTCCAAATAAGGTAACTGGTACCTATTCGTCTTGTATGTGCAATTTATCATGAGGACCTTCGAAAAAGTATGCACTAATTGGAGTGAGACGAGATGTGCAAAAAATAACTCGTTAAGAGTGTTTGTCTTCTCACATGCATCTTTGGGTGGCATCAAAGTACTTGTGCTCAACAAGTTGACTCATCAAATATTGCAACTGACTACGTCCACAATATTGATGGATTTTATGCTTCGACCTTGCATTGTAGATTGTTCGAAGAGTCGAGTGATTGTGCTCATTCTTCTTCTTCAACGACGTCAATACAGATTTAGGAGGAACGTGTAATTTGGACATTTCGACTACAAACTCCTCTTCCTCGGTAGTTAGGCGGCCGACATAAGAATGACCCTCAAGGAAAGGGGATATTAGATGGTTATGTGTACTGCATTTCACCTCCAATCTCCACTCATAATGAGATTCTTGTGTACCCTCAACTTAAACGGACACCCACATTTCTTGGTGCCTGTAACTCTTCCACTCTTTTCTTCTTCCCCCTCGTTCTTCTTAGCCTTCTCCTTCTTAGGAGTCGCACACTTCTTATTTTCACGATACGCACCGCCACGCTCACACATCAAGAAAATACGTGACTTTTTATTCTCTTGTCCATTATCCGAACGCTTCACAACAATAACTATGTTGTGTTATTTCCCCGTATGACGAACCCAAGACAAGAGTTCATCACGAGACTCAAAGAAATCCATATTCGTGAAGATGTCTGTGTAGTCCATAATCATTTCACGACCCGGGATGTCAGGATCCAGAGCATCATCATTTTCCTTTTCAATAACAGATTCATCCACCCACTCATCATCATCATCGTACTCCTCTTCAAGGCCATATTCATCCACCCACACATCATCCTTATCATCACCCAAATTCTGAAATTCAAAACAACAAAATTTTTAAAAATGTTCGAAAATAACTTCAGTGCAAAACACCAATGTTCGGAAAGAAAAGTATGCAATGTATACTCATGTCCGAAAATAACATCCATGCAAAAGAGATATGTTCGAAAATAACTTCCATGCAAAAGACATATGTTCGAAAATTAAATATGAACATTAACTATTTGCCCGAGATTTTTTTTCGGACAACACATCAATGTCCGGAAAAAAAAACACTAACATGGTCGTCTTCTTCGCAAAACCAGTCGCGAAAAGAGGGTTTTTTGGAAAACGACCAAATGCAATGCATATTGTCAAAATGTATGTCCTAATTGCATATTATTTCAAATAGATACCACTATAGAGTCATAAGATGCAAAAACAAAACAAGCATAAACACCAACATTAACACACAAAAACCCTAAATATAAAAACTCTTTCACTTTTTTTAAAAAAAAAAAACTTCCAAAACATGATAAATAACTTACAAATAAGTCTTTGACACCACCAGTAGTAGTTATTACATCATAATCGATCATTTTCGACTCCATCCGCTCTCAAAATTGACCTTGCAGCATTTGGAAAGTTTTGGTTTTGGGAAGAAATGATCGACTCTATGTATTCTCGCGTTAGATAGAGGGTGGGTGTACTCATCCGTCATTTTTTCAAAAATTTACAAGAGGGGTACAAACGACATTTCGCATACCCCTTGTGATAAAAAAAAAGTTTCGATGGGTGTCCTCAATAGGTACGTGTGTGTGTATAACCACAACCGTCTCTAGATTGAGTCAGGGCGGCCCAGCCCTAAATCAGGTCTAAAAAATAGTTTGGCACAATAGTCAATAGATCATCCCAAACCCCATTTATTTAATAATTTTTCAAGTAGAAAATGTTTATGAATTGAATTTAGAGTTTGAAGACAAAAATTAAAAATAAACACAGTAACTCACTAGTACTGGTGTGCAACCATTGTTTTGATTAGTCCAACTACCCGTAAATAAAAATATAAATCGAACCTTTTTTTTTACAAAAGTGAAATCTAACTGTATTTATAAAAATCGTTCGGTCTGAAACCTAAATATTTTGGTCAGTTCAGACCGAACCAAAGTATTTCTCATTTTTTTTACTACACAATATTTAGTGAGTGTTTGCAAATACTATTATGTGCTTAAAAACACTTCTTTTTTAAATAGAATTACTTTTGTAGTGTTTGCAAACACAGCTAAGTGATTAAATTAACTATTTAAAAGTTGTTTTGGTGAAGCACCCCTACACATGCTTCTAACAACTTCTAAGCGATTCTCATCATTGCACGAATTAATTTTACAATTTTGTACTCACAATTTAAATAATATTTTATTTTTAACCATTATTTATTCAAATGTAATAAGGGTATTTTTGTAAAATTATTTTAAAAAATGATTTGTTTGGCATACACCACAACATATAAATAATTGATTAGAAGTGATTAATTTAAAAACACCACCCACCTTCAATTTTACTACAAAAATCAATTTTAATCACTTTAAATAAACCACTATTATTTGCAAACACACCCTAATTAATAAGTAGACAAAATGCAATCTCAAATTCTCAATAGACAAAATATAGCCCTCAATATACAAAATATAATTTAAATAGACAAAATACAATCCTAAATGATGAAATACGATCTCAAACTACAAAAAATAGCCATGAAATAGTGAATGTGATTATTCACTCAAAACTACAAGAATGATAGGGGTATCATTCATAACTGCACAAACAAATTGGTATTACTAAAATCTACAAAATTGGGATGAAAGCCCTAATATGCCCTTTATGTTACTAAATGAATTCACTCTCCAATTTGGGTTAGTCTTCCATGAAATATTGCATGTATGCAATACACCCAATTTAGGCAAAAGCCCAAAACCCAAGCCCATTTAACCAGCAGTAAAATTCTCAACTAATCTCGCAGGTAATTTTTATTGGGTCAAAACAATCTCGCTGGTCAATTAACCTAACGGGTCCAATAACTTAGTGGGTCCTAGGGCAACGCGAAATACATGATTCATTCCCTATCATGCCCATAATCACGCGAAAAAAAAAAAACAGAGCAATCTACATCGACGGCAAAGGAAACAGCGCCGACAAAGGAAGCATCGACGCTACGGACACAGCGCCGACGTCGATCATAAAAGGACAATCATAATGAGTGCAGAAAACTACGAAGATGAAGATGTAATGGTGGTAATATCAAATACTACTAATTCTACAGAAACAGGTGAAATCTTCTCTTAATATATGATGATTATTTTAAAACTATTGAACTGCAACTATTTTTTACTCTATGAAAATTATTGTTTAACTACCGGAATAAAACACTTTGATTATAAAACAATATTTATTTATTTTGCTGTATGAATAATATTATGTTACTATATGATCGAAATTTGTTTTACTACATGTATATTTATGGTTTACTGATAAATACATGCACAATTATCATGACAAAAATCCAATAATCATATGAACATATACTATTTAACTACATGAAAAAATATGAATTACTACATGAATATATATAATTTACTACATAAAGTTTATTGTGTTAATGATAAAAACAGGTACACGTACTACTACTTGAATCTGCTAATGTAGCAATTGAAAAAAAGTCTGGAACATAAACAATAGAAGAGGTGATTGACTATAGTGAATATGGTGATTCACTAATGGGAATAAGAAGAGAAAAAGAATGTGAAATGTTTGACATCTACTGTGCTCATGCTAGAATTGTGGGTTTTAGTGTCCGAAAATCAACTGGAATACTTTCTAAGGATGGAAACAAAACAGTAGTATCTAAACTTTATGTCTGCTCTTGCAATGGTGTGAAGGACAAGAGCAAGAATGTACCAGATAAAAAGAGACGGGGAGATTCAAGAACTAATTGCAAAACTCAAATGAGGATAAAACTTGTGGATGAAATGTATGAGGTTGTGAAACATATCTTGGATCACAACCATTATTTGACAAGACAAGAATTGAATCACTTGCATCGATCTGAAAGAACAATAAACGATGGAAAGGCTATAACAATTGTGGATCTTGTATCATCTGGTATTAAACCAGCTGACTCATTCTGATACCTTGCACACAATGTTGGGGGTGAAGAGCAAGTTGGGCACACAATGAGATACCACTTGAACTTTGTGAATTGTGAAAGCATGAAGGCCATAGAGGGTGGTGATACAAAGACTTTCATGGAATTAATACAAAGCCAAAACATTGAAGAGCCTGACTTTTTTTACAGAATACAAATGGATGATGAGGGAAGAATGAGTAATGTTTTTTGGAGAGATTCCATGATGGAGAGATTCCAAGACACCAAATCCTCATTTATTTTAGATTACTTTTTTAAGTACTGCTAAGAGATTACTTTTAATAGACAATACAGATGTTGCAGAATGATTACTTTTTGTGCAAAGTGCTAGAGTGTTCAATTTTTTAATATTATAGTTTATTAATTGACAGATTATTATTATTACTACATGTATTAACTCATGCTACTACATTAAACAATACTCCCTCCGTCCCGGAGGAACTTGCACCCTTTGACCGGCACACATTTTAAGAAATGTGTAAGAAAATGTGTAATGATTCATGTTTTGAGGGGTAGTTTTGTAAACTTTTATGAATAAAGTAAAGTAAAAAGTAGATTGAGTGTGGAAAAGTAATGGCATATGGGTAAATATGAGTATATTTCAAGGGTGAGGGTTATCAAGATATTTCCTTTTATGGAGTGTGCAAATTGGTATGGGACATCCATATATGGAAAGTGTGCAAATTCCTGTGGGACGGAGGGAGTATGTCTTACTATATCAAAAAAAGTTTGTTATTATATAGAACAATACTTTTTAATATAAATAATATGTCTTACTATATATTAATACACTTTTATTAATTGACATATTATTTTTATTACTACATGTATTAACTCATGCTACTACATGAAACAATATGTCTTACTATATCAAAAAAAAGTTTGTTATAATATAGAATAATACTTTTTAATATAAATATATAAATTATACTATTTTATATACTATATTATATACTTTAATATTGTTTTGAAATTACTTCAACAGGAAATATTTTTTACTACATTAAAGAAAGTATGTTACTACATGAAATATTATATTTTCTCAATATATACCTAAAAAATTGTCTATATTATAACTTACTAAAATTTTATTTAATGGAATAATATATTAAATAAATAATATACTACATATACAAAGTATATTACTACATTACATAAATCGTATTACTACATACACAAAATTAAAATTCTTCACCAACCACTGAAGCATATCATGATCAAACAATTTGGTCATCTTTAATTGCAGAAGTTCTCCAAAGCCAATATCCTTAACATCTTGAAACTGCTTAGGGTTCAGATTTTTTATCACTTCAACGATCCCAGATGGTTTGCCATGAGGAATAAATGTTCTGACACGCTTAATAAACTCCACTGAATCATCATCAGACTCTACATGCTTTGTCTTCTTCCTTTTATGTTCTTTACGTTCTCGTTTCACCTTTCTTCTTCTCTTCATGCCAGAAGGAGGATCCCCCAACATCAACATCGGAAGTAAGCGTCCTTTAAGATCAACTTCCATTGTACACTGCATATATAAAATGTATAGAAATGTAAATACTACAACAGTACATGTCAACTACTACATAAACAGAAAATAGTCACTACATATATGAAAATGTGCTACTAGATGAGAATATATATAAACTAATAGAACAGAAGAATAAACTTAATACTACATGAATACCAATTTCTTAAAACTACATATATATAAAAAATAAAAAACACTGCATAAAAGAAATTTGGCTACTACGTACATGAGAGATGCACGGTACTACATTAAAAAAAATATATATGAACATGTAGAAAACAAAAAACACAAATAAACACAATATACATTAAAATAACAACTAAATAAATCATTCTAAAACATGTTGTAATATGAAAAATAAAAGAAACAGTAAAAACGTCGAATATTGAAAACCCTAATATCAACAACACATTTAAATATAAACAAATAGAAATGGAAAACCCTAAAATCAACAACACATTACAAAAAAATCCAGTAAAATAGAAAACCTAAACCTAAAACTAACTAAGCTTTACAGAAAAATAGTAAAATAGAAGAATAAAAAACTAAAATCAACTAAAGTTTAAACAAATCAATACACAAAAGAAAAAAAAAACTAAAATCAACTTTCGTGAACTAAAAATCAAATAAACTTCACAAAAACACTCAAACATTACAGAAAAAGCAAAATAACACAAAAAACGGAGAAATAAACTCATGATTGAAGGGGAAAAAATAACAAACTTCGCTCGAACAAAAAAGGAACTGGTTATATTGAAAAAACGCACATACCTTCAACTTTTATACAAAAAACTACTCGAAAACCGTCGGAACCGTCTGCTAAATTTGAATCTTTAAAGACAGAGAAAGAGGGAGGGAAACTGTCTCCAAAAGTGAGGAAGTGTGTTCGAGAAGGAAAGTGAAGCGTTGAAATCAATGAGCTGAAAAATTAAAATTCAAAATCTGGGGCGGGTCATAATACAACGAGTTTAATGTTGAAACGGATCGGGTAATTAAACAGTAAAAAATTAAAGAGGCCCAGTAAAAAAAAGGCCCAAAGCTATGTTGCAGCCCACCTACTATCATTGGCAATATGAAATATTGCATCTAAGTTTTTGCGCTCCAATTTCATATTTATTTTCTCTCTCCAATTCCCTTTCTTTCTACCGAAACTTTTGAGATTCATTTTCAAATTTGCTTTGACCGGCTCTCTCCAAACCCCCCACCCACCCCTCTCAACTCTCTCTCTTCCGGCGACCACAGACACAGATACGCCGCTATCTCTTCCGGCGAAAGTGTAGAACCGGATCTGAAGAGCTTACCGTAGAGGGTAGAAGCGTGGTCGAAGCCAAGGCGGCGGTGCAAGAACTTATTCCGAGGGTGAGACTAGAGACGACGCAACCGAAGCTGCAGAGCACTGCGCCCGAAATGAACGGTGGTGCGTCTGAAATGAATGGCGCAGCCGTAGCTGCAGAGCACTGCGTCGTCACGTCTGAAACAGATCTATCTGCCTATTTTTATGAAGGGTTTGAGCGGTGATATCTGAAACAGATCGCGAGCGGTGGTTCCATCTAACAGATCTACCGCCGTCACATTAGCGACACCCTTCCCGACCAGTGCAGAGCCATCTATCGCTGCGTTGAGGTTGCATAATTGTAAGATTTTAAGGTGAACTGAATCATTATTGTGGGCTTAATTAATGATATGGTTGGGAAGATGAGGGTCTTCTTGTTCATGTCAATTATCAGGGCAGAGCAAGTTGTGATTTTGATTTTGGGTAATTGCAAGTTATTGATTTTTTCAAAAAACTCTCTCAATCTGGAAATGTTAATCTGGTTCAAAGTATTCATCTATTTAAAATAAATTTGGGCTTGTAGTTATTCCTAAGATTGAAGGCCCAATTGTAGTTATTCCTAATTCTCTCATTCATCTTTGCATTTGGTTTCTAAAAAAAACTCATAGATTTCTGGTTTTCTAGAAGCAACACTTCATCCTCTCTGATTCTTTTTGTTTTGTAGTCACACTTAGATAGTATTAGTCCTGAACAACATTCTGTAGTTGCTGCTAAAGTTGCTCATGGTAGTAGAAGTATTCATCCTCTTCCTTTGACTGATTCAAGACTTTTAGGTGCTCAGCTTGCTTCTCACCACTTTGCTTGATGTATTCTAATATGTTCGTCTTTTAAATGTGTGTGAATAACTTACATCTCAATAACTGGAATTTTATTTTGTAGTTCAACCTAAATCCCTTGATCCTTCGAAGGAAATGGCAGTCTATGGTTATGGTAGTACAACATGAAAGGAGAGGATGGAGAATTGGAAACTGAGACAAGGATATTTACATACAACGAGGCATGGAAAAGGAAGTGCAGATACTGATGATGGTAGTGAAGGATCAAAATGAAAGAGGCATGTGTGTAGATACTGAATTGATTTTACACCATTCTACACCATTTTATTTTCTAATGTTAAAATGGTTTCTGGGTATTGTGCTGAAATGATGGGATTAATTTGTTGAAATGAATCCCATCTTGCTCCATTTCTGTGTTTGTTACTCAATTTTAGCATTTTTTATCTTTATAGATGCATTTAGTTAAAAATTACTATGAAAGTTATTTACTTAAGTGTTATGTTGTGGGTCTGCTAATCATCTACAAATGTGGTTATTTGATTTATGTGGCTGTAAAGTGGGGATGTAACTAGTTAATGACTTTATATCTCATGATTATGGGGTGTGTTTGGTGTCTACTAATTGCCTCCAATTGTAGTTTTGTTATTTTGTGTCTGTAGAGTGAGGTTGTAATCTACTGATGTAAGAATGTGAATTTTCATTTTATTTGAAATCAATGGTAGCATTTAATAGTGATTTATATATGTGTTGGCCTTAAAAATGTACACAATTTATGCATTGTTTGTTGCTAGTATGCAATGTGTGTTGTAAATAAATATACACGGTATATGCATTGTTTGTTGCCAGTATGCAATGTGTTCTACAAATATGCAATGTGTATGTATTGCATATATAACGTTAGTATGCAATGTGTGTTTTGCGTATGCAATGCGTTTTAAATTTACAATGTAAGGGGTAAATGTGAATATAAAAATGAATTAAAAAATTAAAACAAATCTTAATAAAAATTCGGATTAAAATATTTTGAATAAAAAGGCATAATAAATTTTGAATAAAATATGAGTAAAAACAAATTTGAATAAATTTTTTGAATAAAAAAACTGAGTAAATTATAAATTAAAAAATCTAAACAAAAACTGAGTAAATTATAAATTAAAAAATCTGAACAAAATTTGAAGACTAATTCGCTAATAAAATATTAGCTCCGTAGAAAATTTATCCAAATTTTTTTTTTTAGGGGTTTACAAGATCAAATCAAATGTTAATACAATTTTGCTCTCAAATCTAATGATCTTCAAACCAAGACAGACAGTCTTCGTCATGGTCGCTGCCCCATCCAATCGTAAGGAAGAGGAAAACGAGTGTACCCTTTGCTCCGCATGAACGCCCAGGTCTCCATTCTCAATACGAGACAACCTCATACTAAGGTGTTCTCTTATTAATAAACCGGAAACAAAAAAAGGAACAAAGTTCCACCAAATACCATGACCTACCAAACTTCAAACAACTCAAAAAAGTCCAAAAGTCTCGCACAGTGGAAAACAAATCCCACACAGGGGAAAGCAATCCTACACATGGGAGAACAAATCCCAATACCAAAGTCCCACAAAGGGATACAAAAGTACATCCAAAAAACAACAACTGAACCAACACCACAGTCCCAACAAAAGCATAACTAAAAGAAAAAAAAAAAAAAACTAAAGCAACCTACAAAGCAGTAAAAAACGCAAGAAACAGGATCAACAGATAAACTCGTCGATCGGCCACCGTGGCGCCGCCGGAAAATTTTATTTGTTGATCCCAACTACATAAATTTAAGAACAAATCTGAGATAAAATCGGTTAACCGACGGAGCGACGGCAGCGGAGACGACTTCCGGTCAAGAACAAAGCAGATCTGAGGATCCTCTCCTAGATCTTGCAAAAAAAAAAACCAAAAAATGAAGTCAGAGCAAAGTCTGACGGCAACGGCTACTGAACGGCAGCGGAAGCAGCGTTGAAGGCAAGAATCGACAACGGAGAGAAGACGACTACAGAGACTAGATCGGCGACGGCAACGGCGACGTGGGCAACGTATTGGACCTATATTGTTAAATATACTCTTATTCTTATTTATTGTATAGGCCCATCTTAGTTTCCTATGGGCTCTCTTATAAAGCCCATTAGGGTTAGGTTAGACCTAAATATCTCTTGTATAAATACCCATTGTAAATTACCTTTACAACTAATCAAGAAATTATATTTCGTATATTCTCTATATGGTATCATCGAGTCATTTGGCTCACGCCTGATCCAAAACCTAGCCGCCGCCGCCTTCGTTTTCTGAAGCGCCGCCGCCGCCCGTCTCAGACGCCCATTCCTCTCCGCTGCTCTACTTCTACAATGGTCAATCCACCTCAGATGTCCTCTCTCATCACCTTTAAAGGACTTGCGCAAATGTCCTTGAAACTCACCTCCATCAACTATGGAGCCTGGTCCTTCCAACTCCGCCTTCTCCTCACAGGACACAATCTCTTTGGCTACGTTCTAGGCACACATCCATGCCCACCTCCCACAATTCCAGCTGCCGATGGCGCCACCACCACCACCATCTCAAATCCTGCACACGAACTATGGGTGTGTCAGGACAATCTCATTTTCGCAACCTTGGTTGGCTCCATGTCCCCGGAACTCATACCCTTTGTTGCATCGACAAAAACCTCCTGCGAAGCCTGGTCGATGCTTGAAAACATGTATGGAAAACCCTCGCGAGGTCGCATTCTTGCTCTCAAAACTAAGTTCCGCTCTTTGTCCAAAGGTGCTCGCCCAATCTCTGACTTCCTCATGGAAGTACGCTCTGTGGTCGACGAACTCGCCCTCCTCGGCACTACCTCTGACGCCGAGGATGTCACCCTTCAGGTCCTAACAGGCATTGATGAATCTTACAACGACATCGCAAATGCCATCCAAGCTCGCAAACAACCCATCTCCTTTGTCGAGCTATGCGACAAGCTACTAAGTGCCGAAGTTCAAATTGCCTCATGACCGTCCTCGGCCTTAATCCCCGCGACTGCCCTAGCCGCTGGCAAAACCCACTATCGCTCCTTGCGGCCGGATTCTAGGCCCAGATCCTCTGATGCTCGTCCTCACCAGTCCGCCCAGCGACCCTACCTTGGCACCTGTCAATATTGCCGAACACCGGGTCACACTGCTCGCACCTGTCCCGAAATCCCTTCGGCACCCTCACACTTCGCACCGCCGGTTGGACAGCTTCGGCCAACCCTACAGGGCAGTTTTGCACCACCTCCATCTCGTCGACCCAAGACGGATGCTCGCCCAGCTTACTCGGCACACTCAGCCTTCTCATCCCATCCATCCGACCACTGGATACTTGACTCTGGTGCCTCTCATCATATCACCAACGACCTCGCCAACCTCTCTCTCCACTCGCCCTTTGATGGGCCTGATAATGTAGAAATTGGTGATGGTAAAGGTTTACACATATCTCACACTTGCTCTATGCATTTTCCTCAACTTGAATATCTCAGTTTTTCAAATGTCTTGGTCGTCCCACTCATCTCGAAAAACTTGATTTCGGTCTCGAGCCTCTGTCGTGATAATAATGTTAACATTGTCTTCGGTCGTTCTTCTTTTCAGGTGCGGGATGGTCACTCGGGGAGCATTCTCCTCGTTGGGAGTCGTATCAATAATTTGTATGTCTGGCCGGCACACATGTCCATCACCTCCCCGCAAGCCTTCACCACTCAACACCTCACAACGACCACCTGGCATGCTCGCCTTGGTCACCCATCGACAAAAATCCTTTCTCACACCCTCTCTAAGCTTACCTTATCTAGTGCACCATCCAAACACTTCAATTGTAACTCTTGCTCATGTATCAAAAGTCACAAACTACCATTTTATGATTCGAGCATTATATCTACTAAACCACTTGATGTTATCTTTTCTGATGTTTGGTCGTCGCCTGTCTTATCCCCTGATAATTTCAAATACTATGTGTTATTCATTGATCACTTCAGCAAATACATATGGGTTTACCCCCTAAAACGAAAATCGGATGTTCTACCTACATTTACCACATTCAAAACTCTTGTTGAAAAAACTATCAAAACACAATCAAAACATTTTACTCAGATAATGGAAGAGAGTTCATTGCTCTTCGCCCCTTTCTTCAATCCCATGGCATTGCACACCTTACCACCCCACCTCACACTCCCGAACATAATGGCATGTCCAAACGTCGTCATCGCCATGTGTTCGACACAGCCCTAGCTCTCCTTCACCATGCTTCCATGCCTCTCACTTATTGGCCCTATGCTGTCTGCTCGGCAGCCTATATCATAAATCGTCTACCCAAAGTTAACCTCAATATGGCATCCTTCTATGAAAAACTCATTGTTCGCCCCCCTAACCTATCCAAACTCCGTATATTTGGTTGCCTCTGCTATCCTTTGCTCCGCCCTTACACCACTCACAAACTTGATCCTCGCTCTACTCCATGTGTCTTCATTGGATACTCGCCCACACAAAGCGCTTATCTCTGTCTTGATCGCTCCACAAACCGAATCTACACCTCGCGTCATGTTCAGTTTGTTGAACATACGTTTCCCTTTTCCATCTCTCCTCCCATTAATCAACCATCTCCTTTGGCGACCTCCAACTCCTCGCCGCCTACCCCCTCTGATTCCAGCTTCTCGCCCATCCTTATAGCACCCTCGCTTCCTAACTCTGCCACAACCATCCTCGCCCCAAACCCAGTGCCGACCACTACCATTCCCCACCATCCCACATTGGTCGACCAACCGGACATACCTCGACCGACCACACCCACACCTACCTCCCCGCTGATCGCTACCACATCCGACATCTCTATGCCAACCAATGCTCCCCCACGACCTCCTGCACCTCGCTTGGTCGATCTCAAAATCAAGTGTTCAAGCCTAATCCGAGGTATGGACTAACTTCTATCGTCACTCCTGACATTGAACCGAGCTGTGTCTCACAGGCACTCAAGGACAAAAATTGGCGAGCAGCCATGTCGGCTGAGTTTGATGCCCTTCTTCAGAATGACACTTGGGACTTAGTTCCTCCCACTACATCTCAGAACGTGGTCGGCTCCAAGTGGATCTTTCGTATTAAACGAAAACCTGATGGCTCTCTTGACAAGTACAAAGCTCGCTTGGTTGCCAAAGGTTTTCACCAACGCCCGGGTGTTGACTTCACTGAGACCTTCAGTCCGGTTGTCAAGCCGGCCACTGTGCGAGCAGTTCTCAGCATTGCTGTTACTCAGCAATGGCCCCTCCAACAGTTTGACGTCAACAATGCCTTTCTCCATGGCACACTCTCTGACACGGTCTTCATGGCCCAGCCCCCTGGCTTTGCAGATAAGACTTTTCCATCTTATGTTTGCAAATTACACAAATCCATCTATGGCTTAAAACAGGCTCCTCGCACATGGTACTATGCTCTTCGCTCATTTCTCGAAGAAATTGGGTTCACCCCCACTCACTCGGATGAATCTCTGTTCGTCTACAACAACACTGGGGTGGTTGCCTACTTCCTCGTCTATGTCGACGACCGCATTTTGATGGGCAACAACTCATCCATGCTCGCCCGTGTGGCTGCCGACCTCCGTGCCAAGTTCTCGGTCAAGGACCTTGGTCCTCTATCTTACCTCTTGGGAGTGGAAGTTCTTAGATCTAAAAACTCATGCTTCCTCTCTCAACGCAAATATGTTACTGACCTGCTCGCTTGATACAACATGATTGCTTCAAAACCTGTTCGCACCCCTTTACCAACCTCTGCTCGCCTGTCTATCTCAGATGGGTCCCCGCCTGCAGATGCCACCCAATATCGACAGGTCCTTGGTTCACTTCAATATCTTCAACTCACCAGGCCGGACATTGCATTTGTCGTGCACAAGTTGTCGCAATTTATGCATGCACCCACTACCACTCACTGGGGTGCTGCCAAACGTCTACTGAGGTACCTGAATAGTACAAGGAATGTTGGGGTTACCCTCACCTCTAGTCCATCCTCCTCGCTTCATTGCTTCATTGATGCCGACTGGGCCAGTGACACAGACGACCGAACTTCCACCAGTGCCTACATTATATTTCTAGGGTCCAACCCTATCTCATGGTCGTCCAAGAAACACAAGTCTGTTGCTCGTTCCTCGACCGAGGCTGAATATCGGGCAATTGTTGCTGCTGCCTCTGAAGTTCAATGGCTCAAATCTCTATTCCAGGAACTCCACTTCCCCACCTTGCCTACACTAGCCCTTTACTGCGACAACATTGGTGCCACCTACCTGTGCTCGAATCCTGTCTTTCACTCGCGAATCTAGCACATTGACATTGACTTTCACTTTGTCAGTGGTCTCATCAAGACAAAGCAACTACGTGTGTCTCATGTCTCCTCTGCCGATCAACTTGCGGATGCTCTCACGAAACCTCTCTCCAGCACTCGACTACAACTTCTCATGTCCAAGATTGGACTCACCAATGGTGCTCCATCTTGAGGGGGCGTATTGGACCTATATTGTTAAATATACTCTTATTCTTATTTATTGTATAGGCTCATCTTAGTTTCCTATGAGCTCTCTTATAAAGTCCATTAGGATTAGGTTAGACCTAAATATCTCTTGTATAAATACCCATTGTAAATTACCTTTACAACTAATCAAGAAATTACATTTCGTATATTCTCTATACAACGGACCGTCGATGGAGAAGTGGAGGAGCAACTCTCTAGAGAGAGAAACATCCCCCATTTGTCCAATTATTTAAATGTACACGTTGATCAAGAAGCTGCACAGGCCCCCACATGACTAAAAAGTAAAATGAGGACAATGCTATCAAATGAAGTAAAATGAAAGGTAAATTCGTAAGTTAATGTTTCATTTTGTTGTTTTAAGTAATAGTTGTTGGGCTTGTAGTTTTCAGTAGTGTAATAGGCCCAATTGTATGGATGAGTGATTTCCCCATAATTAAAGATATAAAACTAATTATAAAATATATAATTTTTATTTATATAATATTAGTTCACTTTGATTTATCCGATTTTTTCATTAGTGAAAATTGAAAATCGAACCATAACTAAAAAAATTCAATATTTAAAACTGAAAATCGAACCATAATTTATATCAATTTGATTCAGTCGATCCGTATTTTGTACACCCTTACCCACCGCATATAAAATGAATTTATTCAAATAATTAACTAATAATTATAAAATTCCAAATTACTAATTGCATAAAAGTCCAAATTATAAACACTCATTACACAATAACATTTTTTTAGTCAAAACATAATTGAAAAAAAAAAAGACAATAATAACTATGTAATTGGCAAACAACAACGATTTTGGCTTGCTTGGGTAGACTATGAACTTAGCTTTATCGATATGGATATTATATCAAAAAATTTGGTACACTATGTCAAAATAAAAAAAAAAAATTGGTATACCAAAATTTTATTATGAAAAATTGTACTCTGTATATAAGATACTGTACCGAAATTTTGATATAACATACGTATTATATCAAATTTTTAGTATATACCGATTCATAATAAAAATATTGAACTATTGTTTCATATCGAAATACCAGTATACCAATTCAAACTAAAAATATTGAATCATCGTTTTATATTGAAACACAAAAACTTGGCTGCAATATTGCATATATGCAATATATGCAATATGGCTTATTGGGCCAAAGCCCATCAGCCCAGTCAAAAGTCAATGGTCTTTTTTAATTAAATTGGTCAACCTTGTATCCATTAACCCGCATCAACCCGCACCGACCCACTTATGTTTTTGAATCTATATCCGAATTTTTGACCCGTTTATGACCCGTTTTTCTATTTTCCGTACGCGGGTTTTTTTTCAACTTTTCGAATTCCTCTCTGCCATTCTCCAGTTACACAGACTTTTCACTCTCTCTCTCTCTCTTTCTCTCTTTCTCTCTTGGCGAACGGCGATTTGCGAGCGGTTTCTTCGTGCCGAAGGTTTTTTTGTTTTTGTGTTTTCTTCGAGCGGTTTCTTCGACGGTTTTGTCAAGGTTTCTCTCTAAGAAGTTGGTATCATCTATTTTAAAACTCTACGGTACGTTTTGATTTGTTCGTTTTGTGTTGTTCTTTTTATTTATTGGGTATTTCGTTTTTTTATGTAGATATCTTGTTAGTTTTTGGTTGTTTATATGTTTTTCTGGTGTTGTTTACTGATTTTAGTATTTTTTGCTTGTTTTTACGAGATTTTGTTAATGTTAGGGTTTTCTTTTTCTCGTTTACTGGATATGTACTGTATTTTGTATGATTTTTTTAGTTATTTGTTGTTTTTATGCTTTGGGGAGTTGATTTACTGGTTTTTTTGTTGATTTGTGAATAATTTTTGTTGTTTCTGTTTCTTTTTTCTTTGCATGTTGTTTTTCAAGTGTGTTAATTCTATATTAGTATGTTATTTTCTGGTTTATTGATGTAGTAAACGGTGTTTGTTTATGTAGTGTTTTTATTTTTTGTTTCTAGTAACACATTTACATATATACATGTATTAGACAATTTTTTTTTAATAGTTGTTGAAATGTTGTGGTAGTATTAAGTTTTATGTTTTTAGTAGTTTATTATAAAGTTTCTGTATATGTAGTAAAATATTTTTATATATGTAGTAATGATATTTGGTTAATGTAGTAATACATTGTTATAAGTTCATTTTAGTAGTTTCTGTTTAAGTAATACTAGTATTTTTTACAAGTTTCTGTACATGTAGTGTTTTCAACTTATTGTTATGGTTACACATTTGTTACACATGTATTAACAATTTTCTGTGTTTCTGTAGGTATAGTAACACATTTGTAAATGGCAGACGATCAATATAGATGCACTATGCTTCTATTGGAAGGTTCTCCTGTTCGACCATCTAAAAGGGCAAGGCCAATGAAGGCTAAGAAAGAAGCTGTTGGGCCTAAGAAGAAAAAGGCTAAGCCTATTGAATCTGAATCTGAATCTGATTCTGATGTTCAGTTTGTAAAACATGTTAGGCCGTTTATTCCTCATGGTAATCCTTCTAGTCTTTTTGAGGTTATCCAAAATCTTACCCCTAAGCAAGTGCAGGATGTTAAGGACATTGGTTTTGGTGGGTTGTTGAATCTGAAGCTTACAAGAATAATTGGTAGTGATATGTTGAATTGGCTGGTTAAAAACTTTAACCACAGTAGTTGGATGTTATCTTTTGGTAGATCACGTAGTGTTCTTTTAAGTCCTGATGATGTTTATGATATCTTTATGCTCCCTCGTTGTGGTGAATATGAGGTTTCAAGTTATTTGCGTTGTGATGAAAATGTTGTGCTGAAAAGGCTGAAGTATGTGTATGGGGTTCGTTCGAATGATAAGGTGTCTTCACTTGCTGCGTTGATTAAATCCAATCTTGGTGATGGTGGAGATGACTTTAAACGTGTATTTGTTTTCTACTGCCTTCAGTCCTTTTTCGACCATCCTCTGAATACTCGTATATGCTCCAGTTTGATGAAATGTGTCGAAGATGTCAGTAAGATACCGAAGACAGATTGGTGTTCCTACATTTTTAAGAGGTTATGTGATGCTGTGAAGGCATTTAATGTTAATTCAACGTGCCACGTTCCAGGATGTCTGCCAATCCTCCAAATTTGCTGTCTACACCGGCTAAAGTGGCGTGGGGTTGTTGAGCCGAGGCAGATTCCTCTTATTCAACACTGGACTGATAGCAAGATGATTGAACGTTGTTTGTAGGAGGAGGATGGAAAGGTGTATGGTGATGGTGATTTAGTTGTTGATGTGTACCCTATCACTGAAAAAGGAGTTGTTAAAGCTCAGTTTGTCAATGAACAGGTAATTTAATTTATTAAATTTTTTAGTTTTTTATTTTATTTTTAAATTCTAACATTTTTTTTGTTTTATGCTGCTATTCAGGAAGGACATTCAGGAAATAAGTGTCCAGTAGATGAAGCTCAGGTATATTTTTTACTTTTTAGTAATTTTTTGTTTATGTAGTAACTTACATTATTGCATGTAGTAATATAATATGTTTCTTAGAGTAATACATTGTTTTGTATGTAGTAAAACATTTTTTCCTATGTTATACTTTGTTACATGTAGTTATTGTGGTTGCATAAGTTATGTTGATGTAGTAATTCATATTATCTCATGTAGTAAAATATAATATCTGATGTAGTATCACATATTCTTTCATGTAGTAATATATATAATATATGATGTAGTAGTAATACATATTTTGTGTATAGTGTTCAGTTTGTGTAGTAATTCATATATTTTTTGTATAGTGTTCAGTTGGTGTAGTATCAAATATTTTATGCATGTAGTAACACATATTCTTTCATGTAGTAGTAATTAATTTTAATTCCAGTGTTTATTTGGTGTAGTAAGACTTATTATTGCATGTAGTATTATTTAATATTGTGTTTAGTAATAGATAGGCATCATCTTGTAATACAAAATATTTTTCATTGCAGGATGATCCAAAGATGTTGCATGATTTGATGCAGGATATTTGTGAAATTTCGTCAGATTATGTGAAAAAGTTGAGAAATATTAAAGATGTTGCAACTGTTGTTAGCTCAAGTTCAGAGGAACTTAGTGATTCTCAAAAATTTTACTCTGATGAAAAGGTTTTAGCAACAATTGATGGGTTGGTTGCTAACTTTTTACGTACTAAAGAACTTGTGCTAGAGATGCCTAGTTTTGAGCTTTTTCCAGATGATCCACTTGACTGTTTTGGTTTAAATAAAAATGGTGGTGAGAAAGATGATGGTGGTGAGAAAGATGATGGTGGGAAAGATGGTGGGAAAGAGGCTGTTGATATGGAAGAAGTTTGTGAGAGAGATCTGAGTGGGAATAATGTTGTTGAGGAAGCGGCTGTTGAGACTGTTATTGGAGATGAAATTTTAAGGGAAGATGTTGTTGTTGGTGAGGCTGTTGGTGAAGGTGTTGGGGCTGTTGGGGCTGTTGGTGAAGCTGTTGGTGAGGCTGTTGATGCTGTTGGGGCTATTGGTGAGGCTGTTGATGCTGTTGGGGCTGTTGAGATTGTTGGGGCTGTTTGTGGGACTGTTGAGGCTGTGGGTAAGGACAAAGTTAGTGGTGAAGATATTGACGAGGATGCTGAAGAGCCCGAAGGTGACGACGAATACAGTGATGGAAGTGATAGTGATGAAGAGGTTTTTGAGAAAGCAGGGGGAAAGTTTGTTTTTGATCCTGACAGTCATTTTGGAAAAGTTTTTATGAAAATTGAGAAGGATGTTGGGTATTTGTCTGAGTTTTGTAATGCCAATGCAAGGATATTTTCTAGCATGAAGACTGGATTGTTGAATATTCTTGATTATGTTTTTCACTCCAAGGAAAACATGTAGTAAGTTTTTATTTTTTGTTCTTCCTGTTCATATATTTCTATTGTTCATGTGTTTACTAATAAGCATTATATCTTGTACTAAATAATTTTTCTTTTATTTTTTGTTGTAGTGATGAGCTATTCAATACAGACACTGAATTACATATGGTTAGCAAAGATGATTTTTGGACGTTGTATACAGACAAGGAAATCAGTATGCCAGTTTTAACTGCGGTGGCGTATATGATTAATTCAGAATTTCATAATTGTTCTAAGAAAAGACTCTCTAGATACATCTTTAGCCTTGATCACAGTGTAAGTGTATTAACAAAAAATGTGTTTTTTAATTTTTTGTTTATTTTTTATAATTTTAATTTTTGTTAATACAGAAAGCTTTGGAGCATATGATAACTTTTGCAAAAAAGAAGAAAGATTATGAAGCAGAAATTATTGGTTCTTGGAAAGGTTGTCTCGAGTTAATGCCGAACAAGGATGCTTTAATGACAGCGGATTTGGTATTTATTTTTTTTAAATTATTTTCATTACAGTTTTTGTTATATTTTAATCACATATTTATATTTATATATATATTTTTTGCAGATTTTCGTCCCATTTTGTGTATTTACACATTTTGCTGCTGTTGTTTTTAACTTTTCGAATGGCACTTTGCAATACCTGGATAATATGATTCATGTTAAACCCGAGACATACTACAAGATGGCTAAAATATTGGTTAGTGAATTTTTTTAATGTAGTATTTCAATCCTTTACTTGTAGTAATATCTATCTGTATATGTAGTAATTCACAAATTCTTTATTTTAATGTAGCTATATGTTTATGTTATTATGTAGTAATATATTATGTGTGCAGGTGACATGTATTTCTAAACTGTATATATGTAGTAAGCTACATCTGTACATGTAGTAATATCTATCTGTATATGTAGTAATTCACAAATTCTTTATTTTAATGTAGCTATATGTTTATGTTATTATGTAGTAATATATTATGTGTGCAGGTGACATGTATTTCTAAACTGTATATATGTAGTAAGCTACATCTTTACATGTAGTAATCTATATCTTTACATGTAGTAATTCACAAATTCTTTATTTTAATGTAGCTATATGTTTATGTTATTATGTAGTAATATATTATGTGTGCAGGTGACATGTATTTCTAAACTGTATATATGTAGTAAGCTACATCTTTACATGTAGTAATCTATATCTTTACATGTAGTAATTCACAAATTCTTTATTTTAATGTAGCTATCTATATGTTTATGTTATTATGTAGTAATATATTATGTGTGCAGGTGACATGTATTTCTAAACTGTATATATGTAGTAAGCTACATCTTTACATGTAGTAATCTATATCTTTACATGTAGTATTCATTAAGTGTGTTTATTTTCTATTTGCAGCAAAGACTCATGTTCACATTTTTTAAGGATTTGGATCATCCTAATGCTGCTAAGGTTCAAGATTTCGATCTTGTTGACATTCCATTTGAATGGAAGAAAGCAGAAAGTAACAAGGATTGTGGTGTTTTTCTTACTCACCACATTTTTCATTTCAATGGGGAACTTTATTCTTCTGCTGATCTTTGCAATGTATGTTTTTCTTATCATTTTTTTTTTAATTTTTGTTTATCTTTTTTTTTATACATGTTGTCATGATTCTACTTTTTTTTTTTTTTTTTTTTTGTGTAGGCTGATTTCAGAATTAGAATGAGGGATGAGTTGTGTGTGAGTTTGATAACCTCAAATGCCAATGTGAAGAAAGATACAGTCATAGATAAAGTCTATGATTTTTATCTGAAGAAGCCGCTGTTGTTAGAGGAACTTGAAAAGGCGAAGAAAATAGAGGAAGGGAAGAAAGCAGCTGAAGAAAGGAGGAAAAATTTACGATCTAGGAGGAAGAATTGATGATTTTTAATCTATCTTTTTGAATGATGAACATTATTTGTGTTTTGAATACTTATTTTATATGTTTTCTGGTATTTGTTGGGGGAATTTTGAACTGATTGAATAGTTTGGTAATGTGGTGGATGTTTTTATGTATTTTGTATGTATGTTTTTTTTTGTATTTAGTATTAATTGAATATCTTTCATATTCTTAGCAGGTCCAAATTAACACAAACCTTTTTTTTGAAGAGTTATGTGCAAACTCCTAAGGTACATAATCATAGTAATATGATTATAATTGCAGTCATTGTTATTCTTAGGAGCTTCAAATTAACATATATTTGTTTACACAGTTTTCAACAATCTTTTTGTGCAATGAAGGTTGATTTAAAGAAAGAATCTATAAGGTACTTATTCATTTTTAAATATTCTACTCTAGGTTTTAGGAATAGTAATCAAATAATGTCATGTAGTAACATAAAACATTACATGTGGTAACATTAATGTAGTTATTCAGTAATCAAATAATAATACTAAAATATTTTAAATTATAACACTTATTTAATTTATAATAATGTACTTGCATTTCGATATGAGTAGTAATCAAATAATTTCATGTAGTAACACAAAATTTTACATGTAGTAACAAAAACATAATAATGCAGTAATCAAATAATAATACTAAAATTTGTGTTAATATATTTTTTGTTAAATTACAGTGATGTACATTTCATTTCGATATGAGTAGTAATCAAATAATTTCATGTAGTAACACAAAATTTTACATGTAGTAACAAAAACATAATAATGCAGTAATCAAACAATAATACTTATTTAATTTATAGTAATGTACGTTTCATTTTTATATGAGTAGTAATCATATAATTCTATGTAGTACCACAAAATATTATATGTAGTAACATAAATGTAGTTATACAGTAATCAAATATTAATACTAAAATTTGTATTACTATAATTGTTGTTCTATTATAGTAATGGACATTTTCAGTTCGATACGAGTATTTAATCAAATAATTCCATGTAGTAACACAAATTATTATATGTAGTAACAAAAACATAATAATGCAGTAATCAAATAATAATACTAAAATATGTAAAAAAAATTAACTCACAGTAATACTTTTTCAACCTTGTTTTCTGCATTTTAACAGTAAAATGATATAGTAAAGTAGTCTTTTGAATTAAAAATGAAAACTAAAATAAATGAGGATTTGGTGTCATGGAGCCAAATTCATTGGCTAATTCAACTGTAGTTTTTTTCTTCTTTCTCCCAAAATGATTTTTAGTCCTCTTTTTTCTGCCTTTCGTAATTGTGCGTTTAGGATCCAGAACATGTCTTGTTTCTCCAGAATTAGCAGTAGCAGCAGCAACTGTACTTTTTTTAGATTTCAATTCTTCAAGTGCCACTGAATCTCTTCTTTGACCCTCCTCTATTATTTTTCTTGCATCAATATCTCCTTCACTCTCCAAAATCATATTATAACTCTTTCTTGCCATTTCATATCTCCAAAGGACTGTACGATCAACTTTCCAGGTTTGAACTTGACTGTTTGTTTTGTCCCAAATTTCTGATTTTGCAATTTTTGTCCACCTTTTCTTTATGTAGGAATCTGGTATAGTGTCCACAGAATTTATGTGTAGTACTCTCAATGAATGGCTACACAATATACCACGTTCTTCAAATCTCTTGCATGAGCATGTGATACAATTCATGCTGAAATCGTAGATCACTTTTTGTGTCACACCACGCCGTGTCACCTCATATACCACTGTAGTATTATCAGCCCCAACAATTGTTGAACTACTTGATATACACTTCAAAAACTCTACTTCAAACTTTATGTAAACATTAAGGGTGTATATTTCAGAAGCATGTCTCACCAGTGCATTTATAGTGAATGATGAATCTGGCTTCACCCTTGAGCTCTTGAACTCATCCTCTTTTTCCTTTATTCTCCAAGTTTCAACTATATTATAAAAAATTCCAAAAAATTCAGTCAAACTTGTTGTCTTCTTTGAATTGAATGAAATTGAACTGTTTGCACTCTCACTCCTTTGGGAAGATAGGATTCCAGCTGAAAAGAAGTCCTTGTTTAGTGCAGTACACCACTTCTCCCTTATATTGTACAATCTGTTAAACCATTCATGATCCTGTAGATTATATCTTGAAATCAATCCATTCCAGCGTCTCTCAAACTCCTCTTCATCAGTACACCATGATAAGCACTTGTTGAACTCTTCTTTAAAATCTTCATCACACTTTAGCTTTGCAAATCTAGAAACTGCATTTTGTTGGAGGTGCCAAATACAGAGCCTGTGTCTTGTTTCAGGAAAAATCTGAAAAGGTATAAATTTATTATATGTAGTAACACACATTATATAATGTAGTATATTAAATAACTGCATGTAGTAACTAGTACTATTTCATGTATTTTTATTAGATTATACCTTTTCTATTGCATGTGCTATAGATGCATCTTGGTCTGTGAATATTGTTACTGGACTCCTTCCACCCATAGACTTCTTGAACACTGTGAATAGCCATTCAAAAGTTTCTATTTTCTCATTTGATAAGAACGCACATCCAAACATAGTATTTCTCCAATGGTTGTTAATTCCAATGAATGGTGCACATATGAGGTTGTATTTGTTAGTACGGTAGGTTGTGTCGAACACCATTACATCACCATATATTCCATAATCTTCTTTCATCATTGAATCTCTCCAAAAAGCATTAGTCATTCTTCCCTCATCATCCATTTGCACTCTGTAAAAAAAGTCAGTCTCTTCATTGTTCTGGTTTTGTATTAATTCCATGAAAGTCCTTGTATCACCACCCTCTATGGCCTTCATTCTTTCACGATTCACAAAGTTCAAGTGATCTCTCATTGTGTGTCCAACTTGCTCTTCACCCCCAGCATTAAATGCAAGGTATCTGAAAGAGTCAGCTGGTTTAATACCAGAAGATACCATATCCACAATTGCAAGAGCCTTTCCATCTTTGATTGTTCTTTCAGATCTATGCATGTGATTCCATTCTTGTCTTGTCAAATAATGATTGTGATCCAAGACATGTTTCACAACCTCATACAATCCATCCACAAGTTTTATCCTCATTTGAGCTTTGCAATTAGTTCTTGTGTCTCCTCGTCTCCTTATATTTGGTACGTCCTTACTTTTGTCCTTCACACCATTGCAAGAGCAAACATACAGTTTGGATACTACTGTTTTGTTGCCATCCTTAGAGAGTATTCCAGTTGATTTTCGGACACTAAAACCCACTATTCTAGCATGTGCACAGTAGATGTCAAACATTTCACATTCTTTTTCTCTTCTTATTCCAATTAGTGAATCACCATATAAACTGTAGTCAGTATCCTTTCCTATGATATCTGTATCATCATCTTTCTCAGTTGTTTCATTAGCAGCTTCAATTAGAAGTGTACCACTACCTATGTATATCAGTAACACAATAATCTTCATATAGTAAAACATATTTGACCATGTAGTAAAACATATTTGATCATGTAGTAAAGTTATAAGTAGAGCTCATATGATCATTGGTTTTTTGTCATGCAATACATCAACAATATATATTTAGAAGTGTGTAAAAACAAGAATATTAATTAGTAAACCAGTAATCTTCATGTAGTAAACAAGAATATGTTGTTACTGTAGAAAATCAATCGTTGTATAGTAAGATAAGTTTACCTGTTACTGTAGAATCATCAGTATTTGATATAAATATGTCTAGATCATCTTCGCAATTGTCTGTATTCATTACGATCGGCGCCAGATCTGTCTCCATAGGGTTGTTGTCGCCGTCGTCGTCGGTGTAGCTTTCTCGAGTTTTTTTTCCAGCATGATTATGGGGATGATTGGATGAATTATTAATTTTGCGTTGCCCTAGGACCCGCGAATTTATTGGACCCGTTCGTATAAGTTGACCCGCGAGATTAATTTTACCCGAATTGATAGACCCGTGAATTTAGGTTATACTTTGACTTTTTGCTGGAATGATGGGCCTTGGCCCAATTAGGGTGTATTTCATACATGTAATATTGCAGGCAAGACCAGCCCATATTGAAATACCGTTATATAGTTTCATACCGATTTTTTTTCGGTATGTATCGAAATACTATGACCATTTTCTATACCCTTATCGTATCAAAATTCGGTATACTGAAATTTTAGTATTTTTCTATAAAAATTAAAGAGAGTTGATGTGAAAGTACAAGAATACCCCTTAATTATGACAAATTTATTACTCCTTCAGTCCCAAAATTACTTTTCATATGGAGATAGATACACATATTAATAAAGTGTAATGATGAGTAGAATTTTGTAAAAATGGAATTTATAAAATGATTTTTATTTTAAAAGTGCGAAAATAATTGTGAAATGTATTAGATAGATACCGAGTATTTTTGAAATGAAATAAATTCCCAATATTTTACTCGGTACAATGTTTGGTGTAGTGTCTTTAAAGAGCGAAACATCACAATTGTCCTTCCTAGTACTACACATGCCTCTCCTCCTATTTTATTTGATCGAATTTCCCACAGACCCCTAAACAAGAAGAAGAAGAAAGGAGGGGTTTACGAGAAAAAAGGAAAAAACCCCTCGAATATACACGCCATGTCTCTGGGGTATGCAGAGAAGCTCTCCGTGATTGAAGATGTGGGCAACGTTGGAATGATCGAATTATTTGACCCACCTCATGTTTTGCACGACAAGGTAACACATTTTTCGCCTCTCATTCTTCAGCTCTTGCCACATTTATAATGTTTTTAGTGTTCGTAAATGATTCCGGTCTTTGTCATCACTTGTGTGCTTCGGTGATCGTTTTTTTATTTTTAGCATTACTAAAATTAGATGTTTGTGTTTTCCATTTTTTTTTTTTTTTTTGATGTGGGGTTTTATTTAATGCCCTAGAACTAATTTCTCCACTTCATTGACGAGATCTGCTTTTTGGTGAACTGCATTTGTTCGTATCAGTTGTTTCACAAGTAATTTCGCATCTTCTGGAATTGTGGGATCAAAATGGAGTCACGTTTCACAGTCTGTTAATAACAATGTAAAGCTGGTTTTTAAACTTGATCAAAATATTGAGAAAAGGCTGAATAATTCCATTTTTTTCAAATCACTACACATATAATACTATATTCCTTAATCAATGTGCAAAAAACAAATGGACAGCTTTTGGTGGGACGGAGGGAGTATTTTTTATTCCTGGAATTGGTGTTGTGTAGTGAGAAAGTTTACCATTCATATTGCCCTGGGGAGTGTGTGAGCGTGGAAAGTTTAGAATTAATTGTTAAAGAGCCTAAAGAGGGCAATGCTGCGTGTATCCATTCTTTAATTCCTTAATTTCTTGTGTGTTTAGAATTAAACATAAAGTGGCTCTGTGGTCTCTTAGTCAAAATGCCTTTAAGGGCCTGCTTATTTCTGATATTACTAAGAGTTGGTACTATGCTATGTAATTTCATTATGTAATCTCTCTAGTGATCCCTCATCCCTATTGTTGCAATAAAGTAGTATATGTTTCTTATGAGTTTTTTTTTTCTTCCATCCAAACTAATCCAGAATGCAGTTTTTACTAGTCCCTTGATGGAATGTGGTTGATGCATCCAAGTTCATCTTGAAAAAATATCGTAGTTTAAAAAATACTCCACCCAGACTAACATTTTGATCCCAATATGCACGTTGTTAGCCTATGGCATGTGTAGTTATATATGATGGAAGATTTAGGTCTTGAAAGATGATAAAACTTCTTGTTAAGAGGCAATGTATTTCCTGCAATGTCCAGTACAGTAGTCGGTGTTTCTGTTTGGTTAAAATAACAGTTATATTTTTCTTCTATGGTGCATGGATTCATATCTTTTATTTGAAGCTGATAATTTTATGATGGCCAGGAGATGAACAACTGAAGGAAAATGTTTCTGCATTATATATTCTGCCATCTTTGTGCATATGCAGTTTAAGAATATTTTTCCAAGTTTAAGGTGCAATCATTTTACAGGTCACTACTATGAACTGTGTAAATTAGCTTGAACATAAAGTAGTTGCTTATTGCTTATATCTGTTTCTGTTCTTTTTAAATTAGTATATTTAGGGCAAATTAATCTATCAATCACACTCATACGAAAAGTCAACCTGGAACACTTTTTTTTGTTGTGAACCCACTTATTACTTCCTTCTTGGTTATCCTGTTCAAAGTAGTTTTTCTACGGTTATATTTTAGTCTTAGAAAAACGTTAAAGCTTGGAAAAAACTGCCACCATTTAATGTTTTCAACTTGACTCAACCTTGGTGTGCTATATTCTGTCTTTATCTCTGCCTTTCAAAATGATCTCTTCAGCTTACGGTTCATTTTCAGGTTGAACGACTCGCCACGATGATTCAAAAGGTCTGCCCTGATGATGGCTTATAACTTTATATTCTTCAATTATTATTATATATTCCATTTTTTTGAGAACCTTATATTCTTTAAATTTGATTCTCTCAGTTAAACTCTAGATCCTTGTTTGTTTTATGCAGAGCAAGCACTTGGTGGTGTTTACTGGGGCAGGAATATCCACTTCTTGTGGTATACCTGACTTTCGTGGCCCCAAGGGCATCTGGACCCTTCAGGTGATGACTGTATATTATCCGTAAACTTAGACAGCTCACTGAATTGTTTCAGATTCTTTTTGGCATACTTTACCCAAAACCACCTCCACCACTCCAGGCATCCTAGAAAATTTCTCTGTCTGAGGGTGGAATTGGTGGAATAGCACTATTCCAAGAACATCTATGTGTTATTTCTGCGTTGTAAGTTGTTACGTTGCCTGTTTGGAAATGTATAAAATTTGTAGAATGTGGTTCTCTCAGTAAAGCATTTGTTCTAGATGTGAGCAAAAATTTTGGGAAATATCTCCTGGCACTTGGCATAGAATAATTGGTTTGGGTTAGAATTGTATTTTGAAAATTAGTGCTCCATGGCAACAGCTTTTAGGCAATGTTTGTTTTGGGTGTATAGTGGTTTTTTAAAACCGTTTTTTGAAATCTAGGAGATTTTGAAATTCTGATAAATAGTAAGGTGTGCGTGTTTGTTTTGGGATTTTTTTTTATAAAAGTTTCTTTGGGATTTTAAGTTAGGTGGAATTTAACTCTCTGTCAAATGAATGTGTAAGAGTGAATGATGTTGTTATTATATTATTATTGGTATGATTGTAATGATTGGATGATGTGAGTTATGATTTGAATATATTAAAGTGTAAGGAGAGAGAAATGATTGTATTGGAAAGTGGTAATATGTTTATAGGTGCTGTATTGGTGGTTTTTCAAAACCGGATTTCAAATCTCGAAGTAGAACTGGATTTAGGTTTGCAAATCCTAAAACCTGTTTTAAAAATCCAAAACAAACACTGCCTTAGTGTTTCATTGAATCACTGCATTAAAGGAGAAAATGGAACACAGGATTGATTTGTGAAACCAATTTAAGATGGATTGACACTTGATACTGGTCTTCTTCTCACAAGAGAAAATTGTTGTCATTGCAACAGGGTTTTATTCATAATAAAATTCATCATATGTTATCATGAAACTTGAATAACCAAAGGAAAACTGCCACTTTTCTTATTCCTTATATATTTTTTCACTGATTTTCAGCGCCAAGGCAAACCCTTACCAGAAGCTTCGCTGCCATTTCATCGTGCGACGCCAACTCCAACTCATATGGCATTAGTTGAACTTGAGAAGGCTGGTATCCTGAAATTCCTGATTAGCCAGGTGGAAATTACAAATTCAACCCCTATGAAACTGTTACACTAGGAAGTAATCTGTTCTATTTCTTCCCTCATGCTCACCCATTCTTAGCATCATAAAGAATGTCCAATCCATTTTATGTACTAAGTTACTTCTCTTCTGAGCATTACTTTTCATTATTCTACACAACTGCACTGTTTTTTCTGTGCAAATGCTATGTTTGCTGCTCGAAATGCATCACCTATATATACTTTTTCATGCTCAGTGCCTGAGGTTCAAGAGTCATTCTTTCAGTTTCAGAGGTTTTGACTGTGTCATTTTGTTAACGATTGTCTGATTATGGTAGAATGTTGATGGCCTCCACCTTCGTTCTGGAATTCCAAGGGAAAAACTTTCTGAATTACATGGAAACTCTTTCATGGAAATATGCCCATCCTGTGGAGCGGAGTGAGTATTTCTGTTAACTTTTTCGATTTGAATTTATATTATTTTGGTAACATGTATTTGCCTGGCTCAGTACACATATGGTATGTTGATTTGGGATTTGGAAACCTGAGTTGGGATTTTGAAATCTAAATCTAGTTCTATTTTGAGATTTTAGAATCCAGTTTCCAAAAACACAATACATCCACCCCTACAAATACCTATAAACCCTACTAATACAATTTTTTTGCACACTCTCTCCAAGACTCATTAATGCAAATATTTTTTTTATTCCCACTCTCATTTTATTTATCACTTTTCACTCCTTTTATTCTCACCTTTGCAACTTCCAACAAAGCACTAATTATTACACAATCATTACAATTACAATCAACAATAATAATGATATAATAATAATACAACATCACACACTATTACACATCAATTTGACATAAAGTTCACACCCTACCCTATTTAAATCTCAAAACAAACACACACTATTTCTATTTATCAAGATTTTGAAATCCAGATTTCAAAATCCTCTAAATCCCAAATTAAACATACCCTTAGAATGTTAGCCATGAAGTTTGTTCATGTTGGATATGGTTATTTTCCCTACAGATATATGAGGGACTTCGAAATTGAGACTATTGGATTAAAGGAGACTTCACGCCGTTGCTCCAAGGCAGGTTGTGGTGCAAAACTGAGGGACAGTGTTCTTGACTGGGAGGTATCTTTTTCCTTTCTGAATTCTTCATCAAGCATACATGGAAGTTTTGCTACCACAGGCTCAAACGAGGGTCCGTCAGAAGATTTTGTATATTTATTTAAAAAACTTGAAACATTAATATGTAAACGAAAAGAAAAATATTGGACTTGTGTGACAATCATGCATTACTTGTGCATCCATGTTTCATACATGGGTGCACATAGCTTCACTTTTAAATCTCTAGATTGCAAGTCTACGAATGGTGAATAAGTAACAATATATGAAAAAAGAGGCGCATTAGCTCCTATATAGATTTAAGGAAAAACACATTCAAAGAGGATTATAAGCTTTTAGATGCTTATTAAGGCAGTCTTGTTAGAAAATTTCAAGTCTATGAATGGTGAACTAGTGAGAATATATGGATAAACTTTTTTAGCTCGCCTTTAGGATGAATCAGAACAGTATCACAAAGGTTTAAATTTCTTAGATGCTTACCCAAGCTTGTGTGCATTAAAGAAGCACAAATAATGATCTAAAGCTACCACAATAGTTGATATGTTATCACTTGCATCGTACAATCGAATTTTGGTCAAAGGCTTGCTTCAATCATCACCTTTCCAAGTCTTAATGCTGATGTTCTTATTTATTCGAAACTGAAAGGATGCTTTGCCACCAAGGGAGATGGATCCTGCAGAAAAACACTGCAAAATGGCTGATGTTGTATTATGTCTAGGGACGAGGTAATCACTGAAATCTCAGCATAAATGTGTCCATACTCTCTCTTTTATTTTGGACACACCATTTTCTTGAAGACTAGCTGGCTAGATTCTTTACAAAGAAGTTTTTTGTAAAACCAAGAGAGAGAATAATATCATAACGAGTGTGACTTGCTGACCTGTCAAATTTTCTCACAACTCGAGGATTTTCTGATGCTTAAAATGTTAAATAGCCTATCAATCTCCTTTGTATGGTTGGAACTGCTTAATCTTACGTGTAGTGATGCCCTGTGATGAAAACCAAAGTCAATATTATGAATATGCCGAGGGGCAATGTTTAGCAATGCATGAGATGTCATTCTTATTAATTAATTATACTCTAGGGAAATTTTAAATTGTGATTGTCAATAATGGTTTAATTGATGCCCTTGCAATTAGCTTTATAAAGTCGTTACTTGTCATAAGTTGAATTCTACATGGAAACAGGGTTTGATTCAGACAATTTCGTTTTAATTTGTTGAGATGGAGCCAAAATTCAGGGAAAATGAAGTATAAAGATAGTGGAATGATATAATGGGTTTATTTTTGAAAGTTAAGTCACTTGACCTGAAGCCAATTCCTCCTTTCTTTTGTGTAGAAATGTAATTATATTTAGACATCATATCTACTTCATGTTCAGTTCAACATTACTCTTCGCAGTTTGCAGATTACTCCTGCATGCAATTTGCCCCTAAAATGTCTCAAGGATGGAGGAAAAATTGTAATTGTTAATCTTCAGGTGATACTTTTGTTCTCCAAACTTGCAAAAATAGCTTGTCAAACCAAAAAGTATCCTCCTAAATAATATGTGATCCCGGAACATGAAGAAATTTATACCCCTAAATGCTTCTAATATTTCAGAAAACCCCCAAGGACAAGAAAGCAAGTTTGGTGATGCATGGACTCGTAGACAAGGTAATTGCTCTGCTGATAAACTTTATTTCTTTATGAAGTTGTTCATTCAAGATAAAGTCTTAAACCTCTTTGGGTAAGCTTAATGTATTGATGTTTTTGTAAAAGTTGGCAAGAACAATATAAAACAGCTAGAGAGCTCAGTCAATCATCTAATCTATCATGGACAAGATTGTGGGCTTAAATATCAATAGAAGAGAGGAACAAAATGTTATGATATCTCACATCGGTTCCACATGAAAGTGTGGATGGGTATATAAGTGGGAGTCAACCTTTTACCTTTAACCATGGTTTTGGGTTAAGTTAGGGCTCCCTAGCTTATATTCCTAACACAAAATGTCTTGTACATAATTTGTTTTAATACTTTGTTTCAATGTTTCTCGGGGCTGACTCTTCAACCGCAAAGGGGATACAGGCTTCGGATGAAAAGCATATCTCATAGTGCCCAGACATTGACCTTCTGAAACCAAAATCAAGAACTACTATGATTATTCTGTTTGCCTCAAAAACCCTCAGTTGCCTCGATATTTGGGTTTATAAAGCTTCATTCTTAGACAGAAAATAATTTTCTTGGACTAAATTATCATTACCTAATTTTCAACTGCATATACTTTTGTAAGGTAAATGTTTTAAATGATGTTTTACAGGTAATTACAGGAGTCATGAACATGCTCAATATGAGAATTCCTCCATTTGTCAGGATTGACCTTTTCCAGATCATTTTCACTCAGGCCTTAAGTCTAGGTAATTTCTCTTTAGAATGTTGCTTCAGTCTTCTTTTTTGTTATATATTTTCACTTGAAATCAATCATTTTACTCGTTTTTCATCTGATTCATATTATCACTGTCGCAGTGTTATTGCTCATATAGAAAATTCACTCAATGTGAAATGCTCGCAAGTATTTTTATGTATTTGCTGCTTCTGATAGTCCATTTGCTTCTCTCAGACAAAAAATATGTGAACTGGACCCTCAAGATAGCAAGTGTGCATGGGAAGCAAGCACCATTACCTTTTATTAAATCTGTTGAGGTGAGTTAATGAATCCTTATGGATTGTTGATTTGTTATTCAATAACAAAAGAAAGCAGTTGTCTTATGCATTTCTGTGAGAACTATAAGTGGATCCAATATTCATGTAAGTTGTGTCTTGTGGACAGAAATAAGTGGGTACTATTTTATTTGCTGATTGAGGTCTCACTTGGAGCTGTGGGAACTTTTGGGTTCTATAGTCATGTGATTTGTGTTTTCATGGACTAAAATAAGTGGGGATTAGTTTCAACAACTGGAACAATCTTCTCATTATCTTGCATTTCTGATTTCATCTCCTTTTCTTTTATTGTGTGCTACTTTAGGTGTCCTTCTCTGAAAGTTTAAGCATGAAGGCAGCAGTTCTAAATAACCAAGCTCTTCAGCTGAAAAGGTAGATTAGCTTATATATTCAGGATGAATTTGGATATTTCTATTTCCTCCTTTATTTGGATATTTCTATTTCCTCTTTTATATTTAGAATCAATTTGGACATTTCTAAGGCGCCTCCTCCTTCATTTGGATATTTAGAATGAATTTCAATCTCTTCCTGTATAGATTGAATTTGGAGTTCTATGTTTTGGATAGTTATTTGCCTGTCTTTTCATTGACTTCAAAAAGAATTTAAAATATTGTTTAGGAGATGGTATTTCATTAAAAAATATCACCAATCATGTATTAACTCTGTGTGTGCATGTACAACACTAAAATATATCTCATGTTCCTCGGTTATCAGGAGGACGGCAAAGAGCGCAAAGCCTTTTGATATTCTTCTGAGATTTGAACTTCAGTGCTGGTTGCAAGTGTTCGTATACTAATCTCAAGATCCCAATTGATTTTGAGGTGAGAATTCACCTTCTCAGGGGGCTTCATTGTCATTTTCTTCTGACTATTACATACGGAGTACTATTTTTCGTTAACAGTGCTGGAGATGGCCAGATAGTAAACTAGTCTTTTAATTCTGAGTGTTCCAAGTATGCAATTCAGCATAATAAGGGCTCTTAGTTAAATGAATATTTCAGATTAATATTTCAAGCACATCTCATACCTTAACATGCATTCCATACACGACTAATCGAGTATTCTCTTCAGATTCCGACCGAACATCTCAAGGAAGATAAGGATTCCATCATTCAGAAGCTAAAAGACCAAGCTATCAACGAGCCATGCTGTGGGCAAACAGAAGTGGTGGAGAGGAGGGCTATTTTAGTTCCCAAAAGTGAAGTTATTGTGTATGCGATTGTAACAAATATTATAGAGTATCCGGCGGTCCCATTTGAAGCATCTCGTCTCAGTAATTGCTCACTTAAGAGGAGGAACGAAAGTTTGTTGGGCGGAGGTATGTCTTGGAAACGAACAAAGGCGCGGCAGCACATCACTAGGCACAAAAAGTAAATTTGTTGTGATTAAGTTGTATATTTAAACTACAGTAGAATTTGGTTTGGTATAGCTGGGAAATGGTAGATTGTTTGTTGGGAGGCCTGGAGAGTGTTTTTTTGGTAGATTAAACTCTCAGTCCACCTGATAGGAAGCTTAACAAATATAGACAATGTCTCACTTTGTATATTCACCCCAACACCTTTTTTTTTTCTTTCTTTCAAGTTTTCAGTCTAAAATCCTTATAAATTATGTATGAGTTTTATTTTTCCAAAATTTAAGTATTTTATTACTTTGTATGGTGGGTGCCTTCTAATTTATTTAAAAACCCTTAATTTATTTTTGTTAAAATAAGTCCTTTAACTTTTTTTGAATGGACGTTGTTAATGCATTTCATTTGTGTGCAAATAAACCATTTATACTTTTTTCTTTTTTGAAAAAAAAAAAAAAACTTTAATAACATAAAAAGTGCAAAATTCAATGTTATTGAGAAGTTCGCTCTTTTATACTCCCTCCGTCTATTATTATTTGAAAATAAACATTCGAATAATTGAATATTTCAATATTTGGAAAAATAATTTCTTTCTCTTTTATTTTAAAAGACTTCTTTAAACATCTTTTATTTACATCAAATATAATTATTTTTTATACACGCTAACAAAAGATATACACCCTTCAATAAAATTGAATTATCCATTCTATCCCTCCTAAAAAGTCACTCTATCACATTTAATATCAATCAATAATTATTATATTAAAATTCGTGCAAATAGTAAATGTTCAATTAATAATGAGACGAATGAAGTAACTTTTATAACTCTTGACATAACGAAGAATCAGACGAAGTTGGATAGCTCAAATGGTTAGAGCACCACTACCTAGGCTTTAAATCCTGGGTTCGAGTCATGGGGAGGGGAAAAAGGGATGGGTATTTAATGTAATTAAAAAAAAAAAGACATAACGAAGAATCATCTGCACATCCCTGAAAGTGATCAACAGTGAAACTTTGAAGATGTTGCCTGGCAAGATTTACAACAAATGACAAATCAAGTCTGACAACAGTCAAATATTTCAATGCACCGACCAAAAGCGATAAAGAGTATAATCGAAAAAAGGCTGCTCATCGGTGGAAAGCCGATAACTCACCATTATTGCTGTGGAAATAGGTTTTGGATTCTTCAAAGGATACTCTATTGAGGATATCACAAGCATACTTTTTCGGATATCAAAGGTGACCTCTAGACCCAAGAAATAATTTAGTTTCTCTAGATCCTTGATTGTAAACTCTTTTCGAAGACGAGTCAGAAACGATTGTAGTTCGGCTGGAGAGTATCCTGTAATTATAAAATCATCGACATACACCAAAACATATAAAGTAGTAGACCCATGAATGAAGATTAATAAAAAGGAATCAGTACAACTGCAAATGAACCCAATACTTAGAAGGAAGTCCTTAACCTCTGAAACCCGATACGAAGAGCCTGCTTAAAACCATACAAAGCTTTCTTGAGGCGATAGACATGGGTTGGAAACTATGCATCAATATAACTAGGCGACTGCTCCATAAGTTTCATCAAAAGACCATCCAGAAAGGCCTTTTTTTCTAACTTATGTAGAGGCCAATTGTGTAGCACAAAAATAGAGAGTACAATCTGAATTGTTGAAGCCCGAACCATTGGGAAAAAGTGGGTGAGTAGTCAAACCCCAAAAGTTAAGTGAATCCTTGAGCTATAAGCTTGACTTTATGTTTATAAATAGAACCACCGGTCAAGAATTTCGTTCGGAAAATCAATTGTGACCCCACAACATTAGTGTCTGGAGGTCAGGGAGCCAGATTCCAAGTGTGATTGTAATGTAGAGCAGCAATCTCCTCATTCATAACAACCCTGTTTAAGAGTTGTTTTAATTACATGAGGTTCAATAACAATAATAAATGCATCAACCAATCCAGTTTAAGCATAATTAGTGACATGGTTTGGTTTATAGATAATTGACTTAGCTCGAGTTTGCATTGAATGAGTAGAAAGTAGAGCAGGTGGTGCAGAAAGTAGAGGTGTCGGGGTATGGGCAACCAATTCAGGAATTACAACAAGAGAGTCAAACGATGTAAGGTCTGGAGTAGGTAGTGAAGTATCTGACCCCGGCAGAGTGATCTTGGTCGAGTCGCCACATAAGCAACATTGAGATGGAGCAGGGAGCTGTGCAGGTGCAATAGAAGATGGAGGTCGTGCGCCAACCTAACTAGGCGGTTTAAAAAGTTCAAAAAACAGAAAAAGATGAAGAGGTTAACTTATCTAAAGAATTAGGGAACGGAAAGAAAGTCCCATCAAACTTAGCATTGGATGATATATAAATCATAGCAACAAAACCCTTTGTACGAGCTACTATAATTGAGAAAAAACAAGCCGTGCTATAAGACTCAAATTTATTAGCAGTATAATCTTGAAGCCATGGATATACTCGACAACTAAAATGATGAAAGTTGGCGAAGTTCAGAGTAGTAGAAAAAAACAACTCAAAAAGCGACTTCTCATTAAGAACCTTGGTCGACGTCCGATTTCAAGGGAGGAGCCGAACACGTTCCATCAACAAGATTTATAAAACCTTATCGTACGATTAAGGGATAGATTTTGCTATGCCAAAATAAATTATTTGAAGACGTGGTAAGCATGTGAATAAGAGTGACAAAGAGGAGTTTATCAACAGAGGAGGAAAAAGAGGGAGGAGATAAAGGGGTCATGGCGTACCGATGATCGAAGAAGAGGCCATTTTTTATTTTTCCGTGTTATCCCTTCCCACCGAATAAGAGAAAGAGATGTAGGAGAAAATTTAAGGTTTCTATTTCCAAAAGGCTAATACTATGTTAATGTGTGAATAATTGATTTGCAAAAGGTGTTAACAATACATCCACGTAGAAAAGCTAAATATAGAATTGCATAATTTAAGAAGATGGGTATTTGATTGTGCTATTTTATTACAAGTTTATTAAGAAAATAAAAAATATATAAATAATGGAATTAGCCACAGACAAGACCAATCGATTCACCAAAAAACTTGTGCCACCTGTGAATTCACCACATTACGGAGTACTATATTTTATTGGGTGTGAAATATATTGGGGGTGAATTCTGTAGGATTTTTTTGGACTTTTAAAGTTTGAGGGTATTCAATTCGAATTTTCAAAAGTCTTTAAAAATTGTGTGGTATTCAATACGAATTTTAAAAAGTCTTTAAAAATCTTTAGGTATTCAATACTCTATGCATTTTGTTAGATTCTCCTTAAAAATATAAATAAATTTCACTATCCAAAATCTCTTCGAAACACCATAGATTTTCAACGGATTCTCTCAGAAAACTTTGAAGACGAAAGGTCAGAAGTAGGGATGACAATATTAACCCGACCCGCGGGTATCTGCCCCATCCCGCGAGCTTTAGGTCAGATCAGATCCGCCCCGTATTGAGTATGGGTCAGGTTTGAGTCTTATGTCCGACCCGCAAATATTTATATATATATATATATATTATTAGTAAAATACTTTATATATATATATATATATATAATATTAATTTTTTAAAAAAAATTCAATATTCGAGTTTATGAAAATCTATGTAAATTAATAAAAAAAATATATTTCACAATTCTGTCTGTCAAGTCTATTAAAATTCATATAAATTAATAAAAAAAGTCAATCAAACTCTGCATGAACTTTATAAATTTTATAAATCCATGTACACAACCTTGTTGTCCGGCGTCACCCCACCTCTCTACTCTCGCCACTCTCGTTTCTTGGCGTCCGTTGAGATTGGTAAAAATGAGTTAGTTTTTTTTTTTTTTTTTTGAAGAATGCATTTTTATTTTTTTTCAAAATTTTTCGAAATTTATTTACGAAATGTTTTTTTTTTTTTTTTTAAATCTGCTACTTTTTTAGATTTTTTTTTTTGAATCATGTATTTCAATTTTTTTCCTAAGATTTGTGACTGTTTTTTTTTCGAAAATTATGTTTTACATTTAAAAAAAAAATTCGGTGGTGACTCGATTGTAGATTGTTAATGTATAAATTAGAATTGACTGTGTTATATATTGTGTAATTTAATAAAAGAGTATTATAGTCTTATTAATTGTAAATTTTTTTGTAAGTGAACTCAACAGAAGCATGTGGTAAATTATTGGATACTTGTGCACTAGATTTGCTTCATGAATTAGGGCACTAATTTATTGTAGAAATGAAATGGAATTGAGCACTAATTTGGGTGATGATTTATTCTTCGATTTTAGGGATGGATTTTGCTTTGAGTTTTTTTTTTTTTTTTTTTCGTTTCTTCAGATTTTTCGTAAATTTTCTGAATTTATGTTAAAAATTTTGATATTTTTTCGAATTTCTTTTTCGAAATCAGTTTTTCAATTTATTTTTCAAGATGTTTGGTTTTGATAGTTTTTTTTAACGAGTATTATTTAATTTTAATAATAAAAGGGTAATATCTGTAAAAAAATTTAAATTTTTTTGTAGGGGTGAAGTCATAATATAAGGGGGGCAATTATCCGTAGCCCCAATTTTTTTGAAATCTCCATCCGCGCTCGACCCTTCGAATTTTGAAAAACCGCCGATCAACCAAAAATTCTGAACTGAAGTGGTGATGATGCTAAAGTGAAAGGTTTGTTTCTCCTAAGAGTTCACACATCTGAAGAGAATTTCTATGGCCAGCTATTGTAATCAGAGGTTTATTTTGTGGTTGATGGACCATTTGTAACCGTACAGGAAGATGACGACGGAGGAGAAGCTGCTTGCACAGATCTTCGAGCGGAAGGAGTCGATAATTGAACAGGTGAATAAACAGACGGAGTTGTACATGCAGCACCTTGCTTCCAAATGCCTCATTGACGGAATTGCCCCGCCGTCTTGGCTTTGGAACCCTAACTCCTCAGATTCTCAAGGTATTTGCCCAGGTGATTACTTTGATTTATTCTGTTTAATCTGACCAATTTGACTTAGAATTTAAGGGCATGGTTCATTTCTAGGTTAACTTTAGTAAATCTGGAGGATGAGTTTCTTTTGCATGGGTACTCCTATTAACATTTGTAGACTGAAATTTGAAGAAAGAGTACATATTGTGTTTATTGAAAATGAAAGCTTTTAAGCTGAAGAGATAATAATAGATTGAAACTGATACCATATTAACATTTGTAGTCTGAAATTTTAAGAAAGAGTGCATATTGTGTTTATTGAAAATGAAAGCTTTCAAGCTGAAGAGATAATAATAGATTTGGGAATAGATTAAGCACAGAGTAGCATTGTGGGCAGTGAGTCATAGTGTCTTCAAGGGGATATCCCCATCGGATCTTGCTAGGGATTGGCATTGCGGCTTGTAGACTGTGAGCTTTAAGACAGAGTGATTATGAGGGTCTATAATTCTGCATTCATATAGGACCAGTGTCTATATCTGCACAATTTGATGTACTCAATAGGGATCTCTCGTCCCTAACTTTCGTTAGCAATAAAATTATTGTTTCTTATAAAAAAAAAATAGATTTACAAACTGCAAGCCTTAATATACTAATCCTGAACGTTTAGAACTAAATACCTGCTTAAGTAACAAATTAATCAGTTATGCTAATAACCTCTTTAAAGAATAAATAAGTGAGTAGCGCTTCTTCATAGTTCTAACACTTCTTCACTCCTTGATAACTCCTAATATTTTTCGACTGATTGAGTTATTATGTTTTTGAGGCATAACTTCTTTTGGAGCTTAATGGTTTTAGCATGCCTACCTGACGTTTAAACACTAAATGATTTAAGTTTTTTCATTAAGTATCAAGTTTGATTTTCATCTTTATGACATGGTCGTGATACAACTTTATCAACTGTTGAGTAGTATATCGTTATTTATCCTTGTTGTTATTGCGTAATTTCAGAGCTAAGCAAAGATGAGCTGATCTCAAAAATTCTATGTCCATATCCGCAATCATCTGCTCGTTGGTCATTTGCGCACTACCCTGGGTACAACAACTTGGTCACTACAGGAGATAATGAAGAATTTTGTGATAGAGTGTCCGTGGAAAATCAAGCTTTCTGTGAAGGTCTTAACAGACAAGATGATCCCCCAGTGCCTGCATTAAGCACTGATGATCATGCTGAATGTTCCCTCAACTTTGTTCCTGAGCTAGACTCTAGTGTTACATTACCTGAGGATCACACAGATGAAAGGATCTCAAATATCTACTGTGCACATGGTCAGTCTCTAGCTGCAATCACGAGATCCAAGTCTAGACAGAAAGCTTTTGAGCATCGCAGTAGTGCAAAGGCACTGGTTAAGAGCGGTTTGGGTCATGTGAATGTTGACGATGTTGATTCTCGCCAGATTAGGTTTTCTCTCTCGGCTACCCGTCAGGAAGGGCAAAACGATGAGCTGCCCCAATTGGCTGAACCACGTGCTGTTGGTGGTCATTGTTGTGAGGAAATGAATTTGGATGAAGCAGATTGCACAAGCAGAGAAATAGGGAAAACAACTCTTGAGCTTCAAGGTAGTGCAAAGGCAGCTAAGAGTAGCTTGAGATATGAACATATCAATGATGTTGAATCTAACCAGATTAGGTTGTCTGTCTCTGCAACTGACCAAGCAGGACAGAATGATGAACTGCCTCAATTGGCGGAACCCTGTGCCGTTGATGGTCAAAGTTGTGAGGAAATGAATTTGGATGAAGCAGATTGCACAAGCAGAGAAATAGGGAAAAAAGCTGTTGAGCTTCAAGGTAGTAGTGCAGAGGCAGCTAAGAGTAGCTTGAGATTTGAACATATCAATGATGTTGAATCTAGCCAGAGTAGGTTGTCTCTCTCTGCTACGGACCAAGCAGGACAGAATGATGAGCTGCCCCAATTGGCTGAACCACGTGCTGTTGGTGGTCATTGTTGTGAGGAAATGAATTTGGATGAAGCAGATTGCACAAGCAGAGAAATAGGGAAAACAAATTTTGAGCTTCAAGGTAGTGCAAAGGCAGCTAAGAGTAGCTTGAGGTATCAACATATCAATGATGTTGAATCTAACCAGATTAGGTTGTCTGTCTCTGCTACGGACCAAGCAGGACAGAATGATGAGCTGCCTCAATTGGCGGAACCCTGTGCCGTTGATGGTCAAAGTTGTGAGGAAATGAATTTGGATGAAGCAGATTGCACAAGCAGAGAAATAGGGAAAAAAGCTGTTGAGCTTCAAGGTAGTAGTGCAGAGGCAGCTAAGAGTAGCTTGAGATTTGAACATATCAATGATGTTGAATCTAGCCAGATTAGGTTGTCTCTCTCTGCAACGGACCAAGCAGGACAGAATGATGAGCTGCCCCGATTGGCTGAACCACGTGCTGTTGGTGGTCATTGTTGTGAAGAAATGAATTTGGAGGAAGCAGATTGCACAACCAGAGAAATAGGGAAAAAAGCTCTTGAGCTTCAAGGTAGTGCAAAGGCAGCTAAGAGTAGCTTGAGATATGAACATATCAATGATGTTGAATCTAACCAGATTAGGTTGTCTGTCTCTGCTATGGACCAAGCAGGACAGAATGATGAGCTGCCTCAATTGGCGGAACCCTGTGCCGTTGGTGGTCAAAGTTGTGAGGAAATGAGTTTGGATGAAGCAGATTGCACAAGCAGAGAAATAGGGAAAAAAACTGTTGAGCTTCAAGGTAGTAGTGCAAAGGCAGCTAAGAGTGGCTTGAGATTTGAACATATCAATGATGTTGAATCTAGCCAGATTAGGTTGTCTCTCTCTGCTACGGACCAAGCAGGACAGAATGATGAGCTGCCCCAATTGGCTGAACCACGTGCTGTTGGTGGTCAAAGTTGTGAGGAAATGAATTTGGATGAAGCAGATTGCTCTAGCAGAGAAATAGGGAAAAAAGCTGTTGAGCTTCAAGGTAGTGCAAAGGCAGCTAAGAGTAGCTTGAGATTTGAACATATCAATGATGTTGAATCTAGCCAGATTAGGTTGTCTGTCTCTGCTACGGACCAAGAAGGACAGAATGATGAGCTGCCTCAATTGGCAGAACTCTGCGCCGTTGGTGGTCAAAGTTGTGAGGAAATGAATTTGGATGAAGCAGATTGCACAAGCAGAGAAATGGGGATGGGTACTTACTCTGATATGATAGCTAGGTCTAGAAGTCCTACAAAAGTCCCAATTTCTGTTAAAGGTTCTCTTATATTAGATTGCTCATCAGAGGATTGCAAAGAAAATACTTTCTCTCATGTTGCTAAAGCAAGGAGAACAGAATCCATGCCTATTCCACACTCTGAGCGTGCTGATACTTGTATTAATTTCTCAAAATCAGTTGGACCATCTGATATGTGTCGTCACAGCTGTGGAGACAGGAGAGTAGATGATGCAAGTTTTCCCATTAAAGATACGGAAAATAATGTTTTAGGAACACATACTACAGTCAGGTTGCATGGTGAAAATTCAATACCTGATGGAAGTCTCAGACACATGAGCATGGAATCTTGGCCACAGGTAAAGAGAAGAAAACTTGAATGTCAACAAGCTAATAGTTTTACCACTTCCCCAAGCTTTCGGGTGAAAAAACATCACAACATTCATAGAAGTCCTGTAAGTATATATGTGAAATCCATGGAAATAAGTACCGACACTGCTTTCATGGAGCATGTAAATGAGAGTACAGACATCAGAATCTTCCCAGAGAGGAACTCTAGTTTGAAGGAAGGAAATTTATCTCAGCATGGAGAGGTATGTTATTCTAGCTGACTTAAACACTATGCGATATCACAATGGGATATTTAAGCATTCAGATAAATATTTTAAAAAGCACGTGAAAGAATATCCAACATGATGCCTTCCTTCATTAAATCAGTTTTGTTATGTTACTTTTAATTTTTTCATGCCTTTTTTGCTTGTAGTGCTTGAAGCTCTGAAATCAGAGTCCCATTATGTATTTGTGTATGTTTATCAGGCCGCTGTTCTGATGCCCTATCTTCTTTGTATTCATTAATTACTAGCTCTTCATGTCATTCTTTGAACAGTTTCGTTTCTTGTATAGTCCCTGTATCTATTAGTTTTAGTTAGAAGGATGCATGTAAACAAAGCTCATGCCTTTGCTCAAATAAAACTTTGATTAGGTTGTGGTGATATCTCTAAAAGAAGATGTAAGCCAGAGATATACGATGAAAATGTATTTCTATTATACAGTACTATTTGCATCCATTTAAATATAATGATAGTGAGAGTCAAATAATTGAATCAGATCAGACCTGCCATAGTGAAGGTTACTTGACCTTAATTATGTATCCTAAGACGAATATGCTGATGCTAAATTAATTTCTTCTTATTTATCTGTAACTGCAAACATGTGGATACATTTGTTTATTGTCTCATCATTTCCAAAAATATGACCCATGAAAATAAATAAAGAATAAAAAAACCCAGAGGTTTTGAATTGTTTGGATGCTAATCCTGCTTCTCGCAGTCTGTGTTAGTAATTTAGTGGTTGACTTGTAATTATATAGGTTGACTCAGATTATCTAAACATATAGGGTTAGTTTGGATTGATGGATGGGATAATGTGGGATAAATTAACTCACTCCTCTATGATTAATAATCCCACATATGCATGAAAAGTAGTACAAAATTGTCGGGCCTTGCATTAATCCCGGGCCATAATCAATCAAATCAAACGTTTGATTAGTTGGGAATAAAAAGTCAATCAAGCCTAATCCAACCTAATCAAGCAAACCAAACTAGGCCATAGAGTATAGACTATGATTTTCTAGGGATAATTTAACTTTGAAATGACATGTTGGTGTCTCACCAACACTTGATCTGCCATGTAAGTAGTAGATTATTTCCAGCATCAGAAAGATGTCACACCTAACCTAAGTTTCATGTTTCACCTGAAATAATTTTCTTTTCCTTTTTTCTGATGGAGCTTTGTTATGCCAAAATTGATGCCAGGTTGGATCATGTTGCAAGGACAAGACTGACAATAAAGCCTCACCATCAGATGTTCATAATCGGGAGCTGGAGGCCAGCCTTGTCTCAAGCTTGCCTTTGATTGAATCTAGAAATTCACAAGGATGCTTTCTTAAGGGAGTAAGAACTTCACTCTCGAGCAGCAACCTTTTTGATGCAAGAATGCCTGAAAATGAGCAATGTAGCGAGAACTTATGTAATCTGGAGAAGAGTGCTGAAGATCTGCAACACTCTGTTCTTTCTCCAAGCAATGAAGAGCTGCAACTAGATGATGTTGATCAATCTATTCCTGAATTTGAGAGTTTCATACTAGATTCACAAACAAACGGTGGCGAACTAAATTTTGCATCAGATAGATTTCACTTGGATGAACTGAACCGTCCAAGGACTACTTTGGAACGTGCTAGCATTCTTGCAGAAATTTGCAGATCTGCTAGCTTGGATAGACCCTCATATCAGTTCTCATCTGATTTTGAATTCCAGGAGACAGAAAATATATTTCAGTCTGTGCCCAACAGTGTTAATCTTGAGCACTGGGACCTTGGGGACACTTTTCCTTTAAGTTCTGATGTTGGGAAACATGTTCAATCAGTTAGCAGTTCTCCAGATGATTACAAGGATACCATTGATGGGATGCCATGTTCGGTTTCTGCTAGCTTGGATAGACCCTCATATCAGTTCTCATCTGATTTTGAATTCCAGGAAACCCAAAATAAATTTCAGTCTGTGCCCAACAGTGTTAATCTTGAGCACTTGAACCTTGGGGACACTTTTCCTTTAAGTTCTGATGTTGGGAAGCATCTTCAATCAGGTAGCAGTTCTTCAGATGATTACAAGGATACCATTGATGGGATGCCATATTCGGTTTCTCTAGCTTATTCTGGTGCACGGTATGGTTGGAATACAAGAAACCAATATCCATCTCCAGTTGGGAAGCTATGGGACCGACCCTCATCATATACTGGGAGTTCAGAGAAGCGTTTAAGCTCAAATCCAGAACTTACTTGCTTCCCAATTGAGGAAGATCCCAGTATCAGTGAGGAAAATAAAACTGTGGATGAGAATGCAGGTGATACGCAAGAAGAAATAAATTCATCATTGGCTAACCATTGCGATGAAAAGAAACCTCTGAAGGGTTTGACCAACCAGAATTTGTCAGTTTCTGCAGAAGAGGAAATCTTCAACACTGATACAGTGGATTTTGTGAGCACGAAATTTAGTGTCACTGGGGCACAGGAGAAGGCCCCCTGTGGTCCAAGGGGTTCAAAGTATCAGTTCAGAAATAAGAGTGGGGTTAGTGAAAACCAGACTTCATCTGCTGCCACTGTTGATGTTAGGACAAACCAACTTTCACACGTTAGTGCAAATCGAATTAAGAAGGCCAAAGAATCAACGAACAACAGCATGAGCAAACCAAATGTGTCAAACAAAACCAGTTTGAAAGGGCATGATCAAAAGCTTTCTTTGAGAGGATCAACGAGGAATAACATTGTTTCAAATGTTAGTTCCTTCATACCTCTGGTACAGCAGAAACAAGCAGCCACGGCATGTGCAGGTAGCTTTTCTTTGTTGGCTTGATTAATACATAAAAAAAGTATAAAATATGATCTATTGAATTGATTTCACATGCTCTAAACCTGGTATGGAACTGTATTACAACACACAAAACTTTGATGAGTTGTAGGTGTGTACAATCTTCTTGTATTTGGTCTGTTTATATTTTTCTCTAGTTGAAGATGATAATTTTTGGGGTCATGCCTAGTTTTGGGTATCAACCGTATCATCTTTAGGTCGATAGTGTATTGAAGATTTCTAAGAGGCTACATTAAATGATTTTTTGGCAAAAGCATGAGTTGGCTTATGTTTTGCTTTAGTTATTTTATGACTTTAAAAAAAGGGCCAAGATATCTTTCCAACTACATTTGTGTCTCTAGGGTGTTGCCTGAAGAAGCTTTGAACTGAATCTATTATATGACAAAAATGGATTTAATATTTGTCTCTGTAATTTTTGTGTTATGTAAAGAAGTTCAACATAGATGTGCATTTATATGTAAAGATTTAGGATCGTTATTAGAATTTGTAGCTATTTCTGTTGTCATGATGTATGTCGGGCTAAGCTGTCAATTCTCTACATTTTAGAACTGTGCACTGTTTGCTGCAAGGGTGGTTGTCTGGTTGAGGTGGCAAAGAGATGAATTTGCTTTTCCTTTGTTCAATTGTTATTTATATACACAAGAACTTCTCATCTTGTAGGAAAAAGGGATGTCAAGGTGAAGGCCCTGGAGGCTGCGGAGGCTGCAAAACGTTTAGAAGAGAAGAAAGAGAATGAACGCAAGCTGAAGAAGGAAGCAATGAAACTTGAACGAGAGGAAAAAAATTTGAGACAAATGGAATTAGAGAAGAAAAAGAAAGAAGAGGAACGCAAGAAAAAAGATGCTGATATGGCAAAGAAAAGACTGAGAGAGGAAGAAGAGAGGAAGGATAAGGAGAAGAAACGAATGCGACCTGATGTAAAGCAGCGACAAAGAGAAAAAGAAGAAAAGAAGCGGGCAGAAAAGGCTGAAAAAGAAAATCATCACTCTAAGGTTGTATGCTATTATTAATTTGCTTCAAGTGTTGGTGCCATTGTTTTTCGTTGCTAACACAGTCTTACCTTTGCTTTTTTATTTTATTTTTTTATTATAGGATCAGCAATTTAACAGCAATGAATCTTATGGTGAACCCAAAAAGCAACAGAGTGAAACTGCTAGAGGAGATGGAGTGGCATTGCAAAAGGCAGAGACTAAATTGACACTCACTGGGGTTGTGATGAACCACGGAGAATGTGGTACTTCTGTTATAACTGGTGAAGTTGAAAAGGTAGGAGATTGTGATTGAAGGCACAGTTGAATGTTGTATTTCAGAGTTTTATTTTTCCTTGAGCAATAAAATAGTTAGATAAGTTAATCAGGCATAATATTCTGATCATTTGTCATTACACTTGTTCTTCACCAGCACTAAGTTTCTAGCTTCTAACTGGAGTTTCTATTGCTTACTTACATTTGCTGCATTATATTCTCCTAGGCAATGCATTCGGTGGATAAATCACCCAGAAAGGAGGACATGATAGCTCAGAATAGTCTAGCAATATCATATGAAATCTCTCCATACCAGTGCTCTGATGATGATGCTGAAGAAGATGACGAGTTACCTACCAAGAAATATATTCCTTCATGGGCCAGGTATTTTCTCCAACCTTCCATGCTGGATTTCTATTACTCCATCAAGTTGAAGTTAACGAAGCACACAATTAAACATGCTTTCAGCCATAAACCTTTCCTTATTAAATTTAAGCTCTGATTTTATCTGTCCCTTCTGCAGCAAGAATTCCGTGGCAATGTTTTTACCCTTGCAGCAAAAATTGGATCCCGATGTGATTTTTCCAATAGAAAGTTTTTGCAGTATGGATGAAGGTAATTTTTTTAATATAGGCAATGTATTTGCAAGGGGAACTTATCAATTTCTAACCTTTTTTTTTGTTGGTATTATATAGTTCTGCTTCCTCGCAAGCTACAGCAGAGTTGGGTTGCTACATGAGTCGAATTGTTGGCAGTTGCAATCACCATCTGGAATTTTGTTAATTCATTCGGATTGGGGCTTCTTACACTGGAAAGGTTTTTCTTGAACTTTCATATCCTCATATAGTTATGAAAATATTCAATTGAGAATAATGGGACTTACAGTATGTCTATGAAAATAATGTAGCAAACTACAACCTGGAAGATTGATTAGATTCAAGTGTGTGCTGCCCCCATAATTACTTTGTGCATATCTTTCTCTTGTTTATATGTGTGTACGCTCTCCATAGTATGTGCCGTACCAAAAGAATGGAAGTAGAATTTGCGATATATTGTCAACCCTATGAAAGCAGTCATGATTGTCCAGAAAATTTAGATTAGGAGATTGGTGTAGTTAATAGAAAGAAATATAACTTGACACTTGCTCTGCTGTATTGGAAGCTATCTGATGCGATGTTCCACTTGAAGAAATGAATTTGTTGCTTTAGTAATTACTTGCTGATCATAAATTGCAAATCACATACAAGGGCCAATTAAAAGTAGAACCATAATTTCACATTTTGACTTGATATACCCACCCATTTTATCTGGTGAATCACGATTTTGTGTTTTCGTTGGAATGTATTACTTACTACCTGCGACCCACCACTATGCATAAGGATGTGTAATGTGACATTTTTAGTCTTTTGTTTACTTACGTGGAGTAAATTTGCTCTAGTACATATTATCACAAAAAACAAGTAGAAGGGTGAAATTGAAATATGATATGTAATTCTCTTCTTGTAGTATTAGTGAAAAATGTAAAAAAATATTGTATGGATTGTGGGGAGTAATAATTGCATGCGTCTGACATTATTAGCATCTTGTGTTTCTAAGAGTGTCATCTCAACTTGTTTGATTCATTCATTCTTGTAGTATGACTTGGTTTGGAAGTTGGATGAAAGGTTGCTTACTAAGCTAAGCCTAAACGGTTGTAATTTTGCTTCAGAAAGTTGATGTGATGGGTATGGTACTTGCCTCAGTCAGTAATATTCAGAATGCTCGGCTTGTATGTAAACACTACATACACTTTTTAACAGTAAGGCAGAGCAAATTCTGAATACAATGCTTTCAATCAATCATAATTCTACCCTTCTCCTTTTGTGTTTATGATGTGGTAGTAGTAGTAGTAGTATTTTAAAATGTCTTGGAGAAAAATGTGGACAATTAGTGTATTGAAAGTGGAGTCGGATGTGCTTTTTATGTAATAACGTGTACCAAATGGAATAAATAATTCTTTCTTGAGTAGTATTTCAAGTTAGAACACAGCTTGAATTGAAAAATGGATAATTTAATCAATGTGGCTTGATCCTTTGGTTTGTTCCAAGAATTATTATATATGTGTAATATACCAAATCCAGCAACTCCCTGGTAAAAAAATTGAATGAGGTCCAAGAAAAGAAAAGGACATTTGAATCTAAAAAATAAAAAGATGGAATTGCATGTTGGTGTTGAGAGTAAAGAAAACACAAGGTGGAATAACAAATAGGGTGCCTTCCGATTCAACAGGGCAGGCAGTCCAACTCAACTCTGTACTAAGTGAGAGCCAACAAACATTATGGTTAGTTAAAATAAAATAAAAATAAAAATAGGGGAGGTAAGAAATATGACCTGGGGTGGGATATGTGAAAGTGATGACAGAAGAAGGAGAGCACAATTCCACGAAGAGCAAAGATCCTCTGCCAATTGCGGTCTGTGCTCTCTCTCTTCTGTCAACAACTATCTGCGTGCGTGCTTCCTCATATTACATATCACCTACAAACAATACATGTAAAAACTGTGCATCAACATCAAATTATGTATAGTGGTAAAAAGAAGGAATAATCATACCTGCAAATAAGCCCCTTTTAGATATCCCACATAACATGTTTGTCTCTATATATGCACATGCACTTCATGCTATATACCCCCCACACACCGATAGAGAGAGAGAGAGAGATGAAAAAATGATGGAATGGTATAGTGAAGGAAAGGAAAGAAGCACATATATAGGGAGAGAGACCCAACCTAGCTGCCACATTTTGCAACGCGTGGCATCTCATATGCTACAGATTGCACTCTCATATCTTACAAATGTTTTATGAGTCAAGACGAGTTTTATCGATATGACTTGCGTCTTTCGATCAGCACACAATCGAATATGTTTTCATAATTTTTTTTATTTTAGACTTTAATTAAATATTTGATTACCTATCTATCTTGAATTAAGTTAATCAAACCTTAAAAAATTAAAATACAACTTTATACTTATTTTTTGGTTAATACGGAGTATATTAATTCATTACCTTTGGGTTTCACTATTAATTTATTCACGATTTTCAGGATTATAATAAAAAAAATCTAACTTTTGATATTATTTCAATTTGATACACATTTTTTCTCTGATGAATTGCATCATATTTTTTAGGCCGAAAAAGAAAAAAAACGTTGTAACTCAGAGATTGAACCTTTTTATTAAAATTGACCGTTTTTTTCAGTTTAGGGATTTTTTTTTTTTTTACTTCAAATATAATATACATTCAAATAAAACAAAATTTACTTTATATTGTAATAAATATAAAACACAGTTGTATTTATTGAGAGGGATGACAAATGTACGTATATGTAAACTTTAATTTTCTAAAATTTTAAGATTTCTCCTAAATTTATACTCCTATATCTCAACAGCACCCAGTAAAATAAATTCCTGATCCCATACGCCCAATTTTAAATGCTTATTAACTCGGCTGTAAATTGGATTCTCTTCAAAATATAGTATGAAGATATCAAGTATAAGCCTACAAAATATCACTTTTACCATATGAAATATCACATTTTTTAAAAAAATAATAATTTAATTTTATGTTTTTTTAAAAAAAAATTATTAAACAAAACATTTCGTATGCTAATCAATATTACATCAAGTTCACCATTAACTTTTTTGGACCAACTTTATGGAGTAGAAGTTTTTATCTTAATCTTTATATGAATGGAGTGAATATATTATTTAAATAACATAAAAGTTGAAATTGAATGCAAACATATATATACAATGCATTAGATTGTAATTAAATCAATTTAACGAACTTGTCGCATAACAAGGCGGTTAAGATTAATCTAATTACTACTATTACTAGATGTGGCCAAACCATAATGTTATGGTACGTACTATTATGACTATTATTACTAAATGTGGCCAAATCATAAAGTTATAATAATAATTATTATATTAAGGCCATATATTCAATTATAGCCCAGACTTTTTCCTTTTTATCAATTCTAGCACATACTATTTTTTTTCTCCAAATGATACCCATACTTTCAATTAGTACTTAAAAACATCCCCGTTCTCATTTTCTGACAAAGCCCGTCTGATGTGGACGCCGGATTCCACGTGGACGGCTGACATGGAAATTAGTAATTGTCCAAATAATTTATTATATCCCATACTTTTCATTTTTTATTAATTTTAGCCCATATTTTTTTATTTTTTCAATTCTAGCCCATACTTTTCATATTTTCATCAATTCTAACTCATTCTTTAGATTACATTCTTTAGTTTTGGCTGGACATTCCAGAGAAGAAACTAAATTTCAACATGTTTCTCGTGGTCTAGCTTCACGGTATACTTTAGTATTATTTGTTTGAAGGGTGTGTTTCAACTATTTCATTCTTGTTTCTAATTCATGTTGGAGAGGTTAATTTATGTTCAAACTTATGAGCAAATTATAGGGTGATTTTTTTTATGTCTATTTTAAAATTTCAATTTTTTGTTGGTACTAAAGTAATTAATATTTAAATGTCTTTTTTATTCTATGTAAGGAAGTGAAGGTATGATTTTGGCTAATTCTGGAAGAGTGTATTATAGAGTAAGTGTTTGAAATAAGGTTATCCATATTAAACTTTGATATTTTAAAATTAATTTTGTTATGGTATTTGAGTTGTTATATACTCCTTCTGTCCACCAAAAGTGTGCTCTCTTTTTTTTATACATGTTTTTAAAAAAATCATATTTTAATTATAAAGAATATATTTAGGATAACGAGTAAATAATTTATTTGGTAGATACTCAATCTTGTTAGTAAAGTTAAAAAAATATTCAAAAGTGAATTATTTAAATAGAATAAACATATATTTTGTGAATCCAAAAAAAGAAATGAGCACACTTTTGGTGGATGGAGGGAGTATGTGTTATTTTTAGATGCCCAATCAAAGTCGACCAAGGACAATGAGTGGTCCTATAGCTACTACAGCTGCTGCCTCTAGTGGAGTACGAATAAATGCTCGTGAAGTTGAAGATCATAGCAGCCAAAGATCAGATGTTGTTGACTATTGCACTTCACCACCAACATTATAAAGTCACACAACATGTGATCGTTATTTTATCTATATTTTAGGTCGTACTGGACGTGCCTTGTTGTGACATCTTTTTTGATATGTCATGTTGACATCTTTCTTTTTGCATGTGTCATGCAGTGACAAAACTTATGATCAAATGTCTTGTAACGACGTCTTTATTTTGTAGACAATAAATACGGTCAATGCATTGTAATGACATTTTTATTTTGCAATAGTAGTGTGAATATTTGATGGGTGCATTCCTTCAAGTTATTATCAATTTATTTTTGGCATCATGTAAGACGAACCTTGCAAAAAATGACACCGGATAGGTTTTTTTAAGTATGAGCTAGAATTGATGAAAATATGAAAAGTATGGGCTAGAATTGAAAAATTAAAAAATATGGGCTAAAATTAATAAAAAAATGAAAAGTATGGGCTAAAATTAATAAAAAATGAAAAGTATGTGATATAATAGATTATTTTGACAATTACTAATTTCCATGTCAGCCGTCCACGTGGAATCCGGCGTCCACATCAGACGGATTTTGCCGAAAAATGAGAACGGGAATATTTTTAAGTACTAATTGAAAGTATGAGTATCATTTGGAGAAAAAAAAAGTATATGCTAGAATTCATAAAAAGGAAAAAGTATAGGTTATAATTGATTATTTAGCCTTATATTAATTATAATTCACCCTCACCCACATGCACGTTTAGGCTTTGCAGTACAAAATTAATCATTATTATAAATTGCAAACATGCAAACATGCATTCTTTTTTTTTTTTTTTTTTAAATAAGGAAAAAAAAAAAGAAAGGAAAAAAAAGTTGCCAACCTGCACACCCTCATTATGTACTACTCCCTCCTATTCTTTTTAATTGGCGTCCTATAGCTCCACACATATTAAGAAATAAACTATTTTTCTAATATGTCCTTAATAAATAAATGAATGGATGTTAATTTATATGGTGTGCATGCCTGATTTTATGGGAATGATGGATGACTTATTCTATCAATTAATTACCTAATTAAAGAAATAAAGGGGTATATTAGAGATAAATTTACAAAACGTCAATTAAATTGCTAATTCTAAAAAATCTAAAACGACAATTAAAAAGGATAGGAGGAAGTATTAAATTAAACTTAATTTTTATTCCTACTACCTAACAATTCCTTCACGAAGTGTGTCCTTTAACGCTCTTGTAATTAACCCACCGATCTATTATCTGACTTGCGCGTTGGAGTACATATACTATATCAGATCCTAACATCTCCAGTAAATTAAATTCAACTGAACTTTTTTTTTTTTTCGTATAGTTCAGATGATATTTTTTTTAAACATTTAATTTTATGAGTTATTCTTCTCAACATCATTGTATTATGATATTTTATACTCAATTCGTTCCAAAAATATGGTCATCTACTCTTTTTGTTTGTCCCAAAATATAGTTCATTTTTTTTTAAAGAAGTATACAAAATACTCATATTTAATAAACTATTATTATTTTAATGTTCAATAAATAAGAATATATTTGAATGTTTATAAATAAAATTCAGGTAACAATTTTAGATACTTAATGGTGTTTTTTCAAATCGAAAAAGATGACTATCTAGAATTGATTAAAAAAAATTGACTTTTTATCAGAATCAGAACCCTTTTTTTTTTTTTTTATGACTGATGAGTACAAGTTTTGATGATGAATTAATAGTAAATAAAAGGGGATTTGGGGATACCTAATAAATTAAATGTAATGGTTTAGCTAAAATGAGGGAGATGCCGACTTCATATTGAAAAGCGTCCAACCATACATGCCCCAGTGATTTGATACTACTTAATTATGCATGTGAACCGGTTTTCCTATTCGGGAAATCCAAACACGCCTTAACTAATTAATTTAATGTCCTCTTAACCTTTTGTACTAGTATGATCATTACACATTTCTAACACCATTAATTTACTAATATTCTCTTTTTAATAATTATTGCACCTCATTTCTATAATTAATTTTTTTTCAATTTTATTTATTTAGACACTATGTACCATAAAAATAATTATGTATAACATGAAGAAAATAAGTAAAATTAAATTGACTCATGTTATACATAATTTTCTTATGTTACGCAGTGTCTAAATAAATTCAAATATAATTTTATATTTGGATAAAAACTCAACAAATAAGACTAATTAAATCTCATTGAAGTATAAAATTATGAGACTTTTTATTTTTATTTTTATTTTTTATAAATTTACATTCAATTAATAAGAAAAAGAAAACATGTCAATTTAATTACCTCCATTATTATGAAAGAGAGAAAAAATAGAGATACATAAAATATAATTTCTAATTAAAATAAGTAGTTGTAGGAATGGATATATATGAGTAATTTATAAAAAAATGTAGAAAAAATAATTAAACAATGAAACAAAATTTAAGATAAAAAACGAATGGAGAGAGTATTGTATATCCCATAAAAAAGAATATATATTATACTCATCAATTTGTTTACGCAAACTAATAAGAGAAGAAAATGAATAATAATTAAAATAAAAATTTGTGTAAGACTATTTCATAGTGAGATCATTTACAAATGAATACTCCCTCCTACTCAATTTTTCTTTTTCGTCCGTACTCATTTTTTTTGATAACTATTCCCTCTCACATTTCATTATATTTTTTCTCTCTCTCAATTACATCACCTCTAATATATATATATATATATATATATATATATATAATAACAGTGGTTTCCTGAGCAAGTTCCCGCCTAAATGTTGAATTATTAAAATATTATTATTTTTATGAGTCCCATCAATAAAATATTATCTTTTAAAATTATTTTCTCTCTCTTTCTTTATCAATTTTTCTTCTTTGAGTTTCTTCATTATTCTCTTCTCCATCCATTTTTCTTTCTTCTATTCTCTTCTCCATTCTCAATTCTATAATCTTCTTCACTAACAAATTATGGTCAATCTTTTTTTAAAAATCTATTATCCTCCCATTCTCCATTCTACTCTCTCCACCCTTTTCCCCGTAATTTTTTGTTCTTTTTTTCTCCATAGTATGTTTTATCATTGGTTCTTCTAACAAATTATCCCCAAAATTAATAAATTATTTTGAGTTTTTAATTTCTGATTTGCTTCCTCCCTGTCCAATGTCTTTGGCTGATTTGAAATTAAATTTTATAAAAGTTAACTTGATTGAGAAAGATTCTAATTTGGAATTATTCAATTCACACGAGAGTTAATTTGTAAATTAATGATGTATTCATCAATTTTTTTTTTTACTTTGTACTACTATTAAATAGGCTTTCTACTCATTTTTTTTTCCCGGTTAAACAAGATTTGACAAATAATTTGTCATCCTTAATTTAAAATATTCCAAGATACACATTTATTAATTTATAAACCGTGCATCGCACGGGAGAAATACTAGTATACTTAATATATTAGTATTTTTTAACCTCCGTATCCAGAGTTCATGGGAAGCTTTTCCCGAAACGGAGAAAGTACAAATTAACATTTATATTTTTTAAAGTGTTAAAAAATATTCTGTTTAAATTATACTACTTCTTAACGAGACGGTCTTGCACAATACTTTCTCGTAAAAATATGAATCAGGGGGAAGAGGGGTAGGTAAAAAAAATCGATGAGAATCTTTAATGAGGGGGTGTGATTCTTAAAAGGGGTGATGATTTGGTCATATGGGCTACGGATTACTATTATTTTGAGTGTGTTTTTGTATTAATGGAAAATGGAAATATCAACGCAAAATCTGATATACGTCGAAAAGATTCTTGTAACAAGCCAATAATCGCTTTTTTTTTTCCTACTCGATAATAATTTCACCAACTATAACAATATTCTAACGGCCAATATACACAATCTATATATTTTTCCCATTTCTATATTACTATATTAATTGATTTTTGACAATCCATTCTAATCAAATCCAATTATTAAAAGAGGGAGTATTAATATTATGTGAAAATGATATCATGTACGATGAGATAAAATTCTACTTTAATATGAGTATTCATAACTCACTTTTGATTGAAAATAAATATTTATTATAAAAAAAAAAAGTTCAAAAGTCATAAGTTCACAAGTTAAAGGTCAAATGCACCAACAAAATAAAATCCTTCAAAAGACAAAATTTGAGTTAAGGGAGAAGCTACACCCCTGAAAATCCACCTACCAACCACAATAATAAAATTATACAAATTATATATATGTGATGAGAGCAAGTTTTATGGATGAGATCGTCTCATACTAATTTTTATTGTTATTCTATTTTTTTTAAATAAATTTTTTGTTATTTAAATCAATTATAAAAGAAAACAAACCAACATTTTGATTGAAAAATAGATAAAATATCATTGGGTAGATCTATATAAGAAATTGAGTTGACCAAGTCAACTGTCAACATTTTTTTTGTGGGTTACATTTTTTAACTGTAGTGACTTACATTTTTCAAAATAATATTTTCAGTTATCGTATACTTTTTGGTAATGTTATATTGCACATTTTAGTTATATAGCCATGTACTTTTCAATAAAATTGTGTTGCATTTTTCAGTTTTATAACTTACATTTTTCATTAAAATATTGTGTTGCACTTTTCAGTTATATAATTTACACTTTTCATTAAAATATTGTGTTGCACTTTTCGGTTATACTAACATGCACTTTTTAATAATATTGTGTTGCACTTTTCAGTTATACTAATTTGCACTTTCTAGTTATAATGACTTACACTTTTCATTAAAAATTGTGTTAAACAATTTTAGTGACTTTAACTTTTTAATAAAAAAATGAATTACACTTTTTAGTAATATTGTGTTACACTTTTTAATAATATTGACTTACACTTTGCAACACACATTTTCGAAAAATTTTTTACCAAATTTTTTTTTTTTGACCAAGTCAATGGCCAACCATTGATGTTGACCATGTCAACTCAGTTTCTTATATAAAATTGATTCTATACCAGACCAATCCAATACAATTAAATCAAATTATTTATATACATATGTATATATAATTTTTTTTTTAATCGATCGGAGTATTATTTAAATATGCTAAATGTTTTTTCTTTTTTTAACAAAAGTTGTCACGTTCAAATTGATGTGAAAATGATACCTATCAAAATTAACTTTTTATTATGTGTGTATGGGTAGAGGTACAATGAAATTGAATTCATTGAAAGAGTGTATAACTTGACAAGTTGGTATTGCTATGGAGGAGGGCCGGAGGGGTTAAAGACTTTTATGCAAAATTGTACGGATGCAAGATTCGTGCAACTTGTCCCCGGATGCTATTGGGGGATACTAAAATTTAAAGTTATTAAATTTAAATTATGCACTAACAAACTCGTTTAGAACACAAACTCGTTTAGAACGTTTTTCTTTCATGTCACGAAATTCATCTATAAGCAAACTATGTTGAACCTCTTCACAATTTTCTTTTCAATATACACCAACAAACAATCAATAAGAAATCAATCTCCCATCCTGTTGCAGAGTATAGTCTTAATTATATTCATAGCTGAAAAAGATCGCTCCGTAATTGCAGTTTAAATTGGAAGTGTGAAAATTAGATAATTTTTCTGTTTTCACCATCTATATATGCACATTAAATTCGAAATAGTCTCCAATAACCCAAAATCAGAAAGTTGTCGCACGTGATCACAATGCGCAAAATGTGTTTTTAATTGTTCACAATGCGCAAATTGTGTTTTTAATTGTATCATCTCATATTCTGCGTATTCTAGTGGGTAAAACTTTAATTTTGTACCAACTTACACATATATTCAACTCTAAAAGATTTTCACATCACTCTTGTGAATAGAACTCCAACGAGTATCACCTGGCCTTTGTAAAGAACCAATCTGATTAAGCCTTTTCTCATTTTCAAGCTGATCAATACTTATTAAATATACAATATTTGAGGCATGGACTTCTTTTAACTAATCATTACACTTGCATGATTCACAAACAATATTAATAATGAAGTTCAATTTGGTAAAAAATTGATGGACATAAATTACTTCATTTGATGCAGCAACTAATGTCAACTGCAAGCGATGTGCAAAACAATGAACATAATAAGCATATGGACATTCACCTAAAATCAAAGATTGCAATTCTTTCCATTCTCCGTGCATGTTACTAGCACCATCATAACCTTGTCCCAAAATATTTTTAACATCAAGATCATGCCTAGATAGAACAGAAAGGATACCTTCTTTTAATGTAGATGCATTGGTGTCTCTAACATAAACAAGTCCAAAGAAACGTTCTTGTACACATTCATTTTTATCCAAAAATCTCAAGACAATTGACATTTGCTCATTCTTAGATTCGTCCATAGCTTCATCAATAATGATACAAAATTTGACATCACCAATTTCTTTCACAGATAAAATTCTTGACTTTAGTTGCCATAACCTGCAAAATTTGTTTTTGTAGATTTGGTGATGCGTATGATGCATTTTTTTTGGAGCTTTATCCACAACTTCTCTTACTTTGTCATTGTAAGAAGATGCAAAACTTCGTAATTCTAAAAAGTTTCCTCAATTAGTCGATGTTATAGATTCATCATGCCCTCTAAAAGAACACCCTTGAAGTGCAAATCATCTGATAGACAAGGAGAATGGCGTACCTCGTTTGACATACTCAACTAAAGACAAAACTGATAGTCTAACCCAATGTTTTCATAACCGAATTGGTGATCAAACCGGACAAGCCACCGGTTCACGGTTCAACCAGTAAAATATTTTTTATATATATTTTTTCAATATTATTTATGGGTGATTAAAAAATATATGCAAACATAAATTTGGAAAACAAAAATAATACTAGATTTTATATTAAATAGCCCAATATTGTTTGGGCCTTATTTAAATAACCCAGACCCATTTATTTTACTATAAATTGCTAGATTAGGGTTTCATCTTTCAGGTTTCATATCTTCCAACTTCTCCAAAAATGCGTCGGCTGTCATCTTTTTTTTTTTTTTAAATAATCTCTCAATCTCTCTTATTTTCGTAGAGTAGAATAATATGAAGTATATTATACTCTTAGATATTGATTTTATATTTAAAATTTTCCAGTTTATAGAAATTCATAGTTTTGGTCGATTTTGGTTCTTAAATTACTACTAAGAGAATGAAATTGTGAAATAGGAGCTTGGAGAATGTTCGGAGAAAACTCGGCGCCGATTTTGATCGATTCTGACCGGTTTATCGGTTTTGGCATGTTTGATCGGTTTTTGACCAGTCCGACCATAAAAACTAATTTGAGGCACTTTCTGGACCGGTGTCGTGGCCGGTTCACGGTTGAACCGGTAGAACCGTCCGGTCTGGTCCGGTTTGGTTTTGACATCATTGGTCTAACCAACTTAGCTGACGTGGGCCAATAAAAAGATGCCAACACAACTATTGAGTTGACTTGGTCTAGGGTTTTAGAGATCGTACAAAATCATTTAATGCACATACCTTAAATAGGAATTTTCGTACCAAAATTGCATGAAACATCCAATCCATGAAAATCTCAAGCCCACTATTAGAAGATTTGGTGGCAACGACTATTTCTTCCAACAACTAGTTCGAGCTCAAATCCTATATAAATACAAGATGTTGTTCAAGTAACAACTTACAAAAACTATACAAGCAAGAACTCACATCAGCCGAAGCAATTCATCATATCAGCTGATTGAATCATTTAAAGTTCTTATATAGCCAGTGATCGATCCTGAGAATCCTTTAGCTATAAGTTTCCAAACATCTAAGCCAGTATTCGAAATACATATTTTAAGCTTAGAAAAGTGTTGATTGAACCTGTTGTTCATCACACTAGTTGATACATTTATAAACCCAAATCCTACCTTATAAACCCTAGAAAGTTAGTTTGTTGTTTATTCAACGAAGTTTGTAAGAGTACTTGTTCTCACGATAACAAGTAGAGCCAATTGCACTTAGGTGGTGTATTGATTAGTGTGAAAATTGCTCAAAATTCTTGTGTTTAATTCGCATAATTTTATAGGATTTTGTACATTATTTACACTAAATTGACTAATTGCACTTAATTTGGAGAAGTTGTGTTGTTTACTATTTTTATAGGAAAATAGAGATTTTTGAAGCAAAACACGTCTCAATTATTTTATAAAGTCAATTGAAGGGATACATCGAGAAGAGGAGAAAATGAATAGACTCAAGAAGAATGAAAAACAGTAAATAAATTGAAAGGCCCAATACGAATTGGGCCTATTTAATTAAATGCATGGAGGGAGTCCAGAGAAGAAAAGGCATACTTGGGGCCTTTTATTGTGGAATTGAAGTTCACCCAATTTTAATGGCCCATTTTTGGGCTGCAGAAAGCAGCTGGGCCCATTTCATGTCATTGTTTAATGGAGGGGGCATAAGCCGTAAGCAAAGGGGGAATACGCAATTCAAGGGCACGAAACAGAGGCGCATCACTCATTGGGGGAACCTCCACCCCCTTCCACCTCACTCAATTCACTTAATTTAGTTTATTAGCTAGTTTATGTAGTATTTCATTTTCTTGTAAGCAACACAAGACTTGAGATACCCTTCTTTATATTAATGTTTGGTTGTTTATCTTTTATGGATTTATTTTATTTAATTAATTTAGTTATTAGATAGGTTTGTTGGTGTTTGGGTGTTTGAATTTATGATTGAATTAGATTTTTAGTTTGATTTAGATTGTTTAATTATATTGGTGGTGTATTGATTAGATTAATGAGTTTTGATAGATCATTTGCTTGAATTCAATTATTAGATTATATTTTGACCCATGATTAGTGCAACGAGAGTTGGTTAGTCTTGGCGATAGTATAATCGAGGGTTGGGAGTCGAGTGAATTGAGTTTATATTGGATTATCGTAACGAGAATTGGGTAATTTTCACTAGAACCCCATTAATTTACACTAATTATTTGAATGTGAGTTTGAGTAATTGGTGAGGAGATCATAGGAGCTTAGTTTCTAGTATTCAAGTGAAAAAGCATGATTATGAATTAGATTAGATTAATTTAGATAGAGTAGAACCCCCTAATTGTGTGATTACCCGGGTAAGAACGACTATATTCTTCCTCCCGATCTTAGGTGCTTTATTAGATACCTACCAATTAATTAAACGTCCAAGTTAAACTTTAGTCGATTTTCACATAATGAAGAACACCCGAACACTACTTCTCACATTTGATCTTGATCATCATTTTACTTGCTTTTATTAGTTAGTATTTATCTTGTTGATTTTTGCATTTATTTTTAATAGCTCACCCCCATGCTCTTTCACTATAATTACGTGACAACGTACAACACTAAGGCTACACAAACAAACTAGTCCCGTGGTTTGATAATTTAACCGGACACTTACTTTTATTACTACGAGGATCCTCTTACACTTGAGCGGTGAGCATTGAAAAATACGTGTCATGTATCGAGCTCAAAAGTCTTTTCTTGGGATTATAAAGTAGCAAGTACCTATTTACTAATGAATTAATATCACAACTAGGGCTGTGAGAGTGGACGCAGGATTAGGGTCCAAACCACTATAAATTTTATGTTCTTTATTGCTTTATATTGCTTATCCTCTTTTTAGATCCTCAATTACAATATTAATTAATTAATTAAATTAATGATGCATTTAGAAGAAAATATTTTAGAGATTATATATGATAATTTGATGGGAGATAAGAATTAGAAATTGGGGAAACATTAATTAAAATAAAATAGTGGACATGTGGGAGAGGAAATACAAATTCATATAAAACACAAAACCGCAGTGCACTTAAAAATACATTTATATATAAAAAAAAATTAACTGGTGCAGACAATTATAATTAAATTAAAAATAAATGTTTGAATGCTAGTTTGATACATATAAACTTTAATATTTAATTTACTTAATTCAATATTTAACTCAATTCAATGGAGCTCAATTTTATAGATGAAATCATTTGCACCAGAGTACCAATTCAATATTTAAACATTTATAAGCTCTGATGCGTCGAAAAAGAACGCATTCGGATATCGATCGTTCTCTTGCGAGCACTATTAATCACGAGTCAAATCACTCGTTTAATCCTTGGCAATCTTCAAGTAAATCTCCTTAGGAATCCGAAAATGACCTGCAAAAGTACGCCGGAGGGGGCTCCGGCGTAGAAGCTCCGACGCTCAAGTCAGATTCGATCTTAGGAGAAATCAAAGAGGAATTCCCCTGTATATCTAGGGAAATTCCGGCGAATAGTAGTATGTTTCTACTCAACTCAGTGTATATTTCTTGTGAGAGTATGTATATTATGTAAAACGTAAATAAGAATGTAAATATAACCTGTTTATATACCTGGTCCCTCTTCCTTGGATAGAGGAAGACTCTTTCTTCCTATATTTGCTCACATTTCCCTACAAATTCGGGCCAACTCCCTAAAGACTCGGCTCCACTCTCTCTCTCTAGACTGACTTCTTCTCTTGACTTAGTTAAGAAGGAATAATCCATACTACGCATTCCCCTTTGGGCCAAATCCTTGGGCCCAAAGGATATTATCCTTCCAATGTGGGCCAAAGGCCCAACCAATCTTATTTCTCTTTAGAAGCCCAGGGGTGTATTAATCCAATCCTTCAAGCCTATTGACCTAATTGAGATTACTATAATTCATCCCGTTTCCACGTGTCGACTTTTCCAGGAGCGACATATTTATCTACATCAACCACTCCCCCTACTCTCGTAAAATATCTCAAATTTATGAGAGTAGAAAAAAAAACAAGATGAATTAACCTGAACACCTCTTCGTACAGATCATCACCATCTTTCCTTCAATACTCTCTTCCATTCCTGGATACACCCAAGTTCAAGTTTCAGAGAGTGTATCATGTCGCCCTGAGAAATTATATCCCTCTCTGAAACCCTCGAGCCCTAGGGAGTTCAAAACTCTTTGAAATTTCCCCACTTCAGTGATATTAGGTGTTATGGCTCGTACTCTGAACCTTAGGGACTCTTAAGTGGCTAACACTTATCACTCAGCCATATCCTGGCTCAATATGGTTTAGATCTCAAACCTCTCGAACTCTTTAAATGATTTACACTTCTCAAAATCTCCAGCCATACCTTGGCTAGTCCAATCAAGGTGGTTCATACACTGAACCTCAAAATCTCATAAGTGTTTCTCATTTACAATCTCATGAGTCTAGTCGCGCGATCTTAAATCGAAACAGTTCATCTCTTTGAATCTCAGAATTGTGAGGGGCTCTCTAATTCCTCTCGGCCTCACTCTCCGATCGTAAGAAACTTTAATCCTGCTTTTATACCTCTGAGTTTTTCTTTGGACGGCTAGGGTCCTTTATCCCTAGTTTTGAAAACCTCTTATAACTCTGAATGTCACCTATTTCCCTCAAGCCTCGAGGGATATAATGGGTAGAGCTTCTTCTTTAATCATTTTGGGAACTGGACACCTGTTGGGTCATAGAATTACAAACACCATTTCCTGTTTCATATCAAGGACTCTCGCAAATATATCAGGAGTTGGGTTCATATCAAGAACCCACGCAAATATCCCTCGTCTTGAATGTTTTTCGACTTTCCGTGTTTTATCTCATCTCTTCTTACAGCTTACAATACCTGCATATTATCTCCTTGCATGCATGTATATATATATATATCTCTATCTCTGTTATGATGCAATACCTGTCCTGCTCTTTCTTTACTTATGAATTTAACATGTTTCTATCATCTTCTTGACACGTAAAGGCTCTAAAGCTCCTAGAAGAACCTTAATAAGAAGATAGGGTTTATATCCCTGTACTTACTTGGTGATTTAATAATGCTTCTAGTCTGTCTCTTAATACTAGAGTTCTTAGGGATCATATTCTCCTTTAAGTTAGAATGTTTAGGGATTATACTCTCCCAAAAGTTGTTTATACTCGTAAGAGTTAGTTTATACTCGTAAGAGTTGTTTATACTCGTGAGAGTTGTTTATACTCGTGAGAGTTGGTTTATACTCGTAAGAGTTGGTTTATACTCGTAAGAGTTCTTAGGGATTATACTCTCCCTGAAGTTAGAATGTTTAGGGATTATACTCTCCCCAAAGTTTTTTATACTCGTAAGAGTTTGTTTATACTCGTAAGAGTTAGTTTATACTCGTAAGAGTTGTTTATACTCGTGAGAGTTGTTTATACTCGTGAGAGTTGTTTATACTCGTGAGAGTTGGTTTATACTCGTAAGAGTTAGTTTATACTCGTAAGAGTTGTTTATACTCGTGAGAGTTGTTTATACTCGTAAGAGTTGGTTTATACTCGTAAGAGTTCTTAGGGATTATACTCTCCCTGAAGTTAGAATGTTTAGGGATTATACTCTCCCAAAAGTTGTTTATACTCGTAAGAGTTTGTTTATACTCGTAAGAGTTGTTTATACTCGTGAGAGTTGTTTATACTCGTGAGAGTTGTTTATACTCGTGAGAGTTGGTTTATACTCGTAAGAGTTTGTTTATACTCGTGAGAGTTGCGAGAGTTGCTAGGGATAGGGTTTATTTGCGAGTTAATTATATCTTCTGCTACTGTACCCCTACTCCCCCTAGCTTTAGAGGCTGTCGTGGATAGAAACTTTAGGAATTGTTCCTAGGCATTTTCTATTCGAATCTTTATGAGCTGGTGTAAGTCTCTTTATCTTGCAATATCTCTATCATGTTATGTTTTAGTTTTCGAAGCATATCCATTATCTCAATATTCATTATGTGGACGCCTAGCAGTTATCTCATGCAAAGAATCTCAGGAATATCTCAAAACATCATATCTTATTAAATTCACAAACAATAAATGCAAGTCATACCTGACTCATGCCAACCGCCCTACCCCCTCTACCGAGAGGGTAAAATTACCCATCGAATTTCTCAGGGACTCGGCGTCCCTCAACTGTTCACACGTGTACTCTTATCTCTGATATACCTCAAGGTCTTGGATACTCAACTCAAGTTTAGGGAGTTCCCAAGGGGAAACTCCTTCATTATGTTCTGGTTCAGCTTAAGAGTGACATGTAAATCTCCAGGCCTACTCGTATATCAGTCTCAAATCAATCCTGTAAAAATACACCTAAAAGGGCTTCCAACATAGGCTCTCAATTGCTCGGATAAGCGTCATAAACATCAATTATATAGTTCAAACATGAAATAACCAAATAATGTAAATAAAGTCTCCTTTGATCTCAAACCTGAGACCTGGACCCCATCTAGGACCTCCTATCATGGCAAGACGATTAATTTCTCTAATCTCCAATCTCAGAAGGGGATCAACTTGTTAACCTCTTATTTGTGGAACTCTAGGTGATCCTTGTATAACTGACCTTCCAGGGTGCAGTATTTCAGCCTTAAGGCTCGGGCCTCTCGGGATAGTGGAGCCCCTGGGTCTTTGTTCAGCTCTGTGAGGATTTCTCTCCAGTCTCCTCCAATCATCTCCATCCTTCCATCAACTCTAGTTTTCGGACTTATTATTTCGGTTACTTAGGGATATTGGCCCTTAAGTACTTCAAAATGCTCAAATCAGGTTTCATTACTTTAAAAGGATCATCTCATGCAATATTAAAAATTCATTATCTTTTCAAAAATAAAACTTCATAGCATCGAACCAACAAATCAAATCAACTTCCACTCTAAAAATCATAAATAAAGTGGATCATGCTCACTCAAATAATCTCTTCAAATGAAAATTACAATGAATATTCAATTCTCCATGTTTCATCATAAATGAGTATTTCCAGTACATGCAAGCTTCAAGGTCCTAAACGAGGACATAACTCAAGACATATCCTTGTTTAAAGATAAAAAGGTAAGAAGTAGCACTTTTCATTTTTTGATCTCAAGGACCTGAATAAGCTCAATCTATAATTTGAAATCATATCTAAAATATAGAAACATGTCAATCATACACAATTTGAAAATAGTTATGCTAGCTTTCGTTTCCAGAACCGTAGTCATCATCAATTCTCCCACATAAAGTAGTCATAGATTTCAACATATGAATCACCTACTCATGCTTCTAAGATTTCAAGTAATTCTCAATTCCAATATCATTTATAAAACATCTACATAAATCAATCGTGTAAGCTTAAGGGGACCCTTCTTAATTCAACGGAAAAGAGTAGCCTCGTATCATATATGACAATCTCTTAAAGACATGCTCATAATAATATCTACAAGAATTAACACTTGTACTAACCAGTGGTACTAATGTACTCAGCATATCTCTGCTAGCCCTCACGGACCTGGGCTCTTAGGTCCTGGCCAATTCATGTTCATATCTCTGGTAACCCTCATGGACTGGAATACTCCATATCGCTGCCAGCCCTCGGGGACTGGAATACTCTATATCTCTGCCAGCATTCGGGGACCTGAATATCCCTCCTGAACCTCTTGCGTTTCCAGCACTCCCAGAGTTCTTAAGGATTTCTGGGCTGGACCTCCTCAAAATTTCTCGAAACAAAAAGGTTAAATAACAATTTGTACCAAGATTTAGTACGTGTTTTGTCAATATTCTAATGCTCATTCAATAAAAGGTGTATTCTCGTGCGAATCTTTCCACATATACAATACGTCTCATATTTTCGCAACATATTGATTGAAACGATTAACATCCACGCTAAACTAAATAGATTTAAATCATTCTCCACAACATCTTAGTTAAGGAGTAGTCATTTATGCAAATCACAACATATAATAGTTTATCATGGTTCTATCTATCACAGGTAAATTATTCTTCTCACTCAAATTCATCGCATCGACGAGTCTCATTCAAGTATCAGATTAGTATGAATCAATTGGCCAAGACAATGCATGCTACCTCATATATCCCATTTTTCCTAGCATAATAGCTAAGAGATGAACACTACTGCAAGTCTTAATATATATTTCACTTACCCTTTCAACACAATAGTCGAGAAATGACTGTTGATGCAAATATTAACACCCTCACTTTTTATCGGATTAAACACATGTCCCACGCTAAATTTATGCTTCTTATACAAACTGATTTTTCAAAAATACTTAACATTAAATCATCAACAAAAAATGTCTTTCAAGCGATATTTCAATTTCGGTTCACATAAAAAGTGTAGAGATACCTCCCTTAAGTTTTCAAGTATGCATCAGCTGAGTGCATCCATTCCCCATCCTTTTTGTGAAGCGAAATTCTTCTCCTTTCGCCCAAAACAGTGTCGCTCTTCTCCAAGTTTATAATTCTCAAAAGCAAGTTAAAGCAATGGAATGTCTTAGATTCTCGAGCTTGTTAGAGATAGGATTGAGATTATATTCCGCATGAAGCATTTGCAATGAATAAATATTTTTAATTCAAACAGTGAGCAATTTCTCATAATCATGGATAACTTCACACCTCCGTTGTTTCAATGGCCCAAAAGTGAAAAACACACATATGGCATGAATATGATAGTTGACTCCACAAGTCATGTCTTTTACTCATTTGTGGGGTTGAATGTCAAAGATAGAGTGAAATAGATCCATGAATCGATCAAGCAGGTAACATAAATCATAAAAAAATCCATTCTTTCAGCTATATCCATAATCCACCAATTAAATAATCGCATGAGCACTTGTTTGTTCAGATAAAGCATAACTCCATTATATTTTTATTTTAGTAATCCCAAGAAAATCCAAATGCTCAGACATTTTCATTCTCAAATTTCAATGGGTATTTTACCACTCAATTAATTTTCTTTTATGTAAGAAGAGAAAAGCTGCCTTGATTTCACAAAATCCAAATCTTCATGCTAGAGTTAAGGTCAAATGGGATATTCCAAACATAGATGGAGCTAATGCTAGTAGCAAAGCGTAGTTATATAACAAACTGCTCCAATAGGATACCAGTAAGAAACTAATTAGCAGCATGATTAAAAAGATAAACAAGCATTAATTGTATTTGCAAATAATAACAACATATATCTTATAGCTTATAATATCTTATGAGGATACCAGATCCTCCATACTTGCAGCCAAGCCAACAGGAGAAACAAGCAAGTTCTATTTTCCAAAAATTCAACTTGTTAGTTCAAGCTAGATCATTCGTATACCGGGAGCAAGCAATTCGGTTATGAAAATTTATCAAACATGCACATTCTAATTTGGAGAATGGGAGATTTTTCACAGAAGAGTGAAGCCAAGAATTCACAATTCTCTTGAGCGTTTCATCGAGCAGGTGGTGCGTGTGACACCATACACCAAGCGAATAAGGATAGGAATATTCATAAATGAAGTCAAATATTCGAATTCTATCATCACCGTAAATTCATCTTTCATCCAGATTATTCAGTAGCATATATAAATTTATAAGTTTATAACATAATCGCTCACATCCATGTCCACTATGTAAAATTATTTGCAACATACGTGGAGAAGACTAGAAAGAACCTGTAAAACCCTGGGCAAAGGACTGCAATAGTTCATCTCCAATTCCATCAATGGAGTTTTTGTTCCTCCCTTAGAAGGCTTCCATTGTTTCCTGGTGTCGGTTAGGGAGAATTGATTAAATCATACGCACCAACTGTTTCCTAGTTGAATGCAAATCCAGAAACAAAATATTGAGAACAAAATCTCCCTGTTAATGTACTCAGAAATTTTTTGGGATCTTCCAGCTACAACTTCGTGCACATTCAGAATTGAGGCACTCAATTAAGACAACAAGCAGAGGCTTGATGTGAGGCGGCACCGTAGGTATCCTCGAAGGAGATCATCATAAATGGCGGTCATCAATTTCCCAGCAATGAACATTTTCAACGATGGTAGAGGTGGGCGCCCAGAGCCGACCATTTACAGAGATTAGAGTCGCGTGAACCCTCTTTTGATTCGGGAATTCTAGCAAGCGGGTGGTGGGCTTCCGAGACAGCCTAGTTTCGGAGAAGCAGTATTGAGACGCGTGAATCTTGACTCGACGGCCTTATTCTACAGTGGCAAAAACACGCGGCAACAGGAACTGGTGACCGGTTGAACGATGCACGACGGTTATGCAATGGCAAATGGTGGCTACCATGGATACTGGCTAAAGGTTTTTTTTTCGAAAATTGAGGAGAGTAACTTTGAAATTACTTTGAATGAGTTTTCAATTACGGGATTTTAGCATTTCAACCCACAATGCAAATAGTGCATTAATTTCTTCAATTACTTGAAGATTTCTGGGGATGAACCTTCACTGTATAGATAATTTCTCAAAATTCCAGGAATCCTCACGCCTTAACTCGGATTTCCCACAGACGGCGCCAGTTGATGCGTCGAAAAAGAACGCATTCGGATATCGATCGTTCTCTTGCGAGCACTATTAATCACGAGTCAAATCACTCGTTTAATCCTTGGCAATCTTCAAGTAAATCTCCTTAGGAATCCGAAAATGACCTGCAAAAGTACGCCGGAGGGGGCTCCGGCGTAGAAGCTCCGACGCTCAAGTCAGATTCGATCTTAGGAGAAATCAAAGAGGAATTCCCCTGTATATCTAGGGAAATTCCGGCGAATAGTAGTATGTTTCTACTCAACTCAGTGTATATTTCTTGTGAGAGTATGTATATTATGTAAAACGTAAATAAGAATGTAAATATAACCTGTTTATATACCTGGTCCCTCTTCCTTGGATAGAGGAAGACTCTTTCTTCCTATATTTGCTCACATTTCCCTACAAATTCGGGCCAACTCCCTAAAGACTCGGCTCCACTCTCTCTCTCTAGACTGACTTCTTCTCTTGACTTAGTTAAGAAGGAATAATCCATACTACGCATTCCCCTTTGGGCCAAATCCTTGGGCCCAAAGGATATTATCCTTCCAATGTGGGCCAAAGGCCCAACCAATCTTATTTCTCTTTAGAAGCCCAGGGGTGTATTAATCCAATCCTTCAAGCCTATTGACCTAATTGAGATTACTATAATTCATCCCGTTTCCACGTGTCGACTTTTCCAGGAGCGACATATTTATCTACATCAAGCTCTAATACTCTCTCCGTTCAATTTTATTATGCTCACTTCTCCGGGCACGGGTTTTAATGAATATTGATTAGTTTATTCATAAAGTAGATAAGTTGAGGGTATGATGGAGTATTGTGGGGTCCATTTGTAAATAAATACTACCTCCGTCCCAACTTAACTTTCATACTTACTGTTCACTCCCTTTTTTAAAAATATTATAATAAATAGAATTTTGAGATATAATTTTATAAAAAAATAAACCAGTGAATTGACTTGTGTGTATGTATGTACCATAAAAATAATAACATTAAATATAATATTTTAGATATTGTATGGGTAGAGTTTCTAAAGGACCGAAAAAGTCGGTATGAAAGTTAAGTTGGGACGGAGGGAGATTGTTTATGAATAAAGTGAATGGCAAAGTGGGTAAATAAGTGATAGTAGGAGGGTGGAAATAAAGTAGTATGAATAGTATTGTTTCCAAAAAGGGTATGGGCATAATAAAATTGGACAACCAAGAAAGGAAAGTGGGAATAATGAAATTGGACAGGGAGTATATTACAAGTTGTTTCAATAGCATATAAGATTTAATTTATAAAAAGCTTATACACTGTTAAAAATGTTTGGCTAATAAAATTTATAAGTTCATAAATAATTTGAGAAAAATATTTATAATGGCTTATAAGTCGTTAAAATGTTTGATTAAAAAATTTATAAGTTCATTAATAATTTGAGATAAATATTTTTAAATTTAAATATTAATATAAATAATTATTCTCCTCCTATGTCTTCATCTTCCACAGGTCCATTATTTTATTTTAATCTTGGAATTTGTTAGGTAAAGAATTTTACACAATTTATTGTTTCGTGAAAAAATGAAATAAAAAGCATAATTTTGGGTAAAGGGGGTAGAATTTAAATAGAAAAGTAGTCAAATAGGGTAACTACGAGATAATATTCAAATTGGATATTAGAGGAGGCCTTAAAAAAAGTAGGGGCATGTTAGTTATTGGGCTATCAAATAAGAAATTGGGCCTGTCTTAGTTTTAGTTGGGCTTTTTCAATAGAATATGGGTTGGGGTATATACCCCTCCAGCTTTGTTTAATACACTCCCCTTTCCATTTATTAATTCAAAAATATATATGAAATACCATATTTACCCCTTTAATAAATGTTATAGATACATACAAACCCCTATAACCCTAATTTCATCTTCTTCCCAAACTTTTTTTTCGCCGCCTCTCTCTTCCCCTCCTCCTCCCCATTTTTCTGCACTCCCCATTTTTTTTTCTTTTTCTGCACTCTCCATCTCCGTTGCACTTCACCCTAAATACCCTAACCCTAGAATTTCGCCGCCACCACCACAACAACCACAAACAAATTCTAACACCCACAAAAATGAACATGTTTGATAAAATAAAATATCAATAACACTCAAATCGACACTATAACCACAGCGTCAAATAAAATTAAAAAAAAAAAATCTTATTATTTTTAACAAACCAGAGTCGACCAAAAACACTAAGGTCGACACTGGTTTATCGCCCAAAAACACTCCGATCGACACTGGTTTATCGCCCAAAAATACTCCGATCGACACTGGTTTGTCGCCCAAAAACACTCCGATCGACACTGGTTTGTCGACCAAATTTCGAAAGAAAATTAAAAAAAAAATAATAAAAATTGAAATTTTCGACTATTATTGATTGCTCAAAAACACTCTGATCGACAACCTATCGTCGACGAGAGTGTTCTTGAGCGACCAATAATGGTCGGTAAAAAAAACAAAACAAAAACAAACCTGTTCTTCGCCGGCGACGGTTGGGGGCGAGCGCTGGCGGGCCGCGACTGCTGGGGGCGAACGCCGTCGGGCCGCGACGGCTAGAGGCGAAGGAGGAGGGGGGCGGCGCCGCCGCTTGTTACATATTTTTTTTTAAAAAAAAGAGCAGAGCGGTGCACGAGGCGAGTGGGAGGGGGGAGTGCGACGGGGATGGGGAACGGGGAGTGCGCCGGCGAGTGGGGAGGGGGAGTGCGACGGGGATGGGGAACGGGGAGTGCGCCGGCGAGTGGGGAGGGGGAGTGCGCCGGCGAGGGGGGAGGGGGAGTGCGCCGACGAGGGGGGAGTGCGCCGGCGAGTGTAGAAAACGGAAAAAAAAAGGGGAGGATAGAAGAGAGGCGGTAGAGAGATTGGGGAAGATGGGGAAATTAGGGTTAATGGGGTGTATGTATCTATATATTTTATTAAAGGGCAAATATGATATTTCATATATATTTTTGAATTAATAAATGGAAGGGGGGAGTGCATTAAACAAAGCTGGAGGGGTATATACCTCAACCCATAGAATATTAATAGGGTCTGACTATTTACACCTCCATTTCGGTTTAGACACCCCCCCAATTGATGCACCCCCCATAATTTCCTCAAGATGCACCCCCATCAAATTGTCATAAATGCCATTTCTATCATTTAATGGCTTTTTACTAACAACACCCCCTCCGTTTGATGCACCCCTCCTGTTTGAAGGACTTTCTCCCTCACTCTTCTTCAAAATTTGTTTGAACGCAAAAAAAAAAAAAAAAACTCCCTACTCCGACCGATTTCACCACAACAACAAAAGTGTCCAACGTCCAACCACAACCACCGACACCCATTCACGCTCCCTCTCTAGTCGACTCATGGACAAACGAAAAGACGCAGGTATGTACTTTAAAGATTAATGTTCTTGAGTTTTAATGGTTTTTTTTTTTTTTTTTTTATGGTGCATTTGTTTAGTTTTATGTGTTTCTTATGTATGTATGGTGATTTGGTAATGCTATTATTTTAGGAATGCAATGGTTGATTTTGTAAGGCTTTGTATGCGATTAAGGGTGCGATTTAGGGCGATTTGGTACGCGATTGTTTGTAAGGCTATGTATATATGTATGGTGATTTAGTACGCGATTGTTTGTGTTTTTTTTTTTTTTGGTTGGTTGATTTGGTAATCGCTGAACCAGTGGTGACAGAAATTTACCCAGTCGACACTGGTTCATCGGCGAAGGAGTTTTTGGTCGGCATCATCTTATCGACCAAACATGTTGTTGGTCGATCACCTGTTGTCGACGTGACAAAATTTGATCGACCATTTGTTCTCGATAGGAAAAATTTAGGTCGACACCTACTAATCGACCATTTCTTTGATTTTATTTCTTATTTTGTTTGTAGTGTACAAGAGAGTGAGAGTAAGGTCAACCGCTTCTAACAGAAAAAAAAATGAGCAAATGGTTGAGCCCCCTCAAGAACAAAGTGCACCTCCACCTCAAGAAGAAAGTGCACCTCCACCTCAAGAAGAAAGTGCACCTCCACCTCAAGAACAAAGTGCCTCCTCACCACCGCAAGAACAAAGTACACCTCAACGTCAAGAACAACAAATTGCCCCCACGCTAGATCAACAAGTTGCACCACAACCGCAAGCACAACCCATTGCCACATCTATAGGTGAATAATATGAAGAAGACACGGATGAGGATGAGGTAGAATCTGAAGATATATTTGACGATGATGATGATGAGTTCGATGATAGACATGAGGTAGCAAATGAAGAAGAGGAAGCAAACGATGATGTGGCAAATCCTCCACTGTTGACCACTTTCCAAACTCACGTGGCCAAGTACATTTGGAAGGGGGAAGAGTGCGCCGTGCTCAAGTGCTATAGCCACATTAGTAAGCTTTTGGCATGGGAATTTGCTGAGAACGAAGACATCCCACAGCATCGACGATGGGTTAAGTATTTTAAAAAGTCCGGACTGCTTCAGATTAAGAATTTCTCATACTGAGCCACTAACAAGAACCTCATCACCGCTTTTGTTGAGTGATGGCACCCTGAGACCAACTCTTTTCACTTTCCATTCGGTGAAATTACCATTATACTAGATGATGTTTTCTGCATTACCGGGTTAACTGTTGAAGGGCGGCCAGTACGGTCTACTCGTGTTGATCACATCTCTGCATATTCTGATGTTAGTAATTTGTTGGGCGTAAAAGTCGATGTTGCGAGGGGTTTAATAAGTGGTTCACGGGGGTCTTCGGTCAAGTTAGAATGGTTACGAGAGAACTTCATGGGGAAACAGTATTCTGATGACCGTGTTCAGGTGTTGCGTGCTTCACGAGCGTACGTGTGGTATACATTTGGTTGCTCTTTGTTTGCGGATAAGACTGGAACTCGTGTGTCCACGTCGTGGCTTCAGTATTTGAAGGATATGCAAGGTTTGCATGAGTATGCATAGGGATCGGCCACATTGGCTTATTTATACAGACAACTCGGTTTGGCATCCAGGCATAAGATCGCACAGATATCAGGCTATTTGACTTTATTAGAGGTAAAATTCATACTTTCATGTATTGGTCTTTATTTTGCGTTTTAATCAATAATTTTAACCGTTGTTGTTTGTTTGTAGGCTTGGATTTATGAACACTTTCCTGTATTGGTCAAACCTCCCCATAACATGGACTTCAAGACTGGTGATCCACTATCAGTGAGGTGGACCCCTAAAGGATATGTCGGCCCATCGATGGCTCGTGTGCAAGCATTCTGAGAGCGTATGGATGCACTAGAACCATATGAGGTGAGAACTTGCCTTATCCTTTCTATGGTGTGAATAAATAGTATTTAATCAATAATTTACTTGTAATGCAGGTTACGTGGAATCCATATGCAAAAATGAGACAAGATTATCCTTTGTATGAAGTCGTGTACTTTCATAGTTGTTTGGTATGTGGTGATATCGTGGAGCCGTACATGCCACATCGAGTCCTTCGACAATTTGGATTTGTCCAAACGATTCTAGAGAGGCCACTTGTTGCACGTGCTGAACGAAGTGCTAAAACTTCAAAGAAGACTAAGCTTGTGTGGGGACATTTGGCTGATTATTTTGAGACGTGGGACATGCACCTGCTTTCGCCTGAAAGACTCGGAGAGAAGGCCAGACTACTGTGGGAGAGTGCTCCGGACTATAGAACATGGTTCACGTAGAACACACACGTGTTTTTGTCGAACCCAGCCACACGTGTGACAACATCGTCTGATCGAGTACCCATTACAGATGATGCATGTGTTATGATCAGCCTCGCTCAGAAGATGATGGCTCCATTAGTTCATAGGTGGAAGGACAGAGACACACCGACAACGGATGAGGCAATGCAGGTTATGGAATCGACTTGTAGAACACTACAACCGCCACCTATTCCGTCGACATCATCATCAAGGCCAACAAGAGGCAGGGGCAGGGGAGGAAGCGGAAGGAAACGGGCCAAGCGATAAATAGATAATTTGTGTGTCATGGTGTTTTATAGATAATTTAAATGTTTACTTTATTTGGATAATTTGATGTTAAGTTGGATAATGTAGATGTTTAATTTGGATGATTAGATGTTAAGTTGGATAATTTAGATGTTTAATTTGGATTATTATCTTAGATGTTTAATTTGGATGATTATCTTAGATGTTTATTTTGAAAATTCTAGTTCAATGTTTAATTTATGTAGATGTGTTTAATTTATGTAGATATGCAAATTTGGAATATTTGAGTTCAATGTTTAATTTATTTAGATGTGTTTAATTTATGTAGATATGCAAATTTGGAATATTTGAGTTCAAAACCATCGATCAAAATTAGTCGACCATCCTGACGGCCAACAACATGTCGGTCGACAACCTAAAGTCGACCAAACCTCGTAAGCTCGATAAACACATGTCGGTCAACCACTGAAAGTCGACCAAAACGCCTCTGTGTAGAATTATGCTGTTGACCAAAATGTGTTTGGTCGACTACCTGTAGTCGACCAAACCTCGTAAGCTCGATAAACACATGTCGGCCAACCACTGATAGTCGACCAAAATGCCTCTGTGTAGAATTAGGTAGTCGAGCAAAATGTGTTTGGTCGACTCCCTAAAGTCGACCGTAAATGACTTTTATTATCAAGTGGAGGGGTACATTTAAGAAATTTATCGACATTGTACTGTCGGTCATCCATTGCATGTCGACCAGAATATTGATAGTCGACTATGGGTTATCGACCAGCGTATATACGGTCGACAACATGTAGTCGGTCGACCATATTCAGTCGACCAAAATGTGTCTATTCATAATTAAGTTATCAACCAAGAGTTGTTCGGTCGACCATACGCAGTCGACCAAAATATGTTTTTGTATTTTATACATTTTTAAACAAGTTAATTTTGACAAACCAAATTTGTAATTAAGTGATGACCAAGTTAATTTTGACAACCCAAATTTGTAACTAAGTGATGACCAATTTAATTTTGACAACCCAAATTTGTAACTAAGTGATGACCAAGTTTTCCTGATACATCACAAACCATTCTATTCAAAACAAAATGAGTTCAAATGTACAATTTATGACCAAGTTACAAAATACTCCCTCCGTCCGCCTATAAGTTTCTCATTTTACCATTTTGGTCCGTCCGCCTATAAGTTTCCTATACCTTTTTTGGTAAGTACTTTTTCTTACATTTCACTTTATATCTTACTTTTTCTCTCTATCTCTCTCCTCTCTCAATCACATCACTTGTACTATATCTATTATTTAATCACTTTTCTTAATCTTTGTGTCAAAAAGTATCGTGAAACTTATAGGTGGACGGAGGGAGTATATGAGTATTTCTGGCCAGCAAATGTACAAAAGAATGACTATTCCAAGTCATTTACAAAAAGTTTGACAAAAGAATGACTATTCCAAGTCATTTACAAAAAGTAAGATAAAAGAATGACTATTCCAAGTCATTTACAAAAGATGGATGACAATCCCCCTATCTAATACAATTCTCCTTATACGCGTCTAGCCACCAACTTGCAGCTGATTTTTTGTATAGATCCCACGAACTTGCAACCAATGGGACATTGTCAGATAACACTACTTGTACCAACCAATAATGACATTATTTGGACAACTATATATTTGACTTTTTTCGTAAATATTAAAAAGTTTGTACAATACCTTCACAAAGTGATTATCATTGACATGACCAACGCAAATTCTTTTGGGGTTTTCAGGTGGCGAAGTTTGTAGAGGAAGAAATGTTAACAATATCTTATTACCCAAAGTTATCAAGGCCACATTGTAGGCCGATGCCACCAAGTACCCCATATAGGGCAGATGAAACCAAAACTTTGACCGTGCAAAATCAGCAAAGCAGTTTAGGGCAGTCAATGTCTCGCTGAACATCTTATCCTCTCTAAAGATACCCGTGTATAAGTGTACATTGTGACTCAACTCCGTCATCATGTCTTGTCGAACTCTTGCCCAGTTTTCCTCCCCAAACCCCATTGCCTCAGCTACCGCTCGAAAACCACAATGGCCGTCTGATACAACATTAACACATTCCACCACGAACGGTTGAAAACGAACGAACAATAGAGCTATAAGTCCTGCTTGTGAGGTAGATGAGCGCGTACGCTTGCGAGGAACCACCTATGCACCAACAAATAATTCAAAATAAGCAACGTATTAATAAGCAATGAGCCACAAAACATATATACAAATACCTTCGCCTCCTGTTTCTTTTTATTCGAAGCAGACACCTTCGCCTCTTATTTTTTTTGTATTCGAAGTCTTTGAAGGCTCCGCCAACTCAATAACCGGGGTTGGGAAAGACATTGATTCTATGTACTCAAAGAGGCTAGGATCCCGTTTTGTCGAAGAAGTTTTAGGTTTTTTCTTAATAGTTTGTTGCCCGTGCAATGCACGGACGGGCCTGTTGTAGGTTTGATTTTTTAGTAGTTTGTAAAAAAATAAGTGAATGTAGTTTATATGTAAATGTATTGAATCACTTCCGAATACATAGTTTAGAGTTTATCTTGTTATCATTATTTTCATAGTTTACTTGATTCTAATAGAGTATTCATATAAATCTATTAAATTATGATCCCTATTAGATTGTGCATATTAGTAATCTCAATAGAGTATGAAAATGGATATACTCTATAAAAATCCTAATAACTATATTATATAACTATATACTATAAATGGCGGATCACATGTTGCATAAAGCCTAGATACAGTTCATAAAATCAAGTAAAAGATACACAATGGTTGAGCTATCAGATGAACTACATAATTTAGGAAGGAAGAGGCATGGACTTATATTAGTTCACCAAACAGAACAAAAACAAATTAATGTTGTGCAGAACTAAACTTGTCAATGGTGAAATGCAATCATTCACCCTAGATTCTAAATAATCGGTACATTAAAATAAACCATTTCTTATTCAACATTATAAGTTAGCAGCAAAAAATTTATTTATTCGTTGCAATTAAATCAAAACTATCTTACTGCTACTAATAATGCATTTCCACCCATATGCATTGAAGCATTTGTCACATACAAACAATAAGACAAAATGTAACATGAATCTTTCGGATAGGAAAAAATGAATAACAATAAACTCTTATAATTGACCTGACATTGAACAAACAAATTCCTAAAGCAAGTTAATAATATCAATTACATGTTAAACTCGAGGACATTTAAAATCTAATATGAAGATGTTACTCATGAACATAAATCAATGTGGGTGTCCCGTCTGCTTTCAAAACTCTTAGTCTAACTTAATGTTATAATATCTTCAAAACAATGAAAATAACCATAAAAATTTGCATGCCTGTAGAAAAAGAAACCAAGATTCTTTGCAGCAGTAACCAAACCAGACTCATTAGGGGATGCAGCTTGATATCAAATCTTTTCAGGGACTCCTTCCCTCCCGCGAGTCCTACATTTCACATCCAACCTCCACTCATTTTCTGATATTTTTATGCCCCTTAACAGAAAAGGACATCCACACTTCTTCGACCCCGTTGTCCTTTTTCGGCCCTTTTGGTCATCATCATCATCATCGTTTGGTATCACAACTAATTGGTTTCTTCCCCTTGGCTTATTTTGGCGATAGGTTCCACCACGCTCACATGCCAATAAAACTTGTGTCTTCTTCTTGCCACTGCCATTATCTGAGCATTTTACAACAATGACATTGTTGTGTTGTAAGGCTACGTCTCGACACTACAAAAAAAATCTGATTTTGATACCAATGATTTAGAGACGGATATCCAATCTGTCTCTAATAGGTACAGATTAGAGACTGATTTGTAGAAAAATCAAGATTTGAAACAAAAAATAAATGAAAATCAGTCTCTAACCGTACCTATTAGAGACAGATTGGATATCCGTCTCTAAATCATTGGTATCAAAATCAGACTTTTTTTGTAGTGCGAACCCATTCTTGTAAGGCCTCCCGAGTTTCGAAATAGTTAAAATTGGTGAAGACATTGGTGTACTCCATCACAAGATCATTAGCTGGGGCATCCTTATTAGCCGGGGCATCCTCATTAACCGGGGCATCCTCATTAATCGGGGCATCCTCATTAGTTGAAGCACCCTTGTTGGCTTCATCATCACAAGGCCCCGATGGATCATCCGAATAATAAAGGAAATCCGGATCAAACTCTTCATCATCCGCCAAATTCTGAAAATAAACACAAAATCCAACGCCTTATTACAGTAATTGCCAATAATATAGTAGTATAATAATTCAAACACGCTCAACCCTAAACCATGCTATAATCGAAAGGACATTGTCGACCAAAATAATATCGGTCGACAACCTCGTCTCGACAAGATGTTATCCCGTCGACAAGTATAAACCGACCACATACTAGGTGGTCGACTTCGTCCCAACGACCAACACATTCATGGTCGACGTCGTCCCATCGACCAAAATATACGTGGTCGATAAACCAGTACCGAAATACACTAACTAAAAAGCTCAATTTTTTTAAACGCGCCAACATCCCAAGCAACCATTTTCTTCCAACTATATATCATAAACTACTCAAAACCAAGCAAGGAACAATATATGATGAATAAAACTAAGAAAACGCCCTTGTATATCCCTACATTATGAAAAAAAAAAAACTATCAAAAAACAAAAAATTAAACTTACATATTTGAAGAATCCTTCACGTTTTTCATCCATTTTGTTATCCTTCAAGGACCCCGAGTACAAAGGAACAATTTTCACGAGTTAAATGGTGAAACGAAGAGAACAAAAAGATGAGAAATGAGAGTGGCAGCATTTTTTTTTCGGTAACTTCAAAGTGACGAAATGTGTGAAAATATGGGGTTTAGATTGGGGTTTAGGGTGGAAGATGAAAGGGCCGAAATATTTGGGGGTGCGTCTAGTAAGTTGGGTGCATTTAGTATGTAGCATTTTACTAAGAGGACATTTTTAGTATTTTACAGTATTATTATAATATAAAACTATAAGGGGGAGTGTTCTAAACCAAAATGGAGGTGTTCACCCATATTAATATATGAATAATAATTTAATATAATTTTTGTTTGAAATTGGTTTAATAAAATATAATCTTATATATTCCTCACCTCCCCCAAATTCTTCAATTTCAAATTTTTATATATTCTTATTTAATTTTGTCAATTTTACTATGTTAAAATTGAAATTTAATCTCAAGACAATAATAATAATAATTATTATATTTCTATCTATATAAATTTAAAATTATAAAGATAAGGTAATATTGTAAAAAATATATAATATTAAGATATTATATTAAAGTTTGAAATGGAATATCATTATAAATATAAAGAATTAAGATAAGATTTCGATGATCTAATATTTAATAAAGATAAATTAAATTAAAAAAATATTTTATCTATAGATTTTATTCATATCTCTAATATTAATAGGGATAAAAATGAATTAAATTAAATATATGAAGAAAGAGCGCCATTTAGTAAATAAAACGTTAGTGGGCCAACAAATAAGACCACCCCACTCTCCTTCCCTCTCACAACTCCACTTGCAACTGCCTCCCCTATATAATTTCCCTTTCATTTAATTATTCCTCAAATTATCCTAATTTCATTTAATTATTCCTGAAAATACTTCAATTCCAATGGCTGCTTCAGGCTTGTTCTTCTCCGCCATCCTTGCGGCGGCGCTTCTGGTGGGCGGATTCCAGTTCGAAGTCGGACAAAAGACGGGGGGCTGGAAAAAGCCTACCGGAAAGGAACCTCAAACATTCAACGAATGGGCTACTCACAACAGATTCCACATTGGAGATACACTTCGTAATTAACAATTCATTCTTCTATATTTTTGTCTTTAGACTTAATACCCGAGACTTTAATTTTTTTTTTTTTCGTCCTCAGATTTCAAATACCAAAACGACTCCGTTTTGGTAGTAACCGCGGAGGATTACTTAAACTGCAACGCTTCGGATCCCATTTCAAAATTTGAAGACGGAGATACAGTTTTCCAATTTGATGCACAGGGTTTCTTCTACTTCATTAGCGGCCTCCCCGATCACTGCAATGCCGGCCAAAAGCTTATTGTCCTTGTAATGCATGAACTTGCGCCGTCGCCCTTGTCCGGCGAAGCGGATTGGCCGGGTCCGGCAGTTAATTCCACAACAAACTTCTCTGTTGTTTCCTACTTCGTTACAGCTCTTGCAGGGGTTTTTGTTGTCTTCTACTTGTTCATGCAGGATTAATGATTATTTTATTTTATTTAATATTCAGCTTAATTAGGATATAATTAATTTTACTAGGATCAATTATTTTTGTTCTTATTCGAAATTTCCATTGGATTGTAAAAGAGTAAGTTTTCATTATATTCGAATTAAGAGTTTAAATGAAATAAAATTCAAATGCATGTAGATATGAGTATATTTTCATTGCGGTTGCGAAAAAAACATATTATATGTGATCGATCATTGGAAGTGATAATATAAAAAACTTTAATGAATTTTCAAATTCAATACCAATTAGATTAAAACTCAAATAATAAAAATATAAAAATGAATATTTGCTAAAGTTTTCAGTTCAAATCGTAATATCTGACTCAAGTCTACAACCAAAAGAAAGATACTCCCAATATTTGACTTAAGCTTACAACCAAAAAAAGATATAATCCAAATATATATTTGACTCAATTTTACAACGAAGAAAGATATATTTTAATTTGATGGATGAGATTAGAGTTGTTTATTTGGAACAACTTGAATAAATGTAGGGATAGATTTGATAAATTACTATTATTTTTACTCGGCCCTTTTTTGCTGCTAAATGGGGTCCATAAAATATGACTAATAATTACATTTTCGACCCTACATAAAGGTAAATTGTAAAGTGGAGACTAGAATGTGACGAGGAAAAGGATTTTAACTAGTCTTACTTTTAACTCTTTGACCGGTTAATAATTTGATTTGTTGACTCTTTAGCCATTAGTTGAGATACACTCAAGTGAGATCAGTTTTTTGTTGACTCTTTAGCCATTAGTTGAGATACACTCAAGTGAGATCAGTTTAATTGTCTCAGGACAGCTGGAATGTTAGACAGCATGTTAGGCAGCTTGATAAGTGTTAAGTACTGAGTTGACAACATGGCTGAATCTACAAGACAAAGCTTACTGAGTGGACAACATGGCTGAAAAGATCAAAGAATGATAAGGCAAAACCTGTTGCACTGATAAGAACTGCATCAGATCAATCAAAGTGCCAATAATCAAGTACATTGAATGCTATACTCACAGAAGACACATTCAATGAAGCATTTATTGCCAATCAAGCCTGAACCAAGCATTAAAGACTTAGAGCATTAAAGATAGAAGCATTGAATGAATGTTGGAACATTCTAAGCTTGCAGCAGGAATGTTCAGGGAAGTTGTCCCATCTGACCGTTGGTTGAGTGTAAAGTCTGCCACAAATCAACCTTGGAAAATGTGCATATTTGGAATCTGACACAAGTCATCTCAGCCGCATTTTTCAGAAGTCAACACATTCATTCAAATAACCATTGAAGAAGCTTTTACACAGTGGATAAAAGGATGCCAAACTTCATAACCGTTTCAATGGTGCTACAAATAGACAAGTTTGAATTGCTATCCCTCCAACGGTTAGTTGTTCAAATTTGCCTATAAATACATAAGTGATCAAAGGATTCAAGCATCCAACTACTTGCTATCAAACTATCATCAAGCAATCAAAGGAAACCAAAGCTGTTTTTTAGAATCCCAAGTTTCCTGATCACTTCAAATAGCTAAGCCAATCTTTGTAAACATCCAAAGCTTAGCATTGAGAAATCCTAAGCCTTTACACTGTTCTTATTGTAAAGGAACTCAGAGAGATTGAGCACTAGGACTCAGATTATCCTAGGGATCAAAACACTAAGAGAGTGTTGTTGATCAGTGCACCTTGTCACTATAAAACAAGCTAATTCCATTGTTAAGGAATTATCCTGTTCAATCAGGGAAAGTGGATGTAGGAGCTTGAGTCTCTGAACCACTATAAATTGTGTGCCATTTACTTACTGCATTCATTATAGCACTTGCACTCAATCATATTTCAAAGAGCTATTCTCAATAAGTTAAGAAAATCTGTTTTGGACAAAGTCCCTGATCACTGTATTTTTTCAGAAATCAACTTGGAGTGTTTCTTTGAGTAAAAGGCCAACCACATTCCGCACTTAGTAACTCTATTAGATATTTAGCCAACTGACTACTTAATAGTAATCAGTAGGACAAGTATCTATCAAAGTTCACATTCAGGCTTGTTGTGAGACAACCTTCCTGATAAGACCAAACTGTTTAAAAAGAAAAGAATTTGCATACACAAGTGCATTCCCCCCCCCCATACACTTGTGTCATACTACACCAAGGACCAACAAGTGGTATCAGATCAGGGGTTCAAAGACCACTGCTTCTGAAAATCCAACTGATTTTCAAAATCACATTATCTCTGTGGTCACTGAACTGATCCAAATTTCTGAAAAGCCTATTTGTGTATCTAACCTATTTCTGTAGAAATGGCTAACAATGCAGTTCCAGGAGATGCTGTTAATACCATCAACAACATGGGTCCAAACCAAGTCAATCATATTTCTCATCACAAATTGCCAATGTTCTCAATTGAGAATTATGATTTCTGGAAGATCAGGATGAGAGCACATTTTGCTTGCCAGCATGATGAAATGCTCAAAGTCATCACCAGAGGGCCCTTCACATTCACCAAAGCAAATCCCAAGCTCACTGATGCTCAGAAAGCAGATCCAAGGGAGTTGCTGCCAAAGGATGAGGATGAGTTTACAGCTGAAGAGAGAAAAAGGCACAACCTGAACTACATTGCCATGAATACCTTGTACCAGACTATTCCAGATGCAGTGATGGGAAGAGTGTACCACAACACAACAGCAAAAGAGATTTGGGACACCTTAGCACTTATGTGTGAAGGTACCCAAAAGATAAAAGAAAACAAGCTTCAAGTGGCTATCCAAAAATATGAACAATTTTCTATGGAGCCCAATGAAACTATTGATCATCTTGATGGAAGATTCACTGACATCATGAATGAGATAAACTCTCTTGGCAAGTTCTATGCCAAAAGAGAAGTTGCTTTGAAGATTCTGAGAAGTCTCACATCCAAGTGGGACATATACTCTGTCATGATGTAAAACACCAGCAATCTTGACAACATGCCCATGCAACAGGTGTTCTCTGAACTCAAAGCATATGAGTTTGATTTAAACAGAAAGAAAGTGCATGATGAGCCATCCTCCTCAAGCAAAGGTGTTGCTTTCAAAGCTGCTGAAACAGAAAAGAAGAATACTCAAAGATCTTCTCAAACTGTTTCAAAATCTGAAATGAAGGAGGAGCTGGCACTCATGGCAAGGAGATTTGAAAAGCTCAACTCCAGATTTGGTAGATACAAAAAGTTCTACCAAGACAACAGAACCAGAAGGAGATTCAGCTCTCCTGACAACAAATCAGAGGACAAAGTCTCTGATGAGAAGAAAGAAGAAAGATATGCTGACAGAAAGAAGTACAGCAAAGCTGAACCATCATCATCAAGGAGGAAGGAGTCCTCAAACAAGAAGAATGATGATGAAGATGTGTGTTACAACTGCCAGAAAAAGGGTCACTTTCAGTATGATTGTCCTGACCTAAGCTCAAAAGAAAGAAAAGAAAGGCAGATCAAAAGAGACAAGAGGCTGAACAACAGAAAGGCCATGGTAGCTGGGGAATCAGCAAGTGAAGAGAGTGTCTACTCTTCTGATGATGGGCTATTCTCCAACAGTGACAGTGATGATGACTGTCAAATGGCATTTGAGAATGAAGAGGTATGTTCATCTTCCAATTCTTCTAATAACACACATGAGTCCAGTGAAATCCACTTGAAACTCAACTTTGGGAAGTTACTTGAGGACTTCACCAGGCTACAAGAAGTATGCAATATGGCACTGAGAGAAAATGAGCTATTGAATTCTAAAGTTCAAACTCCCAACCTTCCTGAACCAGAGTTTGACATTAAATCAACTGAGTTGTATCAACAGACTGTGAGAGAACATGATGAAATGTCTCTCAAAGTCATTGAACAACAAAAGTTGATTGATGAACAAGAACTGGCCTTGAGGAAAAAGGATTTTGATCTTAGAATCCTTCAAGCTAAATTTGATAATCTCTCAAGTGAATTTGATACTCTTAAATTGAGTGAGGGGAGCTTAAAAATGAAAATGTCTGCCTTGAATAAATCTGCTAAAGCAATAGAAGAAATTCAAGGATTTCAATGACCATTTGCTCAAAGAGGTGGATTAGGCTATAATCCATTTGAACCCTCACCTGGTCTTAGTATTGCCTCATCAAGCAATTCTAAGATGACTTTTGTAAGATCAGTGGCTCAACAAAATGAAATGGAAGTAAATCAACCACTGATCAAGGATAAGGGTAAAGGAATTTTTATACCAACTCAAGTAAACAATGTCCCTAAACTCATACCTATGGAAAAGGTTAAAGACATTGCTTACAGGAGGAATGAGGTTCAGAAGGGTAGAACCAATGGAAGGTCAACCTATCTGAATTCTCATCAGTGGAGTTGTCCAAAATCTGTCCAGAAAAGGCCAACTCAAATGAGGCAACCTCAACTGAATGGATTAAGGCCCAACCCCTCTGATAGGTATAAAAACTTCAGGAAGCCTGGACCTTACATGCCAAAAGGAAAAGGCCATCCAAACCCCCACCCTCAAAAGTCTTACCAAGCTGCACCTAAGTCTAGTAACTTCAGGAGATATGCCCCAAAGAAATTCACCAAATCTCCTGAACCTTACAAGGCTAACACTTATGCACAGAAACCACCCAAGACATTTAAGGGTAAGACTGTGTATGTAGATGTAAATGGAAACCAAGTCAGTCACTTTGAGTCAATCAGAGTAATTAGGCAGATTTGGGTTCCAAAAGGTACAGCTAACCCTCTAGGACCCAACATTCAAAGGGTACCTAAATTTTGACTTTGCAGGACTGCAAGGACCACAAGAAGAGGAAAAGCATCAACAAGAGAACAACATGGTACTTGGACAGTGGATGTTCAAGACACATGACTGGGAACAAGGAGCTTCTCTCAGAATTCATTGAAAAAGATGGTCCCTCAGTAACCTTTGGAGACAGCTCTCAAGGAATCACAAGAGGTTATGGTACATTAAACATTGGTAGTGTCAAAATTACTGATGTCTCATTTGGGTAATAAACGGCTTGTAAGACTTTGTCTTCATTCTCCAGCACTTTTCCCAATGTTTGACTTCTTGTTAGGACTTGGACATGGCTTCTGAAGGTTGATCCAATGATAGGACAACATTCCTTATCAAGTGGACAACTCTTCTTATCACTATCAGCAGTCTTGCTTATCAGCAAGGTTGGCTTGCTCTTCTTCAGATGACTTGGCTCTTTCCCTTTATTTCACTTCATAGTGATCTTAGCATGTTGCATTGCATTTCTTTAGGGTATGGTTGTCTCTAAATCTTCAGCATAGTTGACCTTCAACCTTTAGAGCATCTGTTCTGATTTACTCATGCTGAGATAACTTTTCTGGACAACTCTTCTGATCAGCATATTTGGTCTTTTAGCATCAGAGCACTTATCACATAGATTTGGCTTCTCTGGACAACTCTCCTGATCAAAACCTTTGAGTAGTCTTGTCCTTTTGAGCTAGGTAAACTTGTTCTTGCATATGGCTAGCTTCTTTGGACAACTCTCCTGATCAGAGTCATTAAGCTTGTCTTTTGATTTTACCAGTCTTGCATATGGACAGCTTCTCTGGACAACTCTCCTGATCAGAGCATCTTATTGGACTTGTCCTTTTGAGCTTCACCAGTCTTGCATATGGACAGCTTCTCTGGACAACTCTCCTGATCAGAGCATCTTATTGGACTTGTCCTTTTGAGCTTTACAATCTTGTTTTTGCATAAGGACATCTTCTCTGGACAACTCTCCTGATCAGAGCATTTGATGTTTCATAGAGTGTCCTTGATCATAAGTGATAGTTCCAGAATTTGAGCCTTGAGGGGACTTGATCTTGGTCATCTTCAAAGCATAGGTTCCCCCTCAAATTGTGCATCTAATTGTTTAAGAGCTGCCTAACATTTCAGCTTCTCATCTAGCCTTATGCTATGTGTTCTAACATTTTTAGAACACTATCAATTTGACTTAGGCATGTCTCAGGGGGTTTTGGTATTTAATCAAAACATGTATCATTTTATTCCCAACAATTTCCCCCTTTTTGATGATGCCAAAACCTACATATTCTATGCAAAAGTGACTTGTCTACACCTATTACATATGTCTTCAGTAGATATGACTAAGGTCAATATTCCTGAAAAGATAATGTGTTAGTGTATTCACTGTTTTTTGTTGCAAGTAGGTTTCACAGATAGGCATAGAGAGATTTCTTGTTAAGAATGTATCTTGATTCAAAAGTGGTTCAACTAACATTCATAAATAAAATCATTACAAGCATGTTGATAGTTGAAGATAACTTATCAGAGCATGGAATCATTACAAATCAAGATATACATACTAAACATAAGATCAGAGCAAAATAGACTATTTCAGGTATCAGAGTTTTAACACCTAGAGCTAACTAATACAAGATATTCCAGATATTAAAGTAGAATGCATCAATTCTTGTATCAGATCATTCTAAACCATATCAGAGCAAACAGCATGTCAAGGCACATATCAGCAGGCTTGTCCAATTTCAGCAGATTTGACCACATAGCAAAAATATCTTCAGATAAGATAATTTTTCACCCAGAAAAAAAATCAGAAGACTTAGCCATTCAAAGATCATCCTCAGGAGGTGGCAGCATCCCATATTGTGCCCACACTCTCCTCTTGAGTGCCATGGCTTCCTGGTTGGTTCCTTTAGGTCCAAGGGTCATCTTGTTCAGCTTCAGAATTTCTGTGAACTCCCTTAGGATCCTTGCTTGGTCAATCCATCCTTCAAGCTTTGGAGGCATATAGATGATAGGCTTGGGAGCATTGAGTTCAATTCTTGCAATGTCAGCAGCTGCAAGTAGTTGTTGATACAATTCTCTGTAGTATTCTAGCATGAACTCAGTGAAGGCAGAGTTTGCATCTCCTCCATTCCATCTGTCAATGACATAATAGTCATAGACAAACTCCCTTTTAGCCTCTTCCCATGTATCATTCAGTTGAATTGGCACCCATTTATCCAAGTGTGGATATTTGGTGTCCATTGGGATTAGAAGCTGAGGCTTCATCTTGCTGTAAGTTGCTCTCCTCCTTCTTGGTTTCTGAAAGTTTGCTCTTCTCTCATCTCTTGCTCTGTTAGCTTCTTCCATCAAGTCCATTTTCTCTTGGGCCCTCATCATGGCCAGTTTCTGTTGTGTTTCAGAGTCTTTGCCATACCCTTCATGAAACAGCTTTGATGGATCATGGGCTAGGACAGTTGTCTTCTTTTTGGGTTTAGGTCCAAATCCTTCAGCAAATAACTCTTCAATGTCTTCAGTGGACTTGGGACCTTCAGCACTTTTGTCAGATTCAGAAGACTTGTCCTTTTCAGCAGCTTTGGGCTCTTCAGTAGTTTTGGCTTTCTTGGATGTAGGCTCATCCTCATCAATTTTGAATTCAGGTGGGAGATCAAGGCTGCTAGGAAAGTCAGTGAATGTTTCAACTTGTCTTTTCTTTCCTTTTGCCCTCTTGATCTTTCCTCTAGTTTGGACACCTTCATCACCTTTGTCCATACCAGACACTTCACCACCTGGTCTCTGCTGTAACCTCATCCTTTCTTCTTGAGCTGAGGCCATATAGTTCTTTAATGCAAGTGCTAATTGCTCTTCTTCATCCAATTCTTCCAAGTTTAGCACTTCAGGCTCTTTTCCTTTTCCTTCAGCAGCTTTGTCTTTTCCTTTGACTGGGCTTCCAATCACCAAGGCACCTTTTGCTCTAGCTCTTTCCCTTTCCCCCTTTTTGGCAGCATCAAAACACTGGGGCTTGAGGTCACTCATTGTTGAGGCCATCAGGGATTGGGCCTGGTTTAGGGACTTCATCTCTTCCAACAAATATACATTTTCATCATGTATATTTTGCATTCTATCACTGCTCAAGCTAAGAAAAGCTAGAACAGGCTTCATCTTTTGTTGGACAACCTCCTCCAAGGTTGCTTTCAGAGATGCATCCAGTTGGGCTTTAAGAAGCTCAGTGAGGTTGGCCACTGCACCTTCAGCAATGTTGGCCAATACCTCTTGAGAAAACTTTTCAGAGGCTGCTTTTACCATAGCTACCCTTTGCTCTTCAGCTCTTTTCTTTTGTAGTGCTGTCTTCTTTCCAAGAGCTTGCTTGACAGTGAGCCTGAGATCTTGGACATTGGCATTGTGATTGTCTCTCAGCAGCTTTTGCTCTTTCTTGACCTCCTCTGAGATGGCTTCCATGGTTGATTTGGCATTTTGAACTTCAGTGGAAATGGTTTGGAGACCAGATTCCACACCACTGATCCTTGCTTCAAGGGTTGGTAGCACAACATCTTCAGAGCCAGTGAGCCTCATCTCCACAGATGCTAGAGTCCTGCCTTGCTCATTCAATGCTCCTGAAGTTTCAGCATGAGCAGATTGAACTTGATGAGCCAAGGAGTCCAACTTCTCTGATTGCATCCCAAGTAAGGCTTGAGCTGAGCCTGTGTCTACTTGGATAGGTGCATCTGTTAAGAACTCATCTGCAAAAATTTGGTCAAGAGAGATACCTGCTCTAAGCTTCCAGTGTTGCTTAAGAGACTCTTAGCAACCACCTCAAAGAGATTGAGAAACTCTGGCTTGAGAGTCTTCTTGTTCTGTGTTGAAGAGATGGGGCCTGGAACTAATAGCCATTCTTGAGCTATTTCATCTTCATGGCCAGTGCCATAAACTTCTGGATTCCTTCCCTCATTAGGCAATCCAAAGGCTCCATCCAGATCTTCTGAGGAGAATTTTACTCTGTGGAATCTCTCTTCTTCCTCTCCTTCTGCAGTATATGACAACCTTGTGGACACTTCACCATCTGCCGGTTGACCTCTCCACTTAAGGAAGGCAAAGAATTCAGCCATGTAACCTTCCAAGCATGAACTTGGTCTTTCCTCCATGAACTTTTGCAAACCAGCTCTTCTCAGCCATCTTAGAGTTGGTTTAATCTCAGGATCCTCACTCTCAAAGGATACTATGGGCTCAAAATGAAGGTTGTTTCTGTTGCTTAGGTAGCCAAAGTCAAGGTCTAGAGCCTTGTTGGAGAAATCAACAATCATCTCTGGTTTAACTTTGGGGGCCATTGAAATTTGCAGAGAAAGCTTTGAGAGAGTTTGAAGAAAATTTGAGCTAGGGTTTCGAATACTTGGGGAAGAAGTGTTTGTGGGGATCTTAAGACTTGTGAATATTCTAAAAAGAATGTTTGTCAATGAGTTGGTAAGGTCTTGATGCAATTCAAAGGTGAGCAAAAATGGAAATCCAAAATGGACGGCTAGGATTGATTTCAGGGGAGTTGTCCATTTTTGATCCAATGGTCAAAAACCAATGTAACAGTGAAATAACTGTTTTATTCAAAACGTGGGTGGTTTTTTTAATGTTGTTTAAGGCTGGGGGTTTTTCGAGATAGATCATGTCTCAAAAAGTTTAATGCAAACCAGAGTTAAATCTTAGCATTTAATGCATGGAAAGTGACCTTTTGAGTGGGAGACAAATTAAATCCCAGAAAGGTGAAAACTGTATTTCAATGGGACAGATTTCGAAATAGGCATTGATCACCAAAAATAGGTGCTTATCATACCAAAATTTGGTTTGATAGTTAGGACAACTTATCTGACCCTACATGGACAAGTGTCCTGAAAGGCTGTGGACAAGTGTCCTGAATTTCAGGGGACAAGTGTCCTGAAGGGGTAATGTCATCTTTTCTGAGTTTCAGTAGACTTGACCAAGTCTGCTGAAGTTTGAGTTTATTTCCCCCTTAGTCAATGAACTTCTTTGGACTCATTTGTCCAACTTCCCTGGATCAAGAAGACCCAACTCTGCTGATAATTCCAGGAACCTTGCCTCTGCAAGTGGTTTAGTTAGTATATCAGCTTTTTGATGGTCTGTGTGAATTTTCACCAACTTGATATCCTTCTTCTCCACATGATCTCTAATGAAGTGATGCTTGATGTCCACATGTTTGCATCTTGTGTGCAAGACAGGATTTTGTGATATAGCAATGGCACTATTGTTGTCACAGAAAATTGGCACTTCAGTAGAGTTGACTTTGTAGTCTCTGAGTTGTTGTCTTAGCCAAAGAATTTGAGCACAACAACTTCCAGCAGCAACATATTCAGCTTCAGTGGTGGAGGTGGCCACTGTATTCTGTTTCTTGGAGAACCAAGATATGAGTTTGTTGCCCAAGAATTGACAAGTCCCTGAGGTGGACTTTCTGTCAATCCTACATCCTCCATAATCAGCATCTGAGTAGCCAGTTAGCTCAATGTTGTCATCAGCAGGGTACCAAAGGCCTAGATTCTCAGTGCCTTTAAGATGCCTCAAGATCCTCTTTGCAGCCTCAAGGTGGCTTTTCTTAGGATTTGCTTGAAACCTTGCACAAACACCTACTGCAAAGGTGATGTCAGGTCTGCTGGCAGTGAGATAGAGGAGTGATCCAATGATTCCTCTATACTCAGTGAAGTTGGTTGGAACACCACTTTCATCAGGATCCATCTTCCAATTAGCATTCATTGGAATCCTTACTGGCTTGCTTGATGTACACCCAAATTTCTTGATCATTTCTCTGGTGTACTTAGCTTGGTTGATGAAGATTCCTTCTTTTGTTTGCTTGACTTGTAGACCTAAAAAGAAGTTCATCAACCCCATCATAGACATCTCAAACTTGCTTTGCATGAGCTTGGAGAATTTCTCACACAGCTTCTCATTAGGGGATCCAAAAATTATGTCATCTACATAAATTTGGACAAGCAAGATGTCCTCTCCTTCAGAGATTCTGAAGAGAGTTCTGTCCACAGTTCCCTTGGTGAATCCATGATCTAAGTGGAATTGTGACAGTGTGTCATACCAAGCCCTAGGGGCTTGCTTGAGTCCATATAGAGCTTTCTTCAGTCTGTAAACTTGGTTTCCAACTTCAAAACCTGGTGGTTGCTCCACATAAACTTCTTCTTTCAACACTTCATTTAGAAAGGCACTCTTGACATCCATTTGGTACACTTTGAACCTCTTGTGGGCTGCATAGGCTAGGAAGAGTCTTATTGCTTCCAGCCTTGCCACAGGTGCAAATGTCTCATCATAGTCAATGCCTTCATGTTGGCAGTAGCCTTTTGCCACTAGTCTTGCTTTGTTTCTGACAATCACATCATTCTCATTCTTTTTGTTCTTGAATACCCACTTGGTTCCAATAACATCTTGATGTGAAGGTCTATCAACCAGCTCCCATACTTCATTTCTGGTGAATTGGTTGAGTTCTTCCTGCATGGCTGTGATCCAATTTGCATCTTGAAGAGCTTCCTCAATGTCACTTGGTTCTTGTTCTGATAAGAAACAACAGAATAGAGCACTTTCACCATGAAATCTTCTAGTTTTGACTCCAATACTTGGATCACCAAGTATTAGATCAGCAGGATGGTCAGATAACCAAGTCCTTCTTTTTCTGATCTCTTCAGTAGAGTTGTCCTCTACTGAAGGTGAGTCATTTTGATCATAGAATTCAGGATAATTTAATGCAGGATCTAATTCAGGATCATAATCAGGGGTGTTGTCCTCAATGTCAGGGACATTGGCATTTTCAACATTTTGAGTTCCCCCTTGATTATTTGACCCATTAACTACCTCAGCAGGACCTGCTTCTTCATTGGTAGTATTACCTGGATGTGAACTGGGATTGGATCATTCAGTTCACCATTTCCATCAGTGAGGTTTGTCTCAGGAAGGTTGCCTTCAGGGTTGTTGTCCAATGTGAGCTTTTCAGGTAAGTTTGCTTGAACAACATCTATGAATTCAGTGTCTTTGTCTTTTAGGCTTAATCTGGTTGTCCTCTGTGTGATTTCTTCAGGTTCCAAGTGATCATTCCTGATCTCAAATATAGATTCATCAAACACAACATGAGGGGTTTCTTCCACAATAAGGGTTTTCTTGTTGTAGACTCTGAAAGCTCTACTGATTTGAGAGTATCCAAGGAATACTCCCTCATCAGCTTTGCTGTCAAAAGCTTTCAATTGTTCTTTCCCATTATTGTGAATGAAACATTTACAACCAAATATATGAAAATATGACACTTTAGGCATTCTTCCTTTCCAGAGTTCATAGGGGGTTTTGCCTTGCCCCTTAATAATCAAACATCTATTTTGAGTATGGCATGCAGTGTTTATAGCTTCAGCCCAAAACCTCTTAGGTAATTTTGAATCAGCAATTAGAGTTCTAGCAGCTTCTTTTAAAGTTCTATTTCTTCTTTCTGCAACTCCATTCTGTTGGGGAGTTCTAGCTGCTGAGGTTTCATGAGCTATTCCATTAGATGTACAATACTCATTGATGTATGAGTTAATGAACTCTGTGCCTTTATCAGATCTTATCTTGATAATGTTAAGGCTTTTCTCATTTGACAATCTCTTAAGACGTTCAGGCAGTTTGACTTGAGTTTCCTTCTTATTAAGGAGAAATACTACCCATGTGAACCTAGAGAAGTCATCTACTACCACCAATGTGTATTTTCTACCATTTATGCTTGAAGGGGTAATTGGTCCAAACAAATCCATATGTAGAAGTTCAAGTACCCTTTCAGTGGAGATGACTGGTTTACCTTTGAATGAGGCTTTAATCTGTTTTCCTTCTTGACATGGCTTACACACATGTTCTTTAATGAAAACCTCATTAGGCAGTCCTTTAACTAATGCATTTCTAGCAAGTTTATTCATAGATTTGAAGTTCAGGTGGTTTAGCCTCTTGTGCCATAACCAACTTTGTTCACTAGAACTTTTAGCAATAAAACATGCAGCATCAGTAGATTTGTCCCAGTCTGCAAAATACACATTTCCTTTCCTAGTTCCAGTCAATAGAATTTGTTGAGTCTTATCTTTGATTAGACATTTTCCACTTGAGAACTCAACATTAAAATCTTTATCACAGAATTGACTGATACTTAGGAGATTATATTTGAGACCAGCTACATAAGATACATTGGTTACTTTGATGTTACCAATCATCAAAGTACCATAACCTTTTGTTGTTGCTTGTGAGCTGTCTCCAAAGGTGACATTTGGGCCTTCTTTTTCAATGAAGTCAGTGAGGAGTTCCTTATTTCCAGTCATGTGCCTTGAGCATCCACTGTCAAGGTACCATGCTGTCTTTTTGTTCATGCTCCTCTTCTTGTGGCCCAATGGTACCTGCATTTAGATAGGTTTAGGTACCCTTTGAGTTTTGGGTCCTGAGAGGTTAGCTGTACCTTTGGGAACCCAAACTTGCCTAATAACCCTGATTGATTCAAGGTGGCTAAGTTGATTTCCTTGTGCATCAACATACACTGTCTTTCCCTTAAATGCCTTTGGGAAAGTATGTGTGAATGTGTTAACTCTGTAAGTTTCAGGGGAGTTGTCAATTCTCCTGAACTTATGAGTTCTTTGTGCAACTTGATGAAATCTTTGAGGAAAGGCCTTTTTATGACCATTACCCTTTGGCATGAAGGGTTTTGGTTGTCTCATTTTATTCTGCCTTTGAGGATAGTTGTCCTTAGGTCTATTCAGCTGAGGCTTTCTCAGATGAGTTGGCCTAGGCTGATTATACCTTGGATAACTCCTCTGAACATTGTTCAGGAGAGTTGCCCTTCCATTGGGTCTACTCTGCTGACCAACATTCCTCTTGTGTTCAGGAGCCTTGGCCTTTTCCAAGGGTTTGGGTCTAGTCTTCTGAAACACTTGAGTAGGCATTTCATTCAATTTGCCCTTTCCTTTGTTCAGTGGCTGAATTATTTCATTTTCAGCTTGTTGTGCCACTGATTTAACAAAGATTTTCTTAGTGTTACTTGTAGAAGCAACACTAAGACAAGGTGAAGATTCAAATGGATCAAAACCTAATCCACTTCTTTGAGCCATAGGTCTTTGATAACTCTGAATTTCCTCTATTGCTCTAGAGGATTTCTTCAGAGCAGACATCTTTAATTTTAGGCTCTCTTCACTTGATTTAAGAATATCATATTCATGTGAGAGGTTTTCAAATTTGGCATTGAGAATTTTAAGTTCAAAATCTTTTCTCTTCTGAGAGAGAAGTTGATCATCAATCTCCTTTTGTTGGTCAACTATCCTGAGATTTGCTTCCTCAAGCTCTCTCAAGACTTGTTGATACAACTCAGTAGACTTGACATCAACAACTACCTCAGAGTTTTTGGCAAGTTCAATGGCCAATCTTTCATTTTCTCTCACACAGTTATCATGAAATTCTTGTAACAAAGTGAAGTCTTCCATCAGCTTTCCAAGGGAAAGCTTCAAGTTGACCTCACTATTGTTCTGTGAGATGAATGATGGTGAACTAGAAGTAGAGGATACCTCATCATCCTCAAGAGCCATGTTGCAAACATCATCATCATCTTCACTGTTGGAGAATAGTCCATCAGAAGAGTTGAAGCTCTCAGCACTATCAGATTCTTCACCAGCCATCATGGCCTTTCTATTGGTGAACTTTCTGTCTCTTTTAGCTTGCCTTTCTCTTCTTTCTTTAGAGCTCAATTCAGGGCAGTCATACTGAAAGTGCCCTTTCTTTTTGCAATTATAGCACAGGTCTTCATCATCATCCTTCTTGGATTCTTCTCTTCTCTTAGATGAAGAAGGATCAGCTCTACTGGATCTTCTCCTATCAGAGGACTTGTCCTCTGATCTTTTCTCTTCAGGCTTTTTGTCCTTAGCCTGATCTTCAGGGGAGTTGTATCTTCTCCTGAATTTGTTGTCTTGGTAGAATTTCTTGTATCTACCAAACCTTGTGTTGAGATTGTCAAACCTTCTAGCCATCAAGGCTAGTTCTTCCTTCATTTCAGTCTTAGAGACTGTCTTTGATGATCTGGGAGTGGGTTGCATTTCAGGTTCAGCAACTTTGGCTTTGAATGCCACTCCCTTAGTAGGATTTGAAAGTTCCTCAACAGGTTTTCTTCTATTGAGGTCAAACTCATAGGCTTTGAGTTCTGAGAATATTTGTGGCATGGGCATGGTGGAGAGATCTTTGGTATTCTGCATCATTACAGCATAGACATCCCACTTTTGGGTGAGACTTCTCAGGATTTTCAATCCAACCTCTCTCTTGGTGTAGATCTTGCCCAATGAGTTAATCTCATTCATCACATCAGTGAATCTACCAGCAAATTTGTCAATGGTCTCATCAGTCTCCATTGAAAATTGTTCAAACTTCTGCACAACAACTTGGAGCTTGTTCTCCTTGATCTTTTCAGTGCCCTCACACATTTCAGCAAGGGTATCCCAAATTTCTTTGGCTGTGGTGCAGTGGTAGACTCTACCCATAACTGCATCTGGAATTGTTTGATAGAGGGTGTTCATGGCAAGATAATTCAAATTATCTTTCCTCTTTTCATCAGCAGTGAAGTCATCCTCATCTTTGGGAATCAATTCTCTTATATCTGCTCTTTGCTCATCTGTCAATCTGGGGTTAGTTTGAGTAAACACAAAAGGTCCTCTTGTGATTACTCTAAGCATATCAGTGTGAAGAGATGCAAGATGAGCCCTCATTCTAATTTTCCAGAAATCATAATTGTCTATGGAAAACATGGGCAGTTTGTGATGAGAAATGTGGTTGACTGGATTTGTGGCCATATTGTCCAATCCTTGAACAGCAGGTGGAGGAACAGCATTGTTGTTGGCCATATTTCAATAATAATCAGTCAGTCAATAAGTGATGGATTTCAGATAGAGATCAGTTCAGTGACCACACCAAATATGTGAGTTTTGAAAATCAAGATGGATTTTCAGAAGCAGTGGTCTTTGAACCCCTGCTCTGATACCACTTGTTGGTCCTGAAATGAGTATATAACAAGTGTATGGGGGGGGGGGGAATACACTTGTATGCAATTCTTTTCAACTTTGATCAAACCAGAGCTCAGCAAGGTTGTCTTGGACAACTCTGCTGAAGATAATTAACTCTTCTAAGATAATCAATCTACTAAGTACTATTGAGTACTTAGTTGAATAACTATCTAAAGGAGTTATATGTGCGGAATAGTGGTTGGCCCTTTAAGTTTAGACTCCTTAAGATTCTGAAATCACTTTGTCAATCCAAAACAGTCCAGTTAAGTTTCAGGGAACTTGTCCAAATCAGTTTTGCACAGTCTTTAAATAGATATCTTTGAAAGATCAGTTTTGTGTGCAGTGTTGAATGAATGTAAGTACTTGTAAGGTAAATCAACACAGGAGATTTATAGTGGTTCAGAGACTCAAGCTCCTACATCCACTTTCCCTGATTTAACAGGATAATTCCTTCTCTCTTGGAATTAACTTGTTTTATAGTGCCAAGGTGCACTTGATCAAGAACACCACTCCTTGGTGAATTGATCCCTAGGATGTCTAGAGTCCTAGTACCCTCTTCTCAACTCAGAACTGAACTGTTCTTCTCTCAACAGTCAGCTCCTACCACTTCTACTACAACAACCTTCTCACTTTCTCACTTGAAAGGGGTAAGGATTGAAGTAAGGTTCCAACTAATGAGATATCCTTTACAATGAAGATCAAGGTATAAGGATAGGATATCTCTCTAAGCTTTGTATGGATATACAATGATGTACAGCTTAGAAGAAGTGTATGAAGACTAAGATAGTCTTTGAAAGCTTTGAAAGCACTCTAGCTTGTAAGAACTTAAGGTTGGATGTGCTTTGTTGAGGTTCTAGTTGGATGCATTCAAATGGTCTTCACACTTCTGTATTTATAGACAAATGAAGGATTTGCCCGTTGGAGAGGCAGCCTCCAATGTCCATAAATGTCTTCTTTTAGTTCTTCAAACTGGAAGACAGATTCTTGATAGTGACATGTCCTCATTTGGGTAATAAACGGCTTGTAAGACTTTGTCTTCATTCTCCAGCACTTTTCCCAATGTTTGACTTCTTGTTAGGACTTGGACATGGCTTCTGAAGGTTGATCCAATGATAGGACAACATTCCTTATCAAGTGGACAACTCTTCTTATCACTATCAGCAGTCTTGCTTATCAGCAAGGTTGGCTTGCTCTTCTTCAGATGACTTGGCTCTTTCCCTTTATTTCACTTCACAGTGATCTTAGCATGTTGCATTGCATTTCTTTAGGGTATGGTTGTCTCTAAATCTTCAGCATAGTTGACCTTCAACCTTTAGAGCATCTGTTCTGATTTACTCATGCTGAGATAACTTTTCTGGACAACTCTTCTGATCAGCATATTTGGTCTTTTAGCATCAAAGCACTTATCACATAGATTTGGCTTCTCTGGACAACTCTCCTGATCAAAACCTTTGAGTAGTCTTGTCCTTTTGAGCTAGGTAAACTTGTTCTTGCATATGGCTAGCTTCTTTGGACAACTCTCCTGATCAGAGTCATTAAGCTTGTCTTTTGATTTTACCAGTCTTGCATATGGACAGCTTCTCTGGACAACTCTCCTGATCAGAGCATCTTATTGGACTTGTCCTTTTGAGCTTTACCAGTCTTGCATATGGACAGCTTCTCTGGACAACTCTCCTGATCAGAGCATCTTATTGGACTTGTCCTTTTGAGCTTTACAATCTTGTTTTTGCATAAGGACATCTTCTCTGGACAACTCTCCTGATCAGAGCATTTGATGTTTCATAGAGTGTCCTTGATCATAAGTGATAGTTCCAGAATTTGAGCCTTGAGGGGACTTGATCTTGGTCATCTTCAAAGCATAGGTTCCCCCTCAAATTGTGCATCTAATTGTTTAAGAGCTGCCTAACATTTCAGCTTCTCATCTAGCCTTATGCTATGTGTTCTAACATTTTTAGAACACTATCAATTTGACTTAGGCATGTCTCAGGGGGTTTTGGTATTTAATCAAAACATGTATCATTTTATTCCCAACAATAGAGACAATGTTGTATCTAAGAACGTTGCCTTCAAATCTAGTTCGTCTAAGAGTTCTAGAATTAGCAAGTCTAAGTCTAAAACTAAGTCTGCTTCTGTGAAAGACGAGTTAGATACTGATCTAAGTCTGAAGGATCAGGTGAACCTTATGGTTAGAAAGTTTGATAGGCTGAATAAACGTTTCGGTAGATATAAGAAGTTCTATAGAGATCATAAAGGGTCTGCTTCTAAGAACTCGTCTGAGACCAGACGAGACCGAAACTCGTCCGAAAGGAGAGACGAAGTCTCGAAAGGTAATAGACGTGATAGAGAGTCTGATGATAGGAAGATTACGCGTTCTGATAGACGTGATAAGCGAAGGGATAACTCTCCTATTAAAAAGGCTACTAATGATCTCTTATGATATAACTGTGAGAAACCAGGTCACTACATTTATGAATGTCCAGACCTGAGCACTGATGATCGTTAAGAACGCAAAACACGAAGGGAAAGAAGATATAATCGTGGCAAGAAGGCAATGATGGCCAATGATGACTCTGATTCAGATTCAGACGAGTTGCCATCGTCCTCATCTAGCTACCCGTCTGATCGAGATCACGATGAAGCTTTCATAGTAGATGATGGCCTATGCTGCATGGCTAAAATTGACCAAGAGGTATCATCTGCTACTTCTTTTCAATCTTGTGATGAATCGGATTCTGATGAAAGTGATACTGTCAGTAGTGAAGTAGGGAGTAGTCTTCATCACTCTACTAGTGCGATTGAAGACGACCTCCTACTTGCTAATCAGGCATTCATTGAAGTCAGCGACGAGAACATTGCATTAAAACAGGAAATCATTGATCTTAAGGAAGCTCAGTCTAAAGTAGATCCTAATGTAACAGTCCTAAATGAACGCTTGACTGAAGAGTTAAGCCAACTCAAAGAAAAGTGTGCATTGACAGACAGGTTATATCAAGACCTACTTAAGACAAATGCAACTGAGAGAAATGAATTCAATGCTTTAAAGAGCAAGTGCAATAGACTTGAAGAACGCAATAAGTTCTTAGAAATTGAGGTTGTCACTCTAGACCTTAAACTTACTGACCTGGTTAACTCTTCTAAGATTAACCTTGAATTGTCAGATAGGTATAGGGCTCCAGCTGACAAGACTGGTATAGATGCAGAATCAACTAGCTCGTCTACTCGAGTTATTAAGAACCCTACTGCTTTCGTCTCAAGTACTAATGATAAAGGAAAAGGACCAATGATATACGATATTGGAACTCCATCTGAAGGCACTGTACCTAAACAGACTCGAGTTAACACTCCGACTACCAAGAGAGGTAAGAAGAATGTTAACAACAAGCCTGTTCCGTTTAGAACTAGTCAACAAAGGACCACTAATCGTGGACGACCCAATCAGGTCAGATACAAGGATTGGTATCCTGAGGAGACGAGTACTAGACAAGTACGGACTAGACGACAAGAGTCTAAACCTCCTTTCATAAGGCAGTCTCAGCTCTATTCGTCTAGGCCCAGAGAGGTTGCTCCAAAATATCGTACACAACCAGTCCTATACCCTCCACCTTTGTCATATGATATCATAAGTGAGGAAAGACCCAAACGCGTCTATAAACCGTATGGACCTAATGCATATAAGCCCTATTCTGACTATCATAGACCAGTGCCTGCTCAAGTAGAGATTAAGGCGAAAGGCTATCTCAAACGAGTAGACCCAAAATCAAATGATAGGCCAGATAAGGACAGCAAGGTCTTATTTTGTAACAAATATGGCAGGAAGATTAAGAGATCAAACTTGTTCAAGACTCCAATGTATATTTGGATTCCTTTGAACTCGACTAACCCCCCAGGACCCCAATAAACTAGTGGGTACCTAAATTATTGAATATCTTCATTGCAGGGTCGACTCGACTTGTATAAGAAGGGTGGCTCAGTAGGAGAAACTTGGTACATTGATAGTGGTTGTTCGCACCACATGACTGGTACTAAGGGTCTGTTGGGATATGAATTCTGTAAACAATGTTCTAATTGATGATTATATGTTTTGATGGCCAAAAGCAATTTGAAGTTAATGATATATGTGATTATATGTTATTCTAACTGAGTTATATGATTTAAGTTTACTGATCTTAGTATTTTACTAATCTGATATATGAACTGTTTAAGAACTAAGCTGATGAATGAATTGTATAGACAGCTTATAGTATAGGATTTAGATATACTCATCTGTATATAGTTCAGTTGATGTATAGATAAGTTTTATATTTGTAAAGTTGTATTCTATTGTATTTCAGCATTGTAATAGTTAGAACAGTTGATTAGTTTGAAGTCAGAAGACTAAAGATGACTAAGAAGACTACTTCTGAGATTGAAGAAATCAAGTGAAGTATTTTTTAAGGAAGCTGAATAGTTTTGAAGAACTGTGCTGATTGACCAAGAGCAGTAAAACTAAGAAGAGTAGTTTACTGTGCTGAGTTGGTTTATTTGAAGAATAAGTTTGGATGACTTATCTGAAGCGTAACTGAAGATTTATTTGAAGATATGCTGACTTGTAAAGATAAGATAAGTTGGTTACAAAAAGAAGGAAGTTACAAAACAAGAAACGGTTATGAGTTAGTTGAGAGTTAGTTCACAAACTGCTAAATGTCTTACTATTGCTTATAAATACCGTGTGATCTTCTACTTGAAAAGACTACTGAAACTACTACAACTCAAAGTATTCAAGAGCAATCAAGAAGCATTCAAGTATTCAAGCACTCACAGAGTTGAAGATCAAGAACTGAAGAGAAGCCACATAACTGAAGAGAAGAATCAAAGGTTATTACTAGAGAAGTTTAACTTTTCATTTTAAGTTTGTATTGTTGTAAACAAGTGTGCTAGTTACTTGTGAAATTACTAGTTGATCGAAGATATACCTGGTGGTATAATCGACAAGATCGAAGTCTTAATCTTGGGACTATAAACAACAAGTAATCAAGAAGAAAAGAGTAATAAAACATCGCAACTGGAGTTGTGAGAGTGGATGTAGACATTTGTCGAACCACTATAAAATCTTGTGTTCTATACTGTTTGTTTTGATTATCTGTTGATATATTTGTTGAACAAGAACTGTAAGTTTTCTAAAGAAAAGTTGAGTATAAAAGCTAACTGTTAAGTACTGAGCTGATTTTAAGAACAGTACTGTACAGAACACATTTCCGCACTTAAACTCTGATATTTTGATAGAATTTGAAAAGTCTATTCACCCCTCCCCTCTAGACTTTTTCTTAGCTTACTCAATCTTAACTCAACTTTTGGGACCAACAGGGTCTTCTATCGAGTTACCACGAGCAAGAAGGACCCAAAGTGATATTCGGTGATAGCTCCACTGCTATAACGAAAGGCTTTGGTTACATCAGGAATGGAGACGTAGAGATACAGGACGTATCCTACGTAGAAGGTTTGAAATATAATTTACTATCTGTTTCTCAATTCTGTGACTGTGGTTATAAAGTGCAGTTTAAAAGCCGAAAGTGCGAGATCATAGACAAGAGGACGCACACAATCCTACTCGTCGACGTAAGACAAGGTAGTGTATATATTGTGAATTGGAATAGCTGTCCGCGGGACACTTGTCTTCTTACTAAGAACCCTAAAGAGCTTGGTTGGCTTTGGCATAGACGCCTCTGTCACATGAACTTTAAGGTAATTAATAAGATAGCAAGAGATTACCTAGTGGAAGGTTTACCCAACGAAGTTTATTACAAATCACATGTATGCAATGCTTGTAAAAAAGGTAAACAGGTAAAAGGATCTTTTAAGTCAATTCCTACTCTCTCAACAAGTAGAGTCCTAGAACTACTACATATGGATCTTCATGGTCCGATAACTCCTCCAACCTTGAATGGTAGAAGGTACACACTTGTTGTCGTAGACGACTATTCTAAGTTTACTTGGGTAGTCTTTCTACACAAGAAGAGTGATACACAAACTCTTCTACCTGATCTGTTGAAGAAGTTACAAGTTGAGAAGAACCAGTCTATTGTCAAGATTCGTAGTGATAAAGGAACTGAGTTCATTAATTGTTATATCAAAGACTTTTGTGCTAAACGTGGTATCCAGCACCTTACTAGTGCAACTAGGATACCACAACAGAATGGTGTAGTAGAAAGAAGGAATCGAACTCTCAAAGAAGCCTGTAGAACCATGATAGCCGAGTACAACACACCTCAAAAGTTTTGGGCTGAAGCTATCAACACTGCATACCACACTCAGAACAGAAGTGCGATCAACAAGGCGTTAGGCAAGACATTCTATGAGGTTTGGAAAGGTAGAAAACCCAGAATTTTATATTTCCATATATTTGGTTGTAAGTGTTTCATCCATAACAATGGAAAGAGCAAGTTGAATGCTTTCGATGCTAAAGCAGACGAGGGGATATTCTTAGGATACTCCTCGACTAGAAAAGCATTTAGGGTATTCAACTACTCAACCCTTTGTGTGGAAGAAACACCACATGTGGTTTTCGATGAATCTCGACAGGACTCGTCTGCCGACAAGATCAGTGAGAAGGTGATTGATCTATCGATCGAATCTGACAAAGAATCAGAGGTATATGAATCCGTTCAAGCCTACAATCCATTCATGAAAGCTCTCGAGTCTGATGACAAAGAGAAGGTAAGTGCTCAAGGTAAGTCTACTAGACCAGTTGACATGCCTGCTCTAGTTGACTCGTCTACTCCTGATAAATCTGTTGATACGAATGATGTTGAAATGCATGATGCAATACCTGATGTAGATGATGATAGTATTCCTGGTAAGACTAGAAAGACATGGAAATTTGCGCATGATACTGAGAATATCATTGGTGACTCTACTATTGGTGTAAAGACTAGACGACAACTCTTTGAGTCGCAAGAACAGCCTAGTCCATCTATGTTTTGCTGGTGTTGTTTCCTTTCTTCTATCGAGCCTACCACTGTTAAAGAAGCATTGGCTGATAGTAATTGGATCATCGCTATGCAAGACGAGTTGAACCAGTTTGTTCGAAACGACGTCTGGGAACTTGTCGATAGGCCGGAACATCATAATGTAGTTGGCACTCGATGGATTTTCAAAAACAAGAAAGATGAGAATGATGTAGTCGTTAGGAATAAGGCTAGACTAGTAGCCCAAGGCTATTCACAAGCTGAAGGCATAGACTATGATGAAACGTATGCTCCTGTTGCTAGACTAGAAGCCATTCGATTGTTCCTTGCATATGCTGCCTATATGAAGTTTACTGTATATCAAATGGATGTTAAAAGTGCATTTCTTAACGGTATTCTTGCGGAAGAAGTGTATGTTGAACAACCTCCAGGTTTCGAAGTAAAAGGCAACCAGGTGTACAGATTAAAGAAAGCCTTATACGGACTAAAGCAAGCTCCAAGAGCATGGTATGATACTCTCTCTATCTCTTTCTATTAGAAAATGGTTTTACTAAGGGCAAGGTCGATAGAACCTTGTTCAGTAGACAAGAAGGGAAAGACATTTTACTCGTCCAAATTTACGTAGATGACATCATTTTTGGTTCACCTAACAAAAAGCTGAGTGAAAGTTTCTCAACACTCATGCAAAGTAAATTTGAGATGTCCATGATGGGTGAAATGAATTACTTTCTTGGTCTTCAAGTAAAACAGACCCCTGAAGGGATTTTCATAAATCAAGCAAAGTATACTAGAAATCTTCTAGACAAGTATGGTATTAAGACATGCAAGTCTACTGGCGTACCTATGCTACCTACCTACAGGATGGATCCAGACGAACATGGTAAGTGTGCTGATCAAACATATTATCGTGGTCTTATTGGTTCATTACTGTACTTGACTGCTAGTAGACCTGATATTGCATTCTCTGTTGACGTATGTGCTCGATTTCAAGCCAATCCAAAAGAGAGTCATATGGAAACCACTAAACGGATACTGAAATATTTGAAAGGAACCATCAATCGTGGTATATGGTATCCTTCAAATGATGATTTATCTCTAAGTGGCTACACAGATTCTGATTTTGGTGGCTGTAGAATAGATAGGAAATCTACATCTGGTTCTTGTCAATTCTTAGGCACAAAACTCATTTCATGGTTTTCGAAAAAGTAGACTAGTGTGGCTACCTCTACTACCGAAGCCGAGTACATGGCTGCTGGTAGCTGCTGTAGTCAACTACTTTGGCTTATGCAACAGCTTAGAGATTACAACATATATGAATCAAATGTTCCTATTTTCTGTGATAGTAATAGTGTCATTGCCATTACACAAAATCCTATTTTGCACACACGATGTAAGCATGTTGATGTGAAACATCATTTCATACGTGATCATGTAGAAAAGAAGGATATTCGCATGGAAAAGATTCATACTGATTTTCAAAGAGCTGATATTTTCACAAAACCATTACATGAGGCTCGTTTTCGTGAATTATGCATTAGTCTAGGACTAATTGATCTAGACCCTACTTTCCTATAGATATGTACTAACCAGACAGGTACATCAAAGAAATAAGGAGGCAAGATCACTAAGACAGAGCACTCGTCTACTCGCTCAACAGACAGGTATGCAAGGTCAGACAAGATGACCAAACAACCCGATGAGAAAGCTGGTAAAGCTGAGGGTAACACTAAGGGAATAAACATTTAATGGGGAATCTATGATTTCTTAAATATCCTTATGATTGACTCTTAAGTTTGTTAAAAGTCATCTTGTTCGAAACCTTGACTATTGCTTTAGATTGATATTCATCTTAATTATTCTACTCTACTTGTACCTATACTCATACATCGCACAAGATAAGATAGGTACATGAAGTCGTTCGACGTTCGGAATAGACAAGCACAGTCGAAGGGGGAACTCGTCTGGTGCACATTAGTCTACTCGTCTGTTCTGGATAGACTCGAACAAACAAGATAAGTGTTCCTATGATTCAAAATACTCTAAGTGTTTAATCAGTTCGAATTAAGGATATTATTGTAATTTGATAATGTGAAAATTGAAAAATCTAGAATTGGATTTATACACTCCCATTTAATGAGGTGTATACACCCAGTTTGCGCCACACTCTACTACACTAGGTCAGATGAGTACACCCTTCTGTCCTAACCAATAGAAGAGGCGGATTCCAAAATTTACAATATGAAATCACATAATATTCTCGATTTACCTTATTGGAAACATATTTCATCTCGTCATCATTTGGATGCCATGCACATAGAGAAAAATGTTTGTGATAGTGTGGTTGGGACTTTGTTAGACATACTTGGAAAAACGAAGGATCATCTTAATGCTCGATTAGATCTAAAAGATATTGGGATTAGAACATCACTACACCCTATGGAGTCTGTTGACAAGCGTCATATTTTGTTGCCTATGGCTTCTTTTTCGATGACGAAGAGGGAGAAAACATTGTTCTGTGAGGTATTGAAGAATGCAAAACTACCACAAGGGTGTGCATCAAATATTGCACGGTGTGTACATATGTAGGAGAGAAAAATATCAGGTAACAAAAGTCACGATGCACACATTTTAATGCAGTATTTACTTCAAGTTGTTGTTAGAAAAACTCTACCTAAGCATGTGGCTCTTGCTTTGATAAGACTATGTACCTTTTTTTAGATGTATATGCAATAGAGTTATCAATCCACAAGATGGAGGCAAGCTCAACAACATAGCCAAGAATTTATGGTTTGGTTTAAAGAAAAAGTAGAGTCCGATCAAGTTCCTGATCATATTAAATGGTTGTCCATAGGTCCTTCTTGTGCTGCAAGAAGATATATAGGTTACTTTATTAATGGCTATAGGTTCTACACAAGAAAACGTGATGCAAGATGAAAAACACAAAATAGTGGAGTCACTTTGACTGCATTAACTAAAAGTTTTGCTAGTATTAAGGACCATAATCCCATTCAGAATACTCTCACTTATTATGGGGCTATAAATGAGATCATTGAGCCAGACTATTGGGGTTCTTTTAGCGTCGTCTAATTCAAATGTGATTGGTTTCACGTGGAAAATGATATGTATGGTCTCACATGTGTTAATTTTAAAAAGTTGTGTTATGCCGATGATCCTTTCATCTTGGCATCACAGGTGCATCAAGTCTTCTATGTGAAAGACCCTATTGAAGATGGTTTGCATTACATAATTAACAAGTTACCGAAAGATTTTTTAAATATTGAAGAGCAGATGGAGGATGCATATTTGGTCGAACCTTGTGATGATGATGATGATAGAATAGCAGACATTGTTTATGATGATGATGATGCTACCGAGTGGTGTAGAGAAGGCGGTCCTCATACTGTGGTTGAGATGCATCAGAACGAAGTAACTAAAGAAACACTTATTGACACACATGAAAACAATTCAAATATGGATGATACATATTCTGAATGGATGAACTCTTGATTTAGATCTAAGGTAATGATATTAGAATTTATTTCTTAAATTTTGTTTGAATTTCTGTTATCTATACTATTTGTTATTGCATTTGGCAAATTTTCTTGAAAGCCACATTAATCTATCATTTGCTTCATTCATAGAGTGGTTTCAAAAATTAATTCCATATGTTGTTGTAATTTAAGTGAATTATATGTCATGTGAACTGCTTTTCTACAGCTTCATTTTTATGCATTGAATGTGGTTTAAGTTTATGTATTGTGTTTTGTTCAATTAAAAGGTTATGTGGTCAAAACACTCTCTAAAAGGTTCTTCCATTACCTCCATAGTTATCAGTCAAGCATGAGAAAGAAGATAGATCTGAACTGTACTCTTTCTTTTCTTCCTTATCTTCCAAAGCATATAACATTCGAAATTAGAGTAGGATGTTGGCTGTTTTTATCTTGAGATTCATTCATTGATTATGGAAATATATGTATATCTATTACTATCTATATAAAGAGGTTTTATTTGCCAAATATTTGCAATTATACTTATCTCAAATGGAAGGGGAGATCCAGGGATTATATATCTTAGTTAAATGTATTTGTTTTGGGAAACTAAATGGACAGGGGAGTTGTTTTGTGTAACTTACTTTTATTTTCTCTTATTTTCCATGTTTCTGGAGTTATTTCAAGCTCTGTTCGTTATGTGGTATTACTCATACCCATTCTTATCTTTGTACTTTGAAATTCTATATTAATACCATTGTCTTGACCGATAAAAAAAAAAAGTACTTCATATTATAAACAAGCATCTTTCTAATAAAATTTTGTTTTGTACCAAGTATTTACTTCTACCGTAGAAAGTGTTCTAATTGTTTGAGATGATGGCCTTATTAGACATTATGGTAGTGATGCGGCTAAAATATGTCATCTCCCGAGAGAGTGACACGTGGATATAAGACGAATTAACCTCGTTTGCTATGAATGATTGTTTTACAAAGGGGATTAATACACTCTCGATGGTAAGGAGAGAAGTAGGCCCAAACCCAAGCCTCGGCTTACATCTCTAGCCCAAATATCCTTGGCCCAAGTATCTCTGTCCCAAGAAAGAGATTGATTAGATTGAGTCTTGGTCAAAGAGGCCCAAAGAAGACGAGGATAGAGGAAGTTGGAGAGTGGTACTGGTACCGAAGATCTAGGAAAGGGGGGCCAACCATGTGACCGAGTCTGGAGGGAACAGTTGAGAGAGAGGGGGAAGAAAGATTACCCCTCTTCCAGGGTAAGCGGCGAGGTACATAAAGAAGTTTTACATACTATTTTGACATACACATTCTTTCATAAAATATACAGAGAATGCCTTGAAACCATACAATTGTTGCGAGAACTATCCCTCGATTTATAGGGAAGTTCCTCTTTGATTGTCCGGAGAACATATCTGACTTGAGCGTCGGAGATTCCCCGCCGGAACCCCTTCCGGCGTGTTTTTGCAGGTTCTTTGGAGCTGAAGAGAGGATTTCTCGTAGGAAGGCTTGCTCAGAAGTGACGATTCATACACGAAGAGGTCTTAATCGGGACCGGGAGATTCGTTATCATATCTCGTTACTTTTCGACGCAACAGGTAGTTTTACTTTCCTATTGCTCAATTTTTCTATTGTTAAATAACTCCCACTTTTTTTTTTTTGTTAAATAACATCCACTTTAAAATTTGTCCAATAAGTAAATATCAGATTGAGTGAAGGGTGAATGGAGTATATTTTATTTGCTTGGGTTTAATTCTCTACTTTTGTGACATTTATTACTAGAAAAAAAAACTCGTGTTAGACCGTTTCACAGTGAGATAGTTCACAAATTAACATAAATTAACACTCGTCTCTTTTAAAGTGTTAAAGTGTCATGCTCAAATGATACTTCGTTTCACTGTAAGACGGTCTTACACAAGACTTCCTTGTATATTTTGATTACTATTAAAATTGAAGAATTAGTCGCACATCTCAATTTTTAGATTATTTATCAATTTGGGTATTCAATTTTAAAATTTCTTAACATAACGGCATTCCACAATTGATTAAATCGAAATCTCAAATCTTCAAAGCCTTAAATTGAAATCTTTCCCAAATGAAATCAAACACAGCCCTCTAAAATTAGTTGCACTCCTCAGCCTAAAATTAGACCTTGTATAAAAAATTTCCTACATAATATTTCTATAAATTTTTAGTTTTCTAAAAGAGTTAAGAACTTGTTATCTGACCTTATACAAGAAAATACATTTCTTGTAACGAATTTATAAGTAACCAATATTTAAATGGTTACAAAAAGTTGATTTATTGTAACGAAAATATAATTTTGATACAAAAATCATATTTTAAATAACTACTCCCTCCGTCCACCAAAAGTATGCTCATTTATTTTTTTGGTTTTACAAAAAACATGCTTATTTCATTTAAATAATTCACTTTTGAATATTTTTTCTACTTTACTAACAAGATTGAGTATCTACCAAATATATTATTTACTCATTATCCTAAATATATTCTTTATAATTAAAATATGATTTTTTAAAAAACATATATAAAAAAAAGTGAGCACACTTTTAGTGGACAGATGGAATATAAGTTATTGTCGTTACAAATAGTAAAAAGTTAGTTAAAATAATAATTGACTTCTTATTTTGTTTTATTCATTTATTTTAAAAAAATGTAATTTAAAGTCATATGTTAACACATAAATGCCTTCTCATTTTATCTTTTTTAATATTTTTGAAAACATACTGTAAATTAAATTTGATTGCTTCAAAATTACATCATACATATCTATTTATTTATATATTAATTATACCACCAATTATCTCTATTTTTAAGCTAATATATATATATATATTAAGAATATGTTTTATTCATTGATTTGAGGCTTATAATAGTACTTTGAATATGTAACTTTATTTTTTTGACCTTGACTTTGAGTATGTAAATTAGATTTTAAAAAGGCGGTTTAGTCTAAAAGAATTTGAGAAACGCGGGTAAGATGGAGAGAATCCTAAATTCATAATTTTACTTCACAAGAAAATCTAAATTCCTAAATTCACAAAAATACCTAAAACGTTGATTGATTTCGTAGTTACTCCAACAATGACCCTTTCTTGGCGACGCCCCCATCCTCTGTCGAGTTAATCGCGTCCACCACAATCTTCGCACCGACTTCCACAGTGCAATTGTCAATGCCAAGGGTTTTCAGCCACAATAGAGCTTCATAGAATTCCATGGCTTCACCAATAGCAACGTTGACCTGTCCCAATTGTAACAATGACTTTCTCCACACTATATGTCCAAGGTCGTTCCACAACACTAAGCCCCATCCCGTTTGATTGGTGTCTTGGAAAAAGGGGCATCATTGTTTAGTTTGTGGAGCCCCGAGGCAGGAGCATGTCAGTCGCTGCATCGTGCAATCAGCCTCGCCGTCAGCCCCCCATTAATTGCAACCTAATCTTAACTTTAGAATTTTGATAAATAAAATCTCATTTTAACATTTTTTTTACAATTCAAGGTAACATCAAAATACTTCTTCACCGTGAACGACGTGCCAACCTACTCAAATTCTTTTGACAATGTCTTCATGTACATGGCCGAAGCTATAACGTTACACACCTAATTAATGTGAATCCTTATTTTCCAATCAAAAAATCTAGTCAAGTACTAAATTGAAATCTTTCCAAATCGAAATCAAATGCAACCCTCTGAAATCTCGTCTCGTTGTATCCCATCTACAATCATTCTCAAACGGAAATCATTCGCTATCTCTTTATAAATTGAAATATATACCTCACCCAGAATCATTTTATATGTATCTCGTTTAAATATGGAACAACATCATTTAATGTTTTCAGGTAGGATGTCACGTCACGATCATGTTTATTAACTATAAATACTCAAAGATTATCCCCTATACTATTATTAATATGTGATTAAAAGAACACCTCAATTTTATTTTATTTTGGTATAATGTGATCATGTCAAATAAACATTAAAATAAAATAAAATTTGATATGTTATATTTTGAGTTTCTTATAATAAAAGTTTGAAATAAAGACAAAAGAATGACTCTTGAATGGAGATTAAAAAATTGAATCTTAAACTTAGAATAAAATACAAATATTTTAAAATTGAAAATTTAAATTGAAACGAATCATGTTATAAAATTCTTTCTATAGTTTTTACAATAGAGTATTTTAATATTTCTATAGCTTTTACTTTATTTAAAGGTGGGACGGTTTGAAAACTTAAAAATCAAAAGGAATATATGCTAACTTATATTATACATATATTAATATTGATTAAAAAATGTAGTTCTTCCACAAAGTCTGAAAACGAGGGTTTTATTCAACTTCTCCCCAATTCAAGTTCTCTCCAAAACTGTCATGGATGAAGCGGCAAATAACAAAAAAAAAAACGCGCTAATTTTTTTGGGCAAATTAACCGTGCCTCTCCACTGCGCGCACGTACATGTCTTTATTACGCCGATGATCTCATTCTTCCGAATTTGTCAAATGCGGTGCTATTGAAGGTTTGTTTCTCTTCCTCATATTTCAGTATGGTTATTTCTTCAATTAGTTGTAAATTTGTCTTATACATTCGTGTAATTCAATGGTTGTTATTGAATATCATTCAAGAATTTATCTCGTACATTCAATTGATTGCAATTTTTTACAATTTTGATTCTTAATTTTTTTTGGCATATAAACTGTTTGTTGAAAGTCCTGAGTGAATGATTTCCTTGTTTGATTTTATTTTTTCAAACAATAACTCATATTCAAAGTAAATATCCATTTAGTATCGTAATAGTATCACGCTTAATGTCCTACACCTCCCCCTTTACAAAATGTCATTTTCATATGATTCTAAGTTTCCAATAGACTTGAGAAAGGATCTAAAAGATCAATTTCCTGATGTAAAAATACAGATTTTCTGTAGTAAAAAATAGCATTTATACTATCACAAAACTAGTGTAAAAAATATTTTCCTGCTGTTAAAAACCCAGCAATGTTCTGTTTTTCAACCAGCAATGTTCTGTTGTTAAAACCAGCAACTTTCTGTTGATAAAACCAGCAATGTTTTAAGAATAGTTTTCTGTTGTCATATACTCCCTCCGTCCTGTGATTACTTGCACATAGAGTTGCCCACGGTTCAAGAACCGGCGGTTCCGGTTCGGAACCGCCGGTTCGACGGTCCCAAGGAGTATGAACCGGAACCGGACCGTGAAGAATGGAAGGGCGGTTTCGGTTTAGACGATTCCGGTTCCGAAACCGCCGAATCCGGTTTGAGCCAGTTCCGGTTCCGAACCGTTTTATTTTTTTATTTTTTTTTAATTCAGAAAATTGAAGAAATACTCGAAATCTGCATTGCCAAAAAAATTGATTCTGCCATATACTCCATTCCATGTTAGATATATATATATATAAGATAGATACACACATACTCCATGTCTGCAAAATATTTTTTTTGATAGATAGATACATACACATATACAGATATACTCCATAGCGTGGGGCTCAATGACAAGTGTCATTGTTGTACTCTAGCGTGGCCCACAGGCCCCACACACACATATGATACATATTAGTAATATATTATACTCCCATGTTTGCAGCACACAAATATACATACACTACACTCAGATTCACATATAAGGAAGATGCAGTTAACTTACATACATATAAAAAAAAAAATTAAATAGAGGAACCGCCGGTTCAAACCGTGAAACCGGCAGTTCCGAACCGGCGGTCCCAAAACTTGTGAAGGACGAACCGAAACCGGACCGTGAAATTCACGGTTTCGGTTCAAGCTAGCGTCCGGTTTCGGTTCCGACGGTTCCGGTTCCGAACCGTGAACCGCCGGGCTTGAACCGGTTGGGCAACTCTACTTGCACACTTTCCTTATTGGGACTTCCCAAAATTACTTGCACACTCTTAATATGGAAATACCCCCACAAAATTAATAACCTCACAACATCATTTTATTTTCAAATTTGCCACTCTTTTTTTCCATATTTCACTTTACACGTCATCAAATCCACTTTTCTTAAACAACGTGCCGATCAAACTATGCAAGTAATTCCGGGACAGAGGGAGTATCTGTTTCTAATTGTTTTCATTATACTTTTTGCTGCAGAGTTGCAAGTTTCGGAGTCTAAGATAGATTAAAATAGAGTATGAGAGTCAAAGATTAAAGAGGATTGAAGAAAATAAAAGAAAAATGAAGGATTGGGGATTAAATCTCATGCATATGAAGCCATTTGTTGCATGGATCAAAACACACAAAAAATCAACAAAAAGAAGTCCATGAAATTTTCTGGAAAATATGCCGAAGTACAATTGTCAAGTGATGATGACGATATTGAGATTATGCAGAATACGAGAAGTTTGCGGTTTCAATCAAAGAACTAGCATGTTAGTTTGTTGCATTATTATATATAAGTATTAATTTTAAATATGTTTCAGGTAATTTCTAGTACAGGTCAAAATTCTGCAAAGAATTGTCAATCAAAATGCTCTACCATGTCGATGTCGAGTATGGTAAACATGCAACTTCAAGCACGTAAAGACCAAGAGAAGCAAAGGAAATGTACAAACCTACAAAAGAAGGTCTTAACACCAGTTTACCAACAACAGAATTTTAAAAAATGTGGAACATTGTCTTCACAAGCTAAATCACAACAAAGCCCAAGTCACCAAGAAAAAGAGGTCCACAAAAACACCTTGACAAATAAGGGAAAATGCAAGATGGTAGCACCTGGATCACTCATGCTTATATTATGATGAAAGATAAATCTAGAGGACGTCTGTCAAATCAGATATATGCTTTCCCAGATGATTCCATTCACCTAAGGGTAGATTTATCTTCAGAGTAGAAGTTCTCTGATGATCACAATGGTGATATTCATGGTCTAGTGGAAGAAGATGACGACCTTGAGAGGTCAAATGATGATATATTTGAAATGGAGAGGGTTGTAGATGCTGACCAGCCATCGGGAACATCAGTAAAGGCAACTTCCAAGTTAGCGGAGGCTGAACTCAGAAATGAACTTATCTCTGTAGAAGTTCATCAAACTGCTAAACTTGGTATAGTTCCCAACTATTCGATTATAAGAGCATTAATTTATAATATTGTTACTTTTTTATTATCTATTTTTTATAGTGGGGTTAAAATATTGAACTTATATGTGTACATGCATATATCTTTTGACATGTTCTTAATTTTTGTATAGTCTTGCTGAAATAAAAACGAAAGAGAGGACCAACTATGTACTATGATGTCCGCAAAAGGTCAATAGAGGATCGCAAGCCTATCATTTTGAATGAGTTAGGTCAACCAATTGGGCCAAGTAAAAGTACTTTGGATGAATTTAGTCGGTTTCTAGGGACAATAGCACGAGACTCTGATCTTGCACCACTGAATAATCTTGATTGGCACAAAGTGCCCTACAAGGATCAAATTTGGGAATATGTGAAGGTGTGACCCTTCGAAATGCAACTTGTTCTTAATGTGTGATTTATGTCCTTAAATATCATATCCATAATATTGTATCTTCTTTTTTGAACTCTAGTTAATGTACGCTTAAAACTAATTTCCATTAACTCATTTATACCATGTAGACAAAGTACATGATTGCAGAGGAAGGTAAAAGTTATGTGCTGCATTTAGTCGGAGCTCTTTGGCGTAGTTACAAGTGTAGAGTAAAAGCGAGACACTTCAAAGCATATGACAATATGAAAGATAGATGGAAGAATCGTCCAAAAGAGTTGTCACCCTCACAATTTAAAGATTTGTTAAAGTTTTGGAATCTGAAAAACATCCAGGTATTATTTATGACTCACATTTGTAAGAACCTGGTTAAATTGTAATAATTTAAATGTTTTATATTAATTTCCATGCAGGAAATTAGTGAAAAAAATACGATGATCAACAAAAGTCAAATGGATAGACATACAACAGGTCCTGTTTCTTTTGCTAGAAAGCGTTATGAGCTGGTAAATAATTATATATGTTTCTTATTTTTAAATTTTATAAGCACTATTACCTTATAATGACTTGAAGAGAAATTTTAAATTTATAGCTTACTTCACATGCACGTCAACTAAATAAGTTTCTGCTTTGATAAATAGTGAAAGTGTGTTATGATTGAGATATTAAATTATATGACAGGAAAAGGTTGCAAATATACCACCATCTAAAGCAACATTGTATAGAGAAACCCATAAAAGAAAACCAGACAAAAAATACAAGACGGTTGAACGTACCATTGTAAGTTACATTTTTCTTTAGTTCTAATATAATAAATATAGTTAAATTCATGATGTTATGATTTTTTTTCTTATATTATTTTGGTTAACGATTAAATTAGATGGAAGAGGAACAAGCCCAAGAACATCACACACTTCTTGGTATGTGCACCAAGAGGGTAAAAAGGCATGTAAAGTCCGATATGCTTATTCCAGATGAGTTTTTGCAGCTATATAAGGCAAAAATTGAAAAAGAAACAATCATTGAAATGATGAAACTTTTACAACAAGCTCTTCCTCCGGAAATGTTTGCTCATATTGCCCCCATCAAACACGGATCCATCAAGTAATCTTGTCAACGGGCTCGCAACGGGATATCTTCTAGTGGCATCAATGATATAGATCAATGTCAGGTGATAACTAATAGTTATATCTTTTTGTGGTTTTCATTATACATTTTTTATGTTTCTCGACTATTAATCAAATGATGACACCATTATTAAATTTAGAACGATGGAGATAGAGATGCTGAAGTGAATGACCATGATGGCCTTGAGGGAATTGAAAAGGAAATGGAAGATGAAGACTAGTTATTAGACTTCTTTTATTTTAAAAACTTATTTTAATGTTTTATGTTAACACAATTTGTACCTTAATGTTTTATGTTAATTGGTCATTTCTTTATGGTGGTGTCTTTGTTTTGCCTAATCTGCCCTGATTGGAAAAGGTCGAGAAATTTTATAATTTTATTTTTGCATGAAAACTATTTATCATCACGATGGCTTACTGAGACGTCTACTGTAAAACCCTAATTGCAGTTTCTTGTTGGATGTGTTATGAAGATAAAATTAAGACTTGATTTCTTTGTATGTTGGTGTTCAAATTTTTGTGTAAAATTTATTTAATGTGACTTAATGGTGTTATAGAAGCATGTTGCGGAGAAAGATTTGGCGAAATTGAAGGAAGAAGTTTTGAATTCTGAAGATACGGATGGCAAATTTGATCCTGGTAAAAAAAAAAATCAATCTCCACTTGCCTGTACGAGTAAATGAACAAAGAGTTAGCAACTTGTGCCAATCCCTACTCGTAGGAGTAGCTATATGCATTACCCTTGTAATCAAGATGATTCCCACCTCTGTTTTGTGGGGTTACTTTGCGTACATGGCCATTGATAGTCTTCCTGGCAATCAGTTCTGGGAAAGAATTCTTATACTCTTCGTTCCTCAAGGCCGTCGTTTTAAGTAAGCCCTCCACCCCTTGTATTTTCAATTCATTTGGGATTTTAACTTATTCAGGATATTTTTTTTTAACTTATTTGGGATTCTTTGTTTGCTATGGCAGTCATTCAAGGGTTCCATGCTTCGTTTATCGAATGAGTACCTTTCAAATATCAATTTTCAACCTCTACTATACTCCCCCTGTCCGCTAAAATGTTACTAGGGTCGTTTGTTCCATATGTCTTTTAGTCCTCCTGACCTCTTTGTCTCTGATTACTGTTGGGTTTGCTCTGAATCCCCACCTGCCTTTTTTTAGTATCTTGGCTCATAAGGTGTAGCATGCAAATATGAATGAAATTTGGCAATTCTTTTATTGATAGAATATTGAAAATTAGTCTTTGTCAATTAAGTTAGCTATATGTGAGTCTGTGACAGATGTCAGTTACATACACACACACGCGCACACACACACACACACATATATATATATATATATATATGTGTGTGTGTGTGTGTGTGTGTGTGAATATGAGCATTGATAAATCAATTTTATACTCTAGCCTACTACTTAATGCAGGCGCTTGTTTTATGTTTTCAGTTGCTTTACTTCTATGTATGACATATAGTATTGATTCATGTCCTTTATGCAAACTTTTTTCTCTCGCAAGGTTTAGAAGGAAAATTCCACAATATTGTTTTTTTCCGTTAGGTGTTCAATAAATGTGATAATCATCTTCGATTGTTATCCAGGAAAGTTTCCAGCGATTTCTCGTTGAAATTTCGTACATGTTAGAGATTATGAGGCGATCATCTCTTGCACATCAAATAGACAAAGTTACACGCAAGGGTTCCCAGGTAATGAGAAATTGCACTGTTTTAAATTTGGTTGCAGAACTTCACTCTAAAACTTGTTTTACTTACCCCTTATTTATTTTTGTGATTTATGTCCAAGTAAGGGCATTGTGGGAATGTGTAGTCGCTAGTGTAGGGTAGGCATTTATGTACTCTCGACTTCTAAACAAATTATTCTGGGAGTCTTCTACTCATTCTAAGTTGTGATTTCTCGTCTGATCTCAGTAAAAATAATTGACTTGATTATTCAAATTTTACAACTGTTTAAGGTTTTATTTGCTTACAATTCATTGTGTCATTTTGAGAAGGAGAATGTCTTCAGATCCTTCCTTTCCTTCACTACTTATTTCATGTTATTATGTGAACAGTATGTTGTAAGTTGACATTTATTATTGATATACTATATTGCTTCATTGTTCTCCAACTTAATTTCCCCAGGAAAAGGCTGAGAAAAGTTGGCGGGTACGAAATGTTGAATCAGTTGAATTGGTTTTGGATGATGATGATAGTGAGGAGGACAGAGTGAATAAGTACAGTACAGGCAAAACAAAACCCAATCAAATAAGTTGAAGAAGTTGCATCAGGTTTGATTAAAACGTCTAATGTAAACTCTGAGATGGAGTTCACTCAAAATATCTAGCTCATTAAGACGTGTTTTGACCAATAAAATTGCAGGAGCTCAGCAATCTACTTTCTAGACCATTACAACTTAAATCATTTTCAAAACGTTTTTTTGCTGGGGTAAGTACACTTACTCAAAGACACTTTAGAATGTGTAAGTGCATGCATAATCTCAGGTGCACTTGCTAGAATATTATGTTAAATCTTAAAAATATAGGAGTATAACATTATTCTTTCTTCACATTTTCAATCTTATCCCTTTCAATTCATTATCTCCACTCATTGCAGCATTTAAGAAATGCTTCCAAGTGTTATTTGTTGTAGTATCCAAGAAAAAGTAAATATTACTCCCTCCGTCCCACGCAAAGAAACTAAGAAAACGTGAGAAAGTAAGGGTATTGATGTACTTTTAACTTTATTAAAGTATGTGATAAAGGTATTGTGTAAGAAAAGTAATGACATAGAGGGTAAATAAATGAGAATTTTGAGGATAAGAATTATTAAAAATTTCCTTTTTTTAAATGTGAAAACTAATGTGGGACAAACAAAAAAGGAAACATGAGAGTAATATATTTATTTTTTTGAACAGTCAACAACTTCTTTATATTGAATAGATTAGGTACAAGGAGTACTTAATCAAAAGAGAGTACAGTAGTCACTCTTGTGTGTCTAAACTCAGAAACCACGCCTATGCCTTATTTTACAATGGAAGAATTAGGTGCAATGAGACTCCTCCCTTCTAGCCAAGACCATAGATTCAACTTAATTTTCTCCATTACTCTCCTAGGCTCACACACCTCCCCTGTAAAAACCATTCTATTTCTACAACTCCACACCTCCCACACCACACCAATCCAAAGTGTCGACATTAACTTTCTACTCCAATTCTTTTTTTCCAGCAGATAGCAAAATTGATTGTAATAATTTATCACTGCATTATGTGGAGCAGAACTAACCTTTAGCCATACTTTGCACTCTCCCCATATAGCCGTCGCAAAGTTGCATTCGAGGAGAAGATGTGTAACACTTTCATCCGCTTCTCCACACAGTTTGCAAGTCGCCTCCTCGTCGGACAATTGAATTCCTCTTGATCTCAAATTGTTTGTCGTCGATAGCCTGCCTCTCAATGCTTTCCAAACTATAGTTTGAACTCTCCCAGGAGCAGCCGATTTCCATAGTTACCTGAAGGCGTGTCCAGCTGCTGCATTCGAAATCATCAAATCCTCTTCTTGTTTCAGATTTTTGTATACCAAAATCGTTGAGTATATGCCTCTAGGTGCTCGATCCTACTCCCACGAATCGGCATTGTTTCGTCTAATTTTAACCCTGCTAAGAAGAGAAATCAATTCATTAAAAGCAACTGCTTCTCTTGGTCCCAGAACCCTCCTCCACTCCCACCCCCACTCCCATTCTTCCGACTCCCATCTACCCATCTCACTTATCAGTTTCGTTTTTTGTAAGCTGCAGTTAAACAATCTAGGAAATCTCTCTTGTAAACTCTCATCCCCCCAAGCCAAATGTCGCTCCAGAATCTCGTTTGCTCTCCATTACCCACCCTTTTCACTATCCCGTTCCTAACTCCGCACCCCCTCTCTCCGTTATACAGGTTATATATATCCTTCCACCAACTCGACTTTCCCCTTCCTCTCTCCCCCCTTCGTACCCTCCCAACCGCCTCCTCCAAGCCCCCATACTTAGATTTAAGAACCTTAACCCACAAACACTCATCTTCATTTAATAACCTCCATACCCATTTTCCAAGCAATGCTTCATTAAAAATACCTAAGTCCCTGATGCCTAGCCCTCCGTTATTTTTATCCAAGCAAATCTCTGTCCATCCCACCCATGGGATTTTATGTTCGGTCATCACACCCCCACCCCACAAGAATTCTCTCTGAATTTTTTTTATCTCACTCAACACACACTTAGGAATTTTGTAAAAAGACAGGTAATATATCGGCACTGCTAACAGAACTGCTTGCACAAGCGTGACTCTTCCTCCCATCGAAATCTGTCTATCCTTCCATTTCTCCAATTTTGCTCGAATTTTTTGAATTAGGCCATCCCAGTAGTTCTTCTTTTGATGATTCAGGCCTATATTCATCCCCAGAAAGGCCATTAACAGCTTGTTTACCCTGCACCCCAGCTTATCAGCCATATCTCTCACCTCATCATCCCTCATATTTATTCCCACCAGGCTACACTTGTTAAAATTCACACCTAGTCCGGATATTAGTTCAAACAACCGCAACACTGCCTTGATAGCCACAATATACTCCCTCCTTCTGTTGCATATAAACAATGTGTCATCCGCGTATTGCAATATAGGGACCTTCACTCTCAAATTTCCAATGCACGCTAGTTCGATTGCCCCCATACTCTACAGTCTTCTTCACTAAGGTATTCAGTCCCTCTGCCACAATGAGAAATGGGAAAGGTGACAGAGGATCACCCTGACGGAGTCCTCTTTCAAGTTTAAACTCCCTCGACGGACTGCTATTTACCAACACTGTCGCACTAGCCGATGATACACACTCCATCACCCACCTTCTCCATTTATAATTAAAACCCATAGCCTCCATCATATTATCTAGGAACGACCACTCGACCGAGTCGTAAGCCTTGGCAAAATCCATTTTAAAGAGGACTCTTGATTTCTTTTTTATTTTGGCCTCCTCAATCGCCTCGTGTGCAACCAAAATTCCATTCGTGATTTGGCGTCCTCCAATGAAAGCCGATTGATAGTCTACAATTACATTTTCTAGGACCTTAGAGATTCTTTTTGCTAGCAGCTTAGAGATTATCTTGTACAGGCTCCCAATAAGAGAAATAGGGTGAAACTCATCCAACATTTGTGCTCCAGCCTTTTTAGGTATAAGTACGATAAAAGATGGGTTTGACCCTCTCGCCAATTTGTCGTGCCTATAAAATTCCTCCATCATTGTTACTAGTTCGGCCCTTACGAGATCCCAATTACTGTTAAAGAACCCCATCGAGAACCCGTTCGGACCTAGGCTCTTTGTCACCTCGCAATCCCACACTACATCTTTTATTTCTTCCTCAGTGAAGCTTGCTGTGAGAAAGGCGTTGTCACGGCCGTCGACTTTATTACTAACCATAGAATAAGGGATGTGCGGCCTTCTGAATGAATCAGATTAGAAGTGGTCTCGAAAATACGTAAAAATTCCCTGCTTCACCTCTCGGACTTCTTCTGTCCATCGACTGTTAACAAACAACCCTTTAATCTTATTTGCCTTGGCGCGACTATTTATTAATCGATGGAATAATTTCGAATTCATGTCACATTCCTTTAGCCAGTTCACCTTTGCCATCTGCCATCTTTGATTTTCTCTCTACTGCATGTCTCTTGACAGGTCTACAAACGCTACCCTTCTTTTTTCTGCCTCTACTTCTTCGAGCCCAAAGGTGTCGTCTATCACGTCGAGTCTCTCAATTTCTTTTTTATTCTCATCAATTTTGTTGTCCAGATTGCCAAAAACCCTTTTGTTCCAGTCCTTTAGATCTGTTTTGAGAAGTTTTAGTTTTTCTTTAAGTACATAACAACTCCAGCCACTAACTTCATATTCATTCCATTTGTTCTGAACAAAAGCTTTAAAATCAGGGTGCTTGATCCATGCATTAAAGAATCTAAAGTGCTTCGGCCCCCAATCCTTCTGTTGCGCGAATGTCAAAATTGGACAATGATCCGAGACTGATCTACCTAGTCCCTTTAGCGATAAATTCGGCCATTTATCCATCCACTCCTCGTTTACCAGGAATCTATCCAACTTGCTTTTACACGACCCATCCGGCTTATACCATGTGAACTTTCTTCCAATTAGTGGGATCTCAGTTAGGTTGTTGTAAGTGATAAAATCCTCAAATCTGTCCATGTCTCTCTGATCCTCCCCTACCCCTCTTCCAATACGCTCACCCCGTGATCTAATCGCATTAAAATCACCTACAATACATATGCAAACTGCATTGTTTTGCTCCACCACCCCTGACAGTATCTCCCACAGTTCCCTCTTCTCTCCCCCGTTACAAGGAGCGTAGACGTTTATTAAAAAACACCTTGTACCATCCTCTTTCCAGAAGCCATTAACCACCAAACATCCCCTAACATGCCACTCACTAGTTTTCACATAGACATTTTCATCCCAAATCGTCAGAATGCCCCCGACCTCCCCTCTGCTCCTCTACATGCCCAATCAAAGTTGAAACCACCCCACACAGATTTACATATGAACTTGTTCATCACCTCTATTTTAGTTTCTTGAATGAAACATACCTCAGTGTTGTGCTTTTTCACCATCTCTCTTATTTCCTTTCTCTTTTCTTTGCCCCCTATCCCTCTAACATTAAAGGACAACATCTTCATGGGTCAACCTTTGACGCACCATTCTTCCCTCTTTTTGCATTCTTTTTTGCCTTTTTCTATCTTTTCTTTCAAGGCCTTCCTATCGTTTGACCGTAGCCTCGTCTGATTCTCCTCCAATTATCCCAATAGCTTTTCCTAATTCCCAGGTCGATTTCGCCTCCTTAGATATTCTTCCTTCCTCAATCGTGTCATTCCGCCGTCGCTCTTCCTCACACAGTCTCGTGACCGGCTTCCATGTTTCCTTTCTCTTTTTCTTTTTCTCTTTTGGTTTATTCACTCTCCCGCTTTCCTCTTCTTCTCCCATCTCCCGATTCTCACTTTCCTCACACATGTTTCCACTCTCAATGATTTCATTTTCCACCGCTGAAACCCCCTAGTGTGATTCCGATTTTTTAGGGTTTCGTCAAACTCCCTATTTTTTGCTTCCTCGCCACGTGAGCCATCTTCACTAAAGGGCTTGTTTCTTGGGACTACAGAGCTTATCTCCGGTCCACTCTCGATCTCCTCCAGCCTATTTTCTGCAGGCCTCCCAAACTATTTGCACGATACATTAAGATCCAGAGATGGGCCTCCTCTATATTGGGCCTCCTTTTGTTTTCCATTATTTTTTAGGTCTAAACCTTTGACGATTTGGGCTGATTCTGAACTTGGCCCATGCACTGGTTTTGTGATATGCGGCCCAGTTGGTACACCATTGTGAATTCGATTTGTATCAATTATAGAATTACCCCCACCTTTATCAGCCGTCTTTATAACTTCCGCCTGCCCTCGATCCTGCCCCCTTTCCCTGTCCCCAAGAAATTGGGAAATCTCCCCTAATCATAAATTCATCGCGGTGGGGCGGCGCACGGGTTTGGCCTTTCTCTTGATTTTCTCTTTCCATTACGTCATATGGCCTTTTGGACTTTCCACCTTCCCCGATTAGTTGAGCCGCCTCTGATGCTTCATCCCATCCTTCGATGTTCCAATCACCTTCCTCTTCCTCCACAATCTCCTTTGATTCTGACACCCATGATTCTGTATCAAAATCCTCGTCTTCTTCCTTGATTCTAATACTATGAAACCTTCCATCCACGTAAACTCTGAAAGGTGTGCGCGTTATTTTCGGTACCGACGTTCGAATTAGAATTCTGGCAAATTGGAGGTTACTCCTGTTCACCGTATCCTCGTCAATTTTTACTATTGAGCCGAATTTGGTAGCCACCATAGAGAAAAATCTCTTGTTCCATGCTTGTAATGGGACATTGTACCAGTTCGTCCACACCACTCTCCGACTCATCGTCGGGCTGGGATCCCATGGATATATTGCCTCAAACCACTTTTGTGCCCATCCTAAGGATCTGTCATTCGATGGGTCGTGTGCTTCGTTGTCTAAAGGCTTCATCAATACCATATCTTCCCCTAGAGGTGATATCTTCCAGGAGGTGTTGCACTCCTCCAAAATTTTCTCTCCCTCTTCAGGCCATGAAAACTTATCCAGCATCTTTCCCAACATGCATCCTTCTAGCCACTTGGTATCCTCCTATGATGATGTATACGACATGCCTTTATATGTCTGCTTGTCCCCCTCCTTCTGGTTTGTGTTCTTTGCCATAACAGGTACCCCTTCTGAGTGCCCCTCATATCCTCTAGCCTTCCTGGTGGCTTCGGCGAAAGAAACCTTCTCGCTCCTTTTACCGCCTAATCTTTCGTTTATTTTGAAAGCCTTCTTGTCTACCTTCATACTGACCTTTCCATTGTTTAAACTCTCCATTTCCCTTTCGAATTTAGATACATTCGCCCTCATCTTATACGAACCAAACTATATATTATTTAGTGCATATTTTGTCTTTTCGACGTTCACGTTCCCTCCGAAACGAACAAAACCAAACCTCATGCCTCTCCTGTCTTTTTTGTCTGCTATATATATGTCCTTTACCTTTTCGACTTTGTTAAACTCCTCTGCCAGGTCTGACCTTCTACATTCTTCAGGAAAATTGCAAAAATAGAAGGTCACGTCTGTTTCCTCAAAATGTCCAGCTCGTACCATAGCATTCTGCCATAATGTCGTTCTTTTACCTATACTAGGATAAGGGGTTGTGGTTGGGTAAGTTATATGCCTCGCCGGACGTCTCTCGGAAAAGGCTTGGATATGCCTGGTTCTATCAACTACCCCTCTTGCTCTCTCTCATCTCACCACTTTTCTCTACTTGAGAGTAATTAATGTTTTGATATTGTCTATTGTATCATTTCTGTTATCAAGTCTATGAAAATGTTAGCGTGAAATGTTGTCGAATTAGTACCTTTCAAATACATCTTCTTGTTCACTCTTTTCCAGATTGCGTATTTTCTTTTCTGCTTTGGAATCACGTGGATACCCATTGCTGGAATATTGTGATGATAAGGTTATATCAGCATTCTTGTTGGCTGTGATAGGGGGCAATGCCTCCCCCTCCGCCGCTGATATCAAGAAAATTCTTGCAGCAGTTGGAGTTGAGGCTGATGACGAGCGAATTATGATGCTTTTGTCTCAAGTGAAGGGCAAAGATGTTGATGAGTTGAAGAAAAAAAAGTGCAAGATCTTGTAGACTTCAATGAACCATGTGATCATGAAAGAGAGGATGGCAAAATGAAAAACGAAGTGTAAGAACTTGTAGAGTAGTTATTAAATTAGTGTGTTTCAACAACCTATGTATTTTATAAATTTATATATCTTGTGTTCATGTCAATGTATGAAATTTTAACTATTATTTACTGATATGATTATTTTAGAGATTTATTAATATATTTTATTTTTCTATCAATGTGATTATATAAGGGCATGATATGATTATATATTTTGCATGATTTACTGATATGGTTATATATTTTATTTTAGAGCATGATTTTATTTTGTTTTACATTTATTTAAGAAATGTTACCTAATTATTTAAAAATGTAACATTATAAAAATTAAAAGTGTTACATAATTATTAAAAACATGTTACCTTATAAAATTAAACCTGGTAAGTAGTGATACATTAGATTATTAAAGTGTTATAATTATTGAAAAAAATGTTGTCTTACATTTCAAAAGTGTTATCAAAATAGTGATACATTTAAATTAAAAAGTGATACAGTTAAAGTGTTAGCAACAAAGTGTAACACTTATTTACAAAATATTAATGATGTTACAGTAGGCTATTAAAATGTTACATTAGACTTTAGGTTGCATTGGCAAATACGACGCCCCTAGAAATGTTACCTATTTGCTATAGTAACATTTTATAGTTATTCGAAGAGAGAGCAACGAGCTGGGGCAAGGGGCTTAGTTAGAAGATCAGCTGGTTGATCTTCAGAGGGAATGAATCGTATGTCAAGAAAGCCATCGTGCACATTTTCTCTCAAAAAGTGAACATCTACTTCTATGTGCTTGGTCCGAGAATGAAAGGTCGGGCTGAAAGCATGTGTTTTAGCACCTTGATTGTCACACCACAGGCTTTCCACTGATTTTGTGAAGGATTTTGCAAGAACTGAGACAACTTGTTCACACTGAATGAGATATCAGGTCTGGTTAGGGTTAGATACTAAAGAGCTCCAACAATGCTTCTGTATAAGGTGGGGTTTTCAAAAGGAGGGCTGTTAGAAAGTGAGAATTTAGAAGATGGACATGGTTTGTAGTCAGAAAGGTTAGCTTTAGAAATGATGTCATTAACATATTTGGATTGTGTGAGTTTGATGTGAGAAGAAGTGGAATGAGCTTCAATACCCAAGAAGTAGTTTATCTCCCCTGGATGCTTGAGAGAAAATTGTGAGTGAAGATCATCAATAAGAGACTGAACTAGAATTGAATTATCACCAGTAATCAGGATGTCATCCACATAGACAAGTAAAAGAGTGGTCTGGCCATGCAAGAATCTATGGAACAAGCAATGGTCAGAAGAGGAATGAGTGAAGCCTTGTTGAACCAAGAAGGCCTTGAGAGTGTCATACCAGGCCTTTGGGGCTTGTTTGAGGCCACATAAAGCCTTTTGAAGTTTACAGACATAATGAGGGTGCTGTGAATCAATAAAGCCTTCAGGCTGAGCAATGTAGACTGTCTCATGTAGTACACCTTTAAGAAAGACATTGTTAATGTCAACTTGTTGAATAGCCCACCCTTTGGAGACAGCAGGAGACAGCAAGGGTGAAGACAACTCTGAGTGTAACTGGCTTTATCACAAGGCTAAAAGTACTGAAGTAGTCAACTCCAGCTTGTTGAAAACCTCTGGCTACTAACCGAGCTTTATATCTCTCAACAGACCCATCTTTATTGTACTTTACCCTGAATAGCCACTTAGTAGTAATGGGATGTATATCAGATGATGGGGGCACCAAAGTCCAGGTGTCATTCTGAATCAAAGCATCATATTCCAACTGCATAGCTGATTTCCACTTAGGGTTTTGGATAGCTTCTGTAACAGTGTTTGGTTTAGGAATGGAAAGTGTAGAGATGAGAGCTTTGGGTTTGTAGATACCAGATTTTGATCTGGTTTGCATGGGGTGAGATGGAGGAATAGGTATTAAGGCAGTAACACCTGGAGTGGGAGTAGAGACAGAAGATGGGGGAAGCATATATCTGGAAGAGCTTGATGAGAAACTGGTATGAGAGTGAGTAGATGGAGAGCTGTTATGAACAAGGTTAGATGGAGGAGAATTATTGTGAAGAGAGGTGGATATAGAGGGTGTGGAAGTATGGGGGAGGGAGTCATGTAGTGAAATATGAGGTGAAGAAGGTGCAATGTCAGTGGGAGGAGCATGGAGAAGGTCACTTGGTATTTGTGCTGAGAACTAGAAGGGTGAAGTATGAGTAGGGTGTGAATGTGATCTAGTGGAAGGAGAGAAAAGTGGAAATTCCTCTTCATTGAACTGAACTAAAGCTGAGATGAAAATTTTCCCAGATTCATGGAGGCATTTGTATCCCTTGTGAGAAGAACTATACCCCAAAAAGATACACTTTGAGCTTCAGAATTGGAGTTTGGATGAATTGTAGGGTCTGAGAAAGGGAAAACATGCACAGCCAAATACCCTTAGTGAATGATAATCAGGTGATCTATTGTGGAGTAGTTCAAAAGGTGAATTGTTATGAATTAATGGGGAATGAAGCATGTTGATCACATGTGTTGCAGTAGAGAAGGCATGCCACCAAAAGGCTATGGAGAGTCTAGATCTAGCAAGCATTGCCAAACCAAACTCAGTGATATGCTGATGTTTTCTCTCAATCAATCCATCTTGAGGGTGAGTGTAAGCACAAGATAAACGTACTTGAATGTCAATAGGCTTTACTAGTTTAGCTACAGGGAGAAATTCAGTGCCCATATCATGTTGAATAGCTTTAATTGACACCCCAAAAGACCTTTCTACTATTCTCATGAACTGTGTAAATACACTAACCACCTCAGATTTTACCATAAGAGGAAACACTCAAACATATCGTGTGTAATCATCAACTAAAGACAGATAATATCTATATCCTCTTCGCCGCCGCCTGTTGATTATCAATCATCTCCACAGAATTTGAGTCAAGGTAATTTTGGGGCTTTTCTGTTTTGAGATTTTGTTCGAAAGAATTGATACTAGAATATTAAAAGATGAGAGAAATAAATTGATACTCCCTCCCTGTCAATCTGAGTTTATAATAGTTGGATTGCGACTTTAAAATGGATTAATTTCACTTGATACTTTTTGAGCATTTAGTGCATGTAGTCTATTATATTTGTGTTGATGGTTGTGAACACCACTTCAACATGGATTCTAAAAATATGATGTAAGCAATGGAGCACAGTCGTTATAAAAATACTAGTTAGATGAGTATAAAATTAAACATAATAAAATAATAAATAAAGTATAAGTGATGTGATTGAAAAAGAGAAAGAGAAAGAGAAAGAAAAAAGAGAAAAATAATATGAAAAAAAAATTGAATGAGAAACTTATTGGGTATATAATAAAGAAAATAATTAATACTTATATAATTAATTTTAAAAATTACACAAGACAATTACTTGTCAAGGTGATGGGTGCCCACCACCCATCCACCCGGGATCAATTTCCACCAAGACCAAATAAATGGCCATTTAAATAGAGTGGGTGTCGAGTCGGGGTCTGGGCGGGTCGGGTATGGGTTAAGTTCGGGTCGTGTGGGACACAAACCTATTTTGAGACCGTCTTATGGCCCGAAAAAATTTGGGCTGACCAATCGTTTGAGACCTTTTGTAGACCGCATTAACAGTCTATAATTTAGAGACCGATACATGAACACGGTCTCAAAATATTTGAAACGAACCTAATAGTGATCGATCAAAAACAATCTCTAATCGATTGTTAATTGAGGCGTTTCTTTGTAGTAATATATAATTACTCCTAGTTCAACCTAGCTAGTGCAGCAGGCATTATTATTATTATTATTATTATTAAGAAGTAGTAGTGGAATATGATCATGTAAATAAATAAATATGAAATAAATAAATATATTTCTCAACATTCTGCAGCTTTCATTCTATTTAATTATTCTACATAAGGATTGATAGATTGGGATATTTAGTTGAGCGTTGATGGATGAGATTGTTTACAAATTTATAATTTACTGAAAAAGACGATCGAACATTAACTTCGTAAGCATTAATTAATTGTGTATACCTATTTTCTTTAATTGCCAAAGGCCAAAGGTGTCCTAATTAAGGAAGGGTAGTTCTCCTATAAATATAAAAATTTGAGTTTTTTGTTACACTTTTTAATTGTAGTGACTTACACTTTTTAAAATAATATTTTAAGTTATATTGACGTACACATTTTAGTAATGTTATAAGACATTTACTTTTCAGTAATATTGTATTTTACTTTTTAATTATAATCAGGGGTGGACCCAAGATTAAATAGTGAGGGGTAAAAAAAAATTAAAGAGAAGACAAGTACAATTAAAATTAAAATAATAAAAAAAGATATACATTATATATATATATAATGATATATAATTCGATGTTGGGTTTCTTATGAAACCACATACTTACATAAATTACCTGTACATTTTTGTACGTACAAATGTTTTATGTATGCAAATGGTTCCATAAAAAACCTACCATGTAGTTCTATATCAAAACTATATATATGATCAACTAATTCGAGAGACTCATTCCACTGTTTAATAACGGGGTATCTAATTAAAAGTAGAATAAATCTCTATATGAACTGACCTCTTATGATTTTTTTTATTAAATATATATATAAATCATATGATATATTAATTAGATGATATATTTGCATATATAATATATCATACATACATATTAGAGATGTCTATCGGGCTGGCCCTAGCCCCATAGGGCCAGCCCTACAGGGTTACGGGCTAAACGGGCTAGGGCCTTATCCGGTTCATACTTAACGGTCCTACAATTGTTGGGACTTAACCCTAACCCTAGCGGGCCACGGGCTAAACGGGCCACTAACGGGCTACAATAAAATTTTTTTATTTTAAAATTAAAGGTCCCAATTGGCACGTCCAACAAATAAATAAAATAAAAATATATATGATTAGTTAGTGATCAGTAAATGAGAAAATAAAAGTATAATTTAAACACAATTTTAGAACTCATTGGTCCTTAATATGGTCAAATAAATATCATAATCTCTAATGAATGATAATGAGTTGCTTAATGCTTATAGTTATGGTTATGCGCCAAATAATCTAAAATTTGTTCGCAAGTTACGGAGCATTTATTAAAAAAACAAAAAAAAGTATAACAACCCGGGCTAGCGGGCTGGCCCTGTAGACCTGCGGGCTGGCCCGGTTTAGCCCGTGGGCTAACCGGTCCGGATCGAAAAAGTCCGGATTTAAACGGGCCTACAATTCATGAACCCTAACCCTAACCCTACATTTTTTAGGGTTAAACGGGCCAGCTCTATTAGCCCGGCCCGGATAAACATCTCTAATACATATGTATATAAATCTCTTGCAGGATATATATAATGAACCATGTTAATGTAACGCAATAATATACAGTATACAGATTATTTTTGGAAGGATGGTGCACATATATATAATAGATTTAGTAGTAAATGACCAAATATTGAGGGGGCCAAGGCTACCCCTACCCTTTCACGTGCGTCTGCCGCTGGTTATAATGACTTACATTTTTCATTAAAAACTGTGTTGCACTTTTTAATTATAGTGACTTATAATTTTCAATAATATTGTGTGTTGCACTTTTTAGTGATAATGACTTACACTTTTCAACATACATTTTTTCAAAAAAAAAAAAAAAAAATGACTTTCGGTCAACTCGAGTCTATACAAGAGCTTGGCCCTAATTAATGATCAATATATATAACTCGCATTAGATGCATACAATTCTGTAGAGACTTTGTTAAGGATCAAATTGCTCGTTAACAAATTACACAAATTCAGTTCCGAGTTGAATAAGTTTGTAATTAAATAAAGTTCTAAAATTAGAACAATAGAAGGATTGGGTCCATCGAGATACAGCACAAGATCTAGGTCTAATAAAATAACTAGGAGAGACCAAAATTAAATAATTAGATCAGATACAAAACAAAACATATGAAGAAATTTTGGAGGTCTATTCTAATGTAGTAATTCTCACTTTAGAAATAAGATGGCAAGTTGTAAACATAAGAGAAATCATATTGTTCTGCTCCAAATCTTAAATCTGTCGTCCAAGAAGATATGGTCGCCAATGTTGGACGACTATTTAATACTAATGCCATTAATTCCTTCTCATATGCTGATTTTGTCAAAGATCAACATGTTAGATGTTTACTAAAGTACGCGATGGACTGGCGGCTGGGTCTTGCATTTGGACTGCCCCCAACCCACTGCCCAAGGCGTCACACTCAATGACGAATGGTTTGGAGAAGTTGGGCACTCGGAGCATGGGGGCCGTCGTTAATTCGGTTTTTATTGTTATAACTGATGTGAGAAAGATAAAATAAAACGATAAACGAGAACACGGATTTACGTGGTTCACTATCAATGTGATAGCTACGTCCACGACAAAGAAGAGAGGATCCGTATATTATTCAGATAGCTTTTCAGAGTACAGAATGACACTAGGTCAAAATAGGGATATAAATATAAACCCCAAGGCTATGTTTACTTTTGGTTTTAAAAACCAGATTGTGGATTTCAAGATTCAAAACCCGTTTTACTTCGTGATTTAAAAATCGGTTTTCAAAATCCACTTAAAACCACCACTATCAAACATATTGATTTGACATAAAGTTATATTTATATAATATCACTCCAATTATTATAATCTTTCTCAATAATAATATAATAATATTATAATAATACAATAATATAATACATTCAATCATTACTAGAGCTGTCAAAACGAGCTAATGGGGCGGGTCGGTCCATAACCCACCTCAACCCACCATTTTGCGGGTTTTGGCGGGCCGGTCCACGGCGGGGACGGGTTGAAAAATACTCAACACAACCCAACCCATGGCAGGTTGCGGGTTAGCCCACGGGCTTTTTCATAATATTTTTATTTTTTTCACATTTATTATTATAATAAATTGTAAAAAAATCAGTAATAAATGTCAACTTGTGAATACACATATGACCACATACTCTCTCAATCTACTCATGATAATTATGCATTTATAAAGAAAAAGTTAAAAAAGATATTTAAATCTGCATTAATTATCAAGTCTTTTGAGTCATGTGAATACATGGACAACGGTGTATTCTCATTCTCAAATTTCAATTTTGTTTAGTATTTTGTAATTTTGTATGTTGATTTAAAGTTGAATTAAAATCATAAATTTATAATATCACATTTTTACTCACAGTCACAGTTCAACTAAATAAAAACGCATTACTGCTTCATTTAACCTTAAAAAATAAAAAATAAATTTAAAAATAAAAAAGCCCGCGGGCCAACCCGCCCCGTCCGCGGTCCAACCCGCCAAATCCACAATCCATACGGGCTCGCATTTTAAACGGACTTGTATTATTCAACCCAATCTACCTTTTTAATAAGTGGGGGCGGACCGACCCAACGGGTTTAGCCCATTTTGACGGCTCTAATCATTACACAATTAACTAATCATTATAATCTCACCAAACAATAATATATATAATAATACAAACTCATTCAATCTTACAACTTGATTTGACATAAAGTTAAATCTTCCATTATTACAAAACTAAACCAGTATTTCAAAAACCTGGTTTTTAAAACCACTCAAAATCCAAAGTAAACAAAGCCTAACAGATTGGGCCCAAAACAAAAACATAGAGTTCAAGACATTCCAAATATAAACCTAACAGAAACTTAGGATTCAAAGCATTTCAAATATAAACCCTGACAGGCTAGGCCCCAAAATGATGAAGACGAAGCTCCAAATATCATTTAGACAGCAAAATATTGGAGCTTAGTTGGTTATTGCAAGTTTATTCAGTTTTAGTTTATAGTTTGTTTGAGAGCAGTTGAGTTTGTTAGTCCAGAAGTTGTATATATATGGGCCTATTGTACTCTTTGGAGAGTTAGTTGAAAGTTTATACAATTGAATTCTGATTTCATTCAGTCAATCTATCTTGTCGGTATTCTTTAAAGAATCAACGCCTCGATAGCTATTATCTCATTCGAATAGAGCCTCCGCTGCATCAGTTGGTAATCAGAGACTAGGTACGATTCTCGATGATGATTCCGAGATTTCAACCAGTTTACGATACTATTCGTGATGAGCAATCAACGTATGAAGATGATAATATGCAGATCTGTCATGGTGAATATAATGGATCACCAATTTTCGATCAATATTCTGATGAAGATTGTGGTTATGATGGACCACCAATTTTTGATAAATATTTTGACGAAGATTGTGGTTATGATGGACCACCCATTTTCGATAATTATTTTGATGAAGATTGTGGTTATGATGTACCACCAGTTTTCGATGAGTTTGTTGATAGGTTGGTTGATGGTGTTGATGATGGTTATTGTGGCCCCCCAATTTTTTATGAGGAAAAAGAGAAGGGAAATATTTTTGTAGTTAAGAATGTTCGTGTTCATCTCAATATTTCTGACTTAACGATGGAGGTTCTTATCGTCTTATGGCCAAAAGAATACAAAGATGTTCCAGCTCGTCTTCGTACCTTTTCGATGAGAATCAACATGATTCGAGGGCGAATCATCTTCAAGAAGAGGAGAATGATGGAGATATTTATGAGAATCAATATTAATATTTGATTAGATATTTATGCTTATATTTAGGAGATTTTTTTTTATTTCATTATATTTAGTATTTATATGTTTTTTATTCTCCAAGTATTTCATATTATAAATAGATAGGTTTTAGATTGTTATTAGGGAGTTGAATTGATTAATAAAATATGAGAGTTTATCTCGGTGTCTCTTTTACGGTATTCTTAGTGAATCAACGTATATGAGTTCTTATCACTTTTTCGGGTATTCGTAGAATCAACGAAACTAGTGAATCAACGTATATGAGTTCTTTTAGAAGACTGCTTTCAAGACCCGAGAAGGCCTCTTTGAATGGCTTGTCTTGCCGTTTGGCCTTTCGAATGCCCCTAGCACCTTCATGAGAGTGATTAACCAAGCCCTGCGACCATTAATCGGTTCTTGTGTTGTCGTCTATTTTGACGACATCCTTGTCTATAGTAAATCTGAAAAGGATCATTTAGACCACCTTCGGTCGGTTCTTGTTATCTTGCGAAGAGAACAGTTTTATGCAGCTTATAATAAATGCTCTTTTCTCTCTTCTTCTATTCTTTTCTTAGGTTACAAGATTTCAGCAGATGGAATAAGAGTGGATGAGACCAAGATCGAAGCCATCCAGAATTAGCCCACACCGACAACTATCTCCACGATCTGAAGCTTCCATGGCCTCGCGTCATTTTATCGACGGTTCATACCCCACTTCAGTACGATCATAGCCCCCGTCACCGACGCCATGCATGGAAAATCATTTTCTTGGTCCTCCCTTGCGGAAACAACCTTCTATACAATTAAGCACAAGCTGACTAATGCACCGGTCCTTCTTCTCCCCAATTTTGACAACCCATTTGAACTACACAGCGATGCGTCTAAAGTAGGCATTGGAGCCGTACTTAGCCAAGCCAGTAGACCAGTTGCTTTCTTCAGCGAAAATCTCAAAGGCGCACGAACACGCTATAGTACCTATGATATGGAGTTCTACGCTGTCGTCCGCGCTGTCCAACATTGGCGACATTACCTATTTTCGAAGGAATTTGTCCTATACACGGACCATGAAGCCTTAAAACACTTAGCAACTCAGGATTCCCTTTCATCTAGACACGCGAAGTGGGCTGCATATCTTCAACAGTTCACGTTCGTTGTCCGACACCAATCCGGGACAACAAACAGGGTCGCCGATGCCCTCAGCCGCCGCCAATTATTACTCTCCGACTGTCGCTTAACAGTACCAGGTTTTAATACCTTTATTACTTTATACAATTTTGATCCCTTCTTTGGCCCTATTGTGCAGGCCCTTGCTCGCGGCCAACACGGCGACTACGTGATCGCAGAAGGTTTTCTGTTCAAAGGCATCCGTCTATGCATCCCCGACTGCAGCTTACGTTCTAAAATCGTCTCGGAGACACATAATTTTGGCCATGTGGGCCGCGACTGCTCAGCGGAATTGGTTCTCCGCACATATTTTTGGCCGACAGTAAGAAAGGAAGTGGAACGTTTCGACGCACGCTGCCGAATTTGTCAAATGGCGAAAGGAACAGCTACCAATGCAGGCCTATACCATCCGCTACCGATTCCCTCCCAACCATGGACAGCCTTGAGCATGGATTTTGTGGTCGGCTTACCCCGCACCCAACGGGGCAATGACTCTATTTTTGTTGTCGTCGATAGATTTTCGAAAATGGTTCATTTTATCCCGTGCAAGAAGACTGTTGATGCCGTTCTCGTCGCCCAATTATTCTTTCGTGAGATCTTTCGCCTACACGGCCTTCCGTCGTCAATCGTTTCGGATCGTGACAAACGCTTTATAAGCCATTTTTAGCGTTCACTATGGCGTATGGCCAACATTGAACTCAATTTTAGTAGTGCTTATCATCCACAAACCGACGGTCAAACTGAGGTCGTCAATAGATCGCTTGGAAATTTACTCCGTTGTCTAGTGGGTGATAACGTGAAGTCGTGGGATTCGAAGTTATGTCAAGCGGAGTTTGCTCACAACTCGGCCGTCAATAGAAGTACAGGTTATTGCCCTTTTCAGATAGTATATGGCATCATTCCGCGCACACCCGTCGACCTGCTCACTTCCCCAGCATTTCAAACTGGTGATCGCCGGTCTATTGACATTATCACTGATCTGCATCAACTACATTCTGTTACACACCAGCGACTTACTGCTGCTACTGCGAAATATAAAGCCTCTGCCGATGCTCGCCGCCGAGACGTCCAGTTCGAGGTTGGAGAAATGGTTTGGACAGTCCTTACTAAGGATCGCTTTCCCCCCCCCCCCCCGTGAGTACAATAAACTGGCCTCCCGAAAGATTGGTCCTTTGGAGATCCTTGAGAAGATTAATCCTAATGCATACCGCCTTCGTTTGCCACCTCACGTACGCACTAGCGATGTTTTTAATGTTAAACATTTGGTTCCGTTTTCTAGAGATAATCAAGGAGATAGTGAAGACGAAGATGACGATTCGAGGGCGAATCGTTTCAAAGCCGGAGAGAATGATGAAGACGAAGCTCCAAATATCATTTAGACAGCAAAATATTGGAGCTTAGTTGGTTATTGCAAGTTTATTCAATTTTAGTTTATAGTTAGTTTGAGAGCAGTTGAGTTTGTTAGTCCAGAAGTTGTATATATATATGGGCCTATTGTACTCTTTGGAGAGTTAATTGAAAGTTTATACAATTGAATTCTGATTTCATTCAGTCAATCTATCTTGCCGGTATTCTTTAAAGAATCAACGCCTCGATAGATATTATCTCATTCGAATAGAGCCTCCGTTGCATCACAAAAGGAGGCCCAAAACATAAACTTGGGGTTCAAGGCATTCCAGCAGTTATAAACGCCTCGTCAGCCTCGAAAGGCCAGCGCCAAGTTTATTATTCGCCTTTTTACAGTAACGTCATCTCGGGGCCAACTATCTTGCCATAATTTTGAATGAAGTGTCGATAGTACCTCGTCAACCCCAAGAATCCGCAAAGCACTATTGATGTGGAACAAGCACAACTTTCGACTTTACTGTCGGAATTTTCTCCATAATACCTTTCTGAAATCAGAACTACAATTCGGTCAAGGCGCACTGAGTAATGGACTTTCGAAGCCAGATTCATCTGTTTTGACTAGTTTTAAAGCATTTTTCTCTTTTTCCTCAAATTTTCTTAATTACTTTTAATTCATAGTTTAAATACATATATTGAGTCTAGAAATTCACCTTTCTTGTAATTACACCTATATATTGGTGATATTGTGTCCTGAAAATTCATTCAATCATATTTCAAGTTTTAAGAAACACTTTTCACTCTTTATAACTTTTGTGTAAGGACCAAGTTTTCCTTGATGATGGCTAACAACGGCGAACCCACCCTCAATGACGTGATCAAAGAGATGCAAAGTTTGACTACGACAATCCAAACGTTAACCACTCGCGTAGAATAGTAGAGGAGATTCAGGACAGTCATAAAGAACATCTTGACAACCCAAAAAACGATGAAGGAACCACGAGATTTGCTCGTTGCCCTCAACGTGAAATTCCTCAACAGAATCCCAGGGGACAGGCCTATGAACATGATTCGTCAGATGAAGAAGCGGCGAATATATTTTAGGGACATCCGTAGGGATAACCAGGAGCTCAAACATGATGAATTTAATTTGATTGAAGGTGTATCTCCCTCCTTCCATGGAAATTTTAAAAATTGAGGGATTCCTTGATTGGGTCGCTGAAGTTGAGAGATTTTTTCGACTTTGCAGAAATATCAGAAAATAGGTTGGTGAAGCTCGTAGCTTATCGATTGAACGAGAGCATCAACGTGGTGGGAGCAAGCTCAGAACCAAGGACGACGATTGGTGAAGCAGCTGGTCCAATTGTGGACAAAAATTGAACAATTTTTACATTTGTGATAAAAATTTAATATACAATATTATCTCATATATATGCTATTTATTGTAATTTTCTAAATTTAACGATATTTTCCCTATTTTTTTTTTATATTTCTTATTTTTCATTCTTGAGGTTTTTCCCGTTAAAGTCTTCTGCTTGCTTATATATTAAGTTTGGGGAAATTCAGTTTTTTTCCCTGTAAATTACATCATTTTTACCTTTTTAGTCTTAATAACTTTGTCACTTTAATTTTGATCATGTAATTAATTTTCTTTTTATTTAAAAGAAAAATCGTCCATCAACCTGCTACTAAAGGTTACGTTTTCGATGACATCCTACTTGAATTTTTTTTTTAAATTATAATCGCAACGTGACCTGCCTACTTGCAAAGTTGAGTGACTTACATACCTCCAAAATTCTTTTGGCAGAACAACTCTATGTATGTATGTCTTAAATCCAACAGCCCCCTCCCTCCTCACATTGCACATGAGGTCATGTACGTGAGAAGATCTAATTTCATTTTCTTAAGCCCAAGTCAAAAGCCCATATACTCTGTTAAAAAACCAGAATTACTTGTGTTTAGTAAAATGGGGACCTTCTCTCCTGTTTATTTTCTCTTCCCTCTCTGCGTTCACTTGCTAACTCTTTTTTTCCTTTTCTCTCTCTCACGTCTGGGCGTGAACAATAATTTGACACAAAAATTTCTGGTTAGTGTTTGGCTTTATCGTATTCGTGTTGTTATTGTGTCGACCCGATAACGACACGTCGTCGTGTCGACTCGTAAAGAACAATAAAATTAACAGGTACCCCGTTAATAATTTGTTACATGTTATTGACCTGATACGACACGACATGATAATGACATGTACAGGGGCGGACCCAGGATTGTAGGTTAGGGGAGGCCGATAAAATAAAATTTGGTATTTTATAATTAAATCTAGATATATTAGTATATATAGTTAAATATCTCAAAATACATAATTATATCCTCAATATGTTAAAATCTAAAATTCTTTCACGCCTATCACGAAAATCGTTAACAATGGATAGTTTGTACTCCATAATTTTTTTCTATTTATTTCTCAATATATACTACGATCCAATAGATTGTCTAGAATAAAATTGAGATTAAGTCTTTTTTTTTAATGTTAAAATTGGATAAATTTTTTAATATTAAAATTTATTTATAAAGGTAAATATTTTTTAATTAAAATTGTACCGTAGACAAAGTATTAGACTAAAAAAAACCTTTTTTACTCCTATATTTTCATTCTGTATCCCTCTATTTATTTTTTAAAATATTTTATGTAATTAAAAAAAATTAATTGAGGCTAAAAATATATGGCTACCACAAATTAATTAAATTACAATGCATGTTGGGCAGCAGCCCACTTCATTTTATTTTGAATTTTAATAACTTGAGCCCATTAATTACTTTGTTTGATCAGAATTTTTCAGAGTTATACAGTAGTAATAAAATATTGATACATTACATACAATAGTAATAAAATGAAAAAAGTTGAGGGGGCATGGCCACCCCCATATAATGCGTGCGTCCGCCCCTGGACATGTATCCGAAAATAATACGATAATTCCATTAAAAAAATTTAAAAAAATCAATAAAAATCCAAAAATCTCATTAAAATTAAAAAAATGTAAAATAATAATTAAAAAAACATATTCTACACTTCTAAAAAGGGTGGGCTATCAACACCCCAAATTGTGTTGTTCCCACCCCATATTTTTTGAACAAAAATAGACCTAATTAAATTTACTAAGATATCCTTTTAAATTATTTAAAAAATGTTAAACACACCATATTAAAGACACCCCATGTTATACACACCCCATACTTAAATTCTACCCCCATTTAACCCTCATTCATCTATTTTTACTTTTACAACAAAAAATCACTCCATTCTTAAAACCCTTCTCCATGCATAAATCCTACCACCATAAACCTTCATATGATAATATAATCACAACAAACATAATTATGGAAGAAGAAAAAGTGATGGAGGAAATTAATGTAATTATATTTAATATTTTTTTATACTTTATACCTTTTTTTTAGTGGTAGCAGTCGCGACATATACGGCCGACATCGTGGCTGAACACATCATTGTACGTACGGCCATATTGGCCGCACACATCTGTGAGTGTATGGCCACAACCGGCCGAATGCAATCTGCATGAATTTTTTTTTGGTTAAGTAGTGTACGACCACTACTGGCCGAACACACTTTGATGTGTACATTGTGTACTGGCCGAACATATCCATAGTCGTACATTAGGTATTGGCCGAACACTTCCATGTGTGTACATGAAGTTGTGGCCGTACAATCTGTATAGTGCAGTTTTTTAATTGTGTTTTAATATTTTAACTTGTTGTTGGTTCGTTTGGGGGTGAGGGAGAAGAGAGACACAATTCTTTTTATTTTTAGGGGGAGAGAATGGATGGGGTGTGTATAGTATTGTGTAAGAATATAAATTATTTTAACTTTTAAGTAAAAAAGGATAGGAAAGGAATAAATTGGGGTGTGTTTAGTAAAAAAATGAAATTTTAAATTTTATTGGGGTGTGTTTAACATTTGGGGTGGAAATAACACAATTTGGGGTGTTGATAGTCCCTCCCTTCTGAAAATCTTAAAATGTTAAATATTTAAAAAATTTAAAATTAAAATCTCATTAAAATTATAATTAAAAATTCTAAACTTCTTAAAATTCTTCTAAGAATTAAAAATTCTACAATTTCATAATTTACTAAAAAAAAGTTAATCAACACTGTTGTACTTATTTTTTTCAATACTTCATACTTGTAAAGTTAATACAAATCCACACAACACACCATTTTACATAAGAATATGTCTCTCTTTTATTAGTCTTTAAAAAAAATGATATAAGGTGATATCAACGATGTCTAATAAATTTAGTTTTTAATTTGATATACAATTAGGTGATAATAACGATGACTAATAAATTGTCATCTTATATATAGTACTAAATTAACTAGCCATATTAAATTAAATTAAATTTACTTGCATTCTTATTTGTTTCCATTCAAAATATATAAGATAAGATGATTGTTATGAACGAAAAATCATGTTGATGTAATACTAATCCAAGCAAGGTAATTTTGCATGGACCGAAATCTTTCGAATATTTAGTTACCATGCATGTAATTAATCAAGCTAAAGTTTGTAGCCACACACGTCATGGTACAATGTAATGTTATGTGTCATTCTCACCCAATTATATTAATTAATTAACTTAATCCATGCACGTATATTGATTATATATAGAGGTCATCCTAAGTGTTCAAACTTCAACTCATTTCATACACAATATCGATCTATTGCAACTTAATATTCTCATCACTTGCTCGTACCAATGGCTGAAACTATCGTGCCAAACTCAACCGTGTCCCAAACCAAGCCGGGAGCCTACAAAACTATAACGGATGCTCTGAAGGCTGCTCCAACCAATAGCCCAACGAAATACTACATTCATGTGGAGGCGGGGGTCTACAATGAACTTGTCACCGTAGAGAAGGACATGACCAACATAGTGCTCATGGGGGATGGAGCACAAACAACCAAGGTTCGAGGGAACAAATCTCCTCCTGTATATAGGACATCAGAGACCGGTACTTTAAGTGAGTATCAATCCATTCATCCTTCGATCTTTTTAATTTAAATTAATTAATTAGCTAGTCATATATATTTGTTTAATTTATTGTACTTTATAATTTTATTCAGCTGTTTTGGGTGATGGATTCATGGCGAAGAAAATTGAATTTGAAAATTACGCTGGAGATGGGCTCCAAGCTGCAGCAGTGGTGACGGAGGCGAACCATGTGGCTTACTACCAATGCACATTCCTAGGGTTTCAAGACACTCTCTATGCAAAATCGGGTATTCAGTTTTACAGAGAGTGTGACATCTACGGCACAGTAGACTTCATCTTTGGATATGCAGCAGCAGTATTTCAAACTTGCAATTTATATGCGAGGCCCAACAACCCAAATAAGACCATCACATTACAGCTCCTGCACAACTATCTGGATTTGTTATCCAGAACTGCAAGATAACTATTGCACCAGGGCTTGAAAAAATTGGTGCTTCGGCCCAGGCGTATTTGGGGCGGCCGTGGTCTATCTACTCAACTGTAATTGTGATGGAGTCGTGTCTGGACAAAATTATACAGCCGGCGGGATGGTTGGAGTTTAAGAGTGCGTCACCAGTGACAGACAAGTTGTTCTATCGGGAGTTCAAGAATCGAGGGCTTGGGGCAGCCACAAGCACCAACAATCGTAGAGTGATGTGGCAAGGATATAAACTTGTTGCCGACAATCAACCTCAACTGGTAGAAGGCTTCACCGTCGGAGAATTCATTAACAAGGATGGCTGGCTCCAAGGAACTGGTATTCCATTCTATAAAGGATTTAATTACTGAGGCATCAGAAATCACTCCTTGCAATATATAATTACTCCTAGTACGTTCTACTGGCCAGTTATTATGATTATTATTATTATTATGTTGTTGAATAAGAAGTAGTGGAATATGATCATGTAAATAAATAAATATATTACTTTACATAAGGATTGATCGAGATCCCAATTAACTTCGACATATGTACAGTGTCCTAATGATCATGCATATATATAAGAGATCAAATGCCAATAAACAAGTGTGGCAACGGCAGATTTGAAAGCAAAGCGCAACCAAATCATCAAAATCTTTGTATACAATAAGATCAGGAACCCTTACCTAGCTGTTGATTTTCTTTAATTGTACTAATATGTATAAATAAGTACAACTCCACTAATTGTTTGATAATTGATATGATAATAAGATTAAAAAATTAAAGGATAATTGATATGATAATAAGATTAAAAAATTAAAGGATAATTAATATACTCCATATATAAGTAGAGTAGAGAGGACCTTGATATAACTAACTTGTAGACAAGATTATAAAAATCTTACAACAAAATAAAGTTCAGGATTTACACAATTCCTTCTCAACCATCATCACTTGATTCTGACGGCTCAGTTCAGGATTCCACCTGGGGACAATAACCTCCTCAACACACCAATGCTCCAACTCATCTTTACCCTTCTTACTCACACGAAGAACCAACAATGCTTTCGCAACACTACCACAAAGTCGAAGAGTACAATGATAATCAGACCAAACCTTCAACCGACCATTTGTAGATTCACAATCACCCGATAAGGCCAGAACCGAATATTCAGAGTGCACAAGAGACGGATGATGACAATAGGCAACAAAGTCAACCCCATATTGGGACCCCACTCTAACCACCCAGTTCTTGTTACGAAGATGACAATACGCTTTAAACAGAATCGGGAAACCGGCCCTCTTTGATGTCATATAACTCCATAGCTCTTGCTCATTTATCGTGCGTTTACCTACGCCGACAATCTTGATGCATTTCTTTACAAAGCATAAGTAAAGAGCTTCTTCCAAACTTAGGTTAAACCACTGCTTATTGTCCTTTTCTGCAGTTTTACAGGGATGACCAAAACATGCACGGATAAATAGGTTCGTTTGCTCTGGATGTGCTGAAAGGAGGAGTACCGTACAACCTGCCAGCAATCCTTGAGAATTAGATTCAAGCAAAGAGGATTGAAGACGGGAGACTAGCGTGGACATGGGCTCTGCAAGGGCTGTTGCTTCTGCATCTTTTCCTTTCCATCTTGGGGCCATAATCTGCTTCATGAAAGATGTTAAGATCACTTTCATGTTTCATAACAACCAGAATTAGCATAATTGTCAGCTTTTATTTGTAACAAAAAACCAAGAACTGGATAATAGCATACTGAATTCAGTAATATGACTCGAGCCAAGCAGATATTTTAGTTTTCAGTATGGAATTTATCGAACTGAATACAAAATTGATTTTTCAAGATCCATGAATAAATGTAAACTGTGGGGAATTTCGTCAAACAATGAAAGTGCACCCTATCAAATATAAAAGTAAACTGACAGAAAGTTGGCTTCTTTACTACCAAGATTATTAAATTCACACAAGCGTCTCAAACAAGTTCATCCAAGTTTATAGCACAAGTCCTATTAGTAGTTGAATTAGGCCTTCAAACATTAAAATACAGAGTTATCCAAAAGATTGATTGATCAGGTGTAGAAGATCAACAAAACAAGAAAGCATTGCATAACATTACAATACAGAGTTGTAAATTAGTAGGATATACAGCATTTGACACCATCAGTTATCCATTGAAACAGGAGAAGTAGCGGAGAGTTGAGGGAGTTAGTGAGATAATGTGAATCAAACGTAGACTACAATTCTGAAGCAATATATATATATATATAAATATACATACTAGGAAGATTGCACTCAAAATTACAAGTAAAAGCCTAAAAGGAGGTAGTTCTCGGCCAACAGAGATATAGAAACAAGTAAAAAGAGAAGTGGTGGTAGAAAGAGAGAAAAAGAGGAGGGAGCGTTGGAAGAAAGGAAAAAAAAACAGAGAAAAGTAAAGCAATTGGAATTGCTAGCAGAATGGAGAAAAGGGGATCTATTAGGAGTTGAACAAAGAAATTTATAGTGAATTTTGTCGGTTTCTTTCTTATTGAAACTTGGCAACGGGCAGCAGCAGCGGATGAAACACCCTGGTGTTCCTAAAGTAAAGAAAATGGCGGCATTGAAGAATTGCAAAAGAAGGAAAAAAGTTCAATTTCCACTAATAATTTGATATAAGCTATGAAATATAAAGGAACTTAAATCACTCAACTATAGACACATTATCTTCAAACTCACAAAAACATAGCAGGCATAGTACTAAGATGGAAACAAATATAAATAGAAAAATAACCCCCAAAGCATCCAGTTTTAAACCAGCAGATAATTGAAAATGCATTGAGATACATAATCCAAAACAAAAGCACAAACTGGCTGAATTTGGAGGAGGTTGGAGAACTAAGGACATATATTCAAACACAAAAATTAGTCTTTATTCCTAAACAGTAAATATCTCTATTCCTAAACGCCCTTTTATGAGGCAAAGCACATGCATCACATTACCAATAGGGATTATAAATTAGATTTTCTCTGGTCGATTAAAAGGTACAATATTCCACATCTTATTTAGGCGTGGGTTATTTGCCCCTGCAAAAATGTTCCTTTTCCTTCCAAAATTCAAACCCAACTCTAATCCTAACTGCAGCCACCAAAAAGTGACAACAAATTATCGAAAATTATAGTGTTGGTCGACACTGGTTAGTCAAAAAAAAAAAAAAAAAGCAGGAAAAAAAGAAACAGAAAATAACATACCTGCGTAGCTTACGGCCGGCGGGGGCTTAGAAGCGGGGCGGCGCAGGGGTCTGCCGGGGCGGAGGGGGGCGTGGGCGTTTTTTACTGAAAAAAAGAAAGAAAGAAAGATGGGGGAGAAAGTCGCCCGGTGGCGGGTGGGACAGGGAGGTCGGCTGCTACCACGGAGAGGAGAGGAGAGGAGTGAAGTGAGTGGGAGAAAAAGAAATGAAGAACTAGGTTAGGGTTAGTCGGGGGAGTGTATTTATTAAAGGTATTTTTAAATGGGAGAGTGTATTTATTAAATGTATTTTTAAATAGAAAATGAAGAGTAGTTTATGTAATTTTGGGGAGTATCTATAAATAACCAATTTTTTGGAATGTGCATCTAACCTTTGTGGAGATGCGAATAACTCACACCCTTTTTTATTGCATAACCTCATAAGATTGCAAAGGGTTTGACTATTTACACCTCCATTTACGATGGATGCACACCCCCGATTGATGCACCCTCTAAAATCGGTCCAAAATAGATGCACCTCCCTTAATTGTTATAAATATTATTTTCTCAACAAAATTTCTATTACTATCAACACACACACCCCACCAAAACCTAATTTCTCATTCATCTCTTCATTCTCTCATTTCCCTCTAATGCGGCCAAAATGTGTCGTCTTATGAGATAATGACACGTGTAATATTATTATATGTTATTCGTCAATTTATTCTTTTAATTATGTGTAAATTATGTGATTAAGTCTCATACTATGATAAGTATGGTCCATGTTAGTTTATACCCCGATTGTGGGCTATATTCTATGGGCTGGGACCTCCCTTGGGCCTCGAGGCCCAGGACCTAACCAGGCCCAGACCCACGTCTTGCACAGGTTTATGGAGAACCGGGCATAAGCCCAACCATACAGGACCGATCAAATCAGGGCCCAAGAGGACTCCTTGACTTGCCCATGAATTATCGGCGCTGACTGGCCAATAGAGAAAATCGTGGGATTGTTTCCCACTAAGAGATAACGATTGGCTGGGCCAGAATTGAGGCCTTGCTGGCCAGGTCAAGGGAGACTTCGTCAAGCTCCCTGGAAACTCGGGATGACTGGTTGAGTGGAGAGATAGGGGGAGACGGTTATCCCTTCCCCCAAGGTACCTCTATAAATACTCCATGCATCCCTTCCTTAGTTTTTTTACGTGACATTCACACTTGAGCACACTTCACACGCGTGCATACATACTTGAGCATATTGTTGCATTGTGGAGGATGGTTTTAACTCCGGTTGACTGTCTTCCGAACACCTTTTCTTTGGTGATCACCGATTTTCTAACTTGAGCGTCGGAGTCCCCGCGCCGGAGATCCCTTCGGCGTGTTTTGCAGGTCATATGGAGCTACATGGCAGCATTGTGACGAATTATTTACCACCGGTGGCCCAAGGGCAATTTGGTAATTTGTTGAGCGTTCAAACCCGACGCATCAACTGGCGCCGTCTGTGGGGAAAATCGAGTTAAGGCGTAAGGTCCTTATTTTGATTTGTTCGTGATTCTGGAGCTTGCGAGGACGTGAGCGTAAGGAATGAGAATTCGTGTTTTGATTTTATAAGGGTTATTATTTTGACAAATTGTTGATATTATTATTCTATTGACGATTTTGCTTGAACTTGTTGTTTGAAATATAGCCCAGATTAGTTGTTCTTGTGTTGAGAATTTTCCAGGAATACATTTAAAAGGCTACTGTTGAGATTGATGTTGCTTACTGAATAAGAGGTTGAGGATCAAAGAAGCTGGTCCACGATTGAGAATTGAGATTAGAGAAATTAATCATGTTGCTGAGGCTAGAGGTCCTAGAAGGAATCCAGGCATGATTCATGAATTGATGTGTGAGTGGACCTAGAGGTCTGCATATCTATTTAGAGAAGATAAAAAACGAGTATCGAGGACCCCGAGGTCCAGGATTCAGACTAGAAGATACGGAGCGAGTATCTAGGACCCCGAGGTCCACTAGAGATAAGAGCACCAATTGGTTAGGACATAGAGGTCTAGGTCCTGGAGGAGCTCGAAAGAGCATAGAATTATGGAGAACCAGACGAGTGGCTGGATTATGATACTCAGTCTGCTATTGGGGCTAACCCCCAAATAACGAGTACATCGATACCACCGGTTAGTACAATATTTGATAAAGCTAAAGAGGTTAGATCTTTTATGCTGATTTGATTAGACTGTGAGCATGTCATAATGAGTTTGATATACCTGAATTATTGCATTGACTTGATTTGATAATGAGTATGTCATGATGAGTTTGGCATGAATGAGCTATGATATTCGTTGATTCAATATTGTTATAAGCATGTCGTTATGAGATTGATATGTGTGAATCGTACTAAGTTTTTTGTCGAATTAAGTATGACCCTCCTGATTTTACATGATCGTTTTATCTGGATACTCTAGATGTGATGCTAGAAATTGAGAATGACTTGGAATCCTAGAAAGCATTAGTAGGCGACCCGCATGTTGAGTTTATGTGGTTACTATATGCTTTAGAATTCATGATTAAGGATTGATAATGATTCATGATTTCAGAATGTGGGGCTAACATACTTATTTATGAAATTTGTATGATTGACATGCCTCGTGATGCGGCCAAAATATGTCGTCCCATGAGGAGACGACACGTGGATAGACGATAAGTTATCCTTATTAAATATTTACATTCGTTTTGTGAAATGATTAATACACTCCTGATTATAGGGAAAGAAATTGGCCCAAGCATCTCTAGCCCAGATATCCCTGGCCCAAGCATCTTTGGCCCATATCTCTAGCCCAGATATCCCTGGCCCAAGTATCTCTGGCCCAAGAAGGAGATTGTTGAGATTGAGTATTGGTCTAAAAGGCCCAAGGAGGACGAGAATAGAGGAAAGGAGAAGTTGGTAACTGGTACCGAAGATCTAGGAAAGAGGGGCCACCCACAAGACCGAGTCTAAGGGAAACAGTTGAGAGTTAAGGGGAAGACGGATTCTCTTCCCCTCCCAGGTAAATAGGAGGTATAAAAGGGAGTCTTACTGATTATTTCGACTACGTTTTTACTAAGAATATACACTCTTACGTTCTACATGAAATATACATTGAAAACACAGAAAACTCCACGATACTTGCGAGAATTTCCCTTGAATTACAGGGAAATTCCTCTTTGACTCTCCTGAGAAAGATTCTGACTTGAGCGTCGGAGATTCCACGTCGGAATCCCCTCCGGCGTGTTTTTGCAGGTCTTTAAGGAGCTTGAAGGAGGATTATTCGTGGATAAGCTTGCGTGAAAGTGACGATCAAAGCCCACAACCGCCGTAATCCAGATAGGGAGATTTGATATCCCTACTCGTTACTTTTTGACGCAATAACTGACGCCGTCTGCGGGAACTTTTCGAGCTAAGAAGTGAGAAAGTTTCATACAAAATGGGCGGAGAACAAGACCTGGTGAAGCAGACTAAGGAAAAGGGAGATACTACTCCCTCTCCTTTCCCTCCGCCTCCTCCGGGTTTTCCCTTAAACAGGAACCTAGGGAAACAACCCTCAACCACTGTACTGGATGATAACCCTCCTACACTTGAGGGAAATACGACTGGTACCTCTAGAGCCTCCGGAAGTGGGATCAATAAGGATACACCTCCTTCCAACACACAGCCCGAGCTCCTTATTATTTCTCAGGATCAGCTAAATCCTGTGATCGCCCAGGTTGTGGAGAAGATAATTGCTTCTCGAGGAGTCTATACCTCTGGCGTTGTTCCGCCAGGGAACGAAAATACGAAGCAGAAGAATTTGAAGCACATGATCAACTCCTCTCTGGCCCCTTCCAGAAACGAGGGTGTCCCTCGAGATCAAGAAGATAAAGTACCTTTATACGCTGAAAGGAGTGTCCCCAACAGAACCCCCAGGAGGAACATGGAAGTAGCCCCTGAAAAGACTTTGGATATGGAGACTGGAGAAAGTATGGATGACACCTATCAAGGAGCAATATGTATATACGCGTGCAATGAGATAATATGCAGGTACGATAACGAGAGATAAGATAAACTGCGGAAGGCAAAATAGCAGATAATATTCAAGACCAGGAGCATCACGTCCTGGCCCCCCACAAAAAAAACACAGGAGTGTGGGGTCTCCTGAAAATACCAAAAGAGGCACGAAGGCCTTAGAAAATGTTTTAAAGGACCAGAGTTATATTGTAGCAAAAGAAACTAAAGAGGGAAAGGATATATTTTCCTCCCCTATACGACTTGAATTTGGAACTCCAGTGGGAGGAGGAACTCCACTACCTATTTTCCTTCCTCCCCATCTGAAGAATTTGGTTGAAAGTTCGGGAAAATGACTTTCATTCGTTCCTTCAGGGGAAAATCCGCCCCCTGCACCAATAGAGGTCCAGAATCTGATGGAAGAGACTCTAGATACCCCTATCCCTACTGAGGGTGACATGTCTGGAGCCCTCGGGAGTGGACCTAGCAGGGAGATACCTCCAGGAGCTGCAGGTTCAGAATTGTTGGTGTTGACTACTGAACAACTGAATGTTATAATAACACGAGCCATGGAGAAGGTGATGGCTGTCCAGGGCATTCCAACCCCTATAGCCTTCCCGAGGGTGACTGAGGTTGTAGGTTAGAAATGACCTGAACATATACCGGGAACCTCACAAGTCTTTTCGAGGGTTTGATAACCTAAGGGAGGTATCTCTGCACTTTTTATATGAATTGAAATTTAAATATCGCTTGGAAGACATTTTTTGTTGATGATCTAGTGTTAAGTACTTCCGAAAAATCAGCTTGTATAAGAAACATAAATCTAGCATGAGAACATGTGTTTAGTCTGATAAAAAGTGATTGTGGTAATATTTGCATCAATAGTCATTTCTTAACTATTGTGTTGAAAGGGCAAGTTAAATATATATTAAGACTTGTCGTATTGTTCATCTCTTAGCTATTATGCTGCGAAAAATGTGATATATGAGGTAGCATGCATTGTCTTGGCTAATTGATTGATACTAATCTGATACTTGAATGAGACTCGTCGATAGGATGAATTTGAGTGAGAAGAATAATTTACCTGTGATAGATAGGATCGAGATAAACTACTATATGTTGTGATTTGTATAGATGACTACTCCTTAACTAAGATGTTGTGGAGAATGGTTTAAATCTATTTAGTTTAGCGTGGATGTTAATCGTTCCAATCAATATGTTGCGAAAATATGAGATGTATTGTATATGTGGAAAGATTCGCAGGAGAATACACCTTTTATTGAATGAGTACTAGAATATTGACAAAGCACATACCAAATTTTGGTACAAATTATTATTTAACTTTTTTGTCGTGAGAAATTTCGAGGAGGTCCAGCCCAAAAACTCGTAAGAACTCTGGAAGTGCTGAAAACGCAAGAGGTTTTGGAGGGGTATTCAAGGCCTCGAGGTCCATGATCCAAATCGTTGGAGGTTCTGGAGGGATATTCAGGGCCCCCGAGCTCCAGCCTCCAGATTAGATAGTGCGAGGCAGAGTATTCCAGTCCCCGAGGGCTAGTAGAGATATGGAGTATTCCAGTCCCCGAGGGCTGGCAGAGATACATAGTATTCCAGTCCCCGAGGGCTCGTAGAGATATGGAGTATTCCAGTCCCCGAGGGCTGGTAGAGATATGGAGTATTCCAGTCCATGAGGGCTGCCTGAGATATGAACATGAATTGGCCAGGACCTAAGAGTCCAGGTCCGTGAGGGCTAGTAGAGATATGTTGAGTACATTAGTACCACTGGTTAGTACAAGTGTTAATTCTTGTAGATATTATTATGAGCATGTCTTTAAGAGATTGACATATATGATACGAGGCTACTCTTTTCCGTTGAATTAAGAATGGTCCCCTTAAGCTTACACGATTGATTTATGTAGATATTTTATAAATGATATTGGAATTGAGAATTGCTTGAAATCTTAGAAGCATGAGTAGGTGATTCATATGTTGAGTTCTGTGACTACTTTATGTGGGAGAATTGATGATGACTATGGTTCTGGAAACGAAAGCTAGCATAACTATTTTCAAATTGTGTATGATTGACATGTTTCTATACTTTAGATATGATTTCAAATTATAGATTGAGCTTATTCAGGTCCTTGAGATCAAAAAATGAAAAGTGCTACCTCTTACCTTTTGATCTTTAAACAATGATATGTCTTGAGTTATGTCCTCATTTAGGACCTTGAAGCTTGCATGTACTAGAAATACTCATTCATGACGAAAGTGGAGAATTGAATATTCATTGTAATTTTCATTTGAAGAGATTATTTGAGAGAGCATGGTCCACTCTATTTATGATATTTAGAGTGGAAGTGGATTTGATTTGTTTGTTCGATGCTATGAAGTTTTATTTCTGAAAAGATAATGAATTTTTAATATTGCATGAGATGATTCTTTTTTAGTGATGAAACATGATTTGAGCATTCTGAGGTACTTAAGGGCCAGTAGCCCTAAGTAACTGAAATGATAAGTACGAGCGTTTTGAGGTATTTTAGGGCCAGTAGCCCTAAATGAGTGAAATGATAAGCCTGAAAACTAGAGTTGATGAAAGGATGGAGATGAATGGAGAAAGAAAGAGAGAAACTGTACCAAGGAAGTCCAGTCCACAGAGATATAGGAGTTCGAGGAGGATTGAAAATGCAGGGGAAGAAGACACAGCACGTTCAGGCCCTCGGGGAAGGTTCGGAAAATATACTCCTCGAAAAATAGAACCAGCAGAAGTTTTAGAGGTAACAGGAGGTTACCCTCATGTGAGGTTCCCTTACTCCAGGAACAGAGGTCCGCAGAACCCCAAATCTGATAAGTTCTGCCGATTTCACAACGACTACGACCACGATACAAATCAGTGCTGACACTTAAAGGATGAGATAGAGAGGATGATCCAAACAGCTCATCTTAAAGAGCTCACATTCAGGGACAGGCAGGGCCCTCGAGGGCTAAAAAGAAAAGACCAAGAGGGGAAACCCGACGAGAATAAGAGAGAGCAGAGAAAGGATACGGAGGATCAACCTCCTCCCCCTAAAAAAAGGGGGACAATCCACATGATCATGGGAGGCCCTTTTTGGTGTATCTTTACAGGATTGATTTGGGACTGATATACGAGTAAACTGGGAGATCTACATGTCACACTAGAAGCTGAACTAGAACATAATGAAGAAGTTTTCGCTCAGGAGCTCCCCAAACTTGAGTTGAGTATCCAGGACCTCGAGGTCTAGGAACCAGATCAAGAGACGTAAAATCAATAACCAGGACCTAGGGGTCCAAGACCTTGAGGTATGTCAAAGATAAGAATACACATGAGAACAATTGAGGAATGCAAAGTCCCTGAGAAATTTGATGGGTAATTTTACCCTCTCGGTAGAGGGGGAAACTTAGATCTGGTAAGGCGGTTAGCATGAGCCAGGTATGACTTGCATTTATTGATTGTGAATTTAATAAGATATGATGTTTCTGATCATTCTAATGACATTGAATTGATGTTCTCATGAATGTTTGTGATCATTTTACCTTGTCTATGATGAATAATGTGCCCATGAGGAGGGGTTGGAGATCCTAAAGGTGCTTGAGGAGCTCGAGAGAGCAGGATTATATAAGAGAATAAAGACTGAGTTTAGGGGAGCCCTGGAGGACCCCCCAAATTATTCTGAGGTTAGATCTATCCATGTCTTCGTACCTCTAGATAGTTCACTAATTTGAAGGGCGTGAAGAGAATTTTGAGACTTGGAAGCGAAACATCTAGATTTGAGATCCTAAAGAGCGAAGCCAAACAACGTTGAGAGGCTGGAGGTTCAAGAAAAGACCATGTGCAATGAAGTTAAACCTCGACCTGCTCGAGGAGCTGTAGATGTACGAGAGATTTGTGCAACTCCGAAGATGAATATGGAGGTAACAAGTTAGTTCATATTATTTGTGATTTTTATGTTCCGATAGCCAGTAAATTGATGGCTAAGATGCTAAGACGAAGATGGAGAATACCCGACTGGCTATGAAGCCAACTTCATCATATTGAGGACTGGAGATCAGATTGCCACCTCCGAGATGCGGCTATGAAGTCAACTTAGTATATCTGTGGGGCAATACCCCTGAACGACTAAGGTCAAAGACCATATCCCTGGAGGACTGAAAGTTATATCCCTGAAAAGGGGACAGAATAAACCTACATGTACCCTAATTCAGGAGCGAAAGACACTCTAAGACCACGAGGCCAAGAAGAGTCAGAGAAATTGAGTAGGTTCTGATGAACCTCACTCTGAGAAAATTGCGTAGGTTCCGATGAACCTCACCCTGAGAAATTGAGTAGGTTCCGATGAACCTTACTCTGAGAAAATTGCGTAGGTTCCGATGAACCTCACCCTGAGAAATTGAGTAGGTTCCGATGAACCTTACTCTGAGAAAATTGCGTAGGTTCCGATGAACCTCACCCTGAGAAAATGAGTGGGTTCCGATGAACCTCACTCTGAGAAAAAGCGCAGGTTTAGACAAACCTCACCCTGAGAAAATGAGTGGGTTTTGATGAACCTCACTCTGAGAAAATTGCGTAGGTTCCGATGAACCTCACCCTGAGAAATTGAATAGGTTCCGATGAACCTTACTCTGAGAAAATTGCGTAGGTTCCGATGAACCTCACCCTGAGAAATTGAGTAGGTTCCGATGAACCTTACTTTGAGAAAATTGCGCAGGTTTAGACAAACCTCACCCTGAGAAAATGAGTGGGTTCCGATGAACCTCACTCTGAGAAAAAGCGCAGGTTTAGACAAACCTCACTCTGAGAAAACGTGAAGGTTCCAATGAGCCTCACCCTGAGAAAATGAGTGGGTTCCGATGAACCTTACTTTGAGAAAAGCGCAGGTTTAGACAAACCTCACCCTGAGAAAATGAGTGGGTTCCGATGAACCTCACTCTGAGAAAAGCGCAGGTTTAGACAAACCTCACCTTGAGAAAATTAGTGGGTTCCGATGAACCTCACTCTGAGAAAAAACGCAGGTTTAGACAAACCTCACCCTGAGTAAATGAGTGGGTTCCGATGAACCTCACTCTGAGAAAAAACGCAGGTTTAGACAAACCTCACCCTGAGAAAATGAGTGGGTTCCGATGAACCTCACTCTGAGAAAAAGCGCAGGTTTAGACAAAGCTTACCCTGAAAATTCGAGCAGGTTCGGATGAACCTCACCCTGAGAACTTGAATAGCTTCTGATGAACCTCACTCTAAGGGAAATGCTTAGAGACAGTATTTAGAGCTCTATGATCCAACATATTCCCAGAATGATTAAAGAAGAAGCTCTACCCATTATATCCCTAGAGGCTTGGGGGGAATAGATGACATCCAGAGTTATAAGAGGTTTTCAAAACCAAACCAAAGAGACACTAAGGCTAACTCATCTTACTTCTTTCTACTCTCATAAGTTTAAACACTTTACGAGAGTAGGGGGAGTAGTTGATGCGGCCAAAATATGTCGTCCCATGAGGAGACGACACGTGGATAGACGATAAGTTATCCTTATTAAATATTTACATTCGTTTTGTGAAATGATTAATACACTCCTGGTTATAGGGAAAGAAATTGGCCCAAGCATCTCTGGCCCATATCTCTAGCCCAGATATCCCTGGCCCCAAGCATCTTTGGCCCATATCTCTAGCCCAGATATCCCTGGCCCAAGTATCTCTAGCCCAAGAAGGAGATTGTTGAGATTGAGTATTGGTCTAAAAGGTCCAAGGAGGACGAGAATAGAGGAAAGGAGAAGTTGGTGACTGGTACCGAAGATCTAGGAAAGAGGGGCCACCCACAAGACCGAGTCTAAGGGAAACAGTTGAGAGTTAAGGGGAAGACGGATTCTCTTCCCCTCCCAGGTAAATAGGAGGTATAAAAGGGAGTCTTACTGATTATTTCGACTACGTTTTTACTAAGAATATACACTCTTACGTTCTACACGAAATATACACTGAAAACACAGAAAACTCCACGATACTTGCGAGAATTTCCCTTGAATTACAGGGAAATTCCTCTTTGACTCTCCTGAGAAAGATTCTGACTTGAGCGTCGGAGATTCCACGCCGGAATCCCCTCCGGCGTGTTTTTGCAGGTCTTTAAGGAGCTTGAAGGAGGATTATTCGTGGATAAGCTTGCGTGAAAGTGACGATCAAAGCCCACAACCGCCGTAATCCAGATAGGGAGATTTGATATCCCTACTCGTTACTTTTTGACGCAACACCTCGATATTCTAGATATGATTTCAGATTAAGCTTATACAAGTCCTGAAAGCCTTCTGGGTAAGCTCGGTTATTGAGTGTCAAAGATTGAGCTTATCTAGGTTGGGAGAGAACACTTGAATGGCTGAATAAGCTCAGATGTGGCGGATTGAGTTTCCTCCTAGAATCATGACACTACAATAAAAATGGGATTTAGAGACGCTCAAAAGTGTCACTAAAACTTATGTTTAGTGATGCTTTCATTATAGTGACGCTTCGACGAAGCATCACCTGATTTGGCGTTTCAGTAGTTTGTTATTGTGACGCTTTATAAAGCGTCATTGTAGATTGTCATTGTGATGCTTTTATGCGTCATAGTAACACTATTTCATGATGTTGACCAGCGTCACAACGCGGTTCATTAGTGACGCTATCTCACGTCATGAAAAGTTAATAACTAACTTAACAACCTCATTTAGTAACGTCTTTATGTGTCATAGTAAGACTATTTGGTGACGCTAACCGTCGTTATGACTGTGCACTTTTGTAAAAAAAAAATTCGCATCACGAAAAAGTTTATAACTAACTTAACAATCTCATTTAGTGACGTTATGCGTAATAGTAAGACTATTTAGTGGTGCGAAAACAGAAACAACCAAATATAAAAATAAAATATCATCACATTTCTAAAATAAAAATCAATCAAATATATAAAAATATAATATTATCACACTACTAAACAAAAACAACCAAGTTTAAAATATCTCAACTCCACGATCAACTACGTAACTATCAAATCCAATATTCTCAATAAAAATATTAAAATTTTCAATTCAAAGATAAATTGCACCTATACTATGCGTGACAAAATTCATTCCTTCTTTTTTCATGGCAATGCGATGGATATCATCCAAGCTATGTAAATGACCACTATATAACTCATCCACAATTACTTCCATACAAGCGCACTCGTTCACCTTTATCTTTGCCAAGGACTTGATGATATATAACATTTGGGCCTTCGTCTTGTGCACCAGATGACACCTGGCTCTTCAATTGTTACATTTTTCATGTATAAAAGTTTTATACAATAAGATTATCAAAAGAAAGTATACTATATCTAATATTGTAATAAGAACAAAATAAGAGAAGTTACGAAAAAAAAAAAAGCTTCACCATTAATGCATTTGCAATTTTAGGATTAGATGTATTCCCTTCTCCTAAATAAAAGTTTGAGAATATATCTGCTTTGGTCAGATTGAATTACTCCTCAATATTTTCATCTACGTATAGTAGAAAGCAAAAAGTGATTTCTTCAACCACTTGGAACAATTCCTTGAATTTAAATTCATATTGATATTCATTTGAATTAATATATTGAAATCAACACCTTAAAATAGGTCTTCAAACAAAATAAAATAAAATACATAACCCACATGGTAACTGCAATTAAGATGAGAGCAACTCTCCGAACTGGTGACTGCAATTAAGATGAGAAAAAAAATTCCACACAACCAAACTAATCTAAAAAAAACAAAAAGAAGCTTACACCGAGCAGGCTTTTACCCATGGTTTTCCCTCAATTGACGTTTTTCAAGGCACTAAATTAAGGTAATTGTACCATATCACCTATAGAGAATATATGTAACAAAAAAATAAAATAAAAAAAGGACATCCAAGCAATGCAATGATTTGTTAAACTATATTAGTGAGAGAAAGTCTTTAAGTGTTCTTCATTCACAAAAATAAATATTAGAGACAAGTTCCTTTTCCACTACACAATGAACAATCTGATTGTCATTTAGATCTTTCTATTCCACATTTTGTACACAGGGTGTAACCTTTCCCCCTTCAACTAGGGTAAGGTATTCTCGAATTTGGACCAAACCATAATTTTGGTTTAGATGCAACAATTCCTACATTAATATCTTTGAATTAGCATTGCAACCTTGATTTTTTTTAGAAGAATTCTAGGCCTGAAACCATCTTCCCCTCTAGATATTGATTAGAAAAATCAATTTAAAAATGATCAGAACAACCATTAAAAACATGACATTGAAGACCTGATGTTAGAGTAGTTTGAATCCAAAATAAATGTATCATTATACCTCTCCTCATGAAATTAACCTGATGTCGCTTGAAGTACACCCTTGAGTTTTGTGATTTGATGAAGGCCTAAAATTAGGAGAAATTTTCATAATTAAGTATAAACTAACAGAAAACTAAAACAAAATTTCACAGCAATGCCAATTGACATCTGTGAGAACTCAAACATCATGAAAACATGCATATAAGTATAGTCAATATGAAATACCATATATTGGAAATCATATTAGTGATGCGGCCTAAAAATGTCGTTCAATACGAAGTCGACACGTGTATAAAGGATAAGATGAAAGAGAAGATATGGGATTATGGAAGGGCCTCTGGATAAAGAATCCCTTCTGGAAGTCCCTCCGGAGGGAGCTCCTGGAGGTCCTCCCGGAGAGACTTGTCTAGAGGACCTGATCTTGATATGAATTGGTAAACCGAGAATATAGGAGATCTCCACATGAATCGGACTAAGACTAACCAAAGAAAGATTCTTCCCTCCTTCATTTTAGTGGAAGGAGTCCACTAGGGGGAGTGGCCCCGGTCTTTCCGGAAGTAGAGGAGAAGTGGTGACCTTGTCAACACAGCAAGGCTGGGTCCAAAGGTTGCTCCGAAATATAAGGAAGCTGTAACCTCCCCTTAAGAGGAAGTCCTCTATAAATAGGTAAAGCAAGATACATTTCGAGGTTAGACTTTCTGACCTTTACTAAACTTGATACATTTCGTACAAAACGTACTTTTGATATTATTTGAGAGCCTGATTTGATAAAACAAGGATCTCGAGGTCCTTGTGATATATTAAAAGCCCTATACTGACTTGAGCGTCGGAGCGTCCGCACCGGAGCCCCCTCCGGTGTGTCTTTTGCAGGTTCCTGGAGGATCATTCCAGCGGAAGCAGTGTAACCAAATCAGGTCTAAGCACTCGGGAATTTGGATATCTGACCCCGAGGATATATAATCTGACCGTGCAATTTTTGGCACATCAACTGGCGCCGTCTGTGGGAATGATTTAAAAGATTTTCTCACGAATTTCTATCTGTTCGAGTGATGGAATTGGAGATGGACCATTGCTTGGTAAATTCTACGGGCAGTCCTTTGCCTAGATTTGACACAGGTTCTTCCTTAAGTTTTCTTATATATGCTGCAAATAATTTTACATGTTGGAATATAATTGCTTAATGATGCAAAGAAGCCAGATGCAATAAATGATTAACATGGACCATTGAGTGAGATTTGAGAGCAGAATTCTCAATTGTGATATCTGATGTCATTATTAATGTCTTGATTGAGAAAGAATTGAAGGTTATATTAATGTCTTGATTTAAATGTCCATAATCAATATAGTTCTGCTAGCAGTGTTAACTTGTTCGTTTGCGAAAATTCTTTTATTGTGGAAAATGTTCATTTCTGGAATTGAAAAATAAAACAAGAAATCAAACAAGGTAGAAAGCTATTAGCATCTTGCTAAGCCCCGACTGGAGATTAATGGTGATTGTGTTGATTATGATGGGAGTAAGGTAAATTTGAATTATCTTAGGATGATATTATTAAACATATCCTAATATATGTTAAAATGAGAGATGAATGCTACAGTGATGCCTGAAATAAATTCATTGTGTTATTGAAGTAGTTTTACTGTTAATACGATTTATGATTCTATTGAAATTTCCTCTCACTCTGATTTCTCTAACATCCAAACATTGGATTTCCGCTAGTGATGAGATTTAAACTGAAATAACAATTATGAGAAATGATTGGTATTGATAACTCTTGTCCTTGGCTCAAAGCCTAAGGGGATATGACATTACGTATGGACTGTGCTGATCAGGTTGATTTTGCTCTAAATAATATTTGATTGATAAAACTTCACACAGTGATGTATTATTATCATGGAATTATGAGTATAAGGATTGTCGAACATATATGTGGAGTGTGCAATTGCCTGCTCCGAAGACTCCAGGAAGAGGCTCGAGGCACCCATATCTCTATAGGGGGTGATATCGTTGGCACGTCTGGAGCCCTCGGGAGTGGACCTGGCAAGGAGATACCTCCAGGCACTGCAGAGGATGACAACATTTGTGCCCCTCCACGAGCAGCAGAGTATTCAGGACCCCGAGGTCCAGAATCAAAACTTAGAGGTATGAGGAAGAGTATTTAGGGCCTCGAGGTCCAAAATCTAAACGTGGGAGTACGAGGTAGAGATATGATAAGTGTATCGGTACTACAGACCGAGCCTATCCAGGTTCTGGAGGACCTCTGGGTAGGTTCAGAAGATTCCAGATTATAGACTAAGTCTACCCAAGTTCTGGAGGACCTCTGGGTAGGTTCAGAAGATTCCAGATTATAGACTAAGTCTACCCAAGTTCTGGAGGACCTCTGGGTAGGTTCAGAAGATTCCAGATTATAGACTAAGTCTACCCAAGTTCTGGAGGACCTTTGGGTAGGTTCAGAAGATTCCAGATTATAGACTAAGGGGGGTGTATTCAATTGAGATTTTGTTGGATTTTTTTGGACTTTAAAAAGTCGGTGGATTTAGAAAATCCATAGACTCTATGCAGAGTTTGACTGACTTTTTTATTGATTTATATGGATTTTTATAGATTTGACAAGATTCTGAAATACATATTTTTTTATTGATTTACATGGATTTCCTAGTTTAAAAAAAATTATTATTCATCATTATTATTCTCATCTTCATTTCCATCACGGTTATACCTCACATGGCATTAGCAATATTCTAATTGGCTTTGAGAAAACAATTTCAAATTTTCCATTTTCCTCTTCCACGTTGAGATGTGGTGAATCTTGATCTTCCTTATATTCGACTGAAAATTCATCAGAGCGACATTCTTTACTAAAAAAATTATGTAATCCAGCACGAGTCAATACTAACTCTGCTTGTGTTTGAAATGGGAACTTGTTAATCGATTGCAATTTGAAAATACCAAAAATTCGATTGAATAATTGCATTTCTCGGGTGACGACCTTGACCACCAAAATCTTTTAGATATATCGAACACCAATGGGATTAAAGAAAGAACATAATTTTAAAATACAGATGTAATCTTTTTCACGATAATAATGATGGTGAAGAATCTGTGATGTTTATCGAAAAACATAGTTAACAAAAGTTTTTTTTTTTTCTTCTCTTTCAAGTCTTCTAAGAGAATCCATTGAAATCTCTACTTTTTAGAAAAGATTTTGAATAGTGAAATTTATTTATATTTTTGAAAGAGAATCCAACGAAATCCATAGAGTATTAAAATCCATAGATTGTTGAATACCTAAAGATTTCTAAAGACTTTTTAAAATCCGTATTGAATACCTCAAAATTTTGAAAGACTTTTAAAAATCCGGATTGAATACCCCCAGATTTTAAAAGTCCAAAAAAATCCAACAGAATCTCAATTGAATACACCCCCCTAAGTCTACCCAAGTTCTGGAGGACCTCTGGGTAGGTTCAGAAGATTCCAGATTATAGACTAAGTCTACCCAAGTTCTGGAGGACCTCTGGGTAGGTTCAGAAGATTTCAGATTATAGGTTGATTATATCCAAGTCCTGGAGGATTTCGGGATAAGCTCGGAAATGGAAAGTGAAGATTGAGCCTATTTAGGTCCCTAAGATCAAGGCCAATATCTCTAAACAGACAAAACGATAAGTCCGAAAACTAGAGTGGGTGAGAGGATGATTGATTACCTGAAGCGGGTAGAGAACTTAAGAATCTTCAGAGCTGAAAAGTATCTCACCCTCGAAGAGGTGAGGAAAGCCAAGAGGCTGGAGGTGAAACCAGCTAGTGGAGAGAGGAAGAGAGAATCTACAGCAAGGAGGTCCAGCCCAGAAGCTTCCCGAAACTCCGGAGGAACAGGAAACCGCAATGCTGCGGGAGGATCCCGATCTGGGCCTCGAGGGACGTTTTAGAAATATACCTAACTGAGATTGGAAACTACAGAAGTCTTGGAGGTCCTGGAGAAGTTTACCTGGTCTATGACGAATAATGAGCTCATGAGGAGGGGCGGGAGAACCTAGAAGTACTAGAGGAGCTCTAGAGAGCAAGATTACCGAAGAAAGAGCGAAGCCAAACAACGTTGAGAGGTTGGAGATTCAAGAAAAGACCATGTGAAATGAAGATGTACGAGAGATATGTGCAACTCCGGAGACGAATATTGGGGTAAGACGTTGAGACGAAGATGGGTGCTACCTGACTGGCTATGAAGCCAACTTCACCATGCGAAGCACTGGAGATCAGATTTCTACGTTCCAAAAACTGGAGGGGACAAAGTTCGAGACGGAGATTTGGATGATGGCTGCCTAGAAGCTGAGTTATGGGGTTTGAGGCCCAGACTTCGAGAAGATAAGAGTGATGACAGACCTTTTTACAAGATCCTACGCTTGAAGTGGCTGAGTAACGCTATAGAATTAAGGAAGAGATGAAACGAGTATCTAGGACCCCGAGGTCCAAGATCCAGATAAGGAGAGATGAGGCGAGTATCCAGGACCCCGAGGTCCGGCACCTAGAGGTGATGATGTGACTGATGTGAGCCAAATGAGTCCAGGATAATTAAGAATGTGGAGGAGCTCGACGGAGCATGATCCAAATAATTATGGAAGAAAGATGAGTATTCGGGGTTGAGAACTGAACACGAGAAGAACTACAAAGAGGATCTTATGCAAATGATCCAGATTCAAGTGGGATGAATAATATCAGAAAACATTTGAGGAGTTGAAGCTCCACCGAGCCCAGCTGCTGAAGCTGACCAAACCCTCCCTAGGGTGCTGAAATTTGATATTCAAAAGTTGAGAAGAGCTGAATAAAGGACCAGCCCCTGCAGCTTCTGGAGAAGCTCGAGCTTTGCGGTTAAGATACCACATCTTGGGTGGCCAATTATACAAGCGATCGTTGACCCATCCCTATCTAAGATGTCTCCCGAAGGAGATTACGTGATAAAAGAAACCCATGAAGGATGAGCAGGTAGTCACGAGGGCTACAAGGCTACTGTAAAGAAGGATATACCCAAGAGTCGATCTATTAGGTGAGTAATATCATCTAGGGTGTTGAGATGCGACATTCGGAGACGAGCATGATGACGGACCTTGCAAATGCCTTACACTTCGATGCTTAAAGGGGGTGATGAAGGGTCTAGGCCTACTACCTCCGAGATGCTGATATGGAGCCACGTAAGTGAAAAGTGTATATTTTACTTTAGATTTTACTTTGTGATATGATATGAGTTACCTAGGCGTAGTTGTTTAGAGCATAAAACCTCGAAGCATATGAGCATTTGCTAAGGCTTCAGAAATGATTGATTTGAGAAATGCTAAGGTGATTACTTAGGAGAATTTCGTGATTGAATCGAGAGAATGATTGAGAATTTAGGCATGGTTAAGAACGTGTTTCTCACCCTACTCTAAATCCAAGCGGATTACTTGAACTTGAAAGGTCTTGATATGATCAACACCTTGAATTGAGAGTGAGAAACACTCAGAGGCCTAGAGGCCGAGGAGCTCCAGAGAGCCCTCACCTTACTTGAGACCCAAGAGGGTTAATCAATGAAATGAGAAGATTTTATGAATTAAAATCTTTTAAGAATAAGAGTGAGAAACACTCAGAGGCCTAGAGGCCGAGGTGCTCCAGAGAGCCCTCATCTTACTCGAGACCCAAGTGGGTTACTGAAATGTGAAGATTTTATGAATTAAAATCGTTTAAGAATAAGAGTGAGAGACACTCAGAGGCCTAGAGGCCGAGGTGCTCCAGAGAGCCTTCATCTTACTCGAGACCCAAGTGGGTTACTGAAATGTGAAGATTTTATGAATTAAAATCTTTTAAGAATAAGAGTGAGAGACACTCAGAGGCCTAGAGGCCGAGGTGCTCCAGAGAGCCCTCATCCTACTCGAGACCCAAGTGGGTTAATGAAATGAGAAGATTTTAATCTTTTAAGAATAAGGGTGAGACACACTCAGAGGCCTAGAGGTCGAGGTGCTCCAAAGAGCCCTCATCTTACTTGAGACCCAAGAGGGTTAATTAATGGAATGGGAAGATTTTTGTGAATCAAAGTCTTTTAAGTACAAGAAGGTGAAACACTTAGAGGCCTAGAGGCCGAGGTGCTCCAGAGAGCCCTCACCTTACTTGAGACCCAAGAGGGTTAATCAACGAAATGAGAAGATTTTTGTGAACCAAAATCTTTTAAGAATGAGAGTGAGAGACACTTAGAGGCCTAAAGGCCGGGGAGCTACAGAGAGCCCCTCACCATACTTGAGACCCAAAAGGGTTATTCAATGAAAAGAAAGATTTTATAAATAAAAATCTTTTAAGAATGAGAGTGAGAGACACTCAGAGGCCTAGAGGCCGAGGAGCTACAGAGAGCCCCTCACCATACTTAAGACCCAAAAGGGTTACTCAATGAAAAGAAATATTTTATGAATAAAAAAAAACGAAAGTGAGAGACACTTGGAGGCCCAGAGACCAAAGAGAGCTGGGGAGCATCTCCCCATAACCAAGACCCAAGATGGTTACTTAGAAAACAAAAATTTTGCAAGCCAAAGTCATTTGCCGAGACCCTGTTTAAAAAATGAAAGAAAGGATAAATATAAGTCTGGAAGTCAAGGAAAACCTCTTCGAGCCACCTGAAACTAGAGGTGATCCCTTGAAAGGGTGAGAGGTTCCATGAATTTCTTGAGAAAATTCTTGGAAGGTTATGCAACCAAGAGACGATAATGGTGCAACCTACAAGACCAATAAGGGGGTTAGGATCGAGGCTTCTCCTCGAGAAACTAGCAAGAGAGAGAAAATTGCGACTGTGTGGGACCCAAGCGCAGAAATCGAAACGTCTTCAGAACTGGGGGCGGGAAAAAATTTCGGAGGAGAGCATTTTCGAAATTCCTCTCCAAAGCAAGAATAATACACGTCTCTCCAGAAACGCCTCTGTGCTAGACTCACTTGAATTTTCTACTCTCACAAAAGATATACTCCTTTTACGAGAGTAGGGGGAGTAGATGATGCGGCCTAAAAATGTCGTTCAATAAGAAGTCGACACGTGTATAAAGGATAAGATGAAAGAGAAGATATGGGATTATGGAAGGGGCTCTGGATAAAGAATCCCTTCTGGAAGTCCCTCCGGAGGGAGCTCCTGGAGGTCCTCCCGGAAAGACTTATCTAGAGGACTTGATCTTGATATGAATTGGTAAACCGAGAATATAGGAGATCTCCACATGAATCGGACTAAGACTGACCAAAGAAAGATTCTTCCCTCCTTCATTTTAGTGGAAGGAGTCCACTAGGGGGAGTGGCCCCGATCTTTCCGGAAGTAGAGGAGAAGTGGTGACCTTGTCAACACAGCAAGGCTGGGTCCAAAGGTTGCTTCGAAATATAAGGAAGCTGTAACCTCCCCTTAAGAGGAAGTCCTCTATAAATAGGTAAAGCAAGATACATTTCGAGGTTAGACTTTCTGACCTTTACTAAACTTGATACATTTCGTACAAAACGTACTTTTGATATTATTTGAGAGCCTGATTTGATAAAACAGGGATCTCGAGGTCCTTGTGATATATTAAAAGCCCTATACTGACTTGAGCGTCGGAGCGTCCGCACCGGAGCCCCCTCCGGTGTGTCTTTTGCAGGTTCCTGGAGGATCATTCCAGCGGAAGCAGAGTACCCAAATCAGGTCTAAGCACTCGGGAATTTGGATATCTGACCCGAGGATATATAATCTGACCGTGCAATTTTTGGCACATCAATTAGGAAAACTAAAAACAATTCTAAAAGATATAATGCATAGTATATTGTTTCTAGATCAATCTAAAATGTAACCTATTCAAGCAAGAAAAAAATCAAAGAGTGTAACAAAACTCCTAATTGAAGTTGGATTTGTACAACGCCACAAGTATTGAAGCCAAAATGCAGGAATGTAGGTCCCTAATCAGGTTATTACTTCCTAGATATCTGAAAGAAATTCAAAAGTCCAATGCTCATATACATACATCTTTAACTTTATGTTCTGTAAAAAAAAAATTTATGTTCATATTGAAAAACAATTGCTCACATACATGTAGTGTAATGAAAAAAAACCTTTGAATGAATCTGGTATTTGACCTGTCAAATTTTTAAAGCTCAATCTTGTATCATGATGAAAAAATTCAAGGTTATTTGTGCACACTCCTCAAAAAAATAGAAAATAATAGAAACTAGTAGAAGGGCAGTAGATTATTTTATATTAATTAGTTCTTTACTTGCTAACTTTACAAAATAAGATGTATGACTACACCATAATTTGTACACCAGAATAGTTATCATTGTCTCTAGCTCACTTTAGGTTACTCATAAAATCAGAAAACTTAAAGAGAATAAACAGAGTAATCAATTACATATATCTTTTAAATATTCTTCAATGTAGAAACTAAAAACCTTCGGCAACAAGAAGAAAAACTAAACCAAAGATTTAATTATGAAATAAGCAAGAAATAGAAATACTAATAAGAATAAAGGATAAGCAATGGGCATAGCCCGTCTTCTTCCTTGGCTGATAAACCACGAACACAACACAATCAAAATGAATATCACAAAAAAACATTTGAATGACCAATAAATATATCATGGAAACTGTTAAAAGACTTCTAAAATCCAGTTCAATGATAATACTCATTGTTTTCAACTAACAATGACCCATTAAAAATACAGATCCTGATGTTTAGCATAAAAAAGACAGCAAGAGGCTCCAAAGCTGCCAATAACCCAGAGCTTCATGATACAGGAGTTCAATAACAAAATGTTAGAACACTTGCATAGAACTATAAATCAGATATTAATTGAAGTTAATCAGAGATTAAGAAAACAACTATACATATTGATAAGTTTCATTAACTAAACTCCATCGATTAATTATAATATTGGGGGAGAAATATAAATCTTGCCTCAACTTAATATTTCACTAGAATCATAATGTTTTCACATTGAAAATTCAGATTAATCCTAAATGGAATTAACAAGCCTCACATGATTCTCTTTGATTCCAACGAAAGAAGAACACACACATATTAAATAAACACTGAATATAGAACCGCTAATATAAATAAAACAGAGTTGAACAATTGACCCAAATCCGCTTTAACAAAATCGTCAAAGCATCTAATCTAAAAAAATTAATACGAATTTGAAATTAACAAATAAAATTAAAAATCAAGGAACGGAAAATTTTTTTACCGGTGCCAAGCTCTTGAGTAGGAACCAACTTTAAATTGTATGACCTGAAAATTAGGGTTCAGAATCGGACAAAACCAGCCGCACATCTTCAAATTGGGTTCTCATAGGAAAATAGAATGGTGGTGGTGGGCAGCATTTTGTAGAACAATAACTTGATGCGATGCAGGTGGGTGGAAAGATTCTAGGGCTCCCTCGAATGATTGGCAGACGTATATGAAAATGTTTTAGGGCTAATAACTGGATATTTTTACTTTGTCTATTTCACAGTTTTTTCCTATCCTACGTGGCCTCCTCCTAACCTTCTCATTTTGAAATCCTATTTTCTTATTAATTTGATTAAACTATTCATTTTTTACTTTTTTTTTTTTAATTTCCTAATTTCTAATAAAACCTGTCATAAATGTATTTTTCTCTCAAATACTTGCGTTTTTCCGTTCTCTTCTCCATTTTTCTCTCTCTCCATTTTTCCTCTGAAATGTTCTCCATTTCTCTCTCTCCATTTTTCCTTCTTCTTCCAAATTGATCCTTGCACCTCCTCTTTTCATCATCCAGCCCCTTCGTCCAATCTTTCAAACATGTCTCAAAAAGAGGTTATTGCGAATTTCACTATTAATCTGAAATCCCTAATTTCCCCAAATTTCACAATTTCTCTTTCGATCAATTGCGACTTGCAATGATCGGTCAATCTCGAAATCCGCGTACATTACTGTTAACTCTTCCCAAACGGATGCTCTCTCTCCCATCGACAACCGCCTAAACGAACTCGCATACCCTGGACCCTCTCAAACGGATGGTCTCTCTCCGATTTACAACCATCTAACGGAACTCCCGCCCACATTCGGGCCTGCTGCCACGCTCGACATAATGTTATCGCCACCGACAGGCCTCACGTTGGAGAAGATCTACACGCGTCAGTGTAAGATTCTTGGACTCTGATTATACAATTTCTGTTGTTTATGAAATACTATGAATTCAATTTCAGATGGAAAAAGATCATACAACATTGTTTGCTATGTATGTTAATTGCTGAAGTAAAGGGTGTATATGAAAATATACTTGAATCTGTTTGGTCCGATACGGGAGATTGTTCTTCCTTTATGGTTGTATTTGAAATACTATATGTGAGCCGTCCCAGAAGTGTTTTATCTTAATGGTTTATATGCATTGTTTTGTACTTAAAACCAGATTTCAAAATCCTGTAATAAACTACCAGTATTTATCATTTACATACAATTTCTGCTGTTTATGAAATACTATGACTTCAGTTTCTAAAACAATCAATTCTGAGTACATAGAAAGCATGCTTCTGTTGTTGTTACTTTTATGCATGGTTTGTGTATACCTAAGGATCTACAAATGAGTTTCGTGAAAGGGTTCACTTGCTCTTGGTGTTAATGCTGATTAATTTTTTTGCCATGCCCATTTTCCTTCTAACACCATTCTATTGTTGACCTTATTTTAAATCTTAAAACTGTTTTGTAACCTTTTCAGGATTAATATTTTTTAGGATTCGAGCGTAAGCAGTCATTGCAATAGTTGTAGGCTGCTCCTTCAATCATTTAAATGATAGTGTCTGTGGCGAGATTGCAGATGCTGCAGTAGTACCTATTGCTACAACTATCCTTCAACTCATTTATTTGGACATAAGTGTCCTTCAAGTACGTTTTTTTACTCTCTCATAATTAATGAATCAACAATTTCACATTATTGGATAAAATATTCTACACTTTAATTAAATAAAATAAATCAGGAACTCACATATATATTTTAACAGTTAATCTTATCTAAATCAGTTCAATTATCCTAATTATTATTATCTTATCTAAAAATTGGTTATTAGTTGGTTCTCAATCGGAAGTTATAAAACCTACCACATTTATCTTATCTAAATGCACAACATTTATTTTTTTTAACTGAACAACATTGTGTGCCACTGTTTTCCCTTTAAATAACACACTCATCTTCTTAAAAAATCATTCACATCCTTACACATTTCCTAACTTTCTTTGGAATATTGTACTTTCTCATTTCTCAAATAAACATTTTTCCAATTGCACAAATTTACATCACTACCATTCTTCCTAATTTTAGTCTATTCAAATGGAATCACAGTATGACCCATTACATCTTATTACCTCCGAAAAGGAAACTTGGAGAGTCAAGGTTCAAGTTCATCGATCTTGGATCGTCTACTCAAAGGATGGTACCAATCAGATGCAATTTTTAGAAATGTTACTCATTGATCAACAAGTAAGTGTTGTTAATATTTAAATTATTGAATCGTTTAATATGTATTCTTTACATACTTCATCATGTATGCAATTTTATATTTGTATGTAGGGCACCAAAATCCAGGCAACAGTACTCAAGTACCTACTAAAACGATATGAAAATATCGTGAAAGAAGGGGTCACGTACGATTTGTACAACTTTGGTGTAGAAAAGCCTTTGGGACATATATTGACTACCAAACACCCATACAAACTTACTTTCCATCTCAACACGGAAATGAGAAGGTCTTCTCCATTTCATTCGCCACCACCTCAGTTCGATTTTATTTCATTTGATGATATAAAGTCGCAATCTGACCATGACGATAGAATTCTGCGAGGTAACCTATATATCAACATTATTAACAAACCAGTAAACAACTTATGCGTGCTCCCAAATGTTGTTCATGTTAATTTTTTTTTTTTATTATTTGTATTACTTTTCATTATAACGTTACACAACATTTTTTTTTAGATGTAATGGCGCGGGTTGTTCGTATTTTTGACGTTGACACCGTCAGCGTCGATGGTAAGTTGAAAAAAAAGCTGGAAATTGACCTTCAAGACAGATGGTATCTCCTCAATCATTGTACTTTTCAATTATAATAACTACACATTACCATTAATGTTACATTATTTAATTACGCCGTTTATTCTTAGCCATACAACCATAGAATGCACATTGTGGGAGGGACATTATGAGCAGCTACTCAAATTCAAAACTGATCACCCGTCTGAGGATATCGTTATTGTTTTGGCGTATGCAAAAGTACAGAATCGATTTACAGGTTTTTTCCCCTTTAAATTCAAAGTTTTTCCATCTAATTTTTTATGTTGTTCTAATTCTGATTTTTACCTTTTTATTAAAGGCAAATGTTTGACCAATTCTATGTACGCCAGTCGCTTATTTATCAACGAAAACATCCCAGACGTGCAGGAATTTTTGAAACGGTCATACATCTTCTTCTCTTTATGTTACTGGAGTTTCTAAGAATATTCGGTTTTTGTATTATTCAGATAATGCATGTTCATCATGTCTTTTTGAATGACATTTGTTTATGTTACTTCGTTAGTAAATGTAAATTTATTATTATATAATTATTTGAGTTTTTTTTTTTTCCTACAGTCTGCATTCAGGGAAAAATGTTTCAGATTCAACAAACTCATCTGTTGTCCACAGTATTCGTTCGCCTGCATTCGACCCATCCACGGAGGATATGGATGTTATATGCATTGCTCACATTCCCAGTATTACCAATGTTACTAAGGTACCATTTTTTGTTTAACTGCATGCAGTAATAATTAAACAGTATATCAATTTTACAGTATTCAATTTATGACACTCATCTTCTTACATGTTTTTTTAAAAAGGATTCCTACTATGTGGTTTTGGCAACTGTTGACACCGTTGCTGCTGAGTATAATTGGTACTACCGAGCTTGCAAAAAGTGTCGTAAAATAATTACAGGTTCTCCTGGCAGTTACTCCTGCGCAAGCTGTGACGTTAAAGTCAAAGTATTTGACATAAAGTACTAACATGTCTACATTCATTTACTTAAACTTATTTTCTTGAACTTTTTATTTTCATAACTACTAACATGTGTACATTCATATTTCAATTAGGTACAAGTTAGTTGTTCGAGTAATTGACGACACAGCATCGACCTGTTTTACTCTATTTGATAAGGAGGTTATACAACTTCTTGGTAAAACTGCATTTGAAATTCTAAATGCCTTGGATAAGGTACTTATAAACTGAAATGCTTATGTTTCTTATCAATACGTAAATACAACATGTTTCAAACTTTACATTTGTTTATAATATTGGACATCATTAACTCTTTTCATTTCTATGTCAACATTGTAGAACCAATTGAATGATACAATACCGGTAGAGATTCAAGGTTTGGTGGGTCGGAAATTTATTTTCCGGTTTCAAATCACAAAAAAGCATCTTCTCCACAAATGGAAGAACTATACTGTGATGAAGTTGTCGGAGGACAAGACATTAATTAAAGCCATTGAACAAAAGAAAAGTCTGTCCATGGCAAGTTCACCCAACCTTTTCTAATGTAAAATATGTTTCAGTTCTTATGATTCCCCATTTATTGAAAATTTAACATTTTTTTTTTTTACTTCAAAGACCTGCAAGTCAATTCTACGAGTCACAGTGTAACTGGTATTCATAACACCACACCTGAATACGAGCAGGTACTCTTTATTGTCTCCTGAAATTTATTGTACATTTGTCTACAACATTTTCATAATAATAACTGCAGAACTTAAATTGTATCCAGGTTGCGTCGTCCTCGAATACTCATAACCAGGTTGTTGATCAACCAGATGTCACACCGGACTCTAACAAGAGAAAATTAGTTGACGAAGACTGTGATGTCAATTCTGAATTACTTGATGACCGTGGTAAGTGTAAAACAGAAAACCTCAACAAGGTCTACATCCACGGCAAATGATTCACACCCGATCAACTTTGATCCTATGTAGTACCTATTATTGTATTACTCATGTATTCCGTGTTATTATTTAATGTAATATACTGCTTTTTAAGGTTTTTTTATATTTTTCATTATATAATATTTCCATATACAAGAATTATGTTGTTTACAACCAAATAAATACAAAATAATTGTGTTCCGCCGTAACAAAGAGTGGATATTATTTAACAAAGTATTGTGGTTTAAAACAAATTCGTGGAATATTATTTATATATACATTAACCTATTATAACCAGCAATTCAATCGATGCAAACCAATTAACACAACACATGCAAATTAATTAACACAACAGTGTACAATATACTCTATTTTTCTCCCCAAATACTGCTGCTTGCTGTTTTATTTTTTATACAACTTTTATGCAAATAATCATTCCGTAAATCAACATTACAAACTACACAACTAGCGTCTACTTCACTGCCATAATTGCATACTAAAAGTTAATAGAAACTTTCAGTGACATCTATTACATAAAATTAACGACAACGTATTTTATAAAAACTTCTATTATAACTTCACTTTAATGTTCTTTATATTTTTATGAAGTTATTGTGATCCGCATTAATGACACATTATCATACGTTAAAAAATTTATTTTCAAAGTTACATATGATAAAATCAGATCATACAAATTACATTTCATTAACCATATACATTCAATATTGTAGGAGTAACTCATTTCAACCCCATCAAATGTACAAAAAAACAGAGACAACTCTATCCATCTTTACTTTTCCTATCGAAATATATTAAAGAAGACACTCCTATGGAAATCTATATTTTCAAATAAAATGCTATGTACACTAACGAATAATATATGATCAAAAAAATAAGTGCTGAAGCAAATTACAGTTATACATAACCTTTCCTCCTGTCAAGTCTCAAAGAAACTCTTGCATGACCATCCCAAGTTTCTGTTATACATATTTGTGCATTCTTAATATTGTGAAACAAATTCATTTTCCCTATTTCTAAAGTTGGCGTTCATTTTTCAGAATTTAGCGCTAAAGTTTGGAATATCAAATGGTCTCCGTACAACTTTCCTAATATTATCATAGTTACAAAAACCACGTCTCTACGTACCTCATTTCCAAACTACGACTTTAAATAAACGTCACCTAATAATACTCATAACTATTTCATACATTTCTATTAAAAAATTTAAATCCTGACCTAATAATACTCATAACAATTTCATATATTTCTATTAAAAAATTTAAATAGGTAATTTTTTTGTAAAAAAAATACAACACCTTCAACTCCCGCATCCACAATTCTTCCATCTCTACCACCCTCACGTTCCCCTCTTCATCTTCTGGCATCCTATCTATCATATTTCTTAATTTCTTTAATGTCTTCCACTCTTCACCTTCCCCTCCCTGTGGTGATATTCGTTTGTCTCAGTTACATTTTTTTTTTTTCTGATTTATACTTACTCCCCTATTATTTTCAATATAATTTCATAACAAAAATAAATAAATAAATGTTAATTTATTTTTTTACCAATAAATATTAACAGTTATTTATAACAGTTACCTACATTTCTTTTTCTTCCGCATATTTTGTTCTATCCATCTTCTTATCTTCTCCGCATGAATTGAGAATCCTATCTTCTCCGCATGAATTGAGAATCATATCTTCTCTACATCAATTAACAAGACTTATCCACCGTTTATCACCGGGTAACAGATCATCTCTATCCTTCAATTCATTTGGTAGGCTAAATCATCATCTACTTTACTACAAATATTTTTAGGAATTTTTTTTTTTGGAAACTTATTTTTTTTCCATTTTTATAATCACATGAAATTGGATCAATAATATTACTCGAAATCATCAATTTGATCTCATAAAGTACATTCTAAACTGTTATACCCATCAACATTGTAGTCTGTCTTAATCAAATAAATTATGTTTTGTTGACATGTTATATTTATATTTCTTTTGCAATTTCTAATAATATATCTCCTGGTATACACTGCTTAATTGGTATTTTTAGTACAAGCCTTTCTTTCTAAAAAATAAATATGCTATCTAGCTGCATTGTAAAATTCCTACCAACGTTGGTTAAAAATTGTCTTTTCTTCAATTCATTTGGTAGGGTAAATCATCATCTTTTTTACTACATATATCTTCTTCCAGCTATATATGCCTCTACATTGTACAAGGATGGACACTGAAAGCTTCACCGTTATCAGACGAATACCTACAACAAGTTTGTTAATTAATTTGCAATTATATATTTTACATATTGTGTTTGTTAATTGAAATAAATCTAATTCCCTTTAACATATGTTTTACTTATTTCTTGCAGCTTCTACAAGTCAATTCATAGTTTCAGGTATTAAACTAAATGATTAATCAAGTAATTATTAATTGGATTGTATATGCTCTTATATGATTTGTGCTGTGTTTCTAATATAATGTCAAATGTATGACACATGTTGTTATAATGTTTATTCAATATAATTGTTAGTTGTTTATTATTTAAAGAAAATAAGTATATTGTTCAATACGTTTGCATGCTGACAAATATTAGGGAAAAATGTATATAGAACATCTTTTTGGATTTTAAAAAATAAAATGATAATAATTAACTTTTTTCGAGATACATCTGCTGCAAATGCAAGAATGGTCCGAAGAATAATTCTTTCAAGAAAAAGGGCTGTGTTGCCAATCTTTGGTTAGTGCATACTGCGTTATTTCTATCTATTGTTCTCAATAATTCAATTCGATTGTATTGTAAACTGTCTATTTCTTTCTAAACAGATGATTCTATTCTTCAAAATACTATGGCTAAGATTGCTAGAAGAACGCGGAAACAAATTTTGGAAAATAAAAGAATAAACTTCTCATTTGGTAAGTTTGCAGTACGCCCTATAATGAAAACTCCTACTTACTATTTTCTTATACATGCCTATTAATCAGTATTTACCTTTTTTTTAATATATATATATATTTCATCTTCAGATCGTGGTCGTTCATCACCTCATAACAGTGAGTTCATACACAATTTATATATTTTAATCATGCACTATACATTTTCAGTCTGCAACATATGAATTCATATTTATTTACTTAAAATCATTAATATTCTTACTTATTAAACATCAACATGTTAAAATAACGTTAACTGCATTTATTTACATCTTCAAATTACAGCAATGTTCAATTTTCAAAGGGAACATCATCGTAACATGACATCGCATCAACCAAATCAAACTATGATTTTACCTGGTGAGCATACCTTACATATTTATTCATTAATTTAATATACAAATTGTAATGCAATCAACATATGGTTTTACTTTAATATATTACAAAAACCCGGTTCAACGTGAATATGAAACACAAAATGTCATGTTTTGTGTAAAAATTAATTGATGGTATTGTTTGGTATTTGTGATGGTTTAATTACTGATAACCAACAGAATGTGACGACTTTGGAGACCCCACATACATGTGTACGTATTGCGGAGCTTTTATGTGGTTTGAAGAAAGGAGTGGTAAAAAGAAGAACACTGTTCCTCTAAAATTCTCAGGTTGTTGCAGTAATGGAAAGGTGCAAATACCAAATTTAATTGAACCGCCTGAACTTTTAAGAAACCTCATATTTGGCCTAGATGCGAGGAGTCAAAATTTCATCGATAATATTCGAGCCTACAACATGATGTATAGCTTCACATCAATGGGTGGTATACAAGACAACTCGATCAATAGGGGTGGTGCACCGTACATCTTCAAAATGCGTGGTTCAAACTACCATAAAATTGGAAGTTTATTGCCTCCAGAGGGATATCACCCCAAATTTGCCCAACTATACATTTATGACACAGAACACGAAATTCAAAATAGAATTTCTGTGATCAGGTTCGATTTTCAATTATTTAAAATACATTTTACTTTTTATTAACAACCAACAAAATTACTTAACAGTTTATTATACATATATAAACCAAAAATCTTAACGGTTAAACATACATGTCTTACATTTACTAATAATAGTAATTAAATTCAAATATATTCATTGTTTTTTACCAGGGGTCCTGAAGGTGATACATCACGAACATTAAACCATGATATTGTTCAGGATTTAAAGAGGATGGTGGATCTCACAAATCCTTTTGCCATTCAATTTCGAACCGCTAAAGAGCGTTTTCAAACATCAAATGGGAGATCTGTCAGATTGAAACTAAACGAGAGTAGGTCGGGCGATGGTAGAACTCATAATCTTCCAACAGCGCCTGAGGTTGCTGCGCTCATTGTTGGCGATATTGATGTTAATATGCAACCAAGGGACATAGTACTTCAAACGCGTGATGGCCATTTGCAATTCATAAGTGAACTACACCCCTCATATGTCCCACTGCAATATCCTTTGTTATTCCCTTATGGTGAAGATGGTTATCGTCTTGGAATCCAACATAGGGATGCTACTTCAACCTCTAGAAAAAGAGTCAAACTGACAATGCGTGAATTCTTTGCATATCGAATTCATGAACGTCACAATGAAGCTACTACCTTATTCCATTCTAGAAGGTTGTTTCAACAGTTTCTGGTGGATGCTTATACTATGATTGAATCTGAGAGAATGTCATACATAAGGAATAATCAAGATAAGTTAAGAGTCGATAAGTATAATAGTCTAACAGATGCTGTTCAAAGTGGTGCTACAGAGCCTTCTTCGTCAGGAAAGAGAATAATTCCAACATCATTCACGGGTGGACCCCGTTACATGATACAAAATTTCCAAGATGCCATGGCCATCTGCAAGTGGTACTCATACCCTGATCTTTTCATCACATTCACGTGCAATCCTAAATGGCCAGAAATATCGCGACTCTTGAATGATAAAGGCCTTAAATCAGAAGACAGACCAGATGTTCTTTGTCGGATGTTCAAAATGAAGCTAGACCATCTAATACAGAATTTCAAAGAGCACCAACTATTTGGAAAAGTAGACGCAAGTAAGAATTTAAGTCATGCATTTAGTGTATTTATTTTAACACGTTATATACTTATTATTACGAACTAAACTATTGACTAATCATTTAAATCTAATTATTTCATATGCAGTGGTATATACCGTTGAGTTTCAAAAAAGAGGTCTGCCTCATGCACATATTTTGTTGTTCCTGCATACAGAACATAAAATTCCTACACCAAGCGCGGTTGATCACATAATTTCTGCTGAGATTCCAAATTCAGATGAACACCCTAAATTGCATGATCTGGTTAAGGAATACATGATGCATGGTCCCTGTGGAAATGCTAATCCAAAATCTTCTTGCATGGTTAAACGTAAATGTTCTAAACATTTTCCTAAACCGTTTAAGGAAAAAACCACAGTGGACGAGGATGGTTTCCCGTTATACAGGAGACGAAATAATGGTGAAACTGTTAGAAAGGGTAAGACTGATTTGGACAATGGTTTTGTAGTACCATACAATTCAACTTTATTGTGTATATATCAAGCACATATAAATGTTGAGTGGTGCAATAAAAACAAATCCATCAAATATCTTTTCAAGTACATTAACAAAGGTCCCGATAGAATAACGGCAACTGTCACTCATAACTCTAATGGAGAACCTGGTGAGAAATCTACTGATGAGATACAACAATTTGTTACTTGCCGTTATATATCTCCATGTGAAGCCGTTTGGAGAACCATGGGGTATGACATACACTACAGATTCCCACCAGTTCAAAGACTGAGTTTCCACCTTCCGAATCAACAAGGTGTAATTTTTGATGATGACGACTGTATAGATGATGTGGTTAGTCGACCAACAGTTCAACAATCAATGTTTCTTGCATGGATGAAATACAATAGGGAAAATGAAGCAGCAAGGAACTTCACCTATTTGGAGTTTCCATCAAATTTTGTATGGGATGCTACAAAACGGGAGTGGCATCCTAGACGTCAAGGATTATCAATAGGAAGATTGCATCACGTTACTCCAGGTGCGGGAGAGCACTACTACTTAGGACTCCTACTTTCATACGTTAAAGGTGCAACATGTCATGAGGACATACGCACTATTGATCACATTTTGTATCCTACTTTCAAGGATGCTTGCTACTCACTCGGACTATTGGATGATGACCGAGAATATGTGGATGGGATTCTAGAGGCAAGTTATTGGGCATCAACACATTATATGCGAGGTTTATTTGTCATACTTCTTATGTCGTCTAGCATGTCATCTCCAGAAGATGTTTTTAGTAGAACGTGGGAGTGTCTTTCTGATGACATATTACAACGACAAAAGAGGCTTTTAAACATGCCAGGTGTGTTTTCTGATACTAACTCACACATCATAAATAATCTATTACCAAAAATAAAATTAAAAAAATTAATTCAATTCAAATTTGCAATTTATGAATTCTGTATATTACTCTCATACTTTTAAATTTATTATAACATTTTCTTTTTCAGATTTACGTCTGAATGATGTGCAGTTGAAAAATTATGCTTTAGTTGAGATTGAAAAACTCCTGCAACAAAATGGAACCACTCTATCAAGATTCAACACAATGCCCTTTCTTGATCAAACAATGACTTCAGAAGGTAATAATTTTCAAATACAGGAGGAATTAAATTATGATCGAACTCAGATGGAAAAAGATCATACAACATTGTTTGCTATGTTAACTGCTGAACAAAAGGGTGTATATGAAAATATACTTGAATCTGTTTGGTCCGATACGGAAGGATTGTTCTTCCTTTATGGTTTTGGTGGTACAGGAAAGACATTCATTCGGTCAGTGTTGTCAGCAGCAGTACGATTACATGGACACATCGTATTAAACGTTTCTTCAAGTGGAATAGCATCACTATTACTACCTGGAGGACGTACAACTCATTCAAGATTTGCAATACCTATGAATGTTGATGAGGCATCAACATGTCATATAAATAACCGTTCGGACTTAGCGGAACTTATTTCAAGGGCTAAGTTGATAATATGGGATGAAGCACCAATGACTAACCGACATTGTTTTGAAGCACTAGATCGGACCATGAGAGACATAATTAGAAATTATGATGGATCATCTTCTAATTTGCCTTTTGGAGGGAAGACGGTTGTTTTAGGTGGAGATTTCAGACAGATACTCCCAGTTATACCTAAGGGTTCAAGAGAGGATATTGTATACTCTGCGATTAACTCTTCTTATCTTTGGGAATTTTGCAAGGTTTTAACACTAACCACAAACATGAGATTACAAAATTTAATTCATGACACAGACATCACTTCTGAGGAGATCAAAAACTTCTGTAATTGGATTTTGAATGTTGGTGATGGAAATATTGGTGATAATGAAGAAGGTTTTCCTGAGATTCAGATTCCAGAGAATAACCTAATTTATTCATCACATGATCCTATTGCTGATATGGTGACCTCTATTTACCCATCAATAACGGATCAATTTCGTAATGACAGGTATTTCGAAGATAAAGCAATACTTGCACCAACACATAAGGTGGTAGAATCCATTAATGACCGTGTATTGGACATGATACCAGGAGCTGCTGTTGAGTACTTGAGTTATGATACGATTTTCTGTGGGGATCGTAAATCTCGCGATAATGATCAACTGTATTCCGTTGATTATTTAAATTCTATTAAGTGTTCAGGATTACCAAATCACCATTTGCTTCTGAAGGTAGGTGTTCCAATAATACTTCTAAGAAACATTGATCAGAGGGCTGGGTTGTGTAACGGAACCAGATTGATCACAACAAAGCTTGGAAAGCATATTATCGAGGCTGAAATTATTACAGCAAGGAACATTGGTGATAAGGCCTACATTCCAAGAATGAATCTTAGTAGTTCTGATCAAACATCACCTGTAAGGTTTCAAAGGAGACAGTTTCCAGTACTTTTATGCTTCGCAATGACAATTAATAAAAGTCAGGGACAATCACTTTCGACGGTCGGTGTATACCTTCCAAATCCAGTTTTTACACACGGTCAGCTGTATGTTGCAGTTTCCAGAGTAAAGAGTACAACAGGGTTGAAGATACTTTGTTTAGATGATGAAGGAAGATCGTGCAACCACACAACAAATGTTGTTTACAAAGAAGTTTTTAAAAATTTGTAATTTATACTATATACTAATATTAACGCTGCATTTAACATATAATGTTATTGCTGCTTAATTGTATCATTAACATATACATAATCTTCATAGACAGTTAAAAACTCTTTACATTTCACTTTTTTTCTTTCTAAACTTATTCACATAATAAAGATCTTCTATTTAATGTCGTTAATTTCTCTAAAATTTCCTATAAAAAATTTATACGTATACTTTTAATCAAAATCTCACGTAAATTATATTTTTTTTTTCAACAACCCCGCGTATTACGCGGGTCGTGCACTAGTTTTAGATTAAGGAGGAAAAAATATGAGCGGGACATAATGGGCGGGGTGAGTGAATTGGAAATTTTAGGAAAGATTAATTAGAAAAAAAATATGAAAAAAAATCAGAATATTAACTGGAAAAAAAATTCACCACTATTAGGACTTGAACCCGAGACCTCTTACATAAAAATAAAAGGTCTGACCACTTGAGCGTCACTAGATATAGACGAAATAAGTGAGCGTCTTTACATATATTATATTATGACGCTTAGTTAAAATGGTTACTAAAATAGGGTCACTACAGGGGGTATTTTTTAGTAGTGTGAGCTGATGGAAAATAGAATTCCCTCACCCTACTTGAGATCCAAGTGGATCTTCAAATACTTATTCAGGTGTTGAATGCTAAAACACTCGAGAAATCTGAGGCCCAGGAAAGAACCTAAAAAGAAGCCCGGGAACAGGAGGAGAGCGCCTCTAGCTGATATTGAGGGCCAACCACCTCAACCCCTGGAACAGAGCATGATCCAAATGATTGTGAAAGAAAGGTGAGTGTTCAGGGTTTGAGAACCGAACACGAGAAGAACTACAAAGAGGATTTTACACAAATTATCCAAATTTAAGTGGGACGAACAATGATTTGCTTCGTCTTCGAGTTTGAGGAAGCATGATTTGCTTCGTCTTTGAGTTTGAGGGAGCATGATTTGCTTCGTCTTTGAGTTTGAGGAAGCATGATTTGCTTCGTCTTTGTGATTGAGGAATCATGATTTGCTTCGTCTTTGAGGTTGAAGAAGCATGATTTGCTTCGTCTTTGAGTTTGAGGAAGCATGATTTGCTTCGTCCTTAAGTTGAAAAAAAACATGATTTGCTCTGTATTTGAGTTTGACGAAGCATGATTTGCTTCGTCTTTGAGTTTGAGGAAATATTTATCATGTAGGTAAATATTTATCATTAATTTTTTTCAGTCCCTAAACTCGAATTCTGAATCTGTCCCATATTCATCAACCAATAGGTCCCAATCTCCAAACACGATGCATCAGTCTCCTAAATCTTATCATCCGACAAATGTTAAATAAGAGGGATGGTGTTCGATTAAGTCTAACGTAGAGCAATTTTCAGAACAAACGAGCACCATGTTACATTATCATATTGCATTTCATATTGGTAAATCTCAAAATAAACATAGTGATGCGGCCTAAAAATGTCATCCGATAAGAAGTCGACACGTGTATAGAGGATAAGATAAAAGAGGAGATATGGGATTAAAGGAATACTCTCTAAATAAAGAATCTCTTTTGGAGGTCCTTCCGGAGGGAGCTCCGCCCGGAGAGAAATATCAGGAAGACCTAATCTTGATAAGAATTGGTAGACCGAGGACTTAGGAGAGTCCCGTACGAAACGGCCCGAGATTGGGTGAAGGAAGACTCATTCCTCCTTTATCTCAGTGGATGGAGTCCACTAGGGGGAGTGTGTTGGTCCTTGGTGGAGTATGACACAAGTGTATGGGGGGGGAATGCACTTGTGTATGCAAATTCTTTTCTTTTTAACAAATCTGATCTTATCAGGCAGGTTGTCTCACAACTGGCCTGAGTGAGAACTTTGATAGATACTTGTCCTACTGATTACTATTGAGTTAACAGTTGGCTAAATATCTAAGAGAGTTGTTAAGTGCGGAATGTGGTTGGCCTTTGACTTAAAGAAATACTCCAAGTTAATTTCTGAAAAGATACTGGTTATCAGGGACTTTGTCCAAGACAGATTTTCTGGCTTACTGACTCTTGCTTCTTTAAAATATGTTTGAATGTAAGTGCAATAAAGAATGCAGTAATTAAATGGCACACAAGTTTATAGTGGTTCAGAGACTCAAGCTCCTACATCCACTTTCCCTGATTGAACAGGATAATTCCTTCACAATGGAATTAGCTTGTTTTATAGTGCCAAGGTGCACTGATCAACAACACTCTCTCAGTGTTTTGATCCCTAGGATAATCTGAGTCCTAGTGCTCAATCTCTCTAAGTTAAGACTGTGTTTCACTCTAACAGTCCTTAACTCTTCACTTCTACAACAAACACTCTCTTCACTAAATGAGATAAGGTTTGAGGTTTGGTTCCAACTAGTAGAGATATCCTTTACAATAAGAACAGTGTAAAGGCTTAGGATATCTCAATGCTAAGCTTTGGATGTTTACAAATATTGGCTTAGCTAAATGAAGTGATTCAGGAAACTTGGGATTCTGAAGAACAGCTTGGTTTCCTTTGAAAGCTTGATAGTAATTTGATAGCTTGTAGTTGGATTGTGAATCCCTTTGATCACTTCTGTATTTATAGGCAAATTTGAACAACTAACCGTTGGAGGGATAGCAATTCAAATATGTCTATTTGCAGCACCATTGAAACGGCTATGAAGCTTGGCATCCTTTTATTCACTGTGTAAAAGGGCTCTTCAATGGTTGCTTGAATGAATGTGTTGACTTCTGACAAATGCGGCTGAGAAGACTTGTGTCAGTTTCCAAATTTGCACATTGTCCTAGGTTGATTTGTGGCAAACTCTACACACAACCAACGGTCAGATGGGACAAGCTCCCTGAACATTCCTGCTGCAATTTAGAATGTTCTACCATTCATTCAATGTTTCACTCTTTAATGCTCTAAGGGCATGATTGGTATGGGGTAATGGGCTTAGAATGGAATGAACATTCATGGACCTATTCCTAATCTCATGATTGGTATGTTTTTTTACACGGAATCGTGATTCCTCGTGGAATGGTGATTCCCAAAAATAAAGAATTATGATTCCTCCCCATCCCCCTATCTTTACCCATTCCTTTGTACGTGAAATCAAATTATTTTTATTTTCTAAAAAAAAAAATATCATTAAAAAAATATTTTTACAAAATTATCCTTATCAACAATTAAAAAGATTTTCATTAACCCTCTTATCCAACCTTAATCCACAATTAAATACGATATTCATTAATCTTCTTTAATCTAATTCATCCAAGAGGGAAGGATGCTGAGAAAGAACGCAGAAGAGAAAGAACGCTGAGAAAAAAATGCAGAAGAGAAGAACGCTGAGAAAAAAACGAAGAGAAGAACGCTGAGAAAAAAACGAAGAGAAGAACGCTGAGAGAAAAAAACGCAGAAGAGAAGAACGCTGAGAAAAAAACGCAGAAGAGAAGAACGTTGAACGCTGAGAAAAAAACGCAGAAGAGAAGAACGCGAGAAAAAAACGCAGAAGAGAAGAACTAGTATATATATATATATGTATATACATATATATATATATATATATATATATATATTTCATGATTATCATTTTTTTAAATGAACTATTATTTATATTTAGTTTTATTATTAAAATAATAGCATATTAACCAATTTAATATGTTTCTATAAAATATGTATAAGGATATTTTAGTCATTTAAGATAAACTTTTTACATTATTTTGCATTCATTTTATTATACCAATCATGAGAATGGAATCAATCAAGGAATGCTTTTTCCATTCCTTGTCAATACCAATCATGAGAATGATCATTCAGACATTCATTCCATTTAGACATTCATTCCATTCATGAGTTCATTCCATTCAGTCACATTTTCATTCAGTCATACCAATCATGCCCTAAGTCTTCAATGCTTGTTTCAGGCATGATTGGCATTGAATGTGTCTTCTGAGGGCTTTGGCATTCAATGCTCTTGATCATTTGTACTTCAACTGACTTGATCATTTTGCATTTATGAGCACAGCTTTATTGTTCTTGATCTCTTCAGCTCAGTTGTCCACTTGGTCAGCTTGCCTTGAATAGTTCAGCAACTTTGGCCTAGAGACTTATCAAGCTGCCTAACATTCCAGCTTTGGACAACTAACCTGAACACTAAAATCTCACAACATTCCTGAGATTTTTACTTAAGCAATCTACATACTCAAGTACACTGAGACAACTTGCCTGAACTTGACTTGAGCATATCTCAACTAATCTGAACATCATCAATCAGGGGTTTTTGGTATCTAGATCAAAATCATTTTATTCCCAACAATTTCCCCCTTTTTGATGATGCCAAAACCTATTACAAAGGGAACTTGACTTATACTATTCTTTATCTTCAGGATTAGTGAACTGGTCAACTTTCCTGAAAGAAACTGTTAGCACAATAAATCAAGTATATATGTAATGTCAGGTTAGTTGAGATAATGAGTTGTTATCTCTTGATAGAAAATCAGTGGTCCTTCTATATATCATCAAGCATTACAGATCAGAAAATCAAGGACAACATGACTGAAACAGAGAAAACAAAATAACAACATCATAAGTAATCATAAAAACCAGATAGGGAAGAGATAAACTTATCCATTCAGAGAGTTCCATCATCCTGAGGAGCAATGCCATATTGAGCCCAGACCCTTTTCTTCAGCTCCCAAACATCCTTGTTGGAGCCTCTAGGGCCAATCTTCATCTTCTCCATCTTCATGATGTTGATGAACTCCTCCAGAATCTTTCCCTCATCAATTAAGTTCCCATTGAACTTAGGAGGCATGTACAGAATTGGACCAGGGGCCTTGAATTCAACTCTTGCCATCTCAGCTGCTGCAAACAGCTTTTGGTAGAGGTCCCTATGATTCTCAAACATGAACTGGACAAAGACTTCATCTACACTCTCTTCAAGCCACTTTCCAATGACATAGAAGTCATATACAAAACTTCTCTTGGCCTCCTCCCATGCATCATTCAGTGAGATTGGAACCCACTTATCATGGTGAGGGTACTGAGTGTCCCATCTTTGCAGCATTTGAGGTTTGAGCCTTCTATATGAAGCCCTCCTTCTTGGAGCTTTGCAGTTTGCCCTTCTTTCATCTCTTGCCTTGTTGGCCTCAACCAGCTGATCCATTCTCTCTTTAGCCCTTTGAAGAGCTAGCTTCTCTTGTGTCTCTGGATCTTTGCCAAATCCTTCTTCAAACACTTTAGAAGGATCATCAGCAAGCTTGGGCACACCAACTTCAGGCTCTCTGTCCTGTACCTCCTCTTCAACATCTTCATCAATGACAGGCAGCTTGGCTGCTTTCTTCAATCTCTTTGATTGCCTTACTGGAGTAGATTCTTCAGTCTGAAATTCTGAAGGCAAAGTCAGGCTGGTTGGGAATTCATTGAAGGCTTCCAATTCCTTCCTCTTTCTTTCAGATGACCTTGTCACCTTCCCCCTTACTTCAGCAACCTTCTCTTTGGGGTCAAGTCCAGCTGACTCACCACCAGGCCTTTGTTGCTTTCTTGCCTGACTCTCCATTGCTGACATCATGGACTCTTTAACAGCAATTTGAATCTGCTCTTCTTCAGTCAAGCTTTCAATATCCATTGGGCCTTTGCCTTTCCCAATGTCCTCTACTGCCTCCTCCTCAATCTCAGGGACCTTCTCCTTTCCCTTAGGTTCACCAATCACCAAGGTTCCCTTTGCCCTTGCTCTCTCTCTTTCCCCCTTTTTGGCATTATCAAAACACTGGGGCTTTAATTCACTCATAGAAACTGAGAGATGTGAGTGGGCCTGAGTGAGGGACTTCAACTCCTGCAGTAGATAAACATTCTCATCATGAATGTTTTGCATTTTATCATCTGCCATGCTAAAAAATGTGTGAACTGGCTTCATCTTTTGAGTAACAATTGCATCCAATGTGGCTTTCAGTGATTGATCAAGTTTGGCCTGAAGTTGTTCAGTGAGGTTGGCCACAACTTGATCAGACACTTTGGCCATAAGTTCAACAGTGAACTTCTCAGCAGCCTCCTTCACCATTGCAGCTTTCAATTCTTCAGCCTTCTTCCTTTGGGCTGCTGTCCTCTGCCTTAGAGCATCCTTGATTGTTTTTCTTAATGCTTTCACATTATGCTTGTACAAATCTTTAAGACCCTGCTGCTCTTTCTTCACAGATCTTGTGAATTTTCCCATAGCATCCTTGGCCTTTGTCACTTCAGTTGAAACTGTTTGCAGTCCAGTTTCAACTCCACAAATTCTTGCATCCAATGTGGGCAGGATCACCTCCTCTGAGCCAGTTAGCCTCATCTCCACAGAGGCTAGAGTTTTTCCTTGGCCATCTAGGGTATCAATTGTTGCTGCATGTGCCTTACCAACTTCCCTGACCAAAGTATCCAACTTCTCTGATTGTTCTTCAATGATAGATGCAGTTTGAGTAGCAATTTGAAAGCCTGCTTCAGTGGTGTTGGCTTGCTCAAAGTACATCTTATTTAATGTGGAGACATTGGCTGATACTGCTTCAAGGTCAATGTCAGCATCAACAGGTATATCTGTAAGAGAGGCATCTGCAAAAATTTGCTCAATTGTAACAGCAACAGAATCTGCAAAACTAAGAGTGTTAGTAAAAACTCCCTCAAGACCCTCATTTTTTCTTTCTCCCATAAGGCCTGATACATCGGCACCTTCTCTCTCTTTTTCAACTAAATTCTTTTCTTCTTCATTCAATTCAGATGGACTCACATACATTTGAGAATCAGGCCTCCTTTCACCAAGGGATTCATCAAGTTCAGATTTGACTTGAAGAATTGCCTGACCCTCATATTGGGCTGCACCCAATATTTCTACCTCATCTCCCTCTTTTTGTGGTGCACTCAGGGAACCTGTAATCACACAATCCTCACCATCATCTCCCTCTGAGTTTTCACCACTATTAGCCTTTTCAACTCCTTCCATTCCTAAACCTGACACCTCTATATCCTCAACAGGATCCACAGAGGGCAGTTGTTGGGAGATCACAGTGCTTGGGCATCCCAAGGCCACTGAGTTATCCTGAATGACTAAAGGCTGGTCAATGTCCAACTGTCCTGACATTGATGAGGCTTTAGCCAAACTAGCTTCTCCTATGGAAGTCTCAACATTGTCAAGCTGTGCCTCAGGTTCAGAAGAACCATCCTTGGCCAATGCATCTTGGACTGAGTCACCATCTTTGGTCAACTCCTCTGAATGATCAGAGTCCTTTTCAGAATGATAGGTCAAGTAATGTACCTGAGCAGAGTTGAAGCCAGGAGGGTTGGGATTGGTGTGATCATCATCATCATCATTATCATCATCAGATGGACTATCAGGGTGCCTGAGTCCCTGTGCAATTCTTTCTCTCTCAGCAAGCACCTTCTCATGAACAATGGTGCAAAACAGGGCCTCAGTGGTCAACACACTGGATTTCTTGACATTAGCAAAATGTAAGAGCCTGTTCTCTTCAACCTGCCACCAGCTTGCTCCTTTATCCTGTATAGCCTGAGCAATTTCCACCATAGTTCTATCCTTGATCTCCACAAGAGCTCTGAGATCATAGAACTGTTGTTGCAGCCTAGGATACTCCTTCAATCCAGGATACAACTCATCCACATTAGCCTTGGCAATTTGCCTTAGCATCCCCTCATAAGTGTACTCTTCACCACTTTCATCTCCAGAAGAGTTGGCTTGGGATTCAGGAGGGTTGGATTGGGATTCAGGTAGGCTTGGCTGGATTTCAGGTAGGTTGGGTTCAGAAGAGCTTAAAACAATTTGGGATTCAGGTGCTTTTGAGAGCAATGTGCCTGAAGAGGTAATTGGAATGGCTGGAATGGGTGGGAGAACAACTTGATCACCTTCTTGAAGAACAGTTTCAAGAAGTTTGGTATATGAGAGAAGTTTTGGATCAAGTGGGGAAAAAGGTCTATCCTCAAGATTGACCAAATCTGCCAGCACATCAATACCTGCTCTATCAGGTGCACCTTCTGGTGAATAAACCTTCTTTGCAATAATTGGGGCATCTTCAGGAGTCTTGCACTCCTCTTCTTCATGCCTTGACGGAGATATTCTTCTGGACTGAAAATCAGGAGAGTTGGCTTCAGGACTGTTGGTCTTGGAATTAGACCTACTGGCTTGCCTAATCTCCTTGAAGAACTCTTTCTTCTTCTTTTCCTCCTCCATCAACTTCTGCTTCTCATAAGTCTTGATGATTCTTCTCCTCCTTTCAGATCTTGTTGGCTGGTCAAGATCCCTGAATTCTGTTACACTTTCAGGCTGTAAGGGAACAACCTCTCTGACTTCTTCACCCTCTTCAAGGGGGTTGACTCCTTCATCAGCAACCTTCTCAATCTCCTCAGAAGTGGCTCCTCCACTTCTAGACTGGCTTTCTGGGGAAGATTCACTCATAATCTTCTTCATTCTCTTCATTTTTGGTTGAGCTTTTGGTGGTTGGGCTTTACTTTTTCTTGGAGAGGCTCTTGTTGTTGGAACAACTGCAACAACTTTCTTGGAGGCAGTCTCCTGCTTTCTCTTTTCTGTCTTTGAAGACAGCTTTCTGAACATCACCTTTTGAGCAGGAAAAGGCTTTGGCTTTGCTTGTAGATGGGTGTAATGAGCAAATATTTCCAAGAGTAGGCTGGCTCTTGTGCAGAACTGAAGTCTTCCATCTACTACCACCTTGTGGTGTTTCACCTCCTTAAACTTGAATTTCTCATTCATCATTTTGTCCAAGATAAAGCTTTTCCAATCAAACTTGACTCTCTTCTCAGCAGAGTCAATCACAGCAGCCATTACTCTTAACTTAGGCATACTTATTTGTTCAACACTCCCAGAGTGACTTAACAAACTCTTCACCACACAATCAAACAAGTGTCTAAAAACAGGCTTTAGAGTGTTCTTGTTTTGAGCACTTACTAGCTTTTTGGGTGTGAGCAGCCATGGAAGGTAGAACTCCTGATCTTCTCCTTCCTTGTAAGTTTCTGGATTTAGGCCTTCTGATGGTAGCCCAAAGCTAGCATCCAAATCCTCTGCAGTGAAGATGATGGTGTGTTGACTATCTTCTTCTTCATCTTCCTCAGCATATGTGAGCTTGGTGCACACATCACCCTTCTTGCCCTTCCATCTGAGATGGGCAAAGAATTCAGCCATGAAGGAGTTCAGACATGAATCTGGCTTGGTGCCTAAGAACTTCTCTAGCCCAGCCTCCCTTAGCCATTGGAGGACTTGTTGAACTTCAGTGTCTGGACTATCAAAGGCAACTAGTTTCTCAAACCAAAGAGAGTTTGGATTACTGAGATAGGAGAAATCAATGTCCAAGGAGGAATCATTGAAATCTACAAGTTCTTCTCTTTTGATTTTGGGTGCCATGGATAATATGAGAATTTGGTAGGGTTTTTGGAGAGTAGTTGCAGGTTTGAGAGGTTTTGAAAATCTTAAGAGTTTGAAACAATATGAGTGCGTGAGGATGAAGGTAAAACTGAGGAGTTTATAAATGTGGGGAGTTTATTAACCGCTGGTTAATAGAAAGTGGCAGTGGGTAATAGTAAAAACCAATTGAATAAAGTATGGTAGTGGTCTTTAGGCGGTTTGATGGAAGTTTAATTCAAATCAATGGTCTTGATGATGGCTCAAGAATTCATGAAATCTCAATTAAGATTTTTGCATTAAATGCTGATTTGCCTTTTTGGTGGTAAAAATCTTTATAGCACACTCCATCCTAAAATGGTCTACTCTTAGACCAAGAAACCTCTTAAATGTCTAATCAATGCAAAAAATAGCAATGATTATCCAATTAACTCGGACAAACATCCTGAGATGTGCTTTGGTTTCTGTGAAAGTCAAACTGCCTGATGAACCTGCCTGAGTGGGTCCCAAGGTTGCTGACTGGGTTCCACTTGGACAAAGCTCCTGACCAACATTGCTGAACACCATAGGGACAACTTTGCTGAGTTTCCCTTTTTGGCAGACTGCTTCAGTGAGGTTGGTCAACTTTGCTGAAGTTCATCTAAATGAGCTTCCCCCTTCATATGAGCTTTCTTTCCTCATTTCTCCATCTTGCCTGGATCAAGTAAGCCCAATTCAGCTGACAATTCCAAGAATCTTGCTTCAGCTAAAGGCTTAGTCAAGATATCAGCTTTTTGCTTATTAGTGTGAATTTTTACAAGCTTGATATCTTTCTTCTCCACATGATCCCTTATGAAGTGATGCTTGATATCCACATGCTTGCATCTGGTGTGGAGCACTGGATTCTGTGAGATGGCAATTGCACTGTTGTTGTCACAGAATATTGGCACTTCATTTGAGATGACTTTGTAGTCTCTAAGTTGTTGCCTGAGCCAAAGTATCTGAGCACAGCAACTTCCAGCTGCTACATATTCTGCTTCAGTTGTTGAAGTTGCAACTGTGTTTTGCTTTTTGGAGAACCATGAGATAAGCTTGCTGCCCAAGAATTGACATGTTCCAGAGGTGGATTTTCTGTCAATTCTACATCCTCCATAATCTGCATCTGAATATCCAGTGAGCTCAATGTTGTCATCAGCTGGATACCACAATCCAAGATTCTCAGATCCCTTGAGATATTTTAGGATTCTCTTGGCAGCATCAAGATGGCTCTTCTTTGGATTGGCTTGAAATCTTGCACACACTCCAACTGCAAATGTGATATCAGGCCTGCTTGCAGTGAGATATAGCAAGGATCCTATGATTCCCCTGTAGTTAGTGGAGTTTGTTGACTCTCCACTTTCATCAGGATCCATTTTCCAGTTAGTATTCATAGGAATTCTGACTGGCTTGCTTGTAGCACATCCAAATTTCTTGATCATGTCCCTTGTATACTTGGCCTGATTGATGAATATTCCCTTCTTTGATTGAGTGACTTGAAGTCCTAGGAAGAAATTCATCAATCCCATCATGGACATCTCAAACTTGCTCTGCATGAGTTTGGAGAACTTCTCACACAGCTTCTCATTTGGAGATCCAAATATAATGTCATCCACATAGATTTGGACTAACAAGATATCATCTCCTTCACAGATTCTGAACAAGGTTCTGTCAGCAGTGCCTTTGACAAACCCATGATCTAGAAGAAACTGTGATAAGGTGTCATACCAAGCTCTTGGAGCTTGCTTTAAGCCATAGAGAGCTTTCTTCAATCTGTACACCTTGTCTCCTTCTTCAAAGCCTGGGGGCTGTTCCACATACACTTCTTCTTTAAGCACCCCATTGAGAAATGCACTCTTCACATCCATTTGATATACCTTGAACCTCATGTGAGCTGCATATGCTAAGAAGAGTCTGATTGCCTCAAGTCTGGCCACTGGAGCAAAGGTCTCATCATAATCTATCCCTTCAGATTGACAATATCCCTTAGCCACCAGTCTTGCTTTGTTCCTCACAATGATGTCATTTTCATTTTTCTTATTTTTAAACACCCATTTGGTTCCAATGACATCTTGATGAGTTGGCCTATCTACCAGCTCCCATACTTCATTTCTGGTGAACTGGTTCAGCTCTTCTTGCATGGCTATGATCCAGTTGGTGTCTTGTAGTGCTTCTTCAATATCTCCTGGTTCCTTTTCTGAAAGGAAACAACAAAACAATGCACTTTCTCCATGAAACCTTCTAGTTTTGATCCCTTCACTTGGATTACCAAGTATCAGGCTAGATGGGTGGTCTTGCAACCAAGTCCTTCTAGATCTGATCCCTTCAGGAGGATTGTCCTCATCTGAGGTTGGATCACTAGGCTCATTAAATTCAGGAAAATTAATTGAAGGATCAAGCTCAGGATCATATTCAGGGGTATTGTCCTCATTGTTAGATGAGTTGACATTTTCATTGGTTCCCCCTTGAATATTGGATCCATTTACTACCTCAGCATTGCCTGCTTCTTCATTGGTAGTTGTTACCTGGTTTTGAACTGGGATGGGGTCAGTCAGTTCAATATCACCTTCAGGTTGGTTGGCTTCAGGTTGATTGCCATCAGGTAGGTTGTCCAGTTTTTGATTCTCAGTTAGTTCAGGCTGGGCAACATCTACAAACACTGTCTCCTTGCTTTGAAGCCTTAGTCTGGTTGTTCTTTGTGTTATTTCATTAATATTCAGGTCTCTATCCCTGAACTCATCAATAGATTCATCAAACACAACATGAGGTGTTTCTTCCACAATAAGGGTTTTGCAATTGTAAACTCTGTAAGCCTTGCTGATTTGTGAATATCCAACAAATATTCCTTCATCAGCTTTGCTGTCAAAAGCTTTCAATTGCTCTTTCCCATTATTATGAATGAAACACTTACAACCAAATATGTGAAAATAAGCAACAGTGGGCAATCTACCTTTCCATATTTGATATGGAGTTTTACCTTGTCCTTTGGTGATTAAGGACCTGTTTTGTGTGTGACATGCAGTGCTAATGGCTTCAGCCCAGAACCTTTTAGGCAGTTTGGATTCAGCAATCAAAGTTCTTGCTGCCTCTTTCAAGGTCCTGTTTCTTCTTTCAGCAACCCCATTTTGTTGAGGTGTTCTTGCTGCTGAAGTTTCATGAGTGATGCCATTTTTGCTGCAGTACTCATTAATGTATGAGTTTATGAATTCAGTGCCTTTGTCTAATCTGATCTTGACAATACTTAGGCCCTTTTCATTGCTCAATCTTTTCATCAATTCAGGTAGCTTGACTTGGGTCTCCTTTTTGTTTAGCAAGAAAACTACCCAAGTGTACCTGGAAAAATCATCAACAACAACTAAAGCATATTTTCTTCCATTTATACTTACTGGGATTATTGGTCCAAATAAATCCATATGCAGTAGTTGAAGAACTCTCTCAGTTGAGATGACAGGCTTTCCTTTAAATGAAGCTTTGATCTGCTTTCCTTCCTGACATGGCTGGCATATATGTTCTTTGGTGAACACTTGATTTGGCAGCCCTTTAACTAGAGAGTTTCTTGCAATCTTGTTGATGGTTTTGAAGTTCAGGTGGGTTAGTCTTTTGTGCCACAGCCAGCTTTGCTCACTTGTGCTTTTGGCAACAAGACAAACTGCTTCAGGGGTTTTGCTCCAATCTGCAAAATAAACATTTCCCTTTCTCACCCCTGTCAGTAGCACCTGTTGTGTTGATTTGTTTTTGATAGTACATTCATTTGGTGCAAATTCAACACAATATCCTTTATCACAAATTTGACTTATAGACAGCAAGTTATATTTTAGGCCTAGGACATATGAGACATCAGTAATTTTAACACTACCAATGTTTAATGTACCATAACCTCTTGTGATCCCTTGAGAGCTGTCTCCAAAGGTTACTGAAGGACCATCCTTTTCTATGAAATCTGAGAGAAGCTCCTTGTTTCCAGTCATGTGTCTTGAACATCCACTGTCCAAGTACCATGCTGTTTTCTTGTTGATACTTCTCTTCTTCTTGTGGTCCTTGCAGCCCTGCAAAGTCAAAATTTAGGTACCCTTTGAGTGTTGGGTCCTAGAGGGTTAGTTGTACCTTTTGGAACCCAAATCTGCCTGATTACTCTGATAGACTCAAAGTGACTGACTTGGTTTCCATTTACATCTACATACACAGTTTGACCCTTAAATGCCTTGAGTGGTTTCTGTGTATAAGTGTTAGCCTTGTAAGGTTCAGGAGTGTTGGTGAATTTCTTTGGGACATTTCTCCTGAAGTTACTAGACTTAGGTGCATCTTGGTAAGACCTTTGAGGATAGGGTTTTGGATGGCCTTTTCCATTTGGCAAGTAAGGTCCAGGCTTCCTGAATGTTTTATACCTATCAGAGGGGATTGGCCTTAATCCATTCAGTTGAGGTTGCCTCATTTGAGTTGGCCTTTTCTGAACAAATTTTGGACAACTTCTCTGATGAGGATTCAGATAGGTTGACCTTCCATTGGTTCTACCTTTCTGAACCTCACTCCTCTTATAAGCAATGCCTTTAACCCTTTCCACAGGTATGGGTTTAGGTACATTGTTTACTTGAGTTGGTATAAAAATTCCTTTTCCCTTATCCTTAACCAGTGGTTGATTTACTTCCATTTCATTTTGTTGTGCCACTGATCTTACAAAAGTCATCTTAGAATTGCTTGATGAAGCAATACTAAGACCAGGTGAGGGTTCAAGTGGATTATAGCCTAATCCACCCTTTTGAGCAAATGGTCTTTGGAATCCTTGAATCTCCTCTATTGCCTTAGCAGATTTGTTCAAGGCAGACATTTTCATTTTTAAGCTCCCCTCACTCAATTTTAGAGTATCAAATTCACTTGAGAGATTGTCAAATTTTGCTTGAAGAATTCTAAGATCAAAATCCTTTTTCCTCAAGGCCAGTTCTTGATCATCAATCAACTTTTGTTGTTCAGAGACTTTGAGAGACATTTCTTCAAGTTCTCTCATAATCTGCTGATACAACTCAGTTGATTTAATGTCAAACTCTGGTTCAGGAAGGTTGGGAGTTTGAGCTTTTGAATTCAGTAGCTCATTTTCTCTAAGTGCTATATTGCATACTTCTCTTAGCCTGGTGAAATCCTCAAATAATTTTGCAAAGTTGAGTTTTAAGGGGATTTCACTGGACTCATGTGTGTCATTTGAAGAATTAGAAGAACTAGAAGATGAACATACCTCATCATTTTCAAATGCCATTTGACAGTCATCATCACTGTCACTGTTGGAGAACAGTCCATCATCAGAAGAGTAGACATTCTCTTCACTTGCTGAATCTCCAGCTATCATGGCTTTCCTGTTGTTCAGCCTCTTGTCTCTTTTGTTCTGCCTTTCCTTTCTTTCTTTGGCACTAAGGTCAGGACAATCATACTGAAAGTGACCCTTTTTCTGGCAGTTATAACACACATCTTCATCTTCATTCTTTTTGCTAGAGGACTCCTTCCTCCTTGATGATGATGGTTCACCTTTGCTGAATTTCTTCCTATCAGCATATCTGTCTTCTTTCTTTTCATCAGAGACTTTGTCTTCTGATTTGTTGTCAGGAGAACTGAATCTCCTTCTGGTTCTGTTGTCTTGGTAGAACTTCTTGTATCTACCAAATCTGGAGTTGAGCTTCTCAAATCTCCTAGCCATGAGTGCCAGCTCCTCCTTTATTTCAGATTTTGAAACAGATTGAGAGGATCTTTGGGAATTCTTCTTTTCTGTTTCAGCAGCTTTGAAAGCAACACCTTTGTTTGAGGAGGATGGCTCTTCATGCACCTTCTTTCTGTTGAGATCAAACTCATATGCTTTGAGTTCAGAGAATACTTGTTGCATTGGCATGTTGTCAAGATTGCTGGTATTTTGCATCATGACTGAGTAAATGTCCCACTTGGATGTGAGACTTCTCAGAATCTTCAAAGCAACCTCTCTTTTGGCATAGAACTTGCCAAGAGAGTTTATCTCATTCATGATGTCAGTAAATCTGCCATCAAGGTGATCAATAGTTTCATTGGCTTCCATAGAGAATTGTTCATATTTTTGGATAGCCACTTGAAGCTTATTCTCCTTGATCTTTTGGGTACCTTCACACATAAGTGCTAAGGTGTCCCAAATCTCTTTAGCTGATGTGCAGTGGTACACTCTTCCCATTACTGCATCTGGAATGGTCTGGTACAGTGTGTTCATGGCAATGTAGTTCAGGTTGTGCCTTTTTCTTTCCTCAGCTGTAAAGTCATCTTCATCCTTTGGCAGCAACTCCCTTGGATCTGCTTTCTGAGCATCAGTGAGCTTGGGATTTGCTTTAGTGAATGTAAATGGCCCTCTAGTGATGACTTTAAGCATCTCATCATGCTGGCAAGCAAGATGTGCTCTCATCCTGATCTTCCAGAAATCATAGTTCTCAATTGAGAACATTGGCAGTTTGTGATGAGAAATATGATTGACTTGGTTTGGACCCATGTTGTTGATGGTGTTGACAGCATCTCCTGGAACTGCATTGTTAGCCATTTCAACAGAAATAGTATAAGATGAACACAGATAGGTTTTTCAGAAGTTTGGATCAGTTCAGTGACCACAGAAAATGTGATTTTGAAAATCAGTTGGATTTTTCAGAAGCAGTGGTCTATGAACCCCTGCTCTGATACCACTTGTTGGTCCTTGGTGGAGTATGACACAAGTGTATGGGGGGGGGGAATGCACTTGTGTATGCAAATTCTTTTCTTTTTAACAAATCTGATCTTATCAGGCAGGTTGTCTCACAACTGGCCTGAGTGAGAACTTTGATAGATACTTGTCCTACTGATTACTATTGAGTTATCAGTTGGCTAAATATCTAAGAGAGTTGGTAAGTGCAGAATGTGGTTGGCCTTTGACTTAAAGAAATACTCCAAGTTAATTTCTGAAAAGATACTGGTTATCAGGGACTTTGTCCAAGACAGATTTTCTGGCTTACTGACTCTTGCTTCTTTAAAATATGTTTGAATGTAAGTGCAATAAAGAATGCAGTAATTAAATGGCACACAAGTTTATAGTGGTTCAGAGACTCAAGCTCCTACATCCACTTTCCCTGATTGAACAGCATAATTCCTTCACAATGGAATTAGCTTGTTTTATAGTGCCAAGGTGCACTGATCAACAACACTCTCTCAGTGTTTTGATCCCTAGGATAATCTGAGTCCTAGTGCTCAATCTCTCTAAGTTAAGACTGTGTTTCACTCTAACAGTCCTTAACTCCTCACTTCTACAACAAACACTCTCTTCACTAAATGAGATAAGGTTTGAGGTTTGGTTCCAACTAGTAGAGATATCCTTTACAATAAGAACAGTGTAAAGGCTTAGGATATCTCAATGCTAAGCTTTGGATGTTTACAAAGATTGGCTTAGCTAAATGAAGTGATTCAGGAAACTTGGGATTCTGAAGAACAGCTTGGTTTCCTTTGAAAGCTTGATAGTAATTTGATAGCTTGTAGTTGGATTGTGAATCCCTTTGATCACTTCTGTATTTATAGGCAAATTTGAACAACTAACCGTTGGAGGGATAGCAATTCAAATATGTCTATTTGCAGCACCATTGAAACGGCTATGAAGCTTGGCATCCTTTTATTCACTGTGTAAAAGGGCTCTTCAATGGTTGCTTGAATGAATGTGTTGACTTCTGACAAATGCGGCTGAGAAGACTTGTGTCAGTTTCCAAATTTGCACATTGTCCTAGGTTGATTTGTGGCAAACTCTACACACAACCAACGGTCAGATGGGACAAGCTCCCTGAACATTCCTGCTGCAATTTAGAATGTTCTACCATTCATTCAATGTTTCACTCTTTAATGCTCTAAGTCTTCAATGCTTGTTTCAGGCATGATTGGCATTGAATGTGTCTTCTGAGGGCTTTGGCATTCAATGCTCTTGATCATTTGTACTTCAACTGACTTGATCATTTTGCATTTATGAGCACAGCTTTATTGTTCTTGATCTCTTCAGCTCAGTTGTCCACTTGGTCAGCTTGCCTTGAATAGTTCAGCAACTTTGGCCTAGAGACTTATCAAGCTGCCTAACATTCCAGCTTTGGACAACTAACCTAAACACTAAAATCTCACAACATTCTTGAGATTTTTACTTAAGCAATCTACATACTCAAGTACACTGAGACAACTTGCCTGAACTTGACTTGAGCATATCTCAACTAATCTGAACATCATCAATCAGGGGTTTTTGGTATCTAGATCAAAATTATTTTATTCCCAACAGAGTGGTTCCGGTTCTTCAGGGAGTGAGAGAGTTGAGGACTTTGTCAACTCAGCAGGGCCGAGTCCAAAGGGCACTCCGAAATAGAAGGAAACCCTAACTTCCTCTTAGGTGGAAGCTTTCTATAAATAGGTAAACTTGGGTACGTTTTCAGGTTAGAATCTCTACTTTTTACAAGACTTATTACGCTTCTTATTAAATACTTCGATATCCTTTAAGAACCTGATTGATAAATCGAGGACTCTGAAGTCCCTTCGATATACTGAGATCCCTATACTGACTTAGGCATCGGAGTGTCCGCGCCGGACTCCCCTCCGGCGTGTCTTTTACAGGTTCTGGAGGATCATTTCAAAGGAAGTAGCGTACCCGGATTATTCATATGCGTTCGGGAATTTGGATATCTGACTCCAAGGATATCTAATCCATTCGTGCAAATTTTGGCACATCAACTGGCGTCGTCTGTGGGAACGTCTTAGAGATCTTCTCACGAATTTCTATTTGTTTGAGCGATGGGCGGAGGAAATAACACGATCACGCCTACTTTAGGGAAGAAAACTCTTCCAGGGAAAATTCCCCCTTTGCCATCTGATCCCACACCGAAGGGAGGCCGAGGAAAGGACCCTGCTCATGTCCCTTCGGGATCAAATCCGCCACTGATACAAACTGACACACCAACCTCGGGCCTGGGCGATGAAAATCGCCCCCTACCAGTCAGAGATGAAATAGCGGAGAACGCAGAGGCCCCAGCGGTCCAGACGTCAGGTCCCCAACGTGGAGAAACTCCACATTCATAACCATTCCTGATCTCTCCAGATCAGTTGAATGCCCTTATCAATTAGGCTGTGGAGAGAGCTTTAGCGGCTAAGGGAGGTCGAGTCCCGAGAATTATACCAGTGAATGCGGAGATGCCTCCTCCGAGAATCCAGGAAGAGGCACCAGGGGCCTCCCAAGTGTTTTCTAAAGGTGCAGGAGTGCGGGCAGAGGGGGACGAGAAAGTGCCCTCCCGAGCAGAAAGAAGTGTTCCCCCTCGGAACACAAGAAGGAACGTAGACTTGGCGTCCCGAGAGATGGAGCTCCCCGAGGTCCAGGATCCCAGGATCGGATCTGGAGGTACGAGGTGGAGTATTCAGGGCCCCGAGGTCCAGGATCCCAGGATCGTATCTGGAGGTACGAGCCAGAGTATTCAGGGCCCCGAGGTCCAGAATCAAAACTTGGAGGTATGAGGAAGAGTATTTAGGGCCTCGAGGTCCAAAATCTAAACGTGGGAGTACGAGGCAGAGATATGATAAGTGCATCGGTATTACAGGTTAGTACAGATGTTTGATAGAGCCTAAAGTATTAGATCTTTTATAGTAATTTGATATTGCTATGAGCATATTTTAATGATATTGACATATATGACACAAACTTATTTTTTCCATTGAATTAAGCATGATTCTCTTAAGCTTACATGATTGATACTCTAGAAACGATCTTAGGATTGAGAATTACTTGAAATCATAGAAGCATGGGTAAGCAATTCACATGTTGAGTCTTGTGATTACTTCATGTGGTAGAATTAATGATTAAACGTTGATGATGATTATGATTTTGGAAGCAAAGATTAACATAATTATTATTTTTATTGCACACGATTAACATGTTTCCATATTTTAGATATAATTCCATATTATAGACCGAGCCTATCTAGGTTCTGGAGGATCTCTGGGTAGGTTCAGAAGATTTCAGATTATAGATTAAGTCTATCCAGGTTCTGGAGGATCTCTGGGTAGGTTCAGAAGATTTCAGATTATAGATTAAGTCTATCCAAGTTCTGGAGGATCTCTGGGTAGGTTCAGAAGATTTCAGATTATAGATTAAGTCTATCCAGGTTCTGGAGGATCTCTGGGTAGGTTCAGAAGATTTCAGATTATAGGTTGATTCTATCCAAGTCCTGGAGGATTTTGGGATAAGCTCGGAAATGGAAAGTGAAGATTGAGCCTATTTAGGTCCCTAAGATCAAGGCCAATATCCCTAAACAGACAAAACGATAAGTCCGAAAACTAGAGTGGGTGAAGAGGATGATTGATTACCTGAAGCGGGTAGAGAGCTTGAGAATCTTCAGAGCCGAAAAGTATCTCACCCTCAAAGAGGTGAGGCAAGCCAAGAGGCTGGAGGTGAAACCAGCTAGTGGAGAGAGGAAGAGAGAATCTACAGCAAGGAGCTCCAGCCCAGAAGCTCCCCGAAACTCCGGAGGAACAGGAAACCGCAATGCTGCGGGAGGATCCCGATCTGGGCCTCGAGGGAGGTTTTAGAAATATACCCAACTGAGATTGGAACCTACAGAGGTCTTGGAGGTTGCTGGAGATCATCCAGATCTGAAATTCCCTTATTCGAGGAACTGAGGTCCTCAAAAGCCCAAGTCGGACCGATTTTGGAGACTCCACAATGAATATGGGCACAACAGCAATCAATATTACCATTTGGAGGATGGAATTGAGAGAATGATTCAAGTTGGACATCTGAGAGAATTTGTTTACGTAGTTGACCGAGTTCCTCGAGGGCAGAAGAGGAGGGAACTTGAGGACAGGAAGACCAAGAAGGAGGAGGCCTCCCAGAATCGGGATAAAAGCCGACCCCCTCAGTTGATATTCCTGAGTTGAGATCCGGGAAGAATTTCAGAGCTCGCGAGGACGTAAAAGGTTCGAGGATCAAAGAAAATGATCCTCTTCTGAGATTTGAGATTAGAGAGACTAATCATCTTGTCGAGACTAGAGGTCCTGGAGAGGGTACAGGTTTCAGGTTTGAGATCAAAAGAGACTTGATTTGCATTATTTAATTATTTCATATTTAAATTATATAATTGAGGATTATTAAGCTTATCTGAGCACTTGAGAGCCTGTGTTGGAGGCCTTTTTTGGTGTATCTTTACAGGATCAATTCGGGATTGATATACGAGTAAACCTGGAGATCTACATGTCAGTCCAGAACCTGAACTAGAACATAACGAGGGAGTTTCCTCTTAGGAGCTCCCCAGGCTTGAGTTAAGTATCGGAACCATGATATAAAAGACGTCTAGCCGCTGATTCGGCTGGAAGAAAACACTGCCATAGTTAGAGGAGGAGGCTGTTATAGATTGAGGATCTGTAGATTACAAAGATCGAAATGCCCGAGATGACTATCAAAGACCTTGAGGTTTAGGATCCATATCAAGAGACGTGTAATGAATGACCAAAACCTGGAGGTGCAGGACCATGAGGCATATTAGAAATCGAATTACCTGAGAACGGATGAAGGATGTGAGGTCCCTGAGGAATCTGATGAGTAATTTTACCCTCTCGGTAGATGGTGAAATTTAGATCTAATAATGTTGTTGGTATGAGTCAGTTTACCAGGCCTATGACGAATAATGAGCTCATGAGGAGGGGCTGGAGAACCTAGAAGTACTAGAGGACCTCGGGAGAGCAAGATTACCAAAGAAAGAATGGAGCCATGGAAAACCAGCCGAGTCGCTGGAACATAGCACCTAACCTGTTATTGGGTTGATCCCCAAATGACGAGTATATTTGGGACCACCGGTGCTCTGAATATGAGAATGACTTGATGATCTCATTATGCATGATTAACACACCTCGAGGTTTTAGACATGGTATTGTAGACTGAAGAATGAGAAGAGAATTTTGAGACTTGGAGGCGAAACCTCTAGATTTGAGATCCTAAAGAGCGAAGCCAAACAACGTTGAGAGGTTGGAGATTCAAGAAAAGACCATGTGAAATGAAGGTCATGCAGGCCAGATTTGCGATCGATAACTCATAGAGAAGGATTTGACTTCCAGTTTGAGATGATAAACTAATGTTAAACCTCGACCTGCTCGAGGAGCTTCAGATGTACGAGAGATATGTGCAACTCCGGAGATGAATATTGGGGTAAGACGTTGAGACGAAGATGGAGATTACCTGACTGGCTATGAAGCCAACTTCACCATGCGAAGCACTGGAGATCAGATTTCTACGTTCCAAAAACTTGAGGGGACAGAGTTCGAGACTGGGATTTGGATGATGGCTGCCCAGAAGCTGAGTTATGGGGTTTGAGACCCAGACTTCGAGAAGATGAGAGTGATAACAGACCTTTTTACAAGATCCTACGCTTGAAGTGGCTGAGTAACGCTATAGAATTAAGGAAGAGATGAAACGAGTATCTAGGACCCCGAGGTCCAAGATCCAGATAAGGAGAGATGAGGCGAGTATCCAGGACCCCGAGGTCCGGGACCTAGATGTGATGATGTGGCTGATGTGAGCCAGATGAGTCCAGGATAATTAAGAATGTGGAGGAGCTCGACGGAGCATGATCCAGATGATTATGGAAGAAAGATGAGTATTCGGGGTTGAGAACCGAACATGAGAAGAACTACAAAGAGGATCTTATGCAAATGATCTAGATTCGAGTGGGATGAATAATATCAGAAAACATTTGAGGAGTTGAAGCTCCACCGAGCCCAGCTGCTGAAGCTGACCAAACCCTCCCCAGGGTGCTAAAATTTGATATTCAAAAGTTGAGAAGAGCTGAATAAAGGACCAGCCCCTGTAGCTTCTGGAGAAGCTCGAGCTTTGCGGTTAAGATACTACATCTTGGGTGGCCAATTATACAAGCGATCGTTGACCCATCCCTATCTAAGATGTCTCCCGTAGGAGATTACGTGATAAAAGAAACCCATGAAGGATGAGCAGGTAGTCATGAGGGCTACAAGGCTACTGTAAAGAAGGATATACCCAAGAGTCGATCTATTAGGTGAGTAAGATCATCTAGGGTGTTGAGATGCGATATTCGGAGACGAGCATGATGACGGACCTTGCAAATGCCTTACACTTCGATGCTTAAAGGGGGTGATGAAGGGTCTAGGCCTACTACCTCCGAGATGCTGATATGAAGCCACGTAAGTGAAAAGTGTATATTTTACCTTTTTTACTTTAGATTTTACTTTGTGATATGATATGAGTTACCTAGACGTAGTTGTTTAGAGCATAAAACCTCGAAGCATATGAGCATTTGCTAAGGCTTCAGAAATGATTGATTTGAGAAATGCTAAGGGGATTACTTAGGAGAATTTCGTGATTGAATCGAGAGAATGATTGAGAATTTAGGCATGGTTAAGAACGTGTTTTTGATTAGTGATGAGTCTAATTTTTTCTAAATTATGTTAAAATGTATGTTTATCTTTGATGAATATTTGAAGATTTTATGAGATGTGATGAAAACATTTGGAGATTTTTGGAAATTTTATGAACACATATTTCCTAACAATTTAAGATATGATTCATAAGCATACTTTGAGCATTCTGAAACGCGTGAGGGCTAACCACCCTGAGTAGCCGGATGACTAAGTTTGAAAATTAGGAGTGATGAAATGATGAAGGATCTGTAGATCACTGAGCATATATGAGATATGAGAATACAAAAGTGAGAAACACTTAAAGGCAACGAGGCCGAGGAAAGCTAGAAAGTTCATCACCCTACTCTAAATCCAAGCGGATTACTTGAACTTGAAAGGTCTTGATATGATCAACACCTTGAACTGAGAGTGAGAGACACTCAGAGGCCTAGAGGCCGAGGAGCTCCGGAGAACCCTCATCATACTTAAGACCCAAAAGGGTTACTCAATGAAAAGAAAGATTTTATGAATCAAAATCTTGTAAGAATAAGAGTGAGAGACACTCAGAGGCCTAGAGGCCGAGGAGCTCCGGAGAGCCCTCATCATACTTGAGACCCAAAAGGGTTACTCAATGAAAAGAAAGATTTTATGAATCAAAATCTTTTAAGAATGAGAGTGAGAGACACTCAGAGGCCTAGAGGCCGAGGAGCTCCGGAGAGCCCTCACCATACTTAAGACCCAAAAGGGTTATTCAATGAAAAGAAAGATTTTATGAATCAAAATCTTTTAAGAATAAGAGTGAGAGACACTCAGAGGCCTAGAGGCCAAGGAGATCCAGAGAGCCCTCATCATACTTGAGACCCAAAAGGGTTACTCAATGAAAAGAAAGATTTTATGAATCAAAATCTTTTAAGAATAAGAGTAAGAGACACTCAGAGGCCTAGAGGCCGAGGAGCTCCGGAGAGCCCTCATCATACTTAAGACCCAAAAGGGTTACTCAATGAAAAGAAAGGTTTTATGAATCAAAATCTTTTAAGAATAAGAGTGAGAGACACTCAGAGGCCTAGAGGCCGAGGAGCTCCGGAGAGCCCTCATCATACTTGAGACCCAAAAAGGTTACTCAATGAAAAGAAAGATTTTATGAATCAAAATCTTTTAAGAATAAGAGTAAGAGACACTCAGACGCCTAGAGGCCCAGGAGCTCCGGAGAGCCCTCATCATACTTAAGACCCAAAAGGGTTACTCAATGAAAAGAAAGATTTTATGAATCAAAATCTTTTAAGAATAAGAGTGAGAGACATTTAGAGGCCTAGAGGCCGAGGAGCTCCGGAGAGCCCTCGTCATACTTGAGACCCAAAAGGGTTACTCAATGAAAAGAAAGATTTTATGAATCAAAATCTTTTAAGAATGAGAGTGAGAGACACTCAGAGGCCTAGAGGCCGAGGGGCTCCGGAGAGCCCTCACCATACTTAAGACCCAAAAGGGTTAATCAATGAAAAGAAAGGTTTTATGAATTAAAATCTTTTAAGAATAAGAGTGAGAGACACTCAGAGGCCTAGAGGCCGAGGAGCTCCGGAGAGCCCTCATCATACTTGAGACCCAAAAGGGTTACTCAATGAAAAGAAAGAGTTTATAAATCAAAATCTTTTAAGAATAAGAGTAAGAGACACTCAGAGGCCTAGAGGCCGAGGAGCTCCGGAGAGCCCTCATCATACTTAAGACCCAAAAGGGTTACTCAATGAAAAGAAAGATTTTATGAATCAAAATCTTTTAAGAATAAGAGTGAGAGACACTCAGAGGCCTAGAGGCCGAGGAGCTCCGGAGAGCCCTCATCATACTTAAGACCCAAAAGGGTTAATCAATGAAAAGAAAGGTTTTATGAATCAAAATCTTTTAAACGAAAGTGAGAGACAAGTAGAGGATCAGAGGCCAAGGAGAACTAGGGAGCATCTCCCCATAACCAAGACCCAAGATGGGTACTTAGAAAACAAAAATTTTGCTAAAGTCAAGGAAAACCTCCTCGAGCCACTTGAAACCAGAGGTGATTCCTTGAAAGGGGAAGAGATTCTCTAAAGTTCTTGCGAAAAATCTTTGAAGGTTATGAAACCAAGAGTCAGGCCATTGCCAAATTACAGGCGGCCAAGGTGGGTATGGCTGAACTAAAGCCTCTAGAGCGGTTGGTCTATCCTTATGTCTCTTCTCCCAAGACTGTAATAGGAGCAGATGGAGAAAAGGGTGCTGAGGCTACCTTAGGAGATGAAGAGGGCCCAGAGGAGGGCGGACTGGGCGACCGGCGATGAGGAGGCCTGGGGAAGAAAACGCCTGAGAAGAAAAAATAATGGGAGAATTTTCGAGAAGATGAAATTTGAAGTGAGTAAGAAAAGAGAAAGTAATTGTGTGAAGTGAATGAGAAAAGGTGGGTTAGAATCGAGGTTTCTCCTCGGGAAGCTAGCCAGAGAGAGAAAATTGCGACTATGTGGGACCCAGGCGCGGAAGTCGAAACGTCTTCGGAACGAGGGGCGGGAAAAATTTGTGAAATGGAACCCTTCCGAAGTTCTCCTCCGGAGTAAGAATAAAACATGTCTCTCCAGAAATGCCTCTGAGCTGGACTCACTTGAATTTTCTACTCTCACAAAAGATACACTCCTTTTATGAGAGTAGAGGGGAGTAGATGATGCAGCCTAAAAATGTCATCCGATAAGAAGTCGACACGTGTATAGAGGATAAGATAAAAGAGGAGATATGGGATTAAAGGAATACTCTCTGAATAAAGAATCTCTTCTTGAGGTCCTTCCGGAGGGAGCTCCGCCCGGAGAGAAATATCAGGAAGACCTAATCTTGATAAGAATTGGTAGACCGAGGACTTAGGAGTGTCCCGTACGAAACGGCCCGAGATTGGGTGAAGGAAGACTCATTCCTCCTTTATCTCAGTGGATGGAGTCCACTAGGGGGAGTGGTTCCGGTTCTTCAGGGAGTGAGAGAGTTGAGGACTTTGTCAACTCAGCAAGGCCGAGTCCAAAGGGCACTCCGAAATAGAAGGAAACTCTAACTTCCTCTTAGGTGGAAGCTTTCTATAAATAGGTAAACTTGGGTACGTTTTCAGGTTAGAATCTCTACTTTTTACAAGACTTATTACGCTTCTTATTAAATACTTCGATATCCTTTAAGAACCTGATTGATAAATCGAGGACTCTGAAATCCCTTCGATATACTGAGATCCCTATACTGACTTAGGCATCGGAGTGTCCGCGTCGGACTCCCCTCCGGCGTGTCTTTTAGAGGTTCTGGAGGATCATTTCAAAGGAAGTAGCGTACCCGGATTATTCATATGCGTTCGGGAATTTGGATATCTGACTCCAAGGATATCTAATCCATCCGTGCAAATTTTGGCACATCACATAGAAACAAGTAGATTATAGTCTTTATATATTCACAATAATTAACTTCAGGAGAATGTAATTTTTTTTTAACATAATAATATAAGGTAATGAAAATAGGGCTAGTCTTACATGAAATATTTCATGGATGCATCTTACCCAATTTAGGTAAAGCCCAAAATCTTGGCCCATTTAATTAAAAGTTAAAAATCTTAAGCTAATTTTGCGGGTTCTCAACAAATATGCATGTACACAATAATATAATAAAATATGTACATTAAATAATGTAAATAAATTTATTTAATTAAAATATAATATGTTAAATTACAAAAATATTTCTCTTAATATGACAACATATTTTAAAAAAATACATAAATAGAAACATATTACTACATGTACCAATAATGTTATTTCATTAAATAAAAAATATTACTACATGAAAAATGTATAATACCACTACGTATCAAAAAAACTTGTCACTACATTTGAAAAAAAATGTTTTACTAAAAGAACAGAATTAAACTAGTATAAACAATATTAACTACTACTACATGAATAAAAAAAATGATAATATGACAACTGATTTAAAAAAATACATGAACAGAAATATATTACTACATGTACAAAAAAATGTTACTTCATTAAATAAAAAATATTACTACATGAAAAATGTATGATACTACATATCAAAAAACTTGTCACTACATTTAAAAAAAATGTTTTACTGAAATAACAGAATTAAATTACTACATGTATAAACAATATTAATTACTATTATATGAATAGAAAAAAAAATATATGACAACAAATTTAAAAAAATACATGAACAAAAACATATTACTACATGTAAAAAAAAATTACTTTCATTAAATAAAAAATATTACTACATGAAAAATGTATAATACTACATATCAATAAAATTAATAAATCAGATGGAAATCTGGAAATTAGGACAGGACGAATAAAATTAATAGAACAGATTAAAATTTAATAAAATATGTTGACACAATTTAACAGTCTAATTCTATGTTGAGCCCATTTGCTAAACGTGGCAATATTGTATGCAAATTTTTGTGATGAAAATATATACTCCCTCCTATTATATGTTGTTTTGACATTTTATTTTCTATTAAAGTCTTTTTCTACATCCAATTCTAAATCTTCTATATGACTCTATTATTCTCTTTCAATTTCATTAATTTTCTAACCTATTTTTCTTTTCTTTATTAATTTATTTTGTCTTTCTATTTCTCTCCCCTGTCTTTTCTTATATCTTCGTTATCTATTTTATAATAACTAACTGATTAGTTTTCTCTCATATCTCATTAACCTTTTTCCATTGTAAACACATAAATTTAATTGTTCCCTCCAATTAATTTGGGCCTTGAAAGATCAATTAGTTAAAATTGATCTCCAAAGCCCAATAAAGCAAGTCGGGCCTCTAAAGTTCGATAAATGAAGACGGGCCTCTAAAGTCCCATAAATGAAAACGGGCATCTAAAGTCCAACAAATCAAATTGAGCCTGATAGGGTATTCTTAGTCCATCAAGTAATTCAAAATTTGAATTAAACTCTAACCACTTGCACAAATATCTCCTTGGCCCATAAAAAACCCTAGGTTCTACACCTATAAATAGAGGTCTCATTTCATCATCAAGAATCAGAAGCATTCAAGCTCTAAAATTCTCTGCAGAGATTTTAGAGTGTTCTTCAGTAGTCGGAGGAGCTTCAAAGGCGTTCTTCGTGCAAGACGGCGAGAAGCAGCGTTCGAGTAGAGATTAAGGTGCTAAGCCCCTCAATCCGATGTTTCTTCAAGGAGGATCTTCAACTGTGCTTGTCCCGATAAAGTCCCAATAAGTCCCGGATAAGTCCCGATAAGTCCCGGATAAGTCCCGAAAAGTCCCAAAAATCGACGTTTAATTTAAAATACGGCGTCAAGCCCTTGGATTAACGTTACAAAGTCCCAATTTCAAGAACGATCTTCAACGACGTTCGTCTCAAAAGTCCCTAAATTCAACGTTTAACCCAAAATACGGCATCAAGCCCTTGGATTAACGTTACAAAAATCCCAAATTCAAGATCGGATAGGATTCGGCTGCAGATCCAACTCCAAAAGTTCAAGTGAAGTCAAGAAGAGAGAATCAGAGGAGAAATTTTTCGATGACTTGAGTTAAGTATCGGAACCATGATATAAAAGACGTCTAGCCGCTGATTCGGCTGGAAGAAAACACTGCCATAGTTAGAGGAGGAGGCTGTTATAGATTGAGGATCTGTAGATTACAAAGATCGAAATGCCCGAGATGACTATCAAAGACCTTGAGGTTTAGGATCCATATCAAGAGACGTGTAATGAATGACCAAAACCTGGAGGTGCAGGACCATGAGGCATATTAGAAATCGAATTACCTGAGAACGGATGAAGGATGTGAGGTCCCTAAGGAATCTGATGAGTAATTTTACCCTCTCGGTAGATGGTGAAATTTAGATCTAATAATGTTGTTGGTATGAGTCAGTTTACCAGGCCTATGACGAATAATGAGCTCATGAGGAGGGGCTGGAGAACCTAGAAGTACTAGAGGACCTCGGGAGAGCAAGATTACCAAAGAAAGAATGGAGCCATGGAAAACCAGCCGAGTCGCTGGAACATAGCACCTAACCTGTTATTGGGCTGATCCCCAAATGACGAGTATATTTGGGACCACTGGTGCTCTGAATATGAGAATGACTTGATGATCTCATTATGCATGATTAACACACCTCGAGGTTTTAGACATGGTATTGTAGACTGAAGAATGAGAAGAGAATTTTGAGACTTGGAGGCGAAACCTCTAGATTTGAGATCCTAAAGAGCGAAGCCAAACAACGTTGAGAGGTTGGAGATTCAAGAAAAGACCATGTGAAATGAAGGTCATGCAGGCCAGATTTGCGATCGATAACTCATAGAGAAGGATTTGACTTCCAGTTTGAGATGATAAACTAATGTTAAACCTCGACCTGCTCGAGGAGCTTCAGATGTACGAGAGATATGTGCAACTCCGGAGATGAATATTGGGGTAAGACGTTGAGACGAAGATGGAGATTACCTGACTGGCTATGAAGCCAACTTCACCATGCGAAGCACTGGAGATCAGATTTCTACGTTCCAAAAACTTGAGGGGACAGAGTTCGAGACTGGGATTTGGATGATGGCTGCCCAGAAGCTGAGTTATGGGGTTTGAGACCCAGACTTCGAGAAGATGAGAGTGATAACAGACCTTTTTACAAGATCCTACGCTTGAAGTGGCTGAGTAACGCTATAGAATTAAGGAAGAGATGAAACGAGTATCTAGGACCCCGAGGTCCAAGATCCAGATAAGGAGAGATGAGGCGAGTATCCAGGACCCCGAGGTCCGGGACCTAGATGTGATGATGTGGCTGATGTGAGCCAGATGAGTCCAGGATAATTAAGAATGTGGAGGAGCTCGACGGAGCATGATCCAGATGATTATGGAAGAAAGATGAGTATTCGGGGTTGAGAACCGAACATGAGAAGAACTACAAAGAGGATCTTATGCAAATGATCTAGATTCGAGTGGGATGAATAATATCAGAAAACATTTGAGGAGTTGAAGCTCCACCGAGCCCAGCTGCTGAAGCTGACCAAACCCTCCCCAGGGTGCTAAAATTTGATATTCAAAAGTTGAGAAGAGCTGAATAAAGGACCAGCCCCTGTAGCTTCTGGAGAAGCTCGAGCTTTGCGGTTAAGATACTACATCTTGGGTGGCCAATTATACAAGCGATCGTTGACCCATCCCTATCTAAGATGTCTCCCGTAGGAGATTACGTGATAAAAGAAACCCATGAAGGATGAGCAGGTAGTCATGAGGGCTACAAGGCTACTGTAAAGAAGGATATACCCAAGAGTCGATCTATTAGGTGAGTAAGATCATCTAGGGTGTTGAGATGCGATATTCGGAGACGAGCATGATGACGGACCTTGCAAATGCCTTACACTTCGATGCTTAAAGGGGGTGATGAAGGGTCTAGGCCTACTACCTCCGAGATGCTGATATGAAGCCACGTAAGTGAAAAGTGTATATTTTACCTTTTTTACTTTAGATTTTACTTTGTGATATGATATGAGTTACCTAGACGTAGTTGTTTAGAGCATAAAACCTCGAAGCATATGAGCATTTGCTAAGGCTTCAGAAATGATTGATTTGAGAAATGCTAAGGGGATTACTTAGGAGAATTTCGTGATTGAATCGAGAGAATGATTGAGAATTTAGGCATGGTTAAGAACGTGTTTTTGATTAGTGATGAGTCTAATTTTTTCTAAATTATGTTAAAATGTATGTTTATCTTTGATGAATATTTGAAGATTTTATGAGATGTGATGAAAACATTTGGAGATTTTTGGAAATTTGTATGAACACATATTTCCTAACAATTTAAGATATGATTCATAAGCATACTTTGAGCATTCTGAAACGCGTGAGGGCTAACCACCCTGAGTAGCCGGATGACTAAGTTTGAAAATTAGGAGTGATGAAATGATGAAGGATCTGTAGATCACTGAGCATATATGAGATATGAGAATACAAAAGTGAGAAACACTTAAAGGCAACGAGGCCGAGGAAAGCTAGAAAGTTCATCACCCTACTCTAAATCCAAGCGGATTACTTGAACTTGAAAGGTCTTGATATGATCAACACCTTGAATTGAGAGTGAGAGACACTCAGAGGCCTAGAGGCCGAGGAGCTCCGGAGAACCCTCATCATACTTAACACCCAAAAGGGTTACTCAATGAAAATAAAGATTTTATGAATCAAAATCTTGTAAGAATAAGAGTGAGAGACACTCAGAGGCCTAGAGGCCGAGGAGCTCCGGAGAGCCCTCATCATACTTGAGACCCAAAAGGGTTACTCAATGAAAAGAAAGATTTTATGAATCAAAATCTTTTAAGAATGAGAGTGAGAGACACTCAGAGGCCTAGAGGCCGAGGAGCTCCGGAGAGCCCTCACCATACTTAAGACCCAAAAGGGTTATTCAATGAAAAGAAAGATTTTATGAATCAAAATCTTTTAAGAATAAGAGTGAGAGACACTCAGAGGCCTAGAGGCCAAGGAGCTCCGGAGAGCCCTCATCATACTTGAGACCCAAAAGGGTTACTCAATGAAAAGAAAGATTTTATGAATCAAAATCTTTTAATAATAAGAGTAAGAGACACTCAGAGGCCTAGAGGCCGAGGAGCTCCGGAGAGCCCTCATCATACTTAAGACCCAAAAGGGTTACTCAATGAAAAGAAAGGTTTTATGAATCAAAATCTTTTAAGAATAAGAGTGAGAGACACTCAGAGGCCTAGAGGCCGAGGAGCTCCGGAGAGCCCTCATCATACTTGAGACCCAAAAAGGTTACTCAATGAAAAGAAAGATTTTATGAATCAAAATCTTTTAAGAATAAGAGTAAGAGACACTCAGACGCCTAGAGGCCGAGGAGCTCCGGAGAGCCCTCATCATACTTAAGACCCAAAAGGGTTACTCAATGAAAAGAAAGATTTTATGAATCAAAATCTTTTAAGAATAAGAGGGAGAGACACTCAGAGGCCTAGAGGCCGAGGAGCTCCGGAGAGCCCTCATCATACTTAAGACCCAAAAGGGTTACTCAATGAAAAGAAAGATTTTATGAATCAAAATCTTTTAAGAATAAGAGTGAGAGACATTCAGAGGCCTAGAGGCCGAGGAGCTCCGGAGAGCCCTCGTCATACTTGAGACCCAAAAGGGTTACTCAATGAAAAGAAAGATTTTATGAATCAAAATCTTTTAAGAATGAGAGTGAGAGACACTCAGAGGCCTAGAGGCCGAGGGGCTCCGGAGAGCCCTCACCATACTTAAGACCCAAAAGGGTTAATCAATGAAAAGAAAGGTTTTATGAATCAAAATCTTTTAAGAATAAGAGTGAGAGACACTCAGAGGCCTAGAGGCCGAGGAGCTCCGGAGAGCCCTCATCATACTTGAGACCCAAAAGGGTTACTCAATGAAAAGAAAGAGTTTATAAATCAAAATCTTTTAAGAATAAGAGTAAGAGACACTCAGAGGCCTAGAGGCCGAGGAGCTCCGGAGAGCCCTCATCATACTTAAGACCCAAAAGGGTTACTCAATGAAAAGAAAGATTTTATGAATCAAAATCTTTTAAGAATAAGAGTGAGAGACACTCAGAGGCGTAGAGGCCGAGGAGCTCCGGAGAGCCCTCATCATACTTAAGACCCAAAAGGGTTAATCAATGAAAAGAAAGGTTTTATGAATCAAAATCTTTTAAACGAAAGTGAGAGACAAGTAGAGGATCAGAGGCCAAGGAGAACTAGGGAGCATCTCCCCATAACCAAGACCCAAGATGGGTACTTAGAAAACAAAAATTTTTCTAAAGTCAAGGAAAACCTCCTCGAGCCACTTGAAACCAGAGGTGATTCCTTGAAAGGGGAAGAGATTCTCTAAAGTTCTTGCGAAAAATCTTTGAAGGTTATGAAACCAAGAGTCAGGCCATTGCCAAATTACAGGCGGCCAAGGTGGGTATGGCTGAGCTAAAGCCTCTAGAGCGGTTGGTCTATCCTTATGTCTCTGCTCCCAAGACTGTAATAGGAGCAGATGGAGAAAAGGGTGCTGAGGCTACCTTAGGAGATGAAGAGGGCCCAGAGGAGGGCGGACTGGGCGACCGGCGATGAGGAGGCCTGGGGAAGAAGACGCCTGAGAAGAAAAAATAATGGGAGAATTTTCGAGAAGATGAAATTTGAAGTGAGTAAGAAAAGAGAAAGTAATTGTGTGAAGTGAATGAGAAAAGGTGGGTTAGAATCGAGGTTTCTCCTCGGGAAGCTAGCCAGAGAGAGAAAATTGCGACTATGTGGGACCCAGGCGCGGAAGTCGAAACGTCTTCGGAACGAGGGGCGGGAAAAATTTGTGAAATGGAACCCTTCCGAAGTTCTCCTCCGGAGTAAGAATAAAACATGTCTCTCCAGAAATGCCTCTGAGCTGGACTCACTTGAATTTTCTACTCTCACAAAAGATACACTCCTTTTATGAGAGTAGAGGGGAGTAGATGATGCAGCCTAAAAATGTCATCCGATAAGAAGTCGACACGTGTATAGAGGATAAGATAAAAGAGGAGATATGGGATTAAAGGAATACTCTCTGAATAAAGAATCTCTTCTTGAGGTCCTTCCGGAGGGAGCTCCGCCCGGAGAGAAATATCAGGAAGACCTAATCTTGATAAGAATTGGTAGACCGAGGACTTAGGAGTGTCCCGTACGAAACGGCCCGAGATTGGGTGAAGGAAGACTCATTCCTCCTTTATCTCAGTGGATGGAGTCCACTAGGGGGAGTGGTTCCGGTTCTTCAGGGAGTGAGAGAGTTGAGGACTTTGTCAACTCAGCAAGGCCGAGTCCAAAGGGCACTCCGAAATAGAAGGAAACTCTAACTTCCTCTTAGGTGGAAGCTTTCTATAAATAGGTAAACTTGGGTACGTTTTCAGGTTAGAATCTCTACTTTTTACAAGACTTATTACGCTTCTTATTAAATACTTCGATATCCTTTAAGAACCTGATTGATAAATCGAGGACTCTGAAATCCCTTCGATATACTGAGATCCCTATACTGACTTAGGCATCGGAGTGTCCGCGTCGGACTCCCCTCCGGCGTGTCTTTTAGAGGTTCTGGAGGATCATTTCAAAGGAAGTAGCGTACCCGGATTATTCATATGCGTTCGGGAATTTGGATATCTGACTCCAAGGATATCTAATCCATCCGTGCAAATTTTGGCACATCACATAGAAACAAGTAGATTATAGTCTTTATATATTCACAATAATTAACTTCAGGAGAATGTAATTTTTTTTTAACATAATAATATAAGGTAATGAAAATAGGGCTAGTCTTACATGAAATATTTCATGGATGCATCTTACCCAATTTAGGTAAAGCCCAAAATCTTGGCCCATTTAATTAAAAGTTAAAAATCTTAAGCTAATTTTGCGGGTTCTCAACAAATATGCATGTACACAATAATATAATAAAATATGTACATTAAATAATGTAAATAAATTTATTTAATTAAAATATAATATGTTAAATTACAAAAATATTTCTCTTAATATGACAACATATTTTAAAAAAATACATAAATAGAAACATATTACTACATGTACCAATAATGTTATTTCATTAAATAAAAAATATTACTACATGAAAAATGTATAATACCACTACGTATCAAAAAAACTTGTCACTACATTTGAAAAAAAATGTTTTACTAAAAGAACAGAATTAAACTAGTATAAACAATATTAACTACTACTACATGAATAAAAAAAATGATAATATGACAACTGATTTAAAAAAATACATGAACAGAAATATATTACTACATGTACAAAAAAATGTTACTTCATTAAATAAAAAATATTACTACATGAAAAATGTATGATACTACATATCAAAAAACTTGTCACTACATTTAAAAAAAATGTTTTACTGAAATAACAGAATTAAATTACTACATGTATAAACAATATTAATTACTATTATATGAATAGAAAAAAAAATATATGACAACAAATTTAAAAAAATACATGAACAAAAACATATTACTACATGTAAAAAAAAATTACTTTCATTAAATAAAAAATATTACTACATGAAAAATGTATAATACTACATATCAATAAAATTAATAAATCAGATGGAAATCTGGAAATTAGGACAGGACGAATAAAATTAATAGAACAGATTAAAATTTAATAAAATATGTTGACACAATTTAACAGTCTAATTCTATGTTGAGCCCATTTGCTAAACGTGGCAATATTGTATGCAAATTTTTGTGATGAAAATATATACTCCCTCCTATTATATGTTGTTTTGACATTTTATTTTCTATTAAAGTCTTTTTCTACATCCAATTCTAAATCTTCTATATGACTCTATTATTCTCTTTCAATTTCATTAATTTTCTAACCTATTTTTCTTTTCTTTATTAATTTATTTTGTCTTTCTATTTCTCTCCCCTGTCTTTTCTTATATCTTCGTTATCTATTTTATAATAACTAACTGATTAGTTTTCTCTCATATCTCATTAACCTTTTTCCATTGTAAACACATAAATTTAATTGTTCCCTCCAATTAATTTGGGCCTTGAAAGATCAATTAGTTAAAATTGATCTCCAAAGCCCAATAAAGCAAGTCGGGCCTCTAAAGTTCGATAAATGAAGACGGGCCTCTAAAGTCCCATAAATGAAAACGGGCATCTAAAGTCCAACAAATCAAATTGAGCCTGATAGGGTATTCTTAGTCCATCAAGTAATTCAAAATTTGAATTAAACTCTAACCACTTGCACAAATATCTCCTTGGCCCATAAAAAACCCTAGGTTCTACACCTATAAATAGAGGTCTCATTTCATCATCAAGAATCAGAAGCATTCAAGCTCTAAAATTCTCTGCAGAGATTTCAGAGTGTTCTTCAGTAGTCGGAGGAGCTTCAAAGGCGTTCTTCGTGCAAGACGGCGAGAAGCAGCGTTCGAGTAGAGATTAAGGTGCTAAGCCCCTCAATCCGATGTTTCTTCAAGGAGGATCTTCAACTGTGCTTGTCCCGATAAAGTCCCAATAAGTCCCAGATAAGTCCCGATAAGTCCCGGATAAGTCCCGAAAAGTCCCAAAAATCGACGTTTAATTCAAAATACGGCGTCAAGCCCTTGGATTAACGTTACAAAGTCCCAATTTCAAGAACGATCTTCAACGACGTTCGTCTCAAAAGTCCCTAAATTCAACGTTTAACCCAAAATACGGCATCAAGCCATTGGATTAACGTTACAAAAATCCCAAATTCAAGATCGGATAGGATTCGGCTGCAGATCCAACTCCAAAAGTTCAAGTGAAGTCAAGAAGAGAGAATCAGAGGAGAAATTTTCGATGACTTGATCAAGAATGATCTCATTGAACTACCACAAATGAAACGACCCGATGAGGTTGGGCGAACAGACGAACCCAAATATTGCAAGTACCATCGATTGGTAGGACATCCAACCCAAGACTGTTTTATACTTAAAGAGAAAATTATGCAGCTAGTCAAAGAAGGGAAGATCTTGTTAGAAGAAAGTGAAACAACGGCGAATCACGTCACAGTTGAAGACAATCAAGTTAAGGAAGTTTACGCAAGTGGCACCTTGACTTCTGAAGACGGCGTATACATTGGTCCCATGAACGAAATGTTTTTTAAACGCTACTACGCGTAAAGAAAACAAGTATGCTCCATAAACACACGAGCCTAAACTGCTTGTTGCTCCAAGAACGCATGAGCCTAAACTGCTTGTTGCTCCATTATGCACGAGTCTAAACTGCTTATTGCTCCATAAATGCACGAGCCTAAACTGCTTATTGCTCCAAGAACGCATGAGCATAAACTGCTTGTTGCTCCATGATGCACGAGCCTAAACTGCTTGTTGCTCCATTATGCACGAGTCTAAACTGCTTATTACTCCATAAACGCACGAGTCTAAACTGCTTATTGCTCCAAGAACGCACGAGCCTAAACTGCTTGTTGTTCCATTAATTATGCACGAGTCTAAACTGCTTATTGCTCCATTATGCACGAGTCTAAACTGCTTATTGCTCCATAAACGCACTAGCCTAAATTGCTTATTGCTCCAAAAACGCACGAGCCTAAACTTCTTGTTGCTCCATAAACGCACGAGCCTAAACTGCTTGTTGCTCCATAAACGCACGAGCCTAAACTGCTTATTGCTCCAAGAACGCACGAGCCTAAACTACTTGTTGCTCCATAATGCACGAGTCTAAACTACTTATTACTCCTGGTCCGCATGAGTCTAAACTGTGTACGACAACCACCAAAGGTAAATACATGTGGTTAAACTGTTAATTTACTCTACTAAAGGCGTTTTAAGTGGCTAAATAATTAAATCCCTACTTTGTCAAAAGTAGTTAAAGAATAATCACTCCTGGGCCGCATGTGGAAAATCATTTTAAAGTAATTCGCAATTCGTCCACATCAAAGACAAACGTTCTCGTGAACGAAATGCGAGGGGACAATTTGTAGACAGGCAAAATTCAACTAATTTGGGCCTCCAAAGCCCAACAAATCAAGATGGGCCTCTAAAGACCAACAAATCGAGTCGAATCTCTAAAGCCCAACAAATCCAGTTGGGCCTCTAAAGTCCAGTAAATCAAGACGTGACTCTAAAATCCAACAAATTCAAATCGGACCTCTAAAGTCCAGTAAATCAAGACGGGACTCTAAAGTCCAACAAATTCAAATCGGGTCTCTGAAGTCCAATAAGTCAAGACGGGCCTATAAAGTCCAATAAATCAAATGGGGTCCAAATATGGTATTTTGAGTCCATCAAGCAATTGAGCCCAACACCAGTTGTAGATAAGATTGACTAAGTCCTAACTACTTAGCACAAATATCTCCAGCCCATCAAATTTGGCCCATAAAAGTCCTGCCTCATTCCATTCATTTCAGATCAAGAATCAGGAGCATTCAGGTTCTAAAATTCTCTACAGAGATTTTAGAGTGTTCTTCAGCAATTGGAGGAGCTTCAAAGACTTTTTTCGTGCAAGGCGGCGAGAAGCAGCGTTCGGGTGGAGATTAAGGTGCTAAGCCCCTCAATCCGGTGTTTCTTCAAGGAGGATCTTCAACGGTGGTTGTCCCGATAAAGTCCCAATAAGTCCCGAATAAGTTCCGAAAAGTAAAAAAAATTGACATTTAATTCAAAATACGGCGTTAAGCCCTTGGATTAACGTTACAAAGTCCCAATTTCAAGAACGGTCTTCAACAACGTTCGTCTCAAAAGTCCATAAATTCAACGTTTAACCCAAAATACGGCATCAAGCCCTTGGATTAACGTTACAAAAATCTCAAATTCAAGATCAGATAGGATTCAACTGCGGATCCAACTCCAAAAGTTCAAGTGAAGTCAAGAAGAGAGAATCAGAGGAGAAATTAGAGATTGTAACCCACAATATTTATCGGTTTAGTACTTATCTCCCGGGAAAAAGAATAAGTCAAAGAAGAGAAATGCTCATTCGCTTTCTGATCGCTGTTATTTCAGTTATCGATGTTATGAATTCCATGCTCTAACGCTGACGCCTGTCAGTCTGGTTCTCTAGTCAGGAATTAAGCAAAGAGCGTTGTATGAGGCAACTCAACTATCGAATCCCCCAGATGGACCAACCGCATTTCATGAGATTGGAATATAGGGATTGGACAGATCCGGGCATAGTGAATCAAGAAGTGATCGAAAGCTTCCTCAAGCATGAAAGATCAAGAAAGGAAATTCCCTCTGCCCCTACCGTACTCCAGCTTGGTAGTTTCCACCGCCTGTCCAGGGTTGAGCCCTGGGATTTGACGGCGGACTTAAAAAGCCACCTACAGACGCTTTACGCCCAATCATTCCGGATAACACTTGCATCCTCTGTCTTACCGCGGCTGCTGACATGTACGGGTGGTCCGGGTACCCCAGAACTTCAGATAAGAAGGAATAGGGGATAAGTTCTCAAGAAATCTCTTAAGAGAAGTGGAGGAGGTTTAAAGTGGCGTTCTTCAATGAGCATTGGCTCAGATACGCATTATAAAAAGAAGTCCTTTCCTTTTTCGCGTTTTCATATTTAAACATTAAAAATATGAATACAATGTAATCTAAATTATAAGTATATATGCATAAAAGTTAGATGATATTTTACACTTTTTAATATATATTTATTACAATATTTTTTCTAAAAATAACTTTATTTAAAATGGAGAGAGAGTATCTTTTTATCACCAACTCTGAAGAAATATCTGTCCTCTCTCTCCCTTTTGTAATTTTCATTTTCATTTATACCACCCAAATTTTACTCTCTCTTATATATGCAGAGCAGCATATCTCCATTCACACACAGTGTAATTTCCCCTTCCTCTTCTATTCTCTTTCTTTCCCCACAATTCTTCTCTGCGATCACCAATCGCCTAGAAAAACCCTCTCTCTGAAAACCCTAGGAAATCGCGATCGTCGTGTTGTAGATACACACAAATTTCATCATTTTTTCCCAATCCTTCAAATTTCAACCGTCCGATCCTCCCCCTTATCCCATTTTTCACTTGACTCCTCTCTCACCTTTTTGTCGATTTTTGGACCCGCTCAATCACCCGATTCACTAATTGACTCGATTAATTGTTGAATCGGGGAATGATCACATTTGGTTGATCTTCAAAGATGAAGTTGAAGCGAAGGAGGGCGCTTGAAGTGGTCAGTGATTTTTTTATTTTTTTGTGCTCCGATCATTTTGTTTCAATTTTTCACTAGTGTCTACTTCTTAGGGTTAATTCTATTCGCTTCTCGTTGTGTCGTTACTGTAGTGTTGCATTGTTTTCGTTCTAATATTCGATGAGTTGGAAATAATTTGATTCACTTTTAAAGTAATCTGAACCTTACTATGTTTGAGGTTCTCTGTTTCTTTGTTCTCACAAATCTTCTGGGGTTTACTGGTGATATTCGACTCTGCTGGTTATATTGGGTTAACAAATTTAATTATTATGTTTAGCCATTTAGGCTTTTTAATCCCTCAAATGTGAGTAGTTTTATGTTTTGGGATTATTTTCTCTTAAAAACATTGTTTATTGCTACGACTCTATTTTATCAATTGGCCTTGATAGTTCAAAGTTGATCAGCAATTTCTTTTAAGTTCTGGTAATTTTTTTACTGGTATTGGTAATTGATTTAGTATCCTACGGTTAATTTTACGTTAAAAGAATTATTTTTTTCCTTATAGAAATTCTAAACATTACTCCTATATTGAAAAAAAAAAAAAACTTGGATTTATATCGTATACCTCAGTGCTACTCTGATGTGATACCCAATGTTGGGAAAAGAAGAAAGAATTAAAAGAATTGACTGTGTTTAACATTTCGTATTCAGAATTTTAATTTGAAGGGATAATACGACCATCTGCGGATGATCTCAATCTGATTTCCAGTTCATTTTTCTTTTATCTTTCAATTTTCCAATTATTGGTATAGTATCAGCTGTTTCCAATTTTATATGAAAATGCTAGGCGCTCTTTGTGTTTTTAGTTTTGTCAACTTGAGCTACCTTTGCATTGGATCTACATAATAAACTTCCCCCATTCACATAATTCATTTCTTGATATTTTTCCGATACATGTTCCTCTTTTTTTTTGTAGCCTTTGAAGATTAAATCCTTCATCAACAATGTTATTGCTACACCACTGGAGAAAATAGAAGAACCGCTGAAAAGTTTTTCTTGGGAGTTTGATAAGGTGAATTATCCCCTGCCAGCTATGTTAGACTATTAGTTTTATTTTACTTCTTTCAGTGACACTGATTTGTGTAAATGCAGGGAGATTTTCATCATTGGGTCGACTTGTTTAATCATTTCGACACCTTTTTTGAGAAATACATCAAACCAAGGAAGGATTTGCAACTTGAGGACAACTTTCTAGAATCAGATCCACCATTCCCACGGGATGCTGTTCTGCAGATTCTCCGTGTCATAAGAGTAATATTAGAGAACTGCACTAATAAGCATTTCTACAGCTCTTATGAGGTACATGCCTTTACTTTAGTTGCTCTGCGGCATATATGGTTTTTATGCAATTAAAGTCATACTATAGTAAAGGTTTGATGCATTTAGTCAATCATTTTTTTTCCTTATGAGAAACTGATTTAACTTTGCATCATGCATGATTAAAATTGTGTTCTATAAAATCACATTATTAGGTATAATATCTGACCCTGATGTTAATAGACTCATCATATGTTATCCCCTGAACAGGACGTAGTACATGGTTATACAAATTTTCATATTATACAGTTCTCACTCATAATGTTTTCTGTTGCATCCTGGTACCATGCAACTTAACTATTGACGGTAGATTTTGTCAGGTGAATATACAAGTGTTGTTTGTAATGATATGTGTAATGAAAGCCATTTGATATAAAAATCCGTCCTTGCCTCAATCAACTACACAACAACCATAATGTGATGAACACAGTGTAGGGAGTGTGACTGATCCTAAAAAATGATGAGGCATTGGTCTGGTAGCTCTTCTTGATGGTGGATGGGGGAGTGCTTTTCATGTTTGGACGACCAAATCAAATTAGAGAGAGGGTAGACCGATATCATATAGCACCTCTGCTTGTTCCTATTATCTGCAGATTGATAGGGTTTTGACATTAAGGAATTATTATAGAAACCGTTTTGAGACCCGAGAAATGCATTTTACTTTGGGTGCCTAAAAATTGTTGATGAATGTTGAAGGATAACATGACAAACTTGTACCCAACGTTCTTTAGACTGTCATTTGGTTCATGCATTTTTTGTCCATAAAATTTCTTGTCTTCCAGGGATTCTGTGGTTTTATGTTTGATTTTCAAAATTATTCGTTTTTAAAATGTTCTATTTTGTGATGTCTTGGTTATTCAATTTTGCAGCATCACTTGTCATCTCTGCTTGCTTCCACTGATGCGGATGTTGCAGAAGCCTGCCTGCAAACGTTGGCTGCTTTTTTGAAGAAATCTATTGGAAAGTACATTATAAGAGATGTTTCTTTGAATTCAAGATTGTTTTCTTTTGCCCAGGGTTGGGGTGGTAAAGAAGAAGGCCTTGGATTGATTTCATGTGCTTTACAAAACATATCTGACCCAATTGCTCTTGAATTGGGTAGCACTCTGCATTTTGAATTTTATTCTGTGAATGAATCTTCGACTGAATCCACTTCTTCAGAGCAGCCAACACGGGGTTTACAAATCATTCACATGCCTGGCGTGAATTCAAGAAAAGAGTCTGATCTTGAACTTCTGAATGAGTTAGTTTTAGAATATAAAGTTCCCCAGAATTTAAGGTTTTCTCTTCTGACAAGGTTGCGGTTTGCTAGGGCTTTTAGCTCCCTAGAAGCAAGGCAGCAATATACCTGTATCCGCCTATATGCTTTTGTTGTTCTTGTTCAAGCGTGTAGCGATACTGATGATCTGGTTTCTTTCTTCAATGCTGAGCCAGAGTTCATCAATGAGTTGGTTACAATGTTAACCTATGAAGATGCTGTTCCTGAAAAAATACGAATTTTAAGCCTTCTCTCCTTGGTTGCTCTTTGTCAAGATAGGTCACGTCAGCCTACTGTATTGACTGCTGTAACATCCGGAGGGCACCGTGGAATTCTCTCTAGCCTTATGCAGAAGGCTATTGGTTCAGTTGTTAATAATTCATCAACGTGGTCTGTAGTGTTTGCAGAAGCTCTATTATCCCTTATTACTGTTTTGGTGTCATCATCATCTGGTTGCTCAGCCATGCGTGAAGCAGGGTTCATCCCTACTCTTCTACCTCTGTTGAAGGATACGGATCCTCAGCACCTGCATTTGGTTAGTACGGCGGTACATGTTTTAGAAGCCTTTATGGATTACAGCAATCCAGCTGCTATTCTTTTTCGGGATTTGGGTGGTCTAGATGATACTATATCACGCCTAATGGTGGAAGTGTCTCATGTTGAAAGTGGTACAAAGCAACAGAATACTTCCACTGATGTTGAAAGCTCAGAGTATGGTGGTACTGAAATAGTTGCAGATTCTTCTGCTGAGCTTGATAGTCTTCAGCCTCTATATTCTGAAGCATTGGTTTCATATCACCGTCGGTTATTGATGAAAGCTTTACTGCGAGCTATTTCACTAGGAACTTATGCTCCTGGGACAACAGCTCGTATGTATGGTACAGAAGAGAGCTTATTGCCACATTGCTTGTGTATAATATTTAAAAGGGCAAAGGATTTTGGTGGGGGAGTCTTTTCTCTTGCAGCTACTGTGATGAGCGACCTAATTCACAAAGATCCTACCTGTTTTTCTGTTCTAGAAGCAGCAGGTCTTCCTTTGGCTTTTATAGATGCTATAATGGATGGTGTTCTTTGTTCGGCGGAGGCTATTACTTGTATACCACAGTGTCTTGATGCCTTGTGTTTGAACAACAATGGTCTTCAGGCTGTGAAAGAACGCGGTGCTTTAAGATGCTTTGTAAAAGTTTTTACTTCCAAACAGTACCTACGAGCTCTTGTTGCTGATACATCAGGGTCCTTGTCTAGCGGCCTGGATGAACTAATGCGCCATGCTTCCTCATTGCGTGGACCAGGACTGGACATGCTGATTGAAATACTGAATAAGATTGCAAAAATTGGATCTGGGCTTGACCCAGCTTCCCTGTCCACAGATTGCCCAAGCAGCTCTCAACCTGTTCCTATGGAAACCGAATATGAGAATAGAGATGTAGTTTCGATGGATGACAGTGATTCATGTAAGGCTGGAAGTTCTGAGCAGTCAACAGACTTAGTCCCTGATGCATCAGTAGTAAATGTGGAATCCTTTTTACCTGATTGCGTAAGCCATGCTGCTCGCCTTCTTGAAACAATTCTTCAAAATTCTGATACTTGCCGAATTTTTATTGACAAGAAAGGAATTGAGTATGTCTTGCAATTGTTCTCTTTGCCTCTCATGCCTATTACAGTTCCTATTGGTCCAAGCATTGCTGCTGCATTCAAGAACTTCTGTCCTCAGCATTCTGCATCACTTGCTCGTGCAGTATGTTCTTTCTTGAGAGAACATCTAAAGTTAACTGATGAACTTTTGAGTTCAATTAAGGGATCCCAACTTGCTCAGGTGGAAGTTTCTCTGAGAATGAAGATCTTGAAGTGCCTCTTTACTTTGGAAGGAATCTTGTCACTTTCTAATTCTTTGTTAAAAGGGGCCACTGCCATCGTCTCTGAATTGGGTTCTGCAGATGCAGATGTACTAAAGGATCTTGGGAGGGTTTACAAGGAAACTCTATGGCAAGTATCTTTGTGCTGCGAATTGAAGGTGGAGGAGAAACAGAATGTTGAGGGGGAGCCTGAAAGTGCAGATACAGGTCTGTCTAATGTGGCTGGAAGGGAGAGTGATGATGATGCTAATATTTCATCTATTAGATACATGAATCCTGTCTCGATCAGAAATGGTTCTCACTCTCAGTGGGGAATTGAGCGTGACATCATATCTGTGGTTCGTTCCGGTGATGTTTTCAGTCGCCGCAGTCGACATAGTTTGGCTCGTCTTCGAGGTGGCAGGAACGCTAGGCATTTGGAAGCCTTACAAGTTGATCCTGAAGCAGGAGCAAGTAGTGTAGAGGCTCCTCCACATGGAATGAAGAAGAAGAGTCCTGAAATACTGGTTTCAGATAACCTTAACAAGCTTGCTTCAACCATGCGCTCTTTCTTCACAGCGCTTGTTAAGGGTTTTACCTCACCAAATCGTCGAAGGACCGAAACTGGATCCTTAAGTTCAGCTTCAAAGAGTATTGGAACTGCCCTCGCAAAAGTATTTCTTGAGGCTCTGGGTTTCTCAGGGTACTCAAACTCTGCTGGAGTTGATGTCTCACTGTCAGTCAAGTGCCGTTATCTTGGGAAGGTGGTTGATGACATGACAGCTCTCACATTTGATAGTAGGCGGCGAACTTGTTACACTGCAATGATTAACAAATTTTATGTGCATGGCACCTTCAAGGAGCTACTTACGACATTTGAAGCGACAAGTCAGTTGTTGTGGACTGTTCCTTGTGCTATTTCCACACCAGGTAATGATAATGAAAAGAGTGGTGAAGGGAGCAAACTGTCTCATAGTTCATGGCTACTTGATACATTGCAGAGTCATTGTCGTGAGCTAGAGTATTTTGTGAATTCAGGGTTATTATTGTCATCAACATCAGCATCTCAGTCTCAGCTGCTTGTTCAGCCTGTTGCAGTTGGTCTCTCCATTGGGTTGTTTCCTCTTCCTAGAGACCCAGAAGCATTTGTTCGGATGCTGCAGTCTCAAGTGCTGGATGTGATACTTCCTGTTTGGAACCACCCAATGTTTTCTAATTGTAGTCCTGGTTTCATTACTTCCATCATTTCACTAGTTACTCACGTCTATAATGGTGTTAGTGATGCGAAACAAAATCGCAATGGATTTTCTGGAACAGTGAACCAACGCTTTGTTCCGCCTCCTCCAGATGAAGCTACCATTACTACCATTGTTGAGATGGGGTTTTCAAGGGCAAGGGCGGAGGAGGCGCTGAGACGAGTGGAAACAAATAGTGTTGAGATGGCAATGGAGTGGTTGTTTAGTCATGCTGAAGATCCTGTTCAGGAGGATGATGAATTAGCTCGTGCCCTGGCCTTATCCTTAGGAAATTCAACAGAAACACCTAAAGTTGATGGTGCTGATAAGACTGCTGATGTCTTGACTGAAGAGGGACAGGCAAAACCTCCTCCTGTTGATAATATCCTTGGTGTGGCAATGAATCTGTTTCAGAGTTGTGATTCAATGGCTTTCCCACTTACAGATTTGCTTGGAACACTGTGCAGCAGGAGCAAAGGTGAAGATCGTGCAAAAGTAATATCTTATCTTGTTCAGCAGTTAAAGCTTTGCCCACTTGACTTCTCGAGGGATAGCTGTGCATTGGGTATGATATCGCATACTTTAGCATTGCTTCTTTCAGAAGATGGGAGTACCCGTGAAATTGCTGCCCAAAATGGGGTTGCCTGTATTGCAGTTGATATTTTGATGAGTTTCATGGACACGACAGAAGCTTCAAAAGAGCTCCTAGTGCCTAAGTGCATCAGTGCATTACTTCTTATCTTGGATGATTTAGTGCAGTCCAGGCCTAAGATATCTGGTGATGCTGAGGAAGGAACAGTTCCAGGATCTTTATCAGGCTTGTCAGAAAAACAATCATCATCTGAAGCAGTAAAAGAAAAACCAGTGTCTGCTGATGATTCCAAGGATGAATCTGCCAAGGATGGCTTTGCTTTTGAAAAAATTCTTGGAAAACCAACAGGTTATTTGACAATGGAGGAGAGTCGAAAAGTACTTGTAATTGGTTGTGACTTGATAAAAAGACAGGTTTCCCCGATGATTATGCAGGCCGTTCTTCAGCTATGTGCTCGCTTGACTAAATCACATGCTCTGGCTGTGCAGTTCCTTGAAAATGGTGGTATGGTTTCCCTCTTTGGCCTTCCAAAGAGTTGCTTCTTTCCGGGGTATGACACCTTAGCGTCTGCTATCGTCCGACATCTTCTTGAAGATCCCCAGACACTGCAAACAGCTATGGAGTTGGAGATACGCCAAACACTGAGTGGAAGCAGGCATGGTGGGCGTATACTGGCGAGAACGTTTTTGACATCAATGGCACCTGTTATATCCAGAGACCCAGAGGTCTTCTTGAAGGCAGTAGCTGCTGTCTGTCAGTTGGAGTCATCAGGAGGGAGGTGCATTATTGTTCTATCTAAAGATAAAGACAAGGAAAAAGAGAAGAAAGCTTCTGGCTTTGACACTGGAGTATCTACTAATGAATGCATTCGACTTACTGAAAATAAGGCACATGATGGGTCCATTAAATACTTCAAAGCCCACAAAAAGGTTTCAGCAAATGTTACTCAAGTGATTGACTATCTTCTTGAAATTGTATCATCTTATCCTTCATACAATGTGGAAGATGGGCAACCAAGTGCAATGGAGATAGATGAACCTAGTAACAAAATGAAGGGTAAATCAAAGGTTGATGACACGATAAAGGTTGGATCTGACAGTCTGTCGGAGAAATCAGCTGCCCTTGCTAAAGTGACATTTGTTCTCAAGTTACTGAGTGATATTATGCTTATGTATGTTCATGTTGTTGGAGTAATTTTGAAACGAGATCTGGAGATGTGCCAACAGCGTGGGTCTAATAATTTTGGATGTCCCGGACAGGGGGGGATAGTTCATCATGTGTTACATCGTCTTCTTCCCCTTGCAGTCGATAAATCTGCGGGTCCTGATGAATGGAGAGACAAGCTCTCAGAAAAAGCTTCATGGTTTCTGGTTGTTTTGGCTGGCCGCTCTAGTGAGGGAAGGAGAAGGGTGGTGAATGAACTTGTGAAAGCTTTATCTTTATTTACAAATGTTGAGATAAATTACTCTAAGAGCAGCTTATTACCTGATAAGAAAGTCTTTGCTTTTGTTGATTTGGTATATTCCATTTTATCAAAGAATTCTTCATCTGGCAATTTACCTGGTTCTGGATGCTCGCCTGACATTGCTAAAAGCCTGATAGATGGAGGTGTTGTGAATTCCCTGTCTGATATTCTTCAGGTAATTGACTTGGATCACCCTGATGCACCAAAAGCTGTGAATCTCATCCTCAAGTCGTTGGAAAGCCTGACAAGAGCCGCAAATGCCAGTGAACAAGTTTCCAGGGCTGATACACTAAATAAGAAAAAAATAGATGGTTCAAGTGGGAGGTCTGATGCTCAGCTTGTTAGCGTTGCAGGTTCTCAAGAATTACAATCTACTGAAAACAGAAGCTCTGACCATGAACTTACTGGCAATGATGGATCTGAAGCTCTGCCTCTAGATATTTCTCAAGATGATGGTGATCAGAATGCAAATCCAAACCATTCTGTGGAACAAGAGATGAGGATTGAGGATCCAACTACTGATGCACCTTTGCATCTTGGGGTGGAGTATATGCGTGAAGATATGGAAGAAAGTGACACCTTACCCAATACTGATCAAATCGGAATGACTTTTCATGTTGAAAATAGAGGAGATGATGAAATGAATGAAGAGGAGGATGACATGGGTGATGATGGTGAGGATGATGATGATGGAGATGAGGAAGATGAAGATTTAGGTGAAGATGGCACTGGTCTAATGTCCTTGGCTGATACAGATGTGGAAGACCATGATGATACTGGCTTGGGAGACGAATATAATGATGACATGGTTGATGAAGAGGATGATGATTTCCACGAAAACCGTGTCATTGAGGTTAGGTGGAGGGAAGCTCTTGATGGATTGGATCATTTGCAGGTTCTTGGGCAACCTGGAACAGGCGGAGGCCTAATTGATGTCTCGGCTGAAGCCTTTGAAGGTGTGAATGTTGATGACTTCTTTGGAATTCGTAGATCTTTTGGCTTTGAGCGTCGTCGCCAGGCTAATAGAACTTCCTATGAGCGTTCAATTACAGATGGAAATGGTCTTCAACATCCTCTCCTTTCAAGGCCATCAAATTCTGGTGATATAGGTTCAATTTGGTCATCTGCTGGGAATTCATCCCGGGATTCAGAAGGCTTTTCTGCTGGTAACCTTGATCTAGCCCATTTTTATATGTTTGATGCTCCTGTTCTTCCTTATGACAATGCACCAACTAATCTATTTGGTGATCGGCTGGGTGGTTCAGTACCACCCCAATTAGCTGATTTTTCTGTTGGTTTAGAGTCCTTGCGTGGATCAGGTCGAAGAGGGCCAGGTGATGGTCGGTGGACTGATGATGGTCAACCCCAAGGTGGTGGCCAAGCTGCTGCAATTGCTCAAGCAGTTGAAGAACAGTTCATATCTCAATTAAGCAATAGCATTCCTGTTGAAAATTCTTCTGAAAGGCTTTCACAGAACCCGTTATTACCAGAAAGGCAGGAGGGTGATCCTGTCGTGGCTACTGATAATCAACTCGCAGGAGAGGTTGATAAAACTGATACTAAACTATATTATCATCATATTAGTAACAAACATCAAAATAGTCAACTAACTGAACTTCTAATGTTTCAGGAAGTCAACCCACAGGTTGCTGCTGAACAAGCAGGTGAAGGCCAAGGCATGCCAAGTGCGATTGGTAATGATAGCATGGAAACTGGGGATGGAGATGCTATTGGCAGAGAGGCGTTGGCTACCCATGATGATGTGGATATTACTCCAAATGGACTTGTAAATTCTTCAACCATGCCATCTCAAGGAGAGAGTTCTGTTCGATCTTCAGGACCAGATAGCCAGTCTAGTGATCAAGCTGTTTCAGTTCCAGAAAGTAATGATGTTGATATGAATGTTACTGATGTAGAAAGAGAGCAGACTGGCCCAGGATTGCCTCTGTCTGGGATCAATCTAGAGGAGCAAACAGAACAACAAAATGGTTTGGTTGTCCAAGAGGCAGGTCAGACAGATGAAAGTAGTTTGAATAATGGGGCGTCCAATGCAAATGGTATAGATCCGACATTTTTGGAGGCACTTCCAGAGGATCTTCGTGCTGAGGTTCTTGCTTCGCAGCAAGCTCAGTCTGCTCCAGCTCCTACTTATGCACCCCCTAGAGTTGAAGACATTGATCCAGAGTTTTTAGCTGCTCTTCCTCCTGATATCCAAGCTGAAGTTCTTGCTCAACAGCGGGCACAAAGGATTGCACAGCAGTCGGAAGGACAACCAGTTGACATGGACAATGCTTCAATTATTGCCACTTTTCCTGCTGATCTGCGTGAAGAGGCACGTGTCTTAAACTTTACACATTACGACTTAGCTTACATTACTTACTCTATTATGCACTCACGTTCTTTGTGTCTGCAGGTTCTTTTGACTTCTTCTGAGGCTCTGTTATCCGCACTGCCGTCTCCATTACTTGCCGAAGCACAAATGCTGAGAGATAGGGCAATGAGTCACTACCATGCTCGCAGTTTGTTTGGAAATAGCCAGAGACTTGGCACTAGGGGAAATAGGTTTGGTTTTGATAGGCAGACTGTCATGGACAGAGGTGTTGGAGTCACTATTGGGCGGAGGGCTTCTTCTGTTGCTGAGAACTTGAAGTTGAATGAACTTGATGGAGAACCACTTTTGGATGCTAATGGCTTGAAAGCATTAATTCGTCTATTACGCCTGGCACAGGTAGTTAATGTGTTACATTGAACTAGGCTCTAGCTTGACCAAAGTGAATATTTTTGTATTATATTTCTTGCATAATATATTAAGAATGTTTTCAATCTTCTGATGGCTGAAGAAGCTTATCCTAAGCCTGATACACTTGTGTGCAACATGAAAATGAAGTGCATTTGTTTCTCAAAGTTGATAGTTCAATCACTACTTGTGAATTGTGAAACTAATATACTTCCAATTTCTGCTTTTAGCCTCTTGGTAAAGGTCTGCTGCAGAGACTTTTGTTGAACTTGAGCTCACACAATGAAACGAGAGCAATACTTGTTCGACTTCTGCTTGATATGATAAAGCCTGAGGCTGTGGGCATTGTTGGTGGTGTAACTTCAATGAATACACAGAGGCTTTACGGATGTCAGTCTGATGTTGTTTATGGCCGATCTCAAATATGTGATGGTACTTCTCATTTTACTGTTAACACATCATTTCATTTTTCTCTTTGAGTTGATCTTACAGAGATAGTTCTGGTTTATTCAGGTGTTCCTCCACTAGTTTTGCGAAGGGTACTCGAGATTCTGACCTATCTGGCTACAAATCATTCTGGTGTTGCTAGTCTTCTATTCCATTTTGAGGGCCCAAATATCCCTGATTTTGCATGTGTAAACAATTCAGAAGGAAAGTACGGGAAAGGTAAGGATAAGATCATTGGAGAACAGCATGATCTTACAATATGTGGAAGCTCAAAGGCCGAGGATGTTCCCTTGATATTGCTTCTTAGACTTCTAAGTGAACCGCTATTCTTACGGAGTATTGCTCACCTTGAACAGGTATGCATTCTTATGTCTAAAATAATCTTGTTTGGAGAAAATCAGCTTTGCTTTGCTAATTATTATATTTATTATTGGCCCTGGAAGGTCATGGGTCTTCTGCAAGTGGTGGTGTACGCTGCAGCATCCAAGGTAGATACTCAGTCTAATGCTGAAGAAACAGCACTTTCCTCTGAAACCCCTTCTGGAAATGAAACCATCTCCGACATTCAGAAAGAATTGAGGATAAAATCTAATCCTCTTGGCCAAATCACCAGTGCTCTGAACTCCAAATCAGATGGTCAGAGAAGGACTTATGATATTTTCTTACTGATGCCACAATCAGACTTAAGTCATCTCTGTGGTCTTCTTGGGCATGAAGGGTACTTTTCTCGTATTCTTTATTTACTGCCAAGCAAGCTCTTTTCTTGATTCCATTTCGTATCCATTAAATAACGATGCCAGAACTTTAATCTGTATTTTATATGAATTGTAGGCTCTCAGACAAAGTTTACACACTAGCTGGTGACGTTCTGAGAAAGCTGGCATCAGTAGCTGCTGCTCATCGGAAATTTTTCACCTTGGAGCTTTCAGAGTTAGCCCAAAGGTTGAGCAGCTCAGCTGTCAATGAACTTGTAACTCTTAGGGATACAAACATGTTGGGCTTGAGTGCTGGATCCATGGCCGGGGCTGCTGTTCTTCGTGTTCTGCAGATTCTCAGCTCACTTACTTCAGTTGGCAGCGACAGTGCAAAGGACAAAGTGAATGATGAGGAAATGGAAGAGCATGCCACCATGTGGAAGTTAAATGTTGCATTGGAGCCACTATGGAAAGAACTAAGTGAATGCATTAGTACAATGGAATCGGAGTTGAATCAGAGCTCCCACTCTTTAGTTGTGTCAAACATTAACATTGGGGAGCAGATACAGGGTTCTTCTTCGGCATCTCCCCCTCTTCCACCTGGAACTCAGAGACTCTTACCTTTTATCGAGGGGTTTTTTGTTCTGTGTGAAAAACTACAGGCTAACAATTCAACTTTGCAGCAAGATCAATTCAATGTGACAGCAAGTGAAGTGAAAGAGACTGGTGGGAGTTCAAGTCCATTATCTATTAGGGGCTTGGATTCTTACAGGATATTTGATGGTTCCGTCACCTTTGTAAGGTTTGCTGAGAAGCACCGCCGTCTTCTGAATGCCTTTGTGAGGCAGAATCCTGGTTTATTGGAAAAATCACTCTCAATGATGCTTAAAGCTCCTCGATTGATTGATTTTGATAATAAAAAGTCTCATTTCCGATCCAGGATTCGACAGCAGCATGACCAACACCTTTCAGGTCCTCTTCGTATTAGTGTTAGGCGGGCATACATTTTGGAGGATTCATATAACCAACTTCGCATGCGACCAAGTCAAGACCTTAAGGGAAGGTTGAATGTGCATTTTCAAGGTGAAGAGGGTATTGATGCTGGTGGTTTGACTCGGGAATGGTATCAAGTATTATCAAGGGTCATCTTTGACAAAGGAGCTTTGCTTTTCACCACTGTTGGAAATAATGCAACATTCCAGCCGAATCCTAATTCTGTCTATCAAACTGAACACCTCTCTTATTTCAGATTTGTAGGCCGTGTGGTAAGTATCCTTGAGCTCAGAATAATTTGTCACCTTTTCTTTAATATATTTTTATTTGTAACATTGGCACACCACCTGTTTGTAGGTTGCCAAGGCACTGTTTGATGGACAGCTGCTTGATGTATATTTCACTCGCTCCTTCTATAAGCATATCCTTGGTGTGAAGGTGACTTATCATGATATTGAGGCTGTTGATCCAGATTATTATAAAAATTTGAAATGGATGCTAGAGGTAAGTTGTGAGTAAGAGGGGTTTTACATATAGCTTAATAATTCATGAATTAGTTTATAATTGCTTCGGCTCTTCTTCATCTGCAGAATGATGTGAGTGACATACCTGATCTGACATTTAGCATGGATGCAGATGAAGAAAAGCACATCCTTTATGAGAAAACAGAGGTGTGACGATTAATCCTTTTCATTTGTGAATTTCTCATTGTCTTTGTCTTCGACTTAAGGAATTCAACACAAATGTTTTAGGTTTTTCCATAGGGTCAAACTCATCCATATTTTTTCTGATTTTCTTGTATGAGAAGGTTACTGATTATGAGCTCAAAGAGGGAGGACGGAATATAAGAGTGACGGAGGAAACGAAGCATGAATATGTAGACCTTGTTGCTGATCACATCCTGACGAATGCTATCCGACCTCAAATAAATTCATTCCTAGAAGGTTTCAACGAATTAGTGCCACGGGAGCTTATATCTCTTTTTAATGATAAAGAACTTGAATTATTGATTAGCGGTCTTCCGGAAATTGATTGTAAGTTGACATGCCATATCTCATTATCGAGTTCTCTTATTGTGGAACTTCTCAATGACTTTGATATCTTTGTAGTGGCTGATCTGAAGGCCAATACCGAATATACTGGTTATACAGCAGCAGCTAGTGTTGTTCAGTGGTTCTGGGAAGTAGTTGAGGGATTCAACAAGGAAGATATGGCAAGATTGCTCCAGTTTGTCACTGGGACCTCAAAGGTGATTCATTTGAAACTGGGATTGTCTTATAATACTGATATGCTATTTGTTGTCGTGCTCAACTAAAAGTATAAAGAGCATGTAAAGTTTTGATTCTGAGATTACTTGGCTCTTGCTACAATTATAATCTTTTCCAGATTGTCGTTCCATGTTTGGGTGCACTTGGATGTGGCCCCGACTGTTTTTTGGTTTCAGTTTTTGTTTAAGACCTTTACTGTTCTATTTACCATTGTGCTTTCGAAAACTTATTCTACTTTTTTTGTTGGTTTGTTAGGTTCCATTAGAAGGTTTCAAGGCACTGCAAGGCATATCCGGCCCGCAGAAGTTTCAGATTCACAAAGCTTATGGAGCTCCTGAGAGACTTCCGTCTGCTCATACCTGGTACACGATTGTATTTCGATTAAATATGTTTGTTGTTACTTGACCGAGTTCCTTAAATTGTTCTTACCACCATCATCTACCTTTCCAGCTTTAACCAACTGGACCTTCCGGAGTATTCTTCCAAGGAACAGCTTCAAGAACGTTTATTGCTTGCAATCCATGAAGCTAATGAAGGATTTGGATTTGGTTAGATTCATAGTGGGTTCGACATTGGTGCGCTGTATTCTTCATTGAAACGTACATGTTAGTTATTCTGTACCTTATGCAGATTTGTACCAAACTTGAGCACACTATGCGTCATGAATAATAAAATATTGTTTTGCAGTTGTGGATCCGTTATCCGTGAAGATGGCCCCTGGGCATGTATGTTGTCAGCTGGCTTCTCACTTGTGGAGTAGAAGGTCGAGGCGGTTTTTGTGACTGATTTAGTAGTATACATATAATGCATGGGAAGGAAGTGGGAGGGGAGGTTTCTAGATTATTATTTTACGTACCTACTCGTCGTCGTCGTTTCTTCTATCTTTTGGGGATTAGATCTCGTTTTGCATGTCTCTTTCCTAAATTGTTGGTCTCTCTGCCCAATTGGGGGTACAATATCGCACCAGTAATTGATGTTGGCATTTTATCGTTGTTAGATTTTTGCAGTTACTGTACAGGTTTTGGTGTTTATGTGTTTTCTGATTCAACTTTGGCCTTAGTGTAGGGGTTCAATAAACAATAGCAGTATATCAAATGAAACAATATCTTAGTCATCAATTTCATGAATAAAAATATTTGCAAGTTGACATTTTTTTTTCCTTTTTTTTTTTTTTTTTTTTTAGTGTTGGTGTCCTGGCTACGATGACATTTAAAAGGTTACAAACTTACATATGAATGACAGATTTGCCACGATGCAAATTAATAAGTTTATATCATAGTATTTTATTATTCTTAATATTTGATATATGGTCTTCAATTTTTATTTTTTTCTGATATATATGTACAAATTATTGCTGAAAAAAGTTCATAATGAAATTGGATTAATGCAATTAATACCTTGCAGTACTTTAAGTGCAATTTTTTGTCACATGTTTTGGAAATATGTAGTATGATGAAAATTCAGATGGAAAAATTATAAATTTTAAAATTACGAGTTTGTTTCAAAACAAACATGACAACATTAACATTTCAATAATTTAAGTGACACTCTAATATATAGTGAAAGTACTCATTAGATTTATGACTAACCCGTTTCAATAACAAAACCAATTTTTCAAAGTTTTAAATATTATTTAAATTTAGTTGTGGGACATTTCACCAGTGTTAGCTGAGCTGGATAGATTCCTGAGTAGGAGGTTGCTTTATTGCCTGTTTTATGCATTAAACACTTTGACGCTATCTTGATTCTTCACTAATATTTATAGTACATGATTTGGATTCTCTATATTTTTTTTCTTTTTGATCCAACCAAATAGGGAAAAATTTGGTTTTTTTTGCACTCTTGTTTTTATAACTTAAAAATTGTTAAGCCTTTCGGTGTGAAAACAACCAGTAGCGATCCCTTCTCCTACTTCTATCTAGTCGAGATCACCAAGAACGCCTTAGCAAATACATTTCAAGATCGAGTTCGCCAGTCCGTCCTGATAGTTCGAGGTCCGTAAGAAGCATCCCAAAGGGAGGAGAAAGACTTGCTAAGTGTGTCGCTTACGAGGAGGAGGTTACCTAGTTACTAGCGTAAGCTTTGGTGTTGCTTTCCTTAATATATGATAATACATCTTGACTGGAGGCCGACTGTAGTAGCTTTCTGTGTAGCTACGAGTAAGGCTTAGTGTTCTAAGTCCAATAACGAAAACTCTTCTGAGTAGCTTAGAGTTCCCCAGAAATCCATCTTTCAGTGGTCTTTGCCCATCCCACGCTTTTGCTTTTCCTTCATCCACGCCCTCTACGCCTTCTGGTGAGAGACTTTATCATTCACAAACAAAAATCCTTCTTTCTTTTCTTCGTACATCATAGAATCACCAATATTTTGAAATGCGACCCTTCTCTTATATACGATACCACCAGACGCACCTTGGTACTTCCATCCGTCAATCCAGGCTAGTGGAGCGAAGAGAGTGAATAAAATCCTAAAAGAAAGGTCCAATGTTTATAAGTCTCGAAGTTTCTTTCATTCAATCCAAATAAATATGAGAACAAAGAAAGCACTAAAAAATGAAAGTTAGAAAAATAAGTGTCAGTAAGAACTAGCACTATACTTCTGCCCCCTTTCTACTTTTCCTCTCTCCTTTTGTGCTTCCACCCCGGCTTTTCATTTTGTTTTATAGAGACCCGAGGAGGAAATTGAAATTCAAATTCATGTATAAAGGCATTTAGTGTTAGTGCGCAGTGTAGGGAAATGCTCCCCCATCTTTTGCATGCTTACGACGTAAGCCAACCGGGCTCTTCCTGAGATGAATGATATATTTTTTTATATTTTAAATAGAGATAGACACATTATAAAATAATGAGTGAAAATATAAAAGTGTAGACGTATTCAATATTGCATATCCTTTTCTCAAAATTTATCAAAGAGAAACGAGAAGATTCATTTCCATTTCCGTAGAGTTAGGGGAGGTGTGGACGGTAGGTATTATATATAGTATTATTATTTAATTTATGTATAAGTAGCATTTGACTTTGTTATGATACTAAATTTTAATATGTTTTTGTTTTGTAATAGTGACTTGTATTTCTGATCATTTGAAGTTAACGTCACCCATGGCAATCACTCGAAACCTGATTAATTAATTTACGATTAGCAATTCCTTCACAACAATCAAATCTAACCATTTTTCAAATATTAATAATTGATTAAAGAGTAACTCCAACAAGAGACTTTCTAAAGTTATTTACATTTTTTTACCCAACATACCAATAATTTTGATGTTTTTAGTATTTTTTTAATACGATAAAAACGGAGTTTTTGTAAATACTTTTTCATCGCTACACATAAAACAAAGTGGATTGATCTCCATCCCATTAAAAAGTATTAACAATTTTGACTGCAACCTCATCTTGTAATTTATGATATTAAATAATTAAAAGGTTATAAATTTTAAAAACGTTGTAAATGTATTGCAATTTCTCCAAAAATAAATAAGTGTCCTCAACTTGCCGACGGTGTAAAAACTTGTTGATTATTGCGTTTCTCATCATCATCATAACAAAATAAGAGATTAAAGAAAGGAGTTTCTTGAAAAATAAAGGAAGGAGTTTACAATTTGAAAATAAAATTTCAAGAAAAGAAAAAATTAGCAAAGAATACAAGGAGGAGTTAGATAGATAGATGTGCAATTCTTACGGTAGTCACATTTTACAAAGGTACTGCGCAGTCACTTTGTTGAATCGCGCCATGTGGCGTCGTAACCGTAAAAATGACCTACTACCTGTCATACAGGTTTCAGTTATTTTTAGCATTATTTAAATTATATTTTGTTATTTACTATATTACCCTTCTTTTTAAATTTTATTTATATTTTACCTGCACCCACTAATTTAATGAGTGCACCCCATAATCATATTTTTACTACAATTATCTACACCCGCTAATTTAATGAATTCACCCCCTAATCATATTTTTACAACAATTATCTGCACCCGCTCATTTAATGAGTTCACCCCCAAATCATTTCTTTTTTACAACAGTTATCTACACCCGCTCATTCTATGAGTTCACCCCCAAATTATTTTTTACCACAATTATCTGCACTCGCTCATTTTATGAGTTCAACCCCAAATTATTGTTTTACCACAGTTATCTGCACTCGCACATTTTATGAGTGCACCCCAAAATATTTTTTAAAAAATAATCACATTTAAAGGACTATATTATCCTTTTATTATTTTACAAAAGATATAATAAAATAAACTCTAAAAAATCAATTCACCACAAAATCACCCATATTTAAAAAAAAATCGTAAAAATATAATTAATAAAAAACTATCGAAATTAGTCACAAATCTCAATTTTTTTCTTTTTAATTTTTCTTCCCCCTCCTCTTTTTCTTTTTTCTTCCCATTTTCAATTTTTTTTTCAAATTTTTTATTTCCTTGTTTTTTTTTTTCCTTTTTAAATTTTCCTATCTTTCTTTTCCATTTTTTGCATGTGTATTTTTTAAATTTTAATACAAAATAATATTATAGATATAATTTTATTAAAGTCGATCGGCGGTGCACCTAAATTTTAATTTTAATTTGATGAGTAAAAGACCTGCCGGAAATCCATGCATGTCGGCGGGTGACCCAGCCACCACCATGTCCGACCACCCCCTCGACGGCGACGGCGACGTCGGCACTTCGGTCTCGGCCGCTGAAGCCCGAGACTCCTCCTCGAATCGCAATCGCGATTCTTCACTTCCATAACAATCGACATAATCTTCCATCTCGGCCACGATCCATGGCAGCCGAAATCCTCTCCTCATTTCGACCACCGACGCGACTGCTTCGATCAATCTCCCTTGCGTTCGCGATCCAAGAGCTTCTCCTACATCAACGGCGCTCGCCTGCAACACTCGGATCGACGATGCCTCTCTCTCGTCGTTCATCTCTCGTCGCGATCCAGGAGCTTCTCCTACATCAACGGCGCTCGCCTGCAACACTCGACAATGACTCGGTTGTAGATTGTAAATGTATAAATTAGGGTTGATTTTATTATATTTTGTGTTAATTAATAAAAAAATAATATAGTCTTTTAAATGTAATTATTTTTAAAAAAATATTTTGGGGTGAACTCATAAAATGAGCGGGTGCAGATAATTGTGGTATAAAAATAATTTGGGGGGAACTCATAAAATGAGCGGGTGCAGATAACTTTGGTAAAAATATAATTTGGGGGTGAACTCATAAAATGAGCGGGTGTAGATAACCGTTGTAAAAAAGAAATGATTTGGGGGTGAACTCATAAAATGAATGGGTGCAGATAACTATTGTAAAAAATGATTTGGGTGAACTCATAAAGTGAATGGGTGCAGATAACTATGGTAAAAAATGATTTGGGGTGAACTCATAAAATTAGCGGGTGTAGATAATTGTTGTAATAAATTATTTTATTGTATAAGGATAAAAATGTAAATTTACAATAATATATTTTAATTAATTTAATTTAATAGAAAATACAAATTTATGACACATTACGACAATACATATCGTAAAATTTACAAAAGGTAATAGGTCATCAAATCTAAATCTTTAGATTAAATTTTTAATGGCTTAGATTAACTGACTACGGTAGTCATTACGACACGTTACGACACCCTGACTAAATATAGAAGGTCCCTAAATAGATTTAAAGAAAAAAAGAATTAAGGGAAATTAAAGAAAATGAAAAGAAACATAGAGAGAGAACTTACATATTATTTATTAATTCTTGTATGATCATTGATTATGGTCATTAGAAGATGCTTTATCAACCCTAATTAAGCCATGAGATTATTTTTTAAAGAAAAGAACTAAGAAATATGATGGATGGAGTTTAGAATAAAGAATAAGAGTTTTTTTTTAGGCGAAGAATAAGAGTTACATGTGTGTATGTATGTTGGGATATGAATCCTAAAGACAAGTTCTATTTGATGATGATTAGTTTTGATAAGCTAAAAAGAGAACTTGAATATATTTCTAAGTGTTGACTGATCTAGTTATGGAAGTCGTCTTATGACACAAGATCAGACAAGTGAAAAGTAATGTTTAAAATAAACTAAGTATTGAAAAGAAAAGTTTAAATAGGATTTTATGATAAGCTTAAATCATTGTATAGAAGCTTATGTTTATGTTTATTGATGTAATGGTTATAGGATGACTAAGCTGTTTGTGAAGTTTAAAGTAATGTAATAGTATAGTCTAGATAGTTGGTATGGAAGCTGTGAAGAGAAGAGGAGACTTGTACGAGACAAGACAAGGGTTGAGAAGCTGAAATATTCTAAGTGTTGAAAGAAGACAAGTGAAGTCTGCGTAAAGTGAAGATATGATTATATATTTGAAGATATGAAGTCTGTTACGTATCATAACAGAATAACCGACGTATTTTAGAAGATACATATCAAGAAGAAACGGTTATGAAGTTAGTTATCAAGAAAGGGTTGTTGGATAACAAACTTATCTTGAGAAGTGAAGTTTATAAATAGTTGGAGACATTCAAACGTTGAAGACTACTGAAACTATTCATACTGTGACTACTGATATTGAACGTGCGTACTGAAGAATTCAAAGCAAAAGATTGACCATTAGTTGGAATCTATGGAAGTTGTGAAGAGAAGACTTGTACGAGACAAGACAAGTGCTGAGAAGCTGAAATATTCTAAGTGTTGAAAGAAGACAAGTGAAGTCTGCGTAAAGTGAAGATATGATTATATATTTGAAGATATGAAGTATGTTACGTATCATAACAGAATAACCGACGTATTTTAGAAGATACATATAAAGAAGAAACGGTTATGAAGTTAGTTATCAAGAAAGGGTTGTTGGATAACAAACTTATCTTGAGAAGTGAAGTGAAGTGAAGTTTATAAATAGTTGGAGACATTCAAACGTTGAAGACTACTGAGACTATTCATACTGTGACTACTGATATTGAACGTGCGTACTGAAGAATTCAAAGCAAGGTACTCCCTCCAACCTGTAAAATTTTGCTCAAATCAAAAAATGGGTTCACAAAATATATGTTTATTCTATTTAAATAGTTAACTTTTGAATATTTTTTTTACTTTATTAACAAGAATGAGTATGTACCAACAATATTCTTTACTCGTTATTCCACATATATTTTTTATAATTAAAATATGATTTTTTAAAAACATGTATAAAAAGAAGTGAGCAAAATTTTACTGGACAGAGTGAGTAACTCTCAGGCTGTGTTTAGTTTGGGATTGACCCATCCGGATTTGGATGGGCCATCCCCCATCCCATCCCTCTCCATCCAAATACATATTCATTCCTATAATACACTTACAAACCTATTTGTATACAATCACATCACCATTTTTTTATTTTAATCACTCATTCTCTCTCCTATTTTTCTTTCACACATTTATTCTCTCTACTACTTTTCTTCCACACATTTATTCTCTCTCCTACTTTCTTACACACATTTATTCCATCTCCTACTTGATTTGACATAAAGTTTTCCATCCACATCTATTTTTCAATCTCTATCCAAACACAACATTTATTCAATTACTATTCATGGATTACCCCCATCTATATTTTTCCAATCCCCATCCCCATCCCATCAACCACAATCCCTAACCAAACAGCACCTCAGAGTTTAAAGAAGCAAAGTTTGAAGAAGTCCAGAAAAGACAAGTTCATATTCATAAGGCGAATCAAAATAGAGATGTTTTTTTTATTGTTTTAGTTTGATTAAGCTTGCTAGTTGCTTATTATAATTCTAGTTGTTAGATCGAAGATATACTTGGTAGTATATTCGAAAAGATCGAAGTCTTAGTTCTTGGAACTTAAAGCCACAAGACAAGTTAATAAAATTTCACGACTGGAGTTGTGAGAGTGGATGTAGACAAGTTGTCGAACCACTATAAAATTCGTGTGTTGATTACTTACTGTTTTATTTGTGTTTGATTGTTTGATTGAATTGATAATCTGCATAATAGACTAGTAAGGTGTTCATTGAATAGTTGAGTATAATAAAAGGGCTCATATAACTGATATTTCGCATAGACAATCTCTAATATTTTGAAAGATTTTTAAAAGTCTATTCACCCCTTCCCTCTAAACTTTTACTAGCTTACTCAATCCCAATGATGAAAATATCGGTATCGGTGAAAATATCGATACCTTAAATTTATAGAAATATCGATGGATATATCGATATCGAATATCGATATAGGTAAATTTTAAAAATTGTAAAAATTTAATAACAAGCCTTTAGTACATAAAATCAACAAAATAATTTGAATACATTTTATATTAGTGATAAATTTATATAAAATATAATATACAATGTTATTTCGTATGACATTTATCGATATTTTTTAAAATTTATCGACATTTTCTCGATATTTTCTGATATTTTTTCGATATTAGGCTCGATATTGTTATTATCTACCGATATTTATCGATATTTTTAATTTTTTTACAAATATCTTAGAAATATCGATTCCTCCCAATATCGATATCGGTGACTCCGAAAAATGGATATATCGAGGATATATCGGGAATATATCCGGATATTTTCATCCATGGTTACAATTAGGGTTATCAAATGAAATACCAAATATATTTGTTTCCATATTTAACTAACATGTATAAATATTCGATTTCGTTTCTATAAATAAGTTATATAACTTCTAATCATCCTATACAAATTTAATATGAATAAACTACTTCTATATATATAATGGAACGTTGTGTGAAATTCTTCCGTAATTTACAAAACAATATGGTTTATTAAATTATTAGAAACGAGTTAACGATATTATCTATTTTTTGTATATTCATTTTTTCCAAGTATTGAAAATTTTAAACTATATTATATGAGAAAAAATGGATGATTTTGTTAACTCATATAAAAAACATTTTATTTAATAAATCACACAGAGATTTCGTACCTTTGCATTTTAAATCACAGTAAAATTTCTTTATATATACGTCGGGGCATTGTGAAATAAATGTTTTTTCCTTTACTTGTTTGAGACATGCGCTAAAATCTAAAATACTTTAGTTATTAATGTGGTGTATTATATTAATGTAAAAAAAACTTTTTTTTATGAAATGTGTACATATGGATTGTGCATTAAACATATATATATCATGCATACAATTTGTATGAAATGTGAACTTACGGATCGTGCACAAAATGTGCACTTACGAATCGTGCACAAAATGTGTACGAAAAATGTGCACATACGGATCATGCACAAAATGTGCACATGACATTTGTATTTTATTCACTACAAGAAAAAAAAAACATTTTGTCACAAATCTTTCGTCACACTATAAAATGTGTCACACATCTTTTATCTATATATAAATATAAAAGTAGGCCCCTGAAATCTTGAGGTCCAGGGCAGTCGCCCCTACCGCCCTGAAATCTTGAGGTCCAGAGCGGTCGCCCCTACCGCCCTGACCCCTGGCGACTGATACAGTTATATGTTTTTTTTAACATATATTAATTGATTTCACTAAACCATACTTCTTCCATTTTTTTAATAAATGTCATTTTAACTTTTGTCAACAATTTAAAGTTATAGTAACTAATTTTGGTATAGAAAAAGAAGAATTTGATTTAGATTGTAGCCAATATTAATCGGAAACCAAATTAAGTCTCAAAGATAAAATTTCTAAATTATGAAAAATATAATTATGAAAATCATTTATGAGAAATATTGATCGTAAATAAATAATGGTAAAATAGTGAAATTTAAAGAAAAACACATCGAATGACATGTACAGTATTTTAAAAATAGTTTAGAAGTCAAAATAACACTTATTAAAAAAAAATGGAGGGTTGAGTTAATCAATACATGACAATATTAGTTAACCAATACATATATATACTTTTTATATTAAACAACATTAATTGCTTCTATTAAATAGCACTAGTAACGAGTGTTACCCTGGTAATAAAATATAATAAGATGTTCGTATTATTTTAAAATATAATATTATGATTTTTTCTTTTTTTATAAATAGATAAATCTTTCATGGTAATTTTTGCAATTTACCTTAATTTAATTTATCTGATTGATGAACACACCGATAATGACTTAGAATTTTTAATCAAAATTTTCTTAGATTTTAGTTTAATTTGCTTCATCATATTGTATATGTAGGTGTCCATTTTATTGGCGTTCTTTCTTTCACCCGATGTGTTGCAAACCAACACGCCTTTTTTAATTGACAATAAAAGGGTTTTTTTTTAATTGAATATGGTAATTTGTAGGTTCAATTTGAAGGTCAAATCATTAAAACATGCTAATCATATTTTCTATAAAAACATATTGAATCATAAGCCAGTGATGCATGTGTTACTACATGAACAACCAAGCATTACTACTGCATAAACAAAGTATACCACACATGATTATATTAAGCTTATTAATATTATACAAAACACGTATTAAAACATAAGAGAACACGTGAAAGTCTATAAGATAACACAAAGTTATCTATACAGTAACACGTGAATATGCTTGCTAAATACGTGTTACTACATGAACAAAAAATAACGTTGCATGAAAAAAACGTGTTAGTGCATGATCAAAACATCAGTACACAACCGTGAAATAAAAATATTCAAATTTTAACCCTAAAAAAAAAAATATTCAAATTTTGAAATATGAAGAGCAGCAATAGAAAACGCAAAACGAAAATCACATTTGAAGAACCGATCAATAAAAATTATTGTGTTAAAAGAACACATAAGTTAATGGATGAGCCTAATAAGAAAGAACTGAGAAAAAAATTGAAAAATATAAAGAATAATCCACCGTGGAAGGTTGAGAGAAAGACGATTCCACGTGTAAAAATCGCTACGTCACACGCGTGAGAAGAGGACGACGGATTCGCGCGTGAGAAAAGGAAGACGGATCGCGTGAAGAAAATAGTAATTATGAATATAATTTTCTAATTTATAATTATAGAAATTATTGAATACACTGTATTAGCTAATAATCTAGCTATACATATATTTACATTCCATTCTGACTACTAAACCCATCTCTCTCTAGCTTTCACTTTCTCTCTCTACAATTCACGGCTCAACTCAGTTTTTTGCTCAGGAATATCTCTTGCTGAGGATTCATGTCGGTATGAAACCAAATTCTTATATTGTTTTGTTGATTATTAGATTTCTATTCATTGGATTTGAGATGATATATGCTTTTTTCCGGTTAATATGCATCGGTGAACACTTTTTATCCTGTTTCGAATTTCATTTGCTGATTGTTTTGATCGATTGCTTTGTTTGTTTGGAGCTATGTTTTTTGGAATTTGGTTTCATTGTTGCGATTGGATGGATGCTTGCTGTTCTGTGATTGAATTTAGATTTCTGCAAATTCTATTTTTTTGACAATCTTCAGGGAAATTCAAGGAATTTATTAATAGATGAACTTTCCCACTGGAAAGATAATCTAACTAAAAGCAAATCGAAGAAGAATACAATTTTTTAATATTCCCTGAGATTATTGCTATGTTTATAGAGTTTACTTTGATGATAACGTATTCAATTAACTTTCTGTGATATCAGAAATCATATAAATTTCTTGCATGCGTTCTCAGTTCTATCTGGGCTTTATGATTTGCAGCTTGTAATTCTAAGTTCTTATGCATTGAGTTTTCAACTTATATATGATGATGTTTATTCTTTAGTAGTTAATTGCCTATATGAGACACGGATTATGGTGGATCATACGGAAAGTCCAAGATGATTTCTGGATTTCCACCGCTTATTCTTCTTTTGATTTTGGAATTTTGGTTGTATCTGTCTGTCATCATGTTTAATTACTCTATTTTGAATTCTGCTATCAATCACGGAAATATATTTTGCCCCTTGGTCTGCAAATGTTATGTAGTACATGGTTCCATAGATTTAAAATATCTTTCCATTAATAATCATAATGTATTTTGCCTTTCATATATTTTAAAATTTTGAACTTTTCCTCTTGAACAACACCCTTATTGTTTTGACATTTGTCTAGTGAAAATAGTAAGCAGGTGGTGATTTTGGTGATGCATATAATTTGGTGAAAAAGACTTTGAGATTTAGAAGGTTTGGGTAGTGTGTTGTGGGGTAGGGGGTGGGGAATCCATATTCTATTCCTGGAATCCATATTTGTCCTCACCCTGTGGGAAATTTCTCATCAAATTATTAGCTAGTTCTACTTTGAAAGATATACAAATTGAATGAAAATAAATGCACTCAAAAAGTGGTTGTTCTGTATGTAATTTGTAATCCTTGTCTTTTCCAGTTGCAGTATGCAACTCTTTTGGGTGACTAAATATGAGCATGAACTAAAAATGAGAATGTTGAGATGGATGTGTGGACACACTAGACTAGGAAGAATAAGTAATGGATGCATCATAAAGAAAGTGGGAGTAGTGCCAATATATGAGTAATTAGAGAAACACGCTTAGAATAGTTTGAACATGTGAAAGGAGAGCTTTAGATTAAATCAATAACTCAAATTAAAAGGAGAATATGAAGACCTAAAAAGTTAAAACAAACTATTAAAAATGACATGTTATTCGCAAGATATAAATGAAAAAAACATGTATATTGAAAACAATGGCGAGATATGATCCATATAGCCAACCCCACCTAGTGGGATAAAAACTTAGTTTGTTATTGTTGTAGTATACTACACTTTTGCAGGCATCATTTTGCATATTATTATCAAACATCATTGCAAAACTATTATAACCCACAAAGACTAAGTTATAGTATGTACTTTCTAGATTGTGAATGAGGCCCGTGCGACTTAGTCCTACTTTGGGGCATAATTGACTGAACAATTATCTGATTGCATTCTTTGTTCTGTTGCAATATGTTGAATGAGATTTTTGCTCAATTCTTTAGTCTATTTGTACCTGCGCAATTTTTTTCCTGAAGTTAGAATCTGAATGGTTGGCTCAAGGAGAAGTTTACCTTGAAATTCATAACACTTAGTATCTCATTAAGTTGAACCGACTTTCATTGCATAGTTGATGTCGATCAGATTATGAACCTTTCAGTGTGCGCTTATCATCGTACATGACATATCTGCATTTACATCAATATAGGTCAGTTATAAATATATTCCATTACAGTTTCATGTTTTTCCCCTTTACTCACCATAGTCATATGATTATCGTCCTAATGTTAGATCTGTTCCCATAACGCTGTCCTGATTCTTCACGTGCTTCTCTACATTTTATTTTGGCCATTGCAGATCTATCTATCTTAGTAGTAGTTTGCATCGACAAGTTTTTCTTTGGACTAGTAATTTCTGAAATCGAACTAGAAATTTGGTTACTGCAAGCCCTACATACTACCCTCATATATCATGCAAGTAAAGTGTGTTTCTTTTTTCTATCTTTGGTTTTCTGCAGGAGAAGGGTCGGCCATTGCCAAAGTTCGGTGAATGGGATGTTAATGATCCTGCTTCAGCAGAGGGCTTTACTGTAATATTTAACAAGGCACGCGATGAGAAGAAGACAGGTGGCAAACCAGATTCCCCCACAAAAGCGGATTCAAATACAACAAATTATGGAAGACTTGAACCTTCAAAACCTCAGGGGGTACGTGGTTCTCAAATTTAATATTGTACTTATCAGCATTCAATATATAAATAAAGTTATCTAATATTTAAAGCCCGTTTGGCTAAGCTTAATTATAAGTTGTTTCAAGAGCATATAAGATGTACTGTAGTTTTTAAGTAGCTTGTTTGATAAGCCTCTTATAATTTATTATTATTATTATGACTTTTAATTTAATTAGGTTTTTAAACCTTTAATTTAAGTTCTAAACTAAATGGCCCACGGGCTTACGTAGGGCTAAGTTAGGGTTAGGGTTTGAGTCTATTTGGATAGGAATATCACTAGAGTTAGGATTATCTTTGGATCATTGAATTGTAGCAACTTCGGCTTGTGGTGGTGACTATTCTCTGTGGCGGAGATTTATCTCCTAGGCCTCTTTTGAGGATTATCTATATAGTTATTGTTCGTCCGGCGTATTTCAGTTTCTCCCTTCATCTTAACTCTATCATTGTTAAAGTGTTTGACTAATAAAACTTATAAGTTTTTGATATTTTGAGAAATATTTTTGTAATATAAAATAATTATATTTTTACTTTTGATGTTGAGGTGGGTGGTGATTTTTGTTTTTTAAAAAGTATTTTTCTTAAAAAAATATACTCCTATTTAAGTATGGCTAAAAGATTTTAGAAAAGTAAGTTGGGGTGTTAGGTACCATTTTTTTTTTGGAGCTTATAAGCTGAAAGGGTTTATTTTAAGATCTTTTAAGCTGTTAAAAATCTTTTTATACCAAACACTTTTTGAGAGCTTGTAAGCTCAGCAAAACGGGTTCTTAGTGTAACTTTGACATGATTAGGATACAGTGATGATCTATTAACTAATCCATGTTTATATGCTATTCAACTCATGTCTTACTGCATTTTCATCTGATTTCAAAACTCTAAAAAAGCTGACGATAAGTGCTCTTCGTTTAATTTTCAGAAGAAATGGCTTTGCTGCATGCAGAGCCCAAACGCAGAATCTTGACTGTGTTTATGGGTGAAAGATGAATATAGAGCGCAAAGTTATAAAAAGAGCGCAGAAGAAGACGACTCTCTAAATCGAAGCTGCTGGTATGGTATTCCATTTTGTGTGTTTGTATAAATGGGTTTCAGTATTGTGGCAAACGAATTTGGAAGACTTGATAAACAACCATGTATGTGTTTTTTTCCCCTGTGGCTCTTGAAGTCTTGATTAAGCCTCAGTTTACTTTTGTTGCTTTTGGTATCTTGTATTGTGTGAAGCATTTTCAAGTCTTCTGGTAATTATGTGTTTTTGAGGATTGTATTTGTTTCAAGACCTTGTCTCTCACCCTACCAAACTTGCGAACGTTTTATAGATCATTATTCGTTGCAGAACCATGTTGGTAAGAAATGACATAGTTGGTCTCCCTGAGGTTGTTTTCGTCAGTTATTATAGTAGGTTTATGTGAATTTTGTTTTTGGAGAGAGTCTGTTGTAAGATGGACCCTCACGATATATATTAGAGTCAAAAAGACATACGGAGTATGAAGAAACATAAACAAGTGAAATAGAAGGCGTTGAAGGTTTTGGACAAAGGGCTCTTATGGGAGGATGATAGGCTGGTTGGAAAAAGTCATAATCAATTACTCCTTTCCTATTTACAGTATAGTGACGTTTTGCATTTTCAAATGAAAATTAATTATACGTTTTTCTAAATTATTCTCAAACTAATTAATATTCCCTCCTTCCCACTCTAAGTTTCCCACTTTTCTTTTTTTGGATGTTCCACTACTATAAGTTTCTCATTCCATTTTTAGTAAATTATTTTCTCTCTCTCAACTTTATCTATTATTTTATCATACTTCATCTCATACTAATCTATTATTTTCTCTCTCATCATCACATCACTTGTACTACATCTATTATTTTATCATATTCCTTAATCAAAACACCCAAAAGAAGTGAGAAACTTATACCGGGACGGAGGGAGTAATAACTTAGATAATACTCCCTCCGTTCTATAAAAATAGCTACATTTTTCTTTTTTTGATGTTCTAAATAATAGCAACATTTCTTCTTTTATTTAAATATTAAATGTTTTATTGACAATTTTACCCTTAATTAAATTCACCACATAATTACTTTTAAGACCCAAAAGCATTGCAATATACACCAAATTTATGAAATATCAAGGGTAAAATAGACATACTCCCTCAGTCCCACAAAAATAGTTACATTTAACTTTACACATATATTAAGAAAAATTTATAAATGTAGTCTAATTTAGCTAATGTGCCAATTTTGCCCTTAAAATCACATACTCCAAAATCTGTTTAATTAGGGGTAAAATTGACAATAAAACATTTAATGTTAAAGTAAAAGAGGAAATGTAGATTTTTCTTAATGTGTGTGTAAAGTTAAATGTAGCTATATTTGTGGAATGGTGGGAGTAATTGTTAATGTATAATGTAGAATTATAGATTAATTAGGTCATTAATTTTTTGAATATATGTGCATGAGTTTTAAGTGACCTACATTGTTAATGTATAATGTAGAAAGGGTATATTTATTTTGAGATTTTGAAATTCAACCTCATTCTACTTTAAAATTTTAAAATTAAAATTTTAATATTATAATCTACAAATACATGTAAATCCTTCCATAGTAACTATTCTCTCTGTTCCACAAGTGTTTGCACCACACAATGGACACATTTTTTAAGAAAAAAGTGTAATGAATAAAGTGTTGAGGGGTAATTTTGTAAAGTTATATGAATAAAGTAAAAAGGTGATTGGAAAGAGAGTAAAAGTAGCATTTTGTGTAAATATGTGAATATTGTAAGTGTGAGATTTATGAGAGAGTTTTCTTTTATGTGTGTGCAAATAATTGTGGGACGGACAAATAAGGTAAGTGGACAAACATCTTACCCTACTCAAATTTAAAAAAAAAAAAAAAACCTACAAATCCTTAGAATTTCGAAAACTGAAAATTATCTCTTATTCGAAAAAGGATAAACTTGGGAATCATTCTCAACAACTCAGATCAAATTCAATCCAAATCGTTAGCATTAACCCAGATCGATCCCACCACTACATGTTGCTGCAAATTCAATCCAAAATTTTTAAGTGAGCTATTGAAATAGATTATGATTTGTTATACTTTTGCCGTTGATGGTCAATCTTGATTTGTTTCCATATGAAGGGAGGAGCTTGAAAAATAAATTTATAAAAGATTTTTCATTTTAATAGTATGAAAGTAATTGTGAAAGAGAGTACTATATTGGGATGCTTTTAGAAAATTTCAACCATTTTACATTGAAACAAACAAACACAACCCAAGTTTTCTCTCGTTGAATCCGACGGACTGAAATTCACTGCCAAAGTGTCACATCATCTCCACTACAAGAATATTGGATAACCTCCTCCTGTTGTCGCCAAAACGACCAAATTTTGTAAATATAATAAAATACTAATTTTAAAGTGAAAAAATTAGGGGATTAAAATCAAAGTGAACAAAAAGTTAAATAATTAACTTTTCTCTAATTAAATAAATATCAACATTCAATAAAATATTAAAAAACAATTTACAGTTTGAAACACTGTAATATATTCACTACATTAGTAAATTTTATTAAATAAGTAGCAGCTAGTTTTATGATTTACAAGTTGATTTACGAGTCTAGGAATTATTAAATACTGTATTATCAAAACTTGAATTTGATTTCTCTATATTTAAAAGATAATGAATGCTTTGACATGAAATTATTTGATATAATCCCCACCAGCAACCTTTGCACAAAAAATAAAGCAAATCAATTGTAAGTATAATTATGAGTATCATCAAATGTACCCCCTACTTATAATGTCTACATTGGACTGGCTTTTTCGATTAGACAACGCGCACAGGGACTGTGAAAATTCCAGAATTACATTAAACTCTAGACACCCCAAGCTTTCTCTCAAACAAACGACGTAAAACGTACACTTGTAGACCGCTCGCAAAAACCAGAGCAGCTGATTCAAGTATCGCTTTGTGAATCGCTCCTCTGCTCATTTTCTCATTCACTGAAATTCAATCAAAATATGTAAATATCTGTTAAATGTTCTTGACATTGTCAGATTAAACATTAAAAGAAGGAAAAAGCTAGCAAATCGATATAAGTTCATATGTGCAGAACCACAAATTAGTCTTAATGCAAATAAAAGAAGCTGCCCAATTACCTACTGCCTGACGGTCGGTTTGAGCCTCCAGCCAATGTTGCTCAAACTGAATGTTATATAAAGCTTCCTCTAACTTCCCAATGTGCTCAAAAAGAGGTTTGAAATGCTCTGCACATGTCATTACAGCCAATTTATACACAATCCATATTATAAACAGTACATCCTGATAAAACTAAGGGAAAAGATGAGAAACATAATCACCATCTTTAGCATGCTCATCATGGTATAGGAAATGTCCAGCATGCACATCAAAGTCAATAGTTTCATGATAGGGGGATTTATTGGTGAAACAAAAACGGTGCACTCCCTGATGATAAGCTACAAACTCGTGCTTATCACTTGTCTTGTCACGAATGTCATGGATCTGTTCACCATTTGGTCCCTTAACCTGAAATATCCATGAGGTCAATCTAATCATTTTGGGCACATATTCAAATGGAGATATAAAAGACAAAATAAGAGCACATAATTTTTATATGTGATTTTTTTTTCTTTGAACTGCAAATAGTACTACTATGCCTCATTAGAATAAAAGTTAGTCTATCTCCTCATGACAATTCATTGGTAATCAAATCCAAAATTGAAACTTACCAAATATAAATCCATTGGTACTATATTAGCTTGATGATATTTTGCAAACACCTTACTATAACAGAATCACAGTCATATGTTTTTACACCACATCATTCGAAATCCTTGACTTAGGAACATATTAAACACAAAAGCTATGTCTTCATTGTTTTGGGGAAGTATTGCAAAAAATGTGTTCTAATGATTCATGAACATGTTGTGCAACTTGTGTAATAGCAGGATAATGTAATGAGGTGTGATAAACACTTGTCTTAATAAGGGAGAATTACAAATGGGGCTATAAAACCGAATATAGCATATGGTGTTATCAGAAATTTAAATAGCATACATCAATTCACAGGCGAAAGTGTTCTGAATAATATTACTACAATTTACTCAAGTAAAGGAATCAATTAACACCCCCCCTTCCACCAAATTTAAACTTCACAAAATTACTGGCATTTATTGCATGAAAAATAAAGTTATAGAACCACAGAATAAAACAAAAATTATTTTACCACAAGGTCTACACCGTCGTCATTGTAATGCCATGTTCCCTCTGATTTAATCACCACAAACGAGAAATGCACAGTATGCCCATATTCCACTTTATGAGAGAAGCATTCCTCCCTATCTATCACAAATCTAATCCCATAAGCCCCTCCAAAACTGCCTAGAATTAACATCAATGCCACAGCCGCCATAGAAAACCTCATCTGCAAACCAATTCCAAAACATTATCAGTTTTATCTGGTAAAACAAGGGACAGGAAAAAAAATCTTCTGGCATCTTTCTTTATTAAACTAAAAGGAAGAATTGTATAAAAAAGAGAGAACAAAAGTAGCTGGGAAAAATTAAAATACTAGATTCTTCAGGAAATCATTAGGAAAAGATGCAGAGCATATTCATATTTCTCGTTTCTTTCTATGATTTACTTTCGCGTTATAAGTAAAAAAATGTGACAACTGACACAGATTGTTAAGGATTCTACATTTGAACATAATGTTTGAAATCCAGTTGATTATTTCGGCAAATTCAGTCATTGCATACACATGACATATAGTACCACAATTAAATGTTCAAATGTGTGATATCCAGTATACAAGATTTCCATATCAGAATGTTTTGGGTCCCTGACCTTGATATCAGACTTTGAGCCTGTCGAATTATATGTATATCATCACTAACTTAATGTTCTAGTGTAAAATTAAGTACTCCCTCCATCCCGGTACAAGTTTCTTGTTGCTTTTGGGCACAGAGATTAAAGAGTATGATAAAATAATAGATGTAGTACAAGTGATGTGATTGTGAGTGAGAAAATAATAAATTGAGTATAATAAAAGAATGGATGGTGTATGATAAAGTGTACCAAAATGGAATAGGGAACTTATAACGGGATGGACCAAAAAGGAAAAATGGGAACTTATAGTGGAACGGAGGGAGTATAAGATTTGACATGCTAGGGGGAAACATGTCTTAATTTGTAGGTTTATAATTCACATTGTTGATTTTTCCATATCTTGCACAATTGATATTTGACTAAAGGAAAAGGAAAAAAGCGAGCTGCCTTAGAATTACTTGATTACCTCCAAAATTAGTATACTCAAAATTATATTTCAGAATGGACTATCAACACAATTGTACAATATCATTATAAACTATTAAAAAACTAACTCAACATGAATAAAATGATTAAGGAAAGAAAAATCCAATCATGTAAAGTCCAATTTCATATATTCTACACCCAACAAGAACATAACAATGGAGATCGATGCAGCACCCTAAAATCAGTTAGATCAGGGGAAATTCCTTATGATGTTTCTACGTCTGTATATGCAAATTACAGAATGCAGCAAAATTAATTAATTAAATATTTACTTTCTGAAAATCCAAATAAAAAGCTTAAACTTATACACATAATTTAAAACTGGCCATACCCCACAGTGATCTATCTATCTATCAATCAACTAAGCAACCGTGTAAATTCATGGCCTAAATTCAGAATAATGAATCCAAGAAAAGTCAAACTTGTTGAGGATAATCACATAGCAACGAAAGTCAATTTTAGCAAAAATAAATACTCCAGATTTAGTGATGGAGACCAACCAACAGGGGAAAAACAAAAACAACTGAAAAATCTACTGATTTGTACGGTGAAGTCACAAAATATTAATAGCAAAAAGGTAAAAACCCTAAAATCAATATCCCCCAATCTCTAGTAAAAAATTGATTGTTCCGTATGGATTGATTGACGATTAAAAAACAAAAAAGAGCAGCAAGTTCCATAAACTAACAAGTAAAAATAAGAGGAAACATGCCTTGATCGTCTTCACGGGAGGAATTTCTTCTTCTGGAGCAAAGACTGTGTGTAAGAAAACCGTGAATATAGTCTATGACTATGTAGAAGCGGGGTAATTTTCTTATGACATGGTTTGCCACCTCTCACCCAATCACAAATTTACACATGTCCTTTTTTTTTTCCTTTTCTTTTCTTTTCAAATTTTGGACTCTCATTTGACTGCCTTTCAAACTTGAATCTGAAAAAATAAAAAAAATCCCAATTTTATTTTAAAAAAAATACTAAATCCAATTATAGAAAAAAAAAATTATACCTATTTCGTTAGAAAATGATCCGAACCATTTTTTTTTAAATATCCATCAATATTGTAGTTCTCACCACAATTACCATTGACTAATTTTTTGGGATGTGATGTGGTTGACAAACTATTTCAAGACTCGATTTAAAAAAAAATTAAAATATACAATTCAAATTGAATGATATTCGAGTTTTTAGTTTGATAATATGACTTGAAGTATTTTTCACACTTTATATAAAAATATGTTATTATATGTTTTAATTAAATAAAATTAGTACATTATAATTTAGTAGATACATATATAAAAAAAAAGTTATAATCAATTGAGCTTTTTTTGGCTCGATTATTCAATTGAAATTCTGTTGAATTTTTTTGGACTTTAAAAAGTTAGTGGATAAAATCCATAGACTCTATGCAGAGTTTGACTGACTTTTTTATTGATTTATATGGATTTTCATAGATTTGACAGGATTGAAATACACATTTTTTTATTGAATTACATGGATTTCCATAAACTACGCCCCTAAAACTATTGTTGCAAACGTATATCCAACACACTTATATATAAAAAAAATTATCTAAACTGTTTAGAAAAAATACCAAAAATATATTAGTTTAAAAAATATATATATTATTCATTATTATTATTCTCATCTTCATTTCCACGGTTATACCTCGGCTTCATTTCCCACACAGCATTAGCAATACTAGTTCTCCAGCTTCAGTTCTTTGTTGTAGTTGGCTTTGAGCAATTCCAAATTTTCTCTTCCATTGGTGAATCTTGATCTTCTTCATATTCGACTGGAAATTCATGAATCTTGATCTTCTTCATATTCGACTGGAAATTCATCAGAGCAACATTCTTTCCAAAGAAAGTCATGTAATCCAACACAAGCCAACTCTGCTTGTGTTTGAAATGGGAATGGAGGTGAGTTTTGAAAATTGTGGCGATTTGAAAATACCAAAAATTCTCTCAATCACATTTCTTAATGATGCATGGCGAAAATTGAATGGGTGACTACCTTGACCACCAAAATCTTTTAGATGATATCGAACACCACGTGCTAACTTTAAGATCTAAGAACATTGTGAATAAATGTTCTTGATATCTTAAAGTTGGCATAATGCTATAAATTACTCCATAAATTATAAATTAGGTGTCGATCGAGAATATATTATTGCTAAGTGTGCCGATATATTATAATTTTTAAAGAGAGGACATAATTTTAAAATACAAAGATGTAATCTTTTTCACGATAATAATGGTGATGAAGAATCTGTGTGATGCTTATCGAAGAACAAGAATGTCTGTTTTCTATTCTAGAGAATCCGTTGAAATCTCTGTTTTTTAGAAGAGATTTTGAATAGTGAAATTTATTTATATTTTTTAGGGAGAATCCAACGAAATCTATAGAGTATTAAAATTCATAAATTGTTGAATACCTAAAGATTTCTAAAGACTTTTTAAAATCCGTATTAAATACTTCAAAATTTTGAAAGACTTTTAAAAATTCGGATTGAATACCCCCGAATTTTAAAAGTTCAAAAAAATCCAACAGAATTTCAATTGAATACACCCCCTAAGTTTGAATCAGCAAAATATTTGATAATTAAAATCGAACTTGATCCAATAATATACAAACCAAACATTCTACTTATTTTGACTTTTGATTGCATCTCTCTTACTTTCGTAAGAATCCCCCCACTTAACCCCTCACTTAACCCCCTATATGAATCTCAGTCATCTTTTATAGATGGTAGATCAATTCATGATAATATTTTGATAGCTTTTGAACTTATTTACACTAGGTAAGAGTGCAAAAAAAAAAAATGAGGTTGCCTTGAAAATTAACATTGGTAAGACTTATAATAGAAAGTATGTAGTCATGCGCCCAAAAACTCACGAATTCACTGAATAATGCATAGAAACAAGTCGTAGAACCAGGCTGAAATTGATGAGTTTGGTGTCAAAGCTTTTTATCGTCCTCCTAGCCATGTTCAGATGTTGATTTTTATCAACTCCAAATTCTTCTTTAATTCTTGTTTTACTCCTTTGAATCTCTTTGCATTTCCGTTGTTCCACAATTTCCAGATGATGCATGTCCAAAGACTTGACATGAATTTTTTCCTCGCCTTTCCATATCCAAGTACGTGTTTCATATATAGAATGTATACTAATGTTGATATGTGGTACCATACTAATTACCTTGAGCCATTAATTGTAACACACTAACACTCCCTCCATATTGTTGTTGCAAAATTGCAGTGACTATTGCTCTCTGTAGCGTGTTCGCATAATAGCGAGCACCTCGCCTCTTTTCCTTAGGTTCTCCGTGGTTGCTAGTCTCCCTTTGAGTGTCTTCCACACGATACTTAACGATGACTGTTGGGTCGGTTGTTCCAAAAGGAGACTTCATCCACTTTCTTTTTACCTCTATTATTGAGTCAGGCTAATAATCAAGAGGTATAGAGAATATGAGAAATATTATTTCTTAATTGATTGTAAATAGAATGTACAAGGGGTATTTATACAAAGACATAATGAATGTTCTGACCTAACCCTAATGGGCTTTATAAGAGAGCCCATAGGAAACTAAGGTGGGCCTATATAATAAATGTAATTAGAGACATATTTACAATATAGGTCCAATACGCCCCCTCAAGATGGAGCACCATAGGTGAGTCCAATCTTGGACATAAGAAATTGTAGACGAGTGCTGGAGAGTGGTTTTGTGAGAGCATCCGCGAGCTGATCGGCCGAGGAAACATGGGACACGCGGAGTTGCTTTGTCTTGATAAGATCACGGACAAAGTGGAAGTCAATAGCAATGTGCTTCATTCTCGAGTGAAAGACAGGATTGGAGCATAGGTAAGTGGCCCCAATGTTGTCACAGTAGAGAGCAGGAGTAGCCGAGGTGGGGAAGTGGAGTTCCCTGAATAGGGACTTTAGCCATTGGACTTCCGATGCAGCAGCAGCAATGGCACGATATTCGGCTTCGGTGGAGGAGCGAGCAACTGGTTTCTGTTTCTTGGAGGACCAAGATATAGGGTTGGTGCCCAAGAAGACAATGTAGGCACTTGTGGAAGTGCGATCATCAGTATTGCCAGTCCAGTCGGCATCGGTGAAGTAATGAAGCGAGGAGGAGGGATTTGTTGTTAGGGTGATTCCAACATCCCTCGTACCATTCTGATATCTCAGTAGTCGCTTGGCAGCACCCCAATGGGTGGTGGTAGGTGCATGCATGGATTGAGATAGCTTGTGCACAACAAAGGCTATATCTGGTCTGGTGAGCTGAAGATATTGCAGAGAGCCAAGGACTTGTCGGTATCGGGTGGCATTAGTGGGCAGTGACCCATCGGAGACAGTTAGGCGAGCAGAGGTTGGAAGCAGTGTGCGAACAGGCTTTGAGGCGACCATGTTAAACCGAGCGAGCAGATCGGTGATGTATTTGCGTTGGGAGAGAAAGCATGTATCGTTGGAGCGAAGAACCTCAACTCCCAAGAAATATGATAAGGGACCAAGATCCTTTACCGAGAATTTGGAACTGAGGTCGGCAGTAACATGGGCGAGCATGGTTGAACTGTTACCTGTAAGAATCAGATCATCAACATAGACGAGGAAGTAGGCGACTGTACCAGACTTGTTGTAGACGAACAAAGATTCATCAGAGTGAGTGGGTCTAAACCCAATTTCTTCAAGGAAGGTGCGAAGAGCATAGTACCATGTGCGAGGAGCCTGTTTTAAGCCATAAATGGATTTATGGAGTTTGCAAACATAGGAGGGAAAGGTCTTATCTGCAAAACCCGGGGGTTGAGCCATGTAAACTGTGTCTGAAAGGGTGCCATGGAGGAAGGCATTGTTGACGTCGAACTGGTGGAGCGGCCACCGCTGTGTGACAGCAATACTGAGAATTGCTCGCACAGTGGCCGGTTTGACGACCGGGCTGAAGGTCTCTGTAAAGTCAACACCTGGGCATTGGTGGAAACCTTTGGCAACCAGGCGAGCTTTGTATTTGTCCATAGAGCCATCGAGTTTGCGTTTTAGGCGAAAGACCCACTTGGAGCCGACCACGTTTTGAGAGGCAGTGGGGGGAACTAAATCCCAAGTTCCATTTTGAAGGAGGGCATCGAATTCGGCAGACATTGCTGCTCACCAATTTTTGTCCTTGAGGGCCTGAGAGACACAGCTTAGTTCGATGTCAGAGGTAACAATAGAAGTTAGACCATACCTCGGATTGGGTTTGAACACAGCATTCTGGGATCGAGTGACCATACGAGATGCGAGTGGTCGCAGAAGAGCATTGGTCGGCACATGTGTAGTGGTCGGCAAGGGGTTTGTTGGTGGAGGGGTGGTAGATGGTGCGATGGTCGGCTGAGGATCGGTAGGCTGGGGAGTGGTCGGCCAAGGGTCGGTTGGCTGAGGATTGGTTGGCTGTGCAATAGGCAGAAATCCCGGGGGGATGATAAGTGATGTAGGAGGTGACAAGGGGTGAGCAGGTGGGGGAGTGGTGGTAAAAGGAAAGACGTGTTCGACAAATTGAATATGTATAAATGTGTAAACGCGATTTATCGAGAGATCAAGGCAGAGATATGCACTCTGAGTGATTGAGTACCCAACGAACACACAAGGGGTGGATCGAGGATCAAGTTTGTGGTTTGTGTAGGGGCGAAGCCAAGGATAGCAAAGGCACCCAAAAACACGAAGTTTGGATAGGTTGGGAGGACGATCAAAGAGTTGTTGGTAGGAAGATATCATTTTGAGATTCACTTTGGGAAGTCGGTTTATGATGTAGGCAGCCGAGCAGACAGCCGAAGGCCAATAAGTAAGAGGCATGGAGGCATGGTGAAGAAGAGTTAGGGTTGTGTCGACCACATGGCGATGGCGACGTTCGGACATACCATTATGTTCCGGGGTGTGGGGTGGAGTGGTGAGGTGAGATATGCCATGAGTTTGGAGAAAGGAGTGAAGAGCAATGAACTCTCCACCATTGTCAGAGTATAGTGTTTTGATTGTGTTTTGATGGTAGTTTTCAACAAGGTTTTTGAACGTGATGAACGTTGATAGAACATCCGACTTTCTTCTTAGGGGATAGACCCATATATATTTGCTGAAGTGGTCAACAAAGATGACATAGTATTTGAAGTTGTCAGTGGACAAGACTGGAGACGACCATACATCAGAGAATATGACATCAAGAGGTTTTGTTGAAGTAATGCTAAACTCATAAAAGGGAAGTTTGTGACTTTTGATACAAGAGCAAGAGTTACAATTGAAATGTTTGGAAGGTGCACTAGATAAATTAAACTTGGATAGAGTATGGGAGAGAATTTTTTATGATGGGTGGCCGAGGCAAGCATGCCAGGTGGTGGCGGTGAGGTGATGAGCAGTGAGGGCTTTCGGGGAGAGTTTGGTTGTCTGTGCCGGCCATACGTACAAATTATTGATACGACTCCCGACGAGGAGAATGCTCCCCGAGTGACCATCCCGCACCTGAAAGGAAGATCGACCAAAAACTATGTCAATATTGTTGTCACGACAAAGGCTAGAGACAGATAATAGGTTTTTGGAGATGAGTGGAACGACCAAAACATTTGAAAAACGAATGGAATCAAGTTGATCAAAATGCATGGAGCAAGTGTGTGAGATATGTAAACCTTTACCATCACCAATTTCTACATTGTCAGACCCATCAAAGGGCGAGTGGAGAGAGAGATTGGCGAGGTCATTAGTGATGTGATGAGAGGCACCAGAATCAAGTATCCAGTGCTCGGCAGGATGGGACGAGGAGGCTGAGTGCGCCGAGTAAGTTGGGCGAGCATCCGTCTTAGGTCGACGAGATGGAGGTGGTGCAAAATGCCTTGTGGAGGTGGCCGATGCTACCCGACCGGCAGAGTGAAGTGCGAGGGTGCCGAGGGAATTTCGGGGCAGGTACGGGCAGTGTGACCTGGTGTTCGGCAGTATTGGCAGGTGCCAAGGTAGGGCCTCTGTGCGGACTGGCGAGGACGAGCATCAGAGGATCTGGGCCTCGAATCAGGCCGCGAGGAGCGATAGTGGGTTTTACCAGCGGCTAGGGCGGTCGCGGGGATTAAGGCCGAGGACGGTCGTGAGGCAATTTGAGCTTCGGCACTCAGGAGCTTATCACATAGCTCGGCAAAGGAGATGGGGTGTTCACGAGCTTGGATGGCATTGGCGATGTCGCTGTAGGAATCGTCAAGACTTATTAGGACTTGGAGAGTGACGTCCTCGGCGTCAGAGGTAACGCCGAGGAGAGCAAGTTCGTCGACCACAGAGTGAACTTCCATAAGGAAATCAGAGATCGGGCGAGCACCTTTGGATAAAGATCGAAACTTAGTTTTGAGGGAAAGAATGCGGCCTCTTGAGGGTTTTCCATACATGCTATCAAGCATCGACCAGGCCTCGTAGGAGGTTTTTGTCGATGCAACAAATAGAATTAGTTCCGGGGACATGGATCCAACCAAGGTTGAGAAAATGAGATTGTCCTGACACACCCACAGTTCGTGTGCAGGATTGGAAATGGTGGTGGTGGTGGTGCCATCGACGGCTGGAATTGTGGGAGGTGGGCATGGATGCGTGCCCAAAACATAGCCAAAGAGGTTATGTCCTGTGAGGAGAAGACGAAGCTGGAAGGACCAAACTCCATAGTTGGTAGAGGTGAGTTTTAAAGACATTTGTGCAAGTCCTTTAAAGGTGATGAGAGAAGGCGACTGAGATGGAGTGGCCATTGTAGGGAGTTGAGCAGTGGAGAGAAAGAAGAGCAGTAGTGAGTTGGGCGTCTGAGACGGGCGGCGGCGGCACTTCAGAGGCGAAGGCGGCGGCGGCGGCTAGGGCTTAGTAGCGGCGGTTAGGGCTTGGATCAGGCGTAAGCCAAGTGACTCGATGATACCATATAGAGAATATAAGAAATGTTATTTCTTGATTGATTGTAAATAAAATGTACAAGGTATTTATACAAAGACATAATGAATGTTCTGACCTAACCCTAATGAACTTTATAAGAGAGTTCATAGAAAACTAAGGTATAATAAATGTAGTTAAAGACATATTTACTGGGACCCATAAGAGGCACATGCTATTAAAAATGTATTGCTAATTTATGAACGCATAATAAACTTTGAGAAATTCGGCACTTTGTTTAGCAACAACGTCGACGAGTGTTAAGCGTGACATTGGCCGAATATTGGGGTGGGCCAGCCTCGTTATTTGTTAAGTGGGTAAAAATATTTTTTCAAGTTAAGGTGCGTATTAAGTATTCTTTTTAGACATGATTAAATTGTATGTTAGTATTTCTTCTTGTTTTTATTTAAATATTTGATGTTGCTATCTACAAAATCAGATTCGAAATCAATTTTTGAAGCATGAACAGTCAGTTGTTAAAAACGGGTTAAGTGGCAGGTAATAAAATCTGTAGCTAGTTTCATTATGTAAATTATTCATAATTAAGTAAGTGTCATGTAATAAAAATAAAAAGTGGTGTGAAATTGAAATAATAAAACTAAGAACCAATTTCAAAATTTCATACTAATCAATTACTACTTTATTTATTATTCGTTAAGAAGTTGCAGTAATTAGCATACCAATATAGATATGTTACAACATTTTACATGTGTACCATTTAGACAGCAAAGAACGTGACTATAGAAGCTATAACAAAGGACTTGAAAGTAACAGAGAATGGTATGCTTCCCTTATCCCTTCTAAAAAAGAGGGCATCATAGATGGGCAAATTCAGCAACACGATTGCTCCGCAGATGGCCATCTGCGGAGCCAACTTGTGTAACGTCTCCGGACCTGAGAAAATGGCCTTCTTGATTCCCAAACCGAAGCTAAAAAGGTTCAACAATGCAAGTGTTGCAATGATGAACGTCATCATAGACGCGTTTCCAAACTCCATTAGTCCCTTCATGTACCTCTTTTGTGCTTCATCGTCCACTACTTTGGCCGTTAGTACAAAAACCGTCTTTGAGAGGCCTAACAACTTGATAAACACGTCTATCAGCGCGAACAAGTACGCAGTTGTTCGCCTTATCAGAACCATTCGTTGCAAGTTCCAAAACCCCCTCAATGAATTGCCAAGTAAAACTTCTTCAACCAATGCATAAACTGTCTTTGCAACAAAGACATATGCAAAAGGTATGAACCACAAGCTAGATACCTAGAGTGTCAATTCAGAATCACAAGTTGTGAGATGATTTTATAAAGAGTTAATATCGATCATTTTGCCACCTATCATTTTTTTCGATTGCATTCTCTACTTTTCGAAATTGGTCAGTTGCAACTAGTACTTTGTTATATGAGAGTTTTGCTTTCAAAAACTGAAATGAAATTCTTTCATAACTGCATCTTTTTGTCATTTTGCTCCTCTTAAACATTAGGCCAGGTTTGAGAAAAAGGCATGCAAGCTTTTGGCGGGAAAAAAACCACTAAAACAAAGTACAATTCGCAACTAGTCAATCTCAAATAATAGAGAATGCAATCGAAAATGATCACTACAACAAAATTGACTTTTAATGACAAAAATGATGTCATTATAGTTTCTCTAGTTAAAAGTCTTTAATGACAGAAATTGACTTTTAGTAATTAGCTAGAGAAACTATAATAAGAGAATTTTGTCACAAAAATTTAATTTTCTTGTAGTGGAATATTAACCCACAGCAAAAGCTAGTTTATATAATGTGCGTCAAATGAAATCATTTGGTGTTCTATTTTATGTTTCACAGATGAATCGACGTACCTCAGGAAACAAAGGCACGTCACGGAGCAAAGAAAGAGCAGGGAGGATGAGATAACAAAGTGTAGGCAAGGCAAGCATGGGCCATAGAAGGTAGATGCAGTATCCCATTTGGCCTCCAAATTGAATTTTTCCACGGCCATAGATGAAAGGGCAGTACTTGGACAAGAAAATCTGAAACATGCCTTCAGACCATCTTTTGAACTGAATAAGAGATATGTCCAGGTTTACCGGGGCAGAACCTTGGAAGGCCGGTTTGGTTGGATGGTAATACACTGGTTTCCATCCTCTGCATTGGATTGTTAAGCCTGTCACTATGTCTTCAACCGGACATCCATAGATCAATCCCATCTGCATATCCCTCAAATTTTGACTACTTTGATCGGCTATAGCAGGTTAGTAGCATATAACATAACGAAATTCAATTCTAAAAGGTATTACTTAAATTGAGACATTAGTCGTAATGCTAAAAGGTTCACTTCAATTACTGAACGATATTATTAATCGTAATAGTATCACTTAAATTATTAAGAAGTATTAGTCGTAATAGTTAAAACTTGTTGCATACAATACCTCCTTTCCCCAGGGTGTGCCCTCCTCGTAGCTACAATTTGCTAAAACCTTGGCGGCTTCCTCCAATTCTTCAACACTTATACTATCTTTGACAGTCTGGGTTTCGATTCTGAGACCTGGAGTGTACTTGTTTCCCGACAGGCTTTGACGCCTGTGGAAACACCCTGTACCAATGTACAAGGCTACACCAAAACCGTCTAAACCAGCAAGCTCAATTTGATTAACGGCATAGTTTACATTTGCATAAACATCATTCTTCATGGTATTGTTATACAACTGAGGATGTTGAACATACGGAATTTGTGAACCTTGTCTTTCATCCAGAAAGAAGCACAATGCATCTTTTATTGCATCCGGATCATTCGAGTACATATCGCAGTCTACGTTCAGAATGAAGGGTGCATTGCTGATTTCGGACGACACTCTTATCTGCAAACATTTGTATGAACTTGATTCACGGATTTTTTGTCAGACTCATTTCGTCGTAAAAATATGGAATGTTGTGTTTTCTTACCAGTGCATTCATGGATCCAGCCTTGAAATTGTGAGGATATCCGGGCCTTTTTTCTCGGGCCAAGTATACCAGTGTTGGCAATCTGTTTCCCTCAATGTCAGTTGATTTACTATTCCATCCGTCTATCAAAATCTGTAATCGGGTTTTATTTGTAGTTTATCGATTAGAGAAATATCAGTTTTCGCGACCTCAAATAGTTTATTCCGCCGGTCAACAAGACCAAATGACCAATTTTAGAGACGAAAAATACCTGCACAATGGATGGATGATCCTGCTTTGTTACATTGGAACTAGTCCATTCTGAGAAACCTTTATGTTGCTCCCTAATTTCTTTAGGGACATATCCCATTGCCACTATTGAATCTATTCGGCTTTCCATATCTTCATACATTTGCTATATAAATTAATCAAAAACATGATCATTAGCTTAATAATTTTTTGGCAAATTAAATTAAGAGTGAACAAGTTGTATATAGGTACCTTGATATTAGTCCATTCTTGAGTGAAAGTGGAGTTATGAATGGCATTAATAGTGTGAGAAAAATAGACTTGAGGGGACCTTGGCTCCACATTGTATTTCTTAGAGAAGGGAATCCAATGTTTTGAAAAGAGAGAGGCCTCAAAGAGAGCATAGAAGGTTAGTTCAGAGCCTCCATCGTCTGACAAGTATACTGTGAGGTTTTGAGGCGGATAGTTGTACGACATCACTGACAAAACCGTGTTGATTACCAACGTTGGCGGCTCCAATATGGGATCTGCTGTGCACACAAATACATCAAACTTGTCCTTGTATCTGCAAAATTCAATATTCATTTGTCTAAATAATACATAAAAATACGCTTGAATATGTACATACCAAATGTATATGGAACGTAGCATTGTTTCAGATTAAATTCTAAGGTGTAATTCCAAAATGGTGCTTTATATGAATGAAATATGACAAAATATACAACTTGATAACAAAATAATTATATGTTAGAAATAAAGGCATTTTCGAAAAAATAATACTATGACCTACAATAATTGGAGTATTTTTTGTAATGAGTTAAAGCAAAGCTACAATTGTAGATTTGTAGATAAGAAAACAAAACATGTTTATTGTGGTCCAATTTCCCAAATTCTCGTGACTTTATAAGATATTGTAGAGATATATATTTTGATCCGTACATCATTCATGATAAATGTACAAATATTAATTTTTTTTTTTTTTTGTATTAATACACATACTTATATTCAAAATCTAATATTGAAGGTATAAATAAATATTGTGAATTAAAAAATAATAATACAGTATTTAAATAGTACTCGGCTATATATTACTCGTAGAAAACGAAACAAAAGGCATATATAATTAAACATCAATTTTATATTAAAAAATGAGGTCCAATTAAGTGGCCCTATAACAGAGGAGTACTTCCCTACTCCCTACACTAGGTATCCCCTAATCTTGCCGCCAACCGCATACGGGTGATAAAATTAATTACTACACAAGATGCAGCAGCTTATGAATAAAGTCAATAATTGCACTGTAACACGTAAGTAAGATTAAATTAAATAAGTCTATATATTCATTTAATATTTTCTTTCTATGTTTATTTTAAAGTGAATTTCTCATTTAGAAACTTATTAAAACAAACTGTATTCTTGTATCAGATACCGTATAAAAATTTGTAACGTATACTCCCTTTGTTTTTTAATAAATCGTAAAATTTATTGAAATTAAGAAATAGTATGTATGAGTACTTAGGATTTATGTAATCTTAAACAAAAAATTCATATAAATTAGTGAGGAAACATAGAGAATAGTTATTCCCTTTTTCCAATTAATTAAGTATATAATTATCATAGTTATTGTTCAAACAGGGCAACACCTCGTTACATGAACCGATTCATTGTTTTACTTTATGAAGGAAGTTTGAAGTACATATATGTTTAAATTACTAAAAGTAGGGAATCAGGTATGAAAAAGTACAAGTGATTACAGGTAGAGTGATTACCTGGAAAGCCTGTGCTTGAAGGGATAACGGTAAACGGGGCGCCATCGCCCGGATTGGGAAATAATCCAGTACAACCCAAACACGAGCTCCGATAACAACATTCCAATCCAAGCATATCTTCTTCTTTCAACTGTAGGGATGTGAGTTAATCTGTAAAACCATATTAAGACAAAACCAAGTGCTATTGTCAAACACCACACTTTATGTACAACTCCGCCCCTCCCTCGTTTGGTTTGGAACAGAGATGAAGCTGCATCTCCTTCTCTCTCATCACCACCCATTCTTTCCTTCTCTCTCTCTATAGTGGACTAGACAGTTTTATCTTGTAGTACTGTAGTACATATCTATAACTTGGCCACAAATTAAAATATTGAAATATAATAGGAGTACTGTAGTACATATCTATAAGAGCATCTCCAATGCAAGGTATGAATTTGGAGGTATGAATTTATCACATATATGCCACATGTGTGCCACCTCAAAAGTTTCATATCTCTTCCTTTAAAATACTCCTTCCTCCACAATGTTTCCTTCCCAAAAAATAATTATTCATGGTCCCACTCCCACCATCAAAATATATACTGTATTTATTTTCATCATCTTTACTTATTATTTATTTAATTTATAATTTTATTCTTCAATTAAATATAATATTTAAATTATACTAAAATAAATATTGTTAAAATAATTTGACAAATTTTTATTAAAAATATAATAAGTAATACGATATAAAATGTGATAAAATGAAATAATTAGGATAAAATGAAATGTGATAGTCCCTTTTTTTTTTTCTGTTGATTTAATTATTATTTTTGATTTATTATAATGTGGTTTAATAGTCAGTCTTATTTGAAAATGTAAAAAACAATAATAAAAAAAAGTGTAGATAAAATGAAATCTGAATCATAAACCATGTAGTATTTATATTCTCTAATTAAAATTTAAAAATAAAAAACATATATTGTCTAATTTTAAAAAATAAAATAAAAAGTATATGGAAGGGTGACAAACACCTCACACGAGAGGGGGAGAGTGGCACTCACACACCAAAAGCAATCTATTTCTCTCTCCTCAAGTGAAAGCCACTCCCATTTCCTCCACTCTCACTTCTCGTCCATTTTTTTTCCTTCCCAGGAAGCATTACTCCTTCCTCATTCCCCCTTCCTTTGCCACATCACCAAACCCACAATCATACCTTCCTCATTTTATAGAAAGGGGTATGACTCACATGAGATTCCTTCCTCCCATTGGAGATGCTCTAACGTGGCCACAAATAAATTCAACTTCCACATTTAATAAATGCTCCCTCTGTAGTCCGTACAAATTTGTGTGGAATCTTCGGCCCGGATGGCAAAAGGACGGGTTTAAATTCGGATCCGCATTAAAATCTGTCTTGCATGGGTTGGATATGAATCTGGTTAGGTGGGTATGAAACTAATCGTAATTTTTGTTAAATTTGTCCCGTCAATACATATTCGAACCCGCTATATATAAATATAGTAATATTTCATATATATGTTTCAATCTATATAAACTTATATGCGTATTAATGTATATATATTTTAAAATGTTTTATATGTAGTTTTTTAGTATAAAATCGTTATATGTTTAATTTAAATTATGTAATATTAAAATAAAGATATTTTATATATTAAAAATAATTTAAAAAAAATTAATAATATGTGGGGCGGTCCTGTTACATGACAGGGCATACCCGTCTCAGACCTCCCATGTTGCCATCTCTAAGTCATACTTTAAGAAAAAGATGTGATGATTAGAGTGTTGAGAAGAAATTTTGTAAATTTTTATATATACTTTCTCCATTCATTAAAAGTGTGTTCAGTTCTATTTTTTTTCCCAAAAAAATATATTCATTCTATTTAAATAGTTAACTTTTAAGTTATTTTTCTACTTTATTAATAAAGTTGATGATTTACCAGTAATAACATTTACTCGTTACCTCACATATCTACTTTAAATTTAAAATATAAATTATTTTTAAAATACGTGTACAAAAAAAGTGAGTACATTTTTTATGAACGGAAGAAGTATAAAGTAAAAATAATAATTGAATTGAGTGTATGATGCAATTTAAAAATAATGACATAAAGTTAAATATGTATATTCGGTGAAGGTGAGATTATGAAAATTTTTTACATTTTAAAATATGTAAATTTTTATGAAACAAATTAAAATGGAAGTATTGAAAATAATACTTAAAAATTTTCCATGAGAATCTTCCGAAAATTGTCCTCTAGAATATGCAATTTAAATTATGCTCATACTTTTATTTACCATCTTTCTCTTTAATCATCATTTAATTAGTTAAATTTTCACACCCATAAACAAAATCATTTTACTCTCAACATTATGGCATGCTTTTATTTACAATTTTGGTCTGACTATATATATTCATATTTATCTGAAAAATTAAGATTGCAGTCGAGACCAAAAAAAAATAGGGTAAAAATGCAGATATTTGTAAATTTGGTGAACAACAGGGTGAATGAATATCACCGAATAAATATGGAATACGATAAATTTACAAGTGCCGGGTCTGTCTTTGCCTGCCCAAACATGATTGTATGTTTAAGAAAATCATTGACTTAGTCAACAATTGCTTTTAAATTAGTAAATACTACTGTCTTTTAATGTTAATTAATGAATATCACCCCAGTATTGAAATCCACTCCGGTCAAACAAGTTTTTTTTTTTTTTATATTCACGTTAACTTTTTTTAAAAAAATATTGGAGTATATATACGGTTTAATATACTCCCTCCATCCATGAAATATAGTGTCATTTGCTTATATTATTTGTTCATCAAATGTGGGTAGGTCTTCTATGGAATTGAGTCCATATAAGAAATTGAATTTTTTGTTACACATTTTAATTGTAAATTTGTAATGACTTATACTTTTTAAAATAATATTTTATGTTATATTGAAGTACACTTTTTAGTAATGTTATATTGTACATTTTAGTTATACAGACGTGCATTTTTCAGTAATATTGTGTTGTACTTTTTAGTTATAATAACTTACACTTTTCATTAAAAAATGTTTTGCACTTTTCAATTATAGCGACTTACACTTTTCAGAAATATTGTGTTGCATTTTTTAGTAATAATGACTTACACTTTTCAACATACACTTTTTAAAATAAAAAAAAATGATTGACTTTTGGTCAACTCTATTCCTTATAAGGAATCGAGTCTATACAAGACCTTGACATCAAATGTAGTCTCATACACTTTATGGAAACTATCACCCTTCAATCCATTACTTAATTACTCAATTTGTCATCAACTTTATTCACAAACAATCACTTTATTCATAATGAACCCCACAATACTCTTACTTTATCTATATTTTCCTTAAAACTTGTGCCCCACTCCAATTGGACTACATTTGGTGAATGGAGGGAGTATAAAATTGGGGAAATTATTGTTAAGGTCATTTCACTAAGAGATTTATCTAATAGGGCATAGGTTTTTTTTTTTTTTTTTTAAATCTATTAGAGTCAAAATGGCACCTAATAAGACATTGTTGCCCTTTACCCATTTAAATAATTTGAAATTAATAAAAATTAATTGGATTTACATCAAATCTTTTGAATGAATGCAGTTCCTGGTTATACGCATATTCCTAAAATTAAACAATTCGAATTAATTGTTAATTATTCAAACAAATAAAGTATTCAAATATTCCTAAAATTAAGCAATTCGAATTAATTGTTAATTATCCAAACAAATAAAGTTAAAAATTCTGAATTTTATGATCCAAAAATAAGCGTGTCATAGAGTATACAATTCCCCATATGTTGAATATGCACATATATATGAAATAGATTATGAATTTTAATATGAACAGTGAAATGAATTTTGGTACGTAGAAATGGGTTATGAAGACATATGTTCATTTCAATATGAAGTTTAAAACGGCATACAAGACTGAATTTTTTGGTATGCATAAAATAACATGAACCAATGTGTACAGAGTGACATGCATATCAATATGCAAAATAGATGTGCACATTTGTAAATGACATATTCTAAAAGCGGTTTGTTGTGATGTAGGGATTTCATACTTAATTCAGTTAATATCACTGAAAAGAATTGTTCAGAATAATAAGACGAAGACATAAAATGATAATGCCTACATCGGTATCCATATTTCATATGGAAATTTCATTTTGATATGAAGTTGTAAGAGTAGTATATGCACCTTTCAGATGCACTGCGAATAACAATTGAATAATAAGTCTATCGAAATTCAAGCTGGAAAAGCTGATTGTAAACCAAACAACATGTGAATAAAAATAAAGGTCGTTTCAATTTTGATGAATTTCCAACAAGTACATACTACAAAAAGAAATACAGTAAGTACATACTAGGGAAAATGTGGGTGTTCATATAAGCAGGCTAGATTGTGTATTTTGTTGGTGCCAGAGGATTGTCAATTCCAAAATCGAAATCGGCAGAAGTTGGTTGAAACTGTTCAAATTAACACTATTCTTTGCAACAGCAATCAATCCCTCATCGCCTATCCTATTAGTTCTCCACCCATCGATATGAAGCTTCCTCCACTTCTTAAGAAGCTCCTTCACAATACCTGGATACAGAAATAATCAAGAATTACAACTTCATTTACAAGACTATCATAACTGAACCAATTAACAATATATACTTTACAAACAGGTCCCTTCTGGATTGTAAATTACGTAATTTAATCTTATGGATTGAACTTTTGGACGTCCCGACGGACTGCAAACACCACGCAACGAACTAAAAGAAAATAAAACAGGGCATTATTTATATTAAATACTGCAAACTTGGATTTTAGTAAAAAGATCATGAACAACAAAATAATACAAACCTACCAATCCTTGGACGGAATTAGAGCCTGTCAAATGGAGTGTGAATCCAACTAGACCAGACCTAAACGTTCGTGTTCGATCAAACTCAAAGATGGGCTTCCCTTCATAACACTGAAAATTTGTAAGCAATCATCAAAGATGTTGGTAGAATTTCACATGATTATCCAATTCAGAAAAACAGTGCTTACTTGAGCAATCCAATCACCAAAAGAGTAAACAATCCCACTAATCACCATTTTCGATAATACAGGGTGTGTTTTAAGGGCTTGTTCATATGCAATTCAATTATGCTCAGGTGCATATCTCAACACCTCATAGAAAGTCCATCCCTATAAATTGAAATCACAAAGCAAAATACATCTCAAAACAGAATTTTGCACTAATTTCACAACTAACTAAACTTGATTCCAATTTTCACTTCTTAAAATGTACAATAACAAGAAAGTTTCAAAAACATAAATACTAGTAATACATTCAATTATTCAACATGAAACTAAAATCCCATCCAAGAAAATCATCAAGAAAATTGAAAGCACTTACATGCCAATAATCCTAATCAATGGTGAGCAATTTGGTGATGGCAAGAGACCCAGCACCAAGAACAATAACAACATTAAGTAATCTATCAGTAGAATTAATATCAAAAACATTATTCTTAATTCCTGAAACTGGGCCATTTTGTTCATAAATCGGCAAACACAGAATCACACTTAATTCAAACCGCAGAGGCAAAGCAAACAGCAGATCAAGAAATTGGAGAAGATTCACCTCGATTTCATCGTCTTCGTCTTTGCCTCCGTAAAACAGATCGGCCACAACTTCGGCCCAGCCACGTCGAGACGTCGAACGGAACAGAAGGGCACCGCTCTAAAATGCGCCGACGTGCGGCCATGGCGAAGCTTCGATTTGGGGGTTAACTCCACTAGGAAAATGAAAGGTCAGACCGGCCACCACGAACCACCAGAAGCATCTCCGCCAGAAACATCACAGCCATGGTGGGGGAAGACCTCCGACGAAGGTTTACAGCGACACAGCGTGGGAGATGGAGTCCACGGCGAACAAATCAGTCATGGCGAAGGGGGCGACGACCGTGGCCATGCAGGGGGCGGCGGGGAGGTCATGGGCAGCGACGACGACGGCAAGGTGGGTGCGGCGGCCAAGGTGGGGAGGGAGCTCGACCGATTGGGGTGGGGGGAGGGATCTAAAGTTTTGTTTTTTTGGGGAATGAATGTGCCCTATAATTTGGGAATTAATTGATAACCATTAATTATGATTTTAAATTTCGAATTACATTTCAAATATATAAATTAAAGGAGTATATGAATATTAAGGGTAAATACGGTTTTTTGACACTAAATTGACCTTATTAGAAAATTTTAAAAGTTGTATGTTTTAGTTGTTTAATAGGCTATAGAAATGACCTTATTAGTTAATAATCTCTATAAAATTAGGTTAGATCTCTTGTATTACACTAGTTTTACAATATAGTACAATTGAAAATGATATAGAGCCCATTGGACACTATTTTTGTGCGACCGTATGCCACGTCAATAAATTATTATTTATATTAAATTTAAACTTAATCTAATGTCAATCTTTTATTTTATTCATATTAAAATTGTAAAATCATTTTTTACAAAATTGACGTGGCAATGCCACAGTGAACACAAAAATAATGCCCACTGATGGGCCCTATATAATTTCCAATAGTATATATATACGGAGTATATTTCTTTTACTTTATATAATTGAGTCAAAATTATTTAATAATTTAAAATTTTCAATATTATCCACACGCAATGAATTGCAATTTATATATATTAAAAAAATAATGTATAAATTCATTAATTTTCAATTTAAAAAGCAAAAGTAAAGTAATAAATTAATTATGATTTCACAAAAACTTATATACAATATTGATCAATTTAAGTTAAAATTTGTGGGTCAAACGTCGGTCAACTTTAATTAAAATATTTTTTTTGCTCTCAAATATTATTTTATTACATGATCAAAACTATGATACTATATAACCAAAACTTTGTCACTGTTTAACATATGAAATGTCATTGTTTAGTCATTTTAAAGTGAACCAACACGCCCACATTTTTTAAACAACAATATTTTATATGTTAAATAATGACAATTCGTATACTAAACGGTGATATTAATTCACCATAAAACTTTCATATAATTTTTTACCATTTTTTAACAAATGAATAAATGATCAATCTTTTTGAATTTTTTTAATTTACTCAAATCAATTTATATATTATCAAGAAAAAAAAGTGTAATACAACATTGAGTTAAAAAAATAAACGTCCAACTATTCAAGCAAGTATTGAACAAAAAAGAGTTAAAAAAATAAACGTCCAACTATTCAAGCAAGTATTGAACAAAAAAGTGTAATACAACATTGAGTTAAAAAAATAAACGTCCACCTAATCCCGAAGATGTGTCACCCCGTATTTGCCTGTACGGATGACACAAAAGAAAGTGAGAAATCAAGACGATACCAAATAAGCGGAGCCACACCAAAACCACTTACAAACCAGCCAAAACATTAAAATTATAAGTATCCAACGAAAAAATAAACTGTGAAAAAAGTCTTGATGATCAATATTAAATAATTATTTGATTATAATAAATATGATGTATTTTTATAAAATTTCAATGATGATGTCCGTATGTCACATATCACATTAAATAAAACTAAGACTTTAGGAACACAATTGTATTTGTACTTATAATTTAATTAACATGGTTTGTATTTTTCAAAAAAAAAAAAAGATATATATTTTTTTTAATTTGCATCGAGTTGTAAAACTTTAATTGTTTAATAATATATTGTTTATAATTTTTCATTCGTCCTAAATTTTGGATCTGGCAATGCTTTCACTCGAGAAAAAAATTAAAGTCGATCCAATTACATAAAGCTTTTGATTGGTTAATTCTGACGACTTTGAATCTTAATAATCCAAAATGATCTCACTGGTTGAATTTTCTTTAAATTAATACATATATCCCATTGATATCTTATTTAATTTGGTGGATACTATGATCCGAGGCCACTAACAATCAAGTGGTTTGTATCGGCTCCACTTCTTCGTAAGAAAGAAATTATGAACCATCATGCCTCTCTGCCTTGCTTGCATAATCACTGCTTAATATTCTAAAATTTTACTAGTATAATTTTTTATTCGATTCAACAATTATTTAAGATGTTATTTAAAAAAAGAAAAAAAAAACAATGACTTTTCTTTTAAAATTTTAAACAATGTTTCGTATTAAACAATTCTCCCTCCATTTCAATTTAGTTTCAACATGCCATGTATACACGTAGTTTTAGACAAGAGTTATTATATTAAAAAAATAGTAAAAGATATAAAAGTATTTTGAATAATAAAATATAATAGTAATAAAATATTGTAAGTAATACAATAATGACAAACATATATTGTAATTTTAAAATGTTTGAAGAGTGTAGTTTAAAGTAAAAATGAAATTTATTATTAAATTAAGAAATAATAAATTTAATTTGAGGAGTTCATTTTTTAAAAAAATGTTAAAATCCAATCCAAGTGTGTGTATAAATTCAATTTCATATAAGTATTTATTTTTAAATGGTTGTCTTCAGGATCTAACATATGTTTTGTTTATATCTTTGTATTTGGTAATGTGTTTCATTCGACCACCATGTACGGGTGGCTACTGGTGCAGCTACGTACGTAGCCCACTTAAATCTTTATTTAATTATAGTTTAATATATATATATTTATTGCAGTAATTTGCTATTTTAATATTTTAATTAGTGAAATTATTGTAAAAGTTATTTCAAAATAAGTTTTTAATTGCATTTTTGGTACTTTTATTAAGGTATCCCACATCGGATAGAGATATGGTCTTGGGTGGGCTTATAAGCATAGACAATCCTCTCACTTAACACCTTGGTTTTAAGTGTAGAGTTAGGCCTTCTAATAACTTTGTAATTATTTTGTAAGTATTTTAATTATAAAACTGATCACAACTTTTTTTACATGTTTGAGACTATTATTAATAAAATGATGATCACTTTAATATTTTTGAAACACATTTGCAATTAATTCATGTAGTAGTATTATATGAATAAATAAATAAATAATGTGTTTGTTGTTCAATAATTTGAATGTTCATTTTCTAAATTATTAATACTTGACACAATGCAACAACAATATATTGTCTCCTAAGTGTACTGTATTAATGTATTTTGCTATAAATATAATATACATAAAATTTTAATTATACACGTATTAATGTTTTGAATCCCCCCATCTTGGATCATGGGTCCGTCCCTAGGTGTATAAGAGAGTTTTGTGAGAAACGAGATATTGTTTTACCTTGGTATTTAAATCATATTGTCTATTAAACTACTCATTTTGTCCCTTTAAAAGTCGTCTATTTACTTTTTTATAAATTGACTAAAAAATATCGTACTATGTAGTGGATTGTTGAGATAGAGAGAAATAGAAAAAAAAAGTAGATAAAAATAAAAATTGAAAACTGTAGAAGGAGATAGTAGATGTTGAAAAAAAAAAGAATAATTTTCGATAGAACGTTCAAAATAACAAAATTAGTAACTTTCGAAGTGACATAAAAAAATATACTTGAATTGAGAAAATCTATTAGTTCAAGGGAAATGTAATAGAGTTGGGGGCTTCACTAGTCCATTGACATAACAGTTCCATCCCGAAACTAGAATCATTACCGTCTATTTTTTTGGTTCTAACCGGAATATCATAACCATTTCAACATGACGAACTCAAGACGGTGCGATTGATAGATAATTTTAAAATATGTATTCATAAATATTATTTTATAATTAAGTTAAATATGTAAATAAATAAAATATTTATAAATAAGTAAAACATATGCAAATAAATGAAATATATGTATACATGTTTTAAGATAGCAGCAAGTAAATATGTGAGCTAGGAGAACTAAAATAAAGTGTATAACAAAATTTACTTGCTATCTTAAATCTATTTTTTCCCTTTATTTGTGTTTTAAAAAATCAATATTTAGGTTTTAAAATTTTAAACTAATTATAGTTTGGGATTTTGAAAATTACAACTACAAACTCTATAAATTTTACTGTAATAATTCCCCAGCGCACTTCCCCTTTCCCTTCTCATGTTCTCCTGTTCCATTCACTTCTCTATAATTGATACACTTTTAATGGAGTTTTTAGGTAGTAATAAAATACATAAATTGGTTGAATTAAGTCTCAAAAGTGTAATTATGTGAATGTCATGGGAGTAGAGTTTATAAACATTCATGGGACAAAAATAGTATTTTAAATCAACAATAATAAATAAGAGTTGTACTCTTGTGTACCAGTTACATGTATGTAACTACTATATCCAATCCAATATATGTAACTACTATATCCAATCCAATAACCCATTACAAATAACACATGACTCATTTACTATATCCAATCCAATAACACATGACCCATTAATTTACTATATCAATTTAACACATACATTTTTTCATGGGCCTTTATTTTACTTCAATTAATTTTTTTTTTTAATTTTATCATTAAAAAATAATACTCCATTAATTTTTTAAAATTTTATTTTTTTATTTTACTCAATTGATATTTATATTTATCTTTTTAATATTATTTTTTAAATTTATTTTTCTTCCTGTTTATCATTTGTGTTTCAAATGATAATTTTTTTAACGTACTTTCTTTTTATATCATAAATAATTATTCTAAAATTTTAAAGTCTAATAAGAAAATTTTAAAAATAATATTAATTATTTTTTTAAGTATTAAATAGTATAATAATAATTTGTTTTAAAAAATAAAACTCCCACCTCTCTTAGGCAAGTGTTCAATTTTATTGGTACTATTTTACTTTAATTAATTGGTGTATAATTTTCACCTTAATTATTTTTTTCATTTGAACTTTCATTTTTTAATCACTTTATTTTAATTTTTTATGAATATAATTTTTAGTTTATAAGTGTTGATAAGTATTATGATATATTATTAGTTAATATGCAGTACGTACATATTAGTTCATATACAATAGTATAATATTAGTTTATATTGGTACATGTTTTAATTTTTTCGAGTTTTGAGTTCACATACTTTATGATAATAATTCAAATATAGTATAGTATTAGTTCAGATATTGTATAGTATTAGTTCACATACTCTATGGTACTAGTTCAAATATAGTATAGTATAAATTCAAATATTGTATAGTATTAGTTCATATATTAAATACTCCGTAATATTTTTATACCCACATTAATCTCTAGTACTATACAATATATTAACTAGTACTATACCATAGGCGTACTAATACTATATCGTATTTAAACTAATATTTATATTTAACAAAAAATACATAACTTAACACATTTATAATTCCAGGCATACCATGCAAATTAATACATCAATATTAAAAAAATAATATTAACTAACTAGTAAGAAGAATAAAAGTGAGAATGAATCACACTGAACACACAATTCAATTAATAGATACGATCACACTCAATAAACATATGAATGCATCAACATGACGATGACCCCAAATAAAATAATAAAGCTGATGCAATATTATGCTGGTTTCTTCCCCAATTCTCAACTCATTTAAGTTTCTAAATATAAATTTTATTTTTCAATTAGATTATATTATTAATTAGTTTTAAAAAAATAATCTACAACCTTAAAAAACTTGTAACGAACTAGATATCATTTTAGAAATAATGAAGACATAACAAAATAATCACAGTTATTATAAATCAGATTAAACCTAGAAAGTGAGCATGTCATATTCATATATTTATAAAAAACTAAACTAAAAAAAATTGATTTTTTTTAGTTTAGTTTTTTTTTTCAATTTTTTTTTGTATTTTTTTCCTAAATTTGGTCATTTTTTAAAAAAAAAAACTAGAAATTTTATTTTTGAGTTTCATATTTTTTTAATATTAGTTATGTTTTTATATTTATTTTTTAAAAGTTAAAAAAATAGAATAATATTTGACTTCGTGGTGATTCATTGGTGAATCGATAGTAGGTGTACAATTATAATTTTAATGAGTTGTATTTTAATTTAATTGATAAAATGGTAATATAGTATTTTACATGTATTTTTCTTTTAAAAAAATTGGAAGTGAAATTAATAAAAAAGAAGGTAAATAACTAATAACTAAAAAATTGGATTTAGTTACATGTATGTAACTTGTACACATAAGTGCCTAAAAGAAAAAGAAGGGGGAGGAAGTGTGGATTTATTAAAAAAGAAGGGTAAATAGCCAGTTACATGTAACTGGTACACATAAGCAATTACCAATAAATAAATACAACTTAATTCACTTTACACATTAATAAATAAAGTTAATTTCAATACATACCCAAAGCCAAAACAAACCCACACCTTAATAATTTTCAAAACCTCCTAGAGTTCAAAATAAAAATTTAAACGTCACTTCAAACATCACGGTACAATTCTAAATTTGCATGGCCAAGTAAAATCCTTATAAATATGTGTTAATAGGAGTAGTAAATTAGAAATTTATTATTTCAAAAAGGTAAAGTCTAGTATGCACTCGAGTGCATGTTATGCACCCTAGTCCATGTTGCACTTTTCAGTTTTACTTACTTACACTTTTTGGTAAATGGTGTTGCATTTTTCAATTATTACTAAAAATATTATTATACAGTTTAATAATTGAAAAATGCAACACCATTTACCAAAAAGTGTAAGTCAGTAAAATTGAAAAGTGCAACATAGACTAAGGTGCATAACATGCACTCGAGTCCATAGCAGACCAACCCTTTTTTAGTACAAGCACATTCTTAACAAAGTACTTACTCGTGATAAATTAAGTCGGTCCTTCAGAAAAGCCTGTTCCTCCTCCAAAGATGAACATTCTTTCTCTAAAATCTCCACATCCTCATCTTTCATATGACCTATTTCTAGAGTAACATTATTGAAACAATGTTGACATATGACTTGCCTTAGTAATAATTGGTGCTTATGCTGGAAAAGAGTTGTGATAATCGGTTGGCAGTATTCAACTGTAGTAATAGGAGCCACGGCTGACCCGTGAAAAAGTTCGAAAATTTTATTTTAGAGTCAAATCAGTTGTGTCCTTGACGTGGCTGTTTGGATCTTTGGATCTTCAGTCAGAACAGTGAACATGACACTGAGATCAACACCAACAACATTAATTCATCACATGAAGGACCTTCCCATATCAAACCAAATGAATTTGTAGCAGCTTCTCTCCACCTCCAATTATATTTTCTTCAATGAATGTCATTACAAGTGGAATAATGTCTTGCCTAGCTCTCTTTTGGCAACCACAAGTTCCTCCGGCCATTGCAAGATTCCAAGCACCATCAAACTGATCTTCGACTTAACAAGTGTCTTCAACAACAATGGTACAAATACAAGAAGTGCCTTCTTGATAAAGTTATTGATAACCACATATTCAGAATTATCACACATTGAACTCCAAAATTCAATTGCCATTTCTCATAATATATTGATCCAATTGAGACCAAACACTTAAATGCGGCTAACCGAATTTTAACCTCACGTGAGAGCGTGGCCTCACATACAACTCCGATTATATCAAGTTCCATATATTTGGAAAATTTTTTCGGGTTAAAGGCAAATTCAAAAGCATTATACAAAGCACATGTGGCAGGAAGACGGACTTCTGTATTACCTTCATTAGCACTTACGCCTTGAACCACGGCTGTAAGTACCCTGTTTTTATGATCATCTTCTGGAATTCTGGAACAGCATCTTCACACAAGTATCCCAGTGTTTCAAGGGTAGCTTAGGTGGAATCTGGTGAATTTCTTACAAGAGAGAACCTACGAGCTCAGGCCATCCCACCCTAGAAACTACTTGTGATGCGATTGACCTAACATCAAACACAGTAGATGAGAGTTTCTGTAACAACAATGCCTTGATCTTCGTCTTCACATAAACTCCCACTAATGACCATTTTTGCACGATCTCAAACTCTCTGTAATACAATGAATTTTTAAGAATCAATCCTGCTAATTTATTGTTGCCAACAGGCTTCTCCTCATTGGAAAGTTCTGTGGATAGTGATAACAAGAAACTAGTAAGATCATACTCCTCAAACTATTTCAACTTTTCTTATGCATCCTTCCTTACTCTTGAATCAATGGATTGTGTACTTAGAAGAAAATTAGTCACTTCCATGGCCATACAAATTTTAGAAACACTATTGAAAGAGAAATGTCATTACAAAAATCATAAAGAAGACTAGACATTAGACATACTTTTAAACATAAATGACATAATAAATCAACAAATAAGTCACAAGTTTAATATTGTTCCCCACAAACACAACATTACATTCTGTCATCATGTATCAAATGCAAAACAACATTCACAATGAGAACACTATAGAAAATTCTATCACCATATGTTTACTCTTATAACATTCTATTGGTATAATTAGTAACTCAAACTACATTACAACTAATGCATTGAAATTATAAAGAGACCAAATACCACAACTAACATCCTGTAGAATAAACCCCAAGGAGTTGGCCTAGTGGTGTAGACTTGGGACTTATGAGTATGCTCCTCTCTAGGTCCCGTAAGTGGACGGTGGGATTGGTCCCCCCGGGATTAGTCGATCAAGGATCGGATACCCGAGACTTAAAAAAAAAAAAACATCCTGTAGAATAAATTTAACTCAATAGAATTGTTATCAGGAATCCACTTTTTCAACATTTATACAATCTACTATCTTTAAATATCCTCATCTAAAAAAATATAAAAAAAATTACAGAAATGGAAAGCAGACACCTAATAGGCCCAACCCAACCAACTATAAATTTAAACACACCTCAATAAAATTTACTCCGTAACATTTAATTTACATGTAATTTAAGTCATTCTACTGAAATTTACCTACTTGTAAGTATTTCTTTTCATAGGAGCACCAGACTTTCGACCATCACTTAATTATTTTCATTTTTGAATACATTTGTTTTTAATTTTTGCAAACATGACATTAAAGTTATGTTTATTTAAAAATGACATATTATATGAGTATATATATGATGTTAAATAGGCCGACATGTTAAGCTTAAAAGACTTACGAAAAAATTTGAGTTCGGCCTATTTAGTTAAATAGACTTCTAAAAAAGCTTGAGCCCGATTTATTTATTAAACGAGCTGAGCCGAGCCAAGCTTTAATAGGCCAAGCCTTAGGCCCCTGTCGGGTAACTTGACTCATTCCCACCCCTAGGCCTGAGACACCAATATCTCCCTATCCTATAATAGTTTTGTCACATCCCAAAAATAGGGCCTAGAAGAAATCACCATATGTTTACCTTTTGACTGTCAACTAGACTAATTAAAAGAAAACTTGGCGGAAGCGACATAAATCAAACACATTTTCCTCAATAAAATTCTGCTTAGACCATTACTTTAAAATAAAAGGAGAATATTTGCTACTGATAAAAGACAATTTATCTTAAAAGAACTAAATTCAACCATAATGTAAAACGGTTCAATAAATCACTTGAACAATAAAAAAAAATGAAATAGTTTTCCTAACACTAAATTAAATGAACATTAAATATGACCATGTTGAGTTCATTAAATCGCATATTAAGTTACTAGTCTCCACCGCCTCGCCACCACGTCCAAGCCTCCTTAATCTGAAATATTTAAATTCATGAAGGGTGAGCAACACAACTAGCTCAGTGGGGACCTGCTTGTCAATGTTAAATACAAATCATGCAAAATATCATCGAATACTACAACACACTGTAAATTTAGCAATGACCCACAAGTGATCCGAGCTACTATAGAAACTGTTGAACATATCATATCATATAACTGTAGCTGTTGACTGTTGACTATGGAATGTCGCATTTAGACAATAACAATTCACATTCAATGCATTTAATAAAGACAAACATAAATAGAAATCCCCACCTCAAATGCCGCTAGAAAAATATGCAATGAAATCCTATTACTGATGTGTCTCGTTTTTGCTTTGAAGAAATTGGATCGGACCGACGTATTTACTGGTGTAGAGAAAACTCAACTCAAATTTATGGTGAAGAAATATTTTATGTGCCTCAATTGGAGAGAATGCCGTGTACAATGTGAAACAGACTTGACATATATAATTAGTTGAGAAAAATCAGTGATTATGGGCTGTAAATTACGGATTTGATGCTTTGAGTATTTAAATTTTGGTCTCTAACTAAACAATCTCGAGAAAAAATCAGGGAAATAATTTAATAGGATATCATATGTTTTAAATTTCTGTTTACATATTTATATAAGGAAAATATAGATATATATATATATATATATATCTTAATTTATTTATAAAATAAGATCTTACTTTTTTATTTATAACTTTCAGAATTTTATGGGTGTTACATTCTACACCCCTTAAATAAAATTTCGTCCTCGAAATTAAGTAATTATTCATTACCTTGCTTCAGAGTAAATTTTCGTGCCTTTCCTTATAATCATACACAATTTAATCTCGTGTATCTAATCATATACTATCGTATATATGCAAATCATCTCTACTATTGTTCATATACTATCTCATGAGTTCATTATGCATACTATTTAATGAGCACATGCATTTCTAATGTTTAAGGGAAATGACTTTTGAAAACATAGAGCATCCACATGGATTGTGAACATGTCATACTATTGGATTATCATACTATTGAATTATAACATACATACCTTTTGATGGAGCCGGCGTAGTAGCGTAGAGGTGGAGGTAGTAGTCAATACTTATGTTTTATAAAAAGTTTGACTCAAATATTAATAAATACCATTTCAATAATATTAAATTGAAAACATTATTTTGACAAGTCTACAGAAACGCAGACCTGCTCTGATACCACTCTGTCACATCCCAAAAATAGGGCCTAGAAGAAATCACCATATGTTTACCTTTTGACTGTCAACTAGACTAATTAAAAGAAAACTTGGCGGAAGCGACATAAATCAAACACATTTTCCTCAATAAAATTTTGCTTAGACCATTACTTTAAAATAAAAGGAGAATATTTGCTACTGATAAAAGACAATTTATCTTAAAAGAACTAAATTCAACCATAATGTAAAACGGTTCAATAAATCACTTGAACAATAAAAAAAAATGAAATAGTTTTCCTAACACTAAATTAAATGAACATTAAATATGACCATGTTGAGTTCATTAAATCGCATATTAAGTTACTAGTCTCCACCGCCTCGCCACCACGTCCAAGCCTCCTTAATCTGAAATATTTAAATTCATGAAGGGTGAGCAACACAACTAGCTCAGTGGGGACTGCTTGTCAATGTTAAATACAAATCATGCAAAATATCATCGAATACTTACTACAACACACTGTAAATTAGCAAGGACCCACAAGTGATCCGAGCTACTATAGAAACTATTGAACATATCATATCATATAACTGTAGCTGTTGACTGTTGACTATGGAATGTCGCATTTAGACAATAACAATTCACATTCAATGCATTTAATAAAGACAAACATAAATAGAAATCCCCACCTCAAATGCCGCTAGAAAAATATGCAATGAAATCCTATTACTGATGTGTCTCGTTTTTGCTTTGAAGAAATTGGATCAGACCGACGTATTTACTGGTGTAGAGAAAACTCAACTCAAATTTATGGTGAAGAAATATTTTATGTGCCTCAATTGGAGAGAATGCCGTGTACAATGTGAAACAAACTTGACATATATAATTAGTTGAGAAAAATCAGTGATTATGGGCTGTAAATTACGAATTTGATGCTTTGAGTATTTAAATTTTGGTCTCTAACCAAACAATCTCGAGAAAAAATCAGGAAAATAATTTAATAGGATATTATATGTTTTAAATTTCTGTTTACATATTTATATAAGGAAAATATATATAGCAATACATATATTTATATGTGCGTGTATATACATACTATTATATCACTATATTAAGATGATATCTTAAGCAAAATATATATATATATATATATATATATCTTAATTTATTTATAAAATAAGATCTTACTTTTTTTTTTTTATAACTTTCAGAATTTTATGGGTGTTACAAGTTTGCATTTATACGTGGACACATATTAAAAAAATGTAATAATTAATAGAATTTTAAGGAAATTTTATAAATTTTATGTATAAAGTAAAAAAATGATCTTTCGTGTGTATGTATGAGCCCAAAAGTAATACTCTCTCTCCATCTAATTTCATTATTCTTACTTTTCTTATTTGGTTGTTCAATTTCATTGTTCTCAATTTTCTTTTTTAAAAATAATATTTTTCACACTACTTTATCACCACCCTCTAATCATCACTTGTTTACTCAAATTGTCATCACTTTGTTAATAAACAATAAATTTATTTACAAATGAACAATATCCAGGGGTGGCCCCGAGGCAGGGCGGTAGGGGCGACTTCCCTGGGCCCCAAAATTTCGAGGGCCTACTTTTTTATATATAAAAATGGGTTTGACGAAAGATGTGTGACACATTTTATAGTGTGATAGATAAAAGATGTGTGAAACCAACGAACCATTTGTCATTGGTTCAAGTCAGTGACGAACCCAGAAATTCAAGACTGGGGGGTTCGATTTACAAAATTATTTTATTACGGAGTATAAAATTTTCAATATATCTCATTTAATTAATTGTTATATTTTGAAGGGAATAAATTTTGATTGTTCCGCCTCGTACTAAGCGAAATGATGTTAAAATTTAACTTGAAACCATGTAGAGACATTCGTTACTAGTATTAGATAATGTAGAGCTTAAATTATACTCCCCCGTCTCGTGATGTCTTGTTTCACCAGCTCACTTTTAAGAAAAATGAATTTAGTGGAGGTGTGAGGTCAAATAAAGGAGGAGTATTTTGGACGATTTAGTGAGGTGTGAAATAGAATTTAGTGAGGTGTAAAGGAAAATGTGGATAAAAAATGAATATTAATTTTTAAAATAAAATAATGTAGTGATCAAGGTATTAATTTTGTGAATTATTTTTGTAGTAGGAGTGTGCAAGTAATCTTAAAACGTTTTAATAAAAAAAACATAAATAATTACGGAACAAAAAATATAAAAAAAATAGTGGGGGGCCCAGCGGGTGGGTCCGTCACTGGCTCAAGTTGGCCTGGTTCAGCCGGCTCTGACTCTTCAGAGATCGCAAGTGTGGTCCTTCACAAACGATGGTCAGATATGTTGGATGACACTGAATGATGTGTTATCATTTATATTTAGAGGAGTGTACTTTTTTCCTTGACCTCAGGTTTTGTCCTGAAGTAGGATTTTTACAGGCAAGGTTTTAACGGCACTCCAGCCTCTAGCTTGATCTGTGAGCTTATGGTTTTAGGTTCTCTTTTTTTTATACATCATACCTTTTATTGTCATACGTGCACATTTCGTGTAAATTTTGTGCATGTTATGTATATGCATGTTTCATGCACGATCTATATTTACATATTTCATACTTATTTTAAGAGTTTTTTTTACCCTTATGTGCTTTTTACACTTCTCTGTTTTACATTGTAGTGCTAACTTTTTCAAAGTTACTATTAGGTGCAAAATGAGTGGTAAAAATACTTTTTATACCCTCTATAAAAAGTAATTTTTCTCCCTCACCCATCTTCATTATGAAAAAATTCATTTAATCTCAAAATGCTAGAAGAAAGGGTCATTTTTTCTTGTTCGTCCCACGCCTACAAAATCTCAGGACCGGCTCTAACGTGTGTGGACTTTGATTCATATTATTTCAAGATTATTTCTACCCATTCACTCTCATTATGGGACAAATTAAGATTTAATTGCATAACTTCTGGCCCTCTAGCTCTCAGCATTACTGACCTGCATTTATTTATACACACAAATTACAAAATCAACTGATTTTAGGATAATTCTTTGTTTCTTGCATGATTTGTAACATTTTCAAGAGTCATATAGTAAGTATAATGCAAGAATGTGAAAATTAGCCTATGCACTCCAGTTAGTTTGAACCAATAGTATTTTTTGAAGCAAAGAACCAGCTAACATCCCAAGCCAGATTCCTCTCACTCCTTGACCAAATTTATAACCGAGCAATGCGACTAAAGGAAGATCGAACGCATAGTAACTACCGATGTTTATCAATGCACCCAACACTTGCCACCCCTGCAATAATAGTTGGGACAAATTCTTCATTTGGTTCCTTCATATGAGTTTTCTAAGTTTTGAGACGAAACTAGAATAGTTACATACTGGTTGAATACTATTGAGGAGCATCGTTGTTGCTAAGAAATATCCGAGTTTGGATGTTTCTTTTATGACTTCCTCGTTGCCAGAAACAATCTTGGGAATATTTTTTTAGTTGCAATGATTGCTACTGTGAATATTATTAAGCCGAAGATTGTTGATGTAAAGAAAGTAATTAAGACGGAGAACTTTGCAGCTTTCAGATTATTAACCCCAGTTCATTGGAAACACGAATGCTGCAAATTTACAGCATGAAATCATTGCAATTTCTATAACAACATGGTCTAAATTATTTTTAAAAAACATATTGTATTATAACCTGATAGCAGCATTGAAATCGTAAGTGATCATCAATGCCCAGATTTCCAGATTTATGTTGTTATACCAATCAAATAGATGTAATAAGAAAACATTAATTGAACTAAAAGTTGCCAAAGAAGAACGAAGAAAAATGAACCAAATAGATATAGTATCCACCGCGATTTTTGGGTTCTTCAACCATCCGATCAAAAGGATCACGAGAGTAAAATACCACATCTCCAAGCTGCAACCAAAGACGGCTCGTTTATTTATACATAACATTGATGACTATTTCAAGAGATGTCCAAAACTTACCGCAACACTTAAGTTGATGCAAGTTGCAGAGGTGGCTCTGAGGCAGGGCGGTAGGGGGGACCGCCTTGGACCCAAAATTTTGAGGGCCTACTTTTTTATATATATAAATGGGTTTGAAGAAAGATGTGTGACACATTTTATAGTGTGATGAAACATGTGTGACAATTTTTTTTTTCTTGTAGTGAATTTATACAAATGTCATGTGCACATTTTGTGCGCGATCCGTACGTGCACATTTTGTGCATGATCCGTATGTGCACATTTTGTGCACATTTGCATTGGCTAAGGACACACCGGATCACATCGTTGAGCATTATGCTCCCCTTCGATCTCCCATCAGGGGAAGGTGTAAACCAGATTATGGATCACTTAAAGAAACAACCAACTAACCCTTTGTCATTGGTTTAAGAAGACCCGGTTCAGCCGGCTCTGGCTCTTCAAAGTTCGTGAGTGTGGTCCTTCACAAACGATGGTCAGATATGTTAGATGACACAGAATGATGTGTTATCATGAAATATTTTTAACATGCTTACAACTTGCTTTATTATTCTTTATTTATTTTAGACATTGATATTTAGAGGAGTGTACCTTTTTCCTTGACCTCAGGTTTTGTCTCTAAGTAGGGTTTTTTCAGGCAAAGTTTTAGCGACACTCCGACCACTAGCTCAATCTGTGAGCTTATGGTTCTAGTTTCTACTTTTCTTTTATACATCATATCTTTTATTGTCGTACGTTCACATTTCGTGTAAATTTAGTGCATGTTATGTATATGCATGTTTCATGCACAGTCTATATTTAGATATATCATACTTATTTTAAGATTTTTTTTTTTTACCCTTAGGTGCTTCTTACACCTCTTTTTTTTATATTCTAGTGCTAACTTTTTCAAAGTTACTATTAGGTGTGAAATAGGTGGTAAAAATATTTTTTATATCCTCTATAAAAGGTAATTTTCCTCCCTCACCCATCTCCATTATGCAAAAATTCATTTAATCTCAAAATGTTAGAAGAAGGACCCATTTTTCTTGTTCACTCCATACCTACAAAATCTCATGACCGATTTTGACAATATCGTATCACACCTTTAACATATTTACTTTATACATAAACTAATCAATATTCATTAAAATTTGTGCCTAGAAAAATTGACATAATGAATTTGAATGGAGAAAGTAACATTTTGTATAAATTAAAATTGTGAATACTATAAAGGAGAAATTTATAAATGATTTTTTCACTTTAACGTGTAAAAAGTGGTGACCACACAATGGTATTTTGTAGAAATAAATTTATGTTGATTAAATGAATAACAAGTGTAATTAAGAGATGAGCATACAGTATAATAGATCCGCCGCACTTGAAAATGATCACAGTTGAAGAAAGAAGCATTAATTAATCAACTACAATTTATTAACAATTTTCCAACTAATAATGGATGGGTGTGCTTAATTTTAAGAGATTATCATTAAATAGGTGCTAATTAATTAAATAATTGGCTAAAAACAAGTACCTACTAATCAATCATGGTGGGGAGCGTCATCAATCCAAAAATAAGCTTAGTATGAAGTAGCTAGCTAGGCTATAAAAATAGGAAGAACAATATAATGTTTGGAAATTATATTGGGACGTTTGTAATTAAGCAAGTCATGTTAATTAGCTTAATCTATTCATTTTTTAAGCGAATAATACGACTCACAGACTACCTAGCTAGTTCTTACTCCTCATGAATGGATACACCCTTCAATTTTTACGTATGACTACCCTCGTGCATGTTATTGCAGATGATGAATAAAATTTGAAGTCGGATCATCGAAAATAAAATGTGAGCCTTTAGCTTGACCCCGGAGCCAATGAGCCTAATAGGACTTTAACCTAGTTTGACCCATAACCTTATGAGAATATGAATCGGTCCAACCTAATCTAAGAATTACAATAATATTGTTGTTGCAAATTAGTCTCTTTGTGACCTGATTTGACATTTCTAAAATTGGATCAAATTTTAAAAAATGGGAGTATTGTTTTTGTTAACGTGGTCCCCCGTCAGCAAGCTTCGTCAGATTCGGGCACAAAGGAGAATGTCTTCAAGACTAGTTTATAACAACATTTATAGTTTAAAATTTATTTGTAATGATCTAAATATTTAAATTAAATTGCAAATAAGTATAAGGTGATAATTAAATAAGTATTTGGGGTCTCATGTTAGTTGGCTATTCACTCGTTTTTTTTCTTTAATACATATTTTCTCTATACGTCGTTTGTTTTTATACTCGTAATGTTTATGTGAGAATATGTATGAGATCACCGTTAATGAGGTGATTGGGAAAATCCAATATATATAGTCAAGGTACAAGAGATTTATAAGGAAATAATAACAAACAAATAAAAGGAAATATTTACAAGATATGTTAAACAATAATTTAAATATTTATTTCCTATTATCCCCCTCAAGCCCCCCTCAAGCGATGCAGTGGGTGAATGGTCACGCAAAGCTTGGAACGAAGTAACTCAAAGCTGGGGCGAGGAAGACTCTTCGTGAAGATGTCGGCAACCTGGAGCTCGGAGGGAACAAACTAAGTCGCGAGGCGACCAGACGAGATAAGTTCACGAACAAAGTGGCAATCAATATCATTGTGTTTTGCTCGCTTATGCGCAACAGGATTTTGAGAGAGAAAGATAGCACTTTTTTTTGTCACAGAGAAGAAGAGGGCGACCAGGGGGCAAGGCACCCAATTCGCGAAGAAGCTGGGTGACCTAAATGATCTCTTGAGCAGTGTTGGCCATGGCACGATATTCAAATTTACAGCTGGATCGAGAGACGGTGGCTGTTTTTTTAGCACTCCAAGAAACCAAATTATCACCTAAGAAGATGGAATACCCATACGTAGAGCGGCGTGTCACAACACACCAAGCTCAATCAGCATCCGAGTAGCCGATAAGAGAGGGACCAGAACCACGAATGAAAGTGAGACCGAAATTGATGGTACCTTTAACATAGCGAAGAATACGCTTGACAGCGGCGAAGTGATCCACTGTGGGAGAGTGAAGAAACTGGCTGACGTGGTTGACAGCATAGGAAAGATCCGGGCGAGTGATGGTGAGATACTGTCGGGCGCCGACCAGAGACCGATATAGAGTGGGGTCATGGAAGGGCGCACCTGTGCTGAAAAGCGAGGAACCAGCGACCAGAGGGGTAGAGACTGGCTTGGATTCTAGGAGGTCGGCCCGAGCGAGGATGTCAAGGGCGTACTTGGCCTGACCGAGAAACAAAGTGTTTGAGGAACCAGACACCTCAAGGCCGAGGAAGTAATTAAGCTCGTCCAAATATTTGACCCGAAACTCTGCATGAACGCGAGCAATGAAATGCTTAAGGAAGGCAGGGTCATTGCTCGTCACAATGATGTCATCCACATAGAGAAGAAGATATAGAGTGACCCCCTTGCGAGTGAAGTAGAACAGAGAGGTATCAGCCCGGCTGAAGTGAAAACCAAGAAAGGCGAGGAAGGAACTAAACCGAACAAACCACGCTTGAGGTGCCTGACGGAGCCCATAGAGAGCCTTCTTGAGTCGACAAACATGATCCGGAAAACGAGGATCAATAAAACCCGGAGGCTGAGACATAAAAACAGGTTTGGTCAGAACACCGTGCAAGAAGGCATTGTTGACATCCAATTGATGTAGGGGCCAGCCATTTCGAACAACGAGAGAGAGCAAAATGCGAACTGTGGCGACCTTGACGACCGGGCTGAAAGTGTAGGAAAAATCAAAACTAGGAATCTGAGAGAAACCCTGGGCGACCAGGCGAGCCTTGTAGCGATCAACTGAACCATCACTGTGAAATTTTGTCCGAAAAACCCATTTGGAACCAACAATGTTCGTGCTCGGCGGCCGAGGAACCAGATCCCAAGTTTGGTTCGCGTGGAGAGCATCAAGCTCTGAACGCATGGTCGTCGTCCAATGAGAAAGCTTCAAAGCGGACTTGAACCCCTTTGGTTCACCGGAGACAGCGAGAGCAAATAACAAGCCTATGGTCGCAATGTCAGCCACATAACGAGGTTTGAAGATGCCAGACCGAGCCCGAGTAACCATCGGATGGGTGGATCAGAGAGTGGAGGGCAGGTCGGTACGCTGGTGCTCGACAGGAGGCAAGGCTAGACGAGTATGAGGTCGCTCGGTAGGTGGGACCTCGAGTGGACGAGGAGGCATTTGACGAGGAGTCAGATCTGAAATAGCCTCGGAGGGGTGCGGGCAGAGCGAGCAAGGCTCAGTGCGAGCAGGAGTAGGGCGAGCAACAGGTGCATGACAAGGAACTGGCCCGGGAGCACGAGAATCCGGAACCAAAAATGTCGTATAATCAAGAGACCGAGAATCTTCAGAGGAGCCTTTGTCGGAGAAAGGGAATGATGACTCATCAAACTGAGCATGTCGAGTAGTGTAGAAGCGGGAAGCGATCGGATCATATCACCAAAACCCTTTATGAGATGAACTGTAACCCAAGAAAATGCATGGAACACTACAAGGAGCCAACTTGTGAGCAGAGTAATCCCGAATGTACGAAAAGACACGACAACCAAAGGTTCTGAAATTGCCATAAATAAGAAGTGTATGAAAGAGCAATTCATACGGAGCAATTCAAGCGGTTGATAATGTAAGCTGTGGTGGCAAATGCATCAACCCAAAAAAGAGAGGGAACACTGGAATGAAGCATGAGAGACAATTTAGTTTCAATGTCTATGTTTACACTCCGCACGACCATTCTGCTGAGGAGTGTAGGGACATGACAATCTATGGTGAATACCTTTAGTGGAAAAGAAATCCCGAACTCTGCTGTTAACAAATTTTGTACCACCATCACTCTAAAATGCTTTCATAGAGACACAGAACTAATTACACACAAAGGTATGGAAGCTGACCAAACCACCAAAAAAATCGGACTTAGCAAGCAAAGGGTACAACTACGTGAAGCGAGAAAAGTCATCAACAAAGATAACATAATAGTGATAACCATCATTAGAACACATCGGGGCAGGCCCCCATAAATCACAACGAATAAGATCCAAAACACGGGATGCTCGCTTATTATTCAAAGTAAAAGACAAATGTTTGCTCTTTGCCAACTGACAAGGAGTACACAGAGAAGGTTTAGGCAAAGCAGAAGTAACATCCAAGTGACTCAAACGTTTCAACAAATTAACAACTTAAATAGAAGTATGTCATAATCTATGGTGCCAAAGCTCAAACGAAGCTCGCCGAGCAGCAGTGTGCAAAGCGGCGACTAGGGCTGGGCGACCATGCTCCAGAATGTAAAGACCGCGACTACGCCTACCGCGAGCCATAGGTTCCTTGGTTACTCGGTTCTGAACTACAAATGAACGATCAGAGAAAATAACATTGATAGGATAATCGGAAGTCAGTTTGCTTATGGATAATAAATTTTTAGTGAGATGGGGAACAACCAGAACATCCAATAAGCGAAATTTATCATGAGCACGATAAGAACCAGTGTGAGTAATGGGGATAGAATTACCGTTCGCAACAATAACATAATCATTACCATTATAAGGAGTGAGATCATCCATAGCAGTGGAATCCGGAGTTATGTGGGCAGAAGCACCGGTGTCGAGAAACCAATCTGAACCGAAAGAAGGAGCAACCGAGCACTATGACTCGAAGGCCTAAGCGAGGTTGACAGATGGCTAAGGCGAGCGAGTATACCTCTCGGTACAACGACTAACATAGTGGCCCGATTGGCGACAAATCTGGCATGTAGGAGTAAAAGACAGTTTGCCCCGATTGCCTTGCTGGGCAGAGAAAGGGCGACAACCGGAGTTAGCAGGTGGGCGACCACCGTGACCAGTGGGGCGAGCATGAGAGAAAGATCAGGGCTGCGAGGAGCCAGAGCGCCGATCACAGGCAAAGGCAGGAACAAAGGCGGCTGGGGCGTCCATGGAACGATGCATAAGGTCAAAACTGACAACCTGATGAACTAGATCGCGAAAGGGAGGCATCGGGTTATGGACATGCGGGGGTCAGAAAACCCAAGAAACTGAGGACCGAGGCCGTTCAAGAACTAATGACTTTTATCAACGACATCAACAGGGCGACCAATAGAAGCCAGCTGGTCACAGAGAAGCCGAAACTTCTTGTTGTATTCATCAACCGATGAGGTTCCACGATGGAGGTTGAACCATTCACCACGTAACTGGTTGAGGCGAGAGGCAGAGGAATGGCTGAAGGCCTCCTCAATGGCTGTCTAGATGGATCGAGACAAGGTGAGGCCGATGACTTCGGCCATGGTGTCTTCAGAGATAGAAGAGAGAATAAGGCTCAGAATCTTCTGATCCAATGCAAACCAGGCAGTATAGTCCGGTTTTGGGATATCCTTGCCATCGGACTTGACGGTTTTGGGCGGTGCCGGGCAAGAACCGTCAACGTGAGAGAACAGATCGTGGCTGGTGAGAACAGGAACGATCTGATTACGCCAACCAAGATAGTTGGACGCGGATAGCTTCACGGTAAGTATGTGCACGAGAGTGTTAAGGGGAAGAGAGGAGAGGTAGAGTCTGCCATGGCGCCGGGTAGGGAGAAACGGGCGACGGCGGTGAGAATAGAGGAAGAGGAAGAGGAAGAATTTAGCGTGAGGGCTTAGGTGAGTTTGATTGATATCATGTGAGAATAGGTATGAGATCACCGTTAATGAGGTGATTGAGAAAATCCAATATATATAATCAAGATACAAGAGATTTACAAGGAAATAATAACAAATAAATAAAAGAAAATATTTACAAGATATGGGAAACAATAATTTAAATATTTATTTCCTATTAGTTTACAATTTGTTGAAATACTGATGTATAACAATTATATTAATCTATCTAGTTTCGTGGTAAAACTATCATTTGGAATATGATCAAACGTGCTTCTACTTTTATGTGGGCCAACCATTTCTAATTAAAATGATGTGAGTGTTTGTGTTATACAAAATTTTCATGAGACTTCACAAAGAACAATCAGAGTCCATAATGTCATGAGGACAATTTGTCAATGAAGACTGGTCAAATCGTCAAAGGTTTAAAGATTGTTCATCAACACCACATCGACAATTTCGATCGACTACTCTATTCGGTTAGTGGGCGAGTCGGCCATCCTATGTAGCAACCCACATGGAATGAATAACCACTTTGATCAGGAAGACTTTCCACATATACCATCTCGTCCTACACGTCAATGAGACAGTCAAGTCGGCTCGTCCATCAAACACTTAGTGGCAAGTCACTAAATCTTAAGGGATATATAAAGTGACACATAAGGGTACACATGTCTATTTATAAGGACACGATAAATGTAATAGTGACAGTTCGATCATATTTACATTAAAAGAATTTCGTCTTATCTAAAAATCCGAACTTATAGAGAGGTGAAGAATTAATTCATTTATATTAATTCCCTAATATGCATGTAATATATATATAGGCCACATTTATAGAAGAACATTCAATACACCCCATAAGTTTTGTTTGCAAATTAAATCTCAAAGTCACACTATAAATTAATACTCGATTAATTAATAAACTCTCTAAAATAATATTTTTGATTGGTCCCTACTCGGAGGTACGGTGCTAAATTAATAAACTCTCTAAAATTATAAGATAATACATTTTTTATAATCTCTATAGACCTCATATAAAATATAAATTAATAATTCTTTATATACTACCTATTACATGAATGATTTATGAAGGTTTCTTGAAAATTGACTCAATTGTCTTTTATTTTTTGTTGAAATCAATTTCACTTTGAATCTCGTTTCTAATTTTTCTTTTGATTGTAAGAACTTTTGGTGTCGTTTTCTCATAACTTACAAAAAATTATTTCACGTGATTGATGCTTTAATAGCCTCGTTTCGTGTGGTAGAACTTTCATCGTCATCTTCATTATCTTTATATTGAAAATATTTTTTAATGTTCATAAAGTGGTACAATGAACACAAAACACATAATAATGTGAAAGATTGAAAGATTCTTATTGGATTGAAGAACCAACTTCATTCTTTTGAATCTGGAAATTTTCATTAATGAGAATAAAACGAATGAATGTGTTTTGAAGGTATAGAGATCCTTCAAATACTAAACACTAAGTAACTACTAATCTAACAAACTAACTGTTTAACTAATAAACAAGATTAGATACAAAACAAGAGTGTATCTATTAATTACAAATGGTGTATTTATCAGCCTTTATACCCCCCCTCAAAATGGGAATGGATATTCAACAATCCCATTTTGGATTTGTGATTGGCAAAGCTCGAAGGTGACATCGGCTTTGTTAGAATGTCTGCCAAATTTTCAGTGGTTGGAATATGAATCAGTGTGAACAATCCAGCTTGAATCTTTTCTCTTGTGAAATGATAATCCAAGGCAATGTGCTTTGTTCTTTGATGTAGACAAGGGTTATGTGCAATAGAAAAGGCACTCTTGCTGTCAGTATACATGATAGAAGGCTGTAAAAGTTGAACTCCCAAGTCAGTTAGGATGTAGTGAATCCATTGAATCTCACATGAAGTTGATGCTAAAGCCCTGTACTCAGCCTCCGCAGAAGACCTGCTAACAGTAGATTGTTTCTTGGATTTCCAAGATATTAGAGAAGAACCAATATATATACTAAAACCTGTAATACTTCTTCTTGTTTGAATGCACCTAGCCCAATCAGAATCTGAAAAGGCATGTAATTTGAAGGAGATATCCTTAGGGTAAAATACACCAGTACCAGGGTTGCTTTTGAGATACCTTAAAACTCTATGTACAGCAGTCAAATGAGCCACAGTTGGAGATTGCATGTATTGACTAAGAGTTTGAATAGCAAAAGAAATATCAGGCCTGGTGACAGTTAAGTAAAGAAGTTTACCTACAAGTTTTCTATAATGGCTAGGATTAGCAAGAATAGGAGAATGTATATCAAAACTCAAATTGGAATCCATAGGGGTAGAACAAGGCTTGCTACCCAAATAACCAGAATCATGCAATAAATCCAAAGTATACTTTCTTTGGCAAAGGGTAAGACCAGTACTATTTCTAGCAACCTCTATCTCCAAAATATATTTCAAAACACCAAGATCTTTAATAGTGAATTTATCATTCAAGTAATTCTTGACAAAGTTAATAATGTCAATATTGGAACCTGCTACTATTAAATCATCAACATAGCAAAGAACCACAGTAAAATCATCACCATCATGCTTAGTGAATAAGGAAGTATCAGCTTTGGATTGAATGAATCCCAAGTAGGTCAGAGAAGAAGTCAGTTTTGTAAACCATTGTTTGGAAGCCTGTTTTAAACCATACAAACTTTTATTCAGTTTACAAACCCTTTTATCATTAGTATAGCAATAACCAAGAGGAGGGATCATGTATATTTCCTCTTGTAAGTCACCATGTAGGAAAGCATTATTTACATCCAATTGATGCAAATGCCAATCATTAGCAACAACAATAGCTAATAGAATCCTAACTGTGGTGATTTTGGCAACAGGGGAATAAGTGTCAAAGTAATCTATGCCTTCTTGTTGAGTGTAACATTTAGCCACTAGCCTAGCTTTATATCTTTCTATAGAGCCATCTGAATTGTATTTACCTTTAAATACCCATCTATAACCTATGCAATTTTTACCTAAAGGTAAATCTACAAGAGTCCAAGTATTGGTCTTTTCTAAAGCTTCAAGTTCTCTTTTCATAGCAAGGATCCAATTTTCATTTAGGATAGCCTGTTTATATGTTTTAGGTTCTTGAATTTGAGAAATAGAAGAAGTGAAAACAGAATGTGAAGTAGATAACCTTTTAAAAGACAGGTAATCATGTATAGGGTACTGTTTACCAGAGTAAGATAAATTCAATTTAGAATGATCAACAGAAGCAGGTAAGTCAGTTTCATATACTTGCAAGTAAGCATGTTGTGATTTAGATCTAGAAGGTCTTGTGTAAGTTTCCTCCTGTATGTTATGAACAATGGAATCAGTTTGTATGACATTATCATGTTCAGCAATGGTGTGAGTGGGATCATTAACATCATTGTGGACCTCTGGAATGTCCACAGAGTCAGTATGTGAAAGATTATCATTGTAATTAAAAGGGAAATCATAAAAAATATCATCATCAATAGCAGTGGGAACAGAATGTGTGTGTGTGTGTTAGATTCAATAACATTCTTGAATGGAAATATATTTTCAAAGAATCTCATATTCCTAGATATAATAATTTTGCCAGAAGAGATGTCAAAGAGCTTGTATCCCTTGGTACCAAAGGGATACCCAATGAAAACACATTTACTAGCCCTTGGATCAAACTTATGTCTGTGAGAAACCAAAGTGTTGGCAAAACACAAGCAGCCAAAAGTTTTGAAGTAGGAATAATCAGGGGTTTTGCCAAATAAGATTTCAAAAGGGGTTTTCTGTTTGAGAACAGATGAGGGAATCCTATTTATGATAAATGCAGCAGTTTTAATACATTCACCCCAAAATTTAATAGGTAAAGAAGACTGGAAAAGCAAAGCTCTAGCAACTTGAAGCAAATGTTGATGTTTTCTTTCTACAATGCCATTTTGTTGTGGTGTTTCAACACAAGAAGTTTGATGGAGGATACCCAAAGAATGATAAAAATCTGATAAGATAAATTCAATCCCATTATCACTTCTTAATTTCCTAATCTTAACACCAAATTGAGTGAGAACCATGTTGTAAAAATTTTGCAAAGAGATTTTAACATCACTCTTAGCTTTTAACAGGTAGATCCAAGTGCACCTACTATAATCATCAACAATGGTGAGAAATAATCTATGTCCACTAATAGAATGTTCTGAAAAAGGACCCCAAACATCACAATGTATTAGATGAAATATACCAGTAGAAGCAAAAGTACTTAAAGGAAAATGTTTTCTCTTCTGTTTAGCTAAAGGACAAATCAAGCAATTGTTGTGAATACTAGGTGCTTTTACATTCAAATTGGGAATTTGCAACAAACATTTACTAGAGATATGTCCTAGCCTCTTATGCCACAAATCAAAATTACATGAAGTATTAATAGCATGACTAGAAGGAACAGAATGTCTAAGAACATTATTAACAGAGGGGTGAGCAGTTTGTAACAGATATAAACCCCTAACTTGTTCAGCAGAACCAATCACCATCTTGGTTGAATTGTCCTGTAAGACACAATGAGAGGACAAGAAGCTGACAGTGCAGTTGGAATATCTAGTTAAATGACTAATAGAAAGAAGATTAAAAGTGAAATCAGGAACATACAACACATTATACAAAGTGAGATGCTCATTTATGACAATATTTCCCATATGCGTAGCTATAGATATGGCATTATTAGGTAATGAAATCTTAATATTAGCTACAGAGGGAGGAGTAGTAAACAATGAAATGTCAAATACCATATGATCTGTAGCACCAGTGTCTAATATCCATGTAGAAACTTTAACTGTATTGAAACATAAATTGGATGGAGAGATAGGGAACATACCTGTATCTTTGGAAGATGGAATTTCCTCAATATGGGAAGTGGAGGCCCCTGCCACAGAATGAGGCATGTCCTTCCCATCACTTAAGTTCTGCATCTTAGAGAAACTCAAGAATTTATCAAAAAGATCCTGAGTACAAAGGGGGTTAGAATCCATGGGGTAACTCCTCTTAGTAGGGGATCTAATGGAGTTATGTGCAGCCTTAGTGGTTTCTTTATTGGGAGGACCCCTAGGGCCTCTCCAGCCAGGAGGAAAACCAATAATTTGAAAGCATCTGTCAATAGAATGGCCTAATCCATCACAGTGGCTACACTTAAGGGGTTTTCTTCTATCCTTAAAGAATTTGGAGTTCTTGGCCACCATAGCAATAGAGTCAGTAGGAAGAGGCTCAAGGACATTGTATAAAGCTCTTTGGGATTCTTCTTGAAGCAATAACCCATATATTTTGGATAAGGCAGGAAAAGGGGATTGCAATAGAAATTGACTCCTAATAGTGCTATAAGAATCATGGAGGCCAACTAAAAAATTCATCACAGCATCTTGCTCTAAAGTTTTAGTCATAAGTTTTGGCAAATCACAAGTGCAACCATCCATAGCACCATAAGAACATTTAAGAATAGGTCTGAAACTTAAGTACTCATCCCAAAGAGACTTGAATTGATTGTAATAACAAACTAATGACTGAGAGCCTTGAGATATGGTGCTTAAAGATTTTTCTAGATGATAGACCCTAGTACCATCAGAGAGTTTATATCGAATCACTAATTCATCCCACACATCTTTAGCTAGAGAAAAATATTCTAAAGTGTGTTTGATATCAGGGGAAATGGAGTTTAGAATCCATACCAAAACCAGATTATTTGCCCTCACCCAAGCAGCGTGGATAGCGGGATCGTCCTCCTCCGAAGGGATCTGTAAGGAACCATCAATCAGTTGAATTTTGTTCTTCACGCTGAGACTTCTTTTAATGGCGTGGCTCCAGGAGATATAATTGGTGCCGTTGAGAGGCTCGAGGACGATAGAAACCGCCGGATTATCATTCTGATGAAGGGCTAAGGTGGAAAAGGGGTTTTTGGCCGGATCGAGGGAATTAAGATCAGTAACTGTAGGCGCCATGATCAAGAAACAAAATCAAAAGGGGATCGGAGATGAAAACTCGCGAAATCGAGTTCGAAATCAGGACAAATCACTCTTCAAAGAAGAGGGGAAAGGTAAAGATCGATATGAGAATCGAATTGAGTGAAGCAAAAGCGGAAGGATCGAATGGTATGTCAATTCCATAGAGAAACTGATACCATATTGGATTGAAGAACCAACTTCATTCTTTTGAATCTGGAAATTTTCATTAATGAGAATAAAACGAATGAATGTGTTTTGAAGGTATAGAGACCCTTCAAATACTAAACACTAAGTAACTACTAATCTAACAAACTAACTGTTTAACTAATAAACAAGATTAGATACAAAACAAGAGTGTATCTATTAATTACAAAGGGTGTATTTATCAGCCTTTATAATTCTTTCAAATTTGGCCCTGCATTTTATATACAGTAATTAATTGAAAGTTTGAAAGAGAGTTTCTATAAATTAATACAATATTAATTAATATATATATTAATACTCCCTCCGTCCCAAGATAACTTCCATAGGTAAATGGGCACGCATATTAAGAAAGTGTAATAATGAGGGGAGTTTTGAGGGGTAATTTTGTAAGATTTTATATATAAAGTAAAAAAATGAGTTGACTTTTGTGTATGTGTGGAGAAAAAGTAATGACAGTTGTGTAAAATGGAAGATATTGTGAGGATAGGGTTTATAATGAGTTTTCCATTAAGGGTATGAAAGTTATTGTGAACGTTTCGAAAAGAAAAGTGTGAAAGTGACTGTGTGACGAAGAGAGTAATTATTAATTTATAGATAAAATATAACTAATAAATTTTGATGATCCCAAAATTATTAATTTATAGAGTTTCTACTAAAAAAAAATATACATCTACATAAATACAGCAGTGGTCCTACGTTCAACCGAATCAACCCAATGGAAAAAAAATGGAGCAATAACGAGTTTTTTTTAATAAAATTCATAAAAAAATCGGAAGTATAGAGATTCAAGCTAGGTGGATTTTTATTACACGGATCCTATGAAGTTCTTGAATTAAAGGTATACTTGGTAGTTTATAGTGAGTATATTTTACAATCTCGTTAAAAATAATGTGTAATAATAGAACGATTGTATTTATTAATTTTGAGGGTGCATATAACTTAGGCCTTCAAAAAAATTTAATTTTTAGGAATTTTACTTGACCCAATCAAATTTAGAAGGCCCTGCCTATATACCCCTCCAGCTTTGTTGAGTATACTCCCCCTCCCCATTTATTAATAATTTAATATAATATTTATGTAAAATACCTAAACTACCCGTATATTAAAATAAATTAAAATAATCATGATAAATACATTCCCCCACTTTTAAAATCCTAACCCTAATAGTTGCCTTCACTGTCGTCACCGCCGCCTCCTCCGGCGACCTACACCAATTCATTTTCAACACACAGATTTTAAAACATAAAATAAAAATAAAAAAACATATTTTCGACAAACCAGGGTCGACAGAATGCATTATCGTCAATAAATTGTTGTCAACGATAATGCATTCCGTCGACACTAGTTTGTCGAAAAAAAAAACTTTAAATTTTCGGTGAACCAGTGCCGACGATAATGCATTCCGTCGACACTGGTTCGTTGAAAGTTAAAAAAAAAAGAGGACTTACCTGGGGCGGACAGTCGTGTGGGGAGGGGGAGCGGGGAACAGCGAAAGAGGGGGAGGCAGCGGAGGCAAAGGGCTAAGGAGGAGCGGAGGCGACGGCGTTGGGCGAAGGAGGGGTTGCCGATGGTTGCAAACATTAAAAAAAACGGATCGAGAAGGGAGAGTGGGGGACGACCAACGGGGCCGCGCGCAATGGTGGTGGCGGGCTTGGCGGAGCGGCGCAGTGGTGGGGGCAGGCTTGGCGTAGCGGCGCAAGGTGGGGGACGACGGAGGTGTGGAGGTTTGTTGTAGTGGTGGGGGTTGTTGTAGCAGAAAAAAAGAAAAGAAAGGAAGATGGTGGCGGCGGTTGGCGGAGGGAGAAGGAGACTGTGCGGCGGCGGTAATTTGGTAGGGAGAGAGGGAGGGAGATGAAGAGTTGGTTTTGTAAAAATTGAGAAGAAGAAAGAGGAAATAGAAAAAAAGAGGGGTTATGGTGTTTTAGGTATTTTAAGGGGGAATATATCTAACATTATTCATTTTGTGGGGAGTGTATGTATCTGGGTCCTGGGGAGTATACTTAACAAAGCTGGAGGGGTATATAGCCAGGGCCATTTAGAATTGTCATTTGGACCAAAAGGAAAAAAAAGAATAAGAGGCCCAAGTTGGGATCAAGATCATAAATTATTAGTATTACTGTAGGGCGCGGCTAAAGGCACCCAAGGATCCTATGAGGACACCCACGCGATGAGGACACCCACGTGGAAAATACAAAAATAGCCTTCGTCCTATTAAAACCCTAAATCCTCCCCCATTCTCAAAATTAAAAGAGTACACCCACTTGACTACCATTTCCTCCGCCTCCTCCACTCTCTGGAAGACGACGGCGCCGCCCGCACCCGCGCCCACGCCACCGCCGCCGCTCGCACAGTGCCGCCGCCGCCCACGCCACCGCCTTTGCCTCGCTGCGCCGCGCACGCCTCCCTCTCCCCTTCGCGGCCGTTCGCGGCCGCAGCTCTTCCCTCTCCCCTTCGCGGCCGTTCGCGGCCGCAGTCCCTTCCCCTCCCCTTCGCGGCCGTTCGCGGCCGCAGCCCCTTCCCTTCGCGGCCGTTCGCGGCCACAACCCCTCCCACTCCCCTTCATCGCACCCAGCTACCCACGCCGCCGCCGCCATTCAAAGGTAAGTTTTTTTTTTTTTTTACATTTTTTAAAAAAATTAGGGTTTTGAAATTTTAGGAAAATTAGGTTTTTTAGTAATTCGGGAATTATTTTCGAACATATCGAGTTTGTTTTGGAAAAAATTTCGAACATATTTTGTTTGTTTTGAAAAAAATTTCGAACATATTTCGTTTGTTTTGAAAAAAAATTCGAACAAGATGTTCGAATTTTTTTTTCGAACAAATCTAAGTTGTTTTGAAATTTTATTCGAAAATATTGGGTTTGTTTTGGTAAAATTTTCGAACATCTCAATTTTGTTTTGGTAAAATTTTCGATTATGTGAAGATTTTATTTTTGTTGTTGAAATTCTGAATTTTTAGAATTTTTTATGTTTTGGTGTTGATGGTGGGAATCCGAAATGATTCGTATGCGAAATGATGAATCGCGTGTGAATCGGAATAGATGGGTGTACTCATCCGGCTTTTTTTTAAAAAAAACTACAGGAGGGGTAAAAACGTCTTTTCGCACCACCCCTGGAACAAAAAAAATTCTCCGTGGGTGTACCCATAGAAAATCCGGGTGCCTTTAGCCGCGCCCATTACTGTATTAATCTAATTAAAATGAAAACAAGAAAAAAACTAGACCATTAAATTTTAAATGTGATACATACATACATTAGCAAAATAGTGAATATGATACACAAATTAATAAGTAAAGTTTAATTGTTTTTGTGTAATAAAAATGTGTATACGTTGAATGAGGATTAATTATTTTTGAAAGGGTTGGTCTGCTATGGACTCGAGTGCATGTTGTGCATCCTAGTCCATGTTGCACTTTTCAGTTACTGACTTACACTTTTTGGTAAATGGTGTTGCACTTTTCAATTATTAAACTGTATAAGTAATAATTGAAAAATGCAACACCATTTACCAAAAAGTGTAAGTCAGTAAACTGAAAAGTGCACATGGACTAGGGTGCACAGCATGCACTCGAGTGCATAATAGACTTTACCACTAAAAAAATATACTGACCCTTATTTAATCTTTAAAGGCATCATCACATCATGAAGTTTTCCACCAAAATGAAGCACTCGTCAATGAGGTTGGACGTTTAAGATTGAATGTTGAGCAAACTAGAGAACATTACAATAGTTTGACACAAGCCCGACCAAATGAAGTGTTAGATAACATGGTCGCTAGAGCAAATTTGCTTGAGGTTTATCTCGTTCTTTTCATATTTATTTTCTGTAAGCTTTTTTTTTATGTAATGGTTTGTCTACCTTGCAGACAATATGCTTGGCTTAAAGGGAGCAATTAAGAAATTTGTATCGACAACTTGATTAGGCTGAGATGGTATGTGATCTGGATTTCTAGTTGTATAGAGTATTAGTTGTTGGAAATTATTTAATTCTTATACTCCATTTCTTATCCTTTTTAGTTGTCTGAGATGGTTTTAGTGAAATCCGCAGCATGATCTCTAAAGAGATTAAGGAAGCACCAAAGCAGGACAATGAGTAGTAACTTTTAGGTTAAGTATTTGGGTGTTCTGCTATTTTCTTTTTATTGCTAGTCTTCTAATACTTCCGGGTTGAAAAGAGAGAAACCCAAATTGTTGCGTGATTGGTAAGCTCGTGATTGACAGTCTCTACTTCTCGATTCTTCTGTCTTTCAATTCATTGCAAGTCTATGCCAAAGTAATTATCTTCCTTTGTTCATCTTTTTTGCACCTAACTTCCTTTATCCAAGCTCTATGCACGTATGTTACATAATGTTTTGAATAAACCAAATAAAATATGATATTACTCGATTCTTAACATTACTCGGACTGACATTGATCAAAGATTTCTTATTCTTAACGTAACTCTGTTGCGAGGAGGTTTATTCTAAGTTCTAACAAAATAATTTTGATATATTATATTTCAGGAGCATAGACTGTTATCACATAAAGATTTTGAGAAAGTCATTGGTACAAGCACCAAGACAAACGTAGCTGCATCTGAATTCAGCAGATTAAGCTCACAATCATCAAGATGGCCACAACAAATAGCTAGAATCAGATGACTATCAGGTCCAGGCTGCAATTAATGAGCTATTCAAGCTTGTCCTTTCACAAATGTTGAACATTCAATCTAACGCCCAAGATAGTTGATTTTAATGGACTATCTCGTTGTTTGCTTGGGCTTATTACGCATTCAACATGGCGTAGTGATTTGTTAGGAGTATTGTTATATAGGCGTTGTCATTATTTTTATCGTTTTATTTTGGTATTTGCTTGTTGATACCTAGTTAACCCTTTATAGTCTGATACTCCTTGTTAGCTTAATTTTCTTATCTCATTTTTACCCTCCCCTGTGGATTAATTGCATTGTGAAAGACTGTTTAGTTATGGTATTAGGATTCTTGTTTGGTAAGAAAGTTGTAAAAAAAAAAAACTTTATATTAGTTGAAATTTAAAGTACTTGAATTGGATAAAAAATTATCAAAATTATATGCTTTAGAATTTATTTTGTAAAGTGAAAACTTGAATGATTTATTTTGAAATTAGACAAACTTAAAGGACTAAAAATAAAAAGTTCCCACACGTGTTGTAAATAAGTAGACATTTAAGAGAGATTTTTAATTAAACAAGGAGTATGTTAAAAAATTTACTAAATACCAATATGTGGTGCAAACGAAGGAAATACTACAATTTCATGAAACAAATTAAGGAGGGAACATAAAAGAAAGTGGAGCTGCTTCATTTTGTCTGACAACACGACAAACGTGATATTTAGAAATAAAAACTCCCATCCTCTCCGCCTATAGTCGCCTCCGCCTATCAGCTATCGTCTCACATACCGTCGCTACCTTTTTACACAGTTAGTTTTTTTTTTTTTGGATTTATAGTTGGCTGGGTTGGGCTATTGCCTATCAGGTGTCTACTTTCGATCTCTTTAAATTTTTTTATGTTTTTTTGGATGAGGATATTTAGAGATAGTAGATTGTATAAATGTTGAAAAAATGGATCCCTGATAACAATTCTTCTGAGTTAAATTTATTCCACAGGATGTTAGTTGTGGTATTTGGTCACTTTATAATTTCAATGCATTAGTTGTAATGTAGTTTGAGTTACTAATTATACCAATAGAGTGTTATAAGAGTAAACATATGGTGATAAAATTTTCTATACTGTTCTCATTGTGAATGTTGTTTTGCATTTGATACATGATGACATAATGTAATGTTGTGTTTTTTGGGCACAATATTAAACTTGTGACTTATTTGTTATTTTGTTATGCCATTTATGTTTAAAAGTATGTCTAATGTCTAGTCTTCTTTATGATTTATGTAATGACATTTCACTTTCAGAAGTCTTTCTAAAATTTGTATACCATGGAAGTGACTCATTTTCTTCTAAGTACCCAATCCCTTTATTCAAGAGTAAGGAAGGATGCAGAAGAAAAGTTAAAACAGTTTGAGGAGTATGATCTTACTGGTTTCTTGTTATCACTATCTACAGAACTTTCCAGGAGACAGGATTGATTCTTAAAAATGCATTGTATTACAGAGTGTTGGAATTATTTAATCGAGAAATAAGAATAAGAATTACCAACCTGTAATTCTCAATGCAGCGGAATAGATTCTAGAACCGGTTGAATTCCATACGTACTGTGATCCTCGTAGTCAGAATACGATCACATGAATTGATTCACGAACCACTTCTTGTATCCACAATCTAAGTGTCCTTCTAGATGTATTTATGTTATGCGTATTATACAGAACACATAATTCCCAGTTTCTGTATTCTATCTTAGGAGGGAAGAGAACAGAATTCTCGCTGCCTTGGTCTGTTGAAAAATCTCGTTGGATTTTCTTATATATAGGAGGTTATGCAATAACTGCTCCTACCTTTATCCACATTCATGTGTGGATTAAATATGAATAATTAATATTAATTAATTATTATTTATTAGCTTTCATCTCCCACTCACACATGAAGTTTGAGTCTTATACTCCTTTACTTCACTTATATATACCATCACACAACACATTTCCATACAGGCAAATAGTTCGTGTGACCCTCGAGAATATGAGTTTTCACGCTATACACTTGTTAAGGATATATAGCAACTCAACCAGTTTTATATGAAAATTTCAAAACTCGTTATACCCCAAAACTCTTTCAATATAACATTAGTTGACATATCTCTTTCAATCCCTTGAACATAAGAGCATATTCAACCTTTTATCAAATCTATGTATTCATAATCAAGTTCCGAACATGATTGACCGGTCAATGAATCACAATAGAACATGTTAATAAAGACGTCCTTCCTTTTACAATAATATCTCCAGATTCCCACTATAGCTGCTTTCCTAGACATGCACCGCATTGCCATATAACTTATAGATATTGGTAACATGCTAAAGTAGCAACACTACAATGAAGACTTAAGAATACAGTAAAAAGTCTTAATGGTATTTGTTAGAGGATTTCTTAACCCTCAAGGACTCATACAATGAGAAAATAGGGATATCTTTCTCATTTCCATAAGGTCATCTTAGCACATGTGGTATGAAACACATGTCACGATATCTTAACTTCCCAAAATGGAAGCGTATGTCATTCTTTTATTTGACATCGTGTAAATCACAGTTCAAGTGTATCCTCGACACTTAACTTGAATTTCCTCCCACTACAGTCCAGAAAATTCGTTGATTTATCTTCGTAACAAGTTAAATAGATTTGTGGTAAAATCTATTACGATTATTCCTAAATAATCTCATCTCTGCACATGCCTCGATGTCAGAGGCGATTGCTCGTATGAGAGAGCCAATCTTTACTTGTCGAAATACTATTATATGAAACATCATATAATTCACAATACATAAATGTTCAACAACATTAACAACTACAAAGCACTATGTTCAAATTCACGCAAACCCAAAACCTTAGATGTCAAAACATCTCTCAGTAATATGTTTGACAAGAGGATCTGCAAACATCAAGTGAGTAGTCATGCATTTAAGAATCACAATTTTCTTCTTTTAATGTTTTCACAAAGTCAAAACTTTGTATCTAATTTGTTTGGTTTTTCATGAAACTCGAAATCTCGAGTGTAAGCTTTAACTACTTTGATTACTACAATGAATCACTACAACCCCCACTGAAGTGTTTGATTCTGTAGTAAATCACCACAACTCTCACTGGAGTGTGAATCATTACAACTCCCAACGTAGTGTAAATCGTTACAACTCTCCCACTAGAGTGTTTGATTCAACAGTGAATCGTTATAGCTTCCACTAGAGTGTTTGATTCAACAATGAATCGGTGTAACTCCCACTAGAGTGTTTGATTCCATAATGAATTGTTATAGCTCCCACTAGAGTGTTTAATTCTACAATGAATCGTAACAACTCCCAAGGTAGCGTAAATCGTTACAACTCTCCCACTAGAGTGTTTGATTCCACAGTGAATCGTTACAGCTTCCACTAGAGTGTTTGATTCAACAATGAATCGGTATAACTCCCACTAGAGTGTTTGATTCCACAATGAATTGCTACAGCTCCCACTAGAGCGTTTAATTCAACAATGAATCATCACAACTTTCACTGGAGTGTTCAATTCCATAGTGAATCGCTACAACTCTTATTTGAGTGTTTGATTCTACGATAAATCGTTACAACTCCTAATGGACTGCTTACTTTTCCAAAAATTTCAATAAATTTCTTACCCAAACTATTCCTCGTACTTACAGATGCACTTGCCACAAGCTCTACTTGCACAGTGGATAGTACATGTCTATATACCCTTTCAGGTTCAAATTAATCTGTAGTACATTTCTGATATCTTACAATCCCTTACACTGTCACCAGTGTCTATACTGAATTGAATTGATATCTGTTAACCAAACCAACAACTCATAATACATCTGGATGTTCACTCATCTTAGCATACATCAGACTTTCAATTACATTCACATATAGTACTACTAACATTCCATCTTTGAGTCTTTAGACACTTATCACAAATCAATAACTCGTCTTTTACCACAAGAGTATCAATAGGCTTTCATGCATCCATTCTGAATCTGTTCTAGAAATCTCTTTATATGTCTCTTGAGACAACCCAAGTAACTTCCTTGAACTATCTCTATGAATATTTTCACCAAACATACTCATTATCGTTTTCCAGCTAACATCGTATCAACATACATATGATAGAATTACAAAACAACTTAGGACCGTTTAACGTAAGCATAATGGTCTTTTTCTATCATCACAAAGTTATATGAGACAATAATTCAATGAAGTCTCAAGTACCATTATCTTGAGGATTGTTTAAGTTCGTAAATCAATCTCATCAATTCACAAACATTATCCTCTTCTTTGAAGAATGAAATCCTACTTGTCTCAATATGTGGATTTCTCCTTCCAACTCTCCATTGAGAAAACACAGTCTAAACGTCCATTCTAATGTAATTCTAAATCTAGCCAGAAGTAGACAAATCAAGGTAAATTTCACAACATGAGGAAAAAAGTTATATACCCACACCTGAGTATAATTATTTTCTACCATGTGAATTTTTCTACCTCACTGTAGACCCACCAATCTCTTTAATAATCTAAGAATCCATTTATTCTCAATTTCTTTGTGTCTCGATGAAAGATCGACAAGTTTTCAAACTTGATTTGACCTTATCGACTTAGTCGTTTCTTTCATTGCTTTCTTTCATTAGTCTCTTGTAGAACGAGCTAGAACCTCTGAAACGTTTGTAGGTTCTTCCTCATTCACTAAAACTTATCTTATTTTCTGAAGATACATAGAAGGCATGTCCTTCAATATCATGATATCTCTTATACACATTTTTCCTAAAAGTTTCAGATTGAAACTCTGTGACATCTTCTCTAGATAATTACTCTCATCAAGATCCATCCGATCTTTAATGGGTAAACTTCTATCAAATATCACATTAAGTAAATCACTCCCACTTGGATCTGATAGAGAGTGATTATTTCAATCAAAAAAATGTTTTAGCATACCAAATGCTTCCAATACTAGGAAATTCTCAGAAAAATGGTATTATGTGATTCTATCTCATGTCACACTCCCAACTCCTCGATCTTCGATCAACATGTATCGTTTAGATTTAGCACAATATCCTTATGAAGATACATTTCTAAACCCTCAAAACCCAACTTTTCATACTGACTCGTAGAATCAAGTATATAAGTTGCGGATATTCAGATACAAAAAATTACTCAAGAACAGGTATTCCACTCGTTCAGAGTTTTAATGGAGTTGAAGTAAATATCTAGGAATAACTTTATTCATAAAACATTGACAATTATTAACAACTCATCTCCCAAAGATGATAGTTAAAGTTTTGCCATCATGGATCTTATTATATCCAACAACGTGTACTCCTTCTTACAGTCACATCCTTGTGTAACGGTATTAGGTTTTGATAATTGTCGGATTATGTCGTTTTCATTACACAGTTCCTTGAACTGTTGGATAAACATTCACGCTCTATAGGTTCTTAAAACCTTTAAAATTGTATCTTTTATTCTCAACCACTATTAGGTAATGTCTAAAGCAATCCAAATGCCTAGACTTTGAGAAATTGTATGGACAAGTCCAACACGTGAAAAATTATCGACCTAAGAAGTGAAAACAACCAGCTCCATGTTATTTGACATTTACAAAATCACATTTATCATAACGAAATATATGCAATGAAGAATTAACAATAATCAAATGGTTTTTCAGTCACTTATGAGCAAGACAATATCAACATGTTAAAAACTCAACTTATAAAGACGAACACTGTAGTCCTTTTTTCACAAGTCAGTTCTCCTAATCTTGCACAATATGACATAATCTAGCATACCGAATTTTATCAATAACTCAAGCATTGCCAGAGGAACAAACCTTTAGTAACTATGAACTTGCTTCATAAAACTAATTGTTGTTCTCATACAAACCAAAATCATATAAAACTTAGAAAAATGTTTAGTACCATAATCCACATTGTTTATACTAATCACAACCATCTCTAAAAGGAAATAATAAATCACATCTTAATCATAGAAGAACATGGTCTAGAGGTGAGATCCTGAGTGATCTTTAGAGCAAACTATACATCATGCATTACGAAACATTGACCTTTGTCAATCTCAAGTTTTACGAGTCTTTAAACTTTAACTCGAGCTCGGTTTCCTACACAATTCAATCTCGTCTTTCGTGGAATAGACATAGATCTACAAATGCTCATATGTCTATAGTCAATGGTCTGTCATTCATGTGTCTATAATCCCCAATCATAAGATTTAGACGGAAATACAGTACTAAAGACATTTATGCCACAACTAAAATTCAGAATAAACTACCCTGTCCATCATGGACTCGAGATATTCACGAGTATAATGACCACACTTGTTACATTTGTAGCATGCCATCTCGCTCTTATCCATTTTCAGTTTAGCATATTTCTTATCCTTATTCTTCTTAGCATTAAGATTGATATATATATTTCTAGTAGTGTGCCCAATCTTAGGCTACTAGCTATGTCCTTTCTTTCCAATATCTATTTTGTTTAGAACTGGATTAAAAAATGAGAACATTAGATGTAGACTTAATCAACTTCAAGTCACTCATCATATAACTCAATGTTTTGAGGTGTCTAAGTGAAAGTCTCAATACTTTCATCAAATATTTGTAATGACCCTCAAGTGTTCCCAATTTTCATGAAGTGGCCGGATTCGATCCCGAATTTGATGTTTCTCAAAAGATGAAGTATCACCATATTTCTCCTTCAAATATTCCCAAATATCATAGGCAGTACGGTGTTGTTCACAATTATAGATCATGTCGTCAATGACCGAGTTTACCAGTATTTCACAAGCTATGTGAATACCTTTCAATTATGGTAAGTCTCTTGACCCTTAATAATCTGAGTCTACATCCTAACTTCAGGATCATCCATAATATGGTTGATAGTATCCAATGAATCATGTTCTTCCAAAAACATTAAAAAAATTAATTATGACACCATGTGTCATTATTATCGCTTATGAGTTTTTATCTAATTAACTCAGCAATCATTGCGTTTGTTTGGTTTTTAATCGAAGTGATTCAACAAGTTAATGTTAATTTATGCATCATTATGTTCAATGTTTAGCTAACTGACATCTGGAAAATATGATACAAAATTTGATATCGAAAAATAACTTATAGCTATTAATCATCAATCTCACTAAGTATCCTCATTTAACAGATTCAGCTCCAAAACATGAACAATAATAGTTCTAGCATTTAATCCAAAAAAATAGCTAAAACTCCCACTCAACAACATGAATCTGCATGCTTAAAAATTTATCAACATAAACACAATAAAACACAATCATGTCATAAGTTAAAACAACCCAAAGTAGATCAGGTAATCAAAAAACTACAATGGTTATTTCAGAAAGATCTCGTTTCAGCTACACTATCAGACAGTTAACTTGAAGATTTCAGATAACCTTCAATGTATTTTATGCACTCTTTTGGTACTACTTTAGTACCAATATTATGAAAAATAGGGGAAAATTACAAATCAGGGTTCTCCATCCGAATGTTGCTCCAACTTCTCAAGCTAAGAACGTCGGATCCCCGAAATCATTTTTATCACGTAAACAAGTCATTCCAACGATTAGTTTACTAGTATCTTTTTACCCAATCATGTCAATTAATTTTCATAAAATGATCACTTTCCAATCGACACATTTCATCTCAGAAAACTACAATAAGTTCTCCCGAAATTATCTTAGCTCAAGTTTCAACTCCAATTAAATCATGAGCTTTTCAATCAGAATATTCTTATGTGATAATATAAGAGCGATAAACAATAAATCTCCATCAAATAACGTAAAGTTCCAAAAAAATTCTAGCTCTTAATCATGTAATTCTTAAAATTATGGAGCTTAACTCCATTATCTCGAATTTATTGAACATTAAATGTTCTAATTATTTTCGAGTCATACCCATAAAACGAGCAACCATTAAAACTTATTTAATGTTTACCAACTCGAACACATGAATTTCAAGCCCATAATTACGGAAAGAAATTTAATTCAACGCGTATAGCCAATTCACAAGTGAAATAAGTCCAACCAAGGTTCTCGTTCTTATAGATAAATAAGTACTTAAACTTTTATTTGTACAAATACCTTCATACTATCAAAATTAAGAATCTACACGAAAAACAGAGCTCCCAGAAATTTTCGAAACAAAAAACGGAGTTATAACGAGTCTAAACGAGCCCAAACAAGTTTTAAAGAGCGTACAACTTCTTCTTTCGCCGAAAAACAGCCCACGCGCCGCGCTTGTAATGCACAAACCGTTTTTTTTTTTTTTTTTTCAAGTTGACTGGGTCAACTCGGTTTCAGAGTGAGTAAACTCGCTGGGTTGACCAGGTTTTGACTCAGCATTTTTTATTTTTTTTAAATTTCAGAATGTCCCTTTGAGAACATCTAATTCTCATAAAGCAACCCACAAAATTTCTGAATATTTTTCAGAATTACCCCAGAAACGTGAATTTTTTAAAAAATTCATATCTCACTCGATTCTTGACACAAATTAACAAACTTTATATCGATGGAATCCTCATTCAACGTACTTCAACCCAGTAACAAGAATTAATCACGATTCCCTATATATCATTCGTAATTTCCAGTCAAAGTTTCTGTAAATTTCCAAAGACCAATTTATTTCTCCCAAACGGTAAGGCCGAAAATTCTGAAAATTTTCAGATATTCTCTAAACTATACTACGCATCTACAGTAAAAAATTCAGCCCCTAATTCCACCGTTTGAAAAAATCGAAATTCTAAAATTTTTACAGATTCTTCATTTATGCCGTGCATAATCAACTATAATTACAGGCATGCATTTAAACACGAGAAATTCACATTGTTACGTACGAGAATCCAACTCATTGGCTCTGATACCAATGTTGGAATTATTTAATCGAGAAATAAGAATAAGAATTACCAACCTGTAATTCTCAATGCAGCGGAATAGATTCTAGAACCGGTTGAATTCTATACGTACTGTGATCCTCGTAGTCAGAATATGATCACATGAATTGATTCACGAAGCACTTCTTGTATCCACAATCTAAGTGCCCTTCTAGATGTATTTATGTTATGCGTATTATACAGAACACAGAATTCCCAATTTCTGTATTCTGTCTTAGGAGGGAAGAGAACAGAATTCTCTCTGCCTTGGTCTGTTGGAAAATCCCGTTGGATTTTCTTATATATAGGAGGTTATGCAATAACTGCTCCTACCTTTATTCACATTCATGTGTGGATTAAATATGAATAATTAATATTAATTAATTATTATTTATTAGCTTTCACAGAGAGTTTGAGATCGTGCAAAAATGGTCATTAGTGGAGTTTCTGTGAAGACGCAGATGCATTGTTGTTACAAACACTCTCATCTACTGTGTTTGATGTTAGGTCAATCGCATCACAAGTAGTTGCTAGGATGGGGTGGCCTGAGCTCGTAGGTTCTCTCTTGTAAAAAATTCACCAGATTTCACCTCATGTGAAACAAGATACTCTTGAAACACTGAGATACTTGTGTGAAGATGTTGTTCCAGAATTACAGGAAGATGATCATAAAAACAGGGTACTTATAGCCATGGTTCAAGGCGTGAGTGCTAATGAAGGTAATACCGAAGTCAGTCTTGCTGCCACACGTGCTTTGTATAATGCTCTTCAATTCGCCTTTAACCCAAAAAAAACTTTTCCAAAGATAAAGAACGTGATATAATCGCAGCGTAAAAATTTTGTTAGCTACATGTGTTTAGTCTCAATTGGGTTAATGTATTATGAGAAATTAGAGCCATACATTCAAAACATTCTCAAGTTATATGGAAAGTGATATAATCAGAGCTGTGTGTGAGGCCACAACCTGAGGTTAAAATTCGGTTAACCACATTTAAGTGTTTGATCTCAATAAGGTCAATGTATTGTATTATGAGAAATTAGAGCCATACATTCAAAACATTCTCAAGATTACATCCACAGACAACTAATCGGTTAGATGGTGTTTGGAATCTTGCAATAACTTTAGTCTGGAGGAACTTTCTTGGTATGGTTGCTTTTTTTTACTTTCTTGGTATGGTTGCTTTTTTTTTTCTTTTTTTTTATGGTTGTTAGGCAACACAAGCGTAGAGAGGCTGCTACAAATGCATTTGGTTTGATATTGGAAGGTCCTTCATTTGATTTTTTTTTTTTGATTACAAGTTAAATACCCACCCCTTTTCCCCTTCCCATGACTCGAACCCAGGACCTGCCTGAGGCTAGGTAGTGGTGCTCTGACCACTTGAGCTATCCCACTTTGTCGGAAGGTCCTTCATTTGATGAATTAACTATTAACTACTCCGGTTGCTTAATGTCATGTTCACTCTCTGACTGAAGATCCAAACAGCCAGACACAATTTCTTTGACTCTAAAAAAAATTTCGAACTTGTTCACGGGTCGTGCTCCAATTATTGAGAAAGGAGGGGTGAATTACTGTCAAATCTAGATACTTACATTGAAAAAAGTAGCAGTGGTTCATCAAAAGGATCAAACAAGGAAAAGTGACAAGGGTGGCAATCCAAATTAGTTTGGTCATGTACTAGTTATATACTATGTTTTTATAATTATGGTATGTAGTTCGATGGTTTATAATTATTGCATTCACTGTGGTTGAAAATTATGGTTGAAAATTATTCAGACTTGCTTTTGTATTTTATTTTTCACACTTGTTTGAACAATATTTCAATTATTGGTTTTATATTAAATTTGTATAATGATTGAGAATAGAAACTTATTTCAAAGTAGTTAATTATTAGAATTTATTTCCCCATTTATAATTATTCGGGCATGATCATCTACTAACATTTGTGGTGAAGATTAATTGTAAACAACTCTCTAAAATTATCAATTCATATTAAGAATATTTTAGAAACTTTCTTTTTCTTCTTTCTTTTTCTATTATAGATATGTTTTTGTTATCATTATTCCAGATTTTTCGTACATATTCAACCTTACTGCATTTTGTGAATTTTGTATTTCTTAACCACACACCAATAATATTAATTGAAAATAAATTACGTAAAAAAATGGAAAAAATTTTGAGGTGGGGTTTTAGGGTTTAGAAATTAAAATGAGAGAAATGATGTAAAAAAAAATTAGCGACTCAAAACCTTTTCTCCTCCGTTAGTCAATGACGCATTTACTAACATCAGAATCAAAATTGATAGAAAATAATAATTGAGTGACCAATTTTGATAGTGATAAAATGACGGATTTACTAACATCAGCATCAAAATTGATAGAAAATAATAATTGAGTGACCAATTTTGATAGTGATTAAATGTGGGTGACCAAATTTGAAAAGTGGTAAAGTTCAGTGACCAAAAGTGATATTTTCCCATAGTAGATTGTATAAATATTGAAAAAGTGGATTCCTGATAACAATTCTTCCGAGTTAAATTTATTCTACAAGATGTTAGTTGTGGTATTTGGTCTCTTTATAATTTCAATGCATTAGTTGTAATGTAGTTTGAGTTACTAATTATACCAATATAGTGTTATAAGAGTAAACATATGGTGATATAATTTTCTATAGTGTTCTCATTGTGAATGTTGTGTTGCATTTGATACATGATGACAGAATGTAATGTTGTGTTTGTAGGGCACAACATTAAACTTGTGACTTATTTTGTTGATTTGTTATACCATTTATGATTAAAAGTATCTCTAATGTCTAGTCTTCTTTATGATTTTTGTAATGACATTTCTCTTTCAGCGGTGTTTCTAAAATTTGTATGGTCGTGGAAGTTAATCATTTTCTTCTAAGTACACAATCCCTTGATTGAAGAGTAAGGAAGGATGTAGAAGAAAAGTTGAAATAGTTTGAGGAGTATGATCTTACTGGTTTCTTGTTATCACTATCTACATAACTTTCCAATGAGGAAAAGTCTGCTCAGTTTGAGGAGTATGATCTTACTGGTTTCTTGTTATCACTATCTACAGAACTTTCCAATGAGTAGAAGTATGTTGGCATCCGTAAATTAGTAGGATTGATTCTTAAAAATGCATTGTATTACAGAGAGTTTGAGATTGTGCAAAAATGGTCATTAGTGGGAGTTTCTGTGAAGACGCAGATTAAGGCATTGTTGTTACAGTCTTACAGACACTCTCATCTACTGTGTTTGATGTTAGGTCAATCGCATCACAATTCTAGTTGCTAGGATGGGGTGGCCTGAGCTCGTAGGTTCTCTCTTGTCAAAAATTCACCAGATTCCACCTCATGTGAAGCAAGCTACCCTTGAAACACTGGGATACTTGTAGGAAGATGATGTTCCAGAATTACAGGAAGATAATCATAAAAACAGGGTACTTACAGTTGTGGTTCAAGGCGTGAGTGCTAATGAAGGTAATACTGAAGTTCGTCTTGTTGCCACACGTGCTTTGTATAATGCTCTTGAATTTTCCTTTAACCCGGAAAACTTTTCCAAAGATATGGACACTCTCACGTGAGGTTAAAATTCGATTAGCCGCATTTAAGTGTTTGATCTCAATTGGGTCAAACTAAATGCACGGGATACTCCAAAGGGTCAGGGTTAACTAAATGCACGGGATACTCCAAGCTCTCCGTAGGCTTCAGATCATCCACTCCTAAGGATACCTCCTTGAGCTCTGATATGGCCTTCTTCATCCTGGGCAGCCACCAAGGAGTTTTGATGTCCTCATTGGGATCCCCAGGGAACTTGAGAGGGGGAGCCAGAGCATCCAAGCAGAGGGCGTGAGTATAAGTGCCATCGAAACCTTCGGCAGAGTGTTTAGCCACTGCGTTGGAGAATTCCTGGTCTATGAAATGAGGGAGTGAGCCCCCATTGCCCCCAAGAAACTTGCGCTTTTCAGGAAAGCCTCTAACCCCACCCTATGAAGGGTCCCCAAAAACGCTTGCCCTGCCTCTGAGGTAAACAGAGAGTCAATGCACAACCTTACCCCTTTAGAAGGAAGTTCAGCCTCTAGACGTTGTAACTCAGATCTGCTTCTGAGCCTTGTTCTTCTCAGATGTTGCCTCCTGAAGCTCAACCTCAATCAAATCCTTCTTTAGCCGCTCCTGGTCTACTTGACTATGGAGGTCGTCGCAACGTTAGATTGATTGGAGCGCCTGATCAATCACCTGCGAGTAGAGGACCCCGAACTACACAAAGATGAAAAGCGAATGAGGTACACACATATACTCAAACCTTTGAAAGCATAAGAAAGTTAAAGAATGGAAAAATACCTGAGAGAAACCGTGAGCTGCCGGCACCATCTTCTCCTCTGCAGTCAGCCCTCCAAGAGACTAGAGGGTGGCTGGAGGGAGATGGCGGTAGATGAAGTTGGAGAGATGTTCAGTGCCAGCAGGGTAAGGCGAGTCTAGATCAACGGCGTCCGAAGGAGTGCTAACTTGTTTACCTTTGGCCTTATTCTTCTTGAAGGTCCCTGAATCGGGAACCCTGAGTCGAAGGCTATTTTGCTAGCAGAAAATCTGATTCTCTTAGCGACCGAGCCCGAAGCAGGCATCCCAAAGCCCGAGGGAGCAGGAGCCTTTAAGGAGCTCTCGCAAGTAGGGGCGGGAGGTTTGTTGACCATGGCTAGCGGAGCAGCATCTCTGGAGATTTGGGATAACCATCTCTGAGACTTACAAGAGGTACAATAAGATGAGCAGCAGAAACTATAGAGGATGGTATTACCATCGTTTGGGCCTAAAGTGTAGTCTCGACGGCCGGAACCGAAATGGGATAAGGCTCGAGGGTTTTTGCGAATACCCATTATATATATCAAAGAACTTCCTAGCCTCAACGTGATCATTGAGGTTTTCCATTATGGACAAATCCTGGTCAGAAAAGGTTGTATGAGAGGGGTAATGCACTCCCGGATTCTCATAAATCCAGTGGTGGTGAGGGAAAACCCAAGTTGAGGGGTTAGTAAAGAAGAAATAGTTATCTCTCCACTCTTGGCTTCCCTCGTGGAGTTTCTGCAAGAACTTACTGGCCCTAGACCTACGGCCACAAAGGTAGAAAAAACCGTTCAACAGTTTACAAGAGTACTGGGTAAGGAAAAGTTGAGTCAAGGGCTCCTCACCATTCCCCTTAACTAGGATATAAAATCCTTTCATGGCTCGTATGACATTAGGGGTAAATTGATTTAAAGGCACTTGGAGATAGGAGGAAATTTCGGAAAGGTAAGGGCAGATGGGGGAAACGGATGCCCGCCTTGAGTTGAGCCTCCCAGAAAGCCAAGGTGGGAGGATCGGTAAAGTTGGGTCTCTCTTCTAGCACGAACGAAAGCGGCCACACGATCCTTCGAGGGCAAAGAAGAACCAAAAATCTTATTTTCCAGCTGGGGCTCGGTTATAGGAAAGAGAGGAGTTGATAAAGAAGAGGAACTCTCAACAAGAACACCGTCCGATGATTTTTGGGAAGAGATAGACATGGTGGATGAAGAAAATTAGAAAAATAGGAAATAGGGATACCTTAAACTTGAAGGAGGAACACAGATTATTTTCCGGCGAAGCTAGAGCGGAGAACGTTCTAGAGTGGAAGTCTGTGGCAAGAAGACGAGGAAGAAGAGACGAGTATGAGGGGAAAACCTTGAGAAAATTCTGAAAGTGTGAGAAAGAAGTTTTGAAGACGTGAGGAAGTTTTGAAAATATGGGAAGTTAAATTTCAAAATGGGGAGTTATGGAAGGAAATGGTAGAAACTGGGGAAAATCGAGATTTTGGAGGCCCGTTTAGAGGGCGCGTGTTGGAGAGAACCTGTAGCGGATGGGATAGCCTGCAGATGCGTGAGGCACCTCCGCGTACGAAATACGAGGCGTTGCCTAGAGGTAATCATGAAAGAGCTGCTACTGGAAGTTTCGGAGAAAGGAACTACTAACTTATCTCTAGAGGTCAAGGGGTTCTAAACTCCACAGGGCTCGAGAGTTTTGAGGGATATAATTTTTCTAGAGTGATATGACGCCCCTCTCAAAGTCTGATTATAATTATTTTTATTTTCTAAGGCTAAGAAAAGCCTCAAGTGGATACGATTGATGATACTTTCCTGGAGTGATATGACGCCCTCCTCAGGGTTTGATTCCAACATTTTTTATGGCTAAGAAAAGCCTTAAAGAAATATGATTGATGATTTATGTACGGAGATACTTAGGCTAACTCATTTATTCCTTCCTACACTCATAAGTTTGATATACTTTATGAGAGTAGGGGGGAGTGGTTAATGCGGCCAAAATATGTCGCCCTATGAGGTGACGACACGTGGATAAACGATGAGTTATCCTCGCCAAATATTTATATTCATTTCACAAGATGATTAATACACCCTTGATCATATATTTTGTGAATAGCCTAATGGACCTCTTAGGAGCCCAATTGTAATGAAGATGGGTCCATGAAGTGGCCCAACTTAACAATAGCAAGATTGGGCCCAGTCCCTTGAGAAATAAATGGAAGAGTGGCCCACAGGCCCAACTCCACTAGGAAAAGATAGGCCTAACCCTCGGCCCATATCATCAGCCCAAGCCCAGGGCTACGTGGACTGAGGTTTGGTCAAATGGAAGTGAGCCCCGAATTCTGAGGGAAGTTGGAGCTAGAGAGGCGGAACATATTCCGTGAATCTAGGGCTGAAGACATGGAGGGAGATGATGGGTCTTGGACCGAGTCCAGGACTAGGCAGTTGAGGAAAAAGGGGAAAATACAATATTTTCCCCCAAAGTACGATTTAGAAGTCTCATTATCATCATTTTACTAAACACATTAACGGACAACTACAATCCGATACACGAACACACTTGAAAATACTCATCTACACCGATTGAGCACACAAAACTCTAGAGATTATATGATTTCTGCGGGAGCTTTCCCTTAATTTGGGTAACACCACCTTAATTCTCCCGAGAGCGATATCTGACTTGAGCGTCGGAGATTCCACGCCGGAATCCCCCCGGCGTGTTTTTGTCGGGAGCTTTGGAAGGATTTATCCGCACAAGCACCACTGAAGAGTTGTAATTCAAGCCCGAAGGTTATAATCCAGCACGTTGGATTCATTATCACAACCCGTCACTTTTTGACGCAACATATATCATATTAATATAGAATAATGAGTGTGAGACCCGCGTATTATACAGATTGAAAAATAATTATTACTACATATTTTATTTTACATGGTAGAGTAAGTAAATTTATTTTTTGTTCTTGAAATAAAAAAAAAACTTTTAATTAAATTTTGATTTATATTTTAAAGTAAAATTTTATACGGATTAAAATTTGAAAGTTGCCATAACATTCCAATTTGATGACTTGTTAATGAATTATAGGCTACAATTTTTTTTTTCCCATAATTTTTGCTACCTAACTATACAATCATCTAGGTGATGGAAGATAATTAATGAATTTTACTATTAACTAAGGAAATTACCATCATTCACAATTACCTCTAGGATTTTGTAATGAATAATTTTATTATTAACAAAAAAATTGATTATTATTTTTTTAATTAAGGAAATTATTTACTATTTAAATTAAGATAATAGTAGTTGAGAGGGGATATAGAAGATAAAAATTGATTAATGGTAAAATTGTTCAACACAAAGAGTGCATTTTTTTTTATCAATTTAATTATTTATTTATGGTATTAATTTATATTTAAAAATGTTTTACTTATTTCATCCCTTATTTGATTGTCCCTTTAACTTTGATATAATATATAATGTGAGAGTAATTTATTAGTATTATAATTTATAAAAAAAAAAAAAAAATTGAGAGTGCAGTAGTCAATCGAAAAGAATATGATAAAAAGATAATTTTGTGTGGAAAAAGTAGTGAATTGTGTTAATTCTTTAGATATTTAAAAGAAAATGATTGAAAATAATAAAATTACATTTTGCGCCATTTAAAAAGTGACAATCTAATAATATATATATTAACAAAACCACCCTTTGAGATATTATGAGATGAAACCAATATAAGGTATTGATAATATTTTTAGTAAAAATTACTCAATATAATACATCGTCCTTGTTTATGTTATGTTTGTAATTTCGAATAATCCAAACAATGGACAAGGTACTGCTCGAATGTCTAAGAAGTATTTGGCCTTATTGAAAACAAAGGTTCATATTATTTATTTATGAAGAAAGAGTTCGTCCAACAGAAACTGATGAATACTTCATCAGTTTAAAAAGGATAGTTCATTATTATTTTTGTTTATTTCAAATTATAGATAATTAGTTAATAATATTGATCATTACCATTAGATAAAGGCAAAACGGGAAGGTAAGAGAACTATTTTATTGATTTACTTGAAAAATGAAAATTGACGACCAAGGGAGTAATAAAAAACGTGAAGTGTTCCATGTTTTCTTTGAAAAGAAAACTACAGAGCACGAAAAAGAAGAAGTAATTTTATACATACCTACCCCATGCTTGTGGATTACACATAATTAGTAGTAGTATGTATTTGTTCATCCACTACACTTGAAATTTAAAGACAATTATTTCATATATCCACCACACTTGAATTTTGAATTAATCTCGACATGTTTGAGTTGATGATGAAAAGGTCATGAGTTTAAATTCTAGATATATATGTCATTTTATAATTAAATATTTTTTATTTATTAATAGGACGATACAGTGCAATTGAATTTTGTATAAGACAAACGCACTAATACGAAGTGCAATCATATAAAATAAAATTTATACATTGAATCAACTACCTAATAATATTTGAAACATTGTTTATTGTAAAACAATGTGAAACATTTCTTACCGTAGACTTGTTGTGTGCTTCTCCACAACTAAGTCCTATTCTTCCCCTTGATATATATAAGAATTTTATCACAACTTTCATTCTACCTACGAAAGTTTGACGAAATTATTTTATGTTGCTTTCGAAAGCAGTGTGATTGGGTATTGTTGTTCTTTGAAAGCTCATTGTTCTTGTAAGTCTAAAGTGGAATGGGCGAGTAAATTGAGATTAAGAACAAACACTTACCTTATCCAGAATTTAATCTGAAATTATTGTTATTTTACACCTTAATCTCAAAATAAGCGAATCACAAATTTTCCTAAAAATATTTTCTAATCTACTGCAAAAGTCCTTAAAATCTTTAAATTCCCAACATGTACTACTAGATAAACCATGTTCTTAGTTGAATAACTGTAAATTGGAGTAGAAAGATGTAGATAAATTATAGTCTCTCTTGGTAAATATTCATTATTTACATTAGGTTTGAACTAATGATTAGGTGAACTAAAAATAAGTTCAAACTAATGATTAGGTTAACTAAAAATAAGTTAGACCCTTTCTCCCATAATAACACTTTTACAAATTTCATAGTATAACTTTTACACTCTTAAAGTGAAAAAAAAACATTTATAAACTTTACCCTTATTCGATTTATAATTTTACATAAAATGTTACTTCTTTCGTTCAAATTCATTATGTCAATTTCTCCGAACACGAGTTTTAATGATTATTGATTAATTTATGTATAAACTAAATATGTTAAAGGTGTGATGCGATATAGTCCATTTGTAAATAAATTAATTATTTATTAATAAAGTGATGACAATTTGAATAAATAAGTGGTGATTGATTTGAGGTTGGTGATAAAGTAGTGTGAATAATATTATTTTTTTTAAAAAGAAAATGAGAATAATGAAATTGAACAACCAAATAAAAAAATAAGAATAATGAAATTGAACGGGGAGAGTATTACTTTTGGGCTCACACATACACACGTTAGATCATTTATTTATTTTATATATAATGATTTACAAAATTTCCTTAAATTTTTTTATTCAATTATTACACTTTTTCTTTTGAACAGTAAAAAGTATCTCATTTAACCACGAGTACAGGGGGTACTCACCCATAAATTTACATGTATCGTCTATAGTATGCACGAATGATGCTATTATCCACCTAGTCCTTATCAATTACTCAATAATGTGTTTAAAAGGATCACAAAACCATGTCGAGATCGATTAATGAATTTGGTGCCAATAACTTCTGTCCTCCTAGCCATGTCCACATATTGATTTTGATGTTCTCCAATATTGTCTTCTTGTCTTTCTCCTTCGAACCTCTTTCGATTTCAGCATCTCTGTTAAGTATATTAGCATGCAAACCCTTAATATACATGCAAACCCTCACAAGTTGTTAGATAGAAGAAAGGTAGTTACAATTCAAGTTGTATTTAACAATAAGTTGTTACATAGAAGGCTCTAGAATGTCAAGCCTCTATATATAGTGTACATAACTCTTTATGCAATACAAGCTGAAATTACACTTTTCAACATGGTATCAGGACAGGGATTTCTCATGGTTTGTGTTTGATTTTGCAATCACTCGGTTTTCTCTCAACTTCATCTACCTTTCTTCGAATCTTCATCTTCTCTGTTCATATCTTCATATCTCCCTCTTCATATCTTCAACCAGAAACTGTTTTGTTCTTCTGGTAACCGTTTTTTTCAGCTTCACGATCCATGCACTTCCGCTATACTCTGTCATGTCTTCTTCGCTTAATCCTCCACCTCTACCCAAATTTATCACCATTTCGATTCGCTTGGATAATGATAACTATCCATTTTGGCGTAATCAAGTGCTCGCCTCTGTCCGAGCTCACTGTTTTGAAGATGTCCTTCTTTTTAAGGTTGTACCACAGAATCCGACGACCTCTGATTCGGATTCAATCTCGTGGCAATGCAAAGATCAGTTCCTCCTCAGCTGGCTTCTCAGCTCTGTTTCTGAATCAATGCTAGGGCATGTTAGCAGATGTGAACACTCCTTTCAGCTTTGGTTGGTGTTTGAATCATTGTTTCAATCGCAATCCAGTGTCAAAGCAATGATATTAAGGCTTCAACTCCAAACGCTGAGAAAAGGTGATCTCAGCATTGATGCGTTCACATTGAAGATGCGATCGGTTGCAGATGGTCTTCGTCATGCCGGACAACCTATCAGTGATGATGAACTGGTATTGTATATACTTAGAGGTCTTGATGCTGACTTTGATGCTATTGTGGTCTCACTAACAACCATGGGATCTGTACCTTCTATTCCTGAGGTGCAATCAATGTTGCAAGCATATGAGATGCGGTTACAAAGCTATACTGTTCACTCTCTCAATCTGGTGGGCGGTCACATTGCTTCTCCGGCTCCACCTTCTGCCCATGCAGTTACCAAAGGTTAGAATTCTAATAAATCACATGGCAAGGGCAATGTTTTCTCTAAACCTAGAATTGTTTGTCAATTATGTGGAAGAAATTATCATGTTTCTGTTAAGTGTTTTAAAAGGTTTGATCAATCCTTCCATGGCCTTGAAACTCCCGTAATACTATATCTTCTCATCGTCCTCCTTTGACTACTCCATTCCAAGCTAACATTGCTCAGCAGCAAGTAAGCACATCTCATCATCAGTACTACCCTGCCACTTATCCAGCTTACTCTCCTTCACTCATTGGCATCATGGATTCAGGTGCCTCATCCTCAAACTCATGCACCTCCAACTCCCATTGGTTTGTTGACAGTGGATCTACACATCATATCACTTCTCAACTTTCCAACCTTCATGTAACCTCTCCATATCAAGGTATGGACTCTTTAGTTGTTGGCAATGGTGCATCAATACCTATATCACACACTGGTTCTTTTTCTATGCCTACATGTGATCATTCTAGATCTGTTGTTATGGATAATGTGCTTCATGTGCCTGCCATCACTAAGAATCTCATGTGTATATCTCAGTTTCTCAAAGATAATGATGATGTCATTGAGTTTTTTGCTGATTGTTGTCTTGTTAAGGATCTGAAAACACACAAGATACTATTGAGAGGGGAGCTTAGAGATGGACTGTATGTTCTGAACTTTGGTGGTGTTGATAGCATGAGGAATAATGTGAATAAAGCTCAGCACTCAGTTTCTGTTGTTCAAGTGAATAAAGCCAAGACAATTTGGAAGTTGTGGCTAGGGGTGGGAATGAGCCAGGCTACCCGACAGGGGCCTACGGCTCGACCTATTAAAGCTCGGCTCGGCTCGTTTAATAAACAAGTCGGGCTCAAGCTTTTTTAGAAGCCTATTTAACTAAATAGGTCGGGCTCAAGCTTTTTCGTAAGCCTTTTAAGCTCAACAGGCCGGTCTACATAACTTCACACACACACACACACACATATATATATATATATATATATATATTTTATAAGTATATACTTATATAATATGTGATTTTCAAATAAATAAATAAGTAAGAAAATTAATTTAGTAAAACTAGTTATATTTTTCTTTGTAATAGTTGAAAAAATATTTGAATATTGTTTTTTAAAAAGGCCAGGCTTGAGCCTTAAAAAAAGGCCAGGCTTGAGCCTTAAAAAAAGCCTATGACAGGCCATGGGCCAGGCTCGGGCCTAAGAAATATATAACAGGCCAGGCTTTTTTTCTTAAAGCCTATCAAGGCCTGGCCCATTCCCACCCCTGGTTGTGGCATTGTAGGCTAGGCCATCCTGGCAATTCTACTCTTTCTACTATATTGAAGAGATTGAATATTGCTTGTACTAGTGCAGTTGATTCATTTTGTGATAAATGTAAACTTGGCAAGATGCATCTTAAACATTTCACTTCTGTGTTGCATCATTCTACTACTGCATTCGAATTGTTACATATGGATGTGTGGGGGCCTGCCTCGTGTGTATCTATTGATGGCTATACATACTACCTTTCTATTGTGGATGATTTCACACGTTTTGTTTGGGTGTTTCCTTTGATGGCTAAATCTGAAGTTGTTGGGGTATTTCATCAGTTTATGCTAACAGTTGAAAGAATGTTTGGGGTGTGCATCAAAACTATACAGCATGATATGGGTACTGAGTTTCTACTTGTTGATAAATTGGTTAAGCCACTTGGTATACAAGTTAGATTGTCATGTGCTTACACTCATCCACAAAATGGTCTAGTTGAAAGAAAACACAACATGTCACTGAACTTGGCCTTGCTATGCTTGCTCGTTCCAATCTTTCCATGAACTTTTGGTGGCATGCTTTCTCCACAGCTGCTCATTTGATCAATATGCTACCCACACCAACTCTTGATCACATTTGCCCCTATGAAAAGCTCTATCTCAAGCCTCTTGACTACCATTCTCTTAAGGTTTTTGGGTGTGCTTGTTTTCCATTTCTCAGACCATATAACACATCAAAGCTTCAATTCCGCAGCTCAAAGTGCATCTTCTTGGGCTACAGCTCCAATCACAAAGGCTACTTATGCTTACACTCTTCTTGAAAAAATTATGTTTCTGCCTCTGTCCAATTTAATGAGGATGAATTCCCTTCTTTCACAACTCAATCTCCTCATCCACTTACTCAAACTCATTCATTCTCAGCTCATATACCTATCCATCTATCTGCTCATGATCCCCCCTCACCTACTGGATCTTCTTCCAGATATATACTACCTCCATCTCCTCCTGTTAATAATCTCTCCTCTCCTACTTTAACACCTGCTGATCACATTTCCTCATCTTCATCCAGATACATGCTACCCCCTTCACCTCTTCCATCTATCTCTTCTCAGAATCCATCTCAACACTCCTCCCTCTCCTTTGATCCTCCTATAACATCCATTTCAAAACACTCTATGCAAACCAGGTCAAAATCTGGCATCTTCAAACCTAAAGCTCTTGTATCCACAACTCCTATTACTGAACCAAATTTTGTTTATGAGGCCATGCTCAGTTCTGATTGAAAGCAAGCAATGCAGTCAGAATATGATGCACTTATCCAAAATGAAACTTGGAAGTCGGTGCCCCCATCTTCCACTATTCATCCCATCACTACAAAGTGGCTCTTTAGAGTTAAGTACAAGAAAGATGGCTCAGTTGAAAGGTACAAAGTCAGACTAGTGGCTAGAGGCTTTCAACAACAAGCTGGAGTTGATTACTTAAACATTTTTAGCCTTGTTATAAAACCTGTTACACTTCGTATTGTGTTCACTCTAGCTGTCTCAAAAGGGTGGCCCATACAACAAGTGGATATCAATAATGCTTTCCTTAAAGGTCTGCTACATGAAACTGTTTACATAGCTCAGCCTGAGGGTTTTGTAAATGAACAGCATCCATCATATGTGTGTCAGCTTAAAAAGGCATTATATGGGTTTAAACAAGCCCCCAAGGCATGGTATGATACATTGAAGGCCTTCTTGATCAGTCAAGGGTTCACTCACTCCACATCTGATCACCGTTTGTTCCACAGAGTTATGCATGGGAAAACCACCTTGCTTTTGGAGAAATCAACTACTTCTTGGGCATTGAGGCCCATACCACTCCTACCTCAATCAAACTCACCCAGTCTAAATATGTTACTGATCTTATTGCCAAAGCTCATCTCAGCTCTTCTAAACCATGTCCTACTCATCTCTGCCATTCCACTCAACTCTCCTCATCTGATAGTCCCTCATTTGATAACCCTTCTCTATATCGTAGCATCATTGGTGCCTTACAATATCTAACCCTCACTCGCCCTGACATATCCTTCAGTGTCAACAAGCTCTCCCAGTTTTTGCAAAATCCGACACAAAACCATTAGAAGGCCTGTAAACGAGTCCTTAGATATCTCAAGGGCTCTATTTCTCTTGGTATTACTTTTTCTATGGTGTCTGATTTCAGGTTACAGGGCTTTGTTGATGCTGACTATGCCTCAAGCTTGGATAACAGAAGGAGCACGTCGGGTTTTTGTATCACTCTTGGCCAAAACTTGATCTCATGGAGCTCTAGGAAGCAGAATGTGGTCGCAAGAAGCAGCACAGAGGCCGAATACAGGGCCCTTGCCCTAGCTACCACTGATATTCTTTGGATCTCCAGTCTATGCAAGGAACTTGGCATTCCAATCTCTACACCAGCTATCTTATGGTGTGACAATCAAGGTAAAATCACTGTTGCTTTCAGTCCAGCGTTTCTTTCACGTACCAAACACATCGAGGTTGATGTCCACTTCTTACGAGAAAAGGTTCAAGCTGATATACTTGACATTCGATATATTTTCTCAGAGGATCAGTCGGCTGATCTACTCACCAAGCCACTCGCCCCTGCCCGCTTTGCTAGGTTAGGTGCATGGCTCAGTCTTGCTTAATCACTGTGGTCCGGTTTCTTCCGGGGCGTGTTAAGTATATTAGCATGCAAACCCTTAATATACATGCAAACCCTCACAAGTTGTTAGATAGAAGAAAGGTAGTTACAAGTCAAGATGTATTTAACAATAAGTTGTTACATAGAAGGCTCTAGAATGTCAAACCTCTATATATAGTGTACATATCTCTCTATGCAATACAAGCTGAAATTACACTTTTCAACAATCTCCCATAATTCCCATGTTACGCAAGACTATAGACTTTTTTTTTTTTTTTTGAGGGGGTTACAAGAACAATATAATAAGATCAATACAAAATAACCCACAAGATCATCTTCAACCCAGAATGATCAAATCGAAAGCTGCTCCATTCCAATCGTGAGGAAGTAGAGAGACGAGTGTAACCTATGCCCACAGTACGTCCAGATCTCCATTCTCAAAACGAGAAAAATACCCCACACTAAGGTATTCCCGTGTCAAGAAAACACAGAGAAAAAAAGAAAAGACAAAGGTCCACTTAAAACCACCAGATCCAACCGCCATGAACCAAACGAACAGGTACAGAGAAGAAACCAACAGAACCGCACAAGGCGAGGAAAAACTCACAACTAGAAAAACTAGCAAAGAAGAAAACAAAAATAAAAATAGAAAACAAGAACAAAAGAACCGAAACTAAAAACTAGGAATCTAAGAACAAGTAAAAAACAAGAAATAAAACGAAAAAAACTAAAAAATTTAAAGGGGTCAACGGATCGATCTACCAATCGGTCACCGCATGAGCGGTTCAGTTGGAGAGACCGAACCGTTGGCCCGAACACTTACACCAAGAAAAGCTCATGGTGACTATACTAACGTGAAGCACCGGTGCCAAGATCAGAAAAGGGAGGGGAGTGGTGTTGAAAGTGGTGGTGGAAAGGTGGAGAGGTGGAAGTAGTGGGGTGACGGAGAGAAGTGTGTGGAGTAAGTTTTTAGAGAGAAGTGGGAGTCTCTCTCTCTCCAAGCGTTGATATTTTACAAGATTTTTACGCAAGACTATAGACTTGACATGAATCATTTTCTCACTTTGCTAAAATCAAGCGCCTCTCTGTGTTGCATGGAGTGTGTTTCCTAATACTGTATGTGTGTCAACAAATCCACATATAAATAAATGAAAACTATTACGGGATAGAGAGATATTGGTGTCTCATACCCATCAAACACATACTACCCTACGTGCAGCCAATAATTGTTTATCATCAAATTTAGCCTTTAAACCTGTACTGAATTTATTTATTTTTATTCTTTTACATATAATAATAATACAGCTTTTTAAATTTAGTCTTTAAACCTGTACGTGTTGTTAAATTATACGTGGCCCAAATTCATCATTACTCAATACAGGTTTAAAGACTAAATTTAAAAAGTTGTACATTATTATTTTATGCAAAAGAATAAAAAGGAAATTTAGAATAGTAAAACCCCAAACGCGTCACGGCTATCATGTTTAATGTCACAGTCTTTATTTTAATTGCAATTCCACTGGTCATTTATTTATTATTATCACGATACTGAATACATAAAATAATGAATAATAGTTTAAAGCTAAGGCCTTCAATATTTATTAGCGTTGGAATATAAGAAAAAAAAAACATAATTGATAATATATAAAAAAAAAAATCAATTGGCGGGTCCATGTACTATTCTGTTAGTAATTAATAAAAAAATTAAGTTACACGGTCTTATGAATATCATTATCGGGCAAAGATTATCATGATAATTTTTCTAATTAATTTAATTAGAATGTGCATGCGTACGTTGAATGAATTGTGATCAATTTAATTTTGAACATCTAATTTTAATTATAGACCTTATGAATATTGCTATACTTATTTATTATTAATATTGTAGAAAAGTCAAAGAAAAACTAGAGAAATGTTGTAGAAAGAATTCTGAAATTACAGGATGAATATATAAAATCATCGAATTTCAGTTGTTTTATTATCGTTAATTTTTTATGCAATCTATGACTATATGATCAAATTTCGAGTCATGAATATTTTCTGAGTTGTTGGGAGAAATTCTACTCAAATTGTTGTTTGATGATTGGAACATTTCATGAACAAGTAAGCACAAAGGTGGACTAAAACATGTTAAAATATAGTAATATTATGTATAGAAAAAAATGGTGGGAAATAGTAGAAATTTTGAATTTATACCATGTTTTTATATACATTTTATTCACTTTTATCCAAAAAAAGTCAACTTAATTAATTAATTATGCAATATATGTGATGCACCATCCTACATAGCATTAACACAGTTGCACAAAATACTGTGACCATAATTTTAGCAATTTATAATATATATATATATATATATATATATATATATATATATATATATATGATCCAGTATGACCCTAGTTTTAGCAATTTTAGCAATTTATACTCCTATTTATTTTATTAACTTTCCGCGTAGTACGTGGGTGCTAATCTAGTATATATGATTCAACTCATCTTTAATTAAATTGAGAAAAACATGGATGAACGGGTAATGATCCTATGAAGCTTGTAGGATGCTTGATCGAACTGACTCCAACGTTCAAGTTAGATGGTGGACGTTTTTTTGGAATAGTAATTTAATTTTAATATAATACATCGTCCTTATTTATGTTACTCCGTATGTTTGTAATTTCAAATCATTCAAACAATGGACAAGGTACTCCTCGAATGTCTAAAAAGTATTTGGCCTTATTGAAGACCTAAGGTTCATATTGTCCAAACTCCAAAGTTCTACTATTTTTTATTTATGAAGAAAGAGTTCGTCTCTACAAAAATTGAATACCCCATCCATCTCAAAAAGATAGTTTATTATTATTTTTTGTTTGTTTCAAAATTATAGGTAATTAGTTAATAATATTGATCATTAACATTAGATAAAGGCACAACAGAAATGTAGGAGTAAATTTTATATGTCAAGGCTATTTTATTGGTTTGCTTAAAAAATGAAAATTGACCATTTTTTTAAGAAAAGGGAACAATAAAAAACAAAAAGTGTTCCATGTTTTCTTTTGAAAAGAAAACTTCAAAGCATGGAAAAAAAAAAGTAATTTATACATACCTACCCCATGCTTGTGGATTACACATACATAATTATCCTATATAAAATGATCATAATGTAAATACAGACAAGTATTTGTTCATCCACTACATTTGAAATTTAAAGACAATTATTTCATCCACCACACTTGTAATCTCGACATGTTTGAGTTGATGAAAAGGTCATGAGTTTAAATTTTGTCTATTTATATGTATCAAATCACAACAACTTTATTAGTATATTCCAATCCCCCTATATATACTACTTCCGCCGTCCCACAGGAATTTGCACACTTTCTATATATGGATGTCCCATACCAATTTGCACACTTCATAAAAGAAAATATCTTCATAATCTTCACCCTTAAAATATACTCATATTTACTCATATGTCAATAATGTCATTACTTTTCCACACTCAATCTACTTTTTACTTTATTTTATTCATAAAAGTTTACAAAACTACCCCTCAAAACATCACTCATTACACATTTTTTACAGATTTCTTAAAATGTGTGCCATCTCAGAGGTGCAAATTCCTCTGAGACGGAGGGAGTAATAGGGAGTACAGAGTTTAAACTGCTTAAGTGTCATCTTCTCATTCATTTGGCTTATGTGTCATCTCCTCATTCATCCTACGTGCCAATATTACAATGAATGACATATTTACTTGAAAATTTTTTTTGGTAAGTTAGACCATCACAACACTAATTAATTAGGTTTAGTCTAGTATACACTTGAATTCATGTTGTACACCCTAATCCAATTTTTTATTATTATAAAAATAATTACATGACCTATAAAAAGCTCTTTTTTGTTTCTTCATTTTATTTCATTTTTTGTTTTTGTTTTTTTTTTTGTTTCTTTTTATTTTATTTTATTTTATTTTTTTTACCCGTTTTTTTTTTACTTAAAAATATACACATTCTCCATTTAAATTAAATTTTTAAGAAAAAATTTTATTCAATAAAAAGTGCAACACAAAATTATTAAAAAATGTAAGTCGATATAACAAAAAAGTGCAACACCATATTTACTAAAAGTATAAGTTAGTATAACTAAAAGTGAAATACGATATTTTTGAAATGTACAAGTCGATATTACTAAAAAGAGCATCACAATATTAATGAAAAGTGTAAGTCAATATAACTGAAAAGTGTAAGAGTCTATAACTGAAAAGTGCAACAAATTTTTTTTACTGAAAAGTGCAACACAATATTATTAAAAAGTGCATGTCAGTATCACAATTTTTAATGAAAAATGTAAGTTATTAAACTAAAAAATGCAACACAATATTACTAAAAAATGTAAGTCACTATAAATAAAAATATTATTATACAGTTTAATAATTGAAAAGTGCAACACCATTTTACCAAAAAGTGTAAGTCATGAAAAAGTGAAAGTCAGTACAGCTGAAAACTCCACTCATTATTACACATTCTTAATATTTGCATGTGCCCATCTACCTATAAAAATTAATATGGAACGGAGGGAATATATAAAGTAAATAAATGAGTTAACTTTTGTATATGTGTGGATTCAAAAGTAATTATATTTTATGGAAAAGAGAAAAGAAAGTAGAATTTATAAAATGTATTCAATTTTAAAGATGTACTGTAATAGTTATTTTGTGAGTTCTCAAAAAACAATTGTAAAAACTATTATGGGGTAGAGCCAGGGTGTAATATCTTGTACCTTATATATATTTTTTTAAAAACCTTTTGTTTTAACCCTTCATTAATGATGCTATTAAGGAGCTTCTCTCTTGAGAGTTGCTCCTCCCTTTCTCCACCGGTCTCCGTCGTCGGTCCGTTGCAGATTCGTCGTTCACGTTGCCGTCATCGTCTTTTGTCTCCTTTGCTGTTCTGTCTTTATGGTCATTTCGTCTCAGTTGTGTGTTGGTTTTCCGCTTCTCTCTGCTGGTATTTTAGCTTTCGTTAGATCTGTGTTGTAGATCTGCAAGATCTAGGTTGTAGATTTGTAGATCTGAACTGTAGATTTGTTGTAGTTCTTTTGCGGGTCTCTTTTTTTGTGGTTGGAAACTCAAATCTACAGATCTGAGTTGTAGATCTGCAAATCTGTTGTAGGTTTTTGTTGGTCTCTTTTTTGTGGTTGGGCTTCTTGAGAGACTCGAGAGCCTTAGTTCTAGTTCTTGAGATCGGGTACTTGGTGGAACTTTGCCTATTTTTTTGTTTCCTATTCTTGACATGAAACACCTTAGTGTGGGGTTGTCTCGTTTAAAGATTGGAGACCTGGACTTCTGTTAAGGCAAAGGAAAACTCGTCTTTTCTCTTCTCACGATTGAAGTGGACAGCGATATCCGCATTGGTTTGAAGATCAAGATCTTAGTTCGCGATTTGTAATTTTATTTGATGATCTTGTAAACCACTCCTAAAAAAAAAATGATGCTATCAAGAATAAATTATTTCATAAATTTAAAAAAATAAAATTAAATCAATCTATCTAACGAATAGTGATGTAAAGAATAATTAGTACTAGTAAAAAAAACTCATGTATTAATTTGAAGCTTTGAGAACGTTTTGTCCCCAATTACTTGCACATTTTTTGTATTGGAATGTCTTCTGATTAATTGCACATTTTTTATTAGAATATTTTTAAATTATGGTTTAGTCTAATATACACTTGAATTCATGTTGTACACCCTAGTCCAATTTTTACATGACCTATAAAAAGCTCTTTTTTGTTTCTTCATTTTATTTTATTTCTTTTTTTTTTTTGTTTTTTTTTTTTTGTTTCTTTTTATTTTATTTTATTTTTTTTACCCTTTTTTTTTTACTTAAAAATATACACATTCTCCATTTAAATTAAATTTTTAAGAAAAAAATTTATTCAATAAAAAATGCAACACAAAATTATTAAAAAATGTAAGCCGATATAACAAAAAAGTGCAACACCATATTTACTAAAAGTATAAGTTAGTATAACTAAAAGTGAAATACGATATTTTTGAAATGTGCAAGTCGATATTACTAAAAAAAGCATCACAATATTAATGAAAAGTGTAAGTCAATATAACTGAAAAGTGTAAGAGTCTATAACTGAAAAGTGCAACAAATTTTTTTTACTGAAAAGTGCAACAAATTTTTTTTACTGAAAAGTGCAACACAATATTATTAAAAAGTGCATGTAAGTATCACAATTTTTAATGAAAAATGTAAGTTATTAAACTAAAAAATGCAACACAATATTACTAAAAAAATGTAAGTCACTATAAATAAAAATATTATTATACAGTTTAATAATTGAAAAGTGCAACACCATTTTAGCAAAAAGTGTAAGTCATGAAAAAGTGCAAGTCAGTACAGCTGAAAAGTGCAACATGGACTAGAGTGCACAACATGCACTCGAGTCCATACCAGACCAATCCAATTAATTATAAGCAAATAATTAATTATGTTATTATACTAATTGCCTAAAAACAAACTAGATTCCATTTTTAAGTTTTTTTACCTAAAATATACTCAATATCTATCTTAATAGAATAAAATTAGAAGTATCTAACTTTTATTATTATATGTTAATTCAATAAATTATTATACTTATATTATAAGCATTGAAATTATAAAAATAAAGTTTATATAAATTACTCCTATTATATATAATTGTTTTAAAATACGAATTATACTTTTTATATTCCCTCCTTCTACAAAACATAGTCTCATTGAAATAGACACATATTAAAAAAAAAAAAAAAAAGATAAAATAAGAGTATTGATGGTACTGTAGAATTTGTAGGGTATTGGGGTCCATTGTGAATAAAATTATTGTTTGTAAATAAAATTGAATTGCAATTTGCATAATTAAATGGTGGTGATGATAAATTGACATTTACCATAAAATGTATGAGACTAGATTTTATAGACGAATAAAAAAGACAAATGAGATCAGATTTTGTGAATTGGGGAAGTATAAAGTATATACTATGAATATTGATTTTATGAACACTCAACGTAATACGCGGGAGATTATCTAGTTTATATTATATACTACAGTATATTCTAACCATAGGAAGCTTTAGTGAAATTTAATCAAATTGACAGATAAATTAATCCTATTTTTTTTAGTGAAAAGATTGCTAATCTGACGCTACAAAACTAAATTAAATTACACAAAAATTTGTATAAAATGATCGTTTTGCATAATAAGTTGCCGAAGTGCTACGTCTCATGCAAGAATTCAAAATTCCTCTTTAAATTATGAAAAAAACTTCATTTAAATTTAAAATCATGCGCCAGTTAAGAGACATTAACATATTTAATAGCAAGCTCGCAAACATACGATATAATAAATTAAAATTTTAAATGACAAATAAATGCTTTATTTTATTTTCAAGATTTTAAAGATAAACTAATGCATTATGCATATACTAGTGATAGTATTTGATAACATGAAAAACAGATATATCATATATCACACTATGACACTACCATTTAAAATTATACTAATATATAACACGCATCTTTTAATTGCTTTTTATAAAAAGTTTATTTCGAATAGGAAATAAGAAAATGCCAAAAAAATAAAGTGAGAAATTAGTGTTAAAGTCGTTCGATCGATTTTTTAAAAATTCTGTGGCCAAATATTTATTCTCTTTAATGAGAATTTATATTTTGTACCAATGTACCGTATGTCCAAAGAAGAGCTTGTCTATATAGTTCTATTGGCTGATATATGCATCTTGTAATTTCACAAAAATATCAATACAAAAGGGTAATAATAAATAAACATAATAAATCATTCATAAAATTTAGAGACTATATAAGGGAAGATCACCGAGGATAAGATAGTTTGTTATCTAATCACAAGTTAGACTAAAGCTCATCTTATAAGACAAGACTAGTAGTTGTTTAGTTGAAGAACAGTCAACTTATGATGATAAATTCTTTTGAACAAAATATAGTTGTCAATCAGGATAAAACAAATTTAAGAGTGCAAGTGTCGATGATGTACTTAAAAGAATTAAGCATAAGCTTAGTCAAAGATAAAGTGAAGTTCAGAGTTAAAAGATATATAGAATAAAAAAACTATATTTCAACTCTTTATTCGTTGAATCACTCTACCTACTTAATCAGTTGATGTAGACCAATAAGAAATTGACAATTAATGTACGACCTGACAAAAAAGTTGAGAGTAAAATTAAATTCAAAGTACAAGTCACAAACAAATTAACACATGCATCAAGATTAGTATGTTTATGAATTAATTCTCTAACAACTCTTTTTTTTTTTTTTTTTTGAAGTCAAAACTTCATTTTATTAGCAACTGCAAATACCATTTGATACGTCGTTCACAATAGTCGGAAGGTCATACCAGACATGGGGGTTCGAAAAGTCCCTAGCAGCTCTAGCCAGTCGATGAGCCTTCTCGTTGGCCATACGACAAATATAAGAAACTGAACAAAAAGGTATTGAAGACATCAAATCTTTGCAAGAATGAATGATATCACCAAAGCTGGAATTGGGCATCAGATTTAGATTAATAGCATCAGCAACTCCCTTAGCATCCACCTCAATTTCAACTCTTTCAAATCCCATATCCTTGATCCAGGAAAGAGCTTCGTGAAGCCCCATGGCCTCTCCTTCATCCACTATATATACTCCTGGTGTCGTTGCTACAAAGCAACTAATAAACTGCCCTTCATCATCATGCGCAATTGACCCAAATCCCATCTTTTTTGTTTCCTCAAAAAATGTTGCATCAACATTAATTTTGATTGTCTGCCTTGGGGGAGGGTGCCATGTTGTGCAGCGAGTAATGGGTGTATTCTGCGACCTCCCAGCTCGCATCCCCGTCCACTCCGCCAAGTAGGAATGCGCTAGACTCGACGTCGTTGCAGCAGAGTTTCACACACCCGTCCAAAGTTTATTGTTCCTCTCCTTCCACCAACGCCACATCAATGTAGCAGCCACCACCATATCAGTCCCCCTTAGTTCCCGAATCAATTCAAAAATCAGTTCCTTCATATTATTTGTCGCAAAGATGGCTCTCCCTAGCACACCACGGAAAGGTTCTGATGCCCATAATCGTCCAACATCCGAGCATGAAGTAAAAACATGCCAATCAGTTTCCTCATCGCAGCCATATCTAGGGCATGTGTTGTCCATCACCACTTTCCTACGGGCCAATGCATGGCGAGTGGGCAGAAAACCCTTGCAAAGTCTCCACAGAAAATTAATTACCTTTGGAGGCGCTTGAATCGACCATAGCGGGGCCCAATCTATATCCCCAATCTGAGGGGTTTCGTGGACAAGAGCAGCAGCAAGGTTGTATGCAGATTTGACACTATAATTCCCGGATTTCGTGTAGTGCCAAACCAGGCCATCAACAGCACCCATTGGGGGAATAACAGTGTGCAAAATGCTATCCACGTCGTTTGGTTGGAACAGTTCCTCAACCAGCTCCGAGTCCCAGCGTCGACGACCTGGAATAAACAGGTCAGATACCTTGATGTTCTGTAACTCGTCCACAATTGGCGTGCGAATCCAGAAATCCGACGTATTATTTACCCAAGGTTGTCCCCACACCATAATTTGGTCGCCACTCCCTATTTTCCACCTCGTCCCTTTCCGAATTAAATCCTGGGCCTCCAAGATGCTACGCCAAATATAGCTGCGTCTGTGCCCCAATGACGCTGACAGAAAATCCCTATCTGCAAAATACCTGGCACGGATAATTCTACACATAAAGGCCTCTGGTTCGTTAATAAGCCTCCATCCAAATTTTCCAAGCATTGCCACATTGAATAAGTAGAAATTTCGAAATCCCATACTACCGTTCGATTTATGGTAGCATAGATTCTCCCACTTTTCCCATTTCATACCAGATGATCGGTTCCCCGAACCCCACCAAAATGCGTTGAGCATTTTCTGGAGTTCGTCCAAGAGAGATGGCGGTAGCAGGAATACTCCCATACAGAAAGCTGGGACCGATTGCGCTGCAGATTTTATAAGGGCCTCTTTGCCCGCCTTTGAGATTTTCTTCGTGCGCCACCCTTCAATCTTACCCCATAGCCTGTCCTTAAGATACCTGAAAATTTCTTTTTTTCTTCCTTCCCAAGAGAGAAGGCAAGCCGAGATACCGTCCAGTGTTTAGAGGTTGATGCACCCCTAAAATCTGTCTCACATTTAATCTTTGCACCATACTCACATTTTTGCTAAAAAATAATTGATTGCCTGACCTGAGACTCTCTCATATTCATCCAGGAGGTTCTTCAAAGTGACTGCCTCTTCCTATGTAGCCCGACAGAAAAGAAGGTTGTCATCTGCAAAGAGTAAATGGGATACCTCCGGTGCCTGGCGGCATATTTTAATACCGTGTAAAGAACCTGTAGAGTTAGCACGATGAATAAGGGCTGACAGCCTCTCAGCACAAAGGATAAACAAGTAGGGGGACAAGGGGTTGCCTTGTGGAAGTCCCCTTCCTGGAGTCACTGGCCCCACCAATTCATGATTCACCTGAAAAGAGTAGCGCACAGATCTCACACAAAACATCATCCAGCCTACCCAAGTCGAGGAGAAACCCAACCTCAATAGAATAAGTTCCAAATACGTCCAATCCACTCTATCATATGCTTTAGAGATGTCAATCTTCAGCGCCACATCACCTTTCTTGCCATGCCTCCTCCCTTTCATCGAATGAATTGCTTCAAATGCTATAATAATATTATCTTGAATACTTCTCCCACTAATAAAAGCTGTCTGCGCAGAATCTATAAGCATTGGCAAAACCCCCTTCAGTCGATTGCACAATACCTTCGAAATAAGCTTATATACCACATTACAAAGCGATATTGGGCGGAGGTCTTTCATAGACGTTGGATTCTCACATTTCGGGATGAGCACCACTTGGGTATCGTTAAGTGAGTCCGGGAATCTGCCCGCCCGAAGCCACGAGACTGCGGCAGTAAAAACAGATGGCCCCACTGTGCTCCAAAATTTTTGGAAGAAGGCCGGGTTGAAACCATTCGGTCCCGGTGACTTGTCCGGATGCATTTGTTTCACAACTATTTCAAACTCCTTCATCGTGAAATCCGATGTAAGATTCATGTTCTGAGCATCTGTAATTTGTGGGTCCAACACCATCAACATGTTCTCCACATTGGAATTATCATTATTGGCAGTGAATAAATTAAGAAAATAATCATGCACAATATGACACATACCCTGATGATCCGTAACCATCTCACCATCCAATCCCTGAAGGCCGGTCAATTCATTCATTTTTTTCCTAGCTGAGGTCGATTGGTGGAAGAAACGTGTGTTAAGATCACCATCCTTGAGCCAGAAGATTTTGGCCCGTTGTTTCCAATAAGTTTCCTCCTCCATAAGCAATTGAGCAAGCCGGGAGCGACATTTAACCAATAAGTTTCCAATAAGTTTCCTGCTTCGGTACGTCGTTGTAGTGAGTTAATTTTCTCCTCTAGATCTTTCTTCTCACGTCGTATTGAATTCGCGAGATGATTCCCCCACAATTCTAATACATCACCAGTAGCAGCCAGCCGCCTAATAACGGGCAAATCTTGGAACCCAGTCCAAGCACGGTGAACAACTGTGGGGAGTTCCTGCTGAACAAGCCATTTATTCTCGAACCGAAACCGCCGATGGGATTGACGGATAATAGTGTGGGTTGTCTCCAACAATATTGGGTTATGGTCACTGACAAGCACAACTAAGTTATGCAGGGAGGCCCCAGGAAACAGTGAGTTCCATGATGGTGTACCCATAGCCCGATCTAACCTCTCCTCAATAACATTAGGGGTTCCTTTCCCTCGAAACCAAGTAAACCTGTGCCCCGTAAGAGATACATCCGTTAGTCTACAGTCCATCACAGCCTCTCGGAACCCACGATACAACCAAGCAGGGTGATCCACCCTCCCACTCTTATCTGCCTCAGTCAATAAATCATTATAATCACCTATGCCTACCCATGGCAAATCACTGCGGCTGGCAAGAAGTCTGAGCAAATTCCACGAGAGGTGCCGTTGGTTTCTACTCGGATAACCATAATATCCGGTTAATCTCCAATCCCCTAAGTGCCTGTTTGGTAGGGGGCGATAACCCCCGTTAGTTAAGTTAACTGGCCCAGTCATGTGTTTGGTTTCTTATTGGCAAGCCTGCGTCCGTTTACAAGCCCGTATGAAATCACTGTTCCTCTTTAGTAGAGTTAACTGGCCAAAAAGGCGGAGATGGGCCAACTCGATTGTACAGTAACCCTCACTAACATTCGAAATGACTAATATACCCTTTTGGTATTTAAAGTGAAATCTCACTATTCAATCTCATTTGACCTAATTTTTTTTTGCGACTCTTTCTCTGCGATAATGGAAGGCGATTCATCGAGCTCCGTTCATCATCTCCGGGTTCGAATCGAGGGAAGCGACACGAGGTATTGAACTCATCTTTACAAACTCATCCCGTCGTAGTCTTCTTCGTCGACTGATTGAAGTGTATTTTTGGAAAACACACACGAAAATTGAATTTTCTTTGTTGGGCTTGGTCGATATATTGCCTTTATCTTCGTCCTCATAGTAGATTTGGGAGCATTATCAGTATATGTGTTGAATAAATAGTCTTTTTTTTTTTTTTTTCCTTTTTGTATTTTGACCACATTTTTTAAGAGAATTGATGGTAGATCTGAACTATTTATTAGCACAATCATATGTATTATTAGGTTTTTTTTCTCTTTTTGGTAGAGAATTGAAAACTACCACACGATGTTGCAATTTATTTGTGTTTTTTTAATGTTGTAGAGAGCAGATTTCCCTATTTGAGAAGATGGGGTTAATAGTTTACTTTCTGTGTATGCAAACAGGCACTAATATTTCCTTTTTTTTTCTTTGTGATTGTGTGGATAAAAAGCACTGATAGTGACGAACAAGAAGCCAGAGACTCATGGTGTCCCACCATGTCGGAAGTGGATGGGTCTATCGGGAATGCGACTGTCCCATTCAAGAGAGATAATTCAGGAACAAGTACTTTTATATATATATATATATATATATATATATATGATTTGATATTGATATTTGCGTTCGAGTTTGTGTCTCTTGTGTTCTATAATTGTATTATCAATAGATGTTGTATTATACTTTATTTTTTATCAGGCAAAGGTATTTTTTATTGCAAATCAATTTGTGGCACAAGTTGTGCCTTTACATTTTAATCTGCAAATAAATTTGATAAAGAGTATACTCTTCTGAATTGAAAATGAAAATTGGCGCAGCAGTTTGTAAAATTAAAAACTCAGCCCAACTCCATATTCTGCCTTTAATTTCTTCCATCACCTTGATATTATTCCACTCCTCATTTTCAAAGATCAGCTTATTTCTCTTTTTCCATAGAACCCAAACTACAACAATCCATAGGCCCGCGCCATCTTCCTCCCCACTTTCTTTGGCATTAACTCTATAAATTGATAGAAATGTTATTTGGTACTTAACTCTGTATTAATATACTTTAATTTGTTCTTGTGATTTCATCTGTGTATGTATAGCTTATACTTTTTTTTTTAGGGTTATATATGTATAGCTTATACTTGATTTCAATTTCGATGCTTACATATATGCATGTATTTGAGCAAGCAAATCACACTTTTTAGTATGCATAGATTTGAGTCTGCAGTGGTTAACTACTTGATTTCATAAGTATACCTCATCTTATGTTAATTGAATGTGGTCTAATTTGGTGTTGTAATGTCTTATATTATTTTATTAGAAAAATCACGTCCGACATGCATACCGCTTTACTGAGAGGTTTGGTCAAAAATTGAAGACTTCATGGTCACATAAATAAGAGGATAATTTGTTTGTGGTAGTTCGGAATTTGCTAGAGGATCGCGTTGTCGAAACTGTAGAGTCTTTTAATGGACTGATGAACGACTTATCTATATACTACAACAGACCAAACAAACCAAAGTACAAGGTAAGTGGTTTGAAAAAAAAGCTTCATGATATTGCATTGCAGTATCATGCGTTCAAGCACTTTATTTTTCGAACTCGCGGCGTTCAATACAATTTCTGCACCCATACTGCTAAGGTTGATGATGTGTACTGGGATACAAATAACTCTTGGTAAGTGTCTATCAATTTTTTATTAAGATTCTTGACGTGTTTGATATTGTGTTTGTTTTTCCTGTTATATTCAACTATTTAGTTCGATTTTGATTGGCTACTTATTTTTATCTTATACGGTTGTTCGTTTCAGAAATTCGTTAAGATGATGATGTTTACCTATCCATTTTTTAGTGTGAATATCTAAATTTTCGTAAGGGAGCTGTGTTTCTATCTAGAATTGATATAATAGATGGCCACCATTAGAGCATTAGAGAGATCAAAGAAGATGATAAATTTGGGCATGATATATTGGTGTTCTAAACTATGTACTCAAATTGGTTAGTTCGATTTTGATTGGCTACTATTTTATTTATTTCGCAGGAATGAATGGTGTCGGGATTATGGTTTCCCGTGTTATAATCACTGTGTCTACGTGTTCGATATTAAAGGTTTGGAGAAATTTGTTGTCAAAGGAAAAGAAGCCGAACGATATTACATTCCCGTTGGTGAATTTATGGATGAAGATCGCGATGTCATGAAGTCTTACTACCGAATTCTTCTCCAAGAATACCGTCACATGTGATTCAGCTAGTTGTTTCATATTTTTGTTTAATGGACTGTATTAAATATTTGAACCACGTCTGCTGAAATGTATTATTGTATTTGTAATACGTCATGGATCAAGATCCGTTGTATTCTTCTTCTTTTTTCCAGAACAATGATCTATGTTACGTCTAATTATGTTTTGGTATTTATTTCTGCAGTGTTCTAAAATCAATAGAGCAACCTAAAAAATTGTTGTATTACATATATTATACTCTTAAAAAATGTTCTAAAATCAATGACCAACCTTACTGTACTCTTAAAATATGTTAATAAACTACAACAAATATATCAAATATGGCTCAACAATTATATACATGCCGCACTATTAATTTTTTATTTATGTCATGTGTAAATGGAGGGAAACTTATAACAATTTTGCGCCAATATAACCATTTTGCGCCAATGTCTAAAGACATTCACACTTCCCAATACTTTATTACTATTAATTTTTTATTTATGTCATGTGTAAATGGAGGGAAACTTATAACAATTTCGCGCCAATGTCTAAAGACATTCACACTTCCCAATACTTTATTACTTGCTTATACCCCATATATTTGCTTATACCCAATACAGACATTCAGGAGGCAGTGGATAAAGGCCAAATTAACATACCATACCAGGTGAGTTCCATGCTTCCTATTGGGTTATTTATTATTTATTAATTAGTTTGTATCCATATGTTGTTCGTATGCATAGTTGAATTGAATGGTATTTGACTCTATTTTTATGTTTATTTTTATTTAGAGGGTATTATTAATGTGTTTCTATGTGCATATAAACTATTCGCAGCACACTGTTTTTTTGTAACAAGATTATAAGTATGACGAGTTTGGGAAAGACGCGAGATGACGTAATCTACTTGTTGCTAGAAGAAATACTCCTTGACTCTATTTTTGTTATTTCTTTGATTATTGGTATTATAAGAAGACGAAACAAAAGAAAGCGTAAACGCTTAGTGCGTTACAGTATGTCTGAGCGTATACCTGATCAAATTAAGGAAATGAATAGACTAGTGGGTGGTCGAAATTCAGACTGTTTGGATCATCTTCGTATGGACAGAAATGCATTTGGTAGACTTTGCACTTTACTGAAAACTATGGGAGGTTTGGAAGAAGGGAAGTTTGTGAGTATCGAAGAGCAAGTTGCGATGTTTCTCTCTGTTTTGGGCCACCACAAAAAAAACAGAGTTGTTAGATATGACTTTAATAGGTCAGGTCAAACAGTTTCGCATTATGTCCATATGGTACTCACCGCTGTTCTACAACTACATTCCATTTTACTAGCCAAACCAATTCCAATTCCCGCTGAAAGCACTGATTTTCGATGGAAGTGGTTCAAAGTAAGTATATGCAAAATCAATATTTATTATGTTACATAAAGAAGTCAGGATAGATTGTTAGTATTAATTCATGCCATCAACATTCAATTACATGAGCAGGGATGTCTAGGAGCACTTGACGGTACTTATATTGACGTACACGTCCCAGCTGTGGATAAAGGCCGATACAGAACAAGGAAGGGTCGTATATCGACAAATGTGTTGGTCGTTTGTGATACAAATATGCAATTCGTGTATGTGCTTCCGGGCTGGGAGGGTTCTGCATCTGATGCACGAGTGTTACGGGATGCGGTGAATCGCAATTCAGGGTTCAAAGTCCCTACAGGTACTGCATTTAAGTATTAATTATTTCTGTTAATGTTGATTATTTCTTTGAGTATACATGTGAATACATTCGTGTCACGTGGCAGGGAATTATTATCTTTGCGACGACGGTTATGCAAACAGTCCCGGATTTCTATCCCCATACAGAGGTGTTCGTTATCATTTAAACGAATGGGGACCACAGGCTACACGACCCAATACAAGGAGAGAGCATTTCAATATGCGCCATACTAGAGCAAGAAATATTATCGAGCGTGCTTTTGGTGTGATGAAAATGCGTTGGGGTATTTTTAGGAGTGCAAACGTATTACCCAATTCAGACACAAATACGATTGATCATGGCTTGTTTCTTATTGCACAACTTCATACGCCGTGAGATGGTTATAGACCCGATGGAAGATTTGCTCGATGCAAAGGGTTATATAGAGGAACCACATGCAGAGATACCAGAATTTATTGATACAATTGAATCAACCCCGGCATGGACAACCCATAGGAATCAATTGTCTCAACAAATGTGGAATGACTACAATCATGCTAAGTGAATATTGATTATGACTTTTGTTTATTATCTTGTTATTGTTCATTGACTAAATGCCAGTAAAGAGTGACTAAATCTATTGGTGTGTATGCTTGCATTTAATCTGAACCATTTATTTGCAAATCATATTCTTACTTATTCTTATTATTTATTTTACAATTTTGAATTGCATCAGGTTATTTATTTGTTATATGTATAATGCCATTGATGCTTTTTTTGGTATATTGAAGTTTACATGGAACCTCCAAGTGTTAATCTGGACCGTGGTAGGGGGCAGACTAAAAAAAATTCGAACACAACTCGTAGAGTTTGGTCGAATAGGGAGGAACAGGTCCTTATCCATGCACTCCGCGATCTCGTGGCCAGTGGTTGGAAAAGCGATAACGGATTTCGTACTGGATATTTGCTCAAGCTTGAGGATGCTTTGAAGACCGCTTTTTCGACGACTGATTTAGTGGCAAATCCACATATAAATTCAAAGCTCACGTCGTGGAAGAAGTCGTATGCATCACTGGTTTCGGCACAAAAAGATACCACGGGTGTTGGTTTCAATATGACAACTAACCAACTCGAGGTCACAGACGAACAATGGGAAGAAGTCGTGCGGGTATGTCATGTGTCGCCTATTATTTAATTCTCTACGATTGATCATATATGCATGTAAACCCAGTTTTTCCAAATGTATCAATGTGTTGCATGGTAAATTTATTTGGATATCACGGATCTAGTTATTTGCAATGCCATTATGTATTATGTTATCACATATTTATTTATTTGGTTGTTTGATATGGTGCACCGCGACAGAATTATTTATTTGTGTTGCATGGTAAATTTATTTGGTTATCATAGATTTATTTATTTGGTTGTTTGATAAATTTATGCTTGTCGATTTTGTAGAAAGATCATAATATGTGTGGAATGCGTGTCAAGGAATGACCTTTTTTCTTCGATTGGTTAGAGGTTTTTGGGAAAGATCGGGCCACGGGGGACGCAGCAGAAGAGATTGGAGTCGCAGCCGAGATCATGCGTGAAAAATGTAGACGACAAAATGCAACAAATCAAGAATGCAATGGGGAAAATCACGTTAATGTAGACGCACCAACACCTGTGAACATTGGCGTCAATCAAGGAAACGATGATGGATCGGCAAACATTGCATACACCAAAGAACATGGGCAGCCATCTGTAAGCAATGGGAAGAAACGGAAAAAACGTTCTGATTCAGGAGACGATAAACTCATCAGGGTACTCGTTGATTATTGTAGGGATGTCGGTGATAGAATTGCACACATTGGAACCCGACTTGGTCATGATCATGATTTGGCTGAGTCCCGAAAAAATCTATTTAATATACTAGGCAACATCCCGGGTTTGAGCACAGTAGACAAGTTGGATGTAACTACTATGCTAGGAGCGAATGCGCCACAACTAGAGATGTTCATAGGGTACCCGGATGATGCTAGAGCAATCTTCGTGCAGCGTTTGCTAGGGAGGTAGACGAATTGTAAGGTTTGTGCTCACGAGATACCATTTTTTTGTGAAATGTAGTATGATTTAAGAAACATACAATTTAAGCTTTTTGATGTTGTTTCGTGAGCAGTACATTTTGCTTAGAAAATTGTTTTGGTGATACCACTATGTTTTGGTGTTATATGTATGTAAACATAAGATATTGCAATTGTTAGTATTAATCCATGCCAGAAGATATTGCAATTGTTATGCAAATATTTTCACCATAAACAGAAGATATTGCAATTGATATGACAATTACATGGTGCATGCTATGCAAAAATGGAAATATAACTTTCCACTAAAATTAAGTTACAACATAAATGTTAATGAATGGCCCATAAAACTATTTATCCATCTAGTGAGTGTTGTCATTTTCATGGACTTTTGAACAATTCAAACAAAATATTCATTCTCTTCCATAAAGAGAGTCATACTCAGGAGAGTCAAATAGAGATTCTTTTTATTTATTACAGCTGCAAACTTTTTAAGAAGTTACCCATAAACTACAACAGAAGCAATATTGCAATAATACAAAAAATTATGCATATATAAGAAGATTGCCACATATTAAGCTACCCAGAAACTTCCATATCCTGAAATCAAGGACACTACGATATGAAAAGAATGTGCAAACTTTATCAACTCACTAGTACACTATGTATGCAACTCCCTCCCATGAGAACATGTGCATGTGTGTGTAAGCAGGAAAAATAATCAAATTGCTCAAGTTGTTAAACAATGATGGCAGAGACATAAAGTACATAAAATGTAGTCCAATAGATCAAATTAATTAAGTCCAATTACATTTCCCAAATTGAATGTCGACATTACATATGGCCAAATAAAATATACATCAAAAGAGTTTAGTACAAAATATGGCCATATATTGATATATTGCCAAATTCCACATTATAAACTACGCAAACTAAATGTGGACATTACATATGGCCAAATAAAATATTTTTCAAAAGAGTTCAGTATAAAATATGGCCATAAGATAGTAACTAACAATAGACTGGGCAAAATGACATAGCATACATAAACGCGATACTAACAAACAAACACAATGCCTTCCTTACTTTCCGAAGGGAGAGAACGACCATTTTCCGGGACTGTTGGATGCACAAGAGCTGGTCTCTTTTTTCAGCACATCCACCTTCCCTGTAAGCGCTGCCACATTGGGTGGATATTTTTTAACGGACACTCCGTTAGCATTTGATTCAGCGCTTATCATTCCAGCAAATTCGGGAATATCTCGATCATCAAACAACCGTTTTCTTGGTGGCTTGCGTCCACCCGCGTATGGTGATTCAACTTCAGTGTCGGAGTCGTCGACAGGGATTGGATTGTGAGCACTATTCGGGGGATCCTTATTCGGGTCACCAGAGCTAATAACGATAACGTCACATGGCAGATCTTCACCTGGATCAAATAACGAAGCCAGCTTCTCATACATGATGTCCCCCTTATGATAAAAGGCTTTTGCAAAGTCATCTTTCTGATTAAACACAACAAGAAGAATATGCATCAACCACGTGTTGTGTGAATAATAAACATCATTTAGAAGTAACTTTTACATCAAATAACACAGCATACACAAACACTAAAGAATCAGATGCATTAATATGGCTGAGATATCATGAACACAACATACACAAGAAGTAATTTTTCCATCAAAGGACACCACATACACGAACAAGTTAACACACATTAAACAATTTACTAATTTCTAGCATTTCTATTATAATATAAATTTTAAAAATACCTTTGCTAGTTGCACCCACGTAGTGGAGAATGCATAGACGTGGTTAAAGCGCTTTTCCCACTTGACACCATCTGTCTCGAGAATATTTTTAAATGTCTGGTATCGCTTACGTAGGATGTTCCTCTAATTGAGGATATCATCCCATGAGAATTCTCTCCCCATCATCAGATTGAGGATTTCTTGGACTGTCTTGAGAGCAGTGGGGTTCTCATCCATAGCCTTCCAATACCCAACTCGTTTCTCTGTCAACAAGAGACTGATCAAAGCATTAACACATTTCTCATCCCACAGACCTTGGTAAAAGTAGCACTCTTATGGTGGTATTTCAACATACGCAGTTGGATGTATAGAACCCTGCATTTTCCTACACACAAACTGAAGAGTTTTTTAGTAATGTGAATACCAATACGAGCTCAAGGTCTATTTATAACAAGAGAGAAACTACTAACTTTCTTAGATGCAAATGTGTATTGCAATAGTACTGATAGGTGGGTGTGCAGTTATTGCTAACCTAACCAAGCAATCCAATAAATTATTTCACAGTACAGTTGGCATTACTAATGCCAAAGCTAACCCCATCACTTCACATAAATATGATAGTAAGTGTTGCATGTAAAAAAGATATCGTGCTTTAATATAGAAGAAATTACATCCAAAACTTATAATTAATTTCCACAAAAATTAAAAAACTGTTTAGGCAAGTATTCAAATATAGAAGAAATTACATCCAAAACGTATATATGCACTGTTTTCGAAGTGGTAAACCAAAAACACATATACAAAATTGAAATACAAATCATTCACGCAAATAGATGGATTGAGAAATTACAGTCACAAAAATCAACCGACCCAGAACAGTGAAAATTTTACACCGAAAAAATCATAAATAAGATCGATTGATCTTAAGCGCTCCAATCTTGACAGAGTAAGGTCGAATTAAAAATCCATAAAATATTAGATGCATACCTGTTTTGAAGCAACGAACCCAAGACATAATTAAACTCATATATCGATAAAAAATTAGTGGGATGAAGAAGATTGGAGAGTGTCTCTTGCGAGGAGGCGTAATAGCGCATCAGTGTTAGGGCAAGAAATGGCAGAGAAATTGATGGGCAATTGAAAGGGGCATAAATGGGATATAATTTAATTACCGAGGATAATTTGGTCATTTAATTGGTGAACAGTATAGATGTATGTCATATGCAGTCCGAAATCGTGGGCAGAAAAATTAGTCAACCAAACAAAAAATAGTTAAAATAACATAGGGTAACATAGTGAGATAACCCAACTGGACTTAACCCATGTTAACTCATCTGGGCCTACCAAACAGGCACTAATGGGTCATAAACTTTGACATCAATATGGTTCTGAGAATAACTTCAAGAAACTGAATGTATTTGTGTCCTTCCAAAGGATAGCCACACCGCCACTGTGCCCGATACAGTCGACCGCGAGACACGATTCAAAGTTTAAACGTACACGAATTTCCTCGAGTTTAGATGACACCGATATAGTTTCCGATAGAAAAATGATGTCTGGTTTACGCGTCCTTACCAAATCACAGAGTGCTAGAACAGTGGTAGGTCTGCCAAGCCCCCTACAATTCCAACTCAGTATTTTCATGGGGTCAGTGCAATCACAACAATACTTTCCAGTAGATGGGATGAATACAAGGTTCGCAATAGCGAGATAAACAAAAATCACTCTCACCAAAGGAGAGAAAAACATCTGGCTTCCAACCAAGGGAAGAGGAGCTACAAAGAGGCGCGATATTAACCAGAATAGCTACAACTCATTTTTAAACACACTATAAATACACCTTTAGAACAAGGTTACAAAAATTCTAAACCACTATCAATCCTTGTGTTGTTTACTACTTTGTTTACTATCAAAAGTATGTCTTCTTGACTGAACACAGGTTTTAAAATAATTTATATTTTAATATATAAAGTAGATATGTGGATAAAAAGTAGAGAATATTGTCGATAGATCAAATTACTTAAAATCTAACTATTTAAATAGAAAAAAAAAAAAATACTTAAAATAAGACTAAACATTTTTTACATTTTTTTTTAGCCAAGGTCGAGTTGACCAAAAGTCAACATTTTTTTTTTTGAAAAAGTGTATATTGAAAAATGTAGTCATTATAACTAAAAAGTGTAACACAATATTACTGAAAAGTGTACGTCTATATAACTAAAATGTGTAATATAACATTACTAAAAAGTGTACGTCAATATAACTTAAAATATTGTTTTAAAAAGTGTAAATCATTACAATTAAAAAGTGTAACAAAAAAACTCAATTTTTTTATATGGACTCAATTCCACCTAAGACTTGCCCCCATTTTTTTTTTTATGGATGGAGTATAATTCTATCTTTGTGGGATGATATGAAAATTTAATAAATTTCTCCCTTTATAGACATGTAGTATATACCATGTGTCGAAAGAATAGATTAGCTTGTCTCTATTTGCAATTCTCGATTTTCTTGTGATGAAAAGGCCGAATAATTCCCTTGTAAATAATTACAAAAAATAAAAAAAGGGACATTATTGCGTAAAGCCATCTCCATCAACACTGTTTTTGAACCGAGTCAGCATTTGGCCGGTGCTCTTTGCTGACCTGCTCTGCTACTCCTCCTCCTTTTCTCTTTTTCTCCTGCCACATTTTAATCTCACCAAGGCAAGTAATTCTCTCTACATACTTGCTGAAAAGTTTTCTTTGAAAAATTTATCTGGGCTTTACTTGGTTTATCCAAACAGCGAGTTCAAATTTCAAAAAATAAAAACAAGATTTTGTTTTTATATCGGTCTTGTTCTGTTTGGGACTCGGAATTCTGTGAGGTGTGATTATCTTGGGGGGTTCTTTACTTGCAGAGTCTTTGGACGTTTCTTGGTGGTTCTTTCTTTCTCCTTTGCAGATTCTGAAAAAAGGGGTTTGACTTTCCAGAGACTGTTTAAAGATTGTTGTAGATGATCAAGATTCTTCACTGCCATCACTTTTCTCTCTAGTACATAGATTTTTATTTTTTGGGGTTTAATCTTTTTTTGGGATTTGAGTTGATGATTCTGGGGTTTTTGTCTGCTTCCTCCCTCTGCCATGATTAGGGTTTTGAGTGAGTTATTATTAACCTTTTCTACTTTTTCACCCCTTTCGTTGCTTTATTTCTTGTCTATTGTAATTTTCTTGAACTTATCATGTCCAGCATTTTTATGGGTTAACAGATAATTTCTTCTACCTATTCAGGTTCAAGCAAGTCTGTGAGAAATTGAGATTGGAGTTGTTTACAGAAGCATTCATTTCAGGTATTGATTTTAGATGTTCTTGTAATGTCTTTTCTTAGTCTTTGACAGATTGAAAATGAATCTCTCTATTTGAACTTTGTTCTCATGTAATTATACTGTAAAAATTCTGTTAATCTCTCTAATATGCACCGATGTTAATCTGGATTCCAATTTTATGTTTCAATGAATATGGGGAAGTCCACAAGTTACTCTGTCAAACTGTCCTGTTTGACAAAATTCATCGTGTGTCTCGTATGTTATTGTATAGCTTCAGTCATATTTCTGGGTTCCAAGTGGTTTTAGTTAAAGTGGCTTCAGTATTTCTATTTTATGTTTCTGTGCGATTGCTTTTGTAGCATAGGAACTGAATGACATCTTGCCATACAATGTTGTTGTGCTTTGTGACAAAAGATACACATTTCTTCTAGCATGTTTGAGATTACACTTTATAATGATGAAGTAATGCATGGTTTCTCGTAGTATGTTCATTTGTTATTATTTCTAAGCATTTCTCGTCTTTCATCAAATTGTGTCCGGCACTGTCTTCATTTTAGGTCTACAATGAGAGAATTCATAACTGACTAGACTTAATAAATAAATGATGGTGTTCTGTGGGAGCTCATCATTTAAGCAAATGCAGTAAGGTATATCTGTTCATGATGGATTTGCTTTGCATGAAATTTCTTGTTTTATTTACCATATTACCTAGTTGCACCCTCATTCTCTAGAGTGCACTATGAATTCGGTATTTCTTCTTGCTTCAGATGCTAAAAGTTCTTTTATGGTCCTTTATGGTTTCTCTGTTAGGCAACTTAGTAATGTTTTTAGGGGGAGCTTGGTTCAAATTCTTCAATGGAAATGAGAATCATTGATAGTTAATTACAGTGAAAATGATGGTTAAATTGTTAGTGTTTTGCTTTAATTTTGGAATAAATGGGGACAAAAAATGATTGTTGGTTGAGGAATAGTGGATTGATTGAGGAAAAGTGATTATAGGAGGGGTTCTATTCTTTAATTTGAGGTAATGATTAACTTATTTTGAGTCTTATTACCTCATATGAAGTATGATTAAGGTGAATTGATCATCTTTTATTCTCATTAAGCACCACAATTACCCTATACTCATTTACTCATTGAAATTCTCATTGAAGAATTTCGAACCAAGCGTCCCCTTAATTCTAGTTGCAATGGAATCATCCCAACCACTACCATGACCTTCCCTCATGTATGGTCTGATTTACTTATTTCATCATAAGTATGAGTAATGCACAAGCTTCTTCAGAACCAAGCACTAATCTTGGATATATCTTTTGAATTCAATCAAAACCTCCCCCAATTTGTCGACATGTCGTGTATGTGTTTGATGTTCCTTAGGGTATGTTTGATTTGGGATTTAGTAGATTTTGAAATCTGGATTCAAAATCTTGATAAATAGTAATGACTAATGATGTGTGTTTGTTTTGAGATTTAAGTAGGGTAGGATTTAACTTTGATTGCAATTGTAATGATTGGTTGATTGTGTAATAATGAGTGCATTTTATTGGAAGTTGCAAATGTGAGAATAAAAGGTGTGAGAAGTGATAAATAAAATTAAGAGTGGAGAAAAAAATCAAATTGCATTAATGAGTCATCGGAGAGAGTGTGGTAAATGATATTTGTAGGGGTGTGTATGTATTGGGTTTTTTAAAACCAGATTTTAAAATCCCAAAGTAGAACTGGATTTAGATTTTGAAATCCCAAATCAAACATACCCTTATACTTACAGCTTTTACCAGCACTTACTTGTCATGCTTTTTAAATTGCAAAGTGTGCTCATTCTTCCTATGGTATGACCTTTAATAGTCGTTTTGTTTTTCAGCAGAATAAAAAGTGAGGAGTTATGGTGGCGAAAGATTATCAGAAAGTTAAAGGATCGAGTAAACCTGAGGTGGGAGAGATTGACACGAGTGCACCATTTCAGTCTGTGAAGGATGCTGTCAGCTTATTTGGTGAAGGCGCTTTTTCAGGAGAAAAGCCTGCCATTAGGAAGATAAAACCACATTCTGCTGATGTATGTTCATTCTAATTCCTTCTCCATTCCTTGTTGCACTTAATCATACAACTTTTTGTTGGTTTGCAATTTCAAAAATGGTGCAAGAGATTCTGAGACAAGCATCTGATGAATGTGGAATAAATTGCAAAATTGGACCCGTATATATTGGGTTTGGCGATTTTAGTCCCATATGAATCAATGTTCTCAATTTCATAACTTTTAAAATGATAAAATTTTAGTACTATGTTGACAAGGTTGAAGGATTTTTGCACGTGCTGCTCACGGGAGGTGTCGAAAGTCCATGTAGCAACCAAACTAACATTATTAATTTCAATTTTTTTTTTTAAATCACTGATTAATTATCATCCTAAAATAGAAAATTGTCAATATAGGACTGAATTTGCAGTATTTTAAAAGTTATGAGACTTAATTGAGAAAAGTGATTCGTATGGGAACAAAATTGCCAACATCGAATAGATGTGCAATTTTGCCTCGATGAATGTGGTTATTCTGACTGAGCCATTATATATGATTTTCATCAATTGTTGTTGTAATTCCTGGTTTGACTCTCAAGTTTGAGTTTGTTGTAGATTAAGGTTTTAAGATCAATTTAGCATTTTTTTTTGCTGAGAGGTTTTCTTATATGCTGGTTTTTCTTGTCTGCAGAGAGTGCTGGCAAAAGAGACGCAGCTTCACTTAGTTCAGAAAGATTTGAATAAGTTGAAGGAGCAATTGGAAAATGCTGAGACCACTAAAGCTCAGGCACTTTCAGAGCTCGAAAAAGCTAAACGAACTGTTGAGGATCTGAGCCAGAAGCTGAAAACTATTAATGAATCAAAGGAGTCAGCAATTACGGCCACTGAAATGGCTAAGCATCGGGCAAATGAATTTGCAGAAGCCAACGATGATAACGTATCTTCAAGTGGGGAGCTTGAAACTGCAAGGGCTCAGTATTTGGATGCACTCAATGAACTTGATGCAGCTAAACAAGAGTTGAGGAAAATTCGTGGGGGATATGATGCATCTTTGGAAATGAAAAACGGAGCTTTAAAGCAAGCAGAGGAAGCTGAGATTGCTGAAAAAGCAAACATGGAAAGAGTCAGTGAGCTTTCTAAGGAAATTGCTAGTGTGAATGAATCGATTCAGCAAGTGAAGCTAGAAAATGTACAAGAAAAGGACGAGGAAACGAGGGTCTGTTTGGACAAGGAAAAAGAGAAGCAATCGTATAAACTGAAACTTGAATTATTAGCCAAAGAGTTGATTTCTTTGAAGAAAGATAACGATCCCGAGGTTAGCAAGAATCTGGAGACTCAGCTGGGTGGGACCTTGTCAGAAATCGAAGCTCTAAAAAACAAGATGAATGATACGAGGGTTGCTGACGTTGATTCTGTGAAGGCTGTTACTACGGAGCTGAGTGGCGCTAAAGAATCTTTAAATAAAGTAGCTGGAGAAGGGAATTCACTGAGAAGCTTGATGGAGAATCTTAAGTTGGAATTGGAAAGCATAAAAAACGAGCATACCGAATTGAAGGCGAAGGAAGCAGAAACAGAATCGATAGCGGGTAATCTACATGTGAAGCTGAGGAAAGCTAAGTCTGAGATTGAAGAAGCACTTGCTGAAGAAGCGAAAATCAGGGGTGCTTCAGATGAGTTGGTAGCTTCAATCCATCTTCTAGCTTCGGAAAACGAAACTGCGAAACGTGAAGCTGAAGAGATGAAACGAAAAGCTGAAGAGCTTAGCAGAGAAGCAGAAGCTACAAGAATCGAACTGGAAGAAGCTGAAAAGAAACTTAGAATCGTGATGAATGAAGCTGAAGAAGCTAAGGCAGCTGAGGTTAAAGCGCTCGATCAAATAAAGGCACTTTCGGAGAAAACCGATGCTGCACGGGCCTCGTCTTCTGAGTCGGGGGCCCGGATTACACTATCGAAAGACGAGTTTGAATCACTGAGCAGAAAGGTGGAGGAATCCGAGAAGTTAGCAGATATGAAAGTTGCAGCAGCCATGGCTCAAGTTGAAGCTGTGAAGGCGAGTGAAAACGAGGCACTTAAGAGATTGGAAGCTACAGAGAAGGAAAACGAGGAGATGAAAAGTGCAACAAACGAGGCATTAAAGAAAGCAGAGAGGGCAGAGGCAGCAAAGAAGGCAGTTGAAGGGGAACTTAGAAAATGGAGGGAAAGGGAACAAAAGAAGGCAGAAGACGCAGCAGCACAAATTCTTGCAGAAACGGAGAGGTCGTCCTTTCAATCGTCTCCTAACAATATTAATTACCAAATCCAAAAGCAGAGGCCCCAGATGAAAGATGAGAAAGTAAAGGAAACAAAAAGGTTTGAAAAATCGAAGACGTCGGTTGTTAAGAAAACGTTGATGCCTAGTCTAAGCTATGTTTTCCAGAAGAAGAAAAACAAAGTTGAGGGTGGTTCTCCTTCTTACTTGCCTGGGGAGAGGCCTGTTTGGTGAGTATATGATATGCTGCTTAATTTCTTGTATATTTGAGACCCAATGGAGTTTTGTCATTTTATTTGCTTATCAAACCTAGCCAAATGTTTTGATGATTTGGTGTGTGTGTTATAAACTTGTTTGTTTTGGGGTGTATTCATAATGTAAATAGATGAGATGCTAGTAACATATAATTCACCCTTAAATTCAATTTGCAACATGTATTACATCTTCCTTTTCCATATTGTAATTCTATTGTGTATGTGAAAAATGCGTATTTTCTACGTTTAAATTCATTATGCTCATTCTTTTTTTTTAGATATATTTGATTAGGTTGGAGAGTATGTGGAGTTGATTTATAAATAAAGTAAATGACAAAGTGGGATAGCTCAAGTGGTTAGAGCACCACTACCTAGGCCTTAGGTGGGGAGAGAAAAAAAAGGGGTGGGTATTTAACTTGTAATCAAAAAAAAAAAAAAAAAAGTAAATGATAATTTGAGTAATAAAATAGTATTTTAAAAAAAGAATAAAATAATGAAATTGCACAATTATTTTTGTTTTCTGTTTTGACTTTAAATTTTTTAAGTTGAACCATATAAGAGTTATGATGCATTTCTTCTTATTTTTAATTATACATCTATAAAGAAAAATTGTAAAATTATACACAAATCAAATGTAAACATTGATGATAATGGATGAAATAAATAATTAGGGATGTAAAATTTTAAGTGTTAATTGCAAAAAAAATCACGACCTTTAGTAAATTTATCAATTACAACATATATTTTTTTTCTTTGCAATTCGATACACCAACTTTTTTAGTTTTACAATTTAATGCACCGACAAAATTTTCGATTAATTTTAAAATGATGTGACGCCGGAAAGATCAAAATCGCCATATTGACGCCAAGTAAGACGGCCAACTAATTAATTATTACTATTTTTTAATAAAAAAAACAATTTTAAAATAAATAAAATAAAAATTAAACAAGGTGCACATAAATTATAATCACAATATTCTTCAATTCGTCAATCCTTCAATCGATTTGTTTGTTTATGATGGGCTTAGATTCACGGTGCACTTATTCCCCATGGAATTTGGGAAGAGAGCATGAGAAACCAATTTTATTAACTAATCACACAATTTTTTAGTTTTTCTATTGACTTAATTTTTCCTAATAACACACCAATAGCATAAACCACCTTTATTGATAAGCTCTAAAAGAGTCATTAAATGCCACTATGAACAGAAAATACTCCTAAGGAAAAAAAAAAAATACTCCATGTAATTGTAGGGGTTGCGAATTCTGAGTGAATATAATTATGTCTTTTGTGTGCGTGTGCGTTTAGGATAATTATTAATAAGGGCTTGTTTAATCTTGTATTTTTTTAGAGTTTTAAAATTGTTTTTTTTTCATTAAAAAATAGTAATAATTAATTAGTTGACAGTTTTACTTGGCGTTAATGTGGCGATTTTAATCTTTTTGGCGCCACATCATTTTAAAATTGATCGAAAAATTTGTCGGTGCATTAAATTGTAAAATTAAAAAAGTTGGTGTATTGAATTGCAAAGAAAAAAAATTTATGTTGTAATTGATAAATCTACTAAAGGTCATGATTTTTTTTGCATTGACCCAAATTTTAATGATATAATGCTCTATTTATAAATATATAAACCAATACTAAAAAAATATCGATAAATAATATTTTGGTTAATTCAATTATTTCAATCACTAATCGAACCAAATCTAATTAATGAAATTTTTATCATTTTAGCTAATTTGATTATTTGAATAAAATTAACCAAATTTAATGGACTCAGTTCGAAAAATCAAAATTTTCAATTTTGTGCTCTTCCCTAACCCTAATTCTAATCATGTTTATGCTTCTGGATGCAATTCTTACTTTGCTTAGCCCGCTCTGCAAAGTAGTATGGAGTTGTTACAAATGAAGATGATTGTTGACGGAGGTGCAAATACGACTAGGGTTATAGTAAAAGGGGAGTGTATCTACTATTTCTATTAGTTCAATAAAATATAAAAGCGTTTTTGAATTTTAGAAGAATCGCACACGCGATTCTTTGTAACAAACTCGGACGGGTATATATACACCCGATCCTACCCATTTATGCAAGTTGGTTGATATTTCTCAATTTCTCTCATCCGGTAACGGTTTCTCCCTCCAATTCTCATTCTATCTTCTCAATTCTGTACAATTTCTGTTCTAATTTGTTCGTGGAATTTTGAATCGCTTAGCTTAAGCGTTTCAGTGGCCTCAGAGCTGGTTAAATCACGTGAGCTGTGCAAATGGTGGCGTCACACACAGATCGAATCGTCCGATTGGAGTCGCAATTGGATGCGATGGAAGGTCGTGTGATTTCGGTAGAAAAAGGAATAGAGGACTTGCGGAAGGATCAGGCGGATGAAAGAAATGAATTGTTGAAACGCTTTGATCAACAAGCAAATGAGCAGAATAGAGAAGCGGAGCTCTTGCGAGAGCAACTGGCTGAGTTGTTCAAGCAGGTGTGCTCGAATAAAGGAAAAACATCCATGGTGGAGGAGGATCAGGAAATACCAGCTGTGAATTTTTCTAGTGGAGTGGGTGATGGATTGCTGCCCACACCACCACCACAGGCTAGGTTGTTTGATCCAAAAGGAGGTGGTGCTTCTAAAGGCCTAGATGCGAACTCACATGGTAAATCTATGGCTGGAGCTATACCACAAGAGGTTGTTCATTCAGCAAGGAGGTATGAATCTAAATTCCATCATAATTCATCTCTAGATTTGGAGACTGAATTAATTGGACAGAATAGAGGTGCTGAGATGAATGATCATCATAGATCAAGTGAGCTTTTCAGTCAGAATAGGAAACCTCGGATGGATTTTCCAAAATTCAATGGAGAAAAGCCTAGACTATGGATTAGGAAATGCCATAAGTATTTCACTTTCAACTCATTGTCAGATAGAGAGAAGATCATGTTAGCTGCATTTAACATGGAAGGGCCAGCAGATCATTGGTATGTAGACTATGTAGATGGGAGAGAAGACATGCCTTGGGAGGAGTTTGTTAAGTTGGTCTACAAGAGATTCATCAATGTGGAGGATGAGAATCTCATTGGAAAATTCACTAAGCTAACACAAACAGGCACTGTCATGGACTACATAAGAGAGTATGAAGAGTTGAAATCTTTTATGGTGGTAAAGGTGCCATGGCAGACAAATGAGTTATATACTATGAGTTTTATAAGTGGCTTAAAGGATGAGATCAGTCAGATGGTGAGGAGCTTTCATCCTGAATTTTTAGAAGAAGCAATGCAATCTGCTATAAGACAGGAACAAGTTCTCTTGAGTAGGGAAAGAGGAGCAAAAAACTACAAAAATACTTGGAACTCTTCTAATAGAATTCAGTGGTAAAATGGTGATAGAAGTAAGGGAGAAGCAAAGCCTCCTGAGAAAGCTGTAGCCTCAGGAATGTCCAAAATACCACCTGTTAGAAGATTGTCCCAAGCTGAGATGGAAGAAAGGAGAAAACAGAAGTTATGTTTCAATTGTGATGAAACATTCCATTTTGGGCACAAGTGTAAGAAGTTGTTTGTGGTGCTTGGGGAGGATATTGAAGAAGAGGTTGATGAGCAAATTCTGGAGGAAGCTCAAGGAGAGGGGGGTGAATCAATAGTGTCTCTGAATGCTGTAGCTGGACAGAAGCATCCAGATACCATTAAGATCACTGGAAAAGTGGGTCCACACATGATATCTATCTTGATAGATTCTGGTAGCACTCATAGTTTTTTGGACCCTAATATAGCAGGAAGGTTGGGTTGTTTAGTGGAGTACACTAGTCCTTTGATGGTCACCATTGCTAATGGCCATAGGATAGAGTGTAACACTAAATGTTCTAAATTTGAATGGGTGATGGGGAGTTGTAAGTTTGTAGCACCAGTGAGGATCCTCAAGCTGGGAGGATGTGACATGGTGGTGGGGGTAGACTTACTCAGTCAACTTGGTCCCATTACTTTTGATTTCAGATCACATCAAGTTCAGTTTAAGAAAGATGGAAGGGAGGTGGTGTTGCAGGGAAATGATGAAGATGAAATCAGAGTCTCCATGATTTCAGGCAAACAACTTAAGAAGATGGTTAAAAGAGGAAAATATGAAGATATGAGGTTTCTTTGCTATATCAAGAACAACCCTGAATTTGAAAAGTGCACTATACATGATGAGTTGGAACCAATCATTGAAGAGTTTCAGATTGTGTTCAAAGCCCCTACTGAATTACCCCCACAAAGATTGATGGATCATAGGATCTGCATCAAAGATGGAGAGAAGCCAGTGAAGCAGCATCCATACAGATACCCTTTTCTACAGAGGCAGGAAATTGAAAAACTAGTAAGGGAGATGTTGGATAGTGGAGTGATCCAACCTAGCAACTCACCATACTCCTCTCCAGTATTGTTGGTGAAGAAAAAGGATGGAACCTGGAGATTTTGTGTAGACTACAGAAAACTAAACAACATTACCGTGAAGGATAACTACCCTATTCCTTTGATTGAAGATTTACTGGACGAGCTTGGCCAAGCTAAGGTGTTTTCTAAGATTGACTTGAGGGTTGGTTATCATCAAATCAGAGTTCACCCACCTGATATCCAAAAGACTGCCTTTGCCACAGTCTCTGGCCTCTATGAGTTTGTTGTTATGCCTTTTGGTTTAACAAATGCACCAGCAACATTTCAGGCCATCATGAACAAGGTGTTTGCACCTTTCCTAAGGGAATTTGTTCTAGTTTTATTTGATGATATCCTAATATACAGCACTACCATGGAAGAACACAAGGGTCACTTGAGGAGGGTGTTGGAGGTCTTGGTGGAGCACACACTTAAGGAAAAAGCTTCCAAGTGTGTTTTTGGGGTAGATCAGGTGGAATACTTGGGCCATATTATATCCTCTAAAGGAGTGCAGGCTGACCCTAATAAACTCAGGGTAATGTAGGAGTGGCCAACACCTAAGAATTTGAAGGAGTTAAGGGGTTTCCTTGGGTTAACAGGTTACTATAGGAAGTTCATCAGGCATTTTGGAATTATTGCCAAACCCCTGACCTTCCTGACTAAGAAGGGTCAATTTAAGTGGAGTGATGAAGCAAACTCTGCTTTTATAACACTTAAGATGGCTATGGTGTCAGCACCTATTTTGCAGCTACCAGATTTCACAGTCCAGTTTGTGGTGGAGACAGATGCTTGCTATGGGGGCATTGGAGCTGTATTGTTGCAAGGGAAGCTACCCATTGCTTTTCTAAGCAAAGCACTTGGGGTTAAGAATTTGGGACTGTCTATCTATGAAAAGGAATTCTTAGTTATCTTAATGGCAGTGGATAAGTGGAGGTGCTATCTTATCCATGCACCTTTCCTCATCAGAACTGATCACCAGAGTTTAAAGTTTCTTTTGGAGCAGAAGATATCCACTCCACTACAACACAAGTACCTCACTAAGCTACTGGGGTTTGATTACAAAATTGAGTATAAAGCTGGCCATGAGAACATTGTAGCAGATGCTCTATCAAGAAGAGAACATGTTCAAGGGGAGGTTACTGCACTATCAGCTGCTAAGCCTCATTGGGTGGAGGAAATACAAGGGAGTTATGAAGGAGATGATCTGGTTTCTGAGGTAATAACTGATAGCCTCACTACACCTTTTAATTTGTCATTCTATTCCTACTATGGAGGCATAGTTAGATTCAAAGGAAGGGTATATGTGGGAATAGCTACAGATATGAGATCAAAATTGGTGCTACATGTTCACTCATCTACAGAAGGGGGGCATTCAGGGGAGACTGTCACATTTCAAAGGTTAAGAAACATCTTTTGGTGGCCTAAAATGATGGAGTTGGTCCATAAGGTGGTTTCTGAATGCTCTATATGCCAACTTTGCAAGCATGAACTGTTAAAGACTCGTGGATTGATCCAGCCTTTACCAGTGCCAGACCAAGCTTGGACTGATATATCCATGGATTTCATTGAGAAGCTTCCTAAATCTAATCAGAGGGACACTATTTGGGTGATTGTAGATAGGCTCACTAAGTACAGCCATTTTATCCCTTTTACAGCCTCAGATGTTGCCAAGATTTTCATTAATGAAGTGTACAGATTACATGGCTTACCTTCCACCATTGTATCAGATAGGGACAAGATTTTTACTGGGCATTTTTGGCAAGAGTTGATGAAGATTTTGGGGGTTCAACAGCTGTTGAGCAGAACTTATCACCCCCAACGGATGGGCAGACAGAGAGGGTTAATCAGTGCCTGGAGACATACTTAAGGTGTATGAGTGGGAGAAGCCCCAAGCACTGGGCCCAATGGTTACCTCTAGTTGAATTCTGGTATAACACCAGTTTCCATTCAGCTATCAAGAGATCACCTTTTGAGGCCTTGTATGGATACAACCCAAAATTTCTCACTTTTGGTCCTCTCATACAAGGCAAGGTGCAAGGTGTGGAAGATATGGTGCAAGATAATCAACAGATATTACATCAATTAAAGCAGTTACTATACCAAGCCTAAGACAGAATGTGGTTCTATGCAAATAAAAACAGGGTAGACAGGGAGTTTCAAGTGGGAGATTGGGTGTATCTGAAACTCAAACCTTACAGGCAACTCTCCTTGAGAAAGAGTCACATGTGGAAGCTGAGTCCAAAGTTTGTCGGGCCTTTTCAGGTCGTGCAAAGGGTGGGGGTGGCTGCCTATACGCTGGCACTGCCAGCAACTTCTAAAATACATCCTACTTTTCATGTGTCATTACTGAAGAAAAAAGTGGGGCAAGGGGATTTAGTTTCTCAGCATTTACCTGAATTCGACGACGACGGCAAGGTGCTCCTTGTACCTCTGAAGATTCTTGCCCGTCGCCTGGTTCATAGGGGAAACGCACCAGCAGTTGAGGTCCTCGTTCGCTGGTCGCATTTGTCGGATTCGGAAGCTACGTGGGAGGATTTCGTCACTTTCAGCAGCCTCTATCCTCAATTATTTTCTTGAGGACAAGCAATGTCTGAAGGAGGGGTAATGTTACAAATGAAGATGATTGAAGACGGAGGTGCAAATACGACTAGGGTTATAGTAAAAGGGGAGTGTATCTACTATTTCTATTAGTTCAATAAAATGTAAAAGCGTTTTTTAATTTTAGAAGAATCGCACACGCGATTCTTTGTAACAAACTCGGACGGGTATATATACACCCGATCCTACCCATTTATGCAAGTTGGTTGATATTTCTCAATTTCTCTCATCCGGTAACGGTTTCTCCCTCCAATTCTCATTCTATCTTCTCAATTCTGTACAATTTATGTTCTAATTTGTTCGTGGAATTTTGAATCGCTTAGCTTAAGCGTTTCAGGAGTAAATTGTATCGTAATTTTAATTTTTTTTACATTAAATAAATTCTTTTTCTTGATTAATTTAACCAACCTGACAAACACTTTATAAATCAATAATTCAATATAAATTTCTATGTGACTTCTAACAAAAATCAATATATTGTTCTCCTCACGCTGGGAGTATTAGGGTTTCTCTTGCTGTGAGCTAGGGTTAGGGTTTTGGGCCCGGTTTTCATTTTTTCTTCGTCGTTTTTCTTCTCGTTTTGTGTTGCGTTGTTTTTGCGGTAGGGTTTAAGGAACCTCTCTTTGTTTTCTGGTGTTTTAACGGTGTTCTTGCTTGTTTTTTTTATTCTCTTTTCACAGGCTATCGACGTTTTCCGCGCAATATCTATTATCTCCGTCTCCGACAATGGCTTCTTCTACTGGGGAGGGTTTATAGGATACAAATGTTTTAGATTTGGGGGACATGGGCCTAGCGCCGTCGGGTACCATGTTGTCTGTTTGCTTGGCGGGTCGCTTATGTACGGAGAAATCGGTCAACAGTTTTGCTCTTATTGATGTTATGAAAAAAGCCTTCAGGCCCAAAGGAAAAGTCACTACTCGTGAATGGGGTGGAGGTGTGATCATATTCTCATTTGATAAGGCAGTAGATCGGGACTGGGTTATTCATAATCAGCCTTGGCATTTTGATGGGTATTTGTTTGCAGTTATGGCTCTTTCAGGATTTGAGCAACCGTCGACTTTGCGTATTACACGAGCCTCTTTCTGGACTAGGGTTTATGACATCCCCATTGCTTTTCGTAATGAGCAAGTACTCAAATCTATTGCAGCAAAGATTGGGACTCTTGTGGCTTTTGAGAAGCCAATAGTGCTAGACCCGGGGTTATTTCTAAGGTGCAAAGTGAATATTGACATAACCATACCACTTCGACGGGAGATCGTCGTTAATTTCGGTGCTGGTCCTCTAAGTCTCCCGATAAAGTATGAGAATCTGCCAATTTACTGTTACGGGTGCGGAATATTAGGTCATTTCTTCAAGTCTTGCTCAAAGTTGGATAGCGATGAGGTCTTGGACGTACATCTCATGGGGTTTGGCCCGGATTTGAAGGTTCCACCTATGCGACGACAATTGTCCATGGTTCCGAAAGTGGTGTTAGTCGATGAGCTGCCCTCTATACCAGTACCACCTTCTCCTGCGTTGGGAGCTTCTTTTTTACCCCCTGTGATCTCACCTGACGTTCCACCCCACGCACAAAATTCTATCTTGCCTACTGATTTGCATGCTTCTCACCCATCTGACCTGCCCCACGCACAATCTTTTTCTTCCTTTGAACCCACACAAACTATCTCAATACCTGGTTCTGTTACTACTGGGACCCACTCTATTGTTACTCATATCCATACAACAATACCTGTTTCCAAAATTTTCCACTCTCTTCGATCAACCCTATCCATGCAAAAGTTGGAGTAGGAGATCACCTCGTTAATTACGGGGTTCTCGCTCTCTCCTCTTTCTCATGACCCTAGCCCACCTCCTTCTCTTCAAAGCAATAACCCACCACCCTCTTTTCATAGCTTGGGTTCACAGCCTATTCCCCAAACCAAACAGAACACGAGCTTTCCTTCGATCCAAACCTCGATCGCTCCGTCAAGTCCGACGAGAAAATTTTCTTGGAAGAGGGCGGCCCGGACTGCCGGACATGGTTGTACTAAGGACCAGGGGTTTGTTTGTGCTGGCAGTAAATGACATGTGGAGTTTGACTCGCCGGTGGAAGGTCAGGATGATGAGAAAAGGTTGCGCTTAGTGGAACAGGAGGATGATTGCTCTTTGGATATTTCTGAGATATCGGCGGAGGCTGCATTGGGGCAGCCCCACCGGATCCAATGAGTTGTTTATTGTGGATCTGTCGGGGGCTTGGGAACCCTCGAAAAGTTCCGGTGTTAAAGAAAGAAATTCTTTCAAAAGATCTTGTGGTGGTGTTCTTATGTGAAACTAGGTTGTTCATTTCTGAGCTACAGGGGGTAGCTAGGAGGCTGGGATTCACTGGTGTGTTAGGAGTGGATTGTGACAAGGGGAGAAATGGTCGAAGTGGCGGTTTGGGATTATTATGGAGAGAGGATATTGTTGTAACGGTGAAGTCGTACTCGAATAACCATATTGATGCAGTTATAGGAGAGGGGGAGGTTTGGCTACTAACAGGGGTATACGGCTTCCCGGAAGATCGGCAAAAATGGAAAACGTGGAGGTTGATGGATAGTTTGGCAGGAGAGCCTGCTATGCCATGGTTGTGTTTAGGTGATTTTAATGAGATCTTATACGGTTCGGAGAAGAGTGGTGGAAATTCTCGTTGTGAGGGGAAGATGCGGGATTTTAGGGATTGTTTGGAGAGATGCAACTTGATGGATTTAGGCTATGAGGGAAATAAATTTACTTGGTCAAATATGCAGGCGGGAGGAAGGAATATCCAGGAGAGGTTTGATAGGGCATTAGCAAATGATGCTTGGATCCACCGATTCTCGAGAGCTCGTGTTCGCCACCTTGTTCGGGTTCTCTCTGACCACTGTCCTGTTATTGTGCAGTGGGAGCATAGGAATCGACATCTGGGGGAGGGGCGGACAGCTCACTTGTTCCAATTTGAGACATCATGGCTACAGGAGGAGGACTGCTCGTCCATTGTCAGGAGGGCTTGGGAGGTAGGTAGAGGAATTTGGCCAGTGAGGGCGCTGGTTGATAGGATTGGAGAGTGTGGTGTGGCTTTGTCTAATTGGGACTCAAGATTTTTTGGTAACATCCCAAATGAAATAGTTAAATGCAAGGGGCAGTTGTCTCGGCTTCAAACTATGCAGCAGACGGACGAAATTATTCAAGAGTCTCGGTCACTGGAAAATAGAATTACAGCTTTGGTCAGAAAGGAGGAGTTGTTTTGGTTGCAGAGATCACGAGTTAGTTGGATGCGAGAGGGAGACAAGAATAGTAGCTTTTTCCATCGTATAGCCAGTGGGCGGAAAAGGAGAAATTACATCCATGAAATTATGGGGTTTAATGGTGTTCGGCAGGGGGAGTCTGCTGTGATAAAGGAAGTTTTCTTGAAATATTTTAAGGGGTTGTTTTCGGCTGTGGAGATACTGGATATGGGGGAAGCGCTCGAGGTGGTGGATTGCAGGGTTACGAGAGATATGCATACATCGTTATCTTTACCGTTTACGGAGTTGGAGGTTGTGAAGGCCTTATCACAAATGCATCCTACAAAAGCACCGGGCCCAGATGGTATGTCTTCTATCTTTTTTCAAAAATTCTGGGATGTTGTTGGTCCTTCTGTTTTATCTTCTGTTCTTAGTATTCTAAATGATGGTGTTTCCCCAGAATCTCTTAATCACATGTTTATAGCTTTAATTCAAAAAAAGAAAAACCCTGGGTTTCCTTCTGATTTTCGCCCTATTAGTTTGTGTAATGTGATCTATAAACTTATTACTAAGATGGTAGCTAATCGGTTAAAACCTTTCTTGCATTATATTATTGACTCGTGCCAATCGGCGTTTGTTCCACGCCGGTTGATTACGGATAATGCTTTGTTGGCTTTTGAGATTTTTCACCATATGCGTACCAATAAGGATGTGAGTAAGGGTTCTTATGCTTTTAAGCTTGACATGAGTAAGACGTATGATAGAGTGGAATGGGACTTTCTAGAAGGGGTGATGCGAAAGATTGGAATCCCAGATTGTTTGATTTCTACAATAATGCGTTGTGTTTCATCAGTTTCTTTTGCAGTGCTTGTTAATGGTGCTCCAACGGAGTCATTACGGTCGTCTAGGGGCATGCGATAGGGGGGTCCTCTATCCCCCTATTTATTCTTGTTCTGTGCAGAGGCATTGTCGGCTTTGATCCGAAGGAATATGGAGATCGGTGTTCTCCACGGGGTTAAAATTTGTAGGGGGGCTCCCCTTGTTTCAAATTTGTTCTTCGCGGACGATACTGTAATTTTTGGGAAAGCAACAATGGAGGAACTAGCTTGTGTGAAGAGAATTTTGCAGGTGTACGAGGGTGCTTCTGGCCAGGCCATTAACCTTACAAAATCAGAGATTGTCTTTAGTGGTGGCCTGTCTGATGTGAGGGGTGAGGAACTGGCAGAATTCTTGAGAGTTAGACGGATTCAAGAGCATGCAATTTATTTGGTTATTCCTACGCGTGTGGGCAGAAGCAGGTCTACAGTTTTTCGAGTGCTGGTGGAAAGGGTGTATAAAAAAATTGAAAATTGGAAGAGCAAAATGCTTTCACAGGCTGGTAAGTTGACCCTAGTGAAATCGGTGGTCCAAGCAATCCCGACATATCTGATGACTTGTTTTAAGATTCCACTTAATATTATTCGTCAAATTGAGTCGGCTATGGCTCGATTTATATGGGGGCAGCGGGGTGAGGAGAAACGAATCTACTGGTTGAAATGGGATAGATTGTGTTGTCCAAAGGAGGAGGGTGGCTTAGGATTGAGAAGGTTAGCTGACTTCAATTTAGCATTGTTGGCTAAACAGGGTTGGCGGCTGATCCAAGATGATCAATCTGTTCTAGCGAGGACTTTGAAGGCACGCTACTTCCCCCGTGGTTCTTTTTTGACAGCGGGGAAGGGGTACAACTATAGTTTCACTTGGCAAAGTATTCTAGCTGGGAGAGAGGTCCTAACAGAGGGGTTAGTGTGGTTGGTAGGTGATGGAGAGTCGATTCAAGTGGGGGCAGATTCGTGGGTAGCGGATGGGGGTAACCCCAGGATCAGTCTGGTTGAAGAGGATGGTGCAACAGGATTGAGGGTGTGTGATATGTTTGTCTCTGGTGCCCGACGATGGGATATACCGAAGTTGGCAGAGGTATTCTCGGAGGAGGATATGCACAGGATTCAGGCTATTCCTTTGGCTGCACAAAGCTCTCCGGATAAACTGGCATGGAGGTTCACAAAGAATGGAATATATACAGCAAAATCAGGTTACATGGATGGCAGACAACGGCAAACGGGGGAGGAACGAGGGGAGGAGATAGGCTGGAGCAAAGTGTGGAATCTCGATGTGGTCCCACGAATTAAATTCTTTTTGTGGCGAGTGATGCATAGTATTCTTCCAACGAATATCAATTTAATTAGTTGGTTTGTTGACGTGGACCCAATGTGTGTTAGATGTGGTGTTGAAATTGAAACGACGGAACATATGGGTCGAGAGTGTGAATGGGTACGTTCGGTCTGGCTGCAGGCTGACATTCTGATGGGGGAGGAGGGTCACAGCCTGACAAAGTGGGTTATGGACGTTTTGGGGGCTCTTCCAGATGATGGTGTGCGGTGCAGATTCGCTGTGATTCTATGGATGGTGTGGTTTGCTCGAAACTCGCTCGTGTTTCGACAGACCACTTTTGATCAATCTCAGCTGATCCGGATGGCGGATGTCCATATTTATGAGGTTCGACGGGCGGCAATATCTGTTCCTCGGCCGCGTATGCACCGACACTCACTTCGTTGGTCACCGCCGGTGGTAGGCAGCGTGAAGCTCAATACTGACGCAGCAGTGCGTGACGGAATAGGAGTGGGCTTAGGAGGGGTGCTGCGGAATGCTGATGGTGAGGTGGTCTGGTGTTTTGCTGAACAAAGGGTGGGAGTGTGGAGCGTGGAGCAGGCAGAAGCAATTTATTGTGGTTTAACATGGGCTGTGGATAAGCAGGTGGCCTCTGTGGTGGTGGAAGCTGATTCCCAAGTGGTTATTATGGCTCTACTGAAGCCAAAACCAGATTTGTCATATCTGGGCATTCGAATTCAAGAGATCTTGCGTTTGTCTAGTTCTTTTAGCTCTATTTCTTTTGTTTGGGCGAAGCAGGAGTGTAATACGGTTGCTCATCGCTTAGCTTTTTATGGTTTCTCTTGTGATTCTGTTTTTTGGTCCATTTCTGTACCGACTCATATTGAGTCTAACGTTGCTGCAGATGTTGCTGCTATTTATTAATTTCACTTTCCCGTCAAAAAAGAAAATAAAAAATAATTCAATGAGTTTTATTCTAGTTGTTAATTTAGATATGGGGTAATCTCTTATTGCTGTGGGTGTTTGAATTATGAGGGTAATTAGTGGGTTTATGAATTAATTGCTTAATTAATCTATGTCTTGATTTTAATTGTTTCTAGTATTGTGTTTTGCATGATTCAATTGATTAATTCACCCTATTAGCTAGCATTGTTGATTTTGTCGACTTCAACGACCGTATTGGGTTGCTTGATTAAGAATGTGTGTGTGAGCTTGAATTAATCGATTAGAATTAACATAGTAATTAGCTACACCGACCGGGGGTTGATTGCTTAGATCGACGATACTAGACACTAGTCGATTAGAGGTCGTCTATTAGATTAGTGAAAGGACGTCTCATAAGCATTAGTAACCGTGTTGAACGTGTTTATGAGACACTATCTTAGGAGCTTATGGTATTGATAGATCCTATAATTGCTAATTAATGCACGTGTTCACCTAAGCCTCACAAGGGATTGGTCTACACATATATGTGATAGCCTTTAGCATAATTCAAGACATTATGTTTAATTATTGTGATTAGTTCGTTAATTCATTAGTGATCCCACATAAGGAAAATACCCGAAGTAATTCTTCCACTTGCACTTTCATCTTTTTGAGAGTTAGTTTAGTTAGCTTGCTTATTGTTTATTTTTCTTATTGGTATTTGTTTTATTCTCTTGTTTAGCTTCTATAACACTATTTTGACTTATAGTTTTGGGGCTGCACGCTCTCTCTAGGTCCTTGGAACGAAAACTACTAGGTCGTATACTTATCATACTACAATCGAACCCATACGCTTGTGGGGCTCGTATTGTATTTGTTAAAAAGTGCAAAAATACGAACCAAGTCACGGGTGTAATACGAAAAATATCGAACAAACTAAAGAGTTGGGGGAATAAAAGTGTGTCGTTCGGGGGCAGAATTACCCTACTAAACTCGGTCCTAGCAACCCTCCCTATATTCTACCCGTCCATTTATCATAAATCAAAGAAGGCCTTGAGTGAGATAACCAAACTTCAAACGTAATTTCTTATTGGGGCGATGAGAATGTGAGGAAAATTACATGGATCAACTGAAAATCAGTATGTCAACCGAAAAATAAATGGGGTCTTAGGGTCGAGGATTTGGAGGTATTTAATTATGTATTATTAGAAAATGGAATTGACATTTTATGAACGAACAAAAGAGCTTGTGGGTTAAAGTGATTGAGTCTAGGCAAAGCGGTCAGTTTGGGACAGAGGGCCGGGCAAATTCAGGCAGAGGGCTTAGGTGGTCGGAATGGTGGAGGGATATAGTAAAGGTCACATACGGGAGAGAAGGGGGCTGGTTTGAAAACGATGTAGAAATAATTCTTGGGAATGGGAAAAAACATTCTTTTTTGAGAGGACACATAGGTGGGGGAGGTGAGATTGAAAGATAAACTCAATGGACTGTATAATCTTAGTACATATAAACATAAAAGAGTGAATGAGATGGGAGAGTGGACGGGTCCGACAATGGGGATGATTTTGGAGATGGAGGAGAGAGTTATTTGAGAGGAAACTTGAATTATTTAATTCTTTGAATGACATGATTAGCAGGTTTAAACCACCAAACGAGGAAGAGGACGCATGGCGATGGAGACTCACCAACGAGCAAATTTGTCACGAAAGAAGTATACGAGCACGTTGCAAATCAGCGACAAACGACACCAACTAATCCAGAAAATGAGGACGGCTTCGGGTTAGTATAGAATAAGGCAGCGCTCTTAAAATTAAACGCTCATGCATAGAGGATGCTTTGGGACAGACTACCGACAAAAATGAATCTAAGTCGAAAGAAGGTTCTAAACCCGAATGCAAATTTGAATTGTGTATTTTGTGGATCGGGGGAGGAAACATTGAATCACTATTTATTGGAATGTGATTTTGCTTCGAAAGTGTGGATAGAATGTAACAAATGGTTAGATGTGTGTCTTACACTCAACCCAACCATCAACTTGAGAAGCCACTTAAGAGGAATTTTTTTTATCAATAACAATTATTTGCATATGGAACGGAGTTACTTGAATTTTGTGAAAAGAGAGAAAATAGAATATTTTTAGAAACAAAGAAATATCTTTTAAAAGGGTTATGACTGAAATTAAAACAGGACTTTGGGGCCGATTCTACGTCTAAGTCAAATGAGAGGAAACTTACAAGTTTACTTTTAAGGATTGACAATTAAACCCAAGAATGGTTTTAGGGTGTTAGATTATAGTAAAACTATGCACACAAGATATAGACTTGTCAAATTTCAAAAGTCAAAGTACATTTTCTTGTAGGATTATGAAAGTTACATTTCAAAATTCATCATAATCATATACCCTTTAATACCTTCTTTCTCATACTTTTTATAATAACACTTTTTTTTTTGGTAATACAATAATTTCACCATCACTTACTTTTCACTATTTTTTCTAAATATTTACATACCATAACTTAACAATCATACATGCACAAAAGTCAAATTTACCATTTTACTATTCAAAATTCTTTCAATCAGAAATTTTTAACTCTCAATGCATCTCAAACACATATTATCCAATCTTTTCAATCTCGCATAGTAAACGGTCAGTCCCACAACTGTTAACACACTTACCTTATTTGTCTGTTCCATAATTGTTTGCACACGCATAAAAGAAAACTCTCTCATAAACCCCACCCTCACAATATTCACATATTTATACAAAATGTCATTATTTTTACCCTCTTTTCAATCACCTTTTTACTTTATTCATATAACTTTACAAAATTACCCCTCAACACTCCACTCACTACACTTTTTTCTTAAAAAGTGTGCCCATTTTGTGGTGCAAACACTTATGGGACGACAGTAAGACGTTCACACAAGTTTTGCTTTATTATTATTGTAAAAAAAAATATTCCCCCAAAAGTTTTCATACTTTCCTTTTTATTTGTTTTCAAAAGTTTGCATACTCCAAAATAGAATAACTATCACAATCTTCACCCTCATACCTCATAGTATACACATATTTACCCTCATTACTTTTAGAATCCACCATACACTAAATCCACCTACTTTATTTATAAAAATTTATAAAATTACCTTTCAACACTCTTGTCATTACACTTTTTTCTTAGGGCTAGTTTGGTTTGCTTGATTAGGTTGGATTAGACTTGATTAACTTTTTATTCTCAGCTAATCAAATGTTTGGTTTGATTGATTATGGCCCGGGATTTATGCAAGGCCTGACAATTTTATACTATTTTTCATACAAATGTAGAATTATTAATCATAGGGAAATGGTGAGTTAATTTATCAAATATTATCTCATCCATCAATCCAAACTAACCCTTAAATTATGTGCCAAGATTCCCCGCAAACTGGGACGGAGGGAGTATTTATTTAAAAAAAAAAAACAAATATAAACAAATTTTGTTGTTATTGGGTTTTCAGGGTTCCTACTCCCTGGTAGTTGGTAGAGAGAGAGAGAGAGAGAGAGAGAGAGAGAGAGAGAGGTCTAAATCAATTGACTTGTCAACACTATCCAGCCACTCTACACTACGGCGTCGCCGACAATGATGGGAACCATTCGCGACGACCCTCTACTGCTATTCAGCGGCGCCCACCACCCTGCCTCCTCCTCCGCTCCCCTCACCGTCACCGAAGGTGAAAGCTACCTTCACGACGGTTCCCGTATTGGAAGCGCTTCCGGTAGTTTCCAAAACGAAGGCTTTCTTGGCGCCGGTTACGATGCCGCCTCAATCAGCGAATCCGACTACGGATTCTCTCGACCTGATTTCAGACAGAGTCCACTCGTCGGGACTGTGGAGCTCTACGATCGCCACGTCTTCCTCTGCTACAAGAATTCTAAGGTCTGGCCTCCCCGCATTGAGGCCGCCGAATTCGATCGCCTTCCCCGCCTTCTCGCTGCCGCTTTGGCTGCCCGCAACCCTCAGATGAAGCGACAGGTACAAGGGTTTCTCCCTTTCATGGAGTAAAATTAATATTTAATATTAATTCGGTTTGTGAATAGTGGTTAAATGTCGGATTGTGTTTGTTTGTATGTTATGATGATTTTCTGTGTTTTTTGTGCTTATTGGTGCTGGGGAGTGAGTGAAGTTTAGGATTTGAAGGTTTGTCAAGAATGTGAGTTGTGCACTGGCATTGGAGTTTATTTTGCCTTTATTTGAATAATAATTTGGTAGTTGAATTTGTGCAAATAATTTCATTCCCGGTTAATTTAAGACGTTGATCAAGGTTCATTTTTCCATTTTATACTTATGGATTTTTATGGTATCATATTTTCTTTTATCAACTAACGAGATTCATACTGTTACATGCTCTCGTATATTTTCACTTATTGAGGTCTAAAATCCATCACTAGGCAAACAATTGCTTGTTGGAGATGAAATCAAGAATATTTATATATGTTTCCATGGGTTGAAAAATAAACATCCAGAAACTCATCCATTTTGATGAATATTGATTTTTGTCTTTGCTCAGAAGTGAGAATGTTTTGAGCCTTTTAATCCTAGTTGTTTAGGGTTTGGGTTTTTCAAGGCTGAGGTGGCTCAGTTCACGGGGAGAGCGCCTCAGTTTGCCTTTTGCACGTCAGGCGCGCCTCTGAACTTTGTATATATCTTCACCCTACTGATTTTAAAATATAAAACAAATTTTAGACAAAAAGACTCGGAAGAAAAACAGTGAGAGAATCAAGAACTAGAAAGCAGTGCTAACTTGGCCTAGGGTTTAAGGGAAACTTGGTAAAAGAAAAGAAGAAACAGCACAGCCACCGTCATTTGTCTAGCATTGTGGCTAGGTTCTTTTCTCTTTTATTTGTGAATCTTATCTCTCTTTTATGACTTATGCCGTGTTTTGAACTCTATACCTCTTTCCCATAGCAGGAGATTTGACAAATCTTGATTCAGATAAGATTATGACTTTTTTCACATTAAGAGATTCGAAATATCTTAATTTATTTAAGACAGTATTTCTCAAATAATAGGCACGTGTATTTTATTTCTTCTTAAAAAAATCTGCCTATGCTCAAGTGGCATGCCTCGGGCGCTAGAGTGGCCCTTTGCACCTTTCGTCTCTAACAATTATGCTTTTAATATTTAAGGCTATGTTTGATTTGGAATTTCAAAATCTTGATAAATAGTAATCGCGCGCGTTAAGTTTTGAGATTTAAATAGGGTAGGGCTTAATTTTATGTCGAATTGATGTGTAAGAGTGTGTTATGTTATATTATTATATTATTGTTGATTGTAATTGTAATGATTGAATGCTTTTTTTTGAATTACATTAAATACCCATCCCTTTTCCCCTTCCCATGACTCGAACCCAGGATCTAAAGCCTAGGTAGTGGTGCTCTAACCACTTGAGCTATCCCACTTTGTCTGTAATGATTGAATGCTGCAGAAGTGAGAATAAAAGGTGTGAGAAGTGATAAATAAAAAAAGTTTGGAAGTAAAAAAATATCACATTTGCATTCGCGAGTCATTGGAGAGAGTGTAGTGTATAAAAAACTAATCCCTCTGTCCACGTAAAGTATTCATGTTTCTTTTTACACAGGTTTTTAAGGAATATTGTTTGTTTATGTGTAAAGTAGATAGGAGATAAAATAAGTGTGGTGGGATAAATTTTCCAAAAAATGAAACATGCACACTTATGTGGACAGCCCAAAAAGGAAACATGAATACTTTATGTGGACGGAGGGGGTGGTATTTATAGGGTTTATAGGTATTTGAGGGAGTGGATATATTGGGTTTTTAAAAACCGGATTCTAAAATCCCAAAGTAGAACCAGATTTGGATTTCAAATCCCAAATCAAACATACCCAAGGTTATTCAAATTCACGATTGCAGGAACAATACTTGGCAAAACTACGTCAAAGAAAGCAGTTAACTTAGTTTTTAAAGTTAGAACTAGGATATGGGCTAGAAATAGGGAGATATCTAATGCTTAGCATCTCATTAACCTCTTATATATGGTATGAAAATTACGGATTTGGATCCGGCGCTGTACAACACTGTCCTGTGCAGTTAAGGAGGACTATATAACCACGGGGTTCTATGACTTTCCCTTTTCTTAACTGCACAGGACGGGCTGTACAGCACCGGATCCTCATCCATAAATTACAGTTAACAATTTTTAGGTCTCAACGTTTCGTTGGGATGCTCTACAGACCATCATAATAATAAGTTTGTATACTAATACTCAAAATAGTCACAAGAAATTATTTGACGTGTTGATTTATATCCTGCAATCTAACAGTACGTGTCTCAGTGTTTCCATACTTTTGGGGACCCTACTCAGTAAAGAAGATATTCCTAAACATGGTGGCATAATGCCACAGTAAGAATAGTTCATTTATTTACTGTAAAGGTATTGTGGTTTTTGTTTGCAAAAGCTTTATTGTCAGCTGTCAAGTGTGATAATTTGACTATAGGTTTATATTATCTACATGCTCTTTAGAACAATGGTCATTTTCTTTCGTTTATCTATGATTGCAGACTCGCTTAACAATATGTGAGGGACATGATGGAACCGAGACATCAAATGGTGATGTGTTAATCTTTCCTGACATGATCAGATACAGGTTATAGATAAAATTCAACCGTAAATGTCCTATAATTTTCCATGGCATATTCTAATATCAAGTAAAATTTCAGGAGATTAACACATTTTGATATTGATACGTTTGTGGAGGAAGTGCTTGTAAAGAATGGTGAATGGTTGCCTGGAAGTCCAGAATCTCTGAGGGGGTGGTACATCTTTGTATGCTGCCATGAGTCAAGGGATCGAAGATGCGGTGTTTGTGGACCATCTGTCATTCAAAAGTTTGAAACTGAGATCGAATCACGTGGTTTACACGGAAAAGTGTCAGTTAGCCCCTGTTCACACATTGGGGGTCATAAGTATGCAGGGAATGTAATCATTTTTGGGCCAAATGTAAAAAAAGAAGTCACGGGGCATTGGTAAGTGGTTGATTAGTTGGCTATCAGCGAAGATTTTTGTTGATCATTTTCTTTTAAGAAATTCTCGACACTCTTATTAACGGGAAGCATTATGGCCATGCTGCAGGTATGGATATGTTATGCCTGAAGATGCGTCTCTTTTGCTTGAACAACATATTGGGAAAGGAGAAATTGTAGATTTCCTATGGAGGTAATTTCCTTTATTTTGCCTGTGTATCTAATGCGCATTCAGAGTACAGCTAATAAATACGAGCGCACAGTTCTTTTATTTTTACAACGATGCTATCTGATGAACTTGTCTCTAATTTGTTGGTATTGCTCTATATTTATTTACTCAAATCACTACCTGACTGAAAGTAGCTACTAGCTAGGTATAAAAATACTAAGGGAGTGCTTGGTGCAAAATTCTTTAATGGGAATGGTGACGGAAATGAGTATGGAATAATTGTAGTGGTTATTGAGAATAAATGATGATAATTCACCTTCATCACAAAGGTATGAGATAATGAGACTCAAAATAAACTAATCATTACCCCATTTGATTAACTACCTCCATTCCTACGATCATTTCTCCTCAATCGTTCCACTATTCTCGGCCAACAATCATTTTTTTGTCTCAGCGTATTCCAAAATTAGAGCAAATCTTTAACAATGTCACCATTATTCTCATTGCAATTCACTATTCATGATTCTCACTATCATTCCCATTGAAGAATTTGAACCAAACTCCCTCTGTCCATATAAAGTGTGTTTGTTTTCCTTTTTGAGTTGTCCACATAAAATGTGCATGTTTCTATTTTTGAAAAATATACCCCACCATATTTACTTTATCTCCTCTCTACTTTATCTACTTTAATATTCCTTAAAACCTGTGCAAAAAGAAACAAGCACACTATACGTTAACGGAGGGTGTAAAGGCTAACGTAAACTATTTGTTGAAGAGGGTAAATAAAAATGGCAGTTGCCTGAGGCTCTGCTGTATTAATTGAATTTTTGTGCCATTTCAGTTCATAAAATGGTTTGTAAATCGCAACTACGTGTTATGCTTCTGGTGGTTCATTAACTCTGGCATCCAATGAGTTTTGTCTTCAGTCTGATTTTCTGCATCTTCTAATTTGTATTACTAATGGACTTGATTGTTTTGCTGCAACAGGGGACAGATGGGATTATCTGAAGAAGACCAGAAAAAAACACAGGAACTAAGGTTCCTGATTAATGGTGGATCAAACATGGAAAGAAGCCCAAAGAACTCTACACAAATGAACGAAGAAAGTGCTAGCATGTGTGCATCTCGGTCAGAGGGCATGAGCTGTTGTCAGGCTAATGGAGATTTCTCTTGCTGTCAGAACCCCGTTTCACTAGAAAAGAGGGAAGAACCAGAGATTGCAGTGAACTTTACAGCTGAAAAGAAGAAAAGCTTCAAGAAACAATTTGCTAGAAATAACAGCGGAAAATGGATTGGTCCTCGTAAAGTGTGCTCTATGCCTACATGGTACGAAAGCTGGGAGCGTGAAGATACGTATGCAGCACTTGCTGTTATTGGTGCTGCTATTTCAGTTGCGTTTACGTATAAATGCTACAGGCAGTTAAGCTGAATATGTGGTAATGTTGTATTAATACAAATGTTTAATGTCTCTTCCTACTTGGTTGTGTATGTAGAGTATTAATACAAATGTATATTGTTACTAGTTTGTACAGTGAAATCATGACTTGTGTTGTATTTGTTAGTTAGCACAGTTGCTGATAATCAGAGCAGAGCTTGTTGATAACATAAATGCTTTTTTCCTTTTTTTGAGAAATAAGATAATGTGTTGTTATAAAACTTTTACTCCCAATTTCATTATTTACAATTTTGCTTTTTGATTATCTAATTTCATTATTTTTTTATTTTTTTTAAATAATATTATTCACACTACATTATCTTCACTTTTCAACTATCACTTTATTTATCAACTATCACTTTATTTACAAGTGAATTCCACAATGACAACTTATCACAAAATTCATTAAAAATTGTACTCATAGAAATGGTGATAATGAATTTGAATGGAGGAAGTAGTTCAATTTTTTTATTTTCATATCAAAGTGAAGCAAAGTTTAAATCAATAACCGAATCCAAAGCAAAATAAATTCGGTTTGTTTGGTTTTATTTATGAGAATTATGAACACTGCTACATGATATTGCATTACGTAATATTTAAATATTATGTAATGCAAATAAATATTCATATGTACATAACATGATAGAAAGTGTGGAGTTAAGAATGTGGATTTTAGTGTTAGAGCTGCAGCGGATTCAATCCCCGGTTATCTTAAGCTCGTGGCACTCCCCGTTTTGATTCCCGATTCTTTGAAACTCCGATTCTATAGTTTGAGCAATGTTGACGTCCTCTGCATCAGGGTCCGGATAATCAACGTTCACTGAACCGGTTGGAGCCACAGACACAGCTTGTTCCTTAATATAGTTGTAAAGCTGCTGGTGAAATGGATGATCAAACGAATAGCAGTTGATAAGCGTAGTCCCATTTCTATGGCGCGATGAACCTGACCCTTCTCGTCTGCAAAAATGTGGGAGAGATTCATAATCCATAATCTGCAAAACAAATAGTGAGCCAGAATGAGTCAAAGTGGAACTAAATTGTACAGTATGAATTAAAACAGACCTTTAATAATTCATCTCTTCCACAGCCTGAAAGAAGCTGAACTTTCTTTCTTGTTCTCTCTTGCAAAAGAGGCCGAACAACCTGCAAATAGGTAAATGAAAGTAATACTGTTCAGCAGACGAAGTTCAAATGTTAATGCAAACTGTATAATAGCATTCGTGCCAAACCTTCCAACACGATGAGAATATGTATGGGGCGTTGACGATGTAATAAGTCTGCGTTTTCTCAGGATAGTTGAGGTCATCGATCGTTGTTATTGCAGATAATAACTGCAACCAACCCAATTTCTTTCACCATACATACACTTCATCATATCAATGGATAACAGGCAAATGTGCAGTATGAAGGAAGAGATAGTACCTTGATTTGATTCAAAGCAGAAAGCCTTAGTCCAGTCATATCGAGAATCTTTATGCACGTGCCAATATACCGTCCATATTTTCTGGTTGCACGAGGCTACACGTAAAACACAGAGTAAGTCAAGTCTAATAATGTGTGCATTTTAAAACCGGGATTCATCAATGCTGATACTCACCAGTATCACACGATCTCTGTATTCGTTCATTTGGATGTGTGATTGCACGTAGTAGTGAATCTAAGACGAAAGCCAAACATGAGAAAGCAGTACACCAAAACAGCACATACATCTTGTAATGCATATGCTAATTCTGCATCAACAGTTGAGTAAAAAAGGCGAAAATCGTAAACATCTTACAGATGCATTGTCAAATGTGCTGAGGCCGACGCCAATAGCAATAACAGGAAGGCCCTACAATATATTAAGAGTGAGGTTGAATAAATCCATTATCAGAATGTAAATAGTGGAGTACCTCTTTACTGTATCCACTCATGCCTACAAGCTGAGAATTCCGAATTGATCTATACACATCAGTAGGGGTAATTGGCTTCTGCACAAGTAAGACATTAAGTTAAGAGTTGGTCTAATGTAACTATCACTTTATAGTAAAAAAAAAACAAGCAATACTTATTAATGAAACAACTAGTACAATTTAGAAAACTGACAGTGAGTATGTCATCAATTTCGTTTTCCACCCTCCAGTTCAAAGCATCGATAAGCTGAGAAATACGGGGGATGTATTAGGAAGAAGAAGAAGATGATGATAATAAGTAAGAGAGTTTGAGAGGAGGAAAAGAAACCATCTTTAGTGCATTCAACACATTTCCATCCCTTGCTTTTAGAAACCTTAGCAAATTCTCCCTTTTGTAACCATTATGTATGTTCTGCAAATTCACATAAACAAAGTTTTTTCAACTCTGATAAAAAACTAGCAAGAAAGCAATCTTAATCACAAGTCAGGTTTCATTTCAATAAAAAAACAAAGTAGGCTTCAACTGAAAACTCTTACACCTCATTTACATAGTAGAAAGTCAGTTTTGAAAAAGGGGACAAACAGAATTAGAACTAGTAACTAGTACAAGAATCCTGAGGCAGAAATCATAGATTAAGAGTTGGGAAAGAATGACTAACGAGGAAAGTTATGTTGAGGGTGGGTTCATCAACTGTAACTGCAATGAAAAGATTAAAGAAAGCTGATGAGCATAACATAAAATGTTGGATCAACAGAGAAGAGGAGAGGAATAGAAAAGCTGACTTTTTTCAATGTGGGTTTGAAGCTGTTTGATCATTTCTTCTGTTATCAACGCCATTCTTACTTTAATTTCCTCCTTCACTTATGAATTGCTTCTTATAAATGCCCCCCACCTTCACAATTATATAATCGCCACAGGAGGGCCGTCCACAAAATCTAGTCACATATATAGTACTAATTAGTTTTAAGAAAAAAATAGATAAAGTGAAGTTGTGAAAGTAGATTTTAACTTTGGTTGATTATTTCTAACTTAAGACACTTTTTGTAGTTTATATTATCCCTAATTACTAGCCATGACCATTCTTTTGGTTTTTGTTTTGTATATATGCATGATCGATCGATGGTGACAAATGAATAACCACATTATAAATAAATATTGGAGGTTTATAAGGAAAAACTTTTTACCTTTTCTTTTCCCTCACTCTCTATGTATTCAAAAAACATTTATCTGAATTGGTATCAGTTTATAAACAGTAGTCACGTTAAAAACAAAAATTGTGTCAAAAAGTTGTGAAAAATATTACATATATAATTTGGCAGCCCCGAATTTTTGCAATTTCTTTTAATAATTACTACTAATACTTGTTTGTACATAGTATAAAATATTGTTATATTACTTGACACAGTTTGTCGATACATATAATTTTATTAGATTTCCGACTCAATTGTGCCCGCCGATTCTATTATGAAAGTTTGTTGACAAATACAGATCTCGTAAGTCTTCTATTCGATTTCATTTAAGTTTTCTTCTACTTTTTACTTGATTTCGTTCTTATTTTGGTGAGCTTTGTAAACCCTAAACTTCATTAAAGTTTTCATAGTCGAGACTTATTGAGGTTTTCATGCACGTTTTTAGGTATTTTCGATTCAATTGACACCCGATATTGGGCAAAATTTGTGTTTGATTCTTGATATTGTTATGCTTTTAAGGCCGGGTTTTCTTTTCGGATTTTCTGATTTTGATGCTTAATAGTAATACAGTAATTCGAAGAAAACGACAAAGTGGGATAGCTCAAGTACCTAAGCCTTAGGTCTGGGTTCGAGTCATGGGGAGGCTTCCATAAAAAAAAAAAAAAAAAACCCTCCAGCCACTAATGAAATTAAAGAGTTTTAGAGTGAGTAGATCGGAGACGGGATATATGGATATGGAGTGCAAGTTAAGTACTAATCGACATTAAGACCCTAGTATCATTTCACTTTATGGACATGAAATACTTATGATTAATCAATTTAAATATTTTTGTTAGCTTATTTTGATGGACGAAGAAATAGATAATGATGTCAATAACACAATACAAGTTGATTGATTGAAGTGGATATTATGAAATAAACACACGCACACAATGACGATAAGAAAATAACACGAGATTTGTTTACCCAGTTCGTCTTGCGACTACGTCTGCGGGCGATGCCAAGCCAGGTATTTCACTATGTGTTTTGGATGCGCAATGATTACAAATAGAGTACATCTATTTATAATAGAAAACTTGCCATAATTAACCCTAAGCTTATTAGGAAAAGACTTGTTCCCTACTCCAAGTCATTAGGAACAAACTTGCCATAATTAACCCTAAGCCTATAAGGAAAAGACTTGCTCCCCACTCCAGGCCCGTTAGGATCAAACTTGTCCTACACTCCAAGCCCGTTAGGATCAATTCAGGCTCCACACTCCAACAATCTCCCACTTGGAGACTGAATTCTCAATGTAACCATATCTTCTTGATTCTCCTCCTGTATCCACCTGGCATTGCCAGACCTTATCTTCAAGTTCCAACGAAGACAAAAGCTCCTTTAAAAACTCCTTTTATTTTAGCACAAGTCCAACAAACTCCACCTTGATAAAATAAAAGAAAACTCCATTGTCTTCATCGACAAACATGATTCTTAAACCAAAGAACCAACATTCTCAACATAGAGAATACCTACTCCACCATAAGAGTAGAACACTTAGAATCACCCATTCTAAGAATTTCCTTCGACATTGTCTTCACCGACAAACATGATTCTTAAACCAAAGAACCAACATTCTCAACATAGAGAATACCTACTCCACCATAAGAGTAGAACACTTAGAATCACCCATTCTAAGAATTTCCTTCAGAATTGTCTTCACCGTATCCGTCTGGCATCGACAAGCCTTATCTTCATTTTTCAAGGCCAATTGAAGCTATGCATAGCTTCAACTTCTCTAAGGTCGCCACCTTAGTAAATAACAAGTAGTAGTTAAAGGACGAATACCTATTAGGTGCACGTCGCTCTCTAACTGGTCTTTGCAGCAGATTCTCCAGTGGTGGTGGGGTCCTAGGTTCTTCAATAAGAACTTCTTCTTCATTCTGACTCTCCTTACTCCCACTCGAGTTTGAGATGTCTAACTCAACCTCTTGGGTATTGGTCTTGTCAGAATCTGATGCCTCCAATTTGTTCTTGTACATAACCTGTTCATTGAAAACTACATCTGTGCTGCGAATAATCTTTCGGTTATTCTCAACCCAAAGTGTATAACCGAACTCATCACCACCATAACCAATGAACGTAGACTTAACAAATTTAGCATCACTGCAAGAGTAGAATGATACTCCAGAATCCAACACCCAGTATTCTACCGGACAACTGACACTAAAGACCAACGCGTCTCCAACATCAACTGTGGTTGCGTTTGCTGTCTTCTTCTCGTTCTGTCCCTTCCTGTTTTTCTTGGGTGATGAACACTGGTTCCTGTAATGACCAAACTCATCACAATTCCAGCACTGGATTGAGTCTTTATCTTTCTTGGATTGACTCTTTCCTCTGGACTCTAATCTGCCACGATTGATCTTGTCAGAATTTGATGCCTCCAATTTGTTCTTGTACATAATCTGTTCATTGAAAACTACATCTCTACTGTGAATAATCTTTCGGTTACTCTCATCCCAGAGTTTATAACCGAACTCATCACCACCATAACCAGTGAACGTACACTTAACAGATTTAGCATCACTGCAAGAGTGGAATGATGCTACAGAATCCAACACCCACGATTCTACCGGACTACTGACACTTAAGACCAACGCGTCTCCAATATCAACTTTGGTTGCGTTTGCTGTCTTCTTCTCGTTCTGTCCCTTCCTGTTTTTCCTGCGTGCTGAACACTGGTTCCTGTAGTGACCACAAACTCATCACAATTCCAGCACTGGATCGAGTCTTTATCTTTCTTGGATTGACTCTTTCCTCTGGACTCTGATCTGCCACGATTCTGCCTACCCTTCAATCTGCCCCTTTCTTCCGTGTTCAGCGTTGACCCTGAAGTGGATCCAGATTCTTTCCTGCGAACCTCCTCGCTAATCATCAGATCACTCACTTCGTCAAGCTTCACTTTATCTTTCGCAGATGAAGCGCTAACTGTGGCAGCCCAACTATCTGGCAAAGAAGATAACAAAACTAAAGCAAGTACCTCGCCACTGAAGTCGATCACGACAGAACACAACTGTCCAATGATCCTGTTGAACTTGTTCAGGTGTTGCTGCACGAGTGTGCTCTCCAACATCCTGAGGTTGAACAACCGTCTGATCAAGTGAACTTTGTTCGCCGTTGTGGGCTTCTCATACATCTTCTCCAAGATCTGTAGCATCTCCCTTGCGGACTTGGCTTTAGTCGTGTGATAGACTACGTTCATGGACAGCGATAAGCGTATTGCACTCATCGCCTTTCTGTTCAACAGATTTCACTCCACCTGTTCCATCTTTTCGGGTTTTCCCTTCTCCTCTAGGGGCACATGTAGATCTTTACCGTAGAGGTAATCCTCGATCTGCATCTTACAGAACACGAAATTCGATCTGTCAAACTGCTTGGTTGAAATCTTCTCGTCGCTCATCGTGACTGCTCCCTCTGAACCCGAGGCTCTTGATACCAGTTGTTAGGAAATAAACACACGCACACGATGACGATAAGAAAATAACACGAGATTTGTTTACCCAGTTCGTCTTGCGACTACGTCTGGGGGCGATGCCAAGCCAGGTATTTCACTATGTGTTTTGGATGCGCAATGATTACAAATAGAGTACATCTATTTATAATAGAAAACTTGTCATAATTAACCCTAAGCTTATTAGGAAAAGACTTGTTCCCTACTCCAAGCCATTAGGAACAAACTTGCCATAATTAACCCTAAGCCTATTAGGAAAAGACTTGCTCCCCACTCCAGGCCCGTTAGGATCAAACTTGTCCTACACTCCAAGCCCGTTAGGATCAATTTAGGCTCCACACTCCAACAGTGGAGAAACGTAATACGAGTATTATGTGATCGCAACATGCCACTACAAGTGAAAGAGGAGATTTATCGAACTATCATAAGACTAGTCTTATTATATAAGATAAAATATTGGGCACCCAAAAGAATGCACATACGCAAAATGAGTGTGATAGAGATGTGCATGCTTCGGTAGATGTGTGGTAAAAAACTAGGAGGGGTAGATTGAGGAATGGAAAAATTCAATCCATGTTAGATATTATGTCCATTGAAAAAAGATGCAAGAGCATCGTTTACCGGTGTTTGCATATGTAAAACGCAGGTTTACATGTGCACATGTACAACGAGAGGAGTTGATGAATTTGGATTCTTTTTAAAAGGGCACAAGGTGAAATTTTTAAATAATAAAAATGAAATTTGCATTGTTTACCTTGGGTTAAGCATGTAAAATTCGATAACATTCATTTCATGAACACTAATGACAAATTTTGAAGTGAAAAAATTTAGAGAATTAAAATAGAAGTAAATAAAACTTGAAAAGACAACAAAAATTACTTTTACGGCCTAGATTACCGAAAAAAATTTACATAACTAAAATCAAAATCTATAAAAATTAAAGAACATAAAAATTCTAGGATGCTACAACTGTTTTGAGGAGACTTTAAAAGAGTTAGGAAATAATATCACTACCCTTTAATTATATTATACTAATATATATATATATATGCCAATCCTTAAAAAGAAGCCACTATTAATCTTAAATTTGATTTTTTTTTGTAATCCCACAATATAATTGACATGACATTTCAATTGATGGATCCTACGTTTTCCGACCCACTCGTTAAATTTGGTATACCTTTTTAAAATTCCAATCATATCTTTAAAGTTAAGAACAAATTTATTTAATTTTCGACCGTAGGATGCCATACCAAGAAGATAATGTAAAACACGAAATTCCAATAGCTTGTTTTTTTCTTCATAAAAAAGAAAAAGAACATAATATGTTGATTAAATATGCTAAAAAAAATTTCTCTTTTTTTGCAACATTATTCAAAGATTAAAAAAAAATCCCACTTCAGGAGAATCTCCAAACACGTTACGCATTCACATGTAACTGTCTGATTAATTTGTAGTAATCAAGATTTAAAATAATACTAAATCACATTAGTACCATTTTCTAATTGATAAGTTACTTTCATTCAACCAATTTGACATTTTTTTACTTTGTTTTGTTAAAAGAAAATGTTATATTAATTGTTTGAAGTTTGAACAAGTTCATTAGTATTAAATTGTTGAATGATCAATATGAGATGTTAATTAGTAACGTCTAACGAAGGGGTCATTTCAAGTTCTATGAAAGAATGCATAAGCAACTATTTTTAAAAGTTGTGTTTCACAAATATTGAATGAAAAAACGGAATTTCAGAAGCTATTTTTAGAGTTTGAAAAATGCGCATAAAAATAATGCGATAAAATGTATGAGTACAGAGTACACAACACGTGTAACTAGTTATGAGCCTCTGGGATTAACTGATCGAATACTAATCTTATAAAGTTCAAATAAATAAAAAAGTCAGCTAAAATGATATTTAAAAGTGTGATTGTGTATTATAATATTCTCCAATAAAGATTATTTAGGCATATGATCATAGACTTTACCTCATCAACTGATCACCTTTACACCTTGTTCGATTGTAACCCATCAATTATATATTAATTAATATTACAAAAGAATTATTTTGATATTTAAGTCTACATCACTCAAATACATAGTCTCTATAATATATCAATTTCCAACCAGCTCCTTAAAAGGGGTTTACCAAGGAAATATTAAAACAAAAGTACTAAGTCCAATACGTATTTAATAATTAATACCACTATAGATTTATGATTCAAATAAAGTCTTTTTTTTTTTTGAAGGGTTAAAAGAAAATAGAACAAGATCAGTACATCATAACCCACAGGATCATCTTCAACCTAGAAGGATCAAAGCGACAGTTGCTCCATTCCAATCGTGAGGAGGTGGAGAGATGAGTGCAACCAATGGCTACCAATATGATTCAAATAAAGTCTTTGATGATAGAGAAAATTACAATTCCATCAAAAAAAAAAAAGACTTATTATTATTATTATTCTCTTCCCTCGAATTTATTTATCATTTTAGAATGTTTAACACGAATTAAAAATAATAACTAAATAACAATAAATATATATAATATGTCATTTTTACTTTTTTATTTATTATATACTATGCAAAAATAAATATATGAGCAAATTAACAATTATTTGAGATACTCTCCTCCGTTTAAAATATATGTTATTTTAGATTTATACACACATATTAAGAAATTAATAACTTTTTACTATCACTACAAAAAATGCTTAAATTAGAGACCAAAGTTTTGAGACCGTCATAAAACGGTCTCAAATAAAGTCTGATTTGAGACCATTTTGAAAAAAATACGAATTTTGAGACCGATTTCATTTCAGTCTTTAATTTTATGTATTCAGGCCGTTTAGAGACCGTATTGGTGGTCTCTAATAGGGGTGTAAGTGAGTCGAGCCTACTCGCAAGCTACTCGTGCTCGACTCGAAAAAAGATCGAGATCGACTCGAAGTTAATCGAGTCGAGTCGAGTTTCGAGCTACTCGAGTAGCTACCGAGTTCGAGCTCGAGCTCATAAATACTCGGCTCGAAAGGCTCGCGAGCCTAATCGAGCTTGAACAATATTTACTATTTTGTCATTAAAATATAATTTATATTTATATACGAGTAATCGAGTCGAGTCGAGCTCGAGTTTATTTTAGAAAAAAATATGTTTTAAAATTAATTTTAAAAATTATATAGGTAATCGAGTCGAGTCGAGCTGAGCTCGAGTTTATCGAGTCGAGCTCGATCTTCAAAATTTTAGACTCGACCGAGTCGAGTTTCGAGCTTCGAGTATAATAATCGAGTCGAGTTTCGATCTCAGCACTACTCGGCTCGACTCGACTCGTTTACACCCCTAGTCTCTAACCCGAAATTAAATTTCTGATTTTAAATTTTGTTTTGAGACCGCATTAACAGTCTTTAATTGGTATTAAGAATTCCAATTCCCAAATTTTATTTTGACCGCCATTTTTGCCCGCTCATTTAAAGACTGTTTTGTGAATACGGTCTCTAACCCGCTTATAAACCCGTTTGTAACCCGTTTATAAACCTTAGTTCATTTGTACCGCCTCTTTCACTTTCACCTTATGCAATTTCTCACGGCCCTCGCGATTCTCTCTTGCTCTCTTGCTGCGACAAGAGCTGGCAAATTGGGTCGTCCGGCCCGGCCCATCTGGCGAAGCGATGTTCGTGGTTTGGGTCGGGCCGGGCCGGCCCATGAATTTGTCAGGCCTATAAAATGTGAGCCCAACCTAGCCCATCCTAGCCCACTAGACTAGCGGGCCGGCCCAGCCCATGAAATAATTTTTAAAAAAAAAAAAAATAGCAAAAATTATATATATAAATGTTGTATTGGTCACATACTCACATATAATTTTTATTTATACAAATAATAATAATTAAAAATATGCAATACTAAAGTATTAACTATACATAATTCATAAACGATTATAATCAGTATAACATTACACTCTATAACAACTTCAAATAAAATTATAAATAATTCACAAGTTCAAATTTTAAAGTCAAAATAAAATAAAAATACAATAATATTTAAATATAAAATACTTTATTTATTTTAATTATCTATTTGTTTAAAGAAAAAATATTGATCGGGCCAAACGGGGTTGTCCATGGGCCAGCGGGCCAAATTCAGCCTAGCACATTAGGCCCACCGGTTCCATCGGGTCAGGTCAAATAGGCCCAATTCTATATGGGCCTCTAATTTTAGAGCCCAACCCATACTATGTTTCGGGTTGACCGAGCCAGCCCATCGGATCGGGCCCAAATTGCCGGCTCTAGCCGCGACGACTCCAACTCCGTCCCTGTTCTTAAGAAGATATCGCTGACGCCGCCTCTTCGCCGCCGCCTGTTGGTTATCAATCGTCTCCACCGAATTTAAGTTAAGGTCATTTTTGGGTTTTTCTATTTTTGAGATTCTGTTTGAAAGAATTGATACTAGAATATTAAAAGATGAGATAAATAAATTGATGAGAAAAAAATATTAGATGAGTATGAGATTAAATATAATAAAATATAAGTGATGTGATTGAGAAGGGAAGGAGAAGAGAAAAAATAATATGAAAAAAAAAATTGAATGAGAAACTTATTGTGGAATTTATAGTGGGATGGAGGGAGTATATAATAAAGAAATTAATTAATATATATATAATTAATTTTAAAAATTACACAAGACAATTACTTGTCAAAGTGGTGGGTAATGGGCACCCACCCACCCGGGATCAATTCCCATCAAGACCAAATAAATGATCATTTAAATAAAGTGTGTGTGGGTGGGTATGGGGTTCGTGTCGGGTGGGTCGGGTCAGAGCGGGTGTGGGTTCGGGTCGGGTCAGGGCGGGTGTGGGTTCGATTCGGGTCAGGTGTGGGTTTAGTTCGGCCGCGTGGGTCGGGGTTCGATACCGGATGTGGCGGTCTCTAAATTAAAGACTGTCTTGAGACCGTCTCAGGGCCCGAAAAAAGTTCGGGCCGACCAATTGTTTGAGACTGTTTGTAGACCGCTACAATTTAGAGACCTAAGAAAATCGGTCTATAATTTGAGACCGATACATGAAAACGGTCTCAAAATATTTAAAACGAACCTAATAGTGACCAATCAAAAACGGTCTCAAAACGGTCTCTAATGCGTTTAGAGACCATTTTTACGGTCTCTAATTGATTATTAATTGAGGTGTTTTTTGTAGTGTATGCTCATATTAATTGTTCTAAAATTCTATACTATACATTAAAAATTATTACTATCTAAATTATTATTAATAATTTTGAGGATAATTTAGAAAAAAGTGTAATTAATTTGCATTGAAAAGTGCAAAATATCATACAATTTGCAAAGAAAACAAAATATCAAAATGTCATACATTTTAAATAGGAGGGAGCAACAATTATTTCCAAAAAAAAGAGTCTTGCGCGGTAGACAAATGAGACGGGATATGATTTGGACATAATATTTAATACATTTATGTTTATTTGTGTTAATTTTTTATGGTCTCACACGATGACCATCTTAAGTAAATTTTTGTCTTCTAAACAAATAAACAAAATGGAACAAAACGAGTAACTTTTTTTTCTTCTCTTCCCACCTTTCTCCGAGGAGAATCTAGCTAGACTTTTGATACAACACACCATGCAAAATTTGATTCGATTAGTGCTAGATTCGTTGTGCCTAATTATTTCATCACTAAATTAACATTAAATACGAAATGAAAATATGCTAAAAATGATTAGAATATAAAAAAGCAGCGGTTGAAGTAGAGGCAATATTGTTGAGAAGCAATCAAAAAGCAAGAAGCACCACTACCTTTTATTGGCAAATTCCTGATATCAATAGTGCATGGCACTACACCTTCTTTGGTCTATGGTTTATTTATTAAATTTAATTGTGTCAAAAGTTGAAATCTCTTATTTATCTTGTCCATCCATCTAACAAGATGTTGATCTAATATTCTAAATATAATACTAACATTTTCTTAATTTAAACATTAATTATTAGCAAACTATTAGACTAATAATAATGTGACGGTTAGTTGCATAAACGATCGCTAATTGTTCATCATATTTATCCTAATACGTTAAATCTCTATACACAAGTAAATACTCTTCGAAAACTCTCGTTTTTAATATCGTATTAATATTTAATGTTGGCAAAAATTTACATCAAGCGGGGATAGCTCAGTTGGGAGAGCGTCAGACTGAAGATCTGAAGGTCACGTGTTCGATCCACGTTCACCGCATTTATCTTTTTTCACAATACAAAATTGAATAACACTTTAAACACGATTTTTTTGCTCTGACTAGCATGCAATTGATGATATGGCTTGTTAGAGCTCGTCTGTACATGTTTTCACAATACAAAATTGAATAACACTTTAAACACGATTTTTTTGCTCTGACTAGCATGCAATTGATGATATGGCTTGTTAGAGCTCGTCTGTACATGTCACACTGAATTAAACATATTTTTTTTCCACATCACAAATAACACATTTTAAAAAAAAATCTCGACCCATCCCCATGACTCGAACCTAAAACCTCACAATTTAGGTAGTGGTGTTCTCTAACCACTTGAGCGATCACACCTCGTTTATGACAAGTAACACTTTTAGGAAAGGAAAAAAAAAATCTTTCTTGGTGTTGCAATCTTATACACGTTTTTTTTTACCTCCGACCGACAATTGATAATGTGGCTTGCTAGAACTCGTCCGTACATGTCACGCTGGATTAAACTTTTTTTTTTTTTTTCCCACGTAACAATACAAAATTAAGTTTCACATCACAATACAAAATTGGATCTGGACAAAAATTATAGACACTTGCATGCTAATAAAAAGGATCACAAGAACCCTAGCACTAACGATCGCAAACAAAGATTCACTTGTAAAAAGGTCCAAATTGTCCTAGAAGAAGAATGGGGACCAAGAAACCTCAAACTCATTCTCCTTCGAAAGTGTCGAACTTGGTCACCCAAGCTGGATTAAATGTTCTTTTTATTTCCACTTCACATGAACCCTAGCCATAAAGATCATAGACAATCTAGCCGCAAACAAAAACTCATGCGAAAAAAAAAATAAAGAATTTGTCTAAATGTTCATCTCCGTAAAAAGGCCCAAATTTTCCAGAAATCCGAGAAGAAGAATGAGGACCAAGAATCCTTAAACTCATACTCCTTGGAAAGGTAGTCGTGGGTCGGCATCTTTTAACGAGTATTCAAGTTTTGAAAGCTCTATGACGAGGAAGTGTTGCAAATGTCACACTATGAACGTAATGTTTACACATCCGGAAAAGAGGTTTATGTGGCTCAAGTGGTTAGAGCACCAATGTAATTCAAAAAAAAAAAAAAAAATGATGATCATTTTTTTCTACTGAATAAGTTTGTTATTTTGTTGTTGTTTAGCGCTGAAATAGACCGATGATTGAAAAAAAAATGTTGCTCTAGAGTTGTTGGAATGATGAATAATATTGAAACTCAATTGAAGGAAATAGTTGTAAAGGAGACCATATTAGAAGAGCAATTGAGCCCGCTTGAACAAAAAGTAGAAATAATTGATGTATGTAATAAAGAATTACGGATAAAGATCGAACGTGGATTTAATAAAGAGATTGAATGGAGAAACATTGAAAATGAAGAACATATTGCAACAATCGGTTTTGAAGTATAAGGTGTTGTCAATGATGTTGTTCATTATGTTGATGGTGTTTTTTATTCTATTAATGTTGGTTAACATTTGGTCAGGTAGTTTGAAGGCCACTAGAGCTTTTTTGTTATGCATTAGTTGTTGAAAAAAATGTGGTATGAGATGTTGTCTTAACTTTTTGCTAATGTGATGGCGTGTTGTACGTATGAACATTTTTATGGAAGTGATTTATTGCTCACTTTGGTTTAGTAGTCTTTGTTTACATATTATCATTGTCAACCTCTATGCCAATATGTTTGTTTATTCGACAACAACTTACATGATGCATCCCATACGAAATAATTTACTAGTCATTATTTTTGCAAATTTGTAAAAAAGTTCGATGGACTATACATCTCTTTCTCTCTCACGCACATACATGCAAATACAATAACTCTTTCTCTCATGCACTTACACAGAACGCTAAAGGAATGTTTGTTATTCAGATTTAAGATTTTGAAATTTAGAATTAAAATTCTACTCTTCAAATATCTATAAACCTTGTAAAAGTCAACTCTATAAATACCAAAACAAACACAAAACATAAAAAAAAAAAAATTGAAAGATTTCAAAATTCTCAAAATCCCAAAACAAACATTCCCTAAATGTTAAGAAATATGGACCACAAACCTAAATAATCGTGGTAAGCTTTAAAATAACTTGCAATACGCCAAACTCATTCAGTAATTTCAACTTTAAAAAATGAGAAAAAGTCAGAAGATTACACTTACTTGGAGTTTTCGTCGATAGGGGTCCACGCGACTTCACTTTACTTCTGAATAACTTGGACCACATAATATAAAGGCATGTTTGTTTTGGGATTATGTGGGTGTTTGGAAACACTAGAAGTTGTTTAAAAGCATTTTTCTTTCAAATAGAATCACTTTTGGAGTGTTTGCAAACACAACCAAGTGATTAAGTTAATTTGTTAGAAGTGATTTTGGTGAAGCATCCTTACACCTACTTCTAATAGCTTCTATGTGCTTCTTATCATTATAATAATCAATTTTACAATTTTGCCCTCGCAATTTAAATAATATTTCATTTGTACACATTACCTATCTAAATGTAATAAGGGTGTTTTTTGTAAATTTATAAAAAAAAAAAAGTGGTTTGTTTTGTAAACACCACAACATATACACAATTGATTTAAAGTGCTTAATTTTAAAACACTGACAATTTTCTATTTTATTGCAAAAATCAATTTTAATCACTTTGAAGCAATCACTATAATTTGCAAACACACCGTATGTAGGATGGGGGAGATGGGGATGGAGAAATTCTGATGAATAGTGATTGTGTATGTTTGTTTTGGAATGTTGAGTAGGATGAAATGTAATTTTATTATGTCAAATCAATTGTGTAAGAGTGTGTGATGTTGTATTATATAATATAACTTTATGTCAAATCAATTAGTAAGAGTGGGTGATGTTGTATTATAATAATATTAGAATATATAGATATTTTTAGGGGTGGATGTAATTGGATGTTGAAATTCGAATGTAAAATCTCAAACTAGAACAAAATGGGGACGTTACGTTCCACGTCCAGACGTGTGAGTCCAAAAAAACAAACATGCCCTTAAGATTCTCGATAGCTACCATGAATTTTGTGGCTAGATTTTTTGCAATTTTTAGGGCTAAAGTTCTTTCTTGATGTGATTTGGGGCTTTTAATGCATATGGGCAGAAGATGAGGTGTAATATTATCCGTTACAAATTCAGTTTATTAACATTTGATAATTTGTCAAAAGACAAATTCCCTCTCCCCTCTCTCTTACCCTAACCCACCGCCTAACAAATCCACCGCCTATCCCCCAATTCTGCCTCCCAAACAGAAGGTAGAAGCCGCCGTGCCGCTTGAAACACAGCCGCCCGCCGCCACGCCGCTTGCAAAGCCACCGTTCAACGCACCGCCTGCAGAGTCGCCGTCTGTCGCGCCGCCTGTAGTGCTGCTGTCCCGCTTTTCTATTGGGCGAAGGGGTCTTTTTTAGGAATTTAGTTGGGATCAATGGGTGAATCTCCCCGTCGGAGCCACGGTGACCGATCGGGTGAGTCATCCATCTGATCCCATTTTATTTTCGTTTTTTCCTTTCGGTATGTTATTTAGTCTGCTTTTTGTTTAGATCTGGTGTTTTTAGGATCAGTTTTTTTTTTTTTTTTTCCTGTACCGTTATTTTCTGATTTCGGTATTCTCCCTGTACCCACTGTGGTATTTTCCTTTCCCGCTGGTTATGATGGGTTTTCTTCCCGTTTTCGGGTTTTTCCATGGTGGCACTTTGTTGTGTCTGTTGGAGCTGGTAGGCCTTGGGTCCGTACTTATGTGGTTTGGGAGGTTTGTAGCACGGCCGTTGCTATCTTCTTAGATCGCGGAGTTTCGAGGTATGCCGGTTCGTTGATCCTTCCACCCTCTCACGATTGAGTCTGGAAATTTGTGATCTCTTGGTAGAATTTGCTGTTTGGATAGGTGAGGGCAAGTGATATGTAATTTAACCCCTATCTGTAATTCTACTATCTTAAAAAAAAAACATTTGATAATTTAATTACCGAGTAAAACTCAACTCATGTAATTGCCCTTAACTTTTAATTATTATATTAAGTATTGTTTAACGATTGAGTTTAGCTTAAAATAAAACCCGACCCTTTGTCCCTCTCTGTACTCCGTGGTTAGGTGACGACAATTATGAGGACTAGTTCGTACAAGTCACTTATGTATAACTTCTATGTTCATCTATCGAGATGATTTTAATTTGTTTTATGTTTTACGATAATTTTATCATATTTGTTATTCTTTATTTAATGTTTTAAATAAATTGTTTGAATTAATTGTCTACTATGTGAATCCATTCATATATATTTCTATTAGTAGCGTTTGTGGCAAAGTATATAATAGTTAGTTGTCTTAATTGGGGTTCGAGACCGACGTGTCTTCGGGTGTTACCTATCATGCTCAATGACAAAGTCTACATGTAGAAATACCATAGTCATTAAAATGGCTTTGAAAAGTTCCACAACATTAAGTTTTGAATAACTTAATCCCATTGAGTGTGTTTACATGTTTATCCCAACAATTTACAATTTTAGATTAAAAAGTTGATTGACGATGGAGGGGTGATAAGAGACGAACTTTAAGAATAAATGATTATTTTCATGTTTATTAACTTGGATTATAGTTTTTCTTTATGAGTTTTTAGTTATTTCGTTAAATGTGAACTTCCCACTTAAATTTTATTATAGTTGTTACACTCTTTACTGTTGTGAATTTTAATTTTAATTTTGATGCGTTCAAATTAATTATTTCAACTACTTTCTTTTTGAAATGTTCGTAATTTTAAAATTGGCGTGACATGATTTTTTAGTTTTTTGGACTTTTTAATTTTTAGGCAGATAAGCAAAAGCGTGAGTTTTTTTTTTTTTTGTTTAGCTATTTGGTGATTTAAAGATATTGAGGATTTTTATTTTATTTTGAGAAAGAAGCATGAGCTTCTTTTTTTTTTCTAGAAGTGTTATTAAAAAAAAAAATTATTGTGGTGTGAATTTTTTTTTAAGAAATAAGTGTAATCCGACCCATGTACGGGCAAGCCACGTCATTAAATGTCGATTGGAGAAAAAAAAAGGTTTATTGAATTGCAAGTTGCAACACAATTATTGTTTGGGGTTTTTAATAGTAATCATGAACGTCGTATATAAATTTATATCGGGACTAAAAATGATTGAATTTATTTAGAATTAACTTTCCATTCTATATTTTTCAATGTTGGTAAAAATTTAGGTTGAGCGGGGATAGCTCAGTTGGGAGAGCGTCAGACTGAAGGTCACGTGTTCGATCCACGTTCACCGCATTCATTTTTTTATTATTTTTTTAAATTTCAGCTTGCTAAACATTTGTTCTTATTTTTTTTAATTTCAGCTCTTATTTTTTTATTTCATTTTAAATTGCAGCCCACAAACATTTGTTCCATATTTCCAATACCAATACAATATATACCACATTTTCAGAAGAAGCATATGTGAGAAAATATAAAGCTAAGTACATGATTGTGAGGAGTGGAATGTAATTTAGGGAAGTACCAATTAACAACAGTATTTGCAATACAACAAACAAATCATCAACTGTCCAAATACACATACAAGCCCCTCACTCTCATTTTAATGTCAAGGAAAAATCCATACATGCATGTCATATGCTGAAAAACCTCAAACATCAACAACACTAAAAGAAATCAAATTCCAGATAATTATCTGAATTTTGGGGACTGGCGGCGGGGACGGGTGGAGCAGCTACCTTCGGCCCTGGAATTCTCTCAATGTCGACTGGTCTAGGGACGTCGGGAGGGGTAGCACAACGAATCAGAGCCCAATTCACGCCTTCGAAGAACGGATGCTGCTTGATTTCCGTTGCTCCTCGTTTATACGCCAACCTATGCTGTGGCTCCTTCACTAATAAGCCTCTGATAAGATCTCTAGCTGCAAAGCTAACCACTGGTGATTCTGGAAAACGAAGGGGCTGTCCCACCACGTTGAAAAGTGTAGCTCGATTTCCTGACCCCTTGAACGGCGTCTTACCAAACAACAACTCGTAAAGAAAGATCCCAAACGTCCACCAATCCACTGCACTCCCATGCCCTTCGCCTTTGATTATTTCGGGCGCTAAGTACTCGTGGGTCCCGACAAATGACATCGAGCGCGCATCGGTTGGCTCAGCCATGAGCTCAGGCAACGGCGTAACTTGGTTGCCGATTTCGTTTTTCGGCTTCCGGTCTTTCTTGGATTTACCTGAATGATAAAGACTTGTGTGAGACAAAAGCTCCATTTAACCAATATTATTAAGGAAAGAAATGAGTTGGGTTTGTTTGGGCCTTATGTCGTGAGACAGTTTCACGCAAGACCACCCCTACCCCTACCTGAAAAGAGGCGAGGAGTGAAGCATGTGGTGGGGAGAATGCACGATGGCTGGACACACGACGGCTGGATGCAAGCCGGTTGAACGCAATAACCAGAGTTTTTCTTGAGGGGATCGACCTCGAGGGACGAAGACTTTATCAGAGTCGGGCTGACAGTGCAGCGGAGCGACAGGTCAAAATCAGAAAGCATAATGTGGCCGTCTTCTCTGACAAGGACATTTTCGGGCTTGAGGTCACGGTAGACAATCCCGAGCATGTGAAGGTATTCCATAGATAGAAGGACCTCTGCTACATAAAACCTACAAGTGAAAATTCCAACCATATTTTCTGTCAATTTAACTCATATTGCAAACCATCCACACCTCCAGAGAAGAAAATACACTTGCAAATGGTATACGAATGATCTCTAGTATCTATACAATGCCCATCTATTTGTATATGGATTGAAATTAATGTCTATAAAATCCATAAGAATGAATTGAACACAGCTCAAAATAATGTAAGGAAAATGTTACTATAATTTTGTAATTTATAGAATAATATCCATATTCATTAAAATTTATTATGTACTGTATATGTTACTTCCAAAAAATTTAGGAGAAAGAAAATGAAAAGGCATTTGAATATTGGTAAGTTGGTCAAATGAAGAATTTCATTATCTCAAGGTATAAATATAAGATACTTGTGACTATTTTTGTATAGTGAACTATACAATCAAATCATTGAATAAATCATACGACTAATCTAGTTTATAAACGTAGCATTAACTATTAGAATGATGTTATAATACATGCCGACTTACACGTAGCATTTAACTCATTGCTTAGTACAAGATGCCGCCTCAAAGTCATGACTCAAAAATAGATAAAGAAAAAAGATGGAAACAAGGAATAAAACAGTTATGAACACGTAGCATTTGTATTCAAGTTGACACGTGGTATTCAAGACAAGCTGTAAAAGTGAGAACAAAAATTAATCTCGGGAAATGTGGTGTGTTGGCTTCACTCAACATCTTGTCCTTTTCGTATGGACTAAGAATTCCAACTTAGACGCGTGTACAACTTTTGGATAAAAAATCTACAAGATATATGTTTTAAATAAAATCATAATTTATCGTTCATAGATCCACTAGTAGCATGCAGTAGACTTCCACAATTATCTCCATCAATCTGAGTCTGAATCTAGACCCGTATCTTATCTTTCCCTATTCGAATACAGGAATCTAGAGACTAAAAAAAGGTGAATTCTCTATCCAATAAATTATCTACCAACTACCAAGCACTATGTTGGCAAGTGACACGAATGGCTACAGTTATCTGCATCGCTTAATTAAATGTTTTTCGACCCTCAGCATCTTTACCAGATCATTAATTCAACATAAGTTTTTAAAATAAACACGGCGGGCTCAAATCATCATACTCCTTTGATTAATTAATAGTTAACATGAATATTACTTAAGGCTGCTGTTGAATCAAAATCTAGAACCATAAAATGAATGCGTTGAATCACAGCCTGGAAGGGAAGGAAACACTTGGTCATAAAAAAATTAACAGACTAAGGGGGCGCTTGGTTCAAAATTCCTCAATAGGAAATGAAAACGAGAATGAGTATAGGGCAATTGTGGTACTTAATGAGAACAAAAAAACTATCAATTCTCCTTCATCATACTTCATATAAGGTAATGACTAATGAGTAATGAGACTCAAAAAGTTAATGAGAACCCCATTTTGATTAACAACCTCCCCTCTAATAATCATTTCTCATCGATCATTCCACTATTTGTTAACCAGCAATCAATTTTTGTCCCCCACTTATTCCAAAATTAAAGGAAAACACTAACAATGTAACCATCATTTTCATTGTAATTCACTATCAATGAGTCTCATCCCATTCCCATTGAAGAATTAGAACCAAACGCCACCTAAACAATGATGCATTTTTCAAGATAGACTAAAGAATAAAGAAACTGACTTACTTCACAGCTTGCTCAGAAAAATATTTTCCCGGTTGCCTTTGTCGAAGTGTATGCAAGTCACCTCCAGGACAGAACTCCATTACTAAACACGAAAACTTCTCCGTTTCAAAATGAGTGTACAGAGTAGGAAGGAAAGGATGATCCAAAGACTGCAATATCTCTCGTTCAGTTTGGGCTCGCAGAAGTTTCTTACGACTAGCTAGAGCAGCCTTGTCCATAACCTTCATTGCAAAGTAACACTTTGTACCACATAACTCTGACAGATAGACGCTTCCAATGTCTCCACAGCCCAACTTCTTCAGTAGTCTGAAGTGTCTCAGATCTAAAACCCCATCCTTTGTCCTTATTGCCTGAATTGCTTCCCATCTAATATCATTCGCTTTATGTGGTCTGTTGATACTGCTACTAAAGCTACTGCAAGTACTTTCATCACTAACATCTGTGCTTGTGCTGCCTCGACACAAACTGCTCTTACCACTCTCAAGAAAATCAATTCTTTCACTAATCTTGGCGCTCCCACTAGTCTTTGCAAGGCCGTTTGCTCCATCGCTAACTTTAGCAGATGCTGGAGTATCTTTGACATTTCCAAGATCTGATGTTTTCTTTTCTTGATCTCTTGGATTACCTAAATGCAAACTTGAATCGACTTTACTAGTCAAAGAAGAAACAGATACCTTTTGTGGATGATTGTGTGATTTCTTTTCTGTTGTAGCTTCTACTGTGATTTTCTTGGAGGCAGCATTTTCAAGATTTCTGGGTAATTCTTTCATAACAGGGTCGATTTTTTCTGTTTTGCCTGATTGCCCTCCTCGACTTTTGCTCTGCTTAACTGAGAAACCCTTGGATTCTGAGGCCATTGAAGTGTATATAAACTTTGAAAATTAACCAAATTGAACACCACCATTACACAGAGCCCAAATACAGTACATCAGCCCCTTCGGTTTCGAAATCAAGCATAATATCTGCAATTGCATACACGTCTTTAGGTTAGTTGCAAGATGGAGAACATATATGACCAATATGCACAATAAGTAGATCAAAGCAATAGTAATTAAATTCAAGATAAATTTGTTTGATAAACAAAATTTCTGCTGAAGGACAAAACAGAAAAGGAGCCTAAACTCATAATTACCAAATAGATCATATCCAGCAAAAATCAGCACCGAAAGAATATATTGAAAAGCAAAAAAGCAATCAGAATTTCCTCTCCTCCTCTACCCCAAATCATCATTACAAGAATACAGAAAAGCAACCGGATATCCCGGGCAGAATAGCACTAATATCATCTTTTTACCTCAAAATGCAATCTTTTTTCTCATTCTTAGTGAGGAAACAATACAAGCTTCAGATCAGCATTCAATTGCAACAACACACACTGATTGCATCTACCAAAACAAAAATGTAGTCCCTTTGGAACAATCTTGACAATCAAAAACTACCTTGGAGCAAAAAGAAGCACAAATTGAGAAGATAAATAACTGGAAAACACAAAAGGGTCCATGGAAAAAAACAGATCTTGAATAACTACTGCATATCTGTGAAAAAAACCCTACCAAGAGGGATCCACAAAAGGTCACAATGCTAAAAAAGCAAATCAGAGAGAAATTGAGAGGACCACTTAGAAAAGGTAAAGCAAGAAAAGCAAAGATGAGAACTTTAAAGGTTTACCAATTTTATAAGCTTTATCAACAATGGAGGAAAGAATTAAAAAAGGGAAGCACTTAACTGTAGAGCGAGATAAACAAGAGAGTGACACCCTCTTTCTTTCTTCTTCCCAAAAAATTGTGTGGTGTCTATGTTACAAAAACTAAAAAAGAAAAAGGCATTGAGAATGCTGAAAGAGGTGTTTGGCCTGTGAGCTATACCAATACCGATGTAGGAGTACTTGTTTAATGGAGTAGTAGTATGTATATTGGAGGGGTTCTCAAAGAAGGGTAAAGTGAAGCTTTACATGTTCAATGATTCCAATGAATTTTGTCTGAAAATGAAAAGTGGGTGTGGATAACATAAAGGCCCTCCCAATGCTCCAACCTGTCCCTCATGCTCCCAACTTAAGATTTGAAGCCCCGAGATTATAAATAGGGCAGTTAAAATTCGAATTCGTCGTTTGGACCCGTTGAAGTGGGTATAAGATGGATAGTAGTTATACAGTAAGGTTGTAGAAGTTGTAAATCGATAGTCTAATGATACAACCTATTGCCTAGGCAGGCCTAGACGTAGTCTAAAATATTTTCTTATTATTATTATATATATATATATTTTTTAAGCAATAAATATAAAATTATAATTTAACAAGTAAAAAATTGCAAAAATGTTCTTGAAAAAATTAAAATCTACAAAAATAATGACGAAAAATATAAAAATGTTGTGTTTCACCCCTCAAATGATAGTAGAATTTTACCGCTTAGATCAAAACATGCTGAGATCAAATTTAAATTTTAAAATAGCAGCTTAGATCGAATTTTTTAAATAAATATAAAAAAGGGTCAAATTGATGCTTTGAAAACTGTAACTGAAACCGGTAGAATCCTAATTCAGTTTCGATTTAAAATTTTCGAAAATTGTAACTAGCGGTTCCCAAGCATATGCCAACCTACCACCTCTCTCTTGTACACCTTGTCTTGGACTATTACATCCCCAAGTGTCTACAACTTAATTTAATCATGGATGAATTGTCCAAAAATATTATTATTTGAAAAAATAAGATTGGGGTATTGATGTATTTTATGTGAATGATGGCAATCACTCCTGCAAATTAATCATCAATTGCAAAAAGCAGCCAGTGTTTTCTCTTTTATTTAATCTCAAGTGGGATATCTATAAGAATTTAAATTATTCCTAACTAATTTATACGACCTATCAAACCATGCTATTTATATGACTTTATTTCCAAGTCTCGGTGACTTTTTTTTATAGGACATGGCCTATATATGTACCACCTTATATGATCAAAATTGTTAAAACTATTTTAATCTATCCTCAAACTAAACCCTCTAATTAAAAAAGTAAAAAAATACTCTCTCATTCACTTATAGGAACTATACTTCAATTCAACTTTAGATCTTTTGTGTTTTATTAATGACACGAATTCAATTATAACCGCCTATCAATTAAAAAATGTCATTTGTCGCATTATCTCTCTCATTTCTAAGCAAGACTTTCTGATTGTCGCGTCCGATTGGTCAACTAACCGGCATCATGACATTAAATCTCTTTCTTTTTTTAATTTTATCTTATCTTATTATGTCAACGGTTTGACTTGAGTTGTCAATAAAAATAGTTTTAGATTATTATTATTGTTATTTGTTAATAATCATAAAAATGAAACACATAAGGTAAAGTTTCAAATACACTCAGTTTGATCTATATAGAAATTTTGTGAGTCTTGTCTTGCCGGCTTGAATTGAGTTTTAGATGGGAGTGTTTCATTAGATCGCTACTATATTTGATAGTTAACTGAATTGTTGTGGTATATAATGAAAGATTACCAATCCAACAAACAAATTACTATTTTAAGACTTCTAACAAGCACGTCATTCTAAACGAAAATGTCATTTTCTAGACTACAAACGTATAAATCCACTTTTTTTTTACGTCATTTTAGATGAAAATGGCATGGCATTGGCATGTTAAGGTGGGTTTGCAAAGTTTATAATTAAAAACACTTTTTATTTAAATAAATTGCTTGTATGCTTTTTTTTGTTAATTAAATAATCAATTTAATCTGATTATAAAAACAGTCGTAAAAAAGAAACTTAAATATATAGGTAAAAAATTGTTCGGTCAATTAACCAAAATATTTCTCCTTTTTTGTTTCATTCCTGATTTCCTTCCAAAGATTTAAAAAAACACAACACACAAGTAAATTTCTGAGACATGAGCAATGAGGTTAGTGATCTAGGAATAAAATATAAAATTTATATTTATACTAGGTTAATTCGGTTTGATTCGGTGTAAATTGAAAAACGAACTGTAAGAAAAAGAATTGAACCAAATTTCATATTTCAAATTGATTTTCTTGGTTGAAACCATTTTTTTTTTTGACACCCTTAGCTACAAAGTTGCAAAACTGGGAAATGATTTTGTGTAATAGATTAGTCCATGATACTTAAATTAATTGTTTGTATTTAGAGAAATCATTTATTCCCAATATATGTGGGGAAGAATAATGTATAGGTAGGATGATAGTATCTTATTATATGTATTGGGACTTTAAGTTTTTGAAGGGAGAAATTGTATAGAGTTGTGGAATGCATGTAGGGTTGGATTGAGTGCGAAATGTTGGTGAATTAATTAGTCTATTTTTATACCAAATTATTTCCCAACACAACCACGTATTATTTCCTAAACCTAAATTCCACCTCATATTATTATTTGTGGACAACCATTTCCCCTTTAATTATCATACTACATATCCTTGTAACATTATTACACATATAACCATGTTTTAACTAAAAGTTCAAGATGAAGTATTTAAACTTGATTGAGATCGAATCGAGTATCGAGCTCCACATTCTCATTGTGGAGTGAAGTCAAAACTCCGAAAATGACAATGTATGAACTCAACTGGATTCTTCTACAGACAGGAGTGAGATCCAAGTGCCATGGAATTCGTATTCGACATTGTCCATTCACTTTAAGATCACAACGAAATCAGATGATGCTTAAAAGAAAACCTTTTCAACATTGAATTTAGATGCTGAGTCTCACCATTAATAATGAAGAACAGAGTGACGTTTCTGCTAAAAATGTGATAAATAAGTACACGAGAAAGCACGTGTGCTCTCTACCATTTTGCTTCAATATAGCATGGATCATCCCTGTCAAGAGAGCTCAGTTATCACCCGCTCACACTTGTCTTCCAAAACCTTGACGGCCTCAGTAAACAGTACTTCAGGTGGTAATGCTCCCGCAGATTCAATTGTAACTGATGAGTACAAGGTGAAGAATATTAAAGGTTACACTAGGAAACTAATGTTTACAAGAAATTGCAAAAAAGAAAAAAATTAAACAACTCCACGATGAGATGTTATGAGTGAACTTAAAATAGACTAGGTGAATATAAAGAAAACTGCCATATACCTAAATATAAAGACGATGTGAATGAGTGAACTTAAAATAGACTAAAAACAAATCAGAACCAAATTTGCAAGCGGCCGCGCATATATCTATTGTCTACTTTATATATAGTTTTAATAAAATGTTATTGCTTCACTGTAGCAAATGATTTGCAATATTAACAACTGGAAATCATAGACCGAACCATTATACTCACTCCGTTCCTAATTATCTGCTTGATTCTATCCAAAATGGTGTTCCTAATTATTTCACATTGCTAATATCAATAAATAATTACACTTCTCCCACCGACACCCCTAATAAATACTAACCATCTTCTTGTAATTATCATCAAGTAGTAATTGATAAGTGATTGTCTTTTCATATCCAAATTAATGAAATTTTGGTTTGTGTGAATGGGGTCCTATATTGGTATCCTATAAGCACAAAAAGTAAAAAAATGACTAGTATTAAAGAGATTTCACAACTTTCACTTACAAATGAAATGATCTTTTACTCGGCGAAGTGCCACAAGATTCTCCCAACCATCGCCTCTGATGCATTCACGACAGAGAGTACAAGATCGAGGTCTTGCTACAGTTGCTCTTTTTCGACCTAATTGACGGTCAATAAACTAATTAACAACAAATAAAATAATCTACAGCTGATCACCAAGAAACATACATCCAGAACTAGCATATAGAAGTGTAATTATTCCTCCAGTTTAATAACAAGTAACAATTACAAGGCAATTGCCAGTTAGCCTTCATCTTACCTCTACCAATATCTTCGATATCAAACACTTTTACAGGGCATTTCTTGACAAGTTCTTCAGCTCTTTCACCTTCAATCTCTTGCAATAAAACAACCTAAAAGAATATAATATCACAAGTGTCATTTAATTATATTGTGTAGTCATATAGGATGATAAAAAAATTCTAAATGTTCTTTTTTTTATAAAGGGAAAAGGAACACAAGCAACGAAAAATAGAGGATTTAATAATTACTATACCTCAGGAAGCATCCTATACCAAGCAGTGGCAACTGGTGACCACTTAGCATGTGTCTTTCCCATTCCTTTGACAGCGTGTGCTTCCAACTCAATTGCCTGCATTAAAAAAAACATTATATCTTCGGAAAAAGGCGGACCAATCTAGTAGACTTTGATAGAAACATAAGCATCTTAAAATGATGGAAAAAACACGGTGTAATAGATCATAGGGCACAGTCGAGTATGACTATACCGTAGGGGTGTAAATGAGCTGAGTCGAGTAGTGTCAAGCATGAACTCGATTAAAAAACTCAAAGCTCGACTCGAAATTGATTGAGCTCAATTTTTTTATCTCGGGCTCGATTCGATAACTTACATACATTAATTAGATATTTTTATTTATTTATAAATAGAGTATATCTGTAAATAATTTACATATTGTGGGTAAAATAGTAAAATTATGTCAGCGCGATTAAGCTCGATTAGGCTCACGAGCCTAGTTCTATTGAGCTTGAACTACATGAGTAGCTCGAGCTCAACTTGATTAAATTCAAGTCGATTTCGAGTTTTTACCAAGTCGAGCATGAGTAGTTCATGAACCGGCTTGACTCACTTAGACCCCTACTATGCACACTTGACAAACAAGATCAATTAATAAACAATATAAGCACGGGGCCTGTAAGTTTTAATGAAGGCAAAAGGTACCTGTCCAGGTCCAAGTCTAGCTAGAGTTATATCTTCATGCTTGGGGGCAATTGGGTTTTTTGAAAATTCAGGCAACGTGTCTTGGCTACAACTGAATGAAGTATATGTTTTTTCCTTTGAAGTTGAATCCATAGTTGATCTTTCAGAACTTAAAGGAAACTCACTGCCATTCGGTAGCCACTTCAGGTCACTGGATTTTACTGCATTTTTTTGAACCACAGAAGCAACAGCACGATTGCATTTATTGAATAATGGTTTAGATGTAAAAATACAAAGAAAATGGAAGTATAAAGTCAAAATAAACAACACAAATTTTCATTTGCTGAGCATTCAAAGAGTACCGCTGATACGTGGGCTCTTTCTGTCACAACTAACATCGAGTTTAAAAACAATGGTGTTCCTTTCATTATGCTCATCATTTTCTGCAGAAGAAATTGTATGCATCAGAGAACTTGCCATAACAAAAGATTAAGTAGATATCAGATCAGCTGAAGAAGAGAATGGTACTTTTTTTTTTTTTTTTTTGACGGCAAGAAGAGAATGGTACTAACTAAGCAGAAAAAATAGCTAAACCTGAGATATAATTAAAGTGCCTTGGATCAACTCGAAGTGGAACAAGACCCAGTCTATGAGCAAGCACCTCATCTTGGATTACAGAGGTGTTATTTGCAATAAGAACCTTTTCAATAGCCATGGTCGGAAGCTAGAGAGAGAGAGAGATATCAATAATAAAAAAACACAGAGAAAAATATCTTGTAGAAACCAAACTGGAGAAAAATAGATTTCTCAATAATATACATCGTTAAGCTAGAGTCTGCTAATATCACAAGTTCATAGTCTATCTAACTAAAACCAAGTTTAACTACAAATTGCTTAAAAACCACCCATGACAAGATATAATATAACGTACTTGCTCAAGACAACAAATTTAGCCCTTGATATACTAAAATCCAATAGTATATAAAACAACTTCATAATTAAGTCATTCATATGTGTACTTTGCTCATAATATAAGCTCAAAGAAATTATATAATTATAATCTTTCATTTAGGTGATGTTTATTTTCGGTTTAAAAAATCGGGTTTTGGGTTTTAAGATCCTACACCGGTTTTACTTTAGGATTTAAAAACCGATTTTCTAAAAACCACCCTACTCAAAAATCCAAAAGAAACGCACATATTACTTATTCATCAAGATTTAAAAAATCCAGGATTTTCAAAACCACTCAAAACCCAAAGTAAACATCACCTTAGAAACATAGGCTATTCGTAAAAATGCTTGTACAGTCAAGTAGATTAACACAAATTCAGTATCTCCTCTAGTGAAACATCCCAAGCTAGCACAACATAGATACTAATCTTGTGCTGCAATATAACGGCAAAGTATTATTATATGCACCTTGTGCTCCGTACACCACTCAAGGTGCACAGTGTACACAATACCTACTCCAACATAACATGTTTTCCCAGAAAAAGAAATCGCTGAAATTTCACCTCTCAAAGAATTAGAACTACCAATCAGCTACAAACTATGAAAAACTCCCAAGTGCCAAAAATATCCTCCTAAAGCTTAATAAAGGGAAGAAGTTGAAACATCCTAATTATACCAGAAAATCAACAAATAAACAATGCTACTTTAAAAGAAAAGAATGGCTAAAAAGGAAAAGTTTGAGCCACACCTCAGCAATTAGGATTCTACGAAAAGCATTTGCAAGAGCAGGATCAATGCCAATCATATCGAATTCCATGTCGTCCTCTGTGAGCTTAATCACTTCAACTTTAAATTTGTTGCGGAAGTCCTCCAATCTCAAACTGTTGTCCACTCCCATTGAGGCATAAGCACCCGAGTATCGAATATTCTCCGTCTACAAAAAGAACAAATAACAGAGAATTGAGCAATTAACAAAACGTAGGAAGAAATTAACAAAGGTAATTAGATGAATACATGAGTAGGGGCATCGGAAGTGCAGAGAACGCGAGTCCTCTGTAGTTCGATGTGCGCCGGCAGTTGACCCTTTGGGATATCAGGCAAATCCCACACCGGAACTTTCGGTGTTTTTCCCATCTTGCTGTGTGTCTGTGTGATTCTTGGAAGCCTGTGTTTCTGTGAAGGGGATGGAATGGAAGGGGAGAGTGGACAAATTTTGAGGGTTTAGGGTTTAGGAAGATTATGAGCTTTTTTTTCTCACTTTATATATAAAGTTGTTAGAGCCCAATTAGTCGTTGTTTACTTTTAAAAACAAACAAACAAACAAAACAACACTAAAGTCGTTATTGCAAGTTTGCAACAAAATGAACCTTTGTTCTCAAGAAGATATCACCCCTATATCACTTCCACGGGGAGTTTCGGGTTGTTTAGGTGGCATAATTTTGTATTTTTAATTTTACCTGAACAACAAAATTAATAATTAAAACACGTCTGATTTTCAACTTCAATCCGAGTAAGGAGAGTTACCTCATTTCAATCGTGAGAAATTTAAAGAAACAAGTGCAATTTGTGTGCACACGTGAAAATTAGACCTCGAGACAACACCACACTGTATTTTCGTACTAAAAAAAACCAGAAACAATAAAATTGATCAAAATCCATCAAAATCAACAACAAGAATAAGAGGACAAAACAAGTCTTAACATAGGAAGAGACTATGTTCAAACACATACAATACATCAATCATCAAATCCATACAGGACATCAATCAAACCCATACAATACATCAATCATCAAATCCATACAGGACATCAATCAAACACCAAACTACCCCAATAAAAAGAATACGGAGTATATATATAGCACAAGGCACGAACACCCCACATCTAGAATCCTAGATGAGAGGGAAAGACAAATGTTAAGTATATTAAATAATTATTTTAGTTCCATCAATGAATTAATTAATTTCTGAATTTCTAATTAAGTTAAATTTTAATATTGTTTTACAAACACAATAAAACTTTTGGTCAAAATTAATGAAGAGTTAATTTTAGTCTACAAATGATATATTAGATGTTTTGTGTAATTTTACCTCACTTTTTCATCTCCTTGCAATGATTAAAATATATACAATAAAAAAAAATATAGTGTTAAAAGTATGATTTTATTCCAAATATATGTTTCATCTCTATTTATTATTTCCTATAGCATTACAAATAATGCATGCGTTATTTTACCCATGTTTTTATTGGGCAATAACTTTTCATAAAGATAAAATCCAAATTCTTTTGTCAAAAAAAAATTGTGGAAGACAAACATAAAAAATTGTTTATGTTATCATAGAGACAAATGTAAGTTAATGCATATAATAATATAGACATGAAAGATTTTATGATGGTCTTATGCACATTTTATGAAAAGATTCATTTTTGATCATTTCACCACAATTTTTTTTACCCCTTTATTAAATATGAGCAATATAAGTTAACTTGTTTCTTTTAGGTGGTTGAGAACTCGAGCAAAAACGTGGCAGATTAATAAATCTGGTACACAAACACATCGGCTATTGTTGGGATGTAGCGCAACCGAGTCACCCCATTCTCATTTATACTGAGTCATCCTCTTCAATGAGATGAGACGATGTAAACGTGAGATTGACGCGTGATGTAAACGACGTGTCTAAACCCATTTGTGTGACCCGAGACGAGTAGCAGCCGGCAACACCGAAACCCAACAGTCAGAAACATATCACAATGCCATGAGATAAGCTGATAAACTATAGAGTATTAAGATTTAAGAGGTATTTTTAAAAGCATTTCTCAAAAGTTAAAAGAGTGAAAGGACAACTATATAAAAAAAAAAGTGATTTTAACCCTTCCACTTGAGTTTGCAAACACTTCAAAAATCAGGACAATTCAGTGAATTCCTGATTAAATGGCTGGATCAAACTCCAACGCTGATTGACCATCAATTTGTGAACATACATAGTCATTCAAATACATATGCAAATGTTGTTTACATAGACATGTGTAGGAGGTTTCAGTGAATTTCTGATTAAATGGCTGGATTAAACTAGACACTGACATATGCAGGAGGTTATGGCCATGGGCAGCAGGGTGGAAGGGGCAAGCTAAATAACAATCAAATAATATCCAATGTCTAAGGTTTAGAACATTCAACAAACAAACAATTTAATTCAAATTTCATCTATGTTACTGATAAAATGATTAGAAACAGCAAAAATACTGAAATTATGTAGCATTCAACACAATATCTTTGAAACTAGCAACTTACCGACAGGAAACCATTGTACCCAAAAGTGAATTCAATTGATCTTAGTGAGTAATAATACAACTAAAGTAATGAAATAGAGAAAAATATGGACTATGGCAACACAGTTCAACAAAAATTATATCAGATACTCAAGCATCTAAAACGCAATAGAATGATTACACAATTTGAGTCTACAAAAATCTTAAAGTGTGTTCTTTCACATAAAGAGAAAAACATAAACCAAAGGAAAGGACAGTAGTGTTTAGATAATTCCGATTTTGTTTGCAACATCCAAAGCATCATAGTCGGGTGTCAACCTAACATAAGCCTTCTTGGTACCATCAGGCCTGAAAAAAAAACATTCATAAGATTCTAGTAGCAATACATAGTACTGGACACAAATAAATGAAGCAGGTAAAATAAAAGTGCTTAAAGAAAAAGAAAAATGACATATTTTGTGAAAAGGACTAAAATATGTAATGTTTAAGGAATAAGAAATATATGTATACCTGATAAGTGTGTTAACCTTCTTGGTCTGAATGTCGTACATTTTCTTGACAGCATCCTTGATCTTTTTCTTGTCAGCCCTAAGGTCAACAATGAAAACCAGGGTATTGTTGTCTTCAATTTTTTTCATTGCAGACTCGGTGGTGAGTGGGTACTTCAAAATTTGATAATGGTCAAGTTTGTTGCGGGGAGGTGCACTGATGCGAGGGTACTTGGGTGCCCTGTCCTTCTTCAATGTCCTTGGTCGGTAGAAAGTGACCTTGGTGCGGATCTTCTTTGATGACTTCTTGATAGCACCTGATTTAACTGCCTTAGCAGTCTTCAAGGCCTGAGCCTTTGGGTTTGACTTCTTCGTTGGATCAGCTGCAAAATTAACAAATTAAGTATGCAAATCCAAACACAAATATATAGGAATAACATAATACATTTTTGTGTCCACAGATTATCAAAAAAGCACAATACAATAAAAGAAACATAAAAGGAGATGCTAAACTTGTCAGATACTTCAAGTTTCATGTAAGCACAGCAAAAAACAGCATATAAGTAATCTTTTGGATAAATTAAACTGATTATTGGCATAAAAGACATTTTGATAAACTACAAATGTTTTTGTAACAAGCATAATTCAGAGATTATCAAACAAATAACACTCGGATAAGTACAATTCATACCATTTTTCCGCTGACATTAAGAAAGATAAAATTAGACAGAGTCAAGGAGGAAACATATTCATATCAGAATTAAGACAATTATAATTTATTTAAAAAAAATCAATTTGTACTTGACTAGTTTGAAGAACATCATACAGCTCGTCTAATAGAAACATATATCGATATAAACCTAAAAAATCAATTTGTACTTATAGTTTGAAGAACATCCTACAGCTCGTCGAATAGAAACATATATCGATAAAAACCTAATCTAGGATAACTTTCACATCTAAAATGAGTGCAAATTAAAACGAAATAAATGTAGTTTTTCCAATTCTTCGATAGATAAACAAAAACACCAACAATTCAGTTATACAAAAAAACTTAATTAGAAAAAAAAACGAGGAGAATCCATATGCACAATATCTAAGGAACTCAAATATTACTAAATCAAATGGGGAAAAGATGTTTACCTTTAACTGGAGCCATTTCGAAATGAAGTAAACTCTATACCCTTACGAAGCCTCACCTATAAAAGCAGCAATCGACTCAAAAATCAGAAACCATACGCTCAACGGCGAAAATCAATTGTTAGAGCAAGATAGAAGAAGAATACCTGCAGTCTTGCACACTAGGGTTTGAATTCTAGGGTTTGGGAGCGTTGGTTCTTATATATGGACTGTTATACCTCTTATTGGGCTTCTTACGGCTCTGGCCCAATATCATGTTAGGCCTGCTCTTTGTTTGGGCTTCAATATATATTTGGATTCATTAACTGTCGTTATTTAAAGCTATAAAAATAAAATAACGTTAATATACTTTTGACAAAATTTTATTAGAAAAAAAAAAGGCGTAAAACATCAGAATAAAAAATTGAAAAAATAACAAAATGTAGTTTTCTTCCCAAATCATTCTATTTCAAAATCTCAACTCATTTCTTCTAATTTCAATCAATGATTTTTAATTTTAAAAATTTTCATTTTATTTAATTCAGCATATAAATATCAACTCATTTCTTCTGATTTCAATCAATGATTTTTAATTTTCAAAATTTTCATTTTATTCAATTCAAAGTAGTTATCATTTTTTCACATTTTTTTATTTTTTATTCTAGGATGTATTTGTCTAGATTTTTATTATAATTTATTATGTATTTTTGTATTTTTTTCGATAGATTTGGGGCTCGTTTGGTTTGTTGGACATCATAGATATATTAGGATAGGATTTAGTGGGATTGCACTGTTTGAATTATTATTTTTTATTTTTTAAATTTGTGTATGTATTTGAATTGATGAATTAAATTTTAAATATTGTAGTGATAAGTTAGTAATTGTCAAGTATGCCTCTTTTTTTTTTTTTTTTTTTTTTTTTTTTGAATTTTAAACTGTTTTGTTTTTAATTTAATTTTCTTTTGTTTTTAGAATTTCAACCTATTAAATATTGTAGTGTTTTATTTTGTTTCAAATTCGTTCAGAAAAGTTTAATATATATGCACACCAAACTTATGCGGGGTAAATGTTAATTTCAACCACTATCATCATTCCATAATATTATTGATTTCTATTTAGGTAATAATAATAATGTCATATTTAAACTCAATATATGTATACATATAATATAGATTTTACTATTATATTTTTTAATTAAATTAATGCAGTAATAAAAGAAACTAAATGCTCTTTTTTTTTTTTTTTTTTTTTGAAAGGGAAATTCAATTACATTGCACCAAAAATGTGATTTGAAAGTGCACCGACAATATCATCTACTCCACCGTCCACCTTGCAAACACCAATGGAGTCCTGTTATGCCGAATCTCTCAATTCCTTCCAGTCGATTTCTAATTTCATTCATCGACTCAACACTCAACTCACCATACAAACTTGACGATACTGAGTTGAATTACAGGTCGAATAAATCTGAAAAATGACGCTTAGCGTAGAGAGAGAAAAAGGGAGAACAAAGGCTGAAATGGTGAAGGAGTCGGAGGGTTTTGTTCGGTCAATTGCAAAACCCAATCGCCATAATTAATTGTTTAAGAATAGTTGAGGATATTATTGGTATTTTACTTGTTGGGACTACTTAACTTAGGGTTCCCCTCCGGATCATTAATCACGCCAGAAGGGGATAAATACCAAAAAGCAATCGGGCCCTCTTCATTTCCCGGGCTTCAAACAGGCAAACCAAACTACTGATTAGGTGGTACTCCCTCCGTTCCATACTTGAAGGCACATTTTACCATTTTGGGCGTTCCATACTTGAAGACACATTACCTAAAATAACAAAAACACTTTTAAACAATCTCCTTAAAACATCACAATATTACAACAAATGTCACTACTTTATTACACTAAAAAATAACTTTAGTATTATTTATAAAGTTGAAAAGTCTTTACTACCCCCACTTTATTTTACACAATACTAATAAACAATTCATTCATTAAAACTCGTGTCCAATTCATTTGTGCCTAGGGAGTATAAAAAAGTCTGCCATAGCTAATCTTTAAAACCAAACGTGCACTTCTAGTTTGGAGTATAATTTTTTAAGATGTTTTAAATATATTTTAAGATCTCGAAACTTAAAAATTTATTAAAAATTGAAAATACTAATCAATAACTTTTAACAAAAAATATAGTGTCTTTCAAAGCAGAAAATGACTAATCAATAACTATTCCTATATAATAGGAAATATGAAAATTTGGTAAAATATATTTAATAAATTGATTTGATTAATTTCAAAAAAATCATACAAAAAATTAGGACGTAGGAAAGAATTAGAAAGCAATATCTATTCTAATTTTCAATTTTGATACATCGTAATAATTAAATTTAATTAATTTTAAAAAATATTATTGAAATAATCGTGACATGTCTTATAGAAGACATTAATATCTATTCTAATTTTTTATTTTGACATTTGATAATATTTTTAATAAAGTCAATATCTTTAATATTTTTTATTACCATTTATAAATTTACATATTCACATACTTAATGATATTTAAGGAAAGTTTATATATATATATATATATATAATATGCGAAAGTTTTATTTAATTTGTGATGATTGAAATTTAAGGCTAAAATAATATTGGGGTATTTAATTTGTGATGATTGAAATTTAAGGCTAAAATAATATTGGGGTGTATTGGTTGTGGATTCTGTAGATTTTTTTTTGGACTTTCAGGGTATTCAATTCAGATTTTCAAAAGTTTTTAAAAATTATGAGGTATTCAATACGGATTTTAAAAAGTCTTTAAAAATCTTTAGGTATTCAACAATATGGATTTTAATACTTTATAGATTTTGTTGGATTCTTCTAAAAAAAATATAGATAAATTTCACTATCCAAAATTTATTCTAAAAAACAGAGATTTCAACGGATTCTCTCATAGAACTATGAAGACGAAAGATCAAAAGTAGAAATGACAATATTGACCCGACCGTGGGTACCCACCCCACCCGCAAGCTTTGAGTCAGGTCAGATTCGCCCCGTATTGAGTATGGGTCGGGTCTAGGTCTTATAATCGACCGCGGGTATCCGACCTGTCCCGAATTAATATATAAATTTTATAATATATATATATATATATATATATATATAATATTAACTTTTAAAAAAACACTTCATATTACAAAAAACTATTCCCATCAATATTGGAGTTTATGAAAATGGGTTGGTCTGCTGTGGACTCGAGTGCATGTTGTGCACCCTAGTCCATGTGCATTTTTCAGTTTACTGACTTACACTTTTTGGTAAATGGTGTTGCACTTTTTAATTATTACTTATACAGTTTAATAATTGAAAAGTGCAACACCATTTACCAAAAAGTGTAAGTCAGTAACTGAAAAGTGCAACATGGACTAGGGTGCACAACATGCACTCGAGTGCATACTAGACTTTACCTATGAAAATTTATGTAAATCAATAAAAAAATATATTCCACAATCCTATCAAGTTTATGAAAATTCATATAAATCAATAAAAAAAGTCAGTCAAATTCTGCATAGACTCTATGGGCATGTTTGTTTTGGGACTCACACGTCCGGACGTGGGACGTAACGTCCCCCGTCTTGTTCTAGTTCGGGATTTCACATCCGGATTTCAACATCCAATTACATTCACCTCTAAAAATATCTATATATTTTTCTATTATAATAATACAACACCACCCACTCTTACTAATTGATTTGACATAAAGTTAGTATAAAATAATACAACATCACACACTCTTACACAATTGAGTTGACATAAAGTTACATCTCATCCTACTCAACATCCCAAAACAAACATACACAATCACTATTCATCAGAATTTCTCCATCCAGGATTTCCCCATCTCCCCCATCCTACATAATCCCAAAACAAACATGCCCTATAGATTTTATAAATTCACGTACTTTTTAAAATTCAAAAAAATTCAATAAAATCTCAATTGAATACATCCTCATTATACTACTTTTAAACTTTTAATCTAATTAATCATGACGTGTGTTTATCTTCACCGTTTAAAATTTTTAAATTTAACGTATTTCTATCTTTAATTGCTAAGTTTTAGGAACTAATTAATAATAAGAAAATAAAAAATTGCGCCATAATTCAAGATTATCAAATAAATTACCGCATATAACAAAAATTAATACCTTTAATTCTTTAACATCAATAATGACAATATCAAAGGGCTTAGGCCCAAATTAATATGAAGCTAATTTTTAGATCATTTTTCAAATCTCATGAAATGTATTTGAATTACTATAATTTTGTATGGGTTGGTATGCTATGGACTCGAGTGCATGTTGTGCACCCTAGTCCATGTTGCACTTTTCAGTTACTGACTTACACTTTTTGGTAAATGGTGTTGCACTTTTCAATTATTAAACTGTATAAGTAATAACTGAAAAGTGCAACACCATTTACCAAAAAATGTAAGTCAACTGAAAAGTGCACATGGACTAGGGTGCACAGCATGCACTCGAGTGCATACTAGACTTTACCATTTTGTATCAATTGTTTACATTTATTTGTATTATGAAAATTTGTTTTTTAATTATGTCAAACATATAAATTATATTTATTTATGTTCATGCAAATTTATTTTTTTTAATTATGTCAATCATATCAATTATATTTGTTTATATTCATGTAAATTTGTTTCATTGATAATGTCAATCATATCAATTATATTTATTTATATTATGAAAGTTTATCTTTTTAATTATGTCAATTATATCAACTATATTTATTTATATTATGAAATTTATCTCTTTAATTATGTCAATCCTATCAATTATTTATGAATGATATTATATATTTTTCAAATTTTGTTTTAATTTGATTATTAATTTAAAAGAATACTAAAAAAATCTAACCTCTAATTCTTATATGCCTCTCTCTTCTGCCACAATTAGAGATATTTATCCGGACCGGGCTAATCGGGCTAGCCCGTTTAACCCTGAAAAATGTAGGGTTAGGGTTCATGAATCATAGGCCCGTTTAAATCCGGACATTTTTGACCCGTACCGGTTAGCCCGCGGGCTAAACCGGGCCAGCCCGCAGGGCTACAGGGCTAGCCCGAGTTGTTACTTTTTTTTTTTTTTTAATAAATAACGTACGAACAAATTTTGAGTCATTTGGACCATAGTCATAACTATAAGCATTAAGCAGTCCATTATCATTTATTAGTCATTATTACTATTTTTTTATTAGATTATGAATTTTTTTTAGCTTTATTTGAATATATTAGGGACCAATGAGTTCTACAATTGTGTTTAAATCATACTTTTGTTTTCTCATTTATCGATCATTAACTAATTATATATTTTTCTATTTTATTTTTGTGCCAATTGGAACCTTTAATTTTAAAGGAAAAAAAAAATATTGTAGCCCATTAGTGGCCCGTTTAGCCCGTGGCCAGCTAGGGTTAGGTCCCAACAATTGTAGGACCGTTAAGTATGAACCGGTTAAGGCCCTAACCCGTTTAGCCCGTAGCCCTGTAGGGTTGGCCCTATAGGGCTAGGGCCAGCCCGATAGACATCTCTAGCCACAATGCATTTACATTGGACAATAAAAAGGTTTTTAGATTAAAAAAAGAAAGAAAAGATAAAAGCCATAAGTTCACAAGCCGAAACCAGAGGCCGGGTTACCATCGAAAAATGGTACACCCCTAAAAACAACCCAACAGTAAAAGCGATAATAAATTCCGAAAAAATTACTCAATCTAGGAATCTGGAATGAGGAGAAGGACTATGGAGGGTCAAAGGCATCGCCCCTACTGTCCTTGAACTTGGAGATGCGGGTGAAGTCATTATCAAGCCATGTTGGTAACTTATTGTTTGTCCCTTTTCCCCTTCCCATGACTCGAACCCAGGATCTGGGGCCTAGGTAGTGGTGCTCTAACCACTTGAGCTGTCCCACTTTGTCAATTGTCTCTTAATTATTGAAAAATCCCATATCAATTACGTAATAAAAACATTAACTAAATCAAAATTAAAGATTTGGTTCTATTCAAAATTTAATTAAAATATTTGAAAATTAATAATTACTTAACAAAATTTAAGGTAGAGTTTAAAATTTTGAATTTACCACTTCAGTTAAATAACACACTTCAAATGAAAAAATATGAATGTTATCTATAAAAAGTTTTTTACAATTTGTAATTTCATATTGATTTTTTTTTATATAAATAAATTTCTAATTCTCTATTCTATTATTGTTTTATGGGTTAATTCTAAATAAATACACCAACCTTTACAATTATTGTAAAATATCTCAACCTTTCATCGTGTTGCAATTAGATACACATTTTTTTTCTCCCATCAACAATTGATGATGTGGGTTGCCGGAGCTTACCACATCAGATTACATATATTGTTTTTTATTTTTTTTATTTTCCACGTCAGATTAAATTTTATATAAATAAATATAAAATTTTATAAAAATAAAACTTCCGCTTCTTCGGCCTCTTCTAACTCAATGGCAAAAAAAAAAAAAAAATTATAAAAAATTCTTTAAAAAAAAAAAAATCTAGGTACTACAATGTTGTTGATAGGTCAAGCATTCAACCCTTGAATGGTAGAAGGATGTGGAAGAGAGGCCTGAGGAAAATCCTAGAAATTCTACAAAATTGACAAGACATGATACAAATGACTCAGAAATTCTACAAAATTGACAAGACATGGATACAAATGACTCAGAAATTCTACAAAATTGACAAGACATGGGATACAAATGACTCAGAAATTCTACAAAATTGACAAGACATGGGATACAAATGACTTGCTTTGTATGTAATGTAGTGGGCCAAAAAAAAAAAAAAGTCCCCGCGAAAAGGACTTCAAAAGACAAAGAAATTGCATGTAAGAGTGTGATGAGCCGGATTTATTGCAGACTTTTATGCTTTAATTGAATATTCTTTGTGAATTAATTTGATATATTATTGAATTTTCTCGACTTATTATTTTGTGTCTTCATGTACTTTGATATTTCTTTTTTTTATTTAATTCAGGATATTTTGAAGATACATGGACGGACCACTTATGAGGAGAGACGATTAGAAGCTGAACGAGTCGAAAAAAGAAAGCCTAATACTAACGGCTGAATATTGGGCCATGTAGATTAATTAAGGAATTAAGTCCAATTGGTAGGGCCCAAACCATTTGTGGCCTAATGTGTTGGACGCATGTTTGGCTGCCTTGGAAAAAGAATGGGTTGGGGTATATACCCCTCCAGCTTTGTTTACTACACTCCCCCGATACACGCATCCCCTCAAAACACATCTTAGATAGATGCACTCCCCTTAAATTATCTATTATACCCGTATCTCTTAAAATTATCTATATATATATATAATAACAGGATAGTAGCTTCCTAAGCAAGTTCCCGCCAAAATGTTGAAGTAATAAAATATTATTTTTATTCATTTTCTCTCTCATCTCTCCTAACAAATTATCCCCAAAATTGCAAATTTTAAAATAAATACTCTCAATGTAGTGTGGTTCTTCTAACAAATTATTATGAGTTTTTAATTTCCGATTTGCTTTGTCTCTGTGCAAGGCCTTTGGCCGCTAATTTTGGAACGATTCAATTCACACAATTGTTGCTGCCTAAGTTAATTTGCAAATTGATATATATATATATATATATATATATTGGTTTTGTACTATTAAACATCAGTTCTTAGTGGTAGCTTTCTACTCATTTTTTTAGTCAGGTTAAATAAGATTCCACAAATAATTTGCAATCCTTAAATTGATTAGATTGAACTCATTTTTGTACTCCATTTTCTTTGTTTGTCCCCAAATCAATGATTGAACTAAATTCAATTAGATTAAATATATGATATTTTTTTTTATTATATAAAAAATTCTTGAGCTTAATTAACAATTATAAATTATTAAAAAATTTAAGCTACATCAACGAAAAACAATGCAGTTAAAAAACCCAAATTTTGTTTACTTTATATGTTTTAAGTATTAATATTCGTCTTTTGCATATACTTTATCAAAGATTATATAAAATGAATATTTATTAATTATGCTCAATTAATTATTTTTGATAAATCTTAATTTTATCCAATATTATTGTGACGTTTATTTTTTAAATAAAAATATTAAAATTAATGGTCCTACAAAAAAAATCTTATACTATTGTATGTATATAAACAATTACTCCCTCCGTCCCACAAAGATAGCTACGTATTCTTTTTTTGGATGTCCCAAATTATAGCTCTATTTCCTTTTTTACTTTAGTATTAAATGCTTTATTGTCAATTTTACCCTTAATTAATAAGAGTAATTAAGGCTTACTAATAGATTTTGGAAAATGTGATTTCAAGGGCAAAATTGACACATTAGCTAAATTTGACTACATTTATTGATTTTTCTTAATTTGTGTGTAAAGTCAAATGTAGCTATCTTTGTGGGACGGAGGGAGTATTTATTAACATCACACTATTTATATAAGTTTATTATTTTGTAGACCGTGCATCGCACGGGAGAAATACTAGTGTAGAATAAATACAAACCCCTAAAAACCCTAACTTCATCTTCTTCCCCAACCTTCCTCTACCGCCTCTCTCTCTTCCCCTCCCTTTTTTTTTTCTCTCCCCCTCCCTCACCCCTCGTCGTCGCACTCTCTCCCCTTCGCCTCGCTCGCCTCGTCCGCCGCAGCCGCTGTTCTTTTTTTTTTTAATTTCTGTACCAGGCGGCTGCGCCGCCCCTCTCGCCCAGCGACGCCGCCGCTCTCCCCCTCCCTTCCCCCTCGTCGTCGCACTCCACCCTCCCTCCCCCTCGCCTCATCCTCCACCACGACTCTGCTCTTTTTTTTTTTTTTTTTAATTTCTGTAACAAGCGGCGCCGCCGCCCCTCTCGCCCAGCGACGCCGCCGCCCTCCTTCGATCCTCGACGCCGCCCCTCTCGCCCAGCGACGCCGCCGCCCTCCTTCGATCCTCGACGCCGTCGCGGCCCGCCCCTAGCCTTCGCCGACGAAGCACAGGTTTGTTTGTTTTTTTTCGACCATTATTGGTCGCTAAAAAATACTCTAATCGACGACCTATTGTCGACAAGAGTGTTTTTGAGCAATCAATAATAGTCGAAAATTTCAATTTCAATTTTTTTTTTCTTTCAAAATTTGGTCGACCAACCAGTGTCGACCGGAGTATTTTCGGGCGACAAACCAGTGTCGATCGGAGTAATTTCGGGCAACAAACCAGTGTCGATCGGAGTGTTTTTGGTCGACTCTGGTTTGTTAAAAATACTTAGATTTTTTTTTAATTTCTAAATTTTATTTGAGGTGGTGTCGATTGGAGTGGTATTGCTAGTTTATTTGATGAACATGTTCATTTTGGTGGTGGTGGTGGCGGCGGCGCGGTGACGGCGGCAGTGAAATTCTAGGGTTAGGGTTATGTTTTAATTGTAGGGAGTGTATGTATCTAACATAATTTAGTAAAGGGCAAAATTGGTATGTTACATGAATATTAAATTAATAAAAATGAAGGGGGAGTGTATTAAACAAAGCTGGAGGGGTATATACCCCAACCCAAAAGAATATACAAATGGGCCAAAGAAAAAAGAAAGGCCCAAGAGAATTAAGTGGGTGGCCCAAGTGAATTGAAGAAAAAGAAAAGGGTTGGGGTATATACCCCTCCAGCTTTATTAGATACACTCCCCCGATATATATACTCCCATTAAAGTACATCTGAGATAGATGCACTCCTTCTAAATTGTCTATTATACCCCTTTATCTTAAAAATTGGTATGATAAATGCACCCCCCATAAAAGCCCTAATTTCCTCATTTCTTCCCCCAAACCCTCATTTCTTCTCTCCTTCCCCCAACCCTCCTCCTCATCGTCGCCTAAGCCACCGCCTCTCCCGCCTCCAGCGCCATCGACCTCCAGCGTCTCCCGCCTCCAGCGCCGCCGGACTCCAGCGTCTCCCGCCTCCAGCGCCGCCGGACTCCAGTGTCTCATGCCTCCAGCGCCGCCGGCCTCTAGCGTCGTCCACCTGCCTCTCTCTTTTTCTTTTTTTCTTTTTCATTTCTGCAATCGGCGGCGGCGGCGCCCCCTCGCCCAGCGCCGTCGCCGCCTCCTCCTCCACCGACCCAAATCGTTGTATACACCTTCTCCCCCAACTCCTCCCTCCTTCCTTTCTCCTTCCGTCGCGCCCTAAAACAAGTGCATTTTTTTTTTTTTTTTTTTTAAAATTTCTGCAAGCGGCGGCGCCGCCGCCACCTCCTCCCCACCGCTCTCTTCTCTCCCCAACGGTCTTCCCACGGTAAGCCTCAGCGTAATTTTTTTCCCTTTTATTTCTTTCTTTCTGTTTTTTTTTTTTTTATAATTTTGGACAAGAAATATCGACCAAAAAAATTATGGTCGACAAATTGAAATTATGGTCGACATTTCTTGTCTGAAATTAATTTTTTGTCGACTAGGGTATTTTTCGTCGACTATAATTAGTCGACGATATATTCTACAGTCGACCAACCAGTGTCGATCGACACTGGTTGGTCGAATTTTTTTTTTTTTTAGTTTTCTGAATTGATTTTGAATGGGTGACGCCGGAGGTTGTTGAGGTGGAGGCTGTCGGAAAGTTGCGGCGGCGGCTGCAAAATTAGGGTTAGGGTTTTGTATAAAATTAGGTTTAGTGTTTTAAGTAAAGAGGTGCATGTATCTATAACATTTTACAAATTTTACTAAAAGGGCAAATATGGTATTTTGCATACATATTTAATCAATAAAATGGAAAGGGGAGTGTATCTAACAAAGCTGGAGGGGTATATACCCCATCCCAAAAGAAAAACACACGCAACAGAGATTATCGGGGGAACATACGCAAATTAGCGGCCGTCTTGGGGAAAAAGGAAAGAGACGTCAGCGCCAGATTGGAAGCCATAAAAGTCAGCGCTGGAATTTCATGGTTCTATGTCAGATTTAATTGTTTTTAATTTTTAGCTGGATATTCTTAGTTTTTAGAAAATTGAAAAAACATGAATTCCTTATTAATATTTGTTCTCTCGTTTATTATGCGTAGCTAATTTTCTTTATTCTAGCCCGAGGATGTGAAACCTTATGACAATTATGCCTTTTTAATTATATAACTTTTGATTGATTTTGATTTATATCTCGATTTTGTTATTACTTGAGTAAATGCTATGCATGTTTGAATTAGGAGTTTAATAGGCTTGATCACCCAATTTTATTCATAATTCAATTCTAGCTATTCCATAAATTATAATCCGTAATTGTTATAATATTGTGGAAATTGTAGCAACTAAGGCAGAACACCTTAGGGAGTAGTAACATCTAGGTTGTATAAAACGAGCGTCTCATATTTATGGTCTAGTTTATCCTATTGTTTTAATTCTTGAATGCGTTCTTCGAGTTGAATCTTAGATACATGTTTTAGGGTTATTCGTAGGGATAGATTAATTGGGGGTCGTACCTGCTGATTAATTAAACGTAAGAAACAATTCGAGTTAGTTTGGTCGTACCACTAGCTTAGGGATAATATTTGAGATTAAATTGAGATTACTAGGGTCGTTGATTAAATTGGTATAATTAATTGAGGGGAAGCTATCCGAGGGCTAGATCATTCACATTATTTGAGTCTCGTTATTTCTATATTGCAATTTATTATTTCTTGCTTCTTAGTAGTTATTAGTCAACCAATCAAACTCCCCCTTTTTAATTGCTTTCATAACACGAACTATTTAATTAAATTACACCGTTCTCTGTGGGATCGACCCTTACTTCCCTACTACATAGTGGGTATTTAAGGTAATTATTTTTGGGTGCCGGTGACAGCACATCAGAGTGTGTTTATGATCATTCATACTGATTTTTTTGACATATATATATATATATATATATATATATATATATATATATATATTACATTTGTCATGTTTGAAGAAAAATGGCAAACCAAGACATGAGTGTATTGATTTTATTTGTATATTTCTTATAACTATATTGTTATATTCATTCTTCTAGACGCCTGGGTGGTGAAGCCACAGTTTAGTGAGTTCAGTGAGGGGTAGAATAAGAGGTTGGAGGGGTAGTGAAAGTGACTTGAATACTTATAGTCTACCATTGTAAATGTTTTGTACATTAAACGGTTTATGACTTTTAGTATGTTAAATATATATTTTCAGAATATTTTCTAGAATATTTTTGTTACAGTAATTAGTGTTAAACACATTAATTACTGCGATATTTTTTAAGAATTGTAGTCCTTGAACTAGTTGAACAAAATAACAAAATAATTTCTATAATTGAAGAATTCCTGAAGAAATAAACCACCAGATTTTGATGATTTTTAGAAAAAAAAACTCTATTGATTTTGAGAAGGGGAGAAGAAGAACTCGATTAAGTTTGAAAAAGTGAAAAAGACGCCAAAGAAGCGGAAGTTTTATTTTTATTTTTATAAAATTTTATTTTTATTTATATAAAATTTAATCTGATGTGAAAAAAAAAATAAAAAATATATATATATGTAATCTGACGTGGCAAGCTCCGTCAAACCACCTCATCAATTGTTGATCGGAGAAAAAAAAAGTGTATCTAATTGCAACACGATGAAAGGTTGGGGTTTTTTTTATAAAAAAGTGGTGATTAAATTGATACTGAGATTAAAGGTGGTGTATTTATTTAGAATTAACCCTTGTTTTATATATATATATATATATTATTACAATATTTTTTATCTTTTAATATAATAAAAAATTTATAAATTTATACATGTTTTAAAAATATTTTTTTATTAATAAATTAAAATATATTACAAATTTATTTCAACTTGCGTAATACGCGGGTCTTACACTAGTTTAAATAACAATTGAATAAACAATTAAACTACTTTTTCTAACCTGTTCCACCACCATTTTCCTTTCCCCCGACCCATTTGCTAACCACATTTTTCCACCACACCGACTAATGTTTAGCCCTTCACCTTGCCTCACAACCATTCTTCCCACCAACAGACTGCCATGTAATGAAAATATTACTCTAACCCACAAACTTCCACTTTCATTTAAATATTTAAACACGACCACAACTATTTCCCAATTAATGTCTTATTAAATTATCTTAATTCTCTCACCCCTAACCCCCCTTTTGCCCTCGGAGAATATACTATACCCCACCTAACCCATGCAATTTTACCCACCTCCCCTCCCACCCCCATAAGGAATTTGAGTTATAAAGATATCAAATCACTCAAGGATTTTTTTTTTTTTTTTTTAATTAGTAGAAGGATGTATGGTATATCCGGATGGATGTTAGTGCTGCCTTCAAGAGTATAATCCTCCCACCAAACGAGATTGTTTTGTTACTCCACACCTCCAACCTCTTCTTCATTTTCGAGATCACGTGAGCCCACTCCGAAACTATTTTATGGTTGAATCCCACATTTATCCCCATATATGAAAACGACACACTGCCCATTTCGCATTCCAGAATTGCTGACATATCACTGAGCCTCTCGTTATCCACGTTGATCCCTATGAAACTACTTTTATTAGAGGTCACTTTTAATCCTGAGAGTAGTTCGAATTTTTTTAGGATATTCTTCATAGCTCTCACATTCTCCACTGTAACCGATCCCATGAGAATAGTGTCATCGGCAAACTGTAAGTGAGAGATTCTGGTTTTTTCCTATCCCACCTCTACTGCCTCAAATAGGCCTCTTTCTGTAGTCGTGTTGATCAAAATTCCCAAACTTTAAGCCGCAATTAAATGCAAGAATGGTGAGAGCGGGTCCCCTATCGCAGCCCTCGTTCCAAATTAAACTCGCCCGACAGGATGCATTAATGACGAGAACTGATGTCGTGGCTGTTAAGATGCACTCTCTCATCCACTTTCTCCACGTCTTACTAAAATTAAAATTTTCCATCATCGAGACTAGAAAAACCCAATCTAGCGAGTCATAGGCCTTTGCAAAGTCTATTTTGAAGAAAACTCTCGCAATTTTGTTCCTCTTAGCCTCTGCAATTGCCTTGTTTAGTATTATCACTCCATCATGGATTTGTCTTTTACCCACGAATGCGCTTGGGTTTTTTGCAATTATGATATCGTGTTATCGAGCACCTTACATAGTCTCATAGCCAACAACTTAGACAATAACTTATATATGCATCTGATGAAAGATGGGGCGATAGTCATTCAATGAACCTGCATCATTTTTTTCGGCAAGAGAACTATGAATGAAAGGTTGATACCTCTGACCAGTTTACCCTGTTAATGAAACTCAGTCACCATTCTAATAAAATCTATATTGATTATTCTCCAAAATTCCTTGGTGAAATTGAAATTGAATCCATCCGGGCTCAGGCTCTTGGAGTTGTCACAATTCCATACAACGTCTTTGATCTCCTACTCCGAAAATGGCGCAATAAACATGTTGTTTTCCTCAATTGAAACCTTCTTGCTCACTACACTCGGGCATAGCCTTGGTCTGAGTATGTTGGTTCTACTGAAGTGGTTCTTAAAATACTCATGTATGCCTCTTTTGATCTCAATCACCCCATTCATCCGACATCGATCCATTAATCATATTCTCTGCAATTTCGTTCTTCTTTCTCCTTTGGTTTATAGCAGTGTTTTCATAATCGAACCGACGACCAAAACGGATTGGCTACCGGTTCACGGTTTAACCGGTTAAAATAATTTTTAAATAATTATTTTTATTATTTTTATTTTTATTTGATTGGGCCATTAATTAATTGTTTTGTTAATATAATAATTAGGCCCATTGATTAATTGGGCCCATTAATATAATAATTGGGCTTGTAATATATAAGCTTTCTTGTTTAGGGTTTCTGTATGGGATTCTCACTTCTAGCCGCTGCAGTTTTGGTTTAGTACTCAACCGTGAATTTTGATTTTTGATGGAGAGATCACCTGTTTTGACAGAACTCAGAAATTAGAGAAAAAGCAATCCCAATTTCTAATGTGTCGTCGCGCCGCCACCTTGGTCGTGTTTTCGCCTTTATCTTCGAGCAACCAAAAGGTAAATGGTAGGTTCACACTTCTCACGCCATTGAAAATTGGGGAGGAAGGAGATGATGATTAAATATGTTGGGATATGAATCCTAGAACAAGTCCTAAATGATGAAAAGATGAGATGAAGTTTTGATAAGCCAAAAGTAGACTTGAATATTTTCTAAGTGTTGACTGATCTAGTCTAGTTATGGAAGTCATCTTGTACAGACCAGTAGAGTTCACAAGACAAGTATAAATTCGAAAGAAAAGTTTAAGTATTAACAAGACAAGTACGTGATATAAGTACTTTGTATTAATTGTTTAGGTTGTTATTGAATTGAGCTATATTAACATTGTATAGAAGCTCATGATTTTCATATGTAATTGTTTATAATCATTGTATAGATTTTTAAGTTGACTAAACTATTTTATAAAGCTTAATGTAATGTAATAGTCTTGTTAGGATTAGATTAGTCTACTACTGAAGAAGACTGCGCGAGACCAGAAGAGGAAGGATGAAGTCTACACAAGACAGGTGCGCGAAGACAAGACAAGTCAACATAAATAGAAGAAAGAAGTTAGTTATTCAAAGCGCATGTAAAGATAAGTATTGAAGAGTTAGTTAGAAATAACTAATTAATAACAGAAACGCGTGGATGGATAAGCTGAAGAAGTTAAGAGTTAGTTTTCAAGAAAGGTTGGTTACACAACTGAAAGTTCTTGAATTCAGAAGTCTATAAATACCTTGGTGTATTCAACGATTCAAGACTACTGACATACTACTGAAACTCTACATACTGAAGCGAATCAAAGTGTGTACAATCAAGAAACTCTCAGAGTGTTTGTTTGAAGTTCAGAAAGCAAGTCCGCAAGACAAGTGAAGATCAAAGAAGACTGCTGCTGAATAGAGAAGTTTTATTTTAGTTTAATGTTTCAAGTTGCTAGATACTTGTAAATCGCTAGTAAGATCGAAGAAACACTTGGTAGTGTTATCGAAAAGATCTAAGTCTTATTTCTTGGGACTTAAAGCTACAAGAACACACATTACTCCATTAGACGAGTTAATAAGAATATCACAACTGGGTTTGTGAGAGTGGACGTAGACAAGTTGTCGAACCACTATAAAATCGTTGTGTGTTGTTTACTTTACAGTTTTGTTTGTGTTTAATTGATTAACTGTTTAATTGGTTGAATTACATATCTGAACAAGACTAGTTGAGTGTTCATAACAGAGTTCTCGAAATAAGTTGAGTATAAACTAGAATTGGGCTCATTGTTATATTCTGATTTCCGCATTGTACTTTGATATATTGAAAGAATTTTGAAAAGTCTATTCACCCCCCCTCTAGACATTTTCACTAGCTTACTCAATATTAAACTCAACTTTGGGACCTACAAAATATATAATAAAAAACGGTCCGATCGAAATTGTCCGGTTCTCCCGGTTTTTTACCGGTTTTCCGGTTCTCTGTCGGTTTGTTTCGGTCCAACCATCAAAACGGTTTTGCCATCTATTTTGGACCGGATTCAGGTCCGGTTCATGGTTGAACCGGTCGAACCGGCCGATCCGGTTTTAAAAACACCGGTTTATAGTATTATGGAAGAAACTTGTATTCATATCTCTGTCCTTCAACCATTTGACCCTATCCTTTTGAGCGTAGAGGTTGTTCCCTAAATTAAAATTTCTAAAGAGGCCTGCAATAATTTATTTCCTCTTTATCGCCTCATTTTATTCTAATCCGAATGAGTCATCTAGAATGTCGAGTTGTTGGATAATATCTTTGAGTTGTTCTAACTTTTTATCAATTAACTTGAATACCCTTACTTTCCAATCTTTCAAATCTGCTTTCAGTCGCTTCAATTTCTCCTCTAACACAAAACCACCCCACACTACCACTTCATACCTATTTCACGCTTCTTTCACAAATTAACTCCTTGAAATCCGGATGTGAGAGCCATACATTCACGAATCTAAACGACTTTGCATCCCAATTTCTCACCACTGTTTCTAGTAACAATGGTCAGTGATCTGAGACTGGCCTTTTAAGTCCTTTTTGAGTTGCCTGAGGTAATTTGTTCAACCAGGTTTCATTTATCAGAATTCGATCGATTATGTTCTTGCAGCTTCCATCCGGTCTGTACCAGGTAAAATGGCGTCCACCCAACGACAAATCCATTAGCATGCTTGTTTGAATAAAAGAGTCAAATCCCTCCAAGTCTCTTCTATTAGCAGACTCACTTCTACCAACTCTCTCATGTGCATATTTTATGAGTTAAAATCTCCCGCAACGTACAAGCACACCCCCGAATTCCCTGTGATGACTAATTTGATTCTATCAATTTTTTTCACTTAGGGACCATGGTGCATAGACATTTACAACACAACATTCAATTTTATCAAGTCCCCAAAGCCCATTACCACCACCGCCTCAACCATATGGCACATACTTGTACATTGAAACATATTCTGAGTTCCAAGTAGTTAGAATACCACCTGATTTTTCCTCGGCTTCCCGAGTAGCCCAATTGAAGTTACTGTGGTTCCAGAAAGATCTGCATACTTCATCATACACAAGCTCTAGTTTTGTCTCTTGTACACAACATATGTCCACCTTTTGGCAGCCTACCAAGCTCATTAGTTCATTTCTCTTCACCCTACTCCCTAGCCCTCTTATATTGAAAGACAAAACATTCATTAATTACCTTTGTGTTTCTCCTAGCCAGAGTTGTTCGGATCACGTGATACTCTATTTAACCTGCGTAAAGCCGAAACCATTGTCGCGTCACAATCATTGCTAATCATACCGACCTTCTTGCCAAATATAGTAAAACATTGGTTTTTTTTTTATCATTATAACGAAAAGTCACGGGTGCAACCCGCACTTCTTGAAGGAATTTAATTTAAAATAAGAAAAAGTACATGAATAATTTGTATGTATAAGAGGTGTGCCCTCTACTGTAAATTTTTCGGAAATCAAGGAAAGTGTCGGACGCATGATTTGAGTTGACTACACAAAAAAAATGTCCTTTACCAAGCGCACTTATGTCAGCTATGTGTCGGGCATGCTGCTTTGATTTGAAAGGACAATTTTTTCACGTGATGGAGGCACACACTCTACTAGCACTTCTGTTAGTCCACGTTCCCTAAAGTATGACCGAGAGTCTCCAACCTGAATAAAAAGACGCTGAAGTGAGAAGAGAATTTCACTCAAAAATTTCCAAATGCATATGTTTGCTTTTTCTCCTCCATACAAACTCAAAATTTTAACCTTTATCTCACTCGAAAATTTCAGCTTCCATTTCACAATATTTTGCTTCTGCATCCCTCGAAAATTTACTTCTGCCTCACAATATTCTTCTTCTTCTTGCTTATAAACACACACGCTTCTCAGGATTATTTTAATTAGTAATTCTAATTAATTTTCCTTATTTATATAAATATTTGTTAATTACATTATGTGCTATTTTTTTAGTTGTTAGACGTGACAATTTCAGTTATGGGAGATTAGAAGCATACCTACACCTATACTAAGCAAGCCCCAAGTTACAATATGTGTTTGGTCGCCCATAAGACTACCCAACACTATAATTGCACATTTTCAAAAAAACATTATAAATTTAATAATTGAAAATGTACAATTATAGTGTCGAGAGTGAAGAAGGATGCACGTTGAACACCCCATCAATTGAAATCCTTCGAAAATTTAGAGAGACAAAAGAGGTAAGAGTGAGAATGTAAATGAAAAAAATGGTTGTCGACTAGTATATATAGTGTCAAAATTTGCACCAAATTTGCGAGGGCTAGGAAATCCCTCGCAAATCAAGATGATTTGCGACAAATATGGTAAAAATAAATTTGCGATCACAATTTTCGTCGCAAATCAAGTCGGTCCAATTTAATAGTGCGTCAGCCGAGGTGTCTTGGAATCGAGTCAATTTGCGACGATTTCAAATCGTTGCAAATTAGTACAAAACGACGTTATTTTGTTTTCGTATTGAATTTCGTCGCAATTTGTGACATATTTTTTCCCATCACAAATCTTGTAGTCTTCGTTAGTTTGACAATCTTCGTCACAATTTGCGATAGTTTTGTAGCCATCACAAATTTGTCGTTGCAAATCTCCGTATTTTTTGTAGTGCAAATACATTTTGAAAACCGTCGCAAAACATTGTCTTTTTTGTAGTGAAATTTTAACATATTAAAAATAAAATATAATTTCAACAACACAAATTCAATTTCAATATACCAATTATTCAATACATAAACAATTCACATCAAATCTTGCTCTAACAGAACACTTGTATGAAATATTTTACACATAAAATATACTTAATTAAAGTAGGTTTAAATATTTATGGGTCATAAGTGCATATCCGGGTCGCCCAAAGAATTCACGGATGGCAAGCAGATGGTTTAAAATTAACTACTACAATACCAAAATATGATATTACAAGGTTGTTGGTCCTGAAAGGAGTATATAACAAGTGTATGGGGGAGGGGGGGAATACACTTGTATTCAATTTATCTTTCTAACTTGATCAAACCAGAGCTCAGCAAGGTTGTCTTGGACAACTCTGCTGAAGATGATTAACTCTTCTAAGATAATCAGACTACTAAGTACTATTGAGTACTTAGTTGAATAACTATCTAGGAGAGTTATATGTGCGGAATAGTGGTTGGCCCTTTTAGTTTAAACTCCTTTAGATTCTGAAATCACTTGGTCAATTCAATACAGTCCAGTTTCAGGGAACTTGTCCAAATCAATTTTGCACAGTCTTTGAATGTTTATCCTTTGAAAGATCAGTTTTGTGTGCAGTGTTGAGTGTGTGAAAGTACTTGAAAGTAAATCAACACAAGAGTTTATAGTGGTTCAGAGACTCAAGCTCCTACATCCACTTTCCCTGATTTAACAGGATAATTCCTTCACTCTTGGAATTAACTTGTTTTATAGTGCCAAGGTGCACTTGATCAAGAACACCACTCTTGGTGAATTGATCCCTAGGATGTCTAGAGTCCTAGTACCCTCTTCTCAACTCAGAACTGAACTGTTCTTCTCTCAACAGTCAGCTCCTACCACTTCTACTACTACAACCTTCTCACTTTCACTCTTGAAAGATATGAGGATTGAAGTAAGGTTCCAACTAATGAGATATCCTTTACAATGAAGATCAGTGTATAAGGATAGGATATCTCTCTAAGCTTGTGTATGGATATACAATGTAGTACAGCTTAGATGAAGTGTTTGAAGACTAAGATAGTCTTTGAAAGCTTTGAAAGCACTCTAGCTTGTAAGAACTTAAGGTTGGATGTGCTTGGTTGAGGTTGAAGTTGGATGCTTTCAAATGGTCTTCACACTTCTGTATTTATAGACAAATGAAGGATTTTCCCGTTGGAGAGGCAGCCTCCAATGTCCATAAATGTCTTCTTTTAGTTCTTCAACTTTGAAGACAGAATCTTGATAGTGACATGTCCTCATTTGGGAAATAAACGGCTGTAAGAGCTTTGTCTTCATTCTGCAGCACTCTTTCCAATATCTGACATTCAGATTCTCTTGTAAGAATATGGACATGTCTTATGAAGGTTGTTCCATTGATAGGACAACATTCCTCATCATTTGGATAACTCTCCTTATCACTATCAGCAGTCTTGCTTATCAGCAAGGTTGGCTTGCTCTTCTTCAGATGACTTGGCTCATACCCTTTGCTTCACTTCAAGGTGATCTTAGCATGTTGATTTGCAATTCTTTAGGGTGTGTTTGTCTTCAGCATAGTTGACCTCAACTTTCAGAGCACTTGATCTTGACTTCTTGTACTGAGACAACTCCTCTGGACAACTCTCCTGATCAGTATAGATAGTCTCAAAAGACTTAGTGTTGTATCCAGAGTTTGAGCCTTGAGGGGACTTGATTTAAATGAACTTCTAAGCATGTGTTCCCCCTCAATTTGTGCATCTAATCATCTAAGAGCTTACCTAACATATTAGCTCCTCATCTAGCCTTTATACTATATGTTCTAACATTTCTAGAACATATTCAATCATGACTTAGGCATGTCTCAGGGGGTTTTGGTATTCAATCAAAACATAACTCATTTTATTCCCAACAATTTCCCCCTTTTTGATGATGCCAAAACCTATACAGCTTGTGCAAAAGTGACTTAGCTACACCTATTACATTATTCTTCAGAAGACATGACTAAGGTCAGTTATCCTGAAAAGCAATGAGTTAGTGTATTCACCATTCATGTTGCACATAGGTTTCATAGATAGGCATAGAGAGATGAGTGTTTCTTGATTCAAAATAAGTTCAACTATCATTCATTCAAAAATCATTACAAGCATGTTGATAGTTGAATTTAACATATCAGAGCATGAATCATCAACATTTAATACATCAGAGTATTTCATTCTAACAGTTCAACACATATACAAGATTTTTCAGTATCAGAGCATAAACTTGTATCAGTACACTAATCTTGTATCAGAACAAATACTAACACTTCAGGACATATACAAGATTTTCGACAACAGAGCACAAAGCTTGTATCAGAGCAATACATATCAAATCAGAGCAAACATGTTAGCACACCACATCAGCAATCTTGACCATATTTCAGCATAGTTGATCAATCAAGAAAGGCCAGAAGACTTAGCCATTTCAAAGATCATCCTCAGGAGGTGGCAGCATTCCATACTGTGCCCACACTCTTCTTTTCAATGCCATGACTTCTTGGTTTGTTCCCTTAGGACCAAGAACCATCTTGTTTAGCTTAAGGATCTCAGTGAATTCTCTCAGAATTCTTGCTTGGTCAATCCATCCTTCAAGCTTTGGAGGCATGTATATGATTGGCTTAGGAGATGTGAGTTCAATTCTTGCAATATCAGCAGCTGCAAGCAATTGTTGATAGAGTTCTTTGTAGTATTCTATCACGAACTCAGCAAAAGTGGAGTTGGCATCTCTTCCATTCCATCTGTCAATGACATATTGATCATAGACATACTCCCTTTTGGCTTCCTCCCATAAGTCATTCAGCTGAATTGGTACCCATTTATCCAAGTGAGGATATTTGGTGTCCATTGGAATCAATAGCTGTGGCTTCATCTTGTTGTAAGTTGCTCTCTTCCTTCTTGGCTTCTGGAAGTCTGCTCTTCTCTTGTTTCTTGCTCTGTTGGCCTCTTCCATCAAGTCCATTTTCTCTTGGGCTCTCATCATAGCCAGTTTCTGTTGTGTTTCAGGGTCTTTGCCATACCCTTCATGAAACAGCTTTGATGGATCATTGAGTACCACAATCTTTGTCTTCTTTGGTCCAGGTCCAAAGCCTTCTTCATATAAGATTTCCACATCTTCAGTGACTTTGGCACCTTCAGCAATGTTTGCCACTTCAGAAGACTTGTCCTCTTCAGCATTTTTGGGCTCTTCAGTAGTTTTGGCCTTCTTTGAGATAGGCTCATCATCAATAACTCTGAATTCAGGTGGAAGATCAAGGCTATTGGGAAAGTCAGTGAATTTCTCAACTTGTCTCTTCTTTCCTTGGGCCTTCTTGATCTTTCCTCTAGTTTGGACACCTTCAGCATCCTTGTCCAAACCAGATACCTCACCACCTGGTCTTTGTTGTAACCTCACTCTTTCCTCTTGAGCTGAGGCCATAGAGTTCTTCAATGCAAGTGCCAACTGCTCCTCTTCATCCAATTCTTCCAAGTTCAGTACTGCTGGCTCTTTTCCCTTTCCTTCAGGGACTTTGTCCTTACCCTTAACTGGGCTTCCAATCACTAAGGCACCTTTTGCCCTTGCTCTTTCCCTTTCCCCCTTTTTGGCAGCATCAAAACATTGGAGTTTTAGCTCACTCATTGTTGTGGCCATTAGGGATTGTGCCTGATTTAGGGATTTCATTTCTTCCAACAAATATACATTTTCATCATGTATATTCTACATCCTGTCACTGCTCAAGCTAAGAAAAGCTAGAACAGGCTTCATTTTCTGTTGGACAACTTCCTCCATAGTTGTTTTAAGAGATGCATCCAATTGGGCTTTGAGAAGCTCAGTGAGGTTGGCCACTGCACCTTCAGCAATGTTGGCCAATACCTCTTGGGAAAACTTTTCTGAGGCTGCTTTCACCATAGCTAGCCTTTGCTCTTCAGCTCTTTGTCTTTGCAGTGCAGTCTTTCTTCCAAGAGCTCTCTTTACCACTGACCTTAATGTCTTCACATTCCTATTGTGGTTGATTCTTAGCAAAGATTGCTCTTTCTTAACCTCATTTGAAACTGACCTCATGGTGTTTTTGGCTTTGATAACTTTAGTGGAGATGGTTTGCAAACCAGTCTCAACTCCACTGATCCTTGCCTCCAAGGTAGGTAACACCACATCCTCTGAGCCAGTTAGCCTCATTTCCACAGATGCCAAAGTTCTTCCATGCTCATCCAAGGCTCCAGAAGTTTCTGCATGAGCTGATTGTACCTGGTGAGCCAAGGAATCCAACTTCTCTGATTGCATCCCAAGCAAGGCTTGTGCTGATCCACTGTCAACTTGGATGGGTGCATCTGTTAAGAGTTCATCTGCAAAGATTTGATCAAAGGTTATACCTGCAATATCAGACAAATCAAAAGCATCAGTAAAAACACACTTGTCTCCCTCCAATTCTTTTTCATAAGACTCTGATACATCAGCAGTCTTCTTCTCATTTTCAACTATTTCTTTTCTCCCTTCAATAATGATTTCCTCACTTAAAGGAACAGGCCTCCTCTCATCAAGGGATTCTTGAAGTTCAGATTTGACTTCTAGAATAGCCTGCCCTTCCTTACTTATATCACCCTCATTTGGTGGTACACTCACTATTCTAGTGATCACAACCTCTCTATCATCTACTTCTCCCTCTGGTTTTTCCACTATCATCTCCTTTTCAACTCCTTCACCTAGACCTACAGCATCTCCAACTTCAACAAGGTTCAAAGATGGCAGTTGTGGGGAGATTACAGTGCTTATATCAGCAGCCACTGAGTCATCCTGAATGATTAAGGGCTGATCAGTGTCCAACTCATCTGACACTGAATAGGCCTTAACCAAACCAGCCTCTAAAACAGGAACCTCCACATCTTGTGCCTTGGGTTCAAAAGAACCTTCATTGGCAGATGTGTCATTGGTTGTGTTACCATCCATGGTCAACACCTCTGAATTGACAGAGCCTTTCCTATGATAGGTCTTAGGAGGGTTGGAAAGTCTTTCAGATACAGAAGGCTTAGGGATATTAGCTTGAGGGGTTTCAGGAGGGTTGGGTTTTGAGGGGTTTGAGGGATCATTAGGGGAATCATCATCATTGGAGCTACTATCAGGGTGTTTGATTCCCTTAGCTTTTCTTTCCTTCTCCTCCTTAATCTTATCAGCTACCAGCTTTGCAAAGATTTCCTCATCAATGAGAAATCTTGTCTTTGAGACTCCAGCAAAGTGTAGCAATCTGTTTTCCTCAACTTGCCACCAGTTTGCTCCCTTATCTTGGATGACTTGTGATATCTCCATCATAGACTTATCTTTTACATCAACAAGCATCCTTAGATCATGAAAAGTCCTCTGAATTCTTGGAAATTCAGCAAGTTGTGGATACAAACTGTCCACAGTAGCCATGGCTCCTCCTCTGAGCATACTCTCATAAGTATACTCCTCCTCATCTCCACTTGAATGAGGACTTTGGGTTATAGGGGAGTTGGCTCTGGGTTCTCCTAAAGTGGCTTCAGGAAGGTTTAGTTCAGGAATGTTGGCTTCAGAAGAGTTGGGTGCAGTAGAAGATGCTTCAGTTGCTTTAAAGAGCAATGGATCTGAAGGGGCTTTACTCAAGGGGGTTGGCTCAAAAAGTGCAGCTTCTAATTGCTTTGAGTAATTGAGAATAGATGAGTCAAGGGGAGAATGTAGTCTTGTCTCATCTACTGCTATATCTGCTAGCACATCTATCCCACTTCTTTGCACATTCCCTTCAGGAGAGTATCTCTTTGTAAGATTGATGGGGGTTATAGGTTGGTTGGTTGGGGTTATATGGGTTTCAGGGGAGTTGGGCTCAGGGTTCTGAATTTCAGGGATGTTGGCCTCTATTGGTTGACCTTCAGGGACCTTGGATTCTGGAGTTCCAGAACCAGATGAGTTGGTCCTTGACTTTGATTTGGTCCTGCTTTCAGCTCTGCTCTCTCTAAGAGCAAGTTGTAGAGACCTTTCTTCTTGGAGCTCCAACACTTTGTCAGTAGGCTTGGCTCTTCTCTTGCTAGCCCTACTGCTTCCACTTCCTTCCTCATCCTTCTCAGGGACAACCTCCCTGACCCTCTTATCACCCCTAGACTTTTGTCTAGTCTCATTGTACTTCTGCCTTAATTCTTCTGAATGATCAGAGGGCACTTGTACACCTTCTCTAGCAACTTCTTCAATCTCAGTTGAAGCATCTGAGTTCTCTTCTGAGATGATCTGAGACATTTTCCTTGTCTTCACCACTCTTGCTTTTGTCCTCTTCTTCATTTTAGGTTTCTCCTCCACCTTTTCTTCAGCAGGTTTGGCCACTATCATCCTCCTTTGCTCAGTTTTCTTGCTGAGCTTTCTGAACAGAATCTTTTGAGCTGGGAGAGGCTTTGCAAAGGTTTGCATTTGGGAATAATGGGAAAATCTCTCAATCAACAAGCTTGCCCTGGTGCAATACTTGAGTTTCCCTTCTAGCACAACCTTGTTATGAGCTCTCACTTTAAACTTGGCCTTTTCCTTCATCATCTCAGAAATAATGAAGGTCCTCCAATCAAATTTGATACCCTTATCACTGGCATCAATGACTGCAGCCATGATTCTGATTCTAGGATGGCTGACCTGCTCCAAGCTTCCAGTATTACTCAAGAGACTCTTAGTAACTACCTCAAAGAGGTTGAGAAATTCTGGCTTGAGAGTCCTCTTGTTTTGTGTTGAAGAGAGAGGGCCTGGTATCAATAGCCATTCTTGTGCTATGTCATTTTCATGGCCAGCACCATAAGATTCTGGATTCCTTCCTTCTGAAGGCAATCCAAAAGCTCCTTCAAGATCTTCTGAAGAGAATTTCACTCTATGAAATCTCTCTTCTTCATCTTCTTCAGCAACATAGGACAATCTGGTGGAAATCTCACCATCTTCTGATTTGCCTCTCCATTTGAGAAAGGCAAAGAACTCAGCCATGTAGTTGTCCAAACAAGAGCTTGGCCTTTCCTCCATGAATTTCTGAAGGCCTGCTCTTCTCAACCATCTCAGGGTTGGAGTGATTTCAGGATCTTCACTTGTAAATGATACTATTGGCTCAAAGTGAAGGTTGTTCTTGTTGCTCAAATAACCAAAATCAAGGTCAAGAGCCTTGTTGGAAAAATCTATGATCATCTCTGGTTTCACTTTGGGAGCCATTGAAGATTGCAGAGATGAAATTTAGAAAGTTTTGGGAGAGTTTGAAGAGAATAGGTTAGGGTTTCGAATGCTTGGGGAAGAAGAGTGTGTGGGGAGTTCTTAAGACTTGAGAATATTCTAAAAAGAATGTTTGTCAATGAGTGGGTGAGTTTTGTGTATTTTCAACTGTTGTCAAATATGGAAAGATACACTTGGACGGCCAGGATGAATTTCAGGGGAGTTGGCCAGTTTTGATCCAATGGTTAAAAACCAATGTAACAGTGACTTGTTGGTTTTATTCAAAACGTGGAAGGTATTTAATATTAGTTAATGGTTGGGGAGTTTTCGAGATAGATCATGGTTTGAAAAGGTGTAATGCAAACAAGAGTTAAATCTTGGCATTTAATGCATGGAAAGCGACCTTTTGGGTGGGGGACAAATTAAATCCCACAGAAATGATATCTGTAGTTGGGACAGGTATCAAGGTAGACAATGATTACCCAAAATAGGTGCTTATCAAACCAAGAAAATAGGTTTGATAACTAGGACAACTTATCTGACCCTACAAGGACAAGTGCCCTGAAGAGATGTGGACAAGAGTCCTGAATGTCAATGGACAAGTGTCCTGAGTAATTGTGATCATCTCTTCTGTACTTCAGTAGATTTGTCCAAGTCTACTGAATATCAATTCAGCTCTTTTACTCCCATTAACTTCAATGAGTTTTACTTGTCCAACTTCCCTGGATCAAGTAAACCCAACTCTGCTGATAGCTCCAGAAACCTTGCCTCTGCAAGTGGCTTAGTTAGTATATCAGCTTTTTGATGATCTGTGTGGATCTTGACCAACTTTATATCCTTCTTCTCCACATGATCTCTAATGAAGTGATGCTTGATGTCCACATGTTTGCATCTTGTATGCAAGACAGGATTTTGTGAAATAGCAATGGCACTATTGTTATCACAAAATATGGGCACTTCAGTAGAGTTGACTCTGTAATCTCTTAGTTGTTGTCTCAACCATAGGATCTGGGCACAACAACTTCCAGCAGCAACATATTCAGCCTCAGTAGTGGAAGTAGCCACTGTGTTTTGCTTCTTGGAGAACCAAGATATGAGCTTGTTGCCTAAGAATTGACAAGTCCCTGAAGTGGACTTTCTGTCAATTCTGCATCCTCCATAATCAGCATCTGAGTAGCCAGTTAACTCAATGTTGTCATCAGCAGGATACCAAAGGCCTAGATTTTCAGTGCCTTTGAGATATCTCAAGATCCTCTTTGCAGCCTCAAGATGGCTTTTCTTAGGATTTGCTTGAAACCTTGCACAAACACCTACTGCAAAGGTGATGTCAGGTCTGCTGGCAGTGAGATAGAGGAGTGAACCAATTATTCCTCTATACTCAGTGGAGTTGGTTGGAATACCACTCTCATCAGGATCCATCTTCCAATTTGTGTTCATTGGGATCCTTACTGGCTTGCTAGTTGTACACCCAAACTTCTTGATCATTTCTCTGGTGTACTTAACTTGGTTGATGAAGATTCCTTCTTTTGATTGCTTGACTTGAAGACCCAGAAAGAAGTTCATCAACCCCATCATGGACATCTCAAACTTGCTTTGCATTAGCTTGGAGAACTTCTCACATAGCTTCTCATTGGGGGATCCAAATATTATGTCATCCACATAAATTTGGACAAGCAAGATGTCCTCTCCTTCAGAGATTCTGAAAAGAGTTCTGTCCACAGTTCCCTTGGTGAATCCATGATCCAAGAGGAATTGTGACAGTGTATCATACCAAGCCCTAGGGGCTTGCTTGAGTCCATAAAGAGCTTTCTTGAGTCTGTAAACTTGGTTTCCAACTTCAAAACCTGGTGGTTGCTCTACATAGACTTCTTCCTTCAAGACTCCATTCAGAAAAGCACTCTTGACATCCATTTGGTACACTTTGAACCTCTTGTGGGCTGCATAGGCTAGAAAGAACCTTATTGCTTCTAGCCTTGCCACAGGTGCAAATGTCTCATCATAGTCAATGCCTTCATGTTGGCAATAACCTTTTGCCACAAGTCTTGCTTTGTTTCTGACAATCACATCATTTTCATTCTTCTTGTTCTTGAACACCCACTTTGTTCCAATAACATCTTGATGTGAAGGCCTATCCACCAGCTCCCATACTTCATTTCTGGTGAATTGATTCAGTTCTTCCTGCATGGCTGTGATCCAATTAGCATCTTGAAGTGCCTCCTCAATATCACTTGGTTCTTGTTCTGACAAGAAACAACAGAAAAGAGCACTTTCACCATGAAATCTTCTTGTTTTGACTCCAATACTTGGATCACCAAGTATTTGATCAGTAGGATGGTCAAACAACCAGGTCCTTCTTTTTCTGATCTCTTCAGTAGAGTTGTCCTCTACTGAAGTTGAGTCAATTTGATCATAGAATTCAGGATAATTGAATGCAGGATCTAATTCAGGATCATAATCAGGGGTGTTGTCCTCAATGTCAGTGACATTGGTATTTTCAACATTTTGATTTCCCCCTTGATTATTTGACCCATTAACTACCTCAGCAGGAACTGCTTCTTCATTGGTAGTTGTTACCTGGATGTGAACTGGGATTGGATCATTCAGTTCACTATTTCCTTCAGTGGGATTTGCCTCAGGAGGATTGCCTTCAGGATGGTTGTCCAACATAGAGTTTTCAGGTAGATTGGCTTGGACAACATCTATAAGCTCAGTGTCTTTGTCTTTTAGACTTAGTCTGGTTGTCCTCTGTGTGATTTATTCTGATTCCAAGTTCTCATTCCTGAACTCATGAATAGATTCATCAAATACAACATGAGGTGTTTCCTCTACAATAAGGGTTTTTCTTGTTATAGACTCTGAAAGCTCTACTGATTTGGGAGTATCCAAGAAATACTCCTTCATCAGCTTTGCTGTCAAAGGCTTTCAGCTGATCTTTCCCATTATTGTGAATAAAACACTTGCAACCAAAAATGTGAAAGTAAGACACTTTAGGCACTCTTCCTTTCCAGAGTTCATAAGGGGTTTTGCCTTGCCCCTTAGTGATCAAACATCTATTTTGAGTATGGCATACAGTGTTTATGGCTTCAGCCCAAAACCTCTTAGGCAAATTTGAATCAGCAATTAAGGTTCTAGCAGCTTCTTTTAAAGTTCTATTTCTTCTCTCTGCAAATCCATTCTGTTGAGGAGTTCTAGTTGCTGAGGTTTCATGAGCTATTCCATTAGATGTACAATACTCATTGATGTATGAGTTAATGAACTCGGTGCCTTTATCAGATCTTATCTTGATAATGCTAAGGCTTTTCTCATTTGACAATCTCTTTAGAAGTTCAGGCAGTTTGACTTGAGTTTCCTTCTTATTAAGGAGAAATACTACCCATGTGAACCTAGAGAAGTCATCTACTACTACCAATGTGTATTTTCTACCATTTATGCTGACAGGGGTAATTGGTCCAAAAAGATCCATATGTAAAAGTTCAAGTACCCTTTCAGTGGAAATGACTGGTTTTCCTTTAAGTGAGGCTTTGATCTGTTTTCCTTCTTGGCATGGTTTGCAAACATGCTCTTTAATGAAAACCTCATTAGGTAGTCCTTTGACTAATGCATTTCTAGCAATTTTGTTCATTGTTTTGAAGTTCAAGTGATTTAATCTTTTATGCCACAACCAACTTTGTTCACTAGAACTCTTAGCAATGAAGCATGCAGCATCAGTAGACTTGTCCCAGTCTGCAAAATACACATTTCCTTTCCTAGTTCCAGTCAATAGAATTTGTTGAGTCTTATCTTTGATCAAGCATTTATCACTGGAAAACTCAACATTGAAGTCTTTATCACAGAATTGACTGATACTTAGGAGATTATATTTGAGACCAGCCACATAAGATACATTGGATACTTTGATGTTACCAATCATCAAAGTACCATAACCTTTTGTTGATGCTTGTGAGCTGTCTCCAAATGTGACATTAGGGCCTTCTTTTTCAATGAAATCAGTGAGGAGTTCCTTGTTTCCAGTCATGTGCCTTGAGCATCCACTGTCAAGGTACCATGCTGTCTTTTTGCTTATGCTCCTCATCTTGTGGCCCAATGGTACCTCATCATCCTCAAGAGCCATGTTGCAGACATCATCATCATCATCACTGTTGGAGAACAGTCCATCAGAAGAGTTGAAGCTTTCAGCACTATCAGACTCTTCACCAGCCATCATGGCCTTTCTGTTGGTGAACTTTCTGTCTCTTTTGGTTTGCCTCTCTCTTCTCTCCTTAGAGCTTAATTCAGGGCAATCATACTGAAAGTGCCCTTTCTTTTTGCAGTTATAGCACAGATCTTCATCATCTTCTTTCTTTGATTCTTCTCTTCTTTTTGATGATGAAGGTTCAGCTCTACTGGACCTTCTCCTATCAGAGTACTTGTCCTCTGATCTCTTCTCTTCAGGCTTTTTGGCTTCAGCCTGATTTTCAGGAGAGTTGTACCTTCTCCTGAATTTGTTGTCCTGGTAGAATTTCTTGTATCTACCAAACCTTGAATTTAGCTTTTCAAACCTTCTAGCCATCAAGGCTAGTTCTTCCTTCATTTCAGTCTTTGAGACTGACTTTGATGATCTTGGAGTAGACTGCATTTCTGGTTCAGCAGCTTTGGCTTTGAATGCCACTCCCTTAGTAGGATTTGAAGGTTCCTCAATAGGCTTTCTTCTATTGAGATCGAACTCATAAACTTTGAGTTCTGAGAAGATTTGTTGCATGGGCATGGTGGAGAGATCTTTGGTGTTTTGCATCATCACAGCATAGACATCCCACTTTTGAGTGAGACTCCTTAAGATCTTCAATCCAACTTCTCTTTTAGTGTAGACCTTGCCCAGAGAGTTGATTTCATTCATCACATCAGTGAATCTACCAGCAAACTTATCAATGGACTCCTCAGACTCCATTGCAAACTGTTCAAATTTCTGCACAGCAACTTGGAGCTTATTCTCCTTGATCTTTTCAGTACCCTCACACATTTCAGCAAGAGTATCCCAAATTTCTTTGGCTGTTGTGCAGTGGTAGACTCTACCCATAATTGCATCTGGAATTGTTTGGTAGAGGGTGTTCATGGCAAGATAATTCAAGTTATCTTTCCTCTTCTCATCAGTGGTAAAGTCATCTTCATCTTTTGGGAGTACCTCTCTTGGGTCTGCCTTTTGAGCCTCAGTGACTTTGGGATTGACAAATGTGAACACAAAAGGACCTCTTGTGATCACTCTCAGCATGTCAGTGTGTAGAGATGCAAGATGAGCCCTCATCCTGATTTTCCAGAAATCATAATTATCAATTGAGAACATGGGCAGTTTGTGATGTGAGATGTGGTTGACTGGATTTGTGGCCATGTTGTCCAATCCTTGGACAGTAGGAGGTGGAACAGCAGCATTGTTGTTGGCCATAACTCAAGAACAAACAGTCAGTCAATATACAATTAGGATTTCAGATAGATCAGTTAAGTGACCACACTAAATATGTGATTTTGAAAACCAAGATGGCTTTTCAGAAGGAGTGGTCTTTGAACCCCTGCTCTGATACCACTTGTTGGTCCTGAAAAGAGTATATAACAAGTCTATGCCTTCTCTTTGTGTGAATCCTCTTTCCACCAACCTAGCCTTGAATTTGATGTGCTCTCTAGCACCACCAAATCCAACTTCAAGCTTCTTCTTGAACAGCCACCTGCAGCTGACCAACTTCTGGTTGTCTGGCTTCTCCACAAGGATCCAGGTCTCATTCTTCTCTAAGGACTACAACTCTTCTGACATGGCTGCTATCCATTGCTCTCTTTCAGGACTGGTGATAGCTTCCCTATAGTTTCTTGGCTCATAATGCTCCACCTCTTCTGCTGTGATTAGAGCATATGACACAAGATCAGCCTGAACAAACCTAGGGGGATGAATCTGCCTTCTGAGCATATCTCTTGCAAGGCTGTAATTTCTCAAATCAGCAGGGTTGTCCTCCATGGCATCATCTTCAGAATGATCTTCTGGATCATCTTCTGGTACCTGTTCTGGAACAACCTCACCTGGTGTGTTATTTCCAAGATCAGTAGAGTTGTCCACCTCCTTTGGTGCCAACTCTTCTGATGTGGGAAACTCCGCCTCAGCTGAGAAACTCTCTTCTGACTCATTTACAATTCTTCCATCTAGGTCATGAGAATTTCCATTGTGAGGATATCCCATTACCTTCTCATTAAAATCAACATCTCTGCTGATTATTAGTTTCTTATGACCTGGTTCAAGGCACCACAATCTATAGCCCTTGATACCTATTGGATAGCCAATGAATATACATTTCAGAGCCCTTGGCTCAAGCTTATCCTGTCTAATATGTGCATATGCCTGACATCCAAACACTTTAAGTTTTGAATAATCAGACAGTTTGCCATACCATATCTCATCTGGGGTTTTACCTTCTAAAGCATATGATGGGGTTTTATTTATCAAATAACATGCAGTACATATAGCTTCTCCCCAAAAACTTTTAGGTAATTTAGCATCAGCTAACATGCATCTGACCCGTTCTAAAATAGTTCAGTTCATTCTTGTTAGCATAAATCAGTCATGATATTTTGATTTATTGCTTATTCCTAAATTGTGAAGATTTGTATTATTTCCTAGATTAGGAAAGTCTTTGTACCTAATTGTATATATACATGATAGTACTCATTATTCAAATCAATGAAAATTAAATCAATTTAACCTAATATGGTATCAACCTTCTAATCAACGAAAACCTAATTTTATTTTCTCATCCGCCTCCTGTCTTTCTTCTCTCTGTTTTTCATGGCACCCTCCACCGTGTCGTCTTTCGATAAATCGGATACGCCAGACACTCTCCCTTATGCCACCCTCATTCACATGTTCACCATCAAGCTCTCCTCCACAAATTTCCACCTTTGGCGTAGCCAATTACATCCTCTTCTTATCGGGTAAGGTCTTATCGGCCTTATTGATGGCTCCCGTCCGGCGCCTCCGGCTGAGATTCGCATTAACGGATCTTCTGCCCCTAATCCCGAATATAAGTCTTGGTTGATTGATGAACAGCGTCTCGTCAGTTTTATTTTCTCCTCCCTCACGGAAGAAACCATGTTTGTGGTGGTTGGGTGTTCTTCGGCTCGTGATGTTTGGCTTGCACTCGAAAACCACTTCAGTCATCAGTCCAAGGCCTGTGAATTCCGATTGAAAGGTCAGTTACAATCTCTCACAAAGGGCGATGGATATGTTGCTTCCTTCGGCCGTGAATTTAAATTAATCTGTGATCAAATTGTCGCCATTGGCTCCACTGTTGCCAACACGGATAAAATACACCTCTTCCTCAAAGGGCTTGGGCCATCCTTTTCCAGTTTTTCAGCGACTCAAATGTCAATCGTTATGTTGCCTTCGTTCTGTGCCCTTCTCAGTGGCGCAGAGGCTTGGGAACAATTCCAATTAGGTATGGATCCTTTCCCTTCTCCCGTTGCTTTCACGGTTTCTACAGGCCCTCGCCAATCCTCCTTTGCCTCCCGTGGCCGTGGTCACGGCCTGTCTTCCGGTGGTCGTGGTTCTGGTCAGCGACATCTGCCTCACTGCCAAATATGCCGTCAAAATGGACATTACGCCAACGTATGTCCAGATCGCTTTGCCGACCCAGCAGCTGCTCCTCTGTCGAAACCTTTAGTTGCACGTTCTGCTCCCTCGACCGCAAACCTTGCCGAGGCTTTCTCTGCCTCTTGTGCCATCTCAGAGCCGAATGCCTCAGAATGGTACTTGGACACCGATGCGTCGGCACATATGACACCCTCACCAAATCGTTTGGATGCCCCCTTGCCTTATACAGGTTCGGATATGGTCGTCGTTGGTAACGACGCCGTCTTACCTATCTCTCATATTGGCTCTTTCTCCATCACTGATTCTCTTTCTTTAAATGGAGTTCTAGTTGTTCCCGGTCTAACCAAAAACTTACTTTCGGTTAGTAAACTGTCTATTGATTCTCCTGTTATTATTATTTTTAACGATGTTTGTTTTGAAATTCAGCATCGGGATACTCGGGAGATTCTAGCACGAGGAAAGCGTAAGAATGGCCTTTATGTGTTGAGTAATGTTCAAGTGGCTTTGGTTGCTGCGCAAAAGCCTAAAGCTTCTTTTGAAATGTGGCACTCGAGACTTGGACATGTCTCCTTTGATACTATCTTTATTTTGCGTAGTCTAGGGCGTATTTCTGTTACTTCTTTGTTGCCGAAACCCGTTATTTGTGATTCTTGTGAGCGTGCTAAAAGTAAACGTCTCCCATTTTCTTTAGACTTTAAACGCTCTTCTTGTGTTTTGAACCTAATTATACACTGTGATTTATGGGGGCCGGCGCCTGTGACTTCTGTTTCTGGTTTTCGCTATTATGTTATATTTATTGATGATTTTTTCCGGTTTACTTGGCTCTATCCCTTACGCCAAAAGTCTGATTTTTATGATGTATTACTTCAATTACATGCCTTCGTTGTTAATCAGTTTTCCTGTCAAGTTAAAACTTTTCATAGTGACGGTGGCACGGAATTTACTAATAATAAAGTGAAAGATTTTTTCAATAAAACTGGTATTCGTCACATATTTTCTTGTTCGTACACGTCTGCTCAAAATGGGCAGGCTGAACATAAACATCGTCATATTACTGAAACGGGTCTTGTCATGCTTTTTCACTCTCGTGTTCCTTTAAAATTTTGGGTTGATGCTTTCAGTAGTGCTGTATATATAATTAATCGTCTGCCCACTAACCTGCTTGAGAATAAGTCTCCTTTTGAGCTACTCTTTTCTACTCCCCCAAATTATGAAAATTTTCACCCCTTTGGCTGTCGTGTCTACCCTTGTCTTCGAGATTATGCTACCAATAAGTTTGACCCTAGTAGTGCGCCTTGTGTTTTTTTGGGTTACAACAGTTCTCACAAAGGGTTTCGTTGTTACGATCATATTTCCTTCCGCATCTATATATCTCGGCATGCTAAATTTGATGAAGCTTTCTTTCCTTTTTGTGATATTGCAGGTGGATCCTCTCTAGACTCTCTTCCCGTTGCAGAGTTTTTGGAGCCGGCTTGGTCACCTACATCTACGGCATCTCTTCCGGACCCATCTCCCCTAGTGCCAAATAGTTCTCCTTGCACCCTTTGCTCTGACGATCCCTCAGCTTTAATTCCTCCGGATCCCTCTCCGGCTGCTGTTGTCATTCCTGCGGTGTCGCCCATCCCTCTCCCTGTCTCAACCACTTCTGAGGCCGTCTCTATTCATCCAATGCAAACTCGTGGAAAGTACGGTATCTTTAAACCCAAGCATATTCCTAGTTATACTTGTACTTCGTTGTTTAATGCTCTCCTTGCAGTAAATGAACCTCGTGGTATAAAGCCGGCCCTTAAACGCCCAAAATGGGTGGCTGCTATGCATGAAGAGCTCTCTGCCTTGTCCTCAAATCATACCTGAGATTTGGTGCCCCGCCCTGAAAACACGAACATTGTGGGCTCTAAATGGGTGTTTCGAACCAAGTTTCTGGCTGGCGGTTTGGTCGAGCGTTATAAAGCGTGTCTTGTTGCCCAAGGTTTTACTCAACTTCTGGGTTTTGACTACTCTCTCACGTTCAGCCTGGTGGTACGGGCGTCCACAGTTCGCATTGTGCTTTCTTTGGCTGTCCTTAATAATTGGCCACTTCATCATCTTGATGTGAAAAATGCCTTCTTAAATGGCGTTTTGTCCAAACCTGTGTTCATGGAACAACCCCCTGGATTCATTGACCCTAGATTTCCGGATCATGTTTGTTGCCTCAAAAAGGCCTTGTATGGGTTTAAACAGGCCCCTCGTGCTTGGTTTCAACGCCTTAGTGACTTCCTCCTAAGCATTGGTTTTGTCTGTAGCAAATCTGACTCTTCATTATTCATTTACATTCGCGGCTCTAACACCTTATATTTGTTAGTCTATATTGATGACTTCATTTTAACCGGCAATTCTGTTTCAACCTTGCAGGACTTCATCACCCGTCTTCGTAAGGAGTTTGCCATCAAGGACTTGGGTAAGTTGAATTACTTTTTAGGTCTTGAGGTTTCTTACACTCCTTCTGGCCTCTTCTTGAATCAGGCTAAATATGCTCGTGATATCCTCAAGCGAGTTGGCCTTGAGGATTGCAAGCCTGTTAATACTTCCCTCGTCGCCGGCTGTCAGCTCCCCCAAACTGGTCCCTTGTTCGATGATCCCACTCTTTACCAATCTTTGGTCGGTGCTCTCCAAAACCTCACCATTACTCGTCCGGATCTTAGTTTTGCTGTTAACCTTGTTAGTCAGCATCTACATAGCCCAACATTAATTGACCACTTTTAGCAATGCTGCCTCCGAATTGGTGTGCGTTCTTCATATTCTTCGGGAACTTCGAGTCCCTATACCGACCTGTCCTACCCTCTTCTCGGACAACAACAGTGCGGTATTTTTGAGCCAAAATCCCAGTGCTCACAAGCGCGCCAAGCATATTGACATCGACTACCATTTTGTTCGGGAGCTTGTTTCATCGGGCAAGTTGAGTACTCAGTTCATATCTTCCGATCTCCAAATTGCGGATATATTCACAAAGGCTCTTCCTCGTCCTCTCTTTGATTTCTTTCGGGCCAAGCTGCGAGTCGGTCCTTATCCCGCGTCTTGCTTGAGGGGGGATGTTAGCATAAATCAATCATGATATTTTGATTTATTGCTTATTCCTAAATTGTGAAGATTTGTATTATTTCCTAGATTATGAAAGTCTTTGTACCTAATTGTATATGGTGTGACAGCAGAGCCTGCATCGGATGCAGTAGGGTCAAGTGGAGTAAGGGCCTCTTTCAGCCCATGGTGTGACTTGACTATCTTTCGACTTCCCACAGACGACGCCAATTGTTATGGTTCTTCGGGATGGACCCTTTCGTATTCCCCACTTGGTATGATATTGTTCGCTTTGGGTTTGCCAAACCCTCACGGCTTTGCTTTTGAGTTTCCCCAAAAGGCCTCATTCCAATGGGGATACTAGTCCATTCTTTTATAGCTCATGATCCTTTTGTGCCTTTCCGATGTGGGACATTTGTTTGACATTTTCTCAACATTTATATTTCAGGTATGAATCATATAATTTTTTTTGCAACTATAATCACTACACTTTTTTCACATTCAATCACACTCATTTTTCACAACTATTCATTAAAAAAAAAAAAATCATTATACATTTTTCATGAAAATTAGAAAATGAAAAAAAAAACTTTGCATCCTATTACACCCAATTATCAATATTCCACAAGTTAACTTGATCTTCCAAGTCAACAACATCGACCAACGTATGGGAGAGTCAACATTCTCCTCTACGCAGATCGCCACAAGGGAAAGATCAAGACCATTTAGCTCGCCAGTCGTCCTGCCACGAAGGGCGCCAATATCAAGATTCAATCAACGGTTTAAATGACCAGACGACAAGATCGGTTCAATTCGCTTAGCTAATATCTTGGTTCTAGATGACGATCAGATAGTACCCTAGGATGCATCCGTTCATATCAGCGATCAAGATAATATATATGATCGCCCTCTTAGAGTCTAGTATAGGGGGTCGTGTGCCATGTAAGCTCACACGTGTCCGTCCCTCAATGGACCTTCCTTTGGGCGAACATGTGTCGACTCTTTTTAAAGGACCACCCATTATTATGGAGGTCCAATGAAGTGTTGTCACCTCACTTTAGTTGTAACTATAAATATAAGGTAACTGGACCTGAGTAAGCACCTTGAAATTCATTACAAAAATTACTCTCCCTAGCTCTCTCCCAATTTGCCCTCCATATATATATTTATTGAATAGGTGAAGAATTAATATCCACTTATTACATTTGAACCCTATCACATTAAAAGTTAGGTTAATATACTGTCATACAAATATCATTGTTTGATTAGTCAACAAAAGCCACGTTGAACAATTATTACTCAAGATAAATTACAAATTAAACAAAGGAATGATTATATATATGACAAGACAATGAGTAAAATAAAATCAAAATTCCAAATAAATTGATACTGAAAAAACAAAAAGGAGTTTAACATGATTATGCATATTATTATCTCTCCCTTAAAGAAAGTACACATTGCATTATTCAGATTGAATTTGTAGCATATGTATATAAGTTTTGCTCTCCTTCAAATTCAAATAGTTCAATTAAACACTAGAAAGCTCTAGCTTCTTCATTTAATTAAAAATGAATGATTATAACAACCTTCTACTTAAATGGATCAAACTCCTCCATATCCTTGGAGCATCCTTCTCCACCACTACCCTGCCTGGATCCCATCCCCATATAGTAGTTATTCATCACCGGAAACGGCGGATAGCCACCATATGTAGGCAGCGGCAGTGGCACATATGGCCTAACATTCATCATCTCCGGAACTGGTGGTGGTGGTGGTTGAAACGGCGCCCTTTGAGCCACGGGGCGCTGAACGATGCTTGGTACTGGGTCCCGCCTAACATACTGCAAGGGTGGCATGGGCCCGCGATCGGGGTCTTGAGCACGATACTTGTTCAAGTAATTGGTTAGGGTTTCGGCATAGTTATCAAACCCTAGTGTCCCCATGGCATTGAGCACGTCCTCAGGAGTGACCGTTTTACGGTACTCCTGGTGGCATTTGGCATTAGCTTCACTAGTGACGAAGCTAATGAACTCGGTTATACACTCTTGCATAGTCTCTTTTGCATCTTCAGCAATCTTGGCATGGGGCGGGAGCATACGCCGCATGATCCGCATCACATTGGCAATCGGCATGCTTTGATCGCCTTCGCGCTTGGCGCTCGGATTAATTCCACCATCTGCATTCGCCTCCTGCCCATGGATTGCGTGACCTAAATGTGCACGGAATATATATATATATATATATATATATATATATATATAAATTATGATAAGCATACATTTTCATTTTTTTAAGGTGCATGTACAAAGAGTACTGTATGAAGGCAATTGCAATATGAAGAAATTGAAAAACTAACAAATTAAATCAGCACGAGTATCGTGATTTTAGTGATTAATTTGATAAATATTACTAATAAAAGTGTGTGTGATACTTAATTTGTATGCATGTATACTAAAGTGTAAAAGAGTTCAAGTGAAACTATTCCCAAGAGAATTACTCATCATACATACGGAGTATATATATACATACGCAATTGAAACAACATATCATAAACTCAGTCCATCTATTTCATGCATATTATTCTACATTCATATACTATCAAACATATCAAATATGCTCCCACACCTTTTTTATATTACTTGCACACTCTCAATATGAAAACAACGAGAAAAAAATTATTTACGTCTCGTAACTTTCACCTTTTCAAAAAATGTCCTAAAAAGATAAAAATTTAATTTACATCCCATAATTTTGTAAATTGTAGGAGTATAATTTACGTTTTTTTTTGCGAATACACCAAAATGACATCGTTTCACTCACTTTTTGTCAAGTGTGCATAAAGTCACTATTTATAATTTGCATAATGAAGAAAAATGGCGTATATTAACCAATTTACGAAATTATGGGACGTAAATTAATTTTTTTTATCTTTTTTGGGATGTAAATTAACCAATTTATGAAATTATGGGGTGTAATTTTTTTTTTTTTTTTTTTATCTTTTTTGGGACGTTTTAAAAAAAGTAAAAGTTACGGGATGTAAATAATTTTTTTCAATGAAATTAACCCACAAAATTAATATATTCAAAACATTATTTTATTTTCAAAATTAACACATTTATTTTTTGGTCCACATTTTTCCCTACAAGACAACTCACTAAATTCCCTTTACACCTCACTAAATCTCATTTCCATCTCACTAAATAACAACAAATGCCCTCTTTTATTTGGTCTTACACCTCATTATTTTTTCTTTTTTCTAAAAGTGAGTCAGTCAAATTATACAAATTATCACGAAACGGAAGGAATATATATAATCTAAGACCCAATGTGATGATTTAAACTTCGACTTATATAATTTCCAAAACATAGTAATTCCACATATCTCATTAATAAAGTAGCTATAATTCGACATGCATGGATGTTTATTACGGTTAATTGGTATATAATAAAAATGAAAGAGACATAAAAAACAATTATTTTTTTTTGAAAGGAGAAGAAATTTTATAAGCACTCCGAGAACAAGATGTACACAGGAATCATATATAGAAACTTGATGGATATAATGTGTGAGAGCATATATATAGAAACTTGACCATATAATTACCAGTTAGACCCAATTCCATAATTCAATCTGCCGTGCTGGATTCTACAACAGTTCGATTTTCCTATTCCACTGGTATTCCACTAGAAATAGGTGATCTCATTCAATTCTATTATGCTATACAATGAAATTCAAAAGGATTCTCAAAAATTAAAAGTTTGAGGCATGTAGATCTAAAAAAGGTTGAGTACTCATAATTCAATCATTATGGATATAGGAACACTTGCGCATATTAATTCTTTAAGTTCTTAATATTTCAATATGAAAGCTCCTAAACTAAAATGATGGTTTCACTAGTGTTTTCATTTCATATCAATAAATTCTTTGCAAATTGAAAGTAATTTTATAAAATTTATCAATATTAAGGCAATCTCAGCTAATTCAAATACATGACCAGTTCAGAAGCATACATCATATATTTACACTTGTCATAAATCACACGAAAAATCAAGAAACAACACACACACACACACATATATAAACTCTAAAAATGAAAGATGTTATATATTTTTCCAATCAAAAAATAAAACAAAACGAAATAAAACACACTAAATGTAGCTAGAGCTTATATGACCATTTGCTCATATATATAGATTTGTAATTAAATAAAAAAAATAGGAGAAGAAAGTTTGTACACATTTACCGGATTTAGGTCTTCTGTTGTATTTATACTTTATGTCGTCGAGGCTGCTTCGACCATTTTCCATCTTCAAGCTTTTTCTTCTGCTTCAATCCTAATATTCAATGGTGTTTTTTCCTCTTTTTCTTTTAGGCATACTGCTTCAAATATATAGTCAAATGTTTATTACTCACTACAAAATCTGGATATAAAGATTTCACTTTTTTTGGTAAGTGAAATTATTGTCATCAAAATTCTTTTTAAATTATAAATATTTTAGACAACTATTGAGTATTGACAAATAAATAAATATAAAGTCAGAAAATTAATTTAAATTAATTAATCTTCTGATAATTGAGCATTTAAAGGATTGTAAATGTCCTTGAAAATCATCAGTGTTTATAAAGGAGTGTAAATGTTCACAATGCAAGTTCATTATTCTTCTTTTATAAAATCTTGATAGATTTTTTTTTCTTCCATCATCAATGCATTGTTACACCAATAATTATTTATTTACTTCATAAATTCTATAAAAACTAGATTTGAATTATTTTATATTCCCGCGCGCGCTTAAATCATAAATCGGAAAGTTTTCAAATTTTAATTTCGTAAAATTAATACGGGATAGGAACGACTTTATTATGACAATTAAGGGTTCAAAATTTGAATTATGGCGCGTTTGCAAACTCTATCCGCAAGTTTTAGAATTTAATTTCAAAAGTTGTTTTGAAAATAAGTGTTCCACCACTATTTTTAGAGTTTGTAAAAGTCACCTAATTTAGTGTATATACCCAATTTTTCATGAGTTACAATGATGAGACAATGTGCAATTTTTATAAATTTAAGACTTGAAAGATATAGTAACAATCCAGCAAGATTGTAGAAGTTCAAAATCGGTAATCAAACGTTTTCAGCCGCCCAAGCCCTAGACTGCCTAGCCACCACCTAGGCAACCGCCTAGAATCTTTTTTTTCCGGGTTGGGGTATATACCCCTCCAGCTTTGTTAGATACACTCCTCCGATATATATACTCCCCTTAAAGTACATCTGAGATAGATGCACTCCCCCCAAATTGTCTATTATACCCCTTTATCTTAAAAATTGGTATGATAAACGCACGCCCCCCATAAAAACCCTAATTTTCTTTCTTTCTTCCCCAAACCTTCCGTTTTCCTCCCTCCTCCCCCTCATTTCTCCCAGCCGCCCAAGCCACCCGCCTCCAGCGCCGCTCGCGTCCGCGTCTCCCATGCCGCCCGCCTCTTTTTTTTTCTTTCCCTTTTCCATTTCTGCAACCGGAGGCGGCGCCCCCCACGCCCAGCGCCGTCGCCGCCTCCTCCCTCCGCCGCTGCCCTGAAACAAGTAGATTTTTTTTTCATTTCTACAAGCGGCGGCGTCGCCTCCTCCTCCCCACCACCCTCCTCTCTCCCCGACGGCCTTCCCCACCGTAGCTCCGGTAATTTTTTTCCCTTTTCTTTCTCTGCAGTTTTCTTTCTTTTTTTTTTTAATAATTTTGGACAAGAAATATCGACCAAAAAAATTATGGTCGACGACAATTTATCGACCATAATGTTTTTTGTCGACATTTCTAATTGTCCAAAATTAATTTTTTCGATACAACGCTGTCGACAAGGGTGTTTTTCGTCGACTAAATATAGTCGACGAAATGTTCTACGGTCGACCAACCAGTGTCGATCGACACTGGTTGGTCGAAAAAATCTAATTTTTTTTTTTAAGTTTCTGAGGTTGTGGATGATGGGTGACGCCGGAGGTTGTGGCGGCAGTGGAGGTGGAGGCTATCGGAAGTTGCGACTGACGGCTACAAAATTAGGGTTAGGGTTTTGTATAAAATTAGCTTTAGTGTTTTAAATAAGGGGGTGTATGTATCTTTACCATTTTACTAAAAGGGCAAATATGGTATTTTACATACATATTTAATTAATAAAATGGAGAGGGGAGTGTATCTAACAAAGCTGGAGGGGTATATACCCCAACCCTTTTTTTCCTAGACATGCAATTATGTCTCTTGGGCCATGCCCACAAATTAAAGAAAGGCCACAAACGAATGGCATGTGGGCCACCGGCCCATAAATAATAAAAAAATTAAATGAAAATGTAAAATATATATAGCCCTATTAAGTCTCAACTCTCAAGAACCCGAGTTCCCTTTTCATTCAACCACATTAGTGTGCAAAATTAGGAGTATTATTTTCCATTTAGTGGCTTTATATTAAACCCACCACTGCATATATACCAGTCGGCTATTACTTTGTTACGACATTGGTGGCGAGGGGATGGCAGGAGGCGATCTGAAGGCTGAAGCCTATTTTTTTTTTAAATGCAAAAACTCAACCGTCTAGGTGGCGACTCGGCCACCTAGGCTCTACCGAGTCCATATCTAATTTATTTGGCTGCTTTGCAAAAATTGCGGTAGAATGTTGTCGCCTAGCGCTCGAGCGCCAATTTCTGCAACAATGCTATCAAGTCGATCCGTTCCATTATTAATTGAACATTTGTCAAAAATGTTCGTCCCATTATTAATTGAACATTTTCTTATTAATTTGGAAAAAATAATTTTTTACTCCTTTAAAAAACTCCCTCAAACATCTCTTATTTACACCACATGTCATTATTTTTTACACACTAACTAAAGATTCTTTCTCCAATAAAGTTGAATTGCCCATAATATCCCTCATAAAAGTCAACTTTATCACCTTTAATACTAATAAATAATTCTTACATTAAAACACGTGCAAACAGTAAATGTTCAATTAATAATGGGACATGGGGAGTAGTAAATTTTGTGACTCTTATGTTCGTGCTAAACAAACGCGTTTGCCATTCCCACTTAGTTCTAGTAAAACCTCTACTTGTTTTGAATTGATTCATTGTGATATTTGGGAGCTTTATAGGTGTGATACATTTACTGGTGCACATTATTTTTTTACGATTGTTGATGATTTCAGTAGAGGAGTATGGATCTTTCTTGTTCGACGCAAGTCCGATGTCCCACACCCCTTGATTCAATTTTGCAAGATGGTTCACACACAACTTCAAGTGCGAGTTAAGTGTCTTCGTTCGGAAAACGGATCCGAATTTACCACTTCCACTGTTCTTGCCTATTACATCGATAATGGGATCCTATTTGAGAGTTCTTACACGTTCACACCGCAATAGAATAGTATTGTCGAACGTAAGCACATACACATATTAGAAGTTGCTCGGGCCATTCGTTTTGAGTTCGGACTCCCGATTGAATTTTGGGGAGAGAGTGTCCTCGCCTCGATTTACATCATCAATCAGCTTCCATCCAAGACCATTGATAACAAAACACCATATGAGATGTTATTTGACAAATACTCTCCCTACGACCACATGAGAAGTTTTGGTTGTTTGGATTATGCACATGAAAATCGCTGCAAATATAAATTTGATGAGAGAGGGAGTCATTGTGTATTTGTAGGGTATCCCACAAGGTAAAAGGCATATCGCGCTTGATAAAAAAAAGCATATAGCGTCTTCGATCTTCAAAGTCATAAATTCTATAGCACACGTGACGTTACCTTCTTCGAAGATATATTCCCGTTCAAGGGGACCAATGGTATGGTTTTTGAGGCCACTATTTCCACGGCTCTCACTTAGATTCGTGGCACCCATCCTTATCCCATTATTGGACCCATTACTTCTCGGTCGTTTGTTAGACGACCAGCAAGTGAGGCCGAGGCAGATTCCTACCGTGCACATCAGGGAATCCCCCATTTGAGCGATCAGTCCCAGCCCGGCAACCCATCGCCCACTGATCCACCTGTGGTCGCCCCATTAGCCGATCAACATGTGGATGTCCCCCCTACACACGCCGATCTGCTGAGACCCTCTGACAGAATAGGAAGACGTCCCAAGCACCTGGATGTGCATGTCACATATTTACCCCCATCGATTGACCACTCACGACCCACCAACACTTTTATTTCCTCGAGGGTACACCCTCTTTCTCTCTTTGTCGATTACAGTAAATATTCCATACCTCACATCATGTGATGAGCCAAGATCCTTCTAACAGGCCATTAAGGACCCCTTGTGGAGTGAATCAATGCAAAAGGAAATACATGCCTTTGAGTATAACGACACATGGAAATTAACTCCACTCCCTCCCGAAAAGAAAGTTGTCGGGTCCAAGTGGGTTTATAAAATAAAATACAAACCCAATGGAGATGTTGAGCGTTACAAAGCTTGTCTTGTTGCAAAAGGGTTCACCCAAATTGAAGGAGTAGACTTCCATGAGACCTTCGCTCTCGTCGCCAAATTGGTTACCGTTCGTTGTATGTTAACTATTGCCGCTAAAAGAAATTGGGATGTACACTAATTAGATGTCAACAACGCCTTCCTCCATGGGGACTTACATGAAGGTGTCTACATGCGCGTTCACCAAGGTTTTCTAAAGGACGGAGACACTCGTGTTTGCAAGCTTCAGCGGCCACTCTATGGGCTTCGCCAAGCCTCGCACAATTGGCATGAGAAATTCATGAATGCCCTTAGAGCCATTGGTTTTCGACAATCTCGAGCCGATCACTCCTTGTTCTTGTTCAAGAAATGTACCATTTTTGTTTCGGCACTTATATATGTTGACGACGTCTTGTTAGCCGGGAATGATTCCACCCACATCGCCTTTTTGAAACATCACTTGGACGAAAAATTCAGCATCAAAGACTTGGGAAAACTAAAGTATTTTTTTGGGTATCGAAGTTGCACGATCACCCGAAGGTTTCGTTTTGAGCCAACGCAAGTATGCCTTGGACATTTTGGAAGAAAGTGGACTCCAAGGGGTCCTTAAACTACAACCTGAAGATGATACCCCTCTTGTTGACGCTTCACACTATCGTCACCTAGTAGGACACCTACTCTATCTAACTGTAACCCGGCCCGACATTGTGTTCTCGGTCAGCCAATTGAGTCAATTTTTGGGAAATCCACGACAATCCCATCGAGAAGTTGTCCATCACGTCCTCCGGTACATCAAGCATGCACCTGGCCAAGACATTTTTCTTTCCTCTGACGACCTACTATGATGCGGATTTAACCGAATGACCATTCACACGACGATCCTCCAATGGTTACCTCATCTCCATTGGCGGCTTCCCAATTTCTTGGCGAACGAAGAAATAATCTGTTATTTCTCGTTCCTCGGTAGAGGCCGAGTATCGGGCCATGGCCACGACGGTATGTGAGATCATTTGAATTCGTTGGCTACTGTGTGATTGCGGAGTTGCCCAATCTGGCCCGACTCCACTGTTCTGCGATAATCAATCGGCTAGACATATTGCGATGAACTTGACATTCCACGAGCGAACGAAGCATGTTGAAATGGATTGTTACTTCGTTCGGGAACGGGTTGCTCACGGAGACATTCTGCCCTACAAGATTTCCACTGATGAGCAAGTGGCCGACATCTTCACGAAGGCACTTGGAACTGATCGTTTTACATTTCTTCGTGGCAAGCTGGGTATTCTGAATCTCCATACTCCAGCTTGAAGGGGTATATTGAAGTTAGTTTGATATTGTAATTGATTTGTGGACCTTCTGTTAGTTCTGTTTGTTAATTTGTGGTCAAACAAACTATTTGGACCTTGGGTGCATATATAAGCACCATCGCATTTCCACATTTATTATTTAGTTTGTAATCTCACTTTTCTCTCGAGAATTATATTGAAAGTTCATACACTACAAAAAATGCTTTGATTAGAGACTAAAGTTTTGAGACCGACATAAATCAGTCTCAAATAGAGACTGATTTGAGACCGATCCGGAAAAAAATCGAGTTTTGAGACTGTTTTCAATTCGGTATTTAATATTATGTTTTCAGACCGCTTAGCCACCGAATTTCAGTCTCTAACCCGAAATTAAAATTCTGATTTTGAATTTTGTTTAGAGATCGACAATTCAGTCTTTAATTGGTATAAAAAATTATGAATTCTAAAATTTTTAATTGACTACCAATTTTGACAGCTCGTTTAGAGACTATTTTTAGTTCGGTCTTTAATATTATGTTTTTCAGACCGCTTAGCCACCGAATTTCAGTCTCTAAACTGAAATTAAAATTCTGATTTTGAATTTTAATTGGAGACCGAAAATTTAGTTTTTAATTGGTATAAAAAATTTTGAATCCTAAAATTTTAATTAACCGCCAATTTTGACCGCCCATTTTAAGACTGTTTTGAGAATTCTGTATCTAAAACCTAGATATAAAATGTGCCCACTTCATTTCAGTATTAGACCGCCCAACTTAATCGGCGCCTCCCCATCTTAATAAACGGTGCGACGAGCCGCCGCCCTAATGAGTATTAGTCGTCGCCGCCGCCTCTCGTTGTGTCGCCGTTGAACTCCGCCGCCTCTCTCTCTCTCATTCCGCCGCGAATGGAACTCCAACGCCTCTCTCTCTTATCCCGCCTCAACTCTTTATCAAGGTATTTTTGAGTGCGTAATTTTGACTGGTTATTTTATATGTATGTGATTTGTGCTTAAAGTGTTCTATTTTTGGATTTAGGTTCTGATTTTAAGGGGCACTTCTGAATTTTGGTTGTTGTGGTTGATTTTAATTTGGGGTATTTTTTTTTACGACAAAAAGATGGAAAACTATCATTTAGAGAGTGGGTTTTGAACTCATAGAAATCCTTTGCAGGAAAAAGTGATCTGGGAACTGCTATGTTCTTTTTTATTTTTCTCTCAGAACTGCTGGTGCTATTCTATGTGTATATATACAAATGTTTGGGGTATTTTTTTTACAAAGACTATTTGGATGAATTTGTGGAATATCTTGTGAGGGTATTCAGATAGTGTTCTATTCTATGTTTTGTGCTATCTTCTTAAAGATTGGGTTATCTCAGTAGGTTTGGTCTTTTGTGGAATATCTTGTGTATCTTCTTAAAAATTGGGTTATCTCAGTAGGTTTGGTCTTTTGTGGAATATCTTGTGAGGGTATTCAGAGAGTGTTCTATTATATGTTTTGTGCTATCACCATCGATTATTATATAGTACTTCTTTGTATTTACAAAGACTCTTTGGATTAAAAAAAAATTGGGGTATTCAGAGAGTGTTCTATTCTATATTTTGTGTTATCTTCTTAAAAATTGGGTTATCTCAGTAGGTTTGGTCTTCAATTTGGTGTAAATTTTAAGTTGGTAATGGGCCCCTACTGGTCCTTGACTTCCATAAGGATAATACTTGGATTTTACCATGTTGTGTTCAAGCTCCTTCAAAACAGGTGTTGGAAGTATCGCCACCGGCGACTAATCGCTCTTCTAAACCCAAGTCCTCCAAACCCAGGGTGTTTGTCTCACTAGTTCGTGATCAAGGGAATGGTTTCGGCAGACTAAATGTGGCTTTATTTATTTATTTTTTAGATTTTATCTGAATTTGGAGTTTAGTTTACGTCCTTTCTATATTTTAGAATATAGTAAAACATCAACTTTGCTCAGATGGTGAGTTTCCTTATATTAGCTTTATCTAATTAATGGAGACTTCTTGATGCTAAATGGTTCTTGATGCTTTTGTTTTCTTAATATTGTTGCACGAAAGAGTGAGCCTTTACTATTTTAGTAAGCTTATCTCTATCCTAGGAGGCCCGAGTATTGAACTTTATTGGAAAATAATCTTCTGTTGTCAAACTATTATGGGATTGTTGTTCTCAGAGACTGGATTGAGTTACAATGATACCATTCCTATATAACCATTTGCTTTATAACTGACTGGCGTGCAATCTATTAATGTAGAGTATTTACTTGCTTTTGGATCTTTTGTATTGACACATAGTAAGTTAGTTATGTAGGCTGTAATAGTATATTATCGGCTTATGTGGGTCCTTCTTTGGATTAGCTTCATCTTGAACTTTTATGATATCACATGTAACATGATATCACACTCTCAATTGTCATTTAATGCTCGACTTATGGCTATCAAGACCGAGAACAAACTTTCTAACAGGGCATATGAGCAAATGATACAATTATGTAGTGAGATCTGCCCTCCAGGTAATAAGGTGCCTAAGACGTTTCATATGAGCAAAAGTCCGATGAAGGATATGGGCCTGCCGGTTGAGAAGATTGATTGTTGTGTAAACGGTTGCATATTATATTGGGGTGATGAAGACAGCAAACTGAATGCGTGTAGGATATGTGGGCACCCCCAGTACAACGAGCCACGTAGAAAAGGGCCTAAAGGACAAGTCATGAAGAGGAAGAAACTAAAGAAAATACCATATAATAAGATGTATTATCTTCCTATCATTCCTCGTTTGATGAGGTTATATCAGTCTAGTGCCACAGCAAAACACATGACATGGCATGCAACAGATTCATCTCCACCAGAGTCTGGAGAAATGGGACATCCTGCAGACTCGTTTGCATGGAAACACCTTGACAGCGTGTTCCCCGATTTTGCTAGTGAACCTAGGAATGTGAGGTTGGGTCTTAGCACAAATGGTTTTGCTCCATTTGGGATGCATGTGAAGCAATATTCTTTGTGGCCCGTAATACTGACTCCTATAACCTACCTCCGTGGATATGCATGAAAGCTCAAACAATGTTTCTCACTATATTGGTGCCCGGTCCGTCAAATCCCAAAGATAAACTGGATGTTTATCTTCAGCCTCTGATTAAGTACTTGATCTTTTTGTGGGAAAATGGGGTGGATGCATATGATGTTTCCAGAAAGCAGAACTTCACGATGCGAGCTGCAGTTTTGTGGACCATAAGCGATTTTCCTGCGTATGCTATGTTGTCCGGGTGGAGTACGGCTGGAACGCTAGCATGTCCGTATTGTATGGAGCATTCTGATTCCTTCAGTCTTCCAAAGAGTAGAAAACAATCATGGTTCGATAATCATCGAAAGTTTTTACCTAGAGATCATCCATTTCGTAGGAATAAGGATGCATTCAAAAAAAATGAGACAGTTACGAATGGCCCACCACCCATTCAGACAGGTATATTTTACAACAATGAATGTTGGTTAATATACAATTGTCATTTTTTTTAAAAATGCACATCCTTTGATTCAAACAGGTGACAGGTTGTTAGTGGAGCTTGATTGACTTCATTTGAAAAAATCCACTGAGGAAAATGCTGCAGAACATAACAAACTGATCAAAGGTGGTTGGAAAAAAAGAGTATTTTTTGGGACTTGCCATACTGGAGTTCACTTTTGATTCGACACAACTTAGATGTGATGCACATCGAAAAGAATGTGTTTGATAATGTTTTCCACACAATCATGAATACAAAAGGCAAGACAAAAGATACTCCAAAGTCCAGGGATGAGCTGAATACTTTCTGTCGCCGTGAGGAGTTAAAAAAGGATGAGAGTACATGAAAATATCCAAAGGCTTGCTACACACTTGATAAGCCCCAAAAACAAGCACTGTGTAGGTGGATTCAAGAGTTAAACTTTCCGGACGACTACATGTCAAACTTGAGCAGATGCGTAGACATAACGAAAGGTTGCTGGGATGAAGAGTCATGACTGTCACGTGTTTATGCAGCGCTTGTTACCTATTGCGCTTCGTGAATTTCTACCTCCCAATGTGTGGAGAGTTATCACTGAATTAAGTCTATTTTTCAGAGATTTGACGTCCACAATGATCAAGACAGATGATATGATTCGACTAGATCAAGACATCCCAGTGATTTTGTGTAAATTAGAACGAATATTTCCACCCAGCTTCTTTGACTCGATGGAACACTTACCGGTTCACTTAACATATGAAGCTCAAGTTGGTGGTCCGGTGCAATACAAGTGGATGTACCCATTTGAAAGGTATACTCCTAGTTATTAATTATTTATGGTAGCCTCAACTTGAATCGTAATCCACAATTATTTGTATGTATTATTCAGGTATCTCCATAACTTGAAACGTAATGCTAAACAAAAGGCGAATGTCGAAGCATCAATTGTTAACGCATATTTGAATGAAGAGGTTGGAATGTTTTGTTCTTATTACTTTGAGGACCATGTCAAGACGAGGTTGAGGAATGAGCCTCGTAACTACGATGGTATAGGTACATACAATATATGTGAAGAGCTGGAGGGCATGTTGTCCATATTTAAGTTTTCGGGTAAAACCATGGGAAAATACACTGAACGTTTTTGGTCAACGGAGAAGGAGTCGAATACTGCACATAGATATGTGTTATTGAATTGTCCAGAAGTCGAACCCAACATTCAGTAAGTGTTCTCATTTATGTATCGTTACTCATTAAAATGCCTAAAGACTATGATAATTGTAATTAGTAATGGTATATATATTGTTGTGAATTAGGATATATACTCAACAATTACACCATGAAGAACAGAATATCTCGGATAAGGCCATATAAGCTAGCATTCAATCAAATTTTGCCATATGGTTCAAAAAATACGTGAGTAACATTTAATTACAGGCTATACAAATTATTATTAGAATATATTATGTATTAGTTAAAGTTCATTTGAATTTCAGGGGGAGTCAAACGACGTAGGGAATCGTTATTTACATGATCTCAGCAAAGGACCATTGCGTCGTGTAAGAACTTACGACGGATATTATGTGAATTGGTACAAATTTCATACATTCGAATTTGCATCAAGAAAATTGACTACCAACAGTGGTGTTTGCGTTTCAAGTGCAAACTACAATGCAAATGCAATGGATTACTTTGGAGTGCTACAAGAAGTGGTTGAAGTAGAATATCAGGGATATCCGGCAAAGAGGGTAGTATTATTCAACTGTGATTGGTTTGATCAATCCACAAAAGGAACAAGAATTCATCAGAATTACAAGCTTGTAGATGTTCACCAGAGAAGGAGATATAAAGGTTACGATCCGTTTGTATTTGCAAATCAAGTGTGTCAGGTATACTACTGCACCTATCCAGGACAGAAACAAAATAATGAATGGAATGATGTTTGCAAAGTAAAGGCAAGATCGTTGGTGGAAGTACCTGAAAAGAAAAAAAGTGACGAAGAAGAAGTTCTGTTTCAAACAGAGATAGAGGCTCAAAGTGAGGTCTATACGGAAGATTTAAATCTGTTTGTGGACTTGACGAGTGCAAATCATGAGTTGATCGAAATTGAAAATAATGATGAACAGGATAACGAGGGAGAACATGATGAAGATGAAGATGAAGATGGAGATGAAGAAGAGGATGATGATACGAATGAAGATGATGATGATGATGAATATTAGTTTTAAATAGTTATTAATATTATTTTGGACTTCTTAAAGTAACACATTGATTTTTATCAATTAATATATGTGGAAATGATTATTTTATTTGAGAAAATTCTTTTGGACTTCTTAAATTAACGTTGGTTTTGAATTTTTTTTATTTATAACATATACAATAAAGAAATTAATTACATATGTATATAATTATTTTTTAAATTTACACAAGACAATTACTTGTTAAAGTGAAATGACCACCCATCCACTAGGGATCAATTCCCACAAAGACCAAAATAAAATGGCAAATTAAATAAAGGGTGTGGGGTGGGTCGGGTCTCGGGGTGGGGTGGGTCAATGGGGTGGGTCGGGTCAGGGGGTGGGGTGGGTCGGGTCGGGTCTCGGGGTGGTTTTGTATTTTATATAATATCTGGGTTTAGGGACCGAATATTCAGTCCCTAAATAGAGACTGATTTAGAGACCGATTTGTAACCCGAATACACATGGGTCGACCTACATGTACGGTTTGATTAGTGACCACAAGTATCGGTCTCTAATTTGTAGACCGATTAGAGACCGTATTTGACCCGAATATTAAACGGGTCGTGTTCAAATTAGAGATTGTTTTATGACCGTCATGTGTGGTCTGTAAGTTGTAGACCGATTTGAGACCGTTTTTGACCCAATTAATAAACGGGTCAAAATTTTAAATTAAGACCGTTTAGTGACCGAAAAAATAGTCCATAAATTTAAGACCGATTTGAGACTGTTTTAGGGCCCGAAAATAGGTCGGACCGACTCACGTTTAGGGACCGTTTTAAGACCAAATTGTCGGTCTGTTATTTAGAAACTGACCGAAAATCGGTCCCTAATTCAGAGACTGTGTCATAAATTCGGTCTATGAATATCAGGTAACAAGCGAATAAGGACCACCATAAATCGGTCCCAAATCAGTCTCTAACGTGTGTTGAGACCGCCTTTACAGTCTCAAAATCGATTTCTAATCGATGCATTTTTTGTAGTGATATGTTCAGTATCGATTTTGTCAATAACACAAATTTAAGACTTTGTTTGACATATTGTAATTCATAGTCTTAATATTAATATGTATAATAATTTTATTTCCTTTCTCTTTTTATCTCGTACTTGTACTTGTGAAGTTTATCTGCCATAATTTGTTAGATTATGATTTAAAATTATCTTTTAGCGGCTAAAATATGTAGGATGTGAAACACAATTTTAAGTTTTTAGATTTTTAATTGACAAGTTTTAGCTTCAAACCCCTTGTTATCTTTCAGGCAATCGATAAAAGTCCTTATTTTTATAAGATTCAAATTCTATATTTTCTTTGGAATTTTTTTTTTTCGTACATTAACTTTACCACTTTTTTTATTTTAGTCTTATTAACCTTCAAATTTTAATTTTCGTAATGTGACTACACTTTTTCAATTGTTTGTTCTTGTAACCTATTATAAAAGATTACTAACGTCTAAAAGTGACTTGACCACCACTTTTCATTTTTTTTTATTATTAAATTACCGTACTGAAATGGTTTTTTTTTTTTTATTATAGAAAATGAGATTATGAGCAACTTAAAATATATAAAAAAATCCCAACACAAATAATAATGAGAGCATGTGGTGCAACTTATAATAATAAATTTTATAATTCTTTTTTAATAAAGTTAAAAAATATATTAAAAAGCATATAATAAATCATAAAATTTGTATAAAATGGCCAAATAATTTTTATTATCATAAATTAATAATTAATATATATAATATATAAATTAATGAAGAATTAATTACTAGCATTTATCAATACTTATCAAACAAATTCTACCTAGTTTTTTGGATTTTAAAATTTTCAATATATAGAAGATTTATTTATAATTTTAATTTGTGATTTTTTTGTTTAATTTTTATTATTTATTAATATATTTTATTTGGCCATTTTATACAAATTTTAAGATATTTATATATTTTGTACACATATATACTTTATTATAAGCTTTTTAATATGTTTTTCAAATTTATTAAATATATATATTTTATAAAATATATTACTATAAGTTGCACATGCATCTATTACTTATAGTGGGAATTTTTATATATTTTCATTATTATAACTCATACTCTCATTTTTTTTAAAAACATTTTAGCTATGTAATTTAATAAAAAAATATGGAGATCACATCACTTTACATGGTAATCTGATATAATAGTCACATGACCAAAATGTTAAAAAAGTTTAAGTTACGTGACGAAAATTAAAATTTAAAAGTTAATAGAATTAAAATTAAAATATGGTAAAATTAAAAACCAAAAAAATAATTTTACTTTTTTCACTCTTCGACGTTCTACAATTATTTACACTATATTTTTAGCATATAAACTAATGTGGTGTTTAGTTAGAGATTGTTGGTGGATTGAATTTGGATTGAGATTGAAAAAAGTGGATTGGAGTAATTCATGAATAGTAATTATGTTTAAATTTTGTGTTTGGATTGAGATTGAAATAGGTGGATTGAGGTAATCCATGAATAATAATTATGTTTAAATTGTGTTTCGATATAGTTTGAGAAGTAAGGGTGAATGTAACTTTTATGTCAAATCAAAAGTGATGTTGCAATATTTTACTAATGAGTAGAGGAGAGAGAATGCGTGTAAAGAAAAGTAGGATAAAGAATAAGATTAAAAAAAATATTGATGTGATTGTATAAAAATATGGGTGTAAATGTATTATAGGGGTGAATTGATATTTGAATTTGGATTTGGATTGAGAATGGTCAATCCAAATCCAGATTCATCAATTTCAAATCAAACACAGCCTAAGAAAACTATGTAATAATTGGAATGTTGATGGGGTAATTTTATAAACTTTTATGAATAAATTAAATAAATTAATTGAATTGAAGGTAAAATAATGACATTTTGTATAAATATGTTCATATTGTAAGAGTAGAATTTATGGAAAATTATTTTTTTTATAGGGAGTGTATAAATAATCGTGAGACAACAAATAAGATAAGTGTATAAACAATTACGAGGGAAGAATGAAATATATATTATCGTTTGCACTTGACCTGTTATAATTATTTTTTGCCGAGATAGAAAAAACTTAATTATTTACAGTTTAATGGATAGAAACAACTTAATTATGAAATCTGAGACCTTTTTAATTTTCATAATAAAAAAATTATTGTACTCCCTCCATCCACCAAATGTAGTCCTATGGAGGAGGGGTACAAGTTTTAAGAAAAAAGTAGATAAAGTAAGGGTATTATAGGGTATTATGGGGTCCATTGTAAATAAAGTGATTGTTTGTGAATAAAGTTGATGACAAATTGAGTAATTAAGTGATGATTAAATGGTGATAGTTTACCGAAAGTGTATGAGACTATATTACATTTAGTGGACAAAGAATATAAGATAAATAAGACTATTTTTTGTGTGGGAGTGAGTAATTATTATCTTTCAAACCTAAATCGAAAAGTCATTAATTTTATTTATTTATAAGATTCGCATTTAATCTTTTCAACTCCATCATTGCGTACATTGCATTTAAGATTCATTCAACTGTATCTGAGTTGTTACATTTATTCACTGCCGAAATAGAAAAATCCTAATTATTTTCAAATTATCAGGTGACACCGGATATTTGCACCCATGCTTCTTATAAATTGACCCAATTAATTTTGGGTACAATCTATATATATATAAAAACAACATAGTTGACCCTGGTCAATTCCCGCCCAAATTGCTGGGCCCAACTTTTTTTTTTTTTTTATTATAAGCAAAGGCCCTGTTGTTTTAGTTTTTGGTTATATTGCTCCTTCAGTCTTTTTTTTATTCTATTTGCAATCCAATTACAAATTAATTAATAAAAAATATTTGTAATTAATTATATTCTTATAAATTTTAATTATTAAAAAACATATGTAATTAATTTATGTATATTTGTACATATACGTTTGTTTCCCAAGATTATATATATATTTTAATTACTTCGTATAAGTTAAAATTTGTATGAGATACTTTCACGAATATATTTCGTAAAATTGAATTTCGTAAAATTAAAATTAATTACTTTATTTCGTCAGAAGCTTCCATTTTTTCATATAGATGTCTCACAAAAAAAATTCTCATTTTATTTTTGTGTATACATTGTGACTCCACCTCTTTTACTCTTACTCTTAAATTATTCTACACTCTGTCACTCTCTTCAATCATATCAATTTTACTACACCTCATTTTATATTAATGTTTTTCAAATTCTGGAGTAATATTCCATCAATAATTATAAGTGAAAATAGATTTTAAAAAATGTAATTGAAGCTTCATTCACAAGATAAAATCAATGATATGGTTTCACATAGTATTATTGTTCTTCAAATTTTGTAAAATTCAACCATTGAAAATTTTAAATCGCACGAATGTATTTTATAAATAATTAATTAAAATTTATTAATAATCAATTCGTCGTGCAACGCACGGGAGAATTACTAGTTTTATCCTAAAAAATGTTTAAACCATCCTTATTAAATAAATAGATACCGTGTCAAGGATTTCAGTCGATTAGACGTCTCCAACCAAGTATAATACTTGAAGATATAAGAAATAACCAGCTAAGATAGTAATTCGAAAAGTAAGCAAAGAGATAAACAACACACAAAGAATTTAAGTGGTTCGATCAATGTGATCTACATCCACTGGACCAGACGAGTCCTTCTTTGATTGATCAAGAATGTTTACACACTCATTCACTCGGAATAGGATATTTCCTCACTTCACTCGTGAACTCACACAACTCAAAGATTACAATCGTACTTGCATCCAAAAATCCAACCTTTACAATGTACACATACAAGAGTATATAAAGACCAATGTAGTTGCTGCTGTTAGGAACTGCTTGAGTAGTTATAAACCGTTTGCAACCGCTTGAAACAACCCATGTGCTCTATTATTGCCCAACTGAAATGGTAATTATGCCCTCAAGTAGTTGTAACTGTAATACAGCTAGTTAAACTAACTAACTTTCATATTAGAAGACTTGTCCATAAAGATCAGAACACTACTTAGTGTTCTGATACTCATGAACTCTTCTGTTCTTGTGATCAAAAGCTGACTCTACTGATAGACTTCTACTGTGCTGATAGTACTGTGCTGATATACCCTGCTGCAGTACTGTGCTGATATACTCTGCTGAAGTACTGTGCTGATATACGCTGCTGAAGTACTGTGCTGATCCAGTACTGTGTTGATCTGGCCAACTGTGCTGAACTCTAAGCATCACCTCCTCAGCTGATTGAAAACCTTCAACTCATCTGATTTCGGCCTAAGTCATCTTATCTGATCCTATCAGCTCACTACTTACTGTGTTGACTATGAGATTATGAGATAACACTCACAAATCTCCACATTTAGCTCATAATAGAACTAACCTCCACCAAAACACAAAACCACTATTCTCCTCAAAGAATAGTCTCCACCACTGCTCCTCTGCCACAGGACCAGCAGCCTTCTCCTCAGAGGAATTAATGTAGTCCAATAAGTCTAAGACACAAGCCAAACTTCTCTTTTGGCAATGCCTTAGTGAACGCATCAGCAGTGTTCTCCTCTGTAGCAATCTTCACTACCTGGACCACCCCCTTCTCTACAATATCTCTTACAAAGTACAACTTTACATCTATATGTTTAGTTCTCTCATGATACCCCTGATGCTTTGCAAGATGTATTGCACTTTGGTTATCAAAGAAGACAGTCACACTTCTTTGTGATATACCAAACTCCTTCAAAATCCCCCTAAGCCACATGCTCTCCTTATCTGCTTCAGTCAAGGCTACATATTCTGAATCTGTAGTAGATAATGTAACTACGGACTAATGTATTGACCTCCATGATATAGCTGTACCAAATAAGGTGAAAACATACTCTGTCAAGGACTTTCTTGTGTCTACATTGGCTGCATAGTCGACATCAACATATCCCACAAGTTCTTCTGCCTCATCTGATATCTTCTGAAATTTCAGACCCTTCTCAGCTGATCCCAGAACATATCTCATGACTCACTTAACTGTCTCCCAATGACTTAAGCCTGGATCACTCATGTATCTGCTGATTACACTCATTGCATGAGTTAAATCTGGTCTACAACACACCATATCATACATTAAACTCCCTACTGCACTGACATAAGGAACCTTGCTCATCTGAGCTCTTTCTTGGCTGTTTTTGGGACACATCTGATTGGATAGCTTCTGATGCTGACCAATTGGTGTAGAAACTGACTTAGCTTGATTCATCCTGAATCTCTCTAACACATTCTTCAGATAGGTAGGCTGACTAAGCTGAATTGCTCCCTCAACTCTACTAATCTCCATCCGAAGAATCACTTTAGCTTCACCAAGATCTTTCATCTCAAACTCCCTTTTGAGAATCTCTTTCACCTGATTGATACTGTTAATAGACTCCCCTGTTATTAACATATCATCTACATACAACAGAAGATAGGTAACTGAACTTCCAACTCGTCTGAAGTAAACACAGCTGTCATACAAGCTTCTTGCAAAACCAGTTGAGCAAATGTACTCATCAAACCTTAAGTACCATTGTCTAGGGCTTTGTTTGAGGCTATAGAGTGATTTTCTGAGTAAGCACACTTTGTCTTCTCCATCTTCTATGTCCAACCCTTCTGGTATCTTCATGTAGATCTTCTCATCTAAAGTTCCATGAAGAAATGCTGTGGTCAAATCCATCTGATGCAGCTCCAATTCATACTGAACAACCATAGCCAATAAGATTCTGATGCTACAATACTTTACAACAGGTGAGAAGATTTCATTAAAGTCAATACCCTCTTTCTGTGTAAATCCTTTAGCTACAAGTCTTGCCACCTCTCTGAGCCTCCACATTCTTCTTGTAAATCCACTTACACCCAACAAGTTTCTTTTTCTTAGGTCTCTCAACAATCTCCCAAGTCTGGTTCTTGTTAAGAGATAATAGTTCTTCCTCCATAGCAACTAACCACTTCTCTTTGTCATGACAGTTTATGGCTTCTGTGTAAGTTTTAGGCTCCAGAGACTCCACCTCAAGAGCTACACATAATGCAAAAGATACAATGTCAGCTTGACCATACCTCTGAGGTGGGTGGACTTCTCTTCTGGTTCTGTACCTAGTCAGTTGATAGTCATGAAGCTCATTATCACTATGAGTAGTCTCCTCCTCATCTGGATCAATATGATCTTCAGTTAGTGTTCTGGTGTCATCATGCTCCACCTCAACCTGTGTCTCATCTGGTCTGTTGTGTGCTGCACTTGAACTTACCTTTTCTTTCAGTGGCATTCTACTTTCATCAAAAGTTACATCTTTACTGATAATACACTTCTGCATCCCAGTTTCAAGGCACCACAACCTATACCCTTTCACTCCTGAAGGATACCCTATGAACACACATTTCAAGGCTCGAGGCTCAAGATTATCTTGCTTGACATGGGCATATGCTAAACAACCATAAACCTTCAAATTACTGTACTCAGCTGCATGGCCAGACCATAACTCTTCTGGGGTTTTAAATTGCACAGTTGAGGAAGGGCTTCTGTTTATCAAATAGGCTGTTGTTGACACTGCTTCTCCCCAAAATACTTTAGGCAATCCAGAGCTGCTCAACATGCACCTGACCCTCTCAAGCAAAGTTTGGTTCATTCTCTCAGCTACTCCATTCTGCTGAGGTGTACCTGGTACTGTTCTGTGCCTCACTATACCCTTCTTCTTGCAAAAAACATTGATCTCTTCTGATATGAACTCCAGCCCATTATCAGTTCTCAAATGTTTGAGCTTCTTTCCAGAGACACTCAACCTCAGTGAGCCATTCCTTAAACTTTTCAAATGCTTCTGACTTAGATTTCAGGATAGTGATCCATACCTTTCTTGAGTAGTCATCTATGATAGACATGGACTATTTCCCACCACTTCTGGTCCGATTCCTAACTGGCCCCCATAAATCTGAATGGACATAGTCCAAAATTCCTTTGGTAGAGTGTGAACTCTTTCCAAACTTCAATCTCTTGGATTTTCCAAGAATACAGTGCTCACACTGATCAAGCTTTGTGATCTTGTCACCACCTAGTAATCCTTGCTTACTTAGCTCAAGTAGGACCTTCTCTCCTACATGACCTAATCTTCTGTGCCACAACATTGAGTTGTCTTGCACTCTTACCACATCTGATCTGCCAATCACTGTTCCTCCCTTAAGAAAGTAGAGATCATTCCTTCTCTCACCTTTAAGAACAGTAAGCTTCCCCTTTGAAACTCTGATCTCTCCATCTTATGACTGGAATTTGTAGCCCATTTAATCCAGCATACCAAGAGATATCAAATTTCTCTTGAGTTCAGGAACATACTTGACCCTCTTGAGAATCTTCACTGCTCCATCATACATCTTCAAGTGTGATCATTCCCTAACAACACTGAACTTCCATCTAATGCTTAAAATCATGAAACCAATCTCTTCTTGGAGTCATGTGGAAAGTACTCCCTGAATCTAAAATCCAATCCTACTGTTCTTCAGTGGTGGTGATGGAAAGTGACTGAGCTGACTCATAACCTTTCTTCTCCTTATCTTCTTGGGTTTGATTTGCTTGATTCTTATCAGCAGGGTTCTTGGTACTAGATTTCTTCATAAGCTATTTGTACTTAAAAAAGTTACTCTTGTAGTGCCTAGGTTTGTTGCAGTGGTGGCACATTACTTCCCCTTGATTTGACACTGCTGATTTTCCCTTATCAGCTCACTTGGGTTGACTAGACCCCTTCTTGGAGACAAATTACTTTTATCTCCTTGAGATGTCTTATTATGTAGCAGTTTGGACTTGAGAGCCAAGATCACATCCTCCAATGTGATTGCCTCCTTTCTATCATACAAGATGGTGTCCTTTAGGATTTCAAAGGACTTAGGAAGAGCACTCAACAAGATCAGAGCCTTATACTCTTCTTCAAGCTTGACATCTAAATTCTCCAGATCATCAAGTATCTTGTTGAACTCATCTAGCTGCTCCGTAATGGGTTTGTCATCTCCCATTCTAAAGGCATACAACTTCTATTTTGAATAGAGTCGGTTAGCAAGAGTTTTCACCATGTATAGCTTCTCAAGCTTATCCCAAACCTCCTTCGCTGACTTCTCTTTAGCAACCTCCCTCAAGACCTTATCTCCAAGGCAGAGTAGGATCGTGCTTCGAGCATTTTTGAGCAACTTGCTCCTTTCAGCCGCAGCTACTGCAATTCTTCTGCAGTCTTTTTGGATTCTTCGAGAGCCTCGAATAATCCTTGCTGTTCAAGGAGGGCCTGCATCTTAACCTTCCACAACCCAAAATCTCCCGTGCCTGTAAACTTCTCTATGTTGTACTTGGTGGAATTCCCGATCTTAGATATGCAGCTACTTTAGTTTCCCACATACGGCACCAATTGTCAAGGATTCCAGTCGATTAGACGTCTCCAACCAAGTAGAATACTTGTAGATATAAGAAATAACCAGCTAAGATAGTAATTCGAAAAGTAAGCAAAGAGACAAACAACACACAAAGAATTTAAGTGGTTCGATCAATGTGATCTACATCCACTGGACCAGACGAGTCCTTCTTTGATTGATCAAGAATGTTTACACACTCATTCACTCGGAATATGATATTTCCTCACTTCACTCGTGAACTCACACAACTCAAAGATTACAATTGTACTTGCATCAAAAAATCCAACCTTTACAATGTACACATACAAGAGTATATAAAGACCAATGTAGTTGCTGCTGTTAGGAACTGCTTGAGTAGTTATCAACCGTTTGCAGCCGCTTGAAACAACTCATGTGCTCTATTATTGCCCAACTGAAATGGTAGTTATGTCCTCAAGTAGTTGTAACTGTAATACAACTAGTTAAACTAACTAACTTTCATATCAGAAGACTTGTCCATAAAGATCAGAACACTACTTAGTGTTCTGATACTCAACTCTTATGTTCTTGTGATCAAAAGCTGACTCTGCTGATAGACTTCTACTGTGCTGATATACCCTGCTGTAGTACTGTGCTGATATACTCTACTGAAATACTGCGTTGATATACTCTACTGAAGTACTGTGCTGATCCAGTACTGTGCTGATCTGACTAACTGTGCTGAACTCTAAGCATCACCTCCTCATCTGATTGAAAACCTTCAACTCATCTGATTTCGGCCTAAGTCATCTTATCTGATCCTATCAGCTCACTACTTACTGTGCTGACTATGAGATTATGAGATAACACTCACATACCGATTCTTTTCTCCAACCAAAACTCATCATATTAATAAATTCATCTATTTTTTTTTGCAGAAAAATTAAAATCGCATGACCTCTTTTCACTGTAGTGTGTACGGTGGTTAATTTTTTTTTTTTTTTTGCGAGAGTAAATAAATAATGATACGTTTCATCTTCAAGGTTGAAAAAAAAACATTGAGAATTTGTGGAGGCGTGCGTATGGAAAAATATTTTCATCTTAACCTTTCAAATATCCTGCTATGGACAAGAGTCACAAGACCGAAGCTGTCACATGTGGCGAAACTAAAATGAACTTTTGAAACTAATTCGAAGAGGGGATGAACTTGTAGGAGTATGTGAGTTCTTTTTAAAAAGAAGAATCTTACACTTTTGAGTGAAGAAAGGTGGGGTAGATGTATGTTATAATTCATATTTTATTTATTTATAAGGGTATATATATGATAGTTTTAGGAGGATACGTATGTGTATTATTTTTTAAATTTATTGATGACTGTATTTGATTGTAGGTTCATTTATAAGAAATATGAGTTCTATCATATATAAACAACTTAATTAATTATGACAACGAGTTTAAAAAACCATTTGAACCAAGAAGTTCCTCTATATAATTATATCCACGGTACTCTTTGTAAAAAAATGGGGAATATGAGACAAGGCTCGTTGACGGAGGCAACATGGATTATAATGGTCCTCCCGTCTATATGATGAGAAAGACCAACCACTAGTCCACAAGGAAACAACATCGTACGGGTGGGATTTGCGACAAAAATAATCATTATTGCAAATCCGACATTTGTTAGGGCGATAAAAACCATTGTAAATTATAACACGGTTACCACAACACATCAATTGTCATGAATATTAAATTCAATCGACTGATTTGCGACGACTTTAACTGTATTAAATTCAAAATTTGGATTTACGACGACCGTTTCATAGCAAATTCAATGAGGCTTAGGAGGTGCTCTACGCGATGAGTTTTCTGTGCTATCCATTTTGACAGTACGCCGTTAAATTTCTTTTACAACTTAACTTTATATATATATAAATGAATGCTTATTGTTCGAGTAAGGTGTTCGTTGACCCGTGTATGACCTACTTGAATGACTTACTTAATTTCTTTTACAACTTAACTTTATATATATATATATAATTGATTGAAATGCAAAAAAAGTGTGTATGGGACCCTTCACTGTTGGGCGAAGAACAAGGCAACTGCTGCAATCAACATGGAGAGGGTTGTTGTGCACGAAATTAGGGCCCGGATCTATCCATGAGCATGGTCTTGCCATTATAAATACACCTTTAATTAATTGAATTTATATTAATGTTTATCTGTTCATTTTAATTATTTAAATTATATTAATGCTTATTTTATTTATATATATTAATGAGAGGGACACACTCCAACTCACCTGGAGGTGAACATCAACTGGAGGCTAGCTGTGGCCCAGTCTCAAGCCCCGCCTCCCAAGGTCGGTGGATCGTCATCACAAGCGAATATGCATTCCCCTCTTCCAGTAGATCCTGATCGGATCTATCTAGATACGACTGGGGTCTACAAGGGACATTAGGTAGATCATCATCACAATCCTCAGTATCTCTAGCGCCTCAGCAAGAGTGGGTTGCTGAGTTTGAGGCACGGTTAATTCCGAACGAGGAAGTTGGATTACCTCAGCACTCACTTGGGGTTGTCTACCAATTTTTAGGATATCGTTCTGTCGACAGGCTATGTCGGTACCAACATTGTCAGTGCTAGAGAAGGAGGTACATGCTCTGAGGGTAGAGGATTCAACAGAGGATCCATCATCAATATTTGCGTCGATTACGAGGATGAGGAAGTAGGCGATGATTAGGATTTCTTGAACGATTACGATGCGTGATGGTGTCATAGGTTTTTTTTTTTTGTCATAGATCAACAGTCGGGAAAGATAGGAATCATGTGATGTGCCTTCATTTTTTTTGAGAACACGAATAGCATTTCATATATTAATTCAAGTAGGCCTAGGCCTTACATCTTCGAGAAAAAGACTAGTACATCCATCAGGGACCTTCTCTGTCCAGAAGTAATCAAAATCTAAATGACTACCAAAATGGGCTAAGTAGTCGGCCACTTGGTTTGCGGTTCTTCGAAAGAAACTAAAGCTTGAGGATCCCATTTGAAGGGTGAGCTCCTTGATATCCCCCACGATTGTCATCGAGTACACATCTGCCTCGTGCTCCCCCAAAATGGCTCGAATAAGAGTCTGAGAATCCGATTCAAAAGTCAAGCTTTGGAGGTTTATTCTTATGGAAAAATTCAAGCTTTGGAGGTTCATTTTCATGGCAAAAGTCATACCAAACTTCATTGCTTAGGCCTCTAAAAGTGTGCTACTCCCTGCTCCCTCCATCCGCTTTCATCTCGCCCACCGAACACGGCCCTGGTCATCTCGGATAACGAATCCCAGTCCCACTGATCCATCTTGGAAAGAGGCTGCGTCCGAATTCATCTTAAGGGTACCTGCCGCAGGTGCCGTCTAAGAAGCATTTTTCAGGGCTCCACCGACTTTTTTATCTCTCTGTTCATGTTCCGGATACATGGAATTGGTGATCGAAGAGGCTAGGGAAACAATCATCGGGGGGTCATGAATTTTTCCTTCAAAAATTAGAGTGTTCCGGGCTTTCCACAGGTTCCCGGCGATGAGAGCAAATGAGGTTCCGCCCCCAAGCCTGGAAGAGAGTTGAGAATATACCAACAAGTTTCCTTGAAACCATGGTGTAGGGAGGTGTTTGGGGTGATACGGATGGGGCTAAGGGCCCATGTTTGGATTGCTATAGGGCATTGAAGGATAACATGGGATATCGTCTCGCGGTCCACTCCACAACTCGGGAAGATTTGGTCTGTGCCTAGGCCTCTCCGGGATAGCGCCACTCTAGTTGGGAGCGAGTCGTGACAGGCCCTCCTAAGGAAATGGCAGACCTTCGGCGGGACTTTGCATTTCCAAATCTTTTTCCATTCCTGCACATGCTTGCTTGAGGAGGTCAAATTTGCACCACATCTGGAGAATTTCTTCACAGCAGTCCAGTAGGAAGATTTCACTGTAAATCGGCCATTTTGGTTGGGCTCCCATATTCTTTTATCCGGTGGATGTCTCGGGCTTAGAGGTATTTTCAAGATTTTTTCGGCTACAGCGGGCTAAAAAAATTAGAGAATCTTATCTCGATTCCAGCACGGGCCTTGTTCGTCGATGAACTCGCTCACGGTGAGGTCCAAACTTTCCTCTGTATATGCTAGAGGGGCGATGATACCCTCCCCTTCAATCCACTTATCCCAAAAACAACGTATGACCCTCTCGTCACCCACCCTCCATGTTGTTCCCTCGTGCGCCAATGGTCGAGCCGTGATAATTCTTCTCCAAATAAAGCTTGGTTGATACCCCATGGTTACAGATTCAATATTGCCTCTCGGGTAATACCGGGCTTTGAAGATTTTTGCTACAAGAGAATCCCGATTTGTGGAGAGCCTCCAATATTGTTTCGCAACCATGACCAGGTTGAAGTAGTACATCTCTCGAAACCCAAGACCCCCCGAATATTTTGCACGAGATATTCTTTCCCAACTGAGCCAATGAACTTTCCTCTCTCCCGGGGCTGCCCCTAATAGAACCGAGCCACTTTCTTTTCAATTTCTTCACATAACGTTTTTGGGAAAAGAAAACAGCTCATGGCAAAGTTCGGGATAGCTTGGACAACTGTCTTCACCAAAACTTCACGTCCCGCCTTAGTGAGAGTTTTCTCTTTCCAGCCCTTTAGGCGATTGACTACACGATCAATCACAACTTGGAAGACCTCTTTCTTTTTTCTCCCAATAATCGTGGGAAGCCCCAAGTATTTTGGATGGTGAGTGACTGTTATAGCTCCCTGCTGTCTACCCAAATTTGTCACATCAACCGTCGAGACATTTCCACTGGCTGTGAGTTCCGATTTCTCCATATTCACTCGCTGCCCTGACTCGTTCTCGTATGTGTCCACGATTTCTTTGATTTTCATGATTTCCAGTTGAGTGGCTTTGAAGAAAAGGATGCTGTCGTCAGCGAAGAGCAAATGGGACACCGGGGGTCATGGCGGGCAACTTTGATCCCTGAAATTTCACCTCTCCGTTCAGCCTGACGAATGAGTGCCGAGAAGCCTTCTGCACAAATGAGAAAGAGATAAGGGAACAAAGGGTCCCCCTGTTTGAGCCCTCTACCGGGGGTAAACTTCTCAGAGGGGGAGCCATTAACAAGGATTGAGCAAGATACAGTAGACACACAATTCATAACAAGGTTAATCCAATTAGCATCAAAACCAAGCCATGCACACATGTTACGCAAGAAACTCCACTCAACCCTATCGTAGGCTTTACTCATATCTAACTTAAGGGCTAACCATCCTTTTTTCCCTTTTTTTTTTTTTTTTAAGGAAGTGAAGCAGCTCGAAGGCTACCATGGCATTATCGGTAATAAGGCGACTAGGGAGGAAGGCACTTTGTACGAAAGAGATTACATGGTGAAGAATGCATTTGAGGAGGTTAACTATGACTTTAGTGATGACTCTGATGACCACGTTACAAAGGCTAATGGGACGAAAGTCTTTCGGGTTTGATGGGGTTTTGACTTTGGGAATGAGCACAATAAAAGTATCATTAATGGGGGTGGGATCAGCTCCAAAGTTTAGGACATTAAGATACGTATCAACGAAAGAGGAATTAATAGTAGGCTAGAATTTTTGGAAAAAGAGAGGGGGCATACCGTCGGGGCCTTTGCCGGATGCATCTGCTTAAGTGCTCTCTTGACCTCTACCACGGTATAAGGCTGCATAAGAATCTCGTTCATGGCTGCAGTCACCTTGCAATCTGTCGCGTCCACTGCCCTGTTGGTGCTGCTCATGTCAACTGAGGCAAAGAGCTCCATGAAATAGTCCTTCATCACCCTCCCCACACCTGCGTTCCCTTCCACCCATTCTCCCTAGGCATTAAGAATCCTGTCGACTATATTTCTCCTCCGTCTTTGGTTGGCTTTTGAGTGAAAAAAGTTGGTATTTCGGTCTCCATCCTTAAGCCAAAGGGCCCTTGATCTTTGAAACCACCAGATTTCCTCTAATTTGAGCAATTCCTCCAATGTCTGTTGCTGATTTTTTGTTTCCAGAATGATCTCCTCCCTTTGCACTCGAGCTTGGAGGTGTTTGATCCAGTGGCGTGTGCTCTCTACTCTTCTGCCAATATCTCCAAAGGTGTTCCTCCCCCATTTCTTGAGCGTGCCTGCACATCTTTTAACGCTTTCTGTGAATGGGATTATCAGATTCTCCTTTTCTCATCCTTCCTCCACTACGGATATGAAATTCTCGTCTTCACACCAGATTTTTTCAAAACAGAATGGCTTCTTGTTTGTCGTACTCGAGATGCCCCGATTTGGGCTGAATTTTAGAGCCTCCATGAGGATGGGAACATGGTCTGAACAAAATCTGGTTAAGTGTGTCACTCGAGCTGCCGGATATAGGAGACTCCACTCAGTGTTTGCCAATGCTCGATTTAACCTTACTTGAATATTATCGGGATCACTGCGGCCATTCGTCCACATGAAACGGTGTCCTGAGTACCCCATGTCTTGAAGGTCGAGATTGACTTGAACGATTTTTATGTCAGTTTATTTTGACTAACTACTTCCCCTCAAGCATAAGGGATCATAGTAGTATACACGTAAGTATTTCGACCAAGTAGTATCGAACCACGGGAGGTGGCTAGTGCAATGGATCCCTAGAGTTATGTGTTGTCATAACTAATGTAGCTACGGTTTCGAGAGTTGAATGCAAAACTCAAGCTAAATAATAATTTAAAGACAATAAATTAAACTAAACACAATCCTAATAAGTAAATTAACTACTAACCAAGAAAATAAGGAAATGAAAATTAAAGCAAAGAACAACTACGAATCTAAATTCGTAGAAGTGCAAGTGTGAGGAATGCTTCGGCTGTTCTCTACCTAGTGAAATCGAGTGGGATTGTTTATACCGTTTTTATGCTTAAATTTGGACTTGCTAAGAGCATCAAGATGCTAGGATGAAAATCGTTTCCCTTCGGGTACTATAGCCTTACATCTAAGGTGTTCCCAAACCCGGTAATAAGACATCTTCCTAATCCTCATCAACTACCCAAATAACCATTCAAGTACTTAATGTCTCCTAATGGGGTTCTAATACGATTAACCCTCTCTCGACGAATTAAAAGTATAATAAATGCTTTTGTATACCAACAACTCACACCATAAATTTAAACATGATCATGTAACTCTCGTCTACGCTAAACATGCCTCAAAATATGGATTAATAGAAGCAAATACACAAAACACCAATAAAACCCAATAAGAGAAGCAATAATCCAAATATAAATAATAATCAAAACATAAACAATTCACACATTCAATATTCACATGGTTTCAAACACCCAAAGCATAAAAAGCTTAGCCCATGGTGTTTGATGAAACATCCATGGCTAAAACAACAAGAAAACTAGAAATAAACATGAAAATAACAATATTATAGACAATAAAGAGTTTGGGTGGAAGTCACCTTAATAATTCTTCAACAATCTAAGCTATTACAAGTGAATGTAACTTTAATCTTCAAAAGCCCAAACTAAATACTAAATTTGAAGCTAATATATGGAATTAAACTTGCAAAATATGTTGAAAATCTATCTAAGAATGAAACTAGGGTTTGAGTGTGTGAAAGTGAGGTCAAAACCTCTCAACAATCTGATTTGGGGAGCTATTTATAGCTTGGAAGAATGTTTGAGACGAAATTTGCACTTAAGCCCTTAAAATCCTTTAAAATTTTCGAATTTTCGCGCATCATCAAGTTGACTCGGTCAACCGAGTGGTTTGACTCGGCCAACCGAGTGGGTTGGAATTCCAGAAACTGACCTGGAAGCAGATTTGACTCGGTCAACCGAGTGGGTTGACTCGGCTGCCCGAGTGGAATCTGTTACAGTTTCACTCTTTCTTCTTTCGATCATATCTTGAGCTCCCGACCTTCGATGGACTTGATTCTTTTTTTCATTCCACTCATTTTTTCGAGACGCATCCAATGGTGCAGTTATTTTCTTGACTTCATGAATTCTCAGACACTTATTTTGCTTCCAAATAAGTTCAATTTACCTAAAAAAATAGCAAAACACATACCTTTCTCATTTCAAGTGCAATTGGTCAATTTAGTGTGAATAATGCAACAAAATCCTCAAAATTATGCAAAATAAACACATGAATTTCAAGCAATTTTTCACACTAATCAAACCCCCAAACTTAAAGTGTTTCTCATCCCCGAGCAACAAAAGAAAAATAGAACAAGTGGGAGGATTGCGAAGAAATTCAATCAAAATTGAATGAATGATTGTTAACTTTCCTCAATATAGTCAAACAATGAGGTATAAAAATCCACAAACAAGTTCACAAGTTATGCTCAAATCAATGAAAGATTAAGTGGTCAATTCACAATTTCCTCACAAGTAAGTGTATCTCTCATCACTCAAAGTGTATATCAAGGAAATGTATGCTATCAACATCAAATCACACAAGTGCACCACCATATGCTTGTCAAATGTCTAAGTTCTCCACCACATGAAAGTGTTCAATCAATGAATCAATAAGGACTTCACATTTGGTTGTAATTTAGGCTTTTTGGTTAAGGTGAGGAAAGTTTGGATAAAGTGACTCGTAAACTAGTGGAGCGAAGAGTAAAGACGCATAGGAACATCTCTAAATCTCAAGAGGAAAATTGCAATTGGCCGATTGCAACTAAATTCCAAACTCGCATAATTCATTTGCTCACTCCTTTAAGCACATTTTTCATCACCAAAACTTTTTTTAGCACTTTCGAACTTCAAGTTCTACCAAATGTTTGTACACAAGAGAGTTTTCTTTTTCAATGTTTTTCTTTTTTCATCAACTCAATCTTTTTCATGTACAACTCACAATTCATCTTTTCTCTTTTTTTTTTTCAATCTTTTCACTTTTCAACCAAAGAAATCCACCAAATTCACATTACACCTCAATTCAACCACATTTGTCAACTTTCAAGCTCCACTAGTTCATATGAAAATTTAGGCTCATACAAGATGGACAAATAGGCTAAATTTGTAGGTTGCCAAAGAAAATGGATCAATAGCTCAAAGTGGCTAACTACGGAGAAATTTCATTTGGTATGAAAAATTTGGCCAAGTGACTATTCAAAACAAAGATGACCTTATATCACTTTAAAAAATCTCACACAAAAAGTAGCCTCAAACAAGACAATTGACAAGTTCTAGAGTACACAAGCATGAATGATACTCACATGAAGAAAAATAGACCATAAGATATGAAAGTCTAAAGGCTCTAAAGCTCACAAGCTTGTCTAATCATGAATTGAGAGCACCAAATCAAGCACAATCTTCACATGATCAAGTGAACAAGCAAGCATCAATCAATACCACAAAACTCAACCAAACTTCAAAAGCCAACAATCACCATCAATTATGCCTCAAATACCAACAATCCACAAGATATCTCAAACAACAAAACAAAAAAAATATTAGGACGAACGGTGCAATAAAAATGAGGGTAAACACACGAAATACCCCCCCCCCCAAACTTAAATGAAACTATCTAGTTGAATGCAAAGTTTGAAGATGAGTGTGTTACCTTAGAATTTGTCCACCAAGTGAGCTCACAAAAGAAGAAAGCTACCGCAACCGATTGTCCCTTGAACTTCTTAGCACCAAAACACCACTACCCTTGAGCTCCACCATGCATATCTCTCATCCTTGACCACCAACACAACACTCAACCTAGAAAATAAAAACTAAACAAAAGGTCAAACAAACTACAAATCTAAAAAATAAAAGAAAGCAATAAAGAATGGGTTGCCTCCCATTTAGCGCTAAGTTTAACGTCTTCAAGCCGGACGGAAATGAAATAAGCTCATCGGAATGGCCATGGATATCGGTCCTCCTTGCCATTGTATTTCAACCTTTGAGCTTCAAACTCAAGGAGGCTCTTACGAAATGAAGACCAATCATCCACATTTTTCTTCCATAGTTTCAACAATGAATGTTCTTCTTGTTCCTTCACCATCTCTTGCCATTTCTTTCCTTTTTCCTCAAGGATACCCAAGCTCTTCTCAAATTATTTCTTAAGATAAAAGTGATCAAGAGGCAAAATAAAATCAATATAAGCATCAATATCAAGTAAAGTGCAAATTAAAGAGATGGTGAGGTCAAAACCTCTCAACAATCTGATTTGGGGAGCTATTTATAGCTTGGAAGAATGTTTGAGACGAAATTTGCAATTAAACCCTTGAAATCCTTTAAAATTCTCGAATTTTCACGCATCATCAAGTTGAGTCGGTCAACCGAGTGGTTTGACTCGGCTGCCCGAGTGGAATCTGTTACAGTTTCACACTTTCTTCTTTCGATCATATCTTGAGCTCCCGACCTCCGATGGACTTGATTCTTTTTTTCATTCCACTCATTTTTTCGAGACGCATCCAATGGTGCAGTTATTTTCTTGACTTCATGAATTCTCAGACACTTATTTTGCTTCCAAATAAGTTCAATTTACCTAAAAAATAGCAAAACACATACGTTTCTCATTTCAAGTGCAATTGGTCAATTTAGTGTGAATAATGCAACAAAATCCTCAAAATTATTCAAAATAAACACATGAATTTCAAGCAAATTTTCACACTAATCAACCCCCCAAACTTAAAGTGTTGCTCGTCCCCGAGCAACGAAAGAAAAATAGAACAAGTGGGAGGATTGCGAAGAAATTCAATCAAAATTGAATGAGTGATTGTCAACTTTCCTCAATCTAGTCAAACAATGAGGTATAAAAATCCACAAACAAGTTCACAAGTTATGCTCAAATCAATGCAAGATTAAGTGCCCTTTGTTCTCTATTGGGCCAACCATAGATACTGCAAAATTGTCATTCATGTTCTTCATTATAAGCTTCGACTTTCATTGAGATATGATTGCGGGAGAAAGAGATTAGGGAAAAAACTCGGTGGTTTCTCCACAGCAAACAGAGGCCACCGCTTCTATTCTGGCCAGAGCCCGAGCAGTCGACAGGAAGGCACCCTTCGAAGTGGAGATCAGTATTGTTTATTCTTTGCATTTGGGCATATGTAAATCGAGTTTCCATGAGAAAGACTATGCTCGGGTCATTATCACGTAGGACCTTTCGGAGTCCACGAACTGTCGCTCGGGTCCCAAGCTTGTGACAGTTCCAACTTAGGATATTTATGGCGCTCGGCGGGACTGCTCCGCAGCCGCCGCCATTGGTAAGTTGGATGGAGAGAATAGCACCTTGGTGTCCATTTTTCTCTTTTTCTCAGATGTTGGTATTATAGTGGTGCTTGGATCCTTTTTTTTTTTTTTACATATCACTGTCGGGGTAATTGGGTTTCTGTGGTCTCTGGTTTTGGGAAGGTTTCTGGTATCTCTTTCCTGGTTTTGTTATGGTGGGTAGGTTTGATGTGTCGGTGATTTGGGCTTTTTCGGTTTGGCACATTTTGATAAGGTCATCTATTGGTGTGCACTAGGTTACGTTTGCAGTGTTTTGGATGCGTTCTTTGTTACGGGATGTAGTGGTATGGATGTGGGGTTGTTGGGGTATTGAGGTGGGTGTTGGTTTTGTTTTTTGTTCCTGAGCGTACTTAATGATCGTGGTATGAGGTTGGTGAGTGGTTGTTGGAGACTTGGCTTTTGGGTTGTTGTTGGCAGGTATTTTGTGGATTTTGGTATTTATTATGTGGGGGAGGTTCTTTGCTTGGTTGGTGGTATTATGAGGGGTGGTTGGTGAATAGTTACTGTAGGCATTGATGGGGGTATGGGTGTTGGTAGGGTGTATTTTGTGGTATAAGATGGATAGTTGCCTGGGAGTTGTTCCAGTTGTTTTGGGGATTGTTCTTGGGGTATGAGGACTCAATTTCTCCTCCTCTTGTGCTTTTCTCTTCCTTCATGACCTGTATTTCCTCGAGTTTCTTTCTTGCTTCTTCGAGTTCAACATGTTTATCCACATTCATTTTCGCTCCCTCTTCTGTGGTGTCACTCTCTTCTAATGCTTCGGTGGAAGTTTTCGAAGAGTTGCCGTCTAAGAGTGGTGGGTTCCTTGGTTTTTTTATGTTTCTCAGTGGAAACTGTCACTTTCTTTGCCGGAGACGCCCGTAGTTCCACTCCATACGGGAGTTTATCAACCGGAATCTCCATCACCTCTTTTGTTGCCTCAGCCAGGTCGCATTCCTTCCTCATATGGCCCAAGAGTCCACACAGGTAGCAGTACGAGGGAAGGCGCTCGTATTTGAAGGTTATGTAAACAGATCTGTTATTATTGAGCTCCAGATTTAATCCTTTCTTTAGTGGTTGTTGGTGGTCGATTCTGACCTTTACCCTTACGCTCCTCGAGACTCCTTTGACTGAGTCTTTGTCAATCTCTACTAGCCCTTCACATTCGTTAGCCAAAAGTCCGACCAATCTGGGTGTTCTGACTATTGGAGGGAGATCGTACATCCTTATCCAGAAGGGTGTATCTGTGAAAGCCACTGCTGATGGTTGTTCCCCTGCTCCCAGCTCTTTCAGGGCTACCACATTCTTATCGAAAAGCCATGGTTCCCGGTCAAGAACCTCGTCCATGTACGCTTTAGCCCGAAACTGGAATGAAAATAGGTTCGCTCCTATTTCCGTTGCTGTGAATCCTTGAGGTGGGTTCATAGCTTTCTTTATAGCCTCAAGAAATCCATAGACATTGAATGGCTTGTCTGTAACAACTTTTCCTATAAGGCATAAGGACGACCCTCCTTCTTCTTTTTCATTTTCGCCAAGCCTGAACCTTTTCACTCCACCGAGATCTGTCCTCTTCGTCTTCATCCCGATTGACATTTCGCAGCACCGAAACAGAGGGGACCTGCACACGCGATATAAAAACAAAGAAAAACATAAAATAACACAAGAAAACACAGATCTGAGATATACAACCCCTACCCGCCACGGGTAAAAGGGAACGCACCTAGAACAGCACCCACCAGCAAAAGTTTGGGCCCCTTGGGTACCCCACACTGAGGTTTTTTGGGCAGTGGGCTTGCAAGGAAAAAAAGGGACAAGAAAGGGGTTAGGTGGGGGAGAAGTGACAACTGGATGGGCTGGGTGTATATTCGCTTTACTCAAGATCAAAGTGTACCTAAGATTCCACTTCACACAAAAGGGATCCAGATTCAATGAGATTCCTTCAAGAATCGTCGTTGACTCTCATACGGGAGACAAAACCCTAAGCAAAGAGGGACTCTTGGCTTTATTTAATTCGCTACACGGTTTCACCCATATGTGATGTGTGTTGGGATATTCATCCAAGCCCCTAATCTGAATGTAATAAATAGCTTTAGTTTTGATGGCTAAAACTCAGATCAGTAGAGTACATGTTAGATTGTCTAGTCTTAAATAGAAGTAAGATTCCTAAGCTGTATTACTAAGCTTAGAAGTATTGAAAGTATTTGTAAATTATAGTCTAAGAGTCAGCAGTACAATGGCCAGCTGTATACTCGTCTGTACACTCCGCTGAAGAATATTAAAAAGAAGACAGAAGACTAGAAGACCCCAAGAGTTCATTAGTAGACTCAAATCTAAAGGTTGTTGTATACCTTGTAGATTAGGTCTGCTATATGATAATCTGCAATCGAAGCTCAGAAGACAACACAACAGATATGAACTCATCTATATCTTGTCAAGCAAGCCTTAAAGAGCATTCAAGACTAAGAAGCACTTAACATCTATGAATAAAACACCTTCACAGGTGTTAGTTCATTTATGAATAATTAAGTCAGAAGATAAAGGTGTACAAAACAGAAGACAAAGAGAATGTCGGATTAACATCTGAATTACTCTAACAGAAGACAAGATAGCTCTCAACTAGCAAGCTAATGTGGACCAATGAAACATCGACACGAAGCTATGAAGTTGACAGCCCAGTAGGTCGTACAAGAGATCTGCAGAAAAAGTACAGAGCATTTAATGCACCTTGCCTTTCTAAGGTAATGTCGTACCAGAAAATCTGCAAACACCATTCCTATGAAGATGGCGACCATACTTGGAAAGATTTGTTGCAACGGCTAGTTCTCACCAACGGCTAGTTTCTAAGCACAAATCTCTCTATAAATACAACACTTGTTCTTTGGAACAAGGTACCGGAAACTCCACACGCAAGAACTCTCTCTCACTGCATATTCATTAAGAAACGAACAAGTTTGAGAAATACACACAAGTATCGAGTTCTTTAGAGACTGCAAAGATTTCTATTCTTAGAGCTCTAAGTTTCCGATCCTAAGCCTGTTCAAAGATTCTTATCTTTAGAGCTTAGAATATTAGTTGGTTATACACACATCTCTTTGTAAAGGTTGTTTGTTACCTCACCAACAAACAGATCAGTTCCTTAGAAAGTAGCTGAGGTTCTTGATCCGAAAAGTCTTCTCTTAGGACTATAAAGCAGCAAGCCTAGTGAATTTCTCTATCTGATTAGAGAGAGTGTACGTAGGATATTGAGATCCGAACCACTATAAATCGTTGTGTTCTTTACTGTTTATTCTTTATCTTGCATTCATATTCATCACTGTTAATATTTGTTCATAATATAGTTTTTTAAGTTATTGTTTAAAAGGTTTTCATAAAAGTACCCACGAGTCTAAACACGTAGGGCCTACACATTTCCGCACTCATAACACTTGAGATAGCTTTCAAACGGACCAACTGAATTCAACAATTAGTAAGGCTGTTATCTTGAATTGCTAAAACACATACACTCTACAGATCAGAACATCTTGTTTTGCATATAGACGTACGAGTACATAACTCTTCTGAACGTCTAATCTGATCATTAAGGAACGAAAAAGTTTTCTATCACCTGACAGTCTATTCACCCCCTCTAGACTGTCACTATACTAGTTTTGGGACCAACAATGTGCCTTCATTGGAACTACTGGAATAGGTTATTTGGCCAATTTAATTGTATTTTGTATTTGAATAATTAGTTTAAATTATGTGTTCGTATTTGTAATTAAACAATTTTCTTAATTTTAATAGTATATAGTATGATTTTAACCAATTTTTATATTATGATTTGTTTGATATGTGTATTCTATGAAATTGATAAAAAAATCTAGTTATATATTTAAATTGGAAGAAAATAAAAAAATTCTAAACTATAATTTAATCAAATTAATTAGAATTTATAAATTGAGTTATATATATTTAAATTGAAAGAAATATAGAATTTACAAAGTAAAATAAATTACAATTACAATATTTATTGTTTGCATGGTGATAATTTTTTATAATTAGATTTATTATGATGGGATATAGTTTGGAATATATTGATAAAATTTTGATTATATACCAAAACTCTGAAAACCCCTTGATGATTTGTCTAAGTATGTGCATTTTGTCAAGTTAGAAAGCTTATATTTTATTTTTTGAATATATGAAGATCAAGTTTATTGGGAATTAGACTTGCTAATTCATGTATATATATATGGCTCCTAACACTCAATAGTCAATATACTATGAAAATCTAGTCTTTAAGATCTAGAAAAGCTCAAATGTGAGGGAGCTTATTTTCAGATAGAATCGAGTATTTTGAAGATCTAGTTAGAAGTATTTTTTAACTATGGAAATTCGATCTGAAAAGCTAAAAATTCTGAAGACTCAAAGGTTATGTTGTTAGAGAGTTTGTCCAAAATGCATGTGATGGAAACGAAGTTCAAAGTGTTGAAGATATAAATGTAATAAGGATTCAATGAAAGTTTCATATGAAGATGAAGTCTCAAAGGCTCTAAACTCTCCCATGTTCTGAGTAAAATAATTATAAATCCTGAATCGTCATGCCAGCTCACAATGCAACCTAGGACGCGATGCACCGTTATGAATGTCAGAGATATTTCAGTATGAAGGTCAATTAGTAGATGACACCTGGCACTGTACATAACAAACTCTGATTGTGAATGAAGTTTTCAGAAATGGACAATACTGCATGTATAAATCACATGCACACCCTTAAACTATTTAAAAGTTCAAATTTATGGATTGATTAAAGCAGAAGATGCTTAAAGAGATAAAAAATGGATAAAATTAATAAAAATGATTATGTTTTAAAAAAATAATAAAGGCATAAAGATAGAGGGAAAAAACTAAAAAAGAAAAGAAAAGAAAGAAAGCGATAAAAAAAAAAAAAGAAATAAAAATGGTGTGAAGAAAAAAAGTAGAAAGTGATTTAAAAAGCTATAAAGAAAGGAAGAAAGGAGAAAGAAAAAATTGTAAAAGACGAAAAGAGATTAAAAAAAAAGAAAAAAAGACTAAAATGATAGAGTTAAAAAAAGATAGAAATGAAAAAATGATAAAAGTAGAGCATAAAATATAGAAAGAGATTAAAAAAAAAAAAGAGGCAAAGTTAGATAAAATTAGCAAAAAGGCCCCATGAATTAAAAAAAAGGTAAAGCAAAAAAGATAAAAAGTGATAAAAAAAAAAGTAGAAAGAGACAAAAATTGTAGAAATATATATATATATATATAAACATAAAGGGGCTAAAGTACTTGGACCACGATGGTCGAGCCGCTCGAGCATTTTGGGAATGGGACGCTACAAGCCTATAGCTTTCGGGTCTTTTTTAATTTGTACTTTCTTTATGTCAAATTTGGACCTTCTTTATATTTTTCTAGGACAAACCTTTGTTTTCTTTTCTTGTAATATATAATGTCGTCTTACTTGCCTCATTTTCTTGAACTAGTGATAGGTTGACTTGTGGTCTACCATGAAGGTTGCATAATTCGACCTAATATATAAGAAACCTTTTTTTTTTATAGAGGAAACAAAATTCATTTTTTCAATCACTTTAATTTGAATAGTTTTTCATTAGGTTGCACTTATTCCATGGGGATTGCACATTCATATGTTCTTTCTTCTTAGAGATTCAATGGTTTTATTGAGGGCAATAATTGTCTTATTTTATTTTATAGTTTTTTTTTTTTATGTACTATTTATTCTCTTTGTGGTTTTGTAACTTATTTTTACCGAGAGGTTTCAATGAGGTTCGGGTTTTCCATTTCTTCAAGAGCTACTAATTTGTATGGTGGCTTTGTTGCTTTGTTCATTGTCCTAACTTTTTTCTCCCTTTCTAATGATAGCATTTCATTGAAAATAAATACTACAATACAAGAATAATTTTTATGAGATATGATATCTCATTGTAATTCAAAGATAAAATAGAACTATATATTACATTCTGTCATATATGTGAAACTGATACAATACTAAAAAAACTAGTTTCTAAACGAGTTCCTAGGAACATTTGAAGAAGAAGATATTGTCACTATTGCTTCAACGTCCCCAAATTCCTGTAGGCAGAAAGGAATGTTAATTAAAAATTACCAAATTTTGGAATAGATCAAATATTTTTAAAACATAATTTTTTTTAAAGAATCATTTATGTTGAGATATTATTTTTAGGAATACAAAATTTTGGAATATATTTTCATGTTTTCTACAATGTAAGGTTATAAAAATAGATGAGAGAAAAAAGAAAATGTACTTACAGGGACTTCTTGTGTTGCTTTTTTAGCACTTTTAAGGTCCTTCACATTACAAGAGTATAGGATAAAAGCTACCACCTCAACGAATGAGCGAAACTGTCTTACCCGATGAAAATAGAACTGTCAATAATGTGGAAAATATATAAGTGAAAGATTAGTAGAAAAAAAACACATGTGATTAATTTCAAAGTGTTATTAATATAAAAAAATTATTTATTTTAACAAGAATAATACTTTATCTCGCTTTCCTGTGTGCTTTCCCGTGTGTCGTTGCTTACTTTCCACACTCCATTCTCTAAGACGCTCTTCCAAGGGAATATCATACGTCTTGTGGAAGACGAGAATTGTAGGATCTTGCAACATTTTTACCACAACATGGTCACCTGGTATGAGATCACGAACCGTAATTTTCCACATATCGTCCTTCTTATCAACAAACACTTGAGATCGTTCAATAACACCTATTTTTTTCTGTGCACACATAAATAGCTACATTGAGAACATAATATATTTGTGTTTGAGAAATTGAGTTATAATGTACGTAATACACAATTTTTTTTGTAAGGTTATGATGCAATGTTAGACAAAAATAAAATTAGTTAATCTTACTCACTTACCCATGGAAGAATCTATTAATCTTATAAAACAAATTAATATATAGTATGATGCAATTTTTTTTTACATGAGTAGGTAAAATAGATTTGAGAAATATATAAATTATAATTTAATATTGTTTCAGGTACGATGACTAATTTTAATAATCTGTCTGTAATTTTCTCATGTGATGCACATTAGAATATTGACTATATTGCACTGCTTAAGACGAATTAACTGTAATAGAAAATAAAATTAAATTTAGTTTGTAAGCCTATCAATTGATCCTTATTTGTTTCGTTTTCTAATAATTTTTACAATTTATGAATTTTGTATACCTCGTGGATCTCCAAGAGGTAACGTTCTCCAACTTCTGGAAACTTGAAAAGTTTAAAGTAGAATTCTTCTTCCCTTCCCGTTATATTTTTCTTTCTGGATCTACTCATTCTTGATGAGGATGCCTGCAGGAAAAAAACAAAAAAAACTTGATCGAGCTCTAAATATTCAAGAAATTTTGAAAACATAAAATGACAAAAATCTTAGAGGTAATGTCACCTTGTCCTATGACCAATTCACAATCAAACAAAGAAATTGCAATCTTTCAGCAATAAAAAGGGAAAATATCCCTTAGAAATAGCAAGGGAAATTCATTTATTTTAATTTAAGTATATTTGGTGAGGGATTTCCCCTCCCTCAGCGAAAATGTCGGACATGTAGTAAATAAATAATAAAAAAAAATGTATTACATGGTTTCGAATTCTTTCAGAATTCAACCTTAGGCACAATATATATAAAACTATACAACATCTAAAAAAGATGTGGGCGAGTGTTTCTCACGCGGGCGATTTCACGTGATTTCGGTGCGATTTTCTCACATAGGGGCGATTACACCTTCCGTAGGTGCGAATTCCCATCTCCTACTTCTTCTGATTGTTCCCCTTCTTCCATTGGAAAATTAATCCTTCCAATCACGCGACTCAAGTAATCATTATCTGCATCCTCCTTTGATCCACTTAAATTAATTTGCTTTGGCGTATTAAATTGGTTGAAATTTTCTCGTCTCCCAAAACCGGCTACCAGTATGGGTTACTGTTGGGATATGAATCCTAGAACAAGTCCTAATTGATGATAAAAGATAAAGATGAAGTTTTGATAAGCCAAAAGTAGTTTGAATATTTTCTAAGTGTTGACTGATCTAGTCTAGTTAAGAGAAGTCATCTTGTACAGACCAGTAGAGTTCACATAAGACAAGTGTTGTTATATTCCGAAAGAAAAGTTTAAGTGTTCGAAAGACAAGTACATATTATAATTACTTTGTATATTTGTTAGGTTGTTTACTGAGCTATTCGAATTGTATAGAAGCTCATGTTTCGATTGTATTTGTTTATAATAATTGTATAGATTTTCTAAGTTGACTAAGCTGTGTTATAAAGCTTAAAGTAATGTAATAGTCTTGTTAGGATTAGAATAGTCTACTACTAAAGATTGCGTGTTGGTCCTGAAAGGAGTATATAACAAGTGTAGGGGGGGGGGGGAATACACTTGTATGCAAATTCTTTTCTAATTTGATCAAACCAGAACTCAGCAAGGTTGTCTTGGACAACTTTGCTGAAGATGATTAACTCTTCTAAGATAACCAAACTACTAAGTACTATTGAGTACTTAGTTGAATAACTATCTAGGGGAGTTATATGTGCGGAATAGTGGTTGACCCTTTTAGTTTAGACTCCTTTAGTTTCTGAAATCACTTAGTCAAACAATACAGTCCAGTTTCAGGGAACTTGTCCAAATAGGTTTTGCACAGACTTTGAATGTTTATCCTTTGAAAGATCAGTTTTGTGTGCAGTGTTGAATGTATGAGAGTACTTGTAAAGCAAATCAACACAAGAGTTTATAGTGGTTCAGAGACTCAAGCTCCTACATCCACTTTCCCTGATTTAACAGGATAATTCCTTCACTCTTGGAATTAACTTGTTTTATAGTGCCAAGGTGCACTTGATCAAGAACACCACTCCTTGGTGAATTGATCCCTAGGATGTCTAGAGTCCTAGTACCCTCTTCTCAACTCAGAACTGAACTGTTCTTCTCTCAACAGTCAGCTCCTACCACTTCTACTACTACAACCTTCTCACTTTCACTCTTGAAAAGGGTAAGGGTTGAAGTAAGGTTCCAACTAATGAGATATCCTTTACAATGAAGATCAGTGTATAAGGATAGGATATCTCTCTAAGCTTGTGTATGGATATACAATGTAGTACAGCTTAGATGAAGTGTTTGAAGACTAAGATAGTCTTTGAAAGCTATGAAAGTTCTATGAGCTTCAGAATTCTTGTGTAGTTGGATTTTGTTGAGGTACTTTCAAATGGTCTTCACACTTCTGTATTTATAGACAAATGAAGGATTTGCCCGTTGGAGAGGCAGCCTCAAATGTCCATAAATGTCTTCTTTCAGTTCTTCAACTTAGAAGACAGAATCTTGATAGTGACATGTCCTCATTTGGGAAATAAACGGCTGTTAATACTTTGTCTTCATTCTGCAGCACTTTACCCAATGTCTGACTTTCAGATTCTCTTGTTAGGACTTGGACATGGCTTCTGAAGGTTGTTCCATTGATAGGACAACAATCCTCATCATTTGGACAACTCTCCTTATCACTATCAGCAGTCTTGCTTATCAGCAAGATTGGCTTGCTCTTCTTTAGATGACTTGACTCATACCCTTTGCTTCACTTCAAAGTGATCTTAGCATATTGAATTGTAGTTCTTTAGGGTGAGATTGTCTCTAGTTCTTCAGCATAGTTGACCTCAGGCTTTCAGAGCACTTGATCTTGATTAATTGTGCTGAGACAACTCCTCTGGACAACTCTCCTGATCAGCATAGTTGGTCTTCCAAAAGACTTAGTGTTGTATCCAGAGTTTGAGCCTTGAGGGGACTTGTTCTTGATAGACTTCAAAGCACATGTTCCCCCTCAACTTGTGCATCTAATCAACTAAGAGCTGCCTAACATTTTAGCTCCTCATCTAGCCTTTATACTATATGTTCTAACATCTCTAAAACATACTAAACTTGACTTAGGCATGTCTCAGGGGGTTTTGGTATTAGATCAAAACATATCTCATTTTATTCCCAACATTGCGCGAGACCAGACCAGAAGAAGAAGAAGTCTACTATACAAGACATGTGCGCATAGAAGACAAGAAAAGTCAACAATACAAGAAGGATTAATAGTTAGTTATTCAAGCGCGTGTGAAGATAAAGGATTAAAGAGTTAGTTAGAAATAACTAATTAACAGAAACGCGTGGATGGATAAGGTGAAGAAGTTATGAAGTTAGTTTTCAAGAAAAGTTGGTTACAACTGACAAGATCTTGAATTCAGAAGTCTATAAATACCTTGGTGTATTCAACGATTGAAGACTACTGAAAGTCTACATACTGAAGTATTACTGAAGCATTCAAAACAAGTTACTCTCAGAGTTGAAATTCAGAAAGCAAGTCGGAAGACAAGTGAAGAAACCAGAAGACTGCTACTGAATAAGTTTTACGTTTTTGTTTACTGTTTTCAAGTTGCTAGATACTTGTAAATCTCTAGTAAGATCGAAGATATACTTGGTAGTATATTCGAGAAGATCTAAGTCTTGTTTCTTGGGACTTAAAATTACAAGAACACACTGTACTCGATTGGAAGAGTTAGTAGAAACATCACAACTGGGTTTGTGAGAGTGGACGTAGACAAGTTGTCGAACCACTATAAAATCGTTGTGTGTTGTTTACTTTACTGTTTTGTTTGATTGTTTGATTGCTTAATTGTTTACATACCGATCTGAACAAGACTAGTTGAGTATACATAAAACAGAGTTCTCGAATAAGAAGTTGAGTATAAACTTGAATTGGGCTCATTGATATATTCTGATTTCCGCATTGTACTTTGATATATCGAAAGAATTTTGAAAAGTCTATTCACCCCCCTCTAGACATTTTCACTAGCTTACTCGATATTAACTCAACTTTGGGGACCTACAAGTGGTATCAGAGCATTAGTTTACGAACTGCTGTTTCTTGATAACCGACTTAAGACTTAGGGTGAAGTCTTGGTCTGTGATTGTATTTGCTTACGTGTTCTTGATCAACATTCTGGTTATATCTGTTTCTTGTTCCCTGTTCTTGACTTATCTGCTTCTTGATCATAAAACTATTTAGCGCTGATTTACTTGAAAAATCATGTCTCTCGAGATAAGTGCTAACAAGTTACCCAAGTTCCAGGTTCAGGACTACGACTATTGGAAGCTGCGGATGGAAGCGGTTTTTAGCTCCACGCACGACCTAATGATCTCTGTTGTCACCGAGGGTCCGATCGTGACAATGGTCCCAAATACTGCCACCCTCGATAAAGACAAACCAATTGGTACTCTCGTCAAGAAACCCAGGTCAGATCTAACCTCAGAAGAAATGCGTCAAAATAATTTGGATAGTTTGGCGAAGAATTACATCTTACACACTCTTCCTAACGAGTATCTAGGAAAAGTGTTAAAATGTAAAACTGCCAAAGAGATGTGGGACAGATTAGCTATCATTTGTGAAGGGACTACCCTGATCAAAGAGAGCAAATTATCCACTGCTGTCCAAAGATTTGAATCATTTCGGATGAAAGCTGGTGAAACTATCGACCAGCTGGATACTCGTTTTACAAAGATTATGAATGACTTGGAAGTTCTTGGTAAATCATATACTGCTCGTGAGATCAATCTTAGGATTCTTAAAAGCCTTGATAGTCGATGGAAAATGGTAAAGATGCTTGTTAAGAATACACAAAATATAGATGCATGGACTGCAGAGACCATGTTTCAAACTCTAAAGGCTCATGAGTTTGATTTAGACGAAGATGAACCTGTAGTCAGTAGTGATAAAGAACATGCTGTATCTAAGAACGTTGCCTTTAAGTCTAGTTCGTCTAAATCCTCTAAGGTAGACAGGTCGAAGTCTAAGACTAGGTCTGCTTCTGTGAAAGACGAGTTAGACACTGATCTTAGTCTGAAGGATCAGGTGAGCCTCATGGTTAGAAAGTTTGATAGGCTGAATAAACGTTTCGGTAGATATAAGAAGTTCTATAGAGATCATAGAGCGTCCACTTCTAAGAACTCGTCTGAGACCAGACGAGACCGAAACTCGTCCGAAAGGAGAGACGAAGTCTCGAAAGGTAACAGACGTGATAGAGAGTCTGATGATAGGAAGATTACTCGTTCTGATAGACGTGATAAGCGTAGGGATAAATCTCCTATTAAAAAGGCTACTAATGATCTCTTGTGCTATAACTGTGAGAAACCAGGTCACTACATTTATGAATGTCCAGACCTGAGCACCGATGATCGAGAAGAACGCAAAGCACGAAGGGAAAGAAGATACAACCGTGGCAAGAAGGCAATGATGGCCAATGATGACTCTGATTCGGATTCAGACGAGTTGCCATCGTTCTCATCTAGCTACCCGTCTGATCCAGATCACGATGAAGCTTTCATAGTAGATGATGGCCTATGCTGCATGGCTAAAATCGACCAAGAGGTATCATATGCTACTTCTTTTCAATAATGTGATGATTCAGATACTGATGAAAGTGATACTGCCAGTAGTAAAGTAGGGAGCAGTCTTCATCACTCTACTAGTGCTATTGAAGACGACCTCCTACTTGCTAATCAGGCATTCATTGAAGTCAGTGACGAAAACATCGCCTTAAAACAAGAAATCATTGATCTTAAGGAAGCCCAGTCTAAAGTAGATCCTGATGTAACAGTCCTAAATGAACACTTGACTGAAGAGTTAAGACAACTCAAAGAAAAGTGTGCATTGACAGACAGGTTATATCAAGACCTACTTAAGACTCATGCAACTGAGAGAAATGAATTCAATTTTTTAAAAAGCAAGTGCAATAGGCTTGAAGAACGTAATAAGTTCTTAGAGACCGAGGTTGTCACATTAGATCTCAAACTTACTGACCTGGTTAACTCTTCTAAGATTAACCTTGAATTGTCAGATAGGTATAGAGATCCAGCTGACAAGACAGGCATATGTGCTGAGTCATCTAGCTCGTCTACTCGAGTCATTAAGAACCCTACTACTAATAACTCAAGACTTTTGCCAAATGATAAAGGAAAAGGACCAATGATATACGATATTGGAACTCCGTCTAAAGGTACTGTACCTAAACAGACTGGAGTTAACATTCCTACTACCAAGGGAGGTAAAAAGAATGTTAACAACAAGCCTGTTCCGTTTAGAACTAGTCAACAAAGGACCACTAATCGTGGACGACCTAATCAGGTCAGATACGAGGATTGGTATCCTGAGGAGACGAGTACTAGACAGGTACAGACTAGACGGCAAGAGCCTAGACCTCCTTTCATAAGGCAGTCACAGCTCTACTCGTCTAGGCCTAGACAGGTTGCTCCAAAATATCGTACACAAGCTGTCCTATATCCTCCACCTTTGTCATATGATATCATAAGTGAGGAAAGACCCAAACATGTCTATAAACCGTATGGACCTAATGCATACAAGCCCTATTCTGACTATCATAGACCAGCGCCTGCTCAAGTAGAGATTAAGTCAAAAGGCCATCTCAAACGAGTAGACCCGAACTCGAATGATAGGCCAGAAAAGGACAACAAGGTCTTATTTTGCAACAAATTTGGCAGGAAGCTTAAGAGATCGAACTTGTTCAAGACTCCAATGTATATTTGGATTCCTTTGAACTCGACTAACCCCCCGGGACCCCAATAAACTAGTGGGTACCTAAATTATTGAATATCTTCATTGCAGGGTCGACTTGACTTGTATAAGAAGGGTGGTTCAGTTGGAGAAACTTGGTACATAGACAGTGGGTGTTCTCACCACATGACTGGTACCAAGGCTCTTCTCTCTAACTACCATGAGCAAGAAGGACCAAAAGTTATCTTTGGAGATAGCTCTATGGCAATCACGAAAGGATTCGGATACATCATAAATGGAGACGTAGAGATTCATGATGTCTCATATGTAGAAGGTTTGAAGTATAATTTGTTATCTGTCTCTCAATTTTGTGACAGGGGTTATAAAGTCTACTTCAAAAGCACCAAATGCGAAATATGGGATAAAAGAACTCATACAATCCTTCTAGTTGGAGTAAGGCAAGGCAGCGTCTACACTGTGAATTGGAATAGTTGCCCTAGGGATGCTTGCCTTCTTACTAAAAGTCCTAAAGAAATCAGCTAGCTATGGCACAGACGCCTATGCCATATGAACTTTAAGATAATTAACAAGATCGCAAGAGACTACCTTGTTGAAGGTATCCCTAATGAAATCTATTACAAATCACAAGTGTGTGACTCATGCCAAAAAGGTAAACAGGTAAAGGTTTCATTTAAGTCAATTCCTACTCTCTCAACAAGTAGAGTCCTAGAACTACTACACATGGATCTTCATGGTCCTATAACTCCTCCAACATTGAATGGAAGAAGATACACACTTGTTGTTGTAGATGACTATTCTAAGTTCACTTGGGTAGTCTTCCTACACAAGAAGAGTGACACACAAACACTTCTACCTGATCTGTTGAAGAAGTTACAAGTTGAGAAGAACCAGTCTATTGTCAAGATTCGTAGTGACAAAGGAACTGAGTTCATTAATTGCTATATCAAAGACTTTTGTGCTAAATGTGGTATCCAGCACCTTACTAGTGCAGCTAGGACGCCTCAACAAAACGGTGTAGCAGAAAGAAGGAATCGAACTCTCAAGGAAGCCTGTAGAACCATGATAGCCGAGTTCAACACACCTCAAAAGTTTTGGGCTGAAGCTATCAATACTGCATGCCACTCTCATAACAGAAGCGCGATCAACAAAGCGTTAGGCAAGACACCTTATGAGGTTTGGAAAGGTAGAAAACCCAGAATTTCATATTTCCATATATTTGGTTGTAAGTGTTTCATCCATAACAATGGAAAGAGCAAGTTGAATGCTTTCGATGCTAAAGCAGACGAGGGGATATTCTTAGGATACTCCTCGACTAGCAAAGCATTTAGGGTATTCAACTACTCAACTCTTTGTGTGGAAGAAACACCACATGTGGTTTTTGATGAATCTCGACAGGACTCGTCTGCCAACAAGATCAGTGAAAAAGTGACTGATCTACCGATCGAATCTGATAGAGAATCAGAGGTATATGAATCCGTTCAATCCTACAATCCTTTCATGAAAGCTCTCGAGTCTGATGACAAAGAGAAGGTAAGTGCTCAAGGTAAGTCCACTAGACCAGTTGACATGCCTGCTCTAGCTGACTCGTCTACTCCTATTAAATCTGTTGATACAAATGATGTTGAAATGCATGATGTTGTACATAATGTAGATGATGATAGTATTCCTGGTAAAGCTAGAAAAACAAGGAAATCTGCGCATGATACTGAAAATATCATTGGTGACTCTACTATTGGTGTGAAGACTAGACGACAACTCTTTGAGTCGCAAGAACAGCCTAGTCCAACTATGTTTTGCTGGTGTTGTTTCCTCTCTTCTATTGAGCCTACCACTGTCAAAGAGGCATTGGCTGATAGTAATTGGATCATCACTATGCAAGACGAGTTGAACCAGTTTGTTCGAAACGACGTCTGGGAACTTGTCGATAGGCCTAAACATCATAATGTAGTTGGCACTCGATGGATTTTCAAAAATAAGAAAGATGAGAATGATGTAGTCGTTAGGAATAAGGCTAGACTAGTTGCCCAAGGCTATTCACAAGCTGAAGGCATAGACTATGATGAAACTTATGCTCCTGTTGCTAGACTAGAAGCCATTCGATTGTTCCTTGCATATGCTGCTTATATGAAATTTACCGTATATCAAATGGATGTCAAAAGTGCATTTCTTAACGGTATTCTTGCGGAAGAAGTGTATATTGAACAACCCCCAGGTTTCGAAGTCAAAGGCGACCAGGTGTACAGATTGAAGAAAGCCTTATACGGACTAAAGCAAGCTCCAAAAGCATAGTATGATACTCTCTCTCTCTTTCTATTAGAAAATGGTTTTACTAAGGGCAAGGTCGATAGAACCCTGTTCAGAAGACAAGAAGGGAAAGACATTTTACTCGTCCAAATTTACGTAGATGACATCCTTTTTGGTTCATCTAACAAAAAGCTGAGTGAAAGTTTCTCAACACTCATGCAAAGTAAATTTGAGATGTCCATGATGGGTGAAATGAATTACTTTCTTGGTCTTCAAGTAAAACAGACCCCTGAAGGGATTTTCATAAATCAAGCAAAGTATACTAGAAATCTTCTAGACAAGTATGGTATTAAGACATGCAAGTCTACTGGCGTACCTATGCTACCTACATACAGGATGGATCCAGATGAACATGGTAAATGTGCTGATCAAACTTATTATCGTGGTCTTATTGGTTCATTACTGTACTTAAATGCTAGTAGACCTGATATTGTATTCTCTGTTGGCGTTTGTGCTCGTTTTCAAGCTAATCCAAAAGAGAGTCATATGGAAACCACTAAACAGATATTGAAATATTTGAAAGGAACCATCAATCGTGGTATATGGTATCCTTCAAATGATGATTTATCTCTAAGTGGCTACTCAGATTCTGACTTTGTTGGTTGTAGAATAGATAGGAAATCTACATCTGGTTCTTGTCAATTCTTAGGCATAAAACTCATTTCATGGTTTTCGAAAAAGCAAACTAGCGTGGCTACCTCTACTACCGAAGCCGAGTATATGGCTGCTGGTAGTTGCTGTAGTCAACTACTTTGGCTCATGCAACAGCTTAGAGATTACAACATATATGAATCAAATGTTCCTATTTTCTGTGATAGTAATAGTGACATTGCCATTACACAAAATCCTGTTTTGCACACACGTTGTAAGCATGTTGATGTGAAGCATCATTTCATACGTGATCATGTAGAAAAGAAGGATATTCGCATGGAAAAGATTCATACTGATTTTCAAAGAGCTGATATTTTCACAAAACCATTAGCTGAGGCTCGTTTTCGTGAGTTATGCATTAGTCTAGGGCTAATTGATCTAGACCCTACTTGCCTATAGCTGTGTACTAACAAGATAGGTACATCAAAGAAACAAGGAGACAAGATCACATCACCAGAACAGAGCACTCGTCTACTTGCTCAACATACAGGTATACAAGGCTAGACAAGATGACCAAACAAACCGATGAGGAAGCTGGTAAAGCTGAGGGTAATACTAAGGGAATAAACATTTAAGGGGGAATCTTTGATTTCTTAAATATCCTTATGTTGACTCTTCAATTTGTTAACAATCATCTTGTTCGAAACCTTGACCATTGCTTTAGATTGTTATTCATCTAAATTATTCTACTCTACTTGTACCTACGATCATACGTTGCATAAGGCAAGATAGGTACATGAAGTCGTTTGACGTTCAGAATAGACAAGCACAGTCGAAAGGGGAACTCGTCTTGTGCGCTTAAGCCTACTCGTCTTATGCGCCTAAGTCTACTCGTCTGTTCTGGATAGACTCGAACATACAAGATAAGTGTTCTTATGATCTTCATACTCTTAGTGTTTAAATCAGTTCGAATTAAGGACATTATTGTAATTTGATGATGTGAAAATTGAAAATCTAGAATTGGATTTATACACTCCCATTTAATGAGGTGTATACACCCAGTTCGCACCATACTCTACTAAACTAGGTCAGATGAGTACACCCTTCTGTCCTAACCAATAGAAGAGGCGGATTTCAAAATTTACAATATCAAATCACGTAATATTCTCAATTCCGTAACCGAATTTCAAAAGCCCCAACCGTTAGATCAAAGCATTCAATCTTGGCCATTGATTTTCAAAATCAGTCTTAACAAAACCCCAAACAGTTCCACTCTTCTCTCCTACGTTTTCACTACTCTCCTACTCAAGCAATCGATTTCCTTGCTAATTTCAAACCATTTGCTCTTAATCAAGCTATCTATTATGTCAATTGTTTCCCTATTCGATGTTAGAACTAACATGCAGGCTAAGTTCGACCTAGGCAAGTATGCATCAGAAGGGAAGGTGCATGTGGAAGCATCTGTGTTTTTCAAGGGGAATCACACAGATGACAACAAGGAGGTGTTGATGAAGTGCTGCCGTTGTGGGTTGAGACCCTACTTGGAGGCCTTTCCGAAGATTGTGCTAGAAGAAGAGGTGTTGGAGTTTTATGCCAACGCAACCAGAAGAGGCGACTCCATCAAATCGTTTGTTGGTGGAAGTCGAGTAGAGCTTAATCGAGATATTATGTTCGAAACATTGAAGTTGCCCATTGGCTCTATCGATGTGGAAAACTATGCTATTGGCCAGGAGCTGAGGTATCTAAGCACTTTCTGTGGTAAGAAACTTAGGTTGAACCGTGATGGAAAGATACCGGCAGTGAAGAAGAAGGAGTTGCTTGACAAGTACAAGACTCTACTTGACATAGCAAGCAAAATGTTGCTATGTGTTACTGGCTCGTATGACTCGGTCACTCTACAAAAGGCGAGAGTGATGGCCGCAATCTATGACGGCATCACTGAAGGCAATTGGTACAAATTGTTTGCAGATCGCCTTATGTACTTCGAAAGGAATGTAAGAGTCGACACCGATTCAACTAATTGGGTGGTGTCTGCTGCTGTTGGATTCGGAAACAAGCTGAGTATTCTTCTACCCATCTTGTTGCCGAACAAGATAAATTGGAGCAAGGGGAAGCCGTTCCATGCGTTGAAATTCTATCTGAAGAAGGAGGCCTTGGCAAAGCAAGCTGCTGCCAGGACTGCTGCTCCAAGACAAGTCCAAATCAATCCTCTAGATGCGATGTTTGAGGCCGCCTCGTCTAGTTCTGACGAAGACGAGTCGGATGGTGAAAAGTCAGAAGAAGTTGAAGAGGCTGGAACTAGTGGAAGGCTAGTTGATTATGTGCCAGAAGAGGCTATGTTTGAGGCTGCCGGTGACTCGGAGGAGACTCAATCCGATGAGGAGTCTGAGAAAGAAGAAGAGGCAAGTGCTGATGCTCCTGAATTATATCGCCTTATGGTAGTCGAGTCGAGTCCCTCGCCAGACAAGACGACTGCTGAACAGGTTGGTTCCTCTTCTAGATCTGTTCCAATTCCTCTCTCTCTCCCCCCAGTTAAAACCAAGGCAATATCACTTCGATCTCGTGCCAGACCTGCACCCAAATCCTCACAAGTGTTGGCAGTGAAACCACTGAGGACCAACATAACCCAAGATACTACTATATTTGATACAACTGATACTCCTACAGTTGTCGAACCTAACCTAGCCACATCACAGCCCCTAGAAACCACAGTGTTGGTCCCTGAACGAGTAGTGAATGGGATTAAAGTCTAGAGGGGAGGGGTGAATAGACTTTAAAACTTTTTCAAAAGAGTTGGGAACCTCTTCTGATTGCTATGTCAACTAGACAACAAGTCTGCTGGTCCAGATGACTATAGTGATCTGACTGAAGAGATTATATGCGGAATTATGGTAGGCCTTGTTTAGACTCGTTCTTTTAGTTCTTATGAAAGTGTTAACTTGTTTTACTTAATGAAAATGCTCAGCTGATGCTGGTTTGAAAGTTATGGCCTTGTTTTGAAGACAGTTGAAAATACAGTATGCACTATATAAAGATAAATGAAATGACAGAAATATAAAGTGCAGTAAGTAAATAACACCAGGTTTATAGTGGTTCGGATATACGTTCCTACGTCCACTCTCACATCTCAACGTGATGTTTAATCCCTATATAGTCCCAAGGATAGGACTTTGAGATTTGAGCCGTCCTAACAGCTACGGTCTCCACAAGTGATTGTAAGCACTTGCACTTTGAGGGGTTCAAAAACTTTAACCTTTCGGTGAGGGTTTGGGGTTTTTGAAGGATATCCAACTAATGGTTCAAGCTTATAAATTGCTTAACCACTATGCCTAAAATAATGAATATACAATATGAACAGGTTTCAGGTTCTTATGGGTTGGATAGAAATCACTTAAGAGCTACAAATATTCTAATGGTTTCTGGCTCTTGGAGAATTCTTAGAACAGTATGGCTTTTTGCTTGATTGCTTGCTTAGCTTGTTGAATTCTCTCGTTGTGACTTCTTTTTTGTGATTTCTCATCCTCTTGTATTTATAATGGTGATTGCTTGCAACTAACCGTTGGAGTTGACTAGCCGTTGGGGCAATCTTTCCATGTTGGCTTGATTCCTTGATTCCAGCCGCTTCATTGCTTCAATCCTGGGATCATGTCAATCTTCTAAATAAGGTAGGTCTTCATTTAAATTGCAAGATGACTTTGGAATCAGCCGAGTCCTGGAAGAGCACATAGTCTTCTGATCTGTACTACTAGTCTTCTGACTACTCTTCTGGCCTTAGGTCTTCTGTCTTCTGATATCAGTCGAGTAACACTCCTCTGATCTGACAATTCTTTGTGCTGCTTTAGGCCATCTTCAATCTTGGACTCCATCAGATAAGTAGGTATACAAGCACCTTAACTTATCTGGTCTTCAAGGATCTCCTAGTCTTCATGTCTTCTACTCTTCTCATCTTGAGGATAGGCATGTAAGCCAGGGCTGTGCTGATTAGCTGATATCAATACAGTTGATCACACAAGACTAGTCTAAGCTGTTCTATACAAGTCAGCTGATCCTATTACATTTATAAACTCTAAGTGTTTTGGCCATCAAAACTATCCTAACATCAAGTGGGGCTTAGGGTGAATTTATATCCCAACAATTTCCCCCTTTTTGATGAAGCCAAAACTATACTTGATAAGTGCTCTTAATGAAATAAGATAAGAGTTTATAACATTTTAAACTGAAGTATCTGATGAAGACAATGAGAGTTTATCTTGTAAGCAAAAAGAACTAGAACTTGAATATATATAGGGCTTTTACAGATTACAAGTAATAGTTTCTTTAAACTTCTAAAGTAGTCTTCATCAGGTCTTCTGTTCTTCAAATGCGGTAGGCAAGGTACAGACGAACTCGAACATCTTCCATGTGTTGCACGTCTGTAACATTCTCCTCTTCATAAATTTTATACAAAATCCTTTTGATTTCAATCATGTTGGCTCTTCCTGAGTCCAGAATGGGTGCATCCCATTTGGGTTCTTCAGGTGTTAGGATTCTGCAGTTGTCAAGTCCTTTGGCTGTCTTGACAATTTCTTCCCAGAACTCTGGATCTTCAATGTTCATGAACTGGGAGAATTGAAGAAATTCTTCTTCATAAGAAGGGAGAGGGCCAAATTTCCTTACTATGTGGTGTTGAATTTGCCACTTCTTCTTCAGGGGATACCATCTTGGTAGCTCATCTTGAAGGGCTAAATAATCCACATAATTGCTATCAAACACCAGGACACTGTCTTCTTTTGCTTTGTCCTTGAGTGTTTTCCTGAGTTTGGCAATTTTCCTTTCAAATTTGGCTTTGACAGCCTTCGCATCATTCAGCTTCTTTTGCTTAAGCTCTTGAGCTTCAAGCAACTTTCTTTTCTTCAACTCTAGAGCCTCTTTCTCTTCTGCAGTAGGCTCTGCTGGAGTTGACTTCTTGCTGGACTGAGCTGACTGAGCTTGCTCATCTGCCTTCCTTTTCCTTGTCATCCTCTTCTCAGGAACTTGTTCTACAGGAGCAGTGATCTGTAGAGTCTTGGCAGGAGCTTGAGTGTCTTCTTGAGCAATTTCTTTGCCTTTGCCTTGCCTGCTCTTGATTTTGCTTTTTAAACCACCTAAGGTTTCATTCAACTCATCTTGAGATACTACCATTACAGCTTGCTGTGTAGTAGACTTCTCAAGAGCCCTTATCAACATATCTTCCCCCTTTTTGGCTTCAGCAAGTGCAGCCGCAAAAGGCTTCATGGCATTCATGATTTCCACTTTCAGAGTCTGCTTCAGTGCCATGGCATTAACCTTGCTGACAACAGTTATGTGGGAGATACTGTGCTCCATGACATGAGCAAGTGAATTGGTAGAGGAGGCAGCTTCGAGATTTTCTGTAAGTGCTTCCAATTTGGCTGCTGTCTCCTTCAGCTGAGTCTGCAGTTTCTCATTCTCCTCTGCAGCTGCCTTAAGAAGGGCTTGACCTTCAGTGGCTCTTGCTTCAGCTTCTTTAATTTTAGACTCATAGGCTGACTCCAATTGGGAGATTTCATCAGCAAACATTTTGGAGACATCACCTGCCCTTTTCTGAATGGTGCTTAAGTATTCACCTATCTGATGGTGAAGAGACTCTCCAAACTTGTCTTCAATGTCAATAATTTGGTCATGAAGACGAGTCTTCTGCTCCTTGACAGCTTTCGCAACATATCTTCCAAGATGTAGGCCTAAACCATTCTCAAAGTGCAAGTCTATTGCAGCTTTGACATGGGAACAGATGTCTGCTGTACGATCAACAGATTGGGTGGAGGTGGAGGCAGTACCTTGGGGATTGGGATGAACTATCAATGCTTTGCCTCTTTCTTCAGCTGAAAGATAGTCTTCATTAAGGAATGAGGTAGTGGCCTTGACCAGATGGGTCATGATCTTTTCTCCTTTATCAATGAAGTGAGTCAGGTTATCTTTAGGCATGAAGTGAGCTGGTATTCTGACTACTTCTCTTTCAATTTCTACCCTGTCAGCTGGTGCAGCTGAGTCTTCAGCAGGGACTGTTGCAATTGAGTCTTCTGCTAAGGCTGGTGCAACTGAGTCATCCACCATTGCTTTTTCAGCTGTCTGCTCATCTGATGAACCTTCTGGAACAGAGATATCATCAGTGTGGATTCCTAGAATCCTGTTGCAAACTGCAGTCAGTGCCTCGTCTGATAGCAGCTGAGCAAAAGATCGAACTTGAGCAACTTCCTTTTGCTCCATTTCCCAATCGAGGAAATTTTCTTTTCCTCCCATTCCTTCCATGACCTCAAGAAGGTCATCCACATCATCTCTTCTGAGCTCAATCCAAGTACATATCCTAAGTACTTGTTCAAATTGGATTGATTGCTCATCAACACCAGGAGTAGTAGATTTGAGCAGATTGGCTATCTTCATCCTCATTATCTTCTCCTTTGTGCACATAGGATAGTGCACCATTCTGTACTGAGGTTGAGAGGGGCCAGCTTGATCCAGGCCTGCTGGTGCCAAGTCTTCTGGGGCAGATGGGACAGTGAGGGTAGGAGATTGGGTAGCTGGGGCATTTTCCTCTGCTGTGTGAGTATCAGCAGGGATTTGGGAAGTGATATCTTCAGTGGGGTGTTCATCAGCAGGGTTTTGAGTCTGCTGGTCTGGTTCTGTTTCCACTTCCAGATCAATAGATGGTTGGGCTTGATGATCTTGGACATCTGCTGTTTGAACATCAGCAGGGGTAGGCAATTGTGGTTCAAGGGTTGATTGAGGCTGGGCTTGTTCCTCTGCTGTGTGAGTATCAGCAGGGATTTGGATATCAGTGTTTGAAGGTTCAGATGGGTTGGAATCATCAGAAGGGTTAAAGGATGTAATAGGGGCTATGCTCATGGGAGTAGGGAGCCTGGATTTCTTTGTTTTCTTGGTGAAAGAAGAATTGTTCTTCTTTCTCTTCTGACCCTTTGACAACTTGGAAGGTGTGAAAGTAAGAGAGGGGTTAGAGGTACCTGCATTTTTCAAAGGAGAGGCAGTGGGAGTGGCATCTGAATCAGATGGGGAGATGAGCCCTGATCTGATTAGAAATCTTCTTTGTGCTAAGGTCTGATTGTCATCATCATCATCATCCTCAACAACCTTCTTTTGAGCCTCTTCTTTGGATGTCTCCTCTTCTTGTTCTGCAGCAGAGTAATGAGCAGACTCTTCTGCTTCTTCAACAACATCTTTGGAGGATGCTTCAGCCAACAGCTTCCTCCTCTCTTCTTTCAACCTTGCTGCCTCAGCAAGAGCTTCCTTTCTCAAATAATACTTGGAGATGTGGAAGGTCTTGCGAGGTCCCATCTTGTACTTCTTTGGGAGAATATCTGGAAGGATGATGCTCAGCTTGTTGACAAAGCTGACTGTAGCTGTTACCTTCCATTCTCTTGACTGCAAGTCCAAAGTGACTTTCTTTGCCTCAAGAGCAATTCTATCCAAAAATAGTCCTTGCCAGTCTCCATCAATCTGATCCCAGATTGCAGCCATAACCCGAACCTTCAAAGTAGTAACAGCATCATGACTGAATGTGTTACCAAGCAACATCTTGCCTGCAATATCCATCAAGGTTTGAAACTTAGGTTCAAGTTGGGATTTCTTGAGTCCAGAGGCATCAATAGCCTTGATTCTTCCATCAGTAAATATCTCCATGTACTCCTTTTCTCTACCCATAATGTAGGTGGAGATATTTATATTCCCCCTTGACAAGCCAAACAATTCCTGAAGGATTTCCCTTGTTACCTTAACCTTATGTCCACCCATGACACTTTCAACGTAAGATCCCTTCATCACAGCGTTCGAGTAGAAGGACAACACATCTTGCTCATAGACGTTTGTTGGTGCTGCTTCCAGAAAATCACGGAGGTTGAGGTTGATGTAGCGAAGAAGGATTTCCTTGTTTTCTGCTGTATGTTTGCCCTTGAAAAACAGAGCATTCTCTGTGAAAATCTTCCCTTCCTTAGACCATTTGGTTGCATCTAGGGTACCAGTGCTCTTGGTCTTCTCGTCGTAAATTTCAATGATTGCCATAGTAGAGTTTGAGTGTTAGGTTTGGAATGCTTAAGAAAATTTTCAAGACGAGAGAGATTGAGAGCAATTTGAGATTTATGAGCGAAAGGGTTTGAGGAATGGTTTAAGGGTTGTATATATACTCCAGCAATTCTTGAGGTGTGATCGATCCAACGGTCAGATTTGGTCTTAATGTGGAGTAGAACCCAAGATTTTCCTTCTTTGATTTCGCCTCGTTTCCTTTAATTTTGCTGGCTGAATTTGCCATGTGGCAATTGTTGATTTGCTGGCAATATGGTAATCAAGTACTAATGACATCATTACCAAAAATAGCCGTTGAGACTAATTTTGTGGCAAGAATTGATCATCAAAGGCCGTTTTCTATAAGTGAATTGCATTCCTTATATAGGCCAATTTCTTTAATTACATTCAGGAAAAATCTAGAATGAATTACATGATCAAAGCTAGTCATTATACTCTAAATTGAAGTGATCTGATCAGCAGAGTGAAGTCTTCTGATTTCTTGAAAAGTCTGCTGATTTTTCTTGAAAGTCTTCTGGTCAGCTGAGTTGGTCTTCTGATCAGCTGAGTAGAGGATAGGGGTTTACTGTGATGATCCAACCTGGATGATGGATCTTCCAGCTTTATTGTGAGTGATGATCCAACCTGGTTTGATGGATCTTCCAGCTCTATCTCTGAACCATGTAGGACCATCAAATCAATATGATGATCAGCCTGGATGATATCCCACTGGTTCAGATTGCCCTCACCATCTGATGTTCCTCATCATTAGATGGGTTGTAGCATCTAATGTGTCCTTGTTGAATTTCTTCGCTTCCTTGAAGGGGAAGGAAGATTGGAAGAGGCTTCAATGGAGTGTGAAGAGAGAGCCATGGACTGGGTCTTCTTGATATGTTTTGACCTTGTAGCCTTTGATAACAAGCTCTCCATGTAGAACTTCCCCCTGGAGAAGAAGCTCTGCTTGTTTGCTACTTTGTCCTCTGCATCTCTCCTTCCTCTAGTTTTCAACAAGAACGTCTCTCCTTCCTTTAGTTTTCATAGGCATACTTATGTTGGATAAACCAAGTATGCTGATCTGCATCATCTTCATCTTCATCTTCAGGACAAATCTTCATCTCCTTCACCCAAGACCTTGGTTGAGGGATGATCTCCATTCCATCTCTTCTTTCGAATATCTCCATACCTGAAACAAGAATAATAGTTAGTGATTTGTGTTCTTAGGTGTTCTCATAACTTCCTTCTTTTATAGGGGTAGAAATGAGGTAGTGGAGTGAAAGATGACAAAACTATAGAGTTGATAGGTCTGAATTTCTGAAAAGTTACTTCTTAAGATCAACAATGAGATTCTTGATCTAAGGGTTCACATTTAAAGAGATTCAGACTCTATCTTATGGAATGCATAATTTATAAATTTTGAGCAAGAGTTATTTGGAATCCGTACAGTGCATGCATACTGTTGAGTCGGTGAGGATGGTGTATTAATCCAACCAAGTATAATCTCAATAGTATACTGTATGTATGTATATAAATAAACTATTTTATGAAGAATAGTTTATTAATATAAATAGATATACATTGCTTAGAGTAAAGACGTCAAATAACTTTGTTCAAGTCTGCTGGATATATATATATATATATAATATGCAGTGCAGATTTTAGAGTATTTCATCAAGGATTCTTAAGGTATCATTGATTCCCCCTTGATTAGATGACTCTAAGTTTTCCCTCAGCTTTATTTGTCTTCATCGGGAAAGAACTTACCTGAAGATGAGGGTGTCTATTCACCTCATCTGATCCTCCTAGTCTGCTGCAATTGTATCAGCTGAGGTCTTCAGCTGATCTTTGCTCTTCATATGCTTGGATCCAGGAGTCCTAAGCTGTAGCATAGGGTCTTGAATCGTTCTTCAGCTAGGGGCTTAGTCAAGATGTCTGCTCTTTGGATATCTGTGTGAATTTTCTCCATCTTGATGTCCTTCTTTTCAAGGTGGTCTCTTATGAAGTGGTGTCGAATGTCGACATGCTTGCACCTTGTGTGGAGGACTGGATTTTGAGTGATGGCAATGGCACTGCTGCTATCACAATAGATAGGGCCTTCTCTTGCCTCTACATTGTAATCCTTGAGTTGTTGAACTAGCCAGAGCAGCTGACTGCAACAACTTCCAGCTGCCATATATTCTGCTTCAGTGGTGGAGGTTGCAACTGAAGTTTGCTTCTTAGAGAACCATGAAATCAACTTGTTGCCTAGGAATTGACAGGTTCCAGATGTGGATTTCCTATCAATTCTACATCCTCCATAGTCTGAGTCAGAATAACCACTCAATTCTAGATTGTCATCAGCAGGGTACCATAGTCCTAAGTTGACTGATCATTTTAGGTACTTGAGAATCTTCCTTGCTGCTTCTAGATGACTTTGCTTTGGGTTTGCTTGAAACCTAGCACATACTCCTACAGCAAATGTTATGTCTGGTCTGCTAGCTGTAAGGTATAGTAGAGATCCAATCAGTGCTCTATATTCAGCTTGATCAACTGCCTTTCCAAACTCATCTGGTTCCATTTTAAAAGATGTCATCATTGGGATCCTTGCAGTCTTGCTTTGTAGAGCTTTGAATCTTTCTAATAGGCTTTTGGTATACTTGGACTGGTTGATGAAGATCCCTTCTGGACTCTGCTTGACTTGAAGTCCTAGGAAGTAATTCATCTCACCCATCATGCTCATTTTAAACTTTCCTTGCATAAGTTCAGAGAACTTTTTGCACATCTCTTGATTGGGTGATCCAAATATAATATCATCTACATATATTTGCACCATTAGAATGTCTTCTCCTTCTTGTATAAGAGTTAATGAATTCAGTGCCTTTGTCACTTCTAATTTTCACAATTGGTTCTCCTTTCTCTACTTGGATCCTCTTCAATAGTTCATGAAGCTTCTGCTGAGTCTCACTCTTCTTGTATAAGAAGATAACCCAAGTAAACTTGGAGTAGTCATCTACAACAATGAGAGTGTACTTTCTCCCTGTTAATGTGGTTGGTGTGATTGGTCCAAAGAGATCCATGTGAAGCAATTCAAGAACTCTGCTGGTTGATGTTGTCTTCTTGGTCTTGAAGGAGACCTTTGTTTGCTTTCCTTGTTGACATGCATCACATACCTGATATTTACAGTAGAGTTCATTAGGCAGACCATCAACTAAGGATTCCCTTGCTAACTTGTTCATAGTCTTAAAGTTCAGATGACTAAGGCGTTTGTGCCATAGCCAGCTGACATCTTTAGGGCTTTTTACAAGCAGACATGTATCCTTAGGACAGCTGTTCCAATTTGCAAGATACATACTTCCCTTTCTAGATCCTATTAGAAGGTTTTGTTTTGTTCTTTTATAACTTATGAGACACTCATCTTTAGAGAATTTTACTGAGTAACTAGTGTCACAAAAATGTGAAACAGATAGTAAATTAAATTTTAAACCCTCTACCTATGATACATCATGTACCTCAATGTCACCATTTTTAAGGGTGCCATATCCTTTTGTGTTACCGTGCGCGTTATCACCAAAGAAGACTTTTGGACCTTTCTTCTCTATGTAGTTGGTCAGCAGGGCTTTGGTTCCTGTCATGTGAGTTGAGCATCCACTATCTATGTACCATGTTTCTCCTGCTAGACCTCCTCTTCTGTATAGGTCCCTCCTTTCCTGCAAGAAAGGTTAAGTCTTAGGTACCCATTTTGTCTTGGGTCCTTGGGTGTTAGTACTACCCTTGGGAACCCACATATACATTGGTCGTTTGAACAACCTTGAGCACTTGAGTTGTTTCCCTCGGGCATCACAGAACCAAATCTTACCAGTTAGCACCTTGGACTGATCTGATTTGTTATTTGTGTCAGCTAAGTAATAGTCAAATGGTTTCCCTTTATAGGACTGTACATACATGATCTTTTGACTAGTTACATTCGGCCTGGGTGCATTAGCTGGACGATGCACATGATTATATGGACCATACTCCTCTGTTCTCACAATATCATAAGAGATAGGGGGTGCGAAGAGAACAAATTTGTTTGAAGAAGATTTCTTCTTCTTGGCTGGAGCAGCATACAGCTGAGACTGTCTCAAACGAGATGGTCTAGGCTGTTTGTTGTTTCTCTGTACAGGCTTGGGGTTAACTTGTCTTTTACCCTTTTTGGTGTTGGGGTAGTTAGCCTTAGCTGGTACAGATGCCTTTTGGTTCATATTAGGTTCATTGTGTTTAGAACACTCACCCTTTTCATGTGTCTGAGTAGTGCACTTGTTAGGTGTACTACCCCCAGCTGGAGAGGATGTAGATGGATTAAGTTCATAGCCAAAACCCATCTTGTTGCCATTTGATCTATAATATTCAGAGATACTTTCAATAGTAGTAGAAGCTTTATTGAACTCTGATATCTTCTGATTTAGGCATTCCTTCTCCTTTTCTAAGAGCTTGTGTGCTTGGAAGAGATCATCGAACTTGGATTGTAGTGAATGAAATTCCTTAGTTTCCAAAGCTTGAGTTTCTAACATCCCCTCATACAATTGAGTTATTGTGGTATTTTCTTCCTTAAGAAGTTCCACTTCTTTGGTCAATCTTTCATTCATTGTGACCAACTCAGGGGTGTTATCAAACTTAGTCTTTTACAACTTAGCAATTTCTTTCCTTAGATCCTTGTTCTCCTCTTCCACCTCTATAAAAGCTCTAGTGGCAATATCCAGATCACCTTTTACCTTTCTTAAAGATTGATAATAGGTGTCTTCTGATTCGCCTTCAGATGAGTTTATCTCATCTGTTTGTGAAAAAATAGGTGAATGGAAAGTAGTAGTATAGGAATTTACCTCATTTTCACCTATGGCCATCATAGCTAGATCATCTGAATCATCTGAGAAGATTTGACAGTCTGGTGATGTAGGGAGTTCATCACTATGATATTCAGATTCTTCAGTCACCATAGCTTTCTTGTCTGAATTTCTTCTTGGCCTTCTTTCTTCTTTGTCATCCAAGTCCAGCTCAGGGCATTCATAGACATAATGTCCTGGTTTGCCACAATTGAAGCATGATCCAGATCTCTGATTTGAGTTGCCTTTCCTTGGAGGAGTGGCATCTTTTCTTCTGGATCCTCGGCTGTTAGATGACTCCATATCCTTTCTAGGATGTCTTTCTAGTGTTCTTTCTCTGGAACCTCTGGAGGGTGAACTGGCTCTTCTATCCTTGTAGTTTCTATAGAATTTTCTATATTTGCTGTTGAGAGTGTTCATCCTTTCGAATCTCTTGATCATGAGAGCCATTTGCTCTTTCAGACTCATGTCTGATCCTTCAAAGTCTTCTGTTTTCAGTGAGGTCTTGCCAGATGAGGTACTTGCAGCTTTTGTATTGGCTGCCTTGAAGGCTACAGTTTTGGAGGTTGGTGGGGCTGTAGTTGGCTCATCACTTCCTGAGTTTTCTTCTCTGTCAAGGTCATATTCATGAGCTTTTAGGTTCTGAAATAGAGTTTGAGTAGAACACTTCTTGATATCTTGAGTATCTTTGATGATGGTCTTCTTGAGTTTCCATCTCTTGGGTAAAGAGTCCAAGATTTTCAAGTTCTTCTCTCTATTTGTGTACTTCTTGCCTAGAGACTCAATCTCATTTATGATCTTTGTACATCTATTGTCCAGCTGATCAATAGTTTCTTCTGGCTGCATCTTGAGGTGCTCAAACTTCTTGACTGTTGTTGACAATTTTCTTTCCTTGATCAGCTCAGTTCCTTCACAGAGGAGTGCCAATGCCTCCCACATTTCTTTGGCTGACTCACAGTGGATTACCTTTGCAATGTACTCATTTGGAAGAGTTTGCATTATGTAATCTTGAGCAATGCTATCAAGATTTGATTGCTTCATCTCTTCTGGTGTGAGATCCTTCATGGGCTTGGGAGCAAGTTCTCCAACTGGAATTTCTGGATCACCATTTGCAGTGTTGACTGTCATGATGGTGATTGGGCCTTCTGTGATTACATACCACATCTTGTAGTGGACTGATGTGAGATTCTTCCTCATCCTGATCTTCCAGTAATCATAATCCTCAACTGAAAACTTAGGCAACTTTCGCATATTAGCACTCATGCTGTATGAGTTTTCAAAAACAAGTTTTTCAAAAAGAATAAATCTGTTCAAGAGGTCTACAAAAAGACTCCCTCAAGTCTTCTGATAATCTAGAGACAGTAGTCCGTTAGAACCACTGCTCTGATACCACTTGTTGGTCCCTGAACGAGTAGTGAATGGGATTAAAGTCTAGAGGGGAGGGGTGAATAGACTTTAAAACTTTTTCAAAAGAGTTGGGAACCTCTTCTGATTGCTATGTCAACTGGACTACAAGTCTGCTGGTCCAGATGACTATAGTGATCTGACTGAAGAGATTATATGCGGAATTATGGTAGGCCTTGTTTAGACTCGTTCTTTTAGTTTTTATGAAAGTGTTAACTTGTTTTACTTAATGAAAATGCTCAGCTGATGCTGGTTTGAAAGTTATGGCCTTGTTTTGAAGACAGTTGAAAATACAGTATGCACTATATAAAGATAAATGAAATGACAGAAATATAAAGTGCAGTAAGTAAATAACACCAGGTTTATAGTGGTTCGGATATACGTTCCTACGTCCACTCTCACGTCTCAACGTGATGTTTAATCCCTTTAATTTCCCAAAAATTACAAGGGTCTTGTCCTTTATAGTCCCAAGGATAGGACTTTGAGATCTGAGCCGTCCTAACAGCTACGGTCTCCACAAGTGATTGTAAGCACTTGCACTTTGAGGGGTTCAAAAACTTTAACCTTTCGGAGAGGGTTTGGGGTTTTTGAAGGATATCCAACTAATGGTTCAAGCTTATAAATTGCTTAACCACTATGCCTAAAACAATGAATATACAATATGAACAGGTTTCAGGTTCTTATGGGTTGGATAGAAATCACTTAAGAGCTACAAATATTCTAATGGTTTCTGGCTCTGGGAGAATTCTTAGAACAGTATGGCTTTTTGCTTGATTGCTTGCTTAGCTTGTTGAATTCTCTCGTTGTGACTTCTTTTTTGTGATTTCTCATCCTCTTGTATTTATAATGGTGATTGCTTGCAACTAGCCGTTGGAGTTGACTAGCCGTTGGGGCAATCTTTCCATGTTGGCTTGATTCCTTGATTCCAGCCGCTTCATTGCTTCAATCCTGGGATCATGTCAATCTTCTAAATAAGGTAGGTCTTCATTTAAATTTCAAGATGACTTTGGAATCAGCCGAGTCCTGGAAGAGCACATAGTCTTCTGATCTGTACTACTAGTCTTCTGACTACTCTTCTGGCCTTAGGTCTTCTGTCTTCTGATATCAGTCGAGTAACACTCCTCTGATCTGATAATTCTTTGTGCTGCTTTAGGCCATCTTCAATCTTGGACTCCATCAGATAAGTAGGTATACAAGCACCTTAACTTATTTGGTCTTCAAGGATCTCCTAGTCTTCATGTCTTCTACTCTTCTCATCTTGAGGATAGGCATGTAAGCCAGGGCTGTGCTGATCAGCTGATATCAATACAGTTGATCACACAAGACTAGTCTAAGCTGTTCTATACAAGTCAGCTGATCCTATTACATTTATAAACTCTAAGTGTTTTGGCCATCAAAACTATCCTAACATCAAGTGGGGCTTAGGGTGAATTTATATCCCAACACACAGTCCATATTCCCTCTACCTCAATAGAATATGTTGAACCCATCGACCCATCTATTTCAGACAAGACTCCAGTTGCCACTGCAACAACTGAGACAGGGACCCCACCTGCTCAGACCCCGTCTGAACATAGATTCGAATCCTTGGTATATTATCCGATGAGCCTAAGGGAGAAGAGTATTCGCTCGAAGGTTTCAAACGGTTTGAAGAAACAACTCTCGTCTATTGAGATAGACACTTCCACAGAGCAGTATGAAAAGCTTCTAAGGATATGCACATGGGTTGCATTGAAGAAGGCCCCGACTGAGGATCTGTTTGAAGTCATCCTAGGAATGGACGGAATCTCCAATTTTTAGGATTGGGAGATGGAACAGAAGGAGAACAGTGGAGTTCAAGATCATTCTGAGTTGTTCCCTGCTCATGCCCTAACTGCTTTGGTAAAGAGGATGCTAAACATATCTGATGATATTCTGTCTTCAGAGATCAAGTTTGATGTTGGAGTTCAAACTGATCTTATGGAAGAAGAGTTAAAGCCTGAATTTATTGATGCTGCAATCCAGACTTCAGAACCTCTATTGGAGTTAGAGAACGTCCCTGAAAATCCTGAAGAGTCTGCTGAAAGTGTTGATGCAGAAGTCGACTTATTCGAACTTGGTGAAGAAGATGATGAGTTTGTTGAAGCCATCTTGTTTGATGAAGATGAACTTATTGAAAAAGTTCAAGAAGATGTTGTTGCTGAAGCTCAGTCGTCTACTCAAACATTTCCTGAAGGCTATCTAGAAGAGCTGAAGACGGACTTGAAGATTGTTGTCCAGTCTGCTTTAGATGAGTTCTTAAACTCAAAGCTGAAGGATGTGCTAGTTGAACAGAATCAGTCACTTGTTGACAGCTCAAGAGAGTTAATAGTTGGTGAGGTCAACAAGATGGACTCGTCTTTTCGAGAAGAGATGTATGCTCAGATAGATGAGTTCTTGAAAAGACAGATTGTTTTTTCCGAAAAGAGATCAATAACTTTTGCTAGATCTTTAGCTGAAGAGCCGAGTAAAATGGAGAGACTCTACAGAGTAAAGATAGAAATTGCTGATGAGCAGAGAAGAGAAGCACAAGATCAGTTGGTGCGTTCTCGAACTATTCTAAATGAGCTAACTGAGCAGAACAGACTTCTTCGACGGACAGCTACATTCTTTAAAGATGAACTTGTATCCAGTTCAAGGAAGTTGGAGTTGGCTACTGATCGTCTTGACAAGCTGAGCCACGACAAGACGCATCAGAAACAGATAGAGCTAGCTGCGAAAGCAATGAAAGAAGCTGTTAAGGAAGAGATGACTCGCTTTACTTCTCTTTTCACTCTCAAGGCAAATGATGAAGCCAAAAAGGGAGAAGAGACGAGTAGAGTCGAAGTTTCAAAATCAAAGTCTAGTGCTGAACCAGAAGTGAAAGAAGCTGCGATAGCTATGCAAGATCTTAAGAGGCCTAAGAGAGGCAAGTTGGTGAAGAAAACAGATCTTGAGAAGGCTAGAGCTGAAGAGCAGAAGAGATTGGAGAAAGGCAAGAGTGTTGTGTCTCCTGTAGCAGAGGTTCAGACAAGACAAGTTAAGAGGAAGTTAGCTATTGAAGAACCTGAAGAACAAACTACAATCATCAAGAAGCAAAAGAAAGATCATGATGCTGCTGATGAATCTCTCTATGCAAGCCAAAAGAAAGTTGGTAAGCATATTCGAAGGCTGTAGAAGATAAAGGCAAATCCAGACCAAATTGAAGACGCTTACATTGACAACTTTATTGACAAAGAACATCGAGAAGATTGGTTCAAGGTCAAGTTGCAATGGGAGTTAGATCATTGGATTATCAGAAAATTTGGAGATGCTGATAGTTCAGATGAGTTATATTCTGTGTTTGACAAGATCATGGAAGGTCAGAACAGAATGCTCTGGAATCTAATCATGAGAATATCGGCTGCCGTGAACTACAATATTTTGGTGCCGATCTACCCAAGATGAAAGACTCCTATGCTTAGCTCTGGAAAAAGAGTTGATTTCAACTATATCAAGAAGTATGAAGAAGAGCTGCTAGACAAGGAGAAGATCGATGATGAAGAGCATATCAGAGTTATCCACAGAAGACTCCTCGATGCGTTTTGTGTTCCAAATCTTAAAGGAGGTAACATAACTGATTAGTTTTTGTTAGTTTATTTGCTCTGATATTTGATTGTTAGTTTTTTTTTATTTTTGCTAAGCATGTGTAATATCTACTGTTCTTATTTTGAATGAATGAAAACATAAGTACTATTTGATGTTAAAGACAAGATAACTACTTAACTAGTCTACTATTGAGAAAAGATTCAAGTAGTTTTGGCTTCATCAAAAAGGGGGAAATTGTTGAGATATGAATCCTAGAACAAGTCCTAATTGATGATAAAAGATAAAGATGAAGTTTTGATAAGCCAAAAGTAGTTTGAATATTTTCTAAGTGTTGACTGATCTAGTCTAGTTAAGAGAAGTCATCTTGTACAGACCAGTAGAGTTCACATAAGACAATTGTTGTTATATTCCGAAAGAAAAGTTTAAGTGTTCGAAAGACAAGTACATATTATAAGTACTTTGTATATTTGTTAGGTTGTTTACTGAGCTATTCGAATTGTATAGAAGCTCATGTTTCGATTGTATTCGTTTATAATAATTGTATAGATTTTCTAAGTTGACTAAGCTGTGTTATAAAGCTTAAAGTAATGTAATAGTCTTGTTAGGATTAGAATAGTCTACTACTAAAGATTGCGCGAGACCAGACCAGAAGAAGAAGAAGTCTACTATACAAGACAGGTGCGCATAGAAGACAAGAAAAGTCAACAATACAAGAAGGATTAATAGTTAGTTATTCAAGCGCGTGTGAAGATAAAGGATTAAAGAGTTAGTTAGAAATAACTAATTAACAGAAACGCGTGGATGGATAAGGTGAAGAAGTTATGAAGTTAGTTTTCAAGAAAAGTTGGTTACAACTAACAAGATCTTGAATTTAGAAGTCTATAAATACCTTGGTGTATTCAACGATTGAAGACTACTGAAAGTCTACATACTGAAGTATTACTGAAGCATTCAAAACAAGTTACTCTCAGAGTTGAAATTCAGAAAGCAAGTCGGAAGACAAGTGAAGAAACCAGAAGACTGCTACTGAATAAGTTTTACGTTTTTGTTTACTGTTTTCAAGTTGCTAGATACTTGTAAATCTCTAGTAAGATCGAAGATATACTTGGTAGTATATTCGAGAAGATCTAAGTCTTGTTTCTTGGGACTTAAAATTACAAGAACACACTGTACTCGATTGGAAGAGTTAGTAGAAACATCACAACTGGGTTTGTGAGAGTGGACGTAGACAAGTTGTCGAACCACTATAAAATCGTTGTGTGTTGTTTACTTTACTGTTTTGTTTGATTGTTTGATTGCTTAACTGTTTACATACCGATCTGAACAAGACTAGTTGAGTATACATAAAACAGAGTTCTCGAATAAGAAGTTGAGTATAAACTTGAATTGGGCTCATTGATATATTCTGATTTCCGCATTGTACTTTGATATATCGAAAGAATTTTGAAAAGTCTATTCACCCCCCTTTAGACATTTTCACTAGCTTACTCGATATTAACTCAACTTTGGGGACCTACAGTTACTCTGCAAATCGTCTACAGCCGTCTCTCCACGCAATCCAAGGAAACGCTTCGTGTTCGCTTGGACATTTCTGCCCTAATTTCATGATTGCACTTTGGCCTGCAGAAAGGCTCCTTCTCCTATTGGCCATTCGAACGGTGAGCTTCACTATATCTTGGGTATCTCTCTTTAAGATTTTCACACATCCCCCCCTCTTCCCTTTCCCACTCCTTATCCTTCATTTCACTTCCATGGCGGATGACCTCAGAAGCCCTTTCCGAAAAGTCTCCCTTTCCGATACTGAAGATAACCCTCTTCTGGTGGAAGATAATGAGCTAATCCTTCCACGTTTTGCCCTTCTGGGTAGGTTCACAATCCGAAAACCTATCAGCATAAAAGAGCTGATTGTTACCATGAGGAAAATATGGAGGCTGGAAAGTAATGTTAATGCGGTGCACCTCGGAGATGGCTACTTTCTCTTTGATTTTGAAGTTGAATTTGACTGGAGTAAGGCATTCCACCGTTAACCTTGAATCGTGAACGGTCCGATGCTCATCCTCTCCAAGGTTCGGGGGGACGAACAATCTAGAGACCTAACTATCAACATGATTCTGATGTGGATCCAAGTACATAGGCTACCTCTCTACTCCATGACAAGACAAATCGCCTACAAGCTTGGAGCTGGGTTTGGAGATGTTATCGAGCTGGACTGCCACAATGGTGAAACTGCTTGGGGTCGTTGCCTCCGGATTCGAATATTGATGGATCTACACAGGCCCCTTCACCGCTCTACTCACATTACGATCAGGAATGAAACAATCACTCTGCCACTCTGTTATGAAAAACTAGGTGAATACTGCTACTTCTGTGGGCTCCTCACTCATACTGAAAAAGAGTGCCCTGACAAATACTATGAAAATGGTCATGCCCATCCTAATATCACTCGATTTCCAACATGGCTGAGAGCTGATGGACAGCGTGGTGTGGACCCAAAACTCTACGAATTTCTTAAGAGAGAAAACAACAAACATACTGTTGGTCCTTGGTGGAGTATGACATAAGTGTTTAGGGGGGGGGGGGGAATGCACTTGTGTATGCAAATTCTTTCTTTTTCAACAAACTGGTCTTATCAGGCAGGTTGTCTTACAGCAAGCCTGAGTGTGAACTTTGATAGATACTTGTCCTACTGATTACTATTGAGTGATCAGTTAGCTAAATATCTAAAAGAGTTGTTAAGTGCGGAATATGGTTAGCATTTTGACTTAAAGAGATACTCCAAGTTGATTTCTGAAAAACACAGTTATCAGGGACTTTGTCCTAAACAGTTTTTCTTAACTTACTGAGTTTTGCTCTTTGAAATATGTTTGAATGGAAGTGAATAATAAAGACAGTAAGTAAATGGCACACAATTTATAGTGGTTCAGAGACTCAAGCTCCTACATCTACTTTCCCTGATTGAACAGGATAATTCCTTCACAATGGAATTAGCTTGTTTTATAGTGCCAAGGTGCACTGATCAACAACACTCTCTTAGTGCTTTGATCCCTAGGATAATCTGAGTCCTAGTGCTCAATCTCTCTGAGTTAAGACTGTGTTTCACAATGACAGTCCTTAACTCCTCACTTCTACAACAAACACTCTCTTCACTAAATGAGATAAGGGTTTGAGGTTTGGTTCCAACTAGTAGAGATATCCTTTACAATAAGAACAGTGTAAAGGCTTAGGATATCTCAATGCTAAGCTTTGGATGTTTACAAAGATTGGCTTAGCTAAATGAAGTGATTCAGGAAACTTGGGATTCTGAAGAACAGCTTAGGTTTCCTTTGAAAGCTTGATGATAGTTTGATAGCTTGTAGTTGGATAGTGAATCCCTTTGATCACTTCTGTATTTATAGGCAAATTTGAACAACTGACCGTTGGAGAGATAGCAATTCAAACTTGTCTATTTGCAGCACCATTGAAACGGCTATGAAGCTTGGCATCCTTTTATCCACTGTGTAAAAGGGCTCTTCAATGGTTGCTTGAATGAATGTGTTGACTTCTGAAAAATGCGGCTGAGATGACTTGTGTCAGATTCCAAATATGCACATTTCCCAAGGTTGATTTGTTGCAAACTCTACACTCAACCAATGGTCAGATGGGACAAGCTCCCTGAACATTCCTGCTGCAATTTAGAATGTTCCAACATTCATTCAATACTTCCTCTCTTTAATGCTTTAAGTCTTCAATGCTTGGTTCAGGCATGATTGGCAATAAATGCTTCATTGAATGTGTCTTCTGTGAGCTTTGGCATTCAATGCTCTTGATCATTTGTACTTCAACTGTTCTGATCATTGCATTTATGACTATTGCCTTAATACTCTTGATCTCTTCAGCTCAGTTGTCCACTTGGTCAGCTTGTCCTGAAAGTTCAGCAACTTTGGCCTAGAGGCTAAACACTTATCAAGCTGCCTAACATTCCAGCTTTGGACAACTACCCTGAACTCTAAAATCTCACAACATTCCTGAGATTTTTAACTTAAGCATTCTTCTTACTCAAGTTTTCTGAGACAACTTGCCTGAACTAGACTTGAGCATATCTCAACTAATCTGAACATCATCAATCAGGGGTTTTGGTATCTAAATCAAAATCATTTTATTCCCAACAATTTCCCCCTTTTTGATGATGCCAAAACCTATTACAAAGGGAACTTGACTTATAATATACTTTACCTTCAGGGTCAGTGATCTGGTCAACTTTCTTGAAAGAAACTGTTAGCACAATAAATCAAGTATATATGTTATGTCAGATTAATTGAGATAATGAGTTGTTATCTCTTGATAGAAAATCAGTGGTCGTTTTATATATCATAGAGCATTACAAATCAGAAAAACAAAGGACTACAGAACTGATATAGCAGAATAACAACAATCATAAAAATCATAAAAACAGATAGGGAAGAAATGAACTTATCCATCAGAGAGTTCCATCATCTTGAGGAGCAATGCCATATTGAGCCCACACCCTTTTCTTCAACTCCCAAACATCCTTGTTGGATCCTCTAGGGCCAATCTTCATCTTTTCCATCCTCATGATATTGATGAACTCTTCCAGAATCTTTCCCTCATCAATTAAGTTCCCATTGAACTTAGGGGGCATGTACAGAATAGGACCAGGGGCCTTGAATTCAACTCTTGCCATCTCAGCTGCTGCAAACAGCTTTTGGTAGAGGTCCCTATGGTTCTCAAACATAAACTGCACAAAGACTTCATCCACACTCTCTTCAAGCCACTTCCCAATGACATAAAAGTCATATACAAAACTTCTCTTGGCCTCCTCCCATGCATCATTCAGTGAGATTGGAACCCACTTGTCATGGTGAGGGTACTGAGTGTCCCATCTTTGCAGCATTTGTGGTTTGAGTCTTCTGTAAGAAGCCCTCCTTCTTGGAGCTATGAAGTTTGCCCTCCTCTCATCTCTTGCCTTGTTGGCCTCAACCAACTGATCCATTCTCTCTTTAGCTCTTTGAAGAGCTAGCTTCTCCTGTGTCTCTGGATCCTTTCCAAATCCTTCTTCAAAAAGCTTAGAAGGATCATCAGCAAGTTTGGGCACACCAACTTCAGGCTCTCTGTCCTGTACTTCTTCTTCAACATCTTCTTCTTCAATAACAGGCAGCTTGGCTGCTTTCTTCAACCTTTTAGATTGCCTTACTGGAGTTGTTTCTTCAGACTGGAATTCTGATGGAAGTGTCAGGCTAGTTGAGAATTCATTGAAGGCTTGCAATTCCTTCCTCTTTCTTTCAGATGCTCTTGTCACCTTCCCCCTTACTTCAACAACCTTCTCCTTAGGGTCAAGTCCTGCAGACTCACCACCAGGCCTCTGAAGCTTTCTTGCCTGACTCTCCATTGCTGACATCATAGACTCTTTAACAGCAATTTGAATCTGCTCTTCCTCAGTCATGTTTTCAATATTCATTGGGCCTTTGCCTTTCCCAATGTCTTCTACTGCCTCCTCCTCAATCTCAAGGACCTTCTCCTTTCCCTTTGATTCACCAATCACCAGGGTTCCCTTTGCCCTTGCTCTCTCTCTTTCCCCCTTTTTGGCATTATCAAAACATTGGGGCTTCAACTCACTCATAGAGACAGAGAGATGTGAGTGGGCTTGAGTGAGGGACTTCAACTCCTGCAGCAAATAAACATTCTCATCATGAATGTTTTGCATCTTGTCATCTGCCATGCTTAAGAATGTGTGAACAGGCTTCATCTTCTAAGTAACAATGGCATCCAATGTGGCTTTCAGTGATTGATCAAGTTTGGCCTGAAGTTGATCAGTGAGGTTTGCCACAACTTGATCAGACACTTTGGCCATAAGTTCAACAGTGAACTTCTCTGCAGCTTCTTTCACCATTGCAGCTTTCAATTCTTCAGCCTTCTTCCTCTGAGCTGCTGTCCTTTGCCTTAATGCATCCTTGATTGTCCTCCTTAGAGCTCTCACATTGTCCTTGTAGAGATTCTTGAGGCCCAGCTGCTCTTTCTTCACAGATTTTGTGAATTTCACCATCTCATCCTTTGCCTTTTTTACTTCTGTTGAAACTGTTTGCAGTCCAGTTTCAACTCCACAAATTCTTGCATCTAATGTGGGCAGGATCACCTCTTCTGAGCCAGTTAGCCTCATCTCCACAGAGGCTAAAGTTTTGCCTTGGCCATCTAGAGTATCCACTGTTGCAGCATGTGCCTTCCCAACTTCCCTGACCAGTGTATCCAACTTTTCTGATTGCTCTTCAATGATGGATGCAGTCTGAGTAGCAATCTGAAAACCAGCCTCAGTGGTGTTGGCTTGTTCAAAGTACATCTTATTCAATGTGGACACATTTGCTGAAACTGCTTCAAGGTCAATGTCAGCATCAACTGGTATATTTGTAAGAGAAGCATCTGCAAAAATTTGCTCAATGGTAACAGCTACAGAATCTGCAAAACTAAGAGTGTTAGTAACATCTCCCTCAACACCCTCATTCTTTTTATCTCCCATAAGGCCTGATACATCAGCACCTTCTCTCTCATTTTCAACTAATTTCTTTTCTTCTTCATTCAAAATAGATGGACTCACATTCACTGGAGAATCAGGCCTCCTTTCACCAAGGGATTCATCAAGTTCAGATTTGACTTGAAGAATAGCCTGACTCTCATATTGAGCAGAATTGAGGCCAGGAGGGTTGGGATTGGTGTTATCATCATCATCATCATTATCATCATCAGATGTGCTATCAGGATGCTTGATTCCTTGTGCAATTCTTTCTCTCTCAGCAAGCACCTTCTCATGAACAATGGTGCAGAACAAGGCCTCAATGGTCAACGCACTAAACTTCTTTACATTTGCAAAGTGTAAAAGCCTGTTCTCTTCAACCTGCCACCAACTAGCTCCTTTATCCTGAATAGCCTGAGCTATTTCCACCATAGTTCTATCCTTGATCTCAACAAGTGCTCTGAGATCATAGAACTGTTGTTGCAGCCTAGGATAAGCCTTCAATCCAGGATACAACTCATCCACATTAGCCTTGGCAATCTGCCTCAGCATCCCCTCATAAGTGTATTCTTCACCACTTTCATCTCCAGAAGAGTTGGTTTGGGATTCAGGAGGGTTGGATTGGGATTCAGGTAGGCTTGGCTGGAATTCAGGTAGGTTGGGTTCAGAAGGATTGGGTTCAGAAGAGCTTAAGATAAGTTGGGATTCAGGTGCTTTTGAGAGCAATGTGCCTGAAGAGGTAATTGGAATGGCTGGAATGGGTGGGAGAACAACTTGATCACCTTCTTGAAGAACAGTTTCAAGAAGTTTGGTGTAGGAGAGTAATCTGGGATCAAGTGGGGAGAAAGGCCTATCCTCAAGATTGACTAAATCAGCCAGCACATCAATACCTGATCTGTCAGGGGCACCTTCAGGGGAGTAAACTTTCTTTGCAATAATTGGGGCATCTTCAGGAGTCTTGCACTCCTCTTCTTCATGCCTTGGAGATATTCTTCTAGACTGAATATCAGGAGAGTTGGCTTCAGGGCTGTTGGGTTTAGACTTGGAATTAGACTTACTTGCCTGTCTAATTTCCTTGAAAAATTCCTTCTTTTTCCTCTCCTCTTCCATCAACTTCTGCTTCTCAGAAGTTTTGATAATTCTCCTCCTTCTTTCAGACCTTGTGGGCTTGTCAAGGTCCCTATAATCTGTTACAGTCTCAGGCTGTAAGGGGACAACCTCTCTGAATTCTTCACCCTCTTCAGGGGGGTTGACTCCTTCATCAGCAGCCTTCTCAATCTCCTCAGAAGTGGCTCCTCCACTTCTTGACTGGCTTTCTGGAGAAGATTCACTCAGAATCTTCTTCATCCTCTTCATCTTTGGCTGTGCTTTTGGTGGTTGAGCTTTTATTTTTCTGGGGGAGGCTCTGGTTGCTGGTACAACAACAACTGGTTTCTTTGAAGCTGCATCTTGCTTCCTCTTTTCTGTCTTGGAAGACAGCTTCCTGAACATCACCTTTTGAGCTGGAAAAGGCTTTGGCTTGGCTTGGAGATGGGTATAGTGAGCAAATCTTTCCAAGAGCAAGCTAGCTTTTGTGCTAAACTGGAGTCTCCCATCAACCACCACCTTGTGGTGCTTCACCTCCTTAAACTTGAACTTTTCATTCATCATCTTGTCCAGAATGAAACTTTTCCAGTCAAACTTGACTCTCTTTTCAGCAGAGCCAATCACAGCAGCAATCACCCTCAGTTTTGGCATACTGATTTGTTCAACACTTCCAGAATGGCTCAACAAGCTCTTCACAACACAGTCAAACAAATGCCTATAAACTGGCTTTAAGGTGTTCTTGTTTTGAGCACTTACAAGTTTCTTGGGTACTATCATCCATGGATAGTAGAACTCCTGATCATCTCCTTCTTTGTAAATTTCTGGATTTTGGCCTTCTGATGGTAGCCCAAAGCTAGCATCCAGATCCTCAGCAGTGAAGATGATGGTGTGTTGGCTTTCTTCATCTTCATCTTCCTCAGCATATGTCAGCTTGGTGCACACATCACCCTTTTTGCCCTTCCATCTGAGATGGGTAAAGAACTCTGCCATGAAAGGATTCAGGCAGGAATCAGGCTTTGTGCCAAGAAATTTCTCTAGCCCTGCCTCCCTTAGCCATTGGAGGACTTGATGAACTTCTGTGTCAGGGCTATCAAAGGCTACCAATTTTTCAAACCAAAGAGAATTTGAGGTTGCTAAGATAGGAGAAATCAATATCCAAGGAGGAATCATTGAAATCTACAAGTTCTTCTCTCTTGATTTTGGGAGCCATGGATAATATGAGAATTGGGTAGGTTTTTGGAGAAGAGTTGCAGGTTTTGAGAGGTTTTGAAAAAACTTGAGAGTTTGGAATTATGAGTGCGTAAGGATGGAAGTAAAAATTTAGGAGTTTATATATGTGGGGAGTTTATTAACCGTTGGTTAATAGATAATAACAATGTGTATTAATAAAAACCAATTGGATAAAGTGGGGTAGTGGGCTTTAGGCGGTTTGAGGGAGTTTTAATGCAAATCAATGGTCTTGATGATGGCTCAAGAATTCATGAAATCTTAATTAAGATTTTGCATTAAATGTTGATTTGCCTTTTTGGTGGCAAAAATCTTTATAGCACACGCCATCCTAAAATGGCCTACTCTTAGACCAAGAAATCTTTTAAATGTCTAATCAATGCTAAAAATAGCAATGATTATCCAATTAACTCGGACAAACATCCTGAGATGTGTTTTGATTTCTGTGAAGGTCAAATTGCCTGATCAATATGCCTGAGTGGGTCCCAAAGTTGCTGAGTGGGTCCCACTAGGACAGATCCCCTGACCAACATTGTTGAACACCATAGGGACAACTTTGCTGAGTTTCCCTGTTTGGCAGACTGCTTCAGTGAGGTTGGTCAACCTTGCTGAAATTCATCTTAATGAACTTCCCCCTTGACATGAGCTTTCTTTCCTCATTTCTCCATCTTCCCTGGATCAAGTAAGCCCAATTCAGCTGACAATTCCAAGAACCTTGCTTCAGCTAGAGGCTTAGTCAAGATATCAGCTTTTTGCTTATCAGTGTGGATTTTGACAAGCTTGATATCTTTCTTCTCCACATGATCCCTTATGAAGTGATGCTTGATATCCACATGCTTGCATCTGGTGTGGAGCACTGGATTCTGTGAGATGGCAATTGCACTATTGTTGTCACAGAATATTGGCACTTCATTTGAGATGACTTTGTAGTCTCTAAGTTGCTGCCTGAGCCAAAGTATCTGAGCACAGCAACTTCCAACTGCTACATATTCTGCTTCAGTTGTTGAAGTTGCAACTGTATTTTGCTTCTTGGAGAACCATGGGATAAGCTTGCTGCCCAAGAATTGACATGTTCCTGAGGTGGATTTTCTGTCAATTCTACATCCTCCATAGTCTGCATCTGAATATCCAGTGAGCTCAATGTTGTCATCAGCTGGATACCATAATCCAAGATTCTCAGATCCTTTGAGATATCTTAGGATTCTCTTGGCAGCATCAAGGTGGCTCTTCTTTGGATTGGCTTGAAATCTTGCACACACTCCAACTGCAAATGTGATATCAGGCCTGCTTGCAGTGAGATATAGCAAGGATCCTATGATTCCCCTGTAGTTAGTGGAGTTTGTTGATTCTCCACTTTCATCAGGATCCATTTTCCAGTTAGTATTCATAGGAATTCTGACTGGCTTGCTTGTTGCACATCCAAATTTCTTGATCATGTCCCTTGTATACTTGGCCTGATTGATGAATATTCCCTTCTTTGATTGAGTGACTTGAAGTCCTAAGAAGAAATTCATCAATCCCATCATGGACATCTCAAATTTGCTCTGCATGAGTTTGGAGAACTTCTCACACAGCTTCTCATTTGGAGATCCAAATATAATGTCATCCACATAGATTTGGACTAACAAGATATCATCTCCTTCACAGATTCTGAACAAGGTTCTGTCAACAGTGCCTTTGACAAAACCATGATCTAGAAGAAACTGTGATAAGGTCTCATACCAAGCTCTTGGAGCTTGCTTTAAGCCATAGAGAGCTTTCTTCAATCTGTACACCTTGTCTCCTTCTTCAAAGCCTGGGGGCTGTTCAACATATACTTCTTCTTTGAGCACCCCATTGAGAAAAGCACTCTTCACATCCATTTGATACACCTTGAACCTCATGTGAGTTGCATATGCTAAGAAGAGTCTGATTGCCTCAAGTCTGGCCACTGGAGCAAAGGTCTCATCATAATCAATCCCTTCAGATTGACAATATCCCTTGGCCACCAGTCTTGCTTTCTTCCTCACAATGATGTCATTTTCATTTTTCTTATTTTTGAACACCCATTTGGTTCCAATGACATCTTGATGAGTTGGCCTATCTACCAGCTCCCATACTTCATTTCTGGTAAACTGGTTCAGCTCTTCTTGCATGGCTATGATCCAGTTGGTATCTTGCAGTGCTTCCTCAATGTCTTTTGGTTCATGTTCTGAAAGGAAACAACAAAACAAAGCACTTTCTCCATGAAATCTTCTAGTTTTGATCCCTTCACTTGGATTACCAAGTATTAGTCTAGATGGGTGGTTTTGCAGCCAAGTCCTTCTAGACCTGATCCCTTCAGGAGGATTGTCCTCATCTGAGGTTGGATCACTAGACTCATTAAATTCAGGGAAGTTAATTGAAGGATCAAGTTCAGGATCATATTCAGGGGTATTGTCCTCATTGTGAGATAAGTTGACATTTTCATTGGTTCTCCCTTGAATATTGGATCCATTTACTACCTCAGCATTGCCTGCTTCTTCATTGGTAGTTGTTACCTGGTTTTGAACTGGGATGGGGTCAGTCAGTTCAATTTCTCCTTCAGGTTGATTGGTTTCTGGTTGATTGCCATCAGGTAGGTTGTCCAGTTTTTGACTATCATGTAGTTCAGGCTGGGCAACATCTACAAACACTGTTTCCTTGCTTTGAAGCCTTAGTCTGGTTGTTCTTTGTGTTATCTCATCAATATTCAGGTTTCTATCTCTGAACTCATCAATAGATTCATCAAACACAACATGAGGTGTTTCTTCCACAATAAGGGTTTTGCAATTGTAAACTCTATAAGCTTTGCTGATTTGTGAATATCCAACAAATATTCCTTCATCAGCTTTGCTGTCAAAAGCATTCAATTGCTCTTTCCTATTATTATGAATGAAACACTTACAACCAAATATGTGAAAATAAGCAACAGTGGGCAATCTACCTTTCCATATTTGATATGGGGTTTTACCTTGTCCTTTGGTGATTAAGGACCTGTTTTGAGTGTGACATGCAGTGCTAATGGCTTCAGCCCAGAACCTTTTAGGCAGTTTGGTTTCAGCAATCAATGTTCTTGCTGCCTCTTTCAAGGTCATGTTCCTTCTTTCAGCAACCCCATTTTGTTGAGGTGTTCTTGCTGCTGAAGTTTCATGAGTGATGCCATTCTTGCTGCAGTACTCATTGATGTATGAGTTTATGAATTCAGTGCCTTTGTCTGATCTGATCTTGACAATACTTAGGCCCTTTTCATTGCTCAATCTCATCATCAATTCAGGTAGCTTGACTTGGGTCTCCTTTTTGTTCAGCAAGAATACTACCCAAGTGTACCTGGAGAAATCATCAACAACAACTAAAGCATATTTTCTTCCATTTATACTTACTGGGATTATTGGTCCAAATAGATCCAAATGCAGTAGTTGAAGAACTCTCTCAGTTGAGATGACAGGCTTTCCTTTGAATGAAGCTTTGATCTGCTTTCCTTCCTGACATGGTTGGCATATGTGTTCTTTGGTGAACACTTGATTTGGCAGCCCTTTAACTAGAGAGTTTTTTGCAATCTTGTTGATGGTTTTGAAGTTCAGATGGTTTAGTCTTTTGTGCCACAGCCAACTTTGCTCACTTGTGCTTTTGGCAACAAGACAAACTGCTTCAGGGGTTTTGCTCCAATCTGCAAAATAGACATTTCCCTTTCTCACCCCTGTTAGTAGCACCTGTTGTGTTGAATTATCTTTGATAATACATTCATTTGGTGCAAATTCAACACTATATCCTCTATCACTGATTTGACTTATAGACATCAAGTTGTATTTTAGGCCTAGGACATATGAGACATCAGTAATTTTAACACTACCAATGTTTAATGTACCATAACCTCTTGTGATCCCTTGAGAGCTGTCTCCAAAGGTTACTGAAGGACCATCTTTTTCTATGAATTCTGAGAGAAGCTCTTTGTTCCCAGTCATGTGTCTTGAACATCCACTGTCCAAGTACCATGCTGTTTTCTTGTTGATGCTTCTCCTCTTTTTGTGGTCCTTGCAGCCTTGCAAAGTCAAAATTTAGGTACCCTTTGAATGTTGGGTCCTAGAGGGTTAGCTGTACCTTTTGGAACCCAAATCTGCCTAATTACTCTGATTGACTCAAAGTGACTGACTTGGTTTCCATTTACATCTACATACACAGTTTGACCCTTAAATGCCTTGGGTGGCTTCTGTGTATAAGTGTTAGCCTTGTAAGGTTCAGGAGTGTTGGTGAATTTCTTTGGGACATTTCTCCTGAAGTTACTAGACTTAGGTGCAGCTTGGTAAGACCTTTGAGGATAGGGTTTTGGATGGCCTTTTCCTTTTGGCATGTAAGGTCCAGGATTCCTGAATGTTTTATACCTGTTAGAGGGGATTGGCCTTAATCCATTCAGTTGAGGTTGCCTCATTTGAGTTGGCCTTTTCTGAACAGTTTTTGGACAACTCCTCTGATGAGGATTCAGATAGGTTGACCTTCCATTGGTTCTACCTCTCTGAACCTCATTCCTCTTATAAGCAATGCCTTTAACCTTTTCCATAGGTATGGGTTTAGGTACATTGTTTACTTGAGTTGGTATAAAAATTCCTTTACCCTTATCCTTGACCAGTGGTTGATTTACTTCCATTTCATTTTGTTGAGCCACTGATCTTACAAAAGTCATCTTAGAATTGCTTGATGAGGCAATACTAAGACCAGGTGAGGGTTCAAATGGATTATAGCCTAATCCACCCTTTTGAGCAAATGGTCTTTGAAACCCTTGAATTTCCTCTATTGCCTTAGCAGATTTGTTCAAGGCATACATTTTCATTTTTAAGCTCCCCTCACTCAATTTCAGAGTATCAAATTCACTTGAGAGATTGTCAAATTTAGCTTGAAGAATTCTAAGATCAAAATCCTTTTTCCTCAAGGCCAGTTCTGGATCATCAATCAACTTTTGTTGTTCAGAGACTTTGAGAGACATTTCCTCATGTTCTCTCACAATCTGGTGATACAACTCAGTTGATTTAAAGTCAAACTCTGGTTCAGGAAGGTTGGGAGTTTGAGCTTTAGAATTCAGTAGCTCATTTTCTCTAAGTGCCATATTGCATACTTCTTGTAGCCTGGTGAAATCCTCAAGTAACTTTCGAAAGTTGAGTTTCAAGTGGATTTCACTGGATTCATGTGTGTTATTTGAAGAATTAGAAGAATTGGAAGATGAACATACCTCTTCATTTTCAAATGCCATTTGACAGTCATCATCACTGTCACTGTTGGAGAACAGTCCATCATCAGAAGAGTAGACACTCTCTTCACTTGCTGAATCTCCAGCTACCATGGCCTTCCTGTTGTTCAGCCTCTTGTCTCTTTTGTTCTGCCTTTCTTTTCTTTCTTTGGCACTAAGGTCAGGACAATCATACTGAAAGTGACCCTTTTTCTGGTAGTTGTAACACACATCTTCATCATCATTCTTCTTGCTTGAGGACTCCTTCCTCCTTGATGATGATGGTTCACTTTTGCTGTACTTCTTCCTATCAGCATATCTGTCTTCTTTCTTTTCATCAGAGACTTTGTCCTCTGATTTGTTGTCAGGAGAACTGAATCTCCTTCTGGTTCTGTTGTCTTGGTAGAACTTCTTGTATCTACCAAATCTGGAGTTGAGCTTCTCAAATCTCCTTGCCATGAGTGCCAGCTCCTCCTTCATTTCAGATTTTGAAACAGGTTGAGAGTATCTTTGAGTACTCTTCTTTTCTGTTTCAGCAGCTTTGAAAGCAACACCTTTGCTTGAGGAGGGTGGCTCATCATGCACTTTCTTTCTGTTCAAATCAAACTCATATACTTTGAGTTCAGAAAATACTTGCTGCATGGGCATGTTGTCAAGATTGCTAGTGTTTTGCATCATGACTGAGTATATGTCCCACTTGGATGTGAGACTTCTCAGAATCTTCAAAGCAACCTCTCTTTTGGCATAGAACTTGCCAAGAGAGTTTATCTCATTCATGATGTCAGTAAATCTGCCATCAAGATGATCAATAATTTCATTGGCTTCCATAGAGAATTGTTCATATTTTTGGATAGCCACTTGAAGCTTGTTCTCCTTTATCTTTTGGGTACCTTCACACATAAGTGCTAAGGTGTCCCAAATTTCTTTTGCTGATGTGCAATAGTATACTCTTCCCATCACTGCATCTGGAATAGTCTGGTACAATGTGTTCATGGCAATGTAGTTCAGGTTGTGCCTTTTTCTTTCTTCAGCTGTAAAGTCATCTTCATCCTTTGACAGCAACTCCCTTTGATTTGCTTTCTGAGCATCAGTGAGCTTGGGATTTACTTTGGTGAATGTGAATGGCCCTCTGGTGATGACTTTAAGCATCTCATCATGCTGGCAAGCAAGATGTGCTCTCATCCTGATCTTCCAGAAATCATAGTTCTCAATTGAGAACATTGGCAGTTTGTGATGAGAAATATGATTGACTTGGTTTGGACCCATGTTGTTGATGGTGTTAACAGCATCTCCTGGAACTGCATTGTTAGCCATTTCTATAATAATAGACTCAGATGAGCACAAATAAGTTTTTCAGAACGTTGGATCAGTTCAGTGACCACAGAAATAATGTGATTTTGAAAATCAGTTGGATTTTCAGAAGCAGTGGTCTATGAACCCTTGCTCTGATACCACTTGTTGGTCCTTGGTGGAGTATGACACAAGTGTATGGGGGGGGGGGGAATGCACTTGTGTATGCAAATTCTTTCTTTTTCAACAAACTGGTCTTATCAGGCAGGTTGTCTTACAGCAAGCCTGAGTGTGAACTTTGATAGATACTTGTCCTACTGATTACTATTGAGTGATCAGTTGGCTAAATATCTAAAAGAGTTGTTAAGTGCGGAATGTGGTTGGCCTTTTGACTTAAAGAGATACTCCAAGTTGATTTCTGAAAAACACAGTTATCAGGGACTTTGTCCTAAACAGTTTTTCTTAACTTACTGAGTTTTACTCTTTGAAATATGTTTGAATGGAAGTGAATAATAAAGACAATAAGTAAATGGCACACAATTTATAGTGGTTCAGAGACTCAAGCTCCTACATCCACTTTCCCTGATTGAACAGGATAATTCCTTCACAATGGAATTAGCTTGTTTTATAGTGCCAAGGTGCACTGATCAACAACACTCTTTTAGTGCTTTGATCCCTAGGATAATCTGAGTCCTAGTGCTCAATCTCTCTGAGTTAAGACTGTGTTTCACAATGACAGTCCTTAACTCCTCACTTCTACAACAAACACTCTCTTCACTAAATGAGATAAGGGTTTGAGGTTTGGTTCCAACTAGTAGAGATATCCTTTACAATAAGAACAGTGTAAAGGCTTAGGATATCTCAATGCTAAGCTTTGGATGTTTACAAAGATTGTCTTAGCTAAATGAAGTGATTCAGGAAACTTGGGATTCTGAAGAACAGCTTAGGTTTCCTTTGAAAGCTTGATGATAGTTTGATAGCTTGTAGTTGGATAGTGAATCCCTTTGATCACTTCTGTATTTATAGGCAAATTTGAACAACTAACCGTTGGAGAGATAGCAATTCAAACTTGTTTATTTGCAGCACCATTGAAACGACTATGAAGCTTGGCATCCTTTTATCCACTGTGTAAAAGGGCTCTTCAATGGTTGCTTGAATGAATGTGTTGACTTCTGAAAAATGCGGCTGAGATGACTTGTGTCAGATTCCAAATATGCACATTTCCCAAGGTTGATTTGTGGCAAACTCTACACTCAACCAATGGTCAGATGGGACAAGCTCCCTGAACATTCCTGCTGCAATTTAGAATGTTCCAACATTCATTCAATGCTTCTTCTCTTTAATGCTTTAAGTCTTCAATGCTTGGTTCAGGCATGATTGGCAATAAATGCTTCATTGAATGTGTCTTCTGTGAGCTTTGGCATTCAATGCTCTTGATCATTTGTACTTCAACTGTTCTGATCATTGCATTTATGACTATTGCCTTAATACTCTTGATCTCTTCAGCTCAGTTGTCCACTTGGTCAGCTTGTCCTGAAAGTTCAACAACTTTGGCCTAGAGGCTAAACACTTATCAAGCTGCCTAACATTCCAGCTTTGGACAACTACCCTGAACTCTAAAATCTCACAACATTCCTGAGATTTTTAACTTAAGCATTCTTCTTACTCAAGTGTTCTGAGACAACTTGCCTGAACTAGACTTGAGCATATCTCAACTAATCTGAACATCATCAATCAGGGGTTTTGGTATCTAAATCAAAATAATTTTATTCCCAACACATACATCCTCCGGTGAAAACACTGTTCACGGCAACAATGGTGGAGCTTCATCATCCCAACCCCCTAAAAGAGCTGCTTCGTACTTGGGAATGGAGCTGGCCCCGGTCGTTTGGAGAGGTAATACTAATCGTTTTTTTGATGAAGACAGGTTTTTTGCTGATTCGGCCCTTCAGGACGAAGACATCCAGTTTATGGATAATGAAAATGCTCGAATGCTACTTAAGGAGACTCAGATCACACAGCAGGAGGAAGAAATCTTCAATATGAGCCGTCTTTATGGGCCCCCTCGAGCTCTGCAAATCCGTGAGGGAGTTGGTGCGGGTAAAGGAGTTGTGATTAGGACTGGAACAACAGACACTGGAGGAAAGCTGAAGGGACCTATGTACCCTGATAATGGAGGAAAAATGAAGGGACCAATGTACCCAGAAAAAGGAGCTACAAAGGCTGGTGCAGAAACTTTCAAATCTGCTGGAAAAAAGTTCCAGAAAAAGAGGTCGCCCCATTGAAGTCGTTGGATCGGGTGAAGGACACAAACATTCAGTTGATGAAGAAACTACTCCAGGTACTGGTTCAGGAAGAAAGAGATACAAAAGTGAGGATGATGATGCTGCAAGCACAAGTTTGGTGGAGAAGGGCGATGCCCATCTCCGCCACTCTGAATGAAGTTGTTGATTTGGAATGCTCGAGGTTTAAAGGGCCCTCAAGCATTCCATAAAATCCGGCGGGTTATCGCCTTAAATAAACCCTCTCTTATGTTCATTATAGAATCAAAAGTGTCAACTAGCATTGTTAGGGTTTGGAATGTGTTTTTTTGTTTTAAATTTTGTTTTGTGGTTGACGTTGTGGGCAGGCAAGGAGGCCTAATTCTATTTGCTAATGATGATATGAATGTCCATCTTCGTTCGTACTCTCTTGGTCACATAGATGTTCAAATCAATTCACATGATCACTCTTGGTTCTTTACTGGATTTCAAGGAAACCCTAAAAACCATCTTAGACATTTCTCATTGGATCTTCTTCGTAAAATTAAAGATTCTCATGGCAACATCAAAGAATGGGTTATTGGGGGAGACTTCAATGAAATCTTAAACACTCGAGAAAAGAAGGGTGGGATCACTAACTGGAAAATAAGGAAAGACATTAACAATTTCAGAAATTGCTTGCAATCCCTTGAACTCTTCGATTTGGGCTTTGAAGGCCCGTGTTTCACCTGGAATAATAAAAGAAAAGGTACGCATAATATTCAGGAAAGATTGGATAGGTTCATTTCGAGTGTTGAATGGAAAAATCAGTTTAAGAATTTCACAGTTCGAAATCTGCACTGGTGGGGCTCCGATCATCGTGTCATCAGCCTCACCTACTCGATTGAAAATCTGCATTGGAGAAAACGCTCCCAAAAACCATTTCGCTTTGAAAATTCCTGGCTTCTGGATCCTTCTTGCAAAAACCTTATTGCTGATTTTTGGACAGAGTTCAATCCTCATTCCCCTCTCCTTGATAAACTGAAGTCTTGTTCAAAGAGGCTCTCCGAATGGGCCAAGAATAATTTTGGGGCCTTAGACAACAGAATTCGAAAAGCATCCGAGAAAATCACAAATTTGGAAGATTCGGGCTTTGATTCTGATTCTCACATTGAACTCTTTGAATTAGAAAAAGAACTTGAATTCCTCCTCACCCAACAAGAGGAATTTTGGCACCAAAGATCAAGGATTAACTGGATGACTTGTGGAGATCGTAATACCAACTATTTCCACAGACGAGCCTCAGAGCGTTTAAAAAAAAGCACAATCAAAGGTTTTCAATCTGAGAATGGGCAGTTCACTTCGCCCATTCAAGGTATTGAACAGGAACTCTCCAAATTCTTTGGAGAATTATTCACATCCTATAATCCATCAAGCCTCGACATCCATCACATTGTTGATCATAATTCGGATCAAGTACCTTCACTTCAGAAGCGTCTTTTAGACCGTAATTACTCAGATTCTGAAGTCAAGATAGCGGTGTTTGATCTTCACCCAAATAAGGCACCGGGCCCGGATGGATTTAATGCTCGTTTCTTTCATGATAATTGGGATGTTGTTGGGAATTCGGTCATTCATGCAGCTCTTGATATTCTCAACAACAATGGAGATATCTCAGAATGGAACCATACCCTTATCACCTTAATTCCGAAAACCCACTCTCCCTCACATCCTTCTCAATTTCGACCCATTAGCCTGAGTAACATTTTCTATCGCATCATTGCTAAGACTATTGCTAATCGCCTTGCTCGTGTTTTGCCAGACATTATTGATGAAAACCAAAGTGCATTCATCCACGGAAGACAAATCTTTGACAACATACTTATAAGTTATAAATGTATGCACTGGCTTAGGGGCAACAAAAGTAAATCTGGTTATGCAGCTCTTAAACTTGATATGAGCAAAGCTTTTGATCGTGTCGAATGGGCCTTCCTCGAATGCCAAATGAGGAGCTTTGGAATCACTGAAAAAATGATTGAATTAATTATGAGATGTGTCTCAACAGTCTCCTACTCCTTCAAAGTTAATGATTTGATTATTGGTCATCTTAAACCTTCACGTGGAATTAGACAAGGGGACCCACTTTCACCTTTCCTCTTTCTCCTTTGTGCACAAGGTTTATCATCAACGATCAATCAGCTGCCTCAACAAGGACTTATCGAAGGCATTAAGATAGCCAGAAATGCCCCCATGATATCTCACTTGCTGTTCGCAGATGACAGCTTAGTTTTCTTCAAATCAAAACCAGAATATGCCAATCTCCTCAAGCAGACCTTATTGGAATATGAAAGAGCCTCGGGTCAGGTCGTTAATTTTGATAAATCATCCATTTTATTCAGTCCAAACACATGTGACTCTAACCGTGATCTGATCACCTCAACACTGCAAGTCAGACGCACTCAAGGGCATTGCCTCTACTTGGGACTCCCAACCTTCTCTCTCAAAGGAAAACGCACTCAGTTTGCCTATCTCACGGACAGACTGAAATCTAAAATTGACAACTGGAAGGACAATCGGAAGGAGGCAAAGAAGTCTTAATTAAGGCCGTTCTACAATCTATTCCCACTTATGCCATGTCCTGTTTCAAAATTGCAGCCCAGGTTTGTAATGATATGGAGAGAATCATTGCGAATTTTTGGTGGGGATCCAACCAAGGGCATAAAAAAATGCACTGGCTAAACTGGGACAAACTATGCAAATCCAAATCAGACTGGGGAATCGGCTTTCGAAAATTATCCAACTTTAACCAGGCTCTCCTAGCTAAACAAGTATGGAGATTGATGGAACATCCACACTCTCTCGTTGCAAGAGTTTTTAAGGCCAGATACTATAAACACTCTGATATCCTTGATGCTCATACTGCCAGCAATCCATCTTTTCTTTGGAGATCTCTATCATCGAGCTTCCCAATCCTCCAAAGTGAAATCCGTTGGACTATCGGCAATGGCCAAACAATCACTCTCTTTAAACATGCCTGGGTTCAAGGCCTTAACTCAGGTATGATCACATCTAACATCGCCAGTGGACACAACATCTCCTACTTCCTTGACGAAGGTAGATTCTGGAAGGAAGACTTGCTCAGAATTGCATTCTGGCCCTTTGAAGTTGAGGGAATACTCAGAACTCCGGTAGTTCGATCCGATGAGGAGGATTCTAGATTCTGGTCCCATGACCCCAAAGGGGTTTATTCTGTTAAATCGGGCTATAAAGAAAGTCTCAAACTGGACCTTAGACATCACGAAATCCCATCCACCTCTCGCTCCCATAACTCCTCCTCTTGGTGGAAATTCACCTGGACCCTTAAAATTCCACCAAAAATTCGGATTTTTGGATGGAAATTGAGTCTTGATATCATTCCCACTGAAGGAAATCTATAAAATCGACATATCCCTTCTGATCCTAACTGCAGGCTTTGTGGGAATTTCCTATCAACTACTCTTCACGCAATCTTCTTTTGCATTGGAGTCAGGGGTGTTTGGAAAGATATTGGCTTTTGGAAACTCATTAAATCTCATAAGAACCCATCATCTTCCCAATTTCTTCAAAGTCTTAATGAGAACCTCACAACCTCTGAATTCAAGCAAATCATTATGATCGCTTGGGGTATTTGGAAAGAAAGATGCAATCTCACCCACTCTGATGACACAAGACGATTAACAATCAAGAAGAACACGGGTCGCCAAGTAGTTGAATATCTTCTCAATTATCAATCAGCCATCAGTGCGAATTCTCCCGGCATCAAGTTCCCTTTCATCACTGATGAAGCCTCGGGACCCAACACAAATGACCCCAACTGCCCTTTCTACTTCGAAGTGGACGGAGCCTTCAATAGCGATTCTTTGAAATTTGGTATGGGTGGAGTGCTCTACAAAGAAAATGGGGATACTCTTGATTCTTTCTCGATCAAATTACCCCCTCAAAGAAGCCCCCTTGGATCCGAATTACAGAACTCTGTAATCTATCTCCTGGGCCTGAACCATCTCCTGGGCCTGAACCAACTCTAGCTCGTCGGATTGTCAAATTATCCGAAGAATTTGTGGTGTGCAAGTTCCTTTACATTCCCCGACGATATAATACACATGCCCATCTCATTTAATTGTCTAACCTGTGTGTGCAAGGGGAGTCGAACTCAGGACCTCCTGATTATGCATATGGGGGCCCCCTTTGCCGTTGAGCTAGAAGCTATTTTCGTTATATTTTGAATGCAATTAATGTATATGTTATATTTTCAGTTTTTTTTCTTTAATTTATTTAATTTAAACTTGATTGCTTATTTTTTATAATTGGTAACACACGTACATTATATTTTTTCAATACAAATATTATAAAAATATTTTATTATTAATAATTGTGTTTAATTTTTTCTCCTCCACATATATATAAATTAATTAATTTGAATTGTATAATTCTATTTCCCAATTAAAAAGGATAGTAAATTACACCGTTTAAAACTTCCGAAAACCAAGCACAACATATATTTTTATTTAAAATAAAATCCTAAAGGCCATATATATATATATATGATTTAATATTCAAATTTAATTTTTTTACAGATATACATAATTTTTTTTTACAGATATACATAATTATTTTTCAGAATATACAGATAAATATTTACATTGTTCACAACGTATTTTTCGGCCTCAAGAATTTAACTCTGGTTAATTTGATTAAATGACGTGGCCGAAAATTGAGGGCCCATCCCTCAACAATTTTTAAATTTTGAATCCCTTGCCAAATCCCTCAGTAAATGCTGAGGGATTTGATTTCCCTAGGCATTTAACAAGGGTTTTTCTTTCCTCGGTATTTTCCCTCACCCATTTATTCCCTCAGCCAATCTCTCACCTTTTGTGAGGGATTTTTTTCCTTCAATAATTTCCCTCGCGATTTGGGACAAATTTTGTAGTGTATATATGTCTTGAACGCATAAACATATTAATTTTTTTATAATGAAGAATTAGTGAAATAAACATTACAATTATTTTTCAACATTGATATCATAATAAATGGCATACAATACCTCATCCTCATTGTTTGTTGCATCAGCTGGTATCGGGCCAGATATTGGAATTGCTGTTTTTATCCCGTTCACAATATAACAGTGATTCTCTTCTGACCAATACTGTCATATGGATTGAAATCAAATTATTACAAAAATATATATATATATATATTCATTTGACTAAATTTATTTCATGAGCTTTGGATAAGAGGTTAATAAATATGATAGAATAAGTAGATGTGATTGAGAGATAAAAATATAAAACGTGAGAGGAGTAGTTTGTCAAATAGAGATTGAATAACTTTTATTGAAACAGACGAAAAAAGAAAGTTGAGTAGCTTTTACAGGGACGGATGAGGAAGTAACATTTTATAAGTTATTTTAAGAGAATATAATATGTAATTTCACAAGAGTTTATAATTTGTTAAAGTGCTCATATAATGAAGCTTACATATATTTTATGTCGTACAATTTGAAATATATATATTTTTTAACAAATAATTATATTTAATTACGATAACTAACCACCGCCGAACAACCTCTCAACCCACTGATAGCCGTTGTTAGACCACCTGATTTGGGTGGGGCTGAATTTATTTGGAGGGTGAGAGGATGGGTGTGGGTGATACAAAATAATTAAAAAAAAAATAGAGCTAATAAGATTTAAAAAAATCTTAGATGTTGACATTTTTTAAAGCTTACACAGTAAAATGTAAATAACTTATTTTAAAATTTTGTAAATTGTTATAAATAATTTTTTATTGTACAGTTAAGGAGCTTAAAAGCTTAGTCAAATGCCCTGAATAACTTGTTAAAAATGCTATTAAATAATAAAAAAAAAAAGTAGTTCATCAAAATACTGTCATTAACATAAATTATTCAGTAAGGCTACCTGAATAGCGGGGGGAGAAGACTCGTCTTTGGGCGTAAATGTCCTCCGAAAATCTTCAAGATCACTTGGGTTATCTTTACGAGGCTCCATTAACTTCAAAAGTTGGAACTTAATAAGAAGGTGAACTGAGTTTTATTGCAAGAAAAATTAGTTAAAATTGAAGAATATAAAGGCCTATGATATATGTTTTGTTATAGGGGTGGTTCCTTTATATAGATATCATTGAGGGTAATATAGAGAAACACTTTTTATCTTTGGATATGCATGTAATTAATTAAGGCACAAAAATACAAGTACTCGTAAATTTTATTTCCCATTTTTATTTGAGAAAAAGTTTTCAAATATATATGATTTAATTACATACTTCATTCGTTTTAAAAAGTTTGTCGCATTTGGTCTTAAATCTTGTTTCAAAAAGTTTACCGCTTTTGCTATTTTTAATTACTACGAATCTCATTAAATTACCCTTATATATAATCCATACAATATCTCTTTTTTATTGGAAATAAATTAATGTATTCATCTTTTCTCTCTTTCTTTCAAAGGTAAGTTGACATTCTATATAAAAGAGTGGAAAAGGAAAGTGGGGAAAGCAAAGAAAAAAAATAAGGAAAAGAAAAATATTAATGAGGGATAGTTGTGTCAAAAAAAATGTTCATTAATTCAATACGAAATAACAAAAACGGCAAACTTTTTGAAATAGAGGGAGTAATAGATTTTGTGTGATAAAAACACTTAAATTCTTGTAATTGTATTAAAAAAAAAAAAAGGCAGGTTGGTGTATTTGAAACAACAAGAGTTCTTGTAATATACATACATTTTACTCTTTGAAGGAAAAAAAAAAGGTCGCACATTTATTTGCAAACAAGTTTCAATTTGGATAATAATGCATGGTATTTTAATAAAATTTGTTGTAATTGTGCTTGACATTTTAGGGATTTTTTTTTAGGGATTAAAGTTTTTTTAGTCCTTTAAGTTGGACTAATTTTGAATTTGGTCCTGATAGAATACACATTTTGATTTTGGTCCCATAAGTTGTCTAAATTTTGAATTCAGTCCAATTACCCGTCATTACAGGTAAATAAATCGGTTAAATCCTTAGCTCGTGTGCAATTCAAATCAACCGTGAATAACCGTGAATTTGCTCATGTGCAGAAAAACGCACGAGCTAAGAATTTGACCGGTTCATTTACATGCAATGATAGGTAATTGGACTGAATTCAAAATTTGGGCCAACTTATGGGACCAAAATCAAAATGTGCATTTCATTAGGACCAAATTCAAAATTAGTCCAACTTAAAGGACTAAAAAAACTTTAATCCCAAAATTGTTACATTCTACAACTTGCTTGCCTTATATAATATTTACAATATTAAATGAGAGTAAAAATATATTTAATGACATTTGTTAAGACACAGTCTTTGTTTTCTAAGGAAAACAAATTTATATTTAGATACCCTATTTAAGTTATTAATTACATAAAGGTTAGGATTTCATGTTACAAAATGATGCTTATGTTACAAAATTTTGTTATTGATAAATGACACATAGGTTTAACAAATAATTAAATATGTACCTTGAAACTTCTACCGTGTAAGGTCAACAAACTAATAAAATAATGTTAATCTGCAATGTTGTAAAAAAAGCAAATGTCTTTCAACACATTTTTAATGAAATGGCGTTAGCTGATATTCAGCCTCGTCAACGCCACTTGCATTGTTTAGAGTGTCTAATCTCCAGGGTTTCTAGGTGAGAATTTCCGTGCTGCCTCCACGTGCTATCACCCATAGCCGCTATTAGCCTTCATTATAATTGATATTTATTGGTCATCTGAATCTCCACGTTGACATAATCTATTTTCTTGTCGTTTTGCTCTTAAAAGTTTTCCCATGTTTTGTTATAGTAAGCATTGAATGAGTTATGTCAACACCTAACTTTATCTGAAGAGGAAAAGTTCTAATCTGGTCTTTGCGGCGGAGAATCCTCTAAAGCCACAAAATTGCCTTATCAACCAATTTATCATCAAGAAAAATACTAGCCCGTAGGAATTCCAGATCGCACTGATACATATCTAGTGGCTTATGGGTGAACTTAAAATCCCCCCATTAGAGATGCTCTATTTGTGTTTGATATATTCTAATACAACTGATCGTAATAGGATCCTACTCAAACAACCTTAGAACTTTAATGTATCTCTCATGATTTTCTTAGGTCTTGAAGTAAATGAGACACTAGAAGATGTCTTCTTATCAAAAGTTCCATTTTGGGTGTAGATCCATGGATTGCAACTTTGATCTATGACTTTGGATGTGGGTCGCGGGGTTGGAGAGAAGATTGATAAAGTTTTTAAAGTTGATTGTCGACTAGGGGTATTGCATGGGGCAAATGCTTACGCATTCGTGAAACGTCCATTACTATGGATAACACAAAATCAATATTGTTTTTTTTATATATGAGAAGTTGATTGATATATTGCTATTACATTTGTGGGCATCCTGATTATGTGGAAAAGGAAAGTTGAAATATATACACCAAATCTGGTAATACAAGAAAGTTCAATATCAATTTTACACTTATCTTAGGGTGGACGGTAATAGAAGCGTTAAAATTGAGACTCATCTCAAAATTGACGAACAGTAAGAAGTTTGAGAAAATTATTATCACGAGATGGGATACATGGAAAAGTGCAACCTCACACAGTTTAAGGAACACAACCTAAGAAAACTAGGAACTGTATTGATACATAAGGTGATGGCGGTCCCTACCCGTGGGGGTATCGTACGAGTGATTAGAGTACTTGTTGTGCTCTAAATGAAGAAAATAAAACTAACTCCTCAAGATAACTAGTGTGCTGATTTCACTAGGGGCCTAGGACTAGTTAGTCTGCTGATTTATTATCTATAAGAGTTAGGTGCAGAATTGTAGTGTGCCCATAATTATACTCGTTTGTTTGTGAAAAACCTTTAGAAACCTTTTCATGCATGATCAGCTGACTTGATGCCAGTTGATATAGATGACTTGTTAAAACGGACCGAACTCTTGACTCCGGTGTCAGATTTTTCTCCATGATATATTTTTGGACTCAAAACGACAAGTCCGCCAAGAGTCATTATTTTTCCATGACTAGCGAGTAAATAAGATGGTATCAACTGATTTTGTATCAGATGATACAAAGCATTCTTTAAAACTATGTTATGCAATATGTAAACATGCATGCTAAAGTAGTAAATACCACAGGGATTTATAGTGGTTCAGATCCCAGTCCTAGTCCACTCTCACAGACTGTGATATTAATATCTTCCAAAGAGCTTGTATTTTACATGTCAATAATAACATGTCTTGCTACTTTATAGTCCCAAGAGAAGACTTTGATCGAATTCTTTAACATCCCAGATGCACTCGATCTCACTAGTCATTGTGAGGAGCTAGGACTCTTAACGTGAATCATACAAACTTGCCTTCTAAGGGTTTATGATAGAATGTGAGTTTAGTGAATATATGAACTAGGTGCGAATTTCCCTTACAATCCGAATTTCCCTTTTCAAATCGAATCGCATAATATCAATTACAAATCAATTTCGAATTGAATACTCAAAAAAATATTTTTTAGAATTTGTTTAAAAAAATCGAATAACATCGATTAATCATTCAAATCAAATTTATTATTAAAAAAAATAAACGAGTACGAATATTCGAATACTTTCACGAATTGAATCACATATTATAGTATTCGATTCATTTCATTTACAACCCTACTCGCGACACGACGTAATCCCAAAATTTTCACCAAAATCTAAAAATATTCACGATGTAATCTTACACCAAAATCCTTTATCTTTAACCTCGTGCCACCACCACCGCCAGTTCACCACCCCTATTTTTCAACAACATCTTCACAACATAATATTAGATTTTGTGGTAAAGGAGGAGTGGGGGGCGGTGGTGGTACAGGGTTAAAGATGAAGAGATTTTAATGTAAGATTACGTGATAAATTTATTAGGATTTTGATATAATATTTAGAATTACGTCGTGATTTTTGTAATTTTTGACTATCAGACTAATTTGACTTGAAATTCCAAGAAAAAAAAGAGTTAATGGTCTAATTTTGCCAGCCCATAAAGTTGCGATCTTCTTTTTACCACCACCACAAAGTTACAATTTTGAAAAAACATTTTTTTTCTAAAAAAGCTACAAAAGGAAGAAAAAGAGGAGAAATAAAAGGTTGAAAGAGATAAACGAAAAAAAGGTAAAACAGGGTGGCGTTAAAAAAAGGTGGCAAAAATTGAGGGGTTTAAACAATGGCAAAATGAAAAATAAATTATAAAATTAAATTAGAAAATGAAGAAAGGGACAAAAAAGGTCGGAAATGAGATAAAATTAGCAAAAATGTCACGAGGGATTAAAAAAAGTAATAACGGGATAACGATAGAAAGAAAAAAAAAGTAGAAAGAAATGAAAAAGCTATAAAGGAAGAAAGAGAGGAGAATGAGATAAAATTAGCAAAAATGCCAAATGAGGGGATTCAAAACTTTAATAAAGGCATAAAGTTGAAAAAAAAAAACAAAAATGACAGGAGGATGGGAAGGAAAAAAAAAGTAGAAAGACATATAAAAAAAAGCACTCTATAAAGGAAGAAAGAAAGGAAAATGAAAAAATAAAAGCACAAAGCAATAAAAAAAAGAAAGAAATACAGGGTTTAAAAATGCAGAAATGTGTAAAATTAACAAAAAAGACGAATGTGAGAATTTAAAATAATAATAAAAGCATAAAGTAGATGGGGGGAGCAAAAAAGAAAGAAAGTGATGAAAGTAAAGCAAAAAAGACAACGATGAGAGTAGAAAAAAGTAGAAAGAGATAAAAAAAAGTTAAGTTATAAAGGATGAAAGAGAAAAGGAAGAAAAATTGAAAGAGATAACAAAAGAACAAAAAAAAAGGGGGAAAAAAAGGCAAAAAATGAAGGGGGTTTAAAAAAAGATAAAAGTAAAAAAGCAGAAAATTTAGATTGAGATAAAATTAGTAAAAATGTCAAATGAGGTGATTTAAATAGTAATAAAGACACAAAGATGGGAGGAAAAAAGGAGAAAGAGACAAAAGGAAGAAGAGGATAAAAAATGCAAAAATTGAAAAAAAAAGAAGAAGAAGAAGAAGCAAAAAAGACATAAAATGAGGGGTTTAAATTAATTTTTGGATCAAAATGCTTGAGCATTTTGGGAACGAGGCACTACAACTTTTTGGTCTTATTTGTACTTTCATTAGATTTTGGATCTTATATTTTCTTTGAATCATTTTTTTGCATTTGTTTTCTTTTCTTTTAATGTATATAATCGTTTTATTTGTCTCATTTTTCTTTTATCGATGACTTGTGCTCTACTATGAAGGGTGCTTGATTTGACCCTAATTTTTTTCTTTAATTTTAGAATTAAAGTCTCAAGTTGGTGTAATAAATTACAATTTTAGTACATCTCATCAATCATACATTTTATATGTCCTTTATATTATGTTTATAATTAATTGTGAAAATTTTGAGCAACTATTTTTACATATTATTCCTATTTTTTTTTTCATATAATTATAGTAAATATGTGGGATGACCATGCATTTTGTTGGTCTTTCTTTAAATATAAAAATATCATTTCTTATAGAAGAAAAAAAAATCAATCATTTTAATTTGAATAGTTTTTCATTAGGTTGCATTTATTCCTACCGATTACACACACATATATATATATATTCTCTTCTTACTTGGAGAATCAATTATTTTATTAGTGTCGTATGTCACATACCGTCGAATATAATTTTAGAATATTCTTTTTATGTACTTTTTTCCCTTTTTGTTGTTTTACAACTTTATTCTCACCGAAATGATTCAACAAGGCTAAAGTTTCCCATTTCTTCATGAGCTACTGACTTGTGTAGTAGCTTTGTTCATTGTCTTGAATATTTTTTCCCTTTTTTTATAATTGCATTTAATTTAAAATAAATACAGTATAAGAATGAATAATTTCTATGGAAATTAATCTCAAGAGAGACTACGAGGATAAAATTTGTTAGCAGCATAGTTTCGAAGATAAGGATAAACACAACAGCCGAACACACGGAAATTTTCATAAGAGGGAGAAGAAGAAAAAAGAATTTCATAAGGAGATATGTTTTTCAGAATGGGAGTGGGGAGTCTATTGATAATATAGACAGTTGTTCTAAAGGCCTCTACCCAAAACTTGTAGGGACGGAGGATAGAAACAGAAGAGTTAGCCCAATTTAAGTGATGTGTCTATGCTTACGTTCTGCTTGACCATTTTGAGCTGGAGTATGGGGACAGGACATAGTGTGAAGAATACCCTAACGAAGTTTATGATTAGTAAATTTTGTTTCACCATTAGATTGGAAACATTTTATTTTGCATATAAGCTGATTTTCTTCCAAGTTCTTGAAGATAACAAAGATAAAGAAGAAATTAGACTTTTGACGAAGCGGATAAAATCAAGTGAAGCGAGAGTGATCGTCTATGAAAACAACATAGTAAGAAAAATCATCAAAATATTTAATTGGAGAGGGTCCCCACAAGTCACAACGAATAAGGTCAAGAACATGTGATGCTCGTTTATTATTTATTGTTGGGAATAAAATGAGATATGTTTTGATTCAATACCAAAACCCCCTGAGACATGCCTAAGTCAAGTTAAATATGTTCTAGAGATGTTAGAACATATAGAATAAAGGCTAGATGAGAAGCTGGTATGTTAGGCAGCTCTTAGTTGATTAGATGCACAATTTGAGAGGGAACACATGTTTTGAAGTTTATCAAGAACAAGTCCCCTCAAGGCTCAAATTCTGGAACCATGATCAAGTCTGCTGAAGGTCAAGTATGCTGACCAGGAGAGTTGTCTCAGCATAATCTATTCTGAAAGAAGTGTACTGAAAGCTTGAGGTCAACCATGCTGAAGAGACAACTACACCCTAAAGATCATTATTGATTCATGCTAAGATCACCTTGAAGTGAAGCAAAGGGTATAAGCCAAGTCATCTGAAGAAAAGCAAGTCAACCTTGCTGATAAGCAAGACTGCTGATAGTGATAAGGAGAGTTGTCCATTTGATAAGGAATGTTGTCCTATCATTGGAACAACCTTCAGAAGCCATGTCCATGTCCTAACAAGAGAATCTTAAAGTCAGACCTTGGGAAGAGTACTGCAGAATGAAGACAAAGTCTATACAGCCGTTTATTTCCCAAATGAGGACATGTCACTATCAAGATTCTGTCTTCAAAGTTGAAGAACTAAAAGAAGACATTTATGGACATTGGAGGCTGCCTCTCCAACGGGAAAATCCTTCATTTGTCTATAAATACAGAAGTGTGAAGACCATTTGAAAGAACCTCAACACAATCCAACATTGACAAGAACTCACAAGCTAGAGTGCTTTCAAAGCTTTCAAAGACTATCTTAGTCTTCAAACACTTCATCTAAGCTGAACTACATTGTACATCCATACACAATCTTAGAGAGATATCCTATCCTTATACACTGATCTTCATTGTAAAGGATATCTCATTAGTTGGAACCTTACTTCAACCCTTATATCTTTCAAGAGTGAAAGTGAGAAGGTTGTAGTAGTAGAAGTGGTAGGAGCTGACTGTTGAGAGAAGAACAGTTCAGTTCTGAGTTGAGAAGAGGGTACTAGGACTCTAGACATCCTAGGGATCAATTCACCAAGGAGTGGTGTTATTGATCAAGTGCACCTTGGCACTATAAAACAAGTTAATTCCAAGAGTGAAGGAATTATCCTGTTCAATCAGGGAAAGTGGATGTAGGAGCTTGAGTCTCTGAACCACTATAAACTCTTGTGTTGATTTACTTTCAAGTACTTTCATACATTCAACACTGCACACAAAACTGATCTTTCAAAGGATAAACATTCAAAGACTGTGCAAAACTGATTTGGACAAGTTCCCTGAAAACTGAACTGTGTTGAATTGACAAAGTGATTTCAGAAACTTTAAAGGAGTCTAAACTAAAAGGGCCAACCACTATTCCGCACATATAACTCCCCTAGATAGTTATTCAACTAAGTACTCAATAGTACTTAGTAGCTTGATTATCTTAGAAGAGTTAATCATCTTCAGCAGAGTTGTCCAAGACAACCTTGCTGAGCTCTGGTTTGATCATAGTAGAAAAGAATTTTCATACAAGTGTATTCTCCCCCCCCCCCCCATACACTTGTTATATACTCCTTTCAGGACCAACAAGTGGTATCAGAGCAGGGGTTCAAAGACCACTGCTTCTGAAAAGCCATCTTGGTTTTCAAAATCATATATTTGGTGTGGTCACTAAACTGATCTATCTGAAATCCTATAAATTGTTTGGCCAACAACAATGCTGTTGTTCCACCTCCTGCTGTCCAAGGATTTGACAACATGACCACAAATCCAGTCAACCACATTTCTCATCACAAATTGCCCATGTTCTCAATAGACAACTATGATTTCTGGAAAATCAGAATGAGGGCTCATCTTGCATCTCTACATACTGATATGTTGAGAGTGATCACAAGAGGTCCTTTTGTGTTCACCTTTGTCAATCCCAGAGTTACTGAGGCTCAAAGAGCAGATATAAGGGAATTGATTCCCAAAGATGAAGATGACTTCACTGCTGATGAAAAGAGGAAAGATAATTTGAATTATCTTGCCATGAACACCCTCTACCAAACAATTCCAGATGCAATCATGGGAAGAGTCTATCACTGCACAACTGTCAAAGAAATATGGGATACTCTTGCAGAAATGTGTGAGGGTACTGACAAGATCAAGGAGAACAAGCTCCAAGTGGCAGTGCAAAAGTTTGAACAATTTACAATGGAGTCTGAGGAATCCATTGACAAATTTGCTGGGAGATTCACTGATGTGATGAATGAGATCAACTCATTGGGCAAGGTGTACTCCAAAAGAGAAGTTGGATTAAGTCTCACTCAAAAGTGGGATGTCTATGCTGTAATGATGCAAAATACCAAAGATCTCTCCACCATGCCCATGCAACAAATCTTCTCTGAACTCAAAGCTTATGAGTTCGACCTCAATAGAAGAAAGCCTGTTGAGGAACCTTCAAATCCTACTAAGGGAGTGGCATTCAAAGCCAAAACTGCTGAACCAGAAATGCAGTCCACTCCAAGATCATCAAAGTCAGTCTCCAAGACTGAAATGAAGGAAGAACTAGCCTGCTAGAAGGTTTGAAAAGCTAAACTCAAGGTTTAGTAGATACACTACAAGAAAAATCATCTATTAGTACATTAATTTTAGTACATTATTTTTTAAATGCCATTTTAGTTATTCTATTAGTACATTAGGTTCTCACACACCTATAAACACACTATTTTAATATCTATTAATACACTATTGAATAATTATCACAACATAAATTTATTAATACAATATGACTAGTGTACTAATAGCCCTAATTTGTTTTTTTTTAATATTTAATATATTTATAATAACAATGTAATTAAAAAAAATCAAGAAAAATTACGGGAGATAATTAAAAATGAAAGTGAAAAATTAAAATTGAAAAAAATTGGCTCCATAATTTCCTTCCATTATTTTAATTAAATAAAAATAAATTTGTAATTGAACTGTTTCTAATTCTAACCTAACTCTGCAGTTTTCAATTTTGATGGAAGTTAAATACCATCCCTTTTTTCCCCGCCCCATGACTCGAAAGGTAGTGGTGCTCTAACCAGCTATCCCACTTTGTCTCTACAGTTTTCAATTACAGAAAAGATCCCAAAACCACGGCCTCATCGCCCACCATAGGGAATCCTCGGCGTCGGCGTCTCCGCCTGCAACAACCAGCTCTTCCCCGTCAGTCAACAACAGGTCATAAGGGCTTTCAACGGCGATGCTTGTAGTCTTCTCATCGGTGGTTTTCAGCAGTCTAGAGTGACGGGAACGCTTGCCGCCGGCCGCCGGTTGAACCCTCTTAGGGTTTTCTCATCATGCATGACGGTTCGTTTTAATTAATTAAGTGGAATTTATATAGGTAATTAAACAATACTCAAAAGAACAGTTTGATTTTATTAATTGTTGTTGTTATTTGTTACTCCAACTTCTTGTTTTCAGTGCTTAATTATAACTTTAATTTATTTCTCAATTCAGAAAAGGTTTTTTCAATTAAATTAGGTTCTTGGTCTGTGTTGAACAATGAGAGAATCTGACAGAGGAGTAACGAAAGGGAGAACCTGAAATCTGGGAAATTTGATGATTTTTTGTGATGGCGTCGAGAAACACCCGTATAAGATTGAATCGATTTGGTAAGGTACGCTCGTTTATCGTTATGACAGGGACGAGATGGATTTGACTAGCATCCCTTTTCTGAGTGGAGAAGAATCTGATTATCAATTTCTTTAATACTTGCTCAAAAGAACACAGGTTTCGTGAAATCTCATTGATACTTATGTTTTCACATTCTTTGTCAAGTGTAGTGGCTTTTGATTCATGATGTATATATTTCTTCTTGATTTTGTAATGGGCGCTCCATATTATCTTGTTTTTATAATATATCACATTGTAAACATGATTTTTCATTGCAGAAGGAATTGATTGCGTTGGTGATTATTAACTTTTCATTAATTGATGCAGGGAGTTTGATTATGTGCCTTCTAGTTAAAATGGTTTACTCTTCACTGTAAGCATTTGAGGAAGTGTTTCATGAAGTTAATATGAGAAAACAAGATCTTACTGGCATTGCAGGTGAATTCTTATACAACTGTATCCTGAATAAATGTTATCTTTTCTCATTTCAGTTGGAAATTATAGTAGTTAAACTGTTCTGATATGAAAACTGAGTTATGACTTCTCTTCTCTTCGTCTAAGAAACTTTCTACTGAATGCATACCATGTATAGTAATGAATATGATTCCATAAAAGATCTACTTCATGAAGAATGACTTTTGTTATGTTATTCTTCTGCTCACATGACCATCATCTCAAGTCCAACTTCTTATGTTCCTTAATATAATTTTGCTAGAAAATCAGCCTTAGATGACAATGGAAAGGCAAAATAAATATCCTGTTTTTGTTCATTTCAGGCGGTTAAGTATTTGGTTTGGTTGGATGCTGATAACCCGGACGTTCACTGCTGCTTGTGATTGGTATGATTGATGAGTAATGCTTAAGTGGAGCCACCTTCTAATTTTGCGTGTGGATATGTATGATTTTTGGATTTTTAGTATTTAAAGTTTCGATCTTGTAGATAAAAGTGAAATCTATGCCGGCTCCAACAACTTGAGGGTCATAGATGTTGAGTGTCGTGCTTCTGGGTTTTTACTGTTTCATTTTTTTCAGTTTTGGTTGCTCATGATATTGCATCAAGTAAGTATCTTTCCGATATTTCATACTTTTGTTTGCTCTTGTTACTAATTGCTGTGTTTTATTTTGATCACCTGAGAGATCATTGGAGATGATCTTTTGTTAACTTTTTTTTTTCTTATTGTATCTTCACTTGCTTGTGTTTGCGGTGAATGATCAAGTGGAATATCATAGTTTATATAAATTTAGAGATGAAATTAATGCTAATGCAGGTCATGTACTATTTCTCTCAGATACTGAACTGTTGAGTGCTTAAAAATAGCATGTCCGGTATATTCAATATTACTATCAGTCTTACATCCTCCTAATCATGTTTTTCTGCAGATTTTTGAACTTAAGGAAAATGCTAAGTGTTTTTACAAGGAAGGAGCAAGATGACGGGATTTAAGAAAACAGAGGCCGGTCAATTTGATCACCATCAAAGAAGCTATTTACTAAAGATTGGAGGATGAGAGAGAGCTTGATATATTAGCTATATTCACACAAAAAATAATTTTGTGTGTTTACTGGGTATTTGTATTAAATAAAAGTTAGGGAATGGGGATGTGTTAGTCATTTTATTTGGAAAATTTTGTGATGTACGTACTTTCAGAAAATATGTTGAAATATATACTATTTTTGTAAGTTATTTAATTAAATATTATTCTTTGACGGTGACATACTTTCTAGTTTATTATTGTTATTATTAATATTATTTTTAGTATTATTATTATGAATTATAAACATTTATAGTAATAAAAAATGATAATTATAAAAAGTATGTTGAACATTTAATATTGTATTATTAAATAATATTGACAAATCAAAATAATAAAAATGATTTTAATATTAAATCTATCATGACAATTAATAATGTATTATTAGTTAATTTAGAGAAATCGTATATTAACTAAGTGTAGTGGAAAGTGCATTATATTGACATTTAAGAATGTCCTAATAAGCAGAGGTCTATTCTTACATTAGATTAGATGACAATTTAAGTAAATGTCATATTAAATTAAATGTAGTAACAACTAACCTATAAATACGTTTATAAATGTCAAGAAAATAGGTTTTTCTTGTAGTGATACAAGAAATTCTACCAAGACAACAAATTCAGGAGAAGATACAACTCTCCTGAAGCTCAGGCTGAGTTCAAGAAGCCTGACGAGAAAAGATCAGAGGACAAGTACTCTGATAGGAGAAGGTCCAATAGAGCTTAACCTTCATCATCAAGAAAAAGAGAAGAACCAAAGAAGGATGATGATGAAGATCTGTGCTATAACTGCAAAAGGAAAGGGCACTTCCAGTATGACTGCCCTGAATTGAGCTCTAAGGAGAGAAGAGAAAGACAAGCTAAAAGAGACAGAAAGTTCACCAATAGAAAGGCCATGAAGGCTGGTGAAGAATCTGATAGTGCTGAAAGCTTCAACTCTTCTGATGGACTGTTCTCTAACAGTGATGATGATGATGATGTCTGCAACATGGCTCTTGAGGATGATGAGGTATCCTCTACTTCTAGTTCACCATCATTCATCTAAAAAAACACTAGTGAAGTCAACTTGAAGCTCTCCCTTGGAAAGCTTATGGAAGATTTCACTATGTTACAAGAATTTCATGATAACTGTGTGAGAGAAAATGAAAGATTGGCTATTGAGCTTGCCAAAACTTCTGAGGTAGTTGTTGATGTCAAATCTACTGAGTTGTATCAACAAGTCTTGAGAGAGCTTGAGGAAGCAAATCTCAGGATAGTTGACCAACAAAAGGAGATTGATGATCAACTTCTTTCTCAGAAGAGAAAATATTTTGAACTGAAAATTCTAAATGCCAAAGTTGAAAACCTCTCACATGAATATGATATTCTTAAATCAAGTGAAGAGAGCCTGAAATTAAAGATGTCTGCTCTGAAGAAATCCTCTAGAGCAATAGAGGAAATTCAAAGTTATCAAAGACCTATGGCTCAAAGAAGTGGATTAGGTTTTGATCCATTTGAATCTTCACCTTGTCTTAGTGTTGCTTCTGTAAGTAACACTAAGAGAATCTTTGTTAAGTCAGTGGCACCAACTGAAAATGAAAACAAACAACCACTGAACAAAGAAAATGGCAAAATGGACGACTTGCCTACTCAAGTGCTTCAGGAGACTAGGCCTAAACCTAAGGAAATGGCCAAAGCTCCTGAACACAAGAGGAATGTTGGTCAGCAGAGTAGACCCAATAGAAGGGCAACTCTCCTGAACAATATTCAGAGGAGTTATCCAATGTATAATCAGCCTAGGCCAACTCTACTAAGAAAGCCTCAGCTGACTAGACCTAAGGACAACTATCCTCAAAGGCAAAATAAAATGAGACAACCAAAACCCTATATGCCTAAGGGTAATGGTCACAAGAAAACCTTTCCTCAAAGATTCCCTCAAGTAGCACAAAGAACTCATAAGTTTAGGAGATTTGACAACTCTCCTGAAACTTACAGAGTTAACACTTTTACACATACATTCCCAAAGGCATTTAAGGGAAAAACAGTGTATGTTGATGCTAGAAGAAAACAACTTAGCCACCTTGAATCAATCAGGGTTATTAGGCAAGTTTGGGTTCCTAAAGGTACAGCTAACCTCTCAGGACCCAAAACTCAAAGGGTACCTAAACCTATCTAATTGCAGGTACCATTGGGCCACAAGAAGAGGAGCATGAGTAAAAAGTCAGCATGGTACCTTGACAGTGGATGTTCAAGGCACATGACTGGAAACAAGGAACTCCTCACTGATTTTATTGAAAAAGAAGGCCCAAATGTCACATTTGGAGACAGCTCACAAGCTACAACAAAAGGTTATGGTACTTTGATGATTGGTAACATCAAAGTATCCAATGTGTCTTATGTGGCTGGTCTTAAGTATAATCTCCTAAGTATCAGTCAATTCTGTGATAAAGACTTTAATGTTGAGTTTTCTAGTGGAAAATGTTTAATCAAAGATAAGACTCAACAAATTCTATTGACTGGAACTAGGAAAGGAAATGTGTATTTTGCAGACTGGGACAAGTCTACTGATGCTGCATGCTTCATTGCTAAGAGTTCTAGTGAACAAAGCTGGTTATGGCATAAGAGATTAAACCACTTGAACTTCAAAACAATGAACAAGATTGCTAGAAATGCATTAGTTAAAGGACTACCTAATGAGGTTTTCATTAAGGAGCATGTTTGCAAACCATGCCAAGAGGGAAAACAGATTAAAGCCTCATTCAAAGGAAAAGCAGTCATCTCTACTGAAAGGGTACTAGAACTTCTACATATGGACTTATTTGGACCAATTACCCCTGCAAGTATAAATGGTAGAAAATACACATTGGTGGTAGTAGATGACTTCTCTAGGTTCACATGGGTAATGTTTCTCCTTAATAAGAAGGAAACTCAAGTCAAACTGCCTGAACTTCTAAAGAGATTGTCAAATGAGAAAAGCCTTAGCATTATCAAGATAAGATCTGATAAAGGCACTGAGTTCATAAATTCATACATCAATGAGTATTGCACATCTAATGGAATAGCTCATGAAACCTCAGCAGCTAGAACTCCCCAACAGAATGGAGTTGCAGAGAGGAGAAATAGAACTTTAAAAGAAGCTGCTAGAACCTTAATTGCTGATTCAAATTTACCTAAGAGGTTTTGGGCTGAAGCTATAAACACTGCATGCCATACTCAGAATAGATGTTTAATTACTAAGGGGCAAGGCAAAACCCCCTATGAACTCTGGAAAGGAAGAATGCCTAAAGTGTCATACTTTCATATCTTTGGTTGTAAGTGTTTCATACACAATAATGGGAAAGAACAGTTGAAAGCCTTTGATAGCAAAGCTGATGAAGGGATATTCCTTGGATATTCTCAAATCAGTAGAGCTTTCAGAGTCTACAACAAGAAAACCCTTATTTTGGAGGAAACACCTCATGTTGTGTTTGATGAATCTATTCATGAGTTCAGGAATGAGAACTTGGAATCAGAAGAAATCACACAAAGAACAACCAGACTGAGTCTAAAAGACAAAGACACTGAATTCATAGAAGTTGTCCAAGGCAACCTACCTGAAAATCTCCCATTGGACAACAATCCTGAAGGCAACCTTCCTAAGGCAAATCCCACTGATGGAAATGGTGAACTGAATGATCCAATCCCAGTTCACATCCAGGTAACAACTACCAATGAAGAAGCAGTCCCTGCTGAGGTAGTTAATGGGTCAAATAATCAAGGGGGAACTCAAAATGTTGAAAATACCAATGTCCCTGACATTGAGGACAACATCCCTGATTATGATCCTGAATTAGATCCTGCATTTAATTATCCTGAATTTTTTGACCAAAATGACTCAACTTCAGTAGAGGACAACTCTACTGAAGAGATCAGAAAAAGAAGGACTTGGTTGTCTGACCATCCTACTGATCTAATACTTGGTGACCCAAGTGTTTGAGTCAAAACAAGGAGATTTCATGGTGAAAGTGCTCTTTTCTGTTGTTTCTTGTCAGAACAAGAACCAAGTGATATTGAAGAAGCACTTCAAGATGCCAATTGGATCACAGCCATGCAGGAAGAACTGAACCAATTCACCAGAAATGAAGTTTGGGAGCTGGTGGACAGACCTTCACATCAAGATGTTATTGGAACAAAGTGGGTGTTTAAGAACAAAAAGAATGAGAATGATGTGATTGTCAGAAATAAAGCAAGACTAGTGGCAAAAGGTTACTGCCAGCATGAAGGCATTGACTATGATGAGACCTTTGCACCTGTGGCAAGGATAGAAGCAATAAGGCTCTTTCTAGCCTATGCAGCCCACAAAAGGTTCAAAGTGTACCAGATGGATGTCAAGAGTGCCTTTCTGAATGGAGTCTTGAAAGAAGAAGTCTATGTGGAGCAACCACCAGGTTTTGAGGTTGGAAACCAAGTTTACAGACTGAAGAAGGCTCTATATGGACTTAAGCAAGCCCCTAGGGCTTGGTATGATACACTGTCACAATTCCTCTTGGATCATGGATTCACCAAGGGAACTGTGGACAGAACTCTCTTCAGAATCTCTGAAGGAGAGGACATCTTGCTTGTCCAAATTTATGTGGATGACATAATATTTGGATCTCCCAATGAGAAGCTGTGTGAGAAGTTCTCAAAGCTAATGCAAAGCAAGTTTGAGATGTCCATGATGGGGTTGATGAACTTCTTTTTGGGTCTTCAAGTCAAGCAATCAAAAGAAGGAATCTTCATCAACCAAGCTAAGTACACCAGAGAAATGATCAAGAAGTTTGGGTGTACAACTAGCAAGCCAGTAAGGATCCCTATGAACACAAATTGGAAGATGGATCCTGATGAGAGTGGTGTTGCAACCAACTCTACTGAGTATAGAGGAATCATAGGGTCACTCCTCTATCTCACTGCCAGCAGATCTGACATCACCTTTGTAGTAGGTGTTTGTGCAAGGTTTCAAGCAAATCCTAAGAAAAGCCATCTTGAGGCTGCAAAGAGGATTTTAAGGTATCTCAAAGGCACTGAGAATCTAGGCCTTTGGTACCCTGTTGATGACAACATTGAGCTAACTGGCTACTCAGATGCTGACTATGGAGGTTGCAGAATTGATAGAAAGTCCACTTCAGGGACTTGTCAATTCTTAGGCAACAAGCTTATATCTTGGTTTTCCAAGAAGCAGAACACAGTGGCTACTTCCACCACTTAAGCTGAATATGTTGCAGCTGGAAGTTGTTGTGCTCAAATCCTTTGGTTGAGACAACAACTCAGAGATTACAAAGTCAACTCTACTGAAGTGCCAATATTTTGTGATAACAATAGTGCAATTGCAATATCACAAAATCCTGTATTGCACACAAGATGCAAACATGTGGACATCAAGCATCACTTCATTAGAGATCATGTGGAGAAGAAGGACATAAAGTTGGTCAAGATCCACACAGATCATCAAAAAGCTGATATCCTAACAAAGCCACTTGCAGAGGCAAGATTCCTGGAGTTATCAGCAGAGTTGGGTTTATTTGATCCAGGGAAGTTGGACAAGTAAAACTCATTGAAGTTAATGGGAGTAAAGGAACTGAATTGGTCTTCAGTAGACTTGGACAAGTCTACTGAAGTTCAGAAGAGATGATCACAATTACTCAGGACACTTGTCCATTGAATCTCAGGACACTTGTCCACATCTCTTCAGGACACTTGTCCTAGTAAGGTCAGATAAGTTGTCATGGCTATCAAACCTTTTTCTTGGTTTGATAAGCACCTAATTTGGGTAATCATTGCCTATTTTGATATCTGTCTCATTCCTTTTACAGATATCACCTTTTTGGGATTTTAATTTGTCTCCCACCCAAAAGGTCACTTTCCATGCATTTAATGCCAAGATTTAACTCTTGTTTGCATTAAACATTTCAAGCCATGATCTATCTCGAAAACTCCACAAGCATTAACCAATATTTAATAACTTCCACATTTGAATAGAAAACAGTTTTTCACTGTTTCATTGGTTAATGACCATTGGATCAAAACTGGCCAACTCCCCTGAAATCAATCCTAGCCGTCCAAATTGAAATTTCCTTTTTCATCCATCGTTGAAAACTCTTGAGACTCACCAACTCATTGACAAACATTCTTTTTAGAATATTCTCAAGTCTTAAGAACTCCCCACAAACACTTCTTCCCCAAGTATTCGAAACCCTAACCTTCATCTTCTTCAAACTCTCTCAAAACTCTCTCAAATTAACTTCTGTAACCTTCAATGGCTCCCAAAGCTAAGCCTGAAATGGTTGTTGATTTCACCAATAGAGACTTAGACCTTGATTTTGGGTATCTAAGTCACAAAAACAACCTTACCTTTGAGCCAATCCTCTCTTTTGAGAGTGAAGATCCTGCAGTTACTCCAACTCTAAGATGGCTAAGGAGAGCAGGTCTTCAAAAGTTCATGCAAGAGAAGCCAGATTCTTGCCTTGAATCTTACATGGCTGAATTCTTTGCCTTTCTAAAATGGAGAGGCAAACCTGAAGATGGTGAAGTGTCAACAAGATTATCTTTTGTTGCAGAGGGAGAAGAGGAGGAAAGATTCCATAGAGTGAAATTCTCAGTGGCAGAGGTTGATGCTACTTTTGGATTGCCTTCAGAGGGAAGGAATCCTGAATTCTATGGAAATGGACTTGAACAAGAAATTGCTCAAGAATGGCTAATTACTCCAGGGCCACTATCCTCTACACAGCACAAGAAAACTCTCAAACCACAATTTCTTAATCTATTTGAGGTTGTTGCTAAAATTTTGCTTAGCAACACTGGGAGCTTGGAGCAGGTCAGCCAACCCAGAATTAGAATCATGGCTGCTGTGATTGATGCTAGTGACAAGGGCATCAAATTCGATTGGAGGACCTTCATCTTGTCAGAGATGATGAAGGAAAAGGCCAAGTTCAAATTCAAAGTTCACAACAAGGTTGTGATGGAAGGCAAACTGAGATATTGCACAAGGGCAAGTCTCCTGATTGAAAAGTTTGCTCATTATTCTGAGATGCAAACCTTTGCAAAGCCTCTCCCTGCTCAGAAGATCATGTTTAGAAAGCTTAGCAAGAAAACTGAGCAGAGGAGGATGCTAATGGCCAAACCTACTGAAGAGAAGGTGGAGGAGAAGCCAAAGATGAAAAAGAGGACAAAGGCCAGAATGGTAAAAATAAGAAAAATGTCTCAAATCCCCTCAGAAGACACCACTGGAGCTTCAACTGAGATTGAAGATGTTGCTGAAGAAGGTGTGCAAGTGCCTTCTGATCACTCAGAAGAGTTGAGACAGAAGTATAATGAAACTAGACAGAAGTCTAGAGGTGATAAGAGGATCAGGGAAGTTGTCCCTGAAAAAGATGGTGAAGGGAGTGGGAGCAGTAGAGCCAGCAAGAGGAGGGCCAAGCCTACTGATAAGGTGTTGGAGCTTCAGGAGGAAAGGTCTCTTCAACTTGCTCTAAGGGAGAGCAGAGCTGAAAGCATGACCAAATCCAAGTCAAGGACCAACTCATCTAGTTCTGGAACTCCAGAATCCAAGGTCCCTGAAGGTCAACCAATAGAGGCCAACATCCCTGAAATCCAGAACCCTGAGCCCAACTCCCCTGAAACCCACATAACCCCAACCAATCAACCTATCACCCCCATCAATCTTACAAAGAGATATTCTCCAGAAGGGAGTGTGCAAAGAAGTGAGATAGATGTGTTAGCAGATTTAGCAGTGGATGAGACAAGGCTACAATCACCCCTTGACTCATCTATGCTCAATTACTCAAAGTTGCTAGAAGCTGCACTTCAAGAGCCAACCCCTGCTAGTAAAGCCCCTTCAGATACATTGCTCTCTAAAGCAACTGAAGTACCTTCAATTGCAATCAATCCTTCTGAAGCCAATATCCCTGAACTCAACCTTCCTGAAGCCACTTTAGGAGAACCCAGAGCCAACTCCCCTATAACCCAAAGTCCCCATTCAAGTGGAAATGAGGAGGAGTATACTTATGAGAGTATGCTCAGAGGAGGAGCCAAGGCTACTGTGGACAGTTTGTATCCACAACTTGCTGAATTTCCTAGAATTCAGAAGATGTTTCATGACTTGAGGATGCTTGTGGATGTGAAAGACAAGACCATTATGGAAATATCCCAAGTCATCCAAGATAAGGGTGCAAACTGGTGGCAAGTGGAGGAGAGCAGATTGCTACACTTTGCTGGTGTGATGAAAACAAGATTCCTTACTGATGAGGAAGTTTTAGCAAAGTTGGTAGATGATAAGATCATTGAGGAGAAAGAGAGGAAAGCTAAGGGCATCAAACACCCTGATAGTAGCTCAGATGATGATGATTCCCCTGATGATCCCTCAAACCCTTCAAACCCCAACCCTCCTGAAACCCCTCAAGCCAACCTCCCTGAATCCACTCAACCCAAGTCCTCTGTGTCAGCAAGACTTTCAAACCCTCCTAGAACCTATCATAGGAAAGGCTCTGTATCTTCAGAGGTGTTGACCAAGTGTGGTAACACAACCAAAGACACATCTGCCAATGAAGGTTCTTCTGAACTTAAGGCACAGCCTAAAGATGTTGAGGTTCCTGTTTTAGAGGCTGGTTTAGTTAAGGCCTATTCAGTGTCAGGAGAGTTGGACACTGATCAGCCCTTAATCATTCAGGATGACTCAGTGGTTGTTGATATAAGCACTGTGATCTCCCCACAACTGCCATCTTTGAACCTTGTTGAAGGTGGAGATGCTGCAGGATTAGGTGATGGAGTTGAAAAGGAAATGTTAGTGGAAAAACCAGAGGGCGTAGTAGATGAGAGAGATGTGGTGATCACTAGGATAGTGAGTGTACCACCAAATGAGGGTGATATAAGTGAGGAAGGGCAGACTATTCTTGAAGTCAAATCTGAACTTCAGGAATCCCTTGATGAGAGGAGGCCTGTTTCTTTAAGTGAGGAAATTATCAATGAAGGAAGAAAAGAAATAGTTGAAAATGAGAAGAAGACTGCTGATGTATCAGAGTCTTATGAAAAAGAAATTGAGGGAGATAAGTGTGTTTTTACTGACTCATTTGATTTGTCTGATATTGCAGGTATAAGTTTTGAACAAATCTTTGCAGATGATCTCTTGACAGATGCTCCCATCCAAGTTGATAGTGGATCAGCACAAGCCTTGCTTGGGATGCAATCAGAAAAATTGGACTTCTTGGCTCATCAAGTTCAAACAGCTCATGCAGAAACTTCTGGAGCATTAGATGAGCATGGAAGAACTTTGGCATCTGTGGAAATGAGGCTGACAGGCTCTGAGGATGTGGTGTTACCCACATTGGAAGCAAGAATTGAAGGAGTGGAATCTGGTCTTCAAACCATCTCCACTGAAGTTCACAAAGCCAAAGTCACTATGGAGAACATTTCAAAGGAGGTCAAGAAGGATCAAAAACTACTTAGAGATAACCACAATGCAAATGTTCAAGCTATCAGATTGACCATTAAGCAAGCTCTTGGCAAGAAGACAGCCTTGCAGAAGAAAAGAGCAGAGGCATAAAGGCTTGCAATGGTGAAAGCAGCTTCAGAGAAATTTTCCCAAGAGGTGATGGCCAACATTGCTGAAGGTGCAGTGGCCAACCTCACTGAGCTCCTTAAGGCCCAACTGGATGCATCTCTGAAAGCAACCATTGAGGAGGTTGTCCAACAAAAGATGAAGCATGTTCTAACTTTTCTAAGCTTGAGCAGTGACAGGATGCAAAATATACATGATGAAAATGTATATTTGTTGGAGGAGATGAAGTCTCTAACCCAAGCCCAGTCCTTGATGGCATCAACTATGAGTGAGCTCAAACCTGAATGTTTTAATGCTGCCAAAAAGTGGGAAAGGGAAAGAGCAAGAGCAAAAGGTGCCTTAGTGATTGGAAGTCAAGTCAAAGGTAAGGACAAAGCTCCTGAAGGAAAAGGGAAAGAGCCAGCAGTGCTAAACTTAGAAGAATTGGATGAAGAATAACAGTTAGCACTTAATTTGAAAAACTCAATGGCCTCAACTCAAGAGGAAAGAGTGAGGTTACAGCAAAGGCCAGGTGGTGAGGTGTCTGGTTTGGACAAAGATGTTGAAGGTGTTCAAACTAGAGGAAAGATCAAGAGGGCAAAAGGAAAGAAAAGACAAGTTGAGACATTCACTGACTTTCCCAACAGTCTTGATCTACCACCTGAATTCAGAATTGATGATGATGAGCCTATCTCAAAGAACGCCAAAGCTGCTGAAGAAGACAAGATTGCTGAAAAGGACAAGTCTTCTGAATCTGCCAGAAGTGCTGAAGGTCCCAAGTCCACTGAAGATGTTGAAGAGCTATTTACTGAAGGATTTGGACCAGAACCTAAAAAGAAGACAACTGTCCTAGCCCATGATCCATCAAAGCTGTTTCATGAAGGGTATGGCAAAGACCCTGAAACACAACAGAAACTGGCCATGATGAGGGCCCAAGAAAAGATGGATTTGATGGATGAAGCACAAAGGGCAAGAGATAAAAGAAGAGCAGACTTTCAGAAACCAAGAAGGAAGAGAGCAACTTACAACAAGATGAAGCCACAGCTATTGATCCCAATGGACACCAAATATCCTCACTTGGATAAATGGGTGCCAATTCAGCTGAATGACTCATGGGAGGAAGCAAAAAGGGAGTTCGTCTATGATTACTATGTCATTGACAGATGGAATGGAAAGGATGCCAACTCCACTTTTGCTGAGTTCATGATAGAGTACTACAGAGAGCTTTATCAACAACTACTTGCAGCTGCTGATATTGCAAGATTTGAACTCACAGCTCCCAAGCCAATCATATACATGCCTCCAAAGCTTGAAGGGTGGATTGACCAGGCAAGAATTCTGAAGGAATTTACTGAAATCCTCAAGTTGAACAAGATGGTTCTTGAACCTAAGGGAACAAAACAAGAAGCCATGGCACTGAAGAAGAGAGTGTGGGCACAATATGGGATGGTGCCACCTCCTGAGGATGATCTCTGAAATGGCTAAGTCTTCTGACCTCTTTTGATTGGTCAACTATGCTGAAATATTGGTCAAGTTTGCTGATGATTTAAGTGCTCTGATATGCATTGGTTGCTCTGATATAAGCATATACTCTGATACCTGATGTTTTTGCTCTAATCCAAATACTGTTAAGTGTTTTGGTGTTTGCTCTGATACTAGAAGATGCTCTGAAACTTGAAGATCTAAGTGTTTAGTTGACATGCTCTGATACTCTAGATCTTATGCTTAGTATATGCTCTGAAACTTTTGTAATGATGTCTTGAATTCATGCTCTGATAAGTTATCATCAACTATCAACATGCCTGTAATGATTATTATATGAATGATAGTTGAACTACCTTTGAATCAAATACATTATTACAGAAATCTCTCTATGCCTACATTTGAAACCTATGTGCAACAAGAACAGTGAATACACTAACACATTGCTTTTCAGGATTATTGACCTTAGTCATGTCTTCTGAAGATAAATGTAATAGGTATAGCTAAAGTCACTTTTGCATAAGTTGTATAGGTTTTGGCATCATCAAAAAGGGGGAAATTGTTGGGAATAAAATGAGATATGTTTTGATTCAATACCAAAACCCCCTGAGACATGCCTAAGTCAAGTTAAATATGTTCTAGAGATGTTAGAACATATAGAATAAAGGCTAGATGAGAAGCTGGTATGTTCGGCAGCTCTTAGTTGATTAGATGCACAATTTGAGGGGGAACACATGTTTTGAAGTTTATCAAGAACAAGTCCCCTCAAGGCTCAAATTCTGGAACCATGATCAAGTCTGCTGAAGGTCAAGTATGCTGATCAGGAGAGTTGTCTCAGCATAATCTATTCTGAAAGAAGTGTACTGAAAGCTTGAGGTCAACCATGCTGAAGAGACAACTACACCCTAAAGATCATTATTGATTCATGTTAAGATCACCTTGAAGTGAAGCAAAGGGTATGAGCCAAGTCATCTGAAGAAAAGCAAGCCAACCTTGCTGATAAGCAAGACCGCTGATAGTGATAAGGAGAGTTGTCCATTTGATAAGGAATGTTGTCCTATCATTGGAACAACCTTCAGAAGCCATGTCCATGTCCTAACAAGAGAATCTTAAAGTCAGACCTTGGGAAGAGTACTGCAGAATGAAGACAAAGTCTATACAACCGTTTATTTCCCAAATGAGGACATGTCACTATCAAGATTCTGTCTTCAAAGTTGAAGAACTAAAAGAAGATATTTATGGACATTGGAGGCTGCCTCTCCAACGGGCAAATCCTTCATTTGTCTATAAATACAGAAGTGTGAAGACCATTTGAAAGAACCTCAACACAATCTAACATTGACAAGAACTCACAAGCTAGAGTGCTTTCAAAGCTTTCAAAGACTATCTTAGTCTTCAAACACTTCATCTAAGCTGAACTACATTGTACATCCATACACAAGCTTAGAGAGATATCCTATCCTTATACACTGATCTTCATTGTAAAGGATATCTCATTAGTTGGAACCTTACTTCAACCCTTATATCTTTCAAGAGTGAAAGTGAGAAGATTGTAGTAGTAGAAGTGGTAGGAGCTGACTGTTGAGAGAAGAACAGTCCAGTTCTGAGTTGAGAAGAGGGTACTAGGACTCTAGACATCCTAGGGATCAATTCACCAAGGAGTGGTGTTATTGATCAAGTGCACCTTGGCACTATAAAACAAGTTAATTCCAAGAGTGAAGGAATTATCCTGTTCAATCAGGGAAAGTGGATGTAGGAGCTTGAGTCTCTGAACCACTATAAACTCTTGTGTTGATTTACTTTCAAGTACTTTCATACATTCAACACTGCACACAAAACTGATCTTTCGAAGGATAAACATTCAAAGACTGTGCAAAACTGATTTGGACAAGTTCCCTGAAAACTGAACTGTGTTGAATTGACAAAGTGATTTCAGAAACTTTAAAGGAGTCTAAACTAAAAGGGCCAACCACTATTCCGAACATATAACTCCCCTAGATAGTTATTCAACTAAGTACTCAATAGTACTTAGTAGTTTGATTATCTTAGAAGAGTTAATCATCTTCAGCAGAGTTGTCCAAGAAAACCTTGCTGAGCTCTGGTTTGATCATAGTAGAAAAGAATTTGCATACAAGTGTATTCCCCCCCCCCCCCCAATACACTTGTTATATACTCCTTTCAGGACCAACATTTATGATAAAGGGAAGCCGAGCACTCTTTGCTTGTTGACATGGCGAGCATACAATAGGGCGCGGAAGCAAAGAAGTAACAGAAAGAAGACCTTTATTTTTAAGCACATTTATAATGTCAACATTTACATGTCCTAATCGATTATGCTACAATTCAAAGGAGCCTTTAGAGGTGCGAGCACGTAAAGTGGAAGTAAAAACAGAATGACAGTTATCCAAAACATATAAGCCATGATAAAGTTTGCCCTGAGCTAGAACCACACCTGTATTCCGATTCTGAATTTCAAAGGAATCATGAGAAAATATAAGACGAGCAGGAAAATATTTTATCAATTTACTAACAGATATGAGATTTTTAGTAATAGAGGGGACGACCAAAACATTAGAGAAGGATAAATTTGAATTGTGAAAATGAGTACTAGTATGTGTGATTGGAAGGATATTACCATTTGCCACAACAACTTTGTCAGATCCTGCGTATGGCGAGGAGAAATCAAGAGACGCAGGGGAGGAGACTATGTGCGAGGAGGCACCAGTATCAACGTACCAGTTTGAGAGATTGGCGTGGCGAGAGAAGGAATCAACAGTATTAACTTGACGACCAGTTTGGGAGTCGTAACGTTGAGGGCAGGAAGAAGCATAATGACCATCAAAACGACAAATCTGGCACCGAGGAGAAAAACGAGCTCGACCACGACCATACTGACCCCGTCCACGAGAGGTAGGTTGACCACGACCATACTGCTGGCGAGCAGGAGGAGGGCGACCTAAAACAAAAGGAGCCGAAGAGTGAGGAAAGAAGGCCAGGTTCTGGGACGAGGAGGATGGATTCTCAAGAGATCTTGTAAAGAGATCGTGGGATTCCGCTTTGGCAAGAAGATCCGAGAAGGAAGGGAGAGGCGAGAGATTGATTTGGGAAGTAGAAAACCCATGGAATTCGGGACCTAAACCACGAAGAAATCAATGCGACTTGTCTGTGTTGTCGATGGTGCATCCCATTGAAGATGGTTGATCACATAGATTCTTGAAAACTGCCCCATATTCTGAAACGGATCTTAATCCTTTCTTGATTAGTTGTAACTCATCATTTAGACGTAACTCACGAGCCTTGGAGGGTTGATTGAATGCCTCGGTAAGGGCTTTTCAAATCTCTAATGATGTCGAGCAGCCAACAGTGACTGCCATGGCCTCCTCGGTAAGTGTATAAGTCAAGAAAACACTTACAGTCTCCTCGTTTTACATTTCATCGTGGCAAGCTGGGTATTTTGGATCTCCATACTCCAGCTTGCTGGGGTATATTGGAGTTTTATTTTTATTTTTTTGATGGAGAGGGTATATTGAAGTTAGTTTGTAATTGATATGTGGACCTTTTAGTTCTGTTAGTTAGTTTTGGGTCAAACAAATTATTTGGACCTTGGGTGCATATATAAGCACCAGGTTTTGGGCCAAACAAACAATTTGGACCTTGGGTGCGTATATAAGCACCATTGCATTAATTATACATTTTGTAATTTCACTTTCTCTCGAGAATTATATTTAAAGTTCATAGGTTCAGTACCTAATTTTATCAAAATCCCATAAATTTAAGACTTTGTTTGACATATTGTAATTCATAGTCTTAATATTAATATGTATAATTATTTTATTTTCGTTTTCTTTTTATCTCGTGCTTGTGAAGTTTATCTGCCATAATTTTTATATTATGATTTAAAATTATCTTTTAGCGGCTAAAATCTGTAGGATGTGAAACACAATTTTAAGTCTTTAGATTTTTAATTGATAAGTTTTAGCTTCAAACCCCTTGTTATCTTTCAGGCAATCGTTAAAAGTCCCTGTTTGTATTGGGAATTTTTATATATTTTCAATAAAAAATAAAAAATGGAGATCACATCACATTACATTACATGATAGGTAATCTGCTATAACAGACACATGACCTGTTGAAAAAGTGTAACTTACGTTATAAAAATTAAAATTTAAAAGTTGATAGGATCAAAAATTAAAATGTGGTAAAATGAAAGATCGAAAAAAATATCTTTTCATATTTCATACTCTCTCCGCTCCGGTCCTACAATTATTTGCACTATATTTTTGGCATACAAACTAATGTAGTGTTTGATTAGAGATTGTTGGTGGAATGAATTTAGATTGGAATTGAAAAAAAATGGATTGTGGTAATCCATGAATAGTAATTATATTTAAATTTTGTATTTGAATTGAGATTGAAAAATGTGGATTGAGGTAATCCATGAATAATAATCATGTTTAAATTGTGTTTGGATAGAGTTTGAGAAAAAGGGGTGAATGTAACTTTATGTCAAATCAAATTGATGTTGTAATATTTTATTACTGAGTAGAAAAATAATAGGAGAGAGAATGTGTGTGTGAAAGAAAAATAGGATAGAGAATGAGATTAAAAAAAATAGTGATGTGATTATATAAAAATATGGGTGTAGATGTATTATAGAGATGAATTGATATTTGAATTTGGATTGAGAGTAGTTGAACGAGAAAAAAATTATTTACATCTCATAACTTTTACCTTTTTTGAAAAATGCCCCAAAATAGTTAAAATTTTAATTTACGTCCCATAACTTTTTCAATTGCTTAATTTATGTCCAATTTCCACCGGAGTTATAAAAATTCGCCGAAAACCCCCAAATTTATGTAAATGGGACGTAAATTAAACAATTAAAAAGTTATGGGACGTAAATTAAATTTTTGAGATTAAAGATTTTTTAGTTCAATAAGTTGGACTGATTTTAAATTTATTCCCGACGGATTACACATTTTGATTTCAGTCCAATAAGTATGCTTAAATTTTGAAAACAGTCAGTTTACCTACAATAGTAGGTCACCAAACAGGCCAAGTTTCATTTTTTTTTTATATTTTTTATATCATTTAAAGTCTAATTTATATATATTAATAAAAAAATTATGAATATTAATTAAAATACTAAACAATATTTTAAAATATCTGAAAATAATATTTAAATAAGTAAATAAATTTTCATAATATCAAAAAAAATATAATATGAAAAAAAAACCCAAAAAATTATAGTATGAAAAAAAAAGATTTATTCCTAAGTCAATAATTAATTACTATAAAAATCAATTAACTTACCTAAATAATTATTTAAAAACTCAATTAACCTAATTAAAAAATAATTAACATACACAAATAAATATAAATTTTATCTTGGAAATAATAAAAATCCCAAATATTTTTTTTATTAAAATTGTCAAAAACTCTTATTAAAACTTAACAATTATTTTAATATTTTAAATAAATACAAAAATCCACAAATATTTAAAATCCCCAAATAAATAAATAAAATACTCAAATATATCCAAAATTCACACCCCTTATCCACAATAATTGAAAGATGACGATGAACAATATATTTTTTTAACAATTTGTTAATTTTATTATTTTTCATTTTTATTATATAATTTTTAATTTGATATTAGTTCGTACAAAAATATGTGGACACACTTTGTGTAATACTTAGATACTTTTTTATATTTATTTGATTACTTTAAAATAAATAAATAATTTTATAATAATTATTTTGTAATTATAATTTTTTTCTAATTAGGTAAGTTAATAATTTTTCTAATAATTAATTAGGTAACTTAATTGATTTTTATAATAATTAATTAATTTATGAATAAATAAATTATTTATTATTTTTTTATATTAAAAAAATCAGATATTTTTTAAATATTACTCCGTATTGTATTTAGTATTTTAAATATTATTCATAATTTATTTTCAAAATTTTCAAAATATTATTTAATATTTTAACTAATATTCATAATTTTCTGAATTAATAAATATAAATTAAGTTTTTAATTGATATAAATATATATAAATTAATGCTACATATTACAAATAATAATTTAAAAAATTATTGCACTTCATGAATTTTATGTCACATAAAATATGAATAAAGTAAAAATTATTTTTGTATTACATTTAAGTTGAGAAATAATTTTTTCCTCTTTCTTATATCACACATTTTTTTTATTTGATTGTATAACATAAACTACATTAATTTTATAGTGAATTGTACACATTTGTTGAATATTTTTATTTTTTTCACATAACGTCCCATTTTAGTTAAAAATTTAATTTACGTCCCAAAACTTCTTTAATTGCTCAATTTATGTCCCATTTACATAAATTTGGGGATTTCCGGCGAATTTTTATAACTCCTGCGAAAATTGAATGCAAATTATGCAATTGAAAAAGTTATGGGACGTAAATTAAAATTTTAACTATCCAAATTCGGATTGACCAATTCCAAACCAAATACAACCTAAGAAAACTATGTAATAATTGGAGTGTTGATGGGGTAATTTTGTAATTTTTTTTTGAATAAATTAATTGAATAGAATGTAAAATAATGACATTTTGTATAAATATGTTGATATTGTAAAAGTAGACTCTATGGAAGACTATTCTTTATGGGAAGAGTGTAAATAATTGTGAGACAACAAATAAGACAAGTGTATAAACAAATCTATTATTGCTTGCACTGAATATATCCGGTCAACTATAGTTTGTATATGACCTTGTTGGTGCCAAAACGAGTAAGGTAACAGTCTAGAGGGGGGGTGAATAGACTGTTAGAGTTTTAAAACTTTTTCGTGCTTTAGATCAGATGAGACGTTGAAGAGAGTTATATACTTAGACGTCTATATGCAAATATGATGTTCTGATCTGTAGAGTGCTTAAGAGATGTAGTAGACTAAGATAGCAACCTTACTGATTGTTGAATTCAGCTGGTCAGTTTGAAAGCTATCTTAAGTGCTATGAGTGCGGAAATGTGTAGGCCCTACGTGTTTAGACTCGTGTGAATTTTATGAATAACCTTTTGGAATAAAAACCTTTAGAAACACTGCAAGTTTGTCAGCTGACTTGATGTAAACTAATTTGAGAAAACAAACACTTGAGAAGAAAACAGATAAGTATGAATAACAAAGAAATGCATGCTGAAAGTAAAGATAAGCAATAAGACACATAAGTTTATAGTGGTTCAGATCTCAATATCCTACGTCCACTCTCTCTAATCAGATAGAGAAATTCACTATCTTACTGCTTTATAGTCCCAAGAGAAGACTTTCGATCAAGAACCTCAAGTACTTTCTGAGGCTACGGATCTGTTTGTTGGTGAGGTAACAAACAACCTTTACAATGGTTAATACCAATAAATGAAAGTGTGTGTATAACCAAATGGTTCTAAGCTCTAAAGATTTGATTCTTTAAACTGGCTTAGGATCGGAAATTTAGAGCACTTAAAGGTTAGATAACTTTGCAGGCTCTAAAAAACTCGAACACTTAGAATATTTCTCAAAACTTGGTTGTTCTTGATATCAGCTGAATGTGTATGGAGTTCTTGTTTGTAGGGTTTCAGGTACCTTGTTCCAAAGAACAAATGTTGTATTTATAGATAGATTTGTGCTCAGAAACTAGCCGTTGGTGAGAACTAGCCGTTGCAACAAATCTTTCTAAGTATGGTCGCCATCTTCATAGGAATGGTGTTTGCAGATTTTCTGGTACAATATTGCCTTAAGAAGCAATATGCATTAAATGCTTCGTTCTTCTTCTGGAGATCTCTTGTACGACCTACTAAGCTGTTAACTTCATAGCTTCGTGTTGATGTCTCATTGGTCCACATTAGCTTGGTAGTTGAGAGTTGTCTTGTCTTCTGTTAGAGCAATTCAGAACTTAATCTAACATTCTCTTCGTCTTCTGCTTTGCATGCCTTTATCATCTAACTTAGTTGTTCATAAATGAACAAACACTTGTGAAAGTGTTTCATTCATAAATGCTAAGTGTCATAGACATTCTGAAGGTGTGCTTCGACTTGAATGCTCATTGAGGCTTGTTTTGACAAGATGCAGACGAGTTCATATCTGTTGAGTTGTCTTCAAAACTTCGATTGCAGATTATCATATAGATCATCCAGTCTATAAGGTATACAACAACCTTTATGTCTGAATTTACTAATGAACTCTTGAAGTCTTCTAGTCTTCTGCTTTCTTCTTGATAGTCTTCAGTAGAGTATACAGATGAGTAATCAGCTGAAATTATACTGCTGATTCTCAGACTAGAATTTAAAACAGTTACATTACTTCTAAACTTTATAATTCAGCTTAGGAACCTTAGTTCTAGATCACGAATTATCAATCTAACCTGTACTCTACTGATCTGATTTTGGCCATCAAAACTAAACTATTAATTGCAATCAGATGAGGGGCCGGATGAATATCCCAACAATTTCCCCCTTTTTGATGAAGTCAAAACTAACTATGCTAAGTTATCAGATCAGTTAGTATCAAATTTTGAGGTTATAAGAGGTTAGATAAACAAACAGGTTAAGATCAATAATAAAATGCAGATAGTTTCTAAGGAAGACAATGAGTAGTTGTCTTGAAACTGAAAGAGTAAATTCTTGTATTAATCAGAGCAAAAAAGAAATTTAGATTACAAATACAAGAGGAATTTACTTCAGCTATACATAGAATGTCTTCAGTAGACGCCATACGCTTGATAGACTCTTTTCCTGATTTCACGAACAAGGTCTTGATCTCTGACTTTGTCTTCAAAACAGATGTCATCGATGATGTTCTCTGCTTCCCTCACATATCTCTCGTTTTGTTGATAGTGGTTGCAGGTTCCCAAACAGGGAAGTCAGGCAAGACAAGGTTGATGTTCTTCTCAGCTGCTTCTTCCATAATTATGCTTAGAAATTCTTTGTCTTTCCCTTCTAGAAAGCTCTCGAAACAGCCGAATGCAGTCTGTGGATCTAGATATCCCCATCTGCGAGCAAGATGGTAAATCTCCTACCATTCTTTCTTCAGATTAAGCCATCTTAGATTGTGAATTGAGTCCAGAAATCCAACAATCTGCTGATTTGAAGATTTAGGCTTTGGGAGTTCTTCTTCATCTTTCCCAGACTGCTGCTTCTTCTTCTTTAGGGTAGTCTTTCTCCTCTTGAAGTTTGTATCAAGCTGTGATGCATTCTTCCTTTTTGTTGGTCCTGAAAGGAGTATGGTACAAGTGTATAGGGGGAGGGGAATACACTTGTATATGCAAATCTTTTCAATTTTAAGCAAATCAGACCTTCAGCAAGGTTGTCCTGGACAACTCTTCTGAGTATGTATAACTTTCTGTTGGTCCTGAAATGAGTATATAACAAGTGTATGGGGGGGGGGGAATACACTTGTTTGCAAATCTTTTTCAAACTAACCAAGTATGACTTCAGCAAGATTGTCCTGGACAACTCTGCTGAGATGTATAACTCTTTTAAAGATAACCAAGCTACTAAGTACTATGAAGTACTTAGTTGAATGACTATCTAAGTGAGTTATAAGTGCGGAATTAGTGGCTGGCCCTTTAGTTTAAACTCCTTTAAGTTCTGAAATCTCCTTACCAAATATCCAGTTTCAGGGATGTTGGGATATAAATTCACCCTAAGCCCCACTTGATGTTAGAATAGTTTTGATGGCCAAAACACTTAGAGTTTATAAATGTAATAGGATCAGCTGACTTGTATAGAACAGCTTAGACTAGTCTTGTGTGATCAACTGTATTGATATCAGCTGATCAGCACAGTCCTGGCTTACATGCCTATCCTCAAGATGAGAAGAGTAGAAGACATGAAGACTAGGAGATCCTTGAAGACCAGATAAGTTAAGGTGCTTGTATACCTACCTATCTGATGGAGTCCAAGATTGAAGATGGCCTAAAGCAGCACAAAGAATTGCCAGATCAGAAGAGTGTTACTCATCTGATATCAGAAGACAGAAGACCTAAGGCCAGAAGAGTAGTCAGAAGACTAGAAGTACAGATCAGAATACTATGTGCTCTTCCAGGACTCGGCTGATTCCAAAGTCATCTTGCAATTCAAACGAAGACCTACCTTATTTAGAAGATTGACATGATCCCAGGATTGAAGCAATCAAGCGGCTGGAATCAAGGAATCAAGCCATTATGGAAAGATTGCCCCAACGGCTAGTTGCAAGCAATCACCATTATAAATACAAGAGGATGAGAAATCACAATCAAGGAAGTCACAAGAGAGAATTCACAAGCTAAGCAAGCAATCAAGCAAATAGCCATATTGTTCTAAGAGTTCTCCAAGAGCCAGAAAACCATTAGAATATCTATAGCTCTTAAGTGATTTCTATCCAACCCCTAAGAAACTGAAACCTGTTCATATTGTATAATCATTGTTTTAGGCATAGTGGTTAAGCAAATTATAAGCTTGAACCATTAGTTGGATACACTTCAAAAACCCCAAACCCTCACCGAAAGGTTAAAGTTTATGAACCCCTTAAAGTGCAAGTGCTTACAATCACTTGTGGAGACCGTAGCTGTTAGGACGGCTCAGATCTCAAAGTCCTAACCTTGGGACTATAAAGGTCAAGACCCTTTTAATTTGTGGTAAATTAAAGGGATTAAACATCACGTGTGGACGTGAGAGTGGACGTAGGAACGTATATCCGAACCACTATAAATCTGGTGTTATTTACTTACTGCACTTTACAATTCTGTCATTTCATTAACTATTATATAGTGCATACTGTGATTTCAACATTCTTCAAAACAAGGCCACAACTTTCAAACCAGCATCAGCTGAGTACTTTCATTAAGAAAAACAAGTTAACACTTTCTTAAGAAACTATAAGAACGAGTCTAATCAAGGCCTACCATAATTCCGCATATAATCTCTTCATTCAGATCACTATAGTCATCTGGACCAGCAGACTTGTAGTCCAGTTGACATAGCAATCAGAAGAGGTTCCCAACTCTCTTGAAAAAGTTTTAAAGTCTATTCACCCCTACCCTCTAGACTTTAATCCCATTCACTACTCGTTCAGGGACCAACAAGTGGTATCAGAGCAGTGGTTCTAACAGACTACTGTCTCTAGATTATCAGAAGACTTGAGGGAGTCTTTCTGTAGTCCTCTTGAACAAATCTATTCTTTTTAAAAAACTTGTTTTTGAAAACTCATACAGCATGAGTGCTAATATGCGAAAGTTGCCTAAGTTTTCAGTTGAGGATTATGATTACTGGAAGATCAGGATGAGGAAGAATCTCACATCTGTCCACTACAAGATGTGGTCTGTAATCACAGAAGGCCCAATCACCATCATGACAGTCAACACTGCAAATGGTGATCCAGAAGTTCCAGTTGGAGAACTTGTTCCCAAGCCGATGAAGGATCTTAACCTTAAGATGGGTTTTGGCTATGAACTTAATCCATCTACATCCTCTCCAGCTGGGGGTAGTACACCTAACAAGTGCACTACTCAGACACATGAAAAGGGTGAGTGTTCTAAACACAATGAACCAAATATGAACCAAAAGGCATCTGTACCAGCTAAGGCTAACTATCCTAACACCAAAAATGGTAAAAGACAAGTTAACCCCAAGCCTGTACAGAGGAACAACAAACAGCCTAGACCATCTCGTTTGAGACAGTCTCAGCTGTATGCTGCTCCAGCCAAGAAGAAGAAATCTTCTTCAAACAAATCTGTTCTCTTTGCACCCCCTATCTCCTATGATATTGTGAGAACAGAAGAGTATGGTCCATATAATCGTGTGCATCGCCCAGCTAATGCACCCAGGCCGAATGTAACTAGTCAAAAGATCATGTATGTACACTCCTATAAAGGGAAACCATTTGACTATTACTTAGATGACACAAAGAACAAATCAGATCAGTCCAAGGTGCTAACTGGTAAGATTTGGTTCTGTGATGCCCGAGGGAAACAACTCAAGTGTTCAAGGTTGTTCAAACGACCAATGTATATGTGGGTTCCCAAGGGTAGTACTAACACCCAAGGACCCAAGACAAAATGGGTACCTAAGACTTAACCTTTCTTGCAGGAAAGGAGGGACCTATACAGAAGAGGAGGTCTAGCAGGAGAAACATGGTACATAGATAGTGGATGTTCAACTCACATGACAGGAACCAAAACCCTGCTGACCAACTACATAGAGAAGAAAGGTCCAAAAGTCTTCTTTGGTGATAACGCGCACGGTAACACAAAAGGATATGGCACCCTTAAAAATGGTGACATTGAGGTACATGATGTATCATATGTAGAAGGTCTCAAGTTTAATTTATTATCTGTTTCTCATTTTTGTGACACTGGTTACTTAGTTAAATTCTCTAAAGATGAGTGTCTCATAAGTGATAAAAGAACAAAACAAAACCTTCTAACAGGATCTAGAAAGGGAAGTATGTATCTTGCAAATTGGAACAGCTGTCCTAAGGATACATGTCTGCTTGTGAAGAGCCCTAAAGATGTCAGCTGGCTATGGCACAAACGCCTTAGTCATCTGAACTTTAAGACTATGAACAAGTTAGCAAGGGAATCCTTAGTTGATGGTCTGCCTAATGAACTCTACTGTAAAGATCAGGTATGTGATGCATGTCAACAAGGAAAGCAAACAAAGGTCTCCTTCAAGACCAAGAAGACAGCATCAACCAGCAGAGTTCTTGAATTGCTTCACATGGATCTCTTTGGACCAATCACTCCAACCACACTAACAGGAAGAAAGTACACTCTCATTGTTGTAGATGACTACTCCAAGTTTACTTGGGTTATCTTCTTATACAAGAAGAGTGAGACTCAGCAGAAGCTTCCTGAACTATTGAAGAGGATCCAAGTAGAGAAAGGAGAACCAATTGTGAAAATTAGAAGTGACAAAGGCACTGAATTCATTAACTCTTATATTATTGCCTATTGTACTTCTAATGGTATTCAGCATGAGACAAGTGCAGCAAGAACACCACAACAGAATGGTGTAGCTGAAAGAAGAGTCAGAACACTCAAAGAAGCTGCCAGAACACTCCTTGCTGAATTCTCCACTCCTAAGAAGCTATGGGCAGAAGCCATCAACACAGCTTGTCACACTCAAAACAGGTCAGGTATTCACAAAATTCATGAGAAAACCCCATATGAACTGTGGAAAGGAAGAAAACCTAGAGTATCTTACTTTTATATATTTGGTTGTAAGTGTTTCATTCACAACAATGGGAAGAGTAAGTTGAATGCTTTTGATGCCAAAGCAGATGAGGGGATATTCTTAGGATACTCCTCTACTAGCAAAGCATTTAGAGTACTCAACAAACGAACCCTTCTTGTGGAAGAAACACCTCATGTTGTTTTTGATGAATCTTGTGAAAAGAATGCAGTAGAAACAAACTCAGCTGCAGGTCAGATGAGACATCTAGTGATCAAGCCCAAACCAGATGAGTTCATTGAAGTAAATGAACCTTTTCCTGAAGAACCAGAGGAAGATAAGCCTCATAGACCTGTCACTAGATCTCAAACTCAAGCGGGACAAGCTGACCAGAATCAAGATGCACCAATCCCAAATGCCAGGGGGAATGATCTCTTTGACACAAAAGATACAGATGATGATCGACCTAATCAAGCCAACCCTCCTGATGGCACTAGATCAGATGAGAATCCAAGCTCATCCAATGCAGATACTCCTATGAGGCATACATGTAGGAACAACCATCCATCAAACCTCATCTTAGGAGGAGCTGACTCAGGTGTCAAGACCAGAAGACAACTGAATCAGAACTCACAATCATCTATGTTCTGCTGGTGTGCTTTCCTATCCAACATTGAACCAGCTGACATAGAAGAAGCAATGACAGATAGCAATTGGATCACTGCTATGCAAGAAGAACTAAACCAATTCGAAAGAAATGAAGTCTGGGAATTGGTAGATCATCCTGAAAACCACAATGTAGTAGGAACAAAGTGGGTATTCAAGAACAAGAAGGACGAAAATGATGTGATAACTAGAAATAAGGCAAGGCTAGTTGCAAAAGGATATTCACAATCTGAAGGGATTGACTATGATGAAACTTTTGCTCCAGTAGCCAGATTAGAAGCCATTCGACTGTTTCTAGCTTATGCATCATATATGGGCTTCAAGGTATATCAAATGGATGTCATGAGTGCTTTTCTAAATGGTATTCTGGTAGAAGAAGTATATGTAGAGCAGCCTCCAGGATTTGAAAAAGGCGATCAAGTATATCGACTGAAGAAGGCTCTCTATGGTCTAAAACAAGCCCCTAGAGCTTGGTATGACACATTGTCACAATTCCTACTTGACAATGGATATACAAAAGGCAAAGTGGATAGAACTCTTTTCAGAATACAAGAAGGAGAAGACATCCTAATGGTGCAAATATATGTAGATGATATTATATTTGGATCACTCAATCAAGAGATGTGCAAGAAGTTCTCTGAACTTATGCAAGGAAAGTTTGAAATGAGCATGATGGGTGAGATGAATTATTTCCTAGGACTTCAAGTCAAGCAGAGTTCAGAAGGGATTTTCATCAACCAATCCAAGTATACCAAGAGCATATTAGAAAGATTCAAAGCTCTACAAAGCAAGACTGCAAGGATTCCAATGATGACATCTTTCAAAATGGAACCAGATGAGTCTGGAAAGGCAGTTGATCAAGCTGAATATAGATCACTGATTGGATCTCTACTATACCTTACAGCTAGCAGACCAGACATAACATTTGCTGTAGGAGTATGTGCTAGGTTTCAAGCAAACCCAAAGCAAAGTCATCTAGAAGCAGCAAGGAAGATTCTCAAGTACCTAAAAGGAACAGTCAACCTAGGACTATGGTACCCTGCTGATGACAATCTAGAATTGAGTGGCTATTCTGACTCAGACTATGGAGGATGTAGAATTGATAGGAAATCCACATCTGGAACCTGTCAATTTCTAGGCAACAAGCTGATATCATGGTTCTCTAAGAAGCAAACCTCAGTTGCAACCTCCACCACTGAAGCAGAATATATGGCAGCTGGTAGTTGTTGTAGTCAGCTGCTCTGGCTAGTTCAACAACTCAAGGATTACAATGTAGAGGCAAGAGAAGTCCCTATTTATTGTGATAGCAGTTGTGCCATTGCCATCACTCAAAATCCAGTCCTCCACACAAGGTGCAAGCATGCCGACATTCGACACCACTTCATAAGAGACCACCTTGAAAAGAAGGACATCAAGATGGAGAAAATTCACACAGATATCCAAAGAGCAGACATCTTGACTAAGCCCCTAGCTGAAGAAAGGTTCAAGATCCTATGTTACAGCTTAGGACTCCTGGACCCAAGCACATGAAGAAGGAAAGATCAGCTAAAAACCTCAGCTGATCCAAGTGCAGCAGACTAGGAGGATCAGATGAGGTGAATAGACACCCTCATCTTCAGGTAAGTTCTTTCCCAATGAAGACAAATAAAGCTGAGGGAAAACTTAGAGTCATCTAATCAAGGGGGAATCAATGATACCTTAAGAATCCTTGATGAAATACTCTAAAGTCTGCATTGCATATCATATATATATATACAGCAGACTTGAACAAGGCTCTCTGTGGTCTAAAGCAAGCCCCTAGAGCTTGGTATGACACATTGTCACAATTCCTACTTTTCAATGGATATACAAAAGGCAAAGTTGATAGAACTCTTTTCAAAATACAAGAAGGAGAAGACATTCTAATGGTGCAAATATATGTAGATGATATTATATTTGGATCACCCAATCAAGAGATGTGCAAAAAGTTCTCTGAACTTATGCAAGGAAAATTGAAATGAGCATGATGGGTGAGATGAATTACTTCCTAGGACTTCAAGTCAAGCAGAGTCCAGAAGGGATCTTCATCAACCAGTCCAAGTATACCAAAAGCCTATTAGAAATATTCAAAGCTCTACAAAGCAAGACTGCAAGGATTCCAATGATGACATCTTTCAAAATGGAACCAGATGAGCCTGGAAAGGCAGTTGATCAAGCTGAATATAGAGCACTGATTGGATCTCTACTATACCTTACAGCTAGCAGACCAGACATAACATTTGCTGTAGGAGTATGTGCTAGGTTTCAAGCAAACCCAAAGCAAAGTCATCTAGAAGCAGCAAGGAAGATTCTCAAGTACCTAAAAGGAACAGTCAACCTAGGACTGTGGTACCCTGCTGATGACAATCTAGAATTGAGTGGCTATTCTGACTCAGACTATGGAGGATGTAGAATTGATAGGAAATCCACATCTGGAACCTGTCAATTTCTAGGCAACAAGCTGATATCATGGTTCTCTAAGAAGCAAACCTCAGTTGCAACCTCCACCACTGAAGCAGAATACATGGCAGCTGGTAGTTGTTGTAGTCAGCTGCTCTGGCTAGTTCAACAACTCAAGGATTACAACGTAGAGGCAAGAGAAGTCCCTATCTATTGTGATAGCAGCAGTGCCATTGCCATCACTCAAAATCCAGTCCTCCACACAAGGTGCAAGCATGTCGACATTCGACACCACTTCATAAGAGACCACCTTGAAAAGAAGGACATCAAGATGGAGAAAATTCACACAGATATCCAAAGAGCAGACATCTTGACTAAGCCCCTAGCTGAAGAACGATTCAAGACCCTATGCTACAGCTTAGGACTCCTGGATCCAAGCACATGAAGAACAAAGATCAGCTGATACAATTGCAGCAGACTAGGAGGATCAGATGAGGTGAATAGACACTCTCATCTTCAGGTAAGTTCTTTCCCGATGAAGACAAATAAAGCTGAGGGAAAACATAGAGTTATCTAATCAAGGGGGAATCAATGATACCTTAAGAATCCTTGATGAAATACTCTAAAATCTGCACTGCACATTACATATATATATATACAGCAGACTTGAACAAAGTTATTTGACATCTTTACTCTAAGCAATGTATAACTATGTATATTAATAGATTATTCTTTATAAAATACTTTATTCATATACATATATATACAGTATACTATTGAGTTATACTTGGTTGGATTAATACACCATCCTCACCGACTCAACAGTATGCATGTACTGTACGGATTTCAAATAACTCTTGCTCAAAATTTATAATTTATGCATTCCATAAGATAAAGTCTGAATATCTTTAAATGTGAACCCTTAGATCAAGAATCTCATTGTTGATCTTAAGAAGTAACTTTTCATAAATTCAGACCTATCGACTCTATAGTTTTGTCATCTTTCACTCCACTACCTCATTTCTACCCCTATAAAAGGAGGAAGTTATGAGAACACCTAAGAACACAAATCACTAACTATTATTTTTGTTTCAGGTATGGAGACAATCGAAAGAAGAGATGGAATGGAGGTCATCCTTCAACCAAGGTCTTGGGTGAAGGAGATGAAGATTTGTCCAGAAGATGATGCAGATCAGCATACTTGGCTTACTCAACATGAGTATGCCCATGAAAACTAGAGGAAGGAGAGAAGTTCTTGTTGAAAACTAGAGGAAGGAGAGATGCAGAGGACAAAGTAGCAAGCAAGCAGGGCTTCTTCTCCAGGGGGAAGTTCTACATGGAGAGCTTGTTATCAAAGGCTACTGTGTCTAAACAAAACATGAAGACCAAGTCCATGGCTCTCTCTTCACACTCCATTGAAGCCTCTTCCAATCCTCCTTCCCTTTCAAGAGAAGCGAAGAGATTCAACAAGGACACATTAGATGCTACAACCCATCTGATGATGAGGAACATCAGATGGTGAGGGCAATCTGAACCAGTGGGATATCATCCAGGCTGATCATCATATTGATTTGATGGTCCTACATGGTTCAGAGATAGAGCTGGAAGATCCATCAAACCAGGTTGGATCACCACTCACAATAAAGCTGGAAGATCCATCATCCAGGTTGGATCATCACAACAGCACTGAAGGATCCATCAAACCAGGTTGGACCTTCAAAGCACAGAAGATTTACTCAGCAAATCTCAATCCTCTACTCAGCTGATCAGAAGACCAACTCAGCTGACCAGAAGACTTTCAAGGAAAATCAGCAGACTTTTTTGAAGAAATCAGAAGACCTCACTCTGCTGATCAGATCACTTCAATTTAGAGTATAATGACTAGCTTTGATCATGTAATTCATTCTAGATTTATTCCTGAATGTAATTAAAGAAATTGGCCTATATAAGGAATGCAATTCACTTATAAAAAATGGCCTTGATGATCAATTTTTGCCACAAAATTAGTCACAGCGGCTATTTTTGGTAATGATGTCATTAATACTCAATTACCAAATTGCCAGCAAATCAACTATTGCCACATGGCAAATTCAGCCGGCAAATTTAAGGAATGGCCCGAAATCAAAGAAGGAAAATCTTGGGCTCTACTCCACAATTAAACCCAAATCTGACCGTTGGATCAAGAATTGTTGGAGTATATATACAACCCTTATACCATTCCAAAAACCCTTTCGCTCACAAATCTCAATTGCTTATTATACTCTCTCATTCTACAAGTTTCTTTCGCTCTCTCGAAACCTAACTCTCAAACTCAGAATGGGAATCATTGAAATTTTTGATGAGAAGACCAAGATCACAGGCACTTTGGACGCTACAAAGTGGTCCAAGGAAGGGAAAATTTTCACGGAGAATGCTCTGTTTTTCAAGGGCAAACACACAGCTGAGAACAAAGAGATACTTCTTCGCTGCATCAACCTCAACCTTCGTGATTTTCTGGAAGCAGCACCAACTAATGTTTATGAACAAGACGTGCTGGCTTTCTACTCAAACGCTGTGATAAAGGGTTCTGTTGGTCCCTGAGACGAGTTTAAGATCAGCTGACTTGATGTCTGCTGATTGTGTGGAAAATAAACTAACTCTTCAAAGTAACTAGTCCGCTGATTTCACTAGGGGCCTAGGACTAGTTAGTCGACTGATTAATTACTTATCGGAGTTAAGTGCGGAATTGTAGTGTGCCCATAAATATTATACTCGTCTATTTAATAAACACAGTGTGTAAAACAGTTTATGCACAAATATGTATGAAAAGACTTGAAATGTAAAGTGCAGAAATGTAAATAACACATTGATTTATAGTGGTTCGGATATACGTTCCTACGTCCACTCTCACGTCCACACGTGATGTTTAATCCCTTTAATTTCCACAAATTACAAGGGCCTTGACCTTTATAGTCCCAAGGGTAGGACTTTGAGATCTGAGCCGTCCTAACAGCTACGGTCTCCACAAGTGATTGTAAGCACTTGCACTTTAAGGGGTTTCAAAAACTTTAACCTTTCGGTGAGGGTTGGGGTTTTTGAGATGTATCCAACTAATGGTTCAAGCTTATAATTTTCTTAACCACTATGCCTAAAACAATTGATATACAATATGAACAGGTTTCAGGTTCTTAAGGGTTGGATAGAAATCACTTAAGAGCTATAGATAATCTAATGGTTTCTGGCTCTTTTGAGAATTCTTAGAACTGTATGGCTTTAGCTTTGATTGCTTGCTTGGCTTGTTGAATTCTCTCTTGTGACTTTTTTTTTGTGATTTCTCATCCTCTTGTATTTATAATGGAGATTGGTTGCAACTAGCCGTTGGAGTTGACTAGCCGTTTGAGCAATCTTTCCATAATAGCTTGATTCCTTGATTCCAGCCGCTTGATTGCTTCAATCCTGGGATCATGTCAATCTTCTAAATAAGGTAGGTCTTCGTTTGAATTGAAAGATGACTTAGGAATCAGCCGAGTCCTGGAAGAGCACATAGTCTTCTGATCTGTACTTCTAGTCTTCTGACTACTCTTCTGGCCTTAGGTCTTCTGTCTTCTGATATCAGACGAGTAACACTCTTCTGATCTGGAAATTCTTTGTACTGCTTTTAGGCCATCTTCAATCTGGGACTCCATCAGATAGGTAGGTATACAAGCACCTTAACTTATCTGGTCTTCAAGGATCTTCTAGTCTTCATGTCTTCTACTCTTCTCATCTTGAGGATAGGCATGTAAGCCAGGACTGTGCTGATCAGCTGATATCAATACAGTTGATCACACAAGACTAGTCTAAGCTGTTCTATACAAGTCAGCTGATCCTATTACATTTATAAACTCTAAGTGTTTTGGCCATCAAAACTATTCTAACATTAAGTGGGGCTTAGGATGAATTTATATCCCAACAATTTCCCCCTTTTTGATGAAGCCAAAACTATACTTGATAAATGCTCTTAATGAAATAAGATAAGAGTTTATAACATGCTAAGATTGAAGCATCTGATGAAGACAATGAGAGTTTGTCTTGTAAGCAAAAAGAACTAGAACTTGAATATAGATAGAACTTTTACAGATTACAAGTAATAGTTTCTTTAAACTTCTAAGCTGGTCTTCATCAGGTCTTCTGATCTTCAAATGCGGTAGGCAAGGTACAGACGAGCTCGAACTTCTTCCATGTGCTGTACATCTGTAACATTCTCCTCTTCATAGATCTTGTACAAAATCTTCTTGATTTCTATCATGTTGGCTCTTCCTGAATCCAGAAGGGGTGCATCCCATTTGGGTTCTTCAGGAGTTAGGATTCTGCAGTTGTCAAGTCCTTTGGCTGTCTTGACAATTTCTTCCCAGAACTCTGGATTTTCAATGTTCATGAACTGGGAGAATTGAAGAAATTCTTCTTCATAAGAAGGGAGAGGGCCAAATTTCCTTACTATGTGGTGTTGAATTTGCCACTTCTTTTTCAGGGGATACCATCTTGGTAGCTCATCTTGAAGGGCTAAGTAATCCACATAATTGCTGTCAAACACTAGGACACTGTCTTCTTGTGCTTTGTCCTTCATTGCTTTCCTGAGTTTGGCAATCCTTCTTTCAAATTTGGCTTTGACTGCCTTCGCATCATTCAGCTTCTTTTGCTTAAGCTCTTGAGCTTCAAGCAATTTCTTTTTCTTCAACTCTAGAGCCTCTTTCTCTTCTGCAGTAGGCTCTGCTGGAGCTGATTTCTTGCTGGTCTGAGCTGACTGAGCTTGCTCATCTGCCTTTCTTTTCCTTGTCATTCTCTTTTCAGAAACTTGTTCTACAGGAGCAGTGATCTGTAGACTCTTGGCAGGAGCTTGAGTGGGTGCTTGAGTATCTTCTAGAGCAATTTCTTTGTCTTTGCCTTGCCTGTTCTTGATTTTGCTCTTTAAACCACCCAAGGTTTCAGTCAAGTCATCTTGTGCTACTACCAGTTCAACTTGCTGGGCAGTAGACTTCTCTAGAGCCTTTATCAACATATCTTCCCCCCTTTTTGGCTTCAGCAAGTGCAGCCGCAAAAGACTTCATGGAATTCATGATTTCCACTTTCAGAGTTTGTTTCAGTGCCATGGCATTGACCTTGGCAAATTGGGTCAGATGGGTTATGCTGTGCTCTAGAACTTCAGCATGTTAATTGGAGGAGGAGGCAGCTTCAAATCTAGTTGTAAGAGCTTCCAACTTGGCTGCTGTTTCCTTCAGCTGAGTCTGCAGTTTCTCATTCTCATCTGCAGCTGTTTTAAGAAGAGCTTGTCCTTCAGTGGCTCTTACTTCAGCATCCTCAATTCTTGTCTTGTAGGTGGTCTCCATGCGGTGCATCTCTTCAGTGTAAAGATCAGCAAACCTTTTGGAGGTGTCAGCTGATGACTTCTGATAGGTACTCAGGTATTCTCCTATCTGCTGATGAAGTGCTTCACCAAACTTGTCTTCAACATCAAGAATTTGGTCATGAAGACGAGTCTTCTGTTCCCTTGCAGCTTTCTCAACATATCTTCCTAGCTGCATGCCTAAACCTTTCTCAAAGTGCAAGTCTATTGCAGCTTTGACCTGGGAGCAGATGTCTGCTGTAAGGTCAACAGATGGGGTAGAGGTAGAGGGTGTACCCTGAGGCTTTGGATGAACAATAATTGCTTTGCCTCTTTCTTCGGCTGATAGGTACTCCTCATTGAGGTAGCAGGTAGTGGCCTTAGTCAGATGGGTCATGATTCGTCTGCCTGCATCCTCTTGATTGTCAATGAAGTGAGTCAGATCGTCTGAAGGTTTGAAGTGAGCTGGTACTCTGACTACTTCTCTTTCAATCTCTTCTTTGTCAGCTGGTGCAGTTGAGTCTTCAGCAGGGGCAGCTGATTCCTTCATCTTTGCTTGTTCAGCTGTCTGCTGATCCGATGAACCTACTGGGATAGGGACATCAGCAGTGGAGACTCCTAGGATCCGGTTGCAGACTGCAGTTAGTGCCTCATCTGATAGCAGCTGAGCAAATGATTGAACTTGAGCAACTTCCTTTTGCTCCATCTCCCAGTCGAGGAAGTGTTCCTTTCCTCCCATTCCTTCCATGACATCAAGAAAGTCATCTACATCATCTCGTCTGAGCTCAATCCAAGTGCATACCCTAAGCACTTGTTCAAACTGGATTGAAGTCTCATCAACTCCAGGGATGGTGGTCTTGAGCAGGTTGGCTATCTTCATCCTCATTATCTTTTCTGTTTGGCACATGGGGTAGTGCACCATTCTGAACTGAGGTTGAGAAGGACCAGGTTGAACCAGGTCTTCTGGTGCCAAGTCTTCTGGAGCAGAAGGGACAATGATGGTAGGGGTTTGGGTAGTTGGGGCATTTTCCTCTGCTGTGTGAGTATCAGCAGGGATTTGGGAAGTGATTTCTTCTTGTTGGGTAGGAGGTTGGGATTGATCTTCAGTAATTTGTTCATCAGCAGGGTTATGGGTCTGCTGGTCTGGTTCAGTTTCTTCTTGAAGATCAGTAGGTGTTTGAGCTTGATGATCTTGGACATTTGCTGTTTGAATATCAGCAAGGATTGTGGATATAATCTGAGTTTGATCATCAGCAGGTTGTGTGGAGGTGGTCTGAGGTTGGTTGTCTGCTGTTTGAACATCAGCAGGGTTAGGTTGGGCTTGTTCCTCTGCTGTGTGAGTATCAGTAGGGATTTGGGCATCAGTGTGTGAGGGTTCAGATGGGTTGGTATCATCAGAAGGGTTGAAGGATGAAATAGGGGCTATGCTCATTGGAGTAGGGAGCCTGGATTTCTTGGCTTTCTTTGTGAAAGAAGAAGTGTTCTTCTTTCTCTTCTGACCCTTTGATAGTTTAGAAGGTGTGAAAGTGAGAGAGGGGTTAGAAGTACCTACCTTTTTCAAAGGAGAGGCAGTGGGAGTGACATCTGAATCAGATGGGGAGATGAGCCCTGGTCTGATCAGATATCTTCTTTGTGCTAAGGTCTGATTGTCATCATCATCCTCTTCAGCAACCTTCTTTTGAGCCTCTTCTTTCGATGGCTCCTCTTCTTCTTCAGCAGCAGAGTTATGAGTGGACTCTTCTGCCTTTTCAATAACATCTTTGGAAGATGCTTCAGCTAACAGCTTCTTCCTCTCTTCTTTCAACCTTGCTGCCTCAGCAAGAGCGTCCTTCCTTAAATAATATTTGGAGATGTGGAAGGTCTTATGAGGTCCCATCTTGTACTTTCTTGGGAGTACTTCTGGAAGGATGATACTCAGCTTGTTGACAAAGCTGACAGTTGAGGTTACCTTCCATTCTCTTGATTGAAGGTCCAAAGTCACCTTCTTGGCTTCAAGAGCAATTTTGTCCAAGAAAAGCCCTTGCCAGTCTCCATCAATCTGATCCCAGATTGCAGCCATAACTCTAACCTTCAAGGTGGTAACAGCATCATGGCTGAAAGTGTTACCTAGCAGCATCTTGCCTGCTATATCCATCAGGGTTTGAAACTTAGGTTCTAATTGGGATTTCTTGAGTCCAGAGGCATCCGCAGCCTTGATTCTCCCATCAGTGAACATCTCCATGTATTCTTTCTCCTTATTCATGATGTAGGTGGAGATATTGATCTTCCCCCTTGACAAACCAAATAGTTCCTGAAGGATTTCCCTTGTTACCTTGACCTTGTGTCCACCCATGACACTTTCAACATGCGATCCCTTCATCACAGCGTTCGCATAGAAAGCCAGCACATCTTGTTCATAAACGTTGGTGGGTGCTGCTTCCAGAAAATCTCGAAGGTTGAGGTTGATGCAACGAAGAAGGATTTCCTTGTTTGCAGCTGTGTGTTTGCCTTTGAAAAACAGAGCATTCTCTGTGAACATCTTCCCTTCCTTGGACCACTTTGCAGCATCCAAGGTGCCAGTGCTCTTGGTCTTCTCGTCGTAAATTTCAATGATTGCCATAGTAGAGTTTAAGTGTTTAGGTTTTGAGAGCTTGAAAGAAATTTGCAGAACGAGAGACTATTGAGAGTAGGGTATTGTGAGCGAAAGGGTTTGGAAGAGTTTTAAGGGTGTGTATATATACTCCAACAAATCTTGATCTAACGGTCAGATTTGGGTTAATTGTGGAGTAGAGCCCAAGATTTTCCTTCTTTGATTTTGGGCCTTCCTTTAAATTTGCCGGCTGAATTTGCCATGTGGCAACAGTTGATTTGCTGGAAATTTGGTAATTGAGTATTAATGACATCATTACCAAAAATAGCCGTTGTGACTAATTTTGTGGCAAGAATTGATCATCAAGGCCGTTTTTTATAAGTGAATTGCATTCCTTATATAGGCCAATTTGTTTAATTACATTCAGGAATAAATCTAGAATGAATTACATGATCAAAGATAGTCATTAAACTAAAAAATCAAGTGATCTGATCAGCAGAGTGAAGTCTTCTGATTTCCTGAAAAGGTCTGCTGATTTCTCTTGGAAGTCTTCTGGTCAGCTGAGTTGGTCTTTTGATCAGCTGAGTGGAGGATTGAGATTTGCTGAGTAAATCTTCTGTGCTTTGAAGGTCCAACTTCGCTTGATGGATCCTTCATTGTTGCTGTGATGATCCAACCTGGATGATGGATCTTCCAGCTTTATTGTGAGTGGTGATCCAACCTGGTTTGATGGATCTTCCAGTTCTATCTCTGAATCAAGTAGGATCATCAAATCAATATGTATATCAGCCTGGATGGTATCCCACTGGTTCAGGTTGCCCTTACCATCTGATGTTCCTCATCATCAGATGGGTTGTAGCATCAAATGTGTCCTAATTGAATCTCTTCGCTACTCTTGAAAGAGAAGGAAGATTGGAAGAGGCTTCAACGGAGTCGAAGAGAGGGCCATGGACTCAGCCTTCATGTTCTGTTTAGACACAATAGCTTTTGATAACAAGCTCTCCATGTAGAACTTCCCCCTGGAGAAGAAGCTCTGCTTGTTTGCTACTCTGTCCTCTGCATCTCTCTTTCCTCTAGTTTTCAATAAGGACTCCTCTCTTTCCTCTAGTTTTCATAGACATACTTATGTTGGTTAAACCAAGTATGCTGATCTGCATCATCTTCATCTTCTGGACAAATCTTCATCTCCTTCACCCAAGACTTTGGTTGAAGAATGATCTCCATTCCATCTTTTCTTTCAATCTTCTCCATACCTGAAACAAAAATTGTAGTTAGTAATTTGTGTTCTTAGGTGTTCTCATAACTTCCTCCTTTTATAGGGGTAGAAATGAGGTAGTGGAGTGAAAGATGACAAAACTATAGAGTTGATAGGTATGTATTTCTGAAAAGTTACTTCTTAAGATCAACAATGAGATTCTTGATCTAAGGGTTCACATTTAAAGATATTCAGACTTTATCTTATGGAATGCAGAATTTATAAATTTTGAGCAAGAGTTATTTGAAATCCGTACTGTGCATGCATACTGTTGAGTCGGTGGTGTATTAATCCAACCAAGTATAACTCAATAGTACACTGTATTTATGTATATAAGTAAAGTATTTTATGAAGAATAGTTTATTATTATACATAGTATACATTGCTGGGAATAAAGAGATCAAATAACTTTGTTCAAGTCTGCTATATATATATATATATGATATGATATGCAATGCAGATTTTAGAGTATTTCATCAAGGATTCTTAAGGTATCATTGATTCCCCCTTGATTAGATGACTCTAAGTTTTCCCTCAGCTTTATTTGTCTTCATTGGGATCTTCTAGTCTTCATGTCTTCTACTCTTCTCATCTTGAGGATAGGCATGTAAGCCAGGACTGTGCTGATCAGCTGATATCAATACAGTTGATCACACAAGACTAGTCTAAGCTGTTCTATACAAGTCAGCTGATCCTATTACATTTATAAACTCTAAGTGTTTTGGCCATCAAAACTATTCTAACATTAAGTGGGTCTTAGGATGAATTTATATCCCAACAGGTTCTTATGTTGAAAGTGTCATGGGTGGACACAAGGTCAAGCTAACAAGGGAAATCCTTCAGGAATTGTTTGGCTTGTCAAGGGGGAATATAAATATCTCCACCTACATTATGGGTAGAGAAAAGGAGTATATGGAGATATTTACTGATGGAAGAATCAAGGCTATTGATGCCTCTGGACTCAAGAAATCCCAACTTGAACCTAAGTTTCAAACCTTGATGGATATTGCAGGCAAGATGTTGCTTGGTAACACATTCAGTCATGATGCTGTTACTACTCTAAAGGTTAGAGTTATGGCTGCAATCTGGGATCAGATTGATGGAGACTGGCAAGGACTATTCTTATATAGAATTGCTCTTGAGGCAAAGAAAGTCACTTTGGACTTGCAGTCAAGAGAATGGAAGGTAACAGCTACAGTCAGCTTTGTCAACAAGCTGAGCATCATCCTTCCAGACATTCTCCCAAAGAAGTACAAGATGGGACCTCGTAAGACCTTCCACATCTCCAAGTATTATTTGAGAAAGGAAGCTCTTGCTGAGGCAGCAAGGTTGAAAGAAGAGAAAAGGAAGTTGTTAGCTGAAGCATCTTCCAAAGATGTTGTTGAAGAGGCAGAAGAGCCTGCTCATGACTCTGCTGCTGAAGAAGAAGAGGAGCCATCCAAAGAAGAGGCTCAAAAGAAGGCTGCTGAGGATGATGATGATGACAATCAGACCTTAGCACAGAGAAGATTTCTGATCAGATCAGGGCTCATCTCCCCATCTGATTCAGATGCCACTCCCACTGCCTCTCCTTTGAAAAAGGCAGGTACCTCTAATCCCTCTCTCACTTTCACACCTTCTAAACTATCAAAGGGTCAGAAGAGAAAGAAGAACACTTCTTCTTTCACAAAGAAAACCAAGAAATACAGGCTCCCTACTCCAATGAGCATAGCCCCTATATCATCCTTCAACCCTTCTGATGAGTCCAATCCATCTGAACCTTCAAACACTGATACCCAAATCCCTGCTGATACTCACACAGCAGAGGAACAAACTCAGCCTCAACTAACCCTTGAACCACAATTGCCTACCCCTGCTGATGTTCAAACAGCAGACAACCAAACACAGACCACCTCCACACTCCCTGCTGATGATCAAATTCAGATCACATCGTCAACCCCTGCTGACATTCAAACAGCAGATGTCCAAGATCATCAAGCTCAACCATCTACTGATCTTCATGTAGAAACTGAACCAGACCAGCAGACCCAAAACCCTGCTGATGAACAACCCACTGAAGATAAATCCCAACCTCCTACCCAACAAGAAGAAATCACTTCCCAAATCCCTGCTGATACTCACACAGCAGAGGAAAATGCCCCAGCTACCCAACCTCCTACCATCACTGTCCCATCTGTTCCAGAAGACATGGCACCAGCAGACCTGGATCAAGCTGGCCCCTCTCAACCTCAGTTCAGAATGGTGCACTATCCTATGTGCACAAAGGAGAAAATGATGAGGATGAAGATAGCCAACCTGCTCAAGTCCACTACTCCTGGTGTTGATGAAGAGTCAATCCAATTTGAACAAGTACTTAGGATATGTACTTGGATTGAGCTCCGAAGAGATGATGTGGATGACCTTCTTGAGGTCATGGAAGGAATGGGAGGAAAGGAAAACTTCCTCGACTGGGAAATGGAGCAAATGGAAGTTGCTCAGGTTCAATCTTTTGCTCAACTACTATCAGCAGAGGCACTGACTGTAGTTTGCAACCGGATTCTAGGAATCCCCACTGCTGATGTCTCTGTCCCAGAAGGCTCATCAGATCAGCAGACAGCTGAAAAAGCAAAGATGAAGGAATCAGCTGCACCAGCCTTGGTGGAAGACTCAGCTGCCCCTGCAAAAGAGAGGTTGTCAAAGTACCAGCTCCCTTCATGCCAACAGCTGACCTGTCTCACTTCATTGATAAAGGAGAGAAGATCATGACACATCTGGTTAAGGCCACTTCCACATTCCTCAATGAAGAATATCTTTCAGCTGAAGAAAGAGGCAAAGCAATAATTGTTCATCCAAAGCCTCAAGGTACAACCTCTACTTCTACCCCATCTGTTGATCACACAGCAGACATCTGCTCCCAGGTCAAAGCTGCAATAGACTTGCACTTTGAAAAAGGTTTAGGTCTACAGCTTGGAAGATATGTTGAAAAAGCTGTTAGGGAGCAGAGGACTCGTCTTAATGACCAAATCCTTGACATCGAGGACAAATTTGGTGAGGCACTCCATGATCAGATAGGAGATTACATGACTCTCATTCAGAAAAGAACAGCTGACGTCTCCACAATGTTTGCTGATGAGATCTCCCAAATGGAGGCCGCCTACGAGTCAAGAGTTAAAGATGCTGAAGCAAGAACTGCTGAAGGTCAAAACCTTCTTAAGGCAGCTGTAGAGGAGAATGAAAAACTGCAGACTCAGCTGAAGGAGACAGCAGCCAAGCTGGAAACACTTACAAATAAATTTGAAGCTGCCTCCTCCTCCAATTCTCATGCTGAAGTTCTTGAACACAGCATATCACATCTGACCCAGGTTAGCAAAGTCAATGCCATGGCTCTAAAACAGACCCTGATGGTAGAGATTCGAAATGCTATGGTACCTTTTGCGGCTGCACTTGCTGAAGCCAAAAAGGGGGAAGATGTGTTGATAAAGGCTCTAGAGAAGTCTACTGCCCAGCAAGCTGAACTGGTAGTAGCACAAGATGACTTGACTGAAACCTTGGGTGGTTTAAAGAGCAAAATCAAGAACAGGCAAGGCAAAGGCAAAGAAATTGCTCAAGAAGATACCCAAGCACCCACTCAAGCTCCTGCCAAGACTCTTCAGATCACTGCTCCTGAAGAACAAGTCCCTGAGAAAAGAATGACAAGGAAAAGGAAGGCAGATGAGCAATCTCAATCAGCTCAGTCCAGTAAGAAATCAACTCCAACAGAGCCTACTGCAGAAGAGAAAGCGGCTCTAGAGTTGAAGAAAAAGAAGCTGCTTGAAGCTCAAGAGCTTAAGCAAAAGAAGTAGAATGATGCGAAGGCAGTCAAAGCCAAATTTGAAAGGAGAATTGCCAAACTCAGGAAAGCAATCAAGGACAAAGCAAAAGAAGACAGTGTCCTGGTGTTTGATAGCAATTATGTGGATTATTTAGCCCTTCAAGATGAGCTACCAAGATGGTATCCCCTGAAGAAGAAGTGGCAAATTCAACACCACATAGTAAGGAAATTTGGCCCTCTCCCAACTTATGAAGATGAATTCTTCCAGTTCAATCAGTTCATGAACATTGAAGATCCAGTGTTCTGGGAAGAAATTGTCAATACAGCCAAAGGACTTGACAACTGCAGAATCCTAACACCTGAAGAACCCAAATGGGATGCACCCATTCTGGACTCAGGAAGAGCCAACATGATTGAAATCAAAAGGATTTTGTATAAAATCTATGAAGAGGAGAATGTTACAGATTTGCAGCACATGGAAGAAGTTCGAGCTCGTCTGTACCTTGCCTACCGCATTTGAAGATCAGAAGACCTGATGAAGACTACTTTAGAAGTATAAAGAAACTATTACTTGTAATCTGTAAAAGCTCTATATATATTCAAGTTCTAGTTCTTTTTGCTTACAAGACAAACTCTCATTGTCTTCATCAGATACTTCAGTTTTAGCATGTTATAAACTCTTATCTTATTTTATTAAGAGCATCTATCAAGTATAGTTTTGGCTTCATCAAAAAGGGGGAAATTGTTGGGATATAAATTTACCCTAAGCCCCACTTGATGTTAGAATAGTTTTGATGGCCAAAACACTTAGAGTTTATAAATGTAATAGGATCAGCTGACTTGTATAGAACAGCTTAGACTAGTCTTGTGTGATCAACTGTATTGATATCAGCTGATCAGCACAGTCCTGGCTTACATGCCTATCCTCAAGATGAGAAGAGTAGAAGACATGAAGACTAGGAGATCCTTGAAGACCAGATAAGTTAAGGTGTTTGTATACCTACCTATCTGATGGAGTCCAAGATTGAAGATGGCCTAAAGCAGCACAAAGAATTGCCAGATCAGAAGAGTGTTACTCATCTGATATCAGAAGACAGAAGACCTAAGGTCAGAAGAGTAGTCAGAAGACTAGAAGTACAGATCAGAAGACTATGTGCTCTTCCAGGACTCGGCTGATTCCAAAGTTATCTTGCAATTCAAACGTAGACCTACCTTATTTAGAAGATTGACATGATCCCAGGATTGAAGCAATCAAGCGGCTGGAATCAAGGAATCAAGCCATTATGGAAAGATTGCCCCAACGGCTAGTTGCAAGCAATCACCATTATAAATACAAGAGGATGAGAAATCACAATCAAGGAAGTCACAAGAGAGAATTCACAAGCTAAGCAAGCAATCAAGCAAATAGCCATATTGTTCTAAGAGTTCTCCAAGAGCCAGAAAACCATTAGAATATCTATAGCTCTTAAGTGATTTCTATCCAACCCCTAAGAAACTGAAACTTGTTCATATTGTATAATCATTGTTTTAGGCATAGTGGTTAAGCAAATTATAAGCTTGAACCATTAGTTGGATACACTTCAAAAACCCCAAACCCTCACCGAAAGGTTAAAGTTTTTGAACCCCTTAAAGTGCAAGTGCTTACAATCACTTGTGGAGACCGTAGCTGTTAGGACGGCTCAGATCTCAAAGTCCTAACCTTGGGACTATAAAGGTCAAGACCCTTGTAATTTGTGGTAAATTAAAGGGATTAAACATCACGTGTGGACGTGAGAGTGGACGTAGGAACGTATATCCGAACCACTATAAATCTGGTGTTATTTACTTACTACACTTTACAATTCTGTCATTTCATTAACTATTATATAGTGCATACTGTGATTTCAACATTCTTCAAAACAAGGCCACAACTTTCAAACCAGCATCAGCTGAGTACTTTCATTAAGAAAAACAAGTTAACACTTTCTTAAGAAACTATAAGAACGAGTCTAATCAAGGCCTACCATAATTCCGCATATAATCTCTTCATTAAGATCACTATAGTCATCTGGACCAGCAGACTTGTAGTCCAGTTGACATAGCAATCAGAAGAGGTTCCCAACTCTCTTGAAAAAGTTTTAAAGTCTATTCACCCCTCCCCTCTAGACTTTAATCCCATTCACTACTCGTTCAGGGACCAACAAGGGAACTTGTCCAAATGTGTTTTGCACAGTCTTGAGTATATGATCTTTGAAAGTTCAGTTTAGTGTGCTGTGTTAAATGAATGTAAGTGCTTGAAAGTAAGTCAACACAAGAGTTTATAGTGGTTAAGAGACTCAAACTCCTACATCCACTTTCCCTGATATAACAGGATAATTCCTTCACTCTTGGAATTAACTTGTTTTAGAGTGCCAAGGTGCACTTGATCAAGAACACCACTCCTTTGGTGATTTGATCTCTAGGATGTCTAGAGTCCTAGTACCCTCTTCTCAACTCAGAATTAACTGTTCTTCTCTCAACAGTTTACACTTCTACTACTACAACCTTCTAACTTTCTCTCTTTTAAAGGTATAAGGGTTGAAGTAAGGTTCCAACTAATGAGATATCCTTTACAATGAGGTTCAGTGTATATGATTGTATATCTCTCTAAGCTTGTATTGATATACAATGGGGTTCAGCTTAGATGAAGTGTTTGAAGACTAAGATAGTCTCTTTGAAAGCTTGAAAGTTCTTATGAGCTTGTAGCTTCAGTATGATTGCTTGTAGTTGGATGCTTTCAAATGGTCTTCACACTTCTGTATTTATAGAAAAAATTGAGGATTTGCCCGTTGGAGAGACAACCTCAATTGTCTATAATTGTCTTCCTTGGAACTCTGCAACTTGAAGACAGTTTCTTGATAGTGACATGTCCTTTGTTTGGGAAATAAACGGTTGTAACCACTTTGTCTTGACCTTGCAGTACTCTTCCCAATGTCTGACTTCAAGATTCACTTAGTCAAACATGGATATTCCTTCTGATGATTGGTCCTATGATAAGGTCAACATTCCTTATCACTTGGACAATTCTGCTTATCACTATCAGCAGAGTTTGCTTATCAGCAAGGTTGGCTTTAGCTCTTCAGATGACTTGGCTCTTTTCCCTTTGCATACTTTCTTAGGATAGGTCTTGTGTATTCATGACAAAGAATAGTTGTCCTTGACCTTATCAACATAGTTAGGATAGTCTTGGTACAAAACTGACACAAGGTTGCTGAGACAACTTTCCTAGACGAGTTGATCCACAATCAATCTAATCTTGGTGATGTCTTGGTGATGTATTTAACTCACTTAATCTTCAGATGAGTTGATCCACAATCAATCTAATCTTGATCAGCATAGTTGTCTATCAGCAGACTTGGGACACATTGTTCTTGAGCCTTGAGGGGACATGATTCATATAGATTTCTAAGCATGTGTTCACCCTCAACTTGTGCATCTATGTTTCTAAGAGCTGCCTAACATACCAGCTTCTCATCTATCCTTATATTACATGTTCTAACATACTTAGAACATGATCATTTTGATCTAGACTTATTTTATTGGCATGTCTCAGGGGGTTTTGGTATTTAATCAAAACACTTCTCATTTTATTCCCAACACTTTCTTAAGATAATCAAACTACTAAGCACTATGAAGTACTTAGTTGAATAACTATCTAATTAAGTTATATGTGCGGAATTATGGTTGGCCCTTTATGTTTAAACTCCTTTTAATTCTGAAATCTTTTCTTAACACTTAAACTGTTTTTCAGGGGACTTGTCCCAAAACTGTTTTGCAAAACTTGAGATGTTTGTCTTTTGAAGATCAGTTTGTGTGCAGTGTATGAATGTGTTACTTGAATGAAATAACTTGTAAGTAGATAACACAAAGAGTTTATAGTGGTTCAGAGACTCAAGCTTCTACATCTACTTTCCCTGATTTAACAGGATAATTCCTTCACTCTTGGAATTAACTTGTTTTATAGTGCCAAGGTGCACTGATCAACCACACTACTCCTTAGTGCCTTGATCCCTAGGAATTCAGAGTCCTAGTACTCTCTCTCAACTCAAAACTAAACTGTTTTTCTCTTGACAGTTCTAGTTCACACTTCTACTACAACAATCCCCCTAACTTTCCTTGAAAGGTTTAAGGGTTGATGTTGGTTCCAACTAGGGTGAGATATCCTTTACAATTGAGCTCAGTGTAAGGATAGGATATCTCTCTAAGCTTTGTATGATTTACAGTAGGTTCAGCTTAGTTGGTAACTGGAAGTGTATGGAAACTCTTAGAATGAAATATTTTTTAAGATAGCTTAAGGCTTGTAAAGTTTGAATGCTTGTAGTTTCCACACCTTGAATGGTCTACATACTCCAGTATTTATAGAGAAAATTGAGGTTATTTCCGTTGGAGAGACAGCCTCAAAATGTCTATATTTGCCTTCCTTGAAATTTGCAACTGGAAGACAGATTCTTGAAAGTGACATGTCCTTAATTTGGGAAGTAAACGGTTGTAAGCTTCTTGTCTTCACTTTGATGCACTTTTCCCAATGTCTGACTTGAAGATTCACTTGATCAAACATGGACATCACTTCTGATCATTGGTTCCATGATAAGGACAACTTTCCTTATCATCTAGACAAGTCTGCTTATCACTTTCAGCAGACATGGCTCATCAGCAGTGTTGGCATGGCTCTTTCAGATGACTTGGCTCCTCATCTTTACTGATCATTACTTGATGGTTCTTAAGCATTCTTGTTTTCATATCAGTGGTCTAGACCCCATCAGCACAGTTGACTCTTACCTTAGAACTTTTCATTTTCAAGTGTGCTTGGTCAATCCTGCTGTACAACTCCTCTGAACTTGATATGCACATCAGCAGACTTGATCTTCTTGATGTGTTCCATTTAATTGATCATCAGGGAGGTTGTCTTTCTACTGAGCTGACTTGATCAGCACAGTTGGTCAGTAGACACTTTCAGCAGTCTTAGGATCAACTTTGATTCTGAGCCTTGAGGGGACTTGATTCTTGTAATCTTCTAAGCATGTGTTCCCCCCTCAACTTATGCATCTAAATCAACTAAGAGCTGCCTAACATACCAGCTTCTCAACTAGCCTAATCTTCATGTTCCAACATTCCTGATACATGTTCATTCAATTTGACTTATCTATTTGGCATGTCTTAAGGGGTTTTGGTATCTTAATCAAAATCTCATTTTATTCCCAACACTTTTTAACTGTTATTGATGAAGTTCCTCTTCTAACTTCGCAAACCTTTGACTTCTTCTATTTGCCAGAGGAACATTGTCACCTTCATCGTCAGACTCTTTCTCTGCTTCTTTTTCTGTTTCAGGTTTATCTATTTGCTTCTGAGAGATTTCTCTTTGATTTAGGACAAGAGCATCAGATACTTGTAAAATGTGAGAAACAGAAGGCATTATAGATGATGGAATTGTGGAAATAATTCCCCCTTGAGATACGCCTGGTTGAGTCTGAATCTCTTGACTTCTTCTGATTTTCTCCTCTGCATCTGCTAATCTCCTAGCCAGATCAGATTGAGTATCAGAGAATTTCTTCAGAATTTCAGCAGTATTCTCAGTTGTTTTCTTCATCTGTTCAGCGGCGTCTTCAGCTACTTTCTTCAATTGTTCAGATACCTGATCTGATAACTTTGCTCTGGCCTCTTCGTCCCCCTTTTTGGCTTCTTCAATATGGGAAGTAAGCGCTTGAGTAAGTTTTGACAGATGATCAGTGTTGGCAGAGGTCAGAATACTAGTGGCCTTCTGACTTAGACGATTAGTTTCCTTGGAGGCAGTGTCTTCAATAACTTTGTCCAAATCAGCAGGTGCTGGAGCAAGTTGGAGTCTGAGCTTCAATTCTTCAGTGGTCAGGACAAGTTGATCCTTGGCATGTTTGAGATTGTCAAACTCATCTTCCATCTTCTGGGCATGTTCCTTAGCTATTCCAACTGCTTAGTCAATTCAGCCTTCTGCTCAGCAGATTCTTTTTGCAACTCAAGATACTTTTATTGTAGATCAGCAGTAGCTTGTCTTTCACGATCTTGACTTCTCTACAGCTCCACCACCTTAAGATCATCAATGGTTTTAATCAATTGAGTGCGATGATCTGTATCTATGGCAGTGAGTCCCTTCTTGAAAAGGTCAGCTGACTCACTTAAACTTTTGTCAAGAGCTTTTACAACAGCCGCAGTCATATCCTTATTAAAATATTTCTTCATATTGTCTCAAACAGGTGTGAAGATATCTTGATAGGTGTCCATTCTATTTTTCTCGATCTTAAGTGCAGCATGTTTCATCGTTGGTGCTAGATCTTCATGCACAAGCTTTTCAAGATCACAAAGGACTTGACCAATGAGAGGAATATCTACCTCAGTTAAACCTATTGTCTTCAACCTGTACCAGATGAGATCCGAAAGGTTTACCTTAGTTGAGATGACTTCAGATGATGATTCCCCTATCTGTTGGACATCTTTGTCTCTTCCGAGAGCTTGCAACAGTTCCTCAAATGAGCGTTGAGGAAGGTTCTCTGGAATGGAAGCAACACTGTGTTTGAAAAATATATTATCATCTCCGTCACTTAGTTCCACAGTCTCAGTCTCAACTATTTCATTATGATCAACATCCAGTTCCTCATCGACCTTATCTGCCTCAACATCATTTTTCTCGTCTGACTCGACTTGTATCTGAAGGGTCTGATCATTTTTTTCAGCAATTTGATTGGCATCTGCAGACTCATTAAATAGAAGATTATCAACTTCTTCTTTATCCAGAATCATCAAATCTGTGAGTATCTCAGCAGTCCTCACAGATGAGCTTTGCATAGCTTCTTCAAAAATCTCCAGCTTTATCTCCTTCTCCTCAGCCGAACCAGCCGGTATCTTCTCCTCATCTTCAAGAGCTGGCTGCTCAATACTTTGAGATCCCTGAACCTCTGAGACCGGGGGCTGTGAAGGTTCAGCTAACATAATTGCTTGTGTTTGATCAGATTGAGCATTGGATTATGCAATTTCATTTCTGACTAACTCCATCACCAGGTCAGAAATTGATTTTAGCACTAATGCCTCAGAGTCCAAGGACTCGTCATGGGCAGGGACTTCAGCTGTTTGCACAACATCCATCTCTAGCTCTGCTGATTTCTCAGCATCATTGCCAGTCTGTTTAGGTGAACTCCCACCTAAATCAGATGTTGGGTTATCTGCTCCTCTAGCAGCGTTCCCTCCGACTTGATCCTGTGTAGGATCTTCATCGTTGTTTGTCTCCTTTTCAGCTCCGGACTCAGGTCCATCGTTGTTGTGGTCTGATTTATCCTTAGCAAGTTCAGATTCTTGTAATTTCGAAAGCTGCCCAAGCTTTCTAGTGACAAGTTCTGAAAGTGCATCATCAGATTTCAGCCATGAAGATCTTCAATTTCAGCAGCCTCAAACTGTTCCAACTCCTAGTCATAGAACATATCTACTCCACCCTTTTCTTGGATCGCTTGAGCTATCCTTGAGATATCTGCAAAGCGAAGTTCTCTCCATGTGCAGATTCGTAAAATTTGTTCAAACAAATTTGGATATTGCTTCAGCTCAGGGAACTATTCTTCTTAAAATCCTTAAGTTCGATGTCTGAAGAGCTGTTCTTTGGGGCCTATAAGGTAGGTATAAATGGAAGGATTGAAAAGGTTGGGTTGTTGAAGAGATGGAATTGATGTTTCGACTAAATCTGGTCGAGCATCGTCAGCTGTAGTTTCAATGTTTGTTGGAGAATAGGGGGTAGAAACTTGTGCATAGTCTTGAGAAACATTTGCAGCAAGTTTCTAGGGATCAAAGATATGATCAGCATCAACATTGTCTGCTGAAGGTAGAGTTTCAGATCCTAGGGTTGGATCTAAAGCTGGGTTATTTGGGTTTATAGGAATAATGGCTAGAGATTTATCAACTGATGGGATTTCAGCTGATTTAGGTTTAGAAAGATTGGATGGAGGAGAGTGAATAGATTTAGTGATGGTTTCAGAGGGTTGGAAAGAAATGGGATTAGGTGCAAGGGGATTAGTAGGAGAGGACTTAAAGACAATTTTGCGTTTTACCTTAAGTTTATTTAAGAACCTTAATTAGGATTGGCCTTTTGCCTTCTAGTCTGGACACTGGAGCTTGAATCTCCAATAATTAGATCAGTTGAATGATCTCTTGTCCAAATAAATTTTGGATAAGTACCATCAGGTGAGTTGAGATCCTCTTCTTATGTTGTGTCACTAGGATCTTGACATTATGTATCTCAGCTGTTTCAACAGCTTGAGTATCATCTGTCGGTTCAACTTCAGCTGTCTCTACAGGTTCAGCTGTGTTAATAACTTCTTTTGTATCAATAGTTTCAGATGTTCCCCCTACTTGAGTAGGTTCAACATCTGCTCTAGGAGCTTCATTTACTGTATTTGTTTGGGATCTTGTAGTGGGTCTCTTTGGCTTGAATTAATCATCATCTACTCTTGGTTGTTGGCTGGATTGGGGTTGTTTCAACAGCGTCTCCAGCATCCTGGATTTCAGCAGATAAGTCTTCAGCTGCCAATGATTCCTCATCTGACTCAGTGGCCTCAGAAGATGATTCAGAGAGGGTAGCAACTGGAGCAGGTTCAACAATTTCCTTCTGCTTTTGTTTCTTTTGAGGAGCTTCAGATTTTGAAGATTCAGCTCCGTTCTTCCTTTTGGGTACTTCAGCAGTAGTTGCCTTTTCTTTTGTCAGCAACCACTTAGAACTTCTGAACTTGATTCCATTTCCCCATAACTTTTTGTGTGGAAGCAACTTAGGAAGAATGACACTCAGCTTTGAGTTTAGAAGCTGGCCAGAAAGGGCCATTTTCATCCTTTCTCTTTATCTTCATGGATTCACTAACAAATTTATTGATGTAATATTTCCCCAAGTTAATCATTGCTTTGTACACTATGGCCTTCATTAGAATGATCTTGTTTAGAGTGATGCCATCTAGGGATCCATGGTGACCCATTATAACTTTTGTGACAATATAAAAAAGATCCCTGTACTGCTCCTTCAACATTGTTTTCTTCAGGGAGCTTGATGTTTTCCGAGCCAATCTCAGATGATCCTTGAGGATAAAATCAGTCCATACATTGTTTATCTCTCCACATTCATATTCTTCAGGGTTGGCTATACCTTCATTCTCCAAATCAAACATCTTATTGAAGGTACCCACTGATAAGCGTACCCTGTCGTCCTCAATGTGAGAAGAGAGAGAACTGTCGGACCTTAAGCGTAAATAGATATAAAAGTCAGCCACATCTTCTGCAATTAGAATCTTAGGACTGGTACCGATCAGTTTCCTCAATCCAACATCAATCAACACTTTAGCAGTCCATTCTTGTTGGGGAGTGTGGGGTCCTGAGAAAGCTACACATCCTTCAGCTACCATGCGATCTTTCGCCCATACTTCTGGTTTATAAATTCCAGATGTGATTTGGGAGAATTCTCTACGAGTATCAAGGTTGTGGTGCCTCGATGAAGCCATTGTAGAGAAATTAGAGAAGGTTGAGAGTTAAGAATTCAGAGAGAGATAGAAGACAATAGACTTATGAGTGCGTAAACTGAAGAAAATGTCTAAGTCTTTCTTATATATGATCTTAAAAGTTAGATCAACGGTTTTGATTTGATTGCAGAATTGAAATGAGCACTTTAAATGAAAGGGTGTACTCATCCATATTTGAACATTAGGTTTTGCCGCTTCATATTCTACATGGATATCAAATTAGATCAATAATTGCGTTCTGGAATTTAGTTTATAAGACTTTCGGGTCCGCATTTAATGCTCAGCATTCTATTGGTTGGCAAATAAAGCAACTGTCCAATCTACGCGAGTTTTAGGGCACGTACATATTACTGAATTTGCGAATCGTCTAGGACAAGCTTTAATTTATTTTACCGTTTAAGTTCAGATGTGTACTTGCATGCTGAATTGCAATAAATGGAAACTGAAAGCATTAATTGAGAACGAATTTCATTTAATTTGTCTTCTAATCATTTGAAATAAATATGTTAGGTAAAGAAAGAAAGAAAATGTTGTCTATCTGTTTCAGTTGTGGTCGTGCAGCAGCTGAGTTGTCGTCTGATTGATCTTCTATTTTTTCAGTATCAGCTGAATACGTTCCCCCTTCAGCTGATATGTTTTCTTCTGAAACATTTAAGCATTGTTTAGTTATTAGTTGTGTTCTCCCTTCAGCTGATAATCTTGCTTGCATTCCATCTGTATTACTTGTCTGAGATGTTAGATTTCAGAAGTAATGTACAAAATGGAAATATTGACCCTTTCAAGACAATTTTCTATAAGATAAACAAGACCTAAAAGGAAAGCATAAGAGTATTCCAAGTTAAGGTTCTTTAAGAATTTCGTGGAAATTTCCCTTAAAGCTTAGATGTCTCTTGTTAAATAACTCTCAGCTGTAACAGCTTCTTCATTGAGTCTAACTTACTTGTACTTTTTCTTCATTCACTAATCATGCAGGATTGGTCTGTGGTGCACGGGGCCTCTACTGATGTTTGATGGAGAGGGAGTTGAAGGAAGAATTAGAGGAACTGTAAGATCCTCTATTCTCCAACTGCGGAGAGGAAGCTCTGTGTACCGCTTCATCTTCCATCTCCGGCAGCCTCCCTTCTCATCACCCACCAATATTTGTCTCCATCGACAGCTACATCCTCCCGCCATGGAGAGCAGGATGAGGTCAGCGTGACATGAGACACCGGAGATTCAGTCCGGTTTGACATGAGACACTTGAGATTCCGTTCTCTGAATGATGATTTAGAAGAATCTTTCTGGCCTTGACCCACGTCTTGGGTTGGTGTATTGCATGCAGCTCAATGCTTCTCATTCTCAAGTCTTTTCTTTTGTAATTTTGTTCCTATACAAGACGATTGTTTTGAGTTAGAGATGTGATAAATTGGTGACTAAGTGCTAGTATTTATACTAGAAGTGGTAAGATTCCTTCTAAGTAAACGTTAAAATTCATAGATTATAGCTTCTGAAAAAGGTTTCTGGAAAATAGTGGTTTTCTTGGAACTCTAAAGATTCCTTTTAAGAATATGTGGTTGGGATGATATTCAATGTTGATCCAAGGGTCCAAATTGGTCGTAATCTTAAAAATTACTATTTGGACTTCAGACCAAAATTAAATTATCATAAAGAGTTTTTAAATCCGAATCCTATGCATATATCAAAATACTTATTTAATGAAAACATGTAATTTAAATGAGCAAGAAATAAATAAACATAAGTACATGTGTTCTGAGTGTTCTAATCAAGGATTTTTAAAGAATCATAGATTCCCCCTTGAATTAAGAACTCTCAGGTTCCCTCAGCTTTACTAGCTTTCTTCATAGGGAAAAGACTTACCTGGATGATGAGTGTGTCTATTCAACTCATCTGAGATGTCATCTACCTTTGTTGTCTGGTTGGAGTTGTTCTATGATCAGCTGAGTTAAAGTTGACTTCTCAACTGCAGGCTTCGAGATATCCAGTTCCAGTAGACCCAACGAAAAACACAACTCTCTAAACCTTGTCTCAGCCAGGGGCTTAGTGAGCATGTCTGCTCTTTGGATATCTGTGTGAATCTTTTCCATTCTGATGTCCTTCTTCTCTACATGATCTCTAATGAAGTGATGTCTGACATGAACATGCTTACATCTTGTATGGAGAACCGGATTCTGAGTAATGGCTATTGCACTATTGCTATCACAATAGATTGGGACTTCTATAGCTACAATGTTATAATCCAATAGTTGCTGACTTAACCATAACAACTGACTACAACAACTACCAGCAGCCATGTATTCGGCTTCAGTAGTGGAGGTAGCAACTGAGGTTTGTTTCTTGGAGAACCAAGAGATCAGCTTATTTCCTAGAAACTGACATGTGCCAGAAGTAGATTTCCTATCTATTCTGCACCCTGCAAAGTCAGAATCTGAATAGCCACTCAGATTTAAACCATCTTCAGATGGATACCATAAACCCATATTCATTGTACCTTTTAGATACCTCAGAATTCTCTTAATTGCATCTAGGTGACTAACTTTTGGATTGGATTGAAATCTAGCACAGACACCTACATCAAAGGTTATATCTGGTCTGCTGGCTGTAAGGTACATAAGAGATCCTATTAGAGCTCTATATTTGGTTTGATCTACGGATTTTCCATCCTCATCTTGATCCATCTTAAAAGAAGTCGTCATATGAATTTTACATACTTTACTTGTCTGAGCACCAAACTTGGCAATCAGATTTCTTTTATACTTAGCCTGTGTAATGAATATCTCATTTGGACTTTGCTTCACTTGGAGACCTAAGAAATAGTTTGTTTCACCCATCATGGACATCTCAAATTTGCCTTGCATCAACTTTGAGAACTTGTCACATAGCTCCTGATTTGGTGAACCAAAGATGATATCATAAACATAGATCTGAACTAACAAGATATCATTTCCTTTTTGAATTCTGAACAAGGTTCTATCAATTATTCCCTTTGTGAATCCATTATCAACCAAGAATTGAGATAGTGTATCATACCAAGCTCTAGGAGCCTGTTTTAGTCCAAAGAGAGCTTTCTTAAGACGATATACTTGATCACTTTATTCGAAACCAGGAGGTTGTTCGACATATACTTCCTCTACAAGTACTCCATTTAAGAAGGCGCTCTTAACATCCATTTGATATACCTTGAATCTCATTCGAGAGGCATATGCGAGAAATAATCTTATAGACTCAAGGCGAGCTACATGAGCAAAGGTTTCATCATAATCAATCCCTTCTGATTGTGAATATCCCTTCGCAATAAGTCTAGCCTTGTTTCTTGTTATGGCACCATTTTCATCCGTCTTGTTCTTGAATACCCATTTGGTTTCAATCACACTTTGATGTCTAGGACGATCCACTAGCTGCCAAACATCATTCCTTGTGAATTGGTTGAGCTCTTCTTGCATAACTGTAATCCAATTGCTGTCTTCTAGGGCTTCTTCGATTGTTGAAGGTTCCTTCAAGGAAAGAAAACAACAGTGACAAAATAGAGTGTCAGCAATGTGACCTGAGTGGTTAGCACTGGCCTTTTGCCTTCTAGTCTGGACACTGGAGCTTGAATCTCCTATAACTAGATCAGTTGAACGATCTCTTGTCCAAATAAATTTTGGATAAGTACCATCAGGTGAGTTGAGATCCTCTTCTGATGTTGTGTCACTAGGATCTTGACATTGATGTGTCTCAGCTGTTTCAGCAGCTTGAGTATCATCTGTCGGTTCAACTTCAGCTGTCTCTACAGGTTCAGCTGTGTTAATAGCTTCTTTTGTATAAATAGTTTCAGATGTTCCCCCTACTTGAGTAGGTTCAGCATCTACTCTAGGAGCTTCATTTACTGTATTTGTCTGGGATCTTGTAGTGGGTCTCCTTAGCTTGAATTGATCATCATTGTTGTCCTCATCATCTGAGAAGGGGATTGTGACTTTGACATACCCTTTGTCAGCTAATCCCTTTCTTTTCAGAGATCCACTTTATCAACTGTTCTTACAGAAGTAGTTTCATCAAATACAACATGGGGTATTTCTTCCAATATAAGGGTCCTCTTATTAAAGACTCTGAATGCTTTGCTTACTTGGGAATATCCTAAGAATATTCCCTCGTCTGTTTTAGCATCAAAAACCTTTAGTTGGGTCTTCCTGTTATTATGGTTGAAACACTTGCAACCAAATATATGAAAGTAAGATACTCTAGGTTTTCTTTCATTCCAAATCTCATAGGGAGTCTTACCATGTCTTTTATAGATGAGACATCTGTTTTGAGTGTGACAGGCTGTATTTATAACTTCTGCCCAGAACTTCTTTGGTATGTCGAATTCAGCTAGCACTGTTCGAACAGCTTCTTTGAGAGTTATGTTTCTCCTCTCAGCCACTCCATTTTGTTGAGGTGTATGTGTTGAGCTTGTTTCATACTGAATGCCATTGTTGGTGCAATAAGTGGCAATAGAAGAGTTGAGAAACTCACCACCTTTATCATTTCTGATTTTGATGATTGTTGATCCTTTCTGGTTCTGAATCCTATTCATTAGCTCTGGAAGTTTGGTCCTTGTCTCACTCTTTTCGAATAGAAAAGTAACCCATGTGTATTTGGAGAAGTCATCTACCACCACAAGAGTGTACTTTCGGCCGGTTAGAGTAGCAGGTGAGATAGGTCCAAACAGATCCATGTGAAGAAGTTCAAGAACTCTACTGGTGGATGATACAGTCTTGCTTTTCATTGACACTTTTGTTTGTTTGCCCTTCTGACATGCATCACATACTTGTAGATCTTTACTGAAGACTTCATTAGGTAAGCTAATCACTAGTGAGTTTCTTGCAATAGTGTTTAGAGTTTTAAAGTTCAGATGATCTAGCCTTTTGTGCTATAGCCAACTTACTTCTTTAAAACTCTTAGCAACTAAGCAAGTGTCACTAGGGCAACTTTTCCAATCAGCAACATAAATGGTTCCTAGTCTATTTCTAGAGAGTAGTACGTTTTTACTAATTCTATCTACTACTTTACAGCCTGTAGATGAAAATTCAGCACTATTCCCTCTATCACAGAATTGAGAAACGGAAAGTAACTTGTGCATTAATCCATCAACATAAGATACATCTTTTACCGATATGTCGCCATTGATTAAGGTTCCAATTTCCCCTGTTTTAGCGACAGAATTGTTACCAAAGACTACTCGTGGACCTTTCTTTTCTTTGAGGTCTGAAAGAAGGTACTTTGATCATGTCATATGACGTGAAGCGCCTGAATCTATATACCAGATTTCAGCTTATGATCCTCCTTTGTTCTTTAGATCCACGCAACCCTGCAAGCAAATCATTGCTTAGGTACCCATTTTGTTTTGGGTCCTTGGGTATTAGTATTACCCTTGGGAACCCAGATTTACATTGCTCTTCTGTAAAATTTAGAGCATTTCACCATGTTCCCTTGGGCATCACAATACCAAACCTTCTTTACTTTTTCCTAGTAGAGGAGGTTTTAGCAGTGTAAACTTCAGCAGGTGGACGTAACTTAATCTCAGATCTAGGTCTGCCAAGAATATCATAAGATATTGGAGGTGCATACTTGACAGGCCTTTTGTGGACTGGGTCCAGCTTTGCCTTGGTTGTTTTCGGCTGAGACTTCTTAAAAGTGGGTCTCTGCTGAACACAATTCTTCTGTTGTTCAAGTACCATCTTTAGCAGTTGACTATAGGTCTTTTTCTTCAGAAGGCGCAACTTTTCTCTCGAATCTTGTGGTCTACCACTATGTCTGGTGATAATAAAATTCATCTTGAGATCTGTTGGAACGACGAGAGCTGGCTTGGGATTTGAGATCACAACCTTTGGCTTTTGCAAGCTTGGGGTTGTTTCAGTTACTGGAGTAGCAGTCTCACTAGGAGCTGAACTCACTGCTGGAGAAGAATTTTCTTCGAGAATACAACAATCAGGCTCCTCTTCTGTTTCTTCAACTAGGTTCTCACCTTGCTGATTGACAGAAGATTTGCCTTCATAGCCTATTCCAGATTTTTCTTTTCGACCTCTAGGAACGCCACGAATTAGATTAAGGGCATCTTTCGATCTGTTAATCTCGGCTACCTTTAGGTCTAAAAGATTCTTCTCTTCTGTAAGCTTTTCATTGGTGCTGAGAAGTTCATTATACTTTGATTTTAGAGCTCGAAATTGTTCTGTTTCCACAACATGAGTCATTAGTTGATTCTTGTGCACATGAGTTAGAATTGAGTGTTGATCCTTGAGCTGAGAGAGCTCTTTAGTCGGTCTCTCATTCATTATCACTAGCTTGGAATCAGCTTCAGGCTTAAGTTGTTTTAGCTGAACAATGTCTGCTCTTAGTTTCATAGTTTCTTCCTCAGCAGCCACATAAGCTGATGTAGCCAAACTAAGATCAATCTTCAATTGTTCACAAGTGAACTAAAGGTGATCAGCAGAATCGGCATCAGATGAGTCTGACTCATCTGTTTGTGAAAATGAAGAATGTATTGACAAGGTTTTAGAGTTTACCTCTTTCTGTTCTCTGGCCATAAGACAATTGTCATCTTTCTCGATCTGAGTCTTCTTCAGATAGTAATCCTGATTCATCTAAGGAAGGTAGTTCGTCGTCTGAACTACTACTAATCTCATCAACCATCATTGCTTTTCGTCTGGAGGTGAATCTCCTTTCTCTTCTGGCTCTTAGTTGTTCGCGCTCTCTGGGACTTAGATCTGGACAATCTACACTGAAATGACCAGGTTTTTTACAGGTATAACATAGATCCTTACCATTCCTAGAGCTGCGACTTGGAGTAGCATCTTTTCTGTTTCGGCTTGGAGTAACATTATCTCTTCTGCTATTTCCTCTTCGATCAGAGGACTCTTCTCGTCTGGAAGAACTAGGTTCTTCTCGCCTTCGTTCAGGAGTCCTTTCAGATATGTCCTTGGACTTATATGAGGATTATGGACTTCCTGCATGGTTAGATCTTTTGTCTTTATAATCTTGATAAAAGCGTTTATATTTACTATGCTGAGATTGGAGCTTGTCAAATCTCTTCATCATTAGTGCCATTTGTTCTTGAAGACTTAGTTCTGGAGGGATTAGTGTCTTCTCTTCTCTCACTTTGGATTCTTTGCTTGATCGACCAGAACCCTTGGCGCTAGATGATGCCTTAAATGCAACAGCTTTAGAAGAAAAGGTTGAGACCTGTTCATCACCTGTTTCTCGTGCTCTTTCAACATCATATTCATGAGCTTTAAGAGTTTGAAACAGAACTTGTACAAACCAGTCTTTGAATTCTATATCATTTTTAATAATCCATACTTTGGTTAACCAGATCTTGGGTAAAGCATACAATACTTTAGCGTTGATCTCTCTTTTCAAGTATGTCTTACCTAAGTCTGTGATTTCATTGAGAATTTTGGTAAACCTGTTATCCATCTGATCAATGGTCTCACCGAGCTGCATCTTGAAGTTATCAAACTTCTGTACAGCTGTGATGAGCTTATTTTCTTTGATTTGTTATGTGCCTTCGCACATAATGGCTAAGATTTCCCACATTTCTTTAGTAGTTTTAAGACGAACAATTTTACCAGCATACTCATTAGATACAGTGGTTAGTATCATATTCTTAGTTAATTTGTCGAGGTTGTGATGCTTTACTTCATCAGGCGTGAAGTTGACTCTATCTTTTGGTACAAGTTGACCAACTGGAATATCAGGGTTTCCAGCAGCTGTGTTTGGAGCCATAACGGTGATAGGACCATTTGAGATTACATCCAGCATCAGATCATGGATCTGACTGAAGGCAACCTCCATTCTGCCCTTCTATAGATTATAATCTTCGACTGAAAAGACAGGCAACTTGCGAGTGTAAGAGTCTCTACCCATGGTGAATGAGTAAGAATAAGTTTTATGAAAATAAGGTTTTCAAAAGAAATGGATCTGTTCAAGAGAGCTACAAGAACTTCTTCCTTAAGAAGTTGAGTAACAAAATCAGCAGCTCGTTAGAAGCATTTCTCTGATACCACTCGTTGGTCCCAAAACGAGTAAGGTAACAATCTAGAGGGGGGGGGGGTGAACAACCTGTTAGAGTTTTAAAACTTTTTCGTGCTTTAGATCAGATGAGACGTTGAAGAGAGTTATATACTACGTCTATATGCAGATAAGATGTTCTGATCTGTAGAGTGCTTAAGAGATGTAGCAGACTAAGATAGCAGCCTTGCTGATTGTTGAATTTAGCTGGTCAGTTTGAAAGTTATCTTAAGTGCTATGAGTGCGGAAATGTGTAGGCCCTACATGTTTAGACTCGTGTGAATTTTATGAAAAACCTTTTGGAATAAAAACCTTTAGAAACACTGCAAGTTTGTCAGCTGACTTGATGTCAACTAATTTGAGAAAACAAACACTTGAGAAGAAAACAGATAAGTATGAATAACAAAGAAATGAATGTTGAAAGTAAAGATAAGCAATAAGACACAGAAGTTTATAGTGGTTCGGATCTCAATATCCTACGTCCACTCTCTCTAATCAGATAGATAAATTCACTATCTTGCTGCTTTATATTCCAAGAGAAGACTTTCGATCAAGAACCTCAAGTACTTTCTGAGGCTATGGATCTGTTTGTTAATGAGGTAACAAACAACCTTTACAATGGTTAATACCAATAAATGAAAGTATGTGTATAACCAACTGGTTCTAAGCTCTAAAGATTTAATTCTTTAAACTGGCTTAGGATCGGAAACTTAGAACACTTAAAGGTTAGATAACTTTGCAGGCTCTAAAGAACTCGAACACTTAGAATATTTCTCGAAACTTGGTTGTTCTTGATATCAGCTGAATGTGTATGGAGTTCTTGCTTGTAGGGTTTCCGGTACCTTGTTCCAAAGAACAAGTGTTGTATTTATAGATAGATTTGTGCTCAGAAACTAGTCGTTGGTGAGAACTAGCCGTTGCAACAAATCTTTCTAAGTATGGTCGCCATCTTCATATGAATGGTGTTTGCAGATTTTCTGGTACAATATTGCCTTAAGAAGCAATATGCATTAAATGCTCCGTACTTCTTCTGCAGATCTCTTGTACGACCTACTAAGCTATCAACTTCATAGCTTCGTGTTAATGTCTCATTGGTCCACATTAGCTTGGTAGTTGAGAGTTGTCTTGTCTTCTGTTAGAGCAATTCAGAACTTAATCTGACATTCTCTTTGTCTTCTGATTTGCATGCCTTTATCATCTGACTTAGTTGTTCATAAATGAACAAACACTTGTGAAGGTGTTTCATTCATAAATGCTAAGTGTCATAGACTAGGGATGAAAATTTCAACCCGTCCCGACCCGACCCGTGCTATTTGGGTTGCCCCGCCCCGGACCCGTATTAAAATGGGGCGGGTCCGGGTATCACGGTCGACCCGTGACCCGAACCTGTGACCTATTTTTATATTTATTTTTTATATATATTATACATATAAATATAATATATCTTCAATATTTAGATGTTTATTAATATATATAACAATAATTCACCTTCATAAATGTGAAAATAAATTTAAAAACATGCTTCTAAGTCTATTTTATTTATTTTTCAATACAAATCTAAATTTTATGTTATATGTTTTTTTTAAAAATTATTATTTGCCCCGCCCCGTGACCTGAACGGGTCGACCCGAACCCGAATTGAAACGGGTCAGGTCCGGGTATCTAGGTACCCGACCCGACCCATTGTCATCCCTATCATAGACATTCTGAAGGTGTGCTTCGACTTGAATGCTCATTAAGGCTTGTTTTGACAAGATGCAGACGAGTTCATATCTGCTGAGTTGTCATCTGAACTTCGATTGCAGGTTATCATATAGATCATCTGGTCTATAAGGTATACAACAACCTTTAGGTTTGAATTTACTAATGAACTCTTGAAGTCTTCTAGTCTTCTGCTTTCTTCTTGATAGTCTTCAGTAGAGTATACAGATGAGTAATCAGCTGACATTTATACTGCTGATTCTCAGACTAGAATTTAAAACAGTTATATTACTTCTAAGCTTTATAATTCAGCTTAGGAACCTTAGTTCTAGATCACGAATTATCAATTTAACTTGTACTTTACGGATCTGATTTTGACCATCAAAATTAAACTATTAATTGCAATCAGATTAGGGGTCGGATGAATATCCCAACAGACTTGTTATAGTTATTCATTGCCGAGATAGAAAAAACTTAATTATTTACAGTTTAATGGATTGAAACAACTTAATTATGACAATCTGAGACCTTTTTAATTTTCATAATAAAAAAAACTATAGTAATTATTATCTTTCAAGCCTAAATCGGTAAAAGTCATTAATTTTATTTATTTATAAGATTCGCATTTAATCTTTTCAACTCCATCATTGCGTACATTGCATTTAAGATTCATTCAACTGTATCTGAGTTGTTACATTTATTCACTGCCGAAATAGAAAAATCCTAATTATTTTCAAATTATCAGGTGACACCGGATATTTGCACCCATGCTTCTTATAAATTGACCCAATTAATTTTGGGTACAATTTTATCCTAAAAAAATGTTTAAACCATCCTTATTAAATAAATAGATACCGATTCTTTTCTCCAACCAAAACTCATCATATGAATAAATTCATCTATTTTTTATTTTTTCTGCAGAAAAATTAAAATCGCACCACCTCTTTTCACTGTAATACGGTGGTTAATTTTTTTTTTTGTGAGAGTAAATAAATAATGACACATTTCATCTTCAAGGTTGAAAAAAAAAACATTGAGAATTTGAGGAGGCGTGCATATGGAAAATATTTTCATCTTAACCTTTCAAATATCCTGTTATGGGTAAGAGTCACAAGACCGAAGCTGTCATGTGTGGCGAAACTAAAAAGAACTTGTGAAAATAATTCGAAGAGGGGTGAACTTGTAGGAGTATGTGAGTTCTTTTTTAAAAAGAAGAATCTTACACTTTTGAAAGAAGAAGAAAGGTGGGGTAGATGTATGTTATAATTCATATTTTATTTATTTATAACGGTATATCTGATAGTTTTAGGTGGGGATGTGTATTATTTTTTAAATTTATTGATGACTGTATTTGACTGTAGATTCATTTATAAGAAATATGAGTTCTATCACATATAAATAAACAACTTAATTAATTATGACAACGAGTTTAAAAAAGTATTTGCGCCAACAACTAGTCCACAAAGAATTTATGTCCACAAGGAAACAACGTTTTACGGGTGGGATTTGCGACGAAAATAATCATTGCAAATCCGACATTTGTTAGGACGATAAAAACCGTTGTAAATTGACGCGGTTACCACAACACATCGGTTATCATGAATATTAAATTCAGTCGTCTGATTTGCGACGACTTTAACTGTATTGAATTAAAAAATTGGATTTACGGCGACCATTTCATATTTTAATTTCGTTGCAAATGTTAGCGATGAAACTCATATTTTTGTCGCTAATATTTGGCTATGGATATCCGATTTTCAAATTGTTCTCTAAACCCACTTCCGCACTCTACCAACCCGACCCACACCCACACCCAACCCGCATACCCCTCCCCATTTTATTTAAATGACTATTGGTCTTTGTGGGAATCGATCCCGGGTGGATGGGCACCCAGCTATGGGTGCCCACCACTCGGGCAGACAACTCTTTGATTCAGTTTTTAATATTAATTATATATGTATTCCATTGTTACTAATTAAGTTAATTTTACTCATTTAATTAATTTATTTCATATAAATTAATTGATTAAGTTTTAATTTGTAACAATTATATATATATATATATATATTTTTTGTAATTTTTAAAACAATTTCAATTGTATAAAATCAAGGTTACTCTAACAATTCCAAAAAAATAATAAATATTACATTCATTCTTCATCATCTCATCTTTATATCCATCTTCATTTGCATCTTCCACTACAAAAAATGCCTCAATTAGAGACCAAAGTTTTGAGACCGGCATAAATCAGTCTCAATTTGAGACTGATTTGGGACTGATCCTAAAAATATTTGAGTTTTGAGACTGTTTTCAATTCGGTCTTTAATATTATGTTTCCAGACCGCTTAGAGACCGAATTTCAGTCTCTAAACCGAAATTAAAATTTTAATTTTGAATTTTGTTTAGATACCGACAATTCAGTCTTTAATTGGCATCAAATATTTTAAAAAGTATAATTTGAATTGACTGCCAATTTTGACCGCTCGTTTAAAGACTATTTTCAATTCGGTCTTTAATATTATGTTTTTCAGACCGCTTAGCCACCGAATTTCAGTCTCTAAATCAAAATTAAAATTCTTATTTCGAATTTTAATTGAAATTAAAACTCTGATTTTGAATTTTAATTGAAGACCGAAAATTCAGTCTTTAATTGGTATAAATAATTCTAAATCCCAAAATTTTAATTAACTGTATCAACTTTCATCGAATCTGGCTCTATGACTTTGTTTGAGAGGGAGGAATCAGAATTAGGAGAAGAGGAATTTTCGTCCATCATTGAGAGAGATAAATAAGTTGGCGATTATATCTATATTATATTAGATATTCATCCTAATATTGTATATATAGATAATTTTTAACAGTAGAGACCGCATATTTCGGTCCCAAATCTTCCTTTTTTTTTATAGACCTATATTTTCGGTGTCGAATAGGTATCAAATTAAACTGTTTATTTTATAGAGACCGATTTTAGTGGTATCTGAACACTCCAGAAGAATATTCTTAGATAATTTTTAAGAGTAGAGACCGCATATTTCGGTCCCAAATCGGTCCCATAATCAGGTGGTTGTTTTTATAGACCAATATTTTCGGTCTCGAATAGGTATTTAATCAAGCTGTTTGTTTTATAGATAATTTTTAACATAGTAGAGACCGCATAATTCGGTCCCAAATCACGCGGTTGTGGTTATAGACCGATATTGTCGGTCCCAAATGTCATTCTCTCAATTTAAACCGACAAACTAGCTTCTAAATAGACAATTCCTTGATTTTACTCTCCAATATCAGTTTGAAGATCTCGTTTCGAATTCAATCGTAAGATTTCTCATTCCCTCTTTATTTAAATTAATGTTTTCTCATATTAATTAATTAAGTGTTCGTTGATAATTTTATTTTCATATAATTAATAGATATGTATAATAGTAGTAAATAAGATAGACCACTGACGTTGTTATGATATCAAATCAAATACTAATTAGAATTAATTATTTTGAAAGATATCATAATCGTATGTGTACTATTATATGTCCAATTAAACCTGTTGAATTTATGAATACATGTAAATTAGGTTTTAGAGTGAATTAATTGTCTAATATTAAATTAAAACTGTTAAAATATTTCACTCAAAATTTTTTGTACAATTTTATCTATACACATATTATAAGACCGAGTATAAGTACAATTTATTCATAATAATCAATTTAGAATTCCACAATTAATATTTTTGACTTAAGTAGTTAATACTGACAAATTAAGTTTTTATGAAATAACTGAATTCCCAAAATTTAACTTTATATGGTATACGATTTAAAGTTGATCTACTTGAAAGTCAAACAAATTAAAGATCTTGAATTAATTTCTCATAGAGCATACCCTGTTTGCTATCAAATTTTTTAGCTTTAAATTTTGGATTAACGATGGGCTCCACCACATTCTTCTCACATATCTATCAAATTAAATATTATTATTAACATTATTAATTTTAGTACAATAATGCAACAATATTTATTCTTTGAATATAATAATATAGCAATATTTATCTTATATACATATGTCAATTATGTAATCATTTTGATTTTGAGTACGTATAGATGGAACTACTGGATCGTCGGTGGATGTATTATACTCCTCGATTTGTTAATGGAAGTACGAACAGTGAATTTTACAATCAAGTTCGCAAATTTATTGATTTTGCGAAGACGAGGCCACAATATATGTTTAACGATAAAATCAAGTGTCCATGTACTTTGAAGAAGTGTCAAAATAAAATATTTAAAAGTAACATTGATTTTTTAAAGTAACATTGATTTTTTACAATTAATTCAATGATTTTTACCAGTTAATATATGTGGAAATGATTTAATTATTTTGGACTTCTTTAAAGTAACGTTGATTTTGAAAATTTATTATTTAAAACATATATAATAAATAAATTAATTACATATATATATAATTATTTTTAAAAGTTACACAAGACAATTACTTGTCAAAGTGGTGGGTGCCCAGAAATGGGCACCCATCCACCAGGGATCAATTCCCACAAAGGCCAAAATAAAATGGCCAATTAAATAAAGTGGGTGTGGGTGTGGGTTGGCGGGTCGGGTCGGGTCTCGAAGGCGGGTGTGGGTCGGGTTGGCGATTCGGGTGTGAAGGTGGGTGTAAATAAAGAGGGTGGGTGTGGGTCAATGGGTCGGGTTTTGGGGGATTTTGCTGGGTAAGATCTGAGACCGATGTGAGACTGTTTTAGGCCCGAAAATAGGTCGGGCCGACTCACGTTTAGGGACCGTTTTAAGACCGAATTGTCGGTCTCTCATTAGAGACCGACCGAAAATCGGTCCTTAATCTGAGACCGATGTGAGACTGTTTTAGGCCCGAAATAGGTCGGGCCGACTCACGTTTAGGGACCGTTTTAAGACCGAATTGTCGGTCTCTCATTTAGAGACCGATCGACAATCGGTCCCTAATTTGAGACTGGGCCATAAATTCGGTCTCTCAATATTAGGTACCGATGAAATAAGGACCTCCATAAATCGGTCCCAAATCAGTCTCTAACGTGTGTTGAGACCGCCTTTACAGTCTGGTCTCTCATTTAGAGACCGATCGACAATCGGTCCCTAATTTGAGACTGGGCCATAAATTCGGTCTCTCAATATTAGGTACCGATGAAATAAGGACCTCCATAAATCGGTCCCAAATCAGTCTCTAACGTGTGTTGAGACCGCCTTTACAGTCTCAAAATCGGTCTCTAATCGATGCGTTTTTTGTAGTGTTCATATTTATAAATATTTTTATAAACATTCAAACTGATTTACATAAGACACAAAATTTTGGAGAATTATTAAACATTTAAACCGATTTTCTAGATTTAATATGCATAGTTGAAATAGTACTCTTCCTTCATGCTTAGTAGAAATAACAACAAATAATTAATGAAATCAAGAAAACAGAACAACAGAAAAATATAAAACAAAGTTATACGTAATGAAATCTAGAAGTTATACCCCAAAATAAATCAAACAAAAAACTTAATATGTCAAATTAATGAGTGTAAATGAAATTATATTGATCCTATTACTTGAAACATCATAATGTTAGAATATTCTCTATTGTTTCACACTATGCATGCACTCAAACTTTTTTTCTTTATTATGTTTAAATAACAACCATTTTTAATTCATGAGAATTAAACATGAAAAATTCTATTTCATCACTAAAATATTAGAGACGAAATTTAATTTTTATTATTGTTCTGATTATTAACAATAAAATATTGTTTTGCTAATAAGGTGATGAAATATTTTAATTTTCTCACAAATATTAAATCCACATAATTAGTCATACAAATTCAACTTTGTTGCTAAAATATTAGCGACGAAATATAATTTTCATTGTTGTTCTGATTATTAACAACAAAATGAAGAAATTTGTTGCTAGTATAGCGATGAAATATTTTAATTTTATCGCAAAAATTAATTTCAATAAATTAGCCACAAAAATTTCTAGTTCATCGCAAAATATTAGCGACGAAATATAATTTTCATTGTTGTTCTGATTATTAACAACCAAATGAAGCAAATTTGTTGCTAATATAGCGATGAAATATATAAATTTTGTTGCAAAAATTAATTTCAAGAAATTAGCCACAAAATTTTTTATTTCATCGCAAAATATTAGCGACAAAATATAATTTTCATTGATGTTTTGATTATTAACAACAAAATGAAGCAATTTGTTGCTAATATAGCGATGAAATATATAAATTTTATTGCAAAAATTAATTTCAAGAAATTAGCCACGAAAATTTCTATTTCATCGCAAAATATTGGCGACGAAATATAATTTTCAATGTTGGTCTGATTATTAACAACAAAATGAAGAAAATTGTTGCTAATATAGCGATGAAATATATAAATATTGTTGCAAAAATTAATTTCAAGAAATTAGCCACGAAAATTTGTATTTCATCGCAAAATATTAGCGACGAAATATAATTTTCATTGCTGTTTTGATTATTAACAACAAAATGAAGAAATTTGTTGCTAATATAGCGATGAAATATATACATTTTGTTGCAAATATTAAATCTAAGAATTTAGTGACGAAAATTTCTATTTCGTTGCAAAATATTAGCGACGAAGTATAATTTTCATTGCTATTTTGATTATTAACAACGAAATGAAGCAATTTGTTGCTAATATAGCGATGAAATATATAAATTTCGTTGCAAATATTAAATCTAAGAATTTAGCGACGAAATTTTTTATTTCGTTGTTAAAAATTGATTTTAGCGATGAAATTTAGATTTGTCGAAAAAATTTCATCGCTATTCCCCCTGTTTCTTGTAGTGGAGGAAGTTGGATTACCTCAACACTCACTTGGGGTATTTGCGTCGATTACGAGAATGGGGAAGTAGGCGACGATTACGATGCGTGATGGTGTCATAGGTTTTTTTTGCATGTATTTAATTGTATTTTGTATTTGAATAATTAGTTTAAATTATGTGTTCGTATTTGTAATTAAACAATTTTCTTAATTTTAATTGTATATAGTATGCTTTTAACCAATTTTTATATTTTGATTTGTTTGATATGTGTATTCTATGAAATTGATAAAAAAAATTGAGTTATATATTTAAATGGGAAGAAAATTAAAAAATTCTAAACTATAATTTAATCAAATTAATTAGAATTTATAAATTAAAATAAATTACGATTACAATATTTATTGTTTGCATGGTGAGAATTTTTTATAATTAGATTTATTATGCTGGGATATAGTTTGGAATATATATTGATAAGATTTTGATTATATACCAAAACCATGAAAACCCCCTGATGATGATTTGTGTTGGGAATAAAATGAGACATGTTTTGATTAAATACCAAAACCCCCTGAGACATGCCTAAATCATGATTAAGTATGTTCTAAGAAATGATAGAACATATAGTAAAAAGGCTAGATGAGGAGCTAATATGTTAGGTAGCTCTTAGATGATTAGATGCACAATTTGAGGGGGAACACATGCTTTGAAGTCCATCAAGATCAAGTCCCCTCAAGGCTCAAATTCTGGATACAACACTAAGTCTTTTGAAGACAAACCATGCTGATCAGGAGAGTTGTCCAGAAGAGATGTCTCAGCACAATTAAACCAGATCAAGTTCCCTGAAAGCCTGCAGTCAACTATGCTGAAGAGTTTGAGACAATCATTCCCTAAAGATCTTCAAAGAAACAAGCTAAGATCATCTTCAAGAGAAATAAAAGGGAAAGAGCCAAGTCATCTGAAGAAGAGCAAGACAATCTTGCTGATAAGCAAGACTGCTGATAGCGATAAGGAGAGTTGTCCAAATGATGAGGAATGTTGTCCTATCATTGGAACAACCTTCAGAAGTCATGTCCATGTCCTAACAAGAGCATCTTAAAGTCAGACATTGGAAAGAGTGCTGCAGAATGAAGACAAAGTCTTAACAGCCGTTTATTTCCCAAATGAGGACATGTCACTATCAAGATTCTGTCTTCAAAGTTGAAGAACTAAAAGAAGACATTTATGGACATTGGAGGCTGCCTCTCCAACGGGCAAATCCTTCATTTGTCTATAAATACAGAAGTGTGAAGACCATTTGAAGCACCTCAACCAAAAACAATTGACAAGATATCCAACTATCTTATAAGCTAGAGTGCTTTCAAAGCTTTCAAAGACTATCTTAGTCTTCAAACACTTCATCTAAGCTGTACTACATTGTATATCCATACACAAGCTTAGAGAGATATCCTATCCTTATACACTGATCTTCATTGTAAAGGATATCTCATTAGTTGGAACCTTACTTCAATCCTCATATCTTTCAAGAGTGAAAGTGAGAAGATTGTAGTAGTAGAAGTGGTAGGAGCTGACTGTTGAGAAAAGAACAGTTCAGTTCTGAGTTGAGAAGAGGGTACTAGGACTCTAGACATCCTAGGTATCAATTCACCAAGAGTGGTGTTATTGATCAAGTGCACCTTGGCACTATAAAACAAGTTAATTCCAAGAGTGAAGGAATTATCTGTTAAATCAGGGAAAGTGGATGTAGGAGCTTGAGTCTCTGAACCACTATAAACTCTTGTGTTGATTTACATTTCAAGCATTTTCATACTTCAACACTGCACACAAAACTGATCTTTCAAAGGATAAACATTTAAAGACTGTGCAAAACTGATTTGGACAAGTTCCCTGAAACTGGACTGAATAGACTAAGTGATTTCAGAATCCTAAGGAGTCTAAACTAAAAGGGCCAACCACTATTCCGCACATATAACTCTCCTAGATAGTTATTCAACTAAGTACTCAATAGTACTTAGTAGTCTGATTATCTTAGAAGAGTTAATCATCTTCAGCAGAGTTGTCCAAGACAACCTTGCTGAGCTCTGGTTTGATCAAGTTAGAAAAGAATTTGAATACAAGTGTATTCCCCCCCCCCCCATACACTTGTTATATACTCCTTTCAGGACCAACAAGTGGTATCAGAGCAGGGGTTCAAAGACCACTGCTTCTGAAAAGCCATCTTGGTTTTCAAAATCACATATTTAGTGTGGTCACTGAACTGATCTATCTGAAATCCTAATTGTATATTGACTGACTGTTTGTTCTTGAGTTATGGCCAACAACAATGCTGCTGTTCCACCTCCTGCTGTCCAAGGATTGGACAACATGGCCACAAATCCAGTCAACCACATTTCACATCACAAACTGCCCATGTTCTCAATTGATAATTATGATTTCTGGAAAATCAGGATGAGGGCTCATCTTGCATCTCTACACACAGACATGCTGAGAGTGATCACAAGAGGTCTTTTTGTGTTCACATTTGTCAATCCCAAAGTCACTGAGGCTCAAAAGGCAGACCCAAGAGAGGTGCTCCCAAAAGATGAAGATGACTTTACCACTGATGAGAAGAGGAAAGATAACTTGAATTATCTTGCCATGAACACCCTCTACCAAACAATTCCAGATGCAATTATGGGTAGAGTCTACCACTGCACAACAGCCAAAGAAATTTGGGATACTCTTGCAGAAATGTGTGAGGGTACTGAAAAGATCAAGGAGAATAAACTCCAAGTTGCTGTGCAGAAATTTGAACAGTTTGCAATGGAGTCTGAGGAGTCCATTGATAAATTTGCTGGTAAATTCACTGATGTGATGAATGAAATCAACTCACTGGGCAAGGTCTACACCAAGAGAGAAGTTGGATTGAAGATCTTGAGAAGTCTCACTCAGAAGTGGGATGTCTATGCTGTAATGATGCAAAACACCAAAGATCTTTCCACCATGCCCATGCAACAAATCTTCTCTGAACTCAAAGTCTATGAGTTCGACCTCAATAGAAGAAAGCCTATTGAGGAACCTTCAAATACTACCAAGGGAGTGGCATTCAAAGCCAAAACTGCTGAACCAGAGATGCAGTCCACTCCAAGATCATCAAAGTCAGTCTCAAAGACTGAAATGAAGGAAGAACTAGCCTTGATGGCTAGAAGGTTTGAAAAGTTAAACTCAAGGTTTGGTAGATACAAGAAGTTCTACCAGGACAACAAATTCAGGAGATACAACTCTCCTGAAGCACAGGCTGAAGTCAAAAAGCCTGAAGAGAAAAGATCAGAGGACAAGTACTCTGATAGGAGAAGGTCCAGTAGAGCTGAACCTTCATCATCAAAAAGAAGAGAAGAATCAAAGAAAGAAGATGATGAAGATCTGTGCTATAACTGTAAAAAGAAAGGGCACTTCCAGTATGATTGCCCTGAATTAAGCTCTAAGGAGAGAAGAGAGAGGCAGGCCAAAAGAGACAGGAAATTCACCAACAGAAAGGCCATGATGGCTGGTGAAGAGTCTGATAGTGCTGAAAGCTTCAACTCTTCTGATGGACTGTTCTCCAACAGTGATGATGATGATGATGTCTGCAACATGGCTCTTGAGGATGATGAGGTATCCTCTACTTCTAGCTCACCATCATTCATCTCACAAAACAATAGTGAGGTCAACTTGAAGCTTTCCCTTGGAAAGTTGAAGGAAGATTTCACTATGTTACAAGAATTTCATGATAACTGTGTGAGAGAAAATGAAAGATTGGCTATTGAACTTGCCAAAAACTCTGAGGCAGTTGTTGATGTCAAGTCTACTGAGTTATATCAACAAGTCTTGAGAGATCTTGAGGAAGCAAATCTCAGGATAGTTGACCAACAAAAGGAGATTGATGATCAACTTCTCTCTCAGAAGAGAAAAGATTTTGAACTTAAAATTCTCAATGCCAAGTTTGAAAACCTCTCACATGAATATGATATTCTTAAATCAAGTGAAGAGAACCTGAAATTAAAGATGTCTGCTCTGAAGAAATCCTCTAGAGCAATAGAGGAAATTCAGAGTTATCAAAGACCTATGGCTCAAAGAAGTGGATTAGGTTTTGATCCATTTGAATCTTCACCTTGTCTTAGTGTTGCTTCTGTAAGTAACACTAAGAGAATCTTTGTTAAATCAGTGGCACAAACTGAAAATGAAGTGATTCAGCCACTGAACAAAGGAAAGGGCAAAATGGATGATCTGCCTACTCAAGAGTTTCAGGAGAACATGCCAAAACCTAAGGAAATGGCCAAAGCTCCTGAACATAAGAGGAATGTTGGTCAGCAGAGTAGACCCAATGGAAGGGCAACTCTACTGAACAATGTTCAGAGGAGTTATCCAAAGTATAATCAGCCTAGGCCAACTCTTCTGAGAAAGCCTCAGCTGATTAGACCCAAGGATAACTATCCTCAAAGGCAAAATAAAATGAAACAACCAAAACCTTTCATGCCAAAGGGTAATGGTCAAAAGAAAGCCTTTCCTCAAAGATTCCCTCAAGTAGCACAAAGAACTCAAAAGTTCAGGAGACTTGACAACTCTTCTAAAACCTATAGAGTTAACACATTCACACATACTTTCCCAAAGGCATTTAAGGGAAAGACAGTGTATGTAGATACTAGAGGAAGACAACTTAGCCACCTTGAATCAATCAGGGTTATTAGGCAAGTTTGGGTTCCTAAAGGTACAGCTAACCTCTCAGGACCCAAAACTCAAAGGGTACCTAAACCTATCTAATTGCAGGTACCACTGGGCCACAAGATGAGGAGCATAAGCAAAAAGACAGCATGGTACCTTGACAGTGGATGCTCAAGGCACATGACTGGAAACAAGGAACTCCTCACTGATTTCATTGAAAAAGAAGGCCCTAATGTCACATTTGGAGACATGCAGCTCACAAGCATCAACAAAAGGTTATGGTACTTTGATGATTGGTAACATCAAAGTATCCAATGTATCTTATGTGGCTGGTCTCAAATATAATCTCCTAAGTATCAGTCAATTCTGTGATAAAGACTTCAATGTTGAGTTTTCCAGTGATAAATGCTTGATCAAAGATAAGACTCAACAAATTCTATTGACTGGAACTAGGAAAGGAAATGTGTATTTTGCAGACTGGGACAAGTCTACTGATGCTGCATGCTTCATTGCTAAGAGTTCTAGTGAACAAAGTTGGTTGTGGCATAAAAGATTAAACCACTTGAACTTCAAAACAATGAACAAAATTTCTAGAAATGCATTAGTCAAAGGACTACCTAATGAGGTTTTCATTAAAGAGCATGTTTGCAAACCATGCCAAGAAGGAAAACAGATCAAAGCCTCATTTAAAGGAAAACCAGTCATTTCCACTGAAAGGGTACTTGAACTTTTACATATGGATCTTTTTGGACCAATTACCCCTGTAAGCATAAATGGTAGAAAATACACATTGGTAGTAGTAGATGACTTCTCTAGGTTCACATGGGTAGTATTTCTCCTTAATAAGAAGGAAACTCAAGTCAAACTGCCTGAACTTCTAAAGAGATTGTCAAATGAGAAAAGCCTTAGCATTATCAAGATAAGATCTGATAAAGGCACTGAGTTCATTAACTCATACATCAATGAGTATTGTACATCTAATGGAATAGCTCATGAAACCTCAGCAGCTAGAACTCCTCAACGGAATGGAGTTGCAGAGAGAAGAAATAGAACTTTAAAAGAAGCTGCTAGAACCTTAATTGCTGATTCAAATTTGCCTAAGAGGTTTTGGGATGAAGCCATAAACACTGCATGCCATACTCAAAATAGATGTTTGATCACTAAGGGGCAAGGCAAAACCCCCTATGAACTCTGGAAAGGAAGATTGCCTAAAGTGTCTTACTTTCACATTTTTGGTTGCAAGTGTTTCATTCACAATAATGGGAAAGAACAATTGAAAGCCTTTGATAGCAAAGCTGATGAGGGAGTATTCCTTGGATACTCTCAAATCAGTAGAGCCTTCAGAGTCTACAACAAGAAAACTCTTATTGTGGAGGAAACACCTCATGTTGTATTTGATGAATCTATTCATGAGTTCAGGAATGAGAACTTGGAATCAGAAGAAATCACACAGAGGACAACCAGACTAAGTCTAAAAGACAAAGACACTAAGCTTATAGATGTTGTCCAAGCCAATCTACCTGAAAACTCTATGTTGGACAACCATCCTGAAGGCAATCCTCCTGAGGCAAATCCCACTGAAGGAAATAGTGAACTGAATGATCCAATCCCAGTTCACATCCAGGTAACAACTACCAATGAAGAAGCAGTTCCTGCTGAGGTAGTTAATGGGTCAAATAATCAAGGGGGAAATCAAAATGTTGAAAATACCAATGTCACTGACATTGAGGACAACACCCCTGATTATGATCCTGAATTAGATTCTGCATTCAATTATCCTGAATTCTATGATCAAATTGACTCAACTTCAGTAGAGGACAACTCTACTGAAGAGATCAGAAAAAGAAGGACTTGGTTGTCTGACCATCCTACTGATCTCATACTTGGTGACCCAAGTATTGGAGTCAAAACAAGGAGATTCCATGGTGAAAGTGCTTTTTTCTGTTGTTTCTTGTCAGAACAAGAACCAAGTGATATTGAGGAGGCACTTCAAGATGCCAATTGGATCACAGCCATGCAGGAAGAACTGAATCAATTCACCAGAAATGAAGTATGGGAGTTGGTGGATAGGCCTTCACATCAAGATGTTATTGGAACAAAGTGGGTGTTCAAGAATAAGAAGAATGAAAATGATGTGATTGTCAGAAACAAAGCAAGACTTGTGGCAAAAGGCTATTGCCAACATGAAGGCATTGACTATGATGAGACATTTGCACCTGTGGCAAGGCTAGAAGCAATAAGGCTCTTTCTAGCCTATGCAGCCCACAAGAGGTTCAAAGTGTACCAAATGGATGTCAAGAGTGCCTTTCTAAATGGAGTCTTGAAGGAAGAAGTCTATGTAGAGCAACCACCAGGTTTTGAAGTTGGAAACCAAGTTTACAGACTCAAGAAAGCTCTTTATGGACTCAAGCAAGCCCCTAGGGCTTGGTATGATACACTGTCACAATTCCTCTTGGATCATGGATTCACCAAGGGAACTGTGGACATAACTCTTTTCAGAATCTCTGAAGGAGAGGACATCTTGCTTGTCCAAATTTATGTGGATGACATAATATTTGGATCCCCCAATGAGAAGCTATGTGAGAAGTTCTCCAAGCTAATGCAAAGCAAGTTTGAGATGTCCATGATGGGGTTGATGAACTTCTTTCTGGGTCTTCAAGTCAAGCAATCAAAAGAAGGAATCTTCATCAACCAAGCTAAGTACACCAGAGAAATGATTAAGAAGTTTGGGTGTACAACTAGCAAGCCAGTAAGGATCCCAATGAACACAAATTGGAAGATGGATCCTGATGAGAGTGGTATTCCAACCAACTCTACTGAGTATAGAGGAATAATTGGTTCACTCCTCTATCTCACTGCCAGCAGACCTGACATCACCTTTGCAGTAGGTGTTTGTGCAAGGTTTCAAGCAAACCCTAAGAAAAGCCATCTTGAGGCTGCAAAGAGGATCTTGAGGTATCTCAAAGGCACTGAAAATCTAGGCCTTTGGTATCCTGCTGATGACAACATTGAGTTAACTGGCTACTCAGATGCTGATTATGGAGGATGCAGAATTGACAGAAAGTCCACTTCAGGGACTTGTCAATTCCTAGGCAACAAACTCATATCTTGGTTCTCCAAGAAGCAAAATACAGTGGCTACTTCCACTACTGAGGCTGAATATGTTGCTGCTGGAAGTTGTTGTGCTCAAATCCTTTGGCTAAGACAACAACTCAGAGACTACAAAGTCAACTCTACTGAAGTGCCCATATTTTGTGATAACAATAGTGCCATTGCTATATCACAAAATCCTGTCTTGCATACTAGATGCAAACATGTGGATATCAAGCATCACTTCATTAGAGATCATGTGGAGAAGAAGGATATAAAGTTAGTCAAGATCCACACAAATCATCAAAAAGCTGATATACTAACTAAGCCACTTGCAGAGGCAAGATTTCTGGAGTTATCAGCAGAGTTGGGATTACTTGATCCAGGGAAGTTGGACAAGTAAATTTTATTGAAGTTAATGGGAGTAAGGGAATTGAGTTGATCTTCAGCAGACTTGGACAAGTCTACTGAAATACAGAAGAGATGATCATAATTGTTCAGGACACCTGTCCATTGAAACTCAGGACTCTTATCCACATCTCTTCAGGGCACTTGTCCTTGTAGGGTCAGATAAGTTGTCCTAGTTATCAAACCTATTTTCTTGGTTTGATAAGCACCTATTTTGGGTAATCATTGTCTACCTTGATACCTGTCCCAACTACAGATATCATTTCTGTGGGATTTAATTTGTCCCCCACCCAAAAGGTCGCTTTCCATGCATTAAATGCCAAGATTTAACTCTTGTTTGCATTACACTTTTTAAGCCAAGATCTATCTCGAAAACTCCCCAACCATTAACTAATATTAAAAACCTTCCACGTTTTGAATGGAACCAACAAGTCACTGTTACATAGGTCCTTGACCATTGGATCAAAACCGGCCAACTCCCCTGAAATTCATCCTGGCCGTCCAAGTGTATGTTTCCATTTTTGACAACCGTTGAAAATACACAAAACTCACCAACTCATTGACAAACATTCTTTTTAGAATATCCCCAAGTCTTAAGATCCCCCACAAACACTTCTTCCCCAAGTATTCGAACCCGAGCTCACTTTTCTTCAAACTCTCTCAACACTCTTTCAAATTCATCTCTGGAATTTTCAATGGCTCCCAAAGTTAGACCAGAGATGATCATAGATTTTTCCAACAAGGCTCTAGACCTTGATTTTGGATACTTCAGCAACAAAAGCAATCTTCACTTTGAGCCCATAGTCTCCTTTGAAAGTGAAAATCCTGAGATTACTCCAACCCTGAGATGGTTGAGAAGGGTTGGTCTTCAAAAGTTCATGGAAGAAAGACCAAGCTCTTGCTTGGAAAGCTACATGGCTGAATTCTTTGCTTTTCTCAAATGGAGAGGCAAGCCTAAAGATGGTGAAGTTTCCACCAGATTGTCATATATTGCTGAAGGAGAGGAGGAAGAGAGATTTCATAGAGTGAAATTCTCTTCAGAAGATCTTGAAGGAGCGTTTGGATTGCCTTCTGAGGGAAGGAATCCAGAAATTTATGGTACTGGACATGAAGATGAAATAGCTCAAGAATGGCTATTGATACCAGGCCCTCTCTCTTCAACACAAAACAAGAGGACTCTCAAGCTAGAATTTCTCAACCTCTTTGAGGTAGTTGCTAAAAGTCTCTTGAGTAATACTGGAAGCTTGGAGCAGGTCAGCCATCCTAGAATCAGAATCATGGCAGCAGTCATTGATGTCAGTGATAAAGGCATCAAGTTTGATTGGAGGACCTTCATTATGTCTGAGATGATGAAGGAAAAGGCTAAATTCAAAGTGAAATCTCACAATAAGGTTGTGCTAGAAGGAAAACTCAAGTATTGCACCAGGGCAAGCTTGTTGATTGAAAGATTCTCCCATTACTCTCAGATGCAAACCTTTGCCAAACCCCTCCCAGCCCAAAAGATCCTGTTCAGAAAGCTCAGCAAGAAAACTGAGCAAAGGAGGATGCTTATGGCCAAACCTGCTGAAGAAAAGGTAGAGGAGAAACCTAAAATGAAGAAGAGGACAAAAGCAAGAGTGGTGAAGACAAGGAAAATGTCTCAGATCATCTCAGAAGAGAATTCAGATGCTTCAACTGAGATTGAAGAAGTTGCTAGAGAAGGTGTACAAGTGCCCTCTGATCATTCAGAAGAATTAAGGCAGAAGTACAATGAGACTAGACAAAAGTCTAGGGGTGATAAGAGGATCAGGGAGGTTGTCCCTGAGAAGGATGAGGAAGGAAGTGGAAGCAGTAGGGCTAGCAAGAGAAGGGTCAAGCCTACTGACAAGGTGTTGGTGCTTCAGGAAGAAAGGTCTCTACAACTTGCTCTAAGGGAAAGCAGAGCTGAAAGCAGGACCAAATCAAAATCAAGGACCAACTCATCTGGTTCTGGAACTCCAGAATCCAGGGTCCCTGAAGGTCAACCAATGGAGGCCAACATCCCTGAAATTCAGAACCCTGAGCCCAACTCTCCTGAAACCCACATAACCCCAACTAACCAACCTATAACCCCCATCAATCTTACAAAGAGATACTCTCCTGAAGGGCATGTGCAAAGAAGTGGGATAGATGTGCTAGCAGATATAGCAGTAGATGAGACAAGACTACATTCTCCTCTTAACTCATCTATGCTCAACTACTCAAAGCTTTTAGAAGCTGCACTCTTTGAACCAACCCCCATAAGTAAAGCCCCTTCAGATTCATTGCTCTCAAAAGCAACTGAAGCACCTTCTACTGCACCCAACCAATCTGAAGCCAACATTCCTGAACTAAACCTACCTGAAGCCACACTAAGAGAACCCAGAGTCAACTCCCCTATAACCCAAAGTCCCCATTCAAGTGGAGATGAGGAGGAGTATACTTATGAAAGTATGCTCAGAGAAGGAGCCAAGGCTACTGTGGACAGTTTGTATCCACAACTTGCTGAATTTCCAAGAATTCAGAGGACTTTTCATGATCTAAGGATGCTTGTTGATGTAAAAGATAAGTCTATGATGGAGATATCACAAGTCATCCAAGATAAGGGTGCAAACTGGTGGCAAGTTGAGGAGAACAGATTGCTACACTTTGCTGGAGTCTCAAAGACAAGATTTCTCATTGATGAGGAAATCTTTGCAAAGCTGGTAGCTGATAAGATTAAGGAGGAGAAGGAAAGAAAAGCTAAGGGAATCAAACACCCTGATAGTAGCTCCAATGATGATGATTCCCCTAATGATCCCTCAAACCCCTCAAAACCCAACCCTCCTGAAACCCCTCAAGCTAATATCCCTAAGCCTTCTGTATCTGAAAGACTTTCCAACCCTCCTAAGACCTATCATAGGAAAGGCTCTGTCAATTCAGAGGTGTTGACCAAGGATGGTAACACAACCAATGACACATCTGCCAATGAAGGTTCTTTTGAACCCAAGGCACAGCCTAAAGATGTGGAGGTTCCTGTTTTAGAGGCTGGTTTGGTTAAGGCCTATTCAGTGTCAGATGAGTTGGACACTGATCAGCCCTTAATCATTCAGGATGACTCAGTGGTTGCTGATAAGAGCACTGTGATCTCCCCACAACTGCCATCTTTGAACCTTGTTGAAGGTAGAGATGCTGCAGGTTTAAGAGAAGGAGTTGAAAAGGAAAGTAGAATTGAAAAATCAGAGGGAGTTGTGGATGATAGAGAGGTAGTGAGGGTGGTATAAGTGAGGAAGGACAGGTTATTCTTGAAGTCAAATCTGAACTTCAAGAATCCCTTGATGAAAGGAGGCCTGATTCCTTGGGTGAGAATATTATGAATGAAGGAAGAAAAGAACAAGTTGAAAATGAGAAGAAGACTGCTGATGTATCAGAGTCTTATGAAAAAGAAATTGAGGGAGGCAATTGTGTGTTTACTGACTCATTTGATTTGTCTGATATTGCAGGTATAACCTTTGATCAAATTTTTGCAGATGAACTCCTAACAGATGCACCCATTCAGGTTGATAGTGGATCAGCACAAGCCTTGCTTGGGATGCAATCAGAAAAGTTAGACTTCTTAGCTCACCAAGTCCAATCAGCTCATGCAGAAACCTCTGGAGCCTTGGATGAGCATGGAAGAACTTTGGCATCTGTGGAAATGAGGCTAACTGGCTCGGAGGATGTGGTGTTACCTACCTTGGAGGCAAGGATCAGTGGAGTTGAGACTGGTTTGCAAACCATCTCCACTGAAGTTATCAAAGCCAAAAACACCATGAGGTCAGTTTCAAAGGAGGTTAAGAAAGAACAATCTTTGCTAAGAATCAACCACAATAGGAATGTGAAGACATTGAGGTCAGTGGTGAAGAAAGCTCTAGGAAGAAAGACTGCCCTGCAAAGACAAAGAGCTGAAGAGCAAAGGCTAGCTATGGTGAAAGCAGCCTCAGAAAAGTTTTCCCAAGAGGTATTGGCCAACATTGCTGAAGGTGCAGTGGCCAACCTCACTGAGCTTCTCAAAGCCTAATTGGATGCATCTCTTAAAACAACCATGGAGGAGGTTGTCCAACAGAAAATGAAGCCTGTTCTAGCTTTTCTTAGCTTGAGCAGTGACAGGATGCAGAATATACATGATGAAAATGTATATTTGTTGGAAGAAATGAAATCCCTAAATCAGGCACAATCCCTAATGGCCACAACAATGAGTGAGCTAAAACCCCAATGTTTTGATGCTGCCAAAAAGGGGGAAAGGGAAAGAGCAAGGGCAAAAGGTGCCTTAGTGATTGGAAGCCCAGTTAAGGGTAAGGACAAAGCCCCTGAAGGAAAGGGAAAAGAGCCAGCAGTGCTGAACTTGGAAGAATTGGATGAAGAGGAGCAGTTAGCACTTGCATTGAAGAACTCTATGGCCTCAGCTCAAGAGGAAAGAGTGAGGTTACAACAAAGACCAGGTGGTGAGGTATCTGGTTTGGACAAGGATGCTGAAGGTGTCCAAACTAGAGGAAAGATCAAGAAGGCCCAAGGAAAGAAGAGACAAGTTGAGAAATTCACTGACTTTCCCAATAGCCTTGATCTTCCACCTGAATTCAGAATTGTTGATAATAAGCCTACCTCAAAGAAGGCCAAAAATGCTGAAATATCCAAGACTGCTGAAGAAGACAAGTCTACTGAGACTAAATCCACTGAAAGTACCAAAGCCTCTGAAGATGTTGAGGAATTATATGAAGAAGGCTTTGGACCTGGACCAAAGAAGACAAAGATTGTGGTACTCAATGATCCATCAAAGCTGTTTCATGAAGGGTATGGCAAAGACCCTGAAACACAACAGAAACTGGCTATGATGAGAGCCCAAGAGAAAATGGACTTGATGGAAGAGGCCAACAGAGCAAGAAACAAGAGAAGAGCAGACTTCCAGAAGCCAAGAAGGAAGAGAGCAACATATAACAAGATGAAGCCACAGCTATTGGTCCCAATGGACACCAAATATCCTCACTTGGATAAATGGGTGCCAATTCAGCTGAATGACTTATGGGAGGAAGCCAAAAGGGAGTATGTCTATGATCAATATGTCATTGACAGATGGAATGGAAGAGATGCCAACTCCACCTTTGCTGAGTTCATGATAGAACACTACAGAGAACTCTATCAACAATTGCTTGCAGCTGCTGACATTGCAAGAATTGAACTCACAGCTCCCAAGCCAATCATATACATGCCTCCAAAGCTTGAAGGATGGATTGACCAAGCAAGAATTCTGAGAGAATTCACTGAGATCCTTAAGCTAAACAAGATGGTTCTTGGACCTAAGGGAACCAACCAAGAAGCCATGGCATTGAAAAGAAGAGTGTGGGCACAATATGGAATGCTGCCACCTCCTGAGGATGATCTTTGAAATGGCTAAGTCTTCTGACCTTTCTTGATTGATCAACTATGCTGAAAAATGGTCAAAATTGCTGATATGATGTGCTAATCTGTTTGCTCTGATTTGTTATGGACTGCTCTGATACAAGCTCTATGCTCTGATACTGAAAACCTTGTTTATGTCTTGAATTGTTAGAATGAAATGCTCTGATGTATTTAGTGTTATTGATTCATGCTCTGATATGTTAATTTCAACTATCAACATGCTTGTAATGATCTTTGAATGAATGATAGTTGAAACTTATTTTGAATCAAGAAACACTCATCTCTCTATGCCTATCTATGAAACCTATTTGCAACATGAATGGTAATTACACTAACACATTGCTTTTCAGGATAATTGACCTTAGTCATGTCTCCTGAAGATAAATGTAATAGATATAGCCTAAGTCACTTTTGCACAAATTGTATAGGTTTTGGCATCATAAAAAAGGGGGAAATTGTTGGGAATAAAATGAGACATGTTTTGATTAAATACCAAAACCCCCTGAGACATGCCTAAATCATGATTAAGTATGTTCTAAGAAATGATAGAACATATAGTATAAAGGCTAGATGAGGAGCTAATATGTTAGGTAGCTCTTAGATGATTAGATGCACAATTTGAGGGGGAACACATGCTTTGAAGTCCATCAAGATCAAGTCCCCTCAAGGCTCAAATTCTGGATACAACACTAAGTCTTTTGAAGACAAACCATGCTGATCAGGAGAGTTGTCCAGAAGAGATGTCTCAGCACAATTAAACCAGATCAAGTTCCCTGAAAGCCTGCAGTCAACTATGCTGAAGAGTTTGAGACAATCATTCCCTAAAGATCTTCAAAGAAACAAGCTAAGATCATCTTCAAGAGAAATAAAAGGGAAAGAGCCAAGTCATCTGAAGAAGAGCAAGACAATCTTGCTGATAAGCAAGACTGCTGATAGTGATAAGGAGAGTTGTCCAAATGATGAGGAATGTTGTCCTATCATTGGAACAACCTTCAGAAGTCATGTCCATGTCCTAACAAGAGCATCTTAAAGTCAGACATTGGAAAGAGTGCTGCAGAATGAAGACAAAGTCTTAACAGCCGTTTATTTCCCAAATGAGGACATGTCACTATCAAGATTCTGTCTTCAAAGTTGAAGAACTAAAAGAAGACATTTATGGACATTGGAGGCTGCCTCTCCAACGGGCAAATCCTTCATTTGTCTATAAATACAGAAGTGTGAAGACCATTCGAAGCACCTCAACCAAAAACAATTGACAAGATATTCAACTATCTTATAAGCTAGAGTGCTTTCAAAGCTTTCAAAGACTATCTTAGTCTTCAAACACTTCATCTAAGCTGTACTACATTGTATATCCATACACAAGCTTAGAGAGATATCCTATCCTTATACACTGATCTTCATTGTAAAGGATATCTCATTAGTTGGAACCTTACTTCAATCCTCATATCTTTCAAGAGTGAAAGTGAGAAGATTGTAGTAGTAGAAGTGGTAGGAGCTGACTGTTGAGAAAAGAACAGTTCAGTTCTGAGTTGAGAAGAGGGTACTAAGACTCTAGACATCCTAGGGATCAATTCACCAAGAGTGGTGTTATTGATCAAGTGCACCTTGGCACTATAAAACAAGTTAATTCCAAGAGTGAAGGAATTATCCTGTTAAATCAGGGAAAGTGGATGTAGGAGCTTGAGTCTCTGAACCACTATAAACTCTTGTGTTGATTTACATTTCAAGCATTTTCATACTTCAACACTGCACACAAAACTGATCTTTCAAAGGATAAACATTTAAAGACTGTGCAAAACTGATTTGGACAAGTTCCCTGAAACTGGACTGAATAGACTAAGTGATTTCAGAATCCTAAGGAGTCTAAACTAAAAGGGCCAACCACTATTCCGCACATATAACTCTCCTATATAGTTATTCAACTAAGTACTCAATAGTACTTAGTAGTCTGATTATCTTAGAAGAGTTAATCATCTTCAGCAGAGTTGTCCAAGACAACCTTGCTGGGCTCTGGTTTGATCAAGTTAGAAAAGAATTTGAATACAAGTTTATTCCCCCCCCCCCTATACACTTGTTATATACTCCTTTCAGGACCAACAATTTGTCTTAAGTATGTGCATTTTGTCAAGTTAGAAAGCTTATATTTTATTTTTTGAATATATGAAGATCAAGTTTATAGGGAATTAGACTCTTAAAATCTAGCCTTTAAGATCTAGAAAAGTTCAAATGTGAGGGACCTTATTTTCAGATGGAATGGAGAGTATGTTGAAGATCTAGTTAGAAATATTTTTTAACTATGAAAATTCGATCTGAAAAGCTAAAAATTCTGAAGACTCAAAGGTTATGTTGTTAGACAGTTTGTCCAAAATGCATGTGATGGCAAACGAAGTTCAAAGCGTTGAAGATATAAATGTAATAAGGATTCAATGAAGATGAAGTCTCAAAGGCTCTGAACCCTCTCATGTTCTGAGTAAAATAATAATAAATCCTGAATCGCCATACCAGCTCACAATGCAACCTAGGACGCGATGCACCGTTATGAATGTCAAAGATATTTCAGTATGAAGGCCAATCAGTAGATGACACTTGACACGATACATAACTCTGATTGTGAATGAAGTTTTCAGAAATGGGCAATTTTGCATGTATAAATAATAAATTGCATGCACACCGTTAAACTATTTGAAAGTTCAAATTTATGGATTGATTAAAGCAGAAGATGCTTAAAGAGATAAAAAATGGATAAAACTAATAAAAATGCCAAATGATTATATTTTAAAAAAAGTAATAAAGGCATACAGATTAGAGGGAAAAAACTAAAAAAAAAATAATAAAGAAAGAAATAAAGCTATAAAAAAGAAGAAATAAAAAAGGTGTGAAGAAAAAAAGTAGAAAGAGATTTAAAAAGCTATAAAAAAAAGGAAGAGAGGAGAAAGAAAAAAATCGTAAAAGACGAAAATAGATTAAAAAAAATAAGAAAGACAAAAATGGCGGAGTTAAAAAAAGGCAAAAATGAAGAGTTAAAAAAAGACCGAAATGAAAAAATGATAAAAGTAGAGCATAAAATATAGAAAGAGATAAAAAAAAAAAAAAAAAAAAAAGAGAGGCAAAGTTGGATAAAATTAGCAATAAGGCTCAATGAATTTTAAAAAGGTAAAGCAAAAAAGATAGAAAGTGATAAAAAAAAAAAACAAGGAAGATGAAAGGAAATAAAAGTAGAAAGAGATAAAAAAAAAGTTATAAAGAAAGAAAGAGACAAAAATTGTTGGAGGATATATATATATATATATATATATATATATATATATATATATATATATATATATATGTGTGTGTGTGTGTGTACTTGGACCACAATGGTCCGCTCGAGCGTTTTGGGAACGGGACGCTACAAGCCTACAACTCTTCGGTCTTTTTTAATTTGTACTTTCTCAATGTCACTTTTGGACCTTCTTTATATTTTTCTTGGATAAACCTTCGTTTTCTTTTCTTTTAATATATAATGTCGTCTTATTTGCCTCATTTTCTAATTTACCATGAAGGGTGCATGATTCGACCTAATTTTATTTTAAATTTGACGGTTTTACTGTTTTAGTAATAAACCGCATTTTTAGGCTATCTCATCAATCATACATTTATTTGTCTTCTGCTATTACATTTATAATCACTTGTGAATATTTTGAGCAAATATCTTTACATATTTTTCCTACATTTTTCATATAATTTAAAAATCTAAACATTCAAGCTTTCAATTGTAGTAGAAATAATATTTTGACTAAATTGTAACATGTGGATGATCATACACTTTATCGGTCTTTCTTTAAAAAAAAAATATAAGACTCCTTTCTTATAGAGAAAACAAAATTCATTTCTTTAATTTGAATAGTTTTCTTGAGGTTGCACTTATTCCATGAGGGTTGCATATACATATGTTCTTTTTTCTTGGAGAATCAATGGTTATGAGGATTACACATGCATATGTTCTTTATTCTTGAAGAATCAATGGTTTTTTTTATGACAATAATTGTCTTATTTTATTTTATAGTTATTTTTATGTACTATCTATCCTCTTTGTAATTTTGTAACTTATTTTTTTACAGAGAGGTTTCAGCGAGAGATCGAGTTTTTCATTTCTGCAAGAGCTACTAACTTGTATGGTAGCTTTGTTGTTTTGTTCATTGTTCTAACTTTTTCCTCCATTTTTAATGATAACATTTCATTGAAAATAAATACTACAATACAAGAATATTTTTTATGAGATACGATATCTCATTCTAATTCAAAGATAAAACAGAACTATATATTACATTCTCTCATATATGTGAAGCTGATACAATACTAAAAAAACTAGTGTCTAAACGAGTTCCTAGTAACATTTGAAGAAGAAGAAGATATTGTCACCATTGCTTCAACACCCCCAAATTCCTGTAGGTAGAAAGGAATGTTAATTAAAAATTACCAAATTTTGGAATCATTTATATCGAGATATTATTTTTAGGAATACAAAATTCTGGAAAATATTTTCATGTTTTCTACAATGTAAGGTTATAAAAATAGATGAGAGAAAAAAGAAAATGTACTTACAGGGACTTCTTGTGTTGTTTTTTGAGCACTTTTAAGGTCCTTCACATTACAAGAGTATAGGATAAAAGCTACCACCTCGACGAATGAGCGAAATTGTCTTAATCGATGAAAATAGAACTGTCAATAAAGTGGAAAATATATAAGTGAAAGATTAGTAGAAAAAAATACATGTGATTAATTTCAAAGTGTTATTAATATAATAAAATTATTTATTTTATCAAGAATAATACTTTATCTCGCTTTCCTGTGTGCTTCCCCGTGTGTCGTTGCTTACTTTCCACACTCCATCCTCTAAGACGCTCTTCCAAGGGAATATCGTACGTCTTTTGGAAGACGGGAATTGTAGGATCTTGCAACATTCCTACGACAACATGGTCACCTGGTATGAGATCACGAACCGTAATTTTCCACATATCGTTCTTCTCACTAACAAACACTTGACATCGTTCAATAACACCTGTTTTTTTCTGCACACACATAAATAACTACATTGAGAACATAATATATTTGTACTTGAAAATTTGGGTTTTAATGTACGTAATACACAATTTTTTTGTAAGGTTATGATGCAATGTTAGACAAAAATAAAATCAATTAATCTTACTCACTTACCCATGGAAGAATCTATTAATCTTATTCAGGGTGGGAGTGTATGACTTATTAAGGGTAGAAAGGTAAAATAAATTAATATAAATTAGATATATATATATATATATATATATATTGTGGGTAAAATAGATTTGAGAAATATATAAATTATAATTTAGTATTGGTTCAGGTACGATGACTAATTTTAATAATCTGTCTATAATTTTCTCATGATCAGCACATTAGAATATTGACTATATTGCACAACTTAAGACGAATTAATTGTAATAGAAAATTAAATTAAATTTAAGTTTGTAAGCCTATCAATTGATCCTTATTTGTTTCGTTTTCTAATAATTTTTACCATTTATGAATTTTGTATACCTCGTGGATCTCCAAGAGGTAACGTTCCCCAGCTTTTAAAAACTTGAAAAGTTTAAAGAAGAATTCTTCTTCCCTTTCAGTAATCTTTTTCTTTCTGGATCTACTCATTCTTGATGACGATGACTGCATAAAAAAGAAATAAAATGATGAAGAATTTGAGCTCTAAATATTCAAAAAATTTTGAAAACATAAAAAGACAAATCTCTTAGAGGCAATGCCACCTTGTTGATCAATTCACAATCAAACAAAGAAATTGCATTTTTTTTTTTGTCAAATTAGTAAAATCAAAAGAATGGTTATACAAAGTAACATTTAGTGGCGAAATTGTAGATGGAGATCCAAATTATATATGTCTTGAACGCATAAACATAATATTTTTTTATTTTTTTTATAATGACGAATTAGTGAAATAAACATTACAATTATTTTTCGATTATCATAATAAATGGCATACAATACCTCATCCTCATCGTCTGGTATCGGACCAGATATTGGAATTGCTGCTTCTAATCCGTTCACAATATAACAATAGTTCTCTTCTGACCAATACTGTCATATGGATTGAAATCAAATTATTACAAAAAAAAAAAAAAAATCATTTGACTAAATTTATTTTAAATATTTAATAAGTTATACCTCTCTATCCCGGTGAAAATCACTCATGAGTTTTGGGCACAAAGGTTAAGAAATATGATATAATAAGTAGATGTATTAGATGTAATGTGATTAAGAGATAAAAATATAATTAAATGTGGAAGGAGTAGTTTGCCAAAAAGGAAATGAGTAGCTTTTATTAGGACCGACGAAAAAAGAAAGTTGAGTAGCTTTTAGAAAATACAAAATGTAATTTCACAAGAGCTTATAATTTGTTAAAGTGTTCAAATAATGGAGATTAAATATACTTTATGTCATACAATTTGAAATATATATTTTTTTAACAAATAATTATATTTAATTACGATCACTAACCACCGTCGAACAACCTCTCAATTCACTGAGGTTGTGTTTGGATGGGTGGATTTGATTTGAGGAGATATTTCAAATGAAAGGTTTTAAAAATGGATGGATTTCAAATGACATGGTTTTAGTTAGGATTTGAAATCCTCCCAATTTTAACTAAAAATTGTGTGGACAAAAACTAAGGATTTGAAATCCATTCATAATCCAAACAAATGGAGTGGATTTGGATGGTGGATTTAAAATCCATAGATCAAATCCCTCCATCCAAACGGAGCCTGATAGTCGTTGTTAGACCATCTGATTTGGGTGGGGCTGAATTTATTTGGAGGGTGAGAGGATGGTGTAGGTGATATAAAGCTTATACAGTAAAATGTAAATAACTTATTTTAAGATTTTGTAAATTGTAATAAATATTTTCTTATTGTACCCTTAAGGAGCTTAAAAGCTTAGTCAAATGCCTAGAATAACTGGTTAAAAATGCTATAAAAAAAGTAGTTCATCAAAATATTATCATTAACATAAATTATTCAGTAAGACTACCTGAATAGTGGGGGGAGAAGACCCGTCTTTGGGCGTAAATGTCCTCCGGAAATCTTCAAGATCACTTGGGTTCTCTTTACGAGGATCCATTAACTTCAAAAGTTGAAACTTAATAAGAAGATGAACTGAGTTTTATTGCAAGAAAAATTGAAGAATATAAAGGTCTATGATATATGTTTTGTTACAGGGGTGGTTCCTTTATATAGATATCATTGAGGGTAATATAGGGAAACACCTTTTACCTTGGGATATTCATGTAATTAATTAAGACACAAAAATACAAGTACTCATAAATTTTATTTTCCCATTTTTATTTGAGGAAAAGTTTTCAAATCTATATGATTTAATTACATACTTCATTCATTTGGTCTTAAATTTTGTTTAAAAAAGTTTACCACTTTTGCTAGTTTTACTACGAATCTCATTAACTTACCCTTATATATAATCCATACAATATCTCTTTTTTATTGAAAATAAATTAATGTATTCATCTTTTCTCTCTTTCTTTCAAATGTAAGTTGACATTCTATATGAAAGAGTGGAAAAGGAAAGTGAGGAAAGAAAATAAAAAAATATGGAAAAGAGAAATATTAATGAGGGATAGCTTTTTTGTTAAAAAAATATGTTCCTTAATTCAATACGAAATAATAAAGACAACATTTTTTTTTAAAACAGAGAGAGTAATAGATTTTGTGTGATAAAAACACTCAAATTCTTGTAATTGTATTTTTTAAAAAAAGGCAGGTCGATGTATTTGAAACAACAAGGGTTCTTGTAATATACATACATTTTACTCTTTGAAGGAAAAAATAAAAGTCACGTACATTTGAAATTAGTTTCAATTTGGATTATCATATATGGTATTTTAATAAAATTTGTTGCAATTGTGCTTGACATTTTAGGGAAATTTTTTAAATTTTAAATTATCATTGTTACATTCTACAACTTGCTTGCCTTATATAATATTTACAATATTAATTAAAAGTAACAAATATATTTAATGACGTTTGTTAAGACACATTTTTTGTATTCTAAGGAAAATAAATTTATATTCAAATACCCTATTTAAGTTATTAATTACATATAGATTAGGATTTCATGTTACAAAATGACGCTTATGTTACAATATTTTGTTATAGATAAATAACACATAAGTTTAACAAACTAATTAAATATCTTGAAACTTCTACAGTCTAAGGTCAACAAACTAATAAAATAATGTTATTCTACAATGTTGTAACAAAAGCAAGAGTAACAAAATAAATGATTTTAAACACATTTTTAATGAAACATCGTTGTTTGGAATGCCTAATCTCCAGGGTTTCTAGAAAAACATTGTTGTTTGGAATGCCTAATCCCCAGGGTTTCTAGGTGAGATTTTTTGTGCCGCCTCCACGTGCTATCACCCTAGCCGCTATTAACCTTCATTATAATTGAGATTTGTTGGTCATCTGAATCTCCACGTTGACATAATCTATTTTCTTGTCCTTTTGCTCTTAAAAGTTTTCCCGTGTTTTGTTATAGTAAACATTGAATAAGTTATGTCAACACCTTACTTTATCCGAAGAGGAAAAGTTCTGATCTGGTCTTTGCGGCGGAGAATCCTTTAAAGCCACAAAATTTCCTTGTTATAGTAAGCATTAAATAAGTTATGTCAACACCTTACTTTATCTGAAGAGGAAAAGTTCTAATCTAGTCTTTGCGGCGGAGAATCCTCTAAAGCTAGAAAATTGCCTTATTAAACAATTTGTCATTAAGAAAAATATTGGCCACTAATACCTATCTAGTGGCTTACGAGAGAACTTAAAATCCCCTTTAGAGATTGCCCTATTTGTGTTTAATATATTTTGATACAACTGATCGTAATAGGATTCTACTCAAACAACCCTAGAACTTTAATGGATCTCTCATGATTTTCTTAGTTCTTGAAGGAAAGGAGAGACTAGAAGATGTCTACTCATCAAATGTTCCATTTTGGGTGTAGATTCATGGATTGCAACTTTGATCTATGACTTCGGACGTGGGTCGCGGGTTTGGAGAGAAGATTGACAAAGTTTTTAAAGTTGATTGTCGACTAGGAATATTGCATGGGGAAAATGCTTACGCATTCGTGAAACGTCCATTACTATCGATAACACAAAATCAATATTGTTTTTTATGTATGAGAAGTTGGTAGATATATTGCTATTACATTTGTGGGCATATTGATTATGTGGAAAAGGAATTTTGAAATACGTACACCAAATATGGTAATACCAAGAAAGTTCAATAACAATTTGACACTTAACTTAAGGTGGACGGGAATAAAAGCGTTAAAATTGAGACTTATCTCAAAATTGACTAACAGTAAGAAGTTTGAGAAAATTGTTATCACAAGATGAGATACATGGAAAAGTGCAACCTCACACAGTTTAAGGAACACACCTTAAGAAAACTAGGAACTCTATTGATTCATAAGGTCATGGTCCCTACCCGTGGGGGTATGAGACGAGTGATTAGAGTACTTGTTGTGCTCTAAGTGAACAAAATAAAACTAACTCCTCAAGATAACTAGTCTGCTAATTTCACTAAGGGCCTAAGACTTGTTAGTCTGTTAATTTATTATCTATCATAGTTAGGTGCGGAATTGTAGTGTGCCCATAATTATACTTGTTTGTTTGTGAAAACCCTTTAGAAATCATTTCATGCATGATCAGCCGACTTGATGTCAGTTGATACATATAACTTGTTAAAACATACCGAACACTTAATTCTTGTGTCAGATTTTTCTCCATAATATATTTTCGGACTCATAACGACAAACTCATCAAGATTCATGGCTTTACCATGACTAGCGAGAAAATAAGATGATATCAGCTGATACAAAACATTCTTTAAAACTATGTTATGCAATACGTAAACATGCATGCTAAAGTAGTAAATAACACAGTGATTTATAATGGTTCGGATCCTACTCCTAGTCCACTCTCACAACCCAGCTGTGATATTAATCCCTTCCAAATGACTTGTATTTTACATGACAAGAATAATATGTCTTGCTACTTTATATTCCCAAGAGAAGACTTTGGATCCTTTGACATCCCAGATGCACTCGATCCCACTGGTCATTGTGAGGATCTAAGACTCTTATAGTGAATCACACAAACTTGTCTTCTAAGGGTTTATGATAGAAGGTGAGTTTAGTGTATATGAACTAGGTGTGGATTTCCCTTACAATCCGATTTAGTTTTAAGTTAGGATTGAGAAATTCTCTCTAAGCTTTGGATATGTATAACACTATACTGGCTTAAGATTGATGAACGTGCCCACTCACTGTTTGGAAGATGATGTTTGTTTAATCTTCATTGAAGATCTCTTGAGTTGTTCTTGATAGATGAACACTTAAGCACTTGCTCGACCTTTGCATCCCTTCACTCATACGTGTTGATCTTGAATGTTACCGTTGGATGATAGCAATCAAATCTCCACTATTTCGGGAATCACAATCTTCTTGATTGATACAGTTAAATATTACCGTTGCCACATAATATTTGATGTATCATTAACTTTCCATTCTTGAGCACTATGTCATGTCAGATCTTTGATGTCCGTTGTCGTCTTTCTATTGGTCCACGTCAGCTCTGATTTGACCTTTGTTATAAAGATACAAATGAGCTTTGCCTCAGCTGACTATCTCAGCTGGTTCTGGGTTCAGCTCATCTGAACTTGACACTTGTGCATCAAATTGCTTCCCCAACTGTATGAACCTTGGTTGTCTAGTAACCAGCTTTGGTCCTCAGTTGATCAGTTGAGTTCCCCCTCGACTGATTCTTCCTCTTCTGGTCTTCATCTTCTCTTCTCTTCTTGAGCATACGCGAGTCACTCCACTACATCAGTTAGGTCCCCCCTCGGCTAATGCTACCAGAAGTTAATCTGTTACAAGGTGTGTAATGAAGTTGTCTATACGATACAACTTATCATATTACAAATGGTTTGATTTATCAAAACAAAACATAAGGATATCAGCTGGTCTTTATCAACTTATCATATTACAACTTATCATAATTCAACTTCATGTTAATGCATGTTTTGGAAATGAGAATAATAATACTCAGTTCGTTATTTAGCTAGAGATAAACAATGAGCTTTATTAGATAAGGTGGCACCACACTAAAACCATATGTTATATGGCCGCAGTGGATGGAGGATCTAGCTCAATGAGCTCATAGTTGATATATATAAATTTAGTTGTTTTTTTTATGATTTATTTCTTGTAATATATATATATATATATATATATAATCGACAAACTTGATCTTTTACTTCATGTATATGCTAATGGTGCATGTCTATAACAACAAATGAGCGAATCAAATCTAATAATTGTCGTATATACTTTTGAACGATATTCGTGTGCATAAAAATGACAAAATTGATATTTTACTCCATAAATACACTTGTAATTAATGTCCCTAACAAGTAATAACGACTATGTCACTAAACGATGACCTTTTTTCATTAACGTATTTATACTATAATATTGGGTGCTTGTAACGACTAACGAACTACGAATAAAATCTATTTTACATTGAAAAATAGCCAGCAGTCTAAAAAATGGTTTTAATTGTTGTGATTGATGATTTCTTTCTTGTAAAAAAAAAATCAATTTAAGAGTTAATTGCAATCAAATATATATAATTATTACTCCATCTGTCCAATCATCACTTATTTACTAAAAATGTCATAACTTTATTAATAAACAATCATTTTATTTATAAATGGACCCCAAAATATCTCATCATACCCTCAACATATCTTCTTTACACGTGAATTAATCAATATTCATTAAAAATATGTGTCCGGAAAAATAGGCATAATGAATTTGGACGGGAAAGTATATTTTTCAAGTAGATATGAAAATTTAAAATTTAAAATTTAAAAATTAAATATATATAAATCTATACATTAATAAAGTATTTTAAAACTAGTAACATATTTATCATTAAAAAATTACATAAATAATTTAAATTAATAAAATAGTTTAGTTTTCTAATAAATAATTAAAATTGTCTAAAATTAAAGTATCAATTAAGTAAAACACTTTATACTACGTTATTATAAAAATGCAAAACATTCACATAATATTAGGGGTAAAAATGAAGAGATTTTAAAAAAAGAAATAAGAAAGGCATAAAGATTAAAAGATGGGAGGCCAAAAAAAAGACAAAAAGACTAGAGAGTCACACTTATGTACACTCAATTGCATGGTGCAATTGATGCAATTTAATTACAATTTTAATTTGATTGTAGTATAATGTGGGGATTAAAAATTAAATTGAACCATCACTTGAAATTTAATGTAGAAAAACATATAAAAAATTGGATTTTTTTTTTCAGGACTATAATTTAATGGGTTGATAAAATTAGACTCGTAATATAAATAATTGAACCATCACTTGAATTGGACATGAAAGTCACGTGAGGTCCATTTTTTCGGGTTGAACTTTTGAAAGGTAGCAAAAGAGGACCACAACTTTATGAGTTGGTAATATTCGACCGATAACTCTTTTTTTTTTTTCGCAATTTCAGGTCCAATTAGCTTGATTGACCCAATTTCAAGTTAATTTCTTACGTAAGACCCATTTTTTTGATTACATACATTCTGCAAATTTTTTATTTTTTTTTTGGCTAATTTCACATACCTTACAATCGTTTCACCTTTACCCCATAGTCTTGCTGCCGCCACACCTCAATCCCACCATCCTACTGCAAACTACATCATCACGATTAGGATTGTAAGTGAATAAAAAAAATTGTTGATCCAGTATTCTTATTCGTAATTTTATTATTCGAATTCATATACAAACATTCTTTTTTATTCAATTAGTATACAAATATAAAATTATAATATTCGATTCAATATTCGTAAGTATTCAAATATATTTATAATTATATATATATATATATAAATAGTACATAATTTTTAAAATTTACTCCACACATATTCCCTTCCTCAATTAGGTCCATGTTGTCTCATGTTCTATATTATTTAAAATATTATTATACATATTTTTTTCATAAAATTTTGAATCAATAGTTTCAAATTGAATCACATAGTATCAATTACAAATCAATTTTGAATCGAATACTCGAAAAATATTGTTTAGAATATGTTTAAAAATGAAGGGATTTTAATGTTGGTGGCACGAGGTTAAATATGAAGGGATTTAAATGTAAGCTTACGTGATAAATTTATTAGGATTTTGATATAATGTTGAGAATTGCGTTGTGATTTTTTACTGTCGGGCTAATTTGACTTGAAATTTCAAGAAAAAAAAAAGGTTAATGGTCTAATTTTGTCAGTCCATAAAGTTGCAGTCCTCTTTTTACCACCACCCCAAGGCGCTATAACTTTTTGGTCTTATTTGTACAATTTCATTAGCTTTTGGACCGTCCTTATATTTTCTTTGAATCATTTTTTTGCCTTTGATTTCTTTTCTTTTAATGTATATTATTGTTTTATTTGCCTCATTTTTCTTTTATCAATGACTTGTGCTCTACTATAAAGAGTGCATGATTTGACCCTAATTCTTTTTCTTTAATTTTAGAATTAAAGTCTCAAGTTGTTGTAATAAATTGCAATTTTAGTACATCTCATCAATCATACATTTTATACGTATTTTAGTAAATATGTGGGATGATCATGCATTTTTCCATATAATTATAGTAAATATGTGGGATGATCATGCATTTTATTGACCTTTCTTTAAATATAAAAAAAATTATTTTTCAATCATTTTAATTTGAATAGTTTTTCATTAGGTTGCGCTTATACCTAACTATTAAACATATATATATGCTCTTCCTACTTGGAGAATTAATTATTTTATTAGTCTCAAATACCGTCGAATTATCTTTCAGAATATTCTTTTTATGTACTTTTTTTACTTTTTGTGGTTTTGTAACTTATTCTCACCGAAATGATTCAACAAGGCCCGAGTTTCCCATTTCTTCATGAGCTACTAACTTTTGTAGTAGCTTTGTTGATTTGTTCATTAACCTAAATATTTTACCCCTTATTTATATTTGTAATTAATTTAAAGTAAATACAATACAAGAATAATTTCTATGAAAATTAATCTCATTGCAATTTAAAGTGAAAATAGAATTATATATTATAATCTCTTATACATGTAACATCAATACAATACTAAAAAAACCAGTGTTTAAACGATGTCATGGTGACATTCAGAAAATATATTGCCAGCATTGCTTCAGCCTCAAATGCATGTAGGTAGAAATTAATTTTAATTAAAAAATGTAAAATTTTAGAGATTTTACATTCTAGTTCAAAGAAATTTTAGAGTTACAATTAAGTTCAAAATGACACTTAAGTTTACTTTTATACTCTTTTGACTGAATTTAAAATTTAAAATTTTGAATTCCAATCTTCTTTCAAAATTACAAACAAACAACATAAATAACTATAAGATTAAAAACATCAAATATCCCAAGTAAAATCCCAGAATTAAATAACAAACGTAAAAAAATGTTATAATCAGAATTAAAATTTTGTAATTGCATGAAGCAACAAAAAAATTGCATAACACTTTGTTGGGAATAAAATGATTTTGATTTAGATACCAAAACCCCTGATTGATGATGTTCAGATTAGTTGAGATATGCTCAAAGTCTAGTTCAGGCAAGTTGTCTCAGTACACTTGAGTATGTAGAATGCTTAAGTTAAAAATCTCAGGAATGTTGTGAGATTTTAGAGTTCAGGGTAGTTGTCCAAAGCTGGAATGTTAGGCAGCTTGATAAGTGTTAAGTGTCTAAGGCCAAAGTTGCTGAACTTTCAAGACAAGCTGACCAAGTGGACAACTGAGCTGAAGAGATCAAGAACATTAAAGCAATACTCATAAATGCAAATGATCAGAACAGTTGAAGTACAAATGATCAAGAGCATTGAATGCCAAAGCTTACAGAAGACACATTAAATGAAGCATTTATTGCCAATCATGCCTGAACCAAGCATTGAAGACTTGAAGCATTAAAGAGTGTAGCATTGAATGAATGTTGGAACATTCTAAATTGCAGCAGGACTGTTCAGGGAACTTGTCCTATCTGACCGTTGGTTGAGTGTAGAGTTTGCCACAAATCAACCTTGGGAAATGTGCATATTTGGAATCTGACACAAGTCTTCTCAGCCGCATTTTTCAGAAGTCAACACATTCATTCAAGCAACCATTGAAGAGCCCTTTTACACAGTGGATAAAAGGATGCCAAGCTTCATAGCCGTTTCAATGGTGCTGCAAATAGACAAGTTTGAATTACTATCCCTCCAACGGTTAGTTGTTCAAATTTGCCTATAAATACAAAAGTGATCAAAGGGATTCATAATCCAACTACAAGCTATCAAACTATTATCAAGCTTTCAAAGGAAACCAAGCTGTTCTTCAGAATCCCAAGTTTCCTGAATCACTTCAATTAGCTAAGCCAATCTTTGTAAACATCCAAGGCTTAGCATTGATATATCCTAAGCCTTTACACTGTTCTTATTGTAAAGGATATCTCTACTAGTTGGAACCAAACCTCAAACCCTTATCTCATTTAGTGAAGAGAGTGTTTGTTGTAGAAGTGAGGAGTTAAGGACTGTTAGAGTGAAACACAGTCTTAACTCAGAGAGATTGAGCACTAGGACTCAGATTATCCTAGGGATCAAAGCACTAAGAGAGTGTTGTTGATCAGTGCACCTTGGCACTATAAAACAAGCTAATTCCATTGTGAAGGAATTATCCTGTTCAATCAGGGAAAGTGGATGTAGGAGCTTGAGTCTCTGAACCACTATAAACTTGTGTGACATTTACTTACTGCATTCTTTATTGCACTTACATTCAATCATATTTCAAAGAGCAAAACTCAGTAAGTTAAGAAAAACTGTTTTGGACAAAGTCCCTGATAACTGTGTTTTTTTCAGAAATCAACTTGGAGTATTTCTTTAAGTCAAAGGCCAACCACATTCCGCACTTAGCAACTCTTTTAGATATTTAGCCAACTGATCACTTAATAGTAATCAGTAGGACAAGTATCTATCAAAGTTCACACTCAGGCCAGTTGTGAGACAACCTGCCTGATAAGACCAGTTTTGTTAAAAAGAAAAGAATTTGCATACACAAGTGCATTCCCCCCCCCCCATACACTTGTGTTATACTCCACCAAGGACCAACAAGTGGTATCAGAGCAGGGGTTCAAAGACCACTGCCTCTGAAAATCATTGATTTTCAAAAATCACATTTTCTGTGGTCACTGAACTGATCCAAATTTCTGAAAAACCTATCTGTGTTCATCCTATATTATTTCTGTTGAAATGGCTAACAATGCAGTTCCAGGAGATGCTGTTAACACTATCAACAACATGGGTCCAAACCAAGTCAATCATATTTCTCATCACAAACTGCCAATGTTCTCAATTGAGAACTATGATTTCTGGAAGATCAGGATGAGAGCACATCTTGCTTGCCAGCATGATGAGATGCTTAAAGTCATCACTAGAGGGCCTTTCACATTCACTAAAGCAAATCCCAAGCTCACTGATGCTCAGAAAGCAGATCCTAGGGAGTTGCTGCCAAAGGATGAAGATGACTTTACAGCTGAGGAAAGAAAAAGGCACAATCTGAACTACATTGCCATGAACACATTGTACCAGAATATTCCAGATGCAGTGATGGGAAGGGTGTACCACTGCACATCAGCTAAAGAGATTTGGGACACCTTAGCACTCATGTGTGAAGGTACCCAAAAGATAAAGGAGAACAAGCTTCAAGTGGCTATCCAAAAATATGAACAATTCTCTATGGAAGCCAATGAAACTATTGATCATCTTGATGGCAGATTCACTGACATCATGAATGAGATAAACTCTCTTGGCAAGTTCTATGCCGAAAGAGAGGTTGCTTTGAAGATTCTGAGAAGTCTCACATCCAAGTGGGACATATATTCTGTCATGATGCAAAATACCAGCAATCTTGACAACATGCCAATGCAGCAAGTATTCTCTGAACTCAAAGCATATGAGTTTGATCTCAACAGAAAGAAGGTGCATGAAGAGCCATCCTCCTCAAGCAAAGGTGTTGCCTTCAAAGCTGCTGAAACAGAAAAGAAGAATACTCAAAGATCCTCCCAATTTGTTTCAAAATCTGAAATAAAGGAGGAGCTGGCACTCATGGCTAGGAGATTTGAGAAGCTCAACTCCAGATTTGGTAGATACAAAAAGTTCTACCAAGACAACAGAACCAGAAGGAGATTCAGTTCTCCTGACAACAAATCAGAGGACAAAGCCTCTGATGAAAAGAAAGAAGACAGATATGCTGATAGGAAGAAATACAGCAAAGGTGAACCATCATCATCAAGGAGGAAGGAGTCCTCAAGTAAGAAGAATGATGATGAAGATGTGTATTACAACTGCCAGAAAAAGGGTCACTTTCAGTATGATTGTCCTGACCTCAGTGCCAAAGAAAGAAAAGAAAGGCAGAACAAAAGAGACAAGAGGCTGAACAACAGGAAGGCCATGGTAGCTGGAGATTCAGCAAGTGAAGAGAGTGTCTACTCTTCTGATGATGGACTATTCTCCAACAGTGACAGTGATGATGACTGTCAAATGGCATTTGAAAATGATGAGGTATGTTCATCTTCTAATTCTTCTAATTCTTCAAATAACACACATGAGTCCAGTGAAATCCACTTGAAACTCAACTTTGGAAAGTTACTTGAGGATTTCACCAGGCTAAGAGAAGTATGCAATATGGCACTTAGAGAAAATGAGCTACTGAATTCTAAAGCTCAAACTCCCAATCTTCCTGAACCAGAGTTTGATTTTAAATCAACTGAGTTGTATCAACAGATTGTGAGAGAACATGAGGAAATGTCTCTCAAAGTCTCTGAACAACAAAAGTTGATTGATGATCAAGAACTGGCCTTGAGGAAAAAGGATTTTGATCTTAGAATTCTTCAAGCAAAATTTGACAATCTCTCAAGTGAATTTGATACTCTGAAATTGAGTGAGGGGAGCTTAAAAATGAAAATGTCTGCCTTGAACAAATCTGCTAAGGCAATAGAGGAAATTCAAGGGTTTCAAAGACCATTTGCTCAAAAGGGTGGATTAGGCTATAATCCATTTGAACCCTCACCTGGTCTTAGTATTGCCTCATCAAGCAATTCTAAGATGACTTTTGTAAGATCAGTGGCACAACAAAATGAAATGGAAGTAAATCAACTACTGGTCAAGGATAAGGGTAAAGGAATTTTTATACCTACTCAAGTAAACAATGTACCTAAACCCATACCTATGGAAAAGGTTAAAGGCATTGCTTATAAGAGAAATGAGGTTCAGAAAGGTAGAACCAGTGGAAGGCCAACCTATCTGAATCCTCATCAGAGGAGTTGTCCAAAATCTGTTCAGAAAAGGCCAACTCAAATGAGGCAACCTCAACTGAATGGATTAAGGCCAATCCCCTCTGATAGGTATAAAACATTCAAGAAGCCTGGACCTTACATACCAAAAGGTAAAGGCCATCCAAAACCCTATCCTCAAAGGTCTTACCAAGCTGCACCTAGGTCTAGTAACTTCAGGAGAAATGTCCCAAAGAAATTTACCAACTCTCCTGAACCTTACAAGGCTAACACCCATACACAGAAACCACCCAAGGCATTTAAGGGTCAAACTGTGTATGTAGATGTAAATGGAAACCAAGTCAGTCACTTTGAGTCAATCAGAGTAATCAGGAAGATTTGGGTTCCAAAAGGTACAGCTAACCCTCTAGGACCCAACACTCAAAGGGTACCTAAATTTTGACTTTGCAGGGCTGCAAGGACCACAAGAAGAAGAGAAGCATCAACAAGAAAACAGCATGGTACTTGGACAGTGGATGTTCAAGACACATGACTGGGAATAAGGAGCTTCTCTCAGATTTCATAGAAAAAGATGGTCCTTCAGTAACCTTTGGAGACAGCTCTCAAGGGATCACAAGAGGTTATGGTACATTAAACATTGGTAGTGTTAAAATTACTGATGTCTCATATGTCCTAGGCCTAAAATATAACTTGCTGTCTATAAGTCAAATCTGTGATAAAGGATATTGTGTTGAATTTGCACCAAATGAATGTATTATCAAAAATAGCTCAACACAACAGGTGCTACTAACAGGGGTGAGAAAGGGAAATGTCTATTTTGCAGATTGGAGCAAAACCCCTGAAGCAGTCTGTCTTGTTGCCAAAAGCACAAGTGAGCAAAGCTGGCTGTGGCACAAGAGACTAAACCACCTGAACTTCAAAACCATCAACAAGATTGCAAGAAACTCTCTAGTTAAAGGGCTGCCAAATCAAGTGTTCACCAAAGAACATATATGCCAGCTATGTCAGGAAGGAAAGCAGATCAAAGCTTCATTCAAAGGGAAGCCTGTCATCTCAATTGAGAGAGTTCTTCAACTACTGCATATGGATTTATTTGGACCAATAATCCCAGTAAGTATAAATGGAAGAAAATATGCTTTAGTTGTTGTTGATGATTTTTCCAGGTACACTTGGGTAGTATTCTTGCTGAACAAAAAGGAGACCCAAGTCAAGCTACCTGAATTGATGATGAGATTGAGCAATGAAAAGGGCCTAAGTATTGTCAAAATCAGATCTGACAAAGGCACTGAATTCATAAACTCATACATCAATGAGTACTGCAGCAAGAATGGCATCACTCATGAAACTTCAGCAGCAAGAACACCTCAACAAAATGGTGTTGCTGAAAGAAGGAACAGGACCTTGAAAGAGGCAGCAAGAACTTTGATTGCTGAATCCAAACTGCCTAAAAGGTTCTGGGCTGAAGCTATTAGCACTGCATGTCACACTCAAAACAGGTCCTTAATCACCAAAGGACAAGGTAAAACCCCATATCAAATATGGAAAGGTAGATTGCCCACTATTGCTTACTTTCACATATTTGGTTGTAAGTGTTTCATTCATAATAATGGGAAAGAGCAATTGAAAGCTTTTGACAGCAAAGCTGATGAAGGAATATTTGTTGGATATTCACAAATCAGCAAAGCTTATAGGGTTTACAATTGCAAAACCCTTATTGTGGAAGAAACACCTCATGTTGTGTTTGACGAATCTATTGATGAGTTCAGGCATAGAAACCTGAATATTGATGAGATAACACAAAGAACAACCAGACTAAGGCTTCAAAGCAAGGAAACAGTGTTTGTAGATGTTGCCCAGCCTGAACTACATGATAATAAAAAACTGGACAACCTACATGATGGCAATCAACCTGAAGCCAACCAACCTGAAGGTGAAATTGAACTAAGTGACCCCATCCCAGTTCAAAACCAGGTAACAACTACCAATGAAGAAGCAGGCAATGCTGAGGTAGTAAATGGATCCAATATTCAAGGGGGAACCAATGAAAATGTCAACTTATCTGACAATGAGGACAATACCCCTGAATATGATCCTGAACTTGATCCTTCAATTAACTTTCCTGAATTTAATGAATCTAGTGATCCAACCTCAGATGAGGACAATCCTCCTGAAGGGATCAGGTCTAGAAGGACTTGGTTGCAAGACCACCCATCTAGCCTGATACTTGGTAATCCAAGTGAAGGGATCAAAACTAGAAGATTTCATGGAGAAAGTGCTTTGTTTTGTTGTTTCCTTTCAGAACAGGAACCAAAAGACATTGAGAAAGCATTACAAGATACCAACTGGATCATAGCCATGCAAGAAGAGCTGAACCAGTTTACCAGAAATGAAGTATGGGAGCTGGTAGATAGGCCAACTCATCAAGATGTCATTGGAACCAAATGGGTGTTTAAAAATAAGAAAAATGAAAATGACATCATTGTGAGGAACAAAGCAAGACTGGTGGCCAAGGGATATTGTCAATCTGAAGGGATTGATTATGATGAGACCTTTGCTCCAGTGGCCATACTTGAGGCAATCAGACTCTTCTTAGCATATGCAGCTCACATGAGGTTCAAGGTGTATCAAATGGATGTGAAGAGTGCATTTCTCAATGGGGTGCTCAAAGAAGAAGTATATGTTGAACAGCCCACAGGCTTTGAAGAAGGAGACAAGGTGTACAGATTGAAGAAAGCTCTCTATGGCTTAAAGCAAGCCCCAAGAGCTTGGTATGACACCTTATCACAGTTTCTTCTAGATCATGGTTTTGTCAAAGGCACTGTTGACAGAACCCTGTTCAGAATCTGTGAAGGAGATGATATCTTGTTAGTCCAAATCTATGTGGATGACATTATATTTGGATCTCCAAATGAGAAGCTGTGTGAGAAGTTCTCCAAACTCATGCAAAGCAAATTTGAGATGTCCATGATGGGATTGATGAATTTCTTCTTAGGACTTCAAGTCACTCAATCTAAGAAGGGAATAGTCATCAATCAGGCTAAGTACACAAGGGACATGATCAAGAAATTTGGATGTGCTACAAGCAAGCCAGTCAGAATTCCTATGAATACTAACTGGAAAATGGATCCTGATGAAAGTGGAGAGTCAACAAACTCCACTAACTACAGAGGAATCATAGGATCCTTGCTATATCTCACTGCAAGCAGACCTGATATCACATTTGCAGTTGGAGTGTGTGCAAGATTTCAAGCAAATCCAAAGAAGAGCCATCTTGATGCTGCCAAGAGAATCCTAAGATATCTCAAGGGATCTGAGAATCTTGGATTGTGGTATCCAGCTGATGACAACATTGAGCTCACTGGATATTCAGATGCAGACTATGGAGGATGTAGAATTGACAGAAAATCCACCTCAGGAACATGTCAATTCTTGGGCAGCAAGCTTATCTCATGGTTCTCCAAGAAGCAAAATACAGTTGCAACTTCAACAACTGAAGCAGAATATGTAGCAGCGGGATGTTGCTGTGCTCAGATACTTTGGCTAAGGCAGCAACTTAGAGACTACAAAGTCATCTCAAATGAAGTGCCAATATTCTGTGACAACAACAGTGCAATTGCAATCTCACAGAATCCAGTGCTCCACACCAGATGCAAGCATGTGGATATCAAACATCACTTTATAAGGGATCATGTGGAGAAGAAAGATATCAAGCTTGTCAAAATCCACACTGATAAGCAAAAAGCTGATATTTTAACTAAGCCTCTAGCTGAAGCAAGGTTCTTGGAATTGTCAGCTGAATTGGGCTTACTTGATCCAGGGAAGATGGAGAAATGAGGAAAGAAAGCTCATATGAAGGGGGAAGCTCATGAAGATGAACTTCAGCAAAGTTGACCAACCTCACTGAAGCAGACTGCCAAAGAGGGAAACTCAGCAAGGTTGTCCCTATGGTGTTCAGCAATGTTGGTCAGGAACTTTGTCCAAGTGGGACCCAGTCAGCAACTTTGGGACCCACTCAGGCAAGTTAATCAGGCAATTTGACCATCACAGAAATCAAAACACATCTCAGGATGTTTGTCCGAGTTAATTGGATAATCATTGCTATTTTTAGCATTGATTAGACATTTAAAAGATTTCTTGGTCTAAGAGTAGGCCATTTTAGGATGGAGTGTGCTATAAAGATTTTTACCACCAAAAAGGCAAATCAGCATTTAATGCAAAATCTTAATTAAGATTTCATGAATTCTTGAGCCATCATCAAGACCATTGATTTGCATTAAAACTTCATCAAACCGCCTAAAGCCCACTACCCCACTTTATCCAATTGGTTAGAACTATTACCCACTGTCATTATCTATTAACCAACGGTTAATAAACTCCCCACATATATAAACTCCTCAGTTTTTACTTCCATCCTTACGCACTCATACTTCCAAACTCTTAAGATTTTCAAAACCTCTCAAAAACCTGCAACTCCTCTCCAAAAAGCCTGCCCAAATTCTCATATTATCCATGGCTCCCAAAATCAAAAGAGAAGAACTTGTAGATTTCAATGATTCCTCCTTGGACATTGATTTTTCCTATCTTAGCAACACAAGTTCTCTTTGGTTTGAGAAATTAGTGGCTTTTGATAGCCCGGATACAGAGGTTCATCCTGTACTCCATTGGCTTAGGGAAGCAGGCCTGGAAAAATTTCTTGGCACCAAGCCTGATTCCTGCCTGAATTCCTTCATGGCAGAGTTCTTTGCCCATCTCAGATGGAAGGGCAAAAAGGGTGATGTGTGCACCAAGCTCACATATGCTGAAGAAGATGAAGATGAAGAAAGCCAACACACCATCATCTTCACTGCTGAGGATTTGGATGCTAGCTTTGGGCTACCATCAGAAGGCCAGAACCCTGAAATCTACAAGGAAGGGGATGATCAGGAGTTCTACTATCCATGGATGATAGTACCCAAGAAATTTGTAAGTGCTCAGAACAAGAACACCTTAAAGCCTGTTTATAGGCATCTGTTTGATTGTGTTGTGAAGAGCTTGTTGAGCCATTCTGATAGTGTTGAACAAATCAGCATGCCAAAACTGAGGGTGATGGCTGCTGTGATTGACTCTGCTGAGAAGAGAGTCAAGTTTGACTGGAAAAGTTTTATTTTGGACAAGATGATGAATGAAAAGTTCAAGTTTAAGGAGGTGAAGCACCACAAGGTGGTGGTTGATGGAAGACTCCAGTTCTGCACAAGAGCTAGCCTGCTCTTGGAAAGATTTGCTCATTATACCCATCTTCAAGCAAAGCCAAAGCCCCTTTTCCAGCTCAAAAGGTGATGTTCAGAAAACTGTCTTCTAAGACAGAAAAGAGGAAGCAAGATGTAGTTTCAAAGAAAGCTGTTGCAGTTGTTCCAGCAACCAGAGCCTCTCCCAGAAAAAGAAAAGCTCAACCACCAAAAGTTCAGCCAAAGATGAAGAAAATGAAGAAGATTCTGAGTGAATCTTCCCCAGAAAGCCAGTCAAGAAGTGGAGGAGCCACTTCTGAGGAGATTGAGAAGGTTGTTGATGAAGGAGTCAACCCCCCTGAAGAGGGTGAAGAATTCAGAGAGGTTGTCCCCTTACAGCCTGAGACTGTAACTGAATACAGGGATCTTGACAAGCCAACAAGATCTGAAAGAAGGAGAAGGATTATCAAAACTTCTGAGAAGCAGAAGTTGATGGAAGAGGAGAAGAAGAAGAAAGAGTTCTTCAAGGAGATTAGACAAGCAAGTAGGTCTAACTCCAAGTCCAACAGCCCTGAAGCCAACTCTCCTGATATTCAATCAGAAAGAATATCTCCATCAAGGCATGAAGAAGAGGAGTGCAAGACTCCTGAAGATGCCCCAATTATTGCTAAGAAAGTTTACTCCCCAGAAGGTGCACCTGATAGATCAAGTATTGATGTGCTGGCAAATTTAGTCAATCTTGAGGATAGACCTTTTTCCCCACTTGATCCAAGACTTCTTTCTTATACCAAACTTCTTGAAACTGTTCTTCAAGAAGGTGATCAAGCTGTTCTCCCACCCATTCCAGCCATTCCAATTACCTCTTCAGGCACATTGCTCTCAAAAGCACCTGAATCCCAACTTATCTTAAGCTCTTCTGAACCCAATCCTTCTGAACCCAACCTACCTGAAATCCAGCCAAGCCTACCTGAATCCCAATCCAACCCTCCTGAATCCCAAACCAACTCTTCTGAAGATGAAAGTGGTGAAGAATAAACTTATGAGGGGATGCTGAGGCAGATTGCCAAGGCTAATGTGGATGAACTGTATCCAGGATTGAAGGATTGTCCTAGGCTGCAACAACAGTTCTATGATCTCAGAGCTCTTGTTGAAATCAAGGATAGAACTATGGTGGAAATAGCTCAGGCTATTCAGGATAAAGGAGCCAGCTGGTGGCAGGTTGAAGAGAACAGGCTCTTTCATTTTGCAAATGTGAAGAAATCCAGTGTGTTGACCACTGAGGCCTTGTTTTGCACAATTGTTCATGAGAAGGTGCTTGCTGAGAGAGAAAGGATTGCACAGGGAATCAAGCATCCTGATAGCCCATCTGATGATGATAATGATGATGATGACGATAACACCAATCCCAACCCTCCTGGCCTCAACTCTGCTCAGGTACATTACTTGACCTATCATTCTGTAAAGGACTCTGATCATTCAGAGGAGTTGACCAAAGATGGTGACTCAGTCCAAGATGCATTGGCCAAGGATGGTTCTTCTGAACCTGAGGCATAGCTTGACAATGTTGAGACTTCCATGGGAGAAGTTAGTTTGGCTAAAGCCTCATCAATGTCAGGACAGTTGGACATTGACCAGCCTTTAGTCATTCAGGATGACTCAGTGGACTTGGGATGCCCAAGCACTGTGATCTCCCAACAACTGCCCTCTGTGGATCCTGTTGAGGATATAGAGGTGTCAGGTTTGGGAATGGAAGGAGTTGAAAAGGCTAATAGTGTTGAAAACTCAGAGGGAGATGATGGTGAGGATTGTGTGATTACTGGTTCCCTGAGTGCACCACAAATAGAGGGAGATGAGGTAGAAATATTGGGTGCAGCCCAATATGAGAGTCAGGCAATTCTTCAAGTCAAATCTGAACTTGATGAATCCCTTGGTGAAAGGAGGCCTGATTCTCCAGTGAATGTGAGTCCATCTGATATGATTGAAGAAGAAAAGAATTTAGTTGAAAATGAGAGAGAAGGTGTTGATGTATCAGGCCTTATGGGAGAAAGAAAAAATGAGGGTGTTGAGGGAGATTTTACTAACACTCTTAGTTTTGCAGATTCTGTTGTTGTTACAATTGAGCAAATTTTTGCAGATGCCTCCCTTACAGATATACCAGTTGATGCTGACATTGATCTTGAAGCAGTTTCAGCCAATGTGTCCACACTGAACAAGTGTACTTTGAACAAGCCAACACCACTGAAGCTGGTTTTCAGATTGCCACTCAAACTGCATCCATCATTGAAGAGCAATCAGAGAAGTTGGATACACTGGTTAGGGAAGTTGGGAAGGCACATGCAGCAACTATTGATACTCTAGATGGCCAAGGCAAGACTCTAGCCTCTGTGGAGATGAGGCTAACTGGCTCAGAAGAGGTGATCCTGCCCACTCTAGATGCAAAAATTTGTGGAGTTGAAACTGGACTGCAAACAGTTTCAACTGAGGTAACAAAGGCAAAGGATGAAATGGTGAAGTTCACCAAATCTGTGAAGAAAGAGCAGCTGGGCCTCAAGAATCTCTACAAGGACAATGTGAGAGCTCTGAGGAAGACAATCAAAGATGCATTAAGGCAGAGGACAGCAGCCCAGAGGAAGAAGGCTGAAGAATTGAAAGCTGCAATAGTGAAAGAGGCTGCTGAAAAGTTCACTGTTGAACTTATGGCCAAAGTGTCTGATCAAGTTGTGGCCAATCTCACTGATCAACTTCAGGCCAAACTTGATCAATCACTGAAAGCCACATTGGATGCAATTGTTACTCAAAAGATGAAGCCAGTTCACACATTCTTGAGCATGGCAGATGACAAAATGCAAAACATTCATGATGAGAATGTTTATCTACTGCAGGAGTTGAAGTCCCTCACTCAAGCCCACTCACATCTCTCAGTCTCTATGAGTGAATTGAAGCCCCAGTGTTTTGATAATGCCAAAAAGGGGGAAAGAGAGAGAGCAAGGGCAAAGGGAACCTTGGTGATTGGTGAATCAAAGGGAAAGGAGAAGGTCCCTGAGATTGAGGAGGAGGCAGTAGAAGACATTGGGAAAGGCAAAGGCCCAATGAATATTGAAAATCTGACTGAAGAAGAGCAGATCCAAATTGCTGTCAAGGAGTCTATGATGTCAGCAATGGAAAGTCAGGCAAGAAAGCTTCAAAGGTCTGGTGGTGAGTCAGCAGGACTTGACCCCAAAGAGAAAGCTGCTGAAGTAAGGGGGAAGGTGACAAGGTCATCTGAAAGAAAGAGGAAGGAATTGCAAGCCTTCAATGAATTCCCAACTAGCCTGACTTTGCCATCAGAATTCCAGTCTGAAGAATCTACTCCAGTAAGGCAATCAAAGAGATTGAAGAAAGTAGCCAAGCTGCCTGCTATTGAAGAAGAAGACATTGAAGAGGAGGTACAGGACAGAGAGCCTGAAGTTGGTGTGCCCAAACTTGCTGATGATCCTTCCAAATTGTTTGAAGAAGGATTTGGGAAAGATCCAGAAACACAGGAGAAGCTAGCTCTTCAAAGAGCTAAAGAGAGGATGGATCAGTTGGTGGAGGCCAACAAAGCAAGAGATGAGAGAAGGGCAAACTTCAAAGCTCCAAGAATGAGGGCTTCTTACAGAAGGCTCAAACCACAGATGCTGCAAAGATGGGACACTTAGTGCCCTCACCATGATAAGTGGGTTCCAATCTCACTGAATGATGCATGGGAGGAGGCCAAGAGAAGTTTTGTATATGACTTTTATGTCATTGGAAAGTGGCTTGAAGAGAGTGTGGATGAAGTCTTTGTCCAGTTTATGTTTGAGAACCATAGGGACCTCTACCAAAAGCTGTTTGCAGCAGCTGAGATGGCAAGAGTTGAGTTCAAGGCCCCTGGTCCTATTCTGTACATGCCTCCTAAGTTCAATGGGAACTTGATTGATGAGGGAAAGATTCTGGAAGAGTTCATCAACATCATGAAGATGGAGAAGATGAAGATTGGCCCTAGAGGATCAAACAAGGATGTTTGGGAATTGAAGAAAAGGGTCTGGGCTCAATATGGCATTGCTCCCCAAGATGATGGAACTCTCTGATGGATAAGTTTATCTCTTCCCTATCTGGTTTTTATGATTGTTAATGATTGTTGTTATTCTGTTTTTCTTGTATCAGCTTTGATGTCCTTTTGATTTTCTGATCTGTAAAGCTCTATGATATATAAAAGGACCACTGATTTTCTATCAAGAGATAACAACTCATTATCTCAACTAACCTGACATGACATATATACTTGATTTATTGTGCTAACAGTTTCTTTCAGAAAAGTTGACCAGATCACTCATCCTGAAGGTAAAGTATAGTATAAGTCAAGGTTCATTTGTAATAGGTTTTGGCGTCATCAAAAAGGGGGAAATTGTTGGGAATAAAATGATTTTGATTTAGATACCAAAACCCCTGATTGATGATGTTCAGATTAGTTGAGATATGCTCAAAGTCTAGTTCAGGCAAGTTGTCTCAGTACACTTGAGTATGTAGAATGCTTAAGTTAAAAATCTCAGGAATGTTGTGAGATTTTAGAGTTCAGGGTAGTTGTCCAAAGCTGGAATGTTAGGCAGCTTGATAAGTGTTAAGTGTCTAAGGCCAAAGTTGCTGAACTTTCAAGACAAGCTGAACAAGTGGAAAACTGAGCTGGAGAGATCAAGAACATTAAAGCAATACTCATAAATGAAAATGATCAGAACAGTTGAAGTACAAATGATCAAGAACATTGAATGCCAAAGCTTACAGAAGACACATTCAATGAAGCATTTATTGCCAATCATGCCTGAACCAAGCATTGAAGACTTGAAGCATTAAAGAGTGTAGCAATGAATGAATGTTGGAACATTCTAAATTGCAGCAGGAATGTTCAGGGAACTTGTCCCATCTGACCGTTGGTTGAGTGTAGAGTTTACCACAAATCAACCTTGGGAAATGTGCATATTTGGAATCTGACACAAGTCTTCTCTGCCGCATTTTTCAGAAGTCAACACATTCATTCAAGCAACCATTGAAGAGCCCTTTTACACAGTGGATAAAAGGATGCCAAGCTTCATAGCCGTTTCAATGGTGCTGCAAATAGACAAGTTTGAATTACTATCCCTCCAACGGTTAGTTGTTCAAATTTTCCTATAAATACAGAAGTGATCAAAGGGATTCATAATCCAACTACAAGCTATCAAACTATTATCAAGCTTTCAAAGGAAACCAAGCTGTTCTTCAGAATCCCAAGTTTCCTGAATCACTTCAATTAGCTAAGTCAATCTTTGTAAACATCCAAGGCTTAGCATTGAGATATCCTAAGCCTTTACACTGTTCTTATTGTAAAGGATATCTCTACTAGTTGGAACCAAACCTCAAACCCTTATCTCATTTAGTGAAGAGAGTGTTTGTTGTAGAAGTGAGGAGTTAAGGACTGTTAGAGTGAAACACAGTCTTAACTCAGAGAGATTGAGCACTAGGACTCAGATTATCCTAGGGATCAAAGCACTAAGAGAGTGTTGTTGATCAGTGCACCTTGGCACTATAAAACAAGCTAATTCCATTGTGAAGGAATTATCCTGTTCAATCAGGGAAAGTGGATGTAGGAGCTTGAGTCTCTGAACCACTATAAACTTGTGTGCCATTTACTTACTGCATTCTTTATTGCACTTACATTCAATCATATTTCAAAGAGCAAAACTCAGTAAGTTAAGAAAAATTGTTTTGGACAAAGTCCCTGATAACTGTGTTTTTTTCAGAAATCAACTTGGAGTATTTCTTTAAGTCAAAGGCCAACCACATTCCGCACTTAGCAACTCTTTTAGATATTTAGCCAACTGATCACTTAATAGTAATCAGTAGGACAAGTATCTATCAAAGTTCACACTCAGGCCAGTTGTGAGACAACCTGCCTGATAAGACCAGTTTTGTTAAAAAGAAAAGAATTTGCATACACAAGTGCATTCCCCCCCCCCCCCATACACTTGTGTTATACTCCACCAAGGACCAACACACTTAAATATGATTTTGCACAAACAAACAATTTTTTTTGCAAAATTGTGAATGTTATAATTGCATAAAGCAACACAAGAAAATTGTAGAATGCTTAAATATGATTGCACAGACGAACAACTCATAATTCAATTTGAAGATCACAACTAACAAATTCTCAGAAATGTATGCCATGCCCATATATGCAAAAAAAAAAAAAAAAAAAATCCAAAAAATGAACTAACAAAAAAATCCTTGAACATTACCAAACAAGGTCTTGGCAATTGGACATGAATATCAACACACATTTCTTTCTTGTCCCAAATAGACAAACATTACCTTTTTCATTGAAAGCGTGGTTTACATTAGATAATGTCTTTCAAAAGTATGCAACCATTCTTTGTCGTAATGGTGTGGGGTCAACCTGGACCCGATATTCTCTACACAAGAACCCGAAGGAGATGCACTCCTCAATATTGTTTTTTTTCCTATCTTTCTCTTCCTACAAAAATAAATTAAAATTCAGCTCTTATTTTATTTTTATATTAATTTCAGGTATTGGAGTAGAAGGAGAGATTCATGGCCGAAAAAGGTGTCGCATTCGTCAACGGTGTCCAATGTATTCAATTCGAGAGCCTTCGAGCGGCATCATTAGAGATGTTTATCCGGGCCGGGCTAACTGACCCGTCCCGTTTAATCCTAAAAAAATACAGAGTTAGGTCTCAACTGTTGATGGACCGGTTAAGAACGAACTGGATAAGGCCCTAAACTATTTTGAACGTGGCCTTGTAGGGCTGACCCTATAGGGCTAGGGCTAGCCCGATAAACATCTTTACTGATGATGATGTGTTTGAAGATGATGCTTCGTTTATTACCAAGGAAGGATCGAATGATGTAGAGACTCAATAAAGTGATTATGATATTTGTTTAGCTTTTTTGGTAATATTAAGGACCAATGAGTTCTAAAATTATGTTTAAATTATACTTTTGTTTTCTCATTTACTGATCATTAAGTAATTATTTATTTTCTATTTTATTTTTATGTTTGACGTGTCAATTGTGACCTTTAATTTTTTTTAAAAATATTCTAGCCAATTAGTGGCCCGTTTAATCCATGGTCCGCTAGGATTAGGGTTAGGTCTCAACAATTGATGGACTGGTTAAGAACGAACTGGATAAGACCCTAAACTGTTTAACCCGTGGCCCTTAGGGCTGACCCTATAAGGCTAGGGCTAACCCGATAAACATCTCTAGGTATCAGGTCGATCTGACATTGCTGGAGGCGACGGCAGGGGACGATGGCAGAGAGAATGTGTTCGGGAGACTAGTGAAGAAGTCGACGACGATGTTGCCTAACTCGTACGCTAGAAAAATGGTACCCTTACGTATGCGGCCTGGGAAGTGAAGATGCTGCTCATTCATGCGATGGTTCAGAACGCGCGTTGTGGCTCCTGCGAACAAGTTTTTCGAGGCGAATGAGAATTGTGGCTAGTGATGTATTTTGTTTGGAACTGACGAATCTTTGTGGGTTTGAAAATGATGGATTGGAGTTTAATTTCTGGATTGTATTCCACCGAGACTGGTATGGAGGATGTTCAACCTTGAGAGAAATGGAGAAATGAGGCTAGAGTTTGGAATGAATTAAGGGGGGGTGATGTTTTTATAGAGGGTATTTTGACATTCATTTTTCACCTAATAGTAATGTTGAAAAAACTTTGAACCTAAATGCCTTAGGTACTATTAAAATGAACCTATGAGTAAATAAACTCTAAAGGTTATCACTTGAGGCATTAAATCAACAAAATTGTGGACTACTCTTCGCACCATAGACACAACTGTTGGTCCCTAAATGAGTATCAATGCTGGTGAGAGTCTAGAGGGGGTGAATAGACTTTCAGATTTTCAAACATTTTATGTGCTTAATTAGATGAGACAACTAGATGAGATATATGCTTTAGTCGTCTGATGCAAATAAGACGACCTGATCTTAAGAGTGCGAGTGTAGAGTAGCAGATATAGATAAACAACCTACTGATTGCTAATCAGCTGGTCAGTTGGACATCTATCTAATAAGCTACTAGTGCGGAATTGTGTAGGCCCTAACGACATGATTGGTATGATGGAATGAAAATATTGATGAATGGAATGAAGGTGGGAAAGGAATAAAATAGGAATCACAATTTTTATGATTGGTATGAACAAGGAATGAAAAATTGATGCTGTGTAAAATTACTTATATTATTATTATTGTTAATTTTTGTTGTTGTGATGGTTTGTTATTGTTGGGAATAAAATGAAATGTGTTTTGATTCAATACCAAAACCCCCTGAGACATGCCTAAGTCAAAGTTGATTATGTTCTAAGAATGTTAGAACATATAGCATAAGGCTAGATGAGAAGCTGAAATGTTAGGCAGCTCTTAGTTGAATAGATGCACAATTTGAGGGGGAACATATGTTTTGAAGTCTATCAAGATCAAGTCCCTCAAGGCTCAAATTCTGGAATATTTGATAAATCTACTGAAAGACAAGTATGCTGAAGAGATGTTCAGCAGAGTTGTCTCAGCAAAGTTCAACCAGAACAAGTCTTCTGATGTTTAAGGATCAACTATGCTGAAGAGTTCAAGACAACTATACCCTAAAGATCTTCAAAGAATCATGCTAAGATCACATCCATATGAAGCAAAGGGAAAGAGCCAAGTCATCTGAAAAGAGCAAGCCAACTATGCTGATAAGCAAAGTCTGCTGATAGTGATAAGGAGACTTGTCTACTGATAAGGAATGTTGTCCTTATCATAGAACCAACCTTCAGAAGCCATGTCCATGTTTGAAAAAGTGAATCTTAAAGTCAGACATTGGGAAGAGTGCTGCAGAATGAAGACAAAGTCTATACAGCCGTTTATTTCCCAAATGAGGACATGTCACTATCAAGAATTTGTCTTCTAAGTTGAAGAACTCAAAGAAGACATTTATGGACATTTGGGGCTGCCTCTCCAACGGGAAAATCCTTCATTTGTCTATAAATACAGAAGTGTGAAGACCATTTGAAAGCATCCAACTGAACCTCAACCTTGACAACTATCCTACAAGCAAGAGTGCTTTTAAGCTTTCAAAAGACTATCTTAGTCTTCATACACTTCTTCTAAGCTGAACATTATTGTATATCCATACAAAGCTTAGAGAGATATCCTAATCCTTATACACTGATCTTCATTGTAAATGATATCTCATTAGTTGGAACCTTACTTCAACCCTTACATCTTTCAAGTGAGAAAGTGAGAAGGTTGTAGTAGTAGAAGTGATAGGAGCTGACTGTTGAGAGAAGAACAATTTAGTTCTGAGTTGAGAAGAGGGTACTAGGACTCTAGACATCCTAGGGATCAATTCACCAAGGAGTGGTGTTCTTGATCAAGTGCACCTTGGCACTATAAAACAAGTTAATTCCAAGAGTGAAGGAATTATCCTGTTAAATCAGGGAAAGTGGATGTAGGAGCTTGAGTCTCTGAACCACTATAAACTCTTGTGTTGATTTGCTTTCAAGTACTTTCATTCATTCAACACTGCACACAAAACTGATCTTTCAAAGGACATATATTCAAAGACTGTGCAAAAGACATTTGGACAAGTTCCCTGAAAACTGAATTGTTTGACTAAGTAATTTCAGAACTTTAAAGGAGTTTAAACTAAAGGGCCAACCACTAATTCCGCACTTATAACTAACTTAGATAGTCATTCAACTAAGTACTCAATAGTACTTAGTAGCTTGGTTATCTTTGAAAAGTTATACATCTTCAGCAGAGTTGTCCAAGACAATCTTGCTGAACTCTGGTTTGATCAAAGTTTGAAAAGAATTTGCATACAAGTGTATTCCCCCCCCCCCCCCATACACTTGTTATATACTCCTTTCAGGACCAACAAGTGGTATCAGAGCAGGGGTTCAAAGACCACTGCTTCTGAAAATCCATCTTGATTTTCAAAATCACATATTTTGTGTGGTCACTGAACTGATCTATCTGAAGTCCTTGATATCTATTGTCTAACTCCTTTCTTGAAGAAAATGGCAAGAGGAAACAACAACAACAACCAGAACCAGCAACAGAATCAAGAACAAAACATAAATGTTGTTGTTCCACCTCCTACTGTTCAAGGATTGGACAATATGGCCACAAATCCAGTCAATCACATTTCACATCACAAATTGCCCATGTTCTCAATAGACAATTATGATTTCTGGAAAATCAGAATGAGGGCTCATCTTGCATCTCTACACACTGATATGTTGAGAGTGATCACAAGAGGTCCTTTTGTGTTCACTCAAGTCAATCCCAGGGTCACTGAAGCTCAAAGAGCAGACACAAGAGATGTGCTCCCCAAGGATGAAGATGACTTCACCTCTGAAGAAAAGAGGAAAGATAATTTGAATTATCTTGCCATGAACACCCTCTACCAAACAATTCCAGATGCAATCATGGGAAGAGTCTACCACTGCACAACTGCCAAAGAAATTTGGGATACTCTTGCATAAATGTGTGAGGGTACTGAAAAGATCAAGGAGAATAAGCTCCAAGTAGCTGTGCAGAAGTTTGAACAATTCACAATGGAGTCTGAGGAGTCCATTGACAAATTTGCTGGTAGATTTACTGATGTGATGAATGAGATCAACTCATTGGGCAAGGTGTACTCCAAGAGAGAGGTTGGATTAAAGATCTTGAGAAGTCTCACTCAAAAGTGGGATGTCTATGCTGTTATGATGCAGAACACCAAGGATCTCTCCACCATGCCCATGCAACAAATCTTCTCTGAACTCAAAGCTTATGAGTTCGATCTCAACAGAAGAAAGCCTGTCGAGGAACCTTCAATGCCTACAAAGGGAGTGGCATTCAAAGCCAAAACTGCTGAACCAGAAATACAGTCCACTCCTAGATCATCAAAGTCAGTCTCCAAGACTGAAATGAAGGAGGAACTAGCCTTGATGGCTAGAAGGTTTGAAAAGTTAAATTCAAGGTTTGGTAGATACAAGAAATTCTACCAAGACAACAAATTCAGGAGAAGGTACAACTCTCCTGAAGCTTAGGCTGAGGTCAAGAAGCCTGAAGAGAAAATATCAGAGGACAAGTACTCTGATAGGAGAAGGTCCAGTAGAGTTGACCCTTCATCATCTAGAAGAAGAGATGAACCCAAGAAGGATGATGATGAAGACCTGTGCTATAACTGCAAAAAGAAAGGGCACTTCCAGTATGACTGCCCTGAATTAAGCTCTAAGGAAAGAAGAGAAAGACAAGCAAAGAGAGACAGAAAGTTCACCAATAGAATAGCCATGATGGCTGGTGAAGAATCTGAAAGTGCTGAAAGCTTCAACTCTTCTGATGGACTATTCTCAAACAGTGAAGAGGATGATGACATATGCAACATGGCTCTTAAGGATGATGAGGTATCCTCTACTTCTAGCTCACCATCATTCATTTCACAAAACACTAGTGAAGTCAACTTGAAACTTTCTCTTGGAAAGTTGATGGAAGATTTCACTATGTTACAAGAATTTCATGACAATTGTGTGAGAGAAAATGAAAGATTGTCAATTGAGCTTGCTAAAAACTCTGAGTTAGTTGTTGATGTCAAGACTACTGAGTTGTATCAACAAGTCTTGAGAGAGCTTGAGGAAGCAAATCTCAGGATAGTTGACCAACAAAAGGAGATTGATGATCAACTCCTATCTCAGAAAAGAAAAGATTTTGAACTGAAAATTCTTCAAGCTAAATTTGAATACCTCTCACATGAGTATGATATTCTAAAATCAAGTGAAGAGAGCCTGAAATTAAAGATGTCTGCTCTGAGAAGATCCACTAAAGCAATAGAGGAAATTCAGAGTTACCAAAGACCTATGGCTCAAAGAAGTGGATTAGGTTTTGATCCATTTGAATCTTCACCTTGTCTTAGTGTTGCTTCTACAAGTAACACTAAGAGAATCTTTGTCAAATCAGTGGCATAACAAGCTGAAAATGAAATGATTCAGCCACTGAACAAAGGAAAGGGCAAAATGGATGATTTGCCAACTCAAGTGCTTCAGGAGACTAGGCCAAAACCTAAGGAAAAGGCCAAAGTCCCTGAACACAAGAGGAATGTTGGTCAGCAGAGTAGACCCAATGTTAGGGCAACTCTCCTGAACAATGTTCAGAGGAGTTATCCAAGGTATAATCAGCATAGGCCAACTCTACTGAGAAAGCCTCAGCTGAATAGACCTAAGGACAACCATTCTCAAAGGCAGAATAAAATGAGACAACCAAAACCCTACATGCCAAAGGGTAATGGCCATAAGAATGTCTAACACCCAAAAGGTCGCTTTCCATGCATTAAATGTCAAGATTTAACTCTTGTTTGCATTAAACATTTCAAGCCATGATCTATCTCGAAAACTCCCCAAGCATTAACCAATATTTAATAACTTCCACATTTGAATAGAAAACAGTTTTTTACTGTTTCATTGGTTATTGACCATTGGATCAATATTGGCCAACTCCCCTGAAATCAATCCTGGTCGTCCATTTTTTATTTCCATTTTTTACAACCGTTGAAAACTCTTGAGACTCACCAACTCATTGACAAACATTCTTTTTAGAATACTCACAAGTCTTAAGAACCCCCTCAAACACACTTCTTCCCCAAGTATTCGAAACCCTAACTTTCATTCTCTTCAAACACTCTCAAACTTTCTCAAACTTCTTTCTGTATCCTTCAATGGCTCCCAAAGCTAAGCCTGAGATGGTTGTTGATTTTACCAACAAAGATCTAGACCTTAATTTTGGCTATCTTAGCCACAAGAACAACCTCACATTTGAGCCAATCCTCTCTTTTGTAAGTGAGGATCCTGAAGTAGTTCCAACCTTGAGATGGTTGAGGAGGGCAGGTGTCCAGAAATTCATGCAAGAGAAGCCAGATTCTTGCCTTGAATCTTACATGGCAGAGTTCTTTGCTTTTCTCAAATGGAGAGGCAAACCTGAGGATGGAGAAGTTGCCACAAGATTGTCCTTTGTTGCAGAAGGAGAAGAGGAGGAAAGATTTCACAGGGTGAAATTTTCTGAGGAGGATGTTGATGCTGCTTTTGGATTACCTTCAGAGGGAAGGAATCCAGAACTCTATGGAAATGGTCTTGAGCAAGAGATTGCTCAAGAATGGCTTATCACTCCAGGGTCACTATCCTCTACTTAACACAAGAGGACCCTCAAACCAAAGTTCCTTACTTTGTTTGAGGTTGTTGCAAAGAGTTTGCTGAGCAACACTGGAAGTTTGGAGCAAGTGAGTGCTCCAAGGATAAGGATAATGGCTGCAGTTATTGATGCTAGTGACAAAGGCATCAAGTTCAAATGGAGAACCTTCATCTTGTCTGAAATGATGAAGGAGAAGGCAAAGTTTAAGGTTAAAACTCACAACAAGGTTGTGTTGGAAGGTAAACTGAGATATTGCACAAGGGCAAGTCTCCTGATTGAGAAGTTTGCTCACTACTCTGAGATGCAAACTTTTGCCAAGCCTCTTTCAGCCCAGAAAATCATGTTCAGAAAGTTGAGCAAGAAAACTGAACAAAGGAGAATGATTCTGGCCAAACCTGCTGAGGAGAAGGTTGAGGAGAAGCAAAAGATGAAGAAGAGGACAAAGGCCAGAGTGGTCAAGACTGGGAAGGTATCCAAATTCCATCAGAAGAGACCTCAGGAGCTTCAACTGAGATTGAAGAAGTTGCTGAAGAGGGAGTGCAAGTCCCTTCTGATCACTCAGAAGAGTTGAGACAGAGATACAATGAAACCAGACAAAAATCTAAGGGTGAAAAGAGGGTCAGGGAAGTTGTCCCTGAGAAAGAAGAAGAAGGTAGTGGGAGCAGTAGGGCTAGCAAGAGAAGGGCAAAGCCTACTGAAAAGGTGATGGAGCTTCAGGAGCAAAAGTCTCTCCAACTAGCTCTAAGGGAGAGCAGGGCTGAAAGTAGGACCAAATCTAAATCTAGGACCAATTCTTCTGGTTCTGGAACTCCTGAATCCAAGGTCCCTGAAGGTCAACCAATGAAGGCCAACCTTCCTGAAACTCAAAATCCTGAGCCCAACTCCCCTGAAACCCATGTTACCCCAACAAACCAACCCATCACCCCTCTCAATCTTACAAAGAGATATTCTCCAGAAGGGAGTGTGCAAAGAAGTGGGATTGATGTGCTAGCAGACTTAGCAGTAGATGAGACAAGATTGCAATCTCCCCTTGACTCATCCATGCTCAATTATTCTAAGTTTTTAGAAGTTGCACTTCATGAGCCAACCCCCCTGAGCAAATCCCCTTCAGATCCATTGCTCTCAAAAGCAACTGAAGCAACCCTTGCAGCACCCAACCCTTCTGAAGCCAACCCCCCTGAACTCAAACTCCCTGAAGCCACTTTAGGTGAAACCAGAGCCAACTCCCCTATAACCCAAAGTCCCCATTCTAGTAGAGATGAGGAGGAGTATACTTATGAGAGTATGCTCAGAGGTGGAGCCAAGGCTACTGTGGACAGTTTGTACCCACAACTTGCTGAATTTCCTAGAATTCAAAAGATGTTTCATGATTTGAGGATGCTTGTGGATGTAAAATACAAAACAATCATGGAGATCTCACAAGTCATCCAAGATAAGGGTGCAAACTGGTGGCAAGTGGAGGAAAGTAGATTGCTACACTTTGCTGGAGTGTTAAAGACAAGATTCCTCATTGATGAGGATATTTTTGCAAAGTTAGTGGAGGATAAGATCATTGAAGAGAAGGAGAGAATTGCTAAGGGCATCAGACACCCTGAAAGTAGCTCAAATGATGATGATTCCCCTGATGATCCCTCAAACCCCTCAAATCCCAACCCTCCTGAAACCAACCCTCCTGAATCCAAATTGTCTTCAACCCCTCTCTTAACCTATCATAGGAAAGGCCCTGTTTCATCAGAGGTGTTGACCAAGGGTGGTAACACAACCAAAGATACATCTGCCAATGAAGGTTCTTCTGGACCCAAGGCACAGCCTAAAGATGTTGAGGTTCCTATTATAGAGGCTGGTTTGATTAAGGCCTATTCAGTGTCAGAAGAGTTGGACACTGATCAGCCCTTAATCATTCAGGATGACTCAGTGGCTGTTGAGATAAGCACTGTGATCTCCCCACAACTGCCATCTTTGAACCTTGTTGAAGGTGGAGATACTGCAGGTTTAGGTGAAGGAGTTGAAAAGGAAAGTGTAGAGGAAAAACAAGAGGGAGTGGTGGATGATAGAGAGGTAGTCATCACTAAGATAGTGAGTGTACCACAAAATGAGGGTGGTATAAGTGAGGAAGGACAGGTTATTCATGAAGTCAAATCTGAACTTCAAGAATCCCTTGATGAAAGGAGGCCTGTTCCTTTATGTGAGGAAATTAATATTGAAGGGAGAAAAGATATAGTTGAAAATGAGAAGAAGATTGTTGATGTATCAGAGTCTTGTGCAAAAGAAACTGAGGGTGTTGAGTATTTATTCACTAACCCATTTGATTTTTTTGAATTTGCAGGTATTTCTCTTGATCAAATCTTTGAAGATGACTTCTTAACAGATGCACCCATCCAAGTAGATTCTGTATCAGCACAAGCCTTGCTTGGGATGCAAACAGCAAAGTTGGACTCCTTGGCTCATCAAGTCCAAACAGCTCATGCAGAAACCTCTGGAGCTTTGGATGAGCAAGGAAGAACATTGGCATCTGTGGAAATGAGGTTAACTGGCTCTGAAGATGTGGTGCTACCCACATTAGAGGCAAGAATAAGTGGAGTGGAATCTGGTCTTCAAACCATTTCCACTGAAGTCCAAAAAGCTAAAGCCAGTATGGAGTCCATCTCAAAAGAAGTCAAGAAGGAACAGAAATTGCTAAGAGATAATCACAATTCTAATGTTCAATCTCTTAGACTAACTGTCAAGCAGGCACTTGGCAAGAAGACAGCCTTGCAGAAGAAGAGGGCAGAGGCACAAAGGCTAGTAATGGTGAAAGCTGCCTCAGAAATTTTTTCCCAAGAAGTGATGGCCAACATTGCTGAGAGTGCAGTGGCCAACCTCACTGAATTCCTTAAAGCACAACTTGATGCATCTCTGAAAGCAACCATGGAGGAAGTTGTCCAACAAAAGATGAAGCCTGTTCTAGCTTTCCTTAGCTTGAGCAGTGACAGAATGCAGAATATACATGATGAGAATGTATATTTGTTGGAAGAGATGAAGTCCCTAACCCAAGCCCAATCCTTAATGGCATCCACAATGAGTGAACTCAAACCTCAATGTTTTGATGCTGCCAAAAAGGGGGAAAGGGAAAGAGCAAGGGCAAAAGGTGCCTTGATAATTGGAGGCTCTGATAAGGGCAAAGACAAAGTTGCTGAAGGAAAAGGAAAAGAGCCAGCAGTGCTGAACATAGAAGATCTTGATGAAGAAGAGCAGTTAGCCATAGCCTTGAAAAATTCAATGGCTTCAGCTCAAGTGGAAAGAGTTAGGCTACAGCAAAGACCAGGAGGTGAAGTGTCTGGTTTGGACAAGGATGCTGAAGGTGTCCAAACTAGAGGAAAGATCAAGAAGGCCAAGGGAAACAAGAGGAAAGCTGAAACATTCTCTGATTTTCCCAACAGCCTTGATCTCCCCCCTGAGTTCAGAATTGAGGAAGAAGAGCCTACTTCTAAGAAGAGCAAGTCTACTGAAATGACCAAGAAGCCTAAGACTGCTGAAAAAGACAAGTCTTCTGAAACTGACAAGTCTGTTGAGACTAAGTCCACTGAAGGTGCTAAAGCTGCTGAAGAAGTTGAAGAGCTATTTGCTGAAGGATTTGGATCTGAACCTAAGAAGAAGCCAACTGTCTTAGCTCTTGATCCATCTAAGTTGTTTCATGAAGGGTATGGCAAAGACCCTGAAACTCAACAGAAACTGGCCATGATGAGGGCCCAAGAAAAAACGGACTTGATGGAAGAAGCAAATAGAGCAAGAGACAAGAGAAGAGATGATTTCCAAAAGCCAAGAAGAAAGAGAGCAACTTACAGCAAGCTAAAGCCACGGCTTTTGATTCCCATGGACACCAAATATCCTCACTTGGATAAATGGGTGCCAATTCAGCTAAATGACTCATGGGAAGAGGCAAAAAGGGAGTTTGTCTATGACTACTATGTCATTGACAGATGGAATGGAAGAGATGCCAACTCCACTTTTGCTGAGTTCATGATAGAGTATCACAGAGAGCTATATCAACAACTGCTTGCAGCTGCTGACATTGCAAGATTTGAACTCACTGCCCCCAAGCCAATCATATACATGCCTCCAAAGCTGGATGGATGGATAGATCAGAACAAAAATTCTCCAAGAGTTTGTTGGAATCCTGAAGCTGAACAGGATGCAACTTGGACCAAAGGGCACTAATCAAGAGGCCATGGAATTGAAGAAAATGGTGTGGGCACAATATGGGATGGTGCCACCTCCTGAAGACAATCTCTGAAATTGGCTAAGTCCTCTTGACCCCTTTATGCTGATTTGATTGCCTTGAATGCTAATTTTCTGAAATTGGTCATCTATGCTGAAATTTTTATCAAGACTGCTGATGTGCTTTGCCCAGATGACTGTTTGCTCTAATACTTAAGGATCAATGCTCTGAAAGACTATCTTATCCAACATTGCTCTAATCATTGGATAGTCTAATTTGTGTTTGCTCTGATATGCTTTTTGCTCTGATACTTAAAGATCTAGATGTTATCAAGTGATAAGTGTATGCTCTGATCCATTATGAATGATGTAATAGTGTTTTTAGATTCATGCTCTGATAAGTTAACTTCAACTATCAACATGCTTGTAATGTATTTCAAATGAATGATATTTGAACCTATTTTGAATCAAGAAACACTGTTACAAAAATCTCTCTATGCCTATCCTTGAAACCTATTTGCAACATGAATGGTGAGTACACTAACACATTGTTTTTCAGGAAAATTGACTCTAGTCATGTCTTCTGAAGATAAATGTAATAGGTTTAGTCAAGTCACTTTTGCATAAAATGTATGGGTTTTGGCATCATCAAAAAGGGGGAAATTGTTGGGAATAAAATGAGATGTGTTTTGATTCAATACCAAAACCCCCTGAGACATGCCTAAGTCAAAGATGATTATATATGTTCTAAAAATGTTAGAACATATAGCATAAGGCTAGATGAGAAGCTGAAATGTTAGGCAGCTCTTAGTTGAATAGATGCACAATTTGAGGGGGAACATATGCTTTGAAGTCTATGAAGATCAAGTCCCCTCAAGGCTCAAATTCTGGAATATTTGATAAATCTACTGAAAGACAAGTATGCTGAAGAGATGTTCAGCAGAGTTGTCTCTGCAAAGTTCAACCAGAAACAAGTCTTCTGATGTTTAAGGATCAACTATGCTGAAGAGTTCAAGACAACTATACCCTAAAGATCTTCAAAGAATCATGCTAAGATCACATCCATATGAAGCAAAGGGAAAGAGCCAAGTCATCTGAAAAGAGCAAGCCAACTATGCTGATAAGCAAAGTCTGTTGATAGTGATAAGGAGAGTTGTCTACTGATAAGGAATGTTGTCCTTATCATAGAACCAACCTTCAGAAGTCATGTCTATATTTGAACAAGTGAATCTTAAAGTCAGACATTGGGAAGAGTGCTGCAGAATGAAGACAAACTCTATACAGCCGTTTATTTCCCAAATGAGGATATGTCACTATCAAGAATGTGTCTTCTAAGTTGAAGAACTCAAAGAAGACATTTATGGACATTTGGGGCTGCCTCTCCAACGGGAAAATCCTTCATTTGTCTATAAATACAGAAGTGTGAAGACCATTTGAAAGCATCCAACTGAACCTCAACCTTGACAACTATCCTACAAGCAAGAGTGCTTTCAAGCTTTCAAAAGACTATCTTAGTCTTCATACACTTCTTCTAAGCTGAACCTTATTGTATATCCATATAAAGCTTAGAGATATATCCTAATCCTTATACACTGATCTTCATTGTAAATGATATCTCATTAGTTGGAACCTTACTTCAACCCTTACATCTTTCAAGTGAGAAAGTGAGAAGGTTGTAGTAGTAGAAGTGGTAGGAGCTGACTGTTGAGAGAAGAACAGTTCAGTTTTGAGTTGAGAAGAGGGTACTAGGACTCTAGACATCCTAGGGATCAATTCACCAAGGAGTGGTGTTCTTGATCAAGTGCACCTTGGCACTATAAAATAAGTTAATTCCAAGAGTGAAGGAATTATCATATTAAATCAGGGAAAGTGGATGTAGGAGCTCGAGTCTCTAAACCACTATAAACTCTTGTGTTGATTTGCTTTCAAGTACTTTCATTCATTCAACACTGCACACAAAACTGATCTTTCAAAGGACATATATTCAAAGACTGTGCAAAAGACATTTGGACAAGTTCCTTGAAAACTGAATTGTTTGACTAAGTAATTTCAGAACTTTAAAGGAGTTTAAACTAAAGGGCCAACCACTAATTCCGCACTTATAACTAACTTAGATAGTCATTCAACTAAGTACTCAATAGTACTTAGTAGCTTGGTTATCTTTGAAAAGTTATACATCTTCAGCAGAGTTGTCCAAGACAATCTTGCTGAACTCTGGTTTGATCAAAGTTTGAAAAGAATTTGCATACAAGTGTATTCCCCCCCCCCCCTACACTTGTTATATACTCCTTTCAGGACCAACAGTTATTATTACTATTTATTATTTAAAAATTATTATTATTGAAAAATTATTCTTAATTTAACGGTATGTATTATTAAGGGAAAATATCAATTTTGGTCACCTAGTTTTACCTCTTTTCATATTTGGTCACCCACATTTAGTCACTATCATAATTGGTCACCCAGTTATTATATTCTATCAAAATTGATCACTCCGTTAGTCAATCTGTCATTGACTAACGGAGAAAGAGTTTTGAGCCGTGAAATTTCTCAAAACCTAAGGTTAAAGAATTCTCATGCATCTTCTAGAACTAATGAAACAAACACAGAAGCAAGAAAACATGCACAAAAATTACCAATATTTACATTATATTTATAACTGGTCAATAGTTTTGATGCATCTTCTAGAACGTGGTCAGAAGGAGTTCTGATGCATCTTCTAAAACGTGATTCAATCAACCATGTTGTTGGTTTACTTTTTATTTTATAGATATGAGAATTATTTCTCATTCATCTTCTAGAACGTGAAACTTGCTGGGTAGTCAGAAAATTTCAGTAAGTTTTTAATAATTATTTAACTCAATTATTAATTCATTTTTGTTGGTTTACTTTTTACTTTACAGAAAATAGAAACTCAAGAGATAGAATGGTACTCTGGTTTTTTTTTTTTTAACAATTGTACTCCGTTTTCCAATTCTTGGTTTCATATTGAATTTGTATAATAATTGGAGATATAAACTTATTTCAATTCATTTCCGTATTTATAATTATTGGAGCATAATTTGTGGTGAAGATTGATTGTAAAAAAATTTCTAAAATTATCCATTCAAGAACATTTCATAAACTTATTTTTCATTCTAAATATTTTTCTATTAAGATCATTATTGCAGATTTCTTGAAATGTTAGTAAAACAATTGGGCATTTAAAATTAATTGAAATAAATTTCTATCTCCTGAGTTTCTCATTTCCTAATTATCTATAAAATAAAAAGTAAACCAACGAATCACGTTCTACAAGATGCATCAGAATTCATTCTTACATATTATATCACGTCCTACGAGATGCATCCTAATTCTGACCTATTATAAATATAATGTAAATATTGGTAATTTTTGTCCATGTCTTACTTCTGCGTTTGTTTCATTAGTTTTGGAAGATGCATGAAAATGTTTTAACCTTAGTTTTTTAGAAATTTCACGCACTACAAAATTTGGCTCAGATCGCAAGGGAAATTAACGAGGGAAAGAAATCCCTTACAAATAGCAAGGAATTTGCCTAGGGAGTGAATGGGCAAGGGAAAATACCTAGGGAAGAAAAAACCCTTGCTAAATGCCTAGGGAAACTAAATCCCTTGTCATTCCCGAGAATATTGGCAAGGGAATTTAAATTTGAAAATTTTCGAGGGAGTGGGCCCTTGCCAAGTTTGACACGTCTATTAAAATTCCCGAGGGTTAGTGGGCCCTCGGTAAAGCCCTCGGCGAATGGAATATATATTTGAGTGAAGATTGAAATGTGATAAGAAAATGATCGGGTTTTATCTACTCTACTGGTCTTTAATGTTTTGTACATAAGTAGTCGGTCTTTAAATAAAATTACTAAGTATTCTATTTTTATAAAATAACTTCAGTTTAATGAGGGTTTTTTAATTTATTTTTACTCTACGTCTACAAAATAAGGATTCTGCCGAACATACGTGAATTTGGAGTATGGTTTTATTTATTGAGTTTTAGTTCTAGGTGAATTGAGAGTATGACTTTGATTATTGTTTTAAGATTAAGTGATTTTGGTTTGGTTCTAGAGTCAAAATTTATAAAGGGTAAAGGAAACAAAATGAAATTAGTAGAAAAAGTCAAAGATAATTACCAAGTTTCCCATACATTTAGAGTATTTTTTTGTAATTAATATTCAATATTTTAAAATAGACCAAATAAGATAACAAAATATTTATAATATTTGTATTGAAAAAATATAAAATGTGTGTTTGTTACCAATTATCAAACAAGCAATCAAGTTTAAATTAAAGAAGAAAAAATTGGAAATATAACGCATATATTAATTGCATTTAAAATATAACGAAAATAGATCTTAGCCCAACGGCAAAAGGGGCACCCATAAGCACATCCATTTCAGTAGATCGCGGGTTCAACTCCCGTTCATGCAATTAGGTGGAATTAAATGGTGGTTGAAATTGTGTGTGACACCTAGATATTCCCTTGCCATTTTCGAGGGAAATTTTTCCTTACTATTTCCGAGGGATTTTCTTATTCCCTTGCTACTAAATTGCCGAGGAACATTTTGTCGAGGGAAGTGGACCCTTGTTAATTCCCTTGCTAAATGTATTGGCAAGCGTTTTTCCCTCTCTAAATCCCTTGCTATTGGGAGTGAATTTTGTAGTGACGGCTCAAAGGGTGACCAATTTTGATAGTGACTAAATGTGGGTGACCAAATATGAAAAGAGGTAAAAGTGGGTGACCAAAATTGATATTTTCCCTATTATTAATATTTGTATAACTATTACTATATATTAATGTATATTTAATTATTATTTAATTTTTTTTATTTATTATTTTTATTATTGATTTTCAAAATTTTATTATGGATAATAAATTATTATTTATTTAATAGTCATAATATTAAATATTGATTTTTTTTTAATTTTTTAAATTATTATTATTGAAAGTGAAAAATAATATGTGAAAATGAAAATAAATAATAGGAGTAATATTTTATATAATAATAATAGTAATAATAATAAAATTCATTCCTTACATCATGAAATACATAATACCATGGAGTATGGAAGGAATGATTATTCCTTAATTTTTGGTAATGAACATTCCATTTGGAATGATCATTCCTAATAAATAAATATATCAATCATGGTATTTGGAATGAATTAAGGAATGATCATTTCATTCCTACATACCAATCATGCCCTAAATATTTAGACTTGTAAGTGGAATGAAAACCTTTTAATAAAGAATGACTTTATCAAACAATGTATGATATCAGCTGATAGGATATCTGCTGATTGTGTAAAACAAATTTAGTGAATTTTGACTCTTTTTAAAAACTTACAATTTAGAAATATCAATAAACAATATAAGCAATAAACAATAATAAAGAAAACAAATATTTATAGTGGTTCGAACAACTTGTTCTACGTCCACTCTCACAACTCAACTGTGAAGTTAATTCCTTTCAACAAAGATCTTTGCTACTTTATAGTCCCAAGAGAAGACTTTGATCGAGATACACTTCTTCAGTGTATACAGATCTACTTGTTATTGTAAGAACAAATACTTTTACAATGGGGTTTTGGTTAACTATGAATAAAATAAAGTATGTGTGAGTAACCAACTAAATGTGAAAGAATCACACTATCTAAGCTCTAAAGATAAGAATCTTGAAACGGGCTTAGGATCAGAAACTTAGAGCTAAGGATAGAATAGAAATTCAGGCTCTATGGAACTCGAAATAAGATTTCAGAATTGTAAGTGTTCTTGAGGTCAGCTGATGAGTTCTCTCGCGTATAGTTTCCTTTATTATTCTAGTGAACAATGTCTTGTATTTATAGAGTTTTGCATATACGAACTAGCCGTTGGAGGCAATCTTCTATTTTTGGGACGAGATCTTCATGGAGTTGATGTCTCCTGATTTTCTGTTACGACATTACCTTAAAAAGGAATGTGCATTTAATGTGCATTAAATGCTCTTGTACGACTTTGAAAAGTTCTCTGAATTCCTAGTCCAAGTCAACTTAATAGTTGTGTTGTCATCTTCTAATTGGTCCACATCAGCCGAGTTGTTAGACTTGCAGTTTTGTCTTCTGTTTGAGTCTACGTGATGTTATCTGACATTCTCTTTGTCTTCTGTTGTCTTTGCCTTTACTTCCATAAATGCATTCTTCAATAAATGTGTTATGTTATCTGATCAATCAGACTAACAGTCTTTAATGCTCTTTAAGACTTTGCTTTGACAAGATCTGGTGAATCTCATATCAACTAGCATGTTCTGATCTGCTGATCTCGAGTAGCTACTATCGGCTGATAAGGTATACAAGAACCTTTCAGTCTGATTTCACTAATGAACTTCAAATGTCTCATACTCTTTAAATCTTGAGCGAGCACGTGTTGATCTAGATGCGGTATCAGCTGATATACATACAACTGACCCCACTGACTAAGACTCAGACTTCTATAACTATCTACTAAGCTTTATAAAACAACTTAGGTAACCTATCACTAGATTACAAATTGTAACTCTAACACTTGAGTTCTGATCTTGTTTTGGCCATCAAAACTAAACATATAAATTCTAATCAGATTAGGGGTAGGATGAATATCCCAATAACAACACGCCCCCAAAGCTCATCCTCTTCCTCATCAACGACTACATTTTTACCCTTAGCACGCTGAATTTCCTCTTCACGAGTTTGCCCCTGCACTTGAATGGTTCCTTCTGCCCCCCTCTCCAAAACACGAAAAAGTTTTTGCATGTCCTCCGAAGGGCTCTTTCGATTATCTAACCTAAGCCATTCAGGGAAAAACCTATCACTAGAACACCACACTTCCGTCTTGCCCATTACGATACCACAATCTTTTTCAACATGATCCAATTTTCACCATAAATAATAGAAACCAGATAACCTTTCATACATAAAGACAAGGGTTTTACGCTCCTCTTCAATAGTGATGAAAGAGCATCGACATAATGGTTTGGTAATATCCACATGATCCCTAACCCTCAAGCATTCCCCCTATTCCTCTTCCCCATCATCCGCCTCCACCTCGATCACCCTTCCAATAATACCCCCATCTCGAAATTTGTTCGATTTTGTCATTGCATGGATTTGAGGCCATGCACTTGCACCCAAAAAGGAACATAATGAAGTTGAATGTTTGAGGGATTTTCCCGTCCATGCAACTTCTCAAGAACCAGCAACGATCGTCGAAGATTCCATAATTGTCGATGCAAAACCGTCCTCATCTCCATCTCGTCCGAAAAATCCAAAAGATGCAATCCTTCACCAACAATGGAAATCTTCAAAGTAACTGTTATTTTCCAGATTTTCTTCAGAACCTCCCTAAGTTCTTGAACGCTAATCAGCCTTCTTGTAAGAACCCAAAAATCTCATGAATTGAGCCCTTATATTTGTTTATGTGAAATTATGTGATTTATCATACTTATGTGAAATTTACATAATATTAAATGTTATTCACCTATTAAATTATTTATTTACTAATGGTAGTAAGATTAATGTTGGTGGATGGTATAAGACTAGTTAAGTTATTCATTAAGGATTGATTTGATATAAAAAGTGGTCTTAAAATAATATAAGAAATGGCCCAAACAAAAATATTAGGACAAGGCCCATTCTTATGGCCCACTAAGAAAACCCTAGGGCATTTTGCACCTTATAAATAGCCACTTTAAGAAGTTTTTCACATTTTTGGCACTTCACATTAGGGTAAGAATTTTACTTCACACTCACACTCAAGACACACACTTTACACACACACACTTCAGCTTCCTTCTAAATTTCGGTCAACTTTCCGACGTCCGATCATTGATCGACCAGCACCGTTGGAAAGCTCTCGTCGAGGGATTTCTGGAACACTTTTCCGATTCTCGATCGGGGTTCTAGATCTCCAGTTATGGCTGGTCAAAGATGGGTTAAAACCCTTATAGTCGGAACTTGTTATTTAGACTATCGCGAATTGAACAAACTCACGATAAAGAATAAGTACCCGCTTCCACGGATTGAAGATCTGTTCGACCAACTTAGAGGGTCAAGTGTGTTTTCCAAGATCGACTTGCGATCGGGTTACCACCAAGCGAAGATTAAGAAAGAAGATATACCCAAAACTGCTTTCAGAACGCGTTATGGGCACTACGAGTTTGTGGTCATGCCTTTTGGGCTTAGCAATGCACCCGCAGTATTCATGGATCTCATGAATCGAGTCTTCCATCCATTTCTTGATAGATTTGTAATTGTATTCATCGACGATATACTAGTTTATTCTCGGGATGAGAGGCAACACGAGGAACACCTAAGGATCACATTAGAGACACTTCGGAAGGAGAGACTTTTTGCCAAGTTTAAGAAGTGTGAATTTTGGTTGGAATTAGTTAAGGATTATGATTGTTCTATCTTGTACCATCCCGGGAAAGCTAACGTGGTAGTCGATGCTCTAAGTCGTAAAGGCAATGGAAGCATAACTTGCATGTTGACTACTCAGGAGAAGTTGGTGGAAGAGTTTAGCAAGATGAAGTTAGAAATCACGATGCCGCCTACAACCACCAACCACATTATAGCGACCTTAGTAATGAAGCCGACATTACGAGAAAGGATCGTCGAGGCCCAAAGAAGAGATGCATTTCTAGAGAAATTACGGGATAAGGTCGAGAGTGGTGCCACAAATGTTTTTGCCTTAGACATCAACGGAGCCCTGTCATATGGAAGAAGGATAAGTGTTCCGAATGATGAGATCATTCGAAGAGAGATCCTCGAAGAAGCACACAACACCCCATACACCGCCCATCCGGGAACTACAAAGATGTACCGGGACTTAAAAAGGATGTTCTGGTGGAGGAACATGAAGAGGAGCATAACATTATTTGTTCAAAAATGTTTAACTTGTCAGCAAGTTAAGGCGGAACATCAACGGCCAAGTGGCCTTCTACAACCACTTGAGATTCCAGAATGGAAGTGGGAACACATCACAATGGATTTCGTTGTTGGTCTACCAAGGTCGGCACGCGGAAACCACGCAATTTGGGTTATCGTTGATCGTCTAACCAAATCAACGCACTTTTTACCAATCAAGATGACATATAATATGGATAGACTAGCTCAAATATATCTTGAAGAAGTGTTGAAACTTCATGGAGTGCCAGTATCGATAGTTTCCAACCGGGACCCAAGGTTTACATCTCAATTTTGGCAAAGCTTACAGAAGGCTATAGGAACCAAACTAAACTTTAGCACCGCCTTCCACCCGCAAACAGATGGTCAGTCAGAAAGGACTATGCAAACATTAGAAGATATGTTAAGGGCTTGTGTTTTAGATTTTGGAGGGAAATGGGAAGATTACCTGCCCTTAGTGGAATTTGCTTACAACAATAGCTTCCACGCAACCATAGGGATGGCTCCCTATGAAGAACTCTATGGGAGAAAGTGTAGATCGCCATTGTACTGGGATGAGGTTGGAGAAAGAAGGCTCTTAGGATCGGAGATTGTTGAAAGAACAGTTGAGGCCATAGACAAGATTAGGGCAAGAATTAAGATGGCCCAAGATAGACAAAAATCCTACGCTGATCAAAGGCGAAAGGATTTAGAATTCACAATCGGTGAGAAGGTTTTTCTCAAAGTATCACCGGTAAGAGGTGTTATCCGATTTGGCAAGAAAGGAAAGCTACGACCAAGATTCATTGGACCATACGAGATTTTAGAACGCATTGGAGAAATTGCTTACCGTCTTGCACTACTACCATATCTATCTGGAGTGCACAATGTTTTTCATGTTTCCATGCTGAGAAAGTATGTGTTTGATCCAAGCCATGTAATCCACCACGAAGGACTCGAAGTCAAGAATGATTTGTCTTATGAGGTATCACCAGTCGCAATACTAGAACACAAGATCAAAAAGCTTCGAAACCGCGAAATCCGTCTAGTCAAGATCCAATGGAGTTATCATGACAAGGAGGAGTCCACTTGGGAGCTTGAGAGCGCAGTTCAAGCAAAGTACCCAGATCTGTTACAACTCGGTATGTTTTCAATTTCGAGGACGAAATTTTTTTTAAAGAGGGGTAGGGTGTAAGAACCCAAAAATCTCATGAATTGAGCCCTTATATTTGTTTATGTGAAATTATGTGATTTATCATACTTATGTGAAATTTACATAATATTAAATGTTATTCACCTATTAAATTATTTATTTACTAATGGTAGTAAGATTAATGTTGGTGGATGACATAAGACTAGTTAAGTTATTCATTAAGGATTGATTTGATATAAGAAGTGGTCTTAAAATAATATAAGAATGGCCCAAACAAAAATATTAGGACAAGGCCCATTCTTATGACCCACTAAGAAAACCCTAGGGCATTTTGCACCTTATAAATAGCCACTTTAAGAAGTTTTGCACATTTTTGGCACTTCACATTAGGGTAAGAATTTTACTTCACACTCACACTCAAGACACACACTTTACACACACACACTTCAGCTTCCTTCTAAATTCCGGCCAACTTTCCGACGTCCGATCATTGATCGGCCGGCACCGTTGGAAAGCTCTCGTCGAGAGATTTCTGGAACACTTTTCCGATTCTCGATCGGGGTTCTAGATCTCCAGTTATGGCTGGTCAAAGATGGGTTAAAACCCTTATAGTCGGAACTTGTTATTTAGGCCATAACTTTCAGTACAGGAGTCCGATTTTTATGTTTTTGGTCTTGTTTGAAAGCGGTTTTCATAAGATTTCCAGAACATATTTTAGTTTTTAAATCGGAGTTATAAAACTCTAGTTATGTCTAGTCAAAGTATTTGAAAACTTTTAGATCTACTTTATTTCCTTCTCACTTTCATACTCTCTCTCTCTCTCTCCCGTTTTCCGGCGACTCTCCGTCGGTACGCCGCCTGTTTTATTGGTGGACCACCTTGCCGGAGCTTTTTCCGGTAGGTGGTGGAGGTATGAGTTGTGGGGTTGAATATATTGAGGTATAAAACTACGAGTTGCGTTTTGTAGATAAATTTGTATCTTGGGGTCAAAACGTTATTTTTCGGTTTTTCATTTTGGCCCAAGCCAAATATTTTCCATCTTGTCAATGCATTTTTATTATTTACGAAAATGCACTATTTTATTTAAGAAAAGTCACAAATTTTTCATAAATTTGCAACAATGCCCATAGAACTTCAAATGCACATAAAATGTTCGTTTTTCATCCGTTTTGAATGAAATCAGTGGCATTTAATCTCAAATTTTGAAACCTACTGTTTTTCATTAAAATATTGAACTTCCAGATTATTTAAATCTGCCTTTCAGTCCTTAAAATTTTACGAGAATGCATTCTTTTCCTAAATCCTCTAATTTCTATGTTTGGCCAACATTTCTACTTCTTTTAAGTACACTATCACAACCACATACACTTAGACTATAATTATTGTTCATATTAATTAAGGACTAAGTGGTAGAACTATTATTGTAGGATTTAAGGAACGAGAAGTGGGAAAGGACTTGGAACTAAGGGGGGAGGATACCGTTTAACTTTCCAAGCTAATAGGTGGGGTAACTCTCGTTGACTTTTACAATGCCTACTTTATATATCATGTGATCTATTGTATTAAATGTCCTATGTGAATTTGTGTATAAATATGTTCATGTTCACTTGTGGAATATATGCTTTATGGATATTTGATATTAGACATGTTCACTTGTGGTAAGTATGTTCTATGGATACATAAATGCTTATGATTGTGCATGTCCATATGTGAAGAAGTATGTTACATGAATGTTTTCATACATGCACGTTTCAAACGTGAAGATACATGATATACGGTCAAAACCGTGCAAGATGTATGGTATACGGATAATAACCGTACTAGCTATGATAAGATTACGGGTAACACCGTTCCAAGATTTGATCGAAAGATCACATTCGGGTAGCTCCCGAACAAGATGCTCGAGCGGGGTAAAGCGTGCCCCAACAAGATTGATGTGCTCGTACGTGTATTATATTATAACTATCACTATTTATTAATATAAAACACGATGTTGAACGTATTGCATGGTTAACATATGATTGATGATACGTGAAGGTTGTGATTTGAGTTGTCGCTATGTGACTTAATGCCATGATTGAGAGTAATGAATCTCAAATTATGTTTATTATATACATTGATTCCCATGGTTAACCTTTATTATGGTAGATTGTATGATATTCGAGTGGGTGTTGAGTGAACCCACTGAGTATTTTTCAAATGCTCACCCCTTCCACTTTCAGGTGGAAACGTTCGGGAGGATTGAAGGTGGATGTGAGCACTCGATCTCGAAAGTGCAACCCTTTAATTCATGTCTTTTGAAATTTAAAATTCTATTTTGGATGACTATTTGAAATTGTAGTATTTTATTGTAAGGCAAATCCTTAAGGACCTTACTTGCTAATTTACTTCCGTTGTTGTCACTTCTTAATTATTTTGAGGGTTTTGGTGATGATCACCTTGGTTTGGATGGTTGCATTCATTTAAATTATTAGGTTATTTTCAAGCGTAGTAATGCCCCTTACTCCCTATTTAAAAAAAAAATCTATGTTTATTCTTTTAAAATTTTGGGGTCGTTACACTTCTAGCCACAAACCTCATTACCAAAGTGTTTCTAGGGATGGCAAGCTCATCCTTCTTGACAATGATGTTAGTGGACTCTTGCTCCATCAAAGAAAAAAATTATAATCTTTCTTGGATAGTATCAGCCATAGTGTGAGGGAAAGGAAACAAAACAACAAAAGAGAGGAGACAGATTGTGAGTGAAGACATTTGAAAACCCACGATATGTTATATAGGCCTAAAACTACTTCAAAAAATCGATGGGTAGCGTATTTCTTCCTCCAAGGAAAATATGGAGTGAATTTTTCCCTCAAATAAAAATAAAAATAAAATCCATCCAAAAAATGAAGCCCAATCATCATAATCCCCCTAATGAGTATGTTGGCGTGAGGAGATTAAAAAAAAAAGGAAACGCCCAATAGCTAAACAAGTGCCACACACGTAGAGCTGGCAAATCGTGCTATCGTGTCGTGTTTCGTGTCGACACGATAGTGACACGACACGATAAGCCCAAACACGAACACGACACGATAAGAATCTGTGTCGACACGACACGAACCCGATAATTTTCGTGTCGACACGACACGACACGATAACAACACGATAATTTCCGTGTCGACGTGACACGACACGATAACGACACGATAAGAAAATAAATCAATTTAAAATTGTATTAAATATATAAAAAATAATATATTTATATAAATATAAAAAATTATCGTGTCATTATCGTGTTATTATCAGATACGTGTCATTATCGTGTCGTGTCATATCAGGTTAACGAGTTGTTAACAGGTTAATGGGTTACCTGTTAATTTTATCGTGTTTAACGGGTTGACACGAACCCACCACGAACCCGACATGAAATTTTCGTGTCGTTATCAGGTCGACCCGATAACGACACGAACCCAATAAGGCCAAACACTAACCCACAATTTTCGTGTCAGATTCGTATCGTGCTATTGTGTCGTGTCGAAAATTGCCACCCCTACACACACGCGAACTGATTCCAGAAAAAATAAAACCAATCTAATGATTTAGGAAATTTGTCTCACCCAAGAAAGAGAGAAGACATGCAAAAAGGTTGGAGATCTCAAGGAGAATCAGAATGAAAAAAAGAGGGTCGACCAGAATACCAAAGGTCTCCGGCAAGGGGTGAAGAAACTTCTAGAAGAAAGGTTTCTTCAAGAGGGGCTTACAAGATTTAACTCGTGGATTAGAGAGAGAGAAACCAAGAAGAGGGATTTTAGTATGGAATAGTGTTACTCACTTTTGCTGTGTAGCCTGGATAAACATCTCTAATCCTGCCATAGATGTGAAAAAAAATTCTAAGGGGATGTTTATTTTGAAATTTTGAGGAAAATCATATGAATTTCAAAATTTCTAAGGGGTTGTTTGTTTCGAAATTTTAGTAGGGTATGATTTAACTTTAATGAGTAGTGTTGTATTATTATATGTTGGGAATAAAATGAGAATTTTGATTAAGATACCAAAACCCCTTAAGACATGCCAAATAAACAAGTCAATATTGATATGAACATGTTTCAGGAATGTTGGTGCTGGAACACGCCGGCGAAGGCGGTCCGTAACCGGGATCGTTGTCGGATGCCAAACGTATAAATAACAAATTAAAACTTAAACATGCGTCTAAAGCAGAATTTTGATTCGTTACCCTTGAAGACCGAGACGTTGATTCCAATCTATGGATCTTCTAGCCTGTCTCCCAACCTCGCTCGAACACCGGGTGGACGGTGTGCTATCATACGTGGAGAAGGTGCCTCAGTTTCGTCTCCTTGAAACCCTAGCCGTTTTTCTCAATTTTTTGTGTACTAGGGTTTCAAAACTATTTTGAGGCTCCTATTTATAATCTCCATAAGTTCATGGGCCAGACTAGGGATCCATTAGAAGGTATAGGGTTTGGGCTTCTTACAGGCCCAAATTCTCTTATCTTCAGCCCAAAACATATAATTTGGCCCGAAAACATTAATTCATTCCACTAGAGAATTAATGTTGCACTCCCGTCCTATCCCGAACTGAATCAAGGCTTCTATTAGACTTTATAATTCCCCGTGTTTAAGATATCGCACGTCCATTAATTATTAAAGCTTCTGACTTCTTTAAATAATTAATTTATATAATTCCTTGAGTAGTACCACTCAACCTTGTTGTCGTACGGATTAAATCCACCTGCAGGGTTTAATATAACAATCTTTTATGAGTTTCCTCAAGGGGACATCATCAGCCTGGATGTACAGGACACGGTGCCCTAATGCCAATAAGTAAACATCATGCGAGCGATGCCACTACCCAAAATACGGAGCGTGGAGAATCTACCAAGATTCTGACCTATTGTACATCAAAGTAGTGAACAAGCCCCCCACACATCTAAATATCACACTCAGGGTTAAGAATCATAAAAGTCACCAAGACCTCTAGTTCTTCATAACAGTCAGAACAGAAGAACATGTCTTATCTGTGATCCATTCAATACGCCACAGCGCACTAGTATAAACTAATGGCCAAGACAAACCACTAACAAGTTTACACTACAACTTAAACCAATAGTTTTGTCCATAACTATCTCAGTTGTGAATACTGTTTATATCTTACAAGGAACTGACAATGTGATATTCTGTGTGACTATAAACCCACCACATCGTCTACAATGCAAGATAAGCAGACATACAAGTAATCACAAAGAATGCAATAATGTGAAAAACCATTTATTTCAGATAAAAGGAAATCGAATATACGTCACAAAGGCCCACTAAAAGTTTGCTTTACAGTATACACCAACAATCTCCCACTTATACTAAAGCTTAACTTTTAGTATACACATAAAGACATCAACATTTCTCCCACTTATACTCAAAGTCTAGCTTGTAATACATTGTAAACCAAGACCCTCTACATGTTTCTCAAAGACTTTTATTGCCAGCGTCTTTGTGAAAGGATCAGCCAAGTTATCCAACGACGCAATCTTAGCTACAACCACGTCTCCTCCATTTACGATATCTCGTATAATGTGGTACTTTCGCTCTATGTGTTTACTTGCTCTGTGGGCCCTAGGTTCTTTCGAGTTTGCCACTGCACCCGCGTTATCACAATAAACAGTGATACACATCGGCATACTCTGAGATACCCCTAATCCCAGAAAGAAATTACGCAGCCAGACAACCTCCTTTGCGGCCTCTGAGGCAGCTACGTACTCAACTTCCATAGTGGAGTCCGCGATGCATTTCTGCTTCACACTTCTCCAAGATATGGCTGCGCCTCCCAGCATAAACACATAACCCGAGGTTGACTTCCGTTCATCTCGATCAACTTGGAAATCTGAATCGGTATAACCCAAAGGAATCAAACTATTTGACTGGTATACTAGCATATAATCTCGAGTCTTTTTCAAGTACTTGAGAATATGCTTAACAGAAGTCCAGTGTCCTTGACCAGGGTTAGGCTGATATCTTGCTACCATGCCGACTGCATAGCAAATATCAGGCCTCGTACACAGCATCGCATACATAAGGCTTCCTACAGCCGAAGCATAAGGAACCTTAGCCATCTCCTCTATCTCCTTCTGTGTCTTAGGACACGTATCTTTAGATAGAGGGACTCCATGTCTGAAAGGTAGTACACCCTTCTTGGAATTCTGCATGCCAAAACGAGCAATCACAGTATCAATGTAAAACGCTTGAGATAAACACAACATTCTCTTTTATCGATCACGAGTGACCTTAATACCAAGAATGTAAGATGCTTCTCCCATATCCTTCATTTGAAACTGTTCTGAAAGCCACACCTTTACGTCTGATAATACTTTCACATTGTTGCCAATAAGAAGAATATCATCTACGTATAGTACTAAGAATACCACTACGTCTCCGTCACTCTTCTTATACACACAACTTTAATTTTGACATTGTTCAAATCCAAAAGATTTGATCACCTCGTCAAAACGAATGTTCCAACACCTGGAAGCTTGTTTTAGACCATAAAGAGACTTTTTCAGCTTCCAGACTAGATGCTCTTGGCCTTTCTTCACATAACCCTCGGGTTGCTGCATATAGATGTCCTTATCCAAATTTCCATTAAGGAAAGCTGTCTTGACATCAATTTGCCAAATCTCATATTTCATGTGATTGGCTATGCATAAGAGAATCCAGATCGATTTTAGCATGGCTACTGGTGAGAAGGTCTCGTCATAGTCGATTCCTTCTTTTTGGGTAAAACCCTTTGCCACCAACCGTGCCTTAAAAGCAGTAATCTGCCTATCAGACCCTCTCTTACGTCTGTAGACCCACTTACACCCAACGGCTTTCTTGTCGTGGGGAAGTTCACTTAGGTCATTCACTTCCATAGCATCCATAGATTCAATTTCTGAATCCATGGACTTGTGCCAAGACTCTGCATCTTTGTCTTTGATTGCCTCTTTGTATGTCCAGGGGTCGTTATCATCATGTTCATCGCTTGGAATCAAGTCCATAGACTCTCCCACAAACATGAAACGATCAGGTTGGTGAACAACCCTCCCACTACGACGAGGCAATGTATACAAAGGTTCATCAGAGACGCCACGTTGGGCAGTCTCTTGTGGTATTTCCTCTTACACACTCGGTGTGCCATTGTCTCCTCTCAACTCATTTAGAATGATTTCAGTATTGGACTTATGCTCATTCATATAGTCTTCTTCTAAAAATCGGGCATTGGTACTCACCACCACCCTCTGATCATTAGGACTATAAAAATAACCACCTCTCATTCCCTTAGGGTATCCTACAAACAATCGTACTTTAGTTCTAGGTGCCAACTTATCAGCTTCCTTGTTCAGCACATGTGCTGGACAACCCCAAATCCGAATGTGGTTCAGACTAGGCTTTCGCCTAGACCACAATTCAATCGGGGTTTTTGGGACCACTTTAGAAGGTACATAATTTAGAAGGTACGCTGCTGTTTCCAAGGCATAACCCCAAAAAGAGGTAGGTAATGAAGCATAACTCATCATCGATCTCACCATATCTAATAGAGTCCTATTCCTTCTCTCGGCCACGCTATTCAGTTGCGGAGTACCAGGCGCGGAGAGTTGGGATCTAATCCCGTTATCTAATAAGTATTGCCTAAATTCATTGTTAAGGTACTCGCCACCATGATCAGAACGCAGTGACTTGATACTCTTACCATGACGGTTCTCCACTTCTGCCTTAAATTCTTTGAACTTGCCAAAGCATTCAGACTTGTGGCACATCAGGTAGATGTATCCATATCTTGAGTAATCGTCAATGAAAGTGACGAAGTACTCAAAGCCTCCTCTAGCTTGAACAGTCATAGGCCCACACAAATCAGAGTGAATCAATTCCAACACATCATTAGCCCTATTACCCTTGGCCTTAAAAGTCCTCGAGGTCATCTTGCCTTCCAAACAGGATTCGCAGACTGAGAATGGTTCCACTTGGAGAGATTCCAAAAACCCACTACTTACTAGTCTTTGAATCCTTCTTAGGTTGACATGACCCAATCTTAGATGCCAAAGGTATGTTTGATTCAACTTAGAAGGTTCCTTTCTCTTATTTAATGATGATGATGAATGAGCTTCAGACACAGTATGATATGCACACGTAGTAGTATAAAGATTGTTTTCTAACGTGCCAGAACAGATTAAAGAGTCATTTCTCATAATAACAACATTGTCATTAAAAACAACTGAGCATCCATCCAAAAACAACTTCGAAACAGAAATTAAATTTCTCCGAAAATTCGGCACGTATAAAACGTTCTTTAATACTAAAACAAAATTAGAAAAACATAAGTGCACGTCTCCCACTGCAACCACTGATACTATCGCAACATTGCCCAAACTAATAGTAATCTCGCCCTCACTCAGTTCCCTTGTCTGCAGAAACCCCTGCAAGGTGTAACAAACATGGTCAGTGGCTCCTGTATCTACTACCCAAGAAAAGGCATAACAAGCCGCAAAACATGTTTCAACAACTAAAGCGAGAGACGTACCAAAGTTGTCCTTTTTCAGGAGAGGACAATCAGACTTCCAATGTCCCGTCTTGTTGCACTTGAAACATTTGCCCTTCGGGTTTTTCACGCCACCAGAAGGCGCTAGTTTCTTGCTCCCACTGCTTTCACCACTAACCTTTTTCTGTAAAGGCTTTTTCTTCTTCTTGTCATTAGGCGAAGAAGGTCCAGCCTGAACAGTAACATTGGCCTGTGGTCGTTTACCCATGAGACCCTCCACCGCGACCAATTCCGTAAGAAGCTCGGTTAAAATATAATCCTTCTTACTCATGATCGCGTTTACACGGAAGTTCTCAAAAGACTTTGGGAGCGAGTGTAGGATCATATCGATCTTGGTGTCATTATCGATTAACCCTCCGAGGACCTCAATCTCATTCAGATATTCCATCATCTTGAGACTGTGGTCCCTCACGGACGCTCCCTCTGGCATAAAGGTTGACATGATCTTCCTCATAGCCTCAAAGCGGGCAGCCCTATCTTTCTCACCAAAAATCTCTTTGAGGCTCAACATCATAGCTGCGGCACTAGGCATAGTTTGATGCTGCTGTTGTAAAACATTTGACATCGAGGCCAAAATGTAACAACGAGCCATCTCATCAGCCTTGTGCCACTTCTTATGAGCCTCCCTTTGCTCTTCAGTAGTTTCGGCTCCCAAAGGGGCAGGAGCAGGTGTATCGAGCATAAACTTGTACTCATCAGCAACTACGACAATGTCCAGATTTCTTTTCCAATCCAAATAATTTTGACCAATAAGCTTATTTTGATTTTAGATAACCATAAGTGGGTTGAATGTCACCATAATGTATCTGAAATAAATAAAATGCAAGTAGTAAATCACATAAGTTTGAAGCATGAAATATTGGAAACCTTCAAAACCAACATTCAACACAACCTCCAACTGCCCAACAAACACACATGCAAGCCACGTTAGGGTGGTCGTTTACACATGTATTCATTGACCAGACATTCAGTCTTTAATTTCAATATCACGTCAACTTATCCTTATGACGAATGAAATTAACAGTCGGCCTTTAACTAGCCATGTGAATTAGAACAGTGACCCCGTTGGGGGGTTATATTAAAATTCACATCTAAGTGATGACCACAATTTAACAATAGTTATCTTGAATTATTCTTTACCGATGAACTCATGGATGACACATCCGTTAGGGAAGATCACACACTTCATCTAAAGATTAAAACATTTTGATTAGAAGTCTCAACTAGTAAGCTCGTGAATGTTGCATCCGTTAGGGGGAGACTCACGAGGTCTCACGAGCAACATACACCTTACTTTGAAGATTATTCACAGGCATAACAAATTAACTAAATAATACAAGCATGCCAATTATAACAAGATGCGATAAACAGAGGCAAAATTAAATAAATGCACATCTATCGCAACCCCTTGAAAACCTATAAAAAAACAGCCTATTATAAGATATTACAATGATAAAAACAGTGGCACGGACGGATGCCTCGCATCGGCCTCTCACGCAATGCAAAAACCTCGAATTCTCGTCCACCGACAAAAACTGGCAGAAAATTTCATCAAGGATTTTGAATTAGGCCTCGCCACTTGTTGTCCTAGAATAGCCGGAACTCCTTTAGATCTCGTCAAGACGTTTCCGAAAAGGTATTATGGGCCGAAAACGAACACCCGAGTCAAAAGTTATGGCCAAAACAGTTTACACCGTAAAAAAAACAGCTTTCACCATCCAAGGCCATAACCCGAAAACTCAAATCCCCGTTTCCAGATACTCCATCGACACCACCCATTCTCGGAATCAAAATTACAATGAAAACAAGAAAAGAAACCCTACTACAGTGATCTATGAAAAGTCCTATACTACCCACACTTATTATCTGGTGGGAAAAACGATTACATCACACAAGGGTTGCGATAGAAGAAAAACCATAAACCAAGAAACCAACAGAAACGCATTTATACATGAAACAAAAATTGAATCATTCAATCATACGTTTCAGGCTGAGCCAACAATCCACGAATCCAGGCTCTGATACCAATTGCTGGAAAACGCCGGCGAAGGCGGTCTGTCACCAGGATCGTTGTCGGATGCCAAATGTATAAATAACGAATTAAAACCTAAACATGCGTCTAAAGAAGAATTTAGATTCGTTACCCTTGAAGATAGAGACGTTGATTCCAATCTATGGATCTTCTAGCCTGTCTCCCAACCTCGCTCGAACACCGGGTGGATGACGCGCTATCAAACGTGGAGAAGGTGCCTCAGTTTCGTCTCCTTGAAACCCTAGCCGTTTTTCTCAATTTCGTGTGTACTTGGGTTTCAAAACTATTTTGAGGCTCCTATTTATAATCTCCATAAGTTCATGGGCCAGACTAGGGATCCATTAGAAGGTATAGGGTTTGGGCTTCTTACAGGCCCAAATACTCTTATGTTCAGCCCAGAACATATAATTTGGCCCGAGAACATTAATTCATTCCACTAGAGAATTAATGTTGCACTCCCGTCCTATCCCGAACTGAATCAGGGCTTCTAATAGACTTTATAATTCCCCGTGTTTAAGATATCGCACGTCCATTAATTATTAAAGCTTCTGACTTCTTTAAATAATCAATTTCTATAATTCCTTGAGTAGTACCACTCAACCTTGTTGTCGTACGGATTAAATCCACTTGCAGGGTTTAATACGACAATCATTTATGAGTTTCCTCAATGGGACATCATCAGCCTGGATGTACAGGACACGGTGCCCTAATGCCAATAAGTAGACATCATGCGAGCGATGCCACTACCCAAAATACGGAGCGTGAAGAATCTACCAAGATTCTCACCTATGGTACATCAAAGTAGTGAACAAGCACCCCACACATCTAAATATCACACTTAGGGTTAAGAATCATAAAAGTCACCAAGACCTCTAGTTCTTCATAACAGTCAGAACAGAAGAACATGTCTTATATGTGATCCATTCAATACGCCACAGCGCACTAGTATAAACTAATGGCCAAGACAAACCACTAACAAGTTTACACTACAACTTAAACCAATAGTTTTGTCCATAACTATCTCAGTTGTGAATACTATTTATATCTTACAAGGAACTGACAGTGTGATCTTCTGTGTGACTACAAACCCACCACATTATCTACAATGCAAGATAAGCAGACATACAAGTAAGCACAAAGAATGCAATAATGTGAAAAACCATTTATTTTAGATAAAAGGAAATCGAATATACATCACAAAAGCCCACTAAAAGTTTGCTTTACAGTATACACCAACAATTGGAACATGTAGTTAAAGGCTAGTTGAGAAGCTGAAATGTTAGGCAGCTCTTAGTACATTTAGATGCACAAGTTGAGGGGGAACACATGCTTAGAAGATTACAAGAATCAAGTCCCCTCAAGGCTCAGAATCAAATTGATCTCAAATCTGCTGAAGTACCTAAATAGACAACTGTGCTGATCAAGTCAGCTCAGTAGTAGACAACCTCTCTGAAGATCAATTGAATGGAATACATCATTAAGACCAAGTCTACTGATGTATATATCAAAGTTCAGAAGAGTTAACCAGCAGAGATGTCTCAGCACACTTGAACCAGAACAGTTCCAAGTAAAGGCCAACTGTGCTGATAAGGTCAAAGCTACAGATCTGAAACCATGAAAGATCAATGACCATCAAGAGATATGCTATGAAAGAGAATGATCCAAGTCATCTGAAAGAGCCAAGCAAACATTGCTAATAAGCAAAGTCTGCTGATATTGATAAGCATAATTGTCCAGCTGATAAGGAAAGTTGTCCTTATCATAGGACCAATGATCAGAAGTGATATCCATGTTTGATCAAGTGAATCTTCAAGTCAGACATTGGGAAGAGTGTTTCAAAGTCAAGACAAAGCGTTAACAACAGTTTACTTCCCAAATTAAGGACATGTCACTTTCAAAAAACTGTCTTCTAGTTGCAAAGTTCAAGGAAGACAAATATAGACATTTTGAGGTTGTCTCTCCAACGGACATATCCTCAAATTGTTCTATAAATACATGAAGTGTGGAAAGCATTTGAAGTGTCCAACAACCAACTAGCAAGCCAACTATCCTACATTGCTGAGGAAACTACAAAGCCTTAAGAATACTTCATTCTTAGTTTCCAGAAACACTTCATACCTAAGCTGATCTTCATTGTATATCATACAAAGTTTAGAGAGATATCCTATCCTATACACTGAGCTCATTGTAAAGGATATCTCAACCTAGTTGGAACCAACATCAACCCTTATACCTTTCTAAAGAGAGATAGAAGGTTGTTGTAGTAGAAGTGTAAGGAACTCACTGTTGAGAGAAGAACAGTAAGTTCTGAGTTGAGAAGAGAGTACTAGGACTCTGATATCCTAGAGGTGGTGAGGTTGATCAAGTGCGCATTGGCACTATAAAACAAGTAATTCCAAGAGATAAGGAATTATCCTGTTCAATCAGGGAAAGTGGATGTAGGAGCTTGAGTCTCTGAACTACTATAACTCTTGGGTTGATTTACTTTCAAGTATTTTCATACAAACAACACATACATTCCTCAAGCACACAAACTGATCTTAAAAGACATATACTCAATACTGTGCAAAACTGTTTTGGGACAAGTCCCCTAAAAACAGATTAAGTGTTAAGAGGATTTCAGAATTAAAAGGAGTTTAAACTAAAGGGTCAACCACTATTCCGCACATATAACTCATTTAGATAGTTATTCAACTAAGTACTCAATAGTACTTAGTAGACTGATTATCTTCTAAGAGTTATTCATATCAGAAGAGTTGTCCAGGACAACCTTGTTGAAGGCGCCTAATTTGATTAAGTTTGAAAAGATTTGCATACAAGTGTATTCCCCCCCCCCCCATACACTTGTTATATACTCCTTTCAGGACCAACATTATATTATTTATTAAGTGTGATTGTAATGTTTGTATAATGATTAATGTGCTTTATTGGAGATGGTAAGATAATAGGTGCTTATAGATATCTATAGGGTTACAAATGTTTTTAGTGTGAAATTTTGAAATCCTTAATTTAAATCTCAAATTAGAACATTGGTGAATTTTCAAAATTTCCATTCCAAAACGAACATCCCCTTTTGCTTAGGGCCCCAATCTTGCTTATGGCCCCAATCTACACGTAGATCTTTTTATTTGTTTTATTAATTAATGACATTGTCCATTTGTCCTAATATAAATAATTATATTTTATTTATTTATTATACAAAATACGATTACCTAAAAAAATTGTGCACCAAGACCTTCAAATCGTTTCACCGACCTGATTTAGATAGACTTTTTTTTATCACAAATGTAAAATGTTTTTACTTTCAATTTTTTATATATATATATATTTTAAATAGAATAACACTTGTGTGCACTAAATTTCATGATATATAATTTATGCAATTAAGTCACAATTTTAACTTGATTCTAACGTGGTGGGTAAAAATTTAATTGATAACATATACAAATCACTTAAAATTCAATTGTACGTATGCATGCAATAATTTACCTTTTAGATGAATTATACTTGTATGCACTCACTGTGTAGGGTGGAAATAAGTTGGGCCTTATATAAAAAGGCTTGGACCTAATTTACAAAAAAAAATTAGCCTAAGCCCGAACTATTATCTATGATAAGCTTTTTTATAGGTTTGATCTCACATTTTAAGTAAACAAGTTAGGTCTACGAGCCTTTTAGGAGGCCTATTAAAAAAAATCCAAAACAAAAATATGAAAACACATTTCAATATTTAAAACATATAAATTCACGATCAGAATAAATGCATTGGAATGATAAATTCAAATAAAAACATAAAAGTAATTTCTTAAGTGCTAAAACAAATTGAATATGCTTTAATTTACTATTAATGTTAGTATTATATTTCAAGAATTATTTATATAATATATAAATACACAATTTTAAATAGTCATAGGCTTATAAAGTCTTATATAAAGCGTAAATCATATTTCTCACATTAAAGCATGTAATAAATATTTATAATTATAAATCACAATTCACAATGTAGATCGAGGACCAGAGGTCTTAGGGCACCTCCAAATGGGGAGGCAAATCAGCAAACTATAGTTGAAATTTGGCCCAATGGTGCTGCAAAGTTGGTGGCAAATTTGCCACCATTCCTTTTTTGTGACAAAATTGTCATTAACTCAAATCTCTACTCAAATTTCTTTTTTCTGTCTACTTGACTTATTAATTTGTTGTTTGTTGTCAATTTGTCCTCTTATTTATATTTTTTTATAAAACAATTTAAAATTTTATGATTAATAATTATGGAATATTTAAAAATTGAAAGCATATAATTTAATTGTAAGACAATGTTTTAAATTATAAAATACAATAGAAAACAAAAATAATGCATAATATGATTATTGAGGACGAACGTGATCTCAGGGCTCCGATTGTAGAAGTGAGAGGAGTGTCGACTCCAAATGTAGAAATGACAAGTAATGAAACTTCAAGATTTCAAAATTTTCTTCGTCGACATAAAAAAATCAGAGATGCAGATGCTCATTTCGAACTTCGAAATGCATTGATTGAACATCTCTGTGAAGAATTTTCTAATTTTGAAAGTTAATGGCTATAAATATGTAATTTATAGTTGTAAGTATTACATTTTGTTGAAATTGTGATGTAATTTATATTTTATGCAATTGAATTTGGTGTTTTATTTTATTGACTTTGTCTTTTTTTTAAATATATTTTTATATTAAATATATCACTTTTTTTTGTTTAATTAATTTAATTTAAATATAAACATGAAATTATATATATGATGATAAACAAATATTTAATAAAATATAAATATAAAAATAACATTAAAATTTGAGTTTGATAATTGGAGATGATTTTACTGTTTGACTCAAATTTAATGACAAATTGATGATTTTGGTGACAATTTGAGTTCGAGGATTGGAGATGCCCCGGATGTGTGAGGTTAATAGGTTTTTTTTTTTTCCTTTTTCTTTGACGAGTTGGCAACATTAAGATCATAAAAAATTAAGAATGAAGAAATACTAGAGATTCCACTATTTCAAATATTTTAAGGAAGTCCACTAATTCAAATAGATTAGAAATTAATTAAATCAATACCCATAATGATGGATTAATTATATTTCCGGGTTATCAAACGTTGGCAGATACTTTTGCCAAAATGTTCAAATCAGTCAAGTGAATGTAGCCAAATATGAGGATTAATTCATTATTACGTGTAACTAAAAATTATTCATCATCCTCTCAAAAAAGAAAATTATTCATCATCACTAATATGCTTAAAATATATATATATACACTCCATCATGTAATATGCAATCAAATTTCAAATGGCCATAAATGATTTTCCACATTCCTTAATCTAAAACCCGCCTATAAAATGTAGAAAAATTCTTACATTCTCATCATCACTAAAACTTGTTATTCATCCATGGCTTCTTACTACAACTCCTTATCTTTGCTTCTTTCCTTAATAATAGTCTGTTTAATCTACTTGGTTCAATCCCTCAACAATGATGGTGTCACCATTGATCTCATCCATCGTGACTCGCCTCTCTCCCCTTCACGCGACCCCACCAAAACACGATTTCAACGTCTAAGAAACGCGTTTGATCGTTCATTTTCGCGTAAATCCTCTCTCTCGTTGTCTTCATCAAAGTCCCTAGATGAAACTACAAAAGCTCCTCTCTCTACCAACGGAGGTGAGTACTTAATGGAATAAAAAATCGAGACACCACCTATTCGACAACTCAGCATTGTTGACACGGGCAGCGACCTAACGTGGATACAGTGTGAACCATGCACCAGATGCTACAGGCAAAACTATCCTCTCTACGACCCCACCGCGACAAAAACCTATAGGCCCGTTTCGTGCCAGACGAATCAATGCTCGTCTGCAGGAAGTTCAAGTTGTAGTGATGGTGATGGTGATGTATGTCAGTATGAAGTTAATTACGGAGACATGTCTTTCAGCCAAGGTGAACTAGCTGCAGACACCCTTACACTTGGAGATAGTGCGACTTTCCCCAAGTCCGTGTTCGGTTGTGGAAAGAACAACGACATGACCTTTAGAGAAATGAGGTCGGGGATTTTTGGCCTTGGAAATGGGGTTGTGTACATAGTCAATCAACAGGCGAGCTCCGTTGGGGGAAGATTCTCTTACTTTTTGACATCTCTTAATTCCAAAGATCCAAGCAAGATAAGCTTTGGCAACAATGTTGTTGTGGCGGGGCCTAATGTTTTGTCAACTCCATTGGTGAGCAAAACTCCCAATACTTTTTACTACCTCACATTACAAGGTTTATCCGTTGGAACACAAAGGTTCGACCACAAGTCGTCCAGTACGAAGAAGGTGTCTGAAGAAGGTAACTTTTGTACGTGCTTTTATCCATTACGCTAGATATGGACTTTCTCAAAGCACTAACAAACATATAATATTGTGGGGGTATTACGTGTGATTAATGGATCAAAGTGATGAATCTCGAAAGAACTAGGTTGATGAACTTTGATGAACTGTAGCAAGACTTCTTGAGGAAACTTGCTTATGAATATTTAGATTGGAGAGAGAATGAGAATGTATCTCGATTTTTGTGTATTAAATTCAACTTATGTTACAATTCAGCCCTATAAGGCTTATATACTAGTTTGATGGGTTTTTTGGTGGGCTTGGCCCCTACAGCTGTCACGCTTGTTGGTGTATACTGTAAAACAAACATTTAGTGGGCTTTGTGACGTATATTCGATTTCCTTTTATCTGAAATAAATGATTTTTCACATTATTGCATTCTTTGTGATTACTTGTATGTCTGCTTATCTTGTATTGTAGACGATGTGGTGGGTTTGTAGTCACACAGAAGATCACATTGTCAGTTCCTTGTAACATATAAACAGTATTCACAACTGAGATAGTTATGGACAAAACTATTGGTTTAAGTTGTAGTATAAACTTGTTAGTGGTTTGTCTTGGCCATTAGTTTATACTAGTGCGCTGTGGCGTATTGAATGGATCACAGATAAGACATGTTCTTCTGTTCTGACTGTTATGAAGAACTAGAAGTCTTGGTGACTTTTATGATTCTTAACCCTAAGTGTGATATTTAGATGTGTGGGGTGCTTGTTCACTACTTTGATGTACCATAGGTGAGAATCTTGATAGATTCTTCACGCTCTGTATTTTGGGTAGTGGCATCGCTCGCATGATGTCTACTTATTGGCATTAGGGCACCGTGCCCTGTACATCCAGGCTGATGATGTCCCCTTGAGGAAACTCATAAAGGATTGTCGTATTAAACCCTGCAGGTGGATTTAATCCGTACGACAACAAGGTTGAGTGGTACTACTCAAGGAATTATAGTAATTAATTATTTAAAGAAGTCGGGAGCTTTAATAATTAATGGACGTGCGATATCTTAAACACGGGGAATTATAAAGTCTAATAGAAGCCCTGATTCGGTTCGGGATAGGACGGGAGTGCAACATTAATTCTCTAGTGGAATGAATTAATGTTCTCGGACCAAATTATATGTTCTGGGCTGAACATAAGAGTATTTGGGCCTGTAAGAAGCCCAAGCCCTATACCTTCTAATGGATCCCTAGTCTGGCCCATGAAACTTATGTAAATTATAAATAAGAGCCCTAATTCAGTTTTGAAACCCTAGCACACACGAAATAGAGAAAAACGGCTAGGGTTTCAAGGAGACAAAATTGAGGCACCTTCTCCACGTTTGATAGCACGCCGTCCACCCGGTGTTCGAGCGAAGTTGGCAGACAGACTAGAAGATCTGTAGATTGGAATCAACGCCTCGATCTTCAAGGGTAACAGATCTAAACTATGTTTTAGAAGCATGTTTAGGTTTTATTTATTTATTTATACGTTTGGCATCCGACAACGATCCTGGTGACGGACCGCCTTCGCCGGCGTGTTCCAGCTGCTGTTATTCGCCCTAGGATCCCATCAACTAGAGGTGATGGGATGGCCATATTAAATGTGCCTTGAAGGAAATAATAAACGCATTATTGTTGTATTTATGCTCATCCTCGTCATACATGTGAGGACTGAATAAATATTAAATACTATACTTAATAAAATAAGCTCGCTCATGGTAGCTTGGGCTCATGGTCGTCATTCTAGCGAGCTTGTAAAGGTTTGACTTGTTGACCATTGTTGACTAGTTGTCACCCAGATATCTTTGACTATTCAATCTTTGCTATGCTGACTAGGATTGGGACCCCGACCTTTCAAAACGTTAGACTCTTTGACCGTATATAACATTTGCCCCCTGGTTGTCTTCCTCAATGCTCGCTAGGGAGACGGGCAGAAATCCTCGTCCTCGTATTTGTACTTGTGTTTGTGTTTTAAATGAAAAGTCATCTTGCCAAACGGGCCTTTTACCTTCTCGAGGTGGAAAAGTGGATGATATATAGGCGCGCGGATCGAAACGGGTCTCTTTTTTTAAAAGAGAGCGTGGGGCGCGTGCGGAAGTCCAGGAGGCGCGCGTGGGGCACACCTGGCGCGTCGGCCTTCAATTTGGTCCCCAAAGTTTTGGGAAATTACGGGTTTTACCCCTTTTTTGCAAATTTGTACCCTGAGAAGAAAATGCCTATAAATAGGCTCCTCCCTCTCCAAACCACATTTTCGAAATCTTCAAAATCCCTTGTCTTCTTCTTCAAGCTTTCCTCTTCTTAGCAAGGTTTTGTGCGATTCTTCGACTACTTCGGCGATCGATTATTGTGCTTCCGACTCGTAAGGTAAAGAAAATTCTATCTTCGCTTTCTCTTTTTTTTTTCTTTTACTTCTTCAAAGGACAAAAATGGTGAGGGTCGAAGATTCCGGCGGGTTGGGGGCGTCGCCGCCGACGGATGAGGTGGCCTCCTCCGATGCTCCGGCACCGAGGTTAGGTCGAAACCTTGGGAAATAGGTTGTGGCTTCTTCGAGCTCGGATGGATCGGGAAGTCCATCCCGGACGATTTCGGTCGAGGCAGTTGGTGCACACTTTCCCGAAGATAGTATCATGGAGGATTTAGATCGTGCTGAGGAACTACTCTCCGAGGATAGTGGTAGTCATGTTGGTCGTGATGATGAGTGGAATGATGCCGAGCATGAGGCTGAATCGGCCGATTACCCTTCCGGCTCGGATATGGGTGATTTGGGTCCAGATGTGGAGATGGGCGCTGAAGTTGATCGCGAAACGACCCAGAGAAAAATTAGTGGTAGTCTGCGCGAGTGTACTGGGGAACTGATTCGCTATAAAGCGAGCATTAATGATTTCCTTACTGGGCGAGAAAGATTGGGCGGGGACGACCTTATCAAGAGGTCGCATTCTCAATATATTTTTGAGTACGAATTTCCTCCTCATGTTCGTCGTTATTGGACTGCTATCGAATCCGAATTTGAAGCTTGCGAGCATCCGAGCGGAGTGTCTATGGCTCAAATTGAGAACTCGAGGAAAAAATACCTTGTTCCCCAAGATGTACACTTCTTCGTTCCGAGGGAGGATGAGAGAGTCGACCAACCTCCGGAGGGTATGGTCGCCGTAAATAATGGGATGATGGAGGCTGGTCTGAGGTTTCCCCTCCATCCGAGCATCAGTTTTTACTTGAACTATTTAGGTGTGGCCCCGATGCAAATTACCCCCAACGGATGGAGTACCATTATCGGGCTCTTAACGGTGTTTGGTTGGAGAGCGTCAAGAATGGTTGTCAAGGGGTTTCCCTCACCCCTCGAGAGATAAATTCCCTCCTCCAAGCCCTTGAGGCCGACAAAAAGGTCGGGCATGGCTGGTATTATGTCAGGGGGGCGACCAGGGTGGAAACTTATCGAATGGGTCCCGAATAAGATTCGCGACTGGAAAACTAACTGGTGGTGGGTCGCAGGCAATTGGAAAAGTGCGACGAAACTTGACGGATCCGCCGAGAGGATTTCCATTCCCACCGATTTTAGAAATATCCGACGTAAGCCTTTAATATCTATGCTCGTTCTCGTCTATACTGATTTAACTTTTTTCTTCGTTGCAGGTGTTGCTGCTCGCCAAAGGGCTGATGACCATCAGCTTTCCGATCTATTCAAGTACCATTTTTGCTATGTTACTGATCGTCGTTATCGTGAACGGTCTTGTCGCTTTCTGAATAGAGAATTTCTAAGGGAACGAGTCGGACTTCATGTGCCTCCGCATCATTTCACAAGGTCCTTCCCCCCGGGTAATGTGCTTTCCTTTGGCCCTCATTTGACATTAATTTCTCAGGGTCTTAAAATTTCTTGTTCCTTTGCAGCAGTCACCCCTGTCATCATCAGGACTTCGCTTCCTTCGATCGTGAAACTAGACGGAGTGATGTCTTCCAAAGCCCTGAAGATGTTGGCAGTGAACCGTGAAAGGACGGCCGTCGAAGGTGGGGGCAGTCGAGGTGCGTCTCGTAAGAGGGAGCACGAGGTTCCGACGGCCCAACCTCCGCCAAAGAAAGCCCCGACGACTGTCTCAAGAAAAAAAATGGGGGTTCGTCGACTCAAGTTGCAGCTCGCCGATCACCGCCGCACAAGAGAACTCGACCTACCGTTTCTCCACCTAGGCGCGAGCAAGAGGTCGCAGAGATTGAACCGGAACTTAAAAAGTATCAGGAGGATGCCACCGTGCTTGGCTGGGATGCCGACAGGGTTGCTCGGTAAAAACTCTTGCCCGTCTGGATATTCTTATTGTGTTCTTTATTTAAACTGTTTCTCTTTTCATTTATTTCAGCTTTAAAACCCAAGAGAATCCTCCTATCTCGGAGGATCTTTGTTAATTTTATCGATCGAGGTCTCCACCATCTTTGACCTGCGACCGGATTCCCATGCCTGCTCGCCGTGCGATGAAAAACCTTCCTCGCTCTCTTACCCAAAACTTTGTGGATGATGTGGACAACCATGAAGCGACCGAAGTTGCTCGCCTAGCAGCCGTGAACTGCAGTCATACTGCTTATGCCCTCGAGCATCATACTCGGCAGATTAACCATCTTGAAAAAGGGGACGCGGAGAAGAGAGTTGTGATAGAGGACCTGATGCGAAACTCCAAAACTTGTGAGGAGGAGAAAACGAGCATAACTGCTAAGCGCTCGGCCGCCATTTAAGACTTAGGTTCGGCCAAAACGGAGATCAATGGTTTTCATGCTCGCATGCGCGCTCTAGAGGCTGAAAAAGCTAAAACTGCTCGGTCTCTAGAGGAGGCCCAAAGTGCTCTCGAGACACTAAAAAGCTGACGGAGACCTTTCATGAGCGGCTGAAAAGCACCGAGGACGAGCTGATCGATGTCCAAAATGAAAGGGACGAGAAAGCTTATCTAGCGGAGCAAGCCACTCTCTTCTCGATGGCCTATGGCTTCAACCAACTCGTCCAGAGCTTGCGTTTGACTTATCCTGACCTGGATTTGACCCCCTTGTTCCGACAATTGAAAATAATTTTTTGGAGGAAAATCCTAAAGAGGGCACCGTAATCCCCATCCTTGGGTTGGTTGACTTGGGACTTATGTTCCCTCGCCTTTTGGTGAGGAAAGTTATTTTCAACTATCCTCCTCCGGATGAGGTGGTTGATGGTCCCGGAGAGGTTGCCCCTCAGGTTGGCGAGGATGCAGGTGAGGTCACGGGCCCAAGAGTTGATGCCGTCGACACAACAATCGTCGAAGGTCGTTAGGCTTGAATTTATGTTACTTAGGTTCGGTCGGCCACTATGGCCCGTTTTGTATCCATTCGGCCTATGAGGCCTTTTTTTTTGTACTGTTCGACCTGTAAGGCCTTTTTTATATTAAAATGGAACTCTTTTGCTTACGATATATGTGCTCGTTCATTCAGCAGTGCTCGTCGTCGTGACGTTTCTTTGAAGATTATGTTCATAGATATTTGCAAGTTTTTTATCTTTCGATGTATGCTTGTCTCCGGATATCTACCTTTCGGTTTATGTCCGTATGTGTTTCTGAGTTTGAACTTTTGGTTTGTGCTCGTTTCCAGATCTCTACCTTTCGGTTTATATCCGTATGTTTTCAAGTTCAACCTTTAGGTTTGTGCTCGTTTCCAGATCTCTACCTTTCGGTTTATATTTGTATGTGTTCGAGTTTAAACCTTTCGGTTTGTGCTCGTTTCCAGATCTCTACCTTTCGGTTTATATTCGTATGTGTTCGAGTTTCCTCGATTGGAATTGGCTTCGCAGAGCCCTGAACTAAAAATCTAATGTTTATGCTAAAAAACTGATGGAAGTATAACTGGCATGTATTGAAACAATTCTAAATACAAACTATACATATGAGAATAAAAAAGTCTTCGAGTTCCTCCTGAAAAACTTACTGGTAGTATTTTTTTTAATTTGACTGCGTTCCACGTTCCAAGGGTACTGGCTCGGCTTGCAGTCAAGATCTTTTATCTCGTACGATCCGTTTAAGTGCGTGCGCGTTATGCGATACGGGCCCTCCCAAGTCGGGCCAAGTATGCCTATTGATTGCTCTGTCGCCCGGCGAAGTACGAGTTGGCCAATGACAAATTTCCGAGCTCGCACTTTGGTGTTGTAATATCGCTCTGGTCTTTGCTTGTATATCACATTTCTTTCGTCCGCTGTTAGTCTTCGTTCTTCTAGGAAATCCAAATTGGTGAGTTGTGCATCGTTATTCTGCTGCTCGTCATAGTTTGCTACCCGGAAAGTGGCAAGTTGTGCCTCTGCTGGTATGACAGCTTCTGTCCCAAACGCGAGTGCGAAAGGGGTTTCGCCCGTAGAGTTTCTCGTGGTCGTCCGATATGCCCACAACACCATGTGCAGCTCGTCCGCCCACTTGCCTTTTAAACCTTCCAACTTTGCTTTCAGAGTGTGCTTTATGATCTTGTTTATAGCCTCTGCCTGACCATTTGATTGTGGATGATATGATATTGAAAAAAGTTTCTTGATATTCCACTTTGAGCAGAAATCTAGCATGTCTTGACTGGTGAACTGACGTCCGTTGTTTGTTACGATTGCTCGTGGTAGGCCGAACCTGCAAATAATATTTTTCCAGATGAAGTTTGTCATTTGGGTCGTTGTGATGGTCTTCAGTGTCTTCGCTTCAGTCCAATTTGGTGAAATAATAAACTGCTACCACGACGAAAATTACTCCCCCAATGCTCGGAGGGAAAGGTCCTATAATGTCGATGCCCCACTTTGCGAACGGCCATGAGCTGTAAACTGACTCGAGCTCGTCGGGCGGTGAGTGTATGGCGGGCGCAAAGGCTTGGCATCTTTTGCATGTCTGTGTGTAATGAATTGCGTCCTTCTTCAAAGTAAGCCAAAAGTAACCTTGCCTTATGATTTTTAAAGCGAGCGTTTGCCCCCCTGTGTGATTTCCACACATTCCATCGTGGATTTCATGCATGACGACTTCTGCTTCCTTCTCTCCTAGGCATTTCAATAAGGACATTGAAAAACCACGTTTATATAACTGGTCGCCTATGACTGTGTATCTGGCCAACCTGAGTTGTAATCTGGTCGCCTTGATCTTATCTACCGGGAGTTCGTCGGTCTTGATGTATCTGATGATTGGTGTCATCCATTCCTCGTCGCTGGTCGCTTCAGCTTGCATTATTTAGTTTTTACTTACGGATGGGGAAGAGATTTTTGTGATTGTAGCTTCTGAAAATACTGCCTCCCCTTCTGAAGTGGCCAGTCGAGCTAGAGCGTCTGCTTGCGTATTTTGCTCCATAGGGATTTGCTCGATGTGTATTTGATCGAATTGCTCGAGTAATCCTTTCACCAACTCCTGGTACTTTAGCATCTGGTCGCTGCGAGCCTCGTACTCGCCATTTATTTGGCATACCACTAGTTGAGATTCTGGAAAAAAAAATTCAGTTTTCTGGCGCCCACGGACATTGTCATCTTGATTCTTGCGACCAACGCCTCGTACTCGGCCTCATTGTTGGTCACTCTATATTCGAACTCGATCGCCGAAGCAAAATTTTACCCGGAAGGGCTGGTGAGAACGACCCCTGCCCCTGCTTTGGGGATCGTCGATGAGCTGTCGACGAACAGTGTCCAAGGAAGTTCAATTTCCTTGTTAACCTTATCTGGGAAAGTAAGCTCCACGATGAATTCTGCCAAGACTTGCCCCTTGGTCACCGTTCTTGGCGAGTAGGTGAGCCCGAATTACCCAATCTCTACTGACCATTTTAGTAATCTTCCCGTGGTGTCTGGTCGATGTAATGCTTGGCGGAGAGGGAACGTTGTTAGAACTTTTACCTCGTGGTCGAACAGGTATTGCCTTAGCTTTCTCACGCTCATGACCAAAGTGTAGGCCAATTTTTCCATTGGAGTGTATCTTAACTCGGCGTCCCTCAGTGACTGACTGACATAGTAGATCGGTAAGTGTGTGCTCCCCTCTGCTCGGACGAGCATTGAGCTGATCGCGCACTCTGTGGCTGCCAAGTAGAGGTACAATTTTTCGCCCGGAACCGGTTTAGATAGGACATTTGGGTTGGATAGATATTCTTTTAATTTCTCGAAAGCTTTCTCGCATTCGTCGGTCCACTTGAACCTTCCCTTTTTCAAGGCATCGAAAAAGGGTTTGCAACGATCGCCCGTTCTTGCAACAAATCTTTTCAGCGATGCTAAGCATCCTGTCAATATATGTACCTCTTTTACATTCCTTGGGCTCTGCATATCAATGATTGCCTGAATCTTAGTAGGATTTGCCTTGATGCCCCTCTGGCTAACCATGTGCCCCAGAAATTTCCCGAAGCTGACCCCAAAACTGCATTTTTTGGGGTTTAATTTCATGTTATACTCTTTGAGGATATCGAAAGTCATGGTGAGGTGATGTAGGTGATCTTCCTTTCGTAAACTTTTGATGACAATGTCGTCGACATAAACTTCCACCATATCGCCAATGTGCTGATCGAACATCTTATTTACCAGTCTTTGGTACGTTGCCCCTGCGTTCTTTAAGCCGAAGGGCATTCGTTTCCAGCTGTACATGTCTGTCGCTGTCATGAAAGTCGTGTGCCTCTGGTCGTCGGGATGCATCGCGATCTAATGATATCCCGCAAAAGCATCCATAAAAGTTAGCATCTCGTGCCCCGCCGTACTATCCACTAGATAATCAATGTGTGACATTGGAAAATGGTCCTTAGGACAAGCATCGTTTAGATCTGTGAAGTCTATACACAAGCGCCACGATCCGTTCGTCTTTTGGACGAGCACGAGATTGGTTACCCACTGAGGATCAGTTCCTGTTTTTTGGATTAATTTATTGTCGATTAGCTTTGTAACTTCAACCGCCATAGCCGCATATTTATCAGGCCCAAACTTTCTTCTTTTTTGCTTGATTGGTCTCTTCGTGGGATCAATATTTAATCTGTGGCAGGCATGATTTATATTGATGCATGCCATGTCTTCGTGCGACCAGGCGAACGCTCCGATGTTTTCCTTCAAAAAGGTGATCATTTTTTTATCACAGAGGTTCTGGTAGGTTTGAGCCTATGAAGACTTCTAGATCCGGACGAGCTAAATCTAGGTGGATGATTTTAAGGTCCTCCACTGGAGTTTCCCGTTCTTTGGGTTCTTTCCAACGAGGGTCCTCGATCCCGATTTCTGGCTCGAAGCCTAGCCTAGGTTCCAAATCTGGCGGGTCCAGATCTGGTACCTGGTCATTGATCGCTTCAGGAGGTTGATAGTCCAAAATCGTTTGCGTGTGCCCATCCAAATCCATTGGAGTGTGGTCGTCCAAATCCGTTGGAGTGTGTTCGTCTACCACCATGTGGTGGTCGTCAACTTGCTGACTTGACTCCCCTATTTCGATTCTTCGGTATTTGTTGGGAACACCCTCTAAGTAGTTTGTGTGTGTATTTTCTTTATGACACTCGATGTGCTTTCCCTCAGCGGGGGAATTCTTAGAATAACGTTTAGCAAAACGGACGAGACACTCCCTCGCTCGTACCTGATCGCCCTTCAGGGTTATAACTCCCTTCGGGGTCGGAATTTTTACACATTAGTAAAGAGTAGAGGTGGCGCCTTGAATTCAGTAAAGAAAGGTCAGCCGAGAAAAGCATTGTAGGATGATGGCATGTCGACGACCATGAAGTCGATCTGCCGAGTTGTGTGCAGTTCTGGATTTTTTATCGACTCTAGCTCGACCGCCAATCTTATCTTTCCAATGGGGATGGAGGCGGCGTCTCCGAAACCCACGATGGTGTCGTTGCATGGGTCGAGGGCCTTTTATCACTGTAAGTCGATGTCAAATCCTCCCTCTCCGCCGAAAGCCGCTAGCCAAAACTCTTCTGAAGCGACTCCCTCTCTGACGGGGAGTCCAGAGAATAGGATTTCCCTTGCTTCCCAAATCGACCATGCTCATCTAGCTAACCTTGTTCATGCTTATGGTTTCCCGTCGGAGTACGCCTTTCGCGCTCCACGCTCAAATGAACGCCCCGATATCTCCCAGCCTCGAACTCTCGCTTTTTTCGAAGCACATCTTAGAGCAGGACTACGATTTCCGATCCACCCCTATTTGGCTGCCATATCAACCCGCATGCAGATCCCTCTTAACCAGTTTACCCCGAATGCTATCCGTACCATGATAGGTTTTTTTATCTTGGTGAAAGGGAATGGGGGTGATCCGTCCGCCGAACTATTTCTGAGCCAACATTCCTGTAAGGTGAATGATGGTTTTTTCTATGTTAGTGGACAAAGGTCCCGTGTTTGTAAATTCCTGAAAAAACTCCACGAAGAAGACTCGTCTTGGCGAGATCATTATTTTTTTGCTACGAGCCCCACTGATTGGCCGTTTCCTCATGGGGATTGGTTATTCCACAATCCAGGAGTAATTCCTCCTCCTCTGAAAGCTTATTCTGCTTCTAATCACACTATTATGAACAATCTCAATACTCACATCTGTCTGAACGACTATTTCGATATTATTGACATTTGCAAAAATCCTCGCATCCTCTCCCACTTCGGCTTTTGTCCTCAAGATTTTCCTTTAGATCCTCAAGATGGTAAAAAATCTTCTATTGCTGTATTTTTATTTCTTGCCTGTGGCTATTTTCATGTGTTCTGAGTATCTTCTTGGTTGTTTGCAGCGATGAGTTGGCTAACTCACATCTCCCGGGATGCTCCTGCTCTCAGTATAGTGAAAACCCCTGTGCTATCCACCCCAGACGTTCTTCCAAAAGCTCCTCCGTCTCCCGCTCTCGAGAGCTCAGCAAAGACTTCAGCTCCAGAAGGTTCTTCGAAAGTTCCTCCGCTCCCTAGCTCTTCCACTCAGGTCCCAGGTTCAGTTGCCAAAAGAACTCGTTCACCTGCCAACGCCTTTTTCGCTGACTGTGGGACCTCTAAGAAAAAGAAGGGAAAAGCGACCCGTACTCTTGCCGAGAGGGGAGCCTCTGTATATGAACCTCTCCACCGTCTCATCGATCGATGTCTTATTCCTTCCAACACTGCTTTATCCGATTCGTCCCTTCCTGAGGACCAACTGCTCCATAGCGCTCAACTTTTCTCAGAGGTACTTTCTATTATTTCTTATTTTCACGATCTTTACTTTCTTCATATCTCCAACATTATTTTCCTTTTCTCTGTAGCTCGGCCTTACTTATGCTAAGATACTCGATCAGGGTGTCGAGATGGTGGCTGAGCTTGAGCTTCTCCGGGCCGAAGCGTCCTCCTTCCAGTCGTCCCTCAAGGATATCACTATGGAGAAGGACAAAGCTCATAAGCGAGCTCAAGCTCTATCTGAGGAGGTGTCTCTCTTACAGACTCAAAGCAAGCAGGATGCGGCCAGGATCAAACGTCTGGTGCAGGAGGTGGGACGGATGGAGCGCGAGTTGCCGGATGTTGGAGTGCAAGCCTGCGTTAAGTCCCTGTTCACTTCCTCTTTGGGCCAAGAGTTCTTGGAAACCCTTCATACTCAGTGGCTGTCCAGCTTCCTGAAGAGCTCGAGCTTCCTCTGTGCTATGGGGGCGCATATTCCTCACTTCATCGATCACGGCTTCAGCAATGCCGTCGCCGAGCATTCAGCCCCGGGGTTCGATGGAACTTATTCTCGTGAGTTTCATTTGGATCGACTCGCTACTCCTCCAAAATTCTTGGGGGATCCTCAGGAGAGCCCCGATAGTCCTTGGTGGCTACCCGGAATGGGCCAAGCTATTGCCAAGTTGCAGGCTGCCAAGATAGGTATGGCTGAGCTAAAGCCTCTGGAGCATCTTGTTTATCCTTATGCCTCTGCTCCAAAAGTGGCAACAGAGGTGGATGGAGGGACTGGCGTTGCTGATACCATGGGAGGTACGGAGGGTCCAGAGGAAGGCGGAGGATCTAGCAACCATGTTGCTGAGGAGGAGGGCGCTCCTAGAGGAACTGAGGGAGTTGAGGTTGAGGGGGCTGTTGCTGAGGAAGCTACTGCTGAAAAAGCAGTTTAAATTTCACATTTTCATGGTCATGGTCACAACAAACAATTTACTCTTTTCTTGTTTTGCTACATTTTTTACTTTCTGCTCATAATACTTGCTCCTCGTATTTTGTAGGGGACCCCACACTCCTGGATATGTGGGGGCTTTTTGTAGTGATCGCGTTAGCTTGATATTGCTTGTTTGTTGTCTTTTTCCTTTTTTGCTTGCATGAGTAACTTACAAGACCGGCAAAGAATATATTGGAGGTGTGCTCTCTCCCCCCCTTTTTGTTGGTCTTGTAGGCTACGTTGGAATCATCTCTTAGTTATACAATCTTTTGACTTCAGGTGACTTGGCTGTGGAGGAACATCCTCCATCTCATCTTTTCTAGAACACCTCGGTCTCTAGGTCTCTGAGTGTTTCTCACTCTCATTCATAAAAGATTTTAATTCATAAAAAATCTTCTCATTTCAGTAACCCACTTGGGTCTCAAGTAAGATGAGGGCTCTCTGGAGCACCTCGGCCTCTAGGCCTCTGAGTGTTTCTCACTCTAATTCATAAAAGATTTTAATTCATAAAAAATCTTCTCATCTCAGTAACCCACTTGGGTCTCAAGTAAGATGAGGGCTCTCTGGAGCACCTCGGCCTCTAGGCCTCTGAGTGTTTCTCACTCTCATTCATAAAAGATTTTAATTCATAAAAAATCTTCTCATTTCAGTAACCCACTTGGGTCTCAAGTAAGATGAGGGCTCTCTGGAGCACCTCGGCCTCTAGGCCTCTGAGTGTTTCTCACTCTCATTCATAAAAGATTTTAATTCATAAAAAATCTTCTCATTTCAGTAACCCACTTGGGTCTCAAGTAAGATGAGGGCTCTCTGGAGCACCTCGGCCTCTAGGCCTCTGAGTGTTTCTCACTCTCATTCATAAAAGATTTTAATTCATAAAAAATCTTCTCATCTCAGTAACCCACTTGGGTCTCAAGTAAGATGAGGGCTCTCTGGAGCACCTCGGCCTCTAGGCCTCTGAGTGTTTCTCACTCTCATTCATAAAAGATTTTAATTCATAAAAAATCTTCTCATTTCAGTAACCCACTTGGGTCTCAAGTAAGATGAGGGCTCTCTGGAGCCCCTCGGCCTCTAGGCCTCTGAGTGTTTCTCACTCTCATTCATAAAAGATTTTAATTCATAAAAAATCTTCTCATTTCAGTAACCCACTTGGGTCTCAAGTAAGATGAGGGCTCTCTGGAGCACCTCGGCCTCTAGGCCTCTGAGCGTTTCTTACACTCGTCATTGTTATATTCATACATCGCATATTCAAATATGAGAAAGATAATCAAGACACAATAATTCTGAATAATTCTTTCTTCAAAAAGGGATAAGGCTTCATTGATTTATTGTCAATTTTCAACATAGGCCATAGATAACCTACGCCGGTCTCATTAAAAACCTCTTTACGGAAAAACCCCAAAGGGGAAACCCGTAGAGAGGGAAAAAGAGCTCCGGTGAAGCCGCAAAATACATCAAGCAAAATATGAATCCATGCAAAAAATCACGAAACAAAAGTCATAAATGGTCTCAAGACCTTACACTTTCTTCAAATAAAGAATCTCTTCAAATGGCACACGTTCCAGGGTCTAGCTATGTCGACCCCTTCCATGCTCTGCAGTCTATAAGCTCCTCCCTTCAGTACTTGTGTGATTCTATAAGGCCCCTCCCAGTTGGGCTCTAACTTTCCCGTATTCTTTAGGGCATCAGCTCTCCTTAGCACCAGGTCGCCCGCTCTGAAGGACCTCGGGATCACCTTCCGGTCATATGCAGCCTTGATTCTGCTCTTATATCTTTCAGCACGTACTCTAACCATCTCTCTTTCTTCTTCCATCAAATCTAGGGCCTCTCTCATCAATCTTTCATTCTGATTTTCTTCAAATTGGGCGATTCGATGTGACCGCAACACTGCCTCTGGAGGTATTACCGCCGCGGCTCCGTAGACCAGCTGAAATGGGGACTCTCCAGTTGCTGTCTTTGGACTAGTTCTATATGACCACAATACATTATCTAACTCGTTCGCCCATCCTCCTCCTATCTTCGTCAGTCTTGTTCGAATACCATCTACTATCGTTCGATTAGTGACCTCCACTTGTCCATTAGCTTGAGGATGAGCTACAGAGGTGAATCTCTGTATTATGTTCAGCCTTGCACACCATCCTCGTACATTTTCTCCGTTAAACTGGGTTCCGTTGTCAGAGACCAATATTCTGGGTACTCCGAATCTGCAGCAAATCTGTTTTCTTAAGAATTTAATCACATTTTCTTCATCTATCGTAGCCAGGGGAGCAGCTTCCACCCATTTGCTAAAATAGTCCACCGCTACTATCAGAAATTTTCTTCCTCCGGAGGCTGGAGGGAAGGGTCCTACCAAGTCGATTCCCCATTTAGCGAAGGGACAGGGAGAGTGCATCGCTCCCATCTCTTCCGCAGGGGTCCTTATCAATGGACCATTTTTCTGACACCTGACACATTTTCTCACAAATTCTCTAGCGTCTTTTGTCATGGAGGGCCAATATAGTCCAGCCCTTAAAGCTTTCTTCACCACTGCTTTGTATCCTTCATGACTGGCTGCATCCCCTTCGTGGATCTCTTTGAGTGCGTACATAGCTTCTCGAGTTGATACACACCTCAAATATGGGTGTGTGAATGATTTTTTGTACAAGTGCCCTCCAATAATACAGTATTTGATCCGAAGGGCTCTGGTCTCTCTGGTGGTAGGGGCGTCTGTTCCCTTGGTGAGTTCTATCCATATAGCTCTTCTCCAATCATCTTCCTCTTCAATAGAACCAATGGGGTTCTCCAGAGTCTCTCTTTCTGCAACTACTAGAGTTACTGTTCCTTGTCCATCAAACTCTGTGGAGCTAGCGAGCTTGGAGAGGCTATCCGCCTGTATGTTCTTCTCTCGAGGTATCTGGACTACCTCGCACTCTTGGAACTTGCCCATCACTTCTTTGGCTCGTTCCAGATAGGCAGCCATCCTGCTATCTTTGGCTACATATTCACCATTCACCTGCTGAACAACTAATTGGGAGTCTGAGTATAGAGTTACCTTTAGAGCTCCCAATTCTAATGCCATCTCCATTCCTCTGATCAAAGCTTCGTACTCTGCTCCATTATTTGAGGTCATGAATTGAAACCTTACTGCAAATTGTAAGTCCTCTCCTCGAGGGCCGGTTAGCACAATCCCTGCTCCACATCCGCTCAGGGTCACTGAGCCATCTACATACACCTTCCATCCCTCGACTTCCTCTGGTTTGGTCGACTCTTGGATGAAATCTGACAAAGCTTGGGCTTTTATAGCCTTCCGTGGCTCGAAATCCACGTCATATTCTTGGAGCTCGATCGCCCACTTCACCATCCTTCCAGAGAGGTCTGCTCGCCCTATAACCTGTTTCAACAAGTAATTAGTGCGGACCAGTATTTTGTAAGAAAGGAAATATGGGCGCAGCCTTCGCGCTGTAACTACCACGGCCAGAGCAGCCTTCTCAATTTCTGAGTATCGATTTTCGGCCCCTTGAATGACCTTACTGACATAATAAATAGGGTGCTGCAGAGATCCCTCTTCTTTGACTAAGGCGGTGCTTAGTGAGAATTCCCCTACGGAGAGATACAAAATGAGGGTATCTCCTGGAGAAGGCTTCGTCAGCTTCGGCAACTGAGACAAATGATGCTTCAGGTCTTCAAAGGCCTTTTGGCACGTTTCGCTCCATTCAAACTTGGTCCCTTTCTTAAGAATTCTAAAGAAGGGATGACTCTTTTCAGCAGACCTGGCTATGAATCTGCTCAATGCTGTAATCCTTCCATTGAGTGTCTGGAGCTCCTTTATATTTCTTGGTGGCTGCATGTCCAGTACAGCCTTCACCTTGGCTGGATTCACTTCTATACCTCTTTGAGTGACCATATATCCGAGAAACTTCCCTGATTTTACTCCAAAAGAGCATTTGGCTGGGTTCAACTTGATGCCGTTCTCTCGAATTACTTGGAAAATTTCCTCCAGATCTTCCACATGTTGATCTGCTTTCACACTCTTAGCCAGCATATCATCTACATATATCTCCATGTTCCTTCCAAGCTGCCTTCGAAAGACAGCATCGACCATCCTTTGATATGTTGCTCCGGCATTGATTAGTCCAAATGGCATCCGAACATATCTGAACGTTTCGCAGGCTGCTATGAAGCACACTTTGGAGACATCTACAGGGTTCGGTTGGATCTGGTGGTATCCTTGGTATGCATCCATCATGCTTAGCAGCTCGAAGCCTGAAGTTGCATCTACTAGCTGGTCTATCCTTGGTAGCGGATAGTGGTCTTTGGGGCATGCCTTGTTGAGATCCCTGAAATCGATGCACATTCTCCACTTTCCTCCCCCTTTAGGCACTAGCACGGCATTGGAGAGCCATTCTGGGAATTGGACTTCCACCACATGCCCTGCTTTCAATAGCTTCTCGACTTCTTCTTTCACAATGTTATTCTTCTCAATCCCAAAATTTCGTAGTTTCTGTTTCACGGGCCTTGCCTTTGGATCGACATTAAGGCAATGTATTGCTATCTCCGGAGGGACTCCTGTCATGTCAGCTGGAGAAAATGCAAATATATCGGAATTTCGACGTAATGTAAATATTACCTTCTCTGTGAGTTCAGGCCCCAGTTGGGTACCTATCTTAGTAACAAAGCCGAGTTTCCCTGGGAAGAGCTCCACACTCATCAGTTCCTCGTCTGTTTTAACATTCACCTGTTCAGGTGTTGTTCCCTCTACTTTCTTCCTCTTGACCTCAGGGTCATCTCCTCTTGTCCGCTCCAGGCCCTTAGTCAGGGCTCTGTCCGCCATCTTCACAGACTCTGCGTAGCACTTCCGTGCTTGGTACTGGTCTCCTGTTACTTCTCCCACCCCTGTGGCTATAGGGAATTTCATTTTCATATGAAATGTAGAGATGATTGCCTGAAAGAGGTTCAGGCTAGGTCGTCCCATCACAACATTGTACGATGAGGGGATGTCTACAATAAGGAACTCCACCAAGTGGACCTTGCGGGCTGGAGCGTCCCCCAATCCTACCTGTAGCATTACCGATCCCAAGGGTTGGATAGCACCTCCGGAGAAACCATACAGAGAGGTATCTACAGGGCGCAACTTCACACTCAGCTCCATTCTCTTGAAAAATTCGAAAAACATAATGTCAGCCGAACTTCCCGTATCTACGAAGATTCGAGCAACATCGAATCCAGCTATGTCGGTAGTGATCACCAGAGCATCGTTGTGATCTTCCTTAACCCCCTTCACATCTTCCGGCCCAAATCGGATATTGGGCGTCTCCGTCATACGCCCCACTTCTCTTAACTGGCTTCCTCGCTCTACTTTTAGAGCTCGGACATTCTGCTTTCTTTTCCGGAAAGAATCTCCATCTGCTGGCCCTCCCACAATCATGTGGATTACTCCTCTCTTTGGTGGTGGAGGGGGCATATCCTCAGCCGCCTCTCTGGTTTCTTTCTCTTCTGGTCTTCTCTCATGCTCTTTTCGCTTCTGCCCTCGGGGGCCCTGCCTATCCCTAAATATAAATTCTTTTAGATGGCCCGCCTGGATCATCCTCTCAATCTCGTCTTTCAGGTGGTAACACTGGTTTGTATCATGCCCATATTCATTGTGAAATCGGCAAAATCGATCAGACTTGGGTTTCTGAGGTCCTCGACTTCTGGAATATGGGAATTTCAAGTCTGGATGATCTCCTGCTACCTCCAGAACTTCGGCAGGTTCGATTCTCAAGGGTGTGTATTTCTCAAACCTCCCGCGAGGGCCTGACCGGGGACCTCCGGAGGGGTTGCTATCTCTTGCTGATCCAGAGGTCCGAGGGACCTCTGGACTGAGTCGTCTGGAGGGGCCTTCCTTTTCTCTTCTCCTCTCTCGATCTTGTGGCCTAACCTCCAATCTCTTTGCCTTCCGGACCTCCTCCAGAGTGAGGTACTTTTCTGCCCTATGCAACAATTCATCAAAGTTCTTAACCGGCTTCTTAGCTAAGGAGGAGAAGAAGTCTACGTCACGCAATCCGTTAGTAAGAGCATTGATTTTCACCTCCGGAGAGGCTGTAGGGTCCTCCAGAGCTGCTTGGTTAAACCTCCGGAGAAAAGCTCTTAAGCTCTCACCCTCTCCCTGTCTCAAATTAAAGAGGGTCAAAGTGGCCCTCGGCTGTCTCCGGGCACTAGCAAATTGATGAAGGAAGAGCTCACTGAATTCTTCCCAGGATCGGATTGTATTGGGTTCCAACTGAGTGAACCACTGTTGTGCGGCTTTTGCTAGGGTAGTTAGGAATACCCTGCACTTTATTCCCTCTCCATAGCGGTGTAGTAATGCAGCATTCTCGAACCTTACTAGGTGTTCGTACGGATCTGCCGTTCCATCATATTCAAAATTAAGGGGCTTGAAATTGAATGGTAGTTCATCCTGTAATATGTTAGGGGAGAACTGGCATCCAGAGGCGTGAGCGGACCTACTGGTTCGGTTGCTCATTTGCTTCCTCATATCTCTCATCTCTTTCTGTAGGGCCAGTAATTGTTCGCTGACCGGCCCTCCGTAGGTATCATCCGTACTTTCTTCTGTCTCAAGGGGTTCTGTCCCTCGGGGTGCTGGATCTGCATTCCTTCTTGTACTCCGAAGGGGAATGCTTCTTTCCGCTCGCGATGGCACCTTATCGTCTTCCTCCGCCCGCATCCCCATTTCCTTGGACAACACTTGGGAGGTTCCAGGTGCTTCATCCTGGGGTCTCGGGGTCGGCACCTCCAGATTCCCTGGTGCAGCCCTGGGGATCCGGTCTCTTTGATCTGCAAAGGCTTTCTCTACAGCTTGCTTGATGAGGGCGTTCAATTGATCGGGAGAGATCAGGAGTGGTCCTGAGTCTGGAATATCCTCTCGCTGAGGATCGGCGGTTTAGGACTCTGGGGCTTCAAGATTCTCTGTTATTCCCTCCCCGACTGGTAGGGGGTGATTTTCGTCACCCAAACCTGGAGTGGGTGCCAATGGCTGATTTGGTCCAGAAGGAGTATGAACTGGATCTTTCCCCCGGCCTCCCCTTGGTGGGGGATCGGCTGGCAAAGGGGAATTTTCCCCTGGAAGGTTCTTCTTTCCAGAAGTAGATGTTTTGTTTCCGCCACCCATTTGCTCAGACAGGTAGAAACTCGTGAGAAAATCTTTCAACTCTTTCCCACAAACGGCGCCAGTTGATGTGCCAAAACTTGCACGAAAGGATTACGTGTCCTTCAGATTGGATGTCCCACTCTTCGAACACGTACAATCGTTCTGAATACGCTGCCTTTCCTCCAAATCTTCGAGAACCTACAAAGAACACACCGGAGGGGGATCCGGTGTGGACACTCCGATGCCTAAGTCAGTATAGGGCTTATCAATAGCTTCCAAGGATCTCAAGATCCTTGAGGTATCAAAATAGTTCTCAAAGAATCTCAGAAAAAGGTTTCGTATTCAGTACATTGAGTTTTTAGTGTATGAGAGTCTAACCTGGAAATCTCTTCGAATTTACCTATTTATAGAGATTCTTCTTGGAGAGGAAGTCAAGCCTTTCTCTTATCTCGGAACTGCCCACAAGACTCGGCCCTGCTGAGTGGATGAAGTCCTCCTTTCTCTCCACTCTCTAAAGACTCGGCAATCCTCTCTCCCTAGTAGATTTCGTTCCCTAAAATAAAGGAGGACAAGGTCTTCCTTTTATCAAGTCTGGCCCGGAAATAGCGGAGGTCTTCCTATATTTACGGCCCATGACCTCATGTTACGACTGCTTAATTCTGATACTCCTCTCCAGATGGAGCTCCCTCTAGAGGGACCTCTAGAGAAGACTTTTTATCCAGAGAACACTAGATGATTCGATCCTTTCCCCTCTCAAGATATTGCCATTTTCGAAAATTTACATCAGATTGGTTACTTCATAGGGTATGATCTAGTGAACAAACAAATCAACTTTCTACAAACGGATTGCAGCAAGTCCCGCTGAAATGAGGGTTTTTTGACTCTTTCTTGATTTGAATAATGTTCCTTTAGTCGTCATTTCCTGATTTGAATAATTTTCCTTTAGATCTTGTAATATATATTTTTTTACTAATAAAAGCATTTCAATTCTGCAACCATAATTTTTAGTAGAAAACTAGCACAATGACGGCGTGTAATTAAAGAAAAAGTGTTTAAACTTAAAAGTAAATAAGAATAAAATTTTGAAAATTAAATTAGATCAAAATTATGAATTTTATATTATAGGAAATTTTGTTAATGTAATTGGTTTTAATCATTAATGTGATGATCTAACTTTTTTTCATTTTAAAATAAAACTCTATATGAAAAACACATCATATTATTATCATATATAACTCGTTAATCAATACTCTCCTTAGTTATAAAAAATGTACTATTCAACCAAATCAAGACCCATGTACATATTTTACAAATGACTTATCAACAAAACAAACTCTCTATTTATGTGATTTTTGCTTATATTTATATTTGAAAAAAATAATTAAGGAGAATAACATGGTATATTATGCATTTTCTGGCAAGTCCATGATTTCTATCAATATAGTTGATCTTTAATTTTTTTTTATTTGAATGGTCAATTTGATAATTAAATAAAAAGATTTAAAGTTAAAATTCATAATTAATTAAGTAAAAGATATCCAATTACAGTCTATCTGCAATTATACTTTTTGACAATAAATTTATTATCATGAGAGAATGCAAAAAAAAATTAAAACAATTGTTCAACGCATGAAAGAAGATTGTGAGAGGAATAGAAATAACTTGAAAACAAGGGAGAAATGGTTTTGCATATCTATAAGAAAAAGAAATTTGTTAAGTTCAAATTTTCCTTATGATAGAAGAGTGATGGTTGCAAATTTATAATTTACGTAAACTCCATCCACAAAAAATGTGATATTTTAATTATAAAATAGATAGGTGAAGTAACGAGTAAATGATATTGTTGATAGAAAACTTTGTCAATAAAAAAAAAAAAATATTTAAAAATTAAGTACTTAAATAGAATGAATATGTTTTTTGCGGACAAAAAAATAGGATTGAATACACTTTTATTGGACAGAGAAAATATATATAATTCGGGCCAAAAACTTATATACAATATTTTACAATAGCACTACCGTGAAATTTGACATATTCTTCTATTCTTATCTGTAACAGGTCTCCTTCTTCACTTGCCTTCTTCTCTTCTGTCTTCACTCTTCTCTACAAAATCTGCAGACTTCCATTAAAAAAAAAAAAAAAAAAACTTTTCTTCAGCGACGCCTCCTTCTCTTCTGCGCGAAAATCGCTATCAATTATACTTCTTAGATTTCTGATCTGCTAATCACGAAACAAGACGGAGAAATCATTTTTTTTTTTTTTTGGTTTTTTGAATGAATTAATGAGAAAAAATCAACAATAATAACACACACATATTTATTCTAATTAATTGTTGATAATTTTGTTTTTGTAATTGTAGAGATCGGTAAACTATTCAACATTGTTGTGTTTTTCGTGTTTTCAATTATTGTTCTTCGTCTTTTTAATGTGAGTATCTCATTCCCTCTCAATAATGACGTTTTATTTATACAGTAACCCATTTTTCTCTGTAAAGTAATACACTTGTGTTTATATAGTAACACAATTTTCAATCAATACATGTCTTACTTTAAAAATAAATATGTGTTACTCAAAAGTCAATTGTGTGTTACTTATCCTTACAGTAACACATATTTGTCCGTACAATAACATATAATTGTATTTAAAGTAACACAAATTAAGAACAAGTTTTTATGTTTGTCTCTTGGATGATTTTTTTTAAAGATATGTTTGATTTGGTATGACTTGCAAAAAATCTCGAGTTTTTTTTATCATTCCTTAAATTAATTGTATTAATATTTTCATGTGAAAAGTCAATTTATGTGTTATTTGCACTTACAGTAACACATATTTGTCCTTATAGTAACATATAATTACATTTATAGTAACACAGACCTGAACCCCGCTTTTCTGTTAGCGTTCTGCGCGACTTTTTTCGCGATTTTTTTGGAAAAATCCACTTGACCGGTCAGACCCACTACAGAACCGTGAATTTTTGGTCAATCCTTAAATATACTAATATTTCACGTGAAATATTTTATATAAGTATTTCCCGTAACTCGGATCCTTAAACCGATCTATATATAATATTGTGAAACGACATTATTTTTAATAAGTAAAACTCCATATATACTCGACATCTAATCAAACATATATTCTAGCTAGACATGTTCAACCGGCCGAAACCGCCGGTTACGGTTAAAAATCGGCGGTTTCGGTTTTGCATTTTTGGTAACCGAAACCGAACCGGCAAACCGTCGGTTCGGTTAAAAACCGGCGGTTAGACGGTTTTTTTTTCTTTCTCTTCTCGTTTTTTCTCGTTTTTTGTTCGTTTCAACTCTTTTTTTAGAAACTATGTTACTAGAATTTAATAAAAATTATATAACTTAAATTTATACATAAAAAATAGAAGAATTGTGTATTAAAAAAATAAAAATAAAAAAACCGAAAAATCAGCGGTTTCGGTTTGCCAAAACTTGCAACCGAAACCGAACCGCCATTTTCCGGTTACGGTTCAGTACCGGCGGTTTTGCCGGTTCGACGGTTTGCCGATTAAAAACCGCCCACGTCTAATTCTAACTTCATAAAAAATTACCGCATCATCAAACTTCATAAAAAATCGGCACATCAGTAAAAACAAAAAACAAAATAAAAAAATCCCTATTAGTATAGGGGGGATTAAAAGTAAAGTTAGGGGAGGAAGTTTAGAAGTTGGAGAAAGTGGGGGACTAAAGTTATAAATAAAGAAGTGCGGATAAAGAGGGACGCTTTTAGGTTTGAGGAATTGCCTCCTCACGAAAAAACCCTAACGCTATCTATCTTCTTTACCAAAACGTGCAGACACAGCGAAGTCGTGAAAACGTTTCATGGAGATCAAAATTCTGCTTCACTGATTTGAATTTCGCACTCTTCTTCCCTCCATTTTCTCCTCCATTTATTCCTCCCAATAAAATCCTCACTTTTCTCTAAATCCATACCCATGAATCGATGAAGGCACCATTCGCGGACTAACAGACGCTTTCTGAGTCTCTCTCTTCTCGGAATTTGAGGTATAATTTTTTATTTTCTTTTGGACTTCCCAAGTATGGTGTTTGATTTGGTTGGGGAAGCTTACGTTTAGTACCAGCTACATGTCTTTGTATGGCTGTTTCTCAATTAATGCTGACATTTTCTTTAGATCATTGATGTAATTTTGGAAGAACTTCTGAAAATTTGAATGTTTCATAGGACATCTCTGACGACTTGCCATAGTTTTATATCTTTGTTTAGTGTTTAATTGCACAATTGAAGTTGTATTTCTCAAATTGAAAGTTCTTTTAGGCTCAGGTGTACTCGTAGCCCATTGAGCCCTGTTCGTTGAATGAGTTAGTGCACATGAGGGAAATTTCTGATTGTATATACTTGTTGAGGTCTAATTCTGTGAAATTCACATCCTGATGTGAGTCCCTTTAAATAGTATCTGCTCAGATTCAGTGGATGAACGTAAATGCCAAGTATTTTGCAGACTAGAGGTGCATGCATTATGCTAGCTTCCTGATTAGAGAACAATGTGAATTCAGTTTTAGTAGACATGTTATTACTAATTTATTCAGCTATACACCTCTGACTTTACCTTGCAATGGAAAATGTTTTTCATCCTGCTATTCTCATTATTTCTGATCTTGCAACTCAAAATTTCCAGATTGTTACACTATCAGTTGCTTGAAATAGCATCTTAGTTATCTTCAAAGTTTACATCCTCAAATTCCCTCTTCTCCTTCCCCAATTCTTTCTTACTTAGTGCAAGGCGTGTAATGGGCTGCATTACTCAACTTATCTTGAGGATGTGTAAAGAATGACATGCAATTTGGGAATGTAATGGCAAAGAAGTAATTGTCTTATTGATGACCTGAGAATGCAGAATAAGAACTCTAATTACCTTCATGAATATATAGTGCCTAAAGATTGACTAATGGGAGCCTTATTTAAGATGCCAATTTTATCTGTCAATTGTTATTTAATGTTCCACCGAACATAGTGGGATATAGGCTTAGTTTGGTTTTTTCATTTGAATCTGCTTATTTTACATTTGGCGTTTTTTTATCGATAATCTAAATATATTGTAGGGACTTCAGCAAACATGGAACCTGGACTAGGTCACACATTACATCCTGGGCCCATTGATGACTCTGTACTTACATTACAAGACCATCACAGATCGACAGACATATGGAATGGTCAGAACTTTGAACCTCTAACTTGTAGGAGATGTGATGGCCACTTTTGGCGCTTGGGTAACTTGGACCCTCGAGTGCAACAAATGATGTTGAAAGCAGGTTTTTATGGGGTGTATAAGGCTGGTCGAATGAGGCTGGATCATGCTCTAATCACAGCATTGGTTGAGAGATGGCGCCCAGAAACACACACCTTTCATTTGCCCGTTGGGGAGACCACTGTTACACTTCAGGACATTTCTGTATTGTGGGGACTACCTGTAGATGGTGAACCTATTACAGGTGTGGATACCAATCGAACATTGGATGAATGGCAGGAGATTTGCAATGAACTATTGGGGTTCAGACCACCACCAGAAGACTTTGATCGGGGCCGCCTCAAGATTCGATGCTTACAGGAGAGATTTAAGACGTTGCCAGATGGTGCATCGGAGACTACAGTGCAATTCTATGCCAGAGCATACATTTTGCAGTTGCTCGGGGGACAGCTGTTGTCTGATATGTCTAATAATAAGGTAAAGTTGATGTACTTGCCCCTGCTTAGGGATTTTGAAGTGGCTGGCAAGCTTAGCTGGGGTGGTGCTGTTCTTGCTTGTTTATATCGTGCTTTGTGTCGGGCAACCAAACCTGAGACGTCAGATATATGTGGGCCACTCGTACTTTTGCAGGTATTTCAAGAAAGGCTGGGAATTGCATTGTTTACAACTTTGGTGTTTTAATATGTAATACGTAATCCTTAACATTTGAGACATATATGGTCTTTGTGAATATTATTCAGATATGGGCGTGGGAGAGACTGCCCTTCCTCCGTCCCGGCAGACTGCAACCAAGAGAGCAGCCACCTCCTGATGTAGTTATTGGAGATCACATTTTGCCTGCTGCTCCCTATGGTTCCAGGTATTCTTGCTGATATCAAAACCGAGAAAATGACAAATTTGGTCTCATATCTATTGGGTGTTGGCGATGTTTTTCCCATACAATTCATTTTTCTCAATTAAGTTCCATAACTTTTATAATGCTGTGATTTTTTTAGCCCTATATTTACAATTTTTTGTTTTAGGATGATAATTATATTGTGATTTTTTTTTATTGAAATTAATATATTTGGGTCCTATTATGACACATTAGCAATGTTAGTCAGGTTGCTACATGGAATTTCGGTAGCTCCCGTGTGCAGCACTTGCAAAATCTTGTAACATTGTCAATATAGGACTAAAATTTCATCTTTTTTTTTTGTTTAACTATAATTGCACCATTTTAAAAGTTATGAGACTTGATTGAGAAAATTGATCCGTATGGGACTACAATCTCCAACCAGCCATATATATGGGACCAATTTTGCAATTTACTCATCAAAAACTCACTTGAAGTGCTCTTATCCATCAACACATCAGCTTTGTGATAATGTATTGACTATTACCAGATGGAATGTGGGATTCAAGCTAGAAACTGTGGGAACGCATGTTCTAGTGTTGTACAGGGACCAGCTGGACAATATGAAGGACAATCAGGTTCATAGTCATTAGTACATATTTTTCTGTCACAAGGAATATATATCACTATAATTTGATGTAGTTTTGTTGATATCTACTTCATGTTTTAGTTTATGTGGGAGCCATATCCTAGTGGTGTGTTGGCCAGCCTCCCAGCATACTGCCTATCTGGAGAACGAATTTGGCAAACAGCGTCTCCTCTCATCTGCTTTGATGTTGTGGAGTTCCACCACCCCGACCGGGCTCTTCGTCAATTCGGTCAACAACAACCCATCCCTGCAATTTGTGACACTATCCCCGATATCCATTTGACTGATCGTCGGGGAAGACAGAATTATGATTGGGCCAATCATCACAGGCAATTTGTTGATATGTGGGCTGACCGATGTGCCCGAGTTATAACTGCACCCCCTGTTTATGGTCCAATGGACCAGAGTGATCCATACATGATATGGTACAGAAGAATCACTCGTCTGTTGATTGGTAATCCAGCCACTCGTCCAAATACTAGCTACCAGGGAGTTGGAGGTGCAATGGAGGCAATGGTAAAAAAATTACAACTTTGCCTCTTCCAACTAGCTAATTTCTTGCTCATTTTTTTTTAACTCTGTGTATGTGTCCAGGCCCAGAGCTTACAAAAAATCTACTATCGAGCTGCTGATGCTATCAACGAAGGCTATGAGATCTCTGGGGAAGATGTCCTTAGAGAGATACAGGAAATATGTTCATATTCCCTGAGGGCAGCTCATGAAGATCATCGTCTCACCGTTCGTCCTGATATGGGGGCCCCATCTCCCTCCACATCTCCATTTATTCCTCCTAAGGTACAGAGAGGTCGACCGAGAAAGAGGGGTGGCCTTACTTATGGACGAGGAACTGATTCCCGAAGAAGAGGTTCATATGTGGCAGGAGTGCTTCCATCCTCCTCTGAAGTGTCCTACTCTGTTAAGCCATCAAATATTTTTCTAGCAAATGTTGGTGAACTGCCAGATACCCCTTCAACTTGGGATTCTGCGATGAGTGCACCTGAGTACCCAGAGGATACTTCAGATCCAAACATAATGCAATTTGATCCTGAAGCTACAGGTGCTTAGCTTAATCTTATTAATTTTATTACATGCTAACTTGAATTGTATTTTTCTCATGTAAGTTATCCCTATTTTGGTTCTAGTCCTTTCGACTTTCACAAATTGAAAATAATCCAGCAACTTCCAGTTTTTGACATTTTGGTCCAGTAACCAATTGCAGTAGGTGAAAACATCTGGTTGACATTGATGTGGAAGGGTCTGATTTGTCCACATGGCAAAGTCCGATTGGTCAACCTGATGTTTCGCCTTTTACAGCCGATCACCAGACCAAAATGTCGAAAAATCGAAAATTATAGGGCCATTTTCAATTAGTAAAAGTTGATACGACTAACATCAAAATAAAGGTAACTTACGGGACTAAAAAAACATTCTTCCCCAACATACATAAGAGTACCCCGCAAGTGGGAGGTAGGATTGGTCCCCCGGGATTAGTCGCCCAAGACTTCAAAAAAAAAATCATATACGTAAGAGTGATTTATGTTGGATTTTGCAGAAAATACTAATCCAATAGGACAGGCCCTTGAGAAGATTCGAGATATATGTGCATTTGCTTTAGGAATGAATAATCATAACCAGGCAATGCTATCAACACATGATTCCATACCAGATGGTCCTAAGATGAAGCATTGTAAGCCAAGAAGGAGAGGTGGAATGAGTGGAGCAAATTCAGGTGTCAATTCATACTATCCAAGTACTCCCGGTACATTTTCATCAACACCACCTACTTCATTGGTACCTAATGGTGATAATGTCGAAGAAACTTTAGTTACACCAGTCTCAAGAGACTCTCTAATGCCAGAACTACAGGACAACTTGCAGTTGGAGATGATAGAATTAGACACCATAACTGGAAGTAGAGAAGCTTCACCATCTCCTGCAAACCCATCTATGCTTGATCTACCAAGTGATCCACAGGGCGATCAAGATTCCGTTCTCCTGATGACAGCTGTGAAAACTAGTTATTCCCCCGAGGAAACTGCACAAAACCTGACTGAATCTACAACAGAGGTTGTTGAACCTATGACTGTTCAAGAGGAGAATAGAGAAGCTGCACATGCCTCAACACCAGTACCTGAACCATTATGTGCACAACAGTTTAACGGGACTTCTCTCTCTCATCAGGGTGATCCCAGTGCCTCTGAGGAAAATGCCCAAAACCTGATCGAGTCTACAACAGAGGTTGTTGAACCTATGACTGTTGAAGAGGAGAATAGAGAAGCTACACATGCCTCAACACCAGTACCTGAACCACTATGTGCACAACAGTTTAACGGGACTCTCTCTCCTCAGGGTGATCCCCGTGCCTCTGAGGTCTCTAAGAATTTCCCCGATGAATCAACTGTCCCTGCAGATCCTAATGATGAGGTGGGAATGGATGTTGATGGGCCTAAACATCCTGAATCAGAGCCCCAAGATGCTGGGATTGTGACAGCATCAGACACTCCCAGGCCTGGGAATGAAGATGTAAAACCCTCCTCTCAGCAGATTGACAAGAATATCCCCGAGACTTCACCAGTGCATCAAGAACCATGTGGGGTAGATGGTGATGATGTAGAAGGTGGCAGAGGGAAGAGAAAAGGGCAGGAAACGGAAAATGCAGAACTGGATTATTCTGCTCTTAGTGTGGGTTCACCTGATCCAGATAATGTTCAAGATTCTGGAAAATCCCCGTTTAAGTCTTCTTCACCGGAACTGGAGGGAGTGTCCCAAGTTACTGAGACTGATTCTGCTGTGGCTAAAGACAACGTCCAGAGGATGTACAAGAGACAAAGGCGTTCTGTGCAGAGACAGAGGTGAATGTTGTTCCCTGTGATAGATTTAATGCTTAGATAACTGTGTTGAAATAATACAGTTTATTTCTTCAATATTAGTACTAAGTTTTTTTTTAAGTTTTTTTTTTTTTTTTTTTCCCCTGTTCATGTGGGGTGTATGTTGCTGAACCACAAACACAGGACAGGACGATTTAAAGTATAATCGTCATATTTCATTGTTTCAATTTGTATTTAACCATCAATTTGCATTTCGTTTGTGCATTAATGAAGAGTTGAAATAAGAGAAGATAATTTAGAACACAAGAACCCAACTCCTACTTTTCTGTATTGTTGAATGCTATACCTTGACCCACAGCCTTCTTCTCAGTATGACAATTTGTAATAAAGCTATTTATTTGGGATTTTCAATAAATTTGTAATTCATTTCACGTGAGACAGTATTATTGGTAGTAGGTAGTGTTGTTAAAAGAACTGAGCTGCTCTGCTCGGCTCGATAAGGCTCGTTAGATACTTGATTTACTAACAAGTCTATTCGAGCTCGACTCATTAGGCTCAATAGCTAAATTTTTTTCTTTTAATTTCATTAGGCTCGTTAAATTCATTAACGAGTCAAACTCGATTTTTTGCTTGTCAATGTTATCGAGTTGAACGAGCTCGAACTTCAAGTACTGGATTTGGCTCGAATAACAACTCTAGGAGTAGGGAAGTATCTCATTCCCAGTCATAAGACTAAGTAGTCCGTAGTAGCTGGGGTGACAAATTAGGATACAACATGATATGAAAACGAAATGAAATGAAAATTGTGTTACCACAAAATTTTATCACGAATTGCTACTCCCGATAGCATCTTGTTAGCTATGAATGGCTCATTAATAGACTTGGAAAATGAACACAATGATCGAGATACTCGACGAATTGCGGGAATATGTAACGAATGTTAATATGTGTCGCAAGGCAAGGGCAGGAACAGGGAGGACATGAGTACTAAAACCGCAATAATAGCACCAACATTCAACGTGTGCAGTCAAATTAACATCCTTTAAATAGCTGAACCCAAAATATAAGACCTTACATGTCAAAACGGGTGGGAGGGGGGCAAAACCTTAAAAAATCAAATGTGATATAAAACTAGTTTCATAAAATCTCGGTCATAACTCAAGCAGCACTTGGGCAAATGCGTAGATAACTTCTAAAGCTCAATTAAAAAGTTGCGAGTTCGTCCAATCCCTACAAAAATATTGCAAACACAGTCATCAGTTTCAGAACAATGAACAAAATAGCTAATTTAGATACTGATGTAAATGAAGACAAGCCTGACTTGCTGATATCATCAAGGTGGTCATCAAAATCTATGATGCCCTTCCATTTCTCAGATGAGATGTAGTCCAGCAGCACTACATTTGCCGAAGGCTCCTTGATAGCGAGCTGATTACCTCCCTCTGCTCCAACTAGCTTCCAACTACTAGACGCATCTTTGGTAAAAATCTGAGCAATAAAGAGGGATAAAACTTCATATAAATCTCTGAGAAACTCAGAGTAAATCCTCGGTCTTACAAAATTGAGATTAGGCACAGAACAATGATGCAACGCAAAAACATGAGCAAGGCAGTTTCATGTTCATAATATAAGTCATAAGTGTGTGTTTTGCACAGTGTAATTTACACATCACAGAATTGCTTTTTTTATCATTTCTAAATCATCTAATACCTATAAAGATAGTACTTTCAAAGAGTTCAGCTTTGTGAATTGACAACTCTTCCACAAGTCCAATATTTTGTTACTAACTTTTTTCTCCATCTCAAAAGCTTTTCAGACAAAGAATCAACTAAACAAAGCTTAAATCTTTTTGTTAGCTGTGACTTTCAGAAGTTTCTTCATATTCTCAAAGCCCTTGCCAGCCAGGGTATCTCCAAACAATCATAGGGAATAGCTTAAATCATGTAAATGGAATAAGTATGTGAGCACCCATAAGATATAATCCAGATAGCTCGGTTAAGAATCAATGCAGAAAATTACCTGCAGCACGGGGCTTCGATCCTTCCCCTTATGTAAGGACTCTAGCTTCTTATTGTCCATCTACACAATTCACAAATTTTAAACATCAAGAATTCATCAACTAACCAAATTTTAAACCGCAAATATTTGGGAGCAAACGAAACCTACCAAAAGCAAGGCAGCCTGAGGAAAATACCGAGTTATATGATCCCCAATATTCTTAGCCACACTCCCAAGCTCGAAATCATCGTACCTCTCATTAGCATGAAAATAACCCACGATGCTCAAGCCTTTATCTCCATAATACTCCTCTATCTATTAATTTACAACCGAAAAGTTCAAATTCCAAATCGAAAAGGATAATTAAGTTAAAACACAAGCAGCAGATAATTGTTGAGTATTGACAAACCATAATGAGAGCAATTTCGAGGGGAGGAAGGAGGCCGATCTGGGAATGGAAGAGTGGTACGGAATCGACTATCTCCACCGTGCTGCCGGCGGAGCGGCCGAGGAGGACGGCGTTGACGGCGGAGGTTCGGTGCTTTAGGGCGTGCAGGACCAGCTTTATATAGGCGTTCTGGTGGATCTCGTATCTCGATTCACCACCCATGACTCCCTGAGCTCGAATTTGAAGAAATTGTAGATGCTTAATCGCAAAAAAGAGTAGGGCTTTATGGAATAATAATGTTTCCCTCTTTCTTTTGTGTTCATATAGTATCACTGGCCTCCTCTATATTTTAGTATTTGAAAATTGATCTTAATACCAAGCTTGAATTTTCTTTAATACCCTAAAATAAAAAAATACATCCACTTAGATTCGACTCGATCTCTTAGACAAACCTAGTCCGCCTAAATGGCTAGACGATGATTAATCTCATTTTCACCTACAAGCTGATACTAATCAAATCGACCGATAATCACTTAACTCGATTTTTGCATCATTGTTCCTACCCCATATTCTTTAAAAATAAAAAAGTGAAAAGAAAAATGATAAACTACTCATTATACTTCTTGAAAATACGTGTGACGAATTAGTGAACTTCTCTTTGTACCCAAATACTTTTTCATTCGGGGGAGGGGGGAGACTCGCCTCATTACTTCTCACTGGGCGAGTGGTGCACCTAACCCACCTACCCACTCATCAATCACGGTGTTCAACTGACTTGCACTGATAGATCCCTATTACCTCCATTTCATTTAAGAGGTTTCTCCAGCCAGAGCAAAAGGTCGTTGTCGGTAAAGAAAAACGTCTGTTTCGACCCTCTGAGGCTGAACTTGCACGGATCGTGGTTCTTACTCGAGTGGATTAGGTTTGTTGAGTAAGCGATTGCTGGAGGAGTCGCTGGGGAAGAGCGCGAGGGCAATATTTTCGACCACTACACATTTCAACCTAAATAGTAAATTGCATAAAACAAACGTATATTCACACATTATTCCATATGCATAGAAAGTCAGCATAATAATTACCATGTGTATTATATAGGAATAGCAACAGAACGAGACTGATTTATGCCTCCTCCGACCCTAATTCCAACGAAGTTTGTCGTGAAAAGTAACAAATATGGTCGGATAACCCCGCCCATATATTCAATTTTAGCCCTGTAGTCATTTGACCACTAAGAGCCAAGGGATACTGGGTAGTGGGTACCCTGAAATTTTGAAAAAAAAAAAGTACTCAGTTTAAATCAGTAATAGGAAAACGAAAGTATAATCATGTGGTTGAGAAACTTGTTCTTTACAGTTAAGTTAATGGGATTAAACCGGAAATCCAACAATTTATGTTTAAAGATTTTATTTTGAATACATTCAATCTTTTATTAAATTGTTACAATTAATTAACTATCTCAATACATTACTATTAAGTATGAATAGTAATTTTAAATCATTAAAAATATGCTACTACTATTTTAATTTTCTCTTATTTATCATTTTTTTATCTAAAATATTTTAATCCATTTATTTATTTATTTTGTTTTTGTTAAAATAATATTTTATTTATATATGTAAGCAATTACTATATGTTTTTGAATTATTCTTTATAAAATGAAGATATCTTGTATTGTTTAATATAAACCTTTTATTTGCCTAATTGAGAGTGATTAGTCTGCCCTTTAGTGATGTAAGTACATAAATATAAATATAAATGTCGTTTTTCATTTATTAGCTAGTGAAAGCGAGTAAAAAAATACTAGGTCAAAATATTTTATATTCGCTATGTTTGACTTTTCTAAACTTTGCTAACGTGGCAAGGACTTGTTACCGTGTGACTAATTGATAATGACTATATTGTCCTTTAGTAAAGTAGACGTATAAATACGGTTCTTCATTAGTGAAAGCGGATAAGAAAACAAAGTATTTCATTCTTTCTCGAACACGTCTACTATTATTTTTGTTTACATTTTGATTTTAACATTGTAATCTCTCTAGCCTGACGAAATATCTCCTCTTCAATTCTTTTGAACACCATTTCATTTTTTGTTAGGTTGTGCATAACTACATCCATTTATTCCCTCCGACTATGTTGAGGATCCTTTAGGTATGTTGATAGTTGGATCGATCAACAAATATATATAGTTCTACTTGGTCTTCCATACAAATTACATGTGATCAGAAGAATTTCACGTCCGGTCACGATGATATGGATAAGCGAAATTCAAAAAGATCATCATAATTCATTTTTTTCCATGATTACACGTTGTATTATTTTCTTTGTATGTTTTATCAAATTAATGTGTAATAATTTTTAAAAAATTAGTTACCTTTGTTTAATTTTTATTAATGAAGATACAAATGGAAGAAATAAATTATAATAATAGTATGCCATGTGGTTTTTGACAGAAAATTTCAATAAAAGCAAAATCTATCCCACAGTTTCCCCTTTAATTTTTTTAGAATTTCTTCATAATTAGAATTAAAGTAATCAATCCTCTTTGAGCATAAGAGGAAAAAGAGTCATAATTTTGATTTTCCGAAATAAATCCCCAAATAATTACCCTGTGTGTATATATATATATGATGGCTGATAATTAACCTCCAATGGATGGGGGCGGTGTATTTTCTTATCGCCCCAACATGAAAAATGACAGAGAGAAATTAAAGTGCTCGTAAAATCCAAAAAACACAGGTGCAAACCACCTTATTTTATGTATAATTATCCTACCCCATATTCTTTCATCATCCATACATCTATGCAATTGTTATAAGTAGCACAACACGAAGCGCACAACCTGGTAGTTAAAATATGAAGTTTAACTACATGGATCATGAAAATTAGGGAATGGTAACTTAATAAACACATCTGATGCAAGATTTTGAGCAACAATAAACCAATGAAGTAACCTGTAGTCACTGGTTTATTATTTCTCAAGATCTTGCTTCGAATGTGTTTGTTGAGTTACCACTCGATGAGTTGTTATTGACATATTGTAGTCCATTAAGGTTCATATTTTAGGAGGTGGCTGTGTTGCTTTGTGATGTACAACAGTACAAGGCATATATAAAACAATTGCATAAATGTGTGGGTGATCAAAGAATAAGGGGTGTATGGGATAATCAAAGAAATCCTTGCAAGTCATGGCCAAATGGCCCCACCAATTTTTATTTTATACAGTATATATTATGATAAGTTAATTTTTTTTTTCTTTCTTAAATAATTGTATATGTTGTTGTAATAATTGTTACTCTCCTCGTTCAGACTTTGTATACATGATTCAGTTTTACGAGATATATATAAATTTATACATTTATATTTTAAAAAATTAGTTTAATGTTTTCAAAGTTTTGTATATTTATATTTAAAAGTATTAAATTGTATGAATTATATAAGAAATACATTAATTTATTATTTTAAAAACATTTACCATTCAACTAACAAACTATTTAAAAAATGAATTTTGACTTATGTTGGGTCTGAAGAAAGTTTTTTTTAAAATAAATTAATTAATGACATTAATATTTAGGTTAATTGTAGAAAAAATCATCACCTTTAGTGTACATATTTATCAATTACAACATATCTTTTTTTTTTTTTTGCAATTCGATACACCACCATTTTTAAATTTTGCAATTTGATACACCTTTTTAAGTTTTGCAATTCAATACATATATATGTCTATTTTCTGACAAAAAAAAGGACATGTTTCGCTTCATTTTGAGTCAAACTACCAAAACTTCTTACAAAACACAAAACATAATGAATATAATAAAATTTTTTTTTTTTTATAGTAATGTTAATCGGACCCCCTATAAAAAATTTATAGCTCCGTCACTGATGTCAGGCATGTACAAGTATTTTATCCATGAGGTTGGTTCCATAAGAAATACACGGTTCTATAATAAAACCGTTATATTAAAAAAAATTATTAAATTTTTTAAAATTAAGTAAAATTAATAATAAATTATTTTAATAGTGAATTTATTATAAAAGTCGTTTTGAAATAAAAAAACTATTACTATATTTTTTCGTACTTATATATAAAAGTGATTATTTTGTATGTATTTTAATTAAAAATTTGATCTCAAAAGAGTTGCTCTATTACATGCTTGAGACTTTTAGATGATGTTTACTTTAGATTTTTTGTGATTTTCGATAAAATTCTAGATTTTTGAAATTCTGATAAATAGTGATGTGTGTTTCTTTTATGTTTTTTAACGAGGGATAATTGCATTTTATGTAAAATCAATGTGTAAAATTTAATTTTGATGTAGATAAATATGTCGCTCTCCGAGAGGTCGACACGTGGAAACGAGATAATTATGATTAGGTCAGTGCACCGAAGAAACAGGATTAATACACCCCTGGGCTTAAGCAGGGGAATTAGAGAAAGTAGAGTGATTGGGCCTTTGGCCCATATTTGGAGAAATTAATAGCCCTTGGGCCTGGAAGGATCCAGCCCAAATATGGAACGTATAGTCCATCTTTCTTAGCCAAGTCAAATGAATAAGTTCAAACCCACGAAAGTAGGAGCCGATAAGCTGAAGAACCAAGTCTCCAGGGAGAGAGGCCGAGTCCTTAGGGATTTGAGGCCGGATTTACGGGGATGGGCCGAGAATATAGGGAGAAGAAGTCTTCCCCTCTCCGCAAAGAGGGGCCAGGTATATAAACAAGGTTATTTCCCTATTCTTGGTTAAGTTCTTTAACAAATACATACGTTTTTTACAGAATACATACTTTACATACTTTTACACGAATTATACACTGATCTGAGGAAAAACTCCATCATATTCGCCGGAATTTCCCTAGATATACAGGGGAATTCCTCTTTGATTTCGCCTACGATTGAATCTGACTTGAGCGTCGGAGCTTCTACGCCGGAGCCCCCCTCCGGCGTACTTTTGCAGGTTATTTTTGGATTTACGAGAAGATTGTCGAGGATAAACTGACGATTGACACTCGTGATTAATAGTGCTCGCAAAGGAACGGTCGATATCCGAGGGCGTTCTTTTTCGACGCATCAACTGGCGCCGTCTGTGGGAATTTTTCAAGCTAAGGCGTGAGAAAAGTTCCGTATTTAAATGGGTGGAGGACATGATTCAACGAAGCAGACGAAGGAGAAAGGGGATTCCACTCCTTCTCCTCTTCCTCCGCCTCCTCCAGGGTTTCCCTTAAATCGAAATTTAGGGAAACGACCCGTGGATCATACACCAAAAGATATTCCCCCTCCAGGTTTTCCCTCAAATCGAAATCTAGGGAAACAGTCGGTAGATCATACGCCGGAGGATATCCCTCCTGCTCTGGAGGGAGATGTACCAGGCACCTCGGGAGCTTCCGGGAGTGGAATCAATAGGGATAACCCTAACGCTCAACCGGAACTCCTGACTGTCTCTCGAGATCAGTTGGATGAAATGATCGCACAATCAGTGGAAAGAATAATTGCTGCTCGATGACTTCGCCCTCCCGAACCTACTCATAAGGGCACACGCCCAAATCCACCGGAGCAGGTCATTGACTCGGTTCCAATCCCTTCCAGGAACGAGGATCCCCCTCGAAACCCAGAAGAAAAGGTACCTTCCCAGGCTGAAAGGAGCATCTTGGAGAGACCCCCTCGGAGGGATACGGAAAGAATCCTTGGGGACACCACCCTAGAGACAGGGATGGGAGAAAGCACGGACGACACGTATCAGGGAGCCGTCAGTGATCAGATACAGGCCTTGCGAAAGGAGATGAGGGATATGCAGAGACATATTACTGACAATGTAAGTAAACCCTCTTATACCACTGGATATCAATTTTCATCTAGTATTTTGCAAGATGAGTTGCCCTCTAATTTCAAACCTTTGAACTTTGAATATGATGGCACCACGGACCCGTACGAGCACCTGATGAGGTTTGAGAATGCTGCTCTATTACATCGATATGGAGAGGGCGTTAAGTGCAGAGTGTTCTTGACCACTCTGTCTAAGGCTGCACATCAATGGTTCACTCAACTGGGACCAGATACTATCCACTCATGGTCCGAATTCAGCGAATTGTTCCTGCATCAATTCGCCAGCGCTAGAAGACAGCCTAGAGCCACCCTTACTTTATTCAACATGCGCCAAGGAGAGATGATCGATGAGGGTTTATAATATATTTTGAATGCAGTTCAATGTAATATTGTCAACATTAACAATGTTATTATCAAGATTAAAAATGAAGGGTTGGTCTACTATGCACTCGAGTGCATGTTATGTACCCTAGTCCATGTTGCACTTTTCAGTTTTACTGACTTACACTTTTTGGTAAATGGTGTTGCACTTTTCAATTATTAAACTGTATAATAATATTTTTAATAATAATTGAAAAGTGCAACACCATTTATCAAAAAGTGTAAGTCAGTAAAATTAAAAGGTGCAACATGGACTAGGGTGCATAACATGCACTCGAGTGCATACTAGACTTAATGAACAATGTAATACTATTCTATACAAATTGTTATATATTTATATCTGAAACATATGACTTTGGATGTTAAACAATGATTGTAGACTAATTTTTTTATCGTTTTACAATGTATGCTACACAATATCGCCTTATAAATTAAACATAATTATATATATGGACGTAATATTGTCTACTGTCTAGTCTAGACAAACGAGTTATACTATCTAGAGAAATGAGTAATAATGTTGATCTAAAATATTTATTACCTTATATTAGTATAAGAAGGTTTTTTTTTTTTTTTTTTTTAATGATGTGTCAATCTCACATTAATTTAATTTAGATGTCATTTTAAGATTAATTAGAATACATCGATCATTTTATTAAATTAGACTATTCTCTTAAAAAAAAATGACATGCCATTAAAGGAATGAATATTAGTTAAAAATGTAAGTTTGATTAATCCTTTATTACATTTTCATTTATTAATAAAAAAAAATTAACTTTTATAGTAAATGTATTTTTTTATTATATAATATATTCTTTAAATTGTTTAGTAATTAGTGTATTTATAACATAACGATTTAAAATCTATTTATTGAAAAATTAGAAAATATATTTTACAATTTTACACATACTATTATTTAAATATATATGTAATATAACTATATTACTTTACACAATGGAAATAATATTGTGTATATATAGGATCATTATGTGTACTATGCGATTTTTTAAAATTATTATATTTAAATATATAATATATTATTAATATTTACACAGTGTACTCATCTAGTCTAGTGTAGTGAATTAGCGAGTTACTTAGCAATTTCCATTGTTTTTTTAAATTTTGACCTAAGAAAAAAGGGTCATAATTCCTATTTCATATCTCAAGTTACTTAGCAATTTCCATTGTTTTTTTTTTAAATTTTGACCCAAGAAAAGAGGGTCATAATTCCTATTTCATATCTCAAAGGGATTTGCACCATGCAAATTTAAATAGAAGATCTTCTCTTAATTATATTACTTAAAGTTTATTTAAAGTTAAGTTTTGAAAATCTTAAATTAAGTTTTTTTGGGTATATTTGTATAAAATGGCAAGTCATTAGAATGTGGCAAAGTCCCAAATAGACTCGAGTTGATCATTGATTTTTTATTTATTTTTTTACATTTTTTTCTGTGAAATATGTGAGTTATTATAATTGAAAAATGTAACCCATTATTAATGAAAAGTGTAGGTCATTATAACTAAAAAGTGCAACATAATATTACTGAAAAGTGAAACACAATATTATTAAAAAAATCCAAGTCAGTATAATGTAAAAGTGCAACACAATATTAATGAAAAATGTAAGTTATTATAACTGAAAAATGCAACACAATATTACTAAAAATTACAACAAAATATTATTAAAAAGTGCAAGTCAGTATCACAATTTTTAATTAAAAATATAAGTTACTATTATAATTGAAAAGTGCAACACAATATTACTAAAAAGTGTAAGTCACTATAAATGAAAATATTATTGTAAGTGTAAGACACTACAGTTGAAAAGTGCAACACCATATAACTAGAAGGTGCAATGTAACATTACAAAAAATGTAAGTCAATATAACTGAAAATATTATTGAAAAATATAAGTCACTATAATTGAAAAGTGCAATACAAAAAAATAATAATTAATTAACAAAAACAAAGTCAACGGTCAACTGAGTTTTTATATGAACTTGTTGAGTCTACACAAGACTGGCTCTTAGAATAATAAGTATGAGCAATTGACGCGCGTTGACCTGAGTTTGACAAGTAAATTTTTACCTCAAATTTATCTTAATTAACTATATTTCATGTATAGAATATTTTATATAATTTTTTGTGATATAATAATACTCCCTCCGTCCACCAAAAGTGTGCTCATTTCTTTTTTTGGGTTTACAAAAAACATGCTTATTCCATTTAAATAATTTAATTTTGAATATTTTTTCTATTTTACTAACAAGATTGAGTATCTACCAAATATATTCTTTACTCATGGTGGACAGGGGGAGTATATTTTAACAATTATTTGAAAATTTGTACTCCACTTTTTTTGTTCAAATTTATAATTTTCTTGAATGTTATATGTTTCAGTTTGACTCATCGGTTTTTAATGGTATGTTAAGTTTCTTGAATTTTTTTGTGATTGATTTAAATTATCATTTATTTTTTTTTTATAAATTTCGAATTTATTGAACAAATTTATTATGAGATTTGAATATTTAGTAGTGAAATATTTTAGAATTATATTTTAAATCATTTTAAATTCTACGGGCTTTCTTAAAAAGATTCAACCAAGCAGCTCTGGAAGTACCTACAGCCTCCTCAGAGGTTAAAATTAACGCCCTTACCAACGGATTGAGAGATGGAGATCTGTTCACATCTCTAGCCAAGAAGCCAGTTCGAACTTTTGATGAATTGTTAAGGAGGGCAGAAAAATACCTCACCCTGGAAGAGGTAAGAAAAGCCAAGCGATCAGAGACCAGGGCCATAGTGGGTAATGGAGAAAGGAGGAAAGAAATTCCGCTTAGGAGACCAAGTCCGGAAAGACACAGAAGCTCCAGGAGGCTGAAAAATGTAAGAAGAGAGGAAGCTGCACCCTGGAACCCCAGGAGAGGGGCGAAGAGATATACCCCTTTGAGGATAGAGCCAGCCGAAGTCCTAGAGGTGGCAGGGGACCATCCGGATATGAAATTCCCCTACTCAAGAAGCAGAGGTCCCCAGAATCCTAAGTCAAACAAATTCTGCAGGTTCCATAACGACTATGGCCACGATACCAACCAATGTTGGCATCTGAAGGATGAGATAGAGAGGATGATTCAGGCAGGTCACCTGAAAGAGTTTATTTTCAGAGATCGACAAGGCCCTAGGGGCCAAAAGAGAAAGGACCCCGAGGGGAAGCAGGAAGAGGATAGAAGAGATCAGAGGAAGGGCAATGAGGAGCCACCACCCCCTCCCCAAAAGAGGGGAACTATCCACATGATCATGGGAGGCCCTGCTGATGGGGATTCCTTCAGGCAGAGAAAGCAAAGCGTTCGGTCGCTGAAGAACGAGAGAAATGTAGAGCACCATGAGGTGGGAAAGATGGCAGAAGGTCCGGACATTCATTTCGGGCCAGAAGACGCTGGGGAACCCAGAGAAATTCATAATGACGCGTTAGTCATTACCACGGATATAGCGGGATACGATGTAGCAAGGATTTTTGTAGATACTGGAAGCTCCGCCGATATCATGTTTTTGGAGTGCTTCAAGAAGATGGACCTGAATATAAAGCTCAGACCGGTGGAAACCGCTCTTTATGGATTCTCAGGGGGAGCCATTCAACCCCTTGGTTCAGCGTTACTGCAAGTAGGGTTAGGAGTCACCCCTAACCGTCGAGTACAAGTCATAGAATTCCTGATTGTAGATGTCCCATCTTCCTACAACGTAGTAATGGGTAGGCCAAGCTTGAATATTTTTCAGGCAGTGATCTCCACCTTCCACATGAAGATGAAGTTCCCTGCCTCGGGGGGTGTGGGAGAGATATGTGGCGATCAATATCAGGCAAGGAAGTGTTACGTGGAATCGGTTAAGATAGCGGACAGGGCCGTGTTCAGAGGAATGGAGAGATTTAAGGGCGAAGACCCTGAGCTGAAGAGACAGAAAGTGGGGGAGCTAGTGCAAGAGCAACCCAAAGCTAAAGCAGACGAGGAGTTAATGAGCATCGAGCTCTACCCAGGAAAGGAGGGATTTACAACCAGGATAGGTACGAATATGAACCCTGAGCTCCAGAGAAAGATGATACTCACCCTCCAGGAGAATGCAGACATCTTCGCATTCACGGCGACGGATATGACGGGTATCCCTCCAGAAATAGCAGTGCACCACCTGAATGTGGATCCCAAAGCTAGGCCCGTAAAACAGAAGTTGAGGAACTTCGGCAAAGAGAAGAACCTCATTGTAAAAGAGGAAATCGACAAATTGTTGAATGCAGGGCACGTGAAGAGAGTGCAGTTCCCTGAGTGGCTCTCGAATGCAGTGCTGGTATCTAAGGGAGCCGGCAAATGGAGGATGTGCATCGACTTCAGAGACTTGAACAAAGCTTGCCCTAAAGATCACTATCCCCTGCCTAGGATTGATCAATTGGTGGATGCCACATCCGGGTTCGAATTGCTCAGCATGATGGATGCTTATCAGGGGTACCATCAAATCCAGTTGAACCCCCTCGATATACCCAAGGTATGCTTTATTGCAACGTGTGGTACTTTTGGTTATGTACGTATGCCGTTCGGACTAATAAATGCAGGAGCCACCTATCAAAGGATGGTAGACTCGGTTTTCCGAGGTCAGATAGGGAGAAATATGGAGGTTTATGTAGACGACATGCTAGCTAAAAGCATCAAAGCAGAGGAACACATTGATGACCTGAAGGAAATATTTCAGGTAATTAGAGAGAACGGTATCAAACTTAACCCCGCTAAATGTTCCTTTGGAGTAGGTTCAGGGAAATTTCTCGGATATATGGTGACGCAAAGAGGAATAGAGGTTAACCCTGCCAAGGTGAAAGCGGTCCTTGACATGCAACCCCCTCGAAACCTGAAGGAATTGCAGACCTTGAATGGCAGAATCGCAGCCCTTAGCAGATTTATAGCAAAATCAGCAGAGAAGAGTCATCACTTCTTCAGAACATTAAGGAAGGGGTCAAGATTCGAATGGGACGAACAGTGTCAAAAGGCTTTTGAAGAATTGAAGCTCCATCTAGAGCAACTCTCGAAGTTAACCAAGCCCACTCAGGGAGATGTTCTACTCCTATACCTCTCAGTAGGGGAACATTCTCTGAGTACTGCCTTGATGAAAGAGGAAGGTTCCACACAACAGCCCATATATTATGTGAGCAAGGTCATCCAAGGAGCGGAAGCAAGGTATTCAGAGGTGGAGAAGGCAGCCCTGGCAGTGGTGGTAACAGCTAGGAGATTACGCCCTTACTTCCTATCTTATAAAGTGATGGTGCGGACTAACTTCCCATTGAAGCAGACACTGGGAAGAGCAGATTTATCAGGAAGAATGGTCAGGTGGGCAGTGGAATTGCAGGAGTATGATATTGACTATGAACCAAGGAGAGCCATCAAAGCTCAAGCGTTAGCAGACTTTATTCAAGAGTCTACCAGAGTGGAAGAAGAACAGGGATGGAAGGTATACGTGGATGGCTCAGCATCCGCCTTGGGATGCGGAGCAGGGATAGTGCTGATTGACCCTGATGGCCAAGAAGTACAGATTGCTGTTAAATTCCGGTTCTCAACCTCAAACAATGGTGCAGAATATGAGGCCTTGATTAGAGGGGCTAACATGGCAGCAGAGTTAGGGGCGCAGAAAGTCACCCTGTACTCCGATTCGCAGCTGGTAGTACAACAGGTCATGGGGGAGTACCTCGCCAAAGATGAGAGAATGATCGCTTATCTAGAGGAAGTAAAGAAATTAAAAAATAAATTCCATACTTTTGAAGTAGTACAGGTACCCAGAGAAGAGAATGTGAAAGCAGATGGACTGTCCAAACTAGCTAGTTCCACTGAATTCGAGGGAGACGGAAAGGTAACCCTGTTAGTAGCTGATCAAGTAGCTACGGAAACCCTGATTGGAGAGATAACCGCAGGGGATGATTGGAGGAAAGAAATATGGGAAGAATTGAACAGGGGTCCAGCAACCCCAATGTCCAGAGAGGCCAAAGCGTGGAGAAGGAAGTATTGCATCCTAGGAGGCCAATTATACAAAAGGTCCTTCACTCAACCTTACTTGAAATGTCTTTCAAAGAGAGAAGCAGAGCTAGTGATCAAGGACATCCATGAAGGTTGCGCATCCAGCCATGAGGGTTACCAGACCATGGTGAAGAAAGTATTTAGGGCAGGTTTCTATTGGCCTAATATAATCAGAGATGCTAGAGAATATGTGAAGAAGTGTGAGAAGTGTCAGAAGAATGGACCTCTAATACGAGTACCAGCGGAGGAAATGCGGGCTATGTATTCGCCCTGTCCCTTCGCCAAATGGGGAATAGATCTGGTGGGACCCTTCCCCTTGGCACAAGGAGGGAGAAAATTTTTGATAGTAGCCGTGGATTATTTCAGTAAATGGGTAGAGGCTGTGCCCTTAGCCAAAATCGAAGAAGACAATGTAATTCTTTTCCTTGCTAGACATATTTGTTGCAGGTTTGGAGTACCCAGAATCTTGGTTTCCGACAACGGAACGCAATTCAATGGAGAGAAAGTAAGGAGATGGTGCGAGAGATGGAACATTACACAGAGGTTTACTTCAGTAGCCCATCCACAAGCTAATGGGCAGGTGGAAGTTACAAACAGAATCTTAGTGGATGGTATTCGGACGCGATTGGAAGAGGTAGGAGGGAAATGGGTGAAGGAGTTAGACAACGTTCTCTGGTCCTACAGGACCAGCCCTAAAACAGCTACGGGCGAATCTCCCTTCTACTTGGTATATGGGGCAGCGGCAGTGATACCTCCTGAAGCCAGACTCAAATCGCACCGGATCACCTATTTTGAAGAAAAAAGAAATGAAGAATTGATGAGAGAGGCGCTAGACCTGGTAGATGAAGAGAGGGAGATGGCAAGATTAAAAGCAGAGAGGTACAAGAGTCGGATCAAGGCAGCATATGATCGCAGGGTAATCCCTCGTTCCTTTAAAGTCGGAGATTTAGTCCTTCGGAGAGCAGATGCCTTGAAGAACACTGGAAAGATGGAACCCAATTGGGAAGGTCCGTACAGGGTGATACAGGTACTAAAAGGCGGAGCATACAAGCTCCAAGACATGACAGGGAAAGAGATACTAAGGCCATGGAACGTGTGCCACTTGAAGAGGTTTTATGTTTGAGGAAGGTGTTATTCCCCTACTTCCTCTCTCTTTATGAACACTTTTGAATGTTTATTTCTTATTCGAATAATTGCTTCACCGGCACTCTTTTTCCCTCTACGTGGGTTTCCCTTTGGGGTTTTACCACGGAGAGGTTTTTAATGAGGCCGGCATAGGTTCCCCTTATCTGCCTATGTTGATAAACACTTTTGATCAATGGAGCACCAGTTTTGATAAAATTTCAGCTAAATGCATGTTAATACTATGATGAGATGACTCTTGTATGCCGATTTTATGTTGAAATATTTCTCATATGTTAATACCGTGACAAGATAACTGTGGAGGACCTGCATAATGAATGCTGAAATAACGAACACGTTTTGGAAATTAAAACATAACATGATAGAGACATTGTAAGATAGAGAAATTTACACCAACTCATAAATGCCCGAATAGAGAATACCTAGGAAAAATTCCTAAAGTTTCTATTCACGACAGCCTCTAAAGCTAGGGGGAGTAGGGGATACAGCAGCGGAAAACATGATTAACTCGTCGATAAACCCTATCCCTAGCGACTCTCAAAACTCTTACGAGTATAAACAAACTCTTACGAGTATAAACAAACTCTTACGAGTATAAACCAACTCTTACGAGTATAAACCAACTCTTACGAGTATAAACTAACTCTTACGAGTATAAACAACTCTTACGAGTATAAACTAACTCTTACGAGTATAAACTAACTCTTACGAGTATAAACCAACTCTTACGAGTATAAACTAACTCTTACGAGTATAAACAACTCTTACGAGTATAAACTAGCTCTTACGAGTATAAACTAGCTCTTACGAGTATAAACTAACTCTTACGAGTATAAACAACTCTTACGAGTATAAACTAACTCTTACGAGTATAAACTAACTCTTACGAGTATAAACAACTCTTACGAGTATAAACAACTCTTACGAGTATAAACCAACTCTTACGAGTATAAACTAACTCTTACGAGTATAAACAACTCTTACGAGTATAAACTAACTCTTACGAGTATAAACTAACTCTTACGAGTATAAACAACTTAAGGGAGAGTATAATCCCTACAAATTCTAACTTTTGGGAGAGTATAATCCCTAAACATTCTAAACTTCAGGGAGAGTATAATCTCTAAGAACTCTTACGAGTATAAAGTAACTCTTACGAGTATAAACCAACTCTTACGAGTATAAACCAACTCTTACGAGTATAAACCAACTCTTACGAGTATAAACTAACTCTTACGAGTATAAACAACTCTTACGAGTATAAACAACTCTCACGAGTATAAACAACTTAAGGGAGAGTATAATCCCTACGAATTCTGACCTAGGGGAGAGGATAATCCCTAAAACTCTAGTGTTAAGAGAAAGACTGGAAACATTAGCAAATCACCAAGTAAGTACAGGGATATCAACCCTATCTCCTCATTAAGGTTCCTCTAGGAGCTTTAGAGCCTTTACGTGTCAAGAAAACGCTGAAAACATGCTAGATTCATAAGCAAGACGGATATTACGTTACACATCTAATAACATAGTCAGAGATATATATATATATGCATGCCAAGTGATAAATGTGCAGGTACGATATTAAGCGGAAGAAAAGCAGAAATATTCAAGACTTAAGGCACCATGCCTAAGCCCCCCACAGAAAAACCCCGGAGTGTGGAGTCTCCGGAAAATACCAAAAGGAGGCCTTAAAGGCGTTAACAAAATAAAAAGTGTTTTAATAGTACCAAAGTGTTATCAGGGAATCAAAGTTATGAAGAGAGGGTAACATCATTCTTCCCCTCGGAACCTTCTCCTGCCTCCTCAGCTCGCCCACTGGAATCGCCTCCCTCTGCCTTTTCCATCAAAGCACCTGCTGCCACGGTAGCCACTGGAGTGGGGTTTTCCACATGGATAGGGAAAGCCATATCCTTCGCCGGCGTAAGATCATCTAATTTCAGGGAAGCATCCTTCAGCTCCAAGATCGCCTTCCTCATCCCAGGTAACCACTAGGGAGTATTGATGTCTTCTTTAGCATCTCCAGGGAACTTAGGGGGAGTGTCCAGTTCATCTAACCGGAGGGCACGGTGTAGGTCCCCAAAGTTGAGTTAATAACGAGTAAGCTAGTGAAAATGTCTAGAGGGGGGGGGTGAATAGACTTTTCAAAATTCTATCGAAATATCAGAATATAATATGCGGAATACGAAATTAACAATGAGCCCAATTCAAGTTTATACTCAACTTCTATATTCGAGAACTCTGTTCTATACTCAACTTGTCTAGTTTAGTAGTAGTTAAAACAGTTAAGCAATTAAACAATTAAAACAGTAAAGTAAACAACACACAAAGATTTATAGTGGTTCGACAACTTGTCTACATCCACTCTCACAAACCCAGTTGTGATGTTTCCACTAAACTCTTCCAATCGAGTACAAGTGTATAATTCCTGTCTTTTGAGTCCCAAGAAGAAGACTTAGATCTTCAACAGACTATACCTCCAGATATGTCTACGATCTAACTAGAAATTTAACAAGTATCTAGCAACTTGATAAAAACAACAAAAACTAAAAACTTCTCTGATCTTCAGTAGCAGTCTTCTGGATTTCTTCACTTCACTTCTGACTTGCTTTCTGAACTTTTAATGAACTCTGAAAGTAATCTTCAATATATCTTCAGTATGTAGCTTCAGTATACGTAGTTGCAGTAGTCTTCAAATGATCATTATCATGAAGTATTTATAACATTCAAGAACTTAGTTAGTTGTAACCAACTTTTCTTGATAACTACCTTCAACTGAATCTTCTTATCCATATACGCGTTTCTGTTATGAATTAGTTATTCCATAACTAACTTCTAACTTTATCTTTATACGCGCTTCACTTCGATTTAAACTTTGACTTTAAGTAACTTTTGTTGACTTGTCTTGAGTAGACTTGTATGCACTTGTCTTGTCTTGTAGTCCTCCTTATCCTGAGTAGTAGACTTCAATCTTCTTGACTTGTCTTCCTTCTTTAAACGATAGACTATACTAAACTTATCAAGACTATTACATTACTTTAAGCTTTCATAATACAAGCTTAGTCAACTTATAAACTATACAATCAATCTAATCTATTACATATAAAGTCATGAGCTTCTATACACCTTTCAAATAGCTCAGTAACAGACTTAAACAAATATGAAGTACTTATAAAAACGTACTTATCTTTTAATATGAACTTATGTGAACTCATGTGAACTCTACTGGTCTTTGCACAAGATGACTCAACTCAACTAGACTAGATCAGTCAGTACTTAGAAAATATTCAATCCACTTTTGGCTTATCAAAACTTCATCTTATCTTTCATCACTTAGGACTTGTCTAGCGACTCTCAAAACTCTTACGAGTATAAACAAACTCTTACGAGTATAAACAAACTCTTACGAGTATAAACCAACTCTTACGAGTATAAACAACTCTTACGAGTATAAACCAACTCTTACGAGTATAAACTAACTCTTACGAGTATAAACCAACTCTTACGAGTATAAACTAACTCTTACGAGTATAAACAACTCTTACGAGTATAAACTAGCTCTTACGAGTATAAACTAGCTCTTACGAGTATAAACAACTCTTACGAGTATAAACTAACTCTTACGAGTACTATAAACAACTCTTACGAGTATAAACCAACTCTTACGAGTATAAACTAACTCTTACGAGTATAAACAACTCTTACGAGTATAAACTAACTCTTACGAGTATAAACAACTTAAGGGAGAGTATGTGTATATATTTTCAATTAGTTAGGCTAATAGATTAAAATATTAATATATGTAAAAAGTCTGTTAATTAATATCATTAATATATTTTGATATAAATATAATATACATAAAATATTATAATTATACATTTATTAGTGTTTTTTATCATTAAATTTTGTTTATCCCAGTCATGAGTAACCTGAATCATGCCCATAAACATGTTGAACGTCAAGCAAAGTTTTGTAGCATTTTTATTAGTTCCATGGATAAAACTCTCTTAACAACCTTAACAACAAATCATTAATAATTAAAAAGATACTCTTAAGAGTGGAGTAACTTCAGAGTTTCATAGCAACCAAATGAATTTTTAGGTGCTGGATTTGGATTTTATTTATTATTGAAATTTATTTCAAGCTCTTATATATAGTTGAAAAAAAAAATATATATGACAATTATAAGTTATAAATTTACTAAATGATTCCTATAAGTGTTTGTTTGTTTGGTAGACATTTAAACTCAAGTTTTTTTATGGGAGTTAAACTCAATCGGTTGCGTCTTCCTTAGATCAGTATACCAAAAAAAATTATACTCCATAATCTAATATCGTTGTTACCACAGTAATTGATGTAACGGAATTTGAATATGGCTCTGAGTATATACCCCTCCAGACTTGTTAAGTATACTCCCCCACTACATTTATTAATTAAATATACATGTAAAATACTCAATTTACCCTTCTAGTAAAATATTCATGAATAGATACACCCCTCTAAATTAAAACTCTAACTGATGGAGGCGTCGCCGCTGCACTTCCGACCGCCGCCGCCGTCGTCAGTTCACCTCCAGCCGTCGCTGCCGCTTACCAGAAATATAAAAAATGAAACACTTACATTTTTCGACACTAGTTTGTTGACGAAAAACCCTCTTGTCGACACTGGTTTGTTGACGAAAAACCCTCTTGTCGACACTGGTTTGTTGACGAGATGACGAAAAACCCTCTTGTCGACACTGGTTTGTTGACGAGAAACATTCTTGTCGGCAATTTTTCATCGAAAGAAAATAAAAATTAAAAATTCTCGATAACTCTTAATCGAAAATATTCACTATGGTCGACAATTAGTTGTCGACGACATTGTATATTTTCGATTAAGAGTTGTCGAAAATAAAATTTAAAAAAAAAAAGGAAAAAACAGACAGTAGAAAAAAACAGGAAGAAAAATAAAACGGAATAAACCCTACCTGTGTTTGCAGACGGCGGCGGCTGGGCGAGTGGAGGCCTTGGAGAGGAGGAGGCGGCGGCTGGGCGAGTGGAGGCCTTGGAGAGGAGGAGGCGGCGGCGGCGGCGACGCTGGGAGAGAGAGGCGCCGTCGCCGCCGAAAAACGAAGCATAAATATAAAAAAAACAGAGAAAGAGGAGGAGGGAGGGGACAGAGTCGCCGGCGGTGGGACGACGTAGGGGCAAACTTTGTTGTAGAGAGTGACGGCGTAGGGAAAGGCATGGCGGCGGCGTTGCGAGGGAGGATGAGGGCGGTTGGGCGTCGCGAGGGACGGGGGTCTTCGGCTAGGGCGATAAGCGGCGCAAGGGCGGAGCCAATTTTTTTTTTTTAGGGTGGGCTAGAATAAATGCAATACGAAAAAAATAAAAGTTATATTGACGAGTGGGGCTGCACCCTCTTTAATTGACGACGGTGCTCTCGCCAATAAACTAGCGAGGAGCACTTTGGCGACAGAGAGTCCCCCTCACCAATACTGTCGCCATTCCATTTAAAGAGGGTGATTCCCTCGCCCTTACCCTCTTTAAATGGGCTGTTTTTTGTAGTGCAATATCATAATCAGAGCATACGATTAATTGCACCTTATCTGTCTCGACTAACTTTTTAGGTAGTTCAAATAGTTGATAAATTCTGAATTTTTTTTAGAGGTTATTTAATTGAAATTTTAAATTATATAAAGAGTTAATATGGATTGATGGTAGGTGTAAAATAAATTTGGTGAGGTTTGAAGTAAAATGTAGATAAAAAGAAGAGTGACAATTTTGAAAATAAAATAATATTGGAATGATATTAATTTTGTGGGGGCATTTTCATATATTAAGAGTGTATAAGTAATCTTGAAATGTCTCAATAAAAAAGTGTCCAAATAATCACGAAACGGAGGATATATATAAAAGAAAACCCCAAAAAATTAGGGTGGGTTGGAGCCCTCCTTAGCCATAAGGAGGCTCCGCCCTTGAAGCGGCGGAGGTCGGCAGAGAGGAGAAGAGGAAAGGGTGGGAGGAAGAAGAAAAATTAGGTTTTAAGAGGGGTATATGTATCATGTATAAACTTAAGAGAAAGAGGCAAATTAGTTATTTTATAGGGGAGTACATCTAACCTAATCAATTTTAAGAGGGGTGCATCAATCGGGAGAGTATATTTAACAAGTCTGGAGGGGTATATAGCCAGGGCCTTTGAATATTTCTTGTACAATTACTCAAAGTTAATACTAGTTGGTTAACTTGCTTAGTTAGACCAATCTTGTAGGCCTGTCCGCCTGTGCTATTTTAAAGGCCCATTTATAATTACTATTCAGTTTTGTGGGAGTAAACTGCCCAAAATGGACACCAGATATCGTGTGAAATGATATGCTTAAAAATTAATTAAATAATAATAATCTTTGATGCGTCGAAAAAGAACGCTTACGGATGTCAATCGTTCCTTTGCGAGCACTGCTAATCACGAGTTTGAATCACGTGTTTATCCTTGGCAATCTTCACGAAACTCTCCTTGAGAATCCCAAAATGACCTGCAAAAGCACACCGGAGGGGGGCTCCGGCGTGGAAGCTCCGACGCTCAAGTCAGAATCGATATCAGGCGAATCAAAGAGGAATTCCCCTGTATTTCTAGGGAAATTCCGGCGAGTAATATAGTGTTTCTTCTCAATTTAGTGTCTATTTCTTGTGAGAGTGTGTATATTATGTAAAACGTAAATAAGAATGTAAATATAACCTGTTTATATACCTGGTCCCTCTTCCTTGGATAGAGGAAGACTCCTTCTTCCTATATTTGCTCACATTTCCCTACAAATCCGGGCCAACTCCCTAAAGACTCGGCTCCACTCTCTCTCTCTGGACTGACTTCTTCTCTTGACTTAGTTAAGAAGAAATAATCCATACTACGCATTCCCCTTTGGGCCAAATCCTTGGGCCCAAAGGATATTATCCTTCCAATGTGGGCCAAAGGCCCAACCAATCTTATTTCTCTTTAGAAGTCCAGGGGTGTATTAATCCAATCCTTCAAGCTTATTGACCTAATTGAGATTACTATAATTCATCCCGTTTCCACGTATCGACTTTTCCAGGAGCGACATATTTATCTACATCAACCACTCCCCCCTACTCTCGTAAAATACCTCAAATTTATGAGAGTAGGAAAAAAATAAGATGAATTAACCTGAACACCTCTTCGTACAGATCATCGCCATCTTTCCTTCAATACTCTCTTCCATTCCTGGATACACCCAAGTTCAAGTTTCAGAGAGTGTATCATGTCGCCCTGGGAAATTATATCCCTCTCTCCCTCTCTGAAACCCTCGAGCCCTAGGGAGTTCAAAACTCTTTGAAATTTCCCCACTTCAGGGATATTAGGTGTTATGGCTCGTACTCTGAACCTTAAGGACTCTTAAGTGGCTAACACTTATCACTCAGAAACTCTCAGCCATATCCTGGCTCAATATGGTTTAGATCTCAAACCTCTCGAACTCTTTAAATGATTTACACTTCTCAAAATCTCCAGCCATACCTTGGCTAGTCCAATCAAGGTGGTTCATACACTGAACCTCAAAATCTCATAAGTGTTTCTCATTTACAATCTCATGAGTCTAGTCGCGCGATCTTAAATCGAAACAGTTCATCTCTTTGAATCTCAGAATTGTGAGGGGCTCTCTAATTCCCCTCGGCCTCACTCTCCGATCGTAAGAAACTTTAATCCTGCTTTTATACCTCTGAGTTTTTCTTTGGACGGCTAGGGTCCTATATCCCTAGTTTTGAAAACCTCTTATAACTCTGGATGTCACCTATTTCCCTCAAGCCTCGAGGGATATAATGGGTAGAGCTTCTTCTTTAATCATTTTGGGAACTGGACACCTGTTGGGTCATAGAATTACAAACACCATTTCCTGTTTCATATCAAGGACTCTCGCAAATATATCAGAAGTTGGGTTCATATCAAGAACCCACGCAAATATCCCTCGTCTTGAATGTTTTTCGACTTTCCGTGTTTTATCTCATCTCTTCTTACAGCTTACAATACCTGCATATTATCTCCTTGCATGCATGTATATATATATATCTCTCTCTATCTCTGTTATGATGCAATACCTGTCCTGCTCTTTCTTTACTTATGAATTTAACATGTTTCTAGCATCTTCTTGACACGTAAAGGCTCTAAAGCTCATAGAGAAATCTTAAATAAGAATATAGGGTTTATGTTTTCTGTACTTACTTGGTGACTTGATAATGCTTCTAGTCTGTCTCTTAATACTAGAGTTCTTAGGGATCATATTCTCCCTTAGGTTAGAATTCGTAGGGATTATCCTCTCCCCCTAAGTTGTTTATACTAGTAAGAGCTGTTTATACTCGTGAGAGTTGTTTATACTCGTGAGAGTTGTTTATACTCGTGAGAGTTCTTAGGGATTATACTCTCCCTGAAGTTGGAATGTTTAGGGATTATACTCTCCCAAAAGTTAGAATTCGTAGGGATTATACTCTCCCCTAAGTTGTTTATACTCGTAAGAGTTGTTTATACTCGTGAGAGTTTGTTTATACTCGTAAGAGTTTGTTTATACTCGTAAGAGTTTGTTTATACTCGTAAGAGTTTGTTTATACTCGTGAGAGTTTGTTTATACTCGTGAGAGTTTGTTTATACTCGTGAGAGTTTGTTTATACTCGTGAGAGTTTGTTTATACTCGTAAGAGTTTGTTTATACTCGTAAGAGTTTATTTATACTCGTAAGAGTTGTTTATACTCGTGAGAGTTTGTTTATACTAGTAAGAGTTAGTTTATACTCGTAAGAGTTGTTTATACTCGTAAGAGTTAGTTTATACTCGTAAGAGTTAGTTTATACTCGTAAGAGTTGTTTATACTCGTAAGAGTTAGTTTATACTCGTAAGAGCTAGTTTATACTCGTAAGAGTTAGTTTATACTCGTAAGAGTTGTTTATACTCGTAAGAGTTAGTTTATACTCGTAAGAGTTGGTTTATACTCGTAAGAGTTAGTTTATACTTGTAAGAGTTAGTTTATACTCGTAAGAGTTGTTTATACTCGTAAGAGTTAGTTTATACTCGTAAGAGTTGGTTTATACTCGTAAGAGTTGGTTTATACTCGTAAGAGTTTGTTTATACTCGTAAGAGTTTGTTTATACTCGTAAGAGTTTTGAGAGTCGCTAGGGATAGGGTTTATCGACGAGTTAATCATGTTTTCCGCTGCTGTATCCCCTACTCCCCCTAGCTTTAGAGGCTGTCGTGAATAGAAACTTTAGGAATTTTTCCTAGGTATTCTCTATTCGGGCATTTATGAGTTGGTGTAAATTTCTCTATCTTGCAATGTCTCTATCATGTTATGTTTTAATTTCCAAAACGTGTTCGTTATTTCAGCATTCATTATGCAGGTCCTCCACAGTTATCTTGTCACGGTATTAACATATGAGAAATATTTCAACATAAAATCGGCATACAAGAGTCATCTCATCATAGTATTAACATGCATTTAGCTGAAATTTTATCAAAACTGGTGCTCCATTGATCAAAAGTGTTTATCAACATAGGCAGATAAGGGGAACCTATGCCGGCCTCATTAAAAACCTCTCCGTGGTAAAACCCCAAAGGGAAACCCACATAGAGGGAAAAAGAGTGCCGGTGAAGCAATTATTCGAATAAGAAATAAACATTCAAAAGTGTTCATAAAGAGAGAGGAAGTAGGGGAATAACACCTTCCTCAAACATAAAACCTCTTCAAGTGGCACACGTTCCATGGCCTTAGTATCTCTTTCCCTGTCATGTCTTGGAGCTTGTATGCTCCGCCTTTTAGTACCTGTATCACCCTGTACGGACCTTCCCAATTGGGTTCCATCTTCCCAGTGTTCTTCAAGGCATCTGCTCTCCGAAGGACTAAATCTCCGACTTTAAAGGAACGAGGGATTACCCTGCGATCATATGCTGCCTTGATCCGACTCTTGTACCTCTCTGCTTTTAATCTTGCCATCTCCCTCTCTTCATCTACCAGGTCTAGCGCCTCTCTCATCAATTCTTCATTTCTTTTTTCTTCAAAATAGGTGATCCGGTGCGATTTGAGTCTGGCTTCAGGAGGTATCACTGCCGCTGCCCCATATACCAAGTAGAAGGGAGATTCGCCCGTAGCTGTTTTAGGGCTGGTCCTGTAGGACCAGAGAACGTTGTCTAACTCCTTCACCCATTTCCCTCCTACCTCTTCCAATCGCGTCCGAATACCATCCACTAAGATTTTGTTTGTAACTTCCACCTGCCCATTAGCTTGTGGATGGGCTACTGAAGTAAACCTCTGTGTAATGTTCCATCTCTCGCACCATCTCCTTACTTTCTCTCCATTGAATTGCGTTCCGTTGTCGGAAACCAAGATTCTGGGTACTCCAAACCTGCAACAAATATGTCTAGCAAGGAAAAGAATTACATTGTCTTCTTCGATTTTGGCTAAGGGCACAGCCTCTACCCATTTACTGAAATAATCCACGGCTACTATCAAAAATTTTCTCCCTCCTTGTGCCAAGGGGAAGGGTCCCACCAGATCTATTCCCCATTTGGCGAAGGGACAGGGCGAATACATAGCCCCCATTTCCTCCGCTGGTACTCGTATTAGAGGTCCATTCTTCTGACACTTCTCACACTTCTTCACATATTCTCTAGCATCTCTGATTATATTAGGCCAATAGAAACCTGCCCTAAATACTTTCTTCACCATGGTCTGGTAACCCTCATGGCTGGATGCGCAACCTTCATGGATGTCCTTGATCACTAGCTCTGCTTCTCTCTTTGAAAGACATTTCAAGTAAGGTTGAGTGAAGGACCTTTTGTATAATTGGCCTCCTAGGATGCAATACTTCCTTCTCCACGCTTTGGCCTCTCTGGACATTGGGGTTGCTGGACCCCTGTTCAATTCTTCCCATATTTCTTTCCTCCAATCATCCCCTGCGGTTATCTCTCCAATCAGGGTTTCCGTAGCTACTTGATCAGCTACTAACAGGGTTACCTTTCCGTCTCCCTCGAATTCAGTGGAACTAGCTAGTTTGGACAGTCCATCTGCTTTCACATTCTCTTCTCTGGGTACCTGTACTACTTCAAAAGTATGGAATTTATTTTTTAATTTCTTTACTTCCTCTAGATAAGCGATCATTCTCTCATCTTTGGCGAGGTACTCCCCCATGACCTGTTGTACTACCAGCTGCGAATCGGAGTACAGGGTGACTTTCTGCGCCCCTAACTCTGCTGCCATGTTAGCCCCTCTAATCAAGGCCTCGTATTCTGCACCATTGTTTGAGGTTGAGAACCGGAATTTAACAGCAATTTGTACTTCTTGGCCATCAGGGTCAATCAGCACTATCCCTGCTCCGCATCCCAAGGCGGATGCTGAGCCATCCACGTATACCTTCCATCCCTGTTCTTCTTCCACTCTGGTAGACTCTTGAATAAAGTCTGCTAACGCTTGAGCTTTGATGGCTCTCCTTGGTTCATAGTCAATATCATACTCCTGCAATTCCACTGCCCACCTCACCATTCTTCCTGATAAATCTGCTCTTCCCAGTGTCTGCTTCAATGGGAAGTTAGTCCGCACCATCACTTTATAAGATAGGAAGTAAGGGCGTAATCTCCTAGCTGTTACCACCACTGCCAGGGTTATCTTCTCCACCTCTGAATACCTTGCTTCCGCTCCTTGGATGACCTTGCTCACATAATATATGGGCTGTTGTGTGGAACCTTCCTCTTTCATCAAGGCAGTACTCAGAGAATGTTCCCCTACTGAGAGGTATAGGAGTAGAACATCTCCCTGAGTGGGCTTGGTTAACTTCGGGAGTTGCTCTAGATGGAGCTTCAATTCTTCAAAAGCCTTTTGACATTGTTCGTCCCATTCGAATCTTGACCCCTTCCTTAATGTTCTGAAGAAGTGATGACTCTTCTCTGCTGATTTTGCTATAAATCTGCTAAGGGCTGCGATTCTGCCATTCAAGGTCTGCAATTCCTTCAGGTTTCGAGGGGGTTGCATGTCAAGGACCGCTTTCACCTTGGCAGGGTTAACCTCTATTCCTCTTTGCGTCACCATATATCCGAGAAATTTCCCTGAACCTACTCCAAAGGAACATTTAGCGGGGTTAAGTTTGATACCGTTCTCTCTAATTACCTGAAATATTTCCTTCAGGTCATCAATGTGTTCCTCTGCTTTGATGCTTTTAGCTAGCATGTCGTCTACATAAACCTCCATATTTCTCCCTATCTGACCTCGGAAAACCGAGTCTACCATCCTTTGATAGGTGGCTCCTGCATTTATTACTCCGAACGGCATACGTACATAACCAAAAGTACCACACGTTGCAATAAAGCATACCTTGGGTATATCGAGGGGGTTCAACTGGATTTGATGGTACCCCTGATAAGCATCCATCATGTTGAGCAATTCGAGCCCGGATGTGGCATCCACCAATTGATCAATCCTAGGCAGGGGATAGTGATCTTTAGGGCAAGCTTTGTTCAAGTCTCTGAAGTCGATGCACATCCTCCATTTGCCGGCTCCCTTAGATACCAGCACTGCATTCGAGAGCCACTCAGGGAACTGCACTCTCTTCACGTGCCCTGCATTCAACAATTTGTCGATTTCCTCTTTTACAATGAGGTTCTTCTATTTGCCGAAGTTCCTCAACTTCTGTTTCACGGGCCTAGCTTTGGGATCCACATTCAGGTGGTGCACTGCTATTTCTGGAGGGATACCCGTCATATCCGTCGCCGTGAATGCGAAGATGTCTGCATTCTCCTGGAGGGTGAGTATCATCTTTCTCTGGAGCTCAGGGTTCATATTCGTACCTATCCTGGGTAGAGCTCGATGCTCATTAACTCCTCGTCTGCTTTAGCTTTGGGTTGCTCTTGCACTAGCTCCCCCACTTTCTGTCTCTTCAGCTCAGGGTCTTCGCCCTTAAATCTCTCCATTCCTCTGAACACGGCCCTGTCCGCTATCTTAACCGATTCCACGTAACACTTCCTTGCCTGATATTGATCGCCACATATCTCTCCCACACCCCCCGAGGCAGGGAACTTCATCTTCATGTGGAAGGTGGAGATCACTGCCTGAAAAATATTCAAGCTTGGCCTACCCATTACTACGTTGTAGGAAGATGGGACATCTACAATCAGGAATTCTATGACTTGTACTCGACGGTTAGGGGTGACTCCTAACCCTACTTGCAGTAACGCTGAACCAAGGGGTTGAATGGCTCCCCCTGAGAATCCATAAAGAGCGGTTTCCACCGGTCTGAGCTTTATATTCAGGTCCATCTTCTTGAAGCACTCCAAAAACATGATATCGGCGGAGCTTCCAGTATCTACAAAAATCCTTGCTACATCGTATCCCGCTATATCCGTGGTAATGACTAACGCGTCATTATGAATTTCTCTGGGTTCCCCAGCGTCTTCTGGCCCGAAATGAATGTCCGGACCTTCTGCCATCTTTCCCACCTCATGGTGCTCTACATTCCTCTCGTTCTTCAGCGACCGAACGCTTTGCTTTCTCTGCCTGAAGGAATCCCCATCAGCAGGGCCTCCCATGATCATGTGGATAGTTCCCCTCTTTTGGGGAGGGGGTGGTGGCTCCTCATTGCCCTTCCTCTGATCTCTTCTATCCTCTTCCTGCTTCCCCTCGGGGTCCTTTCTCTTTTGGCCCCTAGGGCCTTGTCGATCTCTGAAAATAAACTCTTTCAGGTGACCTGCCTGAATCATCCTCTCTATCTCATCCTTCAGATGCCAACATTGGTTGGTATCGTGGCCATAGTCGTTATGGAACCTGCAGAATTTGTTTGACTTAGGATTCTGGGGACCTCTGCTTCTTGAGTAGGGGAATTTCATATCCGGATGGTCCCCTGCCACCTCTAGGACTTCGGCTGGCTCTATCCTCAAAGGGGTATATCTCTTCGCCCCTCTCCTGGGGTTCCAGGGTGCAGCTTCCTCTCTTCTTACATTTTTCAGCCTCCTGGAGCTTCTGTGTCTTTCCGGACTTGGTCTCCTAAGCGGAATTTCTTTCCTCCTTTCTCCATTACCCACTATGGCCCTGGTCTCTGATCGCTTGGCTTTTCTTACCTCTTCCAGGGTGAGGTATTTTTCTGCCCTCCTTAACAATTCATCAAAAGTTCGAACTGGCTTCTTGGCTAGAGATGTGAACAGATCTCCATCTCTCAATCCGTTGGTAAGGGCGTTAATTTTAACCTCTGAGGAGGCTGTAGGTACTTCCAGAGCTGCTTGGTTGAATCTTTTTAAGAAAGCCCGTAGAATTTAAAATGATTTAAAATATAATTCTAAAATATTTCACTACTAAATATTCAAATCTCATAATAAATTTGTTCAATAAATTCGAAATTTATAAAAAAAAAATAAATGATAATTTAAATCAATCACAAAAAAATTCAAGAAACTTAACATACCATTAAAAACCGATGAGTCAAACTGAAACATATAACATTCAAGAAAATTATAAATTTGAACAAAAAAAGTGGAGTACAAATTTTCAAATAATTGTTAAAATATACTCCCCCTGTCCACCATGAGTAAAGAATATATTTGGTAGATACTCAATCTTGTTAGTAAAATAGAAAAAATATTCAAAATTAAATTATTTAAATGGAATAAGCATGTTTTTTGTAAACCCAAAAAAAGAAATGAGCACACTTTTGGTGGACGGAGGGAGTATTATTATATCACAAAAAATTATATAAAATATTCTATACATGAAATATAGTTAATTAAGATAAATTTGAGGTAAAAATTTACTGGTCAAACTCAGGTCAACGCGCGTCAATTGCTCATACTTATTATTCTAAGAGCCAGTCTTGTGTAGACTCAACAAGTTCATATAAAAACTCAGTTGACCGTTGACTTTGTTTTTGTTAATTAATTATTATTTTTTTGTATTGCACTTTCCAATTATAGTGACTTATATTTTTCAATAATATTTTCAGTTATATTGACTTACATTTTTTGTAATGTTACATTGCACCTTCTAGTTATATGGTGTTGCACTTTTCAACTGTAGTGTCTTACACTTACAATAATATTTTCATTTATAGTGACTTACACTTTTTAGTAATATTGTGTTGCACTTTTCAATTATAATAGTAACTTATATTTTTAATTAAAAATTGTGATACTGACTTGCACTTTTTAATAATATTTTGTTGTAATTTTTAGTAATATTGTGTTGCATTTTTCAGTTATAATAACTTACATTTTTCATTAATATTGTGTTGCACTTTTACATTATACTGACTTGGATTTTTTTAATAATATTGTGTTTCACTTTTCAGTAATATTATGTTGCACTTTTTAGTTATAATGACCTACACTTTTCATTAATAATGGGTTACATTTTTCAATTATAATAACTCACATATTTCACAGAAAAAAATGTAAAAAAATAAATAAAAAATCAATGATCAACTCGAGTCTATTTGGGACTTTGCCACATTCTAATGACTTGCCATTTTATACAAATATACCCAAAAAAACTTAATTTAAGATTTTCAAAACTTAACTTTAAATAAACTTTAAGTAATATAATTAAGAGAAGATCTTCTATTTAAATTTGCATGGTGCAAATCCCTTTGAGATATGAAATAGGAATTATGACCCTCTTTTCTTGGGTCAAAATTTAAAAAAAAAACAATGGAAATTGCTAAGTAACTTGAGATATGAAATAGGAATTATGACCCTTTTTTCTTAGGTCAAAATTTAAAAAAACAATGGAAATTGCTAAGTAACTCGCTAATTCACTACACTAGACTAGATGAGTACACTGTGTAAATATTAATAATATATTATATATTTAAATATAATAATTTTAAAAAATCGCATAGTACACATAATGATCCTATATATACACAATATTATTTCCATTGTGTAAAGTAATATAGTTATATTACATATATATTTAAATAATAGTATGTGTAAAATTGTAAAATATATTTTCTAATTTTTCAATAAATAGATTTTAAATCGTTATGTTATAAATACACTAATTACTAAACAATTTAAAGAATATATTATATAATAAAAAAATACATTTACTATAAAAGTTAATTTTTTTTTATTAATAAATGAAAATGTAATAAAGGATTAATCAAACTTACATTTTTAACTAATATTCATTCCTTTAATGGCATGTCATTTTTTTTTAAGAGAATAGTCTAATTTAATAAAATGATCGATGTATTCTAATTAATCTTAAAATGACATCTAAATTAAATTAATGTGAGATTGACACATCATTAAAAAAAAAAAAAAAAACCTTCTTATACTAATATAAGGTAATAAATATTTTAGATCAACATTATTACTCATTTCTCTAGATAGTATAACTCGTTTGTCTAGACTAGACAGTAGACAATATTACGTCCATATATATAATTATGTTTAATTTATAAGGCGATATTGTGTAGCATACATTGTAAAACGATAAAAAAATTAGTCTACAATCATTGTTTAACATCCAAAGTCATATGTTTCAGATATAAATATATAACAATTTGTATAGAATAGTATTACATTGTTCATTAAGTCTAGTATGCACTCGAGTGCATGTTATGCACCCTAGTCCATGTTGCACCTTTTAATTTTACTGACTTACACTTTTTGATAAATGGTGTTGCACTTTTCAATTATTATTAAAAATATTATTATACAGTTTAATAATTGAAAAGTGCAACACCATTTACCAAAAAGTGTAAGTCAGTAAAACTGAAAAGTGCAACATGGACTAGGGTACATAACATGCACTCGAGTGCATAGTAGACCAACCCTTCATTTTTAATCTTGATAATAACATTGTTAATGTTGACAATATTACATTGAACTGCATTCAAAATATATTATAAACCCTCATCGATCATCATTATCCCCAAATTAGTGGCAAAACTGAAATACGAAACATACACAATTCAAAAAATCGTTCGATTCAATAAATCATTAAAAAATTGAATTAAAATTCGCTAAACTTGGAGCAATCACAACAATTTAAAAAAACTCGACAACGGTGGAATGAGAGGCAATTGACTGTTGTCTGGCAAATGATCTGGACGAGGAGAGATGAGTCGGAGCAAAAGAGACTCAAACTGTTTGGGGCGTCTCTGTTTTGCAAGAAAAAATAGATAAATGGAAAAAAAAAATTAATAAGAGGGAGTCTTGTGTAAAATTGTCTAACGATGAGATAGAGTATAATTTAGACATGACGCTTTAACACTTTAAAATAGATGAATGTTAATTTATGACGCTTTAACACTTTAAAATAGATGAATGTTAATTTGTGAAAGGTCTCGCCCAAATCTTTATCTTTTTAATAAAACCAATGAGATACTAAACCTGTAATCAAATGAATAACCCTATATTCATATTAAAAAAATATACATGTTCAATTGAAGAGTTCAGGCCTGATGAAGATTGGTAGGAGCATTTAGTAAATTCGAATGAAAGAATGTCAAATGTAATGATTTTTACAATGTATATAAATATTGCTTTTACATGTATGTTGAATCAAATATCTATTCTTTTGTACTTTTTCCGTTTTTTCAATAAATGTTGTTTTTATAAAATTTATTGAAATTAAAAAAATGTATGTATTGATAAGTATACCCTTAAATAATAGAGGAAAAATTAATTTAATCAAATTAATTTCCTAAAAATCTTTTCAAATTCTTTAACCAATTTTTTTCAATTATTTACAAGTTTAGGAGATTTATAATTGAGTAAAAAGCAATTAAATAAAATAATAGAGGTGAGAATTTTTTCAAAATGTGTCCAGTCAAATGAGAAAGCAAATTTAAGGGCATAATGGTCTTTTTACCGAATCAAATTGTATGTCCTACCACTATTTTTTAAGTATTTTCATTTGGGTGTGTGTATAAGTTTTTAAAGTGTCCCATTTGTACTAGAGGTCAACCCTCCATTTTCTAAAGTTAGAAGGGAGGGCATGATGGAAATAAACGGTGTAAATTTTTTTAAAATATGGAGTAACTTATTTATGTACAAGAGAAAAAAGTTAAAACAACACTTATTGAGAAAGGGAGAGAAAGGGAGGAAGTATTATATATATATATTTTTTGTTCATGTATGTATTTGAAAGATAAGCTATATATATATATATCAAAAGTATTTACTTAAATATGTTTAACAAATTACATTTATTCAGTTTTCAAAACATTAATTATGATTTAATTTCAACGGATTTTATTAGATAAAAAAATAACTATGTCGTAAGGTAAAGTCTAGTATACACTTGAGTGTATGTTGTGCACCCTAGTCTAAAGAAAAGTGTATGTTATTAAACTGAAAAGTATAACACAATATTACTAAAAAGTGTAAGTCACTATGACTAAAAATATTATTATACAGTTTAATAATTGAAAAGTGCAACACCATTTACCAAAAAGTGTAAGTCGGTAAAACTGAAAAGTGCAACATGGACTAGGGTGAACAACATGTACTCGAGTCCATAGCAGACTAACCCATGTCGTAATTATGGGCTACAATTTAGTTTATTAATTTAATTAAGTTATATTTAAATTTAAAAAATTATATTATATATATATATTAAATCAATACCATAAATTTTTCATAGTTTTGATTAGCGGGTGTGTATTGGTTGTGAATTTTATAGGATTTTTTTAATCTTTCAAAGTTTGGTGGTATTCAATTCGAACTTTACAAAAGTGTTTAAAAATTCTGAGGTATTCAATACGAATTTTAAAAAGTCTTAAAAAATCTTTAGATATTCAACAGTGTATGGATTTTAATACTCTATGGATTTTAATACTCTATGGATTCTCTTCCAAAAATATAAATAAATTTCACTATCCAAAATTTCTTCTAAAAACAAGAGATTTCAACGGATTCTCTCAGAGAACTCTGAATACGAAAGGTCAAAAGTAAGAGATGGCAATATTAACCCAAGTACCCAACCCGTGGGTACCCGCTCCGCCCCGCGAGCTTTGGGTCAGGTCGGATTTACCCCGTATTGAGAACGGATCCGCCCCGCCTCGTATATGAACGGACCGGGTCTGGGTATCCGACCCGACCCGAATCATTATACATAAACTTTATATAGTATATGTATATATATATTTTTTTATTGATAAAATACTTTATACTCCAATTAAAAAAACTCTTCACATTAAAAAAAACCTAATTTTCTATAATTTTTCACTTTTTAAAATATAGTAGAAATTATGAAACCGTAAATTATTAAGAAATCTGTCATATCATTAATAGATACTCATATCAAAGTAAAGATTTAAAAAAATTAAAATAAACTATCATTATAATTCATAAACATAATAATAGTTCTCAAATTAAATTTTTTTTAAAAATAAGTTTCTTTCCAGAAATAAAAAAATATTGCGGGTCAATTCAATTTTTTCTCTCACCACCAATGATATTCAAAGGCTTTGATTGCATGTTTGTTTAATTTTAATTGAAATGTTGGTTACTAATTATCATTGTATACACATTTATATTATTGTGAATTGTTTCAATGTATATATGTATGAAAAATATTGTTTTCAATTGTGAGAGACAATTTAAATAAATTCAACATGATATGAAAAAACGGGACGGGACAAGGGGCGACTATCTAGGACCCGTACGGGGCACGAGGCAGGTCCGGAAAATAATACATTAGAACGAGTTTGGGGCATATGATCGTTGTAGCACCCGCTTTCGTACATCCATCTTTGTGTAACCGAATAGGGGGTTCCATCATGTGTACTATCTTTCGCTTTCGTCGAGTCCTACTAGGCCTGCGACTCCTTCTCCTAGCACCAGCCCGTCTCGGTATGAGAATGATGACGACAGAAAGAACAGCTACAACTCAGCCTTCTTCTTGGTAGTTATAGTCGATTCCTGAGAAATCCTATACCATTATGTACTTCATTTTTCCTTGCTTCTTCTCGCCGTTGGCACACCTCTCCTAACTATTGCCTATTTATTTTGGAATAATTTGAGGCAAAGACTTCGGGAAAGTGAAACTCTTCTTTAAGGGGCACACGCTTATACCAGGATTGGCTAGATGGAGGTGGTATTGGGATAAGACTTTCCGTCCACTCCCCGTCGCTTGAAATAGGCGTAAAGGAAATCCATTTAGGATTGGATTCCTTCTTGGTCTGACCGTCCATAATCTCCGAATTCTTTCAGGCCTGCTAGAGGGCTTGATGAAAGCTAAAAAAAAAAAGAGTCTATCGGGGCCCTATTCTTCGTCTTTGTTGACGACATAGATTCTAAAGCCGGAGCATTCGCCAATGAGGGAGAAGCCCTTGGGAACCCTTCCAATTCTGGTAATCTTTCAACCTAAGCTCTGATCTAGGATTTCGTACTTCAGGCTAGCGTTTTTCCATCACTTCGTCACTCGAGATCGAGTCTACTACTTCTTAAGTCATGTAGAACTCTCTCTTTCTATTTCACATTTGAAAGTGTGTTCCATATATATTTGCATCAATAGTTCCAGCAGCGAAATTTATGAAAATCTATGTAAATCAATAAAAAAATATATATTCCACAATCATGTCAAGTTTATAAAAATCCATATAAATCAATAAAAAAAATCAGTCAAACTCTGCATGAATTCTATGGATTTTTTAAATCTATAGACTTTTTAAAATTTTAAAAAATTCAATAAAATTCAAATTGAATATACCCCCTAAATTTGAAATTTTAATAAAGTAATTTTAGAATGCGCTATGTCTTTCCTTTCTTTCTTAAATTATGTCATTTAATTTTTAATTCTTTGAAAAAATTATGTCATACTTAAAACTATTAGTCAAGTGTACATATATTCGGATTAAATATTCTTTTAAATTGAAAGCTTTTTTTTTTTCCGACATCTAAATTGAAAGCTTCAAGTGTGGTGAATTTTGCTAACTAAATTCATATAATCTAAAAAAATCAACTTTAAATAATTATATTTGCATGTTAATAAAACTAATATATATAAGGGTGATATTTGGGTGCAATTGCTTGCACATATACCATTGAAATTGGATTTCAATAAATTGAATTAAAAATTAAATTAAAAAAATTAAACTTTAAAATTCAAGTGTATCTATACCCTCAATTGTATAAAAGAATTTACCTATAAAATTCAAATAAGGTAAATTTGGATGTTCAAATTTCCGCAATCTCGTCTCAAATAATTTCGTATGAGAAAATTAATTAGAATTAATATTATGGAATAGTTGATAAAAAAAAAAAAATAGTTAGCATATCATATTATCATTTGGATCTTCAAATCTTGCCTCAAATTTCGTAAGAAAAATATATTATGCGTATATCATCTCAAATCAATTTTTACACACAGTCAATTATATTTTGTTGTCTCAAACGTTAAAAGCAGAAAATGATTGAAGATTATCTGCCTCGATTTTGATGGAAGATCATGCATGTATTATTTACAATTTAAAAAAATTAATTAATGTAAACATATATTATTTGAAATTGAATAATTTTTTTTAAATGCCGAATAATTATTTTCTTAATTATTTATTTTTTCTTTAAATTAAAATTTCAATTTAAATATTATGTGACTAATAAATTAAATTTAATAAACTTAAAATAATAAAATTAAATATTTACCGTCCACACGGTTAAATGTTCTCGTGTGTATATATATTGTTAACCCCTCCCCTGACTCAAACTTAAAAGTTAAAACTTCATTACATAAATAGATTTAGTCTAACCACTTGAGCAATATATATTTTATTTTGAATTTAAATGTATATCAAGCAATTATATGCTTTTGAATTTAAATGTACATCAAGCAATTATATGCTTTTGAATTATTCGTTGTCAAAATGAATATATCTTGTACAGTACTTTATAGTTTTATTAGAACACAAAAACTTGTATTCAATATTTCATATATGAAATATTGTCACGTTTAGTAAATGGGCTCAACATAGAATTTGACTATTAAATTGAGTCAACCTCTTTATTAAATTTTAATCCACTCTATTAATTTTATCTGATCTGATCGTCCTAATTTCTAGATTTTAATTTATTAATTTTACTTTATTGATTTTCAAATTTAGTGACAAGTTTTTTGATACATAGTATTATACACTTTTCATGTAGTAATATTTTGTATTTAATGAAGTAACATTTTTTTTACATGTAGTAATATGTTTTTTTTTTAAATCGGTTGTCATATTATCTTTTTTTCTATTCATATAATAGTAGTTAATATTGTTTATACATGTAGTAGTTTAATTATGTTATTTTAGTAAAACATTTTTTCAAATATAGTGACAAATTTTTTGATATGTGGTATAATACATTTTTCATGTAGTAATATTTTTTATTTAATGAAGTAACATTTTTTGTACATGCAGTAATATATTTCTGTTCATGTATTTTTTTAAATCTGTTGTCATATTATCATTTTTTATATTTATGTAGTAGTAGTTAATATTGTTTATACATGTAGTAATATTTTTTATTTTATGAAATAACATTTTTTGTACATGTAGTAATATGTTTTTATTCATATTTTTTTTTTAAAATCGATTAAGAGAAATATTTATGTGATTTAATATTTTAATCAAATAAATTTATTTATTTTAATTAATATATTGTACATATTTTATTATATTATTGAGACCTGTAAAATTAGTTTAAAATTTTAACTTTTGTTAATTGGGCTTAGAGTATTAAATTTTTACCTAAATTGAGTAAAATGCATACATGAAATATTTCATGTAAGATTAACCCTTATTAGAATTAATTTACAAATAAATAATTAATGATGTATTGGACAAATCTCATGTCTAATTTTTTCCTCACGGAGTAATTCCTAAGATACATTAATCATTTAAGTCATTCCTAGACTTTGCTAATATGGCTAGGGTATGTCACCCCATGACTTGAGAATGATATTGAGCCCTTTGGCAATGTAGGTAAAAAAAATTGTGTTTGATTCCCTTGTTTTAATTTTTGGTATTTCACCGTTATTTCACTCTATTGAGTTTTTAAACGTGTCGGCTCCCAAATTTTCAATATTATAGGACTTGATTATATTTAATATGACACATGTCAAATTCTTAATTATCTATAAGTGGAATAAGATATGGAACACCAAAATTGAAATAGGTAGAGCTGTCAATTTGGGCCCGATCCAATGGGCTGACCCGACCAACCCGAAACTCAATATGGACTAGGCTCTAAAATTACAGGCCCATATAGAATGGCCGAGCCTATTTGGCCTGACCTGATGGCCCCAGTGGGCATAATGAGCTAGGCTGAATTTGGCCCGACGAGCTGATCAATTTTTTTAGGCAACTAAACAATTAAAATTAGTAAAGTATCGTATACTTAAATATTTTTGTGTTTCTTATTTTATTTTATTTTGACTTTAAAATTTGTATTTATAAATTATTTATAATTATATTTGAAGTTGCTATACAGTGTAATGTTATACTACTTGTTATGATTAGTAATGTATGTTTTTAATTATAATTATTTGCATAAATAAAAATTATATGTAAGTATGTGATCAATACATAATAAGGTTTATATTTATAATTTTTTCTAGAAATATTAAAAAAAAAATCGCATGGGTCGGACTGGTCCGCTAGTCAAGGATGGGCTAAGTTGGACTCCCATTTTATAGGCCCGACTACTTTATGGACCGATCCAACCCAATCTGTGAACATCGCTTGGGCCGGACAACCCGATTTGTCAACTCTAAAAACATGTGATCTCATTTGACAAAAATGTAAATGCAATTTTTCATTTATGAGAGCGGATAAGAAAACACTATGTCGAAATATTTGAGATCCGCCGCGTTGACTTTCCTAAACTTTGTTAATTTGGCAAGGTCTATTACGGCGTAACTAATTGAGAATGACAATGTTGCCCTCACTAGCTTTGGCGAAGTAGACGTACTTATAAATACCGTTTTTTATTGGTGAAAAAGGATAAGAAAATAATTTTTTTCTTTAACGCGTTAAATATTGCTCTATTATTTTTTGTTTACATTTTGATTTGGGCATTAGAGGTCTTTGCGGCCCTATCGAAATATCTCTGGCTCTGTCGAAGATCCTTTCTAGTTGTTGATCTTTGGATCAATAAACAAATAGACCTACTCCCATGTCCCGATAGGGCGGCAACGGAGTCAATCCTTCTTTGATCGACGTTATATCCTTCAGCAAAATGAAGAGCCGTATGAGCGGAAAATCCTTTCATCACGGTATCCTAGGTTCGGCGACGAGGGGAATTCAACAAGATTGTAATAACTCGACGAGGGGAATTCAACAAGATTGTAATAACTCGTTTATGTGTACGATAACACGCCGTATTATTTTCATGGTAAGTTTTATCAAATTAATGTACATTATTTAACAATATTTTTATTTAAAATCATGAGAATTATATAAAATAAATGGTCAAACAACAAAAATAAGGAAGGAATGAATGAAGAGGATCTCTTGTCGATTCGAATTCCGTGAAACGATTTTTGCTTCTTTCGATTATGGAGGAAAAATATTAATTACCTTTGTTCAATTTCTATTGATGGAAATACAAAAGGAAAAAATAAATTATAATAATAACTTGAGTCAAAGTATGCCAACGAATTAGATTGCACGAGCTTGTTTTCCACTTTTTATTTTAAAAATTACTCCCTCCGTTTTTTAATAAGTGTCACTTTGGCTTTTTAACTAATTTTAAAATAAGTGTCATTCTGAGTTTTTTTCTTTAATTTTGACTATTTTACCCTTATTCATTTACCATATATATTTTTCATAAATAAATTCCATAAACATTGTTTATACCAAAATTAATTTGGTTTATGAATAATAGTTACATTCTTGACCACATTCTTTATCAAACAAAACTTCTATATCAAAATTAGCTATAATTAATTAAGGGTAATATGGACCACACTTTATAATCTTAATTTGTTGAAAAATGCCAAAGTGACACTTATTAAAAGATGGAGGGAGTATTCATTATTACAACGAGCAAGAAATCTTTCCCATATATTGAGTGAATTAAATTTAATTATCTACCTTGAGACGAAAAGGAAAAGATTCAAGATTTTGATTTTCCAAAATAAAGCCCCTAAAAAATGACCTAGTGTGTATATATATGTGTACCGGGCCATAGTTACACATATTCAAATCAAAAGAGGAGGAGAATAACTAAGAACACTATGGCTGTCGATAAGAATGCGAGTAAGATTGAAGACGAGATGTCGAACTGGACCTGGAGTGAGCATAAGAAATTTGAAATGAGTTTGGTGGATTTTTCTGAAGGTACTCCCAACCGTTGGGAAAAGATTGCTGCCACCCTTGAAACAAAATCGGCGGCTGAAGTCGAACAAAACTACATCATTCTATTGGAAGAAATAGAGATGATCGAATCAGGATTGATTCCATTGCCGTCGTATCCCGACATGGAGGTTGGTCCACCAATGATAAAAAAAAGTACGCCTTAACGGCCCAACGACTGAAGAAGAGGAAGAAAATGAAGAAAAAAAATGACACGTAACAATATTATTTCTATTACTGTTTTCCAGTTTTAATTATCCAATGTCGCAATGTATCTTTTTTTCGCAATAACATAATTGAATTTTCTTATAAAATTTTCATATCTTGTTCATTTATACTATTCAATTTTCTAATTACTCTTTAAGCATATGCAGTGTTTATACACGGTCTGGGACCGACTAAGTCAATTATATGTCTTGCATTTTGATTTATATTCGATTCTTAGTCAATCAGTCTTTTAAGCATTTTGTTCTCTAATGCATATGTTTCTTAGTCTTATTTTGATGCTATTGCTATCTATATGGACTTATGGAGTAGTTTGTATATTATTTCGATTTTGACTTGGCTCTATTTTCTAATTCACAAAAAAATAGTTTTCGGCTATTCTCTATATTTTTTTTTACGGATTCTTATTTTACAATTATATACAAATTTGGGTAGATTTTCTTTATCTCTATATCTATATCTATATCAATCTTTTATATTGCAGAATCTAATTTCTTTCTATAATGAATCCTCTAATAATTGTTTGTAATTTCTTATCAAAGTGAATCGGATAAAAAATTATACATGTTCAATTGAAAAGTTCAGGCCGCCTGATGAAGATTGGTAGGAGCATTTAGTTAATTCGAATGAAGAATGTCAAAATGTAATGATTTTTACAATGTATATAAATATTTTCTATTTGAAATGTATTTTGCACGTTTACATGTTTGTTGAATCAATACATATTCTTTTGTACACCCTTCGTTTTTTCAATAAGTGTGGTTTTCATGAAATTTATTAGAATTAAGAAAGAGTATGTATTAACAAGTTTACCCTTAAATAGAAGCAAGGAAAATTTTAATCACATTAATTCCCTATAAATATTTTCAAATTCTTTAACCAATCATTTTCAATTAGGTTGCACTCTTGTTGTACCAATTACATGTATGTAACTGGATCCAATAACTCATTACAAATAACACATGACTCATTTACTATATCCAATCCAATAACCCATTACAAATAATACATGACACATTTACTATATCCAATCCAATAACCCATTACAAATAACACATGACCCATTTACTATATCAATTTAGCACATAAATTTTTTCATGGTCCTTTATTTTACTTTAATTAATTTTTAAAAAAAAATACTCCATTAATTTTTAAAATTTTTATTTTTTATTTTACTCTAATTGATATTTATATTTCTATTTTTAATTTTATTTTTCTTCCTATTTATCATTTGTGTTTCGAATGATAATTTTTTTTCGCGTAGTTTCTTTTTATGCCGCAAATAATTATTCTAAATTTTAAAGTCTAATAAGAAAATTTTAAAAATAATATTAATTTTTTTTAAGTATTAAATAGTATAATAACAATTTGTTTTAAATAATAAAACTCTCATCTCTCTTAGCGGCAAGTATTCAAGTTTATTGCTATTATTTTACTTTAATTAATTGGTGTATAATTTTCACCTTATCCTTTCAAAATTTTACTTCATTCCTTACAAATTTTACTTCGTTTTACATTGTTTAATTATTTTTTTCATTCGAACTTTCATTTTTTAATCACTTTATTTTATGTTTTTATGAATATAATTTTTAGTTTATAAGTGTTATGATAACAATTGATAAGTATTATGGTATATTATTAGTTAATATGCAGTACTGTACGTATTAGTTCATATACAATATAATATTAGTTTATATTGGTACAAGTTCTAATATTTTTGATTTTCGAGTTCACATACTTTATGGTACTAGTTCAAATATAATATAGTATTAATTAACATATTGTATAGTATTAGTTCATATATTAAATAATATTTTTATACCCACATTAATCTCTAGTACTCCCTCCGTTCCACAGGAATTTGCACACTTACCATATTTGGACGTCCCACAGTGATGTGCCAAAAACTGCACGGACGGATTAGATATCCTCAAAGTCGGATATCTGAATTCCCGAACGCGTATGAGCAATCCGAGTATGCTACTGCCTTCAACAAGATCCTCCAGAACCTGCAAAGAACACGACGGAGGGGAGTTCGACGCGGACACTCCGATGCCTAAGTCAGTATAGGAATCTCCGTATATCACAAGGACTTCGAAGTCCTTGATTTATCAAATCAAGTTCTCAAAGGATTTCGCAGTGTATAATAGTAATAAAGTATATTTAGTCTTGTAAAAGTCAAGAAGCTAACCTGAAAACATCTTCGGATTTACCTATTTATAGAGAATTCCTCTCAAGGGGAAGTTATGGCTTCCTTCCATCTCAGAGCTACCCTTTGGACCCAGCCCAGCTGTGTTGACAAGGTCACCGCTTCTCTTCCTTCCTAAAGAACCGGGATCATTCCCCTTTAGTGGACTTCATCCCCTAAGATGAAGGAGGAAGGAGTCTTCCTTCAATCACTCTTAGGCCGATTCGTGGGGACTCTCCTATAATCTCGGCTTGCCAAGTCATACCAAGATTGAGTCTTTCTGATGTTTCTCTCCGGGTGGAGCTCCCTCCGGAAGGACTTCTAGAAGAGATTCTGTATCCAGAGAATATTTTTTAATCTCATGTCTCCTCCTGTATCTTATCCTTAATACACGTGTCGACTTCTTATTGGATGACATTTTTAGGCCGCATCATCTACTCCCCCTACTCTCGTAAAAGGAGTATACCTTTTGTGAGAGTAGAAAATTCAAGTGAGTCTAGCACAGAGACATTTCTGGAGAGACGTGTATGATTCTAGCTCCAGAGAGAAATTTCGAAAATATTTTCCTCCGCAAATTTTCCCGCCTCCAGCTCTGAAGACGTTTCGACTTCCGTGCCCGGGTCCCACGCAGTCGCCTTTTTCTCTCTCTGGCTGTCTTCCCGAGGAAAAACTTCGATTTCCCCCTTTTCTCATTTACTCCACACAACCCTTTTCTTTCCTCTTCTTCCTTTTGAATTTCATTTTCTCGAAAAGTTATTTGTTGTCTCCACCCCTCTTCTCAGGCGTTCTTCCTCCCAAGTTTCACCGTCGCCGGTCTCCCCGACTGACTTCGTAGTTCTCCTAATCAAGGTAACCTAGCTATCTTTTTTTTTTTCTCTTTTATTAGCACTGTTAGTCTATGTCTCGCCCTTCTTCTTCGCCTAAAGCTCTTAGTCAAAACCCTTCTGAATCCACTCCGCTTCCGATGGGGAGCCCAGAAAATAGAATTTCCACTTCTTCCCTAATCGATAATACTCACCTAGCCAGCCTTATTCAAGCCCACATTTTTCCGCCGGAATACACTTTTCGAATTCCTTGCTCAGATGAACGTCCCGATCTCTCTGAACCCCGAACTCCGGCCTTTTTCGAGGCTCAAATTAGGGCAGGACTTCGATTTTCGGTTCACCCCTACTTGGCCGCCATATCTACCCGCATGCAGATCCCTCTTAATCAGATCACTCCGAATGCTATCCGTACCATGATAGGATTTTTTATTTTGGTGAAGGGGAATGGCGGTGAACCTTCTGCCGAACTGTTTCTGAGCCAACACTCTTGCAAATTGAACGATGGCTTCTTCTATGTTTGTGGGAGGAGGTCTCGTGTTTGCAAGTTCATGAAAAAACTCCACGAAGAAGAGTCATCTTGGAGAGATTACTATTTTTTCGTTACTAGCCCCACTGATTGGCCGTTTCCTCATGAAAATTGGATATTCCATAGTCCAGGAATACTTCCTCCTTCTCTGAAAGCTTACTCTGTTTCAAATCACACTGTTATGACTAATCTCAATACCCACGTCTGTCTGCACGATTATTTTGATTTTCTTGGTATTTGCAAAAATCCTCGCATCCTCTCCCACTTTGGCTTCTGTCCTCAAGATTCCCCTTTATAACCTCGAGATGGTAAAAAATCTTCTGTTCTTGTATTTCGTTTCTTGCATGTGGTTATTTTTCTGAGTTATGAGAATCTTCTTGGTTATCTGCAGCAATGAGTTGGTTAACTCATATCTCACGGGATGCCCCTGCTCTCGGAATTGTGAAGGCCCCTGTGTTAGCTGCTCCTGAAGACCTCCCAAAAGCTCCTCAGTCTCCTGCTCTAGGAAGCTCAACAAAGACCCCGGCTCCAGAGAGTCCTTCAAAGGTTCCTCCTCTCCCCAGCTCTTCTACTCAAGTCCCGGGTTCTGTTGCCAGGAGAACTCGCTCAGCTACCAATGCCTTCTTCTCTGACTGCGGCACTTCTAAAAAGAAGAAGGGAAAAACTGCCCGAGCTCTTGCTGAGAAAGAAGTTCCCCCCTCTGCTGCGTACGAACCTCTCCATCGCCTTATCAACCAATGTCCTCCTCCTTCCAACACTGAATTATCCGACAAGCCCCTTCCTGAAGATCAACTGCTTCGTGGTGCTCATCTTTTTTCAGAGGTATTTTCCATTACCTTCATAGCTTCTATCTTTTTTACATCTTAAACATTGTTCCTTTTCTTCATGCAGTTTGGTCTTGTCTACACTAAGATATTCGACCAAGGTGTTGAGATGGTGGCTGAGCTTGAACTTCTCCGAGCCGAAGCATCCTCTTTCCAGTCGACCCTCAAGGGTATCACTGCGGAGAAGGACAAATCTCATAAACGAGCTCAAGCTCTGGCTGAGGAGTTGCCTCTTCTACGTGCTCAAGGCAAGCAGGATGCAGCTAGGATTAAGCATCTGGAAGAGGAGGTGGAACGGATGGAACGCGAGCTGCCGGATGTCGGAGTGCAGGATTGCATTAAATCCCTATTCGCTTCCTCCTTGGGTCAAGAATTCTTGGTGACTCTTCATACTCAGTGGCTGTCCAGTTTTCTAAAGAGCTCAAGCTTCCTATGCGCCATGGGGCCACATATTCCTCACTTCATCGACCATGGCTTCAGCAATGCCGTGGCCGAGCACTCAGCCCCAGGGTTCGATGGGACCTACTCTCGTGCTTTTCGCCTAGATCAACTCGCTACTCCTCCAAAATTCTTAGAGGTTCCTAAGGAGAGCCCCGACAGTCCTTGGTGGCTACCCGGAATGGGTCAGGCCATCGCCAAGTTACAGGCAGCCAAGGTGGGTATGGCTGAGCTAAAGCCTTTGGAGCAGCTGGTTTATCCTTACATCTCTGCCACCAATATGGTAACATGAGTAGATGGAGAAAAGGGTGCTGAGGCTACCTTGAGAGGGGAAGAGGGCCCAGAGGAGGGCGGAGGATCTAGCAGCCATGCTGCTGTGGAGGAGGGTGCCATTGAAAGAGCTGTGGTCGAGGGAGCTGCTGTCGAAAAAGCAGTTTAAATTTCATATTTTCATGGTCATAACAAACAATTTACCTTTCTTTTGTTTTGCTACGCTCTTTTAATTTCTGTCCGTAATACTTGCTTTCTCATACTCTGTAGGGGACCCCACACTCCTGGATATGTGGGGGCTTTTTTGTAGTAATCGCGTTAGCTTCATATTGCTTGTTTGTTGGTGTGCTTCTTTTCTTTTCTGCTTACATGGGTAACCTATAAAACCAGTAAAGAATATGTTGGAGGTATGCTCTTCTCCTCCCCCCCTTTATCGGTCTTGTAGGTTATACCATAATCGTCTCTTGGTGGCTTGAGGAGGTTTTCCTTGACTTTTAAAACTTTGTCTATCTCTTGCTTCGTTCCTTAGACAGAGTTTTGGTAAATGATTTTAATTTGCGAAGTGTATATCTCTAAATAACCATCTTGGGTCTTATTCAAAAGATTTTGATTCATAAAATCTTCTCATTTCATTGAATAACCCTTTTGGGTTTCAAATATGATGAGGGCTCTCTAGAGCTCCTCGGCCTCTAGGCCTCTGAGTGTTTCTCACTCTTATTCAAAAGATTTTGATTCATAAAATCTTCTCATTTCATTAAATAACCCTTTTGGGTTTCAAATATGATGAGGGCTCTCTGGAGCTCCTCGGCCTCTAGGCCTCTGAGTGTTTCTCACTCTTATTCTTAAAAGATTTTGATTCATAAAATCTTCTCATTTCATTGAATAACCCTTTTGGGTTTCAAATATGATGAGGGCTCTCTGGAGCTCCTCGGCCTCTAGGCCTCTGAGTGTTTCTCACTCTTATTCAAAAGATTTTGATTCATAAAAGCTTCTCATTTCATTGAATAACCCTTTTGGGTTTCAAATATGATGAGGGCTCTCTGGAGCTCCTCGGCCTCTAGGCCTCTGAGTGTTTCTCACTCTTATTCAAAAGATTTTGATTCATAAAATCTTCTCATTTCATTGAATAACCCTTTTGGATTTCAAATATGATGAGGGCTCTCTGGAGCTCCTCGGCCTCTAGGCCTCTGAGTGTTTCTCACTCTTATTCAAAAGATTTTGATTCATAAAATCTTCTCATTTCATTGAATAACCCTTTTGGGTTTCAAATATGATGAGGGCTCTCTGGAGCTCCTCGGCCTCTAGGCCTCTGAGTGTTTCTCACTCTTATTCAAAAGATTTTGATTCATAAAATCTTCTCATTTCATTAAATAACCCTTTTGGGTTTCAAATATGATGAGGGCTCTCTGGAGCTCCTCGGCCTCTAGGCCTCTGAGTGTTTCTCACTCTTATTCTTAAAAGATTTTGATTCATAAAATCTTCTCATTTCATTGAATAACCCTTTTGGGTTTCAAATATGATAAGGGCTCTCTGGAGCTCCTAGGCCTCTAGGCCTCTGAGTGTTTCTCACTCTTATTCAAAAGATTTTGATTCATAAAATCTTCTCATTTCATTTAATAACCCTTTTGGGTTTCAAATATGATGAGGGCTCTCTGGAGCTCCTCGGCCTCTAGGCCTCTGAGTGTTTCTCACTCTTATTCAAAAGATTTTGATTCATAAAATCTTCTCATTTCATTGAATAACCCTTTTGGGTTTCAAATATGATGAGGGCTCTCTGGAGCTCCTCGGCCTCTAGGCCTCTGAGTGTTTCTCACTCTTATTCTAAAGATTTTGATTCATAAAATCTTCTCATTTCATTGAATAACCCTTTTGGGTTTCAAATATGATGAGGGCTCTCTGGAGCTCCTCGGCCTCTAGGCCTTTGAGTGTTTCTCACTCTTATTCTTAAAAGATTTTGATTCATAAAATCTTCTCATTTCATTGAATAACCTTTTTGGGTTTCAAATATGATGAGGGCTCTCTGGAGCTCCTCGACCTCTAGGCCTCTGAGTGTTTCTCACTCTTATTCTTAAAAGATTTTGATTCATAAAATCTTCTCATTTCATTGAATAACCCTTTTGGGTTTCAAATATGATGAGGGCTCTCTGGAGCTCCTCGGCCTCTAGGCCTCTGAGTGTTTCTCACTCTTATTCAAAAGATTTTGATTCATAAAATCTTCTCATTGCTATGTTGAGGGCTCTTCAGAGCTCCTCGGCCCCTAGGCCCCTGAGTTTTTCTCACTCTTATCAATTTCAGATTCATACATCATATATTCGAGCAAGAGAAAAATAATCAAGACACGATAATTCTGTATAAGTCTTTTTTCCAAAAAGGGATAAAGCTTCATTGATTATTATCAGTTTTCAACATAGGCCATAGATAACCTACGCTAGTCTCATTAAAAACCTCTTTACGGAAAAACCCCAAAGGGGAAACCCGTAAGGAGGGAAAAAGAGCTCCGGTGAAGCCTCTAAATACATTAAGCAAAATATGAATTAATGCAAAAATCACAAAGCAAAAATCGCAAATGGTCTCAAGACCTTACACTTTCTTCAAACAAAGAACCTCTTCAAATGGCAAACGTTCCAGGGTCTAGCTATGTCAACTCCCTCCATGCTCTGTAATCTATAGGCTCCTCCCTTTAGTACCTGCGTGATTTTATAAGGCCCCTCCCAGTTGGGCTCTAACTTTCCCGTATTTCTTAGGGCATCAGCTCTTCTTAGCACCAGGTCCCCCACTCTAAAGGACCTCGGGATCACCCTTTGGTCGTATGCAACTTTAATTTTGCTCTTGTATCTCTCCGCACACACTCTAACCATCTCCCTTTCTTCTTCCATTAAATCCAGGGCCTCTCTAATCAGCCTCTCATTCTGATGTTCTTCAAATTGGGCAATTCGGTGGGACTGCAGCACGACCTCTGGAGGTATCACCGTCGCTGTCTTTGGACTCGTTCTGTATGACCATAGCACATTGTCTAACTCATTCACCCATCCTCCTCCTATTTTCGTCAGCCTTGTTCGAATACCATCTACTATCGTTCGATTAGTAACTTCCACTTGTCCGTTAGCTTGAGGGTGAGCTACGGAGTTGAATCTTTGTATTATGTTTAGTCTTGCACACCATCCTCGTACATTTTCTCCATTGAACTGTGTTCCATTATCAGAGACCAATATTCTGGGTACTCCGAATCTGCAGCAAATCTGTCTTCTCAAGAATTTGATCACATTCTCTTCATCTATTGTAGCCAGGGGGGCAGCTTCAACCCATTTGCTAAAATAATCTACTGCTACTATCAGAAATTTTCTTCCTCCAGAGGCTGGAGGGAAGGGCCCTACCAAATCGATTCCCCACTTAGCAAAGGGACACGGAGAGTGCATAGCTCCCATATCTTCCGCAGGAGTCCTTATCAAGGGACCATTTTTCTGACACTTGACACATTTTTTTACGAACTCTTTGGCATCCTTCGTCATGGAGGGCCAATATAATCCGGCCCTTAAGGCTTTCTTCACCACTGTCTTATATCCCTCATGGATAGCCGCATTTCCTTCATGAATTTCTTTGAGTGTGTATATCGCTTCTCGGGTTGATATGCACCTCAAGTATGGTTGGGTAAACGAATTCTTATATAAGTGTCCTCCAATAATACAGTATTTGATCCTAAGAGCTCGAGTCTCTCTTGTGGTAGGGGCACCTGCTTCCTTGGTGAGTTCCACCCAAATATCTTTCCTCCAATCATCTCCTTCCTCAATTGAACCAATGGGGTTTCCCAGAGCTTCTTTTTCTGCTTTCACCAAGGTCACTGTTCCTTGTCCATCAAATTCTGTAGAGCTGGCAGGTTTGGAGAGGCTATCAGCCTGTATGTTCTCCTCTCGAGGTACTTGAATCACTTTACAATCTTGGAACTTTTCCATTACTTCTTTAGCTCTTTCCAAATAAGCAGCCATTCTGTTATCTTTGGCTGCATATTCTCCATTTACCTGTTGAACAACTAACTGGGAATCGGAGTATAGAGTTACCTTCAGAGCTCCCAGTTCAACTGCCATCTCCATTCCTCTAATCAAAGCTTCATATTCTTCTCCATTGTTTGAAGTCATGAATTGAAATCTCACTGCAAATTGCAGGTCCTCTCCCTGGGGACTCACTAGCACTATCCCTGCTCCGCATCCATTCAAGGTCACTGAGCCATCTACATATATCTTCCAGCCCTCTGTTTCTTCTGGTTTGGTAAACTCTTGGATGAAATCAGACAAAGCTTGGGCTTTTATGGCCCTCCGTGACTCGAAGTCCACATCATACTCTTGGAGCTCTATTGCCCATCTCACCATCCTCCCTGAGAGGTCTGCTCGGCCAATAACCTGTTTCAATAAGTAATTAGTGCGGACTAGTATTTTATAAGAGAGGAAATATGGGCGCAATCTTCGCGCCGTAAATACCACGGCCAGAGCAGCCTTCTCGATTTCTGAGTATCGAGTTTCAGCTCCTTGGATGACCTTACTGACATAATAGATAGGATGTTGAAGAGGTCCCTCTTCTTTAACTAAGGCTGTGCTCAGTGAGAATTCCCCTACAGAGAGATACAGAATGAGAGTATCTCCAGGAGAAGGCTTAGTCAGCTTCGGCAGCTGGGACAAATGATGTTTCAGATTTTCAAAGGCCTTTTGACACGTTTCATTCCACTCGAACTTGGCCCCTTTCTTGAGAATTTTGAAGAAGGGGTGACTTTTTTCGGCGGATCTGGCTATGAACCTGCTCAACGCTGTGATCCTCCCGTTGAGCGTCTGGAGCTCTTTCACGTTCCTCGGCGGCTGCATGTCCAGCACAACCTTCACCTTGGCTGGATTCACTTTTATTCCTCTTTGAGTAACCATGTATCCAAGGAATTTCCCCGATTTCACTCCAAAAGAGCACTTGGCCGGGTTCAATTTGATACCATTTTCTCGAATTACCTGGAAAATCTCCTCTAGGTCCTCCACATGCTGGTCTGCCTTCACACTCTTGGCCAGCATATCATCCACGTATATCTCCATGTTTCTTCCTAGTTGTCTTCGAAAGACAACATCGACCATCCTTTGATAGGTTGCACCGGCATTGATTAATCCGAATGGCATTCGAACATATCCAAACGTTCCGCACGCTGCTATGAAGCACACTTTGGGCACGTCTGAGGGGTTTAGTTGGATCTGATGGTATCCTTGGTACGCATCCATCATACTTAATAACTCGAAGCCAGAAGTTGCGTCCACTAACTGGTCTATCCTTGGCAACGGATAGTGGTCTTTAGGGCATGCCTTGTTGAGGTCCCTGAAGTCGATACACATTCTCCATTTTCCTCCCCCTTTAGGTACTAACACTGCATTGGAGAGCCATTCTGGGAATTGGACTTTCACCACATGTCCTGTCTTTAATAGTTTCTCAACTTCCTCTTTCACAATATTATTCTTCTCAATTCCAAAGTTCCGTAACTTTTGTTCCACCGGTTTTGCCTTTGGGTCAACATTAAGACAATGTATGGCTATCTCCGGAGGGACACCTGTCATGTCAGCTGGAGAAAATGCAAATATATCAGAATTTCGACGTAATGTAGAGATTACCTTCTCTGTAAGTTCAGGTCCCAGCTGGGTGCCTATCTTGGTGGCAAAGCCAAGTTTCCCTGGGAAGAGCTCCACATTCATCAACTCCTCGTCCGTTTTAACATTTACCTGCTCAGGTGCTACTCCTTCTACCTTCCTTTTCTTTAACTCAGGGTCGCCTCCTCTTGCTCTCTCCAGGCCCCTGGTTAAAGCTCTATCCGCCATCTTTACAGACTCCGCATAGCACTTCTGTGCTTGATATTGATCTCCTCTCACTTCTCCCACTCCTCCAGTCGTAGGGAATTTCATTTTCATATGAAATGTGGAGATGACCGCTTGAAAGAGGTTCAGGTTGGGTCGTCCCATCACTACATTGTATGATGAGGGAATATCCACAATAAGGAATTCTACCAGGTGGACCTTCCGAGCTGGAGCGTCTCCCAATCCTACCTGTAGCACCACAGACCCCAAAGGTTGGATGGCCCCTCCGGAGAAACCATATAAGGAGGTATCTACAGGTCGCAGCTTCACATTCAGCTCCATCCTCTTGAAGCACTCAAAAAACATAATATCGGCTGAGCTTCCCGTATCTACAAAGATTCGGGCAACGTCGAACCCAGCTATGTCGGTAGTGATCACCAAGGCGTCGTTATGATCTTCCTTAACTCCTTTCACATCCTCCGGCCCAAATCTGATATTGGGCGTCTCTGTCATACGTCCTACTTCTTTCAGTTGACCTACTTGTTCCGCCTTTAGAGCTCGAACACTTTGTTTTCTTTTCCGGAAGGAATCCCCATCTGCCGGTCCTCCCACAATCATGTGGATTACTCCTCTCTTTGGCGGTGGAGGGGGCATATCTTCGGCCGCCTCCTTGTCCTCCTTCTCTTTCGGTTTCCTTTCATGTTCCTTCCGCTTCTGCCCCCGAGGGCCCTGCCTATCTCTAAATATAAATTCTTTCAGATGCCCTGCCTGGATCATCCTTTCAATCTCATCTTTCAGATGATAACACTGATTCGTGTCATGTCCATACTCATTGTGAAATCTGCAGAATCGATCGGACTTGGGCTTCTGAGGTCCTCGACTTCTGGAATAAGGGAATTTCAAGTCAGGATGATCTCCTACCACCTCCAGTACTTCGGCAGGTTCAATTCTCAAGGGTGTGTACTTCTCAAACCTTCCGCGAGGGCCGGACCGGGAACTTCCCGATGGATTGCTGTCTCTTGTTGAGCCGGAGGACCGAGGGACCTCTGGACTGGAACGTCTGGAGGGGCCCTCTCTTTTTCTCTCTCGATCTTGTGGCCTAGCCTCCAGTCTCTTGGCTTTACGGACCTCCTCCAGGGTGAGGTATTTCTCTGCTCTGTGTAGCAACTCATCAAAATTCTTAACCGGCTTCTTAGCCAAGGAGGAGAAGAAGTCTCCATCACGTAGTCCGTTAGTAAGAGCGTTGATCTTCACCTCTGGAGAGGCTGTAGGGACCTCCAGAGCTGCTTGATTGAACCTTCAGAGAAAAGCTCTCAAACTCTCGTTCTCCCCTTGCCTCAGATTAAAGAGGGTCAAAGTGGCCCGCGGCTGTCTTCGGGCACTTGCAAATTGATGGAGGAACAACTCACTGAATTCCTCCCAGGATCGGATTGTATTGGGTTCCAATTGAGTGAACCACTGCTGTGCCGCTTTTGCCAGGGTGGTCAGGAACACCCTGCATTTGATTCCCTCTCCGTAGCGGTGTAATAACACAGCATTCTCAAACCTTACTAGGTGTTCGTACGGGTCTGCCGTACCATCGTATTCAAAATTGAGGGGCTTGAAGTTGAATGGCAGTTCATCCTGTAATATGTAAGGAGAGAACTGACATCCAGAAACATAAGCGGATCTACTGGCTCGGTTGTTCATTTGTCTCCTCATATCCCTCATCTCCTTCTGTAGGGCCTGTAGTTGGTCGCTGACTGGCCCTCCGTAGGTATCATCGGTGCTTTCTTCTGCTTCAGGGAGTTCTGTCTCTCGGGGTGCCAAATCTGCATTCCTTCTTGTGTTCCGAGGGGGATGGCTTCTTTCCGCTCGGGAGGGCACCTTATCATCTCCTTCTACCCGCATTCCTACTTCTTTGGATAGCACTTGGGAGGCTCCTGGTGCCTCTTCCTGGGGTCTTGGGGTAGGTATCTCCACATTCCCTGGTGTAGCTCTGGGGGCTCGATCTCCTTGAGCCGCGAAAGCTCTCTCTACAGCCTGCTTGATGAGGGCATTCAATTGACCGGGAGAAACCAGGCATGGTTCCGAATTTGGAATATCCTCCCGTTGGGGATCCGAAGTTCGGACCGCTGGGGTTTCAATGTTCGCCGTTATCCCCTCTTCGATCGGGAGGGGATGGTTTTCGTCACCCAGGCCTGCGGTAGGCGTCAATGGCGGATTTGATCGGGAAGGGGTATGAACTGGATCCTTCCCTCGGCCTCCTTTTGGTGTGGGATCAGTCGGCAAAGGGGGATTCTCCCCTGGAAGAGCCTTTTTTCCCGAAGTAGATGTGACCGTGTTATTTCCACCACCCATCACTCGAACAGATAGAAATTCGTGAGAAAATCTTTCAACTCGTTCCCACAGACGGCGCCAGTTGATGTGCCAAAAACTGCACAGACGGATTAGATATACTCAAAGTTGGATATCTGAATTCCCGAACGCGTATCAGCAATCCGAGTATGCTACTGCCTTCAGCAAGATCCTCTAGAACCTGCAAAGAACACGCCGGAGGGGAGTCCGGCGCGGACACTCCGATGCCTAAGTCAGTATAGGAATCTCTGTATATCACAAGGACTTCGAAGTCCTTGATTTATCAAATCAAGTTCTCAAAGGATTTCGCAGTGTATAATAGTAATAAAGTATATTTAGTCTTGTAAAAGTCAAGAAGCTAACCTGAAAACATCTTCGGATTTACCTATTTATAGAGAATTCCTCTCAAGGGGAAGTTATGGCTTCCTTCCATCTCGGAGCTACCCTTTGGACCCAGCCCAGCTGTGTTGACAAGGTCACCGCTTCTCTTCCTTCCTAAAGAACCGGGATCATTCCCCTTTAGTGGACTTCATCCCCTAAGATGAAGGAGGAAGGAGTCTTCCTTCAATCACTCTTAGGCCGATTCGTGGGGACTCTCCTATAATCTCGGCTTGCCAAGTCATACCAAGATTGAGTCTTTCTGATGTTTCTCTCCGGGTGGAGCTCCCTCCGGAAGGACTTCTAGAAGAGATTCTGTATCCAGAGAATATTCTTTAATCCCATGTCTCCTCCTGTATCTTATCCTTAATACACGTGTCGACTTCTTATTGGATGACAGTTTTAGGCCGCATCACACAGGAATTTGCACACTCCAAAAATAGAAATTTCTTTATAACTTTTACCCTCTCAATATTCACATATTTACACATATGCCATTACTTTATTAATCTAATTTAACAATAATTCAACTAAATTAACAACTCTAAGCCCACTTAATAAATTAATTTGGCCCATTTAAAACTAATCTTAATCCAAAACAAAACCCATCAAACCATTACCCATAGCCCATTAGCCCCCATTTCAAACCCTAATCAGAATTCATCTTCTCCCCACTCTCTCTCTCTCACGGAACTTCATCTTCTTCCCCCTTTCCCTCTCTCTCTTCCACACGAAAGTTCATCTTCTCCCCCCTCCCTACCTCACCCTCTCTTCATCTTCTCCCCCCTGTCTCTCTCTCTCTCAACTTCATCTTCACCTTTTGATTTTGGGGTTTTCTCACTCAATCTGAAAAATCTCTCAAGCATTTACTTGCTTCAACGTCTTCTTCGTTCTTGCGTTTGGATCGATTTATGTGCCGGATTCTATGTCGATGTCACTCGATTTAGAGGCTAGGTCGACGGTCGGAGTGACTACTTTGACGCCGTCACTCGATTCTGGGGCTTGGTCAACTTTTTGAGTCCGATCCCCTTTAGAGTTTCGATTTCCCGACGGTTAGGTCCAATCCCCTTTGCTTGGCGATTCTTTCTACCAAATTCAGAAGATTAATTTCTTGGGGAAAATTAAAAAAGGTGATTCTCTAGAGAAATGTGTGTTCCACTTGAGAGTGTTTGTGATTTGGTGTTCTGGAGTTGCTCAAGTTACGCTAAGGTTGTATTTCTTGGTTGGATTGATGATTGATGATACGATTGTTCATCTGTTTTTTGATTTGTGAATGTTTACTTTATTAATTTTATTAAACCTTCTTTAATCTCTCACTTGAATGGACATATATACCCCTTTGAAAAGTCAACAAAATAACAAAAAGCACACTTTTCTTAATATGAGTGCAATCCCAGAGGTGCAAGTTCCTCTGGGACAGAGGGAGTACTATACAATATATTAACTACTACTATACCATAAGCGTACTAATACTATATCGTATTTAAACTAATATTATACTTAACAAAAAATACATAACTTAACACATTCATAATTTCATGCATACCATGCAAATTAATACATCAATATTAAAAGATTGATATAAACTAACTAGTAAGAAGAACAAAAGTGCGAATGAACACACCAAACACACAATTCAATTAATAGATACGATCACACTCAATAAACATATGAATACATCAACACGACGATGACCACAAAGAAAATAATAAAGTTGATGCAATATTATGCTGGCTTCTTCCCAAATTCTCCACTCATTTAAATTTCTAAATATAAATTTTATTTTTCAATTAAATTATGTTATTAATTAGTCTTAAAAAATAATCTACAACTTTAAAATACTTGTAACAAATTAAACCAGATATCATTGTACAAATTTCCGAACGGATGGATTGGGTATCCTTGGAGTCGGATATCTGAATTTCCGAACGCGTAGGAGTGATCCGGGTATGCTACTTCCTTCGATACGATCCTCTGGAACCTGCAAAGAACACGCCGGAGGGGAGTCCGGCGCGGACACTCCGATGCCTAAGTCAGTATAGGGATCTCAGTATATCACAAGGACTTCGAAGCCCTTGATTTATCAAAATCGGGTTCTCAAAGAATCTCGAAGTATATAATAAGAAATGTAATCAGTCTTATAAAAAGTAAAGAGTCTAACCTGAAAATATACCCAGATTTACCTATTTATAGAGAACTTCCCCATAAGAGGAAGTTAGGGTTTCCTTTTATTTCGGAGCTGCACCTTAGACCTAGCCCTGCCAGGTTGACAAAGTCCTCAACTCTCCCACTCCCTGAAGAACCGGACACACTCCTTCTTAGTGGACTTCATCCTCTAAGATAAAGGAAGAAGGAGTCTTTCTTCTACCAAGCCTGAGCCGATTCTTGCGGGGTTCCCCTATATTCTCGGTCTACCAATTCATATCAAGACTAAATCTTCCTGATGTTTCTCCCCGGATGGAGCTCCCTCCGGAGGGACTTTCAGAAGAGATTCTTTATCCAGAGAGTATTCTATAATCCAATACTTCCATTTTTATCCTATCCTCTATACACGTGTCGACTTCTTATTAGGTGACATTTTTAGGCCGCATCATCTACTCCCCCCTACTCTCGTAAAAGGGGTATATCTTTTGTGAGAGTAGAAAATTCCAGTGAGCCTAGCACAAAGGTGTTTCTGGAGAGACGTGTATTATTCTTGTTTCGGAGAGAAAATTTAAAAAACGCTCTTCTTCAAAGACTTTTCCCGCTCCCAATTCTGAAGACGTTTCGACTTCCGCGCCTGGGTCCCACGCAGTCACCTTTTTCTCTCTCTTGTTAACTTCCCGAGGAAAAACCTAGATTCTAATCCATCTTTACGCAACCTTTTCTTTTCCTTTCTGCGAATTTCATTTTCTCAAAAGTTCTTTTGTTGTCTCCACTTCTCCTCTCAGGCGTCCTTCCTCCCGAGTCTCACCGTCGCCGGTCGCCCTGTCTGGCTTCGTAGTTCTCCCAACAAGGTAACCTAGCTATCTCCTTTTCTTTTATTAAAACTATTTAGTCAATGTCTCGCCCTTCTTCTCCACCTAAATCTTCCGGCCAAAACCCCTCGGAGTCCACCCCGCTTCCGATGGGGAGCCCCGAAAATAGGATTTCCACCTCTTCTTTACTCAATCATACTCACCTAGCCAGTCTCATCCAAGCCCAAGTCTTTCCGCCGGAGTACACCCTCCCAATTCCTCACTCAGACGAACGCCCTAATTTTTCTGAGTCTCGAACCCTAGCTTTTTTCGAAGCTCAAATTAGGGCGGGTCTTCGATTTCCGGTTCACCCCTATTTGGCTGCCATATCTATCCGCATGCAGATTCCTCTCAATCAATTCACTCCGAATTCCATCCGTACTATGATAGGGTTTTTCATTTTGGTGAAGGGGAATGGCGGTGAGCCTTCTGCTGAACTATTTCTGAGCCAACATTCTTGCAAGTTGAACGACGGCTTCTTCTATGTATGTGGGAGAAGGTCTCGTGTCTGCAAGTTCATGACAAAACTCCATGAAGAGGAGTCATCTTGGAGAGATTATTACCTTTTCGTTACTAGCCCCACTGCTTGGCCGTTTCCCCATGAAAACTGGATATATCATAACCCGGGAGTACCTCCTCCTTCCCTAAAAGCTTACTCTGTCCCAAACCACACCGTTATGACTAGTCTCAATACTCATGTCCGCCAGCACGATTTTTTTGATGTTCTTGGTATCTGCAAAAATCCTCGCATCCTCTCCCACTTTGGCTTCTGTCCTCAAGATTTTCCTTTAGAACCTCGATATGGTAAAAAATCCCCTGATTTTGCATTTCGTTTCTTGCATGTGGTTATTTTTCTGAGTTCTGAAAATCTTCTTGGTTATCTGCAGCAATGAGTTGGTTAACTCATATCTCGCGGGATGCCCCTGCTCTCGGAATAGTGAAGGCCCCTGCATTGGCTTCTCCTGAAGATCTTCCAAAAGCTCCTCAGTCTCCTGCTCTAGAAAGCTCAGTAAAGACCCCGGCTCCAGAGAGTCCTTCAAAGGTTCCTCCTCTCCCTATCTCTTCTACCCAAGTCCCGGGCTCTGTCGCCAGGAGGACTCGCTCAGCTACCAACGCCTTCTTCTCTGACTGCGGCACCTCTAAGAAGAAGAAGGGAAAAACTGCTCGAGCTCTTGCTGAGAAAGAAGTTCCCCTTTCTGCCTTCTACGAACCTCTTCAGCGCCTTATCAGCCAATGTCCTCCTCCTTCCAACATTGAGTTCTCCGACAAGCCCCTCCCTGAAGATCAACTGCTTCGTGGCGCCCATCTTTTTTCAGAGGTATTTTCCATTACCTTCATGGCCTCTACCTTCTTTGTATCTTAAACATTGTTCCTTTTCTTCATGCAGTTTGGCCTTGTCTACACTAAGATATTTGACCAAGGTGTTGAGATGGTTGCTGAGATTGAACTTCTTCGAGCTGAGGCATCCTCTTTTCAGTCAACTCTCAAGGGTGTCACCGCGGAGAAGGACAAAGCTCACAAACGAGCTCAAGCTCTGGCTGAGGAATTGCCTCTTCTACGTGCTCAAGGCAAACAGGATGCAGCTAGGGTTAAGCATCTGGAAGAGGAGGTGCAAAGGATGGGAGCAGAGATGAAGAGGATGGAGCGCGAACTACCAGATATTGGAGTGCAAGCCTGCATCAAATCCCTGTTCACCTCTTCCTTGGGTCAAGAATTCTTGGGGACTCTTCATACTCAATGGCTGTCCAGCTTTTTAAAGAGCTCGAGCTTCCTATGCGCCATGGGGCCACATATTCCTCATTTCATCGACCATGGCTTCAGCAATGCCGTGGCCGAGCACTCAGCCCCAGGATTTGATGGGACTTACTCCCGCGCTTTCCGTCTGGACCAGCTTACTACTCCTCCAAAATTCTTAGGGAATCCATCGGAGAGTGTCGATAGTCCTTGGTGGCTACCCGGAATGGGTCAGGCCATCGCCAAATTACAGGCGGCCAAGGTGGGTATGGCTGAGCTAGAGCCTCTGGAGCAGTTGATCTATCCTTATGTCTCTACCCCCAATACGGTAACAGGAGCAGATGGAGAAAAGGGGGTTGAGGCTACCTTAAGAGGTGAAGAGGGCCCAGAGGAGGGCGGAGGGTCTAGCAGCCATGCTGCTGTGGAGGAGGCTGCCATTGAAGGAGCTGTGGTCGAGGGAGTTGTTGCTGAGGGGGCTGCTGATGAAAAAGCAGTTTAAAATTCATATTTCCATGGTCATAACAAACATTTTACCTTTCTTTTGTTTTGCTACACTCTTTTAATTTTCCGCTCATGGTACTTGCTTTCTTATACTCTATAGGGGACCCCACACTCCTGGATATGTGGGGGCTTTTTGTAGTAGTTGTGTTAACTTCATACCGCTTGCTTGTTGGCATGTTGCCTTTTCCTTTTCTGCTTACATGGGCAACCTATAAGACCATTAAAGAAAAATATGTTGGAGGTGTGCTCTTCTCCCCCTCTATTGGTTTTGTAGGTTGTACCATAATCATTTCTCGGTTTCATAACCTTCAAAGAATTTTCTCAAGAAATTTAGGGAATCTCTCCCCCTTTCAAGGGATTGCCTCTGGTTTCAGATGGCTCGGGGAGGTTTTCTTCGACTAACACTCCTTTTTGTTTTCTAAGTACTCATCTTGGGTCTTGGTTACGGGGAGATGCTCCCCAGTTCTCCTTGGACTTTGAGCCTCTACTTGTCTCTCACTCTCGTTTAAAAGATTTTGATTCATAAAATCTTTCTTTTCATTGAGTAACTCTTTTGGGTTTTAAGTATGGTGAGGGCTCTCTAGAGCTCCTCGGCCTCTAGGCCTGTGAGTGTCTCTCACTCTCATTCTTAAAAGATTTTGATTCATAAAAGCTTCTCATTGATTAACCCTTTTGGGTCTTAAGTATGGTGAGGGCTCTCTGGAGCTCCTCGGCCTCTAGGCCTCTGAGTGTCTCTCACTCTCATTCTTAAAAGATTTTGATTCATAAAATCTTCTCATTTCATTGACTAACCCTTTTGGGTCTTAAGTATGGTGAGGGCTCTCTGGAGCTCCTCGGCCTCTAGGCCTCTGAGTGTCTCCCACTCTCATTCTTAAAATATTTTGATTCATAAATTCTTCTCATTGATTAACCCTTTTGGGTCTTAAGTATGGTGAGGGCTCTCTGGAGCTCCTCGGCCTCTAGGCCTCTGAGTGTCTCCCACTCTCATTCTTAAAAGATTTTGATTCATAAAATCTTCTCATTGATTAACCCTTTTGGGTCTTAAGTATGGTGAGGGCTCTCTGGAGCTCCTCGGCCTCTAGGCCTCTGAGTGTCTCTCACTCTCATTCTTAAAAGATTTTGATTCATAAAATCTTCTCATTTCATTGACTAACCCTTTTGGGTCTTAAGTATGGTGAGGGCTCTCTGGAGCTCCTCGGCCTCTAGGTCTCTGAGTGTCTCCCACTCTCATTCTTAAAAGATTTTGATTTATAAAATCTTCTCATTGATTAACCCTTTTGGGTCTTAAGTATGGTGAGGGCTCTCTGGAGCTCCTCGGCCTGTAAGCCTCTGAGTGTCTTTCACTCTCATAATTTTCATATTCATACATCATATATTCGAATAAGAGAAAGATAATCAAAACACGATAATTCTGTATAATTCTTTTCAAAAAGGGATAAAGCTTCATTGATTATTGTCAGTTTTCAACATAGGCCATAGATAACCTACGCCGGTCTCATTAAAAACCTCTTTACGAAAAAACCCCAAAGGGGAAACCCGTAAAGAGGGAAAAAGAGCTCCGGTGAAGCCACTAAATACATTAAATAAAATATGAATTAATGCAAAAATCACAAAGCAAAAATCACAAATGGTCTCAAGACCTTACACTTTCTTCAAACAAAGAACCTCTTCAAATGGCAAACGTTCCAGGGTCTGGCTATATCGACTCCCTCCATGCTCTGCAATCTATAGGCTCCTCCCTTTAGTACTTGTGTGATTTTATAAGGCCCCTCCCAGTTGGGCTCTAATTTTCCCGTATTCTTTAGGGCATCAGCTCTTCTTAACACCAGGTCCCCAACTCTAAAGGACCTCGGGATCACCCTTCGGTCATATGCAGCTTTAATTCTGCTCTTGTATCTTTCCGCACGTACTCTAACCATCTCAATTTCTTCTTCCATTAAATCCAGCGCCTCTCTCATCAGCCTCTCATTCTAATGTTCTTCAAATTGGGCAATTCGGTGGGACTACAGCATGGCCTCTGGAGGTATCACCGCCGCGGCTCCACAGACCAGCTGAAAGGGGGATTCTCCAGTTGCTGTCTTTGGGCTAGTTCTGTAGGACCATAGAACATTGTCTAACTCATTTACCCATCCTCCACCTATTTTCGTCAGCCTTGTTCGAATACCATCTACTATCGTTCGATTAGTGACTTCCACTTGTCCATTAGCTTGAGGTTGAGCTACGGAGGTAAATCTTTGTATTATGTTTAGTCTTGCGCACCATCCTCGTACATTTTCTCCATTATCAGAGACCAATATCCTGGGTACTCCGAATCTGCAGCAAATCTGTTTTCCCAAGAATTTGATCACATTCTCTTCATCTATTGTAGCCAGGGGGGCAGCTTCCACCCATTTGCTAAAATAATCTACTGCTACTATCAGAAACTTTCTTCCTCTTGAGGCTGGGGGGAAGGGTCCTACCAAATCAATTCCCCATTTAGCAAAGGGACATGGAGAGTGCATAGCTCCCATCTCTTCTGCGGGAGTCCTTATCAGGGGACCATTCTTCTGACATTTGACACATTTCTTTACGAACTCTTTGGCATCCTTTGTCATGGAGGGCCTATATAATCCGGCCCTTAAGGCTTTCTTCACCACTGTTTTATATCCCTCATGACTAGCCGCGTTTCCTTCATGGATTTCTTTGAGTGTGTACATCGCTTCTCGGGTTGATATGCACCTCAAGTATGGTTGAGTAAACGACTTCTTGTATAAGTACCCTCCGATAATACAGTATTTGATCCTAAGAGCTCGGGCCTCTCGGGTGGTAGGGGCATCTGCTTCCTTGGTGAGTTCCACCCATATATCTTTCCTCCAATCATCTCCTTCCTCAATGAAACCAATGGGGTTTCCCAGAGTCTCTCTTTCTGCTACCACCAAGGTCACTGTTCCTTGTCCATCAAATTTTGTGGAGCTGGCAAGTTTGGAGAGGCTATCCGCCTGCATGTTTTCCTCTCGAGGTACTTGGATCACCTTACAATCTTGGAACTTGCCCATCACTTCTTTGGCTCGTTCTAGGTAAGCAGCCATTCTGTTATCTTTGGCTGCATATTCTCCATTTACCTGTTGAACAACTAATTGGGAATCGGAGTATAGAATTACCTTTAGAGCTCCCAATTCAACCGCCATCTCCATTCCTCTAATCAAAGCTTCGTATTCTGCTCCATTATTTGAAGTCATGAATTGAAACCTCACTACAAATTGTAGGTCCTCTCCTTGAGGGCTCACTAGCACTATCCCTGCTCCACACCCGCTCAAAGTCACTGAGCCATCTACATATACCTTCCATCCCTCTGCTTCTTCTGGTTTGGTAGATTCTTGGATGAAATCAGACAAAGCTTGGGCTTTTATGGCCCTCCGTGGCTCGAAGTCCACATCATATTATTGGAGCTCTATTGCCCATCTCACCATCCTTCCTGAGAGGTCTGCTCGGCCAATGACCTGTTTCAATAAGTAATTAGTGCGGACCAGTATTTTATAAGAGAGGAAATATGGGCGCAATCTCCGCGCCGTAAATACCACGGCCAGAGCAACCTTCTCGATTTCCGAGTATCGAGCTTCGGCTCCTTGAATGACTTTACTGATGTAATAGATAGGATGTTGGATAGATCCTTCTTCTTTAACTAAGGCTGTGCTTAGTGAGAACTCCCCTACAGAGAGATACAAAATGAGAGTATCTCTCGGAGAGGGTTTAATCAACTTCGGCAATTGGGACAAGTGACATTTCAAGTCCTCAAAGGCCTTCTGGCATGTCTCATTCCATTCGAACTTGGCCCCTTTCTTGAGAATCTTGAAGAAGGGGTGACTTTTCTCGGCGGACCTGGCTATGAATCTACTCAACGCTGTGATCCTCCCATTGAGCGTCTGGAGCTCTTTCATGTTCCTCGGTGGCTGCATGTCCAGTACAGCCTTCACCTTAGCTGGATTCACTTCTATCCCTCTTTGAGTAACCATGTATCCAAGGAACTTCCCTGACTTCACTCCAAAAGAGCACTTGGCCGGGTTCAATTTGATACCGTTTTCTCGAATTACCCGGAAAATCTCCTCCAGGTCCTCCACATGCTGATCTGCTTTCACACTCTTGGCCAACATGTCATCCACATATATTTCCATGTTTCTTCCTAGTTGTCCTCGAAAGATAGCATCGACAATCCTTTGATATGTTTCACCAACATTGATTAATCCGAATGGCATTCGAACATAGCCAAACGTTCTGCACGCTGCTATGAAGCACACTTTGGGGACATCTGAGGGGTTTAGCTGGATCTGGTGGTATCCTTGATATGCATCCATCATACTTAGTAGCTCGAAGCCAGAAGTCGCGTCCACTAACTGGTTTATCCTTGGCAGCGGATAGTGGTCTTTAGGACATGCCTTGTTGAGGTCCCTGAAGTCAATACACATCCTCCATTTCCCTCCCCCCCTTAGGTACTAACACTGCATTGGAGAGCCATTCTGGGAATTGTACTTTCACCACGTGTCCTGCCTTCAATAATTTCTCCACTTCCTCTTTCACAATACTATTCTTCTCAACTCCAAAGTTTCGTAACTTTTGTTTCACCGACTTTGCCTTTGGGTCAACATTAAGGCAATGTATTGCTATCTCCGGAGGGACACCTGTCATGTCAGCTGGAGAGAATGCAAATATATCGGAATTTCGACGTAATGTAAAGATTACCTTCTCTGTGAGTTCAGGTCCCAGCTGGGTACCTATCTTAGTAGCAAAGCCGAGTTTCCCTGGGAAGAGCTCTACATTCATCAGCTCCTCATCTGTTTTAACATTTACCTGTTCAGGTGCTACTCCTTCCACTTTCTTTTTCTTTACCTCAGGGTCGTCTCCTCTCGTCCTCTCCAGGTCCCTGGTTAAAGCTCTGTCCGCCATCTTTACAGACTCCGCGTAGCACTTCCGTGCTTGATATTGATCTCCTCTTACTTCTCCCACTCCTGTAGCCGTAGGGAATTTCATTTTCATATGAATAGTGGAGATGATCGCTTGAAAGAGGTTCAGGCTGGGTCGTCCCATTACTACATTGTATGATGAGGGAATATCCACAATGAGGAACTCCACCAGGTGGACCTTTCGAGCTGGAGCGTCCCCCAATCCTACCTGTAACACCACAGATCCCAAGGGTTGGATGGCACCTCCGGAGAAACCATACAGGGAGGTATCTACAGGTCGCAGCTTCACACTCAGCTCCATCCTCTTGAAGCACTCGAAAAACATAATATCAGTCGAGCTTCCCGTATCTACAAAGATTCGAGCGACGTAGAACCCAGCTATGTCGGTAGTGATCACCAAGGCGTCGTTGTGATCTTCCTTAACTCCCTTTACATCCTCCGGCCCAAATCTGATATTGGGCGTCTCTGTCATACGTCCTACTTCTTTCAGTTGACCTCCATGTCCAGCTTTTAGAGCTCGAACACTTTGTTTTCTCTTTCGGAAGGAATCTCCATCTGCTGGTCCTCCCACAATCATGTGGATTACTCCTCTCTTTGGCGGTGGAGGAGGCATATCTTCTGTCGCCTCCTTGGACTCCTTTTCTTCCGGTTTCCTTTCATGTTCCTTTCGCTTCTGCCCCCGAGGGCCCTGCCTGTCTCTAAATATAAATTCTTTCAGATGCCCTGCCTGGATCATCCTTTCAATCTCGTCTTTCAGGTGATAACATTGATTCGTGTCGTGTCCATACTCATTGTGAAATCTGCAAAATCGATCGGACTTGGGCTTCTGAGGTCCTCGACTTCTGGAATAAGGGAATTTCAAGTCAGGATGGTCTCCTGCCAACTCCAGTACTTCGGCAGGTTCAATTCTCAAGGGTGTGTACTTCTCAAACCTTCCGCGAGGGCCGGACCGGGAACCTCCAGATGGATTGCTGTCTCTTGTTGAACCAGAGGTCCGAGGGACCTCTGGACTGGAACGCCTGGAGGGGCCCTCTCTTCTTCTCTCTTTGATCTTGTGGCCTAGCCTCCAGTCTCTTGGCTTTACGAACCTCCTCCAAGGTGAGGTATTTCTCTGCTCTGTGTAGTAACTCATCAAAATTCTTAACTGGCTTCTTAGCCAAGGAGGAGAAAAAGTCTCCATCACGCAATCAGTTAGTAAGAGCATTGATCTTCACCTCCGGAGAGGCTGTAGGGACCTCCAGAGCTGCTTGATTGAACCTCCGGAGAAAAGTTCTCAAACTCTCGTTCTCCCCTTGCCTCAGATTGAAAAGAGGGTCAAAGTGGCCCGCGGCTGTCTCCGGGCACTTGCAAATTGATGGAGGAATAACTCACTGAATTCCTCCCAGGATCGAATTGTATTGGGTTCCAATTGGGTGAACCACTGCTGTGCCGCTTTTGCCAGGGTAGTTAGGAACACCCTACACTTGATTCCCTCTCCGTACCGGTGTAATAACGCATCGTTTTCGAATCGTATTAGGTGTTCGTACGGATCCGCCGTACCATCATATTCGAAGTTGAGGGGCTTGAAGTTGAACGGTAGTTCATCCTGCAATATGTTAGGAGAGAACTGACATCCAGAAACATAAGCGGATCTACTTGCTCGATTGTTCATCTGTTTCCTCATATCCCTCATCTCCTTCTGTAGGGCTTGTAGTTGGTCGCTGACTGCCCCTCCGTATGTATCATCGGTACTTTCTTCTGCTTCAGGGAGCTCCGTCTCTCGGGGTGCCAAATCTGCATTCCTTCTTGTGTTCTGAGGGGGGGTGATTCTTTCCGCTCGGGAGGGCACTTTCTCATCTCCCTCTACCCGCATCCCTACCTCTTTGGATAACACTTGGGAGGCCCCTGGTGCCTCTTCCTGGAGTCTCGGGGTAGGTATCTCCACATTCCCTGGTGTAGCTCTGGGGACTTGACCTCCTTGAGCCGCGAAAGCTCTCTCTACAGCCTGTTTGATGAGGGCATTCAATTGATCCGGAGAAACAAGGCATGGTTCCGAATTTGGAGTATCCTCCCGTTGGGGATCTGAAGTCCGGACTGTTGGGGCTTCAATGTTCGTCGTTATCCCCTGTTCGATCGGGAGGGGATGGTTTTCGTCACCCAGGCCTGGGGTGGGCGTCAATGGCGGATTTAATCCGGAAGGGGTATGAGCTGGATCCTTCCCTCGACCTCCCTTTGGTGTGGGATCAATCGGCAAAGGGGGATTTTCTCCTGGAAGAGCCTTCTTTCCCGAAGTAGGTGTGATCGTGTTATTTCCACCACCCATCACTCAAACAGATAGAAATTCGTGAGAAAATCTTTCAACTCTTTCCCACAGACGGCGCCAGTTGATGTGCCAAAAATTGCACGGATGGATTGGGTATCCTTGGAGTCGGATATCTGAATTTCCGAACGCGTAGGAGTGATTCGGGTATGCTACTTCCTTCGATACGATCCTCTGGAACCTGCAAAGAACACGCCGGAGGGAGTCCGACGCGGACACTCCGATGCCTAAGTCAGTATAGGGATCTCAGTATATCACAAGGACTTCAAAGCCCTTGATTTATCAAAATCGGGTTCTCAAAGAATCTCGAAGTATATAATAAGAAATGTAATCAGTCTTGTAAAAAGTAAAGAGTCTAACCTGAAAATATACCCAGATTTACCTATTTATAGAGAACTTCCCCATAAGAGGAAGTTAGGGTTTATTTCGGAGCTACACCTTGGACCTAGCCCTACCAGGTTGACAAAGTCCTCAACTCTCCCACTCCCTGAAGAACCGGACACACTCCTTCTTAGTGGACTTCATCCACTAAGATAAAGGAAGAAGGAGTCTTTCTTCTACCAAGCCCGAGCCGATTCTTGCGGGGTTCCCCTATATTCTCGGTCTACCAATTCATATCAAGACTAAGTCTTCCTGATGTTTCTCCCCGGATGGAGCTCCCTCCGGAGGGACTTTCAGAAGAGATTCTTTATCCAGAGAGTATTCTATAATCCAATACTTCCATTTTTATCCTATCCTCTATACACGTGTCGACTTCTTATTAGGTGACATTTTTAGGCCGCATCAAATGAAAACATAACAAAATAATCTTAGTTATTATAAATCAGATTAATTAAAGCTAGAAAGTGAGCATGTCACATTCATACATATATAAAAAAAATTAGAAAAAATTTGAATTTTTTTAGTTTAGTTTTTTTCGATTTTTTTGTATTTTTTTCCTAAATTTTGGTCTTTTTTTTTGAAAAAAAAAAAAAACTGAAATTTTTATTACATAATTTTATTTTTGAGTTTCATATTTTTTTTATATTCATTGTTTTTTTTATATTTATTTTTTTAAAGTTAAAAAAATAGAATAATATTTGACTTCGTGATGATTCATTGATGACTCGATAGTCGATGTATAATTATAATTTTAATGAGTTTTATTTTAATTTAATTGATAAAATGGTAATATAGTTTTTTACATGTATTTTTCTTTTAAAAAAATTGAGGGTGAAGTTAATAAAAAAGAGGGTAAATAACTAATAATCCATGTAAAAAATTGAATTTAGTTATATGTATGTAACTTGTACACATAAGTGCCTAAAATAAGGGTGTGTGGACTTATTAAAAAAAGGAGGATAAATAGAAAATTGGATCCAATTACATGTATATAACTGGTACACATAAATAATTGCCTATTTTTTTTCAATTCAATAATCCACTACAAATAATACATGACCCATTTATTATATACAATCCAATAACCCATTACAAATAACGCATGACCCATTTACTATATCAATTTAGCACATAGATTTTTACTATATCTATATCAATCTCTATATGGAGTAGTTTGTATGTTATTTCGATTTTGACTTAGCTCTCTTTTTTAATTCACAAAAAAATAGTTTTCGGCTATTTTCTATATTTTTTTACAGATTCTTATTTTACAATTATATATAAATTTGGGTAGATTTTCTTTATATCTATATATATATCTGATGCGGCCTAAAATTGTCATTTCATAAGAAGTCGACACGTGTATAGAGGATAAGATAGATGAGGAGATACGAGCTTAAAGAAAACTCTCAGAATAAAGAATCTCACCCAGACGTCCCTCCAGAGGGAGCTCCGCCCAGGGGAGATATATGAGGAAGACCTGGTCCTGAGGAGAATTAGTAGACCGAAGATTTAGGAGAGGTTCCGTACGAAACGGGCTCAGATTGGATAAAGGAAGACTCATTCTTCCTCTTCTGAGCGGTTGAAGTCCACTAGGGGAGTGGTTGCGCTTCTTCAGGGATTAAGAGAATGGAGGACCCAGTCAAAAGTAGCTGGACTAATTCAAAGATAGGAGGAGGGACAGATCCGAAATAAGGGGAAGACCTAACTTCCCCTCAGGTATAATTCCTCTATAAATAGGTAAACCTAGGTACATTCCTAGGTTACGATCTCTAACTTCACTCAACTTACTACGCTGCTTATAAACATTCTGATTTCCTTCGAGAGCCTCACTGGTAATTAAGGGACTTTTTTGTCCTTACTATATACTGAATCACCCATACTGACTTGAGCGTCGGAGTGTCCGCGCCGGACTCCCCTCCGACGTGTATTTTGCAGGTTCTTGGAGGATCATTTCAGAGGAAGCAGTGTACCCGGATCATTCATACGCGTACGAGAATTTGGATATCTGACCCCAAGGATATCTAATCCATCCGTGCAATTTGTGGCACAACAACTAGCGCCTTCTGTGGGAAATCTAGGAGATCTTCTCACGAATTTCTATTTGTTTGAGCGATGAGCGGACGAAATAACACAATCACGCCTACTTTAGGGAAGAAAACTCTTCCAGGGGAAATTCCCCCTTTGCCAACTGATCCCACACCGAAGGGAGGCCGAGGAAAGGACCCAGTTCATGTCCCTTCCGGATCAAATCCGCCATTGACACCAACCGACACACCAACCCCGGACTTGGGTGATGAAAATCGCCCTCTACCGGTCGGAGATGGGATAGCAACGACCACGGAAGCCCCGGCAGTCCGGACCTCAGGTCCCCAATATGGGGATACCCTAAATTTGGAACCATGCCTGGTTTCTCCAGACCAATTGAATGCCCTTATTAAGCAGGCCGTGGAAAGAGCTTCCGCGGCTCAGGGAGGTCAAGTCCCAAGAACTACACCGATGAACGCGGAGATACCTACTCCGAGACTCCAGGAAGAGGCACCAGGGGCCTCTCAAGTGTTATCTAAGGATGCAGGAGTGCGGGCAGAAGGAGATGAGAAAGCGTCTTCTCGAGTAGAAAGAAGCGTTCCCCTCGGAACACAAGAAGGAATGCAGATTTGGCGTCCCGAGAAATGGAACTCCCCGAAGTGGAAGAAAGTACAGATGATACATACCCGGGACCAGTTAGCGACCAACTACAAGCCCTACAAAAGGAAATGAGGGATATGAGGAAACAAATGACTAATCGGGTAAGTAGATCTATTTATGTTTCCGGTTGTCAGTTTTCCCCTAATATATTACAGGATGAACTGCCATTCAACTTCAAGCCCCTCAACTTTGAATACGATGGCACGGCGGATCCGTACGAGCACTTGGTAAGATTTGAAAATGCAGCGTTATTACATCGGTATGGAGAGGGAATCAAGTGTAGAGTATTCGTGACTACATTGGCGAAAGCAGCACAGCAGTGGTTCACCCAGCTTGAACCCAATACCATTCGATCCTGGGAGAGGTTCAGTGAATTATTCCTCCATCAGTTTGCGAGTGCCCGGAGGCAGCCGCGGGCCACACTGACCCTCTTCAATCTGAGGCAAGGGGAGAATGAGAGTTTGAGAGCCTTTCTCCGGAGATTCAATCAAGCAGCCCTGGAGGTCCCTACAGCCTCTCCGGAGGTGAAGATCAATGCTCTTACTAATGGACTACGTGATGGAGATTTCTTTTCCTCCTTGGCCAAGAAGCCAGTCCAGAACTTCGACGAGTTACTACACAGAGCAGAGAAATACCTCACCTTGGAGGAGGTTCGTAAACCCAAAAGACTGGAGGCTAGGCCACAGGACCGAGAGAGAAGGAGAGAGGGCCCCTCGAAACGATCCAGTCCATAGGCCCCTCGGACCTCCGGGCCAACGGGAAATCCCAACCCATCTGGAGGCTCCCGTTCCGGCCCTCGCGGAAGGTTTGAGAAGTATACACCCATGAGAATAGAACCTGCAGAAGTACTGGAGGTAGCAGGAGATCATCCCGACCTGAAATTCCCTTATTCCAGAAATCGGGGTCCTCAAAAGCCCAAGTCCGATCGATTTTGCAGATTCCACAACGAATATGGACACGACACAAACCAATGTTATCACCTGAAAGATGAGATTGAAAGGATGATCCAGGCAGGACATCTGAAAGAGTTTATATTCAGAGACAGGCAGGGCCCTCGAGGGCAGAAGCGGAAGGAACATGAAAGGAAACCAAAAGAAAAGAAGTCCAAGGAGACGGCCGAAGATATGCCTCCTCCGCCTCCGAAAAGAGGAGTAATACACATAATTGTGGGAGGTCCAGCAGATGGAGATTCCTTCCGAAAGAGAAAACAGAGTGTTCGAGCTCTGAGAGCTGGACAGGGGAGTCAACTAAAAGAAGTAGGACGCATGACAGAGACGCCCAATATTAAATTTGGGCGGGAGGATATAAAGGAAATTAAGGAGGATCACAATGACGCCTTGGTGATCACTACAGACATAGCAGGGTTTGACGTCGCCCGAATCTTTGTAGACACGGGAAGCTCGGTTGATATTATGTTTTTTGAGTGCTTTAAAAGGATGGAGCTGAGTGTGAAGCTGCGACCTGTAGATACCTCCCTATATGGTTTCTCCGGAGGGGCCCGAAAGGTCCACTTGGTGTTACAAGTAGGATTGGGGAACGCTCCGGCCCGAAAGGTCCACTTGGTGGAGTTCCTCATTGTGGATATTCCCTCATCGTACAATGTAGTAATGGGAAGACCTAGTCTGAATCTCTTTCAAGCGGTCATTTCCACATTTCATATGAAAATGAAATTCCCTACGGCTGGAGGAGTGGGAGAAGTGAGAGGAGATCAATATCAAGCACGGAAGTGTTATGCGGAGTCCGTAAAGATGGCAGACAGAGCTTTAACCAGGGGTCTGGAGAGAACGAGGGGAGACGACCCCGAGTTAAAGAAAAAGAAAGTGGAAGGAATGGTACCTTAACAAGTGAGCATTAAAACAGATGAGGAGCTGATGAATGTGGAGCTCTTCCCAGGGAAAGTCGGCTTCGCCACTAAGATAGGCACTCAGCTGGGACCCGAAATGACAGAAAAGGTTTTCGGCCGAGCAGACCTCTCAGGAAGGATGGTGAGATGGGCAATAGAGCTCCAAGAATATGATGTGGACTTCGAGCCACGGAGGGCCATAAAAGCCCAAGCTTTGTCTGATTTCATCCAAGAATCCACCAAACTGGAAGAGGTAGAGGGATGGAAGGTGTACGTGGATGGCTCAGTAACTTTGAACGGGTGTGGAGAAGGGATAGTGCTAGTGAATCCCCAAGGAGAGGACCTACAATTCGCAGTGAGGTTTCAATTCATAACTTCAAATAATGGAGCAGAATACGAGGCTCTGATCAGAGGAATGGAGATGGCGGTTGAGTTGGGACTTGGGAGCCCTAAAGGTAATTCTGTATTTTGATTCCCAATTGGTTGTTAAACAGGTAAATGGAGAATATGCAGCTAAAGATAACAAAATGGCTGCTTACCTGGAACGAGCTAAAGAGGTGATGGGCAAGTTCCAAGATTGTAAGGTGATTCAGGAACCTCGAGAGGAGAACGTACAGACTGATAGCCTCTCCAAACTTGCAAGTTCCACAAAATTTGATGGACAGGGAACGGTAACCTTAGTGGTAGCAGAAAGAGAGGCTCTCGGAAGCCCCATTGGTTCCATTGAAGAAGGAGATGATTGGAGGAAAGATATCTGGACGGAACTCACCAGAGAAGCATATGCTCCTACCACCCGAGAAGCTCAAGCTCTTAGGATCAAATACTGTATTATCGGAGGGCGATTATACAAGAAGTCGTTCACCCAACCATACTTGAGGTGCATATCAACCCGAGAAGCGGCGTACACACTCAAAGAAATTCATGAAGGCCACGCGGCTAGTCATGAGGGATATAAAACAGTGGTGAAGAAAGCCTTGAGGGTCGGGTTATACTGGCCCTCCATGACGAAGGATGTCAAAGAGTTCGTAAATAAATGTGCAAAGTGCCAGAAAAATGGTCCCCTGATAAGGACTCCTGCGGAAGAGATGGGAGTTATGCACTCTCCGTGTCCTTTCACTAAATAGGGAATCGATTTGGTGGGGCCCTTCCCTCCAGCCTTGGGAGGAAGAAAATTTTTGATAGTAGCAGTGGACTATTTTAGCAAATGGGTCGAAGTTGTCCCCCTAGCTAAGATAGATGAGGAGAATGTGATTAGGTTCCTGAGAAGATAGATCTGCTGCAGGTTCGGAGTACCCAGGATATTAGTCTCTGATAATGGGACACAGTTCAATGGAGAAAATGTACGAGGATGGTGCGCAAGACTAAACATAGTACAAAGATTCACTTCCGTAGCTCACCCCCAAGCTAATGGGCAGGTGGAAGTCACTAATCGAACCATAGTAGATGGTATCCGGACGAGGCTGACGAAAATAGGTGGAGGATGGGTGAACGAGTTAGATAACGTGCTATGGTCCTACAGAACTAGCCCAAAGACAGCAACTGGAGAATCCCCTTTCCAGCTGGTCTACGGAGCTGCGGCAGTGATACCTCCAGAGGCCGTGTTGCAATCTCACCGAATTTCCCAATTCGAAGAACATCAAAACGAGAGGCTGATGAGAGAGGCCCTAGATTTAATGGAAGAAGAAAGAGAGATGGCTCGAGTACGTGCGGAGAGATACAAGAGTAGAATTAAAGCTGCCTATGATCGAAGGGTGATCCCAAGGTCCTTTAGAGTGGGGGATCTGGTGTTAAGAAGAGCTGATGCTCTAAAGAACACGGGGAAACTGGAGCCCAATTGGGAGGGGCCCTATAAAATCACGCAGGTACTGAAGAGAGGAGTCTATAGATTGCAGAGCATGGAGGGAGTTGATATAGCCAGACCCTGGAATGCTTGCCACTTGAAGAGGTTCTTTGTTTGAAGAAAATGTAAGGTCTTGAGACCATTTGTGATTCTGCGCTAATTTCTGTTTTATTCAATGTACTTAGTAGCTTCACCGGAGCTCTTTTTCCCTCTTTACGGGTTTCCCCTTTGGGGTTTTTCCGTAAATAGGTTTTTAATGAGACCGACGTAGGTTATCTATGGCCTATGTTGAAAACTGATATTAATCAATGAAGCTTTTTCCCTTTTTAAGAAAAATTATGTAGAGTTATTGCGTTTTGAATATATTTTTCTTATCGGAATACATGATGCAGGAATATGAATTGCGAGAGTGAGAGACACTCGAAAGCCTAGAGGCCGAGGAGAGCTGGAGAGCTCCTCACCATACTTGGGACCCAAATGGGTTACTTAAAAATGAAAGAAAGATTTTTATGAGTTAAAATCTTCTAAGAATGAGAGTGAAAGACACTCGAAAGCCTAGAGGCCGAGGAGAGCTGGAGAGCTCCTCACCACACTTGAGACCCAAATGGGTTACCTAAGAATGAAAGAAAGATTTCTACGAGTTAAAATCTTCTAAGAATGAGAGTGAAAGACACTCGAAAGCCTAGAGGCCGAGGAGAGCTGGAGAGCTCCTCACCACACTTGAGACCTAAATGGGTTACTTAAGAACGAAAGAAAGATTTTTACGAGTTAAAATCTTCTAAGAATGAGAGTGAAAGACACTCGAAGGCCTAGAGGCCGAGGAGAGCTGGAGAGCTCCTCATCATACTTGAGACCCAAATGGGTTACTTAAGAACGAAAAAAATATTTTTACGAGTTAAAATCTTCTAAGAAATGAGAGTGAAAGACACTCGAAAGCCTAGAGGCCGAGGAGAGTTGGAGAGCTCCTCACCACACTTGAGACCCAAATGGGTTACCTAAGAATGAAAGAAAGATTTCTACAAGTTAAAATCTTCTAAGAATGAGAGTGAGAGATACTCGAAGGCCTAGAGGCCAAAGAGAATTGGAGAACTCCTCACCATACATGAGACCCAAGTAGGTTATTTAAAGACGAAGGAAAAAATAGGCAGAAGCCTAAAAATCAAGGAAACCCCCTCGATCTACTTAAAACTCGAGGAGGTTCCTCAAGATGGAGAAAGATTTCTTGAATTTTTTGAGAAACTCCTTGAAGGCTGTGAGACCAGGAGGAAATAATAATGGTGCAACCTACAAGACCGAGAGGGCGAAGGAAAAGAGGACCAGAGGACACCTCCACCTTGTTCCTTACCGGTCTTATAAGTTGTTCACTTGAGCAAAGAAGGAAAGATATGCCATAAACGAATAGTAAGAAGCTAACATGGTTACCACCAAAAGCCCCCACATATCCAGGAGTGTGGGGTCCCCTACAGAGTATAATAAAAACAAGTATCATGAGCAGAAATTAAAAGAGTGTAAAAAAAGAAAGGTAAAATGTTTGTTATGATCATGGAAACATGAATTTTAAGCAGCCTTTTCAACAGCAGCTCCTTTAGCAATAGCTCCTTCAACAGCAGCTCCTTCAGCCATAGCTCCCTCGACGGCAGCTTCCTCAACAGCAGCATGACTGCTAGACCCTCCACCCTCCTCTGGGCCCTCTTCTCCTCCTGGGGTAGCCTCAGCATCCTTTCCTTCACCTCAGTCTTGGGAGCAGAGGCATAAGGATAGACTAATTGCTCCAAAGGCTCCAGCTCAGCCATGCCCACCTTGGCCGCCTGCAAACTGGCAATAGCCTGACCCATTCCAGGTAACCACCAAGGGCTGTCGGCACTTTCTGCTGGATCCCCTAAGAATTTGGGAGGGGGAGTAAACTTGTCCAGACGGAAGGCACGAGAGTAGGTCCCATCGAATCCTGGGGCTTGAGACCCAAATGGGTTACTTAAGAACGAAAGAAAGATTTTTACGAGTTAAAATCTTCTAAGAATGAGAGTGAAAGACACTCGAAAGCCTAGAGGCCGAGGAGAGCTGGAGAGCTCCTCACCACACTTGAGACCCAAATGGGTTACCTAAGAATGAAAGAAAGATTTCTACGAGTTAAAATCTTCTAAGAATGAGAGTGAGAGATACTCGAAGGCCTAGAGGCCAAAGAGAATTGGATAACTCCTCACCATACTTGAGACCCAAGTAGGTTATTTAAAGACGAAGGAAAAAATAGGCAGAAGCCTAAAAATCAAGGAAAACCCCCTCGATCTACTTAAAACTCGAGGAGGTTCCTCAAGATGGAGAAAGATTTCTTGAATTTTTTGAGAAACTCCTTGAAGGCTGTGAGACCAGGAGGAAATAATAATGGTGCAACCCACAAGACCGAGAGGGCGAAGGAAAAGAGGACACCTCCACCTTGTTCCTTACCGGTCTTATAAGCTGTTCACTTGAGCAAAGAAGGAAAGACATGCCATAAACGAAAAGTAAGAAGCTAATATGGTTACCACCAAAAGCCCCCACATATCCAGGAGTGTGGGGTCCCCTACAGAGTATAATAAAAACAAGTATCATGAGCAGAAATTAAAAGAGTGTAGCAAAAGAAAGGTAAAATGTTTGTTATGATCATGGAAACATGAATTTTAAGCAGCCTTTTCAACAGCAGCCCCTTTAGCAATAGCTCCTTCAACAGCAGCTCCTTTAGCCATAGCTCCCTCGACGGCAGCTTCCTCAACAGCAGCATGACTGCTAGACCCTCCACCCTCCTCTGGGCCCTCTTCTCCTCCTGGGGTAGCCTCAGCATCCTTTCCTTCACCTCAGTCTTGGGAGCAGAGGCATAAGGATAGACTAATTGCTCCAAAGGCTCCGTCTCAGCCATGCCTACCTTGGCCGCCTGCAAACTGGCAATAGCCTGACCCATTCCAGGTAACCACCAAGGGTTGTCGGCACTTTCTGCTGGATCCCCTAAGAATTTGGGAGGGGGAGTAAACTTGTCCAAACGGAAGGCACGAGAGTAGGTCCCATCGAATCCTGGGGCTTGAGACCCAAATGGGTTACTTAAGAACGAAAGAAAGATTTTTACGAGTTAAAATCTTCTAAGAATGAGAGTGAAAGACACTCGAAAGCCTAGAGGCCAAGGAGAGCTGGAGAGCTCCTCACCACACTTGAGACCCAAATGGGTTACCTAAGAATGAAAGAAAGATTTCTACGAGTTAAAATCTTCTAAGAATGAGAGTGAGAGATACTCGAAGGCCTAGAGGCCAAAGAGAATTGGAGAACTCCTCACCATACTTGAGACCCAAGTAGGTTATTTAAAGACGAAGGAAAAAATAGGCAGAAGCCTAAAAATCAAGGAAAACCCCCTCGATCTACTTAAAACTCGAGGAGGTTCCTCAAGATGGAGAAAGATTTCTTGAATTTTTTTAGAAACTCCTTGAAGGCTGTGAGACCAGGAGGAAATAATAATGGTGCAACCCACAAGACCGAGAGGGCGAAGGAAAAGAGGACACCTCCACCTTGTTCCTTACCGATCTTATAAGCTGTTCACTTGAGCAAAGAAGGAAAGACATGCCATAAACGAATAGTAAGAAGCTAACATGGTTACCACCAAAAGCCCCCACATATCCAGGAGTGTGGGGTCCCCTACAGAGTATAATAAAAACAAGTATCATGAGCAGAAATTAAAAGAGTGTAGCAAAAGAAAGGTAAAATGTTTGTTATGATCATGAAAACATGAATTTTAAGCAGCCTTTTCAACAGCAGCTCCTTTAGCAATAGCTCCTCCAACAGCAGCTCCTTTAGCCATAGCTCCCTCGACGGCAGCTTCCTCAACAGCAGCATGACTGCTAGACCCTCCACCCTCCTCTGGGCCCTCTTCTCCTCCTGGGGTAGCCTCAGCATCCTTTCCTTCACCTCAGTCTTGGGAGCAGAGGCATAAGGATAGACTAATTGCTCCAAAGGCTCCAGCTCAGCCATGCCCACCTTGGCCGCCTGCAAACTGGCAATAGCCTGACCCATTCCAGGTAACCACCAAGGGCTATCGGCACTTTCTGCTGGATCCCCTAAGAATTTGGGAGGGGGAGTAAACTTGTCCAGACGGAAGGCACGAGAGTAGGTCCCATCGAATCCTGGGGCTGAATGCTCGGACACGGCATTGCTGAAGCTGTGATCGATGAAATGAGGAATATGTGGCCCCATAGCGCATAGGAAGCTTGAGCTCTTTAAAAAGCTGGACAACCATTGAGTATGGAGAGTCCCCAGAAATTCTTGACCCAAGGAAGAGGTAAACAGGGATTTGATGCAGGCCTACACTCCGACATCCGGCAGTTCACGCTCCATTCGCTTCATCTCCTCCTCCATCCGCTTCATCTCTGTTCCCATCCGTTCCACTTCCCCTTCCAGATGCTTAGTCTTAGCTGCCTCTTGCTTACTTTGAGCCCGGAGAAGAGGCAATTCCTCAGCCAAAGTCTGAGCCCGCTTTTGAGCTTTGTCCTTCTCCGCGGTGACACCTTTAAGAGTCGATTGAGAAGAGGACACCTCAGCTCGAAGGAGTTCATTCTCAGCAACCAGTTCAACACTTTGGTCAAATGTTTTAGTGTAGACAAGCCCGAACTGCATGATAAGAAGAAGTAGCGTTTAAGATATGAAAAAGTTAGATGCCATAAAGATAAGGGGAAATACCTCAGAAAAGAGATGAGCGTCGTGAAGCAATTGATCTTCAGGAAGAGGCCTGTCGGAGAGCTCGGTGTTGGAAGGAGGAGGACATCGGCTGATAAGACGCTGAAGAGGTTCATAGGAAGTAGAAATGGGGACTTCTTTCTCAGCAGGAGCCCGAGTGGTTTTTCCCTTTTTCTTTTTAGAAGTGCCGCAGTCGGAAAAGAAAGCGTTTTTAGTTGAGCGAGTCCTCCTAGAGACGGAGCCAGGGACTTGGGCGGAAGAGCTAGAAAGAGGAGGAGCCCTTGTAGAACTCTCTGGAGCCGGGGTCTTTACAGAAATTTCTAGAGCCGGAGCAGGGGATTGAGGAGCCTTAGGAAGGTCGTCAGGGGTAACCACTGCAGGTGCCTTCACCATTCCAAGAGTAGGGGCATCCCACGAAATGTGAGTCAACCAGCTCATTGCTGCAGGTAACCAAGAAATTTTCAGAATTCAGAAAAATAGCCACATGCAAAAAACGAAATACAAGAACAGGGAATTTTTTACCATCTCGAGGTTCTAAGGGAAAATCCTGAGGACATAATCCAAAATGAGAGAGGATGCGAGGGTTTTTGCAGATACCAAAGACATCAAAGAAATCGTGTTGGCGGACATGAGCATTGAGGGTAGTCATAACAGTGTAATTTGAAGCAGAATAAGTTTTCAGAGGAGGAAGAGGCACTCCTGGGTTATGATATAACCAACGTTCGTGGGGAAAGGGCCAATCAGAGGGGTTAGTCACAAAAATGTAATAATCCCTCCAGTACGATTCTTCTTCATGAAGTTTTGTCATGAATCTGCAAGCACGAGACCTTCTCCCACAAACATAGAAGAAGCCATCGTTCATCTTATAAGAGTGCTGACTCAGAAATAATTCGGTAGAAGGCTCACCGTCGTTCCCCTTCACCAAAATGTAAAATCCTATCATAGTGCGGATAGCATTTGGAGTAAATTGATTGAGGGGAATTCACATGCGAGTAGAGATAGAGGCCAGGTAAGGATGGATCGGAAATCGAAGACCAGCCCTAATCTGGGCTACGAAGAAAGCTAGGGTTTTAGGCTCTGAGAAATTGGGGCATTCGTCTGAATGAGGGATTCAGAGAACATACTCCGGCGGGAAGACATGAGCTTGAGTGAGACTAGCTAACAGGGTGTCGTTGACCAAAGAAGAAGTTAAAATTCTATCCCTCATTTGAGGGCTCCCTATCGGAGACGAAGTCGACCGGGAAGGGCTTAGTTCGGAAGACTCGGGCAGAGGAGAAGGGTGAGATAGAGACATTGACAAAATACTTGCGAAATAAAAAGGAGGTAGAGGATAACTAGGTTACCTTGCCGGAAGAAGTACGGAGTGGGGCCGGACGAGCGGCGACGGTGAGAGCTGGAAAGAAGAGACGCTTGAGAAGAGAAAAGAAAACGGCGGGGGAGTTTCTGAGAAAGAGAGATTTGAAAGAAATGTGTGAGATATGGAAGAGTGAATCGGAAAGGGGCTAGAATCGAGGCTTCTCCTCGAAGAAAGTGGCAAGAGAGAGAAAATTGCAACTACGTGGGGCCCAGGCGCGGAAGCTAAAATGTTTTTCGGAGTTGTGGGCGGGAAAATTTGTAAAGGAGAATATTTTCGAAATTCCTCTCCGAAGGGAAGATAATACGTGTCTCTCCTGAAGGATCTCCTATGCCAAGGCCTCTTATGCCAGTAACACTTGAATTTCCTACTCTCACAAAAGATTTAATCACTTTATGAGAGTAGGAGGGAGTAGATGATGCGGCCTAAAATTGTCATTTCATAAGAAGTCGACACGTGTATAGAGGATAAGATAGATGAGGAGATACGAGCTTAAAGAATACTCTCAGAATAAAGAATCTCACCCAGACGTCCCTCTAGATGGAGCTCCGCCCAGGGGAGAGATATGAGGAAGACCTGGTCCTGAGGAGAATTAGTAGACCGAAGATTTAGGAGAGGTTCCGTACGAAACGGGCTCAGATTGGATAAAGGAAGACTCATTCTTCCTCTTCTGAGCGGTTGAAGTCCACTAGGGGAGTGGTTGCGCTTCTTCAGGGATTAAGAGAATGGAGGACCAAGTCAAAAGTAGCTGGACTAATTCAAAGATAGGAGGAGGGGCAGATCCGAAATAAGGGGAAGACCTAACTTCCCCTCAGGTATAATTCCTCTATAAATAGGTAAACCTAGGTACATTCCTAGGTTACGATCTCTAACTTCACTCAACTTACTACGCTGCTTATAAACATTCTGATTTCCTTCGAGAGCCTCACTGATAATTAAGGGACTTTTCCGTCCTTACTATATACTGAATCACCCATACTGACTTGAGCGTCGGAGTGTCCGCGCCGGACTCCCCTCCGGCGTGTCTTTTGCAGGTTCTTGGAGGATCATTTCAGAGGAAGCAGTGTACCCCGGATCATTCATACGCGTTCGGAAATTTGGATATCTGACCCCAAGGATATCTAATCCATCCGTGCAATTTGTGGCACAACAATATTTATATCAATCTTATATTGCATGATCTAATTTTTTTCTATAATGAATCCTCTAATAATTATTTGTAATTTCTTATCAATTGAATCGGATAAAAAAATTATACATGTTCAATTGAAAAGTTCGGAGCATTTAGTTAATTCGAATGAAGAATGTCAAATGTAATGATTTTTACCATGTATATAATAATAATTTCTATTTGCAATGTATTTTGCACGTTTACATGTATGTTGAATCAATACCTATTCTTTTGTACTCCTTCGTTTTTTCAATAAGCATTGGGATTTGGGTAATCCATAAATAGTAAATTGTGTGTAAGTTGTGTTTGGTTAAAAATTGAGAAGTAGAGGTAGATTTAACTTTATGTCGATGTTATAATATTTTATTATTGTTAGTAGTGAAAGAAATGCAAGAGAGAGAAGAAAGTAGGAGAGAGAATGAGTGTGAGAAAAAAAAGTAAGAGAGATAGTGATTTGATGGTATAAAAATAGGTGTGTAGGTGTATTATAGGGGTGGATTGATATTTGTATTTGGATTGAGATGGATTAAAAGAGATTGGATTGGGATTGGGCCAATCCAAATCCGGATTGACCAATCCCAAAACAAACACCGTCTATAAATCTTTCCAAATTCTTTAACCAATCCTTTTCAATTATTTACAAGTTTAAGAGAATTTCTAAAGTCAAAGGAAGAGCATGATGGAAATAAACGGTGTAAAAAAATTTAAAACATCACTTATTTGTGTAAGAGAAAAAAGTTAAAACAACACTTATTAAAAAATGGAGGGAGTATTATATTTTTTTTTTTTTGTTGTTCATGTGTGTATTTGAAAGATAAGCTATATATATATATATTTTAATTAGTTTACATAAATTATTTGTTAATATTTTATATCAAAAGTATTTACTTAAATATGTTTAACAAATTACATTTATTCATTTTTCAAAACATTAATTATGATTTAGGGAGGTGTATTCAATTGAGATTCAATTGGATTTTTTTGGATTTTAAAAAGTATGTGAATTTATAAAATTCATAGAGTTCATGCATAGTTTGACTGACTTTTTTATTGATTTATATAGATTTCGATAGACTTGACAGGATTGTGGAATATACTTTTTTTATTCATTTACATAGATTTTCATAAATTCCGATATTAATGCGAAGAGTTTTTTTTTTTTAATGTGAAGTGTTTTTTTAATTAATATTTTTTATATATAAATATTTTACCCAAAAAAAAAAATATATATATATATATACACTATATAAAGTTTATATATTGATTTGTTTTGGGTTGGATATAAGACTCATACCAGACCCATACTCAATACGGGGCGGATCTGACATGATCCAAAGCTCGCGAGGTGGGGTGGATACCCGCGTGTCGGGTCAATATTGTCATCCCTACTTCTAATCTTTCGTTTTGAGAGTTCTCTAAAAGAATCAGTTAAAATCTCTGGTTTTTAGAAAAGATTTTGGATAGTGAAATTTATTTATATTTTATTAGGAGAATTCAACAAAATTCATAGAGTATTAAAATCCATAAACTGTTGAATACCTAAAGATTTTTAAAGACTTTTTAAAATCCGTATTGAATACCTCAGAATTTTTAAAGACTTTTGAAAATCCGAATTAAATACTCCCAGACTTTGAAAGTCCAAAAAAAACTTACAGAATCTACAACCAATACACTCCCTTAATTTCAACAGATTTTATTTGATAAAAAATAAGGGTTAATTACAAAAAAAATCACAACCTTTACAGTATTTATCAATTACAACATATCTTTTTTTTCTTTGCGATACAATACACCACCTTTTTAAATTTTGCAATTCGATGCATGTGTTTATTTTTCGACAACACATGAATGATGTATATATCGAAGCCGCGTTAAGATTCTAGACAAATGCTCACGTAAATGTCACGACTGATCAATAAAACATTATTTATTTATTTTTTATTTTAAAAAGGTTTTAAAATAAAAACAATATGCAAAATTTCACATTATTTTTTGTGAACTGTGATTTGGAGAATGCGATCCTATTCTTTTGAGATTTTGGAGAAATGATAATAATTAAATTGGTTTATTATTTATTTTTAAAAATAATTTTTTTAGTATTATTTTTAGTTTAAAACGATTTTTTTAGTATTCTTTTTAGTTAAAAACGTTTTCAAAATTAAAAAAATAAATTATTCATCATTCGTGAATTTATGTGACACCTCGGCATCTCTGACAATCGCATCATGATTTAATTGTTGCCAGAAAATTGATAGATGCATTGAATTGCAAAACTTAAAAAGGTGGTGTATCAAAATGCAAAGAAAAAAAGAATATGTTGTAATTGATAAAAACTGTAAAGTTCGTGATTTTTTTTGCAATTAACCCAAAAAATAACTATGTCGTAATTATGGACTACAATTTAGTTGATTAATTTAATTGAGTTATATTTAAATTTAAAAAAAATTATATTATATATAATCAATACCATAAATTTTACATAGCTTTGATTAGGGGGTGTATTGGTTGTGAATTTTGTAGGATTGTTTAGACTTTCAAAGTTTGGGGTATTCAATTCGAACTTTTCAAAAGTCTTTAAAAATTTTAAGATACTCAATACGGATTTTAAAAAGTCTTAAAAAATCTTTGAGTATTCAACGGTCTATGAATTTTAATAAACTATGAATTTTTTGGATTCTCCTCCAAAAATATAAGAGATTTTTTACAAAAAGGGCCTTTCCTATAGGTATTGTTTCAATTTAGTGCAAAATTTAAAATCATTTCGAATTAGGCCAAAATTGGACGTAAATAGCCCATAATGCCCTTAACCCAATTTAAATTTAAAATATATATATTCGTTAACTCACGCCTAATTAATATATCTAAGCCAATTTAAATTTAAAATATTAAAAGGGGTATTCTTACAGTAAATTTTACCGAACTTTTATTTCTTCCTTTTAATATTCCTTAATACACGCCAATTAAAATATCTTCTGTTTTCAATTTATTCAAAGATCGTGGGAATTGGTTTAATTCGCTTAACTTTCTTTTTTCAATTCACAATTTGAATTATACAGAATCAATGTTAATTTTGGTCAATTTGAAAAGACTGATGTTAATGGTGAAGAGGATGATTCAAGAAAATATCTAATTTGTATTATTAATAGGTGGATTTGAAGAAATCAGAATCAGTAATGGCGCCTCAAGCTCAATCTCGTCGATCCCCTTCTCCTTCGCAGCCCTCCGGGTAATTCCTTAATTTGAAGTATATGCATACCAGAAGCACAACTGCGCACGCACTGTCAATTGGTCTTGTATAATTATGTATTACGCCCTTTACTCGTGCTTTTTCTCTTCTTTACTCGTACACTCATCATTTGTTCAAGAGCTGTAGGATCCCATGCGTGCATTCACCCAAGATCTCTCTGTTGCTAAAAAAACTTATGTAATGGCTTAATTAATTAAACAAAATTGTGAGTGGTTTTTCTTAATCTTTAACTCAAATACGAAGAGTTTTCATCAGTTTGAGTTTTGAGGTTTAAAGGTAGCAATTCAGAGATGGACTTATTCTAACCTATGTCTTCACCACACGGGATTTTGCTTGTGGACCTTCCTTGGTGGGAACACTTTACTCAGTGTCACAGTCGCGCGAGAAGATTGATGTTAATGGTGAAGCGGATGATTCAAGAAAATATCTAATTTGCATTAAATTCATTTTTCTGTATAATGATATTTGCATATGCACATAATTTACTGCACACTTCTGCATTATCTATATGTTGATGCAACTTTAATTCTACATTATTTATATGCTGATGCAACTTTAATATATTTTTTTTTCTGCATTCAGAGATTTTTCTGCATAATCAAGTTAGAAATTTTTTTGAAGAAAATGTCTAATTTGATTTGACGATTTTTTTTTTGCAGATCTTCAAATCTGAAAATGAAATTGAATGTCAGAGCTTTGAGAAAATGCAATTGAATATCATAGATTTGGGGAAAACTTGAATATAAGAGATTTTGGGAAGACTTGAATATTAGATATTTGGGGAAAGCCCTAAAATTGGGGATGATAATCAGCGGTTTGAGAAAGAGAGAAAGATTTGCATTTCAAATTTTAAAATCGTTGACTAATTAATATATTAAAACTCAGTTTTAAATATTAAGGGTAAGATAGTACATTTAAGTTGGATTTTGACCTTAATTTGAAATTAATTTGAATCTTGTTCTTATTTGAAAACACTCTATGTGAAAATACCTTATTGGTGAAATCCCCCACTTTTTTAATTAAGAACAAAAATAATAATAATTTTAAATAAGGTCAAAAACCTACCTAAAAACCCACTTATACCCTTGCAATATATTATTTTACTAGCTCAATACCCGCGTTTTACGCGGATTGATTTATTAAAATAATAAATTTAAATATTATATTATTTTTTATATTTTTAAATATTATATTAATTTATATATCTTTTTCGAGATGTGAGACTTAAACTTTTTTTATTCTAATATATTTATAACATATACCTTTCTACAAATTTAAATCTATATTATTGTATGGCAAAAACTTGTGTGAGACCGTCTCACGGATCTCATTCCGTGAGACGGATCTTTCTTTGACCCATTAATTAATATATAAGTTGGGCCCAACCACCTGCCCTTCTTTTATTCCAGCCCACCCTTCTCCCTTCAACTTCAACAACCCACCCCTCTTCCTTCACCTTCAACTTCAACCGCCCACGCGCAACATAAATTAATTCTAAAGCCCATTAATCAACAACATATAACTTTCATCTTCGTTCATTATTAATTTTAAATTTATTGTATTTGTTTAATATATTAATTAAAATGTATATTATTTTATTGAGAAATATTAATAAAAAATAATACATACCATTTACTTTTTTAAGGACACAATTGATTGAAAAACTTGCTATCCGCTACGCATTATGACTAGTAAATTGTTATACTTAAAAAAAATATCATTATTAAAAAAGTGATAAAAGTTTAGTTAAAAGTGGTAATTATTTTATCAAAAGTGTATCATTTTTTATATAAATATTATCACTTTTTAAGTCTGAGTTAATAAATGAAATTATATGTTATTAGACATGATTATTGATAAAAACTTGTGTGAAAATGTCTCACGAATCACGTGATACAGATCCCCCTCAGATCCATATGCATTGTCCATCCAAGTCTAATAGAATTACGGGAACTTTCGCCTAATGGCTCACTGTATAAACCTTCTATATTTTAACATTTTTGGACCTTTTTTTATTGTAATCAATTTATAATTATTTTTTCTATAACATTTTTTTTTTATTAACTTGTACCCTCTCCTATTCAAAATATATGTCTTCCTAAGTTCATGCACACATATTAAGAAAATATATTATTTTTCTGTACTAATATTTAGTAATCTTGAGGTTAAATTTGGAAGAAATTCAATTAATTTTCATTGAAAAGTGTAAAACGACAAATAATTTGTAAAGAAAACGAAAGGTCAAAACGACTTATACTGTATTAAGAATAGAAGAGAGTACTTGATTTCAGTTCAGGTTTTTCTTAGTTGTTTTTAAATTCCTTTAAATTATAATTTGTTCTATAAAATACTTACGTTAGGGAGCATGATTATCGTTATTAATTGTATCTATTTTATGAGTTAATTATTACTTTTAATTTTAAAGAATATCACAATTTAAAAAGTGATAATATTTTATTGAGAGTGATTTTTACTTTTTATTCAAACACTGTCAATTTTCAATTTTAAGTTATTGAACGAGGTTATTGTTAGTGAACATATATATTTTTTATTTTTTTTGGAGTAATTAGTTAGAGCTGTCAAAACGGGCTAACGGGGCGGGCCGGTCCACAACCCACTTCAACCCGTCATTTTACGGGTTTTGGCGGGCCGGTCCACGGCGGGTACGGGTTGAAAAATACTCAACCCAACCCAACCCACGGCGGGCTGCGGGCTAGCCCACGGGCTTTTTCTTTATATATTAATTTTTTTACTTTTTCACATTTATTTAAAAAAAATAATTGTGCAAATAATTTGGAATAATCTTTGATTAAACCCACACAGTTGACGTCAATAATTTTAATCTCTTATAATCAGAAAGTAGCCCTCAAATATATATTATTTTGTTTAATTAACAAATTAATCGAACTAAAATTTAAACCTTCAAATTGTTTAAATCCTTATTGCCAAAAGAGTGGAATCAATATATAATATTCAATGAAAGATTAATTGACAAATCAACCCTACTATCAGTAGCAAATATCAATTTACGAATATCAATACACGTCTCCCCACATTCTCTTTGAATCTACTAATGATAATTATGCTCTTATAAAAAAAAAATTTAAAAAGAGATTTAAATCTACATTAATTATTATATCTCTCCCGAAGTCATGTAAGTACATGGATGACAATGGTGTATTCTTATTCTCAAATCTCAATTTTATTTAATAGTATAATATTTTTGTGATTTTGAATCTTGATTTAAAGTTGAATTGAATTCGTAAATTTTTAGTTATCACATTTTAAATTACAATTCAATTTAAAAAATTTAAAATATAGTTTTTTAAAAGCCCGCGGTCCAACCCGCCCCGTCCGCGGTCCAACCCGCCAAAACCCACGACCCATACGGTCTGGTCCAAACGGGCCCACTTTTTAAACAGACCTAAATTACTCAACTCAACCCACCTTTTTTATACGAGGGGGCCGGCCGACCCAACGGGCCTAACCCATTTTGACAGTTCTAAGTGGACACGATTGTTTTACTTAAACATTAGTTTTCTGTGTTAGTTGCCACTTTTTACTTGATAGAATATCACTAATAAAAAAGTGATAAAAATTAACTTAAATGTGATAATGTTTTTATTAAAAGTGGTTATCACTTTCTACTCAAACATTACCACTTTTTGCTTAATCATTATCACTTTTTATTTTTTAGTTAATGAATAAAGTTATTTATTAGTAAACATGATTATCTTTACTACAAATTAAATTGAAAAGTAATAATGTTTTTTTTTTGTTTTTTTTTTTATATAAAAAATGGACACGGTCATTTTTAAGTTTTAACTTAAATATAATTTTCAATTTTAAATTAATGAATGAGATTATTGTTAATGGGCATGATTATTTTTCTTTAACATTAATTTTCTGTGTTAATTGCCACTTTTTATTAGTGATATTATATCAAATAAAAGTGACTAATAAAAAAAATGACTATCACTTTTTATTAGTTGCCACTTTTTATTTGATATAATATCACTAATAAAAAAAAGATAAAAAATTAGCTTAAAAGTGATAATGTTTTTATTAAAAGTGACTATCACTTTCTACTTAAATATTACCACTTTTTACTTAATCATTATCACTTTTTAATTTTTAGTTAATGAATAAGGTTATTTATTAGTGAACATTGTTATCTTTACTAAAAATTAAAAGTAATAATGTATTTTTTTATTTTTTTTTATCAGAGTGCCACTTTTAACTTAAATATTGTTACTTTTCAATTTTGAGTTAATGAATGAGAATATAAGTTAGGGGACATGATCATCCTTATAAATTGTACTCCGTATTAGTTTTTTTTAGTTAATTATTACTCTCCCTGTCTCTCAAAAGTTTTTATATATTTCTTTTTAATTTGTACCTTAAAAGTTTGCATACCCCTAAATAGCAACGATCGTTATAAACCTCACCATTACAATATACACATATTTATCCTTCATTTCATTACTTTTGGGATCATGAATTATACTCTCAATCCAACTATTTTATTTACTTTATATATAAACGTTTACAAAATTACCCTTCAACACTCTAATTACTCCGTATTATACTTTTTTCTTAAATTCCGTGCCCAAAAAATACCACAATCTTTCAGAAACGGAGGGAGTACTTTTTTACTTGGAAAATATTCATATTTCAAAAGTGATAAAAAATTAGTTGAAACTTGATAATGCTTTATTAAAAGCGACTATCATTTTTCACTTAAATATTTTTAAGTAAATATTACTATTACTTTTTAATTTTGAAATAATGAATGAGATTATTTGTTATTGGAGATGATTATCATTACTAATTGCATCACTTTTTAAAGTTAGTTGTCATTTTTTTACTTGAAAGAATACCATTATTTAAAAAGTGATAAAAAAATTAGTTTTAAGTGATAATGTTTTTATTAAAAGTGACTATCACTTTCTCCTTAAACATTATCACATTTTATTTAATCATTATCACATTTTATTTTTTAGTTAATGCATAAGATTATTTATTAGTAAATATGATTATCTTTAATAATTATCTCAGTTTTTTTTTTTTTTTTTTGTTAATTGTCACTTTTTTATTTAATATATTATCACCACTGTTCAAAAATTGATATATCACTTTTAATTTAAAAAATTATTATTTAAAAACGAAAAATTAATTGAAAATGTAAGGAAGCTTGATCAAAATATTACTCCAGCGAATGCAATTACAATTGTGGGCCACTTGACCATTTAATTTAATTTGATTGTCCAAATTTTTATAGCATTAAATTTTATGGAAGCCGGCCCAATTAAATTATTGCGGTTTTTTAATACTGTTGGGGGTAGCCCAAATTTTCCCGGCCTCATAAATGGATAAATGGAGCTCCGTCCCACAGAATGAGATCCGTGAGACGGTCTCACACAAGACCTTCCCTTATTGTATTTATAATTTTGTATTTTTATATATTATAATATTTTTTAATATATTAATAACATATACATTAATAAAATTATGATTTTAATTGTAAAATTAAATTTTTTTTTTTAATAAGTAAGGATATTATAAAATAATTTTATTAATAAAATATATATATAAAATTACAAATTTCTAAAACTTTTCTAAATTAAATACTATTTTGTGCATTACAAACTTAGTTGAAGGATTTTAACTTTTTTTATTAACAATTACTAAAACTTTTCTAAATAAAGTTTCTGAAATTATTCTAAAATACACTCATATGATTTTTTTTATTGACAATTACTAAACATTCTCTAAAAATTTTCATAATACTATATATATCTTACAAAGTTTTTAAAATACATTCACAACCTATATCTCAAAAAAAATAAAAATATATATATATATAGTTTACCTTTATAAATTTTTATTTTTTAAATGATTCATATTTTCTTAAATGAATCGTTCCATAAAATCCAGAGTAGTTGCCTGTTTCATAATGTTAGATAAAATCCTATAAGATAAGATGTTTCAATTGCACTCTTTAAGGCGTTGTTTGTTTTCGGATTCCGGATTGGGATTGGGCCCAATCCCAATTCAATCTCTCTCAATCCATCTCAATCCAAATACAAATTTAAATATCAATCCACCCCTATAATACACCTATACACCTATTTTTATACAATCAAATCACTCATTATCTCTCTTAATTTCTTCTCTCTTTTATTTTTCTTTCACACACACTCTCTTCTATTTTATTCTCTTTCACTACTAACAATAATAAAATATTATATCACTTTTGATGTGACATAAAGTTAAATCTACCCCTACCTCTCAATCTTTAACCAAACACAACTTACACACAATTACTATTCATGGATTACCCAAATCTCAATCAAATTCACCACAAACCAAACACCACCTAAATATCGGATAAAATCTGTAATATAAGATGTTTCAATTGCACTCTAAAATTTTAGATAATAAGATGTTTCAATACTTTTCTTATTTGGTATATAATATGAACTATAACTAAGATTTGCATTAAATATTTTTAAAATATCAACAAAAGCATTAAAAAATATATTTTAATGAAAAAAAACAATTAAAAATATATAAAACGTTCAACAATCAACTAAAATTTTAAAATAATTAAATTTAAAATATTCATTTGAAAAAAATAAAAATCAACTAAATCTAAATAAAATCGAAAAACTATTAAATAAATCAAATCAAATTTAAAAAATTATAAAATAAAAAACATGAATTCAAAATTTATAAAAACTAAATAAAATAATTAATGAGAGAATCTATACCTTAATAAAGAAAAATATTCAATAATATGAAAAAAATAAATAAAAATTTAATAATATTTTTAAAAAATCAACAAAGCATTAAAAAACATTTTAATGAAAAAAAAAATTAAAAATATATATAAAAAACGTTCCAAAAACAACTAAAATTTTAAAATAATTAAATTAAAAAAAATCATTTGAAAAAATAAAAATCAACTAAATCTAAATAAAATCGGAAAACTATTAAATAAATCAAATTTAAAAAATTATAAAATTAAAAATATGGATTCAAAGTTTATAAAAACTAAATAAAATAATCAAGGAGAGAATCTACACCTCAACACGACATTGAATTTAAGATCCATGAAAATCTAAACAAAAAAAAAATATTCAATAATACGAAAAAAATAATTTAAGAATATTTTTAAAAATAACAAAGCTTTAAAAACATTTTAATGAAAAAAAACAATTAAAAATATATAAAACTTTCAAAAATCAACTAAAATTACGAAAGTCATTTAAAAAAAAATCAACTAAATCTAAATAAAATCGGAAAACTACTAAATAAATCAAATCAAATTTAAAAAATTATAAAATTAAAAACATGAATTCAAAACTTATAAAAACTAAATAAAATAATTAAATGAGAGAATCTATAATACCTTAACACGATAATGGATTTAAATCCATGAAAATCTGAACAAAGAAAAAAAAAAGGATGGTAGTCAAGGAAGGAGATAAAACAATGAACCAAAATAATAAAGGTTAGCAATATAAAATTTAAAATTATTTTATGAGAATGACGTAAGATTGACATTTATACATTTATATAGTGAAGAAAACTTGAGGATAAAAATGAAAATCATGAAATATACTTACAAATACCTATGATGAAAGACAATGGTAGAATTAAGATATAAGATTACAAATATATTTCTGTGCCAAGAGAGTGATCGAAATCGTTGTTTTTCTGTACCGGAGAGGGTGACCGAGATAAGATAATGAGTTGGGTATAAACAGATTAGAGATCTAATTTAGTTGAGAAAATCATGTGATTATTTAAATTTTAAATAATTAAAAGAGATAAAATTGTCATGTGATTGTTTAAATAGTGACATTTAATTTTATTAATATTATTGGTAAATTTATAAATTATAAAAATTAATATTATGAATAAATAATCTGGTATTAAAAATATAATACGGTGATTACATTTAAAAAAAAATAATTGTGTTGTGATTAAAGTTAAAAAAATAAATTAAAAATAATAATTAAAAGAGATAAAATTGTCATGCGATTGTTTAAATCGTGACATTTAATTTTATTAATATTATTGGTAAATTTATAAAAGTTATAAATTATAATTATTTTTAAAAAAAGGAAAAATAAATTTTTTTTGATAATATGTAAATTATTATTTTGAAATTAAAATAGGAAAAATAGATTTTTTTAATCAGAATGCCTGAGAATGTAGGAATTTTGAAATAGACGATTTTGGTGAAGAGAGAGATTGTGTAGAGTGATAAAATTGTGACACGTGTCCATTATATTCTCACAAATATAGAGTATTAAGATTTTGAATTGAATTTCTCATATTCCATAATTCTCACATTTTTCTTCAACAACATTCCCACTACAAAAAAAATACTCCCTCCGTCCCTGAAAAGCTTTCATTTGATGGAACGAAGTTTAATAAAAAAGTGTAATAATTAAAATCAGAAAGATAATTTTGTATACTTTTATATATAAAGTAAATAAAGTAGTTTGATTGAGTGTATGGTGCACCCCAAAAGATATTGTATGAAGGGTAAATACGTGTATATCGTGAGAGTGACTATGAAAACTTTGCAGGGACGGAGGTAGTAGCTTTTAGTGACAACTTTTTTTGTCACTAAATCTTTAAATGTTGTCACTAAAAATAGTTAGTGACAATTTTTTAGTTTGCGGCTATAAATCGTGTGGCTAAAAGATTAGTGGCGAAAATGTCTTAAACATCACTATATGTCATATTTTTAGTCACGTACATATTTTGTCACTAAACCTTATTTTATAGTCACGTACATATTTTGTCACTAAACCTTATTTTATAGTCCCATATCCGTGTTGTCACTATTACTCAATGATTTAGTCGCATTTCCTTGTTGTCACTGTAACTCAGTGTTTTAGTCACATATGTATATTGTCACTATAACTCAGTGTGTTTAGTCACATATGTTTATTGTCACTATAACTCAGTGATTTAGTCACATATGTTTATTGTCACTATAACTCAGTGTTTTAGTCACATATATTTATTGTCACTATAACTCAGTGTTTTAGTCACATATGTTCATTGTCACTATAACTCAATGTTTTTAGTCTCATATCTTTGTTGCCACTATAACTCAATGTTTCAGTCACATATATTTGTTGTCACTATTGCTCAAGATTTTAGTCACATTTGTTCATTGACACTAAAATAAATAGTATAGTTACAAAATTATTATGTCGTTTTTAGTCATGACTAATTATTCACAAAATATAATGTTTATGTTACGATATAATAATCGTATCTATAACTATTTACAAGTTATCACTATTGCTATGTCACTAATTACGATGTAATTATCACTAAAGGCTAAAAAATTCATCACAATTTATGTTTTAATATTGATATTTTAAATAATTATATTTATAATATTGTAATAAAAATATTTTAACTATAGTCACATATGTTGTTATCACTAAAACCTAAAAATCTGTAAACATTATATTGATATTAATTTGATTAAAATAATAATAATAATGAGAAAAATTAAAAGAAGATATTGTGACAAATGTATTTCTGTATAGTTCTGAGTTAGTGACAATGTTTTTATAACTATAAAATAATCTATTTATGTATTGAAAATAAAATATTACAAATTGAAAGTAAAACTTGTGATTAAACATAAACAAGGAATACAAAAGTGGAAATTTAAAATATATCAATACTTAAAACAAAAATGTGAGTCATTGCATAAAATAAACTAGATAAATTAAAATTAAATGTCTAAAATAAATTACATAACATAAATATTAAATAAATCATCAAGTTGATGAATTGGTACGTAGTATATCAACCTGCTCAAGAGCTGTCTTTCAAATCTGTGAAAATATAAATTTCTAATGAGTATTTTTATTGAAAAAAAAAAATCAAATTAAAGATAAATCACACCAATAATGACTTACACTAGAAGATGGAATGAGATTTATTTGATTTCAGGAATTTTGGCTTATAAGGACTCCAATCGTAAAACCATCTTTGTGTTCTTTGTCCTCAATGCTTCCATCTCTTGTCTTGTTCAAGCTCGTTCCTTAGATTTTCATTCTCCTTTTGTAGTTCAATATTAATCCTCTCTTTTTTATTTGAAGGTGGCTTCAAGCCATCCCCACAGCCACGTAGTCGAATTCACACTTAATTATAAGTTTACAATGAACAAACACTAAGCATACCACTAATTATATATCAATTTCATTTCGAGAAGGGGCTTGAATATTAAATAGAGGCATTGGAGGAAGGACAGTGAATTAGAGAAAACCAAAAATTGACGAGGAAGGCTGGGAAATTGAATTGAAGAGGCGTGAATATTAAATTGAATTGAAAGTTTACCAAGATGGAGCAACCTAAAGCTAACGATCTGAATAATGACATCTAGCCTTCCAACTCCACGTCTCTTTCTTTCAACTAAAATTCGTTGTCTTCCCTCTTCCTTTTTATGTCACCTGGATGTCCTTCCATTGTACATATTGAAGGGGTACATGTTGCTCGATGTGGATGAATAATGACATCTAGCCTTCCAACTCCACGTCTCTTTCTTTCAACTGAAATTCGTTGTCTTCCTCTTCCTTTTCTTTGAAATACCCCTAAATCAAAATTGTAAATATATATGCTAATTAAAGCATAGAAATACATAAATTAATTGATATATAACCGTTGGTGGGGTTGACATCTCTTTGTAGCTCATGAGAATATTGAGAAAAAACTCATCATCTTCTTCATTTGTGTTGTTCATGTTTAAACTGTATTAAAAATACTAATTAACGCATATAATTAAAGAAAATGGAAAAGTCACTTTATCATCGATCCGTAAATGAACACACAAGGTGAATAGAATAAAAAATAGTTACCTTAAATTAAATGAGAGGTTTCTTGTGTTTGAAGAGATACGGAAGATACACAATTGATCCAATTTAAGAAGAAAAAGATAAAAACTGTATAATTCAATTTGTTCATATCTAACCTTCTTGTAAAGACACGAATGTAAATTTCTAATTGAAAATAATTTTAATATTGTGGAGGGAATTTAAGAGATATTGTGGAGGGAAATGAAAATTTCACTAAAATGTAAGGTGTTTGATACGATGGCGGGAGTTTGAGGTGGGAGTGGAGGGATTTCTTGATTTTTTTTATTTAAATAATAAAAATTTTAAAAATCCTATGAAATATTAATAAAAAAATCTTAAATTTATAATTTATTTAATATTTTAAAATTTTATTAAGGCTTAATCGATTTTATAGATTTTTTTTTAATTAGTTTTAAATTTTTTAAAGTTTTAGGTGATTTTATTAATAATATTTTACCGATTTTATTTAGGTTTTTCTAGATTTTTATTATTAATTTGATTTTTTTAACTAATTCTCCTTAAATTTTAAGATTTTTCGTTTTTAGATTAGGAACATTAATAAAAGGAGGAAAAAGTGGGAAAGTATTTTTTTTTATTTTTTGAGAAAGTGAGGTTATTATATATATATATATATATATTTTTATTGGGGTGCAACTAATGTAAATTAATTTTAAATTTTTTTTAGGGGTATACTTAATAAATGGTTGTGCTTAATTATATAATTTTGAAGGTGCGAGTAGGCCGGTTGTAAGTAAGTCGAGTCAACTCGCGACCTACTCGTGCTCAATTCGGAAAAAGATCAAAATCGATTTGAAGTTAATCGAGTTGAGTTGAGTTTCGAGCTACTCGAGTAGCTAGCGAGTTCGAGTTCGAGCTCATAAATACTCGACTTGAAAGCTCGTGAGTCTAATCGAGTTTGGACAATATTTATTATTTTATTATTAATTTTGAAAATTATATAGGTAACCGAGTCGAGTCGAGCCGAGTTCAAGTTTCTTATCGAGTCGAGCTAGATCTTTAAAATATTAGGCTCGACCGAGTTGAATTTCAAGCTTTGACCTTTGAGTATAACAATCGAGTGTCGAGTTTTGAGCTCAGCACTACTCGGCTCGACTTGACTCATTTAGGTGTGAGTAGTGGTGATCTTAAATATAATATAAATATCAACCAAAATACTTTATTATGAATGATTAAATATTACAACAAGTGTTCAAAATTATATAAAATATGTTATTAGGGTCGAAAATCAAATCAAGGTACTAGATACTCAATTCGAGATCATTCGTTAAAAGTCTGTTTCAGCTCGGATCAACTTAGATATCAAACAAGTTTAAACGTACATTTCTGTTTGGTATAGTCTAAAACTCGAACTTGATAAGTAAGTACGTCAAACTACTCAAGCTCGATCCCGACCCTTCATTCTATACAAGCGAACAATACAATTTCAATGATTTTTTGCATTTTTTCGTTGAAATCAGTGATTCCAACAAAAATACAACTTTTGTAAAAATGGGTGTTGTAATTTTATCAATAGCAAATCCCAACGATAATTCGAACTACATTATTCAATTGGAATTTTTGTTTCCAACTAATATGTGCAATGGAATATTCAACCATGGAAAATTTTGTTTCCGAATTGAGTACGAGTAGCTCGCGAGTTGACTCGACTTATTTACAACCGGCCTACTCACACCTTCAAAATTATATAAGCACAACCATTTATTAAGTATACCCCTAAAAAAATTTAAAAATTAATTTACATTAATTAATTAGTAGCACCCCCATTTCATTCGTGTATATATATATATATATATAATAATCTCACTTCCTCAAAACAAAAAATAATACTTTCCAACTTTTTCCTCCACTTATTAATGTTCCTAATCTAAAAAAGAAAAATCTAAAAAAAAAAAAGCAAAAAAAACTTGCTGAATAATATTAGAAAATATTTAAAAAATAAATATCAAATCTTAAAAAATATATAATAAAAAAATTAATTAAGAACACAAAAATCTTCAAAAAAGTAAAAAATTAAATAAAATATGAAAATATTAAAAAATAAAATAAATTTAAGAAGAATTAGTTAAAAAAATTAAATTAATAATAAAAATCTAAAGAAACCTAAATAAAACCAGTAAAATAATAACAAAATCACCGAAAACTTTAAAAAATTTAAAACTAATTAAAAAATAAAAATCTATAAAATCGATCAAGCTTTAATAAAGTTTTAAAATATTAAATAAATTATAAATTTAAGGTATTTTTGTTAATATTTTATAGGATTTTTCAAATTTTTATTATTTAAATTAAAAAAATCAAGAAATACCCCCACCCCCACCTCAAACCCCTCCCCATTCATACCAATAGTCCTGCACGTCCCACCTCAAACCCTCCTCCCCATCTCTGCAACTGAACCTCAAATTCTTCCGCCATCGTATCAAACACCTTACATTTTAGTGAAATTTTCATTTCCCTCCACAATATCTCTTAAATTCCCTCCACAATATTAAAATTATTTTCAATTAGAAATTTAGTGTCTTTACAAGAATGAGTTAGATATGAACAAATTGAATTATACAGTTTTTGTCTTTTTTTTTTAAGTGAATTAATTGTGTATCTTCCGTATCTCTTCAAACACACAGGAAACCTCTCATTTAATTTAAGGTAACTATTTTTTATTCTATTCACTAAAATATATGGGATACAATACTAGCTTAGCTTAATTTAATGTAACTATTTTTTATTCTATTCACTAAAATATATGGGATACAATACTAGCTTAGCTTTTGTGTGTTCATTTACAGATCGATGATAAAGTGACTTTTTCATTTTCTTTAATTATATGCGTTAATTATTATTTTTATTTTTAATGTAGTTTAAACATGAACAACACAAATGAAGATGATGAGTATTTTACTCAATATTCTCATGAGCTACAAACAAACAGATGTCAACCCCACCAACGGTTATATATCAATTAATTTATGTGTTTCTATGCATTAGCATATATATTTACAATTTTAATTTACAATTTTGATTTAGGGGTATCTCAAAGAAAAGGAAGAAAAGGAGGAGGGAGTTGAAAAGCTACATTTCATTATTCATCCACATCGCAATCCAGTTGTTGGTGAAAATGCTAAATACTTTAAAACTGAAGCTGGTGGTGTCCTCCTTAACAACATGTACCCCTTTAATATATGCAGAAGATCTTCACGATTTTCTCTTATATCCAATTTTTTGACCTGTTAACTCTTCAAATCATAGGTTTAAGTAATTATCGCTCTTCAAATATAAGAGTCTATTTCATTATTGTCATAGTATTTTAAGTCGTTAGAATTATTTTCTCTTCTGTGCTGTTTAAATTAAAAACAACTATATAAATAAAAGAAAAAAAAGAAAACAATACTCTTTGGAGCACATTGAAGTTTCATTATTTCTACCAAATCATTATTTGTTCAACATAATTTTCCATTCTTTCATAATCCTCTCATATATAAGTATTTATTAAGTGATAACAGACTATTATTTAATTTAAATTTTTATTAATCCTAACTAGCTCTCCTTTCACAACAACAGACTACCCTAAAAAAATGATTGGGGTAGTAAAAAAATGATTGGGTGGATCATATTTATGTTGTATGATAATTACTCTCTAAATGGGTAGAATGTTGTACATTTCTACTCATTCAACCGTACATCGTTTGTGATATTACTAAAACTCTTTAGAAACTAATTTTATGATATTACTAGAATTCTTTAGTAACTAATTTTGTACCACAATTCTGTGATATCAAGTATTTTCTCCTAAAATATATGCTCAAACTAATGAAATAATCTATAATCCAACAATTAACCTATTAAAATTAGTAGAAACGACATAATTAACGAGATTTCAAGAATTAGCCGCCACCAAACATTGTTTTTCTAGAAACTAACAATTCAAAACTTACCGTAGAAGTGGGCGGCCGGGGTCGATGGTCGGCTGGATAGAGTAGAGAGATAATGACGACGGATAGGTGTTGGATAGATAGAGTATAGATAGAGTAGGTGGTGGCAATGGATAGATTGCGACGGTATATGATTTTTTTTTTTTTTAATTTAGAATTTTAAAAAATAAAAAACGAAAAAAGATCATGAATATTATTTATATATATTAACTTTTATATGATTTGAAAAATTCTGAAAATTTTAAGATAATTTATTTGCGTATTTTTAATTAATTATTTTATAACTAACTAATATTTTTTTCTAATTTTTCAATTTTTTTAAAGACTTTCTATATTATTTAAGAATTTAGGTAATTTACAAATAATTTTCAAGAAAAAAAAAATTAACATCCAAAAATAATCTAAATATATTTTAATTTTTTTTAATGACAATAAATTATTTGTCACTATATATGTATATATGGGGTTTTTGTAACAAATATTCAACAAAATATTGACAACATAAAAAGTAGTCAATGTATATCACATCGTATGTTATTTTGTAACATAATTAATTATTTGTCGATATATGTTTGTTTTAGTGACGATTTTATTTTATGAAACATTGACAACATACACAGTTGTCACTAATGATCACACCTTACAATATTTTGTAATATAATGAAAATTTTGTCACTATATTTGTGTAATTTTAGTAACAAATATTAAATGAAACATTGACAACATAAAAGTTGTTACTGTTATCACACCATATGTTATTTTGTAACATAATGGATTATTTGTCACTTTATGTGTGGTTTTAGTGACGAATTTTAAATGAAACATTGACAACATATAGAGTTGTCACTAATGATCACACCTTACGGTATTTTGTAACATAATGAACAATTTGTCACTATATGTGTGTTATTTTAGTAACAAATATTAAATAAAACATTGACAACATAAAAAGTTGTCACTGTTTGTCACACCGTATGTTATTTTGTAACATAATAAATTATTTGTCGCTATATGTGTGGTTTTAGTGACGAAATTTAAATGAAACATTGATAACATACATAGTTGTCACCAATGATCACACCTTACGGTATTTAGTAATATAATTAGACCTGTCAAGACGGGCCGGCGGGGCGGGACGGGCCAAAACCGCAAAAGCCCGCCATTTGGCGGGGCGGGGCGGGCCAGACCGTTTGTTAAGCGGGCTGCAAAAACCTCAATCCAACCCAAAAATGGGCGGGCCGCGGGTTTAGGCGGGCCAACTTTTTTTTTTTACAAAAGTATTTATTAAATTTATTAAGAAACACAAAAATTACAGTATATATCAAGAATTATAGTGTTAATAATTAACAACAAAAAAACTAATTAGAAACATTGTCATTATTAATTGTACAATACACTATAAATTACAATAATATTATTTATATATATCAAAAAATGAAGAAAAAAGAAAAAAAAAATGGAGCTGCTTCTATAATCTGTCATTTACTAGAGTTTTTTCTTTTAGTTAGATTTATTGTATATTTTTTTAAAACAAAGTTGGATAGTTCAAATGGTTAGAGTATCATTACCTAGATAGGTCTTGAGTTCAACCCTTACAAAAGGCATAAAATACATTTTTTTAATATTTTTTAAGTAAATATAATATTTTAAAAAAAAAGGCGGGCCAGCCCGCCAAAGCCCGCACCAACCCGCCAAAGACCGCGAACCAAACGGTCCGGCCCGCCTGGGCCCGCTTCCTGGCGGGCTTGGAAAAGCTTAGCCCAACCCACTATTTTAAGTGGCGGGGCGGGCTGACCCAACGGGCCCAGCCCGTTTTGACGGCTCTAAATATAATGAAAATTTTGTCACTATATGTCTATAATTTTAGTGACAAATATTAAATGAAACATTGACAACATAAAAAGTTGTTACTGTTTATCACACCGTATGTTATTTTGTAACACAATGGATTATTTGTCACTTTATGTATGGTTTTAGTGACGAATTTTAAATGAAACATTGACAACATATAGAGTTGTCACTAATGATCACACCTTACGGTATTTTGTAACATTATGAACAATTTGTCACTATATGTGTGTGAGTTTAGTAACAATTATTAAATGAAACATTGACAACATAAAAAGTTGTCACTGTTTATCACACCGTATGTTATTTTGTAACATAATGAATTATTTGTCGCTATATGTGTGGTTTTAGTGACGAAATTTAAATGAAATATTGACAACATACATAGTTGTCCCTAATGATCACACCTTATACTCCCTCCACTTTTAAATAAGTGTCATTTTAACAATTTTCAACATATTAAGATATATAATGATGGACCATTTTACCCTTCATTAATGATAACTAATTTTAATATTAAATTTATGTTTAGTAATGAATGTGATCAATATTGTAGATGATATTCATGTATATAATAATTAAGGTTTATGCATGATTTATGTTATAGTACTATATTCAAAAGGAAAAAAACTTAAATCAAGGTAAAGAAAATGGAGGGAGTACAATGTACAAGGGTAAAATTGTCAAACTTGAAGAAAAAAGTGTAGAATGACACTTATTTAAAAAATATTGAAAAAGACAAAGTGACATTTAATAAAAAATGGAGGGAGTAATATTTTGTAATATAATGAAAAATTTGTCACTATCTGTGTGTGATTTTAGTGACAAATATTAAATGTAACATTGACAACATAAAAAGTTGTCACTGTTTATCACACCGTATGTTATTTTGTAACGTATTGAATTATTTGTCACTATATGTGTGGTTTTAGTGACGAATTTTAAATGAAATATTGACAACATATAAAATTGTCACTAATGAGCACACCTTACGCTATTTTGTAACAGTGGGAAATTTTTGTCACTACACATATGTTTTTAGTGACAAAAATTCAAATGTCACTAAACTTTTTGTCACTAAACATGATTTTTTTTGTAGTGTCCATTAATTTCTATCGTATTTTCCTTATTTCAGTTTTCAAATCAAGATAATCGATATTAGATGGATCCGTTTGACTTTTCTTATTCAAATACAAATTCAATATTACACACAAATCTTTAATACTTGATCCATTCTTTCTATTGCAGATCTTTTGCAAATGTTATTCGGCCAATCAACATTGCAGATTGATCACCGAATATGTATCTTAATCTATCGGTCAATTATAGATTTACAAGTTGATTCCCAAGTATTACTACATGTTCGAGTTTTATTCATCGCCAATTTCGAGATTAGTTGTTGATTAGTGAGTGATGGAATATCATGTGGTACTCAAGTTTGAATTTGATGGAAAAACGAAATTGGTCCAGGTTAATCAGTCTTCCCTTTTCCGAGACGTCGTTAACGAAATCTAATTAGAAAAGGGAAGACACGATCCTTTGATGTGTGCTGCTGTTTTTTGAACCGATAAAACTAATACTTCTCATTAATTAGAAGTAGTCAATTTTTTTCTGCATTTATTTATATGTTGATTCCTGCTTCGTTATATGTTTTAAAGACAACTTTGTCTTAGTATTAAACATTAATATACATACATATATATATATATATATATATATACTACCTTTATATTTTTTTATATGTAATATTTGATGCTGTTTCAGTTTAATATACATATAGCAATGAAAAATATATTTCTTCAACCTTAAACAAGTATCAGGTTGTATGCAGATCTTATCTGAATAAAATATACTCGTAATTTTTATGCAGAACAATCAACTTAATATGAAACGATTATATTACTTTTTTCTTCATTTTTTTTTTATCCTCATGCAGGATTTTGTTGCATTTATTTTAAGAATTGCATTTAACTCATCTATTACCTAAATCTGCCATATTGTATTAGACATATTAGCTATAAAACAACTTTAAAAGAATCCTAAAATACCGATCTTAAGCAACGTTAAACAATCTTAAATAACATTAAACAATTATAAATAACCACATTAAACAACTCTAAACACCCTTTAACAATCATAAACACAACCCAAACGAAAATTTGGGTGTAAACCTAAAAACAATTGCACATTGAATTCACCAATGATAAAACTTCAAATACCAACAAAATCAAAGAAGGAAAATATCGTAGAGGTGTGTTCTTACCTTCAACCCGACTTTAAATTACACTAGTTTTTCACCCGTGCGATGCACGGGTCTGTTATAATTTTGTTTTCTATTATTTGTAAAACAATAATCAAATTATCTTACATGTTGATATATAAATACCGTACCCTATCATCAAAAACACACATTGTATTATTGTTTAGGTTGAGATCATGTAGAGACACATAAAATTGTCATTGTTTTAATTTCATAGTACAAAAATATTGAATGCATGCAATAATTAGTTGATGCATACATGCATTCAAATGTTGTGATCATTGCATGGTGTTTTTGGTACACTCTACGCTTCAATCCGCTCTTCTATGATTATGAATCATATCAGCTATGACCTCCTGAATTGGCTTTTTATAGTATTTTGGGTTCACAAATTTTTCGTTTATAATTATTATACCCAACTACAAAAAATAGGGGTTACACTCAAGACCCGTCGATCCCGAGTTTGATACTTCGTCACAATCATTACCAATATATATATAATTTGACAATATAATAACATAAAAATGAATTCATATAGTAAACAATTAACTCAAACAATTTATCTAAAACATTAAACAAAGAATAACAAAGGCAATAGAACTCGACCAACCATTGTAGAGAATAAAGCAATTTAAAATCCACCTCATATGTCTAGGATAAAAAAATTGTGCTATGGTACTGACTTGAACGAGTTTTGGTCACTATAAGTTGACTAACTACTTCCCCTCAAGCATAAGGGTTCGTAGTAGTAATGGAAGTATTTGACCAAGTAGTATCGACCTAAGAGGTGGGTGTGTGCAATGGATCCCTAGAGTTTTGTGTTGTCATAACTAATGTAACTACGGGCCCTGGTTTTTGGAGTTCTAAAATTAAGCTAACTTACTACCAAGATGCAAGAAATTAAATCAAACACTAACCTAGAAACTATCAAGTAATTTAAGCTACTAAAAATAAGCAAATAATCAATAAGAGCAATTACCACAACTTAGCAAATAAAATTACTACTAAAACAAGAAGTTAACAATTAAAACAAAGAACAACTACGAATATAATTTGAAGAAGTGCAAGGGTGAGAGAATGCTTCGGGTGTTCTCCACCTAGTGAAATCGAGAGGAATTGATTTTACTTTGTTAATGCTTCAATCAATATTTGCTAAGAGCACCTAAATGCTAGGATGACAACCATTTCCCTTCGGGTAATATAGTCTTACTTCTAAGGTGTTCCCAAACCCGGTAATAAGGTTTTCTTCCTAATCCTCACCAACTACTCAAACAACCATTCAAGTAATTAATGTCCTTTAATGAGGTTCCAATACTATTAACTCTCTCTCGACGAATTAAAAGTATAACTAACACATTTGCATACCAACAACTCACACCATAAATATAAACATGTCCATGTAACTCTCGTCTACGATAAACATGCATCTAAATATGGATTAATAGAAGTTAACACACAAAGTACCAATAATTCCCAATAAAAGAAGCAATAAACATAATATCAATTGTTGGGAATAAAATGATACATGTTTTGATTAAATACCAAAACCCCCTGAGACATGCCTAAGTCAAATTGATAGTGTTCTAAAAATGTTAGAACACATAGCATAAGGCTAGATGAGAAGCTGAAATGTTAGGCAGCTCTTAAACAATTAGATGCACAATTTGAGGGGGAACCTATGCTTCGAAGATGACCAAGATCAAGTCCCCTCAAGGCTCAAATTCTGGAACTATCACTTATGATCAAGGACACTCTATGAAACATCAAATGCTCTGATCAGGAGAGTTGTCCAGAGAAGATGTCCTTATGCAAAAACAAGATTGTAAAGCTCAAAAGGACAAGTCCAATAAGATGCTCTGATCAGGAGAGTTGTCCAGAGAAGCCAAATCTATGTGATAAGTGCTCTGATGCTAAAAGACCAAATATGCTGATCAGAAGAGTTGTCCAGAAAAGCTATCTCAGCATGAGTGAATCAGAACAGATGCTCTAAAGGTTGAAGGTCAACTATGCTGAAGATTTAGAGACAACCATACCCTAAAGAAATGCAATGCAACATGCTAAGATCACTGTGAAGTGAAATAAAGGGAAAGAGCCAAGTCATCTGAAGAAGAGCAAGCCAACCTTGCTGATAAGCAAGACTGCTGATAGTGATAAGAAGAGTTGTCCACTTGATAAGGAATGTTGTCCTATCATTGGATCAACCTTCAGAAGCCATGTCCAAGTTCTAACAAGAAGTCAAACATTGGGAAAAGTGCTGGAGAATGAAGACAAAGTCTTACAAGCCGTTTATTACCCAAATGAGGACATGTCACTATCAAGAATCTGTCTTCCAGTTTGAAGAACTAAAAGAAGACATTTATGGACATTGGAGGCTGCCTCTCCAACGGGCAAATCCTTCATTTGTCTATAAATACAGAAGTGTGAAGACCATTTGAAAGCATCCAACTAGAACCTCAACAAAGCACATCCAACCTTAAGTTCTTACAAGCTAGAGTGCTTTCAAAGCTTTCAAAGACTATCTTAGTCTTCAAACACTTCATCTAAGCTGTACTACATTGTATATCCATACACAAGCTTAGAGAGATATCCTATCCTTATACACTGATCTTCATTGTAAAGGATATCTCATTAGTTGGAACCTTACTTCAATCCTCATATCTTTCAAGAGTGAAAGTGAGAAGGTTGTAGTAGCAGAAGTGGTAGGAGCTGACTGTTGAGAGAAGAACAGTTCAGTTCTGAGTTGAGAAGAGGGTACTAGGACTCTAGACATCCTAGGGATCAATTCACCAAGGAGTGGTGTTCTTGATCAAGTGCACCTTGGCACTATAAAACAAGCTAACTCCAAGAGAGAAGGAATTATCCTGTTAAATCAGGGAAAGTGGATGTAGGAGCTTGAGTCTCTGAACCACTATAAATCTCCTGTGTTGATTTACCTTACAAGTACTTACATTCATTCAACACTGCACACAAAACTGATCTTTCAAAGATATCTATTCAAAGACTGTGCAAAACTGATTTGGACAAGTTCCCTGAAGCTTAACTGGACTGTTTTGGATTGACAAAGTGATTTCAGAATCTTAAGGAGTCTAAACTTAAAGGGCCAACCACTATTCCGCACATATAACTCCTTTAGATAGTTATTCAACTAAGTACTCAATAGTACTTAGTAGATTGATTATCTTAGAAGAGTTAATTATCTTCAGCAGAGTTGTCCAAGACAACCTTGCTGAGCTCTGGTTTGATCAAAGTTGAAAAGAATTGCATACAAGTGTATTCCCCCCCCCCCATACACTTGTTATATACTCCTTTCAGGACCAACAAGTGATATCAGAGCAGGGGTTCAAAGACCACTGCTTCTGAAAATCCATCTTGATTTTCAAAACTCACATATTTGGTGTGGTCACTGAACTGATCTCTATCTGAAATCCATCACTTATTGACTGACTGATTATTATTGAAATATGGCCAACAACAATGCTGTTCCTCCACCTGCTGTTCAAGGATTGGACAATATGGCCACAAATCCAGTCAACCACATTTCTCATCACAAACTGCCCATGTTTTCCATAGACAATTATGATTTCTGAAAAATTAGAATGAGGGCTCATCTTGCATCTCTTCATACTGATATGCTTAGAGTAATCACAAGAGGACCTTTTGTGTTTACTCAAACTAACCCCAGATTGACAGATGAGCAAAGAGCAGATATAAGGGAATTGATTCCCAAAGATGAGGATGACTTCACTGCTGATGAAAAGAGGAAAGATAATTTGAATTATCTTGCCATGAACACCCTCTATCAAACAATTCCAGATGCAGTTATGGGTAGAGTCTACCACTGCACCACAGCCAAAGAAATTTGGGATACCCTTGCTGAAATGTGTGAGGGCACTGAAAAGATCAAGGAGAACAAGCTCCAAGTTGCTGTGCAGAAGTTTGAACAATTTTCAATGGAGTCTGATGAGACCATTGACAAATTTGCTGGCAGATTCACTGATGTGATGAATGAGATTAACTCATTGGGCAAGGTCTACACCAAGAGAGAGGTTGGATTGAAAATCCTGAGAAGTCTCACTCAAAAGTGGGATGTCTATGCTGTAATGATGCAGAATACCAAAGATCTCTCCACCATGCCCATGCAACAAATATTCTCAGAACTCAAAGCCTATGAGTTTGACCTCAATAGAAGAAAACCTGTTGAGGAATCTTCAAATCCTACTAAGGGAGTGGCATTCAAAGCCAAAGTTGTTGAACCTGAAATGCAACCCACTCCCAGATCATCAAAGACAGTCTCTAAGACTGAAATGAAGGAAGAACTAGCCTTGATGGCTAGAAGGTTTGACAAGCTCAACACAAGGTTTGGTAGATACAAGAAATTCTACCAAGACAACAAATTCAGGAGAAGATACAACTCCCCTGAAGATCAGGCTGAGGACAAAAAGCCTGAAGAGAAAAGATCAGAGGACAAGTCCTCTGATAGGAGAAGATCCAGTAGAGCTGATCCTTCTTCATCTAAGAGAAGAGAAGAATCCAAGAAGGATGATGATGAAGACCTGTGCTATAATTGCAAAAAGAAAGGGCACTTTCAGTATGACTGCCCTGAATTGAGCTCTAAAGAAAGAAGAGAAAGGCAAGCTAAAAGAGACAGAAAGTTCACCAATAGAAAGGCCATGATGGCTGGTGAAGAATCTGATAGTGCTGAGAGCTTCAACTCTTCTGATGGACTATTCTCCAACAGTGAAGATGATGATGATGTTTGCAACATGGCTCTTGAGGATGATGAGGTACCAGTGGGCCACAAGAAGAGGAGCATGAACAAAAAGACAGCATGGTACCTTGACAGTGGATGCTCAAGGCACATGACTGGAAATAAGGAACTCCTCACTGACTTCATTGAAAAAGAAGGCCCAAATGTCACCTTTGGAGACAGCTCACAAGCAACAACAAAAGGTTATGGTACTTTGATGATTGGTAACATCAAAGTAACCAATGTATCTTATGTAGCTGGTCTCAAATATAATCTCCTAAGTATCAGTCAATTCTGTGATAAAGATTTTAATGTTGAGTTCTCAAGTGGAAAATGTCTAATCAAAGATAAGACTCAACAAATTCTATTGACTGGAACTAGGAAAGGAAATGTGTATTTTGCAGACTGGGACAAGTCTACTGATGCTGCATGTTTTATTGCTAAAAGTTCTAATGAACAAAGTTGGTTATGGCACAAGAGGCTAAACCACCTGAACTTCAAATCTATGAATAAACTTGCTAGAAATGCATTAGTTAAAGGACTGCCTAATGAGGTTTTCATTAAAGAACATGTGTGTAAGCCATGTCAAGAAGGAAAACAGATTAAAGCCTCATTCAAAGGTAAACCAGTCATCTCCACTGAAAGGGTACTTGAACTTCTACATATGGATTTGTTTGGACCAATTACCCCTTCAAGCATAAATGGTAGAAAATACACATTGGTGGTAGTAGATGACTTCTCTAGGTTCACATGGGTAGTATTTCTCCTTAATAAGAAGGAAACACAAGTCAAGCTACCTGAACTTCTTAAGAGATTGTCAAATGAGAAAAGCCTTAATATTATCAAGATAAGATCTGATAAAGGCACTGAGTTCATAAATTCATACATCAATGAGTACTGCTCATCAAATGCGATAGCTCATGAAACCTCAGCAGCTAGAACTCCTCAACAAAATGGAGTTGCAGAAAGAAGGAATAGGACCTTAAAAGAAGCTGCTAGAACCTTAATTGCTGATTCAAACCTACCTAAGAGGTTTTGGGCTGAAGCTATAAATACTGCATGCCATACTCAGAATAGATGTTTGATTACAAAGGGGCAAGGCAAAACCCCATATGAACTCTGGAAAGGAAGAATGCCTAAAGTGTCATATTTTCATATATTTGGTTGTAAATGTTTCATTCACAATAATGGGAAAGAACAATTGAAAGCTTTCGACAGCAAAGCTGATGAGGGAGTATTCCTTGGATACTCTCAAATCAGTAGAGCTTTCAGAGTCTACAACAAGAAAACCCTTATTGTGGAAGAAACCCCTCATGTTGTGTTTGATGAATCTATATTTGAGATCAGGAATGATCACTTGGAACCTGAAGAAATCACACAGAGGACAACCAGATTAAGCCTAAAAGACAAAGACACTGAATTCATAGATATTGTTCAAACAAACTTACCTGAAAAGCTCACATTGGACAACAACCCTGAAGGCAACCTTCCTGAGACAAACCTCACTGATGGAAATGGTGAACTGAATGATCCAATCCCAGTTCACATCCAGGTAACAACTACCAATGAAGAAGCAGTTCCTGCTGAGGTAGTTAATGGGTCAAATAATCAAGGGGGAACTCAAAATGTTGAAAATGCCAATGTCCCTGACATTGAGGACAACACCCCTGATTATAATCCTGAATTAGATCCTGCATTAAATTATCCTGAATTCTATGATCAAAATGACTCACCTTCAGTAGAGGACAACTCTACTGAAGAGATCAGAAAAAGAAGGACTTGGTTATCTGACCATCCTGCTGATCTAATACTTGGTGATCCAAGTATTGGAGTCAAAACTAGAAGATTTCATGGTGAAAGTGCTCTATTCTGTTGTTTCTTATCAGAACAAGAACCAAGTGACATTGAGGAAGCTCTTCAAGATGCAAATTGGATCACAGCCATGCAGGAAGAACTCAACCAATTCACCAGAAATGAAGTATGGGAGCTGGTTGATAGACCTTCACATCAAGATGTTATTGGAACCAAGTGGGTATTCAAGAACAAAAAGAATGAGAATGATGTGATTGTCAGAAACAAAGCAAGACTAGTGGCAAAAGGCTACTGCCAACATGAAGGCATTGACTATGATGAAACATTTGCACCTGTGGCAAGGCTGGAAGCAATAAGACTCTTCCTAGCCTATGCAGCCCACAAGAGGTTCAAAGTGTACCAAATGGATGTCAAGAGTGCCTTTCTAAATGGAGTGTTGAAAGAAGAAGTTTATGTGGAGCAACCACCAGGTTTTGAAGTTGGAAACCAAGTTTACAGACTGAAGAAAGCTCTATATGGACTCAAGCAAGCCCCTAGAGCTTGGTATGACACACTGTCACAATTCCTCTTAGATCATGGATTCACCAAGGGAACTGTGGACAGAACTCTCTTCAGAATCTCTGAAGGAGAGGACATCTTGCTTGTCCAAATTTATGTAGATGACATAATTTTTGGATCCCCTAATGAGAAGCTGTGTGAGAAATTCTCCAAGCTCATGAAAAGCAAGTTTGAGATGTCCATGATGGGGTTGATGAACTTCTTTTTAGGTCTACAAGTCAAGCAAACAAAAGAAGGAATCTTCATCAACCAAGCTAAGTACACTAGAGAAGTGATCAAGAAATTTGGGTGTACATCAAGCAAGCCAGTAAGGATTCCAATGAATGCTAATTGGAAGATGGATCCTGATGAAAATGGTGTTCCAACCAACTCCACTGAGTATAGAGGAATCATTGGATCACTCATCTATCTCACTGCCAACAGACCTGACATCACCTTTGCAGTAGGTGTTTGTGCAAGGTTTCAAGCAAATCCTAAGAAAAGCCACCTTGAGGCTGCAAAGAGGATCTTGAGGTATCTTAAAGGCACTGAGAATCTAGGCCTTTGGTACCCTGCTGATGACAACATTGAGCTAACTGGCTACTCAGATGCTGATTATGGAGGATGTAGGATTGACAGAAAGTCCACCTCAGGGACTTGTCAATTCTTGGGCAACAAACTCATATCTTGGTTCTCCAAGAAACAGAATACAGTGGCCACCTCCACCACTGAAGCTGAATATGTTGCTGCTGGAAGTTGTTGTGCTCAAATTCTTTGGCTAAGACAACAACTCAGAGACTACAAAGTCAACTCTACTGAAGTGCAAATTTTCTGTGATAACAATAGTGCCATTGCTATATCACAAAATCCTGTCTTGCACACAAGATGCAAACATGTGGACATCAAGCATCACTTCATTAGAGATCATGTGGAGAAGAAGGATGTCAAGTTGGTGAAAATTCACACAGACCATCAAAAAGCTGATATACTAACTAAACCACTTGCAGAGGCAAGGTTCCTGGAATTATCAGCAGAGTTGGGTCTTCTTGATCCAGGGAAGTTGGACAAATGAGTCCAAAGAAGTTCATTGACTAAGGGGGAAATAAACTCAAACTTCAGCAGACTTGGTCAAGTCTACTGAAACTCAGAAAAGATGACATTACCTCTTCAGGACACTTGTCCCTTGAAATTCAGGACACTTGTCCACAGCCTTTCAGGACACTTGTTCATGTAGGATCAGATAAGTTGTCCTAACTATCAAACCAAATTTTGATATGATAAGCACCTATTTTTGGTGATCAATGCCTATTTCGAAATCTGTCCCATTGAAATACAGTTTTCACCTTTCTGGGATTTAATTTGTCTCCCACTCAAAAGGTCACTTTCCATGCATTAAATGCTAAGATTTAACTCTTGTTTGCATTAAACTTTTTGAGACATGATCTATCTCGAAAAACCCCCAGCCTTAAACAACATTAAAAACCACCCACGTTTTGAATAAAACAGTTCTTTCACTGTTACATTGGTTTTTGACCATTGGATCAAAAATGGACAACTCCCCTGAAATCAATCCTAGCCGTCCATTTTGGATTTCCATTTTTGCTCACCTTTGAATTGCATCAAGACCTTACCAACTCATTGACAAACATTCTTTTTAGAATTCACAAGTCTTAAGATCCCCACAAACACTTCTTCCCCAAGTATTCGAAACCCTAACTCAAATTTTCTTCAAACTCTCTCAAAGCTTTCTCTGCAAATTTCAATGGCTCCCAAAGTTAAACCAGAGATGATTGTTGATTTCTCCAACAAGGCTCTAGACCTTGACTTTGGCTACCTAAGCAACAGAAACAACCTTCATTTTGAGCCCATAGTATCCTTTGAGAGTGAGGATCCTGAGATTAAACCAACTCTAAGATGGCTGAGAAGAGCTGGTTTGCAAAAGTTCATGGAGGAAAGACCAAGTTCATGCTTGGAAGGTTACATGGCTGAATTCTTTGCCTTCCTCAAGTGGAGAGGTCAACCGGCAGATGGTGAAGTGTCCACAAGGTTGTCATATACTGCAGAAGGAGAGGAAGAAGAGAGATTCCACAGAGTAAAATTCTCCTCAGAAGATCTGGAAGGAGCCTTTGGATTGCCTAATGAGGGAAGGAATCCAGAAGTTTATGGCACTGGCCATGAAGATGAAATAGCTCAAGAATGGCTATTAGTTCCAGGGCCCATCTCTTCAACACAGAACAAGAAGACTCTCAAGCCAGAGTTTCTCAATCTCTTTGAGGTGGTTGCTAAGAGCCTCTTAAGCAACACTGGAAGCTTAGAGCAGGTCAGCCATCCAAGAATCAGAATCATGGCTGCCATTATTGAGGCCAGTGACAAGGGCATCAAGTTTGATTGGAGGACCTTCATCATGTCTGAGATGATGAAGGAAAAGGCAAAATTCAAGGTGAAAACCCACAACAAGGTTGTGCTAGAAGGGAAAATCAAGTATTGCACCAGGGCAAGCTTGTTGATTGAGAGGTTTTCCCACTATTCTCAAATGCAGACCTTTGCAAAACCCCTCCCAGCTCAAAAGATCTTGTTCAGAAAACTTAGCAAGAAAACTGAACAAAGAAGGATGCTCATGGCCAAACCTGCTGAAGAACAGGAGGAAGAGAAGCCTAAGATGAAAAAGAGAACAAAGGCCAGGGCTATCAAAACAAGGAAAATGTCTAAATTGTCCTCAAGAGAAGCCTCAGGAGCATCAGCTGAAGTTGATGCAGTGGCAGAAGAGGGAGTGAGTGTGCCTTCTGACCACTCAGAAGAGTTGAGGAGGAAGTACAATGAGACTAGGCAAAAGAAGAAGGGTGATAAGAGAATCAGGGTAGATGTCCCTGAAAAGGAAGGAAGTGGAAGCAGTAGGGCCAGCAAGAGAAGGGCCAAACCTACTGAGAAGGTGTTGGAGCTGCAAGAAGAAAAGTCTCTTCAATTGGCTCTAAGGGAGAGCAGAGCTGAAAGCAGGACCAAATCCATGTCAAGGACTAATTCATCTGGTTCTGGAACTCCAGAATCCAAAGTCCCTGAAGTTCAACCTATAGAGGCCAACATCCCTGAAACTCAGTACCTTGAACCCAACTCCCCTGAAACCCATGTTACCCCTTCCAACCAACCCATTACCCCTGTGAATCTCACTAAGAGATATTCTCCTGAAGGGAATGTGCAAAGAAGTGGCATAGATGTGCTTGCAGACTTAGCTGTAGATGAGACAAGACTCCTGTCTCCCCTTGACTCATCCATGCTCAATTATTCAAAGCTCTTAGAACATGCACTCAATGAGCCAACCCCCCTAAGTAAAGTTCCTTCAGATTCATTGCTCTCTAAAGCAACTGAAGTACCTTCATTTGAGCCTAACCCTTCTGAAGCCAACATCCCTGAACTTAACCTGCCTGAAGCCACTCTAAGAGAACCCAGAGCCAACTCCCCTATAACCCAAAGTCCCCATTCAAGTGGAGATGAGGAGGAGTATACTTATGAAAGTATGCTCAGAGGAGGAGCAAAGGCTACTGTGGACAGTTTGTATCCACAACTTGCTGAATTTCCAAGAATTCAGAAAACCTTTCATGATCTAAGGATGCTTGTTGATGTAAAAGACAAGTCTATGATGGAGATATCACAAGTCATCCAAGATAAGGGTGCAAACTGGTGGCAAATAGAGGAGAACAGATTGCTACACTTTGCTGGAGTTTCAAAGACAAGATTTCTCATTGATGAGGAGATTTTTGCAAAGCTAGTAGCTGATAAGATTGAGGAGGAGAAAGAAAGAAAAGCCAAGGGAATCAAACACCCTGACAGTAGCTCCAATGATGATGATTCCCCTGATGATCCATCAGATCCTTCAAACCCCAACCCTCCTGAAACCCCTCAAGCCAACCTCCCTGAACCCTCTCAACCTAAATCTTCTGTAGCAGATAGACTTTCCAACCCTCTTAGAACCTACCATAGGAAAGGCTCTGTGTCATCAGAGGTGTTGACCAAGGGTGGTAACACAACCAAAGACACATCTGCCAATGAAGGTTCTTCTGAACCCAAGGCACAGCCTAAAGATGTTGAGGTTCCTATATTAGAGGCTAGTTTGATTAAGGCCTATTCAGTGTCAGAGGAGGTGGACACTGATCAGCCCTTAATCGTTCAGGATGACTCAGTGGCTGCTGAGATAAGCACTGTGATCTCCTCACAACTGCCATCTTTGAACCTTGTTGAAGGTGAAGATGTTGCAGGTTTAAGAGAAGGAGTTGAAAAGGAGAGGATAGTTGAAAAATCAGAGGGTGTTGTGGATGAAAGAGAGGTAGTCATCACTAAGATTGTGAGTGTACCACCATATGAAGGGGGTATAAGTGAGGAAGGACAGGTTATTCTTGAAGTCAAATCTGAACTTCAAGAATCCCTTGATGAAAGGAGGCCTGATTCCATGAGTGAGAACATTATTAAAGAAGGGAGAAAAGAACAAGTTGAAAATGAGAAGAAGACTGCTGATGTATCAGAGTCTTATACAAAAGAAACTGAGGGAGATGAGTGCTTATTTCCTAACTTGTTTGATCTGTCTAATATTGCAGGTATCTCTCTTGACCAAATTTTTGCAGATGAGTTCTTAACAGATGCACCTATCCAAGTAGACACAGGCTCAGCTCAAACCTTACTTGGGATGCAATCAGAGAAGTTGGACTCCTTGGCTCATCAAGTTCAATCTGCTCATACTGAAACTTCAGGAGCATTAAATGAGCAAGGCAGGACTCTAGCATCTGTGGAGATGAGGCTCACTGGCTCTGAAGATGTTGTGCTACCAACCCTTGAAGCAAGGATCAGTGGTGTGGAATTTGGTCTCCAAACCATTTCCACTGAAGTTCAAAATGCCAAATCAACCATGGAAGCCATCTCAGAGGAGGTCAAGAAAGAGCAAAAGCTGCTGAGAGACAATCACAATGCCAATGTCAAAGCTCTCAGGCTCACTGTCAAGCAAGCTCTTGGAAAGAAGACAGCACTACAAAAGAAAAGAGCTGAAGAGCAAAGGGTAGCTATGGTAAAAGCAGCCTCTGAAAAGTTTTCTCAAGAGGTATTGGCCAACATTGCTGAAGGTGCAGTGGCCAACCTCACTGAGCTTCTTAAAGCCCAACTGGATGCATCTCTCAAAGCAACCTTGGAGGAGGTTGTCCAACAAAAGATGAAGCCTGTTCTAGCTTTTCTTAGCTTGAGCAGTGATAGAATGCAAAATATACATGATGAAAATGTATATTTGTTGGAAGAGATGAAGTCCCTAAACCAGGCCCAATCCCTGATGGCCTCAACAATGAGTGACCTCAAGCCCCAGTGTTTTGATGCTGCCAAAAAGGGGGAAAGGGAAAGAGCTACAGCAAAAGGTGCCTTGGTGATTGGAAGCCCAGTCAAAGGAAAAGACAAAGCTGCTGAAGGAAAAGGAAAAGAGCCTGAAGTGCTAAACTTGGAAGAATTGGATGAAGAAGAGCAATTAGCACTTGCATTAAAGAACTCTATGGCCTCAGCTCAAGAAGAAAGGATGAGGTTACAGCAGAGACCAGGTGGTGAAGTGTCTGGTATGGACAAAGGTGATGAAGGTGTCCAAACTAGAGGAAAGATCAAGAGGGCAAAAGGAAAGAAAAGACAAGTTGAAACATTCACTGACTTTCCTAGCAGCCTTAATCTCCCACCTGAATTCAGAATTGATGAGGATGAGCCTACATCCAAGAAAGCCAAAACTGCTGAAGAGCCCAAAGCTGCTGAAAAGGACAAGTCTTCTGAATCTGACAAAAGTGCTGAAGGTCCCAAGTCCACTGAAGACATTGAAGAGTTATTTGCTGAAGGATTTGGACCTAAACCCAAAAAGAAGACAACTGTCCTAGCCCATGATCCATCAAAGCTGTTTCATGAAGGGTATGGCAAAGACCCTGAAACACAACAGAAACTGGCCATGATGAGGGCCCAAGAGAAAATGGACTTGATGGAAGAAGCTAACAGAGCAAGAGATAAGAGAAGAGCAAACTTTCAGAAACCAAGAAGGAGGAGAGCAACTTACAGCAAGATGAAGCCTCAGCTTCTAATCCCAATGGACACCAAATATCCACACTTGGATAAATGGGTGCCAATTCAACTGAATGATACATGGGAAGAGGCTAAAAGGGAGTTTGTCTATGACTACTATGTCATTGACAGATGGAATGGAGGAGATGCAAACTCTGCCTTCACTGAGTTCATGCTAGAATACTACAGAGAATTGTATCAACAACTACTTGCAGCTGCTGACATTGCAAGAATTGAACTCAATGCTCCCAAGTCTATCATCTATATGCCTCAAAGCTTGAAGGATGGATTGACCAAGCAAGGATCCTAAGGGAGTTCACAGAAATTCTGAAGCTGAACAAGATGACCCTTGGACCTAAAGGAACCAACCAGGAAGCCATGGCACTCAAGAGGAGAGTATGGGCACAATATGGGATGCTGCCACCTCCTGAGGATGATCTTTGAATGGCTAAGTCTTCTGATATTTTCTTTTCTGGGTGAAAAATTATCTTATCTGAAGATATTTTTGCTATGTGGTCAAATCTGCTGAAATTGGACAAGCCTGCTGATATGTGCATTGACATGCTGTTTGCTCTGATATGGTTTAGAATGATCTGATACAAGAATTGATGCATTCTACTTTAATATCTGGAATATCTTGTATTAGTTAGCTCTAGGTGTTAAAGCTCTGATACCTGAAATAGTCTATTTTGCTCTGATCTTATGTTTAGTATGTATATCTTGATTTGTAATGATTCCATGCTCTGATAAGTTATCTTCAACTATCAACATACTTGTAATGATTTTATTTATGAATGATAGTTGAACCACTTTTGAATCAAGATACATTCTTAACAAGAAATCTCTCTATGCCTATCTGTGAAACCTACTTGCAACAAAAAACAGTGAATACACTAACACATTATCTTTTCAGGAATATTGACCTTAGTCATATCTACTGAAGACATATGTAATAGGTGTAGACAAGTCACTTTTGCATAGGATATGTAGGTTTTGTCATCATCAAAAAGGGGGAAATTGTTGGGAATAAAATGATACATGTTTTGATTAAATACCAAAACCCCCTGAGACATGCCTAAGTCAAATTGATAGTGTTCTAAAAATGTTAGAACACATAGCATAAGGCTAGATGAGAAGCTGAAATGTTAGGCAGCTCTTAAACAATTAGATGCACAATTTGAGGGGGAACCTATGCTTCGAAGATGACCAAGATCAAGTCCCCTCAAGGCTCAAATTCTGGAACTATCACTTATGATCAAGGACACTCTATGAAACATCAAATGCTCTGATCAGGAGAGTTGTCCAGAGAAGATGTCCTTATGCAAAAACAAGATTGTAAAGCTCAAAAGGACAAGTCCAATAAGATGCTCTGATCAGGAGAGTTGTCCAGAGAAGCCAAATCTATGTGATAAGTGCTCTGATGCTAAAAGACCAAATATGCTGATCAGAAGAGTTGTCCAGAAAAGCTATCTCAGCATGAGTGAATCAGAACAGATGCTCTAAAGGTTGAAGGTCAACTATGCTGAAGATTTAGAGACAACCATACCCTAAAGAAATGCAATGCAACATGCTAAGATCACTGTGAAGTGAAATAAAGGGAAAGAGCCAAGTCATCTGAAGAAGAGCAAGCCAACCTTGCTGATAAGCAAGACTGCTGATAGTGATAAGAAGAGTTGTCCACTTGATAAGGAATGTTGTCCTATCATTGGATCAACCTTCAGAAGCCATGTCCAAGTTCTAACAAGAAGTCAAACATTGGGAAAAGTGCTGGAGAATGAAGACAAAGTCTTACAAGCCGTTTATTACCCAAATGAGGACATGTCACTATCAAGAATCTGTCTTCCAGTTTGAAGAACTAAAAGAAGACATTTATGGACATTGGAGGCTGCCTCTCCAACGGGCAAATCCTTCATTTGTCTATAAATACAGAAGTGTGAAGACCATTTGAAAGCATCCAACTAGAACCTCAACAAAGCACATCCAACCTTAAGTTCTTACAAGCTAGAGTGCTTTCAAAGCTTTCAAAGACTATCTTAGTCTTCAAACACTTCATCTAAGCTGTACTACATTGTATATCCATACACAAGCTTAGAGAGATATCCTATCCTTATACACTGATCTTCATTGTAAAGGATATCTCATTAGTTGGAACCTTACTTCAATCCTCATATCTTTCAAGAGTGAAAGTGAGAAGGTTGTAGTAGCAGAAGTGGTAGGAGCTGACTGTTGAGAGAAGAACAGTTCAGTTCTGAGTTGAGAAGAGGGTACTAGGACTCTAGACATCCTAGGGATCAATTCACCAAGGAGTGGTGTTCTTGATCAAGTGCACCTTGGCACTATAAAACAAGCTAATTCCAAGAGAGAAGGAATTATCCTGTTAAATCAGGGAAAGTGGATGTAGGAGCTTGAGTCTCTGAACCACTATAAATCTCCTGTGTTGATTTACCTTACAAGTACTTACATTCATTCAACACTGCACACAAAACTGATCTTTCAAAGATATCTATTCAAAGACTGTGCAAAACTGATTTGGACAAGTTCCCTGAAGCTTAACTGGACTGTTTTGGATTGACAAAGTGATTTCAGAATCTTAAGGAGTCTAAACTTAAAGGGCCAACCACTATTCCGCACATATAACTCCTTTAGATAGTTATTCAACTAAGTACTCAATAGTACTTAGTAGATTGATTATCTTAGAAGAGTTAATTATCTTCAGCAGAGTTGTCCAAGACAACCTTGCTGAGCTCTGGTTTGATCAAAGTTGAAAAGAATTGCATACAAGTGTATTCCCCCCCCCCCCATACACTTGTTATATACTCCTTTCAGGACCAACATCAATAATAACAAAGCTCAAACAATTCCAAACTTAATATTCACATGGTTTTAGAACACCCAAAGCATAAATAAACTTAGCCCATGGTGTTTTGAGAAACACCCATGAACAAAACAACAATAGAGAGTGAAATAAACATCAAACTTGTAATTAAATACCAAAAGAGAATATGGTTTGAAGTCACCTTGTTGTTTCTTCCAAATACCTAGCTATTACAAAAGTGTAGAGCATTCTCCTTCAAAAACCTATGTTAAGTACTCTATCTTGAAGCTAAACTATCAATTAAATGTGCAATAAATGTGGAAATGGGGTAAGTATGAACTAGGGTTTATGGTGTTGTAATAAATGAGGCCAAAGATCCTCTTATAAACTGAGCTTGAAGCTATTTAAAGCTTCCAAGAGTGTGTGAGACGAAAATAGCACTTGGGTCCTCGAAGTTCTTCAAAATTCGCAAAACAACCCCGAAAAACGTAAGTTGACTCGGTCAACCGAGTGGATCACTCGGTCAACCGAGTGAGATGGACTTCCAGAACCAAAAGTGGTTCCAGAACCCACTCGGCCGCCAGTGTGATATCACTCGGCCGCTAGTGTGAAACCACTCGGCCGGCCGAGTGACATGCAAAAATTCCAAACTCTCTAGAACTCTCCCTCACTCGGCCGCCAGTGTGACACCACTCGGTCGGCCGAGTGAATTCTGCTCCTTTGGACTTTTCTAACACTTTTTCTTGACTTTCCTTGCTCGTCCTCCTATCGAACTTCAACTCCTATGCACCAATGCTCGTTTTCCCCCTAAAATGGACTATTTCACCTTGTTTCCTACACTTTGAATACATTTCTTGACAACAAGGTTAGTAGCACCATTTCTATCAATTACGCACAAAATCACATCAAAATGCTATAATAATATAGCAAAAATACGAGCAATCTCACACCCAATCAACCCCCCCCAAACTTAGAGATTTGTTTGTCCCCAAGCAAAGAAAAAGAAAACAAAGGAGGGTGATTGTGAAGGATTTGTGAATGGATACAATGCATAGTAGGCATGATCAAGCAATATCTCCAATGACTAGTTCATCAACACATGCAATTCCTCTACCACTTTCAAGACAAAATGTGATCCAAGCTAAGACAAATTCAACACACTTGATTTACCACTCTCTCAAGAAGTGTTTCTCTCAACACACAAGTGTATATTGGACATGTAAGCTCTCAAATGTCAATCCATGAAAAACACAAAGACTATAGGCTTGCTCTTCAAATCAATTCTCTACTAATTATTTAGGCATCAATTGTCAATCAAAGAGGTCTTTCAAGGGTTGTAATGTAGGCTCTTTGGAAAGGGTGGGGTGAATTTGGAATTAGTGACTCATTCAACTTGTAGAGCAACAAATGTTGGTTTTTCTTTCATCCTTCATTCAACTCTCACACAACACTTGCTCTCTTTCTTTTCTTTTCACTCAAAACTTACTTCACCCTCGCAACTTTTGAGCCATTTTTTTCTTCACTTTTGTGCTTTGAGCTTTTGGGACTTTTGTTTCCCTTTTATTTTTCACATTAAGCACAAGCTTATTAGCTCTTCTTTTTCTTTTTCTTTTTCTTTTCAACCCTTTTCTTTTCTCTTGAATTCACTTGGATCAATACAAATCCACTCACTTCAATCCCCTCACCATGTCAACCAACATTGAAGCTCTACAAATGATTAGGACAATTAGGCTCAAAGGATGAGGTTTCATGGTGACATTTTGTAGCTTGCCAAAAAAAATTGGTTTTACGGCTCAACGGGGCTAACTACGAAAATATATCGTTTGGTGGGATTTATTTGGCCAAGTGACTCAAATTCAAAGAAATGCCTCCTATCATTTTTTACAATTTCCTCCTAAATCAAGTTTCAAACAAGTCAAAGAGCAAGTTCTAGCATGCATAGTCCGTGGACGACTCACTCAAGAAAAATTGAACCGAAATGATATTTCGATTCAAAAGGCTCAAGTCTCACCGGCAAAATGTGGTAAACTCAAGTGTTTTCCTAAGCCTAACCCTTCACACAAAATGCAATCAATTGATAGAGTCATACATGCATTAATTTCCCAATCAACAAGAAACATCACAAGATCAATTATAGTAAACTCATGCATCCATCGACAAATTCTCCAAAAATCCACCATCACAAAATACAATTTCAATACATCCATCCAAACAAAACATCAAAGAAAATATCCCCATCGACAAAAATCCACAAAAATATCCAAAACACAAGAAATTAAAACAACGATCCAAAAGTACAAGTAACAAAATGCTAACGGACATAAACATCAACACACTGAAAATGGAGAGAAAATTAGGACACTTATACCACACCATCTTTGGAGCTTTGAGGTATCATTGAGGTGGTTGAGGTGGGTTGTAGTAGCCTTGTTGGGCGAGCCACTCGAAATGAGGACGGATCATGTTGTTCAACTCAAGGAGTTGAGTATCTATATTACCTAGGCGAGAGTGTTCACATTTGCTCGCCATGTTACCTCTTCACGATTAGCTACATGCAACTGCTCAATACTCGCCCTGAGCTGCTCCAACTCACTTCTCCTTCTTCTTTCATAAACAAGGGCAATGTTCTGTCTTTGATTCTGGGCTACCTGCTCGTGCTCAACTTCTACTTGCTCTTGGGGCTCTTCAGGCTCTTCCTGCTCATCGACATGCATGGGGACTCTTCCAACATGCTCGGGGTTAATGGGATTTCCAGCGTCAAAGTTATCTATCCAAGCACGGTGAGCGTTGGATAGTAAATCCCATGAACCGTACCTCCGTCTCCTCAAGCTAGTCAGTTCCGGATTAGGCAACGGGAAGAGGGTGTCTTCATCAAGTCTCAAACAATACGTACCCCTGACCATCTTTAGTATTTTCATTTGAATCATCACTCCAAGATCAAGCTTGGAGTCTCCAACAAGGGGGACATACATCTCCCCAGGCACTAATCCGAAATGCTCAGCAATGTGGGTAATAAATCCACCCACTTGGGAGTTCCTGGCCTTTGATCTAGTCTGCCGGGCCAATTGTGCCATGAGGTAGGCGGCCATATTCACAGGTTTACCATCCACCATGCATTTTATGACATATAACTCGTCCTTTCTTACAGCCCCAACCTCGAATCTCGCGAAGACCGAGTTCGCTAACACCCTCTGAATGTAACGGAAGACTGGACATCGAATTAGAGATATCTTAGAGCTACTCGAGTTATAGATTGGAACGTCGTCTTTATCTTGTCGGGCCAATTTCACCCAAAAATCTTGAGCATTGAAACTCCTAATCCCCAAATAGACCCTGTTGTCGGCACTGTTGGGCACTTAAAAAAGTTCATTCAGCTCTTGTACCGTTAAGCTTCTGTCAAAATTCCCCAAACGGAAAGTGATCCTTCTAGGTACATGCTGCCCGTCGAAGTCCATGTCAACTGTGGTTAAGAACTCCACCATAAGCTCAGTATAAGACGACTTCTGAATTTGCAAGAAGTTCGTCCATCCAATCGCAGCAAATAGTCTATCAACATCTTCCTTGATCCCCATGTGGACCATACAATTGTCATCGATGTACTTCGTAGGGTGGAAGTTCATACGAGTCACCGTTATGAAGTTATCGGCTAACATCTCTCCTCTCTCTCCTAGATCAATTCCAAAGTGGGATGGATAGGTGCCACACAACTTATGGAGATGCCAGTCGAGCCATTCATTCATCTCTTGAGTGCTTGGTCCACCAATGTTTGCCATTTTCTACAACCAAAAGAATAGAAACTCATGAGAATATGCACAAAATATTTCAATTTAAATTCACCATTCACAAGAGTTCTTTAGCATTTAAGTTCATATGCATCCACCATGTTCAAGTTCACATTCCATCTCTTCAACAATGGACATTTATTTTCCTCTCAATGAACTCCCTTCTTCAACAACAATCATGCTTACAAGGTGTTGTCAAATTTTTCACAAGAAATTAAAGCACAAAACACCTTGTTATCACTAATGTTAACTCTATCCTAGCATGAATTTCTCAAATAAAACACATTCACAAGACTACAATATCACATGCTCAAGAGTTACACAAAAGTTCATGAATATTCCAAAGTTCACCATTCTTGCAAAAATTCCTTCAATTTCTAGCCTAAATTCTCACAAAATCACACAAAGATGGCATAAAATAGGCATAGATATGAGTTACCCATCATCAATAATCACCAATAAGCACAACTCATTAAAGAAATTTGCAAGAAATCAAGAAACCCACCAAGTTTTGAAATTTTCGTCACCTCCTATATATCACACAAGAATAGCCTTAAAATCTACAATATCATGCTTATTCTTGCAAAATTAAAGAGGGGGAAGAGTTTACATACCTTGGGGAGTGATTCCATGAAGTTTTTACAAGAAATTGAAGAGAGAATTGAGAGGGGGTAAGAGTGTGTGTGAGGTTTTTGAGGTAAGTGTGTGTGTTGTGTGTGAAAAAGTGATAGGAGTGGGGTTTAATGAGTGTAAAATCCGAGTGGGTCGGGCCTTGGGTCGTGTCGACCCGAATTTTTTTGAAAAAAACTTACCTTGTTTGCGCCCAGAAGTCACTCGGTCGCCAGGGTGGAGTCCCTCGGTCGACCGAGTGATGCCTCATTCCAGTGGCTAAATCGCGTCCAGAACCCCCTCGGTCGCCCGCTTGAGATGCCTCGGTCGGCCGAGTGCCATTTGCTTCCAGTGAGTATGCCTCGACCAGATTTGCCTCGGCCGACCGTTTGGTATGCCTCGGTCGGCCGAGTGACATCTGTTTCTAGAAAGTTGCCCACAAACATAACTCACTCGATCGCCCGTTTGAGATGCCTCGGTCGTCCGAGTGGGTTCTGCTTCCACCATTTTTTACCCCTTTTTTCAATGTTTACACCCAAAAATCCTACAACAAATCAACACACTACACCATAGAAATGCTCAAACATCATAAAACCAAAATCACATCAAAAAAATCAGCCCCAAATTTGTGTAAAGCATGCAATGTAACTCTCAAAACAATTCAAAGATCAAAATCATCTACATTTTCCATATCAATCGAATCAAACTCATTCAAACAATAGACGAATGTAGAATGGCGCAAATGAAATTTTAAAAACGACCACACCCCCCAAACTTAGACTTTGCCAAGCAAATCTAAGTTTGGAAATGAGTGTTTACCTTTGAGTTTTCACCATACACCATTCCATCTTTCTTCATTGTATCCTTTCTCCTCAATTAAGAGTTCATGTCCATGCTCCATTAAGCACCAACATCATACCTCAACCTACTAAACAAAACTAAACCAAAAAGATCAAAAAGCACTAAAACTAACTAAAATAAAAAAATGAAAAGAAAGCAATAAACGAATGGGTTGCCTCCCATTTAGCGCTAGGTTTAACGTCCTATGCCGGACGGAACTCTTTCGAGTTCAAGTCTCTTCAAGAGACTTTGTACCTCCACCAACTTTTTGACACGGATTGAAGTAGAGTTTCACACGATGACCGTTCACGGTGAAGCGGCTCCCATCTTTGTTTTGCAACTCAAGAAATCCACTAGGAAACACCTTTTTCACCACAAACGGACCACTCCACTTTGACTTCAATTTTTCGGCAAACAACTTCAAACGGGAGTTGAACACGAGCACCTCATCCCCTTCTTCGAACTCCTTCTTCTTGAGACGAGCATCATGCCATTTTTTTGTCTTTTCCTTGAAAATCTTAGAATTCTCATAGGCATGCTCTCGAAACTCCTCGAGCTCACTTAATTGGAGCAACCTCTTCTCACCAACCAAGTCACAATCGAAGTTCAACTTCTTGATTGCCCAATAAGCACGGTGCTCAAGTGCCACCGGTAAGTGACACGCTTTCCCAAAGACAATTTGGTAGGGAGACATATCCAATGGAGTTTTGTATGCCGTTCCATAGGCCCACAAAGCATCATCCAACTTCATTGCCCAATCCTTTCTAGTGGTGTTGACCGTCTTCTCGAGAATTTGCTTGATTTGACGATTAGACACCTCCGCTAAACCATTTGTTTGAGGGTGATAGGCGGTTGACACCTTGTGCTTCACATTATATTTGGCTAGAAGATTAGCCATCACTTTGTTCACAAAATGACTCCCCCCATCACTTATCAAAGCTCTTGGAACTCCAAATCGAGTGAAGATATTCTTCTTCAAGAATTGAATCACCACTCCTGCGTCACTCATCTTGGTTGGAATAGATTCGATCCACTTAGAGACATAGTCAACACCAACAAGAATGTAAGTGTGCCCACATGATGGAGGAAACGGCCCCATGAAATCAATGCCCCAAACATCAAATAACTCAACTTCAATGAACGTGTTTAAAGGCATCTCATCCCTCTTTGTTATTCCCCTCATTCTTTGGCAACGATCACATCCTCGGATGAATGTTTGACAATCTTTGAAAATTGTTGGCCAATAAAACCCGGCTTGGAGAATTTTCATTCCCGTCTTTGAAGTACCAAAGTGTCCCCCACAAGGAAGAGAGTGACTGTTGGGAATAAAATGAGTTATGTTTTGATTGAATACCAAAACCCCCTGAGACATGCCTAAGTTATGATTGAATATGTTCTAGACATGTTAGAACATATAGTATAAAGGCTAGATGAGGATCTAATATGCTAGGTAGCTCTTAGATGATTAGATGCACAAATTGAGGGGGAACATATGCTTTGAAGTACATCAAGAACAAGTCCCCTCAAGGCTCAAACTCTGGAATCATGATCAAGTCTGCTGAAAGACAAGTATGCTGATCAGGAGAGTTGTCCAGAGGAGTTGTCTCAGCTCAATTAATCAAGATCAAGTGCTCTGAAAGCCTGAGGTCAACTATGCTGAAGAGAAAGAGACAACCACACCCTAAAGATCTTCAAAGAAACAAGCTAAGATCATCTTCAAGAGAAATAAAGGGAAAGAGCCAAGTCATCTGAAGAAGAGCAAGCCAACCTTGCTGATAAGCAAGACTGCTGATAGTGATAAGGAGTGTTGTCCAAATGTTGAGGAATGTTGTCCTATCATTGGAACAACCTTCAGAAGTGATGTCCAAGTTCTAACAAGAGAATCTGAAAGTCAGATATTGGGAAGAGTGCTGCAGAATGAAGACAAAACTCTTACAGCCGTTTATTTCCCAAATGAGGACATGTCACTATCAAGAAACTGTCTTCAAAGTTGAAGAACTGAAAGAAGACATTTATGGACATTGGAGGCTGCCTCTCCAACGGGCAAATCCTTCATTTGTCTATAAATACAGAAGTGTGAAGACCATTTGAAAGCATCTCAACACAATCCAACTAAGCTCAAGTTCTTACAAGCTAGAGTGCTTTCAAAGCTTTCAAAGACTATCTTAGTCTTCAAACACTTCATCTAAGCTGAACTTCATTGTATATCCATACACAAGCTTAGAGAGATATCCTATCCTTATACACTGATCTCCATTGTAAAGGATATCTCATTAGTTGGAACCTTACTTCAATCCTCATATCTTTCAAGAGTGAAAGTGAGAAGGTTGTAGTAGTAGAAGTGGTAGGAGCTGACTGTTGAGAGAAGAACAGTTCAATTCTGAGTTGAGAAGAGGGTACTAGGACTCTAGACATCCTAGGGATCAATTCACCAAGAGTGGTGTTCTTGATCAAGTGCACCTTGGCACTATAAAACAAGTTAATTCCAAGAGTGAAGGAATTATCCTGTTAAATTAGGGAAAGTGGATGTAGGAGCTTGAGTCTCTGAACCACTATAAACTCTTGTGTTGATTTACTTTCAAGTACTTTCATACACTCAACACTGCACACAAAACTGATCTTTCAAAGGATAAACATTCAAAGACTGTGCAAAACTGATTTGGACAAGTTCCCTGAAAACTGGACTGTGTTGCATTGACTAAGTGATTTCAGAAATTAAAGGAGTTTAAACTAAAAGGGCCAACCACTATTCCGCACATATAACTCCTCTAGACAGTTATTTAACTAAGTACTCAATAGTACTTAGTAGATTGATTATCTTAGAAGAGTTAATCTTCTTCAGCAGAGTTGTCCAAGACAACCTTGCTGAGCTCTGGTTTGATCAAGTTTGAAAAGAATTTGCATACAAGTGTATTCCCCCCCCCCCCCCCCATACACTTGTTATCTACTCCTTTCAGGACCAACAGTGACAATGTTTGATTATGTCCTCCCATTCCTCTTGAGGCACACATCTCCGAAGCACCGAATCAACCCCTCTTTTGAAAAGAAACGGCTCATCCCATATGTAGCTTTTCACTTCCTTGTTGAACTTTTTTCTTTCATAGGGACCTAAATCTTTGGGGACCATTCCACTTGCCAAAAAGTTGGCAAAGTCGGCATACCATGGGATGTCTCCTTTCACTCCCATCACCGGTATAGTGTCAATCATCAATAAGCTTTCATCGGGAAAGCTTTCCTTAACCTCAACCATATCTTGCTTTTGCTCTTCATTTTGCTCCAACCTTGAGAGATGATCGGCTATGACGTTCTCACTTCCTTTCTTGTCTCTCACCTCTATATCAAATTCTTGAAGCAAAAGGACCCACCGAATGAGCCTCGGTTTGGCATCCTTTTTGTTCATCAAATAGCGGATCGCCGCATGATCGGTGTAGACAAAGGTTCTAGCCCCCACAAGGTAAGGGCGGAATTTGTCAAAAGCATACACAACCGCTAAGAGCTCTTTCTCGGTTGTAGTGTAATTTGCTTGTGCGGTGTTGAATGTTTTTGAGGCATAGTATATGACATGAAATCTCTTTTCCCTCATTTTCCCCAAAACAACCCCCATCGCATAGTCACTCGCATCACACATCAACACGAACGAATCCTCCCAATTTGGTGTCACAAGGATCGGTGAACTCACCAAGGCATCCTTAAGTTTCCTAAACGCTTCAAAACACTCATTAGTAAAATCAAATGAGACATCTTTTTCTAACAAATGAGATAAAAGTTTAGAAAAATCTTTGATAAATCGGCGGTAGAAACCCGCATGGCCAAGGAATGACCGAATGCCCTTCTCATTCGATGGTGGAGGCAACTTTTCAATTGCTACCACCTTCGCTCTATCAACTTGGAGCCCCTTGGATGACACATGATGGCCCAACACAATTCCTTCATTCACCATAAAGTGACATTTTTCCCAATTCAACACTAAGTTAGTGTCCTCACACCTTTGCAAAACAATATCAAGGTTAGTCAAACAAGATTCGAATGACTCTCTAAAGACGGAGAAATCATCCATAAAGACCTCCATGATACGTTCAATAAGACCATGAAAAATTGACATCATGCAACGTTGAAAAGTAGCGGGTGCATTACACAACCCAAAAGGCATACGCCTCCATGCAAATGTACCATACGTGCATGTGAAAGTGGTATTTTCTTGGTCTTCCGGTGCAATCATGATTTGATTGTAACCCGAATAACCATCAAGAAAGCAATAGTGTGAAAAACCTCCTAACCTATCAAGCATTTGATCCATGAAAGGCAAAGGAAAATGATCTTTGCAAGTAGCCTTATTCAATTCACGATAATCAAGACACACACGCCACCCCGTGGCGACTCTCATAGCTATTAGCTCATCTCCCTCACCTTGCACAACCGTCATCCCCCCTTTTTTAGATATAACATGCAAATGTGACACCCATGGACTATCCGAAATAGGAAATATCATACCCGAATCTAGAAATTTTATGACTTCTTTCCTAATAACCTCTTGGATAATAAGGTTCACTCTCCTTTGGGGTTGGACTATAGGCTTCCTATCTTTTTCTAGATGGATCCTATGCATGCAAATTGATGGGTTAATGCCTTTCAAATCCTCAATCGACCAACCGATGGCCGATTTGTGCTTACGTAGCACTTCAAGTAGCCTATCTAATTCATGTGATGCAAGAGAAGATGATACAATTACTGGATTCTTCTCGTTTTCTCCTAGGTAGGCATACTTTAAGTGCTCGGGAAGTGGTTTGAGGCCTTCTTTCTTCTCCTCTGTTTTAGGCTCTCCTTCCTCCGACTTCAACAAGGGTGGTGGAGTGAAATTCCCGTGTTTGATCTCTAAAGTTTCCCCAATCTCCATTTGTTCCCTATCATCAAAGTCAAAGTTAAAACTTTCATAAGTAGAGGAAAAATATGAATGAGAATCAATATCATTTAAATCATCAAAGAAGAGAGAGTAAGAAGGGTCTTCCAAAGATTCTTGGACACATAAGTCTACAATATCGACGAAGTTCAATTGTTCCACATCCATGGGATGCTTCATCGCATCGTACATCGATGTCTTCACTTCTTCTTTCCCAACTTTCAATGTGATCTCATCCTTCCCAACATCAAGCTCGACTCCCGCCGTTGCTAAAAATGGTCTTCCAAGAATTATAGGCACTTGTTCATCTTCCTCCATTTCTAGCACCACAAAGTCGGCGGGAAATACAAATTTGTCCACTCTAACAAGAATATCCTCCACTATGCCCTTGGCAATTATGATTGATCGATCGGCAAGTTGAAGTGCAATCGAAGTAGGCTTCAACTCCCCCCTTTCAAGCTTTTCAAACAAAGATAGGGGCATCAAGTTAATGCTAGCCCCCAAATCACAAAGAGCATTCCTCTTGATCCCATTTCCAATATCACACATGATAACAAAACTACCCGGATCCTTCATCTTTTGTGGCATGTTCTTTTGGAGCATAGCACTACATGCCTTGTTGAACTTGACAAGGTCGGGTTCATCAATCCGTATTTTCTTGGAGATCAAGTCTTTGAGGAATTTTGCATAGTTGGGCATTTGCTCTAAAGCATCGGAGAATGGAATGTTGATATGAAGTTGTTTGAAGACTTCGAGAAACTTAGCAAATTTCTCATCCAATTTCTTCTTCATGAATCTTTGAGGGAATGGTACCATTGTCTTTGGTACCCCCCACTCATCACATGGTATGCTCTTTTCTTCATTAATCTTCTTCTCCTTCATCTTTTTCCACTTTGGTATTCTTTCTTCACCTTCAACTTTCTTTTTCTCTTTTGACTCCATCCCAATTTCTTCCTCATCTTCGGCTCTTCCCATCTCTACCTCTTCACATTCTTCTTCAATTTCACATTTTTCCTTAACATCATATTCTCCCGGTTGAGTGGGCATGGATGGACCCTCATATTTGGTGCCACTTCTAAGCTCTATTGCCTTGCAATGCTCTTTGGGATTTACTTCGGTTGTTGAGGGAAATTTTCCCTTGGTTTGTTAAGACCCAATCGAAGTAGCCAATTGCCCAAGTTGAAATTCAATTGCTTTCATCCTCTTGTCACTCGCTTCCATCCTCTTGTCACTTGCATCTATCTTTTTCATGATAAGTGCAAGGAGCTCATCGGTTGAGGATTTTCCTTCTCCATTAGGAGGCTTTGCACCGGGATCAAATCCGGGTGGATATTGCATTGCACCTTTTGGGTTAGAATAAGCCAAGTTATCATGCCTTCGAAAATTTTGGTTTCCTTGAAATGGGGTGGATGGTCCTCCTTGCATTTGTTGCCCTTGATTGGGTTGGAATGTTGAGGATTGACCACCTTGAAAACGATTTTGTTGAGGAGCTTGATATGGACGACCACTTTGAAAATTTTGTTGGTAGCTTCCTTGATATTGGGGTCGACCCATGTAGTTCACATCTTCCATTTGATTCATCGGAAGCTCTCCTTGAACCATTGGTAATGGGCTTTCACTTGGTTGATTAGATGAAAGAGCATTAACCTTCTCAATTAACGTGGTGATCATTGTTTTCATAGCGTCCACCTCATTAACTTGAGAAACTCTATGCCTTCCTCCTCTATCAATCCTCATTTTAAAAGCATTGTTTGTTATCCCCTCCATTATTTCCTTGATCTCTTCCGCGGACTTCAACCATATCGACCCTCCGGCACAAGCATCTAAATGTTGTTGGTCTTCTTCTCTCAAGCCACAAAAGAACCAACAAGTCGTTTGCTCTAATGGAAAACCATGTTGAGGGCAAGTTATGAGTAGGTTGGTAAACCTTTCCCATGCTTCTTTGAGGCTCTCATTAGCTCCTTGTTTAAATTGAGAGATATTTTTCTTTGCTTCCATTGTTTTGGAAGGAGGGTAGTACGTCAAAAAAAATCTCTTCTTCAATTCTTCCTAAGTTCTCACCTCTCCCGCCGGAATGCTTGTTTGCAACCATGCTTTTGCCTTTCCGGAAAGTGTGAAAGGAAATAGCCTCAATTTCTTTGCATTTTCGGACACACCATTTTGTTTGAGTGTATCGGCTATCTCTAAAAATTGAGCCAAGTGCTCATTTGGATCTTCTTCAAAGCCGTCCTCGGTCCTCCCTTCAAATTGCTTCTCTCTAAGCATTCTCAACAAAGAAGCATTTATCTCAAAATTGTTGGCCTCCACATTTGGCCTTGCTAACCCATCATAATATTCCCTTTGTTGAGGCTCAAAGTACTCTCTCATGGGCCTCCCATGTTGTATTGGACGAGGTTCTTGTCTTTCCGGTTGAGGTGGAACGGGTATCTCTTGAAGATATGAACCTTGAGGTGGATGGTATGGATACGGTGGAGGATAATACCCTTGAGGTGGAGGATAATATCCTTGAGGATAATGTGGATAAAGATATGGTGGATAGCCTTGAGGATACCCTCCTTGTTGAGCATTAGGAGGATATCCTTGAGGTTGACCTCCATAGTGGCCTTGATTGAACACACCACCCATTTGAGCATTAGGTGGGTATTGCATGCCATTTCCTCCTCCTCCTTGCAATTGAACATCTCCTTGATGTTCCACTTGGAGATTTTCTTGAGTATTTACTCCATCGCTTTCATCATCTACCACGGGAATCGGCGGTTGTCTATTCTTCGCCATCCTTCGATTTCTTGCTCGATTCCTTCTTGTGGCGGCCTCAATCTCAAGGTTAATAGGTTCAATTTGTCCACCACGTGCTCTTGTTATCATGCACCTATGGAAAATTGCAAATATCAAGTTCTTGAAATAAAAAAAAATAAATAATAATAATAATAAAGCAAGTAATTGTAGCTAGCACTAGTATTCAACTAACTCTAAGTCCCACTTATAGCACTATGTCGCCTCCCCGGCAGCGGAGCCATTGACTTGAACGAGTTTTGGTCACTATAAGTTGACTAACTACTTCCCCTCAAGCATAAGGGTTCGCAGTAGTAATGGAAGTATTCGACCAAGTAGTATCGACCTAGGAGGTGGGTGTGTGCAATGGATCCCTAGAGTTTTGTGTTGTCATAACTAATGTAACTACGGGCTCTGATTTTTGGAGTTCTAAAATTAAGCTAACTTACTACCTAGATGCAAGAAATTAAATCAAACACCAACCTAGAAACTATCAAGTAATTTAAACTACTAAAAATAAGCAAATAATCAATAAGAGCAATTACCACAACTTAGCAAAGAAAATTACTACTAAAATAAGAAGTTAACAATTAAAACAAAGAATAACTACGAATATAATTCGAAGAAGTGCAAGGGTGAGAGAATGCTTCGGGTGTTCTCCACCTAGTGAAATCGAGAGGAATTGCTTTTACTTTGTTAATGCTTCAATCAATGTTTGCTAAGAGCACCTAAATGCTAGGATGACAACCATTTCCCTTCGGGTAACATAACCTTACTTCTAAGGTGTTCCCAAACCGGTAATAAGGTTTTCTTCCTAATCCTCACCAACTACTCAAACAACCATTCAAGTAATTAAGGTCCTTTAATGAGGTTCCAATACTATTAACTCTCTCTCGACGAATTAAAAGTATAACTAACACATTTGCATACCAACAACTCACACCATAAATATAAACATGTCCATGTAACTCTCGTCTACGATAAACATGCATCTAAATATGGATTAATAGAAGTTAACACACAAAGTACCAATAATTCCCAATAAAAGAAGCAATAAACCTAATATCAATAATAACAAAGCTCAAACAATTCCAAACTTAATATTCACATGGTTTTAGAACACCCAAAGCATAAATAAACTTAGCCCATGGTGTTTTGAGAAACACCCATGAACAAAACAACAATAGAGAGTAAAATAAACATCAAACTTGTAATTAAATACCAAAAGAGAATATGGTTTGAAGTCACCTTGTTGTTTCTTCCAAATACCTAGCTATTGCAAAAGTGTAGAGCCTTCTCCTTCAAAAACTTATTCTAAGTACTCTATCTTGAAGCTAAACTATCAATTAAATGTGCAATAAATGTGGAAATGGGGTAAGTATGAACTAGGGTTTATGGAGTTGTAATAAATGAGGCCAAAGATCCTCTTACAAACTGAGTTTGAAGCTATTTAAAGCTTCCAAGAGTGTGAGACGAAAATAGCACTTGGGTCCTCGAAGTTCTTCTAAATTCGCAAAACAGCCCCGAAAAATGTAAGTTGGCTCGGTCAACCGAGTGGATCACTCGGTCAACCGAGTGAGATGGACTTCCAGAACCAAAAGTGGTTCCAGAACCCACTCGGCCGCCAGTGTGAAGTCACTCGGCCGGCCGAGTGACATGCAAAAATTCCAAACTCTCTGGAACTCTCCCTCACTTGGCCGCCAGTGTGACACCACTCGGTCGGCCGAGTGAATTCTTCTCCTTTGGACTTTTTTAACACTTTTTCTTGGCTTTCCTTGCTCATCCTCCTATCGAACTTCAACTCCCATGCACCAATGCTCGTTTTCCCCCTAAAATGGACTATTTCACCTTGTTTCCTACACTTTGAATACATTTCTTGACAACAAGGTTAGTAGCACCATTTCTATCAATTACGCACAAAATCACATCAAAATGCTACAATAATATAGCAAAAATGAGCAAAAATACGAGCAATCTCACACGCAATCAGGTACACTATTTTTTAGTCTTACATGGTGAAGAGTTTAAATAGCAGTGATAACTGATAAGAAACAAAAATTTGTATACGTGAGAAATATTAAAAAAAAAATCTCCTGGGTCGGCCTGGTCCGCTAGTCAAGGATGGACTAAGTTGGACTCCCATTTTATAGGCCCGACTACTTCATGAGCCGATCCAACCCAACCTGTGAATAGGAGTGCACAAAAAAAAACCGGACCGGAAAAAAGATCGGAACCGGTCCGGTCTCCGGTCCTTTAAATTTTAGATTCCGGTTTTGCGGTCCGATCTTGGACCAGATTTTTTTTTTTTATATTTTTCTACTAATACACTCCCACTTATTTTTCAAAACCAAGTAATTGGTGAGAATGTGAGGTAAAATTGTTGAGATCTATTACATTTTTTCAAATATATAATTTAACGAGCATATTTAATTTATTTTTAGGGTCAAAAGATCATTAATAATAATATAAATAAAATTCACATTGACGTAGATTGATTTAAAATAAAGAGCAACACTTTGATTTTCATACATAAATTCATCAACCTTGTTCTTGCTTCCATAAACTTGAAAAAAAAAACTTAAAAAAAAAATCCGGTCCAAACCCGGACCGGATTAATTATGGTCTGATCTCCGGTCCATGCATTTGGAGAGATTCCAGTCCCGATTTTGGATCGGTGCACACCCCTACCTGTGAACATCGCTTGGGCCGATTAGGTTGGGCAGCGCGATTTGCCAACTCTAAAAACATGTGATCTCATTTGACAAAAATGTAAATGCAAATTTTCATTTATGAGAGAGCGGATAAGAAAACACTACGTCGAAATATTTGAGATCCGCCGAGTTGACTTTCCTAAACTTTGTTAATTTGGCAAGGTCTATTACGGCGTGACTAATTGAGAATGACAATGTTGCCCTCACTAGCTTTGGCGAAGTAGACGTACTTATAAATACCGTTTTTTATTGGTGAAAAAGGATAAGAAAATAATTTTTTTCTTTAACGCGTTAAATATTGCTCTATTATTTTTTGTTTACATTTTGATTTGGGCATTAGAGGTCTTTGCGGCCCTATCGAAATATCTCTGGCTCTGTCGAAGATCCTTTCTAGTTGTTGATCTTTGGATCAATAAACAAATAGACCTACTCCCATGTCCCGATAGGGCGGCAACGGAGTCAATCCTTCTTTGATCGACGTTATATCCTTCAGCAAAATGAAGAGCCGTATGAGCGGAAAATCCTTTCATCACGGTATCCTAGGTTCGGCGACGAGGGGAATTCAACAAGATTGTAATAACTCGACGAGGGGAATTCAACAAGATTGTAATAACTCGTTTATGTGTACGATAACACGCCGTATTATTTTCATGGTAAGTTTTATCAAATTAATGTACATTATTTAACAATATTTTTATTTAAAATCATGAGAATTCACTACAAGAAAAGAGGTTTTTAGCATCGGATTTTTTTTGATACTAAAAATGAAATATTTGATACTAAAGGGTATTGGTATCAAATTTATTTTCGATACCACTTCCGATACCTATACTCCCGATCCTAAAGAGCGCGTATCAGAAAAAAAAGTCTGATACCAAAGTGTAACCCTTTAGTATCAGAAATATATAGTATCGATAAATATTTTCTGATACTAAAGGATTGAACTCTTTAGTATCAAAATTGTATTTAGTATCAGATTATTGTATCAATTTTTTTTGATACAACAATGCATTTATAGTATCGTAAACTTTTTCCGATACTAAACATATAGTATCAATAAAAAATTTCTAATACTAAATGATTGAACCCTTTAGTATCAGAATAACATTTAGTATCGAATAATGGTATCAATTTTTTTTGATACTACATTGTATTTTTAGTATCAATTATTTTTAACGATGCTAAATATATAGTATCAATTTTCTGATACTAAAAGGTTTTAACCTTTAGTATCAGAAAAATATTTAGTATCGGATAATTGTATCAACTTTTTTTATACTATATTTTATTTTTAGTATCCAAAAAATTTGGTTGATACAATCTATATTATCAATACATATTTTTTAATACTAAAAAATTGAATTCTTTAGTATCAAAAAACACATTTAGCATCCAATAATATATTAATTTTTTAATAAAATATTATATTTATTGTATTTAAAACATTGTCGACTGATTATAAAATTAATAATATTATAAAAAAATTCTAATATTAATTTTCGAATAGCAAAGACCGCACTAGCTTTATTACACGCATAAAATGCTAATATTCAATATGATTCAAATCTAATTCCTTTCTCTTCCTAGGGCTACCTCATTTTCTAATTTTATTCATTTTTGTTTCTATGCTGCAATCTCTTCTTCTAGATCTTCTCTTTTTTGTCTTTTAACTTCAACCATCAATGCTTCAATGGCTCTTTGTTTTGAAGTTCCAGCGGTCTTATTCTTTACTCCAATTCCATAAGTTCTTTTATATCAACGCTTATCATCTCCAATTGATTGATGAAATATCATTTCCCGTTCACAGCAACATCACAATCTAGTGGAAGGTTCAATAACCCATTCTCAATTTAAGCCTATAAAATACATATTTCACATCATTACAAATCAATTATTATCAATATAATCATTCAAAATCAAATAAAACCATGAAACAAAAGCTATTTACTTATTCTTACAATTAGTTTGGAAGACTTTGGATCAATGGGTTATCAAACTCCACTCCATTGTTTGTCTATCATGAACAAAATATTCAAGCATAAGTAATACATTAGAGAAATATGATTTGTAATTTGAAGAATGATATGCTCTTACCTTCTCTTCTCTAAGACTAGTAAAACTCTTGATACCCAAGTGGTGTGTCATAAGAGAACTGTTACGGTTCTCTGCATTTGTCTCACTACATGCCTACATTGCCCATTGCAGTTGTCAAGATACAAAATATAAAACAGAAGATAGAGATTCATCCCAAGAGGATTAATCCATTGCAGTTGTCAAGATACAACTTGAACATAAAAAATAAACAGATTTGCACGTCTGAAGTACTAGAAAGAAACAAATTAATCTAGATTGAATACCTTCAGATGAAACATGAGAGGGTACAATAGTTGTGCTCCTGCCTTAAACACCAACATCTGTACTGCACCATTTTTTTGGTCAAATTTAACATCTTAAAGTAACAGAAATAGACGATGTGTGATGCATATTCATTTCAGATTGTGATTAGTTTTAAAAATCCAAGATGTACATTATTCGTGTGTTTTTTAGAAGGTGCATAACCCTTTCTAATTTCAGGAAAACATTGTTTCCTACAACTAATTTCGTGCATTAGCACTTAAGCATGTAAAATCAACACATTGTTTGGGACTAACGTCCTTGGTGTAAACAAAATACAATTAATCAAATATAAATATATAACAGTGAATCAGCTCAATGAACTCAAAAGTAATTGATTAACTGAGACATGTATCTATCTGATAAATACAATGAAACAGAGCACTAAACAAAGAGAACTTGAAAGAAGATGGAAACTAACATAGAGAACTAAACAATTACAAATAGCAGCTTGCAGCCTTATGATATCAGTCGTAAAGAGTTTGAAGTGCATGTACAATGAGCCTTGAAATCACCAAATAGGCAGAACTCTTAAGTAAGCCTCTGTAGTATATATATTGCATTAAATCATAAAACTAAAATGACATGAAATTAAACAATCTGTTCTGAGACCAATCTAATTATGAATGAGAAAATCGAAAATAATGCCACAGAAGTCATTAACCGAATCCACACTATAATTAAACGCATAACCAAACAAATTGAGAAAGCCAAAAAGAAAACCAGATAACAACATCATACCTTCTCATCAGGAAAGGTAGAAAACTAAGGAGAATAAGGTACTCTGCCCTGATGCTTCAAAGAATCCACACTGTATATTCCCCAAGCAGCACGCACAGTCTAAAAGCAGATAAAATTGTTTATATCATCTTTAGAGCCTACATGGAGCAAATACAGTCAGTTCATTTATTACAGTTCATACAAAGACGTCGTGATATCCAAGTTTAGTTAAAATGGATATACAGACATATTTTAGATGTTTTGACTAGTAAAGAAAGATATAGACACGAACTAAGTAATACAAACAAAGTTTTTTTCATATGCAAAATTTGTCATTTTTCTAATATGCCTCTTGTTCTCAATCTTCAATTTATATTTTTCTGTAAAATATTGAAGTAGTCAAATTCTGACGATGCTTTAAGTTCAACAGTTCCTATATCAAAAAATTTAATGGAGCTATTTCAATACCCTAACATTAATAAGAGTGACTCTGCAATCGAGAACCGAACATTATAAAACTATTTCATCAAAAGTATTAATTAAGATAAATCTTCAATATATTTTCTAAATTTTCCATTCAGAAAGCAGCAGGGCAACACATCATCCTTGATTTCCTTGAAATTTGAAACTTATATCAGCTAACAAATCAAACTCTAATTAAAGATCCATACAACAAATACTACTTAACATGAATAAGAGCCTTTGCATCTAATTACTACTCTGTCTAACAAACGCATGGAAACTCACCGGAATATGACAGGTCTGACTACTAGCTCGTCGATTACAAACGATTTTTTCGTGGAGAAGTAAATTGTGTGCGTGAGTGAATAAAAAGGTTGTGGTCTACTAGTACCTTTGGAGACTGGAGGATGGTGGTTGAGGATCACCACATTGTGACTGTAGGCGGTGAGAGGATTAACGCGCACGGTGGAGAGAAACCAGAGGCCACGACTCCAAAAACTCAGCAATAGAGCCTGAGACGAAGCGAAACGCAAACATACCGAGCCTTCACCCGGAATCAGTTGCCAAATAGTATAATGCCGCTTTGGGGAATACCGATCGGAACACATTGAGTTGCTCTTAAATCGCGATTCAAAAATCGCTTAGAGAATGTGAATCACAAAAATATTGGTCGGCCAGCCATAGGCGTCTGCCTCGCCGGCCAGTGTGCAGCAGCGGCAGGCCTGGATCTGTCGCCGGCGTCGGAGCATTATGTAGTCGTCGAAGGGTTATGGTGCAGCGGCGGCCGCCATGGGCGGTAGAGAGAAGGAGGCTGCGTTATAGTGTGGCCGTCCGAGCAGAGGCGACGGCGCGCAGGGAGTGGCCGGAGGGACTGTGTGTGGCGGCGGCAGAAGTATTGCGGTTACACCTTCACTGTGTGAAAATCGCACACAGTGAGGATTTTTTGTTTCTTTTTCGTAATCAAATTTCTTTATCAAAAAGAAGAGGCGAGGGAGATCGTATATGAAAAAAAAATTGATGGGGGAAATTGTATATGAGCAATTGGTATCAGAAATTCACTATCCGATACCAATCTATCATTCATAACTATTAAAAAAAAATGATATCATTCATAACTATTAAAAAATAGTATCAAAAATAAAGTTAATAGTATAAAAAAATTAATAAAAAAGTTACTAATACTAAAAATAAAATTAACAGTATCAAAATTTTAATTTTTGATATCAATAATGATTTAGTATCAAAAATATTATTTGATGCAAAAAAATAAGTGGCATGTAAAAAGTTTGAATGTTGTGGTATCAGAAATAAAGTTTTGTGATACCAATGATAAGTAGTATCAAAAATATTATTTGATACAAAAAAAAAAGTAGTATCAATAAATAAATTACTAATACAAAAATAGTAATAGTATCGATAAAGTGATGGATGCTATAAAGTTAATGGTATCGGAAATTAAATTTTCGATACCAATGATAAGTAGTATTAAAAAAAAAATTTGATACAAAAAATAAGTTGTATCAATAAATAAATTACTAATACTAAAATAATAATAATATCAAAAAAAGTATGGATGCTATTAAATTAGTGGTATCGAAAATAAAGTTTTCGATACTAATGATAAGTAGTATCAAAAATATTATTTGATACAAAAAATAAGTAGTATCAGTAAATAAATTACTAATACAAAAATAGTAATAGTATCAATAAAGTGATGGATGCTATAAAGTTAATGGTGTCGGAAATTAAATTTTCGATACCAATGATAAGTAGTATCGAAAAAGTATTTGATCCTAAAATTAAATAGTATCAATAAATAAAATTTTGATGCAAAAATAATATTAGTATCACTAAATGAGTAGATGCTATAAATTTAATAGTATCAAAAAATATTTTTTTGATACCAAAGATGAAGGTAGTATCATAAAATTTTTAGTTGATAGTAAAAGGTAAAATTTAGTATCAGAAAATGCAACCGATACTAATTTTCTGATACTAAAAACCTCTTTTTTTGTAGTGATTATATAAAATAAATGGTCAAACAACAAAAATAAGGAAGGAATGAATGAAGAGGATCTCTTGTCGATTCGAATTCCGTGAAACGATTTTTGCTTCTTTCGATTATGGAGGAAAAATATTAATTACCTTTGTTCAATTTCTATTGATGGAAATACAAAAGGAAAAAATAAATTATAATAATAACTTGAGTCAAAGTATGCCAACGAATTAGATTGCACGAGCTTGTTTTCCACTTTTTATTTTAAAAATTACTCCCTCCGTTTTTTAATAAGTGTCACTTTGGCTTTTTAACTAATTTTAAAATAAGTGTCATTCTGAGTTTTTTTCTTTAATTTTGACTATTTTACCCTTATTCATTTACCATATATATTGTTCATAAATAAATTCCATAAACATTGTTTATACCAAAATTAATTTGGTTTATGAATAATAGTTACATTCTTGACCACATTCTTTATCAAACAAAACTTCTATATCAAAATTAGCTATAATTAATTAAGGGTAATATGGACCACACTTTATAATCTTAATTTGTTGAAAAATGCCAAAGTGACACTTATTAAAAGATGGAGGGAGTATTCATTATTACAACGAGCAAGAAATCTTTCCCATATATTGAGTGAATTAAATTTAATTATCTACCTTGAGACGAAAAGGAAAAGATTCAAGATTTTGATTTTCCAAAATAAAGCCCCTAAAAAATGACCTAGTGTGTATATATATGTGTACCGGGCCATAGTTACACATATTCAAATCAAAAGAGGAGGAGAATAACTAAGAACACTATGGCTGTCGATAAGAATGCGAGTAAGATTGAAGACGAGATGTCGAACTGGACCTGGAGTGAGCATAAGAAATTTGAAATGGGTTTGGTGGATTTTCCTGAAGGTACTCCCAACCGCTGGGAAAAGATTGCTGCCACCCTTGAAACAAAATCGGCGGCTGAAGTCGAACAAAACTACATCATTCTATTGGAAGAAATAGAGATGATCGAATCAGGATTGATTCCATTGCCGTCGTATCCCGACATGGAGGTTGGTCCACCAATGATAAAAAAAGTACGCCTTAACGGCCCAACGACTGAAGAAGAGGAAGAAAATGAAGAAAAAAAATGACACGTAACAATATTATTTCTATTACTGTTTTCCAGTTTTAATTATCCAATGTCGCAATGTATCTTTTTTTCGCAATAACATAATTGAATTTTCTTATAAAATTTTCATATCTTGTTCATTTATACTATTCAATTTTCTAATTACTCTTTAAGCATATGCAGTGTTTATACACGGCCTGGGACCGACTAAGTCAATTATATGTCTTGCATTTTGATTTATATTCGATTCTTAGTCAATCAGTCTCTAAGCATTTTGCTCTCTAATGCATATGATTCTTAGTCTTATTTCGATGCTATTGCTATCTATATAGTTTGTATGTTATTTCGATCTTGACTTAGCTCTCTTTTCTAATTCACAAAAAAATAGTTTTCGGCTATTCTATATTTTTTTTTTACAGATTCTTATTCTACAATTATATATAAATCTGGGTAGATTTTCTTTATCTCTATATCTCTATCTATCTTATATTGCATGATCTAATTTCTTTCTATAATGAATCCTCTAATAATTGTTTGTAATTTCTTATCAAGTGAATCGGATAAAAAAAGTTAGTACATGTTCAATTGAAAAGTTCAGGCCTGATGAAGATTAGTAGGAGCATTTAGTTAATACGAATGAAGAATGTCAAATGTAATGATTTTTACAATGTATATAAATATTTTCTATTTGCAATGTATTTTGCACGTTTACATGTATGTTGAATCAATGCCTATTCTTTTATTCTCCCTTCGTTTTTTCAATAAGTTGTTTTCATAAAATTTATTGAAAATAAAAGAAGATAAGTATACCCTTCCATAATAGAGAAAAATTTTAATCACATTAAATTCCCTATAAATCTTTCCAAATTATTAAATTCCCTATAAATCTTTCCAAATTTTTTAACTTTTTTTTTATGGAAGTTAAATACCCATCCCTTTTTCCCCTCCCCATAACTCGACCCAGGACCTAAGGCCTAGGTAGTGGTGCTCTAACCACTTAAGCTATCCCACTTTGTCATAAATTCTCTAATGTATATTTTCCATAGTCAGAAATTAATTAGAAAATTTTCTAAAGTTAGAGAGAACATAATTGAAATAAAACATTATTTATTAAAAAAAGGGAGGGTGTACTTAGGATTTATCTACTGTGAATAAAGTGATTGTTTGTGAATAAAGTTTATGACAATTTGAGTAATTAAGTGATAGTTGAAGGGTTATAGTTTCAAAATGGTATGGGACTACATTTTGTGGACAAAGAATATAAGGCAAATGAGACTACTTTTCATGGATGGAGGGAGTATATTAAATCAATACCATAAATTTTACATAGCTTTGACTAGGGGGTGTATTGGTTGTGAATTTTGTAGGATTTTTTAAGACTTTCAAAGTTTGTGGTATTCAATTCGAATTTTTAAAAAATTTTAAAAATTTTGATATATTCAATATGTATTTTAAAAAGTCTTAATTTTTTTTTGAGTATTCAACGGTTTATGAATTTTAATACTCTATGAATTTTTTGAATTCTCCTCCAAAAATATAAACAAATTTCATTATCCAAAATATGTTATTAAAATAAGAGATTTCAACGGATTCTCTCAAAAAACTCTGAAGACGAAAAGTCAAAAGTGAAGATGGCAATATTGACCCGCCCCGCCCCGCGAACTTTGAGTCAAGTCGGATTCGCCCCGTATTGAGAACGGGTCCGCCCCGGTCCGTATATGAATGGACCGGGTCTAGATCTTATGCCCGACCCACGAGTATCTGACCCGACCCGAATTGTTATACATAAACTTTATATAGTATATATATATTTTTTAATTGATAAAATACTTTATACAATTAAAAAAAACCCTTCACATTTGAAAAAAAAACTTAACTTTATACAATTTTTCACTTTCAAAATATAGAAATTATAAAATCGTAAATTATTAAGAAATATGTCATATCATTAATAGATACTCATATCAAAGTAAAAATTTTTTAAAAATTAAAATAAACTATCATTATAATTCATAAATATAATAATAGTTCTAAAATTATTATTTTTAAAAAAAATTAAAATTAATTATTGCATGTCAATTCAATCTTTTTCAATTCTCTCGCCACCAATGATGTTCAAAGGCCTTGATTGCATGTTTGTTTAATTTTAATTAGAGTGTTGGTTACTAATTATCATTGTGTACATATTTATATTATTGTGAATTGTTTCAGTGTATATATGCATGAAAAATATTGTTTTCAATTATGAGAAACAATTTAAATAAATTCAACATGATATGAAAAAATGGGGCGGGGCACAAGACGACTATCTAGGACCCGTACAGAGCGCGGGGCAAGTTCGGGGAATAATACATTAGAACGGGTCTGGTGCATATATAAGTGTGTTCCATATATATTTGCATCAATAGGTATAGCGCCGCATTTTATGAAAATCTTTGTAAATCAATAAAAAAAAATATATTCCGCAATACTGTCAAATCTATAAAAATTCATATAAATCAATTAGAAAAGTTAGTCAAACTCTACATTAATTGTATGAATTTTCTAAATACATAGACTTTTTAAAATTCAAAAAAATCCAATTGAATCCAAATTGAATACACCCCTAAATTTGTAATTTTAATAAAGTAACTGTAGAATGTGTTATGTCTTTCTTAAATGGGACCTTCTATATGTAGTCAGAGTGTCGTAACGTGTCGTAATGACTACCGTAGTCAGTTAATATAAGCCATTAAAAATCTAATCTAAAGGTTTAGATTTGATGACCTGTTACCTTTTGTAAATTTTACGATATGTATTGTCGTAATATGTCATAAATTTGTATTTTCTATTAAATTAAATTAATTAAAATATATTATTGTAAATTTACATTTTTATCCTTATACAATAAAATAATTTATTACAACAATTATCTACACCCGCTAATTTTATGAGTTCACCCCAAATCATTTTTTACCATAGTTATCTATACCCATTCATTTTATGAGTTCACCCAAATCATTTTTTACCATAGTTATCTGCACCCATTCATTTTATGAGTTCACCCCCAAATCATTTCTTTTTGACAACAGTTATCTACACCCGCTCATTTTATGAGTTCACCCCCAAATTATATTTTTACCAAATTTATCTGCACCCGCTCATTTTATGAGTTCACCCCCAAATTATTTTTATACCACAATTATCTGCACCCGCTCATTTTATGAGTTCACCCCAAAATATTTTTATGCCGTTGATGTAGGAGAAGCTCCTGGATCGCGACGAGAGATGAACGATGAGAGATGAACGACGAGAGAGAGGCAGCGTCGATCCGAGTGTTGCAGGCGTGCGTCGTTGATGTAGGATAAGTTCCTGGATCGCGAACGCAAGGGAGATTGATCGAAGCAGTCGCGTCGGTGGTCGAAATGAGGAGAGGATTTCGGCCACCATGGATCGTGGCGGAGATGGAAGATTATGTCGATTGTTATGGAAGTGAAGAATCGCGATTGCGATTCGAGGAGGGGTCTCGGGCTTCAGCGGCCGAGACCGAAGCGCCGCCATCGAGGGGGTGGTCGGGCATGGTGGTGGCTGGGTCATCCGCCGACATGCATGGATTTCCGGCAGGTCCTTTACTCATCAAATTAAAATTTAGGTGCACCGCCGATCGACTTTAATAAAATTATACCTATAATATTATTTTGTATTAAAATTTAAAAAATACACATGCAAAAAATGGAAAAGAAAGACAGGAAAATTTAAAAAGGAAAAGAAAAAAAAACAAGGAAATAAAAAATTTGAAAAAAAAAATTGAAAATGGGAAGAAAAAAGAAAAAGAGGAGGGGGAAGAAAAATTAAAAAGAAAAAAATTGAGATTTGTGGCTAATTTCGATAGTTTTTTATTAATTATATTTTTACGCTTTTTTTTTAAATATGGGTGATTTGTTGGTGAATTGATTTTTTAGAGTTTATTTTATTATATTTTGTGTAAAATAATAAAAGGATAATATAGTCTTTTAAATGTGATTATTTTTTAAAAAATATTTTGGGGTGCACTCATAAAATGTGCGAGTGCAGATAACCATGGTAAAACAATAATTTGGGGGTGAACTCATAAAATGAGCGAGTGTAGATAATTGTGGTAAAAAATAATTTGGGGGTGAACTCATAGAATGAGCGGGTGTAGATAACTGTTGTAAAAAAATGATTTGGGGGTGAACTCATTAAATGAGCGGGTGCAGATAATTGTTGTAAAAATATGATTAGGGGGTGAATTCATTAAATTAGCGGGTGCAGATAATTGTAGTAAAAATATGATTAGGGGGTTCACTCATTAAATTAGTGGGTGCAGGTAAAATATAAATAAAATTTAAAAAGAAGGGTAATATATTAAATAATAAAATATAATTTAAATAATGCTAAAAATAACTAAAAATAACTGAAACATGTATGACAGGTAGAGCTGTCAAATGGGCCGGGCCGGGCCAGCCCGGTACCGGCCCACCGGGCTCAACATTTTTTTCGGGCCGGGCCAGCCTGGCCCGGTTGCTACCGGGCCTAGAAATATGAGGCCCAGCCTGGCCCTGGTCGGGCTGCCGGGCCATCGGGCCAAAATGGCCCGTCCTAATTTTTAATTAAAAAAAATCCAACATTTAATTTATTAAATATAAATAAATTAGTACACAATTAATACATAATAATTTGTCCAATTTGTACAATGGATCAACGAAATCCAACTAAAATAATACTCTTCAGAACAATTTTAAATGATAAGACCTAAATAAAACTACTATTCTATTCTTCAGGCCTCACAAATTCACAATTCCCAACATTAGTGCTGCATCCATTTTTTTTACTGTAAAGGGTGGAGGACCGGAGGTGGCTGTGGGGTGAGGAGATGTGGCTAAGGGCGTGCCAGCGTGGCCAAAGGGGGCGGGCGGTGGACGAGAGGATGGAGGTAGGCGACGGACGCACAGTGCAGCTTTTTTAAAAAATGGAGTGTATTGTTTTCTTCTCTTTTTCCTATGGAGGATTGGAGGCGATAGTGTGAAAGTGTGTGTAGCCGTGTTTGGTTTTCTTTATTGTTTTTCAATTTGGGCCCATTCAAAGCCCATTCACAATCCTATTCCTTTACGCGTGACTATTGGACTTTCTGCTATTTTTAAGATTTGCAAATTAAGACTATATTTAAAAAAAAAAAAAAAAAAAAAAAAAAATTGACAGAACCGGGCCAGCCCGAAAATTCGGGCTTAGCCCGGCCTGGGCCCGACTGGCCCGGTTGTGCAAGTGGGCCGGGCCATTTCGGCCCGGTTGTTTTCGGGCCACTTAAATTTCAGCCCAGCCCAGCCCATAGGCCGGGTGGGCCGGGCCGGCCCATCGGGCCGGGCCCATTTTGACAGCCCTAATGACAGGTAGCAGGTCGTTTTTATGGTTACAACGTCACATGGCGCGATTCGACAAAGTGACTGCGTAGTCACTTTGTAAAATGTGACTACCGTAAGAATTGCCCTTCTTAAATATGTCATTTAATATTTAATTCTTTGAAATTATGTCATTATTAAAACTATTAGTCAAGTGTACATAAATTCGGGTTAAATATTCTTTTAAATTGAAAGCTTTTTTATGAAAAAACGGGGCGGGGTACGGGACGACTATCTAGGACCCGTACAGGGCGCGGGGTAGGTCTGGAGAATAATACATTAGAACGAGTCCGAGACATATATAAGTGTGTTCCATATATATTTGCATCAATAGTTCTAGCGCCGAAATTTATGAAATTTTTAGTAAATCAATAAAAAAAGTATATTCCATAATCCTGTCAAATCTATAAAAATTCATATAAAGTAATAAAAAAAGTCAGTCAAACTCTATATGGATTCTATGAATTTTCTAAATCTATAGACTTTTTAAAGTTAAAAAAAAAATCAATAGAATTAAAATTGAATACACCACCTAAATTTGAAATTTTAATAAAGTAATTGTAGAATGTGCTATGTCTTTCTTTTCTTTCTTAAATTATGTCATTTAATTTTTAATTCTTTGAAATTATGCCATACTTCAAACTATTAGTCAAGCGTACGTACTATATTCGGATTAAATATTTTTTTTAATTGAAAGCTTTTTTTTTTCGACATCTAAATTGAAAGCTCAAGTGTGGTGAATTTTGCTAACTAAATTCATATAATCTAAAAAAATAAACTTTAAATAATTATATTTGCATGTTAATAAAACTAATATATATTTAAGGGTGATATTTAGGTGCAAGCGCTTGCATATATACAATTGAAATTGGACTTCAATAAATTGAATTAAAGATTAAATTAAACTTTAAAATTAAAGTGTATCTATACACTCAATTGTATAAAAGAATTTACCTATAAGGATTCAAATACGTAAATTTGGATGTTCAAATTTCCGCAATCTCGTCTTAAATAATTTCGTAAGAGATACGAGAAAATTAATTAGAATTAATATTATGGAATAGTTGATAAAAAAAAAAATATTAGACGTATATCAACTCAAATCAATTATGCCAAATTCTTGTATGTTTTCGAGTACACCATGTACTCTAGTCCATTTTATACTTCAGCCCAATCCGATTTACTTACCCAGCCCATTTCCCCCAAATTCCAAAACCCTATCTATCCATCTTTCTTCATTTTATACGAAATTAATCTCCTGGAGAAATGAATTCTCCCCGCCCTCGACAAATTAGGCAAACCTTCTACCTCCGCAACCACCTCTCCTCCCATGGCGTCCACTCCATCGCGCTCAGTTCAATGTCCCTTCCCTCTTCCACGACTACCGCATCACCAGCCAGAACGACAATAAAATCGCCTTCTCAATCTAATAGAAGATAATTCCTTGAGATTTCTCATTAGCAGAGGACGCAATATATACAAATTACAGGCCATTATCTTGGCAGATTCTAAGCCTAAATTATAGGAGTCAATAAACTAATTCTAGGCCTAATTACAAGGGGTCAAAGCTATGAATATGGAAAGATATGATTACATGATTTACGTGATATTTTTCCTAATAGGTACATGTTCTAATAGACCCCCTCAGTCGAAGCGGGAGGAGTAGGGGTGTAAACGAGCAGAGTCGAGCCGAGCAGTGCTGAGCTCGAAACTCGACTCGATTGTTATACTCGAAGCTCGAAACTCGACTCGACCCGGTCGAGTCTAAAATTTTGAAGATCGAGCTCGACTCGATAAGAAACTCGATAAACTCGAGCTCGGTTCGACTCGACTCGATTACCTATATAATTTTCAAAATTAATTTTAAAACATATTTTTTTCTAAAATAAACTCGAGCTCGACTCGGCTCGACTCGACTCGATTACTCGTATATAAATAAAAAATTTATATTAATGGCAAAATAGTAAATATTGTTCAAGCTCGATTAGGCTCGCGAGCCTTTCGAGCCGAGTATCTATGAGCTCGAACTCGAACTCGGTAGCTACTCGAGTAGCTCGAAAATCGACTCGAGTCGATTAACTTCGAGTCGATTTCGATCTTTTTTCGAGTCGAGCACGAGTAGCTCGCGAGTAGGCTCGACTCACTTACACCCCTAGGGAGGAGGACGGATGTCGAGACTGGATCGAAAATCAACGAATAAAACCTTAGGCAAGCCTTTCGTAAATATATCCGCAAATTGGTAGCGAGATGGAACATGAAGGACTTTGACTTGGCCAATAGCAACTTTCTCACGTACAAAGTGTATGTCGAGTTCAATGTGCTTGGTACGATGATGATTGACGGGATTTCCAGCTAAGTAAATTGCCGACACATTATCACAATACACCATGGTAGCTTTTTGAATAGGACAGTGGAGTTCCAGGAGCAGATTTCGAATCCAACAGGACTCGGCTACCACGTTTGCGACGCCGCGGTATTCAGCCTCGGCACTGGATTTAGAAATAGTTGGCTGTCGTTTGGAAGACCAGGAGATAAGATTATTTCCAATGTAAACACAATAACCCGATGTTGACCGTCGTGAATCGGGGCACCCTCCCCAATCTGCATCACTATAGGCCGTTAACGAAGTTGTTGAAGAAGCTGTTAAATGTAACCCATAGTGGAGTGTACCTTTTAAGTATCTGATGATCCGTTTCAGGGCACCAAAGTGGGCTTCACGCGGGTCATGCATATGTAGACAAATCTGTTGGACCGCGTATGTAATATCGGGTCGAGTGAAAGTGAGGTACTGAAGAGCACCCGCAAGGCTGCGAAACAGAGTCAGATTGGCAACCGGAGCACCTGCGTTTGCACCAAGTTTAGCTTTAGTGTCGACTGGTGTTTGCGCAGGTTTACAAGATGCCATATTGGCTCTGTTCATAATATCCTCGGCATACTTGTTCTGATGAAGAAACAGTCCATGAGTGTGACGCACAGCAGAAATTCTGAGGAAGAAATTTAGTGGACCCAAGTCCGTCATGGCAAATTCTGAGCGTAACAGAGACATAAACTCATCCCGTAATGCAACAGTAGAAGTAGTAAGAATGATGTCGTCCACATATAAAAGGAGACATGCCATAGCAGTACCACGCCGAAAAACAAACAGAGAATTATCAGACTTGCTTTGCACAAAGCCGATTTTAGAAGCATAAGTGGCAAACCGTTGGTACCAAGCGCGGGGGGCTTGTTTGAGGCCGTAAAGAGATTTTTGTAGAAGACATACATGATTAGGGTGATTGGAATCGCGAAATCTGGGTGGTTGGTGCATATATACCGTCTCAGCAAGATGGCCATGGAAGAAGACGTTTTTAACGTCGAGTTGTTGTATTGGCCAATGTTTGGAGACCGCTAGGCTAAGAATAGTCCGGATTGTTGCGGGTTTCACCACGGGACTAAAAGTCTCATCGCAATTGACTCCCACCTGTTGAGACATGCCATTGACAACAAGTCGAGCTTTGTACCGCTCCAAATCTCCGTTAGCTTTAAATTTATGTTTAAATAACCAAAGACAACGCGTAATATTGACGTTAGGAGGTCGGGGCACAAGAACCCAAGTCTTATTCTTAATGAGAGCATCAAATTCATCTTTCATGGCACAATTCCAATTAGAGTCATTAAGTGCATCAATCGGGTTTTTGGGCACGGGTGATGGCGTTGTGGTGGCACATAAATCAAGGAGAGTTCGGGGCTTAAATATTCCTTGTCGGGCTCGGGTTGTCATTTGGGGTGAAGGAGGAGGTGGTGGGGCCGATGTTGTGGAGGTAGGAGACTCGTGGGGACTGGTCGTGGGAGATGTAACAGCCGAGGGTGACCCAGCAGGACTGCCTGTGGGATTGGCAGTGGGAGAGGCTATGGGTGTGTGTGGTGGGCTGGCATCAGGTTGAGAGTGGGACATGTGGTGAGTCATGTAAGGTGTAGGGTCATTTGTTAGAAAGTGATATGATGAAGGGGACGGGTTGTGTAATGTGGCAAAAGGAAAGACCGATTCATCAAATGTCACATGACGAGCAATAATGACCTTACGAGTCACCAAATCAAGGCACTTATAACCGCGATGGGAAGACGGGTAGCCGATAAATGCACAAGCCGTAGCACGTGGGTCAAGTTTATGGATAGTGGTGGACGGCTTATGTGGGTAGCAAAGACATCCAAAAGTGCGTAGGTGAATGTAGGTTGGGACACGTTTATAGAGGTTGGATGTAGGGGAGGTAAAAGAATTGGTTTTGCTAGGTAAGATGTTGTGAATATAGGTGGCCATATCGAGGGCATGGTGCCACATTGAGGGTGGCATATGGGCGTGTATGAGGAGGGTACGGATTGTGTTATTAATAGTCCGGATTTTACGTTCCGCTTTCCCGTTTTGAGGGGAGGTATGGGGGCACGAAAATCTAAACAACATTCCGTGATTAGAGAAAAAATGGTGAAAACAGGAATTGTCATATTCACGTCCATTGTCGCATTGGAGAGTTTTAATAGGCAGATTAAATTGAGTTTTTATCAGGTTATAGAATTTAGTGAAAATTTGATAAACTTGAGATTTATTTGTGAGGGGAAAAGTCTAAAGAAAATTGGTGTAGTCATCTAGTAGAAGAACGTAGTAGCGGTGATTTAGTGTGCTTAAAACCGGTGATGTCCACAAATCCGTATGCAAAATGTCAAATGGTTGAATAGTATTAGATAAAGAGGCAGAAAAAGGAATTCGAATGTGCTTTCCTAATTGACATGCATGACAAATAGATAAAGCAGGAATGGAACGACATAGAATAGTTTTATTAGCACACAAAGAATTAAAAACTACAGGCCCCGGATGTCCTAAGCGTCCGTGCCAAGTACTAGAAGAGGTGACTGTAAAAGCTTGGGGAGGTTGGACGTGAGCAGCTGGGGTCGATGGGTGTAGTGGGTAGAGGTCACCGTTGCTATGGCTGCGCATAATCGGCAATCCCGTCTGGAGGTCCTTCACAGTAAAGCCAATGGGGTCAAATTCCACAGAGACATTATTATCGGTCGTAAATTTGCGAACGGAAACTAGATTTTTAATTATATTAGGTACGTGGAGGACGTTTTTTAAGACAAGTGGTTTATGAGGGGAAGGGAAAGAGAGAGCACCGCTGCCAATAATTGGAATCAAATTTTCATTTCCGACTATTATGTGACGTTTGCTACTCAAAAAAGAATAAGAAGAGAGTTTACCATTGTCGGTTGTCATGTGTGACGACGCTCCTGTGTCCATGTAGTAGTTGTCATCTAGTGGCTGGAGAGTCATGGTTTGCATTGCTGCAGCTATGTCCGTTGGTACGAGTGCACCTTGAGGAGTCCCAATAGGAGAAGATTGCGCTATATAGGCCTGCGCAGGCCGAGGACCAAGGATCCCATGACCACGAGAGGGAGGGGTTGTCCAACCAGAAGTAGGGTAAGGGCAGGGTGGTGGGGTCCACCCCTGCGGCTGCTGCGACTGCCACGGAGACAAGGGGACCCACGTCCAGGGCCCGGTCGTGTTAGACTGCTGCTGCTGATTGCGGCCTAGATTCTTGTTGAAGAAGCCATTCGAATTCCCCCCTCTTCCACCATGCTGGCCACGATTATTATTGCGATGATTCTTCTTATTCCTATTTTGATTAGGTTGAGAAGAACCACCAATTTTGTTGTTGTACTGGCGGTTGGAGGGATCAGAAGATGACTTGGCCTGATTTGCAGTGAGGGCCGTGTCAGGGTTAGCAGGGGCAGTCTTAGCACGACGACTTTCCTCAAGTGTCAACATGGAACGGGCTTTGTAAAAGGGTGGAAGTGGGTCAGCCTGTTGAATAATGGTGGCGATATTGTCATATGCATCCGAGACATGAGTCGTCAGTTGCAGGACGAGCCGGGTATCAGAAACGGGCGCACCAACATTAGCAAGTTGGTCCGCTATCATCTTCAGCGCTTGACAGTATGACGAGACATTAGGGTAGTTATCCATGTGGATATTTGTGAATTGTTGTTCAAGCATTACAGCACGGGAGTTTTTATTGTCATTGAATATGTCTTTGAGGCGGTCCCAAGCACCCTGCGCCGTTGCATCAGGTTCGAGAATTGTGTGTAGGAGATCAAGAGAGATGGTGCTATAGATCCATTGTTTAACAATGGCATCAAGATGGTTCCATTTAGCATCCTTATGTATTACTGCGTCTTTGGGAGGGCTGATATGAGCAATGACATCAAAAGCACGAGCGGTATTGAGGAAGAGCTCGGCCCATGAAGCGTAATGCACGTTCTCGGTTTCGAGAGTTATTTGAACAAAGTTTTTGATGTTTGAGACGGAGTAGGCTGGGTGAAGGGAGTTTTTGTTGTTGTCGCCTGTCATTGAGCGCGGGGAAGAAGAAGAAGAAGATCAGAGGTGAGGTGAGAAAGGAAGAGGCGGAAGCAGGGAGTATTTAGATCGGAGGTAGGGCTGATACCATAATAGAAGATAATTCATTGAGATTTCTCATTAGCAGAGGACGCAATATATACAAATTACAGGCCATTATCTTGGCAGATTCTAAGCCTAAATTATAGGAGTCAATAAACTAATTATAGGCCTAATTACAAGGGGTCAAAGCTATGAATATGGAAAGATATGATTACATGATTTACGTGATATTTTTCCTAATAGGTACATGTTCTAATACAATCGACCTCCCCCTCCTCCACCGCGCTCTCCGCTCCATCCTCACTATCTACGCCGACTCCAACTCCAACGCACCCTCATCAAACTGGTCAAAAAACTCCCCCCTCAATCCACCCAAGCCACGCCCTTTCTCACCCTCGAAGCCAAAGGCTACAAGTCCGCCGTCGTTCAGGACGTCCCCGTCTCCAAGCCTCTCTCACGCGCCGACGTCGACGAGCTTCAATTGGCTCTCGAAAGTAGCCAACAAATGTCGGCCACTTCATTTGCAGATCTCGACTACGTTGATCACATTAGGGTCGGAGTTTAGGAACCTGATGGTTTTGGGGGAAAGAGTTGAGCCATTACTCCTCTGTTTCTCTGTTTCCATTTGTAGATCTCTGTTTCCATTACTCGTTTCTTCTTTGTACTCATTTCAATTATACCTTTATACTCTTGTTGTTAATCGTGTATGTTTTATATGTTAATAGTGTATTTTTTTATAATGGAATAGTGTATTTTTGTCTCATAAATGGTGTATGTTTTATATGTTAATAGTGTATTTATGTATAATAGAATAGTGTATTTTGTATAATGTAATAGTGTATTTTTGTCTCATAAATGGTGTATGTTTTATATGTTAATAGTGTATTTTTGTATAATGGAATAGTGTATTTTTGTCTCATAAATGGTGTATCCCTAGTAAATGAAAAGTTCATGATAATATGTATAGGAAAAATATGTGTATGTTAAACTGTTTATATTTTTATATTTAACTGTTCCTAATTTTTTTTTTAAATGTTATTAATTTCACACATTTTTTTTATTTATTCTTGCACTTTTATGACAATTAAAATACGGTTATTAATAATTGCATTTTTATAATCTATATAAACTGTTCCTAATTTTTTGAAAAACATTGTTATTAATTTGACACATTTTATTATTTAAACTTGCACTAATTTTTAAAAAAAAATTGTTATTAATTTCACACATTTTATTATTTAATCTTGCACTTTTATGACAATGATACATATTTTGGTTATTAGTCTTGCACTTTTATAATCTATATAAACGAGTGCTAAAATATTTATTAGGTGTGAAAATAAAAAAAACAGGTGATAAAATTAAATTCAAAATATGATGTAGTTGGAATCGAACGCGTGACCTTGTGATAAAAAATTCAAGGGACAACCACTAGACTGTAACCGCTAGTTCATTTATGTGCGTGCCATATGTTATTTATCCACATAAGTAGGGCTGCAAGTGGACTCAAGTACACCGTGTACTTGAGTATACAACAGCCCTACTCATATTGTTAACCCCTCCCCTGACTCAAACTTAAAACTTCATTACATAAATAGACTTACCCTGACCACTTGTGCAATGTACATTTTATTTTGAATTTAAATGTATATCGAGCAATTATATGCTTTTGAATTTAAATGTACATCAAGCATTTATATGCTTTTGAATTATTCGTTGTCAAAATGAAAATATCTTGTACTTTTTAGTTTTATTAGAATTAATTTACAAATAAATAATTAATGATGTATTGGACAAATCTCATGTCTAATTTTTTCCTCACGGAGTAATTCCTAAGATAGGTTAATTAATCATTTAAGTCATTCCTAGACTTTGCTAATATGGCTAGGGTATGTCACCCCATGACTTGATGGTATTTCACTGATATTTCACTCTATTGAGTTTTTAAACGTGTCGCTCTCAATATTATACGATTTGATTATTTTTTTAATATAACACATGTCAAATTCTCAATCATTCATATGTGGAATAAGTTGTGGAACACCAAAATGGGCTAGTCTTATGTGAAATATTTCATACATGCATTTCAGTCCAATTAGACCAAGTCAAAACTCTAAACTCAATTAGCCCAAAAGTCAAATTAAACTAATTTTAAAAAATCCGCGGGTCATAAGCTCGGATTCGGGTTGCCCAGAAAATTCGCGAGTCGCAAACAGTTGGTTTCCTAAATGACCAAAATATTGTTACTACAAGGTCAAAAAATTATCACTACAAGGCCAAAAAAAAATTAATACTACATGTCAAAACATTCAGACAAATTCATCCAAAAATTAAGTGTCCAGAATATTTTTGGACATGTAGTAATACACTTTTGACCTTGTAGTGATAAAATTTGATCTTGTAGTAACATTGTTTTAGTCATGTAGTAGTCGAATAAGTCAAAATTATTTTAGTAATTTTGCTCAAAAAAAATAAGTGTCCAGAATATTTTTGAACTTACATTAATACACTTTTGGTCTTATAGTGAAAAAATTTAGGTCTTGTAGTAACATATTTTTGGTCATGTAGTAAAATAATATTTGAGAGCGGGAATAAATATTCTAATTAAGGTTGACCAGCTTTGACCCGCGTTGACCCGTGTTTGACCCACAAATTTTGACTTAATTTACCTTAATTGATCAATATTTCATGTATACAATATTGCATATAAGTTTTTGCCCACCAAAATTGGAACAGGTAGAGATGTCAATTTGGGCCCGATCCGATGGGCCGACCCGACCAACCCGAAGATCAATATGGATTGAGCTCTAAAATTTCAGGCCCATATAGAACCGATTGAACCTATTTGGCTCGACCTGATGGGCCCAATTGACATAATGGGCTAGGCTGAATTTGGCCCAGCAAGCTGATCAATTTTTTTAGGCAACTAAACAATTAAAATTAGTAAACATATACTTAAATATTACTCCCTCCGTTCTACAATAAGTGTTGTTTTCATGAAATTTGTTGAAATTAAGAAAGGGTATGTATTGACAAGTATACCCTTAAATAATAAAGGAAGATTTTGATCACATTAATTCTTTTCAAATCTTTTCAAATTCTTTACCCAATCTTTTTCAATTATTTCCAAGTTTATGTCTCAAATAATTTTCAAATTGAAGGACATAATGGGAACAAACAGTGTAAAAATTCTAAAACAACATTTATTTGTGTACAAGAAAAATGGGCTAAAACAACACTTATTATAGAACGGAGGGAGTATTGTGTTTCTTATTTTATTTTGACTTTGAAATTTGAATTTATGAATTATTTATAATTTTATTTGAACTTGCTATATAGTGTAATGTTATACTTGTTATGATTAGTAATGTATATTTTTAATTATAATTATTTGTATAAATAAAAATTATATGTGAGTATGTGACCAATACATAATAATAAGATTTATAAATTTATAATTTTTTCTAGAAATATTAGAAAAAATCTCATGGGCCGGACTGGTCCACTAGTCAAGGATGGGCTAAGTTGGACTCCCATTTTATAGGCTCGACTACTTCATGGGTCGATCTAACCCAGTCCGTGAACATCGCTTGGACAGATGGACTAGGCTGGGCACCCCGATTTGCCAACTCTAAAAACATGTGATCTCATTTGACAAAACTGTAAATGCAATTCTTCATTTATGAGAGCGGGTAAGAAAACACTACGTCGAAATATTTGAGATCCGCCGCGTTGACTTTCCTAAAGTTTGTTAATTTGGAAAGGTCTATTACGGCGTGACTAATTGAGAATGACAATGTTGCCCTCGCTAGCTTTAGCGAAGTAGACGTACTTATAAATACTGTTTTTTATTGGTGAAAAAGGACAAGAATTTTTTTTCTAGAACGCGTTAAATAATACTCGATTATTTTTTGTTTACATTTTGATTTGGGCATTAGAGGTCTTTGCAGCCCTATCGGAATATCTCCGGCTCTATCGAAGATCCTTCTAGTTGTTGATCTTTGGATCAATCAACAAATAGACCTACTCCCATGTCCGGATAGGGCGACAACGAAGTCAGTCCTTCTTTGATCGCCGTTATGTCCTTCAACAAAATGAAGAGCCGTATGAGCGGAAAATCCTTTCATCACGGTATCCTAGGTTCGGCGACGAGGGGAATTCAACAAGATTGTAATAACTCGTTTATTTGTACAATTACACGCCGTATTATTTTCTTGGTAAGTTTTATCAAATTAATGTACATTATTTAACAATATTTTTATTTAAAATCATGAGAATTATACAGTATAAAATAAATGGTCAAACAACAAAAATAAAAATAAGGAATGAAGAGGATCTCTTGTCGATTCTAATTCCGTGAAACGATTTTTGCTTCTTTCGATTATGGAGAAAAAATATTAATTACCTTTGTTCAATTTCGATTTATGAAAATACAAAAGGAAAAAAGAAATTATAATATTGAGTCAAAGTATGCCAACGAATTAGATTGCACGAGCTTGTTTTCCATTTTTCATTTTAGAAATTATTCATTATTACAAAGAGCAAAAAATCTTTCCCACATACTGAGTGAATTAAATTTAATTATCCACGTTGAGACGAAGAGGAAAAGATTCATGATTTTGATTTTCCAAAATAAAGCCCCTAAAAAATGACCTAGTGTGTATATATATGTGTACCGGGCCATAGTTACACATATTCAAATCAAAAGAGGAGGAGAATAATTAAGAACACGATGGCTGTTGATAAGAATGCGAGTAAGATTGAAGGCGAGATGTCGAATTGGACCTGGGATGAGAATAAGAAATTTGAAATAGGTTTGGTGGATTTTCCTGAAGGTACTCCCAACCGTTGGGAAAAGATTGCTGCGACGCTGGAAACAAAATCGGCTGCTGAGGTCGAACAAAACTACATCATTCTGTTGGAAGATATAGAGATGATCGAATCAGGATTGATTCCATTGCCGTCGTATACCGACATGGAGGTTGGTCCACCAATGATAAACGATAACAACCCAACTACTGAAGATGAAGATGAGGAAGAGGAAGAAAAAGAAGAAGAATAAAAAGGTAAGGAAAAAAGTGCACGTAACAATATTATTTCTATTACTGTTTTCCTATTTTTAATTATCCAACGTCGCAATGTATCTTTTTTTCGCAATAACATAATTGAACTTTCTTACAAAATTTTCATATCTTGTTCATTTATACTATTCAATTTTCTAATTATGTACTCTCTTTAAGCATGCAGTGTTTATACCACGGCCTGGGATCGACTAAGTTAATTATATTTCTTGCATTTTGATTTATATTCACTACTAATTTAATTATAAAAAGAAAAAAATTAAACCATAAGTTTACAATTCATTCAAGAGGATAGTTTATTTAAAATTACAATCAAGCTTTTATCTTCATAATACTCCTCAATCTATTAATTTACAACAAAAAATTGACAAAATAATAATAATAATAGTAACAAACAAACACCCCACGTCTACATTCAAGACTCTAAATAAAGATATTACAAACTTACGGACCATAAGCTTAGAAGTCCCATTATTCAAACGGTAAAAAAAAAAAAGATTTTAAACTTTCCTATTTAATCAACGATTACACTCTAAAGCAACATTCATCAAAAACTTCACGACATTAGAAAAAATAACGTTGTTCCTTGATTTTTGTATACCCAAAGGATGTTCGACCAAAGTGAGACCCATGGATTACGACTTTTTACTAATGAAGTCGAACCCACCCTAGTAATGTCGTTCAATTCCCTTTCTCGAAATTCTATTTCAACAACCCTAACGCTTTGGGGTAGCGAGTCAACTCACGTCAGTGACGGACCGAGGAAGTGCCCAGGGGGGTCACTGGGCCCCCCACCAATTTTTTTTTTTTTTTATATATATATTATATATATTTTTTTAGTAATTATTTATATTATGTTTTATGTTTTAAAATTACTTTGTACACTTCAAATATAAAAATAATTCACAAAATAGATACATTTACTATATCATTTTATTTTTAAAATTATTATTAATTTTATATCCACATTTTCTCTTATTAATACACCTCACTAATTTTTTTTTAGACCTCACAAAATCTATTTTATACTTTATTAAATCACGCAAACTGATTCTTACTTATTTGATCTCACACTCCACTAAATTTACATTTTTTAAAAAGTGAGTCAATTAAAATATAAAAATCACTATGAACGGGGGAGTATATTTTAAGTTCTACATTTGACTAATAGTGACTAAAGTCTCAACAACGATCGGAGTTGTGTATACTTTTTCAAAGCTAGAACAATCAAAATTGTTTTATTTCAAAATATAACAAAAATCGTTAAATTTAAATTAATGAAATGAGATGTATTGAAAAATTTATAATAATTTTTTTGTATATATAAATATTTTATCTTTGTATTAATGTAAATTGGGCCCCCCAATCTGTAATTTCTGGGTCCGTCACTGACTCACGTGGATCATACTTGTCATTCTCGATAGGTCAAAATTAGTCAAGTGTCAAAATTAAATCATTTACACTATATATACTTGGTGTGTACAATAATCACTACGTACGGAGTATTTTCTTTGTAATTTATTTTAAAATTAATCTATTTAATACTTCCTCCGTTTAAAAAAAAAGTGTCCTTTTAACTTTTTTTTATAAAATTAAAAAGTGATATATATTGACAACTTTGCCCTTTATTAATGATTTTTTTAAGAAAATTGGAAGAGAAATTTCATTAATTTAGCTTTCTCTATCTTTTATCTTTTTCATTCTCTTCAATTCTCCATTACAGCATAGTAAATTATGGTTTTAAATGTTTCAAACCTTTAAATTTTTAAGGAAAATGGCTGAGAAATTCCATAATTGAAAAGGGGGAAAATTGAGTAAAATAGGCTAAAAAGACATTTAATTGTGGATAAGAATGGAATGCTAAAAGTACACCTTTTTATAAGTATTATCTTCATCCAAATTTATTGTGTTCATTTTTTCTTGCACAAATTTTAATTAATTTATGTATAAAGTAGATATATTGAGATATAATGTAATACAGTGAGACACTTATAAATAAAATGATTATTATGAATACATTATTATTTATGACAATTTAAATAAATAAGTGATGGTGATGATATAAATTAAAAGAAAAAGTAAGAAAGGGAGGGGATCCTAAAACAAAAAAACAAAAAGGAAGATGAAGAGGATAAAAAAAAAACAAAAAGAAAGGTAGAGGATAGCGTCATTGGCGTGTCCATTAAACCGTTTTTGCTTCTTTGAATTATGCAGGAAAAGAATTTAGTTACCTTTTTGTTCAATTTCAATAAAAAAGAAATAAAAAATAATAACTGCAGTCAGAATATGCCAACGGGTTTTGGTTTTTGAGAAAATTTCAATCAAAACAAACTCTCCCGCAGATTTTTGCTTTTCTCGGTTTAGAAAATCTTTCATAATTAAAAGCAAAAGCATCCTCATAATCTGCGTGAAAATCACCAGCCCTTGGAACAAAAGAGGAAAAGAGTCCAGATTTTGCAAATTAAACCCCTAATGGATCGCAAAGACCCGATATAAAACCCCCCCAAATAATATGTCCCCGATCGCAGTTACAGACATTCAAATTGAACACAACAACAACAACAACTGAGATCCTGATGGCGGCTGCTGGTAGTGTTGAAGCGGAGATTTCCAATTGGACATGGGAAGAGAATAAGAAATTTGAAATAGGGTTGGTGGAATACCCTGAAGGTACCCCTAACCGCTGGGAGAAGATCGCGGCGACACTTGAGACCAAATCGGCGGCGGACGTCGAACAGAACTATGTTGATTTGATGGCGGACATAGAGGCGATCGAGGCTGGATTGGTGCCGCTGCCGCCGTACCAGGAAATGGAGTCGCAGCAAAGCCCTAAATCTGAGAAAAAACAGAGAAAGGCCGGCAGACCATGGACCGAGGAAGAACACAGGTAAAGTCAAAAGTGCATCATAACATTATTTATATTACTACTATTGTTTTCCCCATTTTTAATTATCCTCTATTTTACAGTCTACTTCACCATGGTTTTTTTCTTCTCATTTTCCATGAGTGATTTTTCTTATAGAATTTACATATACTAAATCAATTATAAGGGTTTCAATTGGATATAGATCCTCTCATTTCTTTGTGTAAATTTATAGTAACTTTTGAAAAAAGATACACATATTGCATGAGCCCCACTCTTTTGTATTTTCCCTAGTTATTTTATTATTTCATGCTATCTTCAAAATTTAAAAGAAGAAATGTAGGTCGTTTTCAATTCTTTATTAGTCAATCAAGTGTGACAAAATTTTACAGCTTCGAAAATTTCATGGCAGACAAAGTTAATATGTTGATTTAATTTACTAAGCATTTGTGTAACACAGGCAATTTCTTATTGGACTTGAAAAATATGGAAAAGGAGACTGGAAGAGCATCTCTCGCTACGTTGTCCTTACAAGGAATTCTACACAAGTTGCAAGTCATGCACAGAAGTATTTTGAGCGTCAAGATAGGCAGGAGCGCCGTAAGAAACGTCGTAGCATTTTTGACAATTCCATCGGTGAAACTAGCAACATCAACAAGTCCACTGATAACTGAGGGGGGGGGGGGGGGGGGGGGGTGTAACTTGAAGTTTGATAGGAACTGATGACTGAGACTTCAAGTTTGATAGGAAATTATTTTAATGTGCTATTTAATCAGTGGAATAAGACATTATGTTATGGAAAATTCACTTGTTTTTCAAGTATCCATCCCAAAATATTACATCTAATGAGTATCAATTTATTCAATGAATTTAATCTCTCTTTTACAATTTTTCAAAATGATTCTATAAATGAGCATAATCTAATGATCTGAGGGTAGACATACCAATCATCAATCCATCCACAACATATTGTGGTCCAGACCAATAATTCAAGCTTTGACATGACAACATTATAAAATGCACTCCAAAGAGTAATATTATCAACGAAGCAAAAAGGAGCAAGAGAATGAAAGCAAAAATACAAATGTGGATAAACAAAGTTCAAAGCTATAAAGGCCTTTCAAAAAAAAAGTTCAAAGCTAAAGGAGTTGCTCTAGGAGTTCATTTTCTTTTCTAATGGCATCAAGATCGGCTTGTAGCTTGCCCATATTTAAGCTTCTAGAGCTAATAGTAGCAAGTTTGGCTTCATAATCAGCTGCATCTCTACGTGTTCTATCAGTGGCAAGAATACTTTCAGTAATTTGTTCGAAGCTTTCATGGATGTTTGCTAGAAGTCTGTAAGCTTGTCGAGCAACAGAATCTTTCTTGGCTTCCCTGCAATAATCCTCTTTCAATTAATTACACATATCATCAAATGACCATCATGTAGTTAACAATTCTGAAAGGAACTCAAACTCAAAATTATTCCAAATTATTTAAGACAAATAACTAAATAAGACCTGCACATCTAAACATTTATACCTGAAGATTGTCTCATCAACTACTGCATAGGTTCGATTAAGACGTTCTTGAATGATATTACTCTCCAACTGGAGCTCTCTTGTATCTTTTAGGATTCGTTGTATGTCATTGTCCTGTTTTCTGCTGTTCTTTGTGATTTCATTCACCCGCTCAATGTAGGATCTTCTTAGGGCCAGATTTGACAATTTCTCAAGATCTGATGAAAGCTTAGACAGTTCCTCCTCCCTTAGTATGACATGCGAGATAGACATGTTAATCGGGAGATCAATAACAAATCTCTCACTAGCACCGCAAGAAACACCCAAGATTTTTGAGATAAAAGCATATCTGAATTATACTTGCTCGAAAGACAAGAAAGAAAAGTACCCTAAGTAGTAAATATTTAAACAACTGTCCCAACAGTTTATCCAAAACTATTAGAAAAATATGCCCAACCTAGCAAGCAGGTTACCCAAAACTGGATGGAGTTGAACCAATGACATTGTCTTACGCATGCCCTAATGGTATCTAAACATAGGTGCAACCAAGTCAATCAGTTTTGGGAAAAATGTTAAGATGGTTATATATTGTCTAGACATGAAGCATACAAATCAAATATCTAAAAACCTTTTTAACGTGGTCATGTGGGGGTTAGCATGGAAACATATAATGCAGATTGGATCATCAAGTACACAACCTGATCAATTTTACGCATCCCACTCCCCGAACAAAGAAAAAGAACACGTGTGCAATATGTCTTTAATATTGTATAAACCTTTTTAATGTGGTGATGTGGGGTTTAGCATGGAAACATATAATACAGATTACATCATCAAGTTACTAAGTTAGGGGTGGCAATTTCCGACACAACATGATAACACGACACGAATCCGACACGAAAATTATGGGTTAGAGTTTGGCCTTATCGTGTTCGTGTCGTTATCATGCGGACAAGATCACGACACAAAAATCGTGTTCGTGTTGACCCGTTAAGCACGATAAAATTAACAGGTGACCCAATAACCCGTTAACAACCTTTTAACATGTTATTTACCTGATACGACACGACACAATAATGACACGTATCTGATAATAACACGATAATGACACAATATTTTTTATAATTAAATAAATATTTTATTTTTTATATATTTAAATGCAATTTTAAATTTATTTATTTTATTATCGTGTCGACACATATCACTATCGTGTCGACACGAAACACAACAAGATAGCACAATTTGCCAGGCCTACATCAAGTACCCAACCTGATCAACTTTACAAGCATCCGACCCCGACAGCAAGGAAACAAGAACACGTCTGCGCTATGTCTATAATATTGTGTAAACTTTTTTAATGTGGTGATGTGGGGTTTAGCATGGAAACATATAATACAGATTAGATCATCAAGTACACAACCTGATCAACTTTACAAGCATCCGACCCCGACAGCAAGGAAACAAGAACACGTGTGCGATATGTCTATAATATTGTGTAAACCTTTTTAATGTGGTGATGTGGGGTTTAGCATGGAAACATATAATACAGATTAGATCATCAAGTACACAACCTGATCAACTTTACGAGCATCCGACCCTGACAGCAAGGAAACAAGAACACGTGTGCGATATGTTTTTAATATTGTGTAAACGCTTTTAACGTGGTGATGTGGGGTCGGGTTTAGCATGGAAACATATAATACAGATTTGATCATCAAGTACACAACCTGATCAACTTTACGAGCATCCGACCCCGACAGCAAGGAAACAAGAACACGTGTGCGATATGTCTTTAATATTGTGTAAACGCTTTTAACGTGGTGATGTGGGGTTTAGAATGGAAACATATAATACAGATTAGATCATCAAGTACACAACCTGATCAACTTTACGAGCATCCGATCCCGACAGCAAGGAAACAAGAACACGTGTGCGATATGTCTTTAATATTGTGTAAACGCTTTTAACGTGGTGATGTGGGGTTGGGTTTAGCATGGAAACATATAATACAGATTTGATCATCAAGTACACAACCTGATCAATTTTACGAGCATCCCACCCCCACAGCAAGGAAACAAGAACACGTGTGCAATGTGTCTTTAATATTGTGTAAACGTTTTTAATGTGGCGATGTGGGGTTCAGCATGGAAACATAATACATATTAGACCATCGAGTACACAACCTGATCAATTTTACGAGCATCCCACCCCCCAGAAAGGAAAAAAGAACATGTGGGCATATATGTCTTCAATTAAGTATTTCTGTTCCCAGGGTACCTTTCATGATATTGGAAACCTAATCGATAATAGGAGTAAATTTATTTAATTCTAGCATGTTATTTGGCAGTTAGAGAATAAATGCATAACGAAAGAATTGAAGTACCTTTTTTTAACCTCGGCTGAAATAGATTCTGTTTCCAACTCAATTTCTTTCATTCTCACAAGTTTTCCACTTGCCTCCGGACGTAATGACAAGAGAGCCTGCTCAAGATTTCCCTTTTTCTCCTGCAGAGGTTTTTTTATAGAAACCCTGCATTAAAAGTTCAAGATCATCCACACAGGTAAAACTTCATCACTGCATAAACTAAATGGTGGATTCCTCAAAGTTCAATTGAGAACAAACTTATTATGATAAAAAAAAAAGGAAGAAATCATTTAGAAATGACTGTTGAAGCATTATGTTGAAGCATCTCTAAAACCCTACCATTCTGACTCTAATTCCTTCAGCTTATGTCTTTTGGCTTCTAATTGGTCATTGAGCCATTCAATGTGAAACTCAACAGGATGTTGGCCATCAAACACAATTTCTGAAGCTGCTTTTAACAGATGTAGCTCCTCATCGAGATGCTGCGAGTTTGAATGTTTTGGTTCCATTGGCTTCTTCAGCCCTTCTCCCTGGTTTTATAAGCAAGTCAGTTACTCATATATATAAGGCATCAACAACAACACTTACATCACTAAGTTACAAAAGATCCAAAACTAATTCAAAATCAGCTATGCACTTCTCTATCCTCTGTTTTTTCAACTTTGGCTTCTAAATCAGCTTGAGATAATGGTGTAAAAAAAATCTGGATTATTGCTTTTGCACTTTTTGAAGAAGGATGCTTCCTATATTCTTTGAGCTAATAATAAACAAAATCAGGTGCAAAAGTTGCAATTTTACCTGATAACTGTCTTGATCTCGAGAAGAATTCTTTCTCAATCCTTCAAACCCTTCCAATGAATACGAGCTGTGATCTCCTCCACTGCATTCAATCGGACTAAAATCTTGCTCCCGAGTCTTAGAATCTTCAACCCTGATTTCCACATTCCCAAAAACTGAATTAGGCTCAGCAGATATTTCAGCTAATTCATCTTGAGAGATAGTGGAAGAGGATTCAAATGTCTGAGCCTTCAACCTTAGATCTTTCAATCCATTTATAATCTCTTCACTTTGCGCAGTTTTTCCTGTACCACCGAGCTTCTCCTTTGCAGAGCAGCTTCCGCTATCCTCGTCTCCTAAAGGCGATGTTCGAGCTCCAGAGGATTCAGAAAGCTTTCCTACCAAAAACCTCACCAGCTTATACAAGTCCTCTTCTGATGGGTACAGAAACTGCCTAATCAACACATATCACTTCGTCAGAGAGAATTACATGAGCATGAAAAACCTAAATTGAGTGCCTAGAATTGAAATCCTCTTCAGTTGAGCATTGAACTAATCAACCATACAATGAATTGTTGAACTGTATATAAAAACTTTAGAGAATTTAAAATACTCCTGTTTAAGGAAAACGACTGGAGATGGGAAAGTAGAACCTTGTGGAAGCTGAGCTCCGGGTTAAATCCAAGCTTATTGAAGGCGTGGGCGAGTTCCGTACATATTTTGACTTTATCAGGCATGGAGTCCTCCGGTAAGGATGCCGGAAACGACAACGCATAGCGCCGGCCGTCGATCAAGAGGAGCGCGTTGGTGGAGAGTGAGAAGAGGGATGTGGGGGTGAGGTCTCGGACGGAGGAGACACCGGCCGGAATCCGAACTCCAGAATTCGCCAGCGAGTTCAGCAGGATCTCCTCCGAAACTTCCATGGGTTCAAGTTCAACCGCTAGACTAGAGCCTTCTCGGTGGTTTGACTGATTTCCAACAGGGGAGACCGCTTTCTACCGATTTCGTGATTTTGATTTTAGGAAAATTATTAACACGACTTTAAATCGTGGATGAACCACGACGCTTTTAAGGGTGTGCAAGCATTTTAATAACTTCAAAATACATTTTCAATTAAATAAAAATGATTTTATGGTTTATTTAACTTTTCGAAGTATCAAAATGAATCATTTGAATTAATCGATAGTATTTTATTTTATAAAATAATATAACTTGGAAAATGCAAGAATAAAAGCTATTGAGAATAATGAGGACTCACTTGGGAAAATTTAATATGTCCTAGAAAAACCTAAGTCATCATTTTTTTCTACTAACAAGACCAAATATATACACTCGCTAATATATTTTTCTAACTACACAAATTCTTGTTCATATTATACAGTTGAATTTTAAGTGATTTGAATAAATTTTTAATTGTCCAATTGAATTTTTTGTTCTTCATGTTAGAACAAGTTAAAATTGTGGTTCAATTGCATCCATTACCCTATGCAATTGAGCGCACCAGTAAGGGTAGAGTTGTAATTTTCACAAAAGACACTAATCTCTCTTTCGTATTGTGTAATTGATTTTTGATCGTGACAACATCATGATTTGTGCAGACTTCACAATTAGTAGAAATATAATTCGCTTTCTTCGTATCTTTATTGGAGCCCGGAATGTTGTTGTCAAGCGTTGACAATCTTGACTCCAAACAATTAATTTCACAAAATTAAACTAAGACGATTAAAAAAAAAAAAAAAATTCCATTAAGACCCGACCACCCCACTCGACAAGCATGCAGTGCCGACGTGATATAGTTTATAGTTTACTTAATAATGTTGGAGGTCAAGCTAACTCCGCTCTTTAAAGAATCTACAAAGACCTTACCGTCAAGTGTCAAGAGTGAATCCAGGAAAAAGAATGGACTAGGTCAAAAAAAAATTATTTACATAAATTGCAATTTGAAAGTAAAATACTCTTTAAAACAATCAATATTCCTTAAAATTCGTAAAAATGAATCATGCATACAAAATCTGAACGATGAGAGTAACAATTACTCTAACAACATATACAATTATTTAAAAAAGAAATTAAAAAACTTATCATAATATATATATAGAATAAAAATTTGTGGGGGACCATTGGACCTAGTGTAGTTTTGTCACTGCCTGGCATGACCTGCAAAGATTTCTTGTCAAGATAATACACACAAATAGAAATATACGAGATGCCTAAATTATATGTCAGCTGTTTCAATTTCTAAATTTCATCGGCTGAAGAATAAAGACAAAGAGTGTCCTACATATTGTTAATTTCATCAACTCGTTGGATTAAGGGCGGGCGTTCCTGAATGGAGAGTAATAACCTGTTGCATGATTATCCTGCATGTACCCCTTATTCTTTCATCACACACACATTTATGCAATATCCTGCATGTACAATATCACAAATTAAGCAACACAACCGCCTTCTAAAATATGAACCTTATATTGACTACAACAACAACATCTTCATCAAAATTAAGAATCGATCGATCGAGTGGTAACTCAACAAACACATTCGAAGCAAGATCTTGAGAAATAATAAACCAGTGACGACTGTAGGTTACTTCACTGGTTTATTGTTGCTCAAAATCTTGCATCGAACGTGTTTGTTCAGTTACCATTCCCTAATTTTCATGATCCATGTTGATGTTGTAGTTAAGCTTCATATTTTAGCTACAAGGTTGTGTCATGTGCGCTTTGTGTTGTGGTACTTATAACAATTGCATAGATGTATGGGTGATGAAAGAATATGGGGTAGGATAATTGTGGAATAAGCTGGTTTGCATTCCAGCAGTATTTTATGGATTTTACGAGCACTTCAATTCCTCTATGTCATTTTTCATGTTGGGGGTTAATTATCAGCCATCATATATATATATATATATGCACAGGGTAATTATTTGGGGATTTGTTTTGGAAAATCAAAATTATGACTTTTTTCCTCTTATGCTCAAACAGGATTGATTTACTTTAATTCTAATTATGAAGCAAATTCTAAAAATATAAAAGGGGAAACTGTGGGATAGATTTTGCTTTGATTGAAATTTTCTGTCAAAAACTACATGGCATACTATTATTATAATTTATTTCTTCCATTTGTATTTTCATTAATAAAAATTGTACAAAGGTAACTAATTTTTTTCCTCCATAATCGAAAGAAGCAAACTCATTTTACAGATATCGAATCGACAAACAATCCTCTTCTTTCCTTACTTTTATTTTTTATTACTGATTTAAAATAAATTAAAAATTATTAGACACATTAATTTGATAAAACATACCAAGAAAAATAATGCATCGTGTAATCATGGAAATAATTTAATTATGATAATCTTTGTGAATCCCGCTTATCCGTATCATCGTCCCCGTACGTGGAATTCTTTTGATTACATGTAATTTGTATGCGAGACCGGCCAAGTAGAATAATATATATATTTGTTGATCGATCCAACGATCAACATACCTAAAGGATCCTCGACATAGCCGGAGGGAATAAATAGATGTAGTTCTACACAACCTAACGAAAAAATGAAATGGTGTTCAAAAGAATTAAATGAAGAGATATTCCGTCGAACCACAGAGACTCCAATGTTAAAATCAAAATGTAAACAAAAATAATAATGCGTTCGAGAAAGAATGAAATAATTTATTTTCTTATCCGCTTTCACTAATGAAGAATCATATTTATATATACGTCTACTTCAATGAAGGACAATATAGTCATTATCAAATAGTCACGCGGTAACAAGCCCTTTTTAGAAAAGTTAACGCAATGAATATCATATGTTTTGACTAATATTTTCTTAGCCGCTTTCACCGGCTAATGAATGAAAAACGATGTTTATATTTATGTACTTACATCATAAAGGGCAGACTAATCATTCTCAATTAGTCATGAGAATGAGATCTCTTTTAATTAATTATTTGTAAATTAATTTTAATAAAATAAAATATATCTTCATTTTATAAAGAATAATTCAAAAACATAAAATTGTTTTAAATACAATTTAAATACTTACAAACAAAATATGTTATAAATACTTTTATATATATATATATATATATATATATATATATATATAATTTATAATCTTTTATTGCTGAAAAATCTAGAGTCATATGAGCACAACCCGCTCAAGAGACCGAAGCCCCATTAAAAATCTTCATGTGGAAAACCCTCCTTAGGGACAAATCCGCCATATAGCTGCACATTTCCATAGAATGCGCATCGGTCTCCCTTGGAGAGCTTGTACGACATACTCCGAGTCCGATTCCAACCAAAGTGTTTTCCAATTTTTGCTAGCCGTCAGCCTGATTGCATGGAGCGCCGTGAGAAGCTCGGCCTCAAACATATAACCTCTGCCATATATGTTATATATATATTACATTAGGTCAACAAGTCAGCTTTTGTTTTATTGACTGGTCAACAATTCACCGAAGAAAAGTCAAAGTCATCAAGCTTAATCCACCAGGTCAAAGGCAAGTGACCAGTAAGAAGCGAGCAAGGTAAATACATATTTTATGATTAAATATATATTAGGAATATCCATGTGGCAGCGAGCAAGAACCATCGTATACGACGAGCAAGGATAATGGAGGATGTTGGCAACACAATGCTTATAATTGTGAGGATATATGGTCGGCATAGACGATTGTGACGAACAGGGTCATATGGCGAATAAGATATCTGGAAGGCATTAACCCAGTACGGGTGCTCGCCATTAGCCCAGTACAGAGTAATATTTATCGAACAAAGATGGAATTGAATTCATTATCCGAGCATTGACCAATCAAAGGCGGTGCATGTGCTCTGATCGACGTCGCGTAAAACAAGGGATGGGACTTAAAGTGCGATGACAAAGAGATTTGATATAAAGCAAGGTGCATTAAATGCTTATGATGATGACACTAATAACAATTGTATTTACATTAATCACAAGTATATTCGATTAATGTGTGGGTTAATGCTGAGCTGCCAGCAATGAATGCATGCAAATTGTAACCTAGTATAAAAGCCCATTGAGGGCATAATAAAGAGATCTGATTTCATTTTCTCAGAGATAAAACCCTAATTTCAACTTCTCTTACAAGTTTCTTCTAAGCTCTTCATCAAGAAATCATTGTTCTTATTGAGAGTTCATCAAGATCTTTGTTAATCATCTTTCGATCCGTAAAAGACCATTCACATATAAATGATAATGTTTGTAATCACTTGATCAATACACTCCGACAGAAAGGGTTACAACATTTGGCGCTAGAGGGAGGGGCTTTTAACGGAGATATTGGAAGATCTTCAGGAAAGTCTTTTTCGAGCTCAAGAACGGTTGTTTCTTTAGTGTTGAATACATTCGTATAAGTTTTCAGGAACTTTGTACGGTAAAATTATATATAAATTGCAAACTAAGTCTTTCTTTCAATATTTGTAATAGATCTTAATTTAAGCATTAGTTGAGCTTGAGGGTTTTTAATCTGTAAGTTTCTGGATTTTTTCATTTTCGAAGTGTTTCTTAAGTGTTCAAGAACGCCTTCGATCTTCAAGTCTTTTACCAGGAAAATTGTTATTCCTCATAAATCTTTCATAAAAATTCTGTTTTAAGATGTCTCAAAATCAGTCTCATAGATCTCATCGTGAAGACAGTCCGGATCAGGGTAGAGATCCAAACCGGGGGAAAAGTCCCATGGATCTACCACCAGGGCAGCGGACTCCTGCGCCAGGAACTTCGGCAGCCTTCATGGTCGGAGCGTCGTCGGAGATGGTCGCGCTTCTAAGAGATCCTCTCCGGAGGAATGACCTTATTAATTATTTGGCGGATGAGCAAGCCAGGATGAGACAGAATCTCATACCACCCCACCCCAGGGCATGAATGAGCAAGACAACCGTGAAAGAGAGAGAGACGTCGAAAGAAGGCACAATGAAAGAGAAGGGGCTAGGAACAATCGAGATGAACCAATCATTGAAGAGTATAGTTCTCATCAAAGCGAACAGTCTGGGGCTTCGCATCGATCACGACGATCAAACCCTTGATCGCTTGGGTAATCAGAGAGGTAACGCGGAGCCACGCGCTCGCAGAAATCTATTTCACCGAAGATACGACGATCAGCGTATTCATGTTGGAGAGAATCACCAACAACAGCCCGCCAGGTCAGAAAGTATCCATCATGATAGAAACGACGGGCAACGATCAGTTCATTATCGCATAAATATTGAGCGCCCAGCCTTGTCCAAAAGGGGACATCATGAAAGGAATGATTGTCAACGGTCGATTCATCATCGCGTTGGACCAGGGCCAGCGGGGTCTGGAAATTCATCAAACCATCCTGAAGGCGGTGGTGTTTGACAAACGGCTCGGGCCCTGCATGTTGAGGCCGAGGTCGAGGATAACCGAATGATGATAATGGTTCAAAATCAAGAAAGACAGGTCGCAGGTCTAATGCTCAAAGTCGAAACAAACAAAGGAATAACTAGGCCAATCACTATGCCAACTTCTCCATTAAGTGTGATGACCCTCACGACTCCGATCCAAAAGAAGATACAAGTGCCGACCATCCCGCCTTATAACGGGGAAACAATTCCGAGGGTCCACTTAGCAAAGTATGCATATTATATGGCCTCGGTGGGGGCCACTGATGCAACCCAATGTAGGAATTTCTCTCTTACATTGGGAGATAGAGCTCATATATGGTATTCTATGTTACCCACAAGATCAATAACGTCATTTACCCATTTGGGGCAGGAATTTTTGACATATTACGGTGCTATTGCTGCTCGGCCAGCATCAAAGCAGAGATTGGCGAACATGAGACAAGGGACCGATGAAACTGAGAAGGACTTTATCGAAAGATTCGATAGGGTAGTGATGGACGGCGAGCCAATAAACGACGAATCCAAGATCCTCTCGATAGTTGGAGGTCTGAAGGTCGGCACACGACTTTGGAAAGACGTGAATTTACGCTTTCCATCATCCTATGCTGAGTTTAGGAACAGGGATAGAGACATTATCCAGATTGATGAAATGATGCGCGCCCAGAAAGCGCCGATCAAAGCGAATTAGGCCGAGGTCCTGAAGAAGTAGTGGGCAAACACAGGGGGAAATAATAATAATAATAATAACAAGCGAGCTCCAGGACAAACCTCCGCACCAGTACCTCGACCCCAAGCGGCCGCTCCTGTTCCAATCCATCCCCAAAATCAACCTTATCAGAAACCGGGAAACTTTAAGGCTTTTGATGGCACAGCCGATATCGAAATGATCAAGGAAGTATTTAATGCGGTCGGGATAAATACAAGGGCATTATATAAAGCTGCTAGATTTGATGAGAGAATCCTTGCACCAAGGCCGATCTACGCCGACCCTGGCAAAATGAACTCGAAAAGATTTTGCGCATATCACCAGTCGGTCGGCCATCGAACACATCAATGCCGAGATCTATTGACCATCTTATACAGATTGTACGAAGAAGGTGCTTTGGATCGATATCTGGATGGTTTGGGTCCGGATGCGAACATTCGAGGACGAGGTCGTGATGACGATGACGATGACGATGAAGAGGATCATCCCTAGCGACAGAGGTAAAAGGGGAACAATAATCAGGCTCTTCGACACCTAGGAAGGCTCCCAGCTCCGATTATTCCTGTTAGGATTGGACCACCGCAAAATCCTCCTCGGAACAATCGAGTGGTTGACAATGTTAATCAGCAAAGAGCGATGAATACGAGAGTAATCGATAGTCCAGTAGGGGGGCTAGAGCTGAGGAATAATTTATCAAATCGACATCGCCGTATGGAAGAGCGGGCTTTGGAAAATGTGCATCAAGTCTCGGTGGTCACCGCAACTGAGAAACCTCCCTCCCACCAAGTTACATTTTTGGAAAATGATCTGCATGGCATCGTCGTGCCAAACAATGATGCTCTTGTCATCACAGCGAGGATAATGGGATGTACAATCCACCGACTTCTGGTTGATACGGGCTCATATACTAACATCATGTTCAAAAACACTTTGGACATGATCAGTGACTTCAATGAGTACATCGAGGAAAGTGATGAAGCGGTGATCGGCTTCGGAGATGCAGTATTGCACCCAGTTGAAAAAATAAGACTTGCCGTGGAGTTAGAGTCATCAGATGGATCCGATATCGCTATCACTAGGATGGTAGATTTCATCATTATGGATGGTCCGTCCTCTTACAACTGTTTCTTAGGACGACCTTTTTTCAATGAATTCAAAGCTGCGGCTTCTTCGTACTATTACTGTATCAAGGTACCCTCTCCAAAAGGAACGATCTCATTAAAAGGTCACCAAAAAAGGGCAAGGTTGTGTATTAGAAATGTCGCGAAGAAATTCATAGAAGATCATGGTCCAGTTCGTAAAAACAAAGTGGTAGTAGCGAGCACCTCGACTGAGAGCCCAAAAAATATGACGGCGTATATCGAAAGATATGAAGTGAGCGAGCCAAGTCATATGGACTTCGGCGGAAATACCACCCTAAGTACTAACAATACTGATCTAATGGAGATTGACGAGCAGTCAAGTCACCAAACTAATGGTGAGCCTACAAAAGTAGGCAATAAATCTGATCCTATGGAAACATGCGAGTCTACGAAAGTAGACGAGAAATTCGAACCAATGGAAATGAGAGAAGATAACGAACTTGGTTCTGATGATGATGATCTGGAACCAAGGGTAGGCTTTGAGTCAGAAGAGTACGATCCAAGTGTAAGGCGACCAATTGATGATCCGAGAATCTATGGGCCCAATCGACGAGCAACACCCGTCGAAGAGCTAGAGGCCATTTAGGTCAACCCAGAGCACCCTGAATGAGAGATTATCCTCGGCATAAATCTTCCAGAGCCTTTACAAATTGAAATTCTCGATTTTCTCATGCGAAATTTAGATGTGTTCGCCTGGTCGCATGCGGACATGACAGGGATCAAGACCAGTTATGCTTGTCATAAATTAAATATTGATGCGACTTGCAAGCCTATTCATCAGAAGCGAAGAAAGTTTGGCCCGGAAAAGTATGCGGCCCTAGAGAGCGAAGTAAAGAAGTTGGTGGACAACAGATTGGTCGAAATCGCAGGAACGGAGCCTCAGTGGGTTACTAACCCAGTGCTCGTAAAAAAGCGTACAGGAACTTGGAGGTTATGTGTGGATTTTACAGATTTGAACAAGGCATGTCCGAAGGATAATTTCCCAATGCCACACATAGATTACTTGGTCGATCAGACTGCAGGCCACGAGTTATTGACGTTCATGGATGCCTTTGCCGGGTATCATCAAATTGCTATGCTACGGACGACGTCAAACATACAGCTTTTATGACGAAGCAAAATATGTATGTATGGAAGAGAATGCCCTTTGGATTGAGAAATGCAGGGGCTACCTACCAAAGATTGGTCAACACCATGTTCGAACAACAAATCGGCGAGACAATGGAGGTCTACATAGATGACATTGTGGTAAAGAGTCTGCACAAGGAAGATCATGCTCGACATTTAGCGATGGCTTTCGAAATTATGTGAGAATATGGCATGAAGCTCAACCCAAAGAAATGCAGCTTTGGGGTTCAATCTGGGAAATTTTTAGGCCATATGGTCAGCCAAAGGGGGATCGAGGCGAATCCGAGTCAAATTCAAGCGATTGTCGACATGCAGAGCCCGAGGAACGTAAAAGAGGTACAAAGATTAACTGGTTGTTTGGCTGCATTAAATAGATTTATAGCAAAGAATGGAGATCGATGTAAACCTTTCTTCAACGCTTTGAAGAAGGGAAAGTTCGAATGGACGTGGGAGTGTGAGCAAGCGTTTACTGGGCTCAAAGAGTATCTAGCGGATACGGTGATATTGTCAAAACCAGTCCCGGGGGAGAAATTGTTTGTATATCTCGCAGCGAGTCAATACGCGATAAGCGCAGTGCTCGTTAGAGAGGAAGGTACCATTCATTTACCAATTTATTATGTGAGTCAAACATTGAGGGATTCCGAGCTGAGGTATGCCCCGTTAGAAAAATTAGCATATGCTTTGGTGATGAGTGTAAGAAAGCTGAGGCCGTATTTTTTCGATCATGAGGTGGAGGTTTTGACAACATTTCCACTTCGTCAGATTCTGCATAGGCCAGATACTGCGGTAAGATTTTTGAAATGGATTGTAGAAATTGGACAGTTCGGTGTAACTTTCTCGCCGAGGACTGCGACTAAAGCCCAAGTACTCGCCGACTTTATTGTGGAACTCACATTCCCACCAGATCTAAGAAAGGAACTAGAAGTGCGACCTTGGTCGTTATTCGTCGACGGCTCATCAACAAGTTCTCGGGCAGGGGCTGGAATCGTGTTAATTAGTCCATTGGGACAAACTTTTGCGTCAGCAATAAGATTCGAGTTTCTGGCGACCAACAATGAATCAGAATATGAGGCATTGGTCGCAGGTTTGAAGATGGCCATGGCAGTAGGGGCTCGTCGACTAAAGATTTATAGCGACTCACAACTGATCGTGTGCCAAGTAAATGGGGAATATGAAGCTCGCAACGAACAAATGATGAAATATCAGGAATTGGTCAGAAACTTACTCGAGCAATTCGAGCAGATATATCTCGAGCAAGTCCCGAGGGAGTTAAAATCGCAAGCTGATGCGTTGGCTCGCATAGCCACCTCAGAAGGAGAAGCCGAATTCAATGAGGTAACAATAACAAAAATTTATTTTCCTTCTATCAGGTACAACTTAATTGTGCATACTGAAGCAATTGGCGGCGAGTAGAGTTGGATGACTCCAATTTTTGAATATATCAAGCGAGGCACGCTCCCAAAGGACAAAGTTAGAGCCAAGAGGTTGCAAATTCGAGCACCAAGATACACCATAATCGACGAGAAGCTTTACAAGAGAGGATTTGCCTTACCATTACTAAAATGCCTAACGATTGAAGAAGCCCAGGTCGTGTTGGGAGAAATCCATGAAGGAATGTTCGGGAACCACACTAGAGGACATGCTCTCGCCTTAAAAACCATTCAGTAGGGTTATTTTTGGCTAACATTAAAGAAGAACGCAATGCATTATGTGAAAACGTGTAGAAATTGTCAACTTTATGCTCCAACCATCCATTCGCCACCAGACGATTTAATCTCAGTTTATAGTTCTTGGCCTTTCGCTAAATGGGGCATCGATTTGATCGGACCTTTTCCAGCGGGCCCGGGGGGCGTACTTTTCGCAGTGTTCGCGGTGGATTATTTTACTAAATGGGTGGAAGCAAAGGTGATGAAGACCATAACAACGCTCCAAATGAAAATTTTCATATGGACACACATCATCTGTCGTTTTGGCTTACCTCAGGCGATTGTGACGGACAACGGAAAGCAATTCAACAACATCGACATGATAAATTGGTGTTTGGCATGAGGGATCAAGAAGCTTTTTTCAACACCCTACCACCCACAAGCAAATGGCCAAGTGGAGGCGGTCAACAAAATTTTAAAGCATACTCTGAAGGCAAAACTGGATGGCTTGAGAGGGGCTTGGGCTGACGAACTTCCAATGGTCTTATGGTCGTACCGGACAACCACGAGAAATTCAACAGGTGAAACTCCATTTTCACTTGCATTTGGATCAGAAGCAATGGTGCCAGCTGAAGCAAATGTCCCAAGTTTCATAAGAGTGAGCTACGACGAGGAATATACCAACAATTCACAATTAATAGACCTCGATTTGTTAGAAGAAAAGAGGTTGACGACCGACGAGGAGAACATCGCGTACAAAATAAGATCAGAAATATATTTCAAATCCAAAGTACGAATTCGTAAATTCCAAATTGGCGACCTCGTACTTCGGCAAGTAACTGAGCAATCAATCGGCATACTTGGCCCGACCTGGAAAGGACCATTCCGCATCACTCGTTCTTTAACGAACGGAGCGTACAAAATTGAGAAGTTGGATGGCGGTCCGTGCAAGTAACCCTAGAACGCGATCAAGCTGAAGAAATATTACTAGTAAGTTTGTCGTTCAATTTGATTGAAGAATTAAAAAAAATTCGGAAATGTACATTTGTAAATTAATTTCTTTAAGGTTGTAAATGTTTTATCTTATGAATGAACAAGAAGTTTGTGTAAGTTTAATTCCGAGCATGCTCACTTTATATTTACCTAATTTATATTTACCTAAGTCAATTTACAAAGTATCATTCAAACTGACGAGCATACATTGAGGCGTATGTGATGAAATATGAACCAAGCATACATCGAAAATGTATGTTCGGAATATGCAGACAAATTTATATCGACGGATATAATATTTGGGAAAACGAGCGAGCACATGTCGAAAGGCTATGTTCGCGATTATTCGAGCGACTTATTTCCAAGGAAATAGGTTCGTGGTATATTTTTTCTAAAAAACGAGCGAGCACATGCCGAAAGGCTATGTTCGCGATTATTCGAGCAACTTACTTCCAAGGAAATAGGTTCGTGGTATATTTTTCTGAAAATACGAACCAGATATACATCGAAAGATTATATTCGGAATATACAAATAAAACATGTCGAAAGTTTTGTTTAATATATGCGAACAATGTTATATCAACGGATATAATATTTGGGAATACGAGTGAGCATACGCCGAAAGGCTATGTTCATGATAATTCGAGCGATATGTTTTCAAGGAAACATATACGTGGTACAATAAGAGGAAATTTACAATATAGATTACAACTACTAACATAGTTAACTAAAACATTTCTCCATAAAAACCACGAGTGAGCATACGCTGAAAGGCTATGTTCATGATAATTCGAGCGATGTGTTTCCGAGGAAACATTTTCGTGGTACAATAAGCGTGAAATCCACAATAGGGGTTACAACTACTAGCGTAAGGTTGTAACTAAAACATCTCCTAGCCACCATATTTAACGCTTCAACCCTTTCGAAGGAAAACGTTATATGGGGTGAGCCAGGGATGTAGGCTTTCTAATTTTAAAATAAATCTCTCATCTTCTCATCTCCCCGAGGAAGAGGAAGAAGCTGGGAGATAACTTAAAGAGGGTGGCCGAGGAGGTTGTTGAGGAGAGACCTTCATGAGAGGGTCTGCTCGAGCAAATTGCTTCGGAGAAGAAGCTCTGGGTGCAGTCTCTGCCTTCTTCCTTACCGCATAACCACCTTCATATAACATCTTTTAAACCTTTTTGGGTTTAAAATAAAACTTTTCAGCACTTTCAAAGTGCAACGTTATGTTGGATGACCCATGTATACACATCTCCTGGGTTTCATCTGATGAATATATTTGTTTAGCTTTCACCCATGTTTTTGGCTGAAGAACTCTATCCACTCCACCCTCCCTAAAAATTCTCTCCATATCCAGACAGAAAATAAAATGTGTTTTGAGTTTATGTTTTGTATGTTCACATAAGAGGGGATTTTATAGTGGCAGATATGAGAAAAATGACAAATGTATGAGTTGATAGGTCTGAATGCCTAAAAGGATAACCTTTAAGATCAACGGTTAAAGTAAAGAGATTCCGATCTAAGGGCCTAAGTTTAAACTGTGTCAGTTTTATCAGATGGACTTCAGATACTATATATGGAGTATAAGGGATTTAAAATTCGTACCCGATGCTTATCTACTTTTGGCAAAACTGGGTTGGATTAATACACCGCCGTAGGTCCACGATCATTCGAGCGAGCATACGCCGAAAGGCTATACTCGTGAACATTCGAGCGAACATACGCTGAAAGGCTATGCTCGTGGTTATTAGACCGAGCATACACTGGAAGGTTATGCTCGTGGGTATTCGAGCGAGCATACGCTGGAAGGTTATGCTCGTGTTTATTCGAGCGAGCATACGCAGAAATATTTCAAAATTATTGGAGCAAAGTCTACTAAGGCATAGTTTCATAATCACTTTTAAATTTGTTCGATTCAAAGTGCTGAGAAAAAATAATCAAATATTCGGCAGAAAAAGAAAGACAAATACGAGCATAAATACTTAATAGGAAGGGAAAGTCATTCATCAGAAAAGCCCAAAGGGCAAGCGTACAAAAGGCCATCGTGGCCGAACAGCAAAAGTCGAAAATAAAGAAAAGCATAAAAAGTTGAACTTAAGAAGTAGGAGTATTATCCACATGGTGTGCGCTCTCAGCCACATCAGCCTGGTCGACCGCCATTTCCTCCTGAGGGATCTGTTCACTAGACACCTCTTCTTCGCCACCTTCCGCCTCCCCGTTGACCAAGGTCATTTCTTCGCTCGGGGCTTGGCCTTGATTGGGTATCTCGCCCTTCATATTCATAAATTGAATTCCCATAGAAGAAAGTTGAGGGAAGGAAAGGCCCATCTCCACCAATTCGGCCAGGGGGAGGTTCATATTTTCTTGAGGGGTCCCCTCCATAATCGCTCCCTCCATGGTCGCATTAAGATATGAAACATCGGCCTCAGGATAAGTGGAGCGAATGCATTGAACAAGTTTGGAAGCCATATAAGCAGTAGAAAAGGAACCCATCCGGGCCAGTTTGGCCATGAGGAATTCTTTCTCATTGGCAGCTTGGTTACTCGTGGTTGTCACGGTTTGGCGGAGTTCCTCGTGTTCGGCCACAACCTCGTTAAATTTTGTCCGAAGTTCAGCCAGGGCGGCCTCTCTTTCGGCCATGGTTTTGGTTAACCCGAGATTTTCCTCCTTGAAGCCCTCAATCACCACCTTCAAGTCTATAGCCTCGTTTTCCAAATCCCGCATGTGTTCGGCAGCCGTGACAAGTTTCCCCTCGGCTTCCACCCTATGTTTATTAACCTTATTATGACGATCCTTCATCAGATTGAAGTTGTTGTTCGCCGTAATGAGCTTCTCAGAAACTTCATGAAGCTGGAGTTTCAACTACTCGGTGAAGAAAGTGACGCGAGCAGCATAAACGGTAATGGCATGAGCATTATCTATAACTTCTTGGCGATGGGCATCAGAAACTATGGTCCTCGTCAGGGCCCGAGGAATGGAGGACATCGCCAAGCGGGAGGCGGGATCAATCTCGTCCATATACGAGCTGGAGGGAGATCGGGATCGCAGAAAATTGAGCACATCGTCTGATCGATGATGACGGGGACTCAGCCTAAAAGATAAAATGAAAAAACGTGAGATGTGAAGAAGTGAAAAGACTTCGGATAAAGAGTCTTAGATAAAATCATATACTTGAAAGTTCTTTCGGGATCCCATCCGAGTATGGTATCATCCTGAGGATCCCTCGCTGGAGAGGGAGTATGAACCCCGGTAGTGACCTCGACCCTTTGATCGCCTGGGCTCGGTCGAGGAGAGTTCCTCAACTGTGACTGTCGAGTCGGAGAGGAAGTTCGGGGGGGGGGGGGGGGAAGTCCAAGAGGCAGAAGTAGCAACTGAAGAACCCCCATGACGAGGTGGGCGAATAACGGTAACTTTCGGTCGAGGAAGTTGAGTTGACGTCCCTGCGTCCGAAATACCCTTCCCTTTCTTTCCCTTGGTAGGAGCTCTCTCTTTGGACACTTGCTCGGCCCTCTCCCTTACTATGGAATTCTCCAGATGATTGTTCATAATGGCTTTCAAGATTTTGGGAATGTTTGTCCTTGGGGGAAGAGTGGTCCTAATGTTCGGCGGAACTGAAAGGGAGGCCAAAATAAGTAAACCAATAAAGTAACAAAACAAGAAAACAAAGTATCAATTAAGTGTTACCTGGAGGAAAGGCCCTAAGAATACGATGAGGGGTAACACGAAGACCAGCGTGCTCGCGGATACATTCTCTGTTCAAATATGCGATGGTTCGCTTGGCAAACGGTCGAATAATGACACAACTCAAATGATAGACGAAGAGAGGGGAAAGGCTGCGAACAAGTGTGGTTCTTGATTCAGCTGCAAAAAGAGAAAAAGTTAGTTAGTATAAAAATGCACAAAAGAAAAAATTTGACATTTACCTTTGATGGCAACAAAATCAAGAGGAATGTTGATTCGAGCATTCACATCATCCTGGTACTTCGCACTTTTCCAGTCACCACTAACAAACCACCATTTCTTCTTCCAATCCCTGGTCTTATTCGGTACATACTCGACGAGTTTGAAGCTAGAGCGAGCTCTAAGGTAGTAAAAACCTTCACCATCACCGGCAGCGGTTTGGAGGACCTTGACTCCCACTAGCTCGACTCTCTAGACCAAACAAATTCAGAACTCCTATTAGATTGCTCCATCCATTGGGGTGAATTTGCATGGGCGACAATCGAATGCAATTCAAGTAATTGCTAATTACCGGATGGAGGGGAAAGTGGAGACCGACTTCCATCATGCTTGAGCAAACGGCGATACACCCTTGGGGTGGTTGGTCGGCTCGCTCATCCGGAGATGGAATGTTAAACTGAACATCAACAGGCACCCGGAATTTATTCCGATACTCCATCAGTTGTGAGATGGTGATCTGGCTGGCGAAGTTGTTCGCCTCAAATTCATTTTCGACCGCGGGACGATGATGTCTAGGATGGAGAACAGTGGGATACTGTGAAAGATATTCGGCATAAGAGGGTCCAGAGAGTTCTTCCGGACAAGAAAGGACGTATCATTTCGACATATTCATAAGCTCAAGGTATAGCATCTGAATCAAGGTTGCTATATTTTGCTTTCTTCGGCATATGGTACGGCAGTTCCAAATCCGTTTCATCGCCGCTAGCATTTCGAACTACTTCATCTTCGTCGCTTCCAACGTCATCTTCCGTATCATCATTCTCGGCATCTTCGCGAGGGGGAGTTTTGTATTGGCTCGTCTCCTCGCCCGCGCTAACACCTAACTCGGAATCAGTCTCCATCGACCTACGGTGCATATTGAATGGGCTGATATTCATCATTGGGCGAGAAGCCGCCTCTTCCACAGAACCCTCGGAATCGGAGGGTATATCCACAATGCCGAGTCTTGGAGTGCGGCGGCGTCCGGCCGCCGGAACAGTAGGAAGAGGATCACTCAGGCTTTGGGATTCACTAACATTTAACGATGGGAGATTCCCAGCTCTCCCACCACCTACGTTGCTACTAGAAGCCATAAAAATCGAAAAAAGAGAGAGATGATAAGAAATCTAAAAATACCTTGGATACGATCGGAAAACAAGGACTTTCGCCAGAGATTCTTCTACCAGAAATCGAAACGCAAGAAGCTTGAAAAAGGTAAAAATGGAAGTCGATGGAGAAGGGGCCTATTTATAGGCCCCAAACATGCAAGGACCTACCGGCAAAAAGCGGGGTAAATTGTGTAATTTACCCAAAGTTTTGGGGGTCTTTTCAGAACTGACGCGCTGTTTGAAAAACACGCGCGTCCTTTGATCTTCGAACGCGCCCCACGCGTCAATTCAAATTTGAATTTGGGGCATGCGTCTAACACCAGCCGTAATTACGGATGTCATCAAATCTTTTCGATAAAGGAGAAAATCTTCGGAAATCGAGACGACGTTTCGACCTCGAGGAGTTGTAAAGTGGAATAAAACAAAAATGTTACAACAAATATATATACTTCTGTTCGCCCCTCGAGCAAAGCCACGAAGAGCGACCGGGGGCTAATGTTATATATATATATATATATATATATATATATATTACATTAGGTCAACAAGTCAGCTTTTGTTTTATTGACTAGTCAACAATTCACCGAAGAAAAGTCAATGTCATCAAGCTTAATCCACCAGGTCAAAGGTGAGCGACCAGTAAGAAGCGAGCAAGGTAAATACATATTTTATGATTAAATATATATTAGGAATATCCATGTGGCAACGAGCAAGAACCATCGTATACGGCGAGCAAGGATAATGGAGGATGTTGGCAAAACAACTCTTATAATTGTGAGGATATATGGTCGGCATAGACGATTGTGACGAACAGAGTCATAGGGCGAATAAGATATCTGGAAGGCAGAAGAAGCAATCATAGGAGAAGATCCCCAAGTACGGGTGCTCGCCATTAGCCCAGTACAGAGTAATATTTATCGAACAAAGATGGAATTTAATTCATTATCCGAGCATTGACCAATCAAAGGCGGTGCATGTGCTCTGATCGACGTCGCGTATAACAAGGGATGGGACTTAAAGTGTGATGACAAAGAGATTTGATATAAAGCAAAATGCATTAAATGCTTAGGATGATGACACTAATAACAATTTTATTTACATTAATCACAAATATATTCGATTAATGGGTGGAATAATGCTGAGCTGCCAGCAATGAATGCATGCAAATTGTAACCTAGTATAAAAGCCCATTAAGGGCATAATAAAGAGATCCAATTTCATTGTCTCAGAGATAAAACCCTAATTTCAACTTCTCTTACAAGTTTCTTCTAAGCTCTTCATCAAAAACTCATTGTTCTTATTGAGAGTTCATCAAGATCTTTGTAATCACTTGATCAATACACTCCGACAGAAAGGGTTACAACAATATCTGATCGCGAAAGCCCCATAAACAAGCCGCTGTCATCTTTGAAAACTCCTGCTCCCGCCGAACGCCCTGGGGTCCCAACAATGTTCGAGCTCAAGAGGATTCAGAAAGCTTTCCCACCAAAAACCTCACCAGCTTATACAAGTCCTCTTCTGATGGGTACAAAAACTGCCTAATCAACACATATCATTTCGTTAGAGAGAATTACATGAGCATGAATGAAAAACCTAAATTGAGTGCCTAGAATTGAAATCCTCTTCAGTTGAGCATTGAACTAATCAATCATACAATGAATTGTTGAACTTTAGAGAATTTAACATACTCCATTCGTTTAGGGAAAACGACTAGAGATGGGAAAGTGGAACCTTGTGGAAAATCCAAGCTTATTGAAGGTGTGGGCGAGTTCCGTACATATTTTGACTTTATCAGGAATGGAGTCCTCTGGTAAGGATGCCGGAAACGACAATGCATAGCGCCGACCGTCGATCAAGAGGAGCGCGTTGGTGGAGAGGGAGAACAGGGACGTGGGGGTGAGGTCTCGGACGGAGGAGACACCGACCGGAATCCGAACTCCAGAATTCGCCAGCGAGTTTGTAGAAATTTCACGAAGTAATAAATCGCCATTGAAAATGATAACTTCTCTCAACAGCTCATATTATATCTACTTAATGTCTCACCTGTAATTTCAGCTTATTTATACAACAATGAAGAGTTAAACGACATCGTACAACTAAACAAAGATAAAACGTGAAACTGCTAGTAAAAAGTGGAATATGAAAAACACGACTCTTCTTCAGTAACACATATTCCAACAGCCCCTCCTCAAGGTGGAGCATGGGACACAGCTGCCATGCCCAACTTGACAACAGAAGATGTAAAGAATTTTCCAGTAAACACTTTGGTAAAAAAATCAGCAAGGTTGCTCTGTGACGCAACATAAAGTGGAAGAACAAAACTAGCCTTGTAAAGATCGCGAACGAGGTGACAATTGATCTCTAAGTGTTTGGTTCGCTCATGGAAGACATGTTTAGCAGTAATATGCAAAGCAGCCTTGTTGTCACAATGAAGATCAATAGGCAAGGGAGCAGAAACACAGAGATCTAGAAGCACATTATTGATCCAACGAATTAAGTTCACAAGCCGTAGAAGTTAATGCACGATATTCAGCTTCAGTCGACGAGCGTGAGACGGTGCTTTGCTTTTTCAAGCAACAAGAGAATCACCAAGAAAGACACAAAATCTTGTAATTGACCAACGAGTATCCTTACATACTGCCCAGTCGGCGTCTGAATAAGCACGCACGACTAAAGAATCTGTAGCCTTATAAAACAGTCCCAAAGCAGGAGTTCCCTTCAAATAGCGAAGAATGTGCATAGTTGCATCCCAATGAGAAGAACGAGGAGCCTGCACGAACTAACTCAGCTGCTTCACGTCATACGTCACATCTGGTCGAGTCATGCTCAAATATAGCATGCGACTGATGAGTCTACGGTAACAATCAGGATGATCAAGAACAACACCATCATCCATTTGTAAGGTCAAACCGTGAGGAAGTGGTGTGGTAGCAGGCTTGTAATCCTGCATACCCGTATTTGCCAAAATATCAAGGATGTACTTCCGCTGGAAAAGGGAAGTACCAGCAGAATTACGTGTGATTTCAACACCAAGAAAAAACTTGGCCAAGGTTAAATCGTTGATAGTGAATTTCGCATCCAAAAAATCCTTTAATTGTGGATGAGTGATGATGAGGAACCATTAATCAAAACGTCATCCACATAAACCAGCATTTCCAAGAAATCGCCTTCAATTTTCATCGTGAATAAACATGTATCAAATGATGATTGAGTAAGACCGAAATCAGCAAGAGTAGCGCACAATTCATTATTCCACTCCCGAGATGCCTGCTTAAGGCCATAAAGACTCCTCTTCAATTTACAAACCTGACCAGCAACAACTTTGTTATAACCCAAGGGGAGCCCTCATATAAACATCCTCATTCAAATACCCGTGCAAAAATGCGTTGTTCACATCAAGTTGATGCAACTCCCATCCTCTTATCGTAGCAATGGATATCAATAAATGTACAATAACCATTTTGACAACAGGTGAGAAACAATCAAAATAGTCAATGCCTTCAACCTGGCTAAATCCTTTAGCCAATAAATGCGCCTTATACCTATCCACACTTCCATCGGGACTACGTTTAATTTTATAAACCCATTTACATCCAATTTCCTTCTTACCAACTGGTAAATCCACTAAATCCCATGTTTGATTTTCCTCCAAAGCAAGCAACTCCTTTTTCATGGCATCCACCCACCCCTTTTATTGACATGCTTGGTGATAATAAACAGGTTCCTTTTCAAGAGTAATTTGAGACATAAAAGCAGCATGCAGACCATCAACATTAATGGTAGGAACATGAGATAAATTGCAAATGTAATCCTTTTGCCAAGTAGGTTTGTGAACCTCCCGAGTACTTCGCCGCAATTCCGGGACAGGAGAAGGACCCTCTACTGGAGGCAGCAACTATTCATCAATAGCAAGATCAAAATCAATCGGACATTGTAAAGGAGCACATGAAGGACCCTCTGACTCGCAGAAAGAAAACACGTGAGAAACAAAACGAACATCCCGTGAAACCAAAAACTCCTTGGTTTCCAGATCAAACAAGTTGTAGCCCTTTTTCCCTGCGACATAACCCAAAAATACACATTTATGTGCCCGAGAATCAAACTTTCGACGCAGGCTATGTAGATTGGCGACAAATGCAAGACACCCGAATGGCTGTAAGTGAGTGTAAGTAGGAGGCTTCCCATAAAGCACCTCATAAGGTGACTTCCATGCTAGAAGTGAAGTTGGAAATCGGTTGATCAAATAGGCAGCAAGAAGCACGGATAAAGGCCAAAATTTCATTGGCATATGAGCTTGAAACATAACTGACCGTGCAATCTCCAATAAGTGCCTATGTTTACGCTCGACTACGCCATTTTGTTGTGGTGTGTGGACACAAGTTGTCTCATGAAGAATGCCATGAGTAGACAGAAAACCTCTACATTCTTTTGCCAAAAATTCCAAACCATTGTCACTGCGCACTATTTTAACCTTCGCCTCGTACTGTCTCTCCGTCATCACAATGAAATTCTGCAAGATCTTAGCAACCTCTGACTTGTGTTTCATAAGAAACACCCACGTGCATCTACTGTAGTCATCCACAATAGTGAGGAAAAAAGGTGTATTGGTGATAGTATCTTCCCGAAAAGGACCCCAAACATCAATATGAATGAGCTGAAAACAGTGTGTAGTGTGGATAGAACTATGAGGAAAAACCAGCCTATGATGTTTAGCCTTAATGCAAATCTCACAATCTTTTATTGCTTGAAAATCACCATCGGTATACAAGCCATGCATAAAGGATAAATGTCTCATAGTACTAGAATAAGCGTGACCTAAAACATTATGCCTAAAGAAACACTACAAACAGGAGCAACAATAGAAGGACAATCAGAATTATTAAGTACATATAGATTTTCCTTTAGCTCTCCAACACCAACCACATTCTCAGTCTGAAGGTCCTGAAAAGCACAACCAGACGTCTGAAAAACACACCTTAAACCAGAAGTTTTGCACAATTGGGCCACCGAAAGCAAGTTGTATTTAAACGATGGCACATAAAGGACATCATGCAAAATAATATTGTTTGATAGATGAACCTCACCAGAAAATCCTACTTCCACTGTTTGTCCATCAGGCAAGCAAACCACCACCTTATTACTCATTAATCTCATGTTTTTAATAAGATATGAATTATTACACATGTGCTTACTAGCACCTGTATCAATAATCCATGAGTTTTTAAGCTCATAACCTAAGGTGCTCAAGGCAAAATGCACAGGATCAGAATGTTTATTACCTGCGAAGCTTGAAAATTGTGCAAAATCCATGTGTGTCTCAACTTTCTCTTTCTCCTTCATATACTTAGTCACCTCCTGCAGCTGTTCCAAAATAGTAGAAAGGTCAGTCCCTACATTTCCAAAATTCTGATTACTTGCACTCTCTAATTCAGCCGCATTAGCATAAGTTTTAGGTCGTTCACGTAACTCCTTATACCAATCCGGCACACTATGTATTTTAAAACAGGTTCCCATTTCATGTCATGTACCATTGCAATGAGAACATTGAAGTTTAACCCTCTCCTCCTTTGATAACCTAACACCTCTCCCCTTAGAACCTGGCCAACCAAATCTGACATTCCCCTTATCATTCACCCTTGCAACTAGTGCTGCAGTATCATTCACACATACGTTAACAGATCTTTGTCGTTCCACAGTAAGCAACATCGAAAACACCTTGTCAACGGAGGGACAAGGATCCATAAGCATGATTTGATTTGCTCTATTGTCATAGCTCTGGTTAAGCCCCATCAGAAACTGAGTAACTCGATCATCTATTCTATCCTTTGCCACGATTTTTCCTATTTCACAATCGCACGAAAGTAGAGGAGAAATACAAGCTAATTCATCCCACAACCTTGAGAGTTTGTTAAAATATTCTACTATTGAGCTATCCCCCTATTTTAAATTGCATATATCACGCTTGATTTTATGTTTCAACGACCCATTATTTTCCCCATACCTAATACAAATCGCACTCCATAATTTTTGTGCTGAATCGGTGTAAACAAATGTGTCGCTCAGTTCCTTAGACAAAGAGTTTAGAATCCACGAAGTCACAGTAGAGTTAACCTTTTTCCACATAACAAAAGAATCATCATCTAATTCAGGTTTACCAATGCTACCATCAATGAATTGGACCTTATTTTTTGCACTCAATGCTAAAAGCATGGGAGATTTCCATGGCAAAAAGTTACCTCCACCGGTGAGAGGATGCGGAACCAGAATGAGACCTGGATGGTCTGCTCCGTGTAAGTAATACGGATCACGCTCGATGATACGATCGGTACCAAAATCTGTAACGGATCCACCACCGGATCCAGATCCAGTTCCAGCGCCGGAGTTCGCAATCAACGCCGGCCACTGAGTATTCCTTCGCTTCAGCATCGCTGATTAATCAGTAGCCCAAACAGATCGAATCGGTAAATCTAACAGATCAAACCTGCTCTAGATACCATGTAGAAATTTCAAAAAGTAATAAATCGCCATTGAAAATTATAACTACTCTCAACAGCTCATATTATATATGCTTGTTGGTCCTGAAAGGAGTATATAACAAGTGTATGGGGGGGATACACTTGTATGCAAATATTTTTCAAACTTTACTCAAATCAGACCTTCAACAAAGTTATCCTGGACAACTCTTCTGATATGTATAACTTTCAGAAGATGATCAAACTACTAATCACAATTAAGTACTTAGTTGAATAACTATCTAAGTGAGTTATAAGTGCGGAATTGGGGTTGACCCTTATGTTTAAACTCCTTTTAATTCTGAAATCTTTATCTTAACACTTAAACTGTTTTTCAGGGGACTTGTCCCAAAACAGTTTTGCACAATCTTGAATGTATATCTTTTAAAGATCAGTTTGTGTGCAGTGTATGAATGTGTGTTTGAATGAAATAACTTTAATGTAAACAACACAAGAGTTATAGTGGTTCAGAGACTTAAGCTCCTACATCCACTTTCCCTAATTTAATAGGATAATTCCTTCACTCTTGGAATTAACTTGTTTTATAGTGCCAAGGTGCACTTGATCAACCACACCACTCCTTGGTGCCTTGATCCCTAGGAATTCAGAGTCCTAGTGCTCTCTCTCAACTCAAAACTGAACTGTTCTTCTCTCAACAATTAGTTCCTTACACTTCTACTACAACAAACCTTCTAACTTTCCTTGAATGGTTTAAGGATTGATGTTGGTTCCAACTAGGTGAGATATCCTTTATAATGAGCACAATGTATAGGATAGAATATCTCTCTAAGCTTTGTATGATATACAATGAGGTATAGCTTAGATGAAGTGTTTGGGAAACTAAGAATGTTCTTAGAAAGCTTGAAGGCTTGCAGTTTCCTTTGTATATCAGGATAGTTGTGTTAGTTGGATGCCTTCAAATGGTTTCCACACTTCTGTATTTATAGAGCAAGATGAGGTTATGCCCGTTGGAGAGACAGCCTCAAAATGTCTATATGTGTCTTCCTTGAACTCTGCAACTGGAAGACAGATTCTTTGAAAGTGACATGTCCTTAATTTGGGAAGTAAACGGTTGTAAGCTCTTTGTCTTGACTTTGAAGCACTTTTCCCAATGTCTGACTTGAAGATTCACTTGATCAAACATGGACATCACTTCTGATCATTGGTTCTATGATAAGGTCAACATTCCTTATCATTTGGACAAATATGCTTATCAGATTCAGCATACTTGACTTATCAGCAGTGTTGGCATAGCTCTTTCAGATGACTTGGCTCTTTCTCTTTATGAATCATCTCTTGATGGTTCTTGAGCATTCATGCTTCCATATCAGTGGTTTTGACCCCATCAGCACAGTTGGCCTTTGCCTTAGAACATTCCACGTTTAAGTGCTTGGTCAAGTCTGCTTGTACAACTCCTCTGAACTTTGCCATTCACATAAGTAGACTTGATATTTTCTTGTCATTATGTCTTCAGGGAGGTTTTCCATCTACTGAGCTGACTTGATCAGCACAGTTGGTCAGTTATGCATTTCAGCAGACTTGGGATCAATTTGATTCTGAGCCTTGAGAGGACTTGATTCTTGTAATCTTCTAAGCATGTGTTCCCCCTCAACTTGTGCATCTAGACAAACTAAGAGCTGCCTAACATACCAGCTTCTCAACTAGCCTGGTCTACATGTTCCAACATACCTGAAACATGTTCATTCAATTTGACTTATATATTTGACATGTTTTAAGGGGTTTTGGTATCTTAATCAAAATTCTCATTTTATTCCCAACACTGCTTAATGTCTCAGCTGTAATTTCAGCTTATTTATACATCAATAAAGAGTTAAACGACATCGTACAACTAAACAAAGATAAAACGTGAAACTGCTAGTAAAAAGTGGAATATGAAAAACACGACTCTTTTTCAGTAACACATATTCCAACGGAGTTCAGCAGGATCTCCTCCGAAACTTCCATGGGTTCAAGTTCAACTGCTAGAGCCTTCTCGGTGGTTTGACTGATTTCCAACAGGGAGACCGCTTTCTACTGTTTTTGTGAGTTTTGTTTGAGGAAATTATTAACACGACTTTCAAATCGGGGAAACACTTTTAAGGGTGTGCAAGCATTTTAACAACTTCAAAATACATTTTAAATTAAATAAAAATGATTTAATGGCTTATTTAACTTTTCGAAGTACAGTATCAAGCGAATCATTTGAATTAATCGATATTCCCCCTCCTATAGGAACTTGCACACACATGTGATAACACATAATTTAAGAAATGTGTAAGAAAAAGTGTAATGAGTGAGGTTTTGAGGGGTAGTTTTGTAAAATTTTATGAATAAAGTAAAATAAAAAGTAGATTGAGTGTGGAAAAATAATGGCATATGGGTTAAGTAAGAGTATATTTTGAGGGTGGGGGTTATGAAGATATTTTCTTTTATGAGGTGTGCAAATTGGTATGGAACATTCATTTATAGAAGGTGTTCAAATTCATTTGGGACAGGGGAAGTAGTATTTTTAAAAAAACAATATAACTTGGAAAATGCAAGAATAAAAACTATTGAGAATAATGAGGACTCACCTGGGAAAATCTAAAATGTCCTAGAAAAACATAAGTCATCATTCATTTTTCTACTAACATATTTTTCTAGCTAAGGTAAATTTGTGTGCATATTATACAATTAAATTTTAAATGATTTAAATAAATATTAAATTGTTCAATTGGATTTTTTTCTCCTTCATATTATAACGAGTTAAAATTTTGGTTTAATTAGTAATAATTTTAGTTTAATTACATCAATTACTAATTAAGAATGAAGCTGCAATTGAAGAGTCCTTTCTAATTTTGTAAGAATGGGTAAATTGCAATTTTAGTCCCATGAGAATATTTGAAAAGCAATTTTAGTCCCATGTTCTTTTTTGGTCCCAATTTTTGCAAAAACGGTCCCAACCGTTAAGTTTTTAACAATTTCCGTTAGTTTTCAAAATTTATTGTTAAAATCAAATAATTATATAAATAAATAATTTTATAAATTGCCGGTTAATTATAATATTATATATAGAGTTTGCATATGATTAAAAAGTACATAAATTACTTTTCAACCAAATATATAGCAGTTTAATGTAAATCTAAATTTTTTAAAAATATATAATCTGATTTTTTTAAAAAATATATAATCTGAATATAATTTTAAAAAGTGAATAAAAAATCAAATCTAATATTAAAATATTATATATAGAACCGGTATATAATTTAACAATACAAATAATAAAAAATAAAAATCAAACATAATAGTAATATTTTATGTAAAATCTCAAAATTTTAAAATTGTGTACAGAATATTTGAAGATACGCATTTTTTTTTATATAAAATCATAAAAATTATCAAATAGATTAAACAATATTAGTAATTATTTTTAAAATGTAAATTTAAAGAATTCAAACTAAATATTACAAATTCTAAAATTAAACTAAAGATAATAAAAAAAAAAAAAAACTAAAGATAATTTTATAAAAAGATACATACACATATATATCAGTCGTATCTCCTCCTCCCGGACCTCTTCTGCCCATAGTCGCCGCCGCCCTCTCGGTTCCACCCTCGTCGCCACTTTGTTGTCATCCGTCAAAATCGGAATCAATCTCTCACAAATTTAAGCTCTCTCAAACAAAAATAAAAAGAACAAAATCGCTGGATCTGGCTAAAAAAATTAATTTTTAGTTTTGAATTCATAAACAATCTTGTGAGAAATCCGCCTACAAAATCTGAATCCGTCCACAAAATTCGTCAATCTAGCCTCGCTTCAGTGCTACGTCAAAGCCCCTTGTTAATTTCAATCACTCCTTCATCTTTAATTTGCGACCATTCATAACTATGTTTTCTGATTTGTTATGTTTGTGTTTGGGAGTGCGGCTGGCGGCGTGGGGTGGGGTGACATGGAATGGTGCTGGTGGTTGACAGGGTTGCCGTGAGATTTTGGTGCGGTTTTTGGAGGAAAATCATGGCTGGTGAGTTTTTTTTTTTCAGAGATTGGAATTTTCCGGCGAATGAAGTAGGGGAAATGACGGGCTTGAATGTAGAGGAGGTGGGTGGTCGGTAAATCACCGGAAATTTCTACCGGAAGGGAGGCTCTCACTGCAAATGTTTGAGAAGGGTGAGTCACGAGGGTGTGGTTGGATTTTTAATATTTAAAATTTATATTATTAATTTATAAATTGGGTATAATTAAAAAAAAAACTTTAAAGTTAACCGTGCGTGATGCTAACGCGCACTATTCTGTTAGCATCTGACTGAAAATTCTCATGGTACCAAAATTGATGGAAAAGGGACTAAAATCGTGAGAGCAAATTCTCACGGTACCAAAATTGCAATTTACCCATTTATTTAGTCATATTAATCCCTTTGAATCCTTTAATTGTTTATCCTTAATTGATATTGTGTTTATCCGGATATTTCGTTATTGAAACCAACAATCTTCAATTGGTAATCAGAGATCAGGTACGATTCTTGACGATGGTTCCAAATTTCAATGAATATTTTGATGAAAATTGTGATTATGATGGTCCACCAATTTTTTATGAATATTTTGATGAAAATTGTTGTTATGGTGGACAATTAATATTTTATGAATATTCTGATGACGTTTGTGGTTATGATGTACTACCAATTTTCGATGAATTTATCGATATTTTGGTTAATGATGTTGACGTTGGCTATAGTGGCCCCCCAATTTTTTACGAGGAGAATGAAAATGTTTTTATTATTGAGGGTGTTCATCCCAATATTCTTGACTCAACTTAACGGTGGGGGTTGAAAAAAAAATATTTTGTGTTATTTATTAATGGTGATGGAAATCACACTGCTCTTGCGATAAGATGTCAAGTTGTTATTATTTTTTGGCCAAAAGAGTGCAAAGATGTTTCAACTTGTCTTCATACCTTTCCAATGAGAATGAAGCTAGTAGCGATTTAAGATCGAATCGTTTTCAACTGGATGAGGATGATGAATTGAAGAATGAAGCTGTAATAGAAGATTCTTTTCTAATTTTCTTCAACGTATTTATTTAATCAAATTAATCCCTTTGAATCATTTCAAAGCTATTGAATTGTTTTGATTACAACTTTGTAAAATTCTTTAAATAGGATATGTGGCAGTGTGGGGTGACATTAAGAAATATATTAAGAAATCTTTAAGGTTAAATCCTTAATTGATATTATGTTTATTCAGATATTTCATTATTGAAATCAACTGTCTTCACATTATATTAGACACTTCCCTGCATCAATTATACTATACAATTGAGTGCACACAAGTGTGTAACAATTCTTTTTCTCCTTTTGCGTGTCCAACAAGGGTAGAGTTGTAATTTTCATAAAAGACTTCAATCTCTCTTTCGTATTGTGTAATTGATTTTGGGCTAGTCTTATGTGAAATATTGCATACATGCATTTCATTCCAATTAAACTAAGTTAAAACCCTAAGGGCTTGTTTGATAGAATGTTTAAGTTATCCTTGATAAACTAGCTTAACATGGAAATTGTCAAGGATTCCTTCTAAAAAATAAATACTTTTGTGTTTGATATGTTTTCTTCTTCAAGATTGGCCCAAATTTATTAGTTTGATTTTTTTTTTTAAAAGACTGTATTGTCCTCTTACAAAATCCAAAATCACAATTTTAACCTTGCCAAAAAGCAATGTCTTTCACTTCTCCATCTTAACATTCTCTTGCAGACTCTCACTCTTGCCCGTTTCTTTCCATCGACGAACAACAAATTTTCTTGCTTCGTCTCTCAAATCATCCGCCTAATCTACACGAGAGTCATATTTTGCATCATCTTCGTATAGCTTCTATTGATGATTGATTCGATTTATCCTTTTTCTTACACATCGTCGCTGCCGCTAGAAATATCTGCTATTTCCAAGATTTTGTGAAGCTTTGAATCGTGTCTGTTGTAGATAGGTTAGAGTTCTACAAAGCTCCGTCACGATTTCTTGAAGGTATCCTACAAAACTCTATTTCAATTTGTTCTAGGGTTTCATTAATTGTACATTTATGTTTCGAGCCTTACTCGTTTTCATTTTACATGTGTTTGCATTTCCATTCTTGGCAAATCGTCACAAATCCTAATTTTTTTATAGTGCATTCGTACAAAAAATAAAATTGCAATGTTGGCTAATTTTTATAGAACGTTAACAATTAAAGCCCTTTCAAATAAGCACAATTGAAACTGCGAAGTGGGTGTTAAAACTTTGTCTTTGATGATTTTCATAGAGGCATTTCCTTACTTGGAATTTGCTTCATCTTGCTGTTTTGTAAGAGGAAGATGGTTAATTGTTGTAGGAATTGAAGAAGTTATAAATTCATTGAGAAACTAATTAGAAAATGGAGTAGAAATTTGAGAAAATACCCCCTGTTCTTTGAATGAACCAATATACTTGTGTATGAATGTATGCATGTAAGCTGCCATGACTCTTTTTTTTGTAAGAAACTTGTTTTTGGTGCCTTGACTCCAAGCCACCCTGGTTCATGTTGCACTTTATACACTCCTGTTTTTTAATTGTTCCAATTGCCAATATGTTTGCACATTTTCTGAAATGATAACGATAGAAATCTAATATGTGTTGTTGTAGCAATCTCGATATATTGACTATGTTTTGTGAATTATTGTTGGGAATTAATTTTTCATTTTTAGTTTCTTAAACAATGGATGATATCGAGCCACAAGAATGCTACTTGTCCGATGAAAAATGGTGTGAGGAATCCGTCGACGCCTTCATCCAGATTCTACTTCATGAGAAGGACGAAGGGTTTTGGAAAACTAATGAAAACAACACGTTAGCACTCCAATCGGCACTGTCTATCCTCAACGTCATGATGAAATGCACATTAACTTGGCATGATATTCTTGTTCAACGGACCATGATCAAGATGCGTTATCGTTCATTCAAAGCATTAATCGAGACCCTCGATGTGGAATGGGACCAAGAAAAGAATCGTGTTCATGCAAAGCCATACATTTGGGCTTTTCTTTTAGCGGTAACTATAGTCTCCTACTTACAACTTGCATTGCATCACAGGTTGTGTATATATACACATTATTATGATTAAATTTGTTAACATGTTTTTTATGATGTGTGTAGAACGATCCCTTCGTGAAAGCATATTACCATGAAGGAGATGGTCTATTTAACAAGATCAAACTACTATTTGAAGATGACGGCCATTCCGTGCAATAATGGGAACCTCCCGTGAAGCTATCTATTGTACACTATTGCTCTAGAATCTCAACTTTTGTAAATTGTTTGATTTATGTGGTCATGAATTTTCAATGTACCAATATGACTTTTACTGGCTTTTTAATATTCCTATTTTTACTAGCTTTTGTGTTTATGAATGATTCGAGGAGTATACTTGAAATCTGTTTCCTGGTCTGTTTTATGAATTAAGCAATTATGGTGTGATTTGAGAACAATGTTGTACTGATCCTTATTTGGTTTTGTTATGTAAGAAAATTTTGTATGATTAGGCCCAACAATTTATTGTTATGCACGCAATTTTGGTGTTGGTTTTGTTCTGCTTTTTTGTAAACAACAAATTATCTCACAAATTATATATAGGTATACCAAGGTGATATGAAGTTAGATATCAACATTTCCATGCGGCAACCCTTTCAGCTTGGGCTTTAATTACGACAGTGACAAATGTGGTTAGGAGATAAACTAAATTCTTAAATCAAGACAGTGACAAGTGTGGTTGGGGGATAAACTAAATTCTTAAATCAAACTCAGTAGATGTAGTTATATGTTCAATCACCCCATTAATATTTCTTTTCTCCACAGTGCTAAATGAACCAAGAAAAGTTGACCTTTGCACATTCATTAATCACACTTTACGTTAAGTCTGAAAAATTAAATGTTCACCTACTACCATGTTCACCTACTACAATGTTCACCGACTTACTTCACTTCGTTTACAGCTGGATGGTGCACCCCATGCAACTATAAATAAATTGTCTTCAATTTTTGTTCCACACAACAAAATTTAACTTAGCAAAAAAAATATTATGGCAGCCTCACAAAAAGTGTTAAGCATCCCACCTCAAGAGTCCTTCTTCTACCAAGGGATCGAGTTGGACTGAAAATGCCATGACCATCTTCGTCAACGTACTACTTGAGAATAAGAAAAAAGGGCTTTGGGATGTGCACACAACCAACTTTCACGCAATCGCCGAAGTGCAAGACGTTCTCAACGTAACGTTGGAACGAAACTACTTGTGGGATGAAGTGCTAGCACAGCGTGACATGTTGAAGAAATGCTACATGACGTTGAAACAAGTACTCGAGCTCGACGGTGCATAGTATGATCGCAACATCAACCATGTCCATGTGATGGATTGGGAGGAAGCTTTCAAGGTAAAATATAAATTTGCGAAAGCTTTTTACCATAAGGGGGACAAGTTGTTTGATTCACTCGAATCTTTATTTGCAACTGAACATGATCGTGCGACTAACTGTATCAACATCAGTTCTGATGGGCCTATGTGGTGGGATGCAAACTCAATTCATGATCAGTTCATCATCGTCGACTCTGATGACGATCATGAAGTGACTTCCCCTTGTTTGCCGAACCGCGAACGCACAAGAAAGAAATTGTTCAGTGAAGTTGAACCCATCACTACGCTTGCAACGGTCAGCACCGAATCGCACACGCCGACTACAATAGCTACTATGGACAAAGCTCGTGGTAAGAAGCAAGTGTTACCGCCACTTAGTCCAACACCACCGACTGGAAAAAACCCACAACCTATCCATAAGTTTCTCGAAAAAAATACAACTAGTTCGACTTCATCATGCAGCCCCGTCAAGTGGCATCTCGAACAAGTTGGGAAGGAATGATGTTTGCCCCATGCTCGTGGTTCGTAAAACATGTTTTCCCGTTAGGTCTCGGTATTATATAAGTTAATGATGCTTAAGTAGTTTTATATTTTGCAAGAAAAATTATGGCCTAGTCAAACTACTACTTATAAAAAATGGCCTTACTTATATAAAATATACAAAAATGGCCTTCTTTTATTTAATTGATTAAAAAAAAGAAAAAAGAAAAAGAACAACCATACAAAACAACCATAAACAACCACATTAAACAACTCTAAACAACCACATTAAACAATCATAGACAATCACATTAAACGACCCTAAACAACTCTAAAAAACTATATTAAACAACCTTAAACAACCTTAAACAACATCAAACAAGCCCAATAAACAACCCTAAACAATCTTAAACAACTCTAAACAACCCCAAACAAGACCAGTAAACAACCCTAAACAACCTCAAACAACCCCGAACAAGTCCAGTAAATAACCCTAAACAACTTTAAACAACCCTAAACAACCCCAGTGAACAACCCTAAACAACCTTAAACAACCCTAAACAACCCCAAAAAAGCCCAGTACACAACCTTAAACAACCCTACACAACCCTAAACAACCCTAAACAACTTGAACGAAAATTTTGGGTGTAAACCTAAAAAAAAAATACACACTTGAATTCACTATGATAAAATATCAAATACCAACAAAATAAAACAAATGAATATAATAGAAATATGTTTCTTACCTTCAATCCAACTTTCAATTACATTATGAGAAAAAAATGAGAGAATTTAAGTGTAGAGATTGAAAAGAAGAATAAAAGAATAATGAGAGGGAATGTGAGATTTGAAAAAGAGATTGAAAAGAAGAATAAGAGAATAATGAGAGGGAATATGAAATTTGAAAAAGAGATTGAAAACAAGAATGAAAGAATATGAGATTTGAATTTTTTTTCTTTTTTCTTTATTTTTATTACATTTAAAAGTGGTCAAATGGAATGAAGGCCAAAAATAAACATGAGTAGGGTTAAAAGGCCATACTTGATATATTGATGCTTTCAGTAGGTTTCTGATGGCTTGGTATTATAAAACCCGTATGCACTTATTTTGTTATAAAATTAGTTTATGATGGCTTGGTATTATATAATATACTTCCCCTGCAATAACATTAACATAAATACTTCCAGCAACTATGTTTTGAATAATTCCAAACCAGCAATAATATACTTCCCCTGCAATAACATTAACATATATATTTCCCCAGCATTGATACAAATATATTTTTCATAACTCCAAATCAGCAATAACATTAACAGAACAGTGTTTCAAAATAATACATGTTCACAAAAGGATCATAAAGGTAGTATTTGTTTCAAAATATATGACATAGATGTTACATGTTAACAAAAGGATAATGAGTTTCATCTTTCTTTCAAAAAGATCATTTTCCAGCAACTTTAACACAGAAGTTTTACTTCATCCTCGCGCGCTCAAGAATTTGTGCAGCGTAGACATTCTGTGTATCTTCGTCGAGACCCATAAACACTTCAATGCATTCGATTCTTCCACCAATGTACTCAGCAATTTCCAGCCTATCGACAGTGGTTAAACCTTGTACGGTTCCTAGCATTCCATACACTTCATTCCTTTTTTTCCCCAAATCATGGTCGTATCCCATACGATTAGCAATTTTATCTAGCCTCTCACCAGTTGATTGCCAATAACGATCAAGTACATCCGCAAATGCAGTGTCATGGTCTCTTTTTTTCGACTTTTTGTGTTTGCCTCGACTAGAAGATGGTTGCGCCGATTGAGTAGTGAAGGGCACACTATTTATATCATCATCTTCGTTAAAATTATTTTGAGTGGGGAATGTGTCGGTGTCATTCTCATTCGTGTAGTTTTGACCATTGAACTCCTCAGTTGGTGTTGTATTTGGAGGAGGCATATACTGAGCACGTAGGGCTTGAAACGCATCAGGTACATCCTCCGCTACCTCTCCGGTTGCACGATCCTTCCCAAATATTTGTTTCCAGTCTAAAAAAATTGGCCAATCTTTGTATCGCAATCCTCGCATATTTTGGTCTCGCTATTACAAAGAAGCGCAAAAATTTGGTAAGAAGTATGTCAAAATCTTATTTTGCAGTTCATAATAATTAAACATGTAGTTATATTCATGTATACCTTCTCAACTTCCTCCCATTGCTCATCAGTGTACTCAATTGTGTTCGTAGTAGAGTTGAATCCGACACCACTCGTTCCATGTGCAGTCATCAAAGAGGCATATGTCTTCCTCCACGCGGTAAGCTTAGAGTTGATGTTTGGACTGACCTTTAAATCAGTGGAAGGAAAGACAACCTTCAATGCATCTTCTAGCTTGTTCAAATATCCCGTACGGAAGCCGTTCTCACTCTTCCAACCCCTATTCACCAAATCATGTAGTGCCCCAATGAGTACTTGTTCTTCACTATTGCTCCACACTCTTAGAGTGTTACACGTAGTTTTCTTTGTCGAGCCCCTACCACGATTCGAAACCATGTTTGACCTGAGATAAAGTATACATAAATTTATATGAAATCACACTTATTTCACATCAAACATTCAAAAATAATCGAGCACTAATTGATCTCCTAAAATGTCTATGTTGGTCCTTGGTGGAGTATAACACAAGTGTATGGGGGGGGGGGGAATGCACTTGTGTATGCAAATTCTTTTCTTTTTAACAAAACTGGTCTTATCAGGCAGGTTGTCTCACAACTGGCCTGAGTGTGAACTTTGATAGATACTTGTCCTACTGATTACGATTGAGTGATCAGTTGGCTAGATATCTAAAAGAGTTGCTAAGTGCGGAATGTGGTTGGCCTTTGACTTAAAGAAATACTCCAAGTTAATTTCTGAAAAGACAGTTATCAGGGACTTTGTCCAGAACAAATTTTCTCACTTACTAGAGTTTGTTCTTTGAAAATTGTTTGAATATGAATGCAATAAAGAATGCAGTAAGTAAGAGACACACAAGTTTATAGTGGTTCAGAGACTCAAGCTCCTACATCCACTTTCCCTGATTGAACAGGATAATTCTTTCACAATGGAATTAGCTTGTTTTATAGTGCCAAGGTGCACTGATCAACAACACTCTCTTAGTGTTTTGATCCCTAGGATAATCTGAGTCCTAGTGCTCAATCTCACTGAGTTAAGACTGTGTTTCACTCTAACAGTCCTTAACTCCTCACTTCTACAATAAACACTCTCTTCACTAAATGAGATAAGGTTTGAGGTTTGGTTCCAACTAGTAGAGATATCCTTTACAATGAGAACAGATGTAAAGGCTTAGGATATCTCAATGCTAAGCTAGGATGTTTACAAAGAATGACTTAGCTAACTTGAAGTGATTCAGGAAACTTGGGATTCTTGTGAATAGCTTGGTTTCTTATGAAAGCTTGATAATAGTTTGATAGCTTGTAGTTGGATAATGAATCCCTTTGATCACTTCTGTATATATAGGCATATTTGAACAACTATCCGTTGGAGAGATAGCAATTCAAACATGTCTATTTGCAGCACCATTGAAACGGCTAAGAAGCTTGACTTCCTTTTATCCACTGTGTAAAAGGGCTCTTCAATGGTTGCTTGAATGAATGTGTTGACTTCTGAAAAATGCGGCTGAGATGACTTGTGACAGTTTCCAAATAAGCACACTTCCCAAGGTTGATTTGTGGCAGAATCTACACTCAACCAACGGTCAGATGGGACAAGCTCCCTGAACATTCTTGCTGCTGTTTTAGAATGTTCCAACATTCATTCAATGCTTCACCCTTTAATGCTCTAAGTCTTCAATGTTTGGTTCAGGCATGATTGGCAATAAATGCTTCATTGAATGTGTCTTCTGTAAGCTTTTGTCATTCAATTCTCTTGATCATTTGTACTTCAACTGTCTTGATCTTTTGCATTTATGAGCACAGCTTTAGTGTACTTGATCTCTTCAGCTCAGTTGTCCACTTGGTCAGCTGTCATGATGCTTCAGCAACTTTGGCCTCAAGACTTAATACTTATCAAGCTGTCTAACATTCAGCATTGGACAACTATCCTGAACTCTAAAATCTCACAACATTTCTGAGATTTTTAACTTAAGCATTCTACATACTCAAGTGTTCTGGGACAACTTGCCTGAACAATAACTTGAGCATATCTCAACTAATCTGTACATCATCTATCAGGGGTTTTGGTATCTAAATCAAAATCATTTTATTCCCAACAATTTCCCCATTTTTGATGATGCCAAAACCTATTACAAAGGGAACTTGACTTATACTATATTTTATCTTCAGGATGAGTGAACTGGTCAACTTTCCTGAAAGAAACTGTTAGCACAATAAATCAAGTATATATGTAATGTCAGGTTAGTTGAGATAATGAGTTGTTATCTCTTGATAGAAAATCAGTGGTCCTTTTATATATCATCAAGCATTACAGATCAGAAAATCAAGGACAGCATAACTGATACAGAGAAAATAAAATAACAACATCATAATCAAACATAAAATTCAGATAGGGAAGAGATGAACTTATCCATTCAGAGAGTTCCATCATCCTGAGGAGCAATGCCATATTGAGCCCAGACCCTTTTCTTCAGCTCCCAAACATCCTTGTTGGAGCCTCTAGGGCCTATCTTCATCTTCTCCATCTTCATGATGTTGATGAACTCCTCCAGAATCTTTCCCTCATCAATCAAGTTCCCATTGAACTTAGGAGGTATGTACAGAATTGGACCAGGGGCCTTGAACTCCACTCTTGCCATATCAGCTGCTGCAAACAGCTTTTGGTAGAGGTCCCTGTGGTTCTCAAACATAAACTGGACAAAGACTTCATCCACACTCTCTCCAAGCCACTTCCCAATGACATAAAAGTCATATACAAAACTTCTCTTGGCCTCCTCCCATGCATCATTCAGTGAGATTGGAACCCACTTATCATGGTGAGGGTACTGAGTGTCCCATCTTTGCAGCATTTGAGGTTTGAGTCTTCTGTATGAAGCTCTCCTTCTTGGGGCTTTGAAATTTGCCCTTCTTTCATCCCTTGCCTTGTTGGCCTCAACCAATTGCTCCATCCTCTCTTTAGCTCTCTGAAGAGCTAGCTTCTCCTGAGTTTCTGGATCTTTTCCAAAACCTTCTTCAAACAATTTAGAGGGATCATCAGCAAGTTTGGGCACACCATCTTCAGGCATCCTGTCCTGTACTTCTTCTACAACCTCTTCTTCTTCAATGGCAGGCAGCTTGGCTGCTTTCTTCAATCTTTTTGATTGCGTTACTGGAGTAGATTCATCAGACTGAAATTCTGATGGCAAAGTCAGGCTGGTTGGGAAATCATTGAAGGCTTGCAGCTCCTTCCTCTTTCTTTCAGATGACCTTGTCACCTTCCCCCTTACTTCAGCAGCCTTCTCTTTAGGTTCAAGTCCTGCTGACTCACCACCTGGCCTTTGAAGTTTTCTTGCCTGACTTTCCATAGCTGACATCATGGACTCCTTGACAGCTATTTGAATCTGCTCTTCCTCAGTCAAATTTTCAATATTCATTGGGCCTTTGCCTTTCCCAATGTCTTCTACTGACTCCTCCTCAATCTCAGGGACCTTCTCTTTTCCCTTAGGTTCACCAATCACCAAGGTTCCCTTTGCCCTTGCTCTCTCTCTTTCCCCCTTTTTGGCATTATCAAAACACTGGGGCTTTAGTTCGCTCATAGAGACTGAGAGTTGTGAGTGGGCCTGAGTGAGGGACTTCAATTCCTGCAGTAGATAAACATTCTCATCATGAATGTTTTGCATTTTATCATCTGCCATGCTCAAGAAAGTGTGAACAGGCTTCATCTTTTGGGAAACAATGGAATCCAATGTGGCTTTCAGTGATTGATCAAGTTTGGCCTGAAGTTGATCAGTGAGATTGGCCACAACTTGATCAGACACTTTGGCCATAAGTTCAACAGTGAACTTCTCAGCAGCCTCCTTCACCATAGCAGCTTTCAATTCCTCTGCCTTCTTCCTTTGGGCTGCTGTCCTCTGCCTTAAAGCATCTTTGATTGTCTTTCTCAAGGCTTTCACATTATGCTTGTACAAATCTTTGAGACCCTGCTGTTCTTTCTTCACAGATCTTGTGAATTTTCCCATAGCATCCTTGGCTTTTGTCACTTCAGTTGAAACTGTTTGCAGTCCAGTTTCAACTCCACATATTCTTGCATCAAGAGTGGGCAATATCACTTCTTCTGACCCTGTTAGCCTCATCTCCACAGAGGCTAGAGTCTTGCCTTGGCCATCTAAGGTATCAACAGTTGTTGCATGAGCCTTCTCAACTTCCCTGACCAGTGTGTCCAACTTCTCTGACTGCTCTTCAACGATGGATGCAGTTTGAGTAGCAATCTGAAAGTGAGCCTCAGAGGTATTGGCTTGTTCAAAGTAGATTTGGTTAAGTGTGGACACATTTGCTGATACTGCTTCAAGATCAGTGTCAGCAGCAACTGGTATATCTGTCAGGGAGGCATCTGCAAAAATTTGCTCAAGAGTGACAGCAACAGAATCTGCAAAACTAACAGTGTTAGTAAAAATTCCCTCAACACCCTCTATTTCTTTTTCTCCCATAAGGTCTGATACATCAGCACCTTCTCTCTCATTTTCAACTATATTTTTTTCTTCTTCATTCTCAAAAGATAGACTCATATTCACTGGAGAATCAGGCCTCCTTTCACCAAGGGATTCATCAAGTTCAGATTTGACTTGAAGAATAGTCTGACTCTCATATTGGGCTGCACCCAATATTTCTACTTCCTCACCCTCTATTTGTGGTGCACTCAAGGAACCTGTGATTACACAATCCTCACCATCATCTCCCTCTGAATTTTCTGCACTATCAGCCTTTTCAACTCCTTCAATTCCTAAACCTGACACCTCCATATCCTCAATAGGATCCACAGAGGGCAGTTGTTGGGAGATCATAGTGCTTGGGCATCCCAAGACCACTGAGTCATCCTGAATGACTAAAGGCTGGTCAATGTCCAACTTGCCTGACATTGATGAGGCTTTAGCCAAACTAGCTTCTCCCATGGAAGTCTCAGCATTGTCAAGCTGTGCCTCAGGTTCAGAAGAACCATCCTTGGCCAATGCATCTTGGACTGAGTTACCATCTTTGGTCAACTCCTCTGAATGATCAGAGTCCTTCACAGAATGAAAAGTCAAGTAATGTACCTGAGCTGAGTTGAGGCCAGGGGGGTTGGGATTGGTGTGATCATCATCATCATCATCATCATCAGATGTACTGTCAGGATGCTTGATTCCTTGTGATATTCTTTCTCTTTCAGCAAGCACCTTCTCATGAACAATGGTGCAAAATAGGGCCTCAGTGGTTAATACACTGGTCTTCTTTACATTTGCAAAATGTAACAGCCTATTTTCCTCAACCTGCCACCAGTTGGCACCCTTATCCTGAATAGCCTGAGCTATTTCCACAATTGTTCTATCCTTGATCTCAACAAGTGCTCTGAGATCATAGAACTGTTGTTGCAGCCTGGGATATGCCTACAATCCTGGATATAATTCATCCACATTGGCTCTTGCAATCTGCCTCAACATCCCCTCATAGGTGTATTCTTTACCACTATCATCTCCAGATGAGTTGGCTTGGGATTCAGGAGAGTTGGATTGGGATTCAGGTAGGTTGGATTGGAATTCAGGTAGGTTGGGCTCAGAAGGGTTGGGGTCAGGAGAGATCAAAGCAAGTTGGGATTCAGGTGCTTTTGAGAGCAATGTGCCTGAAGAGATAATTGGAATGGCTGGAATGGGTGGGAAAACAACTTGATCACCTTCTTGAATAACAGTTTCAAGAAGTTTGGTATAAGAAAGAAGTCTTGGATCAAGGGGGGAAAAAGGTCTATCCTCAAGATTGACCAAATCTGCCAGCACATCAATACCTGCTCTATCAGGTGCACCTTCTGGGGAATAAACCTTCTTTGCAATAATGGGGGCATCTTCAGGAGTCTTGCACTCCTCTTCTTCTTGCCTTGGAGATATTCTTCTAGATTGAATATCAGGGGAGTTGGCCTCAGGGCTGTTGGGTTTTGACTTGGACTTGGAGTTAGACCTACTAGCCTGTCTAATCTCCTTGAGGAACTCTTTCTTTTTCTTTTCCTCTTCCATCAACCTCTGCTTCTCAGAAGTCTTGATGATTCTTCTTCTCCTTTCATACCTTGTTGGCTGGTCAAGGTCTTTGAATTCTGTGATTGTCTCAGGTTGCAGTGGGACAATCTCTCTGAATACTTCACCCTCTTCAGGAGGGTTGACTCCTTCATCAGCCACCTTCTCAATCTCCTCTGAAGTGGCTCCTCCACTTCTAGACAGGCTTTCAGGGGAAGATTCACTTAGAATCTGCTTCATCTTCTTCATCTTTGGCTGGATTCTGGGTGATTGTGCTTTCCTTTTCCTTGGAGAGGCTCTGGTTGTTGGAACAGTTGCAACAGTTGCAACAGCTTTCTTGGAGGCAGCCTCCTGCTTTCTCTTTTCTGTCTTTGAAGACAGCTTTCTGAACATCACCTTTTGTGCAGGAAAAGGCTTTGGCTTTGCTTGAAGATTAGAGTAGTGAGCAAATCTTTCCAAGAGCAGGCTGGCTCTTGTGCAAAATTGAAGTCTTCCTTCAACCACCACCTTGTGGTGCTTCATCTCCTTAAACTTAAATTTTTCATTCATCATCTTGTCAAGAATGAAATTTTTCCAGTTGAACTTGACTCTCTTCTCAGCAAAGTCAATCACAGCAGCCATCACTCTCAACTTAGGCATACTGATTTGTTCAACACTCCCTGAGTGGCTCAACAAGCTTTTTACAACACAATCAAACAAGTGTCTGTAAGAAGGCTTTAAAGTGTTCTTGTTCTGAGCACTTACAAGTTTCTTTGGTTCTATCATCCAAGAGTAGTAGAACTCCTGATCATCTCCTTCCTTGTACATTTCTGGATTCTGGCCTTCTGATGGTAGCCCAAAGCTAGCATCTAAATCCTCTGCAGTGAAGATGATGGTGTGTTGGCTTTCTTCATCTTCATCTTCTTCAGCATATGTGAGCTTGGTGCACACATCTCCCTTCTTCCCTTTCCATCTGAGATGGGCAAAGAATTCTGCCATGAATGGATTCAGGCAGGAATCAGGCTTGGTACCAAGGGACTTCTCTAGCCCTGCCTCCCTCAGCCATTGGAGGACTTGTTGAACTTCTGTGTCTGGGCTATCAAAAGCTACCAGCTTTTCAAACCAAAGGGAATTTTGGTTGCTAAGATAAGAGAAATCAATGTCCAAGGAGGAATCATTGAAGTCTACAAGCTCTTCTCTCTTGATCTTAGGAGCCATGGATAATTTTGAAGGATAGAAAAGTTTGGAGATAAGTTGCAGGTTTTGAGGGTTTTCAAAAACTCGAGAGCATGGAATTATGAGTGCGTAAAGATGGAAGTAAAAATTGAGGAGTTTATATATGTGGGGAGTTTATTAACCGTTGGTTAATAGATAATGGCAGTGGGTAATTGAAAGAACCAATTGAGTAAAGTAGGGTAGTGGGATTGAGACGGTTTGATGGAAGTTTAATGCAAATCAATGGTCTTGATGATGGCTCAAGAATTCATGAAATCCTAATTAAGATTTTTGCATTAAATGCTGATTTGCCTTTTTGGGGGTAAAAATCTTTATAGTACACTCCATCCTAAAATGGCCTACTCTTAGACCAAGAAACCTCTTAAATGTCTAATCAATGCTAAAAATAGCAATGATTATCCAATTAACTCGGACAAACATCCTGAGATGTGCTTTGGTTTCTGTGAGGGTCAAACCGCCTGATGATCTTGCCTGAGTGGGTCCCAAAGTTGCTGACTGGGTCCCACTTGGACAACTCCCCTGACCAACATTGCTGAACAGCATAGGGACAACTTTGCTGAGTTTCCCTCTTTGGCTGACAGCTTCAGTGAGGTTGGTCAACTTTGCTGAAGTTCAACTTGATGAACTTCCCCCTTCATATGAGCTTTCTTTCCTCATTTTTCCATTTGGCCTGGATCAAGTAACCCTAATTCAGCTGACAATTCCAAGAACCTTGCTTCAGCTAGAGGCTTGGTCAAAATATCAGCTTTTTGCTTATCAGTGTGGATTTTGACAAGCTTGATATCTTTCTCCTCCACATGATCCCTTATGAAATGATGTTTGATGTCCACATGCTTGCATCTGGTGTGGAGTACTGGATTCTGTGAGATGGCAATTGCACTATTGTTGTCACAGAATATTGGCACTTCATTTGTGATGACTTTGTAGTCTCTAAGTTGTTGCCTGAGCCAAAGTATCTGAGCACAACAACTTCCAGCTGCAACATATTCTGCTTCAGTTGTAGAAGTTGCAACTGTATTCTGCTTCTTGGAGAACCATGAGATAAGCTTGCTGCCCAAGAATTGACATGTTCCAGAGGTGGATTTTCTGTCAATTCTACATCCTCCATAATCAGCATCTGAATATCCAGTGAGCTCAATGTTGTCATCAGCTGGATACCACAATCCAAGATTCTCAGATCCCTTGAGATATCTTAGGATTCTCTTGGCAGCATCAAGATGGCTCTTCTTTGGATTGGCTTGGAATCTTGCACACACTCCAACTGCAAATGTGATGTCAGGCCTGCTTGCAGTGAGATACAGTAAGGATCCTATGATTCCCCTGTAGTTAGTGGAGTTTGTTGACTCACCACCTTCATCAGGATCCATCTTCTAGTTAGTATTCATAGGAATTCTGACTGGCTTGCTTGTAGCACATCCAAATTTTTTGATCATGTCCCTTGTGTACTTGGCCTGATTGATGAATATTCCCTTCTTTGATTGAGTGACCTGAAGTCCTAAGAAGAAATTCATCAATCCCATCATGGACATCTCAAATTTGCTTTGCATGAGTTTGGAGAACTTTTCACACATCTTCTCATTTGGAGATCCAAATATAATGTCATCCACATAGATTTGGACTAACAAGATATCATCTCCTTCACAGATTCTGAACAGAGTTCTGTCAACAGTGCCTTTGACAAAACCATGATCTAGAAGAAACTGTGATAAGGTGTCATACCAAGCTCTTGGAGCTTGCTTTAAGCCATAGAGGACTTTCTTTAATCTGTACACCTTGTCTCCTTCCTCAAAGCCTGGGGGCTGTTCAACATACACTTCTTCTTTGAGCACCCCATTTAGAAATGCACTCTTCACATCCATTTGATACACTTTGAATCTCATGTGAGCTGCATATGCTAAGAAGAGTCTGATTGCCTCAAGTCTGGCCACTGGAGCAAATGTCTCATCATAATCAATCCCTTCAGATTGACAATATCCCTTGGCCACCAGTCTTGCTTTGTTCCTTACAATGATGTCATTTTCATTTTTCTTGTTTTTGAACACCCATTTGGTTCCAATGACATCTTGATGAGTTGGCCTATCTACCAGCTCCCATACTTCATTTCTGGTGAACTGGTTTAGCTCTTCTTGCATGGCTATGATCCAGTTGGTGTCTTGTAGTGCTTCCTCAAAATCTTCTGGTTCCTTTTCTGAAAGAAAACAACAAAACAAAGCACTTTCTCCATGAAATCTTCTAGTTTTGATCCCTTCACTTGGATTACCAAGTATCAGGCTAGATGGATGGTCCTGCAACCAAGTCCTTCTAGACCTGATCCCTTCAGGAGGATTGTCCTCATCTGAGGTTGGATCACTTGACTCATTAAATTCAGGAAAATTAATTGAAGGATCAAGCTCTGGATCATATTCAGGGGTATTGTCCTCATTGTCAGATGAGTTGACATTTTCATTGGTTCCCCCTTGAATATTGGATCCATTTACTACCTCAGCATTGCCTGCTTCTTCATTGGTAGTTGTTACCTGGTTTTGAACTGGGATTGGGTCAATCAGTTCAACATCACCTTCAGGTTGGTTGGCTCCTGGTTGATTGCCATCAGGTAGGTTGTCCAGTTTTTGATTATCATGTAATTCAGGCTGGGCAACATCTACAAATACTGTCTCCTTGCTTTGAAGTCTTAGTCTGGTTGTTCTTTGTGTTATTTCATCAAGATTCAAGTTTCTATCCCTGAACTCATTAATAGACTCATCAAACACAACATGAGGTGTTTCTTCCACAATAAGGGTTTTGCAATTGTAGACTCTGTAAGCTTTGCTGATTTGTGAATATCCAACAAATATTCCTTCATCAGCTTTGCTGTCAAAAGCTTTCAATTGCTCCTTCCCATTATTATGAATGAAACACTTACAACCAAATATATAAAAGTAAGCAACAGTTGGCAATCTACCTTTCCATATTTGATATGGGGTTTTACCTTGTCCTTTGGTGATTAAGGACCTGTTTTGGGTGTGACATGCAGTGTTAATGGCTTCAGCCCAGAACCTTTTAGGCAGTTTGGATTCAGCAATCAATGTTCTTGCCGCCTCTTTCAAGGTCCTGTTCCTTCTTTCAGCAACCCCATTTTGTTGAGGTGTTCTTGCTGCTGAAGTTTCATGTGTGATGCCATTCTTGCTGCAGTACTCATTGATGTATGAGTTTATGAACTCAGTGCCTTTGTCTGATCTGATCTTGACAATACTTAGGCCCTTTTCATTGCTCAATCTCATCATCAATTCAGGTAGCTTGACTTGGGTCTCCTTTTTGTTGAGCAAGAATACTACCCAAGTGTACCTGGAAAAATCATCAACAACAACTAAAGCATATTTTCTTCCATTTATACTTACTGGAATTATTGGCCCAAATAAGTCCATATGCAGTAGTTGAAGAACTCTCTCAGTTGAGATGACAGGCTTCCCTTTAAATGAAGCTTTGATCTGCTTTCCTTCCTGACATGGCTGGCATATATGTTCTTTTGAGAACACTTGATTTGGCAGTCCTTTAACTAGAGAGTTTCTTGCAATCTTGTTGATGGTTTTGAAGTTCAGGTGGTTTAGCCTCTTGTGCCACAGCCAGCTTTGCTCACTTGTGCTTTTGGCAACAAGACAAACTGCTTCAGGGGTTTTGCTCCAATCTGCAAAATAGACATTTCCCTTTCTCACCCCTGTTAGTAGCACCTGTTGTGTTGATTTGTTTTTTATAGTACATTCATTTGGTGCAAATTCAACACAAAATCCTTTATCACAAATTTGACTTATAGACAACAAGTTATATTTTAGGCCTAGGACATATGAGACATCAGTAATTTTGACACTACCAATATTTAATGTACCATAACCTCTTGTGATGCCTTGAGAGCTGTCTCCAAAGGTTACTGAAGGACCCTCCTTTTCTATGAAATCTGAGAGAAGCTCTTTATTCCCAGTCATGTGCCTTGAACATCCACTGTCCAAGTACCATGCTGTTTTCTTGTTGATGCTTCTCTTCTTCTTGTGGTCCTTGCAGCCCTGCAAAGTCAAAATTTAGGTACCCTTTGAGTGTTGGGTCCTAGAGGGTTAGCTGTACCTTTTGGAATCCAAATCTGCCTGATTACTCTGATTGACTCAAAGTGACTGACTTGGTTTCCATTTACATCTACATACACAGTTTGACCCTTAAATGCCTTGGGTGATCTCTGTGTATAGGTGTTAGCTTTGTAAGGTTCAGGAGAGTTGGTAAATTTCTTTGGGACATTTCTCCTGAAGTTACTAGGCTTAGGTGCAGCTTGATAAGACTTTTGAGGATAGGATTTTGGATGGCCTCTTCCATTTGGCAAGTAAGATCCAGGCATCCTGAATGTTTTATACCTGTCAGAGGGGATTGGCCTTAATCCATTCAGTTGAGGTTGCCTCATTTGAGTTGGCCTCTTCTGAACAGGTTTTGGACAACTCCTCTGATGATGATTCAGATAGGTTGGCCTTCCATTGGTTCTACCTTTCTGATCCTCATTCCTCCTGTAAGCAATGCCTTTAACCTTTTCCTTTGGTGTGGGTTTAGGTACATTGTTTACTTGAGTTGGTATAAAACTTCCTTTACCTTTATCCTTGATCAGTGGTTGATTTACTTCTATTTCATTTTGTTGTGCCACTGATCTTACAAAAGTCATCTTAGAATTGCTTGATGAAGCAATGCTAAGACCAGGTGAAGGTTCACATGGATTATAGCCTAATCCACCCTTTTGAGCAAATGGTCTTTGAAACCCTTGAATCTCCTCTATTGCCTTAGCAGATTTGTTCAAGGCAGACATTTTCATTTTTAAGCTCCCCTCACTCAATTTTAGAGTATCAAATTCACTTGAGAGATTGTCAAATTTTGCTTGTAGAATTCTAAGATCAAAATCCTTTTTCCTCAAGGCCAGTTCTTGATCATCAATCAACTTTTGTTGTTCAGAGACTTTGAGAGACATTTCCTCATGTTCTCTCATAATCTGCTGATACAACTCAGTTGATTTAAAGTCAAACTCTGGTTCAGGAAGGTTGAGAGTTTGAGCTTTAGAATTCAGTAGCTCATTTTCTCTAAGTGCCATATTGCATACTTCTTGTAGTCTGGTGAAATCCTCAAGTAACTTCCCAAAGTTGAGTTTCAAGTGGATTTCACTAGATTCATGTGTGTTAATTGAAGAGTTGGAAGATGAACATACCTCTTCATTTTCAAATGCCATTTGACAGTCATCATCACTGTCACTGTTGGAAAATAGTCCATCATCAGAAGAGTAGACACTCTCTTCACTTGCTGAATCTCCAACTACCATAGCCTTCCTGTTGTTCAGCCTCTTGTCTCTTTTGTTCTGCCTTTCCTTCCTTTCTTTTGCACTGAGGTCAGGACAGTCATACTGAAAATGACCCTTTTTCTGGCAGTTGTAACACACATCTTCATCATCATTTTTCTTGCTTGAGGACTCCTTCCTCCTTGAAGATGATGGTTCGCCTTTGCTGTATCTCTTTCTGTCAGCATATTTGTCTTCTTTCTTTTCATCAGAGACTTTGTCCTCTGATTTGGTGTCAGGAGAACTGAATCTCCTTCTGGTTCTGTTGTCTTGGTAGAACTTCTTGTATCTACCAAATCTGGAATTGAGCTTCTCAAATCTTCTTGCCATGAGTGCCAGTTCCTCCTTCATTTCTGATTTTGAAACAGATTGAGAGGATCTTTGGATACTTTTCTTTTCTGTTTCAGCAGCTTTGAAAGCAACACCTTTGCTTGAGGAGGATGGCTCTTCATGCACTTTCTTTCTATTTAAATCAAACTCATATGCTTTGAGTTCAGAAAATACTTGTTGCATAGGCATGTTGTCAAGATTGCTAGTGTTTTGCATCATGACAGAATATATGTCCCACTTGGATGTGAGACTTCTCAAGATCTTTAGGGCAACTTCTCTTTTGGCATAGAACTTGCCAAGAGAGTTTATTTCATTCATGATGTCAGTGAATCTGCCATCAAGATGATCAATAGTTTCATTGGCTTCCATAGAGAATTGTTCATATTTTTGGATAGCCACTTGAAGTTTGTTCTCCTTAATCTTTTGGGTACCTTCACACATGAGTGCTAAGGTGTCCCAAATCTCTTTAGCTGTTGTGCAGTGGTATACTCTCCCCATCACTGCATCTGGAATTGTCTGGTATAATGTGTTCATGGCAATGTAGTTCAGGTTGTGCCTTTTTCTCTCTTCAGTTGTAAGGTCATCTTCATCCTTTGGCAGCAACTCCCTAGGATCTGCTTTCTGAGCATCAGTGAGCTTGGGATTTGCTTTGGTGAATGTGAAGGGCCCTCTGGTGATGACTTTAAGCATCTCATCATGCTGACAAGCAAGATGTGCTCTCATCCTGATCTTCCAGAAATCATAGTTCTCAATTGAGAACATTGGCAGTTTGTGATGAGAAATATGGTTGACTTGGTTTGGACCCATATTGTTGATGGTGTTGACAGCATCTCCTGGAACTGCATTGTTAGCCATTTCAACAGATGTAATATAGGATGAACACAGATAAAATTTTCAGAAATTTGGATCAGTTCAGTGACCACAGAAAATTTGATTTTGAAAATCAGTTGGATTTTCAGAAGCAGTGGTCTATGAACCCCTGCTCTGATACCACTTGTTGGTCCTTGGTGGAGTATAACACAAGTGTATTGGGGGGGGGGAATGCACTTGTGTATGCAAATTCTTTTCTTTTTAACAAAACTGGTCTTATCAGGCAGGTTGTCTCACAACTGGCCTGAGTGTGAACTTTGATAGATACTTGTCCTACTGATTACTATTGAGTGATCAGTTGGCTAGATATCTAAAAGAGTTGCTAAGTGCGGAATGTGGTTGGCCTTTGACTTAAAGAAATACTCCAAGTTAATTTCTGAAAAGACAGTTATCAGGGACTTTGTCCAAAACAAATTTTCTCACTTACTAGAGTTTGTTCTTTGAAAATTGTTTGAATATGAATGCAATAAAGAATGCAGTAAGTAAGAGACACACAAGTTTATAGTGGTTCAGAGACTCAAGCTCCTACATCCACTTTCCCTGATTGAACAGGATAATTCCTTCACAATGGAATTAGCTTGTTTTATAGTGCCAAGGTGCACTGATCAACAACACTCTCTTAGTGTTTTGATCCCTAGGATAATCTGAGTCCTAGTGCTCAATCTCACTGAGTTAAGACTGTGTTTCACTCTAACAGTCCTTAACTCCTCACTTCTACAACAAACACTCTCTTCACTAAATGAGATAAGGTTTGAGGTTTGGTTCCAACTAGTAGAGATATCCTTTACAATGAGAACAGATGTAAAGGCTTAGGATATCTCAATGCTAAGCTAGGATGTTTACAAAGAATGGCTTAGCTAACTTGAAGTGATTCAGGAAACTTGGGATTCTTGTGAATAGCTTGGTTTCCTTTGAAAGCTTGATAATAGTTTGATAGCTTGTAGTTGGATAATGAATCCCTTTGATCACTTCTGTATATATAGGCATATTTGAACAACTATCCGTTGGAGAGATAGCAATTCAAACATGTCTATTTGCAGCACCATTGAAACGGCTAAGAAGCTTGACTTCCTTTTATCCACTGTGTAAAAGGGCTCTTCAATGGTTGCTTGAATGAATGTGTTGACTTCTGAAAAATGCGGCTGAGATGACTTGTGACAGTTTCCAAATAAGCACACTTCCCAAGGTTGATTTGTGGCAGAATCTACACTCAACCAACGGTCAGATGGGACAAGCTCCCTGAACATTCTTGCTGCTGTTTTAGAATGTTCCAACATTCATTCAATGCTTCACTCTTTAATGCTCTAAGTCTTCAATGTTTGGTTCAGGCATGATTGGCAATAAATGCTTCATTGAATGTGTCTTCTGTAAGCTTTTGTCATTCAATTCTCTTGATCATTTGTACTTCAACTGTCTTGATCTTTTGCATTTATGAGCACAGCTTTAGTGTACTTGATCTCTTCAGCTCAGTTGTCCACTTGGTCAGCTGTCATGATGCTTCAGCAACTTTGGCCTCAAGACTTAATACTTATCAAACTGTCTAACATTCAGCATTGGACAACTATCCTGAACTCTAAAATCTCACAACATTTCTGAGATTTTTAACTTAAGCATTCTACATACTCAAGTGTTCTGGGACAACTTGCCTGAACAATAACTTGAGCATATCTCAACTAATCTGTACATCATCAATCAGGGGTTTTGGTATCTAAATCAAAATCATTTTATTCCCAACAGTCTAGTATAAGAAAAGAGCAAACACATAAAAAATGAAACAATAGCAAACAAGTATATGTAGAAATCAGAAGTGAAACAAATCAATAACAAACAACTATGTTTAACAATCATCAAATGTCACAACAAAATGTTCAACTACTGTTGAAATACTTAAATTGCATACAAATGTAGACTTGGACTATCATCCATTGTTGACCTACGACCCAATATTATACTCTTCCCATATGTTTTGCGCAAGATTCTCTCGATAAGTTGACCACTCTGTAGTAGCCTCAGTACCAGTGACGAACTCAACATTTTCATGCGTGTCTTCATCGTCATGAAAGTCGTTTGTATCTAGACGCTCCTCAAAAGGGTCCACAGGCATCTCTCTACGAATATAGTTGTGAAGCAAAAAATATGCCATAATCATCCTAATTTGTGTTTTGATAGGATAAAAAGTTGCACTCCTAAGAATCCCCCAACGCATCTTCATTACTCCAAAGGCACGTTCTATAACGTTCCGAGCTCTAGTGTGTCGCATATTAAAATGCTCTTGATATGTATTTGGACGGTCACTTGTTGGGCCCCATTCGCTTAAGTGATATCGCACACATCTAAAGGGAGTTAAGAACCCAGGGCTGTTTGCATAGCCGTTGTCACAAAGGTAATAATTACCTGCAAATTACAGATTGTCATACTTAAGCATAAAGATCAAAAATTAAAATTATAGTTAATCACAATGTAAGTAAAAATAAAAGGTCTTAAATTTGCATTTTGCACTCATGTTTATCGATGCTCCATGTTTTAACTAAGGTCTCAAGTATCCTTGATTAGTTGTTTGTATACTGGAAAGTCAGTAATGCACAAGTGGATATGTATCACAATCCCTCCCCCAAATATCACATGAAAGTTACACCTTGATAGCACTAAATAACCAAGTATCACAGAATTTTCTATTCAGGTAAGATGGATTGACAAACAATTCCAAGCAACTACAACTTCATTCACGTATTCCAAGAAATGTAACAGTATCAAGTCATAATGAATGTAAGTAATAATAAATGAATGTATATATTAATTGTTGAAAATTTACCTGTAGGGACCCTAAACCCATTGACCCTATTCAATGAGTCTCGAAGAACTCTAGCATCCACGGCAGAACCCTCCCAGCCGGGAAGAACGTATGAGAATTGCATATCCCGATCACAAGCAGCAAGAACATTTGTAGAAATTTGGCATTTTCTAGTCCTAAAGCGTCCTTTATCTGTGATAGGCACGTGTACATTTATGTACGTTCCATCTAATGCACCGAGACACCCCTGTTAATAGACACTTGCATCTTTATGTATTGTTAAAAAAAATAAAATTAAGGGTACAAATAAGTTGTAGAAGGAGAACATCATACCTTAAACCACTTCCACCGGGTATTAGTGCAATCCTCTGGCACTGGAGTCGGTTTCACCAATAGGACAGAATGAAGCGAGAGTATCGACGTCAACACCACATGAATGTAATGTGAAACGGTTTGTCCGGATCTCATAAAGTTATATTTAACAAGAACATGGCAACTTGCTCCTCTACGGTCACAAATTTCCCGTCAACCAACCCTCCTACATTCTTTAAAATATAACACAGACGAGCAAACGTTCTTCGATCCATTCGAAGATTGTGCAGACAATCAAGGTCATTGCCCCCTACAAGCCTTGTTAACTCTCTAAATTGGATTGGGATACGTTCAATGTAACTAAAAGAGGAACCAAGTCTACGCTTTCTTCCTCTTTTCCTATTCATGTACTCAATCACTATCATAGTAATCACCACCATTTCATGTATTATTTCTTCTAGCAAAACGTACAAAATCTCCTCTTGCTTACTCATCATACTCATCTTACAAATCAGCTTGCCACTAAACTAATCTTCTGCCTTCTTAAGATTAAATATACAAACCAAAATAATTAGTCTCCTCATCAAGACAGGCCATTAAAACAAAAAAATGGTAGAGATTTGCACAAAAAACATGTTATTAAAATGAAAAGATAAAGCACAAGATGAAAAGCATAATAGTAAAATATCTTAAAATCACTACTGTCCAACTGAAATTAAAAAAAAAAAAAAAAAAACAACAACAAGATGATACCTTGATTATTCAGATATGAAACCCTAGATCCGCGTCTCCGCGTGGCCAACTATAGAATCTCCCAAAATTAAATCTATTGTGAAATCTGCAACCACACGGAACAATATCAGGGAAAATACAGGGTAATTTTATACAAACACAGATGTAGAACTAGAGGTCGAGAGTTAATACGTTGGTTTCAGTCGCTTTTGTTGAGTTCATTTTGAGGGTGATTCTTTTGTGCGTAGTAGCCGAATCTCTGAGCTCGAATCGTCCTATCGGTGAAGCTGAATCGTCGAATCGGTGAAGCTGAATCGTCGAATCGGTGAAGCTGAATCGCCAAATCCAGAATCTCCTTTTTTTTTTACGAAGAATGTAACTGTTGGTAGGGTTTTGGTCTTTTATATGAGGGGCATAAATGTAATGAAGAACCGCATTCGTGGGTACTGTTCAGCCAAGGGTTTTAATTCCCTTGTTTTTTGCCAAATGGATATACCTCATGCAACAGTAATTAGTGAACGGGTTAGGGCTTCAATAATGGGCCTTTAGGATAAGTGGGCATGTGCATCAAACAAAAGTTAAGGGCCTATCCTTAGATTAATTGTCTCTAAACTCCCCTATCAAACAGGGCCTAAGGGCATGATTGGTATGGGGTAATAGGATTGGACTGAGCATTCATAAGTTTAATCCTAATATCATGATTGGTATATTTTTTTTATTTGGAATCCTGATTCCATAAAGAATGGTGATTCCCAAAAATAAAGAATTTTGATTCCTCTCTATCCCACTGTCTTTCCCCATTCCATTCTGTGTGAAATCAATTAATTTATTATTTTCTAAAATAAAATTTTCACTCTTATTTTTTTTTTTTTACAAAATTATCCTTTTTTAAGGATTAAATAGAATATTCATTAAACATAATCTTCAACCCTAATACACACGTTAGACCTAATTCTCCATCTCTAGTTCATGCAAGAGATAATACGCAAAGAGAAGAGGACATAAGGAATTGACAAAGACAAGTAAATTTGTTCATTGATATGAAAGAATTTTCAAGATCTGTAGTTTCTATACTTCTGCAATGCTTCTGTTCTGCGCACGTATACTTTTATAATACATTTCTCATGCTTCATGATTCTGGAAACAATATTATATATATATATATATATATATATATATATAATAAATCATGTTGGTCCTGAAAGGAGTATATAACAAGTGTATGGGGGGGAATACATTTGTATGCAAATCTTTTTCAAACTTAAACCAAACTGGTCAAGCAAGGGTTGTCCTGGACAACTCTGCTGATATGATTAACTCTTAAAAGATAATCAAACTACTAAGTACTATTAAGTACTTAGTTGAATAACTATCTAATTGAGTTATATGTGCGGAATTGATGGTTGACCCTTTAGTTTAAACTCTTTTTAAGTTCTGAAATCTTTATTACAGTTATACAGTGTATCAGGGAACTTGTCCAAAGCTTGTTTTTCACAGTCTTAGGTATATATCTTTGAAAGGTCAGTTTGTGTGCTGTGTTGTATGAATGTAAGTACTTGAAAGTAAATCAACATAAGAGTTTATAGTGGTACAGAGACTCAAGCTCCTACATCCACTTTCCCTGATTTAACAGGACAATTCCTTCACTCTTGGAATTACTTGTTTTATAGTGCCAAGGTGCACTTGATCAACCACACCACTCCTTGGTGCCTTAATCCCTAGGATATCAGAGTCCTAGTACTCTCTTCACAACTCAGAATTGAACTGTTCTTCTCTCAACAATCAATTCCTACCACTTCTACTACAACAACCTTCTATCCCTCTTTTGGAAAGGTATAAGGGTTGATGTTGGTTCCAACTAGTTTGAGATATCCTTTACAATGAGCTCAGTGTAAAAGGATAGGATATCTCTCTAAGGTTTGTATGAATATACAATGAGGTTCAGCTTAGAAGAAGTGTTTTGAGACTAAGAGTGTCTCTTGAAAGCTTGAAAGATCTTATGAGCTTGTAGCTTCAGAATTGTTGATGCTAGTTGGATACTTTCAAATGGTCTCCGCACTTCTGTATTTATAGAAAAAATTGAGGATTTGCCCGTTGGAAAGGCAGCCTCAATTGTCTATAAATGTCTTCATTGAACTCTGCAACTGGAAGACAGTTTCTTGATAGTGACATGTCCTTAATTTGGGAAGTAAACGGCTGTGAGCACTTTGTCTTAACTTTGAAGCACTCTTCCCAATGTCTGACTCCAAAATTCACTTGATCAAACATGGACATCACTTCTGATAGTTAGTCCTATGATAAGGACAACTTTCCTTATTACTAGGACAATTCTGCTTATCAGAGTCTGCAGAATTTACTTATCAGCATTGTTGGCTTGCTCCTCAGATGACTTGGCTGTTTCACTCTTCATGCATGAGTCTTGATGATCTTTAGTCATTCATGACTTTGATTCAGTGGTTTCGACCTTATCAGCACAGTTGGGATTCTCTTGCAATAGTTCTGGTACAAGTGTGCTGAGACAACTGTGTTGCTCACATCTTCTGATCCTTGACATTTACATCAGTGGACTTAGTCTTGATGATCCATTTAGTCCTTATGATCTTCAGATGGATTGTCATATAACTGAGCTGGCTTGATCAACACAGTTGTCCATTGAGTGCATTCAGCAAATTTGATATTGAGCCTTTGAGGGGACTTGATTCTTGTGATCTTCTAGGCATGAATTCCCCCTCAACTTGTGCATCTATCATTCTAAGAGCTGCCTAACATACCAGCTTCTCAACTAGCCTTAAGCTACATGTTCTAACATTTCTAGAATATGTTCATTTAATATTTGACTTAATCATTTGGCATGTCTTAAGGGATTTTGGTATCTTAATCAAAACTTCTCATTTTATTCCCAACAATTTCCCCCTTTTTGATGATGCCAAAACCTATACAAGTTATGCAAAAGTGACTTGACTACACTTATTACATTTATCTTCAGTAGATGTGACTAAGGTCAAATTTCCTGAAAGAAATATCTTAGTGTAATCACTAGTTAAATGCATATAGGTTTAAGTCACTAGTTAAATGCATATAGTGTAATCAGTAAGATGTTAACTCTTGATTCACATAAACACTCAACTATCATTCATAATGACATTTGACATTAAAAGTATGATGATAGTCAAATAAACATATCAGAGCATGAATCAGAATAGTTACATCAGACTTAATCAGAGCAAAACAAAATACATAATATGTAATCAGAGCAAAGTGAGTCATGTGATCAGAGCAACATCATGATTCAGCATTCTTTGAGCATATTCAGAAGAGATCATCAATCAAGATCAAGTACTCATCCAAATCAGTATTCTTAGGCAAGTAAGGGTCAGAAGGACTTAGCCAATTTCAGAGATTGTCTTCAGGAGGTGGCACCATTCCATATTGTGCCCACACTCTCTTCTTAAGCTCCATGGCCTCCTGATTTGTACCCTTAGGCCCAAGCACCATCCTGTTCAGCTTCAGGATATCAAGGAATTCTTGAAGAATCTTGGATTGGTCAATGAAGCCATCTAACTTGGGGGGCATGTAGATGATTGGCTTAGGGGCATTGAACTCAATTTTTGCCAAGTGTGCAGCTGCAAGAAGTTGTTGATATAGCTCCCTATGATAGTCAATCATGAACTGTGTGAAAGTGGAGTTGGGATCTTCTTCATTCCATCTGCCTATGACATAGTAATCATAGACAAACTCCCTCTTGGCCTCTTCCCAGTTGTCATTCAGCTGGATTGGAACCCATTTATCCAAGTGTGGATATTTGGTGTCCATTGGGATCAGCAGCTGAGGCTTCATTTGACTAAAAGTAGCCCTCTTCCTTCTAGGCTTCTGAAAGTCTGCTCTTCTTTTGTCTCTGGCCCTGTTTGCTTCTTCCATCAGATCCATCTTCTCTTGGGCTCTCATCATAGCCAGCTTTTGCTGAGTTTCAGGATCTTTGCCATAGCCTTCTTAAAAAAGCTTTGATGGATCATTGGCCAACGCTATGCTCTTCTTCTTTGGTTCTGCTCCAAAACCTTCTTCAAACAACACTTTTACACTTTCTTGAGCTTCAGCAACCTTGACAGGTTCAGTAGTTTTGACAATCTCAACAGATTTGTCTTCTTCAGCACTTTTGGCCTTTTCAGCAACTTTGGCCTTCTCAGCAGTTTTGACTTTCTTAGAAGTGAGTACTTCTTCTTCTATCCTGAACTCAAGAGGTAGGTCAAGGTTATCTGGGAAGTCAGTGAATGTTTCTGCTTTTCTCTTTTTTCCCTTAGCTTTCTTGATTTAGCCTCTAGTCTGGACACCTTCAGCATCTTTGTCCAAGCCTGGCACTTCACCTCCAGGTCTTTGCTGAATTCTTGCTCTTTCCTCTTGAGCAGATGCCATTGAGTTCTTTAGAGCAATAGCTAGCTGCTCTTCTTCATCTAACTCTTCCAGATTCAGAACTGCTTCTTCTTTGCCCTTGGATTCTGGCACTTTCTCTTTTCCTTTACCTTCTCCAAAAGTCAAGGCACCTTTTGCCCTTGCTCTTTCCCTTTCCCCCTTTTTTGCAGCATCAAAGCATCGGGGCTTTAGCTCACTCATAGTTGTAGCCATTAGGGACTGGGCTAGGTTCAATGACTTCATCTCCTCAAGCAGATAAACATTCTCATCATGAATGTTCTGCATTCTGTCACTGCTCATGCTTAAGAAAGCAAGAACAGGCTTCATTTTCTGTTCTACAACCTCTTCCGTGGTTTTCTTGAGGGATGCATCAAGGCTTGTCTTAAGGAAATCAGTGAGATTGGCCACTGCAGACTCAGCAATTTTGGCCATTACTTCTTGTGTAAACTTCTCTGAGGCAGCTTTAACCATGGATAGCCTCATCTCCTCAGCCCTCTTCTTCTGAAAGGCACTTTTCTTGCCCAAGGCTTGCTTGACAACCAACTTCAGTGCTTTCACATTCTTGTTGTCATTGTCCATCAACATTTTCTGATCTTCTCTTACTTCCTTTGTGAAGGTCTCCATGCTTGTCTTGGCTTTCTGAACTTCAGTGGAGATGGTTTGCAGACCTGATTCAACTCCACTGATTCTAGCCTCAATGGTAGGCAGTACCACCTCTTCAGAGCCTGTCAGTCTCATCTCTACTGATGCCAAAGTTCTACTTTGCTCATCCAGGGCTCCTGAAGTCTCAGCATGGGTTGTTTCCACTTGATGGACCAATGTGTCCAACTTTGTTGATTGCTCACCAAGGATGGCTTAAGCTGAGTTTGAATCAATGTGGATAGGAGCATCTGTAAGAAACTCATCAGCAAAAATTTGATCAAGTGTTACACCTGCAAGGTCAGAGAAATCAAATTTGTCAGCAAATAAACACTCAGCACCCTCAATTTCTTTTTCATAAGACTCTGATACATCAGCAGTCTTCTTCTCATTTTCAACTCTTTCTTTTCTCCCTTCATTCAAAATTTCCTCACATTCAGGGTCAGGCCTCCTCTCATCAAGGGTTTCTTGAAGTTCAGATTTGACTTCAAGAATAACCTGCCCCTCCTCACTTATACCACCCTCATTTAGTGGTACACTCACTATCTTAGTTATGAAAACCTCTCTATCATCCTCTACTCCTTCTGATTTTTCATCTAATATAGCCTTTTCAACTCCTTCATCTAAACCTGCAGCTCCTTCACCCTCAACAGGGTTCAAAGGAGGCAGTTGTTGGGAGATCACAGTGCTTGGTTCTAAAGCCACTGAGTCATCCCGAATGGTTAAGAGCTGGTCAGTGTCCAACTCTCCTGACACTGATGAGGTCTTAACCAAACCATCTTCTAAAATAGGAGCCTCCACATCAGTAAGTTGTGCCTTGGGTTCAGAAGAACCTTCATTGGTTGATGCATCTTTGGCTGTGTTACCTTCTCTGGTTAACACCTCTGAAGAGACAGAGCCCTTCCTATGATAGGTCAAGTAGTGGACTGTAGGCTGTTTGGGACCAGGAGGGTTGGGATTTGTGGGATCTGAGGGACTATCATGAGAATCATCATCATTAGAACTGCTTTCAGAGTGCTTGATCCCTTTGGCAATTCTATCTTTTTCTTCAGCAATTTTGACTGCCACCAACTTTGCAAATACTTCCTCATCTGTCAGGAATCTTGTCTTCATCACTCCAGTAAAATGTAGCAGCCTGCTCTCTTCAATTTGCCACCAATTTTCACCCTTGTCTTGTATCACTTGAGCAATTTCCATTATGGTTTTATCTTTCACATCCACTAAAGTTCTCAAATCATGGAATTGCTTCTGTAGCCTTGGAAATTCAGCAAGTTGAGGGTACAAACTGTCCACAGTAGATTTTGCTCCACCTCTGAGCATACTTTCATAAGTATACTCCTCCTCATCTCCACTAGAATAGGGACTTTGGGTTCTAGGGGAGTTGGCTCTTTGTTCAGAAGGGTTGGCTTGAATGTTGGCTTCAGGGAGATTGGCTTCAGAAGGGTTGGGTGCAACAATGGTTGCTTCAGTTGCTTTTGAGAGCAATGGATCTGAAGTGGCTTTGCTCAGGGGAGTTGGCTCTAAGAGTGCAGCTTCTAAGAATCTTGAATAATTGAGCATTGATGAATCAAGTGGAGATTGAAGTCTTGACTCATCTACTGCAAGGTCAGCTAACACATCAATTGGCCCTCTTTGTGCAGCCCCTTCTGGAGAATATCTCTTAGTTAGGTTCAGAGGGGGTGATGGGTTGGTTTTCAGGGGTTTTATGGGTATCAGGGGAGTTGGGCTCTTGGTGTTGAGTTTCAGGAGTTTTGGATTTTAGAGTGCCAGAACCAGAAGAATTGGTTCTAGACTTAGACTTGGTTCTACTTTCAGCTCTACTCTCTCTTAGAGCTATTTGTAGAGTCTTTTCTTCCTGAAGCTCTAACAGTTTTTCAGTAGGCTTGGCCCTTCTCTTGCTAGCTCTACTGCTCCCACTTCCTTCTTTATCAGGGACAACTTCCCTGATCCTCTTTTCTCCCTTCTTCTTCTTCACCACCATATGGAACTTTTCCCTTATTTCCTCTAAACTTGAAGGCACCTGAACTCCTTCTTCAGCAACTTTGTCCACTTGTGTTGAAGTTGTTGAATCCTCTTCCTCAAGGATTTTGGACACTTTCTTTGTCCTTAGCACCCTTGCCTTGGTTCTGGTTTTCAGCTTAGGCTTCTTCTCAATCTCCTCTTCAGCAGGTTTGGCCATCTGCTGTCTCCTTTGTTCAGACTTTTTACTAAGCTTCCTGAACATGATTTTCTGAGCTGGTAGAGGTTTTGCAAAAGTTTGCATCTCAGAGTAGTGTGAGAACCTCTCAATTAGCAAGTTTGCCCTTGTGCAATACTTGAGTTTTCCTTCCATCACCACCTTGTTGTGAGTTTTTACCTTGAATTTGGCTTTCTCCTTCATCATCTCATTCATGATGAATTCCCTCCAGTTAAATTTGATGCCCTTGTCACTTGCATCAATTACTGCAGCCATAATTTTGATTCTGGGAGAACTCACTTGATCTAGACTCACAGTGTTACTTAGCAAACTTTTTGTTACCACCTCAAAGAGATTGAGAAACTCAGGCTTGAGAGTTCTTTTGTGTTGGGTTGAAGAAATGGGGCCTGGAACTAGTAACCAACTTTGAGCAATCTCCTCCTCATGGCCATTTCCATAGAATTCTGGATTCCTTCCTTCTGAAGGCAATCCAAAAGCACCTTCCAAGTCTTCTGCAGTGAATTTGACTCTATGGAATCTCTCCTCTTCTTCACCTTCAGCAATATATGACAACCTGGTTGTCACTTCACCATCTGCTGGTTTACCTCTCCATTTGAGAAAGGCAAAGAACTCTGCCATGTAGCCTTCCAGGCAGGAACTGGGCTTGTCTTGCATAAACTTTTGGAGTCCAGCTCTTCTCAGCCATCTCAAGGTGGGAGTAACCTCTGGATCTTCATTCTCAAAGGAGACTATTGGGTCAAAGATGAGGTTATTTTTGTTGCTAGGATATGAGAAATCAAGGTCAAGATCCTTGTTTGAGAAATCTACAATCATCTCTGGTCTTACTTTGGGTGCCATGGATAGAATAGTAAGAAGCTTTGAGAGTGTTTGAGAAAGGTGAAAGTTAGGGTTTCAAGAGAGTTTGAGTGCGTGGGGAAGTAATGAAATTTGTGGGCTTCTTAAGACTTGGAGAATATTCCAAAAGGAATGTATGTCATTGAGTAGGTAAGTCTTAAGGCAAATCAAGGGTTTACAAATGAGGAAATCAAATTTGGATGGCCAGGATTAATTCAGGAGGGTTGGCCAAAATTTGATCCAACGGTTAATAACCAATGGAACATTATTTAAAACTGTTTTTATTCAAAACGTGGAAAGGAGTTAAGTTTTGATAAATGGTTGGGGGGTTTCGAGATAGATAGTGGCTTGAAATGTTTCATGCAAACAAGTGTTAAATCTTGGCATTTAATGCATTGAAAGTGAATTTTTGGGTAGGGGACAAATTAAATCTTTGTAAACGTGATGGCTTAAAGTGGAATAGGACAGCTACCAAAGTAGGCAATGATTACCCAAAATAGGTGCTTATCAGACCAAGATTTGGTTTGATAGCCAAGACAACTTATCTGACCCTACATGGACAAGTGTCCTGAAATGTTGTGGACAAGTGTCCTGAATTCCCACGGACAAGAGTCCTGAACTCCCACGGACAAGAGTCCTGCTCAACTTCTCTGAAGAGGTTGAGGTCATCTTCTCTGAATTTCAGTAGACTTGACCAAGTCTGCTGAAGATCACTTTCAGTTCCCCCTTGATTGACTAACTCCATTGGGCTTACTTGTCCAACTTCCCTGGATCAAGAAGTCCCAATTCTGTTGATAATTCCAAGAATCTTGCTTCAGCAAGTGGCTTTGTCAAAATATCAGCCTTTTGGTGATCTGTGTGGATTTTCACCAATTTGATGTCCTTCTTCTCCACATGGTCTCTAATGAAGTGATGCTTGATGTCCATATGCTTGCATCTTGTGTGCAATACTGGATTTTGAGAGATTGCAATTGCACTATTGTTGTCACAAAAGATTTGCACTTCAGTAGAGTTGACATTGTAATCTCTTAGTTGTTGTCTCAACCAAAGGATCTGAGCACAACAACTTCCAGCTGCAACATATTCAGCTTCAGTGGTGGAAGTAGCCACAGTATTCTGCTTCTTTGAGAACCAAGATATGAGCTTGTTTCCCAAGAATTGACATGTTCCTGAAGTGGACTTCCTATCAATTTTGCATCCTCCATAATCAGCATCTGAGTAGCTAGTTAACTCAATGTTGTCATCAGCAGGGTACCAAAGGCCTAAATTTTCAGAGCCTTTGAGATACCTCAAGATCCTCTTAGTAGCCTCTAGGTGGCTCTTTTTAGGATTAGCTTGAAACCTTACACATACACCAACTGCAAAGGTGATGTCAGGTCTGCTGGCAGTGAGATAGAGGAGAGAACCAATGATTCCTCTATACTCAGTAGAGTTGGTTGGAACACCACTCTCATCAGGATCCATCTTCCAATTAGTGTGCATAGGGATCCTTACTGGCTTGCTATTAGCACACCCAAATTTCTTGATCATTTCTCTGGTGTACTTAGCTTGATTGATGAAGATTCCTTCTTTTGATTGCTTAACTTGAAGACCCAAGAAGAAATTCATCATCCCCATCATTGACATCTCAAACTTGCTTTGCATGAGCTTTGAGAACTTTTCATAGAGCCTCTCATTGGGGGATCCAAATATGATGTCATCAACATATATTTGGACAAGCAAGATGTCATCTCCTTCACATATTCTGAATAGAGTTCTGTCCACAGTTCCTTTGACAAATCCATGATCCAAGAGAAACTATGACAGTGTATCATACCAAGCTCTTGGAGCTTGCTTGAGTCCATAGAGAGCTTTCTTCAATCTGTAGACTTGGTTTCCAATCTCAAAACCAGGTGGTTGCTCAACATAGACTTCTTCTTTAAGAACTCCATTCAAGAAGGCACTCTTGACATCCATTTGATAGACTTTGAACCTCTTGTGGGCTGCATAGGCTAAGAACAGTCTTATTGCTTCAAGCCTTGCCACTGGTGCAAAGGTCTCATCATAGTCAATGTCTTCTGATTGACAATAACCCTTGGCCACCAATCTGGCCTTTTTTCTGACTATCACATCATTCTCATTCTTCTTGTTCTTGAACACCCACTTTGTTCCAATAACATCTTGATGTGATGTTCTGTCAACCAGCTCCCAAACATCATTTCTAGTGAACTGGTTCAGCTCTTCTTGCATTGCTGTGATCCAGTTGGCATCTTGAAGAGCTTCATCAATGTCTTGAGGTTCTTGTTCTGATAGGAAACAACAAAACAAAGCACTTTCACCATGAAACCTTCTAGTTTTGACTCCTACACTTGGATCACCAAGTATCAGAACAGTCCATCATCAGAAGAGTAGACACTCTCTTCACTTGTTGATTCCCCAGCTACCATGGCCTTTCTGTTGTTCAGCCTCTTGTCTCTTTTGTTCTGCCTTTCTTTTCTTTCTTTTGCACTTAGGTCAGGACAATCATATTGAAAGTGACCCTTTTTCTGGCAGTTGTAACACACATCTTCATCATCATTCTTTTTGCTTGAGGACTCCTTCCTCCTTGATGATGATGGTTCAGCTTTGCTGTACTTCTTTATGTCAGCATATCTTTCTTTTTTCTTCTCATCAGAGACTTTGTCCTCTGATTTGTTGTCAGGAGAACTGAATCTCCTTCTGGTTCTGTTGTCTTGGTAGAACTTTTTGTATCTACCAAATCTGGAGTTGAGCTTCTCAAATCTCCTTGCCATGAGTGCCAGCTCCTCCTTCATTTCAGATTTTGAAACAGTTTGAGAAGATCTTTGAGTGTTCTTCTTTTCTGTTTCAGCAGCTTTGAAAGCAACACCTTTGTTTGACGAGGATGGCTCATCATGCACTTTCTTTCTATTCAGATCAAACTCATATGCTTTGAGTTCAGAGAACACTTGCTGCATGGGCATGTTGTCAAGATTGCTAGTGTTTTGCATCATGACAGAGTATATGTCGCACTTGGATGTGAGACTTCTCAGAATCTTCAAAGCAACTTCTCTTTTGGCATAGAACTTGCCAAGAGAGTTTATCTCATTCATGATGTCAGTTAATCTGCCATCAAGATGATCAATATTTTCATTGGGCTCCATAGAAAATTGTTCATATTTTTGGATAGCCACTTGAAGCTTGTTTTCTTTTATCTTTTGGGTACCTTCACACATAAGTGCTAAGGTGTCCCAAATTTCTTTAGCTGATGTGCAGTGGTACACTCTTCCCATCACTGCATCTGGAATAGTCTGGTACAAGGTATTCATGGCAATGTAGTTCAGGTTGTGCCTCTTTCTTTCTTCAGCTGTAAAATCATCTTCATCCTTTGGTAGCAACTCCCTTGGATCTGCTTTCTGAGCATCAGTGAGCTTGGGATTTGCTTTGGTGAATGTGAAGGGCCCTCTGGTGATAACTTTGAGCATTTCATCATGCTGGCAAGCTCATGTGCTCTCATTCTGATCTTCCAGAAATCATAATTCTCAATTGAGAACATTGGTAATTTGTGATGAGAAATATGATTGACTTGGTTTGGACCCATGTTGTTGATGGTGTTGATGGCATCTCCTGGAACTGCATTGTTAGTCATTTAATTTATGGGAATAGGTTTAGATAAGCACACAAAAGTTTTTTTTTTTCAGAAATTTGGATAAGTTCAGTGACCACAGAAAATGTGATTTTTGAAAATCAGTGATTTTCAGAGGCAGTGGTCTATGAACCCCTGCTCTAATACCACTTGTTGGTCCTTGGTGGAGTATGACACAAGTGTATGGGGGGGGGGAATGCACTTGTGTATGAAAATTCTTTTCTTTTTCTACAAACTGATCTTATCAGGCAGGTTGTCTCACAACAAGCCTGAGTGTGAACTTTGATAGATACTTGTCCTACTGATTACTATTAAGTGATCAGTTGGCTAAATATCTAAGAGAGTTGCTAAGTGCGGAATGTGGTTGGCCTTTGACACAAAGAAATACTCCAAGTTGATTTCTGAAAAAAACACAGTTATCAGGGACTTTGTCCAAAACAGTTTTTCTTAACTTACTGAGTTTTGCTCTTTAAAATATGATTGAATGTAAGTGCAATAAAGAATGCAATAAGTAAATGGCACACAAATTTATAGTGGTTCAGAGACTCAAGCTCCTACATCCACTTTCCCTGATTGAACAGGATAATTCCTTAACAATGGAATTAACTTGTTTTATAGTGCCAAGGTGCACTGATCAACAACACTTTCTCAGTGCTTTGATCCCTAGGATAATCTGAGTCCTAGTGCTCAATCTCTCTGAGTTAAGACTGTGTTTCACAATAACAGTCCTTAACCCCTCACTTCTACAACAAACTCTCTCTTCACTAAATGAGATAAGGGTTTGAGGTTTGGTTCCAACTAGAAGAGATATCCTTTACAATAAGAACAGTGTAAAGGCTTAGGATATCTCAAGGCTAAGCTTTGGATGTTTACAAAGATTGGCTTAGCTATTTGAAGTGATTAGGAAACTTGGAATTCTAAAGAACATCTTGGTTTCCTTTGATTTGCTTGATGATAGTTTGATAGCAAGTAGTTGGATAGTTGAATCCTTTGATCACTTCTGTATTTATAGGCAAATTTGAACAACTAACCGTTGGAGGGATAGCAATTCAAACTTGTCTATTTGCAGCACCATTGAAACGGTTATGAAGTTTGGCATCCTTTTATCCACTGTGTAAAGGCTTCTTCAATGGTTGCTAGGATGAATGTGTTGACTTCTGAAAAATGCGGCTGAGATGACTTGTGTCAGTTTCCAAATATGCACATTTCCCAAGGTTGATTTGTGGCAAACTCTACACTCAACCAACGGTTAGATGGGACAACTTCCCTGAACATTCCTGCTGCAACTTTAGAATGTTCCAACATTCATTCAATGCTTTTGTCTTTAATGCTCCAAGTCTTCAATGCTTGGTTCAGGCTTGATTGGCAATAAATGCTTCATTGAATGTGTCTTCTGTGAGTATAGCATTCAATGCTCTTTGATCATTGGCACTTTGATTGATCTGGTGCAGTTCTTATCAGTGCAACAGTCTTTGCCTTATCATTCTTTGATCCTTTCAGCAATGTTGTCCACTCAGTGAGCTTTGTCTTGTAGATTCAGCAAGTTTGGCCTAATGTACTTGATACTTATCAAGCTGCCTAACATTTCAGCTTTTGACAACTATCCTGAACTATAAATCTCACAACATTTCTGAGATTTTAGACTTAAGCATTTCTACTTACTCAAGTGTCCTAAGACAACTTATCTGATTTACATTTGAGCATATCTCAACTAATCTGAACATCATCAATCAGGGGTTTTGGTATCTAAATCAAAATTATTTTATTCCCAACAGAATTCATGAAAGTTTAAAACAGGATCTAATTCAGGATCATATTCAGGGGTGTTGTCCTCAATGTCAGGGACATTGGCATTTTCAACATTATTGTTTCCCCCTTGAATATTGGATCCATTAACTACCTCAACAGGAACTGCTTCTTCATTGGTAGTTGTTACCTGATTATGAATTGGGATTGGGTCATTCAGTTCATCATTTCCTTCAGTGGGGTTTGCCTCAGAAGTATTGCCTTCAGCAGTGTTGTCCAGTCTAGTAATTTCAGGAGGATTGGCCTGGACAACATCTATGAATGAAGTATCTTTATCTTTTAAGCTTAGTCTGGTTGTCCTTTGTGTGATTTCATCAGAATCCAGGTTCTTGTTCCTGTTCTCAAGAATAGATTCATCAAACATAACATGGGGTGTTTCTTCCACAATTAGAGATTTACAATTGTAGACTCTGAAAGCTCTACTGATTTGAGAATATCCAAGAAATATTCCCTCATCAGCTTTGCTATCAAAGGCTTTCAACTGTTCTTTCACATTTTTGTGAATGAAACACTTGCAACAAAAAATGTGGAAATAAGATACTTTAGGCAAAATTCCTTTCCAGAGTTCATAAGGGGTTTTGCCTTGACCCTTAGTAATTAAACATCTATTCTGAGTATAGCATGCAGTATTTATAGCTTCAGCCCAAAACCTCTTAGGAAGGTTTGAATCAGCAATTAAAGTTCTAGCAGCTTTTTTAAGAGTTCTATTCCTTCTTTCTGCCACCCCATTCTGCTGAGGGGTTCTAGCTGCTGAAGTTTCATGGGTTATACCATTTTGTGTGCAATACTCATTGATGTATGAATTAATGAACTTAGTGCCTTTATCAGATCTTATTTTGATTATATTAAGGCTTTTCTCATTTGATAGTCTCTTTAACAGTTCAGGGAGTTTGACTTGTGTTTCCTTCTTATTAAGGAGAAATACTACCCATGTGAACCTAGAGAAGTCATCTACTACAACCAATGTGTATTTTCTACCATTTATGCTTGCAGGGGTAATTGGTCCAAAAAAGTCCATATGTAAAAGTTCAAGTACCCTTTCAGTAGAGATGACTGGTTTTCCTTTGAATGAAGCTTTAATCTGTTTTCCTTCTTGGCATGGTTTACACACATACTCTTTAATGAAAACTTCATTAGGTAGTCCTTTAACTAATGCATTTCTAGCCAGCTTGTTCATTGATTTAAAGTTCAGGTGGTTTAGCCTTTTATGCCATAACCAACTTTGTTCATTAGAGCTTTTGACAATGAAGCAAGCAGCATCAGTAGACTTGTCCCAGTCAGCAAAATACACATTTCCTCTCCTAGTTCCAGTCAGTAGAGTTTGTTGAGTTTTATCTTTGATTAAGCATTTACCACTTGAGAACTCAACATTATATCCTTTATTACAGAACTGACTTATGCTTAGGAGGTTATATTTGAGACTAGCCACATAAGAAACATTGGATACCTTGATATTACCAACATAATATTTGAGATTACTATATTTTAGGTAAAAAAAAATTGGGAATTGATTTTTTCTCATAATTTTTTTTTTTTTTGAAATTTTTTTTTAGTTTTTTTTTTTTTTGAATTACATTAAATACCCATCCCTTTTCCCCTCCCCATGACTCGAACCCAGGATCTAAAGCCTAGGTAGTGGTGCTCTAACCACTTGAGCTATCCAACTTCGTCGAAATTTTTTTTTAGTGTTACACTTTTCAATTACAGTGAATTACACTTTTTAATAAAAAAAATGTGTTACACTTTTTAGTAATATTGTGTTACACTTTTTAGTAATATTGACTTACACTTTTCAACACACATTTTCGGAAAAAAATTTACCAAAAAAAATAATAATAATAATAATTAAAAAAAAAAAAATTGACTAAGTCAAAAAATGTATTGACAATATTCTTGAATGTTTAGGGTTAACAAGTCAACTCAATTCCTTATAATGAATTGATTCTATATAAGACTAATCCCTAAGATAATGATGCAGGCGGAAGTAAAGATACACACGTAATCCCGAATATACGTAAACGAGATTAAAAGTGATAATCTATTCATTACATTGATTCAAAATGAATACTGGAAGAACACAAATAAAACACGTCAAAAGGGATAAAACCCAATATTTTTCTATTCAATCAACCCTTTTAAAATGTTCTTGAGACTCGTATTTATAATAGATAAACTAGGGTTTTAGGCGTGTAAGCCCTAAAAGCCCGACCCACTAATAATTAATCAAAACCTAAACAAAGTTCTAACACTATATAAAATATAAATAATACTAAATAATTAAAATACAATCTTATCTCCATCAGATTATCTTAAAAATTATCTCTAATTCTATGTCCATTAAACTTTTGTAACGAGCTATTGTTTCAAAGGCAATCCTCTGACTTTACCCAAAGAGAAACTCAGACGTCGCAAGGTGCCCGTGGGAAGAGTCTCCTATCAACAAATCCCCGATAGCGCTATCGACGATTTTGAGGTTAGAGTCTGCGCGGACTACGACCTTCGGCAAGGATCGACAATGATATGACCAGAGTCTCCATGTTCAAGGACAGATGGGACGATACTTTTGACCCACCATAGATCCCTTATCCTGTCTCGGGTTCTCATTTGATCAGTTTCTTCGGACTTTTTAATCGTTTTACTTTATAGGTGATTTCAGGAGTGCACCATTTTCGATGCATCCCGGCCTCTGGTTCGAATTGTGAACTTATGGCTTCTATCTTTTCTTTTTCCTTTTAATCTACAACTTTTTATTGTCTGACTTTAGTTTTAATAAAAAATCATTTTTCCATAAAAAAAAACGTGTCTGTATCATTACTAGGGGCCTTCTAAGGACAGTCCAGTGTCGCCTGGACTATCAACAGTCCAGTAATCTGAGCCATCAGATCTGAAATCTAATGGCTTATATTTGATAACCTGCTACCTGTTGCATTTGGCGTCGCAGAATCCATCGCCTTGCATTGCACTTATTATCGCCCTATCACACTTTTAAATTAAATTTAATAATTTTAAATATATAATTATAAAATTACAAATTTATCCTCATGATTAATAAAAAAATTAATTGATAATATATAATCTTTATTTTAATTCTCATATCATTAATAATCATAATAAACAATAAATTAATTTTTTTTATTTGAATAAATTGAATTCTAGGTTAAATTATTAATTTAGTTGAATTTTTATACAAATTTCTGTTTCGAATTCAATACTTAGGCGGCACATACGGTTCTTTTGTTTTCTTCTTTTATTCGAAAATTCCATTGAAGAAGAGCTCCAGAACAATTCTATATTTTATACTCAAATTAGTTTTGGTAAATCTAGGTATTCGAAAATTCCATTGAAGAAGAGTTCCAGGTATTAAATTATTAATTTAGTTGAATTTTTTATACAAATTTCTATTTCGAAGTATTCAAGATATTAATTTGACATTAAAATTTTCTACTAGCTTTTACATTTATTTTTAACTGCCCAATCATAGTCTTTTGAGGTGTACAGGTGGTTAGAACGGGGGAGTCCCACTAATGCAGGTTGTTTAATTTTATCTTTTCATTTATATTGTGTTGATTTTGTTCAACCGTTTCTCATTGCACAGTCCGGAAATTATCCGAGATCACAAAATTGGGGACAGTTTGTGTTATGCCTAGGTGAATTTTTTCTTCAGAAACAGAGCTAGAACCCGGTAGAAAAATATAATATATGAGATACATCTGTGTGTTTTGTGCACCACTTTTAAAATCAGGAGAAAACCTACAAAATTCCATTCGACAAAAAAAAAAAAACTCTCTGCAGACTTTTAGCACATCCGCTGCTCGATCCAGGTTAATATTATGTGATTTATATTTATATTTTTTATTTTTTGTTCATTCTTAGTCGAATCATGAATATTATTAGTACGCCTAATTTTTTATCCATATGTGTATATGGAGTTTTTTTTATCCATCTGTGTATATGGAGTTGGGTAACTTGTTATGATATGTGATATTGAGCATTCCTAATTTCTAATTGAACTTTTGATTTTTTTTCTGTGTTTCTTTAATACTCTGTTTTTTCTGGACAATCAAATTTTCAATATAATTTCATTAATTTTCCTCTTTTGATTGATTTTAAAAAAAAATGTTTATATGTGTTAACGCAGTATTCTCAAAATTTGTATGATTTCTATATGGTTATTTATTTGTGAGATTTATTTGAAATTTATGGATTTTACTTATGAATTTAGTAATTTTGACATTTATTAATTTTATTTTTAATGTATATTTTACAGTTGTGTCTTCTCAACATATGACATACATTTGTGTGTTTTGTACACCACCTTTTAAAATCAGGAGAAAACCTACAAAATTCCATTCCAACAAAAAAAAACTCTATGCAGACTTTTTGCACATCCGCTGCTCGATCCAGATTAATATTATGTGATTTATATTTATATTTTTTATTTTTTTTGTTTATTCTTAGTCGAATCATGAGTATTATTAGTACGCCTAATTTTTTATTCATCTGTGTATTTATCCATGTATATGGAGTTGGGTAACTTGTTATGATATGTGATATTGAGCATTCTTGATTTCTAATTGAACTTTTGATTTTTTTTATGTGTTTCTTTAATACTCTGTTTTTTCTGGACAATCCAATTTTCAATATAATTTCATTAATTTTCTTTTTGATTGATTTAAAAAAAAATTATCTATCTGTCAGTATTCTCAAAATTTGTATGATTTATTATGGTTATTTATTTATGAGATTTATTTGAAATTTATGGATTTTACTTATGAATTTAGTAAGATCTTGACATTTATTAATTTTATTTTTAATGTATATTTTGCAGTTATGTTTTCTCAACATGAGAATGATGATACAACTTCATCTAATAATACCTAAAATAAAAATGACAATGATTTTGTCATTAAAAAGAAAAGGCAAAAAACATCAATTGTGGAGAATAATTTTGAGGAATTTTTTGTTCATTCATTATAAAATTTCAGCATGTTTCAACATGAAGATGAGATTATCTTGATAAATTGATGTATTTTTTCGTAGTAATTGTTGAAAGAACATTTTGTTATTTTATTTTTTTTTGAACATTTGTTATTGTTTTTTATGATTTGGTGGTACTGGTTCAATTGTTGTATTTTATTTTATTTTGAAATACACTTAAAAAGGCCTTTAAAAGGCTTTCGGGTCAGGCCTATTTATTAAAAAGGTCAGGCCATGGGCCATGCGTGGAGGGAGGGAGGGAGACGACGAGCGGCGGACGGGTGGAGACGCTGATCTACGGCAAAAGAAAGATGAAAAGAGGAGAAGGAGAGTTGGAAGCAGTTGAAAATGAGGAATGATTGAATAAAATTAGGGTTACGATTTATGTTAGAAGGAAAGGGTAATTTTTGAAAGAAACTGTTGGGTGAACTCAACTATACGGTGTGAAGACTTCTAAGGGGTGAAGTCATAATATAAGGGGACATTTATCTGTGGCCTTAATTGCTCACGCACAATTCAAGAAATGGGCTGGTCAATTTGGTTCTTTTCTTTGATAAAACAATTGGGCTGCCTACTTTTAATTAAATGCTAGCTCAAAACATTCTTCACTTTTAATTAAATGGGCTAACATTGTTGGCCCAAAAAGTCTCCACTTACTCGATTTGCTCTCGATCACAATTTCTTCTTTCTTTGACGTAAAGTAGGGACAATGTCACAATGGGCAACGCCTGTAAGAAATTCAAATAAATTCATAATATATTTTAATTTTAATTTGTCAATTAAAAAAATATTTGAAACATGTACTCCATAGTATAAATTTGTAAATTTGTTATTCATTTGAATCTAGGTAAATATTGTTTAATCCACTCTTAACACTAGAGATTGCAACTACACACCTACTATGAAAAGGGACTGACCTTTAACTTTTATTTATCGTCATTTGCAAAATACAATAGAATAAGAAATTATCTTATTCAAAACTTTATGGGAGTCGTGTCATCGAAACACTCAATATTATTCTCAGAATAAAAACTTTACTATCAACATTCCTTCCAAAATAAAAATGTATCCTCAATAATGTAATTTTTAAATCTGGTAACAATCAATCTAGTTACATTATACAAATTGGACTTTAGGTCAATGTTCGTAAGCAACATTATATGGACACATATTTTTTATAACTAATCGATGGTCTAAGCATGACGTTTTCCTATAGTTCCATTCACATTTCCTAAAGTTTTTTTATTCTGATTTCACCAAAATTCTGCTTTCCAAAACATAGTTTGAGAATGACGTTTTAACACTTTGAAAAAAATAAGTGTTTATTTCTACTAATTTATGAACAGTGTCACCATGAGACCATCTCACTTTAAATAAGATAAGTGTTTATTCGTACTAATTACTGTTAATGGTATTACTGATTACTATTTATGGTATTACTCATTATTACTTATTGTATTACCGACTATAATAAAATCATACCTATAATATTATTTTATATTAAAATTTTAAAAAATACACATGAAAAAATGGAAAAATAAAATGTAAAAAGAAAAAAAACGAAGAAATTAAAAGTTTAGAATAAAAACTGAAAATGGGAGAAAAAGAGGAAGGGGAAGAAAACTTTAAAAAAAAAATTCAAGATTTGTGCCTAATTTCGATAGTTTTTTTTTTTTTTTAAATTATGTTTTACGATTTTTTTTCTAAAAATATGGGTGACTTGATGGTGAATCGACGGTAACTCGGTAATGACTCGATTATAGATTGTAAATATACAAATTAAGGTTGATTTTATTATATTTTGTGTAAATTAATAAAAGGATAATATAGTCTTTTAAATGTAATTAATTTTTTAAAAATATTTTGGGGTGAACTCATAAAATGAGGGGTGTAGATAAACACGGTAAAAAAATAATTTAGGGGTGAACTCATAAAATGAGCGGGTGTGCATAACCGTGATAAAAAATGATTTGGGGGTGAACTCATAAAATGAACGGGTGCAGATAACCGTAGTAAAAAAATAATTTTTGGGTGAACTCATTAAACGAGTGGGTGTAGATAAAATATAAATAAAAAATTAAAATTGGTGTGTACCGGTATCTTGCATGTACCCGAGTATCACCCTACAAATTGGGGTTGATTTTATTATATTTTGTGTAAATTAATAAAAGGATAATATAGTCTTTTAAATGTAATTACTTTTTAAAAAATATTTTGGGGTGAACTCATAAAATGAGGGGTGTAGATAAACGTAAAACATAATTTAAGGGTGAACTCATAAAATGAGCGGATAACCGTGATAAAAAAATAATTTGGGGGTGAACTCATAAAATGAACGGGTGCAGATAACCGTAGTAAAAAAATGATTTTTGGGTGAACTCATAAAATGAGTGGGTGTAGATAAAATATAAATAAAAAATTAAAATTGGTGTGTACCGGTATCTTGCATGTACGCGAGTATCACTCTACAAATTAGGGTTGATTTTATTATATTTTGTGTAAATTAATAAAAGGATAATATAGTCCTTAAAATGTAATTATTTAAAAAAAAATCTTCTAGGGTGAACTTATAAAATGAGCAGGTACAGATAACTGTGGTAAAAAATAATTTTGGGGTGAACTTATAAAATGAGCGATTGCAGATAACCATTGTTAAAAAATGATTTGGGGTGAACTCATAAAATGAGCGGGTACAGATAACCGTAGTAAAAAAATAATTTGAGAGTTAACTAATTAAATGAGCAGGTGTAGATAAAATATAAATAAAATAATAATTTAATTCTGTTAAAAAAATCTAATTTTACTGTATTTTTTTTTAAAATTCTATTAAAAAAATCTAATTTTACGTTCTGTATTGTTTAATTTAAATAATATTATTATTAATTTTAATAAAGGATAAAATAGTAAATAATAAAATAAAATTTGAATAATTATTTTAAAATATTAAAAAAAGGCAACAGGTATCAGGTTAGGGCGACACAGAGCGAAGCAATTTGACATCCGAACTATTAATAGTCCAGGCGACACCTGAACTATCCTAAGAAAACCCCATCATTACTATTCTTATACCATGTTTTTACTTTATTATTTTAATAAAGTTAAAAGAAAATTAATATATTTACCCTTATCATATTTTTTTTAAATTTCATGCCCAAATCAATATGAAGATACATTTGAAAAAGAGGGAGTAATTATTTAACCGTCTGTGCTCAATTTTATAATGTATGTAAGAATATATTGTACATGTTATTTAATTAAATCATATTATTAATTAGACTTTATGTATATTTAGGTTTTTTTAATAAAATATTAATATTTAAAAAATAATTTAATTTAATATATATATTTGATAGTTGTTTAATATAATAAAAAAGCGTGCCGTTGATAGCTTTTTAAGGAGAGAGAATGGAATGAGCTCCATTTTCCGTTCATAATTTTTTTAAATTTAATTTATCTCTATTAAATATTATAAGTCTTAATCTTAATATTTTATATTTATATTTTTTTAAATATTTAATAAAAAATAACAAATACATTAAAAACTTTATCAACCACTAAAAAAAACAATTAATACCCCGTCCCGTCAAATACTACTGAAATTCTTTGTAAAATGTAGAAGAATAATTTAAGAATGATTAATAATTAATATCTCCTCACTCAAAATACTACACGTAAACAATTAATACCCCGTCCCGTCAAATACTACTGAAATTCTTTGTAAAATTTAGAAGAATAATTTAAGCACGATTAATAATTAATATCTCCTCACTCAAAATACTACACGTAAACAATTAATACTCAAACCCCTCTCTCAAAATAAAATATTGCTGAAAGAATTCGATTTTTTTGTAAAATGATGAACGAGAGAAATGTTGAATAAGACAGTAAGGGAGAAATGGCAGAAGAGTGGTGAAATTTTGTCAAATGTTTTATTATAATCTCACAAATATAGAACATATTAAGATTATGAGTGTCTCGTTATAATCTAACAACTATAAAATATATTAAGCATATTAAGATTATGAGTGTCTCGTTATAATCTAACAACTATAAAATATATTAAGATTAAGATTACGAGTGCCCACACTCTTCTTTATTTTATTAAACATCTCACAAACATATAATATTAGGGTAATACTTGTGTAAATGCGAGTGTACGGTACACACCAATTCAATTTTAATTTTTAGAGAATTTTTTCTATTAGAGTCATTTTTATAGACCATTCTACAAATAGGGACAACAAATTAAAAAAAAATCTATTAGATTCAAATTAGAGTTAAAATCCCTATTATGCCCTTAATTAACAAATGCCACAAATAATTCAAAATATATAATTATTATAATTTTAATATTCCGTTTCCAAAATCATCTCGAAATTAAGTTTGAAACGCGGAGGAGTTCTTCATCTCTTTCTTCTTCCTCATCTTCTTTGCCCATTCAAGATTAGAGTTTTATCTTGTGGTGAATCAATCATTTTTATGTTAATTTGGTTTTATCCGTCTTCCTAAACCTACATTCACCATATATAATGCACTTCAATATACATATAAATATTCATACACCAATGCATACATGGTCTATATGCACTATAATACGCATTATTATATTCACTTATTTTTACATAACCGTATGTTTTTTTCATTTATGTTATGTTACTCTTTTATATGTTATTTTTTATTATTGATTATTATCTTGAATTATCAAATCGGTGTAGTTGAATTGCAGATGAAGTTTGGAAGGTGAAATCTCTTGGCTTAACAAATGCAGCCAATTAAATGTGAAAAATGTTCGACTAATATTAATTAATTCGAAAAAAAATTAAATTAAAAGGGCAGATTGATCTGTTTATGTCCAATTTGAACCTATTAGAAACAAAAAAATAAGTTAGTTTCTATTTGTAAATAGTAGGAGTGAAATGAAGCTAATAACAATTTTTCCTAAATAATTCCACATAATCATTAATACCACAAACAATAATCAATAATACCACAATCAATAATCAATAATAGTGTAATCAATACTTATTAATATTAATTCAATAGTGTGTTAATACTAATACCACAAACAATAATCAATAATACCACAATTAATAATCAATAATATTGTAATCAATAATCATTAATATTAATTCAATAGTGTATTAATAGTAATACCACAATCAATAACTAGTAATACCAGTACCAATAACCAATAATATCACTAACAAAAATACCATAAAAAAGTGAGAGGGAGTGTAGATCGGGGTATACTAAAAAAATAGGGGGTACACATTACCAGACCCAATTGAAGGGAACACTGGCCTAATGGGAGGGCACCCTAGGTCAGCAACCGCCGCCGCCGCCGCTTGGGATTTCATCGGCAAGGTCACCGGCTCCGAGTGCCGGCCGGTCAAAGATCCATCGACAACATACTCACAGTCCTCCGTCGGGCCGCCGTCAGCCGAAGGAAGAGGCTGAACAGCGTGGGCGTTCTTGTTTCTGGTGGTGTGCAACGCTTCGTTCTCGACATCAAAAGCGAGTGGCGCCACCGACTATGACGAAGGACCAACGATGCAACAGAGCGGTGCCTCAATTTGAGTCGAAATCATCATCGTAGTAGATGAAATCGGCCCGTCGTAGAAGATGAAATCACAAAATCAAAACCCTAAAATAGAGTAATCTCTTCCTAACTCTACCCAAATCACATAAAACAATTCATCAATCAATCAAATTTACATTCGAACCAACCAGTGATGATCGAATTGAAGCTCTGAAAATGGTGGATCATGCAACCATCATGACTTTAAACTCGTCGAAACTGATAAATCCATCCCCATCCCCATCCAGATCGAATCGAGCGATCATATCCCCACGCTGATCCACACACTTTTGTCTGTCGTCACCCGTAGAAGTGAAGTCGAAAATCGCACGAGTGGTGTGAGAGAAACTGAAAGAAAGAGTTGCAAATGGGTAGGAGTTACCTTACACTCGAGTGTACATAAGAAATTGGCTATATATTATATTAATCCATTATTTAAATATTAATATTTTATTTTAAAAAAAAGCCTGCATATTTATATTGTTATCAATTTATTTTATTTTTGAATAAAAAAAGAAAATCCGAAATAAATGTGTGGGAATCATAGTATGAGAAGAATGTGATATAAATGAAGTGAAATTGAAAAGGGCCTGACCCAGTCACTCCTCGAATATATCCCAAACCGTGCCGACAACTACCACGTTGAGACAAGGGCAAATTCGTCACTCCATACCCCCAAGAAAGTGGTGGCCTCACGTTGAGTCAGGGCAATCTCGTCACTCCACACCAAAATGACTAATCATTGTGACCAGAGACAGACAGAGTCAGATAATAATAATAATAATAATAATAAAATCTCAAAAACAAAAAACACATCACATGTTACGACAAAATGCAGAATCATATCTGTAATTCCTCAAATATCACAAACTTCGTCATCTCCCTCTCCCTCCCTCTCTCTAGAAGCCATTTTTAGTAAGACTTTATACAGAGTAGAGAGAGTTGTATTTGTATAATTGTATGGAGCTAGTGCCCTTTGATTCGGAGGACCCCAATTCAAAAAAATCAAACACCTCCTCTCTACCCTGGCAAGAAATGTTCCGATCCGCATCCGTCAGAAAACCCGAAACCACCCACTCGCCGCCGGCGCCCGATGACAAAAGTTCCCTCTCCGATGATCCTCAGGTACGCCTCGCTCTCTACATAGCCATGGCCCACGCAGGCCTTGCCTTCGGAATCTTCATTGTCTACGGAGTCGTCAAACTTCTTGAAGATTTCGCCAGGCCCATTTTATGGGGCGTCCTCTGTTCAATCCCTTTGCGGGGTATCCAAGAAGCCCTTGTTGGGTTTTGGTCCGAGCCTTTGAAATTGGGCCTCACTGAGACCATTTTAGCTCTCCCTGTTGCCATTTTCAGAGTATTTGTTGGAACCCTTTGTGAAATTAAGGATTTGGCTGCTAGAATTGTTCTTAGGAAGAAGAAGCTGCCTAAAGTTATGAGGAGGAAAAGGAGTGGCTTTTACAAATTGGTCAGATGGCTTGTTTCTTTTTGGTTGTTTGTAATGGCTTATGAGCAGATTGGTACTGTGGGTTCTCTTATGATTCTTGCATTAGGGTTTATGTGTACTTCTACCAATGTGGATTCCACTATGAGGAGAGTTAGTACATTTAGGAGCAATAGTTTTCGTAGGCTTCCTGTCAGTGCTTTTTTCACTAGGGGGATTTTGACAAGGTTGAAAACACTTGTGGCTATTGGCTTGATTGTTGCAATGATACTCATTTCCTTAGCTGGTTTTACTTTCTTCTCGTATAAAATCGGGGTTGAGGGGAAAGATGCTGTGTTTGGCCTTAAATCCCATGTAGAACAAAGTAACTATGCTGAGAAAATGGGGGTGCAGAAATGGATGGATGATAATGATATCCCTGGAATGGTGGACACTTATTGGACTAAGCTTTACGAAACTGTTTCTGTTCAGATTGATAGTTTGGCAATGCAGTATAATATGACCGAATTTGTTACTGGGATTAGGCAGTTTGTCATAACTACTCCACCAGACAATTCTTCTTCAAAGTCCACAGCTCTCATGACTCCTTCCCCTTATACCGAAAAAATCCTTAGCCTCAAAACACGAGTTAGGGAGCGTAAATGGGGGGAAATGTATACGGAAGTAGACGCGATTTTCAGGGAAGTGGTGATCAGCAGAGAGGATTTGGTGGAAAAGGCGAAAGGGTTTGCGTCTCACGGAGTTAATGTGATGCAGAGTGTGTTCGTTAGTAGTAAATCGGTTCTTGGGGGTAGTGCTAAGCTGATGTTCTTGATTGGGAACTCCATTCTTTCTGGGGCTGCAGGATTGTTCAACTTTGTGTCTCAATTGATGGTTTTCTTTTGGGTTTTGTATTATTTGATAACATCGGAGTCTGGTGGAGTAACAGAACATGTTATGTACATGCTTCCCATGTCGACTACTGCAAGAACTCGATGTGTTGAGGTGCTGGATAAAGCAATTTCGGGGGTGCTTTTAGCTACGGTTGAGATTGCCTTCTTTCAGGGGTGTATGACATGGCTTCTGCTGAGATTATTCTCCATTCATTTCTTGTATATGTCGACTGTGCTTGCGTTTGTTAGTTCGTTGTTGCCTCTGTTTCCATTATGGATTTCAACGATTCCAGCAGCTTTGCAGTTAGTGATGGAGGGGAGGTATGTATTGGCAATCTGTTTGTCTATTATTCATCTTGTGCTTATGGAATATGGAACCATGGAAATGCAAGAGGATATTCCTGGTTATAACGCTTATCTTACGGGCCTCAGCATCATCGGTGGAATGACTCTGTTCCCTTCTATTCTCGAGGTAATTCCCATTTTTAATGCCTAAAACTGTTTGTGTCAAACTGCATTTGCTTTCATGTATTCTTGAGCATTCCACGTGCATAATTAGTAATTACCTTATAGCATAGTAGATACAGGGGACTATAACGGGTTTTTGAGCAAAATTATTTCGCTCGACTCCTGTTGGCACGCTTCATCCCTTCAATCATACGTCTCACTGAACTTATATAAATTGATTTATGGCAAAGTCTTAAGTAATCCACTTTAACTGTGCAACTGGGTTGCATTTTGTGTATACTTTTAAACCATATTAGTTGTTTCAATAAAATGTATTAGGTGTTTCGTTCAAAAGTAATGTTATACTATATAGTGATTAGTGATAGTGACGAACCAGTTGCAGGTAAAACTGTTTTACATAAAAGATCAACTCTTGATTGTTAACCCCAGTTCTGTAACTAAATCAAGATGATTCTAGGAATCCTCTCACAGTAATAAATGAGAAATTTAATGTCAAATGTATATTTTTTGATATCCATCATTGAGGACATTGAACCTGACAATCTTCATTTACTGCTGTAAATTTCATGCCTTTTCTTGCTAGTTAACCTCCTGTATTGTATATGTAAGGCTTAATAATAGTATTGTTTATCATCTACATGCGAGACTTATTAGTATAAGGTGTGCAGGGAGCAATAATGGGGCCACTGATCACTACGGTTGTAATTGCGCTCAAGGATTTATACGTTGAGTTCGTTTTGGAAGGACCCAAAGACAAAAGTGTATAGGAAGCCCCGTTCTTTAGCTGTTTTTATAGCTTCTGTGATTCCTTGAGGAGTGCCTAAACTACACTTCTCTTCGATGTGATACTTAAGACCATCGCCCATCAGGGGTCGATTCAAGGGTCCGGGTTGTTAATATAAATGTAGAATAGAAATTTGTTTGATATGTTTGCTAAAATGTGTTTCCTGAGTGTAATTTTATAGATATTTCTCATGATTGCCTTTGGTGTTGTCTTACACGCGATCTGTGTCATCTACAAAATGTCAGCACAAATTGATTGTTCATGGCTTGAAGCTTATTATTGTAAACATGTTGGAAATCAAGTTTGCACAGAGTGATTCTTCTACTTTTAAATCCTTCCAGTTTTATTTATGTTTTGTATCAGTTTAATTCATTTCCATGGATGCATCAAAAGTTCTTTTTTGGACACTCCCATTGAAAATTGAACAGCTGGAGGGGGAACATTATTGCTGCCCAATAACCACGTGTCTGCCCTAAATACTATTTCCTCCGTTCCATAATATCTTTTTTTTTTTTTTTTGAGGGATTTATAAGATCAAAGTCAAATGTTAATACAATTTTATGCCCAAATCTAATGATTTTCAAACCAAGACAGATAGTCTTTTGTATCACGGTCGCTGCTCCATCCAATCGTGAGGAAGAGGAAAACGAGTGTATCATTTGCTCCACAGGAACGTCCAGGTCTCCATTCTCAATACGAGACAACCCCACACTAAGGTGTTCTCATATTAATAAACCGGAAACACACAAAAAAAAAGGAACAAAGTTCCACCAAATACCATGATCTACCAAACTTCAAACCACTCAAAAAAGGCCAAAAGTCGTCCCACACAGGGGACAGCAAATCCCACAAAAACCCAAAGTCCCACACAGGGGAAAGAGAGCCCACAAAAGAGAAACGAAAGAGAGCCCACAAAAGAGAAACGAAAGTCAGCACAAGGTCCAACGGAATTCAGAAACTAAAAGTAACCAACGAAAATAAACAAGAGACTAAAACTTAAAGAAATCTACAAAGCAGTAAAAAAACGAAAGAAACGGGATCAACGGATAAACTCGCCGACCGGCCACCGTGGCGCCGTCGGAAAAATTTATCCGTTGATCCCAACTACCTCTGGAAAAAACTACATAAATTAAAGAACAGATCTGAGATAAAATCGGTTAACCAGCTCAAGTGATGTCGACGGCGGTGGAGACGGTGCTACGGCGGCGAAGGTAGTACTACGACGGAGACGATGTATCAGCAGCTTACAGATCTACTCACAAATCTATGTATGCATATGGTGGTATGGTGGAGGATTCCGCCGAAGAAGAGAAAGAGGCGAAAAAATTGTAGAAGAAAAAGAAAAAATCGCACCTAAATCGCACCTAATGTGCGTTTTTTAGGAGAGAGAAACTAACCCATTTTAGGAGGGAGAAAAATCGCACCTAAATCGCACCTCATGTGCGTTTTTTCGCCGCTCCTGATTGCTGTCCCTCCGTTCCATAATATCATTCATATGTACATGAATTCACATATTAAGAAAGTATAATAATGAGTAGGATTTTGAAGAGTAAATTTGTAAACATTTATGTATAAAGTAAATATATGAGTTGATTGCGTGTACATTGTGGGCTAAAGTGGGCTAAAAAAATACTCACTCCGTCCCATAATTATTTTTACACTTTCCTTTTCTGGATGCTCCACAATAACTTTCACACTTTTAAAATTGAAAACTCTTTATAAACTGCACCCTCACAATATTCTCAATACATTATTACCCTTTCTTAATATGCGTGTGTGACATCTTATAAAATAAAGTGTGAAAATTATTATAATATAAAATCTTATACATAATGTTGTTTACAAGAATTTTTGTATAGTAAGCCTTCCGTTTCACAATAGTATCACCTCATGATTATTTTTATCATTTTATACAAGTTTCTTGTTAAGGTACTAATTTTCATTTTTGTCCTACTATCTCTCTACCTTTGTTTTTTTTGTTTTTTTTAGGGAAATTCTATTTTCTATGGTAATGGTAAAGTTTATAAAAAACTTTCATTTTCCTTTGCATGTAAACAAGTATAAACAAATATTTGAAGACGTATTCATGATGTTTGGAAAGGTCCCTAAACCACTAACGTGTATTTTGAAGATTTTAAAACTATTTAAAGGCGTTGAAATTTAATGCAAGAATGAAGTTGGACATAACAAGTTTTCGTAATTCAAGTACCTTCCAAAATAATCAATCTAGACAGCTTCAAAAGGCATTTTGCTCATCAAATTAAAGCACAGCAAACACCTGTAAACTAGCAATACTATGACTATAGCATCAAATTTAAAATTAAAGCCAGATAACAAACAAACAGTTGGTCTGTCTATATTAGAACTGGATGTACGAGGCAGTCTGCCAAGACACAATGCACAGTAGAGAAACAGAGACAATCCTTGTGAACAAAATACATATCAATAACAATCCACCAACATAGTTATCCTTGCAATGATATACACCAAACATTAGAAACTGAAACCGCGAGACTTGTCCGTTGGCAATTTGGACATCAAACCATAGTCCTATGGTGAAATATCATTTCATATATTTGTGGAGAAACTTGCGATGGAAATCACTTCTGATAGTGTCATTAATAAAGCGCTTAGGAGTCTTCAACTCTCCACGTGCTTGGTTCTTGAATACCACATCATCATCCCACCTAAATGAATTCAATTTTGATACAAATTACACCGACATCATAAAAAAACGGGATAAGACTCCCCCAACCTGTGTATCACATCCTACACTCAATGCAATACAATGGGAGGTATATTGGATTCACCAACACACACACACATTAATGTAAATATGTAGGATGCAATACAGCTGCCCCAACCCTGAACCAAGAGAGTGGAGAGAGGAATATGCATATTACCTTCTCTTCACACTAAAAGAAGTTGGATTATTTATTAGGGGATTTCCACGCATCAGTTGCTCTTCTTTAGCTTTCAGCTCCTCTTCCTGCTTTAGTAGTTCCTGCCACATGGATACCAAGTCATTGATTATTCACACCAACCACAATTTCCAGATGGTAACAGTACATCACATGCATTTTTACTGATGTCAAGCACAAACCCTCCTTAATAAAGCCACGAATAGTAAAAGAAGATAACATCATGGAACAAAAATAACTAGAAAAAAAAGAGTAGGAAATTAGACACTTAGAAAGCTATATCCAATGGCAATAAGGAGGAAACTTAGGAGTAAATGACCCTTGTATCACGCCAACTATAACTAGAATTGATTGACTAAATCTCCAGTATCACAAGAACAGCAAAAGAAAAAATGACAATATCCTTAGCAAATTTTTAAATGATCTAATATCACTAAGGACCAGAAATTCAGTAGAAAACAATTAAAACCTAGGAGACAGAGAGCTTACTTCTCGTTCTTTCTGCTCTGCTTTTTCCTTCCTTAAACGCTCAAGCTCAGCCAAAAGCGCTTCTTCATCATCCTCATCATCATCTTCATCATCATCACTTTAAAAATATGTGTATATATATATATATATATATATATATATATATATATATATATATAATAAGTTAAATCAGTGATTCCCAAAAAAAGTAGCAAGAGTTTGCTGAAGATTAAGTGTAAGAATATTGGAGCAAATACTATAATATATAGGGCGTTGGCAATTGATTGTGCTTTCGAAGAAGTGATTTGAATTATTTTGTAGGAAATCATAAGTGGGTACTATTTGAAAATAAAGTATTTTGCCCTAATTTTAAAGTTGGAAGTATCTGCTAGATAATAATTTTTTTTTGTTAATTCAAGTTTTAAGTTGCTCTATGACTGCTTCTCAGAAGCAGCAAAATAGAGAAAAGCAGAGGAAATAAAATCATATTTTCAATATTCTATTCAAGAAAATAACACTAAGGCTAACAAAACTAAATAAAAGGAAAACCACAAAATAAGATATGATTAGGATAAAGTACATAGCATCTGTATTGAAAAGATGGAAGAAATTAGAAAGTAACAGACCTATCATCATCATCATGAGCACCCATATCGGCATCATCTGCATCCACACTTCGCGGAACAATACGGTCGTCAAGTTCCCTCCTAGACCCTGTAAATAGAGTAGACTGACTACTTATTCATAACAAAAAAAATTAAAAATTAACATTTAACCAAAACCTAGTCCTGAGTCTCTCATGCGAACAAACCAAGCAATCAGGCACTATATACCTTCTAAAAGAAGATGACCTCCCTTTCGACGCTCTCTATCCTCTGCAGAACATAAATAAAAATTCAAGTCAACAATAGAAATTACTAAGAGGGTAGGAACCAGATACTCAAGTTTAAACATTGGACATATTGTTTGAATGGAAACTGGGGTAACACTAACCCTTTGATGAGAAATGCCTCCGCTCGCGATCCTCTAATTCATCCCTAAGATTTCTCCTATGTATTTCGTCTTGGGTGTCTTGTCCTTCCTTCCTGCACAATTCAACAGTATATTCATGCACTGGATTCAAAAGAGATTTATTCCCAAAGTATGCAAGTAAATAAAGAAAAATATATGTGTGCTTGTTTTCAACAAAACATGTAGGTTGCATTTGGATTGTGGGATGTAAAATGCAAGGAATTAAAATCAATGGATTTTCAAATCCAACCAAATCACAGAAAATTTTGCTAAAAATGAAAGTGATGCAGTTCAATTTATTGCTATCAAATAACCAACGGATTTGGAATATGGACCTAAAATCCCTCCTCCGAGTCTTCAATCCAAATCAACCATGAATTTATCTTTTGTACTTACATAAGTCATTACATACGTAAAAGTTTTTATAATTTTTCATAAGAAATGCACATTATAAATATAATATTAGTGCACGCAGCACGCCACACTAGGGATAGAAACTCAGATATAAAATGATACTTCTTATAAATCCAGGAACCAGTGACTAACAGATTTACTTAGCAAAAGAAATGACTCTCAGATGCCCATCAAAATACATATAACCTCTTGGCTCCTTTCCAGTAACAGTGCAAGAAAATATGAGAAAAAATATGCATACAGATTATTATTTTTGGAACAGTAGTGATGTTTACTTTTGGTTTTAAAAACCAGATTTTGGATTTTAAGATCCTACACTTGTTTTACATCAGGATTTAAAAACCGATTTTCAAACTCACTCAAAACCACCCCTATCAAAAATATTGATTTGACATAAAGTTATATTTATATAATATTACTTCAATCATTATAATTTTTCTAAACAATAATATAATAATACTACAATAATATAATACATTCAATCATTACACAATCAACTAATTATTATAATCTCACCCAACAATAATATAATACAGTAATACAATTTCATTAAATCTTACACATTGATTTGACATAAAGTTAATCTTCTACTATTTCAAAACTCAAAAAAACACACATATTACTATTCATCAGGATTTCAAAAACTAGGGATTTCAAAAACCGGTTTTCAAAACCACCCAAAGCCCAAAGTAAACATCATCTAAGTAAACATAAAATTCTTATTAAAGAAAGGAGTACAAGGGTTACACCATCCCTTAACACAAAAATTCTAAGTCACAGATTCACAATTCGACACATTTTATAGGATCATCAAGCCACCCAGAAATCACCACATGCCTCATATTATTGTCTTTTGTTGTTAACCACGATCATATATACAGCTTTTATGCAACTCAGGCAACATCTATTTATCCAAGGGAGATAAGGTCGCATTTAGATGGAATGATTTGCAGATGAACGTGAATTGCATAATAGCAAACTCATGGATAATTGTTTGAATTGATTCTTTCTCTGAAATAGACTGGAATCATAACTTTCAAACTTTAACTAATATTTGTATTGCATTGAGTAGATTCTTTAATTCGGAGTGGATTCAGAATCCTCTTATTTTAAAGCATTGAAGTTCAAATTCCTCTATCCAAACGCATATTATCACTGACAATTTTGCTACCAACACCAATTATTTCACATCCATTTTAGATTCATCTCTTCAATTAAACAATCTAATATGCACAACAGAGAGGAAAAGGGGAACTCTAACAATTTAAAGCTGATGCAGCACATACAATTTTTTTAACTGACGCGAATTGAAAAAAGAACTAGCAAGAAAAATTACTCCAAACATACCACGATAGCAATGAAACAAAATAAAAATCGAGAAATAAATAAATCTATAAACAAACAACCCAAACCTAGATTCAATTGAAGATGAGAAGAACAAGGAAAGGAATAAAAAGATCAAGAATCCAACCTGGGCTTTAAGTTAGTATGAGCAGCGATGTCTCTGGACGAATACTTTTGAGATGCGCCGAAGATTCGAGTTCCCCCTTGTTCGTTTCCACCTTTTGCCGGTGCCCACGTAGGTCTTGCGGCCGTCGTCATGCCGGAACCCTAGGTTGCTCAATATTCCGATAAAAGAAAATTCGAAAAATTGATAGCCTTCTCTGTCGTTTGCAGAAGAAATCAAAGGATAGCTGCCTTCGATTCGAGGCGACGAATAAATGGATATACAGAACTCGGGGACCTCTATTATCTCTATTATTTATCAGAACCAGCAGAACCAAGAAACGTCGTCGTTAGGAAATGAACGAAGCCAGTCAGTAATTATAATTGGCCCATTCTTTAAGGGCCTAAGCCCAAAATGTGGAGACCAAATGCATCTCTTTTATATGGGTACGTTCATTGACACCTCCATCTTTGTAAACCGCACCCCCTCCTATTTATTAATTTAATAATGATGTAAAAATCTACTCCCTCCATCCCATAATAATTTTAATAGGTAGATGGACACATATATTAAGAAAGTGTAATAATGAGTGGAGTTTTGAGGGGTAATTTTGTAAACATTTATGTATAAAGTAAAGAAATGAGTTGACTTTTGTGTATATGTGGAGAAAAAGTAATGACATTTGTGTAATATTGAAGATATTGTGAAGGTGTAGTTTATAAAAAGTGTTCCATTTTAAAGGTGTGAAAGTTATTGTGGGACGTCCCAAAAAGGAAAATGTGAAAGTTATTGTGGAACTGAGGGAGTATAATTTAAAGGTACCACTACAAGATGCACTTTCAGTACTAAATACACTCTCCCTTCAACATTCAAACTCTAACCTTAATTGCAGTTGTCGTCGTCTCCACTTTCAATCGTCGCAGCGCCATTTCTACCAAAATAGTGTCAAAGTCTCATAAAAATTTCAGAAATTAAAAAAAAATCTAAAAAAAAAATTGAATTTTTTTTCGACAAACTAGTGTAAAAAATATACAATATTTTCAATAACAGTTTTTTGACATTAGGGTATATTTTTTACACTGATGTGTCTAGAATTAAAAATAAATAAATAAACTTATTTGTTTTGTAGAAGAATGGGGATGAATTTTTGTTTTGGAGGGAGTAGGGTCGGGGGTGGGGGTGGATTTTTTTTTTGTTAAAACATAAATAATGGAATGGGGGGCTAGGGGCAGTGGGGTGACGACGGCCGTAGTGCTATTATTCGAACTGAGCTTTAACGAGATTCGGCTCAGCTCGACTCGTTTAGCTTAATGAGTCGAGCTCGAGCTCGTTAAATACTCGATTTACTAACAAATCGGCTCGAACTCGACTTGTTAGGCGCGATAACTATTTTTTTTTGTAAAAAATTCCATTAGGCTCGGCTCGATAGGCTCGTTAACGAGTCGAGCTCAATTTTTAACTCGGTAATGTTATCGAGTCGAGCTCGAACCTCAAATATTCGGCTCGAACAACAGCTCTAACGGTGGGGCAACAACAGCTGGGCGTGGTGGTGGGGTGTGAGGGAGGCATGATGGAGAAGATGTTTTTTTAGTAAGAAAATGGAGAAAATGAAAAAAAATGTATGAAAGGAGAAAAATAGATAAATTAGAGTTTTGAGATGGGGTGTATTTAAGAAATAATTTTTAGAGAGAAAATGGTGATTTGGACAATTCATGGGAAGTGTATGTAACATTCTCTTATTGCCTTATTGGGGGTGTGCATTAATCCTTATTGGGGCTTATTGGGGGTGTGCATTAATCGGGGGAGTATGGTTAACACTGATGGAGGTGTTAATAGTACGTTGTACCCATTTTATATATATATATGGGGATTTCACGTAAAAGGTCTATTCACCTAGTGTTTTTTTAAATAAGGACCTGGTTTAAAATAGTTTTAAATTAAGGACAAAATGTAACATAAATGTATCATCATGCCCTTAATATCTAATTTCGGAATTAATGGAGAAAGTCAATAAATGTTTGAAATTTAAAACTGATTCTATCAGCTCATCGAGAATTACGGACTTAATTAAACCTTTCCAAAAATTAAACTCTATCACCAACACCGGTCAATCAATTTAATTTTGTGCAAAATTTTGGGGTTTTGCCATTTGTGAAGAAAGGGAAACGGGAAGTACTGAAGAAGACGAAGTGAGAAGGATATTGTGCAGATTCAGACTAGCTAGAAGGTTTATCAAGGAGCTAAAAGCGTAAATCCATCGTACTAACTGGTTGTGAGTTATAATGTTTTCATTATATTCTGTGTCTATTCTGCATCTTTCTTTTTTTAAATTTTGTTGGATGGAAATTCGATGAAATTTTTGTTAACTCACAGAAAAAATGGAGTATTGTATGACACACCCTGTTTTTTGCACAAAAAGAATGGAGGGTTTTGTAAATTGATAGATTAGGCCTAAAGCATAATCATATATTCTATTTTTTGGAATAAACCCTGTAATCGTAACATGCATTTAGGAAACATCAATTTTGAGAACTTTTTGTGTTAACTGGGTAGAATATTCTCCAGAACTTGGGTTTTGATCGACATCTTTGATTTATATGCATAAGAAATACTTTATTTTACAAAATTGTGAAAATTTAGAAAATAAACCCTATATGTTTATGTTTCGACTTGATGTGTATGTTTATTCAATATATGCTCTGTTTTCTAACTTTCTGAAATAAGAAAATGAGATTTTTCAACTTATGATTTCCCATTGTTTCGTATATGCAGACATGGGCAGAGATAAAAAAAAAAAGGAATACAAATACGGGATGTGGATGAAAGACGAAAAAGAAAAAGAAAAAGGGAAGAAAAGAAGTCCCCAAAGGTTGAGATAATGAAAACCAGAGGTAAAAGATTTGAATATAGATTCTGTTTGTCTATTATGTGCATTATAATGAGGTTATTAGAAAGATATGTGTTCATAGACATGTTTTTTTAGTATAATATGCAAATCCAATATAGTGTTGTATCCTCATTTGCAGCTTCAAGTAGCAAAAAGACATATAAGAAGGATAAACAGGGGAAACGTAAAGGTTACAAAATCTAATTTTAAAGTTAAATTTTTTATGCATATTTACTTATTAATTATTCTACATATTGATAATATAGGGGAATGTATTGTAAGGTGTGATATTATACCTTCAGATTCGGGTAAGTCATCACTTCTATATATTATGGGGTCAAAGTTTGGTAAAGAATTTCATATATGACTCAGAAAGGGAAACATAAAGGATTTATTTAATTTTTGTATAGATTTTGAAAGCGATGAAGAAAGCAAGAAAAGGAAGGTTCAGATTTGTTCTTCAGATTCAGAGGGTAAGTTATTTGGTATTTTTAAGAAGTAAATGTAAAAGTTTTACATATTATTTAATTTAAATATATGCAGATGTGGAAAACGAAGATGACGTGGAAAGTGAAGATGATGAGAAAAGCGAAGATGATGTGAAAATGAAGAATAAGTCTACGTAGAAGTATCGATATGTGAAAATTAAGAACAAATTTGGTTGGTAACTTGTTTTGTTAATTAGTATATTGCATAAATTTATGTTAACATATGCAGAATGATGAATGTATTGTGACTATACGAATTAACATTTTTTTTCTTTGTTGTCTTGAAGATAATGTAAATGTTGTTTCAAAGAACAACTATTACAGATCGAATTTGAGAACATCATTCTATGATCTGGAACAGTTTGAATTGAGACAAGATCACTACATAGAGCTAAAACATACCCCTTTTTGGTTGCTGTTGGAGTCTATTCTAATAAATGGAAATAGGGAGATGATTAAGAATACATCAAAGTTTGAGGAGGATATAATAGAGATTGTAAGAAACTTTGATGAAGATTCTGAGCGTTTCTTAGTTTCATCTAAAGAGTTGGGGGTTAACAAACATGATGCAGAAATGATATTTGGAATTGTTTCTGGTGAGGAGAAAGTCAAAATGAGGGGAACAAACTATACTCATCCTGCATGGATTCAAAGGTGTTTCAGTAAGGAATTAGAAGGTCAAGAACAATACAAAAGAATTATATTATATTTATTTATTTAATTCATTCTATAAGAATGATGTGAAAACATTATTATATAATATTATGGACAATTGTATATAATGTCAATATAAACATTGAAAAACAAATTTTCAATTATGCAATTCTACACCGTGAAGTGGCAAAATAAAAAAGTAACATCTTAGTGTTCAATTGACGTTACATTAAATTTATAATTAAAATTAAAATTTCATTAATACTAAATTAAACTCGTTGTGCAATTATAATTTTAAAATATATTGCATTTTTTTTAAAAATGTTATAATACAGTGAAGTCAAAATAAAAACCTCACTAATACTTATGACCCATTATATTTCACACATTCTCCACTAACAAAAACATTTACACCTCAACTTTCCCACTACATGTAACTGTTGTTTCATAAATCACCAAATACTACTCCACTACCCCAACCTAAACGGTTGAGTTGTTTATTACACTATCAAATATACTAATATATATACGTGTATTGCATTACCAAGAACAATACTGCACTAAACATAAATTATATTCATCATTTCGTTTATTGTACAGAAAAAATAAAAATTAATTCTTCAAGAATATTAGATATAATTCCAGATGATATAGCTTCTGAAATTTTGGTGAGGGTTCCAGGAAAGAGACTAAATCTTCTCAAAATTGTGTCAAGAGCATGGAATGAATTGATTTCTTCTCGTTCGTTTGTTAAAGAACATCTAAGGAATATGAAGTTTGGAATCTGCTATTCACTTATTCATAAGAAAAGTATTGCGTACCCGCCTGTATGCTACTTGTTCGAGCCTAATGATATTATATCATTTCAACGAGTATACAATGCAAGTTATGAGGATAACGAGATAATTGGTAGCTACAATGGGTTAGTACTATTATGTGATATTCACGATACTTATTCATTGGCAAACCTTATTACAAAAGAGAGATTGATAATTCCTAATGCACCTACAAAACTTCCTCCTCCATTTTCTGATGCATGGTTATTTTTTGGATTGGGTTACGATGAGGAAAATGATGATTATATAATTATACGATTTACTCGTTTTTTAATTCGTGGGGGTTTTCAAATAGAGGTTAAGTTATTTTCTAGGAATGTAAACATTTGGTATAATGTTGATTGCTTTCCCTTCAAAAATCCACCATCTTGTAATGCACATTTCGTAGGTGGTATTTTTCATTGACATTTTAATAAGGGTGAGTGTATTTATGCAATTGGAACATTTGATTTGAAGGAAAAGAGTTATGGTTGGATAGATTTACTGGATTTTGAGTGTGAAACTTGTTCTTTAAGAATTGATGCTTTAGATGACAACAATCTAGTTGTTTATGGGAGTCGTCTTGAAAATAGACATGATGGGATTAGGATATATTATTTTGAGATGCATATATTATCTTACTCTAATTCAGGATCAAAGTGGAACAAGTTTACGATTTCACAAGAAGGGAAGATGCCGTCTAATTATGAAGTTGTACCGATACAATACTTGAACAACAGCAAAACTAAATTGATGTTCAGAATCGATCCAAGATGAACATTTTCGTCGTATGATTTTGTGAAGAAGTAAATCTTCCATTTAGAAGATGTTGATAGGGTTTATCGAATTCAACATACGTATAAGCATGTTGAAAGTCTTGTTTCTCCATTTAAAAGTTAAGATGTATAAACATAAATTCCTGGATTTTTACAATAATGGTTTAAATATTTATGATCATGTGTAGCTGAATATGGCAGTGTAAACAACTTAACTTTCCATTGTAAAAACAATCAGATATGCATAATAATATTTGGTTGTGCATAAATTATTATATTGTTCTGCATAAATGTTATTTTTCACGATCATATGCAGAAAAAGAGGAGTTTTCCTGCACAATACAAACTAATATGAAATATGGCAAATATACATTCTGCATAATTGTGAATATGGTAGTGTAAGTAACTTTAATTTAAAATGAAAAAATAACCAAATAAACATAATATATTATTCTTATGCACAGATTAATATTATTGTTCTGCACACATAATTATATGTAGAAGGAAAGTCTTAAATTCTGAATAATTTTCTAATTGTTCAATATTACTATTTGAAATGATTGCACATTATTTTTTAAATTGGAATATTCTTAAACATTAATGAAAATTTAAATAAAATTTCAGAACATTGACACGTATAATTGATAGAATAAGTTTTTTTTTCAAATGTTTTTTTGTTTTTGTTTTTAATTAATCCGACAAAATAGTGATACAATACTAGCATTTTTTTTAATGTTGAATGGTATGCTTTTATTCAAATGCAGAATCAATAAAATTTCTGCACAATGAATAATAATATGTAATATGTCGAGTATACATTCTGCATAATATTTTATTGTTTCTGCATATTGTTGATTTGTTTTGCATAATACAATTTTACATGCAGACAACATATGCTTTTAGGCATATTATATTTCTGTTTTGACTTTAAGATCAAAAGAAATGATTCAGTATTTACATATATTTGTGGAATTATATTTCGAAAAAGGGATTTCAATTATTATGACATAATAAAATTCTGTAAAGGTAAACAATTAAACTTAACAATAGAAATTCAGTAAATAAATGAAAACAACCCAGTCGAAATTATTGAAATAAGAAATATTACTCAATACGTGATGTCTAAATACAGTAAAAAAAAAAAAAAAAAAGGCAGTAATAAACCTAAAAATAATTCTAATGAGAAGTATTGGTCTTGTCTGTTCCAAACACAGCTGCACACGTTAAAGAATCGTGTCTGCCTTTTTTGCCACAAGTCTTACAAGTACTCGATTTTGTCTTCCGAAATTCTCCATATGAAGTTATCCTCTTTTGTTTTGGTCTTCCTGGTGGCTTATGCAGAATAGGAGGTGGAATCTTTTCTTCATCATTCGTATACCTGTACTCGTATCTTTCAGTTTGTGGGACAGGTATAAGGTCAGCTGTATAAGTTCACCAATTTTCATGATTTTTCCCCAATGATCAAACAAGTAGGTCTTAGTTTTATCAGTTGGACTTATATCAAACTTTGGTACGCTACCCACTCCCATAAATTCAGTAGAATTTAAATTTGGATGATCGTGGCTTGATACACTGGATACAATATTTTTGTTTTGAATTACAGATACTCTTTGGGATGCATAGTAATTAACAATAAGATTATCTCTTGTAGAATTACTTTCTACATCTCCATAAATCTGCAGGACACTAGATGGAACATTACACCTACTATCATTATAGTCTATTGCCCTATTTTCCAAATTTTCAGAATTCTGGTGCGCAACAATGGGAACAGATGAATTTTCAAAATCTAAATAGACATTAACAAGTTTTTCTGAAGAAAACTGGTAAAACTCAATTAATCCACCCAAATCATCGCCCGATGCCAAACAACAATTATTAATACTACCAACTGAATACGACATTGATATACTATTGGAAAAAAACGTAGGCCACATACCGATGATTTGATTCACAACATCTGCATACCGTGAAGATCGACTAACACGAACCAACTTAGTCTTCCCGTTGAATTCGATTTTCAGAATTACCACACAATCCATCGATTCAAATTCTGCAGCTAAAATTAGAAACAAATGCAGAACACAATCAACAAACGACAGGGACGAAGAATTCTGAATTAGGGTTGTTTTTGGAAAATCACGATTACTTTAATTGAAAATTCCTATCAATAGTGCAGATTGCATTCGAATAAGGAAGGTGAGATTCTTATTTCCATATGAGGGATATTAAACGGAATGCCTCTATGTGATTGCGAAAAATATGGAATGTAAGACTTGTTCCATTATTAAATAAATTAATAAGTTAATCTTCAAATTTAAATGTAAGGACATAAATGGTTATTAACATATGTTTTTGTCCTTTTTTAAAAAGATTATATTAGTTGTCCTTTATTAAGAAGCTAGGTGTATAAATGACTTTTTTTATAAAAATTCTCTATATATATGTACTCCCTCAGTCCGCTTATAAGCTTCACGTTACTTTTTGGCACATAGATTAAGAATAGTGATTTAATAATAGATATAGTACAAGTGATGTGATTGGGAGAGGAGAGAGATAGAGAGAAAAAGTAAAATATAAAGTGAAGTGTAAGAAAAAGTACTTACCAAAAAAGGTATAAGAAGCTTATAGGCGGACGGACCAAAATGGTAAAATGAGAAGCTTATAGGCGGACGGATGGAGTATATATATTTCGTATAGACTGATTTTCAGAATGGGTACGATTATTTGCACCCAAGACAATGATAGATACACTTCCCCGACTACCTAATTCCCCTAAAATATCGAGATTATGAGATGCACTTTTTTTTAATTACCCAAGATATAATTTTTCTCACTTTAGTTGATACACTCCCCAAAAACAAAATCTAATTTCACACTTTCTCTTTTTCTTCTCTTTCTTATGTCACTTTCTTTCTTCCACCGAAAAAAATCTTCATGGTTGCCCATCTCACAGCTACCGCCCTTGTCCTACCCTTCTCTCCTCTCCTCTCCTCTTATGCCTCCGTCCAAACGCTACCTCTGTCCTCCTCCCCACACAACGCTGACCCTCCCTTTCTCCCATGATGCTGCCCTCTCTTTATTCCATGCCATTATTATTATTTTTTTTAAAAAATGGAAATGGGGAGTTGCAACGTTTCTATTTTTCAGATTTAAAAAAAATCAGATGAACTCGTATAGAAAAATGTGTGTATTCTCGATCAATTTTTGTCGAATAATATGAATGTTTTCGACAAACTTCTGTCGAAATATATCATTATTTATTTTTTCGGAAAAATGTATTCTAAATCTTGCCCTTTTTAGAAAAAAAATATTAAGCAAACTTTCAGTAGTTGAAACATTAATTAATTCTCATTCTGATATGTTTGTGGAAGATTAATGTTCCATCTTTGTCATTATATGCTCAAAAATTGTTTTCATTTCCTTAAGGTTGTGTTTGGATTGAGGGATTTAGGTGTGGATTTTAAATCCATAATCTAAATCCACTCCACCTGTTTGGATTAAATGAATGGATTTCAAATATTTAGTACCATTTTTTAGTTAAAATTGAGAGGATTTTAAATCCTCACTAAAATCATATCATTTGAAATCCATCAATTTTTAAATCATTCCATTTGAAATCCCCTCATCCAAACGCAACCTAAGATAATTTGGTATTTGATAATTTTTTGTTGATAAAAATTAATATTATCATCTTCTTCTTTTGTTCATATTGAGACTGAATGGGTGGTGCTTTATATCTTGGATTTTTCTTAAAACCTATAGTGAAGGGGATGAAATAGGCGTGTATCTACTAATGAACATTGTGGGTATTTTACAATTATATTAAAATAATAAATAAATAAGAAGAATGTATCTAACATTGTTAGAGGTGTAAATAGTTGTAGCCTTTCAGAATTGATGGTCATTTCACTTGTTCCCTCTGAACGACAATGTTTGGATAGCTCGGTAGCGAGATGGGCGGGTCTAAATATCACTTTTATCATGCACTTCATATGGGTTGGGGTATATACCCTCCAGCTTTGTTTAATACACTCCCCCTTCCATATATTAATCCAAAAATATATATGAAATACCATATTTACCCCTTTAATAAATGTTAGAGATACATACACACCCCTAACTCTAATTTCATCTTCTTCCCCAACCTCTCTACCGCCTCTCGATCTTCTCCTCCCCTTTTTTTCCGTTTTTTTCCATTTTCAGCACTCCCCATCTCCATTGCACTGCACCCTAAATACCCTAACCCTAGAATTTTGCCGCCACCACCACAACCACCACAAACAAATTCTAACACCCACAAAAATGAACATATTTGATAAAATAAAATAGCAATAACACTCCAATCGACACCATAACCACCGCCTCAAATAAAATTAAAAAAAAATCTTAGTATTTTTAACAAACCAGAGTCGACCAAAAACACTCCGGTCGACACTGGTTTGTCGCCCAAAAACACTCCGATCGACACTGGTTTGTCGCCCCAAAACACTCCGATCGACACTGGTTTGTCGCCCAAAAACACTTCGGTCGACCCTGGTTTGTCGACCAAATTTCGAAAGAAATTAAAAAAAAAAAAAAAAAATTAAAATTTTCGACCATTATTGATTGCTCAAAAACACTCTCATCGACGACCTATCGTCGACGAGAGTGTTCTTGAGCGACCAATAATGGTCGGTAAAAAAAAAAAACAAACAAACCTGTTCTTCGCCGGCAACGGCTTGGGGCGAGCGCTGGCGGGCCGCGACTGCTGGGGGCGAGCGCCGTCGGGCCGCGACGGCTAGAGGCGAAGAAGGGCGGCGGCGTCGCTAGGCGAGAGGGGCGGCGCCGCCGCTTGTTACAGAAAATTTTAAAAAAAAGAGCAGAGCGGCGCGCGACGATGGGGAGGGGGGAGTGCGACGGCGATGGGGAGGGGGGAGTGCGACGGCGAGGGGGGAGGTGGAGAGCGCCGGCGAGGGGCTCTGTAGAAAACGAAAAAAAAAGGGGGGAGGAGAAGATCGAGAGAGGCGGTAGAGAGACTGGGGAAGAAGATGAAAATAGGGTTAATGGGGTGTATGTATCTATACATCTTATTAAAGGGCAAATATGGTATTTCATATATATTTTTGAATTAATAAATGAAAGGGGGGAGTGCATTAAACAAAGCTGGAGGAGTATATACCTCAACCCACTTCATATTTGTGCAGGCCCGAGCAAAATGTGAGGCATCGATTCTGGTCCAGAAATATTTTAATTTTTTATGGGCCCATTTTTTAAAATATCTTTTTTTTATATATATATATATATATATATATATATATATATATATATTATTTAAGCTTTTAAACAATCCTTTTACAACAAATATCATTACTTGACACTAAAAAGTAACTTTATTATTATTATTTATAAAGTTGAAAAGTCTTTACTATCTTAACTTTATCTTTCATAATACTAATAAACAATTCATTCGATAAAACCTGTGCCCAATAATTTTGTGTCAACAAGTAGGGGACGGAGGGAGTATAAGACATATAAATATTAAACAGAAGTTAGAAAAACGAACGTCCCTAAAAACAAAAAAGAATTGGAAAAGTTAGAATTTTTTTTTCTTTTTTACCTCTTTTTTTTTGGACTTTTTTTTCAGCTTGTTTTTTTTCCTTTTCTTTTACCTATCGTTTTTCTCCTTTTTTTTTCCGCATGTAATTATTATTCTTTTTAGTTTCCTATTTTTTTTGTATGTTTTATAGTTTTATCCTCTTTTTTCATTTTTTTTGTTGTTCCTTTTTTTTTTTTGCTGTTTCTAATTTTTTTTATTAATTAAAAATGGATATTAAAAAGTGTAAGGAAATATAATTAAAAAGTACAACACAATATTACAAAAAAGTGTAAGTTAATGTAACTAAAAAGTGCAATACAGTATTACTAAAAAATGTAAGTCCATATAACCGAAAAGTGCAACATAATATTTACTAAAAAGTGGGAGTCACTATAAATAAAAATATCATTGTAAAATGTAGGACACTACAATAGAAAAGTGCAACAACATATTTACCAAAAAGTGTAAGTCACACAATTAAAAAGTGTAACACAATATTACTAAAAAGTGTAAGTAACTATAAATAAAAATATTATTGTTAAATGTAGGATACTACAATAGAAAAATGCAATACCGTTTATCAAAAAGTGTAAGTCACATAACTGAAAAGTGCAACACCAAAATTAACTAAACAATAACTAAACAGAATAGAGTAAAAACGTGTAACATAATTATTACTATAAAACATAATTCACTTTAACTTAAAAATGTAACATTATATTACTAAAAAGTAAAAATTCTTATAACCGAAAAATGCAAAATAATATTAGTAGAAAGTGTTGGTTTTATTTTTCTTACCGTTGGACCACAGCCTAATCTTTGTAGTATTGTTGTTCTCACTAGTACATAAGCGGTTACTGGACTCGAGTCCATAGCAGACCCATCCTTTTAAGTATATGACAAAATTATATATTGTTAGTCTTTTAAAAATTGTTTTACGTTATGTTTCATTAGTTCGTATAAAATAAAAAATATGAAGGAATGGGGCCTCATTTTAATGTTCGATTTAGGCCAAAATATTCCTAGGACCGACCTTGTATCTGTGTCTCATTTTAAATATTAAAAATTATATTTATATTTAGACAAAAATTTGTGTAATGTTAAATACTATGTAGGGAAATTTTCATAAATAGTATAGTCATATCATACTTATAAATACACAAAAACTTATATGAAAAATGGTCTTATTTATACAAAATATATAAAAATGACATTTTTTTTATTTAATAATTTCTCATAAGACATATTAGCTATAAAACAACTTTAAAAGAATCCTAAAATACCGATCTTAAGCAACGTTAAACAATCTTAAATAACATTAAACAATTATAAATAACCACGTTAAACAACTCTAAACACCCTTTAACAATCATAAACAAAATCCAAACGAAAATTTGGGTGTAAACCTAAAAACAATTGCACATTGAATTCACCAATGATAAAACTTCAAATACCAACAAAATCAAAGAAGGAAAATATCGTAGAGGTGTGTTCTTACCTTCAACCCGACTTTAAATTACACTAGTTTTTCACCCGTGCGATGCACGGGTCTGTTATAATTTTGTTTTCTATTATTTGTAAAACAATAATCAAATGATCTTACATGTTGATATATAAATACCGCACCCTATCATCAAAAACACACATTGTATTATTGTTTAGGTTGAGATCATGTAGAGACACATAAAATTGTCATTGTTTTAATTTCATAGTACAAAAATATTTAATACATGCAATAATTAGTTGATGCATACATTCAAATGTTGTGATCATTGCATAGTGTTTTTGGTACACTCTACGCTTCAATCCGCTCTTCTATGATTATGAATCATATTAGCTATGACCTCCTGAATTGGCTTTTTATAGTATTTTGGATTCACAAAATTTTCGTTTATAATTGTTATACACTTATACCCAACTACAAAAAATAGGGGTTACACTAAAAGACACGTCGATCCCGAGTTCGATACTTGGTCACAAACTTTATCAATATATATATACTTTGACAATATAATAACATAAAAATGAATTCATATAGTAAACAATTAACTCAAACAATTTATCTAAAACATTAAACAAAGAATAACAAAGGCAATAGAACTCGACCAACCATTGTAGAGAATAAAGCAATTTAAAATCCACCGCATATGTCTAGGATAAAAAAATTGTGCTAGGGTACACTACTTTTTAGTCTTACATGGTGAAGGGTTTAAATAGCAGCGATAACTGATAAGAAACAAAAAATGGTATACATGAGAAACCAGTTACAATCATCACATCATTCTCTTTTAATTTAATACCCATAATGAAAAATGCATGGGGATAAATTGAGTGACAAGTAATTGAAAATATATGAAAGGTTTTTTTTAGAAAGATGTGAAAATATCTATGTTTTTATATAAAATTCATTCAATTCTATTAAATACACAGGCATTATAACATTTGTGTGAGGGTTCTCCACTAATGGGAAGAGTTACTAAGATTAATGTGTAATTAAATGGTAGTTATTTTAAATGAATACTAACAAAATGTAAAGAAAATACTGGTATTAATTACATTGTTAATCCGAAAGTGAAAGGAAAAAGTAACCCCATTGCTCATTTTGTGTATCACAATCCACCTACTCACCTTTCCACACGAAGTGCACTCCCTCCAACCCGTTTCCTCTAAATGGAAAATTTTACAGAAGACCTGCAGTTCTTGATTTGACAAAGATTGTTTACATATATATACAACACTTGTTTTCTAAAGGCAGCACTAACTCAAGACTATAATTCTTGATTGTTAAAGGAAATAATGTTTATATTCAAGAACACACGTACGGTTGATGATTCATTTTTAGTGCATCGATCACAGGTTGCAATCTACTAATTGAATAAACATCTAAACTTATAAGTTACAAAGCAAATCCGTAGACCTAGAAAATAAAAGGATTAAATTCCAAGAAAACAATTGCATCTCAAGTTTCGTAGATATGCTAATCGAGTATCAATCAATAGAACTGAAACCAAATTCGACACTGATAACACCCAAAAGCTTCCATAGACATAATAAAACCTGTCTACTAAACATGCATGGAGAATAACAAAAGCATCAAAGTAGGTAGGGTCTTTAGACGATTCATATAAGCAACGCTCGAATCTAGCCCATAAAATATTCGAAGAGCTTGCACAAACCTGGAGAAATTTATAAAAACTTTGGCACTCAATAATTAGATTATACCCCTAATATATACTCCGTATATATATATATAATAATGACAGCGATTACTACTACCATTCTGTGAATTCTTCTTCTTCTTGCAGCTCATTCAAAGAATAAAAACTAATGTTTTGAAGTTAAATATGCCATGGAATTTCCAGTTTCAGAGTGAGGAGTGTAAATACTCAACGCAAAATGGGAATCATGAAATAAAGGAGGGAACTAAAAAGACACTTGAATTAAAAACTTCAGAGTCTCTCCATTTTCCTCCTTGTACATGTGGATCTCAAATGTCAAGTCATCTAACACATGGCAAAAGGAGGAGGGTCTCGAATCTAGCCCATAAAATATTCGAAGAGCTTGCACCAACCTAGAGAAATTTATAAAAACTTTGGCACTCAATAATTAGATTATATACCCCTAATATATATATATATATATATATATATAAAATAATGACATCGATTACTACTACTGTGAATTCTTCTTATTCTTGCAGCTCATTCAAAGAATAAAAACTAATGCTTTGAAGTTAAATATGCCATGAAATTTCCAGTTTCAGAGTGAGGAGTGTAAATACTCAACGCAAAATGGGAATCATGAAATAAAGGAGGGAACTAAAAAGACACTTGAATTAAAAACTTGAGAGTCTCTCCATTTTCCTCCTTGTACATGTGGACACTACAAAATATTGGCCAAAAGGCAACAGCGATTAGCAAGGGCAGGCTACCGTTGCCAATTGGCAACGGACAGAAAAAAGGCGACGGGGGTGGGTGTCGTTGCCTTTTGGCAACGGATAAGGCAACGGGAGTGGGCCCCGTTGCGAAAAGGCGACGGTTTATAATGCCCTTGCCTTTTGGCAACGGCAAAGGCGTGTTCTGCACTCGCCAAAAGGCGACGGGAGTGGGCTCGTTGCGAAATGGCAACGGGGCCTCACTCGCTAAATGGCAACGACAGTAGGCCCGTTGTCTTTACCGTCGCCCTAATTGAGTATAAATTCGCACAAACCCCTCTCTTCCAGAACAGCGGCGCACCCCCACACCTCCATTAAGCTTCGAGTTTTACACCTCCACACTCAAAATTCACCTTCGTTTGCGGATCGAACTCGATTTTTGGCCATTTGTGTTCTACACTTCGACGGGAGCATTTCTACGGTAATTTTTTTCGTTTTCATTGGTTAAATTTGAAGTTATATGTATATATATAGTTTTAGTATATATATATATATATGTATATATATTCATATATAATGTATGTATATATAAAATTGTTAGAATTGTTAATTTTTATGCATGCATGTGTTAATTGTTAGAATTTAATTGTTAATTATATTGTGTTATGTATTTATATGTATGTTTTAATTAAGTTATATGAATTTATTTGTTAATTAGGGTGTTAGAATTATATTGTGTTATGTATATATATGTATGGTTTAATTAAGTTATATGAATTTATTTGTTAATTAGGGTGTTAGAATAATTATTAGAATATATTTGGAATTATATTAATTAATTTTAATAGAGTTTGAGGATTGAGACGTTGGTTGTTTGTGTGTTGTAGACGTCGATTGACATGAATTATTCAAGTCGTAGTTGGATGTTGGATGTATAGTCCTTAATTATATTCCTTATTTATATTCTAGTGTTAATCGTTACAGTGATGTTCATATATAATGTTTTTTAATTGTTACAATGTTCAACGTTAATAACGTTTTAATGTTCATTTTGACAGATGAGTGGACAGGGTCATGGGCATGGTCGTAGACATGGTTCTTCTGGACATGACTCTGGTTAGGGTTCTTCTGGACAGGGGCGAGGTAGAGGTAGAGGAGAGCCGGTGGATGAGACACGGACTGTGCCCATACCACAGGGTTTTTATATGCCCGATATGACCCAGATACTACACTTGCCCCAGATGCCCGGAATGAACCCCAATTCCTATTACACTCAGGTGCCTCATATGGTTCCACATGCACAAGAATCATCCCCTCCACCGATACATTCGCCAGCTAGACCTCCGTCTGTCGGGACACAGGCCAGCATGTCGACTGATGCACCCGAGAGTCGCATTTTTCTGTGGATCTACCTTGATACGTAAGTATATTATATTTAAATTTCATTAGACGTATGTATTAACATGTTTATTAATAATTTTTTTATTATTATAAAATACGTGTAACATGATGATGCCTTCAAATTTAATTTCGAAGACGATCAGATCGATTATGTACAGGAATATGGAGCTGGGTGCACACGCCTTTGCCAAAGTATCACTCGGCACGATACATCGGTGGTGGGAGACATTTCAGGTATAAAATCACTTTACATTAACATTTTATTATTTTGTTATATTAAAATAATTCATTAATTAATTTTTTTTGCAGACCGAGGTCACGTGGGACCCTGAAGTCACATCTTCTGACGAGGTGTACAAGCTCTTTCTTCAAAGAGCAGCAAGTCGGTACACTGGCATGTTATCAAATATGATACCGTAATTAAATTATTTAATTTGAAAGACATAATTTAGTTAATTCTCATTTAGAAATAAATATGATATGCTTTGATAATTAATTTAATAAGCAACAATTAAAGTTAGAATGGATTGAATTAAGAGTGTCCACATTGGTGGAGGGGCTCCCCTCTCTCCTCCACCTCACTGCCACATCATCATTCTTCCATTAATAACTCAATCTCACTAACTCCTACAACCATTCCAAAAGTTATAACTCACATTTGTGGGACCCACTTTTCAATCACATTTCTTTTTAATTCTTTATTTTTCATTTAATGAATATATGTAAAATTCAATATGTGTAAAAATAATTAATTCGGAGTATATAAATATATTAAAATTATTTAGTTAATTATTTTAGAGTATCAATTAATATATTTTACAAATTGAAATAAATATTTAATACTAACTCATTTCATTAACTAATAAAGATTATTATTATTTTGATCAAGTGAAAATAGAGTACAACATATTCAACATTAAGAAAACAATTCAACTAAATTAATTAAAATTTTGAATGTTTTGAAACGACAAATAAACGCATTATATCAATTATTGTCAGATCGAGCCCAAATATGTTCCACTAAGTCGACACGAAGTTGGTGATGAACTTGATTGTTACGTAGCTCGGTGTTTCTTTGGAGATAATCCCTAAATTCTGGATTAGCGCCTTGTATCGGTTGTGTGGGCTCGTCGCCTTCATCGTTGCTCCAATTTGTAACCATGTCTCCTTCGTCTTCAACGATCATATTATGCAAAATAACACAAGTTAACCTTATGAGCTTCAACTTTTTCCTATACCAAAAACGACCGGGTCCCCTAACAATTGCCCAACGTGCTCGTTCGACATCCTTTCTCGCAGATTCTTGTCTTTCCTTAAATAATTTTCTCTTAGGATCTAGTGGCGTAGGAAAAGCCTTAACGAAAGTTGACCATTCCGGATAGATACCATCTGTCAGATAGTAACCTTTTGTATATTGTGTTCCATTCACAGTAAAATTAACTTCTGGTGCAGTGCCTTGCAAGACGTTGTTGAATATAGGAGACTCATTCAAAACATTGATATCGTCGCGCGATCCTGCGACTCCAAAAAATGCATGCCATATCCATAGGTCTTGAGACGCGACTGCTTCAAGGATGATTGTAGGTGACCCATGACCTCTTGTAAATTGACCTTTCCAAGCAACGGGACAATTTCGCCACACCCAGTGCATGCAGTCAAGACTTCCTAACATGCCTGGAAAGCCATGTCTCAACTCGTGCATTTGGAGAAGACGTTGAGTGTCATTGTGATTCGGCCTTCTCAAGTAGCGATCACCAAATGCTGCAACCACAGTTTCACAAAAATTGAAAAGACATTTTATAACTATTGATTCACCCATTCGTAGGTACTCGTCAAGATTGTCAGCAGGAACTCCATAAGCCAGTTGACGAATCGCTGCAGTGCACTTTTGTAGTGGTGACAACCCTTGTCTTCTGGCGGCATCGGGTCTTTGTTGAAAAAAAAGAGATCGATTCTCAAGCTCATTCACAATACGAATGAATAATTCCCTTCGCATGCGAAATCTTCTTCGGAAGATGTGATCAGGATACACCGGACTTGGAGAGAAATAATCATTGAAAAGCCTAACATGTCCCTCTTCACGGTTTCTCTCAATGAATATTCTGGTTCGTTGACTGTGCACATCGTCTTCCAAATGTTGAAGAATCGTTAACATCATTTGTTCACCAGGTGAACCGGGTTGGTCATCGGATTCATCGGATTGGCTGGAACTCGTGGGATATTGAGACATTTTAAGTAAAGCTATTTGAGAGGTTATTCTTCAAATGTAGGATGTGAAGAACCTCACAACATAAGCCACGCATATATACACCTACTACCTTGTAACGACTAGTTTTATAACGGCTAGTTTTATAACGGCTAGTTTCTAACGACTAGTCTTCTAACGGCTAGTTTTATAACGGCTAGTTTTCTAACGGCTAGCGTTTCACGTTGTCCTGTAACCGTTTCACGTTGCCGTTTCACATTGTCCTGTTAGCGTTTCACGTTGTTACCGTTTCACATTGTCCTGTTAGCGTTTCACGTTGCCCTGTTAGTGTTTCTAACGGCTAATTTTTTAACGACTAGTTTTATAACGACTAGTTTTATAACGGCTAGTTTCTAACGGCTAGTTTTCTAACGACTAGTTTCTAACGGCTAGCGTTTCACGTTGCCCTGTAACCGTTTCACGTTGCCGTTTCACATTGTCCTGTAAGCGTTTCACATTGTCCTGTTAGCGTTTCACATTGTCCTGTTAGCGTTTCACGTTGTTACCGTTTCACATTGTCCTGTTAGCGTTTCACGTTGCATGCCGCCGATTTCTGATCATTGCCGATTATGGGATCATCACTTATCGTGACAAAACAATTTGCCAACAACTCATTTTCTTTTGTTGTCCACTTGTTAGAGGAATGCTTTTCACCAGCGGCACACTCTTGATCTGAAATTTCTAAATCAATCGGGGTTGATGGTTGAGATAGTTGTGTCTCCGGGACGAATGTTGGAGTTTCCGGTTCTTTGCCACTCCGATATCTCGACGATATTCCAGTTGCTTGTGGACTAGAGAATATTTGAGGCGGAGACTGACCGAAATGTTGCCCCGATGAGTGTTGCCAAAATTCGGAAGTCGGAGTGGAAAAATTTGACGGGAAAGAGTTGCTCGAGTTATCAACGAAATTTCTGTGACCTTGAAAATTTTGAAAATATGAAGGAGTATGGGAAAAATTTCCGTAATTGGGTGGAAATTGAGTGGACGAGCCAAATTGAGGATATTCAAAATTTTGTGAATTTAATGAATTTTGAGAGAGGGGAATTTCATCCGTCATATTAGGATGATTGAATAAATTTCTACGAAATTCTTTATTATTTTTGTCCATTTATTATGGAAACAAAAATTTCAAGAACACAAAAATGAGAATGGATTGAGATAGAAAATAAAGTGGAGTGAAAAAATTTTGAGGTAAAAGTTTAGTAGAAGAGTGAGAAAGAAAAAATGTGAATGTGATGTATTTATAGAGGAAAAAATGATTGTTGTATAAATTTAAATTTTGAATATAAAATTAAAAAAAAAAATACTGTATAACAGAAAAACCAACGGTATAATTTTGAGAGAGGTAATAATAAAAATATAAAAAAATTGAATAAAAAAATAACATATAAAAAAAAAATATATGTGGGCCAAGCCCACATTTGTAAAAAAACATGTCAGAAAAAAAAGAAAAAGGAGGGTTATGTTTTTGTAACCCTGCGAGAGGAGAGAGAGTAAAAATTGAGTTATAACCCTTCTCCACATTGGTTGTAACTCTTTCAGGAGAGTTATAACTTTTGAAGTTACAACCAATGTGGACACTCTAAATAATTAAAAACTAAAATTAAATTGAATATATATTAATTGCATTCACAACATGTCGACTAAAGCTCCTAGCCTAAACGGCAGATAAGGGGCGCCCAAAAGCCTTCGAGACTGAGAGGTCCCGAGTTCGAACCCCGCCTAAAGCATATATTCTGAAATTTCTGAAAATTGGGGTGGCCCAGCGGTGGAGGGGGGTGTTGGTTGCCTTAGATACCTGGGTTCAAAACCCAGGTTCGCATTTTTTAAAAGTTAATAAAAAGGCGACGACCAAAATGACAACGGCAGTGGGCCCGTTGCCAAAAGGCGACGGTCGTGGGGCCCGTTGCGAAAAGGCAACAGATTATTGTCGTAGACAATTGGCAACGACCTCCACACGCTCGCCAAAAGGCAACGGCCACCTGCCGTTGCCTTTTGGCAACGGTTTTCCCCAAATCCGTTGCCTATAAAATAGCAACGAGCATATTGGCAACAGCGGAAATCCGTTGCCTTTGCCGTTGCCTTCATGATTAGTAGTGAGGGGGAATCCATTGCCTTCCACCTTTTTGCAATTATTTTGTGGTGGGATCTCAAATGCCAAGTCATCTAACACATGGCAAAAGGAGGAGGGGTCTCAAATGCACACATGACGAAAGTAGGAGAGCCCTCATCCTCCTTTTATATATATAGATTGTGAGAAAAAAAAATGAGAGAAATTGAGTGTAAAAGTTTTTTCTTGTGAAGAATTAGACTAAGTTTTCTCTTAAAAATGAAAATGTGGATTTGAAACACAATTTTAGTTGTATACAATATAAAACTTGTCAAATGAGTTAAGGCTAAAAATAAATATTAGTCGGGTAATCAGGTCATACTTTATATATCACGCTAATATGTAATTGGGTCCGTTTAAAATATAGATCAAATTATTAGTATGAGTCAGTCAATTTGTGGATGCAACAAGGTCATGAATTTGGATAATTTAGTGAGTTAAATAAAAATTACACAGTATGTAACATATGCACGGAAAATCGACTCATATATTTATTATATACTTCCTCCGTGGCTCTGTTTCACAATAACTCTCACATGTAGGTAAACACACATATTAAGAAAGTGTAATAATTGGTAGAATTTTGTGTGATAATTGTGTAAACATTTATTTATAAAGTAAATGAAAAGGTTGACTTGTGTGTATGTGTGACTATGAGTGTGAATCACAAATTATAGTTAATTTCAGTTCGGTTCAGTTTGAGTTTTTAAAAAAAACTCGGTTTCGGTTCGGTTTATATTTTCCGAAAACCGACTAAACCGAACCAACCAAACTATTAATAAATAAATAGATATATAAAAAATTAAAAATACACTTAAGAAAGAAATCCTACATCTAAATAGTAAACATTCATTTTCTTCTAATTAAAAATGCACTTAAGAAAAAAACCCTAAATCTTAATTTAAGAGTAGATTACTGAATTTATTGTATTCTAATTAGTCGATTTTTTTACAGATTCCGGATTTATTGAATTTATTGCAAAAAAAAAACGGTTTAAATCGAACCGAACCAACCGAATTGTATTTCGGTTCGATTTGGTTCATTTTTTTAAAATTTCGGTTCAAGTTGAAAAAAGTCCAGAACCGAACCGACCGAATGCCCACCCCTAACTGTAAGAGTCCTAGCTCCTCACAATGACTAGTGAGATCGATTGCATCTAGGATGTTAAAGGATCCAAAGTCTTCTCTTGGGACTATAAAGTAGCAAGACATGTTATTATTGGCATGTAAAATACAAGCTCTTTGGAAGGGATTAATATCACAACTGGGTTGTGAGAGTGGACTAGGACTGGGATTCGAACCACTATAAATCATTGTGTTATTTACTACTTTAGCATGCATGTTTACATATTGCATAAAATAGTTTTAAAGAATGTTTTGTATCAGCTGATACAAAATCAGTTGATACCATCTTATTTACTCGCTTTGCAATGACTCTTGACGGACTTGTTGTTTTGAGTCCGAAAATATATCATGGAGAAAAATATGACATCAGAGTCAAGAGTTCGGTCCGTTTTAAGAAGTCATCTGTATCAGCTGACATCAAGTCAGTTGATCATGCATGAAAAGATTTCTAAAGGTTTTTCAGAAACAAACGAGTATAATTATGGGCACACTACAATTCTGCACCTAACTCTAATAGATAATAAATCAGCAGACTAACTAGTCCTAGGCCGCTAGTGAAATTAGCACACTAATTATCTTGAGGAGTTAGTTTTATTTTCTTCACTTAGAGCACAACAAATGCTCTAATCACTCGTCCGATACCCCCACGGGTAGGGAATATCACCTTATGTATCAATACAATTCCTAGTTTTCTTAGGGAGTGTTCCTTAAACTATGTGATGTTGCACTTTTCCATGTATCCCCTCTCGTGATAATAATTTTCCCAAACTTCTTATTGTTTGTCAATTTTGAGATAAGTCTCAATTTTTTTCCCGTCCACCCTAAACTAAGTGTCAAATTGCTATTTAATTTTCTTGGTATTATTAGATTTGGTGTACATATTTCAACATTCCTTTTCCACATAATCAAGATGCCCACAAATGTATATCAATATATCTACCAACTTCTCATACAAAAAAAAAAAAAAAAAGATTTTGTGTTATCCATAGTAATGGACGTTTCACAGATGCGTAAGCATTTGCCCTATGCAATACTCCTAGTCGACAATCAACTTTAAAAACTTTGTCAATCTTCTCTCCAACCCCGCGACCCACGTTCGAAGTCATAGATCAAAGTTGCAATCCATGGATCTACACCCAAAATGGAACTTTTGATAAGTAGACATCTTCTAGTCCCTCATTTCCTTCAAGACCTAAGAAAATCATGAGAGATCCATTAAAGTTCTAGGGTTGTTTAAGTAGAATCCTATTACGATCAGTTGTATCAGAATATATAAAATACAAACAGGGCATCTCTAATGGGGGGATTTAAGTTCACCCGTAAGCCACTAGATATGCATCAGTGCGATATGGATTCCTACGGGCTAATGTTTTTCTTAATGACAAATTGGTTGATAAGGCAATTTTGTGGCTTTAGAGGATTCTCCGCCGCAAAGACCGGATTAGAACTTTTTCTCTTCGAATAAAGTAAGGTGTTGACATAACCTATTCAATGCTTACTATAACAAAAAAGGGGAAACTTTTAAGAGCAAAACGACAAGAAAATAAATTATGTCAACGTGAAGATTCAGATGACCAACAAATCTCAATTATAATGAAAGATAATAGCGGCTAGGGTGATAGCACGTAGAGGCGGCACTAAAATTCTCACCTAGAAACCCTGGAGATTAGACATTCCAAACAATGCAAGTGGCGTTGACGAGGTTGAATATCAGTTAAAGTTGTTTCATTAAAAATGTGTTGAAAGTCATTTATTTTGTTACTCTTGTTTTTGTTACAACATTGTAGATTAACATTATTTTATTAGTTTGTTGTCCTTACACTATAGAAGTTGTAAGGTATTTAATTAGTTTGTTAAACTTATGTGTCGTTTATCTATAACAAAATATAGTAACATAAGCATGAAGCATCATTTTGTAACATGAAATCCTAACCTTTATGTGGTGTTTGGTTTGAGATTGTGGTGGATTGGATTGGGATTTGGGTAATACATGCATAGTAAATTGTGTGTAAGTTGTGTTTGGTTAAGGATTGAAAAGTATGGGTAGATTTAACTTTATGTCACATCAAGAGTGATGTTATAATATTTTATTATTGTTAGTAGTGAAAGAAAAGTAAGAAAGAGAAGAAAGTAGGAGAGAGAAATAAGTGTGTGAAAAAAAAGTAAGAGAGATAGTGATTTGATGGTATAAAAATAGGTGTGTAGGTGTATTATAGGAGTGAATTGGTATTTGGATTGAGAGAGATTGAATTGGGATTGGGTCAATCCAAATCCGGATTGGCCAATCCCAAAACAAACACCACCTTATGTAATTAATAACTTAAATAAGGTATTTGTTACTCTGAATTAATATTGTAAATATTATACTCTCTCCATTTTTAATTAAGTTTCACTTTACCTTTTTAAATATTTTTAAAATAAGTGTCATTCTACATTTTCTTCTTTAATTTTGACAATTTTACCCTTATGAATATAGTATATTATAAATCATGGAAAACCCAAAATTATTGTATATAGAAATACCACCTACATTATTGGCCACATTTATTACTAAAAAAAATTTAATATTAAAACTATTTATTATTAGTAAAAAGGTAAAATGGTCCATAATTTAATATCTTAATTTGTTGATTTTTTTTTAAATGACACCTAATTAAAAATGAAGGGAGTATAAGGCAAGCAAGTTGTAGAATGTAACAATGATAATTCAAAATTTAAAAAATTTCCCTAAAATGTCAAGCACAACATTTTATTAAAATACCATATATGATAATTCAAATTGAAACTTGTTTGCAAATATTTCAAATGTGTAAATTTTTTTTCCTTCAAAGAGTAAAATGTATGTATATTATTACAAGAACCATTGTTTCAAATACACCGACTTGCCTTTTTTTTTTTTTTTTTTTAAATACAATTACAAGAATTTAAGTGTTTTTATCACACAAAATCTATTACTCCCTCTATTTCAAATAGTTTGTCGTTTTTGTTATTTCGTATTGAATTAAGGAACATATTTTTTGACACAACTATCCCTCATTACTATTTCTCTTTTCCTTATTTTTTTTCCTTTTATTTCCACTCTTTTATATATAATGTCAACTTACCTTTGAAAGAAAGAGAGAAAAGATGAATACATTAATTTATTTCCAATAAAAAAAGTGATATTGTATGGAGTATATATAAGGGTAATTTAATGAGATTCATAGTAAAAATAGCAAAAGCGGTAAACTTTTTGAAACAAGATTTAAGACCAAATGCGACAAACTTTTTGAAACGAATGAAGTATATAATTAAATCATATAGATTTAAAAAATTTTCCTCAAATAAAAATAGGAAAAGAAAATTTATGTGTACTTGTATTTTTGTGCCTTAATTAATTACATACATATCCAAAGATAAAAAGTGTTTCCCTATATTACCCTATGATATTCAAGAATGAAAATATCGCAAAATATCGCAAAATATCGCAAATTTGAATATTGCGATATGGATATTGAAGTCTAATGTATTTTTTCCCGGGTAACGCGGATATATCGATATCGTTCAACCGTAGTGTAAAATTGGATGGGAATCGGGAAATATCGCGGATATATCGCACGATATCGCAAAATCTGAAAAAATCGCAAACTTATTTAAAATTTTATTTTTATATGTATGAAATTATACTTTTTATTTTATTTTTAATAGTGCAAGAAAATAAATTCTCAATTCATCTCATATATTTAATAATTTTTTATATCTGTATAAAGGAACCACCCCTATAACAAAACATATATCATAGACCTTTATATTCTTCAATTTTAACTAGATTTTCTTGCAATAAAATTCAGTTCATCTTTTTATTAAGTTCCAACTTTTGAAGTTAATGGAGCCTCGTAACTATTCAGGTAGTCTTGTTGAATAATTTATGTTAATGAAAATATTTTGATGCACTACTTTTTTTTTTTTAGCATTTTTAACAAGTTATTCAGGGCATTTGACTAAGCTTTTAAACTCCTTAGGTGTACAATAAAAAAAGATTTATAACAATTTACAAAATCTTAAAATAAGTTATTTACATTTTACTGTATAAGCTTTAAAAAATATCAACATCTAATTTTTTTTTTTCAGATCTTATTAGCTCTACTTAAAAAAAATAGATTTTTTTATATCACTCACACCCATCCTCTCACCCTCCAAATAAATTCAGCCCCACCCAAATCAGGTGATCTGACAACGGCTATCAGTGGGTTGAGAGGTTGTTCGACGATGGTTAGTGATCGTAATTAAATATAATTATTTGTTAAAAAAGTATATATTTCAAATTGGATGACATAAAATATATTTAAGCTATTATTTGAACACTTTAACAAATTATAAGCTCTTGTGAAATTACATTTTATACTCTCTTGAAAATAAGTTATACAAATGTTACTCTCTCCTCCGTCTCCGTAAAAGCTACTCAACTTTTTTTTTTTCGTTCCAATAAAAGCTACTCATTCTTTTTTTGGCAAACTACTCCTCTCACATTTAATTATATTTTTATCTCTCAATCACATCACCTCTAATACATCTACTTATTTTATCATATTTCTTAACCCCTGTGCCCAAAGCTTATGAGTAACTTTCACGGGGTGGAGGAAGTATAACTTATTAAATATTTAAAATAAATTTAGTCAAATGATTTTTTTTTTGTAATAATTTGATTTCAATCCATATGACAGTATTGGTCAGAAGAGAATCATTGTTATATTGTGAACGGGATAGAAGCAGCAATTACAATATCTAGCCCGATACCAGCAGATGCAACAAACGATGAGGTATTGTATGCCACTTATTATGATATCAATGTTGAAAAATAATTGTAATGTTTATTTCACTAATTATTCCTTATAAAAAAAATTATGTTTATGTGTTCAAGACATATATAATTTGGATCTCCATCTTCAATTTCGTCACTAACTATTATTTTGTATAACCATTCTTTTGATTTTGCCAATTTGACAAAAAATATATATATATATATTGCAATTTCTTTGTTTGATTGTGAATTGCTACCCCATCATAGGACAAGGTGACATTACCTCTAAGATTTTTGTCCCTTTTATGTTTTCAATTTTTTTTGAATATTTAGAGCTCAAGTTCTTCTTCTTTGTCATTTTATTTCTTTTTTTTGCAGTCATCCTCATCAAGAATGAGTAGGTCCAGAAAGAAAAAGATAACTGGAAGGGAAGAAGAATTCTTCTTTAAACTTTTCAAGTTTTTAAAAGCTGAGGAACGTTACCTCTTGGAGATCCACGAGGTATACAAAATTCATAAATTGTAAAAATTATTAGAAAACAAAACAAATAAGGATAATTGATATATAAGCTTACAAACTAAATTTAATTTAATTTTTTATTACAGTTATTCGTCTTAAACTGTGCAATATAGTCAATATTCTAATGTGCATGCATCACATGAGAAAATTATAGGCAAATTATTAAAATTAGTCATCGTACCTGAAACAATACTAAATTATAATTTATATATTTCTCAAATCTATTTTACCCACTCATGTAAAAAAAAAAAAAAAACTATTTTATATACTTTATATTAATTTGTTTTACCTTTTTACCCTAAGTCATACACTCCCACCCTCAATGAGATTAATAGATTCTTCCATGGGTAAGTGAGTAAGATTAATTAATTTTATTTTTGTCTAACATTGCATCATAACCTTACAAAAAAATGTATATTGCGTACATTATAATTCAATTTCTCAAACACAAATATATCATATTCTCAATGTAGCTATTTATGTGTGCACAGAAAAGAAAAGAAAAGAAAAAAAGGTGTTATTGAACGATGTCAAGTTTTTGTTGGTGAGAATAACGATATGTGGAAAGTTACAGTTCGTGATCTCACACCAGATGACCATGTTGTGGTAAGAATGTTGCAAGATCCTACAATTCCCATCTTCCACAAGACGTACGATATTCCTTTGGAAGAACGTCTTAGAGAATGGAGTGTGGAAAGTAAGCAACGACACACGGGGAAGCACACATGAAAGCGAGATAAAGTATTATTCTTGATAAAATAAATATTTTTTTATATTAATAACACTTTGAAATTAATCACATGTATTTGTTTCTACTAATATTTCACTTATATATTTTCCACTTTATTGACAAATGCAACACTGAAAAATGCAACACTTTTTGTGAATTCTTCTTCTTCTTGTGATCACTTATAAAATAATGACAGCGATTACTACTACTATTCTGAGAATTCTTCTTCTTCTTGCAACTCATTCAAAGAATAAAAACTAATGTTTTGAAGTTAAATATGCTATGGAATTTCCAGTTTCAGAGTGAGAAGTGTAAATACTCAACGCAAAATGGGAATCATGAAATAAAGGAGGGAACTAAAAAGACAATTGAATTAAAAACTTGAGAGTCTCTCCATTTTCCTCCTTGTACATGTGGATCTCAAATGCCAAGTCATCTAACACATGGCAAAAGGAGGAGGGGTCTCAAATGTACACATGGCGAAAGCAGGATAGCCCTCATCCTCCTTTTATATATATAGATTGTGAGAAAAAAAAAATGAGAGAAACTGAGTGTAAAAGTTTTTTCTTGTGAAGAAGACTAAGTTTTCTCTTAAAAATTTAAATGTGGATTTGAAAAACAATTTTAGTTGTATATAAAACTTGTCAAATGAGTTGAGGCTAAAAATAAATATTAGTCGGGTAATCAGGTCATACTTGATATATCACGATAATATGTAATTGGGTCAGTTTAAAAATATAGATCAAATTATTAGTATGAGTCAGTCAATTTATGGATGCAACAAGGTCATGAATTTGGATAATTTAGTGAGTTAAATAAAAATTAAACAGTATGTAACATATGCACGGAAAATCGATTCATATATTTATTATATACTTCCTCTGTGGCTCTGTTTCACAATAACTTTCACATGTAGGTAAACACACATATTAAGAAAGTGTAATAATTGGTAGAATTTTGTGTGGTAATTGTGTAAACATTTATTTATAAAGTAAATGAAAAGGTTGACTTGTGTGTATGTGTGACTGTGAGTAGGGGTGTCAAAACCAGCCCGGCCCACCCGACTAACAGGCCAGGCTGGGCCTTATTTATAGTGGCCCAAAAAAAATCGGGCCGATTTGGCCCGGCCCAGATGACCCACCGGGCCGACCGGGCTTAGCCCGGTTTTTCGGGCTGGCCCGGTTCTATCTTTTTTTTTTTTTTTAAATAAATAAATTAATTAAAACTAAAACGTAGAAACCTAATATAGAAGTGCGCATTCTTCTGTTCTGTCTTTGTCCAAATTCCCAAATTCCAAATAATTTAAAAGAATTAAAAACCCTAATATTGTATATGTGAGATCTGCCTCCCTAGTCCCTTCGATCTAGCCGGCCACACCCACATCTCCAGCCACGCCGCCGGCCACGCCCACCACACACGAGTCCGCCGACCGCCGCTCCCAACAGTTTTCTGCTTTTAATCTCATCCTCAATAGTTTTCGTTCAACTCTTTTATGCTAAATCACAATAGCCCTCGCTGCGCGCCCGCACCTTTACATCTCCATACTTCCTGCACGGCCGCCATCATCACCCAGTCTCACGGTCGCCGCCTACAGCGCAAGATGATGAACCCTAATTTTTCTCAACAGATTGTTGTGTGTTTTTATTTTATTAGGGCCTTTACAATTTTTTATATTATTTTTGTTGGGCCATTGTACAATTGGGTTAATAATTAAATAGGCAAAGCATAGCCCACAGGCCATTTTGGCCCGATATTGCTTAATTTAATAAAATTAAATATATTTTTTTAATTATAAAAAATGGGCCATTTTGGCCCGGTGGCCCGACAGCCCGGCCCGAAAAACATGTGTGGCATGGTGGGCCGGTACCGGGCTGGCCCGGCCCGGCCCAGTTGACAGCCCTAACTGTGAGTGTGAGTCCAAACGTAATGATATTTTGGGTAAAATTGTGAATATTATGAATGTGAAGTTTATAAAGGATTTTCCATTTTTAGGGTGTGAAATTATTGTGGGATGTCCCGAAAAAAAATGTGAAAGTTATTTTTGGAATAAATAGAGTAGAATATACATATATGATACACAAATGCATTTAAATATAATAAGTTTCTATGTTTCTCATACTTATTACTCCCTCCATCCACCAAATGTATTCCCATGGAGGAGGGGCATAAGTTTTAAGAAAAAAATAGATAAAGTAGATAAAGTAAGGGTATTATAGGGTATTGTGGGGTCCATTGTGAATAAAGTAATTGTTTGTGAATAAAGTTGATGGCAAATTGAATAATTAAGTGATGGTTGAAGGGTGATAGTTTCCATAAAATGTATGGGACTACGTTTGGTGGACAAAGAATATAAGGCAAATGAGACTACTTTTTGTGGACGGAGGGAGTAATATATTTTTTAATAGCATATAAATAGATAATTCAACTTTTTAAATACACATGGAAAATTGCACCACTAGTACGTGCGATTTTCACACACATAAAATTGCATATTTCTCCTCCTCTGTCTTCCTCCGATCTCCTCGTCCCCTCCGCACTATCTTCACCCTCTCCCTCTCATACCCATTGTGTAGATTAAACGTTGTCCACAGATATGTAAGAATCATACAACAGATCTACATATCAGAGTAGGCTTGGTCAAAGAACAGAAGCGTCACCACATCACCGTCGTACCACCGCCTCCGTTGCGGTAATATTTTTGTTCCATCGTGAGAATCAAATTTAGAAGTTTTTTTCTGTTTTAGTTGGGATCAATGAGTCGATCCTCCCTGACGGCGCTACGGTGGCAGATCCGGTGAGTGCCCCGTTGATCTCGTTTTATTTTCCAAAATTTCTAGCTTAGTTGTATCATTTTTATTACTGTTGTTTTTTGCTTTTGTGCGCTTATGTGCCCTATTATCCCTTTGTGAAGCATGTTTTGTGACGAAGCGCAAACTCTACTCTAAAAGATCAAGAACAATAAAAGGGCAAACCGGCATGACTAAACTCTCTATTTCATTAACAAACAATCAACCCTTCAAACAATGACACTTGAGGAGTATAAATACTCACTCCTCAAACTACAAATTGGTTACACAAGAAAACAACCAACTAACAAAACTACTACACAAAAAAGTCAAATCATGAATTTCTTAGAAACTAAAAATAACCCTCCTATATATTAATCTTTCATGCAATTATTTTTCAACTTACAATACATCTTAATCTCCATCATTCTCTCCGGGTGAGAGACGATTTACCCTTGAATCGGAAACATTGCGAGGCCCATCATAAAACACAATATCGATGACGTTGAAAACATTCGAGCAACGCAATTGAGAACGAGGAGGTAGCTGTTAGGCATTCAGATTAACATGCAAGAGAATAAACTCGATGAGACGCATCCAATAGACATCTTGTAAGACAAACCGATCGTAAAAGACACCAAAATGGGTGAACGTCTCAAGCATGGCCACGTATTATAGACTGCAACCTCAGCAACAACATGTTCGCAAGTATCTAAATCGTCTAAAAAATGACGTATCTTGCCACCCACGGTGCAAAACAACTTGAATATCGAAGGACATAGAGTAGGACTATTCGATTGACGAGGAGGAAAACATGCTTGTTGGATGATCAAAGAAGGGCCCTCGTCACCCCTCACAAAATCTTCTTGCGGATTGTCATCGTCGTACTCGTCAAATACTAGAGGGCCATCATACACATCGTCGTCACACACAAATTCCTCGTAGAGGGGAGCAACAACGTCGTCGTGTATGGGGGGACCGTCGTATCCGTCACCGAAACCGGGAAGATGAACGCGAAAGCTGTCGAGCAATTCTTGATGTTGCATGACCAACTGTTCTTGTTGATTAGCGACAAGCTTCGTGACCTGAGATCCCACTTGTTGGCGGATTTGCGTAACATCGTGACCAAGACTTTGGGCATCAAAAGAGGGGTGATCGTATTGTTTAGGCGGCATCGTCCCAGAATTGCCTAACTTTAGATACCAATTAACGCAGCGCAAGTTATACTCTCAAAGATCAAGAACAATAAACGTACAAACCGACATGACTAAACTCTCTATTTCATTAACAATCAATCAACCCTTCAAACAATGACACTTGAGGAGTATAAATACTCACTCATCAAACTACAAATTGGCTGCACAAGGAAATAACCAACTAACTAACAAAACTACTACACAAAGAAAGCCAAATCATGAATTTCTTAGAACCTAAAAATAACCCTCATATTACAATCTTTCATGCAATTATTCTTCAACTTACAATACATATTAATCTTTATCACTTTGTGTCTGTTGTTGGGACATTTTTGGGTGGGCATGTCATAAGTCGCCTTGTCGATGCGATTAAGCTACTGGGAGTATCGCCGCCGTGATGATCGGAAGATCTGTAGGCGACGCGGCTCCCTATCCCAGCAGCGTCGATCGATGCGGTTGCGCTCGGGAGATTTTGAGATCGTCGGTAGCGATTGACGGGTGTTCCTTAAGGCTGTGAAGAATTTTGGAACTGGTGTTCTAATTCTGGAACTCACGCTGTTGTTGCAGCTTTGGGCCTCTATTTTGAAAATTTGATTCTCTTCAGGGGCCTGAGTGCAATTATAGTATATTGCAGATTAGTCCCTAGATTTAAAATTAATTTTAGAAATTAGTTAAGGGCCTGTTTGGTTGACTGAAAATCTGATTTTAAATCAGGACTGTTTGGTTGGATCAAATTCTGAAAATTTTATAAAAATGAATTTTGGGCAAAATAATTTTGAGAATAATTCTAGAATTAAATAAAAGGTTTGGAGCTTGTTAGTATTTCTAATTGTAGAAATATTTTACCTACGAATATTAATTAATTGCACGTTTATTTGATTTATGTGCTAAATCCTAATTATGTGCTTTATTTATAATATTTTGAATTTTATAATAAATCATGAGAACTTGATAAATTGTGTTACTTGTCTAACGACAAAGTGGGATAGCTCAAGTGGTTAGAGCACCACTACCTAGGCCTTAGATTCTGGGTTCGAGTCATGGGGAGGGGAAAAGGGATGAGTATTTAATTTGTAAACAATGTGTTACTTGTCTAACTGTCTATGTGAATTGCATTTACATTACTAAGTAGCGTCCGTGTTTAATGTCTGGGTATGCAGCGCCCAGTATTTGTCGGACCGCATTTATTGTGTGGGGTAGGCGGTGCCCAATATTTGTCGGACCGTGTTTCTTATGATTGGGTAGGCGGCGCCCAGTGTTTGCTCTTATTTGTTTGAGCATGTGTATAATTGGATCTTGTTTAAGCAATTAAATACCCCGCTTTGAAATGTTCCTTAACTAAATATGGTTTTCATTTAGAATGAAAGATGTCTTCCATCATAATTAAAAGGAAACCGAAGATTTCATTCCAATGAGTATTTAAGACCCAAGTCTTTTGCTCGGAGTTACGTCTAACAGAACTTTTATAGGGACATGCAATGTCTCCATGTGATGGTTGTAAACCAACCGAGTTGTTTCACTAGCCCAAGCAAGAGAACAATGAGGGGACATCGATTGAACTAGGTTCAATCAACTAGGAATTGTAGAAAGTGCAATTAGCATTGAGACCTACATGTTCTGCCATCACAGTATTCAGCCCAAGCAGTTGCTGTGATTGTAGGAATGTGAATCCTAGTCCATTATGATTTATATTTGATATAAATCCGTACTCTTCCGATGAGGTCGTTGAGTATGTGAAAATAATGGAGACAAAATAAATATAAAAGTCGTGTTTATTTTGATTACTGAATATTGATCATAGGAATTATGTGTTTTAATTTCCGTTCTATTATTTCTCTAGGTTGGTTGAAATGAATAAATTGTCGTTGAGATTCGTACTGGAATCTAACAAATTGGCTGGGCCAAATTTTCTGGATTGGCACCGAAATATGCGTTTGGTGCTAAGGCAAGAAAAGATTGAATACGTGTTGGACACGCCAATCCCAAAAACCCCCAAAACCTAGTTCTGCTGAGCTTGCTACGTTTGACGCTGCTGCTCAAAAGAAGCATCAAGATGATGTAGGACATAGGGGCGGACCTAGGCACACCTTGGGGGTGGCCATGGCCCCCCTCAATTTTTTTTTTTTTACTATTATATTAAGTATTAATTAATTATTAAATTAATAAATTTATTTGTTTTTTAATTTGCTTTCTCCTTTTTTGCTCACCAGATTAGTTTGCTCTCCACGATTTAAGTTAAGGTTATTAATTAGCCCAAATATTAATATTAAAATATATTTTAATATATGACAAATTCTGGTATGTAATTGGTGCATATCAATCTAATCAAGTTAAAATTGTTATTCAATTATATCATATCATAAATACACATACATAATTTTTTTTTCAAATTTTTATTCACCATTTGTTATTTTTTTCCATTTTCAATTCAAATAATTAGGCTTTGAGAGATTGATGTGTTTTGATATATTTAACAGTGAATAATACTCCCTCTGTCCACTAAAATTTTGCTCACTTCTTTTTATATATGTTTTTAAAAAAATCATATTTTAATTATAAAAAATATATGTGGGATAACGAGTAAACAATATTGTTGATACATACCCAATCTTGTTAATAAAGTGAAAAAAATACTCAAAAGTTAACTATTTAAATAAAATAAACATATACTTTGTGGACCCAAAAATATGTATGAGCAAAATTTTACAGGACGGAGGGAGTATATAAATATGAAATATTTTAATTTTATTATCGAACATATAACAATGTTGAACAATATTATATTGGCCCCCCCCTTACCGTCGGTCCTGGGTCCGTCCCTGGTAGGACAGGCGCAGTGTGTGATATTGCTAGGCATGTCCCCTGAACTTCAGAGGCAACATAAGAACATGAGTCCCTTTGAGATGCTCAAACATCTGAAAGATCTATTTAACTCTGATTCTCTGAATCTCGTTCTAAGAAATATGAGGTCATGAGAGATATGTTCAGGTGTAGAATGTCTGATGGAGGGAAGATCGTCACATCCCGATTTTAAGGCCTAGATGAAAACACCATACGGCTACTTTGAATGCTGATGTAAATCGAATTTATAAAATTATAAAAAGATTTGCAGCGGAAGTAAATATTAAAATATTGACAATATTTAAAAACTAACATCGCTCAAAAATAATTAATTTGCTTCAAAAGTGCTACATTTTTTAATACAACCAAAGATGTGACTTTATATTAAAAGAAATGCTTTAACTTTTAAAACTCATAATCGTCAAATAACATATGAACTAATTAACTTAAAGTCTTAAAATAATAATAAATTTCTTAACGCGCATCCACCATCCCTCCACCACAACTCCTTTAATCTTTTTTAATCTGTAAAATGTTAATATGATTGGGGTGAACAAAACAACTAGCTCAGTGGGATCCCCTTTGTCACAAGTAAATATCAATGCAAATGTAACCATCAACTCACAAACATGCGTAAATAATTCTTTCATATATTGACCAATTAAATTGGTCAATCTATATACGGTGGAGTTGCCCCCAAGGATCTTACCATCCCGGACCGTAGTCCCCGCTAGTTACAACGACCTTTCCGTCGAAATAACCCATAATATCGTAAACATAGGTTCATGTAGCTAAGCAACAATTAAATTCACATAACATTTAAAGGTGACAAAGTGAATACGTAAGTAAGAAAATCTCACCTCGAATTTATAGTTTTTGCAATGAAAATAACTTTGATCCTCGATGTTATAGTTTTTTCATGAATCGAGAGTAGAATAAATAAATCTAGAGTTTTTGTGTGAAATTATTTTATGTGTAGTTTTACTTTGTGAATAGATTCCTCTATTTATATAGGGGAGAAAATATATTTTCTTGTGAGAAAGAAAATCTCAAGATTTTATTTAATTAAAATATCTTTTAGTGGAAAATTTATAAATTTTATAGATATCTCTTATGTAGTAAGGGAAAAGTGACGGCATGATTTGAAAGTAAGTATGTGATTGATTTTTAAATTGATTTTCATATGAAAATGGTTTATTAGAAAATTATATGGGCTTGTGAGAGAAAATTTAAAATTCGTATATATTCTATAATATATATATATATATATATATTTATTTTAAGATTTGAGAGATAAATATAATTTAAAACTTACGTGAATAAGAGTGATCAAGATTTGAGAATGATACCGAAAAATATGGAAAGCAAATAATTAAGGCAAAAACTTGTGTGAGACCGTCTCACGGATCTTTTTCTGTGAGACGGATCATTTTAACCCATATTTCAAAATTTTGGGTAGGATAATCCATATTTTTTTTCCAGATTTTGGTTTGTAAAAAAAGTGATAATTTTTAATTAAAAAGTGATAATATTTTTAACAAAAGTGACTGTCACTTTTTACTTAAACACTGTCACTTTTTGCTCAAACATTATCACTTTTTATATATAAAAGGCGTCTCACGGATCTCATTTTGTGAGACGGTCTCACCCAAGGCTAGCCCAATAATTAAATAGATTTTGACTAATTAATTGATTTTTTTAAACATTTTTTAATGAAAAATAAGAAAAGATTACTCACATATTCGTATCTTAAATAATATCATGTATACATAATTAATTCATGTGTATATATTAATTTATTTTAAATAATTATTTATAAAAAAAATTATGAGATAAGAATAATAGTATATTTTTAAAATCCGATGAAATCTTTTATTAAAATAATTGAAAGCTTAAATGCATATATAAAATAACTAATTTGAGATTTTTAGGGGTGTTACATCTCACCTCATGTTTTGAAGATGATAGGGCTAATTGAGAAACTAGGAACCCGAGGCATTAGTCTAGGGGACGGTGTCTCCATGTATGTCATTCTTCAATCACTTCTGAATTCTTTTTCTAGCTTCATAGTGAACTATAATATGAATCAGACGGAAGCAACGATGCCTGAGCTGCACAACATGCTCAAGACTTTTGAAGTAACTACTTCTAAGGAAAGGAATGTGCTCATGGTGAGCTCATCTGCTAGATTTGGCCCTAAGGAGAAGAATAAGCAATTGAACAAGGCAAAGAAAAAACGCCAAGTCCAATTCCTTGAAAACTAAGGGCGGTGTTCAAAAGAAAGAGAAAAGGATAGATAAGGATGTGTGCCTCTATTGTAAGGAGAAGGGGCACTGGAAGAAGGATTGCAAGGTTCTGGTTGCCGAGAAGAATGCACAAGGTGCTTCTAGTAGTGGAACAGGTATGTTTGTTATTGAAATAAACATATCCACTAACAATACTAACTGTTGGGTATTAGATACCGGATGTGGCTCACACATTTGTACGAATGTGTAGGGTCTCAGGGAAAGCTGGGCGGTTAGACCGGGTAAAGTCGCCTTATGCGTGGGAAATAGAGCACGAGTTGCTGCTGAGCGCGTAGGGATATATAGTATAGACTTACCTAGTGATTTTAGACTAGAACTTAATAATTGTTATTTTGCACGTCTATTACTAGAAACATTATTTCCATTCCAATGTTAGACATTGAAGGTTCACTACTACAAAAATGGGTTTTAGAGACGCTCAAAAGTGTCATTAAATGTAGCATCTAGTGACGCGTTTGCTATAGTGACGCTATGGTCAAGCGTCACTTGATTTGGCGTTTCTATAGTTTGTTGTCGTGACGCTTGAAAGTGTCATCATAGATTACCATTATGACGCTTTTACACGTCATAGTAACCTCTATTTTGTGACGCTAATCGACGTCACGACGGTGTGCTTTAGTGATGCTTTCTCACGTCACAAAAAAGTTTTAACTAACTTAACTACCTAGTCTAATGATGCTTTTATGCGTCATAGTAACACTATTTGGTGACGCTAACCGACGTCACCACGATGTGCTTTTAGAAACGTTTTCTCACGTCACTAAAAAGTTATAACTAACTTAACCACCTCGTTTAGTGATACTTATTTTTAACTAATTTAACTATAAGATTTTGTGATACGTTTTCATATATGTAATATTAGTAACAATACACATATAGGTGAGATTATACCTATATGCATACCCCCTAAAATGCTCAAATATATATGGACATCATAATAATAAAATATTATCATTGACTTTGTAAACAAAAAACAAGTATATTCCAACTTGCAGCTCAAATATATATGGACATCATAATAATAAAATATTATCATTGACTTTGTAAACAAAAAACAAGTATATTCCAACTTGCAACAACCACTGAAAAAGATATGTCCTATCTACATAAATATAGAACTAGTTCTCTCTACAAGCATCCTATTTTTGATAATGAAGAGATGATGGAAAAAAACTAGCTAGCTACAACACTATTATTTAGATCGCATCTCAAACCCGCAACACTGTTTTTGCATGATAATCGAGGACAAACAAACTATAAGGTTTGTTCAATAAAGAATTTGTTATGTGGAATGAAAACCGCATAGGCAGTTCTGTAAACACGTGTCATCGTTTCAAATTGAGCAGTTCACTGATGGCATCTTCAAACTGCTATCTCCTATGCTGATCAACCTACGATAGAATCTGAGTACAAAAAATAAAGTATCATGAGCTGATAACAAAGGAGAACAAATTTTTTTTAGATATACACTAATAGTGCTACTAAGCCATCAAATTCTAAAGATTCTTATAAAACCAGACAAATGACACAGTCTAGAGAAATAAAAGTATACATTTGCCAATTGAAAATATATAGAGCACACATCTTGAAACAATTTCAGGTACAACTTTATGAAAATTTTGACTAAAATATAAATTTAAGTTTGTAGTACAATTACGCAAAGATTCAGAAAGCGTTCAGTGATTTGTGTGTAGAAATTGATGTAGAAGTAAGTGATGAAGGAAGGAGGAAAACATACCTTTAGAAAATGGAGAGTCACGTGTGGAAATCCATGTTTTTTTTTTGTAATCATCAGTTAAGAAATTAGAAATTCTTAGGCTCAAACTAACTGCTAAATAAGCAGAAACAAATATAAGCAGAGTTTCACCTGGCTTAAATCTACAAAACTCGTAAAAAGTAATATCTCAAGTATTCCTCATCTACCTGTATATATATCAACTAGTTCAATAACCATGAAGTATTGCAACAAAGTAATATCCAAAGCATCCAGCACCACCTATTGCAGATTGAGAATGATGAACATGGGAGATAGGATATCAATCACTCAAACTGTAGGGAGATGATCTGCCAAAAAATCATACTATAAGTTGTAACGACTAATCTTCCAAAAACGATATAAAACTAAAACATTATTAAGATAAAAGAAAACAATAATCTTGTATGGTCAAAGCATTAGACAATAAAACCTGTAGAACAATAAAAGGGCTAGATTTTGGCCCCAACCAGTTATGAGGTTTTCTTCACAAATGCCACAATTGTCCTTTTTCCATTTGGAAGAGTTGTTGATTCTATTCACTGTGAAAAAACCCCTAAAATCATATCCAAAGAATACGACAGCATTCAGAGAAAGCAGTTCCATAAGCAGCTTGTGCAATCTCCCAGAAAGGACTTCATAACATGTTTTCCACAAGTCTGATGAGAGTCAAAGACTGACGATAATACTTCTATAGGATAAGAACACCATACAATAAATCAGGAAAGGTACATGTACCCCCAAACATCTCGCTATTACATTGAGAAAGACTCTTTCATCATATGCTGCTCGATTTATCTTTTTTATTTCTTTCGTCCACATCATTTGAGACACCTGTTCATATTACATCAGTGCAGTTGCATTTTCCTAATAAAGTATACCAAAAGTTTCAACACATTTGATAATTAAAAAGTGTTCTTAGGACAAAATGACTTGTTAACAGTGAAACAAAACACAGCTCCTACATAAGATAACACCCTCTAAATCATTTAAAAGAAGCATAAATTTGTCATGTTTTGCTTATGACTAATTGAAATCCAACAGATGGATCGCTTTGTTTATAATACATCACAAATGAAACTAGTGAGGTTTTCCAAGATCATATAAATAAGAAAAGCCACTACACCAAGATTTAGGTCCATAAATGAATTTATTGTCAGCAATACCGCAAAGAGAGATGTATAACTTAATTGTTTGAGAATTAAGGTTTCAGATTTTTGCCCAGTTAAAAGACCTGAAAACATATTAAGATGAATCTTGTATGGGTTCAGGTTCTTCTAATTATTTTAAGAATCGAGTTATATAAGTATAAAGTAAAATTCACAAAAAAGAAAAAATAAATCACCACTCTCAGGATTTAGTGTTTCTCATATCGCATTTTTTTTCCTTTTTGTTTTTTCCAGGACAAGTCATAGCACACTCATTATGTCTATGGAAGTGATTTCATGGAAACTAAGTAAATGCACCAATGTAGTTCCTGGAAACTGCTGCAGAGAAGGAGTCCTTTTCAAAATAGTATAGTTCAAAGCAAGCATTCATCATTATGTCTACAAAAGACTAGAAAATGAAAATATTAGAGTTGTAGGTTCCTAGCGAGGGCACTAGAAAAAGACTGCCAAATTATGGACATTATACAAAAAATCAATTAACAAAGTCCAAGAAAGAAAAGGACATCACCATGAACAGAGCAGGGAGGCCGATACTAAGATTCTCACGAGTGAGACCAGATTTAACATGCTTTGGACGAGTGAAGGACCATGAAATTTGCTGACTTTCACCCATAACTGCACACCATTAAAGAAGACAGAAAATATCTAAAAACATATCACCCATCATTTTATATATAATATGTGGATTAATTGGATGGGCAAAATATATATATATATAATGCCTATTGTTTTGAATCCATCTTTCCAATTCAGCAAAACAATAATTCCAATTGAATCTACATTTGAGTATTTTAATTAATAATCAATATGCTAACCAAGAAAAAAAAATTATGTCCACGCATCTAAATTGATTCATAATACTACCTTTCTTAGAACTAGAAGAAACTGCATGTAACTAAGCTATCATTTTCGATTGATGTAGTAGATTATCAAATTTTGCCTCTAAAGTGAAATGTTAAAAAACCAACTCACCAAGTCTTTCAATAGCAGGGAGACGAATATTTGAATGAATGTAGGTGCTTAAAATAAAAGGATTAGTTCTATTGATGCATGTAAATTATATTGACACACAATTTCTGTTTAAATTAAGATCTTTCAATTTCATGTATTTACTATTGAGTCATAGTCCTCAAATATATTGCTAAAATCCATACCAAGATACAACTCTCACCATCTTACTTTTTGAGATGCAGAAATGAATCCCACGATCTTCAAGACTGAGTGCGAATAAGGAGACATATTTCTTCAATGTTCTTTCCACCTTGAAACTAAACATGCACGCAGATATATTGATTAATTATCCTCACATAATAGTGTAAAGCCCATTATTAAAAATATTTAACAGTAAATTTAACAGGCACATGGTTATAGAAAGTCTTCAACTACATCAAACACAGACATAGTAATGGAAAACTTCATGTTTAGGCACAACACTTGCATTACCAATTGTCGGCTTAAGATAATCAATCCTATGATAATTATAAATTAAAATTAATAAACAAAATGATTAACTTAAAAAATTTATCAAATAAAATTCGTGTGAAAAAATTAAATCTTTATAATGAGTTGAAGCAATTTCGACTCAAGTATTTTATGTTTGCCTACAACAAAACATAAATTTTAAGCAAAGCCACCAACCCCTATGGCCCTATCCCTATTTCCTTAAACTACATCAATAGCTCCTTCAAATTTGAGATAGGTTTGAAATTAAATACAAAGACCAGATTCTTAAACAATAAATACAACAGTAATTGAAAGAAACTAGGAATTTAAAAGAAGTTGCCTATTATTTTGGTGGCTCTATGCAACTCAAAAACAGAGATGACAGAATTGGAATTCATCTTCCTGCCATTCTTCCCATATACTATATCAAATAACTTCTCTGTAAAATGAACACAATTCACCGGAATTGAATATAATTGATTCAAACAACTAATCAAACAAAAGCACTGTAAATCGAAAAAATAAAAATCGTTCGATTGCAAGAAATAGACCAAAAAACCCAATTTCTGAAAATAAAATTTCAAAATCACGGAAAGCTTAATATAGAAACGACAGATAGAAACTGAACCTATAATCTCCTCTGTTGAAATCAGAAAAAAGAAACAAAAGAACTATTCATATATTAACAGTTAGTGATGCCGAATAGGGAAGGGATACGTTCGATAGAGGGACGACGAAGGACTTTGATGGAGTGAAAAAAAAAATGCAGAAGTTATTACAGAAAATCTTACAAGTTATTATCCATGGAACAATTGAAATTGGTGCTTCCACGCTATGAAAACACGAACTAGGGCTTCCACGCATAAAGGTAGAGTGTGTGAGACTCCAATCGAGAAGGCATGAAAGTCGAATATGGAATTAGGGCTCTGATTGAGAAGGCGGTGATATGAGGGAAAAAGAAGAATTCATTGAGAGGGAGCGATGATTTTTGCTTTCCCTTTTCCTTTTTTTTTTTTTTTTTTCTCCTTTGAGAATAAGGGTGCGGTGAATTAAAAGAAGGGCTGGCTGAATTAAAAAAGAAAAGAGCGGAATAAAATTTAGGCGTCACTAAAATTCCCCTAGTCTAATTAGGTGATTAAGGGTCATTGTAGAAATATATTGTGATGCTTATTTAGAAACGTCACTAATGAAGCGTGATTATAGGGATATTTTTTTAGTACTGGTTTTTCATTCCATTTTTCTAATAGTAGTTGTTATTTTACGTTAAATGGTGTTACTTGTGGAAACGCTTCTCTTGTGAATGGTTTATATTTGTTGAATTGTGGGCATGATAATTTTAATATACAAAATAAGAGATTTAAACTTACTAATCAGGAAAACACTGCTTTCTTGTGGCACTGTATACTTGGTCATGCAAATGAGAATAAAATTGCAAAGTTAAGAAAGTTTGACTACTTAACCCCGCTTGACTTGGAGTCATACGGTAATTGCGAATCTTGTCTCAAAGAAAAGATGACCAATAAACCTTTTTCTGGGAAAGGGATACGAGCCAAATAAACGTTAGAGTTGATTCACAGTGATGTATGTGGACCGCTACCAACTCTAGTAAGGGGTGGTTTCAGATACTTTATAACTTTTACTGACGACCTTTCTAGATATGGATATGTGTATCTCATGAAACACAAATCTGAGGCCTTTGAAAAGTTTAAGGAGTATAAAAAGAAAGTAGAGAAACAACTTGGTAAGAGTATTAAAACTCTTCGATCAGATCGAGGAGGTGAATACCTTAACCATGAGTTCTTGGATTATTTAAAGTTACATGAAGTCCAATCACAATAGACACCTCCCGGAACACCACAGATGATTGGTGTGTCTGAAAGGAGGAACAAAAACCCTGTTAGACATGGTGAGGTCCATGATAAGTTTCTCCTCTCTTCCAATATTCATTGGAGTCACGTACTCCAAACTTCAATCTACATTCTGAATAGGATTCCATCTAAATCGGTTGATCGGACACCATACGAGTTGTGGTATGGCAAAAAATCATCATTCTCACATATCAAGACGTGGGGTTGCCCTGCTTATGTGAGGAAGATGATCACTGATAAGTTGGAATCAAAAGGTGAAAAGTATTATTTGTTGGATATCCTAAAGAAATGAGAGGATATTATCTCTATCTCCCTGACAAACATAAGGTTATTGTTTCTAGACAGGCGACGTTCCTTGAAAGTGACTATGTCTTTAAGGAACAAGGTCGTAAAAAGATAGAATTTGAAGAAATTCAAGAACCACAAAGTAATACTAAGGCTGAGTACTTGTTAGAGAACCACGACAAGGAATCAGTGGGAGCATTCAGTGACTCTCATGGTGGGAGCCTATTACTAGGTGATCGTCTTCCAACCAGTGGGAGCGCAATTAGGGATATCTCGCATACGCAAGAAATCTCGAATAGGTTGAATGAGAAAGATTCAGACATCGTTCATTCTCCTGCTCGGGAGACGTAAGAAAGCGTAGCTCCTGAGAATTCTCCAAGCGTTGATCAGATTATCGTTGAAGAATCTCCTCACGATCAGAATGTACAGCCTACACAAACGCAACTCCGTAAGTCTACTAGGAATCGTCATCCACCCGTCAGATTTAGTTTCCTCTTGGAGGAGCGTGATGATGTGGAAATCCCGGACAAAGATTATCCTACGACTTATTCTGAAGCGATATTAGATATCAATTCAGAGAGGCAGACTAAAGCAAGCCTCTAGGAGTTGGAATATCTGTTTTAACGAAGCTGTCAAATTGTTTGACTTCGTCAGAAACAAGGAAGATCCTTGCGTTCATCGGAAACGCAGCGCAGCGAGAATGACATTATTTTCATTATCATATATGTATGACATATTGATTTTGGGAAACAACATCCCGCTAATGCAATCCGTAAAAGATTGGTTGTCCAAGATCTTCATGGTGAAGGATTTGGGTGAAGCCTGCTACATCCTTGGCATAAAGATTTATTGAGATAAATCTAGCAAGATGTTGGGGCTCTCACAACCCACCTACATAAATAAGGTGCTAAGGTGTTTTTCAATGGAAAACTCTGAGATATGTTCTCTGGTTGTGTTCATGGGATTAAACTTTTAAGGAAGGATTGTCCTTCTGAGAAAGCCGAAATTGAGCGCATGAAAAGTGTTCCATATGCATCGGTTAATGGGTCAATCATGTATGCCATGACTTGCACAAGGCTTAATGTGTCATACGCTATTAGTATTGCTGGTAGATACCAGCAAAATCCATGTGGATCTCACTGGATTCCCGTTAAAAACATCATTTAGTATCTTAGACGAACTAAGGAATGTTTCCTAGTCTATGGTGGACAACCACAGCTAGTAGTGACTAGATTCACTAACGCTAGTTTCCAGTCTGACTGCGATGACTATAAGTCACAGTCAGGATATGCATTTATGTTCAATGGCGGAACGGTGAGCTGGAATAGTTCCAAGCAAGAAACCATTGCATATTCAACAACTAAAGCTAAGTGCATTGTTGTATTAGAAGCCACGAAAGGGACTGTCTGGATTTTAGAAGTTCTTGAAAGAACTAGGGGCAGTTCCGAGTGTCAGTCATCCAATAAAGTTGTATTGTGACAATACTTGTGCGGTTGCACAAGCAAAGGAACCAAGATCCAATAACAGAAATAAGCATGTACCTAGGTATAAGGATTTGATCTAAGAGATCATGACAATATGAGAAATATAATTTGAACGAATTCTCACCGAGAATAAATTGGAAGATCTTTCACCAAACACTTGGTGTTCATGTAAACACGATAAACTTTAACAGTCTTAAGGTTTGGACATGCGAGTGATTGACTCTAGGCCAAGTGGGAGATTGTTAGTATATATGTCCTAGAGACAATCATTATAAGGATATTGTACTTGATCATATTCAGTTATTTAAGTATTATTGAGTTTACTAATAATATTCGGTGATACACTTATAGAATGTTATATTTGATTGCTTGCATTTATTCTTATATGTGTTCCCATGAACTAATGATGTCATTGAGCTGTGAGATCTCGATTGACTATATTATGGTTCTTAAAATAGCCCCAATCAAGGATCATCGAGAATGGGATATCGATGATGCGATTGAGATTGGTGTGCGATTTGCATCATATTCTTAGAGGATGTAGTGGTTCTCACAACTACGACATACTAGGTATCTAATGATGGATGCACAAATACTTTGAGAGTATTGGCTTGCCCAATCGAGAAATCGTTTGGTGTATTCTATTTACGTGTCTACGAGAATATCGATTTGTGGAGCAATGTAATGTCCTTCGACTTGAGGTCAATACACGCAACATGTGTGGAGTGATGTGCTTTGACCATGGCCGACGCTTGCATTCCTAACGGGGTATATTAGGCATGTGTTGGGCACACCATAAAGTACATGTGCGCGGTAGTTGGGCTAAGAATATGATTCATTCCTCAAATAGATTTGGAGAGGATACTCGTCTTCTCATAACTAATTGGATCGTTAGTCATTGACTCATTGGCCAATGCACGTCACATTTGGAATGGTGTTCAATGAAATGCGACAATATTGTGAGCTTCACATTATATGTTGTTGATGTATCCTCGCAACGTACCTCACATATTGAGATTGTCTGGTTCATTGTCTAGGGTTCTACTAAGACCGTTAGTTTGACTAATCGCTTGATATGTGAGGGCCTATGGGTCACACAACAAGTAGTCTTAATTTACGTATTAAAGTTGAATGAATTAATTATTTGATTTGATCAAAATATTTAATTTATGGAGAAATATATAATAATTCTATTAGATAGAATTATAATTTATTCAATTAAATTAGATTTAATTAATAAGATGATATATTAGATATATGGTAATTACTTAATATATTATGTGATAAATATGGTAAGAGATATTTTATTATATATTGGATTTACCAATAAAATAAAATATATACGTGGGCTCAAGCCCACGTCTGTTTCACTATATAAAGACCTCTAGGATTAGAGTTTTAGGTCACAAATTTATCACTCATAATATTTCTTCGGTTCTCTCTATAGAATTCTCCTAGCGTTCGTAGACGAGGATTACGTGGATACCGTAGTAGAGACGAATTACTGTAAGGATTATTAATATTTTAATTATTCATTAATTTATGTTATAGTCATATCGAAAACTCTGTGTTGGTAAACAAAATTTAAAATTTCCGCTACTGCAAACATGGTGTTCGTATCTCGAAAACCCAACACATAGGACCTTGGTATTTGTGGATTTTTGTCTCTTTATTTGTCTATTGTTTATTGACATGAGAATACCTTAGATTTTTGTCTCTTTAGTGTGTGATTTTTTTCGTATTGAGATTGAAGATTTAGACTTCATTATAGAATAAAAGGTACGCTTGTTTTTCTCTTTCTCACGATTGGAGGATGCAACGACATCATATGAATCCATCTTAATTTAAAAATCATGAGTTTGAACGTAAATTTGTATTAAATGATGTATTGATTTTATAAATCCCTTTAAAAAAAAAATTAATGTTTTGGTGGAATCTTCCGACAACATTCTGGAATAAAGTCAATTGTTTTTAATTGATAGAAGACAAATCCGTATGTACGTCAAAATTAAATCTTAGATGGAAAGGTATTTAAGTTTGAGAAGCTATCCAAGTTAGATTAGTCCATGTATGTATTCACTATTCTAGATGTGATCCAAAATTGGTCCATGTCGACGGTCGACACCACAACACTTTGCCTTCTTATTATCTTAATTTAGGGGTTTATGAAAAATTCATAAAGAGTAAGGTGTGTTTGTTTTGAATTTTGAAATAAGGTGGATTTAATTTATGTCAAACGAAGTGTAAATGAAGTTGTATTAGTATTATATTTTTATTTTAATGTGATGAAATTATCTAATGGTGTATATATACCTACTTTGTTCTGTAATAATTTGCATAGATTGACTCAAGGAAAAATGTGAGTTCATAATGAGGGTTAATTTAAAAATAAATTGTTAGTGTGAGATTATTAATTTTATGGGTGATTTCAATATCGTGAGTGTATAAGTAATTGACGGATGGAGTAATAAATATATTAAATTGTAAGGTTGGATGATTGATTTTATTGGAAGGTGGGGATAGTGGTGGTTTTTAAAAATAAAATAGAGTCGACTATAAATTTCAAAGGATTTAAACCTAAAAGACTAGAGCAGTCAATGAAATCTTGAGATTAGTTTGTGTGTTTATGGATTTGAATTAGGTGTTGTATATCACTATTATATACTAATTTATATGCAATATAATTGTATGAGTATATTATTGAATTTTTAACTTAACAACAGCATTAGATATAACTGAGTTATATTGCAAATAATGGCCGAATTCAAATTCGTGTGTTATAACAAATGTTAATGAACAAATTCGTAATTCCTTTGTTAAAAGCTCTTTTAGTGTTTATTATGTGTGTTCTTGTTATATAATTACACTATTATTTTATTATTACTATTTAACAACTAAAATATGTTGTTAATTTTTGAATATTTAAAAACTATATGTTAGTGTTAATATAATTTACACGAAAGTGAAGTAGTGGGCATGAACCCCACAGTTTTTGCCGATTAGATAGCTTGGCCAACAACTATACCCGCCACAATTCTGAATCATCAATGTTTTTGAATCAAATAATTCAGATAAACTCAACATTAACATCATACCTCTGAATTTGATCCCCATCAAGGGTTACTTTCATGATCCTTACATAACTTGCTTTGCGATTAAACAATTGAGTTAGGCCAACCGCTGCACACTTCCTTCTCCAACTCACTTGGAATCAAAGCAAAGCCGTTGGTTTCTTGGTCGCCATCTGAATCCGAATTTTGTTTATTCATACGCTTCTGCTGCTGCTGGTGTCTGTCTCATCACACCCTTTTTATTCTCGATTTCCTATTTTTCAATTATGAAGCCAAACTGTTTGTGTTAGGGCCTCTGAGAGATTTCTGTACCTGGGACCAGCTGCTTCCAATTAATTGCTTGATTACAATGAATCCAAGATTTTTTATAACAACGGATTCGCTTTGCAATTCTGCAACTGCTGTTTCCGTTTCCGTTTCATCAGCGGCTGCGGATGAGAGAATTCCTTTGAATTCCCAAGCTAGGCCTTCTCGGAATCCGCCCCCTTTCTTGATAAGGTTAGCCATGAAAGTATCGCGCTCAAGGTGGTACAGTTTGTTGAGAAGAATTTTCCATCACCAGAATGGTTCCGGGTCGGATCTTGCCCCTAACCCGCTCCATTCCAGGAAATGGATGCTCATGGAATTCATAGCTTTGGTACTTCAAATCAGTTCCACTGTATTTACTCTGGTCATTTCCAAAGGGGAAAGACCCGTTTGGCCAATGAGATTTTTGGCTTCTGGTTATGCTTTTGGATATTTCCTTAGTCTTATACTGCTTATTTGTCGCTTTTTTTCAAATCAAGAAGATGCTAGTTCTGATGTTGAGCAGCAAAGAATCCATGAAGAACCAAGGTACAAATGACAGGCCTATGATCAATTCATATTCTATTTCAATATGTCAATAGTAGTAACCATTTTACATAATTCTAATGACAGGCCTAAGATCGGAAAGTTGCAGAGATGCAAGACTTCACTTGACCTGATATATGCAATATGGTTTGTGATAGGAAATGTGTGGATGTTTGATGCTGGTTTTCGTTCGTATCATCGAGCTCCCAAACTCCATGTCCTCTGCATCTCCCTGATAGTTTGGAATGGTGTGACTTACGCTTTTCCATTTATTCTGTTTGTGTTGTTCTGCTGTTGTGTGCCGTTGCTCAGTACTCTCCTAGGGTACAACATGAACTCAGCGTCCATTAGCCGAGGAGCAACTGAAGAACAGCTGTCCAATCTACCAAGCTGGAGGTACAAGGATGTTGCCACCCCTTTAGAGCATGCCAACAACCATGAAATTCCAGTAAGTCATATGGCATCTACAAATTTCATTCAGTTTTTCATACATGATAATACTATATTACGGTCCTTATCAAAGTATTAGTTAGATTACACCACAAGTATTGAAATGTCCAAATTAATATTTGTCCTCAAATACAAGGTTGCTTATGAATTTGAATCAATCTTGACAAGGCAAAAAATTGATGAAATTTCATTTCACCTATGTTTGTTACAGGAGTGTTGTATATGTTTGGCCAAGTATAGGGACAAGGAAGAAATTAGGCAGCTGCCATGCACTCATATTTTTCACCTCAAGTGTGTGGACCAGTGGCTCAAGATGATATCGTGCTGTCCACTTTGTAAGCAAGGGATAGAGAAGTAAAAAACTTATATTTAGGATTTGGATTTACATACATTTTCCCTATTGTTTCTTTTCCACTTTGTAAGCCAGGGGATAGAGAAGTAAAAAACTTATATTTAGGATTTGGATTTACATATATTTTCCCTATTCTTTCTTTTCAGAGAGAAAAAAAGAGACCCACGTTTGTAAGTTGTACAAAATTACTAGAGTGAGGGGAGGTTTTCCTCCTCTATATTTAAGCTCACCTGTAATTAGGTATGAATATACAAAACTATGTTTTTGCTTTTGATTGAGCCAATGTATGGTATAATTGTATAATCACTACATATGTTAGGAAAACATCAATCATTTAGAAATAGTTCAAAAGTATGTTTCAAGGTCGGCCTTTTGTAGGAAATAGTATTCAATTATCAATAGCTGATTACAAAATCAGATGGTCACAGTCAGAATCAATGGATTTCTAATGGCCATATGAATTATTCCTATTATGAGTGGATAGTGACTCAGACATATCTACTACGGCCTAAACCAGATACAGATAATGATACTCTAATCATTTACCAAAAATATTAGTATCTGAAAATCAAATTTCCCTATAAATAAATATGAGATCCTCCTCATAAATAAATGCTTGAGGTTTCAAAAAAAACAGAGAGAGATAGAGGATTGGCAGAAAGTTGGCCAACCTTGAACAACAGCCAGCCAGGTAAGTTTTCCCATCTCAAGAATTTATATATTCATAGAAAAAAATATTTAGTGAATTCTGTAAAGGGTTTTGATGCTGTGAAGCAGATGGAGTCGATGAATAGGGCTGGAAAAGTCAGAGTTTCTCGTCTAAGTGTTGAATTAAAGGAGCAGTCAAATGAGGAGGCATCTCAAGTGCAGAATGGGGGTTCTCCGGCGGCCGGAAAAGCAGTAGCACCGCCGGTTCAGTGCCTGTGCTCACCCACCAAACACGCCGGATCTTTCCGTTGCCGCCACCACAGAAACTCTGCTGCTCCCGGCAAGGAAACTATCTGATAAATTAAGATAATATTTCACTATTGGAATGTTTTGTTTAGTTTACATACACAGAGCTAAGTCTCTAATAATTGAGAAACTTACTCCATTAGTGAAGATATGTTGATATATTGTTTACTCTGTTTTCTCTAGAAATGGAAGAAAATCGATCGTGTTGAATTAATTTTATCTCATATGTTAAAATCCCATATTTCTCTTAATCAATTCTTTGAATTTGGGAATTTTCATTCTTCAGTTTTATGTGTTTTATTGGGAAGACTGATGTGATCATCAGAGAGCATCAGGAAGTTCTGGAAAGAAGAGGAAGAGGAAGAAACAATTGGATAGTTCAATTGAAATGTCATTACTTTTTAAAAAATATACTTAAAATGTGTTATTTTAGCCAAAACTTGAAAAGTGATAGAACCGCATTGAAAGTGATAATTAAGGACGGAGGGGGTGGGAGGCTGCCGGATTTAAATCTTTTCTGATATGGAGTACTCCATAATTTATGTCCGTTTGCCCTTGTAGAAATAACATGAAAATTTTCGCTCACCTTAAGACGATGTCTTGAATTCATGTGTGTTGATACAATTTTGCCTTTATCTTTTTTTGCACTTATTTTTTGCTTACTAATTTATACTCATTTTGTTCTTTTGAAATATAGGAGTACTAAATAAATAGTGTGGAAAGTGTAGAGACAATTATTGATTATAATGAGGTAGCTTTTTTTTATTAAAAAAAAAAAGAGAGTTAGTATTATTGATTATAATTATTGAAGATGACACAGAGTATCTTTTGTACTACCTTTCATTAGTATGTTGTATTCATGGTGACATAAAAGATAGAAAACCAAATTTAAATGGGGAATGCAGTGTCATCTTTTATGTGGTATTGAATAACCTTATTTTTAATAATAGACTTCTCCCATTGTTGGAACTTGGAAAGGTCCCACACCACGTGTGGTGTGCGCCACCACATCCATCTGGGTTTTCTGCTTCTTCCACCTTATTTTTTAAAATTATACTCCTTTCTTTCTCATAATGTAATTGTTTATTTTTTACACTTTTCTTAAAAAAATATAGTAAAAATGTTATTGAATTAGTAAAAATCGAAAAGAAAGTTCAAGGTACAAATGTACAATAGTGAAATATTAACATTTAAAAAAAAAAAAAACTTTAATTAAAACCGTCAAAATTAGATAGGAGAATAGACAGTTTTATTTGTAGGCACGATTACAATAAATTATTTAATAATGTTAATAGAAATATTCTTCTAGGTAAAAGAAAAGTATCCACCTTCTTTCAATTAACTAATTCCTTGTAGGCTAACGTTAGAATTTTAGAGCATTATAATATAATTTGAATTTCTGGAATATTTGATTTGGAATTATATAGGACGGTTCAAATAGAAATTATGAATTTATTGTAACATTCGGTCTAATGAATCTCAAATCAAACATTTGTAATGTTTGTGAAAGAGAAGTGTTATACCTAGTCAAAGAAGTCAATCTTTGACAAGTCAATCCTAGTCACCAGTTTACGTGGCGAGGACCAGTCAACAAAGTCTTGCGACGACTAGTCAACAAGACCAAGGAAATGTAATAATATAGATGTATTTAATATATTTAAGTGCTCGCCCAAAGATGTTGGCGAGCACATGGTTTAGTTAGCTGCTCGCCCAAATGTGTGGCGAGCACAGGTCTATTCATAGTTAGAAAATCTAAGTGTTGAAGCCTTGGGAGACAGCATGGAGCGTGGCGACCACACTCCTCGACATGGTCCTCCGGCGACCACCATAGCTCATCTCCTCGGCATATCGGCGAGGACGAGCACCAAAGGCGGTTTAGCATTAAATGCGCCATCAAATCACCTTTTCGGGCAGAAGTAAGGTCCAGTGAGGGCGTGCCACGTGTAAAGGACGGGCAGCCCCTGGAAACCACTATATAATGCCTAAAAGGGGCTGATTTGTAGAGAAGTTTCATATTTCACCCAATCTCCCCAACCTAAAGCAATAAATACTCCCAAAGCTCTCAAGTTTTTAGCTTCTCCAAGAAGCTACACCACTGTTCTTGATCTTTCTTGCTTTGTTCTTCATAAGATCATCATAAACACTCCATTAAACACGTAATAAACCCCCGATCATTAATACATGTTTGTATCGTACCAAAAACAGTCCACAACCGAGTCAACCCGATAAAAGTGCGTACAACATTTGGCGCTAGAAGGAGGGGTCCTTTTACGTGTTCTTCACATCAGTTTCGTCCGATCATCGAGCGATCGGTTAGCAAACTCCGTTTTTCAGGTTTTAATCGGTATTTCCACCATTTAAAGCTTATTTATGTATTTCCGTTGTTCTTCGTGTTCTTGAATATTTGCAATATTCGAGACATATTTTGGAGTTTGATCTCCGTGTAATCTTGTTTTTAAGCTTTAGTTGTTATTACTTTGCTTGTAAGTACTTGTAATAGCACGTTCTTCTGCGTAAGAACTTTTAATCTTTCGTTTTTAAGCATCGAGCGCTTAAGAACAGTCTTATCCTTGTAATAATCTCCAGAAGACACTCTTTAAACGATGTCTCATCATACTCCTCAAGACGGAGTCGTACCACCCGGAGGGAACGAGCGCCCTCCGGCGCCGGCGGTGAATCCGTTTGCCAACGTGAATATGGGGGACATTCTGAATGATCCCCAGCACTTGAAAGATCTCTGTGAGTATCTCACGGAGAAGAAAAGGCAGAATGAAGAGCTTGAGAAAGCCAAAGATCAGGCTTTCGACAGAGCTCGCAAGGCCAGGGGGAATGAGGACGACGACCGCTCCTATCATTCACACCCTGTTCGCCCCCAGGAAAAAGGCAAGGGCAAAGCTGACGAGCACTCCCACAATAGCCACACGGGAGACTCGCATCACAGAAATTCGGTTTTCAACCGGATGGACGATAGAGATCGGAGGGCTCCTCGCCGAGTGCCCTTCAATGTGGATGGCCGACCAGTTAAAGCCGACCACCACCGAGATCACGCTGATAAGAGAGATCAGGGTGACCGAGTCTCAGCTCTTGATCGAGTGGGACCAGGGAAAGGTTCGCGAGCTCCGGCGAAGAGTTATCGCAGCCACCATTCTGACAGGCACTCTCCCAGGCGATCACGTCATGATGACCGCCCAGCAGCATCCCAAGGGAGTCGACGTGACGAGAACGTCGTCCCCAAGCCACAGACCGCCGAGGAGGGGCAAATCGCCCAGTTCCTCGCAACTCAAAATCTGATGAAGCAGGAGATGGAGGCCCTGCGAGCAGAGGTGGTCGCCTCGAAGCAGGGGACCACTCCACCAATCACTCTGCCCACACCTCCACTAAGTGTGGCAATTCTTACTGCCCCCATTCAGAGAAAGATACAAATGCCTTCCATGCCGGCATACGATGGTGCATCCGACCCCAGAGTACACTTGTCCAAATACTCCAACTATATGGCCTCAATCGGGGCAACGGACGCCACTCAATGCAGGAACTTCTCCCTAACTTTAGGAGACCGGGCTCATCGATGGTACACAACTTTGAGTCCCGGATCTGTCACCTCATTCCTTGAGCTGGGACAACAATTTCTGACCTACTACGGGTCCATAGCTGCTCGCCCAGCCTCAAAGCAACGTTTGGCGAACGTTCGCCAATCCCTGACTGAATCAGGAAAAGACTTCATCGAGCGCTTCGATAGGCTGGTGATCGATGGGGAGGCCGTGAACGATGAGACGAAGCTGATCTCAGCTGTTTCCGGTCTCAGGATAGGTACCAAGCTGTGGGAATCTATCCATCTTACTTTCCCCAGTTCTTATGCGGATTTCCGCACGAGAGCTGGGAATTTTATCCAAATGGAAGAGATAATGGACGCTGCCAAGGCTAACGAGCAGCCGGAGGCGTCCAAAAAGACAAACTGGCCAAAGAAAAATACTAACACTGGGGAGTCGTCCCAGCCCAAGAAGGCGACCACTCAAGCTGGCAGTGCTCGCCCAGCTAACTTCAGGCCTTTCGAGGAGTCTCCTGAGATCATCCAGTTTAGAGAATCTCTCTCTCTTGATCCCAGGGGCATTTTCAATGCAGTCAGGGGAAAGAATCTGCTCCCCCATGCCAAGCCTATGCATACGAATGATGAGAATCTGGATGGTAGCAAATTCTGTGACTACCACAACTCTATTGGCCACCACACCAACGGCTGCAGGGACTTGGTGAGAAATCTATTTAAGCTGTACAATGAGGGCAAGCTCGCCCAGTTCATCAAGGCTCCTGGCAATGGCGACAACAGGGGAAAGAAACGTCGCGACGAGGGCGACGACCTGCGCCAACATCTGAACCGTCCCAAGCTAACTCCTCCCATGCCAAACAACCCTGGTGGCGACATCGATAATGTGGGAGGAGCCTGCATGGTGATCGAAGGCCCGTTGGGAGGAACCCAATCCGGGAAAGAACTGTCTGTTCGCCGTGCTCAGAGCGAGCAGCGAGCACTGAACAATGTGCACCAGGTGTGCGTCGCTCCGACTGCCGAGAAGCCTCCTTCTCACCAGATCCTTTTCTCGGACGACGACCTGAATGGCGTAGTGCACCCGAATAATGACGCTCTGGTCATTTCTGGCAAAATTATGGGAACCAACGTCCATCGTTTGATGGTCGACACTGGGGCATACACCAACATCCTCTTCAAGCATACCCTGGATGCTCTTGGTGGATATGCGGATTATATCGAGCCTTGCGATGATATAATCGTAGGTTTTGGGGATACGCAAAGTCATCCCATGGGGAAAATCAGACTATCCCTGGAGCTGGCATCGTCGAAAGAGCCAACAATTTGTCACACTCGGCAGCTCGACTTTATGATCGTCGACATGCCATCTTCCAACAATGCTTTCCTCGGCCGTCCTTTCTTCAACGAGTTCAAGGCGGCCGTCTCTACTTTTTATTACTGTGTTAAGTTTCCAGCCCCGACGGGAGTTATAACCGTTAAAGGCGATCAGACGCGGGCGAGGGAGTGTCTCGTCCGTTTTGCAAAGCGTCATTCAAAGGAATCTACTATGATTGGCCAGTATATTGAGTGTCAAACACAAACCGAAAAAGTGAACTACTTGGAGGGTCTTCCTAGCAAGTACCGAAAGATTGAAATTGGGGAGTGCAGTCGTAGTTTCGACGACCACCAAATGGAGGCGAACGAGCACGCCTCCATGGAAGTGGACGACCACACCCCAATGGATATCGACGAGCAGACAGTCTCGGGCGACCAGCTCCCCGACGACCAGTTGCCAGAAAACATTCCAGATCTGGAGCCCAGGCTAGGTTTTGAGCCAGAGTTCGGAATCGAGGACCCTCGTTGGAAGGAGCCTAAAGAGCGGGCAACTTCAGCGGAGGACCTCGAAACCATCCATTTAAACGAAGCTCGTCCAGAACTCGAAGTATTCATTGGTTCGAATTTACCAGAAAATTTGCGGTCGGACATGATCGCGTTTTTGAAAGAGAACATCGGAGCATTCGCCTGGTCGCACGAGGATATGGTGGGCATTCCAACAAATCATGCCTGCCACAGATTGAATATTGATCCAGCAAGGAGACCTATCACCCAAAAACGAAGGAAATTTGGGCCTGATAAATATGCGGCTTTGGCAGTCGAAGTCAAGAAATTGATCGACAATAAATTAATCGAGAAAACTGGAACTGACCCCGAGTGGCTGGCCAATCCAGTGCTCGTCAAAAAGGCGACCGGGTCGTGGAGATTATGTATAGACTTCACAGATCTAAACGACGCCTGTCCCAAAGATCACTTTCCGATGCCCCACATTGATCACCTAGTAGACAATACAGCGGGGCACGAGATGTTAACTTTCATGGATGCTTTCGCAGGCTACCATCAGATCGCGATGCATCCCGACGACCAGCGGCATACGGCCTTCATGACGGCCACCGAAATGTACAGCTGGAAGAGAATGCCTTTCGGTTTGAAAAACGCGGGGGCAACATACCAAAGACTGGTAAACAAGATGTTTGAAAAACACATCGGCGAGATGGTGGAGGTCTATATTGACGACATCGTTGTCAAAAGCTTGCGGAAAGAAGATCACCTACACCACCTCGCCATGACATTCGATATACTGAAGGAATACAACATGAAGTTAAATCCAAAAAAATGCAGTTTTGGTGTTAGCTCAGGAAAATTTCTGGGGCACTTGGTTAGCCAGCGGGGCATCGAGGCGAATCCGAGTAAAATTCAAGCAGTCATTAACATGCAAAGCCCAAGGAATGTGAAAGAAGTACAGAGGTTGACAGGGTGTCTTGCATCGCTGAATAGATTTATTGCACGAACGGGCGATCGTTGCAAACCTTTTTTCGATGCTCTGAAAAAAGGGAGGTTCGAATGGACCGATGAATGCGAAAAAGCTTTCGGAAAGCTTTAAGAATACCTTTCGGATCCGAAGGTCCTATCTAAGCCAGTCCCCGGCGAAATTTTATATCTATACTTGGCGGCCACTGACTGTGCGATCAGTTCAGTGCTCGTCCGAGCTGAGGGGAGCACACATCTGCCTATCTACTACGTAAGTCAAACACTGAGAGATGCGGAGTTGAGATACACTCCTATGGAAAAATTGGCATACGCGCTAGTCATGAGCGTCAGGAAGTTAAGGCAATATCTGTTCGACCACGAGGTGGTCGTCCTCACAACCTTTCCTCTTCGGCGAGCACTGCATCGTCCGGATACCACTGGAAGACTGTTGAAATGGTCGGTGGAAATCGGGCAATTTGGACTCACCTACGCACCTAGAACGGCAATCAAGGGACAAGTGCTGGCGGAATTCATTGTAGAGCTCACTTTCCCAGAGAAATTGGCCGAGGGAATCGAGCTTCCTTGGTCATTGTTCGTCGATGGCTCGTCGACGAGCACCAAAGCAGGGGCAGGAATAGTCCTCACCAGCCCAACCAGACAGACGTTTGCTTCGGCGATCGAGTTCGAGTATCGGGCGACCAACAACGAAGCAGAGTACGAGGCTCTGGTCGCAGGAATCAAGATGGCTATGGCCGTGGGCGCCAGAAAACTGAAAATTTTTTCTGACTCTCAGCTGGTTGTATATCAAATAACGGGCGAGTACGAGGCTCGCGGCGATCAAATGATAAAGTATCAAGAGCTGGTGAAAGGATTACTCGAGCAATTTGATCAATTCCACATCGAGCAAATCCCTAGGGAGGAGAATACGCAAGCAGATGCGTTAGCTCGGCTGGCCACTTCAGAGGGGGATGCAATATTTTCAGAAGCGACCATCACTAAAATTTCTTCCCCATCGGTGAACAGAGGTCAGATTTTGCAGGTGGACGCAGCCAGCGACGATGACTGGAGGTCGCCGATCAGCAGGTACATCAAGACCGGCGAGCTCCCGGCAGATAAAGTCAAAGCAACAAGACTGCAGCTCAGGTCCGCAAGGTACACTATTATTGGCGACCAGCTGTACAAACGGGGTTTTTCAATGCCTTTATTGAAATGCCTCGGGGAGGACGAAGCGAAGATCGTCATGCATGAAATCCACGATGGATCATGTGGAAATCACACAGGGGGGCAAGCGCTCGCTTTGAAGATCATGAGGCAAGGCTACTTTTGGCCAACACTGAAGAAGGATGCGATTCATTACGCCCAAGCGTGCAAGAGATGTCAAGCTTTTGCACCCGCTATTCACTCACCTCCAGACGAGCTCATCTCCGTCTACAGCTCTTGGCCCTTCGCGAAGTGGGGCATCGACATCATCGGACCTTTCCCGCCTGGCGTCGGGGGGGTAACTTTCGTAGTCGTAGCAGTCGATTACTTCACCAAATGGACAGAAGCAAAGGCACTAAAGACCATCACAACGGCCCAGATGACAAGCTTCATTTGGAAGAACATAATTTGCAGGTTCGGCCTACCACGAGCGATAGTGACCGACAACGGACGTCAGTTCACGAGTCAAGACATGCTGGATTTCTGCTCAGAGTGGAACATCAAGAAACTTTTTTCAACACCCTATCATCCACAATCAAATGGTCAAGTAGAGGCGATCAACAAAATCATCAAGCACACCTTGAAAGCTAAGCTAGATGGATTGAAGGGCAAATGGGCGGACGAGCTGCACATGGTTTTGTGGGCATACCGGACGACCACGAGGAATTCTACTGGTGAAACTCCGTTCGCGCTCGCGTTCGGAACCGAAGCTGTCATACCAGCAGAGGGGCAGGTCCCCACTTTTCGAGTAGCAAATTACGACGAGCAGTTGAATAACAATGCACAGCTCTCCGACTTGGACTTCCTAGAAGAGCGAAGGCTAACATCGGACGAGAAGAACGTGGTCTACAAGCAAAGGTCAGAACGCTACTACAACACCAAAGTACGTGCTCGCCAATTCACTATCGGCCAGCTCGTACTTCGGAGGGCGACGGAGCAGTCCATTGGCATACTTGGCCCGACTTGGGAGGGTCCGTATCGAATCACGCGCACACTCTTGAACGGATCATACGAGCTAGAAGATCTCGAGGGCAAGCCAAGCAAGTACCCGTGGAATGCGGTCAAGCTGAAGAAGTATTACCAGTAAGTGTTTAATTTCTTTATATTTGTATAATTTGTGTAATCATTTCAATACAAGTAACGTTTTAAATTTCCATCAAAGTTTAGATATTTTTAGACAAGGCTCTGCGTAGCCATCTAGGAAACAAAGACGAGCACTCTTTCTTAACGATGCTCGCAAAGTAGTGGCGACGACGATCACTACCTTTCCAAACAAAGAGTTCAACCGACGAATGGTTAACTCTAAAAGACGAGCACTCTTTCTTAGATGCTCGCAAAGGAAAGACGAGCACTCTTTCTTAGATGCTCGCAAAGGAAAGACGAGCACTCTTTCTTAGATGCTCGCAAAGGAAAGACGAGCACTCTTTCTTAAAGGTGCTCGCAAGAGTAGACGAGCACTTTTTCTTAAAAAATACTCGCAAGGAAAAACAAGCATATGAACAAAAGCAAATCAAAAAGAAGTATCATAACATAAATCGAGAAGCAATGACGAGGACGATCACTCAATATAAAGAAAATAAGCAAACACATCATAAGCAAATGAGTTCTATTCATTAAAAAGCCTTGAAAGGCTGGAATTACAAAAGAGGCCTTAATGGCCGAACAGTACTAAGAAAAACAAAATAAAACAAAGTAAACTAAGCTGCCAGAGCATTCTCCTCGGCAGGAGCATCTTGCTCGCCAGTTACCCCCTCTTCGATCACAACCTCCTCGTCAGTAGGAGCACTCTGTTGTTGGGGCGGGGAGTCTTCAGGAGGATCCACGAACACCACCGGAACTCCCATAAGTCGAGGGAACTAGAGTCCCATTCGCACCAATGGAAGCAAGGGGAGCTCGGTGCCCGGCTGAGGATTCTCCCTCATAAGGAGGTCGTCCAAGAGCTCGCCAAGCGGAATCACATCCACTTCCGGATGAACATCCAACAATCGATAAATGAGCCCGTGGGCAGTGAGCGCCACCGATAACATGGCCACGCCCCCAGCGAGCTCATTGGTCTCATCTCGCTCTTCAGTCATGGCGACCAGCTCTTGACGAAGAGTAGCCAACTCTTCTTCATCCGCAGCAGTTTTATTATTAAGAGAGAGTACCTCGGCTGATTTCATTTTGAGCTCGTCCTCGGCAGCCCTGAGGCGAGCACGGAGACGTTCGACCTCTTGAAGATCTTCCTGATCCTTCTTTCGAATCGTCTCAAGTTGGGCCTCAGAATCGGCCAACTTTGCCTCAAGGTCGACCACCTTCTCGGAAGCAACCCCCAAGTCCCTCTCAACTGCGGCTTTTGCCTTGGCCATCTGGGCAAGCCTCGCACTCCTCTCCTCGCTGACCTTGCGGCTCTCGGCGATCTGGACGGAAAGCCTCTCGAGCGTGTATGAGGCACGAGCCATGTCGATGGCGGCTAGGCGAGCATTCTCTAGCGAGCTCTGGTTATGCACCTCGTCGACCAGAGTGGTCGTCAGCGATTTGGGCAAACACTTCATGACCCTCTGGGCGAGCGGATCCAGAGCCTCTAGATTGGCCACCTCCCGCGACCGGTAAAAGCCGAGGAGGTTGTCGTTGTAAGGCTCAATGACCGAGCTCGCGGCAATCCTAATAAAGAAAGAAATTTAGAAAAAGATACTTGAAATATTCTATAAATCTATTGATAAAAAGCTTACCTGGCAACTTTTGCGGCATCCCAGCCGAGCAGTGTGTTATCTCCTTGAGCCCTCTCCCCGGCGGACGTACTCGTCGCAGTCTCTCGCGACCGAGCAGTTCGGGGAGGGGGGGATACGACCGGTGCAGGGGGAGGCGAGTTACCCCTCGGCGGAGGAGATCTCCTCGGCGAGATCCTCTGTTCGCCAGCTCTTTCGACCCTCTGCTCGGTAGCAATCGGGCGAGAAGTACCCCCTCGACCTGTCCGGGCAACCCTTTTTGGTGGAGCCCCTGAGGCCTCCGCCCCCTTTCTTTTCTTGCCCGTGGCATCAACTACCTTGCGCTCCCGGAGCATCCTTGCTTTTTGCATCATCCTGCTGGATAGAATGCGATCTACTTCAACAGTTGGGGGAAGGTAGGTGACAACCCTCTGAGGAACCACTACTGAGAAAGAAAAGCAAAGAGTTAATATTTTCTCAAAACTTGGCAAATTCACAAAAATCTTGAAAACATGTTAGTACCTGGAGGGAACTCTCGAGTAAAGTGGTGAGGAGGTACTCTGAGACCTGCTCGCTCACGTTCACACTCCCTGTTCAAGAAGCGACAGGACCTCTCCAGGTAGCGACGATTGAGAACGCAGCAAACGTGGTATTGGAATAGAGGAGTGAGACGGTGCTCGGCAGTCTTCTTGCGAGCAGTTTCACCTACAAAATCGAGGAGTTAGTCAGTATAGAAAGAGCGAGCAGAAATAAAAATAACTTACCACGAATTCTTCGATATTCAGTGGGAATGGGAATGCGATCCGAGGAGCCATCCGGCCTCACCGGACTTTTCCAGTCCCCGGCTACCCACCACCAGTTGGTTTTCCAATCCCTAATCTTGTTAGGAACCCCTTCAATCAACTTGAAGTTATCTCGGCCCCTAACATAGTAGTATCCATGGCCCACCTGGTTTCCGGCCTCGGCCGCCTGAAGGAGATAGTTAATCTCTTTCGGGCTGAGCCATGTGTTTCGACATCCATTCTCGGCCGCCACTTGGCCGAACAGGGTAAGAATGCCGATCAGGTTGGACCAACCGTTCGGCAAAATTTGAGAAGGGGCTACATTCAAAAAGTGCAAAAAGTTGGAAATACTGGGGTGCAGGGGGAACCTTAGCCCTGCCTCCATCATGCCGATGTTGACGGCGACCATCCCTTCTGGCGGCTGGTCGGCCCTCTCATCTGGGCGAGGTATAAAGAAACACACATCGACCGGCACTTGATATCTCTTCCTAGAATTTTCCAGCTGTGCCGAGGAGACCTTGCTCACATACGTACTTGCGTCATATTCGGTTTGGGAAGCTACTCGATACGGGCGAGGAGCCTCCCGAGGGGGGTATTCGCAGGAATATTTGTAATAGGACTCCCTCGCGAGCTCGTCGCCATCCAAATTCTCCCTACCACTCAAAATGTCCTTTATGCTTTCGGCATATTGGACGACCTCCTCAAAATCCTCGCGGAGACTTCTTGTCAAGGTCTCCTCGACCTGGGCAGATTCTATCTGTTCGCCCACTCCACGATCCAAACCTTGGTCGCGCAGATCCGAGTCAGTCTCGCTGCCAAGCTCCTCGACATCATCCTCCTCGGCATCATTGCCGACATCTTCCCTGTCAGATTCGCTGATATCGTCGACATCGACGACCACTGCTTTTCCCAAATTTCGAGGTCCAACACTTATAGGGTCGGGGGAGTGAATCCTAGAATCCGAGGAGGAGGCCCTCTCCAATAAAGCTAAAGCTAGACGATCTCCATCGTCAGAATTTTCAGAACCACCCACCAACGGCGGCGGACCACCGTCGGAACCACCACCAAATCCGCCAAAATCCATTTGTTCTTAAGAAATGGGGGAGAAAGAAGTTTTAAAGAAGAAAATGTGAGTTATTTACCTTGTTTATCGATCGAGAACCACCACAAACTCGCCGGAAAACTTGAAGAGAAACTTGAGAGAGAAGCTTGAAGAGATTCGAAAATGGCAAGAGGTAAAAAGTGTTTTGAAGAAGAGGGAAGCCATATTTATAGGCAAACATATGCAGGGACCATTTAGCAAAAAACGGGGTCAAAAACGCAAATTCCCCAAAAATTTTGGGTCATTTCCAAAAATGAGCTCGGCGAGTGGACCCCACGCGCGACCTTTGAGGTCGGCACGCGCCCCACGCGCCAAATTCAAATTCATTGCGCCGCCCACGCGCCTGACACAAGTCACATCCGTCATTATTAAAAGTTGCTTCGATTATCGTGCTCGGCGCTGGAGACGAGGCGACCGCCTCCAATTTACGTCATCAAGATCTCAAATTTGATTGTGTTGTCGAGGGCAATTATCACCATCTAAAAAGACGACCATACTGCTCGCCTTACCATTCTACAAATACGAAGAAAGGCGACCAGGGGGCAAATGTTATACCTAGTCAAAGAAGTCAATCTTTGACAAGTCAATCCTAGTCACCAGTTTACGTGGCGAGGACCAGTCAACAAAGTCTTGCGACGACTAGTCAACAAGACCAAGGAAATGTAATAATATAGATGTATTTAATATATTTAAGTGCTCGCCCAAAGATGTTGGCGAGCACATGGTTTAGTTAGCTGCTCGCCCAAATGTGTGGCGAGCACAGGTCTATTCATAGTTAGAAAATCTAAGTGTTGAAGCCTTGGGAGACAGCATGGAGCGTGGCGACCACACTCCTCGACATGGTCCTCCGGCGACCACCATAGCTCATCTCCTCGGCATATCGGCGAGGACGAGCACCAAAAGCGGTTTAGCATTAAATGCGCCATCAAATCACCTTTTCGGGCAGAAGTAAGGTCCAGTGAGGGCGTGCCACGTGTAAAGGACGGGCAGCCCCTGGAAACCACTATATAATGCCTAAAAGGGGCTGATTTGTAGAGAAGTTTCATATTTCACCCAATCTCCCCAACCTAAAGCAATAAATACTCCCAAAGCTCTCAAGCTTTTAGCTTCTCCAAGAAGCTACACCACTGTTCTTGATCTTTCTTGCTTTGTTCTTCATAAGATCATCATAAACACTCCATTAAACACGTAATAAACCCCCGATCATTAATACATGTTTGTATCGTACCAAAAACAGTCCACAACCGAGTCAACCCGATAAAAGTGCGTACAACAAGAAGGTTGGGTGGAAAAGGGGGACAAAGAAAAAAAAACACTGGTATTTTTTTAAATTAACAGCATTGTCTCAATCTTTTCAATGGAAAATGAAATAAATTAATTCTTGTTAAAACATAAAATGAAATAAATTCTTGTGACATAAAAAAAGACATCTAAAATTAATTCTTGTTAAAACATAAAATGAAATAAATTCTAATAACAATTGGCACCTAAACACTTGTTCCATTTATACAAGTCAACAAATTGTTAATTAGCCCGTTTAACATATCCATTTTATTGTCCCTGTTCATATCCTCAGGCAGCTACTGATCCAACATCTCATGCATCTCAACTCTTAGCTGGATCGAATTATAATTTTGGCTCTATCGAAGTTCTCAATATCACATCGCACAGACTACGAAGGTGATGATACAAATATCGTTACACATGGATTAGTCGATTGCAGATCAAGAATCTAGCCCTCAAACAACAAAAGGAAATCCATCTAATCCGAAGGCCTGATCCAGGAGGTTTCTGAGGTCAGTGCATTTCCGTAATACACCAGCTTCGAGGAATCATCCCAATATGCCTGGGAACAGTAAATAGTGACCAATTGAGGAGCGTAGAAATTACTAGAAGAAACTCAATTTTGTACTTTCATGGAGTAGTTTATTTTATTTACACCCAAAATGTGTGCTTGGTAGCTTTATTAGGTAACTGTTTGCAAACCCAAAAAACTGCTTCAGAAATTACTTATTTTCAAAGCTTCCTCTCACAAGCTGTTAGTTGGGTTTGCAAAACTCCTTTAGTGCAGGTCACAAGCTTACTTATTTCCTTTCGGGAATGAATTTGGACCACTAAAAAAGGTAAAAATATCTCTATTAAGTATTAACCTATTCTTTGTGCTGAGCAAGTGAATAATAATTAATGGTCATAATAATTTTTTCTAACTACCTCCTTACATAATCTCTTTAAACACCCCAATACTACTCTGAAGTAATCTTGTTTGGTCAAACATTTCATCAACTCACAACCTAATTTTTTGAAGAAAAAAAAAAGGCAAATAGGCCATACCTGCCATCCGGATGGAAGACCTTTAGAGAGTTCTAAGAGATCAGTTTGCTTGTTTCCAACTGTAGCTACATCTGGGGAACTCTCCTTCATCTTTGCAGCCCTCCTGCGCTTCACTCGTTCTCGCCTGCATGATAGTGAACCAGTAAAAAACGGGCAGGATCATAGAATTTTGATGATCATCACTTTTCGGAAACTTGAGTACACTATATAAATACAGAAAGCCCAGGATCATTACCAATCACCACCTAATGGCTGAAAATTAGCATTATCTTTGGCTTCGCCACTGGCTATCTGCTGAGCTCGCCATTTCTGCAATGGAAAGGGAGTTTGAGAAACAGAAGAGAGTAATAATACAGAAAACAAATATCAAAACAAACAAACCTCTATTTCCCTTTTCCGTTTCAACTCTAAGATTTCATAAGGATCTTCCGGTTCTTCTTCTTCTTCATGCAACTCCTCTTTCGCAGCTTTCCACTGATAAATACGCACAAAAAATGTAACATTCAGATTTTTTTTAAAAGGGGAAAAATGAAATTATGGTAAAGAAAAGAAATCAGTCCAACCTTGTCAACCAAGCTGGACACTTTCTTATTAGATCTCAATGTGGAGACGACTGCAACTGTTCGCTTCTTTTTCCGAGAAACTGTGAAGATACAAACCAAATAACAAAAATCAGATATTTTCATTCTGCAACTAAAACAACACACAACCCACCACCAATGAAATCAACAAGTATGATGACATTCGGTTTTAGCTGCCCTATGTCCAGGACATTATTAACTAGACACTTGTTGAAACAAGTTTGCTTCTCTATCAAACATCATGCTGAACTATAACTTGCATTTTAAAAAATAAAGGACACTTCAATCATTACCCTTAGATTGAGCCTTCACGGCAGCAGCTGCTGCTGCTGCTGCTGCAGAAACAGATATGGTAGTCTCAAATGTTTCTAGAGCTCCTGTAGAGGATTGGGCCTCAGGAGATGACTTATCAGCACTAGTATTAGTTTTCAGTAACAAATTGGATTCAGATTCAGGATGGGAGCCCAAGGACCCAACTGCACCAATCTCTTCACGAACAGGCTCACTTTTAATACCCGAAGACTCAGCTGCACTATTTATCAATAAAGCAGGGTTGAGGGTTCCATTTTCAAGACCATAATAGGTTGTAGGCTCAACAGGGTTGACTATCACAGGAGCAACACCATATACATTGGAGGCTGCTTCATAATACTGTGGTACATGCAAAGGGGCGACTTGACCTCCTGTGGGATGAGTATAGACAGAAAGTTCAGGGTTTGTCTGCACATAATACCCAAGACCAGAACCAAGATATGGCAGTGCATACTGTTCTGAATAAGGATAAGACTGAACTGCCCCTAAATGAGATGGAGGATATGACATTTCTGGAGGCTCTTCAGGTGGTGGTGGAGGAAACGGTTCATCATCAGGAGGCGGTGGTGGAAAAGGTTCATTATCAGGAGGTGGAGGAGGAATCCACTCTACATTTAATGTAGGTTCCCCATCTGGAAGTGTTGTATGCACGTTTTGAAGATCTGTTGAGACTTGAAGATGAAAATCTAATTCACCCCCATGAGCTGATTTAATAGGCGATGCCTCTTCAACTTCCATGTCTACGTCCATATCTACATCTTCAACAGCATGATCGGAAGGCTCCGGATTTAGGTCACTTCCGTTTTCAGTTCCAGTGATTTCACTTTCCACATTGTTGACAATATGGGTACTGGAATTCCATACCGATGGTGAATGCTCTGTGGAGGTGACACCATTATTATGAGCTTCAGAAGTTGGCTTCACAGAGGTATCCCCAGCATGTGATTCCACAGCAGCCTTATTTTCACTTGAATCAACTTCAGTGTCATTACTAGCACCTTCATTTGATTCTAGTGTAGCCAGAAATTCACTAACTGCTGCTGAATTGATTTGTTGAATAACACTATCTACACCAGACTCAAGCCGTTCTAGCTGAGCTTCAGAATGCAGCCAAAAAGGTAGCAGAGATGAACCCTGAGATGCTAATGTGCTGATGTCAGAGAGCCTGATCTCAATTTCCAATTTGCACTTTAATTTATGATCTTGAACTTCCAGAGAGCAGTTTAAACTGAATTGCAGAAGAGAATAATCAGTGACATGAAGAAACATGGGAAAGGGGTAATTAAAGACAGGATTACACATATAGAAAACAATCATGGAGCACCTGTGCACAAATGTAAACAAAAGGAATAGGTTAAGAAGATGTATGTCTAGTACCATTGTAGGGAATTAAGTCTCTCAAGCAGGCTTTTACAGCGCTCTATCAGCTGCAAAGATAGATCAACGCCACTTTGACTATCTCCACCAACCGAAGAAGATCTATTATCTTGGATAACATCTCTATTTCCTTCCTTGTCTTCAATAGAATCACTTTGACGTCCTTCATCAGATCCTTCCATTCTTATCCTTTGATCACCACTCTCGTCTTCTTCCATGTCCAAAGGCATACTTGACGTGGTTGTGCTTGTTACAACATCCGTTTTTGCTTCAGTTTCTCTGATAACTTTCTCTACAGATGTTCCAATTTCTTGAGCCAAAACATCAGGTACTTCCCAGGACGTTTCTCCCGTCACAACATTCCAATAATAGTATTCATTACTCTCTTCATGCAATACCATCTTCCAACCTGAGCTCACGTCCTCAACAAGGTGCTCATCAGGTGCAGCAGGATATGTAGCTTCCTCTGTATTATTTGTTTGCTTCTTCGAATCATCAGGCCTAATCTCTTTGATGCTCTCTTTCTCAAAATTCTGTGGAGAACCCTGCGAAGCAGCATTGTTATCCATCAGGAGCTGTTCCGCCTTTTGACTGGACTCTTTCCCATGAATAATTTCTCCATCTTCAGCTTCATTCCCGGCAACAAATTTTGACTGATAAGACAATTACAGAGAAAAATTCAGTGCATGAAAAGAGGGCAATAGTCCACCACATTTCACTCAAAACCTGAACTCAGAATCTGCCTAACTCCTACACACATAGTTAGATTCATAGAATCACCTCCTCATCCATGTCAGCAGATGAATCCACTGCATGATTCTTCCCTTCATTTGTATCTTCGTCCAACTCCTCATCACTGTACTGTCCAAGAAGCTGGAGTGGATTCTGTGGCTTTTGTCCTGAGGAGAAGATACTACAATGTCAAACACCGCCAAAATTTGAACGTAAGCACAGTCAAGGTATCTCAACTGAACACAGATATGTAGTTTCATAAAGAAACACCCATGAAAAACAACATTAAATAGCTAATTTAACAAAGCGGAAAAGTTTACAACATCAGCAGGACCATCAAACCTGTAGCAGAAATTTCAAACCATCAGTATCGCCAAAAAGAAATAAAGCCAAAGACATACGAACCAATTCGGCAAACTCCCTTATGATCTCCAAACCGCCTTTGATGCCGCCAAAAAATGGTCATGAGAGGTCGAAAGTTTACAGAATAAGGCAGTGTGGCAGGTGTAGTCTGATAACCATTTGATTGTTCCCAATACCACAGCCATCCTACAGTCTGAACACACAATTTTTGGGGGTGCAAATAACATTTCTTGTACAAAATAAAAACCCAATAATTTCCACCAATATTATTTGGTCACATCATGTCTTCTCTACAAAGAGCAGTCCTTTGAAGAAAACTGACGGAACCCACCTGAAGCAGATGGTGAATTAGACTCGGCAAGAATTTCGTCCTCTCCAACTTCTTCCAAGGTAGAGGAGCCACCCAAATCTCCTAAGAAAGGTTGTGACCAAATATATTATAGCAGGTCATATTCACAGAAATAACTAAGAACATGTATTTCCCCATACTGAAATAACAATAAAAAATGCATCTTACTCTAAGCCCAGAAGCTAAAAATTAACGCTCAGAAACGAATAAAGCAATTAGCAAATAGAAAAATACTACTATAAAGCAACCAATTTAAGAAATGTACAAATGTATTTAGAATATAATTGGGGGAATGCTTAACTTTTTATTTAGCTACTGCATAAAAAGATATGGATTAAACATATTAGAGCGCTTCACACGATCCCTTGTCCAGTTCAAGAGAAGATAAAAACAGAAAAATAACTTTTCTTTTGCAGTAAAAGAGCAATTCTCGAAGCTTATCATTGGGCGGGTAAAATCCCCAAAAAAATCTGGAAATATTCCCGAGTAACGTAAACGGTAAATCTAACAACCTTAACCGCCGTAAGAGGCATAGCAAGACGTTGCAAATGAATTTAAACGTACCGGAGAGTTCCGCAAAGAGATCGAGTTTAACTCTACGACCAGCGCCGCTCATGGCGGCGAGGCGACGCTCCTTCCGCCTCCCCATGGGGATATTGATTTAACAAGTCACAAATATATCAAAGAAAACACGGAGCAAAGATCGAGCGCTATTGATAATCTTAATAACCAGCCCTAGAGAAGACGGGTAAAATAGAATCCGAATCTGAATAGCAATACTTGGCGGCTTATTGAACTTCTCATTTTTATACTGCTTTAACTCACCCAATACCTTTCAAAAAAAAAAAAAATATCTGGCGAGCTGCGTATATAGGGCGGTTCAGGCCCACAAACCTGGCCCGACTGTATTTTTTTTCTCACTTGTAAATTTTATAAACTATTTTACTTTTTTTTTTTTTTTTGTTACGTAACAAAATGAAAGTTACTCATTCTCAAAAATTGAAAATTTATACTACTTTTTTCATCATGAAATTATTTGCATGATTTGATCGACACAATTTTCAAAAAATGAGATTTAGTGGTTGACGATGCTTATAAAATAAATGAGAGGTATTTTAGGTGATTTAGTGAGTTCTAAAGTGAATTTAGTGAAGTGTAAAGTAAATATATGTAAAAAAAGAGTTGCAACTTTGAAAATAAAATAATATTGGGAGGGTAATAATTTTGTGAGGTATTTTCATTATTAAGAGTGTCCAAATAATTTTGAAACGTTTCAATAAAAAAAAATGTGCAAATGAGAGTATCATATTTCTTAAACTTCGTACCCAAACATCCCAGTAGCTTTGGAGTATTTTTTGTGAATTACAGTATATTCTACTCCTTCCGTCCAACAATTTTATTGTTTGCATTCCTTATTGAAAATTTTACTATTCACACTATTTTATCTCCATCCTTCAACCATCATTTATTTACTCAAATTGTCATTAACTTTATTTATAAACAATCAATTTATCTATAAATAGACCCCACAACATCTCATCGTACTTTCAACTTATCCATTTTATATATAAACTAATCAATATTCATTGATATATGTGTTCGGATAAGTGAGCATAATAAAATTGAACGAATGAAATAATTTGTAGGTAAAGAAAATTAAGTTGTACTATTTTTATGTTTTTTTTAATTGTAATTAGTAAATTTTGTACTCGTTCAATTTTATAATTTAAAAAAAGGTCTAATTTTATAATTCTCATTTTCTAAAAAGAAAATATTACTTTCACTAACCATTTTCATATAAACAATCAATTATTCTTAAAATTCATGTCCAACCCAAATAAGTACTCCCTCCATTTTTTAATAAGTGTCACTTTGATTTTTAACTAATTTCAAAATAAGTGTCGGGTTTTTTTCTTTAATTTTGACTACTTTACCCTTATTCATTTACCATATATATTGTTCATAAATAAATTTCATAAATATTGTTTATACCATAATTAATTTAATTAGTTAATATAGACTAGAGGGAGTATAAAATTGGACGGAGTGAGGAGTATTAAAAAATTTGCACCTTATTGAACCGCATGGGAAGGGTGGAATGGAAACCACGAATTGGGACCGAATACAAATCCGATCCGAGGACCCGTATTTAGTTTCTTGATTGTAGTGCCCTCACTTCTGCATTTTTCTCTTTCATCCCTACCGCTAATGCTATATCAAAAAAAAAAAAAAATGGAATCTCCTGCATTTCAAACCATCTCCAGTTTAAGTTCCTCTCTGTTTTTACGAGGTGAAATTCTGCTTATCTAGTAACTATCAATCAATTCTTTTCAGTTGATTTACTCTATTCTGCAATTTCCATTTCTCGTGTTACTTACAATTGGTGAATTAGTGTTCAGTTAATCGCGCTTGTTCCCCTCATATACTCCCAGGATTATGATTTTAATGAAAATATTAATCAGGAGCCAGTTTTCTTAAATTTTAGCGTAGTATTAAAATGCTAATTGTTGGAGAAAGTCGCGTGTTATTATTTTGGCTGCTGTGTTTATGTGAGTTCAATAGACACTGTTCAAAATTTGATAATTAAAATAAGATATTAGTAATGGCAGTCCTTGAATTTATGATGCCTTCATGATGATTTATATGTTTATTGGTGAATTTCTTATTCAATCTGTCTGTAAATTCTGGGTGGTTATTTGATGATGGGATTGATCCCATTGCTGGAGCCTTCAACATGATGGAAATTCTATGATTTTTTTGTTCTCAACATGTGATCTGATAATTGAAAACTATGGTATGAACAGAGAACTAAATTATTTTGTTTCATCAACTATAAATGCAATCAAGTCATCAAATCAAATATGCCTTAGTGCACAATTCTTATTTTCCTATGATATTTTCTTTATACTGATGTTTTGGAGTTGGACCCTGCTTATAAAAATGGCGAATATTGGTCTTGTTTTGAAGACTATAGTATTACGAAAACTAGGGAACTCAAGGTTTCGGTGGAAAAGAAGTTGGCGGATGAATATCCATCCCTTGCAGTAGATAAGGTACTAAGAAGCACAATTTTGCGGTTTGTTGGGGTTAATGTAGTTCTTGGAAATGTATGTACTGCTCCTGCTGCGCCAATGCAAGAGATGAAAGAACCAAATGTACTCAGGTAAATACTTCTTGGACTCGATTTTCTTTCTTTGTATGTGCTGGAGTTAATTCATATGAATGATGGCTGCTCTGGTTTTGAAGTATCCAGGACATTGAAGCTTGCTAGTGGAGTGATAATACAGGGTAAAATTCTTCCCAACCTTTTATGTTGAATTGAAGCATGATCTATCTCTGTATTCATGTATAATTGCACCACATTATGCATCATTCAGAACATTTGATTGGACTTTGAGCTATCTCCATATTTGTGCTGTATATGTTACTCAAATTTACATCAATGTAGAATTATTTTTTAATATTCTGATCTCCTAAAAAGGTAAAGGAAACCACCAACAAGTGTGTTTCTCTGGCAAGAGGTGGGGGGGGCATGTGGAGAAAAGATGTCTCTGAGAACACCTGCATTAGTTAAATCTTCTGTTCTCTCTAACAAAATTCTTTCTATATTTCCAAGACATTGTTGAAGGACAAGGGAACAAAGCTCGTGAAGAAGACACTGTGGAATTCAATTATGTATGCCGCCGATCAAATGGATACTTTGTTCATAGGTACAATCAAATGTTGTGTTTGAAAGTTCTGAGTGGATATAGTCTGCATATTATTATTGTATTATCTTCAATTACTCATTTTCTCTTATATTTTCATGTTAGGTTATTTACTTTTGTGTTTGTCCTATAATGGTGATTATATTTCAACTTTAACACAGCTTATTTTCCACTTGTAGCACTGTTGATCAGTTTAGCGGGGAAAGTTCTCCAATTAAAATTCATCTGGATGGTGAGCAGGTTAGCATACCTATTACCTTTACAGTGGAGAGGAGTGCACTGGGAAATGCTGTTGCATATAAATCATGAGAGTCATTTTGGCTTATCTTCCTATAGAGTAGTAGTATTACAGTACTCTGTATTACTTATAGAAACTGTGAATAATGTGTTTCTTGCACGTTGCAACCATTATTTGATTTATATATTATATCTAGTACCTACTTGATTATAATGACAATATATGGTTACAGAATGAAAATTTAAATCAAGTGCAGCAATTTCCTATTTGATTCTATAAAATATGTTCCAGAAGTAGTGTTTGAACTTTGAACCTAAGAAGAGATTAATGTTCCCCGAGCCACCCGTTGTGACTATTCAGTAACACTCTTATTTTGGTGAGATGTTTAATTTTTTGGTTGTGTAACCAAAATATCACATAGATTACACAAATGAATGGTTTGGGGCGTTTGAGGATTTCAAAAACAGAAACTATGATACTTTGAGCCAAAAATGCACCATACCACTTTTTGGAGATTTGTCCTAACAGACTATGAGACCCAATGAAAGTTCTATTTAACCTGCCCCAATATGATTTGTCTGTATCACAGATAATAAAAGGTCTCAAGGAAGTTTTGGTTGGCATGAAGGTTGGAGGTTGGTTCAAAGTTTTCTTCCTATATCTAGGTTTACCTAAAAGTATTAATTACATTTCATTATACTTTCTTCTATAAAGAGTATATTGATTGCATAAATTCGATTTTCAGGAAAGCGAAGAGCTTTAATACCTCCTTCGGTAGGATATGTTAGTGAAACATTGGAGCCAATTCCTGAAGAGGTCAGTTTATCAATTTTTCAATCCGTTTCTTAGTGAAACATTGGAGCCAATTTCTGACATGCAGTCTATCCTTTGCATCATGCTGCAGTTTGGTCCTCGCCGTAGTCTCTTGTCTCATGCAAAAGAGCCGTTAATTTTTGAAGTCCAGCTCTTGAAAATCCTCTGAGTAGCCTCTTCTAAGATTTTCAGGATTTGAGAACTTACATTTAAGCTGTAATTGATGGAAGCCTCACCTGCTCTTTTGAGAATCTTATTCAAAATCTATTGATGGTGTAATTTAAATACTTTTTAATATATGACCGTCTATGTTGATGATGTAATTGTATGCACTCGAAAATACATCTATACCTTATGAGTCTTTTGGGAGAACTTATAAGTTGCTAAAAACATCTTTTAGATAGCTTGAACTTGAGTTTCTGAGATAACTTTTGTCTAAGTTTCGGGTATCCGGTCCAAGGGCCGACTAATCCTGGGGGACCAATCCCACCGCCCACTTGCGGAGTTTCTGAGATAATTTTGATAATTGTGAAATCGAATTTGAAGTTTTAAAAATGACTTTGATTCGAAAATGATTGAACACGGTTACGTTTTATGTTTATTATAACTTGATATATTATAAAAAGAAAAGAGAAGATGAACGAACTTGGACAAGTTATTGACTCGTAATCATTAAAAAAATCACCACATATAGTAAAACGTAGCGAGTAATATGTAACCCAGAAGTGTTGATGTTGAGTAAAGAAGATTTAACTACTTGATAAATTATTTATTTATGATGTTGAGTAAAGAAGATTTAACTACTTGATAAATTATTTATTTATGCAACGGTTCAATAATCAATAATAAACATACTGTAATAAAGTCGATGTTCACACTCAACATAGAAGTGTCGATGTTAAATAAAGAGAATTTTAACTACTTGATAAATTATTAATTTATGCGATGCATATTATCCTTTGAATCATTCAAATCTATACATCATATATGATTATATGTTCCTATTTTTTTATTTTGTTTCTATGAATATGAGTCTCTATATATAAATAAAAAATCTTCTTCAAGCTTTTAATCACTCATTTTAATTTGCTTATTCAAAGTTTGGGTTTTTCACTTTTTCCCCTACCTTTCATAGTCAATAGACCTAATTGTAATTTTCAATAGAATTTAGGATTTACCTGATATTATCACAAGTTCAGAGGGAGGTGAATGTAATTTAACCCATTATTTTTTGTAAATTTGTAATCGTTTAGAAGGTCGAATTTAGGATTTACCTGATATTATCACAAGTTCAGAGGGAGGTGAATGTAATTTAACCCATTATTTTTTGTAAATTTGTAATCGTTTAGAAGGTCGTTACACCAAACTTTGGTTGATTACGGTCGCCAGTGGTTTTGGGTGGGCACTGGGGTTTAATCTTCTTTTGCTTTCAATTTCCACTGCTCTGAGACACAGCTTTTAATCAAATCCAAAAAAATGCAGAACTGGTTTTCAGGGAGTGTTGGCGATAATGATAATTCTCTCCAGCCGACGACGTCATCATCGTCCTCTTCTCTGCTCGCAGATTGGAATTCATACGCAGCCGCTAGATCTTCCGAAGAGAGTACCGGCGGCGTCTCCCTCGCCGGTGTTTTCGATATCGAATCCGCTGTTAGATCCGCCAACGATAGCGTATCCGGCACGTTCAACGTGTAAGATGTAGATCTTTTTCTTTTCTTTTTTTCGAATCTCTCTGTATCTCTAATTTCATGCATCTTAGGAATTAGATGGGGAAATGATGTACATAAGATACCAATTGATGCTCGACTAATTTTATATAATTTCGGCGATTACGAAGAGCATATGAAGCTTGTACGTTAGGGCACACTAATGGACAACTTCAAGCCTTAAGTTGTACTATAAGATAGGAACTGTGCTGAAAATTGTCTAAACAATATGATCTCGCTGTTATGTTATACTATCATATATGACCTCGATTATTAAGGGATTCGAAATTTTGTAAAATTCAACTGTTCCAAGTGTTGAAATACCAACGGATTAATCCAATGTATATTTGGTGCCTGTTTGAGGATACATTATATGAAACATGTACATTCTTGTCTGCCAAATAGCTTGAGAAAGTATCATTTCGACTAGAGTTAATGATAGGAAGCTTCAAGTAGAAGTTTATGTTAGCCAACTATTGCAATATATTCCTGGCACACTTTGCAGGTGCATATGCTTTGTCCTGGCCATAATTTTGACTATTTTGAATTAACAATCACTGAAACTGTGGGATTGAAGTTTGTAGTATCTGATTCATAATGGCTGATGTAAACGGTCTTTGATTTTGGATCTGTGCAGCTTTAAGTTTCACATTCTCTCTATAATTGACAGGCAGAACTCCTCGTGTTATTTAAAAAAAAAATGCTGTTCAAGATATTAATATTTGATTATGCAGCTATTAATGTCATGTGATTAACTTCTGTATGATAGTGAGGCAGCAGAAATTTGTTTGCTCTTTGATAAACCACCTCTGTTCTTGGAAATTTGTTACTAAGGCCTTTTAGATCATTCTTGTCTCCCTGTGCTTAACTGCCTTAACATTAGTCTGTTTGATTAGGATTAGTTCATATAAAGGCATGTTCTGTAATCCCATAATAGACAATAATTTTCCATGTTAAAATCATCTAGCAAGAGTTGAAATCAAAACTAAAAGGGAATTCTTTGTTAATTGAGGAACAACACGCTGATTTGACTTTTACGTCAAGGGTGTAGTTATAGGAACAATTATTTTACATATTTTTGTATATATATTTATTTAATTAGACTTTACATATTTCTGTATATTTGAATTTGAAGAAAGATTCTCAAATTGTTATTTGTATTAAAAATCTTGCCAGTATCTAGTCTTTTGTCCTCTTGAATGCTTAAAAACATTCACTAACCAAGTTACCAGCAATTAGTCAATTGGATATAAACTCAGTTGCAAACACTTGCATAGGGAGAAGTTATATGTTGAGCAAGATTATGCCATTATGGGCAAATCTGTGTTGCCCAAGAAAAATGTATCTATATATAGTTTTATCCATCTCAAGTTCAATGAAAGATAATGAAATTCAATGGACAGAACCCAAAAACACTTTGCAGGGGGTGCATGGTGTGGAAAATCACACAATGAGTTACAGGGTTAGTCCTTGTTTATGGAGAAAGGAGAGGAACCTGTAGTGGTAGTCTTGGATAGTAAGTTGTTCATAGACAGATTGAGGCATGAAGTGAGATAGACCTATGTGTCTTTGTTTTTCGATGTAAGTTGAACAGGTGCTATTGGAGAACTCATTGAAGGTGTGGTTATAATCCTTGTACATATTGTATCCAGATTGTAGGTCTGTTTAGATGCTTGGACTTTGAAGGAGATATTATATACCATATGTGGCAAGCAAGTCTGGATTATATGGTATATAGTTTATGCGAAACACCTACACATATTTTCCCACCGATTCATTTCCACAATGCTTCTCAGATGGTGTATAACTGCACTATGTTCCAAGAGTGCAATTAGGGAAGACAGATTTAGGATGATTATTCTAGGAGTATAGCAATGGAATTCGGTGATTCTGCAACTTAATTGTATATTATTCCCTTGTCCTAAATATCTTGTAATTTCTCTCTTGTAATTTCTCTTTCTTATAACATGTATCTATATCAGTAGATTGTCTACCACTCTCATACTATTTTTCTCACAAATGCGATATTTCTGTGCAGGGTTTCCAAAGGAGTGAGAGATTTACCTGGAAATTTCCAGTCTGCCACAAGTAGCATACCTTCTGGCAAAGCACTTGTGTACTTTGGCATGCTACTCGCAAGTGGAGTGTTCTTTGTATTTATAGCGTTTACTCTATTTCTTCCGGTTATCGTTTTGGTGCCTCAAAAATTTGCAATCTGTTTTACTCTTGGGTGTGCATTCATCGTTGGATCCTTTTTTGCCCTTAGAGGTCCAAAGAATCAGTTTCTTCACATGTCATCAAAAGAGGTACCTAATCACTTCTACATAACAAATGTTTCTGCTTTCTTTTGGAGTTGCTTTCCTCTAATGTTGTCTTTCTCATGTTTTTCCTATCAGAGGCTTCCTTTTACATTAGGGTTCATCGGCAGTATGATGGGGACCATTTATGTTTCTATGGTGCTTCATAGCTATATTCTATCAGTGCTGTTTTCTGTGCTTCAGGTATTTTGACTTGTGATTTTTATGCAATATTCTTTTCTTTCTTCACCTTCAGTGAAACACTTTGGCTTGACAGAAGGTTATAATTTTTTTTTGTCAATTTATTTTCCCCTGTTCGTCTAATAAGAAAGAAATGATTGAGTTCATTAATGATCTGATGCGGAAATGCTAATATGCTTGTAGGTCATGGCACTAGCATATTATGCTATCTCTTACTTTCCTGGCGGGTCAGCTGGTCTGAAGTTCCTTTCATCATCTTTGACGTCTACTGTCTTGAGGTGCTTTGGCAGGTGATGTTGTCAATGCAATAATTGTAGTTTTCTAATGGAAAAACATGTTTCTACCATGTTCAAGCCACATCATGATATCTTATATATGTTGGGTTGGGAAGTTTATCTGAGTATAGAGGATTTGTATACATGATTTTTTCTGGGCTATTTGACCATGATATCCCCTGCATATCGTTCCACATTTTAAATGTTTCTTCTTCAAGTAAAAAAAACAAAAAAAGAAACCACTCTAATGGCAATCTGCACCAAAATGGCGTTCTTCCGGGCATCATTTGGGGCTTGTTGTGCAATGTACATTTTTTAAAGTTCTCGCATGTGTTATATACTACATGTAGTTCCCATTCTGAGAATTTTGAAATTCATTGTTGTAACAAAATTTTGATTCACGTCCTCTCCAATTGAGCAATTTATTTATTTATCTTTCTGAAATTGAGCAATCCATTACTTGACTTGAGAGTATTGTGTGAGACAGTTTCATACATGAGATGGAGCTCCGTTTTTAGTATTATAGTCTTCTCTTTAAAACATGATTGGATTGGAGCTCTATAAACACATGGATCATATAATATCGTAACTGAGATCATTTTCAAATGCGCTCCATCTCAAAGTATCTCTACTCATTGCTTCCCAAAAAATAAAAATGTATATACTCATTTCAAATTCATGTCGTCGTTGTTCACATTTTACTATTATTAAGGGTCCTCTCTCTTTTGATAAATTATTACTCCCTCCGTAAGGGGAATATCTGACAAGTGACAATCTGTGACATGTTCACTGAAATCCTGAAATAACCACAATGGGTGTGGCACTCGAGCTCATTTCTCTTCAAGTGATAGGAGGAGCTCATTTCTCTTCAAGTGATAGGAGGTCGTTGAAATCACCCACACAGACCCAAGAGAGGTTGTTATTAGCGGAGAGGCTCCAAAGAAGATTCCACGAAAGATGGTGTCGATTTCGCTTTAGGAACCCATAAAAACCTATCAAATACCGCTCCACATCCACTTTTTAATAATTGTATCAATGTGTTATTATAGTAGTTCAAAACAGAGTAATTAACATCATCATTCCAAAATACATTGTGGCTAACACCATCGACAATAACACATGAATTAAAACTAAGCCTAACACGTATGATTTCTAGCCTAACTCAAAAGGAGAGGGTTTTAAACAAAAAAAATAATGTAATTAGTTTAAACAGTGTTAGAAAGAAATGTAGCTGGTTGATCCAAACTTCTACAGTTCCAACTCAAGATTCTCATATCTTCGACCCGGGATCAACAGATAAAAAAAATGTTGCACGCCTTCTTCACATGTTATTGCCGAACGTGTTTCACCCCGGTTTGCATGAGAGTTCTCTTTGTCATGCAAAATTGCTTTTCTTTTTCTCTTTTTTAATTTCGTAAGGGCAGTATCATCAATATTTTCTCCATCTTGACCAACATAAATGTCAAAATTCGGGTTCAAAATGAGGTGAGTTATTGTCCCGCATCCCCCAATTTCTACCAGCTCGGGGCACTCCCATATTTTAACTGTCATTTGATTGCCTTCACTTACCCCTGGATTTTTTAAATTCTAACTTAACTCTCTCATAAATTCGTTTTGTAAATTCATATTAATCCATATATAAATAAATGAGTGATTCTTGTAATTATATCTAAATAGTAAATGACAGTGGCGGACCCAGGATTTCGAAACTGGGGGTACAATTAGTAGATCATTTTAAAATATTCATACATAATCACTATCTTATATTTAAAATGCATACAATCAAATTAAATATGCAAATAAACAAGATAATAGTGCACTAAGTCAATAAAATTAAAAGTACAATTACAATTGGCTATGTTAGGTTTTAATATTATTTAAACTATTTATTATATCGACATTGAGAATTTGTAGAAGCACATTATTTTTTTCAATGAAAGTGGCTAAATAATCTAATATAATTGAACATATATACTATTTTATTTTTACCTAGTTCATTTCAAAAATACTATTTTCACATTTGTAGTATTGATATAACATGAGTGATATATAATAAATCAATTGAAAATTAGCATGATAACTCACATAACTTTGAAAGAATTAATTTTAAATTTAAAACAAGTAATTTCGTAAACATATTAGGAAAATATACTAATTTATAATCAAATATAATCAATTAACATAATAATCTAATTAACCCTAAAATATTGATTATGGGTTTAGAATTGAAAAAAAAGTAGAAGAGTGGGTTAAGGGTCCGACTATTTACACCTCCATTTGCGTTGAGAACACTCCCCCTTTGGACGCACCCCCCTCAAATTGTCATAAATGTCTTTCTCTTATATAATTCCAATTACTACTCACACCCCCTCCCCCTAAACCCTACTTTCTCCCCCAAATCCTCCATCTTCTTCCTCCTTCATTTCTTCCTCCTCCACCAGTTCTTCTTTCATCTTCTCCCCCACCCCTCACCACCACCGCCGGCGACCTGCCCCTCCACCACCCGTCGCCGGCAACGCCACCCCCTCCCTCCCTCGCCGAACCCGTCGCCCCCACCCCCCGCCTGTAAAAAAAAAAAAAAAAAAAACAGATCGTGGCCGCGCGCGGCCGCCCCGTCCATCGGCCGCCGCGGCCGTCCCCTCCCTCGCCGAGCCAGTCCCCTCCCGTCCATCGGCCAAATCCAAATCCAGGTTTGTTTTTTTTTCCTTCTTTTTCTTACCTTTCGACCACTTTAGGTCGATCCAAATACACTCCGTCGACAACAGGGTGTCGACGAGTGTATTTTTGGTCGACCTAAAGTTGTCGACGAGTTTTTAAATTTTTTTTTTTTTTCGATCAACAAATGTCGAGCATATACAATCTTGTCGACAAACCAGTGTCGACGGGAGTGAATATGGTCGACACTGGTTTGTCGAAATCTTAAAAAAAAAGTTGAAATTTTTTATGTTGAATTTTTTTTGTTTGGGGAGAAATTTTGGTGTTTGGTGTTTAGTGGTGGTGGCGGCGGCGGCGACGGTGGCGGCGGCGGAGGATGGATAAAACTTAGGTTTAAAGGTGGGGGATGCATTTAGTAGTTTAATATGATTTAAAGGGTATTTTTGGTTTTTTACTTCATTATTTTATTATTAAATTCATAGGGGGAGTGTTCTCAACGCAAATGGAGGTGTAAATAGTCGGATCCGTGGGTTAATTCTCTGTAAGGGCAAAAAGGAGAGGCGTTAGTTCTTTGAATAGGCCCAGAGAGGAAGAAAACAAATGGCCCAAATTATATCAAGTTGTGCAATGTAATTTTTATTTTTTTACACAGGGGTATATAGAACGAAAATATTGAGATGTGGGGTACAGTTGTACCCCGTTGTTTCTTGTTGGGTGTAAATGAGTAATTCATGTACACACTATTTGCAGGCGTTGCAATTTGTTAAATATTGAATAGATGTTAATTTAATTTTCACAAAAACTTATATGAAATTTTTATGTATAACAAATACAATCAAATCATATCTAAGCATTAAATCTTCAACTCGAGGTAGATTAATTCGAACAATGTTGTTCCATCAAATCGTGAAGAGGCGGAAAGACGATAAAACCTTTGGTTTACAAATAAGCTCAAATCTCCATTCTCAAAAGAGATAAATACCCCATACTAAAGTACTCTCAAGTCTCAAATCAAGAAATTTAGGGAAAAAAAAAAATAAGAGCAAAGAACACCCAAGGAAGTTGGGATCAACGAATCTCTTATAAGATCGGTCACTGTAGCTCCGTCAAGGAAGTTGACCCGTTGATCCCAACTAAAAAAGTATGGCAACGAGCCGAAGAATGGAGTGGTGACAGCGACCGACGTTGGTTAGTGATAGTGGTGGAGGTAGCTTCAAATCAAAGCTAAAATTAGAGGGAGGGGGAGAGTGGATGGAGGAGAGAGTGTTCTAATTTATTTGTATTAACTCAGCTTTAAGTAAACTAATTGTACGTAACTTTACACATTACTGACTTTCTACCTTCTTTATCTTTAATTAATTACTTTGAATTTAGATTATACATAGACAACTATTATTATTCAAGAGTAGTAATTTTCAATGAGAATGTGAGTAATTTAGAAAAATAATAAAATTTAAAAAATGACAAATTTTTTGGATAGGAGGAAGTAAATATTTTACCTGCAGGCCACGAGTTACCACTGGAACTAGATTGTCTCCTAATTCCTCAAGTCAAATTTTCAGCTGGCTTCTAATGGCTTCACTCCGCATCTTGATTTTGCCTATCGCAACCCTAATATTGGCGCTTATCGTCAGAATCGTTTCCGTCCTAGTTAATCACCGGAAAAATAGGAGGAATTCCGTCGGATTCTTTCATCCGTACACAAATGACGGCGGTGGAGGCGAACGAGTTCTTTGGTGCGCCGTCAAAGCCGTACAAGAAGAGTCTCCAGAACTTGATTGTGTTATCTACACCGGAGATCATGATGCTTCGCCTGAATCTCTCGCCGCTCGGGCGATCGATCGTTTTGGAGTCAAACTGATTCATCATCCAAAGGTTACACTTACTTTCTAATCATCGTTAACTCACAAAATTAAAGAGGCAATTTGATTGATAAGGGTGTAATGAATGCGAATTGGAGATTGCTATTTATAGTCCTCTGGTTTACAATTTTTCTGATTTGAGTTGAGGCTTTCAAAGTTTCTATTTACGAGGCCGTAGTAGTGAATTGCTTGATTATACTCTTGGCTGTGCTTTGCTTTGGCAGGTGGTCCATCTGTATAAGAGGAAATGGGTTGAAGAAACTACATATCCTCGATTCACTATGATTGGTCAGAGCCTTGGTTCAGTTTACCTTTCATGGGAAGCTTTGTGCTCGTTCACTCCTCTGTATTACATTGATACCAGTGGATATGCATTTACATACCCTGTTGCACGGATGTTTGGGTGTAAAGTTATTTGCTACACACATTACCCAACAATTAGTTTAGACATGCTATCTCGGGTTCACTCACGGAGTTCCATGTATAACAATGATGCTTTAATTGCTAAGAGGTATCGAGCTTTGGTTTCAATGTTGATCTCATTTCATATTTTCAGCAATTCTTTATAGGTTTTCACAAGGGAATGCATCGAGTTGTGATTTTATGTCGAATTTATAAGATTAGAATTAGGATTTGTTTGTTTTATGGATTTTTGCGTGAGAAGATATAAAATGCTTGTAGGTTTTGTAATGGATTGTTGTAGGCCTAATATGCTCATTTTTTACCAAAATAATCTGAAAATAGAAGTATGCTGTATTGTAATGAAATTGTCAAAACAACGGTATTTGTGGAGTTTCAAATGGTAAAAAAAAAAAACAGCATGAGTATATTTGCTCCATCTGGAAGAAAGTATAAGTTTTTAAAACATGAAAGGTTGTGTCGTCAATTCCATTATTGATTCACTTTAAACCATGAAAAATTGTTGTTGTGACCTCCTACAATTTGTATCTGTTATCTGCCAAGTAAAATTCTGATAAAGTTGATATGTGATGGAGATATTCTCTTTTCCAAAAAACAACTGCAACGATTTTGACTCAAGATTTTCTTTCATGGATAAAAAAATCCTACAGATCACTCTACTTACTTGCTATTTGCTCATGAAGCTAACATAACTTTCTTCACTGCCAGTGTTTTCTTCTCTCAGTTGAAAGCTATCTATTATAAGCTTTTTAGCTGGATGTATGGAATTGTGGGCTCTCATGCACATCTTGCAATGGTTAACTCTTCATGGACACAGTCTCATATTCAGAACCTCTGGGGAATTCCAGCTCGTATTAAGAGGGTCTACCCTCCTTGTGACACTTCTGGTCTTCAGGTTTGCATTTTGTACCTTATCAGCTCTTTCGAGTGATAATGCTTTCTAGAATTTCTTTTCTATTGGTATCTTCCTTGATTTTGACTATGGAGTAAGTTGGAAATGTTAATTAGTTAATAAAGAAAGGTGAAATTTGGGAATTTAGAAATTTTAGAAGGAAGTGGAGAAGTGATTTATATAAAAATGGAGCGCCCGTCCACCTATGCTTTTATGTGCTAGTTAAAATCTTTGGCATATGGAGGATCTAAGATGCAAGGGCCAAGGTGCTGAGGCTATAGGTTGTGCGCCTTTTTTGTGTTCAGTGAGGTGCAGTTTCGGTGCGCCTTTTCACGTGCGCCTCATAGCGCCTCTTGTACTTTTCAGATTTTCTTCACCCCCAAAACGTGGCTTATGTAAAAAATTTGAAATAAAAAACCAATTCTCCCAAAAAATAACTTGAAAGAAAACAAAGGCATTCATGAACAAGAAAATGGTGTTGAATTTAGGCCTAGGGTTAAAGAAAAAATTTAATAAAGAAAGGAGAAACTGAGAAACAACACCGCTGCCCCTATTCCCTAGGTTCTTTTCCCCTTTTTTCTTTGTGGATCTTATCTCTGTTGCTACAGTTTTTATTTATGATGAGAATGAGAACTAGACTGTTGATTAAATGTCGACTTTGCTACATTTGATGTTTTTATCATGTTTACATTAGGTCTAAGGTTCGTTAGTTGACTTTTAATGTTATCAAGTGTTTCTATGTGGTACAGAACTTTAATTTGTAGGACAATATGTGTCAAATATGTTAGTATAAGTATACAAAAATGTTTAGTGAAAAAGGACAAGAGGCGCGCCTTGCGCTTCGGGTGCTAGGAACCCTCTTGTGCCTTTTAATACAATGTAATGTAGCGTGGAGAAATAAAAATAGTTTTTTTTTTTTTTTTTTTGCATTTTACCACATGCTCCGGTGTCAGTCTTGACTCATTGTGTCTTTACTCTGCTTGTGTGAAAGCTGATTTGTGGCTCAAAACAGGTGCTACCATTAGAAAGATCAGTGGAGCCAATAAAGATAATTTCTGTGGCTCAATTTCGTCCAGAGAAGGTGGGCAGTTTATGAGATCAAGGTACTCATACATGTGGGATTATAACATTTCTTGATCTGTTGGATATCTGGAGAAATTCTACTTAATCTTAATTTCATTTTTTCACAGGCACATCAACTTCAACTTGAGGCGTTTTCTCTTGCCATCAAGAAACTGGATGAAGATGTGCCTAGACCGAAACTCCAATTCGTTGGTAGTTGCAGGAATGAAGCCGATGAGAAGAGGCTTCAACTCTTGCACGATCGAGCCCATGAGCTTAAATTGGATAGTGATGTGGAGTTCCACAAAAATGTAACCTACAGGTTTGCAGAATTTTCACTCTCCGGTGGAATCTGTCTTTCCTGCATAATTGACAGATTAAAAATATAAATATTAAAAAGTTTGCATTCATAAACTTGCTATTTAGATAATGATAGTTAAACTCAGCATTACCATCGTTTTATATATGTGCATACTTATCTTTATGACATCTTGCCATTGTTTTTACCATTGGAAGAATTAGAATTATATTGGTAAATTTTCTACTGAGGATGCAATTTTCCAGGATGTATACTGCTTGTCAAATGTGGTGTATTCATCTCTGCAATTGTGCAAGTGTTTGAGATTACTGCATGGTTTATATCATTAATAGTTTCTTTGGTAAATATTACGAGACTATGACCCTATAGGTTTTTTTTTTTTTAATTCTGTGTCTGGTGTTCTTCAGTGATCTGGTGGGTCTCTTGGGGGGTGCTACTGCAGGAATTCATTCTATGGTAGATGAGCATTTTGGCATCAGCGTGGTGGAATACATGGCTGCTGGTGCTATACCAATAGGTGCGTTCCTAATTTTTGGTCTTTGTCTTTACTTTTTATCATATGATTCTGTCTGGGATATTTATATTTATACAAGGGTTAATTGCACAAAAAATCATGATCTTTTCACGTTTTTTCAATTCTATCATGGACTATTCTCTGGCAAGTCTTGCTGACGGTGGAAGTGTATGAAATTGTAAAAAAATAAATAAAAAGATTGTGATTAAATTGAAACTATAACAAAATTTGGTGAATATATTTGCAGTTTTTCCAATGAGTTCCGGCTGACACGTCAACAATAAGTTGACGGAAAATTGTTATGTGATATAATCACAAAAAATTCAAATTGCAAAAATTGAAAACTCGTGATAGAACTAAAAAATCATAAAAAATTCATAATTTATTTTGCAATTAACCCTGGATAGTGGGTACAATTGGTTATATACCATTGCACTTATTTTACCCAACTTTTTCCCCTCCATTGATGCCACCAACCTTTTTATTCTAGTCACCTACCTTTGCAACTTATTTTCATTTTGGTTATTTACCTTTACATTTAGGTTTTTAGTCGAATTCGACACATCAAAGGTAAATGACCAAAATATAATTGGCCAAAATGAAATGAAGTACATTAGTGAATGAACAAAGTTGGGGGAAAAGGTGCAAAAATAGGTCACCATTTATATAAGTATCCCAATTTCTTCTCAGAATTTCAGGTTAATAAGTAATAACACAAGTTGTATTTTTTCAGCACACAACTCAGCTGGCCCTAAGATGGATATTGTGTTGCCTGAAGATGGAAAGCAAACCGGATTTCTCGCCCAAAATGTGGAAGAATATGCAGATGCAATCCTTACCATTATTAGAATGTCAGTGTCTGAGCGGCTAGAGATGGCTGCTGCTGCAAGGAAACGAGCTTCACAGTTCTCAGAAGAAAGATTTTATGAAGATTTCAAATCTGCAATTCGACCAATTATGTTACCTTAAACACTGTTCGATAACAGAAAATTATCGTAACACAAGCCACGTGACTAATTTCTTAAACATGGAGATAAGTTTCACTTGATTCAAGTTCTAAGAACATGTTCCGACTGTAGTTATGGAGATCTTAAGCTGCTCTATTTTTCCCTTCAGAATTTAATTTAATGGTTTTCTTTATGCTTTCTGACTGTAATGTCACTTGAAAATAGTCTCGTAACTTTCTGTTTTTTTACATTTTGGTCAGTTGATCGGTTGTTAAAGATGAACTATTTGGTTGACCTACTAAAAATTTGTCACATTCAGTGTTAACTCAATGTTTCACTTCCTGCATGCAATCAGTTACTGGATCAAAATGAATGTAAAAAGTTGTTACATGAGTATATTCAATTAATGAAAGTGACTTGAAGAATATTCTAGAATATATACTAGAATATGTCATTTGAGAATAATCAATTAGTCGTGCCCCTTTACACTTTTGTATATGGGAAGGTTATAAAGTTACTTCTTATATCCGTGCTCATTATTTCTTGAAGCAGGGTTGCCTATAGAATTTTGGGGTGAATGTATTTTTTATCGCTTCGTATATCATTAATCGATTGCCATCTATCGTCATTAAAATTTTAAAAATAAAATTTTGTGTGAAATTTTATCAGACAAACAATCCACTCCCGATCACATATGGGGTTTTGAGTGCCTTGTCGAAAATAAGCAAGTGAAAGATAAATTTGGTGAAAGGGAAAGATCTTACATCTTCATAGGATATCCTAATATACAAAAAGGGTATCGAGTTTATAACTGAAAAGATGTAGAATCTACACCTCAAGGAATGTAACATTTTTTAAAAACATTTTGCCTTTCAATCAAAAGCATTTATTTGGATCAACAAGTGATATTGTTGATTGGAGAGAGAAGGACTGGGTAACGGATTATGAGAATGAACATGCATACATTCCAGTTCAACCCATTCATACAACAGAAAGTGGGTCAAGTGCGACTAACACCGAATATGTCCCTATTGGACTGTATTCACATAGTCCAACCATGGAGAATGAAGTTTGGAACAGTGTTATGAATTTACCAGCCCAGTAGATGCTTCCGTAAGCTGAAAATAGAAATGAACATGTCTGAAGGAGTGAACGAGTACGCTACAAGCCTAAATTGCTTGAGAGTTATTAAACTGAATTACCACCAACCACCATCACTCGACCATCCACTATCCACTTCCAACTCAGCAACCTCGATGGTACACCTTATCTCTCATTTTGTATCTTACACGAAGTTTTCTAATGTTTATAAAATATATCTTGCGGCCATCATTACACGTGATGAGCCAAAATTTTTTTATCGGGCAGTGAAAGACATTGAATGGCGAACAACTATGAAACGAGAGATAAACACTTTGGAGGCTAACAAGACATGGTCCTTGAAGTTATCAATTCAAAGTGGGGTTATAAGATTAAATATAAATTTAATGGAGATGCGGAACGCTATAAAACTCATCTCGTAGTCTAGGGTTTCACACGAGTGGAGGGCTTTGACTTCCACGAGACTTTTGCACCGGTGGCAAAGCTCGTCACAGATAGAAGTATGTTAGTTGTTCAATAAAAAAGAATTGGTTTATTCATCAGTTAGACGTCAAAAACACGTTCTTTCATGACAACCTTATTGAGAAAGTTTATATGAAAAAACTGCAAGGTTTTGCAAAGAAAAATGACACAAGAGTTTGTAAACTTCGCAAATCCTTATACGAGCTTCATCAAGCTTCACAAAACTGGTACACAAAGTTTACAAAATCCCTTCTTCGGGTTGGATTTCATGATGTGATTCTTGCTGGAAATGACAATGCAACCATTAAAGATGTGAAGATTTTCCTCAATCAACGTTATAGTATACAAGAACTTGAGTACACTGGAATATTTTTTGGGCATCGAGGTTGCCTGCTCTACAAAAGGTACTATCCTTAATCAGCGGAAATATACCTTGAACATCTTAGAAGAAAGTGGTATACAAGGGAGTCGTCTGAATGCATTTCAACCTCACGACCTAGGTAGTGGTGCTTTAATCACTTGAGCTATTCCACCTCATTTTTATTTTATAAGTGTGCACCACAAATAAAAAATCTACCGTTAGGGTTACATTTACATATTAAAACTCTTATTACATTAAATTTATATTATAATGATTTTGTATCATGGGATAATGCTCCAAGATGAACAAGGTACTGTGTAGGAAATGTCTGGCTCATAGCCTCATAGGGAACTAACCAATCTTTCTAAAATTTGCCGATAATTCAGGTGAACCGTGAATGCTCCATAAACTTAAGTTGTTACCGTTAGAAAGTAGGGTTTTTCTTACTTAGTTAAATTGTACAAATATAGTCAGCGCGTCGAATTGCGTTGCGTGGCGTCGTATGCGTGTATGAACCTGCTACTTGTTATACATTTTAAAATTAATTAAATCATTTTTAAATTATATTTTATTATTTACTATATTACCCTTCTTTTATCAAAATTATTTTTAAAATATATATATATATAAATATATATATTAAGCAAAATTACTATTCTACCCTTTTTTATTTTTTATATAAGCAAAATTACTATTCTATCCTTTTTTATACAAATACTCCCTCCATCCATCAAATGTAGTTCCATTGGGGAGGGGCACAAGTTTTAAGAAAAAATTAGATAAAATAAGGGTATTATAGGATATTGTGGGGTCCATTGTAAATAAAGTAATTGTTTGTGAATAAAGTTGATGACAAATTGAGTAACTAAGTGATGGTTGAAGGGTGATAGTTTTCATAAAGTGGATGAGACTACATTTGACGGACAAAGAATATAAGACAAATGAGACTACATTTTGTGGACGGAGGGAGTATTATTATTATAAAAATTAAATAAACCAATCAAAAAAATAATTAAATAATAAATGTACTGAAAGTACTCACTTGCACGGTCCAACAGCCATGCACGGTTGCACGGTCGATACTTAGTAAACCGTGTAATCCAAACAATGTGTTGTAAGTGCTCACTTTCACGGTCCAACAGTTGTGCACGGTTGCACGGTCTATACTCAGTAAACCGTGCAATCCAAATAATGTGTTGTAAGTGCTCACTTTCACGGTCCAACAACCGTGCCTGGTTGTACGATCAATATTCAGTAAACCGTGCAAATCAAAAAAATGTTCTTTTCTTGTTCAAGTGCTCGAGCCACAAATAAGGCAGCGACTTGACTGGCGTCAGTGGAGTACGTGTTCGCAGGGGGAAGAAAACGTTGTTCGTGTTCTAGGTTTAGGTTCATATGACTTTTTTTTTATTTAATTTGTTTTTTTGTTGTTAATTTTAATAATAATATAAGGATAAATATGTATTTTTACCATTATATATTTTAATTAAATTAATAAATATAATAATTTTTTTTATTAAATTAAGGATAAAAATGTAAATTTTAAATTATATATTTTAATTAATTATAAATAATACACCATACAACAAGTTTAATGGTTCAGATTTAATTGACTACGATAGTCATACGACACTCTAACTACATACAAGAGGTCCTAACTAACCTATTCCTCGTATTAAACATATATAGATCGTATTAAACATATATAGAATGCTATCCTATTTTTTTGTTTATGACATGTACTAAGAATAGTAAAGGTTATTCTAAAATTATCTCAGTTTAAATTTTTTTATTTTTAGAGATTTTATTCAATCAATTGAATCAATTTTTTTTAGGGAAATTCTCAAATGCACCATGTGCACCAAACCTGTTTTGGTGCACATATTTTTGTCCTTATCCTTCCACCCTAATTTATTATCCCTTTTTCTCTACTTATGGTTATAATTCCATTTTTTTTTCTATTTATTAATTAATTAATTTATAATCCATTACTTTATTAATTAATTAATTAATTTATCATTATTAATTAATTACTGTTCGGTGTTCAAATCTTTTCAAACTTGTTTTTTTTTTTCTTTTTTTTTTTCGTTACTCACTTCCACTTTTCAATAATTACTCACTTTTCAATAATAATAGTCCCTACTTTTCATTAATAAAATTTCCACTTTTCACTAATAACAACTACCACTATTCAGTAACAAAATTTCCACTTTTCACTAATAATAATTACCACTTTTCAGTAACAAAATTACCACTTTTCACTAATAACAGCTACCACTATTCAGTAACAAAATTTCCACTTTTCACTAATAATAATTACCACTTTTTAGTAACAAAATTACCACTTTTCACTAATAATAATAGCTACCACTTTTCAGTAACAAAATTTCCACTTTTCAATAATAATAGTTACCACTTTTCAGTAACAAAATTTCCACTTTTCAATAATAAGAATTACACTTTTCAGTTAAAATATCTACCACTTTTCAATAATAAAAATTACATTTTTCAGTTAAAATATCTACCACTTTTCGGTAACAAAATTTCCACTTTTCAATAATAAGAATTACACTTTTCAGTTAAAATATGTACCACTTTTCAATAATAAGAATTACACTTTTCAGTTAAAATATGTACCACTTTTCAATAATAAGAATTACACTTTTCAGTTCAAATATCTACCACTTTTCAATAATAAAAATTACATTTTGAAGTTAAAATATTTACCACTTTTCAGTAACAAAATTTCCACTTTTCAATAATAAGAATTACACTTTTCAGTTAAAATATCTACCACTTTTCAATAATAAGAATTACACTTTTCAGTCAAAATATCTACCACTTTTCAATAATAAGAATTACACTTTTCAGTTAAAATATCTATCACTTTTCAATAATAAAAATTACATTTTTAAGTTAAAATATCTACCACTTTTCAATAATAAGAATTACACTTTTCAGTTCAAATATCTACCACTTTTCAATAATAAGAATTACACTTTTCAGTTCAACTATCTACCACTTTCAATAATAAAAACTACATTTTTCAGTTAAAATATCTACCACTTTTCAATAATAATAATTACATTTTTCAATAACAAAATCTACCACTTTTCACTATTAAGAATAACATTTTTTTCAATTTTAATAATAATTTTAACGGTACAATTTATAATTAAATATACTCATTTTAATTAATTAAGTTAACAATGATATTAATAAGCAAAATAAAAATGAAAATTATAGATTAGTTAATAATTGTAAATTAATTAATTAAGTGATGAGAATTGTAAGTTAATTAATAATTGTAAATATTGATCGATAAAAATGAGAACTGTAATTAATTAATTAATTAAGTAATGAAAAGTGATAGATTTTTTTATTGAAAAATGTAATTATTATTATTGAAAAGTGGTATATATTTTTAATGAAAAATGTAGTTTTTATTATTGAAAGTGGTAGATATTTTAACTGAAAGGTGTAATTCTTATTATTGAAAAGTGGTAGATATTTGAACTGAAAAGTGTAATTCTTATTATTAAAAAGTGGTAGAAATTTTAACTTAAAAATGTAATTTTTATTATTGAAAAGTGATAGATATTTTAATTGAAAAGTGTAATTCTTATTATTGAAAAGTGGAAATTTTGTTACTGAAAAGTGATAGATATTTTAACTGAAAAATGTAATTTTATTATTGAAAAGTGGTAGATATTTTAACTGAAAAGTGTAATTCTTATTATTGAAAAGTGAAAATTTTATTACTGAAAAGTGGTAATTATTATTATTGAAAAGTGGAAATTTTGTTACTGAAAAGTGACAGCTATTATTAGTGAAAAGTGGTAATTTTTATTAATGAAAAGTGAAAATTTTATTAATGAAAAGTAGAAACGAAAAAAAAAAGAAAAAAAAATTATTAATGAAAAGTAGAAACCAAGAAAATAAAAAACGAAAAAAAATGAAAAGTAGAAACGAAGAAAAAAAAAACGAAAAAAAAGGGAAAAAAATAAAAAAAAAAAAAAAGAAAAAAAAAAAAAAAAGAAAAAAAAACGAAAATTTTTTTTTGGAAGGATTTGAACCTGTGACCTCATATGCTTTCTCATGCTTATAAAGTGTATCTATAACCACTAGAACATTCATTACTTAGTTATATTTATTTGCTTTTATAAATAGATATATGATTGCTTTGTGAACATTTTTTTAAAAGTTTTAGAGATTTTATTCAATCAATTGGATCAAAAAAAATCTTCACTAACAACCGAGAATTGAGTTGGTATAATAAATAGGAAGAGTGGTGTAGGTAGGTAAGAAATTTAAAAATTGTAGAACTTTACGTAAATACATATTCATTCTCTAATTTATACACGAAATTTTAAATAAACATTTTAATATTTAAAATTATATTTTTTATATATTTACTTAATTTAAATTTTAATATCTTCATTTTAAAAAAATGGTTACATATAATACTAATTTATTTACTAAAAATTTAACATTTCTTTTTAAAGATAAATGGACTTGGCATTGATCATGAAAAAAGTGAAATACAAATAATGATTAAATATATATTAATTAAAAATTAAGTTATATGAGCCATATATCATATCTTTCAAATCAAATAAAATGGGTTTAGTAACATGAGGAAAAAAAAAATAGTGCCCAAAAATAATTACGAGATTGGGCTCGATATAATGTACTCTCAACAAAGTGACCACATATATACAATAATTTAGAAAGAAATAAAAGTGAAGAGGAACTAATAATAATCAATCCAAAAAAAAGTCAAATTAATAGAGGAATAAGAGCTTTTTTGTCTAAGAAAGATTCTAAAATAAAAAGGCTAAATTCGAGCAACAACCAATTATCCTTCATTCATGTATTTCCATTGAAGCATATATAAAATGCTTTCACTCTAAGAGTAACAGAGTTAATCCAAGAACCCATAAATTCAAATTAACATGAAGCACAACTGTCCATAAGTAATATCTTTAACAATTTTGTTATCAGCTTAAATAGTACAAAAAATCACTTCAAGCTAAGAGAATCTTTGTAGTAACCTAAGCAATATTTTTATCCATGTATTTAGAGTGGCTAAAGGAATGTCATTGTTACAATTTAATTTGAGAGGGCAACCCTGTGCACATGCACACTAATGCACAGGGCAACCCTTATCAAGTCAGAAAAACGAAAATTAATAATAAAATGTCTGTTGGTCCAGTGGTTACAACAAGTGAAGATAGGTATACTTTCACAAGTTCGAAACTTTTGATCTTCTTTTTTAATTAAAATAATTTTAACTTGTGATCTTCTTTTTTAATTAAAATAATTTTAACTTTTCAATTAAGATATCTACCGGTTATTGGATTGGGTAGGAAATATTATTTTATCCATGAAATTCCCATGTTTGGTTTGTTAGAAATTGGCCCGAGATTAATTATGGCCCGGTATTATTTTCCCACTTAACCACTTTTCAATAATAAAAATTACACTTTTCAATTAAAATATCTACCACTTTTCAATAATAAAAATTAGGTCTTGTTTGGTTTATTGGATTGGGTAGGAAATATTATTTTATCCATGAAATTCCCATGTTTGGTTTGTTAGAAATTGGCCCGAGATTAATTATGGCCCGATATTATTTTTCCACTTAATCACTTACATGCATGATTATTAGTCTAGGAGGGAAGGTGAGTTAATTAGTCATTGAGAATAAAAATGATGTGATTTGACTATACTTCCCTTACCAACTAAAGTAATTACAATTTGCCACATATATACTCCCTCCGTCCCAAAGTTGAAGCCACAAACTAAATTGACACGGGTTTTAATAAATGAGTTGTTTATTAGTATTGTGTAAGATAAAGTGGGGGTAATAAAGACTTTTCAATTTTATAAATAGTAATAAAGTTACTTTTTAGTGTAATAAAGTAGTGGCATTTGTTGTTTTTTTTTTTTTTGAATTACATTAAATACCCATCCCTTTTTTCCCCTCCCCATGACTCGAACCCAGGATCTAAGGCCTAGGTAGTGGTGCTCCAACCACTTGAGCTATCCCACTTTGTCAGTGGCATTTGTTGTAATATTGTGATGTTTTAAGGGGAGTGTTTAAAAGTGCTTTTACTATTTTAGGTAATGTGGCTTCAAGTATGGGACGCCCAAAATGGTAAAATGTGGCTTCAAGTATGGGACGGAGGGAGTATCTTTTAATGTCAAAGGGTATTTTTGACATTTGACACTAAAATTTAAAATTTAATCCGTCAATCCAAACATGAATTTTTTTTTTTTTTTTTTGAAAGCGTTGGAGCTTAGCTTTCTTTATTGCAATGGCAAAGTGGATCCGGTAGCCCAGCCACAATGTCTGGGGGGTCTACCTAATTATTACAGTTATTGAAGAGACGAGACTCCCTCGCTAGGGTGTGCGCCAATTTGTTAGCGCCCCTTCGAGCAAAGGATATCGTAACATTCGAGAAGGAGGCCTTAAGGGTTCTACAGGCGTTTATAAAATCACCAAAGGTGGAATTGAAAGTTTCTGTGGAGTTGATAGCGTCAATTACGATTTTAGCATCGCATTCTATGACGCAGTCGTCCATGTTGAGAGTTTTTAGCCACGATAGGGCTTCAAAAATACCCATAGCTTCTTCTGTTGCGACTTCGACTTGGCCTAGTTTGGTCATCGATCTTCCGCGCACGATGTGGCCATCGCTGTTGCGCATCACCATGCCCCACCCTGTCTGGTTCGTGTCCTCGAAGAGGGCTACGTCTGTATTAATTTTGAGCTGCCCAGGGTTTGGCGCATGCCACGAGTTGCAGTGCTTGGTGGTTGCCGCGGTTCGACTTCTTGACTGGGTCGTTTTGCGAGCTCCGTCCCATTCCATCCAATGGTTGGCTGCTCGTTGGACAATCTCGGTGGGGGAGGCATGAGTGTTGTTCCAAACCTCGACATTTCGTTCTTTCCAGATTTGGTAGGCTATCATGCCAAAGCCTGCTGCTATAGTGTTGTTAGGGTCAGCGATCAATTGGAGGAAGAAATCGGTGACATTGTCTGCCGTTTGTGCCCCTTGTTCGACTCTGTCCCATAGTCTGGCTTTTTCCCAGCAGCGGCGAGCGAAAGTGCATGATGCGAACAGGTGCCAGTTGGTTTCTATTCCTCCTTCACAGAGAACACACCCGACTTCTTCAACCACATGTCTTATGTGTAAGTTCGCTTTCGTCGGGAGGCAGTTTCTGCTTGCGCGCCAAAGGAAGTCTTTCACTTTTTGTGGGACTTCCAGCCTCCATAATTTCTTCCAAGGGCCGTGTACCTGCAGAGAATCGTCTTCGGTGTTAGTCATTAGCAAGTTATAGGCCGATTTGACCGAGTACCTGCCCTTTCGGTCTAGTGCCCAGTAGAGGGTGTCGCTGGCCCCTGTTGGAGGTATCGCAATGGAGGTGATACAGAGGTGATCTTGTGGGAGCAATTATTGGAGTAATTCATTGTCCCACGATCGAGTGTCAGCATCGAACAGGGCTGCCACTCGGAGGTCTTCAAGGCCAGGTATGGAACTCGAGACAAGTTCGTGAGGCTGGGGTCTGGTATCCATGCTTCACCCCAAACTTTGATGGTATCCAAACATGAATTTTAAATCAATTTTTCAAATTGTCCCAATAAATCATATCCTAATATATCTATCCTATCCAGCAAACCAAACCAGCCACAAGTTCGAAACTTGTGATCTTCTTTTTTAATTAAAATAATTTTAACTTTTCAATTAAAATATCTACCACTTTTCAATAATAAAAATTACACTTTTCAATTAAAATATCTACCACTTTTCAATAATAAAATTACACTTTTCAGTTAAAAAATCTACCACTTTTCAATAATAAAAATTACACTTTTCAGTTAAAAAATCTACCACTTTTCAATAATAAAAATTACACTTTTCAGTTAAAATATCTACCACTTTTCAATAATAAAAATTACATTTTTCAGTTAAAATATCTACCACTTTTCAATAATAAAAATTACACTTTTCAGTAACAAATATCTACCATTTTTCAATAATAAAAATTACAATTTTCTATTAAAATATCTACCACTTTTCAATAATAAATTTACCACTTTTCAATAAAAAAAATTCCCACTTTTCAATAATAAAATTTCCACTTTTCAATAACAAAATTATCACTTTTAAAAAATAAATAAATAATTCATAGTCTCTATTTCCTTCCACTCAAAAGCTCCTTGAAAAGTCTGCCTTGAAAAGTGATGATGTGTTGGAAACAAACAACAAAATATACAATGAATGGAGCATCATAAATGCCCTAAACAAAATCGTTCTGTACAAAAAGAAATTAAAAACACAGAATGAAAGAAACTACATAAAAAAAAAAAGCAAAAACACTGACCTCCTTCGATGCTTCGGCGACGCTCTCCGGTGCGACGGTAGTAGGAGCGGCAATCGCAGCAATGAAAGCACCACCACCAGATCTGACGACGTTGATGAATATGAGATCATTAATGTTCACATAGCTTAGCGGCGACTTTCCCTTGCGGATTCTCCTGCTCGTACGCGCACTTGTAGACCTTATCGTCGGCGCCTTTGTACGTGCGGACCACGTGGACTAGTTTATACTTTGAGCAGTTGCGGAGGAGAAGAGAGGAGAAGGGGGGAAGAATTTGTAGAAAAAACTGTCAAAAAAGCGTGTGCACAGAAAATTGATCTGTGCACATTGTGCATTTAAGATTTTCCCTTAATAATAACGTTTTTCAGAGATATTTTTTTTTTGAACAAACGTTTTTCAAATAATTGCCTTTAGTAACCTCTGTAAAGCAAGGGAAATGTTCTTGTCATGATAAGCACATTTATGTCATATACGTAAAGAAAAAAAATAAGATCAAAGGTGTAAAACTCAATTTGCCACATCACCCAACACATGTAAAAATTAATAATCGTCATTCAAGAAGAATTTAAATCACCAAAATTGCACATAGTTAAAAGAACTCATAAAAAATAGGCATCGTCACACAAATCCTATTAAAAGTCCCCTACTTTATTATTGAATCAAGTAATACCAATGGTTATCATATTAATGGTTGAACTAAACATAATGCCATGTAATAGTTAAGTCTACAGGAGCATATAAATTTGTAATCAAGTCTTTTAATCTAATTATATAGTTACCTTTTGAACTCAAGAGCAACTACCACACCATCATTTTCATATACAACCTCTGATATTTTGCTCCACAAGCCTGCACGTGACAATACAATAAAGTAGCATTACAAATAAATGGACTCTAATAGTAGAAACATGATTAGAACACAATTATTTGTAATAAAGGAGATGTATGTATACCATTACTGATTTTCTATTACTGTTTTTAATATTGTTAAGTGTTTGCACAGTGAAAGAAAACAAAGATGCGTTGGATAATCAGGATTTCCATTAATTGAGATAATAACACAAAATTATGAGTTTACATGAAAATTAAATTAACGTGTATTCTAGAGAAATGCAATCTCATCAAAAAAATAGAAGGCTTTGAAGACCATTTACCACCCAAAGTAGAGTTCTTAGCTTGCAAGTGGTGATATTATCAATGACCATCTTGAAACCTTGATGAGCATCAACTATCTCGACAATGACCATTGCACCGAGCAAAAAGAACATTATTTCACTAACTTCAGCTGATGCATGAGATAACTCTGAAATAGCTACATTAGTTTATGGGGCCTGCCAAAGAGCATTTGAATTTGCTTTATTCAGTGAGAGGTGAATGACAAAATATTATTACCAATTAGATTTTAGAGAATATAGATTTGTTATACACATGACAATCAGGTTCAACAGAATAAAATAAATCAGAAATATCTCTCTATAGAGTTCAAAGAAACACCATTTTACATGATACAAAACCAACCAGGAGTAACAAATAATTGTTAAAGATTGATAAAGGAGGTAAGATACGAATAAAGAGTTAAGATACATGCTAGGTTTAGTTAACTTAGTGCCATCAAAGCTTTAGTGGCCCAGTCATCATATATAACATCAATTATATATGTAGATGGAAAATTTTGTATAGCAAGAAGATGATAAAGTAAGCATCATTAAATTTAGACCAAATGATATTTTAGTAATAGCAGGCTAAAGCAGGAAGCCTAAACCTTACCCCAATTCTCCTTATAACCCACAAGCTAACAACCATCAGAAGTCCAACGCCACTTTTGTTGTAGGTAAGAGATTCTTCAAATATTATTCCAGCATACCCAATTCCAAACACCAATAACATTGCCAGGTCCTGATAACCAAAATTGGTCCAATGACAAAATTTTCATTACAGAGTGCGGTCCTTCCTCAACATTTGCTACAATGATAAGTCAAAATAGAACATAAAATCAGAGATTGACGCAGATGGAGATGGAGATGAACCTGATTTGCTGCAACCCAAGAATGATTTATTGCCAGTGCTCTCTCCAAAAATTATAGAAAAAAACACAAAGAAAGATCAAAGCTTACCCGGATAAATACGATGGTAGAATTCGCTTTCAAAAACTAGACCTTGATATCCACACGTGTCTTGGGTGAGTACAGAACACTTGAGAAAATTCATAATCTAATTAAAAAAAACCATAAATGAGAATAAGCGGGCGAAAAATGTACATATATTAGCTAAAGTCGAAAAATGGTGAAGAAGCTACCGAAGAATTGAATTCTCAGTCGTTCATATAGAGGAATAAATGAATAATTGATGAAACGCCTTTCACCTCAGTGTGATTCAGATCTGGCGAAGGCATTCTCTATAGAGAAATGAACAATATTGGAAATATGATTTCTTGATTAATTGTAAAGGAGATTTACAATGGGTATTTATACAAGAGAGAATTAGGTCTAACCTAACCCTAATGGGCTTTATAAGAGAGCCCATAGGAAACTAAGATGGGCCTATACAATAAATAAGAATGAGAGTGTATTTACTAATATAGGTCCAATATGCCCCCTCAAGATGGAGTACCGTAGGATAGTCCAATCTTGGTCATAAGAAGCTGAAGACGAGCACCGGAGAGAGGCTTGGTGAGGGCATCGGCAAGCTGGTCGGCAGTGGAGACATGCGAGATGCGGAGCCGAGCAGTTTTGACGAGGTCACGAACAAAGTGGAAGTCGATGGCAATGTGTTTCATTCGTGAGTGAAACACAGGGTTTGAGCATAAGTAGGTGGCCCCAATGTTGTCACAGTAGATGACTGGCACCGGAGAGTCGGGGAAGTGTACTTCTTTAAGTAAGGATGTTAGCCACTGTACTTCAGAGGCTGCTGCGGCAATGGCTCTGTATTCGGCCTCAGTGGAAGAGCGAGCAACAGACTTCTGCTTTTTGGACGACCATGAGATAGGATTGGCCCCCAAAAAGACGACATAGGCACTTGTGGAAGTGCGATCATCACGGTCGCCTGCCCAGTCAGCATCCGTGAAGCAGTGGAGCGAGGAGGATGAGGATGGGGTAATGTTGATTCCAACATCCCTTGTACCATTGAGGTAGCGGAGCAGACGTTTGACGGCATTCCAGTGCGTGATGGTGGGTGCATGCATGAACTGAGATAGCTTATGGACGGCAAAGGCGATGTCAGGTCTGGTGAGCTGGAGATACTGAAGGCTGCCGAGCACTTGACGATACTGAGTGGAGTCAGTGGGAGAGGTGCCATCCGAGAGAGTAAGGCGAGCAGAGGTGGATAGTGGAGTTTGGACTGGTTTAGAGTCGATCATGTTGTATCGGGCGAGCAGATCAGTGACGTATTTGCGTTGGGAGAGCAGGCATGACGTTGTAGAGCGAAGAACTTCAACTCCCAAGAAATAGGATAGAGGACCAAGGTCCTTGACTGAAAATTTTGTACTGAGGTCGGCAGCTACCCGGGCGAGCATGGGCGAGGAGTTGCCCGTCAGTATGAGGTCGTCAACATAAACAAGGAAGTAGGCGACCACCCCATTGTTGTTGTAGACGAACAGAGATTCATCAGAGTGAGTGGGGATGAATCCAATTTCTTCGAGAAAGGTGCGAAGAGCATAGTACCAAGTGCGAGGAGCCTGCTTTAGACCATAGATGGATTTGCGAAGCTGACAGACATAGGTGGGAAATGTCTTGTCTTTGAAGCCCGGAGGTTGAGCCATGAAGACTGTGTCTGAGAGCTTTCCATGGAGAAAAGCGTTGTTGACATCGAATTGGCGAAGGGGCCAGCTGTTGGTAACCGCAATGCTGAGGACTGTGCGCACAGTGGCGGGCTTGACAACGGGACTGAATGTTTCAGTGAAGTCAACACCTGGTCGTTGATGAAAGCCTTTGGCGACCAGACGAGCCTTGTATTTATCCAAGGTGCCATCAGGTTTTCGCTTAATACGAAACACCCACTTGGAGCCAACCACATTTTGAGATGCATTGGGAGGAACTAAGTCCCAGGTGTCGTTCTGGAGAAGGGCATCAAACTCAGCCGACATGGCTGCTCGCCAGTTTTTGTCCTTGAGTGCCTGTGACACACAGCTCGGTTCAATGTCAGAAGTGATGACAGAAGTAAGTCCATACCTCGGATTTGGCTTGAACACGTTGTTCTGGGCTCGAGTTACCATGCGAGATGCAGGAGGTCGTAAGGGAGCATTGGTCGGCACAGGGATGTCGGATGTGGCGGCGAGCAGTGGGGAGGTAGGTGGGGTTATGATCGGCGGGGTTATATTCAATTGGTCGACCAGTGTGGGGTGCAGAGGAATGGTAGTGGTCGGCACTTGGCCGGTCGCGGGAGAGTGAGGTGGCAAAGGTGTGAGAAGAGTGGGCGAGAAGCTGAAGTCAGAGGAAGTATGCGGCGAGGAGGTGGAGGTCGGTAAGAGAGATGGTTGAATGATGGGAGAGGGGGTGGAAAAGGGAAACGTATGTTCAACAAATTGAACATGCCGCGAGGTGTAGATTCGGTGTGAGGAGCGATCAAGACAGAGGTAAGCACTCTGTGTGGGCGAGTACCCAAGAAAGACACATGGGGTAGAGCGAGGATCAAGTTTGTGGGTGGTGTAAGGGCGAAGTAGAGGATAGCAGAGACAACCAAATACACGAAGTTTGGTCAGATTCGGGGGGCGAGCAGTGAGTTTTTCATAGGCAGAGATCATGTCAAGGTTAGCTTTGGGAAGGCGATTTATGGTGTATGCTGCCGAGCAGACGGCATAGGGCCAATAGGTGAGGGGCACGGAAGCATGATGAAGGAGAGCAAGGGCTGTGTCGACCACATGGCGATGGCGACGTTCAGACATGCCATTATGTTCGGGAGTGTGAGGTGGGGTGGTGAGATGCGCAATGCCATGAGTTTGAAGAAAGGGGCGAAGAGCAATGAACTCTCCACCATTGTCGGAGTAGAAAGTTTTGATTGTGTTTTGATAGTAATTTTCAACAAGAGTTTTGAATGTGATAAACGTGGGGAGAACATCTGATTTTCGTTTTAGAGGATAAACCCATATGTACTTGCTGAAGTGATCAACAAATAGCACGTAATATTTGAGATTATCAGGAGACAAGACAGGCGACGACCAGACATCAGAAAAGATAACATCAAGTGGTTTAGTGGACACAATGCTTGAATCATAAAAAGGTAATTTGTGACTTTTGATACAAGAACAAGAGTTACAATTGAAATGTTTGGAAGGGGCACTGGAGAAGCTGAGTTTGGAGAGGGTGTGGACAAGGATTTTTGTCGATGGATGGCCAAGGCGAGCATGCCAGGTAGTCGCTGTGGGGTGTTGAGTGGTGAAGGCTTGCGGGGAGGTGGTGGACATGTGTGCCGGCCAGACATACAAGTTATTGATACGACTCCCAACGAGGAGAATGCTCCCCGAGTGACCATCCCGCACCTGAAAAGAAGAACGATCAAAGACAATGTTAACATTATTATCACGACAGAGGCTAGAGACCGAGATCAGGTTTTTCGAGATGTGTGGGACAACCAGGACATTCGAAAAATTGAGAGACTCAAGTTGAGGAAACCGCATAGAGCCAGTGTGAGATATGTGTAAACCTTTACCGTCACCAATTTCAACATTGTCAGGCCCATCAAATGGTGAGTGAAGAGATAGGTTGGCGAGGTCGTTGGTGATGTGATGCGAAGCACCCGAGTCAAGAATCCAGTGCTCGGCAGGGTGTGCCGAGGAGGCTGAGTGAGCCGAGTACGCCGGGCGAGCACCTGTTCGATTGTGGCGGGGGGTCGATGGATACTGTCCAGGTGGGCGGCGAGGACCAGTGGTTGGAGCAGTGAGCGATGAGGGAATCTCAGGGCAGGTGCGAGCAGTGTGCCCTGGTGCACGACAATATTGGCAGGTGCCAAGGTAGGGCCTTTGCGAGGGCTGGCGAGGACGAGTGTCAGCAGTTTTGGACCTCGAGTCAGGTCGCGAGGAGCGATGATGGGGTTTACCAGCAGTGAGAGCAGAGGCAGGTATGATGGCCGAGGTTGGTCGCGAGGCAAGTTGAACCTCGGTACTGAGGAGCTTGTCGCAGAGCTCGGCAAACGAGATGGGTTGTTCGCGAGCTTGGATGGCATTTGCTATGTCATTGTAGGACTCATCAAGGCCGGTTAGGACCTGGAGAGTGACGTCCTCGGCGTCAGAGGAAATGCCGAGGAGAGCAAGCTCGTCGACTACAGAGCGAACCTCCATGAGGAAGTCAGAAACCGGGCGAGCACCTTTGGACAGTGAGCGAAACTTGGTTTTGAGGGCAAGAATGCGACCTCGCGAGGGCATTCCATACATGCTCTCAAGCATTTTCCAGGCTTCGCAAGAGGTTTTTGACGAGGCAACAAATGGTATTAGTTCCGGGGACATAGATCCGACCATGGCTGAGAAAATGAGGTTGTCCTGACACACCCATAGGTCGTGTGCCGGGTTGGGAACGGTGGTGTTGGCGGTGCCGTCGGCGGCTGGGGATGTGGACGAGGGGCATGGATGTGTGCCCAAAACATAGCCTAGGAGGTTGTGTCCAGTGAGGAGAAGACGAAGTTGGAAGGACCAAGCACCATAGTTGGTGGAGTTGAGCTTCAGGGACATATTTGCGAGTCCCTTGAAGGTGATTGGTGCCGACGATGAAGGAGAGGTGGCCATTGGTGTGAGGGAGCAGCGGAGTGAGGCGTCGTAAGACGGATGGCGACGGTGGTGCGTCGGGGAAGAAGGCAGCGGCGGCACTTCTGAGACGAAGGCGGCGGCGGCAGTGAGGGAGGAGCGGCGGCAGCGGCGGCTGGAGTATGCAGCGGCGGCGGCGGCGGCTGGAGTATGCAGCGGCGGCGGCGGCGGCTAAGATTTGGATCAGGCGTGAGCCGAATGACTCGATGATACCATATAGAGAAATGAACAATATTGGAAATATGATTTCTTGATTAATTGTAAAGGAGATTTACAATGGGTATTTATACAAGAGAGAATTAGGTCTAACCTAACCCTAATGGGCTTTATAAGAGAGCCCATAGGAAACTAAGATGGGCCTATACAATAAATAAGAATGAGAGTGTATTTACTAATATAGGTCCAATATTCTCCATCCGAATTTCGGCACTCCATAGTGTTAGGAATTAATATACAAGAATTAATTCCCCACCTCTCTACAAGTTTGGACTTTTAGATGAGACAGAATTCTTTCATGGTATCAGAGCAAACCGGGCAAAACGACCTGAGTTCGATTCCTGTTGAAAGCACTCCACCCATCCATTTAAATTGTCCACTCGATGGGCCTCCTCCCCAAAAAGGGTAAGAGGTGTTAATCCGGCCCACGAGTGAAGGGGAGTGTTAGGAATTAATATACAAGAATTAATTCCCACCCTCTCTACAAGTTCGGACTTTTAGATGAGACGGAATTCTTTCACATAGTCTTCATTATACATGCGAAGCCATGCAAGGAGACGATAGAAAATGCGTAAAAACCGATAAAAAATACAGAAGAATCAAACGTGGCTATACCGATCGATTAGATTTGAGTTGGAACAAAGTAGAGTAATAAATTTACACGTCTAATAGAGCAGCACCTTAGCAGAAAAAGACTCCCGTTTATTGTCATTTTTTATTTACTTTTTAAATTTTGTATTAAAAATTAATTCACTATTTCAACATGCATGTTATAACTAGTAAGTTATGAATTACTCCCTCCATTTTTTAATAAATGATGTTTTCGTAAAATTTGTTGGAATTAAAAAAATATGTGTATTGACAAGTATAATCTTAAATAATAAAGGAAGATTATAATCACATTAATTCTCTAATGCACATTTTCTATAGTTAATAAAAGTAAATTAGAAATTAGAAGATTTTTTAAAGTTAAAGGGAGGACATAGAATAGACAATGTAAAAAATTCTAAAACATCATTTAATTGTGTATAGGGAAAAAGAGCTAAAAACATCATTTATTAAAAAATGGAGAAAGTATTAAATAAGAAAAAAAATGAAAATTTCAAAATTATATCAAAATTAATAACAATAAAAATATTCTAACATTTTCATACATTCATATTAATATAAATAATAAAATCAAAAAAAAATTCAATAAATGCCTACTTGAATAGTGAACGGGCTAGATGTCCGCTCATTGGGAGAAGTATAAGTGGTTATGTAGTCTTCATAGGAAAAAAATTAGTATTTGAGTCTAAAAAAACAGTTCACTGTGAACCGATTATCCACGGTTCTTTTGCCTGAGATGCAATTTTTTCATGCCTATCCTGCCCTTTTATATACGGAAAGCAAGCACAAGTAAACATATGAGTTTGGGATCATTTAAACCAGTTTATATACTCTTTATATTTGTTTATAAACAATTCTGTTTAAAACGGTTATTAGAAAACCACTCTAGTGTGCCCCTCCCTCATTATATATATAATAGATGGAGCTTGTTGTATCACAATTACTTTTTGATGTATGATTAATTTCACTTTTCTCAAATCTCATATTCATATGTACGCATATAAGCTTGGCATTATATGTGAAAAGTGTGTTAAAAATGTTAGAAAAAAATTATAAGTACAAATTGGACCAAAATAGAAAAATGGAAAATTTTAATGCAGTGAATGTTTAACATTCGATTACTTGGATCACAAACTAACTAACCAAGTTATACTTCACAGAGAGGAAGAAGAAAGACCTATTAATTTGAGAGGAAGAAGAAGAAAGACCTATTAATTTTGGTTCAGACCAAATCACTCCAACAGAGATAAAATTGAAATTTAATGGTTTATAAATAGAAAGTGAAATAATTAATTTAACTTATTTGTATTATAAAAAGAAACATTTTAACCTTTATCAAATTACAAATATGTACATCATATATATATATATAGGCATGATTTTGATTATAGAATGTCAATTGTTAAGGCTCAATATGTTACAGTACTATATGTATGAAGAATGAATAGGGAACAAATGATTTGTTTGTTATATATAACTAGGATTTCGAGGTTATGAACGCATTATAAGACGAAATTTCGTCGTGTACATTTTGTAATTGGATTGATGTAGGAAACCAAACCCGGCCACTGTGCTGCCTTGTACTGATAATCCCTGCAGGCTGGATTTTTTCCCTTAATTAATTAGGTTTATGGATATTGATGAATGGGGTTGCCAGCTCGGCCAGTAGAGATGAAATTTACCCAGTTTTATTTGCTGATCATAGTGATACATGCATGTTACTAATTAATTAATCAAATGTGTAGTCCTGAATTAATAATGCTTTGCTCAAGTTTACAATTGAAATACGAAATGGAATTGAAGTTTTGTATAATTACAGAAACAATGCGATGTTACATGATCTGAGATTGAGTGCAAATTGTTAGTTTGTTAAGATCAATCTTTTTCGTTCATGATGTGCTGCTTCAAATGGTGACCAGCTGGCCGGGGGCTGTTTTATTTGATCGACTTCACTGCAGCCAGCCGAGAAGGAAGGCAAACTGCAGACCTGTTGTTAATAATAATGTTGCAAGTGCAAGGCCTGCAGCTCAGCAGGGAATATCATCCATGTTGGAATTTTTACTATCAACAATGGCTTACAAAATGGACGGAAAATAAAAGGACACAAATTAAAGAATTACAATGTCTTCAAAATCTTCTAATTTCCAAAAGGGACAACTTTCTTGTTTTAGGCAGTTTCTTGAAATGGCAGGTACGAAAAACAGGTCCAAACTCCTTGAATAGCAACACTGAAAAATAGAAAATTGTTAGGGAAAAGCCGAGTCAAGGTTATACCTTTTCCCGTAAAACAAACACGTCCCGGCTAGTGTTCACGGTTTGACGAGATGTTTCGAAAGGTAAAACGGCTTCGTCTTTGCACGAGCAACACCGCAGCGTACAAAGCTCCGACGAACTGAATGCACGTTAGAACTGGACTGCACTCTAAAATGCTATGCAGAATGCTGAAAAACAGGATGCAATTTTGGTGGAAAACTCAAGTGATTTTTGTTGCTTGCCAAAAGTGTAACTTTTCCAAAAATAATGCACTCCTATTTATAGGCAGTGCCACTCAGGTAGGGAGCGGACGGGTATTTATGGCAGTAACGGCTGGTCATTATTCCCGGAATGGTAACTTCCATTCTTGTAACCTCCACGCATTAAGACAGTTTCAATTCAAATTCCAGAAGTCAACTAATCAGCTTGACTTCCACAAACTTGGGCTGCCCTAAATTCGTGTGGGTCAAGGCCCACGTTTTTAGAGCCTCAAAAAGATAGATGGGCCCCAGGCCCAAGCCCAAAGTCCAATTGCCAAGATCCAAGGCCAAGGCCCAGGCCCACGGACCCGGCACAGCCGGACGGCACGCGCGCGCGTGTGGCTAATTGAATGGTTCAATAGTTACATATCCCCTCTCTCAAAAAAAAAAAAAAGAAGGAGGTAGTTAATTCTCACATTTATCAATGTGGGATAGTTATTAACACTAATCCCAATGCATCACTTTGTCTTAATCTTCGTACATTAATTTCTCACTCACCAAAATTCGATTTTGAGATTTTAAATATACTACGATCATCTACTCCGAGAGTCGATCGATCCTGTAATATTTAATTCATCGGAAATTAAATATTCATACCCTCAAATAATTGATTAATTAAAAATCAATTAAATATTAAGAAATTGAATAAAACCCAATTTCTCCAACAATCCCCCACATGAGTGGAAATTACTACCTATAATCATGCAGACTCGCAATCCAGTTTAATTGAGACACTATTGCATCCGGAAAGGTGGCTTGTGACCTTGAACCTTCCGTAGTCAAACACTGTTGAGTACACTGGCGGTTTAGTGGACGCGATGCCTTGAACTACTCCTCCTTAGTGTGCACTGAGACAACGGTGCTGACACAACAACATCTCAAACGTGTTTCGTTCTCACGTTTTTGTCCATTTCGGCCATGGATATCCTTTAAGTTCGTAAGCGCTATTTGTGAAGCGGCCCCACTTCTCACTTATATAGGTGGTATCCCATATTGAGTACCCCGCTATACTCTACCTCCCGGAGGTTTTTTAGAACCATTAAAAGTCATAGACTTAGCCTTACCACAAAATTTACGGGACAACACTTGGTGTTGTGCTTTTCTAAGGAATGGTTTGGATAACCAAGTGTTACAATTCAACATTCACAACTTAGTTTTCCCATTGAACCAAGTTCTTGGGATCTCCAGTCAACATGGTTGGGTTGCCACTGTTTCAGCTGTTACTTTGTGGATTTTAAACCCATTCCCTTTAACACGTTTATTTGATCTCGATTTCTAAGCCTTTTGTAGCAGATCTGCTTAAGACCAAATATTTTAAATACCCCCACATTTTGAGGTATTTGCAAATTCACCTCTAATAGCACAATCTTCAAATCACATACGTCTATGTGACTTAAGTGTGGAGGTCTAATGTTCCTTTTAAAAATTAATTGATAACTTTTGTCAAGTTTTCCATTTCCACATATCTTAGACCTTTCAGGTTTGTTGATATTGGAATATTAATAAATTAACATTTATTAATCGAGTTTTAGATTTACATGTCAAGAAATCTCACACTCTATAAAAGGAACATCAATTACATAAACAAATGCAATTTTATTCAAAATATCACTTTATTACAATATTTTATTTGAATTAATCAAATAAGATCTATTGCAACTTTATTTTTGAATACTACTAGCTCATGCTGACATGTCTTCTTCGGCAAACTCGTGTTCTGCCGTGTTTGCATTTGCACTAGACTGTTTGCCTTTTCCTTTGTCTTTCTCATCTCGACGAGGAGCCCGACAGTCGCGTGCCATGTGGTTTGGCTTACCACAATTATGGCAATCGCCGTTAAACTTTTTCCTTTCCAAGACGAGTTTCTTGCCTTTATTCTCGTTAGGGCGTTTCCTTTTCTTTGACGGTTCTCCACGTTCCGCCAAGTTGGCTCTTTCCTCTATTTTTACTTTATTGGACACTTCGTCCATTTTTCGATTGTCTTCCTCGATTCGAAGTTTTACAATCAAGTTTTCGAGACTCATTTCCTTTCGTTTGTGTTTGAGATAGCTTTTGAATTCCCTCCAACTAGGGGGTAACTTCTCAATTACAACAACTACTTGGAAAGCGTCCGGAAGGACCATACCCTCCGCGAGGATATCATGTAGGATCAACTGAAATTTTTGAACTTGTTCAACGACAGATTTACCATTCACCATTTTGAAGTCCAAGAATCTCGCCACCACGAACTTTTTAGTTCCGGCATCCTCGGTTTTGTACTTTCGTTTCAAAGACTCCCACAATTCTTTGGCAGTACGAACCGATTGGTACACGTTATACAACGCGTCAACTAGTCCTCCAAGGACGTAGTTCCGACACAAAAAGTCACCATGAGACCATTGGTCAAATGCGACCCTCCTAGCATTGTCCGTTTCACTTTCAGCGACAACGGGTGGATCCTCCCGGAGGAACCTTGCTAGGTGAAGTTTTTTTTTTTTTTTTTTTTTTTTTTTTTTTATGGAAGTTAAATACCCATCCCTTTTTTTCCCTCGCCATGACTCGAACCCAGGACCTAAGGCCTAGGTAGTAGTGCTCTGAGGAACCTTGCTAGGTTAAGTGTCGTGAGGTAAAACAACATCTTTTGTTGCCACCTCTTAAAATCAGCTCACGAGAATTTCTCGGGTTTTTCACCATGAATCATAAAAGGACGTGATTCAGAGGATGGAAAAATAGAAGAAGACCAAAAGGGGAAACCGACAATGTCCCAACATTGGTCACGTTCGGTGATTCGGAAAGAGGAATTATCGTGGTGTTCTTGTTCTTAGGGTCACTTCCGTCAGATGCCATTGTGGTTTTTTTTTTTTTTTCTTTTGTTTGTTTTACGATTGTTGGAATTTTTACTACCAATAATGGCTTACAAAATGGACGGAAAATAAAAGGACAGAAATTAAAGAATTACAATGTCTTCAAAATCTTCTAATTTCCAAAAGGGGCAGCTTTCTTGTTTTAGGCAGTTTCTTGAAATGGCAGATACGAAAAACAGGTCCAAACTCCTTGAATAGCAACACTGAAAAATAGAAAATTGTTAGGGAAAAGCCGAGTCAAGGTTATACCTTTTCCCGTAAAATAAACACGTCCCGACTAGTGTTCACGGTTTGATGAGATGTTTCGAAAGGTAAAACGGCTTCGTCTTTGCACGAGCAATACCGCAGCGTACAAAGCTCCGACGAACTGAATGCACGTTAGAACTGGACTGCACTCTAAAATGCTATGCAGAATGCTGGAAAACAGGATGCAATTTTGGTGGAAAACTCAAGTGATTTTTGTTGCTTGTCAAAAGTGTAACTTTTCCAAATCTTGTAACCTCCACGCATTAAGACAATTTCAATTCAAATTCAAATTCCAGAAGTCAACTAATCAGCTTGACTTCCACAGACCTGGGTTGCCCTAAATTCGTGTGGGTCAAGGCCCACGTTTTTAGAGCCTCAAAAAGATAGATGGGCCCCAGGCCCAAGCCCAAAGTCCAATTTCCAAGGCCAAGGCCCACGGACCCGGCACGGCCGGACGGGCGGCGCGCGCGCGTGGCTAATTGAATGGTTCAATAGTCACTACAATTTGAACCTTCTTAACTAACTCCTATTAAAAAGGAGGTAGTTAATTCTCACATTTATCAATGTGTGATAGTTATTAACACTAATCCTAATGCATCACTTTGTCTTAATCTTCGTACATTAATTTCTCACTCACCGAAATTTGATTTTGAGATTTTAAATATACTACGATCATCTACTCCGAGAGTCGATCGATCCTTTAATATTTAATTCTTCGGAAATTAAATATTCATACCCCCAAATAATTAAAAATTAATTAAATATTAAGAAATTGAATAAAACTCAATTTCTCCACCAATCCAAAACTGCATGGTTGACATGATACATACTGTAATTATATATGGATCAGTTAGTGGCTGTAGCTTGTTCTCTACAGATTTCCCCTTCTCCTCAAGGTATATATTACCTTAATTGACAACACCATAATGCCTGCAGTGATAATTGTGGTACTAATTAGTCAAATCAGAGAATTAAAGAGTACGTACTGATATATTCTTCCATATAGCTAGACAGCATGCGCATGCATACAGTATATATACTTGTGGTTGCCGCGATCGACATCCTGGTGCATCAACACCTTAATTACATTTAAAGTTACTCTTGATTAATATTTCATTTTCAAATTAATTTTTTGATGCATACTTTAATTTGATTGATACTGCATCTGCTGCATATTTTGAGTTTAACCACCAGGTTTGTGCATGGGTCATGTTTCCTGTTTATTATGTAATGGTAGGTAGGTGACTGGGTGGTTTCCAGTTTAATTATTTGAAATAATATTAATAATCTGTGCGTGGCTCTTATATTATGATGCATGACAATTTCTGATATAATTGGATTGGTATAAAATTAGCATCCATCACAAGCTTAATTACGCCAGGAACAAGTATTATAGATTACAATCATTCTGACTCAGCTCTATAACTCTATTTATTATACAAAAAATGTATAGCCTAGCTAAATAAAATGTTTTCTCCTTCATCTGAAATGTTAATATATATGCTAAAACAATGTACTTATCTGCTCTCAATGTTAATATTAGCACCAACTTTTTAATTAGATTATATGCTGATTCATACATTTAAAATTCATGTTACATGAATAAATATGACCTTTTCACATATAGGAGTTGATACCACTTTTTCTGGATCCTCAAATATTGTAATACTATAAGTTTGGTTAGGCATAATATGTGTTTCTTTTTTGGGTGGTCTTGTGTGAGACCGTCTCACGGATCTCATTTCGTGAGACGGATCCTTATTTTAACCCCATATACTGCAACCGCATTTCATACTGTTCAGCGCCTAAGCAGCTAAAGTCCATACCAATACTTGGTGTTAAGCCCATGTACATGTACAGGCCCCATTTAATATTTAAAAAATAAAAAAAGTTATTCTTATTTTTTTAATAAATTAAAAATTATATGAATTCAAATAAAATAAAATATAAAATATAGGAGTAGTTATTAGAGAATGGAGATGGTCTTAGGTGAGATCGTCTCATATATCTCAATCTGTAAAATGGGTTTTTTTTTTTTTTTTTTGATCAGTCAAAGGTGAATTTTATTAAGAAAACTACGGGCACAAGAAATACCCAAAAAACAGAGATAGTATGAGAAAACAAAATAAGAATGCAACAGCAGGTGATGAAACCTATTGTAAACAGCTACATCAGGAACTTAGTTAAACAGCTTCCATACACCTAGTTGGATCTTCAAGCCAGTCTTTGAAAGAGAAAGCACTGCGGATAGGATACTTCACAACAAACCAACTCCACAGCCTCGCTTTGAGTTCCTCCATCAATTTTGGTATGGACAGTGACTCATTCTTGAATATCACAGCATTCCTCCATTTCCAAATAAGCCACACAACTCCAAGCCAAATACAAGTTGCATTTTCCTTACCCTTTTTCCCTCCAATGAGTCTACTGAATCCGTGCAGATTCGACAGAGCCTCCGAGTGTAGTACTGATTTGAAATTCAGCCAGGCAATGCACCTCATCCATATTTCATAGGAGTACGGGCATTCAAAGAATATATGCTTCTCGGTTTCCACATGAGTGCTGCAGAAAACACACCTTAGCTCGTCATTTTCTTTAAGGATATTCCGTCGACGAAGGTTGTACCGCGTTGGCAGTCGGCGCCACAACAACCTCCATGCATGAGCTTTCACTTTAGATGGAGCGTGATTCGTCCATATCTTCTTGAACCCGTGCCTCATCTCCTCGTCCGCCTGTGTAACCTCCTCTTGATTGAACAAAGCAGCATAGGCTTCCTTTGTGGAGAAGCAGCCACTCTTTGATTGCCTCCATTTCCACGAATCTTCTACGCCTTGATTTAGCTGGGACCTGTTTAACACCATCAATAGATTATCAATAGAAATTAATTCTCGATCAAATAAAGGCCTCCTCCATCTCCAAGACCACCTCCATACCCCACCCTCCCATGAGCCCAATTCTCCCAGCCTCTTGCCCTTGTCCACACTCAGAGTATAGAGCCTATTGTACCTCTCTTTTAGTATGCCCTCCCCTGTCCAGTCCTCTTCCCAGAAAAACGAATCATTCCCATCCCCTAAGACTCTCACCAGATTGTCCACTAACCAGCCCCTGTTCCCACCCTCTGTAGCTCTCAAAATGTCCCCCCACTAAGCTGAAACACACCCATTGCCTCCAGTGGGCAGTCTACCGAACCCATCCCCCCCAGTTGTTCCCATATTTTGATACAAGAACACGTGCCCATAAGCTGTTTTTCTCCTTGATAAATCTCCAACCCCATTTACCCAACAAAGTTTTGTTGAACATCTCAATATCCCTTACCCCAAGCCCACCCGAATGTTTCATATTGCAAACTTTTTTCCACTCAACCTACGCTACTTTCCTATGATCCACCCCACCCCCCACCCCCCCACAGGAAGTTGCGTTGTAAGCTCACTAACTCTCTCACTATTTTTTTTGGCATTCTATAGAAGGATAAGTAATAAGTAGGTAGCGGAGAGAACCGAATTGAGTAGGGTGATCCTACCACCCAGCGAGATTTTCTTGTCTTCCCACCTTGCCAATCTGTTTTTAATTTTCTCGACTATGCATGCCCATTCCGAAATTCTTCTAGGGTTAGAGCCTACTCTTATCCCTAGGTAAGAGAAAGGGGTTGTTCCAATCTTACACCCCAGGATTGCAGCCATTCCATTAACCATCTCGTCCTCCACATTCACTCCTATGACCGAGCATTTGTCGAAGTTTATTCTCAGGCCTGACATAAGTTCCATATTTGTAACACCCCTAAAATTTTCAAGTTAGTTATTTTAAAAAAATGCATATAAATTTTCATTTTTCTTTTAAACAAGAAACTGTATATGATTTTGAAAATAATTCATTCCTATTTAATCAAGATTTTTTTTTAATAATATATATAATATATATATATGCACGTACTATGATTAAATATTTGTTTAGATTCTCAATATTTAAAATAACTTTAATTATATCCTTTCCATATATTTCTTGGTAGTTACACTAAATTAAATTTCCAAATCTACCTTTAGAATTTGGAAGTGTGATTCTGCCAAATTTAAATTTCGAACCACCAACCTTAATTTAAAAATTCAATCCCCTTATTTATTATTATTATAAAATTCTATTTTTCGCTTATTTAATTGTTCTAGGCAATGAAATACAATCAACATCTGTAAAACAAATATTTTGAATAAAATATTATCCCAAATATTTGTTATGATTTAGTTTCAAACCATGATCCAAACTTAAATATTGGTTCGACCGTTTTTTCCCCTTAATTATTATCATCACAATTATTATTAATATTATTATTAAATTAAGTTTTCTTACTTAATTATTTTTTAAATTTAATAATATATATATATATATATATATATATATATCCCACACCAGTGAAATAAAATTTGGAGAATAATCTCCTACCAATAAATCTGCTTACTTATTTAAAAATTCAATAAATTTCTCTGAAGTAGTATGTTACTCCGTAATCAAATTTTACGATTTTCATTTTAAATTCTTAATTTATCTCACAAGAAAACCTTTTTCCCCCCTATAAATAGAGGCCCTACTTGTAAAATAAAAATACGCCATACAAATATTCTTACGCCAAAAATTACAGATTTATTTATTTTACTCGCAATTCATGAGGTCGACTCCAAGAGCATTAAAGTTATTTTCATTGCATCCACGACATAAAATCGAGGTGGGATTTTCTTACTTATGTATTCATTTTGTCACCTTTAAATGTTATTTGTGAATTTAATTGTTGCTTAGCTACATGAACCTATGTTTACGATATTATGGGTTATTTCGACGGAAAGGTCGTTATAGCTAGCGGGGACGACGGTCCGGGATGGTAAGATCCTTGGGGGCAACTCCACCGTATACAGATTGGCCAATTTAATTGGTCAATATATGAAAGACTTATGTTATGGAAGACTTATATTATGGAAGACTTATTTACGCATGTTTGTGAGTTGATGGTTATTTTTGCATTGATATTTAACTGTGACAAAGGGGATCCCACTGAGCTAGTTGTTTTGCTCACCCCAATCATATTAACATTTTTACAGATTAAAGGAGATTAAAGGAGTTGCGGTGGAGGGACGGTGGATACGTGTCAACGAATTAATTATTATTTTAAAACTGCGATTTAACTAGTTCATATGTTACAAAAGTCACATCTGTTTTGTTGTATTACAAATTGAGTTTACCTTTAAAGTAAATTTATTTATTTTCAAGTTATTGATGTTAACTTTTCAAAATTGTCATTATTTAATATTTACTTCCGCTGCAAATATTTTTTACGCTGCAAATATTTTTTAAAATTAATAAATTTATCTATATATGCCTTTTGAGAATCAAGATAAGACAGTATTTTATTTAATTGGCCTTCAAAAAGTAAAAATATGTTGTTTTCATCTAGGCCCTAAAAATCGGGATGTGACAATATTCCTTAAAATTCTCCTCATCACCCATGCGTTTTCCAGGCTGGCAGCCCCCATAAGAATCGTGTCATCAGCGAACTGCAAGTGTGATATCTTAATCCTCTCCCGGCCTATTTCCGCTGCCTCAAAGACATTCAATTCCGTTGCTTTATTCATTAAAATACTCAGCCTCTCGGCTGCAATCAGGAAGAGGAAGGGTGACAAGGGGTCTCCTTGACGTAGTCCTCTCTCCAATCTAAACTCCCCAGATGGACTCCCATTCACTAGTACCGTTGCTGAAGCTGTCGAGACGCACTCCATAATCCACTTCCTCCATTTGTGGTGGAAATTGAAGCATTTCAGCATTGATTCCAAATATCCCCAATCGATCGAGTCATAGGCTTTAGCAAAATCGATTTTGAAGAAGATTCTCTCGAGCCTTTGACGTCTTGCTTCATCTACTGCTTCGCTTAGAATTGCGACACTATCCAAAATGTTTCTCCCCCCTATGAAGGCGCTTTGTGAGTCGGAAATGATAGATGGTAGGGCCTTGCTTAACCTCCTTGCGAGTAATTCCGAGATGATTTTATATATCCCGCCGACAAGAGAGATTGGCCGAAAGTCATTTAAATCAGTGCTTGCCTCTTTTTTGGGGATGAGGACAATAAACGTTGGGTTCAGACCCCTTACTAACCTGCCGTGTTCGTGAAACTCATCAATGAACTGCATAAAATCCGGTTCCAGCACCTCCCAAAATTCTTTCAGGAAACGGAAGTTAAAGCCATCCGGTCCTGGGCTTTTCGAACTACCACATGCCTTTACTGCCTCGTATACTTCTTCTTTTGTAAACGGTGCCACGAGTCTCCTATTTTCCTCCTCGGCGATTCTTTTGTTAGTGAAAGTTGCTGCTGGGCTTGGTCTGTCTATCTGAACTCTCTTATAATGGTTCTGGAAGTGATTGAATACCCCCATCTTTACCTCTGCAGCTTCTTCGCACCATTGGCCTTCTATATTTAGTCCTAGGATCTCGTTCCTCTTCCTTCTTTTGTTGATGTAGTTATGAAAGAATCTAGAGTTGCAGTCCCCTTCTTTTATCCATCTGCACCTTGACTTTTGGTATTGCACTAAGCTCTTCCTTTTGAGTTCCCGAATAAGGAGTGTCGCTGCCTTATTTCTTTCAATTGTCTCCTTTTCTTCCAAACCAAAAAGGTCGTCCATCACATCCAGCTTCTTGATCACCTCCCTATGCTTCTCAATATTCCCCTCTATGCTTCCACACACATTCTTGTTCCAATCTTTCAGGTCTGACTTTAGGCATTTCAGTTTTCTTTGATAATGTATCCACCCCATCCTTGGAAATTGTACTCTTTCCACTTCCTTTCAACAAATGTTTTGAACTCCGGGTGTGTTAGCCAAGCGTTGAGGCACCGAAAAGGTTTGGGTCCCCAATCCTTGACTTTTGTTTCTATTATGATGGGGCAGTGATCTGATAGCGACCGTCTTAGACCTTTAAGGTGGGCATTCGGCCACTGGTTCAACCAATTCTGATTCAATAGTGCTCTGTCTATGCGGCTCTTACAAGATCCATCCGCTTTATACCATGTATATTTCCTCCCATGGAGTGAAAGGTCCACCAGATTTACATTCCTAATGAATTCTTCAAAGATTGCCATATCCCTTAGGTTATGGAGTATTCCTCTACCATCTCTTTCTGCCACACTTCTAACCGAATTGAAGTCTCCAATGATACACGTACATGCACCTGGGTTTTGGTTTACTGTTAATGTAATGCGATCCCACAGGTCCCTCTTTTCTGGCAGTAAGCAGGGGGCATACACATTTACTATGCAGCACTGGATCCTCTCAATACCCCAAAGACCATTCAATACAACTCCCCCCGTCATGTGCCACAAACTTATACACGTAAAGACCTCCGGGTTCCACATAGTAATTATACCACCCGACCTTCCTATAGCCCCTCGAGCTGACCATTCCATACTACTCTCACCCCAAATTGACCGGCACAAGGAATCATCTACAACTTCAATCTTGGATTCTTGGATACAACAAATATCTACCCTCTGTTCTCTGATTAAGTGTCGAACCCGATGTAAAAAGTGATAATGTTTAAGTAAAAAGTGACTATCACGGGTATTCCTTAACCCGATATAAAAAGTGATAATGTTTAAGTAAAAAGTGATAATGTTTAAGTAAAAAATGACTATCACTTTTATTAAAAATATTATCACTTTTTACTTAAACATTGTCACTTTTTTAAAAAAACATAAAATTTGAAAAAATAAAAAAGTTGTCCAACCTAAAAATTTGGTATATGGATCAAAAGGGACCCGTCTCATTGAAAAGGATTCGTGAGACGATCTCACACAAATTTTTGTCAATCTTTCTAAAAAAAAAAATTCAATTAGTGGATATTTTATTAAAAACAAAATAGAAATAATATTTTATGCACTTATTAATTGAACTAATGAAAAATAGAAATGACATCTAATTATCAATTAAATACCGCATTTTACTTTATATTTACCACTTTTAACTTTGTACATTATTACTTTTAACAATATTAATAAATTTATTTAAGTAAAAAGTGACAATAATTAACTCTAAAAACTAAACCAATTAGTAAAGATACTTGTGTCCACTACCCTATAATCTCATTGATTAGCTTATAACTAAAAAGTGATATTATTTATTCATAAAGTGATAGTCACTTTTTGTAAAACCATTATCACTTTTATTATAAATGTTAATCACTTTTTTAATATGAATAATTATATCAAATAAAAAAAAAAAGATAACAATCAACTATGAAAACTAGTTAGTAATCATGTAAAGTAACATATAATTTCATTCATTAACCTAGATGTAAAAAATGACAAATTTTAAGTAAAAAGTGATAGTTAATTTTAATAAAAATATTATCACTTTTTTACTAAACTTTATCACTTTTTAATAATAAAAATTTTTTTAAGTAAAAAGTGACCGTATACTCGTAAAATTGATGCACTTAATAAAAATAATTATTTTTACGGAATTTTCCAAACAATAAAAATAATCTATATATATATATAATAACGGGATAGTGGCTTCTCTAGCAAATCCCGTCAAAATATTGCAATAGTAAAAACATTATTTTTTTTATGGGTCCATCAGTAAAATATCATTTTTTAAATTTCTTTTTCTCTCTCTCTTCCTTTATTTTCATTTTTCTCTCTCCATTTTCTATGGTCATTTTTTTTTTTTTTTAGATTTCTTCATTATTCTCTATTAGGAATATGCCAAATTCTTGTATGTTTCTGAGTACACGGTGTACTCTAGGCCCATTTGTAGCCCTAACCTACCCAATGCTTTTCCCAGGCCCAATTTTTGCGACCCGACCCGACCCGCAGCCCATTAGACTTTGACCAGTCAAATGGTCAACGGTCAAACTTTGACTTTTTTTTTCAATTTTTTTTTTTTCAATTTTTTTTTCGATTTTTTTTTTTTTGAAAAAGTGTATGTTATTATAACTAAAAAGTGTATCTTTGTTTTTTTAATTAAAAGTGTATGTTACTATATTAAAAAGTGCAACATTGTTTTTAATGAAAAGTGTATGTTATTATAATTGAAAAGTGTATGATATTATAACTGAAAAGTGTAAGTTATATATTAAAGAAAAGTGTATGTTATTATAACTGCAAAGTGTATGATCTATTAATGAAAAGTGTATGATCTTTTGGTTATTAATAATTGCACTTTTATAATATACATAAACTGTTCCTAATATTTTGAAAAACATTGTTATTAATTTGACACATTTTATTATTTAAACTTGCACTTTTATGACTATCAATGATACACCTTTTTGTTATTAGTCTTGCACTTTTATAATCTAGATAAACTGTTCCTAATTTTTTTTTAAAAAATTGTTATTAATTTCACAAATTTTATTATTTAATCTTGCATTTTTATGACTATCAAGATACACCTTTTAGTTATTAGTCTTGCACTTTTATAATCTAGATAAACTGTTTCTAATTTTTTTTTTAAATTGTTATTAATTTCACACATTTTATTATTTAATCTTGCACTTTTATGACTATCAACGATACACCTTTTGGTTATTAGTCTTGCACTTTTATAAGCTAGATAAACTGTTTCTAATTTTTTTTTTTTTAAATTGTTATTAATTTCACACATTTTATTATTTAAACTTGCACTTTTATGACTATCAATGATACACCTTTTGGTTATTAGCCTTGCACTTTTATAATCTAGATAAACTGTTTCTATTTTTTTTAAAAAAATTGTTATTAATTTCACACATTTTATTATTTAATCTTGCACTTTTATAACTATCAAAGATATACCTTTTGGTTATTAGTCTTGCACTTTTATAATCTAGATAAACTGTTTCTATTTTTTTTAAAAAAATTGTTATTAATTTCACACATTTTATTATTTAAACTTGCACTTTTATGACTATGGATGATACACATTTTGGTTATTAGGCTTGCACTTTTATAATCTAGATAAACGAGTGCTAAAATATTTATTAGGTGCGAAAATAAATAAAAAAGGTGCGAAAATAAAATTAAATTCAAAACTTGATGTAGTTGGGACTCGAACACATGACCTAGTGGTGAAAAACACAATGGGTGACCACTAGGCTGTAACGACTAGTTGGTGGTATATGAGCATGCAATATGTTATTTATTCACATAATTAGGGCTGCAAGTGGACTCAAGTACACCGTGTACTTGAGTACACAGCAGCCCTACCCTAGGAATATAATATTGTATCATTCATATATTATAATATAATTCATATCTATCTTTTAGTATATTTGATCAAATCTTCATGTCTATTTTATAGATATGCTTTTTTTTATTTATAAATATAACTATTGTAAAACATTAAAGCATTACTTATCAAAGATAATATAAAGCTCAATTAATTATTTTTGACAAATTTTGATTTTATCCAATATTATTGTGACATTTATTTTTTAAATAAAATATTAAAATTAATAGTCCTAAAAAAATTCTTATAGTATTGTATGTATAAAAAAATCATTTATTAACATCACACTGTTTATATAAATTTATTACTAATTTACACGGGAGAAATAGTAGTTTGTTAAAAGTGACAATATACTTATCAAATTTATAGATTATTTAATGGACTTTCTTTGATATACAGAGCAATAATTTTTTTCTAAAACACATCTCCTTTTCTTGATAGAGAAAAATAAAAAAAGTTATGTTCGCGAAAGACGGATTGATTATGGGGGCGTTAAACAAATTGATTTGGGTATACAATTAATTATGGACAAATGGGCTTAGGAAAAAAGAATAAGTAGTTTGGGCCGCAGCACTTGCAGTGAAAATGTGGTAGTTGTTTTGGACCGCATTACATTTAAAAAATGGGCCTGAAAAGATCCGTCTCACAGATTGAGATCCGTGAGACGGTCTCACACAAGTTTTTGCCTTCTTTTTAATTTTCGTTTGGTAGATATGTTTGAGATATTTATGGTCAAGTCCAAATATTTCAATCGGTCTAGATTGAATCGCAAATGATGTATCTTTTGATCATTTGGTATGTATACAATTGAGTGTGTTTTTATGTGTTGAATATAAATATTATTTTAGACCTGATAAAACATTTATCTTGAATTTGATTATTCATCTATTTTGACCTAATAAATTGTTTGTTTTGCTTGAGAAAGATTGAATTATTTATTGTGATAATGTTTACCAACTCATATAAAATATATACAATGTCTTAAATATATTTAATGCAAGATGATGACAAAGAAAACAAGAAAAAAAAACAGGGAACTAACTTTCCAGGAAGTTTGTGATGGAGATACGTTCCATTTGGCCTTTTTCCGACAAGTTTGATAAAATCAAGAACAGAGATTGTGAAAAGAAATCAACTGATTGAAGAATTAATGTGACAGAATCAAGAGGAAGAATCACGGCAAATTAATTGATTGGAGAATTTAAGTAGTATTTTCTTTTATGCTCTAGTTTACCAATAATACATTTAGTATGATTACACTCCTCCTTATTATAAAAGGGAGGAAGAATAAAGTTGTAAGAGGATCAATTTTTTAATAATAAAAAAATAAATAACAGATTAGCTTCTTTTGAATTGCAATTACGGTATTCTTATTGAATCAACGTATTTGAATTCTTGTCACTTTTTCGGGTATTCTTAGAATCAACGAACTAGTGTGTGTTTCTCGTATTGTCATTTTTATACGCTTCCGCTGCCTACATCAGTTGGTATTCAGAGATCAGGTACGATTCTTGATGATGATTCCAATTATCGATGCATGTTTTGATGAAAATTGTGGTTATGATGGACCACCAATTTTCGATGATTATTATGATGAAGAATGTGGTTGTGATAAACTGCCAATTTTCGATAATTTTGTCGAGATTTTGGTTGATAATGTTGACGATGGCTATAGTGACCCTCCAATTTTTTACGAGGATATTGAAAGATTTTTTATAATCGACGATGTTCCTTCCAATATCATTGACTCAATGATGGTGGTTGAGCGAATTTATTTTGTTTGTTTTACGGATAATGATGGAAATCACACTGTTTTGCTATTGGAATATTTTGTTTTTATTTTGTGGCCAAAAGAGTACAAAGATATTCCAGCTCGTCTTCGTAGCTTTACAATGAGGATGAAGCTAGCAGCGATTCGAGGACGAATCGTTTTCAACCGGGTGAGAATGATGGAGATACGTCCCCTTTGGCCTTTTTCCGACAAGTTTGACAAAATCAAGAACAGAGATTGTGACAAGAAATCAACTGATTGAAGAATTAATGTGACAGAATCAAGAGGAAGAATCACGGCAAATTAATTGATTGGAGAATTTAAGTAGTATTTCCTTTTATGCTCTAATTTACCAATAATACATTTAGTATGATTACACTTCTCCTTATTATAAAAGGGAGGAAGAATAAAGTTGTAAGGGGATCAATTTTTGAATAATAAAAAAATAAAGAGCAGATTAGCTTCTTTTGAATTGTAATTACGGTATTCTTATTGAATCAACGTATTTGAATTCTTGTCACTTTTTCGGATATTCTTAGAATCAACGAACTAGTGTGTGTTTTTCGTATTTATCATTACTTATACGCTTCCGTCGCTACATCACTTTGGAACAAGAAATAAAGAAAAAAAAAAATTTAAAAATGGATGATTTAGAACTTGGAAGTTGTGGAACATGAAGTTGCTAGATTAATTCAAGATGAGTTGGTCTCCTGTGCACATGTCAACTCTCTATATATTAATAAAGGTGAATACATACAATTAAGTAATTGATGTTCGAGTGGTTATAGACATTCTTAGTAAGCATGAGGTCATTTTTCAATAATAAAATTACCACCACTTTTCGTTTCCACTTTATACCACTTTCTCTCTCTCTCTCATTACTTTCTCTCTCCTCACCATCAATGGAGATCCTCTCAACTCCACGAAAGAAAAAAAAAAGTGATTCCAATGGAGATCCTCTCAACTCGTGTCACTCTCTCTCTCTCACCACTTTCTCTCTCTCTCATCACTTTCTCTCTCTTCTTCGTCAATGGAGATCCTCTCAACTCTTACAAGAAAAAAGAAATTAACTCGCCAGAAAATGAAGGGTGTAAAAAAAAAGTGACGAGGAGAGAGAAAGAAAGGAGAAAGAAGAAGAAAGAAGAAAAGAGAGAGAAGAAAAGAGAAAGAAGAAAGCGGTAAAAAAAAAAAGACAGCGAGAGAAAAAGAAAGGAGAAGAAGAAAGGAAAAGAATAAGAAAGCAGTTAAAAAAAGCATGTGCACCAATTTTAGTTTGGTGCACACTGTGCATTTAAGATTTTCTCATTCATCGAGTTGGTCTCATGTGCACGTGCACACTAATGCACAAGTCAACTCTCTATATATTAATAAAGGTGAATACATACAATTAAGTAATTGATGTTCGAGTAGTTATAGACACTCTTAGTAAGCATGAGGTCACATGTTCAAATCCTATGACCTTCATGACTCTTAGTAAGCATGAGGTCACATGTTCAAATCCTACCTTCATGACTCTTAGTAAGCATGAGGTCACAAGTTCAAATCCTATGACCTTCATGACTCTTAATAAGCATGAGGTCACAGGTTCAAATCCTACGTTCATGACTTTTAGTAAGCATGAGGCCACAGGTTCACGACCTTGACTGCTTTTTTAAAAAAAAATTCAATAACAAAATTACAATTTTTCAATAATAAAATTACCACCACTTTTCGTTTCCACTTTATACCACTTTCACTCTCTCTCATCACTTTCTCTCTCCTCACCATCAATGGAGATCCTCTCAACTCCACGGAAGAAAAAAAAAAGTGATTACAATGGAAATCCTTTCAACTCGCGTCACTCTCTCTATCTCTCTCACCACTTTTTCTCTCTCTTCTCCGTCAATGGAGATCCTCTCAACTCTTACAAGAAAAAAGAAAGTAACTCGCCAGAAAATGAAGGGTGTAAAAAAAAAACGTGATGAGGAGAGAGAAAGAAAGGAGAAAGGAGAAAGAAGAAGAAAGAAGAAAAGAGAGAAGAAAAGAGAAAGAAGAAAACGGTAAAAAAAAAAGGCAGGGAGAGAGAGAACGAAAGGAGAAGAAGAAAGGAAAAGAATAAGAAAGCAGTTAAAAAAAGCGTGTGCACCAATTTTAGTTTGGTGCACACTGTGCATTTAAGATTTTCTCATTCAAGATATATATACTTAATCAGATTTAAAAAAAAAAAAAAAGTATCCAACATGTAAAAATACGTACACTTAATTGTGTGCATATCAAATGAGCAAAAAATACATGACTATCTATAATTTAATTTGGTTAAGTTAAAATAATTGGTTTGACAATTGCTTATATGTACCAGTTACATGTATGTAACTGGCTATTTACCCTCCATTTTTAATAAATTCACACTCCCTTTTTCTTTTTTTTAGGCACTCCCTTTTTGCACTTATGTGTACAAGTTACATACATGTAACTAAATTCAATTTTTTATTATTAGTTATTTACCTTTTTTTTTTTATTAATTTCACCCCCAAATTTTTTAAAAGAAAAATACATGTAAAATACTATATTACCATTTTATCAATTAAATTAAAATACAACTCATTAAAATTATAATTATACACCGACTATCGATTCACCAAAGAATCACCATGAATTCAAATATTATTCTATTTTTTTAACTTTTAAAAAATAAATATAAAAACATAACGAATATTAAAAAAAATATAAAACTCAAAAATAAAATTATGAAATAAAATTTCCAGTTTTTTTTTTTCAAAAAATGACCAAATTTAGGAAAAAAAATACAAAAAAAATTGAAAAAAAAAAATAAACTAAAAAAATTGAATTTTTTTTCTAATTTGGGTATAAATGTTTGAATATGACATGCTCACTTTCTAGCTTTAATCTGATTTATAATAACTAAGATTATTTTGTTATGTCTTCATTATTTCTAAAATGATATTTGATTTGTTACAAGTTTTTTAAGGTTATAGATTATTTTTTAAAACTAATTAATAATATAATCTAATTGAAAAATAAAATTTATATTTAGAAACTTAAATGAGTTGAGAATTGGGGAAGAAAGCAGCATAATATTGCATCAGCTTTATTATTTTCTTTGGGTCGTATATATTAATTAAATTGTGTGTTCAGTGTGATTCATTCTCACTTTTGTTCTTCTTACTAATTAGTTAATATAATTTTTTTAATATTAATGTATTAATTTGCATGGTATGCCTGGAATTATAAATGTGTTAAGTTATGTATTTTTTGGTAAATATAAATATTAGTTTAAATACGATATAGTATTAGTACGCCTATGGTATAGTACTAGTTAATATATTGTATAGTACTAGAGATTAATGTGGGTATAAAAATATTACAGAGTATTTAATATATGAACTAATACTATACAATATTTGAATTTATACTATACTATATTTGAACTAGTACCATAGAGTATGTGAACTAATACTATACAATATCTGAACTAATACTATACTATATTTGAACTATTACCATAAAGTATGTGAACTCGAAACTCGAAAAAATTAAAACATGTACCAATATAAACTAATATTATATTGTATATGAACTAATATGTACAATACTGCATATTAACTAATAATATATCATACTCCCTCCATCCACCAAAAGTAGTCCAATGGTGGATGGGCACAAGTTTTAAGAAAAATGTAGATAAAGTAGATAAAGTAAGGGTATTACAGGGTATTGTGGGGTCCATTGTGAATAAAGTGATTGTTTGTGAATAAAGTTGATGGCAAATTGAGTAATTAAATGATGTTTGAGGGGTGATGGTTTTCATAAAGTGTATGGGACTACATTTGGTGGACAAAGAAAATGAGGCAAATGGGACTACATTTCATGGACGGAGGGAGTAATACTTATCAACGGTTATCATAACACTTATAAACTAAAAATTATATTCATAAAAAATTAAAATAAAGTGATTAAAAAATGAAAGTTCAAATGAAAAAAATAATTAAACAATGTAAAACGAAGCGAAAATTTGTAAGGAATGAAGTAAAATTTTAAAAGGATAAGGTGAAAATTATACACTAATTAATTAAAGTAAAATAGTGCCAATAAAATTGAACACTTGCCTAAAAGAGGTGAGAGTTTTATTTTTTAAAACAAATTATTATTATACTATTTAATACTTAAAAAAAACAGTTAATATTATTTTTAGAATTTTTTTATTAGACTTTAAAATTTTAGAATAATTATTTATGACATAAAAAGAAAGTACGTTAAAAAAATTATCATTTGAAACACAAATGATAAACAGGAAGAAAAATAAATTTAAAAAATAATATTAAAAAGATAAATATAAATATCAATTGAGTAAAATAAAAAAATAAAATTTTAAAAAATTAATGGAGTATTATTTTTTAATGATAAAATTAAAAAAAATTGAAGTAAAATAAAGGTCCATTAAAAATGTATGTGTTAAATTGATATAGTAAATGGGTCATGTGTTATTGGATTGGATATAGTAAATGGGTCATGTGTTATTTGTAATGGATTATTGGATTGGATATAGTAATTACATATATTGGATTGGATATAGTAGTTACATACATGTAACTAGTATACAAGAGTGCAACTCAATTGGTTTTAACAGTAGATATCTCTAACCCATCCAAACGGGACTTTAGAGAGTTTTGGAACTTAGATGTTTGCCATTGAAATTTTCTATCTAAAACTTTATATTGGTCTACGGTATTGGTGAGTTACGTTCGGGGGGGGGGGGGGGGTGAGTTTGCATGTAGTTGATGCCATATGCAACGCACGTGTTGGTATATAACCTAGTAATCATCTAAATTAAAGAAGGGTTTAGTGATGCAAAATCCTGAAATTAAGGGAAAGACAATGACTTCTACACTCAAAAGGGAACAATGATTTGACATATTAACCACGTACTAATCTTGTTTCATAGTATAATTAAAAACTAATAATAATGGTTTCTTAAGTCAAATGATTTAGGTATTAGCTTAGGTATTAAAAAGATCAAGTTTAATTATAGTTTTCTTAATTTCCATGTTTTTAAATTAGAGTTAAAAAAATAAAAACAAATAAGTGATAGCGTGTGTGTTTGTTTGTCCAGTTGTCCTATATATTTATGTGCGAAAAAAAAAGTTGGTATACTGTATTAGAGAACGAGCTCATGCAGCAATTCTTAATATATACTCCATATAGGATGATATATCGAAATGATTTATTATATTCATCAATTTATAATACATATACATATAGAGTTACTCCCTAGTTAAACATGTTCACTATATGAACTAATATCATACTTATCACTTATCAATTGGTATTAGATTTGAGTGGGAAATAAAGTAGAAATAAAGTAGTAAGTGTGAGTAATATTTTCTATAAAATTGTACAGACAAAAAAAAAAAAAGTAAAAATTATAAAATTGAACAAAGAAAGTATTATAATGTAAAAATATTAGTATGATTTATTTATAAAACTAATGATATCAATGAATAAATGTTCGTATATAAAATATTTAAATATAAAATTGAGGGTAAAAAATTACGGGTCAAACCAAAAGTGTATTATTATAAGTTTAAAAAAATTAAGTTCAAAAATATTCTGAACACATAATTTTTGAACGAATTTGTCAGAATATTTTTTAGTAACTTGTAATAGTATACTTTTGACTTTGTAATAACAATACTTTAATTTTGTAATAACAATAATTTGGTTTAGTAGTATAATATTTTTTTGTCTTATACTCCCTCCGTTCCATAGGAACTTGCACACCTGAGGTGGCACACAATTTAAGAAATGTGTAAGAAAAAGTGTAATGGGTGATGTTTTGAGCGATAGTTTTGTAAAGTTTTATGAATAAAATAAAGTAAAAAGTAGATTGAGTGTGGAAAAGTAATGACATATGGGTAAATAAGAGTATATTTTGAGGGTGGAAATTATGAAGATATTTCCTTTTATGGGGTGTGCAAATTGGTATGTGACATTCATTTATAGAAAGTGTGCTAAAAAGTGTGTAAATTCCTGTGAGACGGAGGGAGTAGTATATTTTAACATTTGAAGTATCATATTTTTTTGGCCAATAAGATCACTTGTTTCAATTTTGGTGTTTCACATCTTATTCCACTATATGGATGATTGTCATCTCATATTAAAAAATAATCAATGTCGTATAATATTGAGGGCGACACGTGTTCAAAATCAGTAGAGTAGAATACCGTGGAACATGAAAATTGGAACAGGGGAATCGAATTGTGTAGTAACATATTTTTGACATACAGTAGTACGTAGTAGCATAATATTTTATGCTATGTTACTATAAGTCCCAAAATATTCTATTACTATAATGTCAAAACTATGTTATTACTTGACTAAAATATTGTCACTATAAGGTAAAAAATGTACTACTAAAAGTTTAAACATATTTTGTACACTTCATTTTTTGGGTGAATATAATTTGTTAAAATATTTTTGGACATGTAGTAATACACTTTTTTAACCATATAATGAATTAATGATAATATTTTGGTCTTATAGTAAACCACATGCTTGCGATCCATTAATATTTTGAGCGACCTAAATTTGAGTTTATGATCCATAAATTTTAAAAAAAAAAATTAATTAGACATATTTCGTATGTAAAATATTTCTCACACGTATTACTTATAAATGTTATAATATGAGTAAGGATCTAGTTTAATATGGTGATTTTTTTTTTTCACGATATTATGATATTAATATGAATTTAATTTCATTAGATTCAGTTTGATAGAGTAGATTAACATAAAATAGATGTGTAAGAATTCAAAATTGATGTTTAATTATAATTAAAATAAAATTTTATGTAAAAAACTGTGTACATAACAGGAAATACTTACTGTTCAATTTAAATAATTAAAATATCTCAATATATCTATGAAACCTCCTGTGACTTGTGAGTTGTGAGAGCATGGGGATAGGCTTAATCATTGAGAGAAAATCGTTGAGAGAAAATCATTAGAGATTGCATTGATATATAGTTTTTCAAAGTCCATTGTGATCGACTCAAGGATGAAAATATCGATATCGGTGGAAATATCGATACCTTAAATTTACGGATATATCGATGGAAATATCGATATCGGTAAAATATAGAAAATTGACGGAAATCTAATTAAAATGATAAAAATTTAAGATGAAATTTTAGAAAATATTATAACTAACATTAATACATAAATTTAGTCTAAAATCACTACAAAATAATTTTTTATGACAAACATATTAGTAAAAAAATATACAAAACCAGTCTAAAGCGATACAATATATGTTCATAATTATTTCACACTAGACAATTAATACCAAAATGATAGAAAAGACACAAGATACTTTTTTGTTCTGAAAAAAAGGAACAGAACAATTAAAACTCTGAAAAAAAGGAACAAAACAATTAAAATCGATATTACCGATTTTTTTCCGACATTTTCCGATATTTCGGCGATATCAAGGAAAATTTGTACTAAACATAACCGATACCGATATCGATACCGATATTTCCCGATATATCCCGATATTTTATCGATATTTTGGAAGATATCTCGTTTCGGTGCATATCGATATCGGAGAGTCCAAAAATCCGAAATATCGTCGATATTTCGGCGAAATTTCCCGATTTTTGCATCCTTGGATCGACTTGTGAGACTATGGGGATAGGCTTAATCATTGAGAGGAAATCGTTTTTTTTTTTTAATTTAGTTGTTAAGATGTCTGAATTTCCCTTTTAAAAAAATATTGAAATTTTATATAATAAAAGGATATTTAATAATTAATGACATTTTGAGATTGTTTGAAAAAAAAAATCCGTATATGTTTTGAGAGGGTGATTTTTAACTTGGTGATTGTAAAAAAATTGCTTAATAGTGAAAATAATGAGTGTGCTTGCAAAAATTTTATATAGGTTATGTTTTGGGGGAGAGATTTATGTATGAATTTTAAATTCATAATTTAAATTCACTCTATTGTTTGGATTAAAAAGTAAATGAATGTATTTTAAATACTTAGTTTTTTTAGTTAAAATTGAGAGGATTTCAAATTCTCACTAAAATCATGTCATTTGAAATACATGTATTTTTAATTCATTTTATTTGAAATGTCTCCTCAAATCAAAACCCCTCCACAAAACACAACCTAGAGTATTTGGTCAAAATTTTGAATAGAGTAAAATATAGGGAGATTTTTTTTTTTTGGAATCAAGTAAAAGCATATTCTTCCCACCTTTATTATTAGACTTAGTCTTGGGTGATACCGTCTCACAGATCATTCTGTGAGACGGTCCTCATATATAAAAAGTGATAATATTTGAGCAAAAATTGATAGTGTTTAAGTAAAAAGTGACAGTTACTTTTGTTAAAAATATTATCACTTTTCACTTAAACATTATCACTTATTTTTACAAACTAAAATTTGAAAAAATATATGGGTTATCCTACCCAAATTTTTGAAATATGGTTAAAAGAGATCCATCTCACGGATCTCATTCCGTGAGACGGTCTCACACAAGTTTTTACCTTATTAGAATTATCAAAATTTGAAAGAGTTATTATCCGGTGAGAATGGGACTTTAAAATCAATTTAGTTCGTTAGGTGTTTTGTGCACGGTGAAATTCAAGAATATTTTTAAACTAGGAGTATTAACTTTTTTTTCACTGAATATTAATTTACAAATTGATAAACTGATATTGTTCTATGAAAATAATTGTAATTGTTTAATAAAAATAGTTGATATTTAAAATGTATATGAATGGTACGGTTCATGTAGTACATACAAGAGTAAGGCAATTCTCAATTAATTGAAATTCTTCACATCCTTATAATTTATTTATTTATTGTTGGTGAGTAGAGCTATTAAAATGGGTTGAGCTCATTGGGCCGGCCTGTCACCGCCTATTAATATAATCGATTGGAGTAAGTATTTAAAAATCTGTTTAGGAGTGGGACCGTACGGCTTAGATCGTATGGGTCACGGGACCGTACGGTCTAGACCGCATGGATCGCGGGTTTTAGCGGATTGGCCTGTGGGCTTTTTATATGTAGATGAGAATTGTGCATGTATTGAGACAACTTTGTTGAAGGAGGGATCTTTATCTAATGTTGTTGAAAATTGTGAGGATGAACGAGAAGGAAATGAAGAGGACTTTGATGATGATATGGAAGATGGTTTTTAATTTACAAAGTTTTTGTGTATTTGAACTTAAATTACTATTTTGATATCTTATGTTTTATGTTGATAAACTTTGAACGCTATTTCATAACGTTGTGTTTATGTTGATTAACTTTGTATGTTTTATTTATTTGGACTATTTTATAGAAATTATTGTTTTAATTTTAAGTTTATGTAAACTTTTTTTTTATTAATTATTTATATACTGTTTAAAATATAAAAACAATACATGTAAAAAAATTAATATTTAATGAAAAAGTCTGTGAGCTAGTCCGTCACCCGTCATGGGTTGGATTGGGTTGACTATTTTTCAATCCGTTCCCGCTGTGGACCGACCCGTCAAAGTTCGCAAAATAACGGGTTGAGGTGGGTTTTGGACCGACCGACCCGCACTGTTAGCCCTTTCTGACAGGTCTATTGGTGAGTAACTTGGCTTGAAAAAACACACTAATTATATATGAATCATCCATGATAAATTCACATCCTTTTATATATATATATATGCTAGCTAGCGCTCTCTATATATAAGACAATGATTATATATGAAATTATGAATCATGATTTTTTAATTACACCATCAAAAAACGAGCATGATAAATTCATAGAAATCAGAGATCGGATTATATAGTCTCTATATGGTTCCAAGAAGCCAAACAAACACAATTTGTTTTAACTCAGGAATAAATACGATAAGGACATTTAAGTAATTTTACATCCTATCCGTCCAAACTCTATATGTAAATATTATTTTTTGTCCGTCCAAAATTAATATGCACACTTCCATAAATAGAAATATTTATTCCTCCAATACACTAATACAACATTTACTTTTTACATAAACAATTAATATTTCTTAAAATCTATGAACATGAATCAAACATACACAGTTTGGACGAAGTTAATATTTTTTTTCACAAAAATTAAATATTTTATCTAATGGTGAAGTTCGATCGCTCATACGAAATTAAATGACATGTCAACTTTTCATTGGACACTTGTTGTAAAATAGGTCGAACCCGTTGTCTCACAATAAAAAAAAATAAAAAAATAATTCACTTAGTCTTTTGGGTAAATTTGTCAAAATAATTTTGAACTTTCAGTAGTATACTTTTGGCTGAAAATATTTTAATTTTTGTAAAAGTACACTTATTTGTGATCCGAATTTTTTTAGACCCAAAACTGATCAACTGATGAGTTTTTTAAAATTACTTTAGTTAGATACTTTTCCATAGGATTACAACATCACATAAGAAAATTGTAATTAAAGAATATCCCTATATTAAGGAGACTAAATCATCAATTCTTTTTCTTTTTGTAGACATATAATAATTTCTTAATATTTAATTTATAGTTTTGACTAATTAATCAAAATGATGATATCTTTGGAAAAAGAAACGAGTTGCAATCATCTAGTGTGCCGACCGAAGTAATTAACTAAAAAGGAAAAAAATGATTAATTTGTAATAATAAAATAATTGCCGTAGGCCATTCCTAAATCCTTATCTAATCACACGAATGGCTTAGTCTTGACAACTTGAGAGTGCATGGAACACACTTTATGTCAACTCTATGAATTCTGTGCACCATTAATCATGAATTTGCATATAACTAAATACATAGTATATTATATTATTCCAAGTTCCATCAATTTGGCTTCTTAGCTTTAAAATGATGTCTATACGTTGGAATTAAATATTAAATCAGAATTATCAACCTCAGCCGAAGTTATATCGAATTCAATTGAATTATACGTATGTATTATAATTCTAAAACACGATCACATAAATTGATTCACAAACAGCTAGAAATGGAGAAAAAGAGCAGAATACTTTCTACTTAGGAGTTGTGGAAATTTTTGTTGAATTTTTTTATTATAGGAAATTATAATCCAAATAATTTATCTCCTAATTATTCATTTTTATGCGTGGATTAAATAAATAAATAATTAACTATTATTGTATTAGCTTTCGGTATATATTGATAATGTATGTTGAATTAATAAACTGAAATTTAGGTGTACGTGATCATATATTCATATGCAACATTAAAAGACTTTTCAGGCCTATACTTTCAGATTCCAGACAGAGAATAAACATATACGCCTTTCGTAGACGTAAAATACGTACGTCTTTCTCCTACATCTTGCAGTGCAATAATTCAATCACTTTTTCTCAGTTTATAAATTTATATAAGGGGGGAATTACCCCTTGTATCAAAAAGCAGATAGTGGATGTCTATAAAGATGAATTTTTAGAGGAAAAAAAAGCTTTTAAGAACGTGGCATGTTATGAGTTATGAATATATATATCCTTTTTAAGCCACGAAAATTTAATGGTTTTGTTTAGTACGGAATAAGGAGGTCACATGAGGAGCCTCCAACTAATTGTTGTAATCATGTGCACATTTTTTAATTAAATTTCTAATTCAGACTTTTGAAATTAAATCCTTAATTATTTATAAGTGCGGATCGAACATCTTCTTCATGTCATGTGGCAAGCAATTTCCTTTCAGTTTACATGTTCACTCATGTGATCAGATCTTCATTTTGGATTAATTCATTTAATTTCTTGTGATTTTTGTCAACTCGGATCACCATTGTAATATATGGTTTAAATTACAAAAAATCTCATCAAATTTAACTTATTTAAACAAACAATTTATAAATGTTATAAAAGTATGTAATACCACATCCCTTGCTAATTAAGTGTCTTTCTAGACTCTACATTTTGTTCATAATTATTTGTCCTTTTAATTATTATTTTCCCTAATTTCTTCTCAATTTACCCCACCTAAAATATCTTAGTATTTTTTAAATTAATGAATATTTTATTCTTCATCTTTCATATACTAATAAATTAATGTATTTGAAGAGAGAAGATTGATTGAGTTTAAAAATATCTAAATTTTAAATTTCTTCATTTTTTGTAAGTCGCTAAATATATATATATAGGATCTACTAATATATACGCTCATTAGTTTGTTACAATAAGTCGTTTTGAAGGCAGACTCTATTTAAGAAATAAATACGTACTACTTCCTTTATTCCTTATTAAATGTCCTTCTTACTCTTTTAGACATTTTAATTCCAGGAAAATTAAGAAGCTCAAATTTCAAACTATTTTAGACCATTTTACCCTTAATCGATTAAAAAATAAGAAAGAATATATTGTGAGTAAAGATATAGGTGCTAAATAATAAATAACTTTTTTAATAGCTAGACAAATAATTAGAAATAAAATTTTGAGACAAAGACACCTACTAAGAAACGGAGTGAGTATTTAAAATCGATTTTGTAGAAATAATAAGATCGAATTTGTAAAATAAAATAATGAAAAGAAAATATGTGTAATTAAGTTGCAGGCCACACATAAGCTATATCGATAAATATTAGAGATTTATATATATATATATATATATATATATATATATATATATATAAATATATATAGCAGTATTTATTGGCTACGGCGTGCGTAGGATTGAGGAATTTGCAAGTGTGAAGTCAACCAAACCGGCCAAATTTAACACAAGAATGTGTTGTGGGAATTGGGAAATGTGAAATTACAGTTGTGAAGTAGTAATGCTTATTATTTCCGACGATAAAATAATTGAGAAAAATATTAAATTATATCTGCAGACTATGAACACGTAGGAAGCACTTTGATTTGAGGCATACAATACAGATATAATGAACTTGTCAAATAAATAGAAAGATCAGTGAAGATCGAAAATATGTAAAGAGAAATTGCAGACTTGAGGAAGAAGGGTAGAGAAGAATTCACATAAAACACTCATATACTGTAATCGAAATTTTATTGACATATTTAAGATATATTGACACATGAAATTAAAGCACTCCCTCCGTTTCACAAGTATTTACATTGTTAAGTGTAATAAATTTTAAGAAAAATGTGTAATGAGTAGAATTTTAAGTGATAGTTTTTTTTTAATGAATAAAGTAAAAAAATATATAGATTTAGTACACAAATTGCAAGAAAAATGAGTAATTAATAGAATTTTGAGGGGTAGTTTTGTAATTTTTTATGAATAAAATAAAGAAAATTTAGATTGAGTGTTGTGCTAATGTGTGGATCTCAAAAGTAATGATATGTGGGTAAATATGTGTATATTTTGATGGTGAAAGTTATCAAGACATTTCTTTTGTTAGGGTATACAAATTCATATGGGACGTCTCAAAATGACACGTGTACCAATCACTACAAAAAAGTGTTGTTTATAGACGAAAATACCAACGGATTTTTGGTCGAAAATCATGGTTGCCGACGGAAATACCGACCGAAAAATTCGGTCGGAGCAAACCTCGTCGGTAATTATTATCGACAGAATTTAGAATTCTATCGGTAATACCGAAGGAAAAAAGGAGTCGCCAATTCCGACGGAATCGTATCCATCGATAATATCCATGATCCATTTACGAACCGGGTCAAAGTTCCGTCGATAAATTACCGAAAAAATAATTAAAAAATAAATTATTTCCAAGTCACCCAAAAAATAATTAAAAAATATTTTTTGTGGAATAGGTGGAATAATACTTAAAAATTAGCGGGTCACAAGTCTATATCCGGGTCACCCAAAAAAATCACGGGTCTCAAACAGATGTTACAAGATACTATATTTTACTACAAAGGTAAAATAAGCTACCACAAGATCAAAAATATGCTACTACAAGTGTAATTTGTGCTTCTATAAGGACAATAACACAAACTTAATATTTTAGAAGATGGGGATCGCAATATCAAAATATTTTGTTACTACAAGGCTAAAATATATTATTACAAGATCAAAATATATTACTACAAAGTCAAAATAGACTATTACAAGGCCAGAATAGGCTACTACACGAGCAGGGATGGACCCAGAATTGGCGATGAGGGGAGCCGAATGTTATTCAATATTATTATATGTTCTTCAATAAATTTAAACATTTTATATTTTTATTATTATTCACTTTTAAATATATTAAAATACACAAATGTCTTCTTTTTTTTGAACTAATACAAAAATATCTTAAACTATACAATCTATAATCATTTATCAATTGAAAATGGAAAAAAATAAAATGAATGGTAAATAAAAATAAATAAAATTTTGACAAAAAACTTAAAAGATCGATCTTGAAAGTTTCTGTATATGTTTCTGCTACTCGTGTTGTGAACTTGTTAAGACGAGAAAAATAAAATTATAATTTCAATCAATAAAATATAAAAAAAATTGAAATGAGTGACATTTGTATGCACCCAATTGAATGGTGCATTAATTGAATAACAGCTTTGACTCAATTTTAATGTCACAGGTTAAAAAAAATTAATTGAATAATTGAGCCTATATCAAAATACTTAAACTCTAATTGCATACAAATTAAAATTTGTCAATTTAAATATATATTGATATGCGGTGTTTGTCTTTTAAAAATTATTAATTTGCACAACTAAAAAAGAAAAGAAATTTGAGCTAGGGTTTAAATTATTAATTTGAACAATCTAGGCCCAACAAATAATAAAGAAATAAGCCTAGTCATTTATAACCTAATTCAATAACAAAACTATTATGGTAACTTATAAACTAACTCAATATATAATATAACTAATACATATAATATATTTTTTAGGGGAGGGGACATGGCCACCCCAAAGATGGGCATGGTTTCATCCCTTGTACACGAGCATTTATGTTACTACAATGCATAAAAAATTAAAACATCTATTTTTCGATCTACAAATTTTTTAGGTTACTGGTTTTACAATAGCACAAATTACCCTTATAATAGTATATTTTAACTTTATACTAAGACAATATCTAGAAGCAAAAACATTTGTTTCAATTATGTTTGACCAAGATTTGACCAATTTTTTGTTTGTTTGTAATTAATTATCTATATTTCATTTATTGAATATTGTATATACGTATAGTGAAGTTGATTTTAGGGAATTATTACATATTGGATGAGTTATATTCAAAATTTCTTTAAACTATTACCGAGAGAGTGGTGTGGCACGAAGAATAAAAAGATGAGCATATTGAATTCTTGATACAATGTATACTTGTGATTCACTCGAGAGAAAAACATCAATAATTTTAATCAAAATTCAATATCTTACAAAGTCTGCAGAACAACTCTTAAATACTAGATCACAAAGATATACAAATATTATAACAAAACAAATAAAATCTCAAAAGCAAAGGAAGTAGAATAATAAAGTATATTATTTTCCTCAAAACTTGAAGTATTAAATCGGATCATATTTATTCAAGAAGATTTTAGTTAAATAGTTCCTCATTGAGAAAAATCAGTCTCTTGTGCACCAGTTGCATCGTGCAACGACTTAGCACATGATAAAACGTGACGCCAACTTTAACTACAATGTGACACTATCTTTAGTTGAACATGTAAGCTAATATAAGTGAACGATATTGCACATATTAAACAATCACATATAAATAAAAAGGAAGACACTAGTTTTAACTAAAACATGGTGAGTGCATGAATCTTAGGTGAATGTGAAACTAGAAAGAAAGTTTTATATTATTCAAGTCCTCTTTATTTCCGTACTCACAATAGTAAAGAGTCGGTCTCATATCCATCAGTTGCACCGTGCAACTAGGCACGTGGGTGTAACATGACACTATCTTTAAGCCTTTGACAGAAACGTAACACTAATAATATTAATTCGTATAAGCTGATATAACTGAACAATGTTAATTTATATATATAAGTAAATGAAATATGACACTGACTTTGATTAGAACGTGACATTAGATTTAATTGAAACGTGTTGAGTGGTGACTTTGGGAAATTGTAAGATGTAATCCTTAATTCCTTATTAAAGTATTAGGAAATTAATATTAAAAAATTAAGGGTTAATTGAAAAAAAAAATCACCACCTTTTGAGTCAAGTTAAATTAAAATTGATCGAAAAAATATATATGTGCATTGAATTGCAAAACATAAAAAGGTGGTGTATCAAATTGCAAAGAAAAAAAGAATATGTTGTAATTGATAAATACATTAAAGGTGGTGATTTTTTTTGCAATTAACCCAAAAATTAATTTTCTATCTCTCTACAAGTTTAAACTTTTAAATGAGACGAAATTCTTTCATATAAAAATGCATAGTGTATTTGGCTAATATAAAGATCACACGTCGATCAATATAAAAAAATGACGTCTTGTGTCAATATCACTTCAAAGTTCAAACAATCATTAATCTTTGAACTTAATATATTTGTACATTAGTAATTGTTAGGATTAATGCAATATTGAAATGTCATTTATTCTATCTATTAGAAGAGTAGCTAGTCGTCTAGTCTGGTTCGGTACAAGTTGAGTAAGGTTTACTCAGTTGATAAGGTTTAGTCGTCTAATATAGGAGTCAACTAATCTAAGATGAGTTAGGACAACTCTGCTGATTGCATGTCGTCTGATCTAATTAGAAGAGTTGGGGTCCAAGTCTGCTGAAGCCAACTCAATTGATAAGCATATCAGCTGATGGATAAGTCTGTTGATTCAATTTTCCAGAGTTAGTTATTTATGTTATTCTATTAGTTAGTTAGTTTGTTAGTGGCATTGTACATCTATAAATACACCACTTAGTGCATAGATTGGGGTTGATAGAATTGTGTGAAGATCATTCTAAATGAGATCGTATTCTTTGTGAGTTGAGCGAGTTAGCAAGTTCTTAGTGATTATACTTGTTTGTAAACACTTGTTCATATTAGAAAAGAGAGTCTCTATCCTCCGTGGACGTAGATCATTTGATCGAACCACGTAAATTCTGTATTGTTATCTTTGTTTCTTACTTGGTTCAATTCATTGTGTTTCTTGTTGTCTTGTATTATCACTTGTGTTGAAATTCTAAGTGATCGATTCCATAACACTTGGCGTCGTCTGTGGGAAGTCGAAGATAAAGGCAAGAATCAAGAAATGGGTTCTCTAAAGTTGGAGGTAGAGAAATTCAATGGTAAGACAGATTTTGGTTTATAGAAAGTCAAGATGAAGGCTCTTTTGTCACACAACGGGCTTAAGGAAGCCCTAGTTCCACTTGACCCTGCTGCATCTGAGGCAGACAAGGCCAAGAAAGAAGAGCTTATGGAGAAAGCTTACAATATTGTTGTTCTGAGTTTGGGAGATAATGTTTTCAGAGAGGTGATGAAGGAAAAAGATGTAGTTGGAGTGTTTGAAACATTGGATGATCTGTATTTGACACAATTTTTATCAAATCAGATGTTTATGGAAAGGAAGCTCAACAATTTCAAGATGTCCGATGAGAAAACCCTTGATGAGAAGTTAATAGAGTTCATGCAAGCAGTGGATGATCTTGAGAATGTGGGTATTAGCTTGGAAGATCATAAGAAAGCTTTTCTACTCTTAGAAACCTTACCACCTTCATATGACAACTTCAAAGATTCTTTTCTAATTGCCGAGGAGGGTAAAGCCAAGTTTAAAGAAGTCTTGTCTATTTTGAAAACCAAGAGTTTACATGTGGTAAACACAACCAAGAAGGCCAAGAACCATGGTGAGGGTCTTAACATCAAATTCAAGAATGACAAGAAAGGAGGGCAAGGCAAGAAGAGTCATGTCAAGCCAGCTTAGAAGAAGAATGGATTTGTAGTAAAAAAACAAGATTTGCTACAAATGCTATAAAGAATGACATTTCATAAAAGATTGTCCTGAATGGAAGAAGGCTACTGATGCTTCCAAAGCTAATGTAGCTGAAGCAAAAGGATATGATAGTGCATAAGTGATGAGCATAACAACAAGAAAGTTAATAAATGAATGAGTTCTAGATTCTGGATATTCATTTCATATGTTTCCCACCAAATCTTGGTTCCAAAACCTTGAGATGATGGATGGTGGATCAGTTATATTGGAAAATGATGAAAGTTGTACTATAAGAGGGATTGGCACTGTGAGGGTGAAGATGTTTAATGATAAACATGTGAACCTGACCAATGTCAGATTTGTTCCAGATTCAAAGAGAAACCTTATATCTCTTGGCACATTGAATGCTTTGGGTTATGAGTTCAGGACAGAAAGTTGATGTCTGTTGGTTACCAAAGTTGATAGGATAGTGATGCAAGGGAAGAAGACTAATGAGTTATATTCTTTAATTGGGGAAACAATTACATGATCAGTTGATATAGTCATGAGTTCTGATGATGCAATGCTTTGGCATAAGAGATTGGCACATATGGAGGAGAAGGGTCTGATAGAGCTATCCAAGAAGGGGGTGTTCTCTCAGAAGACATTCAAGAAGGATGAGCACACCACAAAAGAGATGCTGGATTATGTTCATTAAGATGTGTGGGAACCATCAAGGACTGAAACCATTGGTGGAGGTAAGTACTTCATGTCCATAATAGATGACTATTCTAGAAAAGTTTGGGTGTTCATTCTCAAACAGAAGAGTGAGGTCTTTACAAAATTCAAGGAATGACTAGTTGAGATAGAGAACAAAAGAGGCAAGTCCTTAAGGGGCTGTTTGGTTAGGGATTGTGGTGGATGGGATGGGGATGGGGATTGGAAAAATATGGATGAGGGTAATCCATGAATAGTAATTGAATAAAAGTTGTGTTTGGATAGAGATTGAAAAATAGATGTGGATGGAGAACTTTATGTCAAATCAAGTAGGAGAGGGAATAAATGTGTGTAAGAAAGTAGGAGAGAGAATAAATGTGTGGAAGAAAAGTAGGAGAGAGAATAGATGTGTGAAAGAAAGTATGAGAGAGAATGAGTGATTAAAAGAAAAAAATGGGTGATGTGATTGTATAAAAATAGGTTTGTAGGTGTATTATAGGAATGGATGTGTATTTGGATGGGTATTTGGATGGAGAGGGATGGGATGGGGGATGGCCCATCCAAATCCGGATGGACCAATCCCAAACCAAACACACCCTAAAGTATTTAAGGACATATAATGGCCTTGAGTATCTATCAGCTGAGTTTAATGAATTTTATAAAGAGAAGGGCATTACTAGATATAGAATTGTCCCTCTTAATCCACAGCAGAATAGATTAGCAAAGAGAATGAATAGAACTATTTTAGAACGGGTCAAATGTATGTTAGCTGATGCTAAGTTACCTAATAGCTTTTGGGGGGAAGCAGTGTGTAATGCATGTTATTTGATAAACAAAACCCCCTCATTTGTTTTAGAATGTAAAACACCAGATGAGATCTGGTATAGCAAGCTGAGTGATTATTCAAAACTTAAAGTGTTTGGATGTCAAGATTATGCCCATATTAGACAGGATAAGCTTGAATCAAGGGCTCTAAAACGTATATTCATTGGGTATGTTAAAGGTGTCAAGGGTTATAGACTGTGGTTCCTTGAACCAGGTCATAAGAAACTTATTATCAGTAGAGATGTTGATTTTAATGAGAAGGTAATGGGATATCCTCATAATGGAAATTCACATGAACTAGATGGAAGAATTGTATATGAGTCAGAAGAGAGTTCCTCAGCTGAGGTGGAGTTTCTAGGATCAGATGAGTTGGCACTAGAAGAGGTGACCAACCCAGCTGATGTAGAAGGCAACACCCCATATGAGGTTGTCCCAAAACAGGTAAAAGGAGATAATCCATAAGATGATACCATGGAGGACAACCATGTTGATTTAAGGAATTATAGTCTTGCAAGAGATAGGCTCAAAAGGCAGATTCATCCCCCATCTAGGTTTGGTCAGGCTGATCTTGTATCATATGCTCTAATCACAACAGAAGAGGTGGAGCATTATGAGCCAAGAAACTATAGGGAAGCTATCACCAGTCCTGCGAAAGAGTAGTGGATAACAGCCATGTCAGATGACTTGCAATCATTAGAGAAGAACCAGACCTGGATCCTAGTTGAGAAGCCAATCAACCAGAAGTTAGTCAGCTGTAGGTGGCTCTTCAAGAAGAAGCTTGAAGTTGGATCTAGTGGTGCAAAGGAGCACATCAGATTCAAGGCTAGGTTGGTGGCTAGGGGATTCACACAAAGAGAAGGCATAGACTTCAATGAGGTATTCTCTCATGTTGTTAAACTCTGTTCAATGAGATTACTTTTGTCTAAGTTTGCTCAAGATGATCTTGAGTTACATCAGCTAGATGTCAAAACTGCATTTTTACATGGTGAACTAGTTGAAACAATATACATGCACCAACCAGGAGGGTTTGTCATGCCAGAAAGTGAAAGTAATGTATGCTTGCTTAAGAAATCATTGTATGGGCTTAAGCAAAGTCCTAGACAATGGTATAGAAAGTTTGATCATTTCATGTTTTCTATTGGGTTCTTAAGAAGAAAATAAGACAATTGTGTGTATATTGGTAAACAAGATTATCTAGAGAGCACCTATCTACTGATCTATGTAGATGATATGCTTATAGCTAGCAAAAGTATGAAGAAGATTACTCAGCTGAAGGAGCAGCTGAGTAACAAGTTCGAGATGAAGGATTAGGGTGAAGCCAAGAGGATATTGGGGATGGATATCTTCAGAAATAGGAAAGCGGGGAAGTTGTTCCTATCCCAGAAGAGTTATGTTTAGAAGGTCTTGAGAAGGTTTCTTATGCACCAGTCCAAATCAGTGAGCACTTCATTTGGTCAGCAATACAAGTTATCAGTAAAGCAATCTCCTCAAACGGATGAAGAGAAGAAGCAGATGTTTACTGTTCCGTATGCTAATGGAGTGCGTAGTCTCATGTATGACATGGTGTGCAGCAGGCCTGGTCTTGCCTATGCTATAAGTATGGTAAGTAGATTCATGGGAAACCCTGGGAAGCTTTGAAGTGGATTCTAAGATATCAGAATGGATCAGAAGACTTAGGTCTAGTGTTCGAGAAGTCAGCTGATACTAAGAGTCCTCTGCTGGGTTTTGTGGATTCTGATTTTGGTGGAAACATTGATACAAGAAAATCCTTATCTTATGTGTTTACATTGTATGGCACTGTTATCACCTGGAGAGCAAGTTTACAATCTATGGTTACCTTATCCACAACAGAAGCTGAGTACATAGTCTTAACAGAAGTTGTGAAGGAAGCAATGTGGTTGAAGGGCATTTTGAGAGACTTTGGCATATACCAAAAGAGTATTCCAGTGTTGTGTGATAATCAGAGTACAATCCATCTAGCAAAACATCAAGTGTTTCATGAGAGGTCAAAGTGCATTGATGTGAAGTTACATTTTGTAAGGGATGTCGTAGAGAAGAGCATAGTTGAAGTTCAGAAGGTTGCATCAGAAGAGAATGCAATTGATATATTGATTAAGGCTTTACCAGGCAATAAGTTCAAGCATTGCATATAATTGGTAAACCTTAGAACTTGGGATGTTCATTAATGAGAGAATGAACAAACAGCCTTGGGGAAGGCTGGAAAGAGGCAATCTTGCATTAAGGTGGAGAATTGTTAGGATTAATGTAATATTGAGATGTCATATATTCTAGGGATTATATTTTTTTTAATCCATTAAGTTACCACAATTTTGAATTTAGTCCATCAGGTTACTACTTTTTGAATTTAGTCCATTAAGTTTCGATTTATTTTGATTTTGGTCCAGTTACCTACTACAGTAGATTTCACAGGTCATTTTTTAAAACACACCCCATAAAATGATATACACACCCCAAATGTTAAACACACCACACTAAAATTTAAAAATCATTTTTTATTACTATACATACCCCCAACTATTTCCTATTTAATAAATTGTAAAAAATAATTAAATTAAAAAAATAAGAATTCAAATTAATATGAAAAATATAAATAAAACCTATAAAAAATCGTCCAAATCTTCAAAAATTAAACAAAGCTAAAAAAAATTAATTTAAATATTTTTGAAAATTTAGTTGATTTTCTACTATTTTTAAATTTTATTTAGCCTTATTTTCGACGTTTTTTATAAAAGTTAGAACGCAAATAAAATATTAATAAAGCAATGGAGTTTTAAATTTATTTTATTTTACTTTTAAATATTTCTTTTATATTACATGAACCTACTAAGACCCTATAAATTTTATATACACTCCAAACGTTAAACACAAAAATTCAAAAATCAAATATAGTTAAATAAAATCATAAACATATTTAATAAATTGCTAAAAATAATTAAATTAAAAAAAGTAAGAATTCAAATAATATAAAAAATATAAATAAAACCTATAAAAAAATCACTAAAATCTTCAAAAATTAAACAAAGCTAAAAACATGAATTAATTTAATTCGTTTTAAAGATTTAATTGATTTTTTTACTATTTTTGAAGATTTGTAATAAATTTAAAAAAAAAAATCAACTTGAAAAAATTATTAAATTAAATAAATAAATCTTTGAAAATATTAAAAAATCAACTAAATTTTAAAAACTAATTAAATTAATTATTTTTTTAGCTTTATTAAAATTTTGAAGATTATTTATTTTTTAAAAGGTTTTATTTATATTTTTCATATTAATTTGAATTCTTACTTTTTTAATTAAATTATTTTTGACAATTTATTAAATATGTTTATAATTTTATTTAACTATATTAGATTTTTGAATTTTTATGTTTAACGTTTGGAGTGTATATAAAATTTATGCGGTGTTAGTAGATTCATGTAAAATAAAAGAAATATTTAAAAAAAATTAAAACTCAATTGCTTTATTAATGTTTTATTTGCTTTCTAACTTGTATAAAAAACGTCGAAAATAAGGCTAAATAAAATTTTAAAAAAAAAATCGACTAAAATTTCAAAACTATTTAAATTAATTAAAAAAAATTAGCTTTGTTTAATTTTTGAAGATTTGGACGACTTTTTTATAGGTTTTATTTATATTTTTCATATTAATTTGAATTCTTATTTTTTTAATTTAATTATTTTTGGTAATTTATTAAATAGGAAATAGTTGGGGGTGTGTATAGTAATAAAAAATAATTTTTAAATTTTAGTGTGGTGTGTTTAACATTTTGGGTGTGTATATCATTTTATGGGGTGTGTTTTAAAAAATGACCTGTGAAACCTGTTGTAGCAGGTAACTGGACTAAAATCAAAATAAATCGAAACTTAATGGACTAAATTCAAAAAGTAGTAACCTGATGGACTAAATTCAAAATTGTGGTAACTTAATGGACTAAAAAAAATATAATCCCTATATTCTATCTATCAGAAGAGTAGTTAGTCGTCTGTTCTGTTTCAATACAAGTTGAGTAAGGCTTACTCAGTTGATAAGTTTTAGTCGTTTGATATAGGAGTTAACTAATCTGAGATGAGTTATGACAACTCTACTGATTGCATGCATGTCGTCTGATCTGATCAGAAGAGTTGGGGTCCAAGTCTGTTGAAGTCAACTCAGCTGATAAGCATATCAGCTGATGGACAAGTCTGTTGATTCAGTTTTCTAGAGTTAGTTATTTTTGTTATTCTGTTAGTTAGTTTGTTAGTGGCCGTTTCAAGTGGCATTGCACATCTATAAATACACCACTTAGTGCATATATTGGGGTTGATAGAATTGTGTGAAGATCATTCTAAGTGAGATCGTATTCTTTGTGAGTTGAGCGAGTTAGCAAGTTCTTAGTGATTATACTTGTTCATATTAGTAAAGAGAGCTTCTATCCTCCGTGGACGTAGATCATTTGATCGAACCACGTAAATCCTATGTTCTTATCTTTGTTTCTTATTTGGTTCAATTCATTGTGCTTCTTGTTATCTTGTATTGTCATTTGTGTTGGAATTCTAAGTGATCAATTTCATAACAGGAAACATAAGAAAAGAACGTAATTACTATATAAGGGGTCGGGACAGTAACGGACCTACATGATGCCCAGGGGGGCCCGTGGGCCCCCCACTAATTTTTAAATCTTCGAAGGGTATTTTGGTAATTTCACACATATTAAAATTAATACTCTATTTTATAATTATTTGCACACTTCTTATATAAAAATAATCCATAAAATTAATATATATCCGAACATCATTTTATTTTAAAATCGTCACTCATTTTGGGTCTACATTTTATCCTAAATTTCACTAAATCTATTTTACATCCTACTAAATCATCCTTACACCTTATCAAATCACTCAAAATACGCTTTCTTATTTGACTCTACACCACTAAATTCAATTGTTTGTGCAAGTTATCAGGGGACGGAGGGAGTATTAACTTGTACCAAAACATAGCAAAAATCAACTTATCCGATCAATTTAATTTAATGAAATATGACGTATTGATAATTTTATAATGTGAAATTTTGATAAAAATAATGAGTACATTTTTTTTTATATAATAATGTTACTCGGGCCCCCCTATCGAAATTTTTTGGGTCCGTCACTGGGCCGGGATATATATAATTACTAAATAAAAATTGAAACAATATATATATATATATAATCATATATATTGTGCGTGTAAAATAAAGATGAAATGATCAAACTAATTCTTTATAGTATATCATGTAAAAACTAACAAAATAACTTAGGAGGTCTTTGAATATAAATTAATAATATGAGATGAAATATTAGTTAAAATAAGAAAGTAGGTGTAATAAATTGTAGGTGTAGAAGAAGTTGTCGAGGTTGGAGAATCGAAAGGTAAAATGCATATTACTCCTACGTACGTAAATTAATGATGATGTTTTCCTGGTCTAAAATTGACGAGGGTAAAATGCATGTTACTCATAAAATTTAAGGGTACGTAGACAATGATCACAAAAGTGAAATTCGGACAACCTATCGAAATATATTTAATTTTGAAAAAATCAATACATACATGCATTAATAATATTATAAATAAAAATATTAAATTAAACAAGTTTGGTCTTTCTTCTTCAATCAAAAGTGTCTTTTTATATATAAAGATTATTTAATCCCGTGACATCATTAATCAAGCTGATTGCGGGGACAGGACAGGAAAGTTGATGAGCTATCTCTAAATTAATATTTTAATTCACAGTGGTTTTTGTTTTGTAGTTAATCCACATTTGATTTGATTGATTAGTTAATTAAATTAATAATTTTATAATTAAATCCAATTAGCTAGTGTAGTCGTGAGAGTGTCGCTTCCACTAAACCATTATTCTTCTTCTTCATTCATTCTTTTCTAATCTTTTTTTACGGCCGACAATATGACCAGATTTTTACATTATTAAATACCAAAATCACATTACTTCTTCACTAGTCATGTGCACTTCACTAGCTACTCCATATTCATCCAATTACTTAATTAATTATTAAATGTAATTAGATCTAATCTGCTTTTAATTTGATACATTTGTTATTTATCATTACCTTAAAACACTTCTAAGAATGACTAATTCAGATCCCAATGATTCCGATTAATTACCTGCGTGCCGTTGTCCCTATTTCTATATTATTATTATTATTATTTATTTTGGCGCTGAACATTATTATGCCTCAATGAATGCCCAGAAACTTGAGAAAATTCATCAATTATTTTGATAGCATGATTTGTAAATGTATTTTTGGATTCTACAAAATAAATCGTCCATCGTTGTTTGAATTGTTGCAAAAATTCACTTTTAATAATAAAATTATTTCATTATAACGCTAAAAGTCTTTAATTACATGAAATAACTTTTAATGACAAGTTTTGTTATTGATTTTAATTTTTTTGTCATTAAATTATGAGTGTTATCTTATAATCTCAAATCGGTTGAGGTTGTCAGCTGATAGGGGCAGCTGAGTTTGTCAGTCAACTGAGAAGGTGATGCTTAGAATCAGCTGATTTGGTCAGATAAGAAGGGTTGGATCAACTGAGTAAATGTCTATCACCAGAGTTAGTCTTTTGATTAAGATCAGATGAGGGGAGTCAGCTGATGAGTCTTCTGAAGCACACATGTTACGAGTTACAAGTAAAAGGGGAAAACTGTCATTTCGATTGGGCATTGCGGAACACGTGAGTTTGTTACAACAAAATAACGGTTTCACGTTTTCAATACTCTGCAACAATCACCATTGATTAGTATAAATACTCTTGCACTTGTATTTTGTAAGGTTGACGCGTAACGAGCATTCATCTTTAAGTTGTGAATTCACGAGTGGAGTGAGGATAAATCCATTTCCGAGTGAATGAGTGTGTAAACATTCATGATCAATCAAAGTTGAAGTCGTCTGGTCCAGTGAATGTAGATCACATTGATCGAACCACTTAAATCCTTGTGTGTTGTTTTTTATCGTTGATTACTTTTGTGAATTGCTATCTTAGTTGGATTACTTCTCATATAATCTGATTTCTACCTGATTGGAGACGTCTAATTTCGTGGATTTCTTGACATAAATACTTTTAGCTAGAGAAGTTGTAATAACAAAATTTACATCACTAAATGTATCATTTAAAATACACTCTCCCCATCCCAGAATGATGGTCTCTATTCCTTTTGTGTTTGTCCCAAAATATACTTTACTCTTTCTTTTTTGGAGTGCGTAAAATGTTCAAAATATTATTTAATGAATGATTATTGTTTTAATGTTCAATAACTAAAAGTATATTTGAATTTTATAGGTAAAATTCATAATTTTAGACATACTAAATGATGTTTTATTGATTTGTGTAAATAAAATGAAAGGGAATCATCATTTTTTAACGGAGATGGTAGTATTATTCTTATATTGAATTTTTTAAAACCTAATTTGGATGGAGTTTCAAATCACTCAAAAATTAAATTCACCCATGTATAAAAATTGGAGTTTCAAATCATCACACAAAAAATTAAATTCACCCAAGTAGAAAAATTAAAGTTGAAGTTTCAAATCACTAAAATTGGAATGGAAAAAGTAAAAAGGAAAATAGAGAGGGTGTGGATCCATTTTCTGTGTGTGTTTTGTTTGAGGGACCAATAAATTGTGTATTTGAAGGCGATTCATTTTCATCTTTTTTTCATAATAAAGAAGGGTTCATATATTAGGAAACCTAGATTTCATAGGCCATACAGAGTAAGTTGCATTTTACCCTTCAATTTTAGAAGAGGAAAAAAAACATCTTTCACTTTACCCTGGCCTTTTCATGCATCATTTATTTCACCTGGAACCGGACAAATTTTTTGCATTTCAAATAGTATTTCGTCTCATATTCTCACTTCCAACATATATTCAAAATCTTCAAATAGTACTCTGATACTTCTTACTTTTTTTTTTTTTTTTTTAATATTTTAGAATATGTTGTTGAAATTAAGAATGAGTGGTGATATATTTATCATTCGTTAATTCATTAGACATAACTGTAAGACTAATCTCAGTTGATCTATATTTTAGATTTTTTGGTGGACAACTAAGTGTTTTCTTGGACTAAACTTAAAGAGTGATCGTGTTTAAATGAAAAGCGATAATATTTTTAATAAAAATGATTATCACTTTTTTACATTGGGTCAAGATAGGTCAGTCTTATTAGGAATATAATATTATAAAGATTTGTATCTTTTAATATTATGATTTATCCTTATCTTTTAGAATATTTGATGTAAATATTTATTCATATCTTGTAAATATAGATACATTTTGTATCTATAAATACCTCTCTTGTAAACACTTTAATTCACTTAATGAAATTATAATTTCCCTATTCATTGTTTCTCTATATGGTATCAACGAGTCAATTGGCTCACGCCCCGATCCATCCTTAGCCGTCGTTCGGTTTCATCACCGAACAAACCCACGGTTCCCAAGAAGCTTTGTCTTCTTCCCCACTCCTCTTCAATCTTCAAACAGCCTCCCTCCATAACCGCCTACGGAATTTCTTAATTCTTTAATCACAGCCTCCAATTTATTCAATTCCTTCCAGTTTGTTACAACTGCTCCCCTCATATACACCTTTGCCGTTCAATCCAACTCCAGCCTCCAATATCAATCAATTATTTCTTTAATCAACCGTGCACTTTACCCTCTCCACTGTGATCAAACTCCCTTCCAAATTAGTTCCTCCTCCCTTGCTGCACAAATAGGTCAGATGGGCCAGATCCACCACTCCCCTTCTACATGCACCCCCAACTCTGGTAAATACACCCCCCATCATCTATGCACTCCCTCCGACACTGCATACTCACTTGCTGCCCAGGTGGGCCAGACCCACTACTCCACTGCAGCATACACCCCCAACTATGGTAAATACACCCCCCCGCATCTACGCACCCATTCCACTACTACATACACCCCACCCAGTATACACACCCACCCTACTGGTACATACACCTCCTCCGTCCACTCGGCTATATCACATACACATTCCATCCCTTGGATCCTGGACTCCGGTGCATCCCATCATGTCACGACTGATCTACAAAATCTATCTCTACATTCACCCTATTTCGGTTCTGACACCATAGTTATTGGTGACGGTAACGGATTACATATTTCTCATATCGGTTCTTTATCTTTTCACAATTTTGGTATGTTGAAATTCTCGAATGTATTAGTTGTTCCACAAATGGCAAAGAATTTAATTTCTGTTTCAACCTTATGCCGAGATAATAATGTTGATGTCATTTTTTGTTCGACTTCTTTTCAGGTGCGAGATGGTCGTACGGGGAGCGTTCTCCTCGTGGGGAGTCGCATTGATAATCTTTACGTATGGCCGGCACGAGCATCCAAACCCTCACCTACCACATTCATTTCCGACCGTCTTCCTCTTCCGATTTGGCATTCCCGTTTAGGTCACCCATCTCTCAAAATTGTATCCCATACTTTGTTTAAATTTCGTTTACCTAGTAATCCTGCAAATTTGTTTAGTTGTGATTCTTGTCATTGTATTAAGAGTCACAAACTACCATTTAATGAATCTAGTATCGTTTCACATACACCCCTTGAAATTATCTTTTCCGATGTATGGTCATCTCCGGTCATATCTCATGATGGTTTTAAGTATTATGTCATATTTGTTGACCATTTCAGTAAATACATGTGGATCTACCCCCTAAAACGCAAATCGGATGTCCTATCCACCTTCTCGACCTTTAAATCCATTGTTGAAAATTACTACAACACCAAAATTAAAACTCTTTACACAGATAATGGGGGAGAGTTTATTGCTCTTCGCTCGTTTCTCCAAAACCATGGCATATCCCACCTCACCACCCCACCCCATACTCCCGAGCACAACGGCATGTCTGAACGTCGTCACAGACATGTTGTTGATACAGCCTTAGCCCTACTACACCACGCCTCCATGCCCCTCACATACTGGCCTTATGCGGTTTGTGCAGCTACCTACATCATAAATCGCCTTCCTAAAGTCAACCTAAACATGCTTTCTTCCTTCCAATGCCTTTTAAAACAACCACCTAACCTATCCAAACTTCGAGTTTTTGGGTGCTTATGCTACCCTTGGCTCTGCCCCTACACTGCTCACAAATTAGACCCTCGTTCCATGCCATGTGTTTTCATTGGATATTCCATCACTCAAAGTGCCTATCTATGCCTAGATCTTACCACCCACAAAATATATACCTCTCGCCATGTTCAATTTGTTGAACACACCTTTCCCTTTGCCAAAATCAATTCAGTTTCTGACACACCCATTGTTCTGGTAGATACACCTCCTGCACCCACTGATCTGACAGTTACACCCCCAGAACTGAAATATACACCCCCCACACCTGATACACCCACCGAATTGATAAATGCACCCCCTCCCCCTGTTACACCCATTGTTCCGCTGAACACACCTCCTGTTTCGATAAATACACCCACTGCTCCGACCCAAAATCCCAATGCACCCCCCGAAATGATAAATACACCCCCCATCACCCCAAATACCGAAAACCCACCTCTCGCCCACCCTATCCAGCCTCCAGCTGCTCTTGTGCCGCCAAACGCTCCTCCGCGACCCCCTGCACCACCTTCACCACTTCCGGCCTTGCACAGATCCAGTATGGTCACTCGGTCTCAAAACAAGATCTTCAAGCCCAATTCAAGGTATTGTCTTACATCGGCTTTACCTTCTGATACTGAACTAAGTTGTGTTTCCCAGGCCTTGAAAGATGAACGGTGGAGGGAAGCCATGTCCTCCGAGTTTGATGCTCTTCTCAGGAATTGAACTTGGGATTTGGTTCCCCCTGATCAGTCTCAAAATATAGTTGGCTCCAAGTGGGTCTTTCGCATCAAACGCAAGCCTGATGGGTCCCTAGATAAATTTAAAGCACGCCTTGTGGCCAAAGGTTTTCATCAGCGTCCGGGTGTTGATTTCTTTGAAACCTTCAGTCCTGTTGTCAAACCTTCAACTGTTCGAGTTGTTCTCAGTATTGCAGTTACTCGAAATTGGCCCCTTCAACAGTTTGATGTGAATAATGCTTTTCTTCATGGTACCCTGTCTGACACAGTCTACATGGCACAACCCCCTGGTTTTGTTGATAAAACTTTTTCGTCCTATGTTTGTAAACTGCATAAGTCCATTTATGGTTTAAAACAAGCACCTCGTACTTGGTATTATGCTCTTAGGACGTTCTTGGAAGGGATTGGATTTATTCACACAAAGTCTGATGAGTCTCTTTTTGTGTACAATAAATCTGGTGTTATTGCATATTTCCTTGTGTATGTTGATGATCTGATTCTCACAGGAAATAATATTCCCTTCCTCACTCGAGTGGCTACGGACCTTGGTACAAAATTTTTAGTGAAAGATTTGGGCCCCCTTTCCTACTTCCTAGGTGTGGAAGTTCTTCGTACCAAGAAATCATGCTTTCTTTCCCAACGAAAGTATGTGGTTGATCTCCTTACTCGGTATAACATGATCACCTCCAAACCAGTTCAGACTCCACTATCCACCTCAGCTCATCTCACTCTTTCGGATGGGACACCTCCTGCTGATGCCACTCAATTTCGTCAAGTACTCGGTAGTCTTCAATATCTCCAACTCACCAGACCTGATATTGCATTTGCTGTTCACAAGTTATCTCAGTTTATGCATGCTCCAACCACTACTCATTGGGGTGCAGTTAAACGTCTTCTTCGTTATTTAAATGGGACTCGAGATGTAGGAATAACCTTGAAACCTGAACCTTCCTCATCTCTACATTGTTTTACTGATGCTGATTGGGCCGGCAACAGTGATGATCGTACTTCTACAAGTGCTTACATTGTATTTCTTGGGGCTAATCCTATTTCATGGTCTTCAAAGAAACAAAAATCAGTTGCTCGTTCTTCCACGGAAGCCGAGTATCGTGCCATTGCCTCCGCTGCCTCTGAAGTTCAATGGTTAAAGTCCTTATTTCATGAATTGTGTTTCTCAGTTCGACTCTTCCTGTTATCTACTGTGATACTATTGGGGCCACTTATCTCTGTTCAAATCCTGTCTTTCACTCTCGAATGAAGCATATTGCAATTGATTTTCATTTTGTTCGAGATTTGATCAAGACATCTCAGCTTAGAGTCTCACATGTTTCGTCTGCAGACCAACTTGCTGATGCTCTCACCAAGCCATTACCTCGTGCTCGACTGCAACTACTTATGACCAAGATTGGACTCTCCTACGGTGCTCCATCTTGAGGGGGCGTATTAGGAATATAATATTATAAAAATTTGTATCTTTTAATATTATGATTTATCCTTATCTTTTAGAATATTTGATGTAAATATTTATTCATATCTTGTAAATATAGATACATTTTGTATCTATAAATACCTCTCTTGTAAACACTTTAAATTCACTTAATGAAATTATAATTTCCCTATTCATTGTTTCTCTATAAGTCTTACAGAATGAGATTCGTGAGACGGTCCGCTCAATTAATTAATAAGACAGATTATCGTATATAATATTGCACAAATATTTGCCCACTTCAGCTTTCTTCTTCACTTTACCAACTTGCTTTCTTCTTTCTCGTGGCCATGACAATTTCTTCTTTACGTTTGTCGTTCTCTCTTCCTCAAAGATTTTCTATGGAATTTTTTTATGATGGTTATTGAGACCCTTCATCTCTTCTCTATTCCTTTTTTTTTGGCGTACTCTTCTCTATTCCTTGAGAAACATTTGTTATTTATCCTAACATTTGCACCTGCAACATTGTAGCATAGGGGCTCAATAAAGGTAAGTCCAAAATTATAAGAGATTTTTTTTATTTGAAATATGGGTAAAATGAAAAAAAAAAAGGATGGAAAATATTTAAAATGTCAAATAATTAAAACAAGAATGGTGTCCTAAAACATTAAATAAATAAATAAAAAAAAGAGGAATAGAGTACACCTTCTGCACACTAATTTGGCGGTAATATATTTGATCACAAAATGAAATTACGTAGATATAAAAAAAACAATTAATTGTTTCGAAAAATAAAAATAAGAAGATACTTCCGACCACAATTCCAATTAAATTCCTTTTTTATCCTACGAAAGTTACTTTTTTTTTTTTTTTTTTTTATTATTACAAATTACTCACTTTCACATTTCATTATGTTATTTTCTTCTTCAATTATATTACATCTAATACATTTATTTATTCTATAATATTTTTTAATCTTCGTATTTAAATTTTATGTGTAGTTTTAATCGGGAGGGAGGGAGCAGTAAGTGTAGCTAGTAGGTGTAGGGTGTGAGCAACCACCGCTCCAGGTTCTTTTAGGGCATGTTTGTTTTGGGACTCACCCGTCCGGACGTCTAATTCGGGATTTCACATCCGGATTTCCCCATCCAACTACACTCATCCCTAAAAATACCTATACATCCTACTATAACATCCTACTATTACATCTCATCCAACCACTCTTACACAATTTGATTTGACATAAAGTTACATCTCATCCTACTCAAAATCCCAAAACAAACACACACAATTACTATTTATCAGGATTTCCCCATCAAGAATTTCCTCCATCCTACATAATCCCAAAACAAACATACCCTTAAGAAATAGCTTCCACATTTGGTGAAAAACACTATCCACTCACTTATTCCCATAAAAACACACTCTGATTTCGAATTAACATGTGCCCTCTATTTATTATTTCTTCTCTCCTATTTTATTATCATAATAATAATAATGCAATTTTACAATACATCATTAATAGGATAATTATTAACATTTTTTTATTATTATTATTCTCGATGATTCAAGTTTTTTAACCAAATTGTCTTAATTCTGCAGCTATTAATTATAGGAAATTAAAATTGATTAGGTAGTTGCAACAAGCAAACTGTCCTGGCCCTTAAATATGATGATTATTAACATTTATTTTACTACCACTCATGTTTTAATTTCCACAACGAATTTAGAGGATACCAGTACCACATAAAAGTGTGTAATTAAATTCTTTATTGACTTGAGTATCAACATATTAACAACGCACTAAATGACCTATTACAATTTCTTTATTCTAATACATTATATATAGTTGAATTACACACACAGAGACATCACAAATAATATCTGAGTAACATGCAAGACTTAAACTGAAACAAGAAAATCGAAAGAGGAAGTGACATGTGATGTGAATAGTAGAAAAAGACATTCTTAATGAGGATAAAATGAAACAAAAATTTGAGGCAAAAACGTATATACTACCAAATTCCCACACCCTAATTAAAGGCCACCACCCACTCACTTCCAACGAAAACTATGTAATCACAACAACATATTATTATGTGGATGGTTCTAAAAGCTAAAATCCAATATATAATTAACAAAGTAATCACACAAACATGATAATTGGGGTTGTTTTTTAAGCCGAGCCGAGTAGTTGATGTTCCAACTGTTGGGAAATTAATTTTTCTAAGAGTAGACGAAAAATAAACAAGAAATAAAATGAAAAAATAACACAATCACTAACACGAGAATTTAACATGAAAACTCTAAAACCAGATAAAAACCACGACCCACCAAAGAAATCATTATATGATAAATTTTTACAATTACACAGAATTCTCCTCTTTTGACACTCAACCCTCCTGCATTCTTTCAAGTCTACAATGACTCTCACCCTTCTTCTCAGGAGACTCTATTACAAGAGAATATAAGAAATGACTTTAAATTAGAATCAAATACAAGACTAAAGTGTATTGATTTGTGAACTTGTAACAAATACCTAAGGACTACATATATAGAGTTAGCTCACATCTCCAGATCAATTCAGGCTCCTTTAAAAAATTCATTTTATTTTAGCACGAACTCGACTCGAGCTTGCTCAGTTATATTAACGAGTTGAAATTATAGTTTATCAAGTTGGGTTCAATTCAAACGAGTTCCTACATATCGAATCTAACGAGTCGAGTTCAAACGGACTAAAAATAATAATAGGAGCCCGATTAATTAATAAAAAGGCCATCTTCCCTCAACATGAATATCACAATAATAATAGAAAAACCAAAGTGCAGTTGGATCCAGATCTGTGATTTTCATATCTATAAACAAAAAAATGGGGTTCAACAATCCCAAAGCAGTGATGATCATGCCTCCACCTGCTTTCTCTCTCATCTCATTCACTCTTCTCTTCCTAAGTTGCCACTCCATTGATGAACAGGGCCAAGCTCTGCTTTCATGGAAGAACACACTAAACCTCTCCACCAACGCTCTGGATTCATGGAACTCCCTCGACCAAAATCCCTGCCGTTGGTTCGGTATCTCCTGCGATTCCAATGCCCACGTGGAGAAAATCACTTTAAAATCAATCGACTTGCAAGGCCCATTGCCTCCAAATTTCCAGCCTCTCACCACTTTAAACACTCTCATTCTCTCCTCCACTAATCTCTCCGGCCCAATCCCCAAACAATTCGGCGACTATACTCAACTCGTTCTCATTGACATCAGCGACAACGCCATCTCCGGCGAAATCCCGCCGGAAATATGTAACCTCAAGAAGCTGCAATTCTTATCACTCAACACAAATGCCCTCGCCGGCACCATCCCATTAGACATCGGAAACCTCTCCAATCTCCGGCAGCTCATCCTCTTCGACAACCAGCTCCAAGGCGAAATTCCGGCGAGTATTGGGAGATTGACCAATCTTGAAGCATTCAGAGCCGGCGGCAATCAGAATCTGAAAGGCGAATTACCGGAGGAAATCGGAAACTGCACCAACTTGGCCGTTCTGGGCCTCGCGGAAACCTCCATCTCCGGTAGCCTCCCGTCGTCGATCGGAAAAATGAAGAAGCTTGAAACTGTGGCAATCTACACATCTCTGCTCTCCGGTCCCATCCCGGAGGAAATTGGCAATTGCACGGAGTTGCAGAATCTTTACTTGTATCAGAATTCGATCACGGGGGCGATTCCGGCGACTATTGGGGGGCTTAAGAAGCTTCAGAGCCTGCTGCTATGGCAGAACAGCATTGTTGGTGCAATCCCATCTGAGATTGAGAGTTGTAAATGCTTGAAAGTGGTGGACTTGTCGGAGAATCAGTTGTCCGGAGCTATTCCAGGTGGCCTCGGAAGGCTCTCGAAGCTGGAGGAGTTGCAGCTGAGTGTGAATCAATTATCAGGTACTATACCTCCTGAGATAACAAACTGCACAGCTCTCACTCATTTGGAAGTCGACAACAATGCCATTTCTGGAGAAATTCCTGATCAAATTGGCAAGTTAAAGAGTTTAACTCTGTTTTTTGCGTGGAGGAATAATTTGACAGGAAATATTCCTGTTTCATTATCCCAGTGTGGTGAGCTACAAGCTCTTGATCTCTCTTACAATCAGCTATTCGGCTCCATTCCCAAACAGCTTTTCGGGCTAACCAATTTAACCAAATTGCTCTTACTTTCCAATAGTTTGACAGGTTTTATACCACCTGATATAGGGAATTGCACAAACTTGTACAGGTTGAGGATTAGTGACAACAAGTTGGGAGGTACTGTTCCATCAGAAATTGGAAATTTGAAAAGTTTGAACTTTCTTGATATGGGCAACAATCATCTTGTGGGGGGCATTCCCCCCTCCATTTCTAGTTGTCAAAATCTTGAATTTCTTGATCTTCATTCCAATGCATTAACTGGCCCTCTCCCTGATTCTCTACCCCAAACTCTACAGTTTGTAGATGTTTCAGATAATATGTTATCTGGCCCACTTACCCCTACTATCGGTTCCCTTACCCAACTAACCAAGCTTAATGTCCGAAAAAATCGACTCTCCGGGAAAATTCCACAACAGATCAAGTCTTGTAATAGGCTTCAATTGCTTGATCTTGGAAACAACGATTTTTCCGGGGATTTACCTATAGAATTAGGCCAACTTCCAGCCCTTGAAATCTCTCTCAATCTCAGCTGTAATCAGTTCACAGGTGAGATCCCAGCTGAGTTTTCAAATCTTGATAAACTAGGAATTCTTGATCTTTCTTACAACAAGTTTTCTGGGAAACTAGACATCCTCAAAAGCCTTCAAAACCTTGTCTCCCTCAATGTTTCTTTCAACGAATTCTCCGGTGACTTGCCCAATACTCCCTTCTTTCGTAGGCTTCCTCTCGATGATGTTGCGGGAAACAAGGATTTATACATCTCTAATGGAGTCTTAACTCCAGCTGATGGTATGGCGCATTCAGGCCGTACAAGAACCGCCATGAAGTTAGCCATGGCGATCCTTGTCAGCACGAGCGTAGTGCTCGTTCTCCTTGCTGTTTACGTGTTACTCAAGACCCACTTGGCTAACCGTAAATCCATGGACACTGACACATGGGAGATGACATTTTACCAGAAACTGGATTTCACAATCGAAGATATTGTAAGAAATCTCACATCCTCGAATGTAATCGGGACAGGAAGCTCAGGGGTGGTGTACAAGGTAACAGTTCCAGATGGGGAGACTCTGGCAGTGAAGAAGATGTGGTCCTCAGAAGAATCGGGAGCATTCAGTTCTGAAATACGAACTCTTGGTTCGATTAGGCACAAGAACATTGTGAGGCTCCTGGGTTGGGGTTCGAATCAGACGTTGAAGCTGCTGTTTTATGATTATCTTCCAAATGGGAGTCTGAGCTCACTCCTTCATGGAGCTGGTAAGAGAGGAGCTGAATGGGAGGCTCGATACGATGTCATTTTGGGGATCGCACACGCATTATCGTACTTACACCATGATTGTGTTCCTCCTATAATGCATGGAGATGTTAAGGCTATGAATGTGTTATTAGGACTTCAGATGGAGCCATATCTTGCTGATTTTGGGCTAGCAAGGCTTATCAACAGTGAAACTGATGATTCAGATTTGAAACAGAGTCAAAGACCTCAATTAGCTGGTTCATATGGCTACATGGCCCCAGGTGAATACACTTTGCAAATTCTATTAACATTATTGTCTAAAGATGGCTAAACGTTTGTCCTTTTTTGTTTACAGAACATGCTTCGATGCAACGAATCACAGAGAAAAGCGACGTGTACAGCTTTGGAGTGGTCCTGTTAGAGGTCCTAACTGGGAGGCATCCATTGGACCCGACTTTGCCCGGGGGAGCACATCTGGTCCAATGGGTTCGTGATCACTTGCATAGCAAGAGCGACCCGGTTGATGTACTTGACCCGAAGCTGAGGGGACGGGCCGACCCACAAATGCATGAAATGCTACAGACACTGGCTGTAGCATTCCTGTGCCTTAGTACACGGGCAGATGATCGCCCGATGATGAAAGATGTTGTGGCCATGCTTAACGAGATTCGGTACGTGGACCCCGTGAGATCAGACACTGATTTGCTGAAATCGACTACGTCTAGATCGACCCCGCTCCCTCTCCCTCTCAAGAAGGCGGCTTCACAAGGATCCTCTAGCTGCTCTTTTGCATTCTCTGATGATTCAGCTTGATATTGATTTCAAGAAAGTGGTGTCTGTGCATATTCTGTAGGAGACATCAGTAGAGCAAATTAGATATTACATGTAGATACTGTATTATTGTAAGTTAACCAAAGGTTGTACGTATTTCTTGTTAATAATTGATTAGTGTGTAATAGCCCCTGGTTGACTAAGAACAAATTCATGTAACATCATGGGGCCAAAATCTAGTGTGAGAAGATCTACCTACATATCATTAGGATGGGCAGATATGATATGATTGGAATTATTTCAGTGTTTCATTAGATTTCCAGCAATTAAATATAACTTCTTGTCCATGCTTTAATTTTATTTTATCTCCTCGTGTTCAGCTCAAATGAGAATTATAAATACAGACTCGTGTTCAGCTCAAATGAGAATTATAAATATAGACTGATGGAGTATTATTCTACATATTTTCTTCCGTTGAGCATTGAAAAACTTTCAATATCAAACAATAAATACTGCACATTAAAAAGTTAGATAGTAATCAGTTAGATGACTTAATTCCCACATGTAATTGGCAGGCAATAATGGCCCATGCACCTTTTTCCAACCAGAAACATCAAAACAATCTAAACACATCCACGCTTTTTGGATGCACTCTAAACATAATAGAATGTTCAGAATGTACCACAATGACAGCGACCCTTCTCTAAGCCTCCTCCTGACTCGTTACTTTCATCATTTAAAACATGTATAAATTTGATCCATCATTTTACACAGACAACAATGGCACATTGGTTCAAAGCAGAATCAAGGATTCCCAGATTCCAATTTATTTAATACGTGTTTAATAACACTCCAATTGAAACCACGGTATTGAAGCCAACGGACCATTCTCGATTTTCGTGTCTCTTCAGATGCGCCGTGACTTCTCTGCCATTGTTTTGAGGCCTGAACACATAGCTGGTCCATAGAGAGTTTTGACATAGCAATTTCTGTATTTTGATCTTCATCATCTTCATCACTATTGAAAACCTGTGTTATTGCTTTCTCTGCATCTCCACCACTTATTCCCTTTTTGAATAGTGCCTATTAAAAAATTATAGTATGCAACTGTTTAATATAACGATCCAATCAACCTAATTACAGTATAAGTATTGCACTCTAAATATCACAAACTGACACTCATATACTCTCTCAGCAAATAGACAGGGATTAATTGAAAATTTGCATCTTCCAAACACATGATCAAACAAGGGTTACTACCTAGATTCAATAGGATGGAGAAAGATTAAACTTCAAAATACTTTCGGTGATTAATTAATTGACAGATACAGACCTCAAAAAAAACCTGGACAGCAGCTAATGCCTTTATGTCACCGACTCATGGGACATAATCTAATCCTAAAATCACAACCTTAACTAATTGCTTACAACAAATTTCCAGAGAAGACTTATCACAACTTTAACTAATTGGTTACAACAAATTTCCAGACCCCTGTGGATGAAGGTGAGTGACATGCAAATTGTGTCAATCAATAATACTCCTCAAGAATCAAGATACATGTTCATAATTTAGCAGCATGATATAGAGTTATATTTACTTGTCTGATTCGACGAGGGCCCCAGCTTGAGGAAGACCATCTGGATCGAGAATACGCTTCTGCGTAAAAGCTGTCGTTAATCAGACCCCTACAGTAGAAAAACAAGGGTCAAGGATTAAGTAAAGATATGCAAGTGGATTCTTCAGCGCGGATTTGTCATTTGAGGTTGCTTAGAAAGTCATTTTCCCGATAAAACATCTTATATTTTAACTTACCCATGCCCGGCTCCTAATAAATATTAAAAGCATAGGAAGAAATATTTTAATTCTATTACCCCAAAAGAAGTTATGAATTGAAAAAATCATGTTCAATGCTGTGAACCTGCTCTGGAAGTCTGTTATTACTGCATCAACAGTTTCAACTGGATATTTCTTTCCTTGTAGCTTCTTCTTCAGCTCCATAGCAGTAAATGCTCTGCAGTAGTATAGATTCTGATAAGCACATGAATCTTTTGAGATTTTGAAGTAGAAATTTTTTTCTTAAGATCAGCACACACAAGCTGATAAACTAAATTTCCACTAAAACAAGAAGACGATAATTTCCACAGATTGGAGATTCTCTAATCACTAATCAGTATTATTGCATAAGCAGGACCTGGTGAAAACTACATCTGTTTTACTTGGTGCAAGTGAAGCTAAGCAGTCCATTTTTAATGAAAAAGCAACAACAAAACTATATGTAAAAAACTCATTATAAAATTTATTCTATCTCAATTTAACATAACTTGAGTTTCCAAAAAAACTTAATAGCAGAACCAAAAAAACAAGAAGTTACAGTATTTAGTTCCGTTCGTTATACAACTTAAAAATCCCCCATTCTGCCCAAGATATTTTCTGCAATCAAATGTCTCTCAACAAGTAAAAGAACATAACAGATTAATATATTGCAGGAGAAACTCTTCAGATTAACTAACTACTCATTTACAGACGAAAAATCATGGCATTTCAATGTACTTATCAATAAAAAATATACGAATATCAACCTGGAAGCAAGTAACTCAATCGCAGACTTCTCCACATCTTGTCGACAACGTCCTGATTGAATTCCTTGATATATTTTACTACTATCTTCAACAAGATTATCAGTCTCTTGTTCCACCTCTGAGATTACACAAGAAAAGTAAAATTGTAACCTTTCCACATCAAGATAAGCTAGGGTAACCCGAATTAAGCATACCAGGAGTAACGAATGCATCATCATTCTTAGAATTAGCTCCCAAAAGGCTCGGAGCAGCTTCATTTTCTACATTCTTTGAAATGTTCCCGGGAATGTATTTCACTGGAAACTTTCTACTGTAATCTCTTCTTTTTGTGCAGCAAATTGTGTCATTATTCCATTTTAACCTAAACATTAAATTATACGTTCCATTAAAAAGAAAATCAAACTCAACGAAAAACGTAAACTACCAAAGTTGAAATCTTCAAAATTTTTGCAGAGAATGAATGAAGATACTGACCTGGGAATCAGAAAGACTTGATACTGCAACTTGAGCGCCGTTCCACGGATGAAATTCCCTGAACAATAGGCCATTATTCAAGGGAAATAGGTCTTATTGCTAGTTTCAGTACCAATTATTATAATTCCAACCCTAATTGATTAGAAAAATGCCACCTTTTCTTGTGCAAAGTCTGCCTCTTCTCCCCTAAAACTAAAATACGTGATTAAGAACGCAACAATCACGAAACACCAGATTCTAATGAGCAGGCCTATTTCCCATTTTTTTTAATGAGAGAAGAAATTAGGTGAGATTAAACCCTAGATCAGTGAGCGGCAAAACTTGTAGTTGTAAACCCATGTCCAACTCTCACTCACTGTCACCAAAATCTTTAATTTATTATTAAATTCAAAACTTGTACCATGTACAACTTATTAAGTATTAAGGATAATATTTTGCTAATCATCATTAAATGTAAATTGTAACGGTAAATTATTATTGTGTAAATTGTAACGGTAAATCATCATTAGTGTAAATTGTAACGGTAGCCAATTAGATGGGATCTCACCCCTCTCGATGTAATATAAATAGGAGTATCCTTATCAATATAAATCAATATTTTCAATCATTCTCCTTATGGTAACCAGAGCCATTTTTTGACTAACGTCACAAAATCGGATTCTTGTCCTTTTTTTATCAGTCAAACATTCTCCCAAACCCTAATTTCTCCACAATTTGTGGATCAACCGCCCACTCCCCTAACCCACCTTTCTGTCCAGATTCATCAATGGCCAACGACACCCCTACTCCTCCCGCTGTTGTCCTCGCCGGACAGAATAACGCCACTACCATATCCCTCATCGCCTTCAACATCTCTTCCCAACTCCCTCACAAACTCACCTCCACCAACTTCACGGCATGGAGCCTCCAATTTAGCAGCCTTCTCACGGGATATGGGTTGCTCGGATTTTTAGATGGCACCAATGTGTGTCCCTCGGCCACCATCACCGAAGGCACCACCACCAGCCCGAATCCACTCTACACCACCTGGATTCGTCAAGATCAATTGATCTTCAGCGCCATACTCAGTGCCCTCTCCCCCTCTCTCATCTCCCTCATCGCTGGCGCCAAAACCTCTGCCAAGGCCTGGGCAACTCTTGTCAAGACCTACGGCAAGCCGTCTCGTGGGCGCATACTTGCCCTCAAAACCAAACTTCGCAATCAATCAAAAGGTACCCGCTCTGTCTCGGATTATATGCTTGAAATTCGGGGCCTTGTTGATGAACTCTCTTTACTTGGCGTCACCACTGATCCTGAGGACATTGTTCTCACTTTATTGACTGGACTTGATGATACATATAAGGAACTCTCTCATGCTATTCAAGCCCGTGACACTACTATTGATTTTGACGAACTTCACGATAAACTTCTAAGTTCTGAAGCACAGATGGCTGATCGATCCATTGTTCCTCCTACAATTCCAGCCATTGCCCTCCTCTCGGCACCCCTTGGTGGACGTATCTCCCACCAGAAATCAAGGTTTCGACATTAGCAACCTGCTCACCCATCCCCCCGAACATTCCAGCAGCAAGGTCGCCCCGTTCAGTCATCTCCAGCTTACACTCCTCGCCCCTACATGGGCAAGTATCAACTTTGTGGAGTCCCCGGTCATTCTGCTCGTAAGTGTGGGGACTACTAGGTCATCTCCAACACTGTCCAGCCCCCACCGACTGCTGCACGCCAAGCCTATGCATCACCATCCGCTCACACGGCCACGTCGGCTCCTTCTGATTCTGAGTGGATCCTTGATTCGAGTGCTTCTCATCATATCACCTCTGATCTTGCCAATCTTGTGCTCCATTCCCCATATGATGGCAATGACAGTGTTGTGATTGGAAATGGTTATGGTCTGTGCATTTCGAATATTGGTTCCTTGTCCTTTTCTGCTTGCCCTAAATTATTATTCACTGATGTGCTTCATGTTCCTTGCATATCTCGCAATCTTGTTTCTGTTTCTCGTCTTTGTGCCAAAAATGATGTTGTGGTTCAATTTTCTGATTGTGATTTTCAGGTGAGGGATCGTCGTTCAGGGGTCGTTCGCCTTCGCGGTCCTCGCGTTAACGGACTCTACTTGTGGCCTGGTGATGTGTGTGGATCTCCCTCGGCCCTCACGGCCTCCAAACTGACCATCCCGATCTGGCATGCTCGGCTAGGTCACCCTTCATCCAAAATTTTACATTTTGTTGTTTCGTCAAATAAACTTGTGTTGGACAATAAATTAAGTTTTTCATGTGACTCTTGCAAATGTATTAAGAGCCACAAGTTGCCTTTTTCTGATTCAACTCTTTCTTCTACTGCACCCTTGCAATTAATCTTTTCTGATGTTTGGACTTCTCATGTGTTATCTACTGATGGCTATAAATATTATGTGCTTTTTGTTGATCACTTTACATAATATATATGGCTTTATCCACTAAAACGTAAGTCAGATGTTCATGCCACATTCGTTGCCTTCAAAGCACTTGTAGAAAACACACTTGCCACCAAAATCATAACTCTCTACTCTGATAATGGTGGTGAATATATTGCCCTTCGTCCTTTTCTTAAAACACATGGCATCAATCATCTTACCACCCCACCCCATACCCCTGAACATAACGGTGCCTCTGAACGACGTCATCGTCACATAGTTGACACTGGCCTCGCTTTGCTGCGTCATGCCTCCATACCTCTCTCTTACTGGCCCTTTGCTCTTTCCGCTGCTACTTACCTCATAAACCGCCTCCCCAAAGTTGGCCTCACTCTTAGGTCATCCTTTGAAACTCTCTTCCACTCTCCACCAAATCTTTCCAAACTCCGTTTTTTGATGCAAGTGCTTCCCATGGCTTCGTCCTTACACAGCTCACAAACTTGAACCTCGATCCACTCCTTGTGTCTTCTTGGGATACTCCAACACTCAAAGTGCCTATCTATGTCTTGACCTGTCCACCTCACGCATATACACTTCCCGCCATGTTGAGTTTGTTGAAAACGAGCTCCCATTTTCCACCCATAATTTGTCGTCTCCCCCATCTCTACCCACTCCAGACTCTGGCCCCATTCCCACTCCTCCCTCGGTCCCTCACACACCTCCTACTATGGAGCCCGTTCCTGTCGAGACGCTTGGGCCACCGTCCCCTGATCGGCCCACCTCACCGGCCCCATCACACCCTATGATCACTCGGGCTCATAATAACATATTCAAGCCAAATCCACGGTATGGTCTTACCACTTCTCTCCAATCTGATATTGAACCACGAACTATTTCTCAAGCTATGTCTGACTCCCGCTGGAGAACTGACATGTCTAATGAATTTACAGCTCTTCTCAAGAATGGCACATGGGATCTGGTCCCTCCCTCCAGCTCTCAGAATCTCATTGGCTGCAAGTGGGTGTTTCGTGTGAAACGCAATCCAGATGGCTCCGTTGATAAATATAAGGCTCGACTTGTCGCTAAAGGCTTCCATCAGCGCCCTGGCATTGACTTCTCAGAAACTTTCAGTCCAGTGGTTAAGCACGCAACAGTCCGCATCATTCTCAGCCTTGCTGTTGCCCAGAACTGGCCTCTTCGCCAGTTTGATGTTAACAATGCCTTCCTACATGGAGCTCTCCCGGATGAAGTGTACATGGCTCAGCCTCCGGGTTTCTTGGATTCAAACTTCCCTTCCTATGTTTGCAAGCTTCGGAAATCCATATATGGCCTCAAACAGGCACCTAGAACGTGGTACTATGCTCTTCACACCTTCCTTGCCACTCTGGGGTTCATTCACACAAAGTCAAATGCCTCACTTTTCGTCTACAACAATCAGGGTGTTCTTGCCTATTTTTTTGTGTATGTCGATGATCTGATTCTCACTGGAAATTCACCTCCCTTCTTGAACTCAGTTGTCTCTGCTTTGGCATCAAATTTTTCAGTAAAGGACCTTGGGAACCTCTCATACTTCCTTGGTGTGGAAGTTCTTCGAACATCTTCGTCCTGTAGGCTTGTGCAACGAAAGTATACTACTGATCTTCTTGCGAAATACAACATGCTTGACTCAAAGCCCGTTCAAACACCTCTGCAACCAGGAGTCAACCTCTTACTTAATGATGGGACCCCCCGCTGATGCAACTGTGTTCCGCCAGGCCCTTGGCAGTCTTCAGTATCTTCTCTTTACTCGTCCGGACATCGCCTTTGTTGTTAACAAACTCTCCCAGTTCATGCATGCCCCCACTGAAAATCATTGGAGTGCTGTCAAACGGCTTCTCAGATACCTAAACGGCTCTCGGTCTCTAGGTATCCTCCTCCGTCGACAATCCTCCTCTGCCCTTCACTGTTTCACTGATGTTGATTGGGCTGGGGACTGTAATGATTGAACCTCCACTGGTGCCTACATTGTCTATCTTGGGGCAAACCCGATATCTTGGTCCTCTCGCAAGCAACGGTCCGTTGCTCGCTCTTCCACTAAGGCAGAATATCGTGCCATTGCCTCCACTGCTGCTGAACTCCAATGGACCCGATCTCTTCTCTCTGAGCTCTGTGTTCCAGAATCCTCTACACCTGCTATCTATTGTGACAACATTGGTGCTACCTACCTTTGCTCCAACCCTGTCTTCCACTCTCGGATGAAACACATTGCTATTGACTACCACTTTGTTAGAGAATTGGTTCAGCACTCCTCGCTTCGTGTCTCTCACGTCTCCTCGTCTGATCAACTCGTCGATGCTCTCACCAAGCCTCTACTTCGCCCTCGGCTTCGCCTTCTTCTGTCCAAGATTGGAGTCGTTGACACGTCTCCATCTTGAGGGGGCATATTAAGTATTAAGGATAATATTTTGCTAATCATCATTAAATGTAAATTGTAACGGTAAATCATCATTAGTGTAAATCGTAACGGTAAATCATCATTAGTGTAAATTGTAACGGTAGCCAATTTGATGGAATCTCACCCCTCTCGATGTAATATAAATAGGAGTATCCTTATCAATGTAAATCAACATTTTCAATCATTCTTCTTACAACTCTCACTCAAATTGCCATCAAAATCTTCAATTTACCATTAAATTTGAATTAAACAATAAATTCATCTCCAACCTTTAAACTCAAATTAATGAAATATTCTCTTAGAATATTATTATTGTTATTTTTTATTTCTATTTTATCAAACATTTATTTAAAATTAGATATATAATTTTATATTTACATTTAAATTAAATTAAAATATATATAAATTCAATAAACAAAATACCAAATTTAATTTACATAAAAAATAATTTATTATTTTTAATTTACATAAAATAGTAAAATTCTTAAACAATTAAATAAGAAGAATTCATAAAACAAGAGGAAAAAAAAAATGCAAAGGGGTATAAAAATTGTTTACGTCCAGTTCTAAGTTGGTGTCTAACTTGCCACAAAAAAGTGAATTGTGGAATTGCCACCAAATTAAATTTTGCATTTGGAGATTAATTTAATCTTGTTTTGCGATTTGCGGTGGCATTGGAGATGCCCTAACTTGTAACATCTTAAATTTTAACTACATCGCAAGGTTGAAAATATTTGTATCGAGACTAAAAATTTCAATGAATATATTGATATTCCATAAATTTTAAAAATGATAAAAATAATTAATAACAAATATTTAATACATAAAATTAACAAAATAATTTAAACACATTTTACATGTGTGATAAATTTTCAATGTTATTTGAGTTGGTCTCTGGTACATAATGTGCATGGTGTGCTGACCAATCAACCCTTATTATCATAAAAACCGAAATTGTGAACAAAGAAAATACTGGTGTAGCGGTTACAGAAGCCTAGGTATGAGGTCATAGGACCGAAACCTTACCATAGTTACCAAATTATCACGTTTCAATAACAAAGAGTTACACTTTTCAATAATAAAATTACAATTTTTCAATGAAAAAATAGATTTTCACTACAAAAAAATCAAAAGTTGAAAATATTATTCAACAAAAAAATGAATAATATAATCTTCTCCAAATCATACAAATTCATCACCACTTTCTCTTTTCTAAAATTTTTCTTTTCCTTTAATCAACTAAGGCTTCATCTCATAAAACACCTCCATTTTTTCAATGACCTGAAATTTATAATGTTTCATGATAGAGAGCAGAATACTAGCAAATAATTCTGCCCTTAAAATATCTATCATTTTTTAATAAGAAGTACATTTTTCAGTTAATTACAAAATCTACCATTTTTCAGTAATAAGAATTACACTTTTTCAGTAACAAATATCATTTTCAATAATAAAAATAACATTTTTCAGTTAAAAGATCTAGAACTTTTCAAATAATAATTAAAAATTATAATTTTCAATAACACAATTTATTACTTTTCATAAAATCAAAGAATATAAACCAAAACAAATTATATATCCGCATATTGATCAAAGAATGAATAAACAAATCCTATTTGTATTTGTCTTTGTTCAAAATATACTTATAAAACAAGTATTGCTATTAATCTTTTGAAATCAGCTCATATGCTGCGGTTGATCAACCAACTCAGAGTAATAGCAATTTGTGGAAGCAGAAATTAATCACTAATATTATGGAGGTTATTCAGCGCATAGTTTAATATACGTTTTAAAGGTGAAAATGTAAAAGATCTAATTAAACTACTCCATATTAGCATAAGCGATCCACATAACAGTAATATCAAGTAGATCTCAACAAAGTATAACATTCAAGAGATACGCAGTATATACTGGCAAAATTACAAAACAATATGAAGAAGATAAGGGTAATAATATTTCAGTTACTCATTATTATCAGCAATGGACTCAATTTTCTCACTCCAAAGCGGCGTCGTGAAACCTGCAGAATTTCGATCCCGTCGTCATCGACGATCGCAGCCTTCCCCGCCTCTTCGAAACGGTGTCGTACCTGTTGGGAAATTAATTCCCCCAAGGGCAGACGAAAAATAAACAAGAAATAAAATGAAGAAATAACACAATCAACAACACAAGAATTTAACATGGAAACTCCAAAACCGGAGAAAAACCACGACCCACCAAAGAGATCACTATATGATAAATTTTTACAATCACACAGAATTCCTCTCTTTTGACACTCAACCCTCCTACACTCTTTCAAGTCTACAATGACTCTCACCTTTCTCTCACGAGACTCTATTACAAGAGAATATAAGAAAGGACTTTAAACTAGAATCAAATACAAGACTAAAGTGTATTGATTGGTGCACTTGTAACAAAGACCTAAGGACTCCTTATATAGAGTTATCAAACTTGTCCTACACTCCAAGCCCATTAGAGCCAAACTTGCTCCAAACTTCAGGCCCGTTAGGATCAAACTTGCCCTACACTCCAAGCCCGTTAGGATCAATTCATGCTCCTTTAAAAAACTTCTTTTATTTTAGCACAAGCCCAAGCCCAACAAACTCCACCTTAATAAAATAAAAGAAAGCTCCATTGTCTTCACCGACAATCATAATTCTTAAACCAAAGAACCAACATTCTCAAAACAGAGAACACCTACTCCACCATATGAGTAGAAAACTTAGAATCACCCATTCTAAGAATTTCCTTTGGCACATGTCGAAAAATACCTGCTGAAATTTATGGTGCAACTTCTAACTTTTGGCATTCATAGAAGTCCTTCAGCCATCGACATCTTTCACCACACACCTTGCATCCTTGCCAAACCAATGCACATGTGGTCCAGCTAACGTCATCACATCCTCTTTCATGGCAGTTGGACATGCCATAAGGATGTTCATGCATTTCCTCAATCAGAGGAAATCACAACGTTAGCAACATTTTCGGAGCCATTTGCCGCCACCGCTCCACCTTGATTAACTTCACCTTGTGTACACCAGATTGTATCAGCACATCCTTAGCTTGCACTTGCCACAAGCTAAAACTGATTCTTCCATCAAATTTCTCCATCTCAATACTTCATTGCACTCAAAGTCTTTGACATACCGTTTATCCGCCCTTAAACAACTGTCTCAAAAGAGACCCCCGAACCTCTCTAAAAAATCATTTCTGATGTGGAAGATCAGACTACGCTGCAACCACAGAGCATACTAAGAATAAATAGAGACTAAACCCGGGCTCTGATACCACTTGTTGGGAAATTAATTCCCCCAAGGGCAGACGAAAAATAAACAAGAAATAAAATGAAGAAATAACACAATCAACAACACAAGAATTTAATGTGGAAACTCCAAAACCGGAGAAAAACCACGACCCACCAAAGAGATCACTATATGATAAATTTTTACAATCACACAGAATTCCTCTCTTTTGACACTCAACCCTCCTACACTCTTTCAAGTCTACAATGACTCTCACCTTTCTCTCACGAGACTCTATTACAAGAGAATATAAGAAAGGGCTTTAAACTAGAATCAAATACAAGACTAAAGTGTATTGATTGGTGCACTTGTAACAAAGACCTAAGGACTCCTTATATAGAGTTATCAAACTTGTCCTACACTCCAAGCCCATTATAGCCAAACTTGCTCCACACTCCAGGCCCGTTAGGATCAAACTTGCCCTACACTCCAAGCCCGTTAGGATCAATTCATGCTCCTTTAAAAAACTTCTTTTATTTTAGCACAAGCCCAAGCCCAACAGTACCGCTTGGAAAGGATGGATGGGGATGAGAGGGTTTCAACTAGGTGGTTTCTAAAGGCCTCGCGAGTGCGTTCCGTTGCGGAGGTCTGAGATTGTGGCGGTGCTTGTTCGGTTTCGGCCATGGCAGTGCGCTTGAAACTATGCGCAGAAAGGCTAAGCATTAACTTAATTGTAGAGAATCTGAATTAGATTGAATAAGGGCGGATTAGGCATGGGTCAAGCGAGTCAAATATTAGTGTGCACGGATCTCTCTTTTGGTGTGTAGGGTGCATATAAGACTTTTCCATGTTATTTTATAGGAGTATGATATTTTTCGATATTTTTTTTTAACTTATTAACATTTTCTGGATATTTTCGATATTCTCTTGATTTTGATATTGTTATTATCTACCTATATTTATTTATATTTTCAATTTTTTTTATAAATATCGATTCTTTCTAATATCAATATTGGTGATTACAAAAAAATTGATATATCTAAAATATTTCTGAATATTTTCGTTCATATACTAGCATTTCTCTATACAATATGTAGCATATCCTATTAATAAATTAATAAAAATAACGAACATACGGAGTATATTTTAATTTAAAATAAATAAAAATATATAATTATAAAATGATTTAGAGTTGTTGTGTTGGATAGAGTTGGGCCTATTTATTTGTCTTGGGTCCGGTGGGGCCCTTTGGGCTACCAGATTTTCTCCGGCCAAGCCACACTCGTCGAGCTACCAATTTCTCTCGGTTTGGGTCGGGCCCAATTTACGGTGAGCCTAGTCTTAGACGGGCCATCGAGAAAAAACTTTAGAGATATTTTTTAATTGAATCATCATTAAAATAAATTTTGACATAGATATTAAGAAATATAATATTAAATTGTAGGGGGTTGTTTTTTTTTTTTTTTGAATTACATTAAATATCCATCCTTTTTCCCCTCCCCATGACTCGAACCCAGGATCTGGGACCTAGGTAGTGATGCTCTAACCACTTGAGCTGTCCCACTTTGTCAATTGTAGGGGGTTGTTGATATAAAGAGATGATAAGAAGAAGAAAAAGTAGAAAGGTGTAGTGGATGTACAAAAAAAAAAAATGAAATGAGTAACTTTTGTTTGTACGTACAAAATGATAAAATTGGTAACTTTCAAATGGATAGATAAAGTATATATTTTTTAAAGTAGGACAAGCATTTGGAAAATATTGTGTTGTGGAATTTGTAGATTAAAATTTGAATTTTCAAATTAAATCATATACGGAGTATTTCCTACATAATAGAAGCATATTGAACCAGAAATATGGTTATGTGTTACTACATGAATAAGAACAATCATGTATTACTGCATAAACAAGTCTACATGAATAACATGAATACTATGTTAAAATTATTAATATTATGTGTAAAATGTACATAAAACAATTCATGAAGGTTTATGAGATAACACATGAGTATGCTCACTAAAGTATGTGTTATTACATGAACAAAAAAGTGACGGTGCATGAAGAAAAACGTGTTACTCAATAACCAAAACATCAATACACAATCACGAAATGAAAATATCCATGTTCCAAAATATGAAGAACAGCAATAGAAAACGTAAAAAAATATCATATTTGAAGAACCGGCCAATAAAAACTGGAGCACTATGTATTAGTGAAAAAAACATTCTTTCAAAGTATGGGGAAGGTAATGAATGAGCCTAATAAGAAAGAAACTGAGAACATGAAGAAGGAAATTTTTTTGAAAAACATGAAGAAGAAATCACTATGGAAGATTGAGAGAAAGATGAATATCATGATATTAAATCGGGTGAGCGGGGAACATCCATGTGGAAAAATCTCATGAAAGATGGCAAAGAAGAGAGAGATGACGTGAAGAAGAAACCGTCACACGCATGAGAAGAGGGAGACGAATATGTGTGTGAGAAAAGGAAGACGGATCGCGTAAAGAAAATAGTAATTCCTAATATAATTTTTTGATATACAATATTTTTTTTCTTGCATGTATGTGTATATATATATTCAATTAATGAATCTAATAAATTAAAGACATATTAATGCATTGAGAAGTTGATAATTAATATTAATGTATTTTATTGTAAATATAATATACATAAATATTATAATTATATAAAATACTAATATACGTTAATGTTTTGAATCATTAAAAAATAATTCATCCCCAAATTTTGAGTCGGTTCGCCCATGAAATAATCATGTTTTCATATTACAAACTCAAAAAATATATATATATATATGTGCAAGTTGCAAGTTTCCATATTTTTTATGAGGTAAAATTTATTTTAAAAACAATACAGCAGGTCAAGTCTGATCCAGTTAAAAAAATTGTATATCCAACAACAATAAGAAAATTGTAATCCCCCTATCAGGTTAATTAAATACATTTTTTCAAATACGTATGTGTAATTGTCTATCAAAACATAAGTGTGTGCTATTAAGGTACAACAGCATGCATATGTCATCTGGTGTGGCACGTACAAAAACTTGGAATACACATCATAATTTTCCTTTTAAAAGGAAAAAGGGGAAGAAACTTGAAAGTATAGTTTTTTGTTTTTTTTTTCAAATTCAAACTAAGCCTAAAATATCTCGAATGTTCATGAACTCTTACGCATAGAGAACAAATTAACAATAATTCTCTCATTTTTTCCTGCAGGGTCTATAATATAGCACAAATAATAAAGAGGAGATAAATAGTTAATATTAGGAGACTGAACTGTGTGCTTTTGGTCTATGAAAGTCTTCCTACATATGTTCAACTATTGTCTACCAAAATCATCAAACCCCCCTTCACACTTGGAAATTCTCAGTTTGACTTGAATGAAATTAATATATATAAGAAGTTCAGATAGTTGTCACTCGTCTCTTGTAGCAGGATCTAAACCAGCAGATGGACTGTCGGCAAAGTATTCTTGATGTTTAACATTTACACCATACTGCAATGAATATACAAAAAGATGGAGTCACTATCACGACCACAAGGTTTAGATAATATAAAAAGGAACTGCCACTGATAGTCTCCAAGTATGAAATTCAAAGCAAGGTAGCGATACAGCTAATTCAGTCCCAATACTACTGGTTCTGTCACTAAACACACACCACCACCAACCCTTGGCTAAAAAACTGAAAACTTTCTAAAAGGAAAAATAAATTAGGGAAAATGACATATATCTATTTCTTGCTGGTTATCAGGAATGACATCTAAGATTACAGACAAAACAATAATGCATAAATATTAAGGGAACCAGAAAGATTGAAGCATAAAAACGAAGGTAGTTACCTCGCGCAGAGCCTTGGAAAGATCCTCCATCGTCAAGATCAAACGTTTATCCTGTTATGACATTAGTATTAAAAACTTATAACAGCAGTAGAAATCGAAGTATATCACATTTAGCAAACCTTTTGCTGTTTATCTCTTTTATCCTTGACCACAGAAGACTGTCTTGCCTTGCATTGCCTGCATAGAGATGCAAGAAAACATTCTTCCAGTCAACACTAGATACAAAGACTCAGAAACTCGGGTATTAGACTATTCCACAAAGAAGAATGATCTACTATGGAGATTAAACTAGTATAGAGAAAAGACAACATACTGAAGAGCATCAGTTGCCACGTCTGCGATAAAATTCTGAGTAGCAACTGCTACCAGCCTTGTCCTAAGGAAGGAGAGAATTAGAAACAAGCATAACACGCCAAAATAACATGTGCATCCAAAGCAACAGGAAACAAGAAAAAAAGATAAGCACATAGCTCAACAGACAGTGCAATTTCAACTGTCAAGGAAAAAATTCAAAAGATAGAAAACAACCCAGTAAGACTAAGCAACCAAGTATATATTAATTCAATGTTTGGGTATTAAGATAATATTTTATTAACTCTCAAAATTCTGCTATTTGATGCCATAGTTTTGAAAGGCGCTAGGCGCATGAGGCTATGGGTAATGGCGTAATGCGCAGTTTTGGACTTTATTGAGGCGCGCGCCTTTCATGAGGCGACCCAAGGCGCGACTCTTGGTCACTGCCATTTCACAGAAGAAAAAAAACACGCTTTAAGTTATTTTTTAAAACATGTTTTAGTATTTTAGGGTTTTAGAAAAAACTCTCCCCTTCGGCCCTTCCACGTTCCAGCAGCAGTGTGCCCCCTCCTCCACCGCACCGCCTCCAGCCTGGCCCACCGCCGCCTCATCTCATTGGTAGTTTTTTTTCCTGTTCAGTTTATATTTACCAGCTGCCCACATTTTAATTTTTGCATGTTTATTAGTGTTTTATTTTGCATGTTTATTAGTTATTATACAGTGTTGGAATGATTTTTTTTTTTTGGCATGTTTTGTATCACTGCCTATTTGATTTTTGGTTTTTTTTTTTTTGGCCTAATTTTAGAATTTCTGCGCTACTAGCATGTTGTATATTGATGATGATGAGCAGGAGGAGGAGGAGGGCTTTGATTTCAATGAGAATGAGAACTAGTCAACTAGACTAATGATAATTTTAAGTTTTTAATTGCTGTTTTTTATGGTTTTTGTGTGTGAGTGAAGTCTATCTTCACCATGTTTGCATCTTCTGATGTTTATTTATCGACTTTTTGGTACTATTATGTGGTTTTATGAGATAGAATATGGTTATAGGATCATTAAATGTTGTTTAGAAAAAAAGGACAAGAGGTGCGCCTTATGCCTCGGGCGCTGGGACCCCTCTTGCGCCTTTCAAAACTATGATTGTTGCAGTCCTACTTAATGCTTATATCAATCCTTCTAATAAGAAACAAACATTGTTTGGTAAATGTTTGTTTGACCAGTAAAATGGATAGAAACTCTACCCAGGTCTAGGCTAATGCTTCAAGTGTCTCAGTATTTCATCATGATCTGTCTTCATACGACAAGATGTTTTCCTTTAATGTCCACCTCAACTATAACACAGATCTTAACTCATGGTTTTCAAATAGTATAATATTAACTCGTTATCCTTTCCCCGAGTTCTTAATAATTTTTTAAAAGGTTAAGCTACTTCTGATAATTCACATAACTGAGGTTGTGCCATATATCTAACTTACCATGCTGATAGACAGTACTGAAATTTGCAATCACTGTCTAAATCAAATGGGAAAAAAGACAAAAATTAAAAAACAGATGTATTTGACAAATATGGATCCGAAAAGGATAATCATAACATATAAACCTACTTTCATGCTGTCAGTGGAGAAAAGTATTTTAGTCACCTGCCTTTGTGCAAATGTGACATTGTCAGAAATACTCTGTATATGGAAACTATTTTATCAAAATAAGCAAGTTTCTACCAAATGTTCCACATTGAATTACATGAGGAAGAGGGACTAGATTATAAGTCTAGTGAACTAGTCTACCAATCATCTATTGATTTTAGAACTGAACTTCACTTTGGTTGCATCTAGTGTGGGCCATAAGTCATAACAAGTCCCCAGAACTTCTACAACAATCCACTGCCCTAACTACTGAATAACTAAATTTTCAAAATCAAATTAAAAATAGTTTCTACCTACAGGCTACAATAACTGTCCACATTTTATAAAACCAAATTACATGTGGACGCAAAACCCCCAAAGCTAACATCAGTAAATTGAGAAACTAATCAAGCAATCGCTTGAAAGCAAAAATAAAGCTAAATGACCTAAATTTAATGAAACCAGTAATTAATGAAAACTGAAACAAAAATCAATAAGAATAACCTGAAGATACTCAGGCAAGCACACATAGATCATTAATCTCCCAAGACAATTCGCAACACAGCACACATACACACAAAAACATGAGTTACAAGTAAAAATAGTAATACTACTATATTAGTGAGGCCGACTTTTAATTTCTTGAACAAACCAAACGAAATTGGCAATTAATTCAATTTCAAAGTAGAAAGACAGGGAAGAAAATACTTACAATCGGACATCAGGGCACTGGAATCCACTTTTTGCCAAGTAATGCTCCACCAATTCATCAGGTATCTGCGCACCAACGTAATTAAAGACAAATATTAGATTATAACCGGGCGTGATAGATAGATAAAAAGAAGTATGTTTACGGTGGGAGTGTAGTCCATCAAAGAGGCAAGGAACTCTGTAAGCGCAGCATCGTCATCGTGGCGCCCATCCTTTGGTTGCTGGTGGCTAGATTGACCGTTCATTATTCTGTTTTCCGGTGCGGCGCGTCGGTTAACGACGGTTGAGTGCGATGAGAGAGATTGGGGAGACCTTAGAGGAAAGCGTTTTTTAAAAAACGTTTGATATGAATGGGACTCCGGGTCCGTTTTTCAGGGGTACCTGATCCAACCCGATCTGTTATAACTAACTTATACGCAGCTTTTAACTTATTTTATTTAAGCAATTGACCAAGTAAGTATAATAAATAAATTAATAATACCAGTATAATACAGATTACAAATTCAGTGAATTACAGTAATACCATTAACCATTTACACTTACCTGTGGCCGTGGGATGTGGACGGCAGCACAGACAGCGGCGCGCGCCTGCGAGCGTAGGGGCGCTGGACGCTGGCCGGCGACGTGGATTGTTGAGACTTGAGAGGCAGCGCCGCAGAGCAGAACAGAAACCTAGTTTCCTAATGTGTTTCTCAAATTCACAATTCACGTTTATAATTCAGTAATTTTTTAGTCTTTTTTTTCGAGGAAAAAAAGACGTCAGATTTTTTACATTTTTTTAATTTTACAGTATCTGTTTTCGTTCTTTTTTTTTTTTTTTTCATTTTAACTACTACTCGGTCCGCTTACTTTTTTGTTGGCACAATGAGAAGCTTATAGGCTGACGGACCAAAATATAGTAAAATATAAAATTTATAGGTGGACGGAGGGAGTATTTTTTTTAAAAAATATATTACTAGAATTTAATAAAATTTATACATAAAAAATTGAAGATTTGTGTATTAAAAAATAAAAAAGGCGTCAAATCGACGGTTTGTAGTTTACCAAAAATGTAAAATCGTACCTGAACTGTCATTTTTCAGTTATGGTTCGGTTTTTAACCGAAATCGACGGTTCGGCCGGTTCCGGTTAGAAAACTGTATGTGTCTACCACCAACACCACTACTCTTCTTCCTCATTTCCTCGTAGGCATCACCATCTCTCCCATTTCTAAACTCGTCTTTCCAACTTTCGTTATCACCACTGCTACCGTAGCCTCAGTTTCTTTGTAGGTATAGTATCTCTTCAAAAGGCTCTGTTCTTTCAGAGGTCGATGAGTAGATCGATCTGTTGACCCATTTTCTTTTCTGTCTTTATTTTTGAGATTATTAACCACCAAGTACAAAATCTACCCCTTAAGTGGGTGGGGATACATCCGCCTTTTTAAAAAAAAAAATTCACTTGATAATACAATTTTTCAGATAAATGGTCCATTATACCCCTTATTTGTTAATAGGTTTTTTAGTTTCGTTTCTTCCGCCCCCTTTCATATCCCCTGCAATTCTGTCGAATCGAGGTGTCCATTCTTGGCCCTTCTTCCCAACTTTCGCCCCTTTTCATTTGTTTCTCCCTCTTCTCTCTCTCATTAATTTCCTCTCTCCTCCCAGAAATTGGAGTGGTCGTTCAACACCCCTCTCCATTTTCGGCGGCCCTCCAACGACGACGGCGACACGAGTGGTGGGTTCACGGTCTCCATCTTCCTCGGCCCGCTCCCGACTTTGTCTTCTAACAGCGGCGACCATAGCGATGTGGTTTCGTCTACTAAGATTTGTTCGAAACCCTCCTCCACGCCGTTGCAGAGCCTGAATGCTCCGTCAAGGGGCTCGTCTTCTACGACCGCGTGGCGGCGGCGTAGATCTAGGGTTTTGTGGGTGGTGTTGACACACTGAGTTGACTCGGTAAATTTTTATTTATAATTTTAATTTATAAAAAATCTAATTTGAATAATAATTTTAAATAAAAATTTGGAGTCAAAATATAAATAAAAAAATTGAATAAATCTAATTTGAACACAAAATGTTCAATATACTTATCGATGTTCAACAATTATGTAAATATTCAATATAATTATCGATGTACAATTATTATGTAAATGTTCAATATACTTATTGATGTAAGTGTTCAATATACTTATCGTTGTACAATATATATATAATTACTATTAATTAAAATCTGAATATAAAATCTTAATAAAGAAGATTAAATTAATAAAATTTAATAAAAAAGTTTGAGTTAAGTTGATAGAAAAATTCAATATATATAATTTCAATTAATTAAAATCTTAATAAAGAAATTGAATTAATAAAATATGATTTGACAAGTCAAAGTTAAAATTTAATAAAAAAAAAATTTGAAAAAAAATGAATAAAAAAAATTCAAGTAAAATTTGAATTAATGCAGTTAAAAAATACATGTATATCCAAATGGTAATTGAGGGGGTGTATTGATGAAAGTTGTGGGGTAGTGATTGAAAAATTGGGAAACACTAGTCCATGCCCATTACCAGGCCCAATGACTAGCCTAATATACTGGGCGGCGGCCGCCGCCTGAGAAATTGTCGGCAACAGGGCGAGATGTGGATCTCCGGCGACGTTGTGAAAGGCCGCTTTCAGGCCATATAAGAATTAGGACCTTTAATAAGATGAAAAGGCAGAAGGCGCCTTCACTCAAAAAGTCATCTTTTGGCCTTTATCGTCACCATAGTCTTCTTCGTGGTCTTCTTCGTGGTCATCATCCTTCAAGGTAATGTTATATTCGTGGTCATCATCCTTCGTGGTCATAAAAAACCCTCTTAACACCATAAAAAATTCAAAGATCTCAAACTTCCACACCAAAAAGACATGTCTTTTGCTTCAAATTTTTTTACAAATTTCACATTATAAACTCATCAAGAAATATAATAAGGAAAAACATAAAAAATCAAGGACATAAAAAAATCTGAAAATTTAAAGGACCCAGCAAATCGGAGGAATAAGAACCAGAAAATTAAAAGAATACAGAAAATTCAAAAACTAACTTAAAATGAAAAAAATCAGAGAAAAAAATCGGAGGAGGAGGAGGCACGAACATCTTTATTCTTCAAACAGAGGGGCGGCGGCGGCCTTCAAACGGAGGCGGTGGTGAGAGAGTAGCAGCAGCGGCGTGGAGGGAGGAGGGTTTCGAACAAACCTTAGTAGTCGAAGCCGGGAGCGGGCCGAGGAAGATGGAGGCCGGGAACCCACCACCCGTGTCGCCGGTGGAGGCCGCCGGAAAATGGAGAGGGGTGTCGAACGTCCACTCCAATTTGAGAGTGAAGAGAGAGGAAATAAATGAGAAAGAGAAAAGGGAGAGGAATTAAATGAGAGAGAGAAGATGGGAGTTAAAGGAGAGTGTGATTTGCAGGTTGATTAGATTGGAGAGAGAGAAGGAAATTTAAGGGCAAATTAGTCATTGCCTCCTTAAGTATTGTACCGCCTCACAATTTATTAATCGATTGTATTTGCACACACTTAGAGTCTCCCAAATGTACTAGAGCACACTTTGCCCTTTATTTTTTCCTTTTGGTTTGTTTGTTTAGCCCGTTTTCTCTTGATTTTGCAATCAATTTTTTTGTGTAGTTAGTTCTTTTGTTGTGTTGTTTGTTTATGTTTCTTTATTTCCATTACTCATGTGAGACTTTCCATTTTCTGATGAGGTTTTCCACTCCTAGGGCTACTTCCTTTTCTCAATATGACTTGTTTCGTCCTCTTTTCTGGACTTGTTTGTTCTTGGGTGTTGATAAATCTTTATCTTTTCTTCTGTCTCTAATTTTTTTTAGTAGAGTGCATATAATGGAGACTTGATATTTTTTATGTGAACAAAGTTGCACTTATTTCTCCACTTTCTCACAACTGGAAGGGATAGCATTTCTAACTTGATTCGATTTATATTAAAAATCTAGCACGTTAACTATTGATTTTGATGTATTGCTAGGTCTTAAAAAATGTTAAAGTACATGATCATATTTGGTATTTTACATTTTTGTCATCTTTTCATTTTAATGAAGTACTTATATCTGTATATGTGATCTTTCATAATAATTATATTAAAAAAAATGATAGTACATGTAACTTAAACCAGTTCAATTCATCTCTATATCATTTTTTATATTTAGGTATATATTTTATCTTTTGGATTATTAACCGATGTCGCTCATAATATTATGATGTGTTAATTTTTTTTCTTTAATATAATGCATATCAATAATTTATAAATTAGAATAAAATGTAAAATGCTAAAATTAACATATATATAATTCATTTAGACTTAAACATGTCAATTGAAGGACATATCTAATGACATTTGGTCACTCGAGAAAGCCTTGTATTACTATGTTACAAAGTAGAAATAATTTTCCTGTCAAAAAAAAAAAGTAGAAATAATTTGTATTAAAATAAAGCTTCGTCTACATTAAACTTCATGTCGAAACATAAATTGCAAGAAATGATCATCAAGGATTGTTGTTCACACCCGACCTATATTACAATATTAATGGAGGGTCCTGGGACCAAATATTTGCAATCAAATGTCATTGCTTATCCACACTATGAGAGAAACAAGAAAAGAAGCACAATGACGATTGAAAAAATAATTACAAAAATAGGAATAATAATAATATCATATTCTAGCAATCCTGTTGTTTCTCAGACCTGTGTTATATATATAATATATATCTCCTTCCTCTGATATCACAGATAACGACCCATTGCGTTTCTATAGTTGCAGGGCGGATCACCAAGAGGAAATTGCAAAATCAATATCTTTATAAATATGCACATCAAAACATCTCCAAAAGCTACATTAAAAAGGACGATCAGCAAACCATACCACTTGAGTTGGAAAGAGCTCTGCAATCTGGAATGGAGTGAAGAAGGTTTCTATACAAATATTCTCATGACCACATGCTCTCTCTCAAGTCTTTCAAACTCAAATCATAAATTTTCCTCGAGGTGTGGATCTACTCCTTCGTAAATCAGGAACGGATGTATGGCTTGCTTCCTTCCCGTTCTGAAGTACAGCATTAGTAACTTTATTTTCTCGGTAGCTGCCTAACGAAGGACCCACTGGCTGGACTACTTCTCTGTTTGAAAAGAGAGCAAAACATTTCAACAAGAGCCATAGAAATTCAAAATGAACAATATTCAAACTTAATTTCTAAACTAACATTATTTTAAACAGGAATAAGGAGGGTTTATTTACGTTGATAGCCAACACAAAATTCTGTTATGCATGGATCAAAACAACAACTATTATTCATGACATACCTTGGTTCTACATTTTGAGAGTTCCTTGAGTAGCTTCTCTGAAGCTTCTTTGCCCTAGTGGCACCACATGCTGGCAACCCAAAAGGTCCCTGCTCATTTTCAGGATCTGAGAGTTCAGGTTTTTTACTCTCCACCAATTTACCCATTCTTAAATCAGAAAGCATGGCCTCTGCAGCAACTGATTTCTGAACTTTAGCTGATGACTGTTGTCTGATCTTGACCTTGGTCTCAGCTTTAGTTTTTCTGATGCCACCTTGCCTTACATTTAGTGCTTGCTTAAACTGTTCCTCTTCATTATCTGGCTCAACTTTTCGTAGTGTGACCCTGTTAAAAGCATCGGGAAGAGGAGGGTCTTGTGAAGTCATCGGACGTGCAGAAGGTATAATTGAAGGAAGATTGGGAATGGATTTATTGACTGAAAGACTTGCTGGGAAGGGTACTTTTATGACTGGGGAATTATCAAGTGAATCAGGCTTTATTCTAGGTCTCATGAGGGCACCTCTATCAGTGGATATTGATCTCCTGATTGGAGGAGATGGAGATCTAGGTTTGAAGGAGCCTGCTGATCTCTCTTCAGAAAGGAGGGGCAGTTTGGGAACTACATCTTTGTCTGTAAATTTTGAGGGCAACCGGGACCTTCTTTGCTTACCAGTAGAACAGCTTCTCACCTAGAGTTTAGAATAACGGATATCAAATGCTACTTGGGGTTGATAAAAACATAAAACATCCATTCCAATTAACTGCCATTTAATTAAGAAAGTCATTTAATACTTATAATTATTCGTATAAAATGACTAATTTGCAGTTTTACAGATTATCAATTAATCATTTGTGGTCATTTATCACAAAAAACTAAGAGAAGGGAAAAGTTGGGAAAAAAATATTTTATTTCTCTTGGCAAACCAAAAGCAACAAATATTTTGGAACATTTTTTTTTCTCTGAAACGACAATTAAATTGGAATGGAGGGAGTACGGGATTGGAATCTAAAATCAATGCCACAAAAAGAGTGTCGTTCTATGTCAGAATAGTTGTCAAAAATGGCGAAATGTTCAAGCCTCTTTACCCTCACACCAGTTTTTATTTAAAAAAAAAAAAAGAAAAGAAAAGAAAAAAGAATAAAACAGGATCGATTCAAATTCAAATATCAAGGAATGTTATTTTGGAATAATAGTAAATAGCTGAATATGAGTTTATCATGTCATGTCAGTACAATGCGTTTTGTGGTTACCTCGGCATTTTGAGTATCAACATGCTGCTGACTGATCTCAGGCTTTAGACTGGAATTGCTGTTAGACTTAGGCAACCGCAGAGGTGATATAGCGCCTCGAGTATTATTGCGACTTTTCAACTGCTCCAATTCAGCTTCCTTTCTCTCCAATATTTGTTTTAGGTTTGAGATCTTAATAAACAATCAAACAGTGAGAACAAAGGCTAAACAGGACAAAAGCCAGATAGACCAGGCAATTACAGAAAATACAGACCTCATCTTTAAATTCTCTAATTTCACCAGTTTCTTTATTAGACTGGGCTGCCCCCAGGTCAATTGTTGCAACTCTCTCAGCAAATTTCAAAGTGCTAATTGTCTCCCCTAGAGCATTAACCTCTGGATTTATATGCACGAACATCAGCGTCTTAGCATGTCCTCCTGCAGAAAAGATGATAGTTATAATAAGATCAATTTTTCAGACCTTTAACAAACTATATAACAGTAGCTGGATTTTTTTTAGGATTGTGGCTATGGGGGTAGCAATTAATTATAGGACAATATGTTTACGGGCTGTAACACATTTACGCCATTAAATTTTAATTTAGGACACTGAAGCCCGTAAATTTTGATTTCCGCACATTTTGGCCCAATTGGCGTGTTTTGGGCTGGCAAATTTAGGCCATTATTTTTTTATTTTAGCACATTTAGAACGTGAGCATCACGTGACATTTCAGCCTGAATTGGGGTGTTTTGGGCACAATTTGACCTAAATGTTAGAAAATTAAAATATAATGCCTAAATGTGTCAACCCACAAACACAAATACAATGTCCTACAATTGCTACCCCCAAGTTACATGCCTAAAAAAATTATTCCCCAACAATAGCACACAAAAAACAAGATATACAAACTAGACATTCCATTTTTTTTTCATATAAATAGATTGTAGTCAAGATTATTGCATAATGTGTCGAGGTCAATAATCACTACGAAAGGCAAGGAGTGCCAAACAAAAGCCATTTTCATTTCAAATATCAACCTTCCCAGGAACTGAACCGTTGTGTCAACATATTGATCTTCAGGAAAAAAAAAAAAGGGCAGGGTGGGGGTGGGGGTGGGAAAGAATACCTAATGAATCTTGCAGCACTTGAGTTAGCTTGCTATTCCTGTAAGGAACATGAGAACTTTTTTGTGCTAGAGCAGCTATGACATCTCCAAGTGCAGATAGAGATCTGTTAATATGCTGAGCTTCCTTCAATCTCTCGCCTACGGCTTCAGATTTATCCACTCTCTCACTTCCAGCTAGATCTACTAAGTGAAGGCAACCTTTTAGCATGGTACCTGAGACTAGATCTCTTCCTCGCACATGAACTGTTAAAATACTGTAAACAACAAGCTTCAGTCAAAGAACACTAGAAAAAGTAATTATAGAGCGAATGTCATCCAGAGATCTAGAAACTTCCAAAGGGAGAGAAAAATATTTACCTATGAGATCGGCTACTCCGCACATTTAAAGCTGTGGCACCCACAGCACGATTTCTGTGCCCAATTCTCATCAAATCAAGAACATCTTGAGTACATTTAACAGGAATAAGACTCGCATCAGGAACATTGAGACCATTAAGTTGAGAATTGTTGCGAATATCTAATGTGCAGGTAATTAAGGAAATTTACAATTCTTGCTCAGCGATGTACATCATAAGCAAAAAATATTTTGACAAATGAAAATTCACAAGGATATCTTCTATTGCTTCCATCAGAGACCAACAAATCTCTCACTTGTTCATTGTATATCTCAATCATTTGGACTCCAACTTCATATTCTATTGCATCCATTCTGGCCTTTGAAATGTGAAACAAGTCGCGCAGAGCCCGATAATTTACACCCCATGTTTCCTCTGTTGTCAAGTCTGGACCACTCTGAGGTCATCAAATGTGTGTCATTTATCCATAACATGCTAAGTTTTTATGTAATAAGAGTATGAAAAAGCTTTAACATTGCAGATTTTCAACCACCAAACCGAATGGCGTTCAACGTGGCTACAGATGAATTATTTGTTTAAAGTTTCAACAAAAAAATTGAAGACTAATTGAAATCATTATGGAAATCCAATCTATAGTTTGAGATTGACTACCATGTATGACGTACGTTTAAGGAAACATATATTACAATAGTTAATTTGAATGCAGTCTATATCATCTAACAACTTTATAGGAGAATTGTGGGATGGGCACAGAGATTGCAGAACAAAACATGATGTGTGTTCCTAAATGATAAGTAATGACTTTTTTGCTGCCGGAACTGCAATATAATTTGTCACAAAGTCATTTTTAAAATATATAATGTATATAGTCCAATGGAGCCAATCAAAGTGGCAAATTACAGTATTGCAATAATCACATACCATCGTATATGTCTTCCCAGAGCCAGTCTGACCATATGCAAAAATACAAACATTGTAACCATCAAGAACAGATCTGACCAATGGTTGTGTATCTTCATAGATGTGTTCTGAAAAATGGAAGAGATGAGAATGAGAAGTTCTCAGAAGCATATGCTGTCTTGAAATTTGAAACAAATGCCTAGTTTGGAATCTCAACTCAAGGAATATTAAAGAGGACTTACGCTGAGTCACATCTGTCCCAAAAATCTTATTGAATGAGAAAACCCTCCTTGCATCTTTGCCCTGCTTAAGGGGATTTGCAATCATGATACTTCCATTTTCTCCAATGTGATCAACAGTTGACAGCCCATTAGATTGTTCTGAGAGGAATGGCCTTACTCTACAGTATACTCTGATGGTCCCTGTGAAGAACACAGTTCAATATACCAACTTTGTTTCTAAACAAATGCCAGATATATGGTTATTGGCCACAAGAATTTTATCTTCAGAAAGTTATGTCCATGAAATTTTTTGAGATTTAAAAAATGTCACCTTTTAGATCTTGAACTTGATTATAGAGATGACGATTTTCTTCCAGAACTTTGTGATATGAAGAAGCAGTCACTTCCAGGCCCTTGACATGGTGACCTGTCAAAGACAATGAAATATTAATATACTCAACAAGATAGGGAAATTTATTTTTGCAGACAGTTAAAACACATTGAGACATAGACAAAAAAAGAAGAAAAAGACAATGTTGAACTGATGCTTGAATCTCACCCAGGTACTCCAGTCCTTTGTCCCATCCTAATTGAACCTTGTGGATTTCTTGTTTTGTCTCTTTAAAAAGAGCTTTAAGATCCTGAAAATAATTATATGTCCAGAAGATAGAAGCGTATTTATCAGGATTATATTCACCTAAGAGGATGGCATGTGACATAAAATACAAAGTAAAGTTGAAGCAAAACTCACAAAAGTGACAAAACATAAAAGACATGTTTTTCATACAAACTTATTAAAAAAAGAATGTCAGCTGACTCAGCTTTCACAGTATCATATGAATATGCCCTCAAAAGTTTGGCACTCACTTGTAAAGCTTCACACAAACTCATTAAAATCTCATTTAGAGATTTGTATACTTCCCTCTAATGCTTATAATGTCAGACAGTGTCTCCTTCACTAAAAAATACTATGAATTAACAAATTCAGTTATCTTTCATCATGTGTTTCTTCTTATTATTAACAAACAGAATCATCTTAATTTGGCTTCAACTGCTGATCGTTGAAATCTTAAATTCTCACAGCAAAATCCTCTGTAGGGATCTTCAATTTTTTATTTAATACTCTGTCCTAAGATCTTTAGTTGAGAAAACAGTGAAGAATCGAGGGCCAATACCTCTAACTGTTTGTGCTGAAGATCAAGCAGTTGCATTCCACCATTAGAGGAGATATTTCTATGCAATGCTCCATTGCTTTTCCCACCACAAATACAGAATTTGGAAATATCACTTGATACAAGACTAGTCCTTCTGCTAAGGTACTTTGATATTGTTTCAAGGAATTGAGTTTTTGTCAGGGGTACACTATCACTATTCAAGACTTTCTTCAAAAACAAGCCAAGCTGCAAGAAAGAACATAATAACATTTGTTAAGACTAAAGATTGGTAAATTGGTTATACTGAAGCAATCATGCCATGCTCATGCTTGGATACTGCAATTGTTAAAACCTGATTGCCTTGAGACACCAACAATGCTGAGAAATCTTTGACAACCTTCCTGAGCACAATATCAATGGCCTACATACATTTCCACAATTAGACTGAATGAAGATGGTTTTGAACTCATAGAAAATGCAGAGATGGTTATGTTACTTATGTATGACTTCTTATAAAGTTGTTGATCAAGGATATTGAGCACTCTAATCACTTTAAAAAAAAAACAATGGCCTGGACTTTAGTGCCCATATAGAGAATCTCATACTAATGAAATTCGAATTAGCAACAACTCTAGGCACAACAATTGGCCCTCAAGTAGTGGATCACTGATATTTGCATTGGGTTAAATTTAGAGTGTGCCATGTGAAAATGCATTATGTTTCTTCAAAGACAGCCTAGATTAGTAGAGTACATGGAACCGGTCTGAAAGAATCAATTTACTTGATGGAGAGCTTAGTATAAATTAACTGTGTGGGGCCACATCAAGGAAAATTGTAGCGGTTAGGAGGCATTGATTTGAAGCTCTGAGGCTTCCCAGTTATCAGAAGATATCAAATGATACAGATATTTACTCAAGTTGCTAAAATGTTTGAAAGAATGCTTGAACAATGAACAGCAAGGGTGTGAATGCAATATAAATCTTTTGGAAACCTAAACTTTGGTCCTTTAAATTTTACAATTATAAGCAAATTCTGAAGTATAGTTGTCTAGATTTAAGAATCGTTTATTCTGTTATGGGATGTTTACTTTCTGGTGAGAAAACAGAGAATGCTCAGTGTAAGGGAAGTGATTTGTTGTTAAACAGCATGTTGAATGCGTTACTAGAGGAATCTAATATTTCAGATGCCATTCTAAGATAATGTTTTTCAGTTTCATCAAAACACGGCAAATAGTATATGTACATACAATAAACATAGAATAACCTTACCTACCATTGAACTTAAAGGTAGACCATCAAATCCATTGGTTTCTGCCAAATAAGATTGTAGAAGTCCAAGAGTAAAATGATCGAACATGAAAGTGAGTACATTGGCTGCCCTTGATTCCTCATTTGAGTCATTTGATAAGTGGAGGGACTCTATTAGCTGTTCATATTGTGATGATTCAGAATCATCTATTGATTCATCTGCACTCTCACTACTCACTACAGAGGAAGGTGATTCTTTGACAAGAGGCATAATTCTCACTGTACCACCGTATCTCCAGACACCAATACCTCCGGATTGCTTCCATTCGTAATATCCTTTTAAACAGAGAATACAGTCCACTACTTTGCCTGATGAGCCGCCCTGTAAATTCATAAAAATTTAAGTTCATTAGAGTATAACTAGACAATGTATGTTTACAACATCACCCTGAACTTCCAAACCAATATGTGTCCCTAAATAACTAAAGGGATTTGGTGACAATTTAATCCTTATGGGGATTAAATTCACGCATACAATTTGCTAGAGAGTGAGCAAAAATTGAGACACTGTTTAACTAAGAATGGTATAGTTTCTTGCATCTTTTGGTCTCTCATATTTTTGGAAAAGGACTACAAAGCACTGTATAATTCCCATATTTTGACATCCAAAAAAATGAAACACAATATTTTCAAGCATAAATGAAAAGTGTAAACTGAAGCTCAATTTGTTTACATATATGCACGAAGCCCTAGGGATTGCACAAAAGATATATTATTTGTGTTGCCAGGTGCAGCAAAAATGGGCATAACGATCAAAATCTAAGCTACATTAGTTACGAGCTTATATGTGAATCAACTGCACTCTATGTTTGTTTCAACTTTGATAAAGTGAATTGAGTTTAAATATCAATTATCAATTCCACATTTTCACTGACTCCTAATCAACCATGTCCAGTAAGTGCTAGTTAATTTGACATCCACAACATTTCCATAGCATCACAAGCATGTAACACATTAAACCCAGAATGAGGTGCAAACCTTCTCAAGATCAGACGCCCCAAACGTGAGGAGCTTCATTTTGCCAACAGCAACAAGAAAATTCCTCACATTCTCAAAATACTGAATAGCAGATTGGGCTGCACCCTCCGTAGCCTGCACATCCAGCACCGGATTCTCCACCACCTATTATACATTTCCACATGTAGAAGAAGAAAATAAATCATAAACATCATTCAGTGATTAACGGTTGCAAAAACAGAATCTATATTGAAATTGTTGGACTGGAAGAAGAAATTCCATTGGAGCAAACGCATTATATATGGTAGAGGTTTGTTGCAATACCTTGTGAACGGCGCCAGGATTGACTTTGTTGAGGACATTGCAAAGAATGAGTCCGTTGCGCAGCGCCAAACAGAACTCCTCCTCCGTGGGTTCTCTCGGGAGCACTTCCGAGGCGCCGTGGTCCATCTGCTGCAGCCATTGCGCCGCCTGGTACCTCCTTGAAGCTGAAAAGAACACGGCTCAACGCAGATTAAAATCAATTTCCACCATTCTAAACTATCAAAGCTGGAAATTAACGATTGGAATATTTTTTTTAGCGTAATTTACAATTGCTCCATAGTGTAGTGGTGTATTGAGCAATTATTTTTTTTAGCGTAATTTACAATTACTCCATAAGTGTAGTGGTGTATTGAGCAAACAGTCCATTGTGATTTGTTTTTTTTTTTTTTTTTTTTTTTTTATTACAAGTTAAATACCCCATCCAATACCCCATCCCTTTTTTCCCCTCCCCATGACCCAGGACCTGTGGCCTAGGTAGTGGTGCTCTAACCACTTGAGCTATCCCACTTTGTCATTGTGATTTGTGAATAGCCGCACTCATTTCTATTTGCTAAATTTTCATTTTTTATTTTTTTGAAAGACAGTAGCCTCTTTCAAATTTTGTTTTTTCTTATTTTTTTGATGGAAGTTAAATACCCATGCTTTTTTTTTTCCTCCCCATGATTCGAACTCAGGACTATATCCCACTTTGTCTTTGTTTTTTCTTAGAAATCAATAGATTGATATTTTAACTTTGTCAAAAAAAAAAAAAAATAGATTGATATTTTAAAAATAAGTAAAGGCTAAACAAACCCCCCATTTTTTTTACTGTACACCCCAACTATTGTACTCTTCCTTACATATCTTCCTCCAAAGATTTTCATTTTAACATCTCTTTAATTTTGTAAATTTGAGTTTTAAAATATTTATTTCTTTTTTTAATTAATTTATAACTGTCTTCCTTTTCTTAGTTTTCTCTCTTATCCACTTATTTACATTTTTTAAATCTAATTCTAAATGGTTCGACAAAAATAAATTAATTCTATATCAATTTATATTTATTAAGTATTATTTTTAATGGTTTTCTTTTTCCCTTTCAGCTATTTTTTATATTTCTTGTACGAATAAATAAAATTATATATATATACTTTTAAAAAAAACTATACTGAATTTTATTAAATTCGGAGCTTTGCACTAGTTATATATATAAAATATAATTTTTTTTTAAATTACTATCTTCATTTTAATTTTAGACATTTACACACCAATTCTTTAAAATATAATTTTTTTTTAAATTACTATCTTCATCTTAATCTCCATCATGATTTTTTTTTTTCAACATGATTTTTTTTTTTTTAATTCCTTTATAAATAAACCTTAATTTTAACTATTTTTTCAACCCAAAATTATCAAATTATTATTCTTCTTCTCTCGTTAATCTTTCTAAAACTCTCAGTTTTCAAAATTATTATTTACAATTATAATTATTCTACGGAGTTACTAGCTCCTAATGACCATAATCCCGTTCTTCTTTGGATTTTTTCAAATCGTATTATTGAATCAAATATTTTTATCAATCACTTTAAAATCGATTTCAATAATATGAAAAAGTATTGTAATCATTATATCACTGTTTATTATCCTAAGTTTGAAGGTGAATGTAGAACTTTAGTGTCACATATAAAGAGAAAAAAACATTTCATGTTTCTATGGAATAGATCAAATGGTGGCTTTTAATTTGTAGTAGTGTATTAATTTAATGTTTGATGTTTATTAGTCCAATCTGTGTATTTGCCTATTTAGATCTCTCAAGCCTCCTATTAGATCTCTACGAATATCTTCTCTAAACACAATTGCTTATTTTGAAAGATAATGTTGTTTCTCTATTTCCATAAGGGCATGTTTGTTTTGGGATTATGTAGGATGTGGGAGATGGGGATGGGGAAATCTTGGATGGTGAAATTCTGATGAATAGTGATTGTGTGTGTTTGTTTTGGGATGTTGAGTAGGATAAGATGTAACTTTATGTCAAATCAATTATGTAAAAATGAGTGATGTTATATTATTATATTAATTGTTTGTGAAGTATAGTAATAATTGAATGATTTGAGTAATTATTAGATGATTAAATTATTATAAAATGAATTAAAATTATACGAGGGTTCAAATAAAACAATATAAATAAATTTACGTTAAACATATAATTAATTTTCGACTTATATGTGAATTTAGAATTTTTTATTTCTGCAAGTTCATGCTAAAAAAATATATATACAAAAGTGTGTAATTGGGTCATAAAAGTGTGAATTATACAACTCAATAACCTTATTCATCCAATCATAAGTAGGGGTGTAAATGAGTCGAGCCAACTCGCGAGCTACTCGTGCTCGACTCGAAAAAATATCGAAATTGACTCGAAGTTAATCGAGTCTAGTCGAGTTTCGAGCTACTCGAGTAGCTACCGAGTTTGAGTTCGAGCTCATAAATACTCGGCTCGAAAGGCTCGCGAGCCTAATCGAGTTTGAACAATATTTACTATTTTTCCATTAATATATAATTTATATTTATAAACAGATAATCGAGCCCAAGTCGTGCTCGAGTTTATTTTAATTTTTTTTTTATTATTAATTAATTTTAAATATTATATAGGTACTGAGTCGAGCCGAACTCGAGTTTATCGAGTCGAGCTCAATCATGAAATTTTAAGCTCGGTGGAGTCGAGTTTAAAATTTATTCGATTGAGTGCGAGTTTGAAATTTATTATGAGGTAAGAGAAAAATAGAAAATGATGTTAGGTGTGATTTTCAAGAAAGTAATATATTGATAAGATGGATTAGTAGGATATATAAATATTTTTAGGGGTGGATGTGGTTGGATGGTGAAATCCGGATGTTAAATCCCGAACTAGAACAAGACGGGGGACGTTACGTCCCACGTCTGGACGGGTGAGTCCCAAAACAAACATGCCCTAAGGGTGTGTTTGTTTAGGGATTGGCCATCCGGATTTGGATGGGCCATCCCCCATCCCATCCCTCTCCAATCTCCATCCCTCTCCATCCAAATACCCATCCAAATACACATTCATTCCTATAATACACCTACAAACCTATTTTTATACAATCACATCACCCATTTTTTTCTTTTAATTACTCATTCTCTCTCCTACTTTTTTTCACACATCTATTCTCTCTCCTACTTTTCTTCCACACATTTATTCTCTCTCCTACTTTCTTACACACATTTATTCCCTCTCCTACTTGATTTGACATAAAGTTCTCCATCCACATCTATTTTTCAATCTCTATCCAAACATAAATTTTATTCAGTTACTATTCATGGATTACCCCATCCATATTTTTCCAATCCCCATCCCATCCACCACAATCCCTAACCAAACAACCCCTAAGGGATGTTTATTTTGAGATTACGTAGGATGAGGGAAATCTTGATAAATAGTAATTATGTGAGTTTGTTTTGGGATTTTGAGTATGATAAGATGTAATTTTATGTCAAATCAAATTGTGTAAGAATAGTTAGATGGGATGTAATAGTAGAATGTATAGATATTTGAATGTAGTTGGATGTAAAATTCTAAAGTAGAACAAGGACGTGGGACGTTACGTCCCTCGTCCGGGTGATTCCCAAAACAAACATGCCCTAATAGCTTTGTTAGTACTTGATAAATTCCCACAAACATGCCATAAACTTTTTCCTCTTCTTTCACCCATATCTTTCTCTCTTCTACATTGTCTTCTAAATTCTCTTCTTCTCTCCTTTGAAGTTTTCTTATTTTATAAGTATGTTTTTTTCTCATTTTTTCCCTCTCTTCTTTCACTATTTTGGAGTTGATCTCTAAATAATATATTTCCTTTTTATCTTCATTTAAAAAAAAAATCTCTTTTCTTTCATCTCATTCCATGTATTTTAATTTTATTTTATATCAATTCTAACATTTTTTTTCTTAATCATTCTTTCATATTCATTTTAATAAAATAAATAAAATTACATACAACTACATTTAAATATTTTTTATATTAAATTTTAACAAATATTAAAAAAATTCCACAACCCTACGTAATGAAATTTTATCAAATGTTTGATTTAATTTATAACTATCTTACGGAGTAGTAGTACTTATGTAATGAAATTTATTTGAATAATAATGCGGGGCTAAAAGTTGACCGTAGCGCGCTTAAGTGAAATTTTAAACGCCAAATTTTCAGGATTTAAGAGCCAAAGCGAATCCCGCGCAATAACTTGAATTCATTTCCACCGTTGATCTATCTCATCGACAGCTCACAGTAATCGTAAAAGGAGGACGCGGATCGTAACTGTCAGCGGTCGATTGCTAAATCTAATCCAACGGTTCAGATATCCATCCCCATCCGCGGGCTCCAGTATATAAATTCGCATGATTATATCGCTTAAAGCATTAGCGAAACAACACCAATTCAGAAATCACAATTAATTCACCCTCCATTGTCAAGTTCTAGCGAAAGAGAAAAAAAATGTCTGGAAGAGGAAAGGGAGGCAAGGGTTTGGGAAAAGGAGGAGCTAAGCGTCACAGGAAGGTGCTCAGGGATAACATCCAGGGCATCACCAAGCCTGCGATTCGGCGGTTGGCTCGTCGTGGCGGCGTTAAGCGTATCAGCGGTCTGATTTACGAGGAGACTCGCGGTGTTTTGAAGATCTTTTTGGAGAATGTCATCCGTGACGCCGTCACCTACACCGAACATGCTCGCCGGAAGACGGTGACCGCCATGGATGTGGTTTACGCGCTCAAGAGGCAGGGACGCACTCTTTACGGGTTCGGAGGCTAGGGTTTTTTATTTTTTGTGCGATGGAGAATTATGATTTAGCTGTAGATTTGGTTATATTTTTAGCTAGTATTGTAGGATTGGGGAGATTTATTGTTGTTCCATTTGCCCTAAATCAAACCGGTTTCTTCTTTTGAAACGGGAATTGATTGGGTATACTACTGTAATCTTCGTACAATGCTCGATTTAATGAAGCTTTCTTCAATTTACAATTCGTTTTTTTGTTCTGCACTTTATTCACATTTTAAAAGCTAATATGATAACTGTTATTCAATAATTTTTGGCAACAGGGGTTATCTAATCTTGAATAACAGTTGTTATTAATCATTTCTCCTACTAAAAATTTTGTACTGATTTGATAATTGGACCAACCACTAAAATGGTGGGTCACAACAGGGCTCTTTGCTGCATTTGAATACACTCTAAAGCAATCGCCCTAATACAAAACTACATTACATCATGACGTTTTGCATTTCACTTTTTGGACTTTGAATTCTTGAGTCTTGATTATGCCATTGCCAGCTTCTACTTTTGACTTAAAAATAAATTAACTTGGCATTCTTTTGAATTCTGTTTTCTTCATCGATTACACTACTTTTTTTACTTTAGAGTTTGTAAAAGCATAAACATTTTTTTTAAATCTATGTGTGCCGGTTGAATGCCTAGTAAAAACAGTTGAGTTCAATTGAATTATACTCTCCATAGAAATGTTACGTACCTGCTTCATCAGCTTTTCGTTGAGCTAATTCGCGATCATTGATGATTTCTTCAGCATAGGGAGTGTTAGTATTGTTGTAGATCAAGCCTTTTAGTCCTCTGAGATTTTTACTGGGGGAGATGAATACTGAGTTTTCTTGAGGCATTGTAATCCTCTCCTCTCCTCTCCTCTCCTCTCCTTGATGTTTATTCTCCCTTTCTTCTTCTTCTTTAAACTAATTTACTGAAAAAGAAAAACGACAAGGTGCAGAATTCAGAAATCACATTTCATGCAACCTAGTCTATTTCAAAATTTGAATAAGATACTCCATTATTGTTCGTTAACAACAATAATATCAAAGCTGACAAAGCCTTATTGCATCTTATCCATGGCTATCAATCAAATAACAACAACAAAACTGGAGAATGAATTTAAAGTGGAACCAAAGATAATATTGTAAAATAACACAAATTACCTGAATGAAAGGATGATCAGGTTGTTGGAATTGTGAAAGTAAATAAGAACAAGGAAGGGTGTAGAGTAGAGGTGGGATTGGATCTGAATTATGTTAATGGACTTCTCGTGAGTTATGAAGAAGAAGAAGAAGCATTCATTCAAAAAATCACAAGGGATTCATTTAATGCTGCAATACAGAGAGAGTAAAGAAAGAGTGGCTCAGTTGCTCAAAAGTACTGGAAGGAGGAGGCAGGGGTAAATTAAATAAAAGAAAAGCCCCCATGGCAAAATGTCCCGTTGTCTCTCCTTTTCTCGAATGGGAATGGGATTGGTCCCACCTTATTTTTCACTACCCTCACCCTGCTTTTTTATTCAATATATTGGGACTTCACAATCTATACGGCGTCCCCGTGCCGATCGAGTGAGTTATTCGTTGATTTTTTTTTGTTATCTCTTTATATTTCATTTTTATTTTCCTACGTTGTGTGTGTCATCTTTTTCCTGGTATGAGACTATCTTTTCCATGTTGATTTTTTGAGATGCTTGATGGTGGATCTGGAATTTAGTGAAACTTTTTTGTTTCCTTTTTTTGTCTTTTTTTTTAAATATGAGTACACTTTAGTGTGAGTTGTTTCAGATTGAAAATGGAGATCTGGACGTTATTGGACAAAAAGTACACTCATTTTTCCTTTTCTCACGATTGGAGGGACAACAATATTGTGATGATCCGTATTGATTTGAAGATCTTAAGCTTAAATTTATATTGATATTTTGTATTGATCTTGTAAATTCCTTAAAAAAAACTACAAAATTAGCAAACATGATTATTCTTAGCTAAACGAGTGTGATATGACATGATAGTGTCATATCTCAAAGAAAGCTCTGTTATGAAAATCTGTCCTGACCATATTTAAGAGAAAGCACAAGTCGTGATGAATCCCTTTTATTCAAGAATGCGGATCTGAACAAGAGGAGAGATGTAGGTGATCTCCCCTGACCGAAACTGATGTGAACCATTTTTACAAGAAAGGTTCTCATGTCAGATCTGAATTAAGGAAATAAAGTGGCGAGAGAACGCCACATCTCAAAAGAAGCCTCGCCTTGAGAAGTCTCTCTTTAAGCAGATCAAATGCTTGAGCATAAGCTTCTCAAGTTTTTCAATTTTGGGGCCTCCCCTGAGTTGCTCTAAGTAGAGCGCAGGTTCACTATAAATTGTTTATCATCTCTCCTCTCATGTGTCAAAGGAGATATCGTAGTTAACAGAACATATATAGGGAGCTGTCATCCAATTACTTCTCACATCGAGATATACTCTAAAGGAGAATTCGTCCCTAAAGCATAAATACTTAGCCCTCGACTTAGAAAGAGACTCTCCCTTAGATCACTTCCTTACCAAAAGAGCATAGCAAGTTAGAGGTTCAGAGTAGGGAATACAAAGACCTCCTCTGTCAAGACATGACTGAGTAGATTCACTGGAAACAATTTTTCATCTCTCCTCTGAACTGCTAGAGGAGAGATGATCGATCCGTGATCTCGTGCTCCCTTCGGAGGAAATAATGTCCTTGGTACGGAAAAAAAGATCATACAATATTGGTGTGTTAGCAGATGATGTAGAACGAGTGGCGTTGCAATTTCTGAAGAAACGAGAGCATCCGAAGAATTTCTGAATTTTAGAAGTTTTGAGAGCCGGAACCCGATTTTGGCGTGTGAGCACACCTTTTCGGGTGGAATCGATGCTACGAGTCAAACTCACAGCTTCGCCGTGACGTGTGACGCTTTTTGGCCAAATTCCATCGTTTGAGGGGTCAAAAATGCGTTTTACTGTTTTTCGGGTGTTATTTTTGCAATTTTTTATCGTTTTGGGGTTTTTCTGTAATTTCTGAACTTCGTACCCTAGGGTTTGATTTTTATTCTCGTTTTCCAGACATGGTGGAGTAGTTTTTGGATATTGAAATTATTATTGAAAAATTGTTCTTCGTTTTATCAAGATTCGGGTATTCTGTGAATCAACGATCTTGTTATTCTTTCTTTTGAACACGCACGCTGCATCAGAGTGGTATCAGTTTCCGAACGATCCTGTCGATATGCCGCCTCGTAGACAGAATCTCGATGCCCGTATGGAGGACGCTCGTCGGGACGAAATCGCACTGTTGCGCGACCAAGTGGCTCAATTGACTCAGCAATTGGCGGCCCTTCAAGCGCGGGCACCCAACGCCCAACGACATGATCTGGATGATGATGATGATGACGACGCCACCCCCGATGGCAATCCGTTCGCGCACCTTCGGGATCCTTCCCCCCCGCGCCCGGATCGCACTGATCGTCGCTGGGAGACTGGCTTCAAGGTGGATCTTCCGGAATTCCATGGCAGTTTGGCTGCAGATGAGTTCGTAGATTGGCTTGCTACTGTGGAGGAAATCCTTGATTTTAAGGATGTTCCGATGGATCGTCGTGTTTCTTTGGTGGCGACACGTTTGCGAGGTCGTGCACAGGCCTGGTGGCAGCAAGCGAAGGCAACCCGTCTTCGATCTGGTAAGCCTAAACTTGTTGATTGGGGTAAATTCAAGAAACATATCCGTGCTGCCTTTTTACCTTATAATTATGAGAGAGATGTGTATCAGCGCTTTCAGTTGTTACGTCAGGGTGTTAAGTCTGTTGATGATTATACTGCTGAATTTTATCAGTTGCTTGCACGTACTGATCTTGTGGAGACACCATTTCAATTGGTTTCTCGTTATATTGGTGGTTTGAGGATTCAGTTGCAGGATGTGCTTAATATGTTTGACCCTGTGACTGTATCGGAGGCGCACCAACGCGCTCTCCAAGCTGAAAAACAGTTGGCCCGTCGTGCCTCGAGTGGATTTCGTAATCCGGTCAACCCGTCCCCTAACCCTGCTGCTCCTCGTGGGTTTGTTTCTCAGCCACCACCGAATCGGGCTTCTTCCAGTGGTGTTAAGTGTTTTAATTGTGGTGAACCTGGTCACCGTCAAGCGGATTGTCGTCGTCCTCGAGCTGACAAGCGTGGTCTTTTTGTCGATGATGACCTTGTTGATGACACCCCCCCTGTTTATGATGAGGACATGGATGATGTGGTTGCGGAGGAACTTGTTGAGGGTGATGTGGGACCTCTGTTGATGCTCAGACGCACGTTCTTTAGCCCACGTGCCACCGATGACAATTGGTTGCGTACCAATATCTTTCAGTCGACTTGCACAATTGGGGGTAAGGTCTGCTCTTTCATTATTGACTCGGGTAGTTGTGAGAATGTGTTATCGGAAGTGGCAGTTTCCAAGTTGGGTATTGATACTGAAGCGCACCCGAAGCCATATAAATTGTCGTGGCTTAGTAAAGGTACAGATGTTACTGTTTCTCGTCGGGTTTTGATTTCAGTTTCTATTGGGTCCACTTATAGTGATGAGATTTATTGTGATGTGGTGCCTATGGATGCTTGTCATTTGTTATTGGGCCGTCCGTGGCAATTCGATCGTGAGGTTACGCACGATGGTCGTGCGAATACATATTCGTTTCTTTTCAGGGGTCGTAAGATTGTGCTATTACCCGGCAAGCCTCGAGGCATTCCTAAATCTGATGCCTCCAAACCTGCTATGTTATTATCTCGTGTGCCTTTTCAGTCTGCTATGGAGGAATCTGGGATTGTTTTTGTCCTTATTGCTCAGTCCACGGGTTCACAGTTTGGGACACCCCCCCTTGCTGTCCAACCTTTATTGTCTGAGTTTGCTGATGTTTTTCCGGAGTCTCTTCCGAACACATTACCTCCTCTTCGGGATATTCAGCATCAAATTGATCTTGTGCCGGGGGCAGCATTGCCTAATCGCCCACATTATCGTATGAGTCCGAAGGAGCATGAGGAACTCCGTCGTCAGGTGGAAGATTTGCTTGCAAAGGGCCATATTCGTGAGAGCCTCAGCCCTTGTGCAGTGCCTGCCCTATTGACCCCTAAGAAGGACGGTACTTGGCGCATGTGTGTGGATAGTCGTGCCATTAACAAGATCACAGTGAGGTATCGTTTTCCTATTCCTCGTTTGGATGATTTGTTGGACCAGTTGGGTTGTGCCTCCGTCTTTAGTAAACTGGACTTGAAGAGTGGCTATCACCAGATTCGTATTCGAGTTGGGGATGAGTGGAAAACAGCATTTAAAACACGAGAAGGATTGTTCGAGTGGCTGGTTATGCCATTTGGGTTGTCTAATGCCCCAAGTACCTTTATGCGTGTAATGAATCAGGCTCTACGTCCCTTCATTGGTAAATTTGTCGTCGTTTATTTCGACGACATTCTGATTTACAGTGCCAGCCCCGACTCTCACCTCCAACATCTACGGGAGGTCTTATTGGTATTGCGTCGGGATCAGTTTTATGCGGCCTCCGGGAAGTGTGCTTTTATGACTACCTCAGTACAGTTTTTGGGATATATTGTCTCTGATCAGGGCCTTTCAGCAGATCCGAGTAAAGTTGAGGCCATTCGTCATTGGCCAGCTCCTACCTCTATTACGGCAGTCAGGAGCTTTCATGGGCTGGCCTCCTTCTATCGCCGGTTCATTCCCCATTTCAGCAGTATCATGGCACCCATAACAGATTGCATGAAGGGGACCAAGTTTGTGTGGACGGAGGATGCAGAAACTGCCTTTCTTGAGATCAAGCATAGATTGACGACAGCACCTATCCTTGTTCTTCCTGATTTCTCTCAGCCTTTCGAGTTGCATTGTGATGCTTCGAAAGCAGGAATTGGGGCAGTTTTGAGCCAAGCAGGTCGTCCTGTGGCCTTTTTCAGTGCGAAGTTGGCGGGTTCCAAACTTCGTTTTAGCACATATGATGTGGAGTTTTATGCCATAGTTCAGGCTGTTCGGCATTGGAGGCACTATCTCTTCCAGCGGGAATTTGTTCTCTTTACTGATCACGATGCCCTGAAACATTTGGGGAGTCAGGATAAGATATCTCATCGTCATGCATCCTGGATTTCTTTCCTCCAGCAGTTCACATTCGTGATTAAACACAAAGCAGGTATCTCTAACAGGGTAGCAGATGCTTTGAGTCGACGCCATAACCTGCTTTCGACTTTTCGGGTGCAAGTTCCAGGGTTTGAGTCTTTTATTGATTTGTATGTGGAGGATCCTTTCTTCTCCAAGATTCTTCTTCAGATCCAGCAGGGTGGTGGTTCTCCTTTCCTGTTGGAGGATGGATTTCTGTTTCGGGGCCTCCAGTTGTGTATTCCTGATTGCAGCCTTCGTCCCAAAATCATCCAGGAATTGCACAATGAGGGTCATGTGGGTCGTGACCGAACTTTTCAGCTTGCAGCGGCTTCTTATTTTTGGCCTTCAATGCGTAAAGAGGTGGGCAGGTTTGTGACTCGTTGTCGTACCTGCCAAGTGTCGAAAGGGGCTGCTTCTAATGCGGGTTTGTATATGCCTCTTCCCATTCCGACGCAGCCATGGGTTGATGTGAGTATGGATTTTGTCCTTGGCCTGCCACGAACGCAACGGGGGAATGATTCGATCTTTGTGGTGGTTGATCGATTTTCCAAGATGGCACACTTCATTCCTTGCAAGAAGACGGTTGATGCTGTTCATGTGGCACAATTATACTTTCGTGAGGTGTACCGCCTCCATGGACTCCCTTCCTCCATTGTCTCTGATCGAGACACTCGTTTTGTTAGTCACTTCTGGCGTAGTTTGTGGCGCTCGGTGAACACGTCCCTTAATTTCAGCAGCGCTTATCATCCCCAAACTGATGGCCAAACAGAGGTGGTTAATCGTTCTTTGGGAAATTTACTTCGTAGCTTGGTTGGTGATAGTCCCAGATCTTGGGATTCGAAGGTTAGTCAGGCTGAATTTGCTCACAACCATGCTGTCAATCGTACTACTGGTTTTAGCCCTTTTCAGGTTGTTTATGGGATTGTACCCCGTGGTCCACTTGACTTGCTGCCTTTGCCTAGCAAGGTCCCTTCCCATGCCAGTGCAACAGATTTGGTGACACAGATTCAGCAGGTTCATCGTGACACTCATGCTCGTATTGTGGAGGCTACATCTAAGTATAAGGCTCATGCGGACTTGCGTCGTCGTCCGGTTAATTTTGAAGTGGGTGATTTTGTGTGGGCTGTTTTGACAAAGGACCGTTTCCCTGCTCGAGAGTATTCTAAGTTGGCTGCTAAAAAGATTGGCCCTGTTGAGATCGTGGAAAAAATCAATCCGAATGCATATAGGCTGCAATTACCAAATCATGTCCGTACTTCTGATGTGTTTAATGTCAAGCACTTGATTCCCTTTGTTGAGGATTCGTCGTCTGGTGATGAGGCCGATTCAGATTCGAGGGCGAATCTCCTCTACCCGGGAGGGAATGATGTAGAACGAGTGGCGTTGCAATTTCTGAAGAAACGAGAGCATCCGAAGAATTTCTGAATTTTAGAAGTTTTGAGAGCCGGAACCCGATTTTGGCGTGTGAGCACACCTTTTCGGGTGGAATCGATGCTACGAGTCAAACTCACAGCTTCGCCGTGACGTGTGACGCTTTTTGGCCAAATTCCATCGTTTGAGGGGTCAAAAATGCGTTTTACTGTTTTTCGGGTGTTATTTTTGCAATTTTTTATCGTTTTGGGGTTTTTCTGTAATTTCTGAACTTCGTACCCTAGGGTTTGATTTTTATTCTCGTTTTCCAGACATGGTGGAGTAGTTTTTGGATATTGAAATTATTATTGAAAAATTGTTCTTCGTTTTATCAAGATTCGGGTATTCTGTGAATCAACGATCTTGTTATTCTTTCTTTTGAACACGCACGCTGCATCAGCAGAGCTCTTAAAAAACGCGTGCACTACCTGATGCATTTATTGATTGTCAGATTCGTACTATGACGTGGCATAATCCAGTAACAACACATAGAGAACGAAATTACTACTCTACCCCTCAAGGAGAAAGGTATATATAAGACACCCTTTCTATTCTTCCAAGGATAAGCTCATTTATTACGGTACATTTTCACTCTCTACACTCATATTGTTCATAATCTGCATCATTCTCGACTGACTTGAGTGTTGGATGGCCGTCGACGGAACCCTCTCTGACCCGATTTTGTTGCATGTTCTTAGTTCTTGCCTCTCTCAACCGTGCTCGTCCACATTGAAGGATTTCTCAAAAGGCTAATTAGGTTCATCAATCTTTTTTTATCCTTGTTCACTTCTTAAGTTCATCTTAACATTTGTGAAATTGATGAGGTCTCATCAAAGTGAATATCCAAATCATTCAAAATATACAATGTATGTTCACCAAATCTTGTATGTACCAGATACACCACTTATTTGTGAACTATGTTAGCTGTTTTAACTAAATCGTGTATTAGTTATAATTGCTGAACAATAGTAATTGTTTTCATTGAACATCAATTGAGTTGATTTCATTAATCATGATCATTATTTGAACAATATTAATTATTTTCACCGAACAATATTAGTTAGTTCATTAAACATGGTTAGTTGTGTGATAAACATAAAACCTGCTCATGAGTCGTGTGTTGGAATATATAGGAACTAAAATTCGTCAATTTAAAGGGTAAGAGCCACGTGGCGAGTTATGAGAGGAGGAAGATTGGACAAGAGGTGGGGCCATTCGAACGTTGGACTGGGCGGCAAGATCTGTGAGTGTATAATTGTGATTTGAGGTGCTTTTAAATTACAATTTTCTCTCTCTTTTTTTTTTTGTCATGAGGGCCTACTACAATATGCCTTTCTTCTGTTGCTAATGGAATAAAATATTAGTTGTTATAATCCATAATTAAGGGGATGAAAGTGATCTAAATTGTAGTAGTACAATATAGTAGGAGGATTTTCTGTGTTGGGTTTAAAGAAAGAAAAGGTTAATTATGTGTGATGATGAACAGTCACAAAAGCTAGCAGCACTCTGGTGATGATCATCATGATGCTGTTGCCTAAATTCTTAATTTAGTGGTCCTTGCGCGGCCATTACGCATTTTCTTCTTCTTTACTAATTTTATCATCATAAAGTAAAATACCAAAAAAAATATACACCCTCCCTCCTTCCTATAAGTTTTTCACTACTTTTGAACACAATAATTAAGAAAATTTATTCAATGATATATATAGTACATGTAATATTGTAATGTGATGGAAAGGGAGAAAAAAAAAAGTAAAATATAAAGTGAAGTATAAAAATAAAAAATTAGAAGATATTTACAAAAAATGGTATGAGAAGCTTTTGAGGGACGAATCAAAATGACAAAATAAAAATTATTAACTAATGAAGAAAGTACATATGAAATTTTTTTATGCAGAACTTCACACAAGGAATTGTCTGAATGTATGCACTAACATCATCATGCAACTCAATTACATTTGTAAACAATATTAGTTGTTAGTATTATAGTAACTAGTTATTTTCACTAAAAATATTAAGGGCATGTTTGATAGCATAGACTGATTATCTAAGATTAGAATGATAACTAAACTTTATAAATTTTAAAGCATAATCTACCCTTAATCTAAACTATCAAACAACCAATAAAAATGATATATAATTAATATATATTTAATCTAAGCTATCAAACATGCCATTAATGGTATAAAATTGCTCCGTGCCACTACTACTGTATACTGTATATAAGATAATTAGTCATTTACCTGAAATTAACTCACGGTGCCACAATAATACTTTTGAATTAAGATAAAAACATTTTTAAAAAATTGCAAAAACTATAAGCATTACTTTTCATGCATATTGTATTACCGTTGTGTTGTAAAATATTAAATTTTCATATAAAAATATTATTGTTAAATTACTACTTTAAGACAGATCCCACAAAAAATCTAAAGTCTAACCTTAGATTGCTTGCAAGTTGCAATTCAATTTGAAGATTCTGTAATATACATTAGGAAGAAATTTAGTTAAGGAATATTATCAAAATTAGATGCATCTCATAATCTGTATCACATAAAAAATTAGTAAATAACTAAATTAAAATACATTTAATTTAGATATTCCACACCACAACCCATTGTACCTTGTACATCATCCCCATTTAAAACCCCAAGTACACACATCATTTGTTGTTTGGCGATTCCTTGAAAAAAGAGAATCAGTATATTTATAATGAATATCAACCAAACTGATTTTTATTTTTTCCAGCCCAGTACTCAACCAACCAAGGGCTACTTGATTTATTTAACTAATGGAAAAAATATGTTAATTATTATTTATTAAATTTAAAATGACGGAATGATATACATTGTTTACAAAATTACATTCATTTTAAAGTCTGTATAACCATAATTATTTTTCTATTATAAAAATAATAATGAGAGAATATTATTATTTTCAGTTTTCTTGTAAGGAAGGTTTGTACATTTATCAAAAGAACACATTGATTTTGTATAGGTAAAAATATGAGCAATTAATTATATGAAACTCACCAGCATAAATCACTTTGTACACTTTAGTATGTAATTTTTTTTTTTTTTTTTTTTAATGCAAATGAGTTTCATAAGAAGCTATTTCCATATCAAAATCGTATAAAATGTCTCTTAAAACGGTTAAACCTTTTGTTTTATTGATCGAGAAATTTAATACAATTATATTATGATTTTCTAATATTTGCATTGAAACAAATTGCTTTGTGATTTTGCATTATTTGTTACCCATCATTTTTTTTTTGGAGCATTTGATTATTTTTTCAAACTATACAATTCTTTTAGTAATTTAAATAACTATTGCAAGAGATTTTCATAATTTCCTAATAAAAAATGACCTACAAAGCAATCAGTCTGATTTTATTAACTGATTTTTACCGATTCAACTAGCCTTTACCAGTTTGACTGATTTTTTAAGTACTAGTTTAACAATAAACATGATTTTATATATTTAAGAACAAATCGATTTTATTTTTAAAAAATACAATATTCAAACAGATGCAATCATGCAACCAACTTATCTCACATAATTTAATTTTTTTGTAGTTGTTGTTATGAAGTTGAATAATTAAATAATTCGGAAATATTGGTGAAGTTACAAAAATGAGAAGTGTACGTTGTGAAATTTGAACAAAATAGGAGGCAAAAAGTCCCAAGTCTATTTTGAAACTTTGGATTCAATTCCTCTTCTTCTTTCATTGATGCTTTACACATTTATTTCTCTTCTTTCATCTATATCCATTTAGGCTTAATATCCAACTTACAATCAATTACTCATCAAAACTGTATTGGATTGTTGTTATTGTTGCAATGTTTAAAACTGAGAATTATTGAACAAATGAGAAAGATGATATATACTCCATCTAACTCGGGTACGATTTGCATACAAAGACCGACAAACTTTTTAAGAAAAAAAAGAATTTAGTGGAATAAGAGTTCAAATAAATGAGGGTTCTTTTGAAGTATAAATAGATTTAGTGAGGTGTAGTGAGGTGTAGAAGAAAAATGTGGATTCAAAATGAATGATAATTTTAAAAATAAAATAATGTTAAAAGGGTATTAATTTTGTGGATTATTTTTTTATGGGTTAGTCTGCTATGGACTCGAGTGCATGTTGTGCACCCTAGTCCATGTTGCACTTTTCAGTTTTACTTACTTACACTTTTTAGTAAATGTTGTTGCACTTTTCAATTATTAAACTGTATAATAATATTTTTAGTCATATTGACTTACACTTTTTAGTAATATTGTGTTGTACTTTTCAGTTTAATAACTTACACTTTTCTTTAAATTAGGGTGTACAACATGCACTCGAGTGCATACTAGACTTTACCTTTCTCTATTAAAAATGTGCAAATAATTTAAAAATAATCTAATAAAAAATGTGCAATTAATCAGAAGACATTCCAAAACAAAAAAATGTGCAAGTAATTGGGGGACAAAACGTTCTCAAAGCTTCAAATTAATACATGAGTTTTTTTTAGTAGTAGTACTAATTATTCTTTACATCACTATTCGTTAGATAGATTGATTTAATTTTATTTTTTTAAATTTATGAAATAATTTATTATTTATAGCATCATTAATGAAGGGTTAAAACAAAAGGTTTTTAAAAAAAAATATATAAGGTACAAGATATTACACCCTGGCTCTACCCCATAATAGTTTTTACAATTGTTTTTTGAGAACTCACAAAATAACTTTTACAGTACATCTTTAAAATTGAATACATTTTTATAAATTCTACTTTCACAATATTTTTCTATTTTACATAAAATATAATTACTTTTGAATCCACACATATACAAAAGTCAACTTATTTATTTACTTTATATATAAAAGTTTACATAATTATCTTCTAAAAATTTACTCATTATCACACTTTCTTAATAAATATGTTTATTTACGTATGAAACTTATTTAAGGGATGAAGAGAGTATAATTTTATAAAAATGTCCCTTTTAAATATTTTATTACGAAATGGACTATTAATTTTGACAAAAACTTATACTCCGTATATAATATTTTACAATAGCCTTATTGTGAAAATATACTCAAATAACTATATGAATCTAACCCACCATATCCAATCAATCTACACCTCCTATTTTATGGGTTCACCCCTCCTATATTTTTTAAAAAAGTATAAAATCTGGGTCGAGTCTTTATACTGGATGGCCACGATTATTTGTCCCCCTATTTTATAAGTTCGTTTTTTGTTTTATGAGTCATAAGAACCATCTTTCTAATGGATAAACTAGCATTCGACATATGTTTAACGTTTTTTAATTTATTAAAAAATACAAAAACATAAATCTAAGAATGGAATAAGATAAAATTATATGTGGGTCTGTTTTTAGTAACTGTTGATTGCTATGTATTTTGTAATTTTAGGGATGAATTATTCAAGATGCGTGGATCTAAATCTATACTTTTTGTTTTGGGATGAACTGAGTATTTCATTCAGTAATGACATTTTATTCTTACAATAACACATCTTTCTCTATAAAGTAATACACTTGTGTTTATATAGTAACACAATTTTCAATATTTTACATGTGTTACTCAAAAGTAAATTATGTGTTACTTGTCATTAAAGTAACACATATTGTCCCGTACAGTAACATACAATTACCTTTACAGTAACACAAACTTGGAACCCATTTTTCTGATTGTCTGTTGGGTGATATTTTATTTTTAAGTTATGTTTGATTTGGTATGACTTGTAAAAAATATGCAAGTTTTTTTATCCTTTCTTAAATTAATTGTACTAATATTTCATGTGAAATGTCAAGTTATTTGTTATTTGTACTTACAGTAACACATATTTGCCTTTACAGTAACGTATACCTTCATAGTAACACAGACATATAACTAATTTTTCTATTAGTCTTCTACACGTCTTTTGCCATTTTTTTTGGAAATATCCGTTTGACCCGATCAGACCCGTAAAAGATCTGCAAATTTTTTGTCCTTCCTTAAATATACTAATATTTCACATGAAATATTTCATATAAATGTTCCTCATTAATTTTAGTTAAAATTAGTTTTATGAAAAAAAAAATGAAATTTATTAAATACTTCATCCATCCAATTTCATTATTCACACTTTTATTTTGTAGTTGTCTAATTTCATTATTTTCATTGCCTTCTTGAAAATTACTAATATTTACAGTCATTTATTCTTACCCTTCAACCCTCATTTATTTATTTAAATTGACATTCACTTTATTCATAAACAATTACTTCATTTATGAGTGGAATACTCCATCAACTTATCTACTTTATATATAAAATAATTAATATTTATTAAAATCAGATAAATTAATATAATAAATTTGTACAAAGCGAGGATATATATTAGAGAATTTTCCCTATTAGAGTCATTCCTATGACACCTTAAATAATAGAAACTACAAGTTTAAATAGTTTCTAATAGGATCAAACTGGGTGCTAAAAAACCCTTTTTACCCTTGTATAAATACAACTTCCCTCCCACAAAACTCATTCATTCTCTCCAAACCCTAGTCTCTCCTATTTCTTGCAAAATCGAACCAGTCCCCTCCCCACGACCGTCGTCGCCCAAACCCAAACGAAGCAGCCCCCTCGGCCGCCGCCGCCCTCTCTTACATCCTACCCCACGTCGATTTGGGCGCTGCACCATGGCCCCCACCCACCAACACGACCGCCGCCGCCCAGACCAAGACGAAGCAGCACCTTGACCGCCATCGTTGCTTTGTCGCCGCACTGATCGAGGAAGACGAAGTGGCCGAAGAAGAAAGCCTCGTGGCCACTGCCGCCTGGCCGTCAAAGACGAAGCGACCGCCAATCTACAACCCCCTCGACTCCGATGCGCCGATCTATCGGTCGCGAGCCATCGCCGCTTAGCCGAAGGCCTACGATCTGTTCGGTGAAGATGTTCGTCGCCGTGTCCTGAGATATGGCCTTCGTATTGCCGATCTTCGTATTTTCGGCCTGAGATCTACATAGTTTTCTTCTTAAACAAGAAGAAAAAAGTTTGTTGCTCTGTTTTTACTTCAGTTCCGGTTTCCTTTTCAAAAAAACAAAAAAAAAAACTCTTTTGGGTTTGTTTTTTGGTTTTTAAAATAATTAATGGAGTATACGTGACTTTTTTGGTTGGTTTTTTATACAAATTCTTAAACAAGAAGAATACATGACTTTTAAAATAATTAATGGAGTATGCTTAGTTGGTTTTTTGGTTTGTTTTTCAATCATAGATCCGATTTTGGTTTTCTTCCTCATATCTGTTTTTTGTACATTTGATTTGAGTGTAAATTTGCTAATTTTATATTATTGAATTGGTTTTGATTTACTTCAGAAGAATCAATGGTAGATAAGATTTGTTAAAATGTTTTGATTTTAGAAATGGTGACTCAATCATGGTTTCGTAATCTGTGGACAACTTCGACATGCAAAAAGTACTTGAGAATTGTGAATATGGTTATGCATATCATAATAATGTGATATGCAAAATAATCCTCATATTTTAATCTAATTTTAGGAAATTATTTAAATTATGCATATTCGTGATATGCAAAATAATCATCATATTTCAATTTAATTTTAGAAAATGATTTGAATTATGCATGCAAAATAGTCATCATATTTCAATCGAATGCATTATGCACAGCATAACGTGTTATATAATATTTAATTATTAAATGCAGATAAATTACCTAAGGAATATTAATTATGAAATCTGTTTAATTAAATGCAGATAAATAACTTAATTAATTAAAAAAATCAAATTATAAAATAATACTCCCTCCGTCCACGAAAAGTAGTCTCATTTGACACATATTCTTTGTCCACCAAATGTAGTCTCATGCACTTTATGGAAACTATCACCCTTCAACTATCACTTAATTACTCAATTTGCCATCAACTTTATTCATAAACAATAACTTTATTCACAATGGACCCCACAATACCCTATAATACCCTTACTTTATCTACTTTATCTACAATTTTCTTAAAACTTGTGCCCCATCCCCATGTCCCTACTTTTCATGGATGGAGGGAGTATTAATTATGATATTTGTATTTGTTGCGTCAAAAAGTAACGAGTAGGGATATCAAATCTCCCTATCTAGATTACAGCGGTTATGGGCTTTGATCGTCACTTTCACGCAAGTTTATCCACAAATGATCTTTCTTCAAGCTCCTTAAAGACCTGCAAAAACACGCCGGAGGGGATTACGGCGTGGAATCTCCGTCGCTCAAGTCAGAATCTTTTTAGGGAGAATCAAAGAGGAATTTCCCTGTAATTCAAGGGAAATTCTCGCAAATATCTTGGAGTTTTCCTCTATCTTTAGTGTATATTTCGGGTATTTCTTATCAAGAATGTCAATAGTATGTATTCTCAATGTAAAAAACGTAGTCAATAGAATAGAACAAACCTGCCTTATACATGGCCTCAATTCGTAGGAGAGAGGGAGACTCCTTCTCCCTATTCTTCCGCAACCACCCCGCAAGATTCGGTCCTTTGATGGACTTCTCTTCCTCCCTTTCGTTGACTTCCTCCGGGCCTTATCCATCAAGAACGGACCCTAGCCCTCTCTCTCCTGGGTTGGAAATACTCGGCCCAAGAACAATTAACCCGCAGATGTGGGCCAAAAGCCCACTTATGCTTATCTCCCTTCTTGGGTTCAGGGGTGTATTAATCCTCCTTACCGAACCTTTATTCATAATAAGGCGGATTTAATTCATCTTATATCCACGTGTTGTCATCTTCGAGGGCGACATATTTTGTCCGCATCAGTATTAAATATGAAATTTGGAAGTTGGTAAAATTAAGCAAATTTTGAGAATATGCATTTATTAGATGATATGTTAAAGTTGCCTAATATATTTGAATAAATTAATTCAAAAAAATTCAAAATAAGGGAAGAGGGCAGAATTGTCTCAATAAATCTATTTTGAACCTATTAGATAAAAAAAATTAAACTAGATTCTATTAGAAAAAAGTAGGGAGTAAGATGACTCTAATAGTTATTTATATATTACTCTGATGGGCTGAATAACGGATATTTACTTGATGAGGCCCAAAGCCCGACTAATATCCATGGCCTGAGTTACAATATGGATCCCTAAAAAGTGGGTTTGACTATTTACACCTCCATTTTGGAGAGATGCACTCCCCCGATTATTTGTCATTTCATTTATTAATTTTATATGCATATAAAATATTATATTTATCTTTTTAGTAAAATATACCTTAATAAATACATTTTCCTTTCAAAATTCAAACCCAAATTTTGATTCTGCAGCCGCCGTCGTTCCATCCAAACAGTGCTAATTTTTTATTTTTTTTTAAAAACTTATAAATAAAAAAAATCGACAAACTAAAATGTTAAAAATATTAGACACTGGTTTGTCGACAATAGCTTATACTTTCGACAATAGTTTACCGAAAAAATATATTATTGTCGACAACATTTTGTAGAAAGATTTTTTTTTTTAAATTAGAAAAATTTTAAAAATTTGACAATAGATGATCGAAAATATACACTATTATCAATAAGTTGTCGATTTTTTTTTTTTTAAAGAAAATTGAAAAACTCAAACCTTTGGTGGGATTGAGTGGGTGTTTGGAAACACTACAATCAACTTAAAAGCACTTATATTTTAAATAAAATCACTTTTCAAGTGTTTGCAAAAATTAATAAGTGCTTAAATTAATCACTTTAAAACAGGTTTGTAAAAGCACCCATGTGTCTGCTACTATCAGATTCTATCAGCTTCTCATTGTAGGAATAAACTATTTTACAATTTTATCCCCTTAATTTTAACAATATTCTTTATTTACCCATCCTTATCCAAAGTGTAGGGTAAAGGGTGTTTTTGTAAAATTACAAAAGAAGTTACTAGTATTTGTTTTGCAAACACTTTAACTTATAAAAATTGATTTTAAGTGTTCATTTTAAAACACAACCCACTTTCAATTTTACTATAAAAATTAATTTTAATCACTTTAAAATAATTACTATGATTTGCAAATACAAACCGAAGGTGGGAAGTAGCATAATTTTTTTGGGAGTGTGGATCGGTGGGGTGGGGCTGTGGCGGACTCAGGATTTTAAAAGTGGGGGTACGATAAATAAATAATTTTAAAATCTTTTTACATAAACAAAAATAGAATACAATTATATATATATATATATATATATATATTATAAACTTAAAACTTCTACATTTCTATAAAAAAAGAATATACAATTGTAAAATATAATAAGCCCTAACTCCCTAATTTTTTTAGCATCAATTTCATTTAAATAACTTGAAAATTTAACAAAATAAAATTATAATAAAAGAGTAATTATTTTTTTACCTCAGTGAATAAATACCAAATATGTGGTTAATTTCTGGTCACTTGAAGAGCAATACGTCGCGTCGCCGTGAGAAAAAAGAGGATTTTGTTGACTGTTGTTAATGGTTAAATCTGAAAACTGATTATATATATATATATATATATTTTATGTTTTTTTTAAAAATTATTTTATACTCCATTAATATTTTTAATTAATAATGGGTATAGTAAAAAAAAAAATTGAGGTACAGATGTATCCATGTCACTTAATAGGTCCGCCACTGATGGGGATTGTGAGGTGAGGACTGACGTGAGTTACATAAAGAAAAAAAAAAAATGAGGTAGGGAGGAGTGGCAGGGTGGAGGGATTTCTTTGCTTTTGATTTTAAAAATCAGGTTTTAGATTTTAAAATCCAAAACCCATTTTACTTCGAATTTTAAAAATCGGTTTTCAAAATCCACTCAAAATCATCCCTATCAAACATATTGATTTGACATAAAGTTATATTTATATAAGAGTTGTGCTCATGTGTACCAGTTACATGCATGTAACTGGATCCATTTTTAAAATGGATCAAACCCAGGTATATAGTTTTATAATAATAAAAATAGTTTTATTTAATAAGGCATGTGTATAGTATAACGGTTAAGTTTGGCTAAATTAGCTTCATGAGTTCGATTTTTAGACAGGTATTTTTTTTTTCCTTTTCTTTCAGTACCCTGTTTTTCTTTGGGATTTTTTCCTTTTCTTTCTGTACCCTGTTTTTCTTTTTTTTTTTTCCTTTTCTTTCTGTACCCTGTTTTTCTTTGGGAAACATTTATGTGCAATAATTATTCATTATTTTAAATTTCTTTTAAAAATTACCTATAAAATTTCTAAAAAAATAATAATTTTAATTTTTTTAAAGCATAATAATTTCTTTAAAAAATATTATTAATTAAGATTTCAAAAATTAAATAGTACATTAATAATTTATTAATTTTTTAAAAAAAATCTCAATTTTACATAAATAAATATTATCATTTAATAGTGTAAAACTTTCATTTATAGTTGCATAAGTTTTGCTTCAATATATATTGGCGAGTTCAATTTCTTAAGACATTATTTTAAATCAATTAATTATTATTTTCCATTTAGATATCTTAAATTTTTCTTCATTTTACCTCGATTAATTATTTTTTCAACTGAATCTGATGGATAAAATTTTTAATTTTTTTTTGCTCTCATTACTTGTTTGTACTTTTTCAATCTTTATTTTTGTGACAAAAATTTGCATTAATTCAATTTTTCTCAATTTTTTTAATCATTTAGAGTTATTCTACCGTTTGTTATTAACTTTAACTTTAGTTTAAAAGTGTTATGGAATAGTATTAGTTGAAAAATGTGTATGGTATTTGTTCTTATATAGTATGGTATTAGTTCGTATAAAGTATAACATTCATTCATATACATGTATAAACTTTAATATTTTCCAGTTTAAAGTATAATATAATATTTGTATATGTCCTAAACTCGAAATATGTATAGTATTGGTTCACATATGATATAGTATTAGTTTATATATAGTATATTATTAGTTTCCATACACTATAGTACTAGTTCAGTTCAGTATAGTATTCGATCAGTATAGTTTCCATACACTTTAATGTCTTTCAGTTTTGAAAGATACAATACATACACGGTAAGGACATAATTGTACACAACAATTATTTGTTTATTTTGTTTGTGAACAAATACTATACTGTATATAACTAATACGATATTGTATGTGAACTAATACTATACTGTATATAAACTAATAATATATTAAATGTGAACTAAAAATATATTATTGGGCCTTAATACCAAAATAATATAAATAGTAATTGTTGATATACTTGAACGGACTAGACAAAGTCAAACTATAAAACATATGAATTAATACTACACTTTTTTTTGAACTAATACCAACAACTATATTCACACGTTGTGCCCACGAAAGAACTGGGCCACATTTTTTCCCTGTAAAATTTACAAAAAGAGAGAAAACAAAAATTTGCTCATTATTTTATATCGAAAAACAAACATTATAAAGTAATGAATCAAGATGTATCAATTAAAATTATAAATATGATATAAATACTAAGTTGAGGATTGAGATTGATGACTCTAGAAACCAAATACTTAGGGGGTGTTTGTTTTGAGATTATGTAGAATGGGGGAAATTCGAATGGAGAAATCTTGGATGGGGAAATCTTGATTAATAGTGATTGTGTATGTTTGTTTTGGGATGTTAAGTAGGATAGGCTGTAACTTTTTGTTAAATCAATTGTGTGAGAGTGTGTGAGTTGTATTATAGGATGTAACTTTATGTTAAATCAATTAGTAAGAGTGAGTGATGTTATATTATTATAATAGTAAAATATATACGTATTTTAAGGGGTGGATGTAATTGAATGTTAAAATTTCGAACTAGAACAAGACGAGGGACGTTACGTCCGGACGTGTGATTCCAAAACAAACATGCCCTTAATGACCAATCTAATAGTGCATGGATCATTTCATGATAATTTATTAATTAGCTTGTTGGTATAGTATAATATCAAATATTATTAATTACAAAAAAATCATGCCAAATCTATAAGAAACACTAGCTACTAATACACAATAGATTTGTGGTATAAACAACTAAATCCCATAAAAATAATAAGATGCTTAAGTGAACTTAATATAACTCGACATCATTTATTATCTCTTTTTTTTCTTTCTTTTTTCTGTGACTTAACTCTTAAGTATAACTTATGTCGTAAAAGGCAACAACAAGTATATATATATATATATATCACACAGAGGAGTGGCATAAAATTTAGAGTACGATATAAATAATACTCCCTCAGTCCAATTCTATAATTCTCATTTGGGTTGGACACGGGTTTTAAGGAAAATTGATTCTTTATATAAAAAGTAAAAGTTTCATTGAGTAGATAGCTAGAAATAAATAAAGTAGTGAGTGGACATAATATTTTCTTTTTAGGAAAGGAAAATTATAAAATTGGACAAATAAAAACGAAAAGTTGGACAGAGGGAGCACAAATAAAATTTCATTAAAACAATATTTTATATGAACATCCTTTCAATTTATTCAAAAATTTGATTTTCAAAACACAAAAAATTGAGTAATCGCAATTATGCACAATCCAAAAGAATAATGGAACGATTAGGAGTGAAAAATTGAGTGATTTGAAAGATGAAAAACGATTTACAGTGAACAAATTCGAAAAAAAAAACTTGTGACTCGGTGGTGGATCTACAATTAGAATTTTAAAGAGTTGCATTTTAATTTAATTGATAAAAGGGTACTAATTTTTTTACAAGTAATTTTTCTTTTTAAAAAAATGGGGTAAATAATTGTAATTTATTTGAAAACTTAAAAAAATTGAGGGTGAACTCATAAAAAATTGGAGTTAGTAACTGTAACTTTTTTGAAGACTCAGCCCATAGTCCATAGCCCATGGGTATCAATCCAACCCATTTAAGAATTTGGATCTAGTTACATACAACTAGTTACATGTATGTAACTAGTACATACAAGTATTTGCCTTTATATAATATTACTTCAATCATTATATTCTTTCTCAACAATAATATAATAATACAATAATATAATACATTTAATCATTATACAATTAATTAAAGAAACACTCCTATTACTATTCATCGAAATTTCAAAAACCTGGTTTTTAAAACCACCCAAAGCCCAAAGTAAACATCCCCTTATTCCTCCTAAAACATCATTCGAAAATAAATCGAAACCATTGAAGAACCTTGAATATAAATGTGGAGGGATTTATTATGGGTTTCAATAGTTGAAAAATAGAGTTTTTAGTACACATAATTAATGTGGAGAGATTTGTTTTCAGGGTTTTTAAAACTAAAACCAAAAACTCGGAACTAGTTCACCGAGAATTTTCATAATTCTCGACTAAAATTTTGGATTTTTTTCGAATTTTTCCCAAAATTTGGCCGAGTTTTTCCCTCTTCTTCGGCTAAACGTACTGTTCAAAAAGTTTGCAATTTTCGTGCAATGTTTGTTCAAAAATTCAATTTTATCAATGAAATTCGTATAAAATCATGTCCATTGAGTGGGAGGTCACGGTTAGAGGCGGCACCGGTCCACGGGTTTGAAATTGTGGCCCCTAACAAAATAGCACTACTAGAATGGACTCGAATTGGGACGCAATATGAGTTTGACTAAACTTGTATATTAAAAAAACCGTGCATGGTCTCATAAAGAATTTATCTCATTTTAAGAATACTTTGTTATATATTGGTTATAACAATTTTCTGATTAAAATAATTAAAATTTAAAAGAGTTTGTGAAAATAAGATCTTATTCCACAAGTTGCCACTTTTTTAAACACCTTATTAAATCAAAATATCTTATTGTGTAATTGACATAAGATTTTTACATAAGAAAAAATTTGGATAGACAAATTTTAAAAAGCTCATCATGTTTAAAATGTTAAATAAATCTTTAAGCAATGTCAAACACCTTAGTGGATGATGGTTCCAAAAAAAAAAAAAGTATTTGCTACTAGCAAAAATCATGATTGGTATTGAATTATTTATTTAATTTAAAGCATGTTATAGGGGTAATAGGGGTAAGGACTTATATATTTTGAGAATAAGTTGTTATATTGTTTGAATAAAATTCAAGATATTAGTAAAGCAATTTGTTAAATATAAATGAGATTTGAGAAAAATATCTTATTTTAGAAATATAAGACAAGGTGTCCATCCATTTTTTAAAAATAATTTCAGTTGAAATAATAGTTTTAGCATTAACAAAACCCTACCAAATACTTTAAATATTTTGGACGATCAAACTCATGATATCAAATTAGTGGAACTAGGGCCTGTATAAGATTTAGGTCATGATATCAGATGAGTTGGTTTTGATACTTTGGATTGATTCTCCTGGTTTGTTAGGTGGGAAATACACTACTAATTTCAGATTTGTAGTATTTTGCTGTACAGTATTCTACATATTGTGGACCAATTTCAACATTAATACAATCTTTTCTTTTACTAATGAAAAAAAAAAAAGAGTTCCCTTGTTTGATACTTTCTCCTTCTTAGTGAAAATTACTAAATTTTTATTTTTAGTTAGTTACTCATTCTTTTTTTTATTTGACAAACTACCCCCTCTCAATTACTCATTCCTTTTTTGACAAACTACTCCCTCACAACATTTTATTATATTCTTCTTTCTTTTAATTGCATCATTATAATGCACTCCCTCCGTCCGCCTTTAAGCTTCAAATTTTACCATTTTGGTCCGTCCGACCTATAAGTTTCTCATACTCTTTTTGGTAAGTACTTTTTCTTACCCTTCACTTTATATCTTACTTTTTCTCTCTATCTTTCTCCTTCTTCTAATCACATCACTTGTATTGGAGTATCTATTATTTAATCACTTTTCTTAATCTCTGTGCTAAAAAGTAGCGGGAAACTTATAGGCGAACGGAGGGAATATCTATTTTTTTATCATATTTCTTAACTTTCGTACTCAAAGCTCATGATGAATAATATTCACGGGGACGAAGGAGTATATCTTTTTTTTTTTTTTTGACAAAAACGAAGGAGTACTCCATATCTTTAGGTTCATTTAGCAATGTTAAGAATGTGTTACTTATTTTCAGTCCATATGTATTTGAATGTTGTTATTAGTAATTTTTTGCCTTTTTTTTATTAGATCACTTTTAGACCCATGTTTTTTTTTTTTTATGCCTTTACATGTTTATTTACCTTTTCTTTTACTCTCATTTATAAAATGACCTTATTGGACTTATAGCAGTTGCTTTTCAAAGCCATCGTCAAAGGTAAATTGAATTTTTAATGTAATTATATATATATATATATATATATATATATATATATATATATATATATATATATAAATAAAAGTAGATAAGCAAAATATCAAACATGTGAAATTTGATTTTTATACATACATACATACAGTACAGTAATACATTGATGATTGATTTTGGCCGAGTCAGCTTGAACTGGAACACCGTCATTGATGAGATAATTGTTGAAATCCAATTAATGCTCATACTTGGGTGGTGACACGTACCGACATACCGTATATAATTAAAATGAGATTATATTTTTTTTAGTCCATTAAATTATTACAAGGGGATTTTCTTTTCACATTGAGTTTTTTCAAATAAGAACAAGATTCAAATTAATTTCAAATTAAGGTCAAAATCCAACTTAAATGTACGTACCCTTAATCTCATTCTCAAACGCTGATTATCATCCCAATTTTAGCCCAATTTTAGGACTTTCCCCAAATCTATGATATTCAAGTCTTCACAAAATCTCTGATATTCAATTGCATTTTCTCAAATCTTTGATATTCATTTTCAATTTTCATTTTCAGATTTGAAGATCTGCAAAAAAGAAAAAAAAATCGTCAAATCAAATTAGATCTTTTCTTCAAAAAAATCTCTGACTTGATTATGCAGAAAGATCTGCAGAAAAATCTCTGAATGCAGAAAAAAAAAATACTAAAGTTGCATCAGCATATAAATAATGCAGAATTAAAGTTGCATCAGCATATAGATAATGCAGAAGTGTGCAATAAATTATGTGCATATGTAAATATCATTATGCAGAAAAATGAATTTAATGCAAATTAGATCTTTTCGTGAATCACCTGCTTCACCATTAACATCAATCTTCTCGACTATGACACTGAGTAAAGTATTCCCACCAAGGAAGGCCCACAAGCAAAATCCCGTGTGGTGAAGACATAGGCTGGAATAAGTCCATCTCTGAATTGTTACCTTTAAACCTCAAAACTCAAACTGATGAAAACTCTCAGTATTTGAGTTAAAAGATTAAGCAAAACCACTCACAATTTTGTTTAATAAATTCAACCATTACATAAGATTTTTGAGCAACAGAGAGATCTTGGGTGAATGCACGCATGGGCTGGGATCCTACAGCTCCTGAACAAATAATGAGTGTACAAGTAAAAAAGAGAAAAAACACGAGTAAAGGGTGTAATACATTCAAATTAAGGAATTACCCGAAGGGCTACGAAGGAGAAGGGGATCGACGAGATTGAGCCATAGCTGATTCTGATTTCTTCAAATCCACCTATTAATAATGCAAATTAGATAGTTTCTTGAATCATCCTCTTCACCATTAACATCAGTCTTTTCAAATTGATCAAAATTAACTTGATTCTGTATAATTCAAATTATGAATTGAAAAAAGAAAGTCAAGTGAACTAAACCAATTCCCACAATCTTTGAATAAATTGAAAAAATACGATATTTTAATTGGCGTGTATTAAGGAATATTAAAAGGAATACCCCTTTTAATATTTTAAATTTAATTGGCGTGTATTGGCGTGAAATCCCCGAAATAAAAGTTCGGTCAAATTTGCCGTGAGAATACCCCTTTTAATATTTTAAATTTAAATTGAGTTACATATATTAAATAGGCGTGAGTTAAGGAATATATTATATTTTAAATTTAAATTGGGTTAAGGGCATTGTGGGCTATTTACATCCAATTTTGGCCTAATTGGAAATGATTTTAAATTTTGCTTTAAATTGAAACAATACTTATAGGAAAGGCTCTTTTTGTAAAAAATCTCTTATTACAATTTTGAATTTAGTCCATCAGGTTACCATTTTTTGAATTTAGTCCATTAAGTTTCTATTTATTTTGATTTTGGTCCAGTTACCTTCTACAGCAGGTTTCACAGGTCATTTTTTAAAACACACCCCATAAAATGATATACACGCCCCAAATGTTAAACATACCACACTAAAATTTAAAAATCATGCATGAATCTTTAAAAATTAAACAAAGCTTAATTAGTTTTGAAGATTTAATTAATTTTCTACTAATTTTAAATTTTATTTAGCCTTATTTTCGACGTTTTTTATAGAAGTTAGAATGCAAATAAAACATTAATAAAGCAATAGAGGTTTAATTTTTTTTTTATTTTTTTTTCTTTAAAATATTTCTTTTATATTACATTAATCTACTAACACCCCATAAATTTTATACACTCCAAACGTTAAACAAAAAAATTCAAAAATCAAATGTAGTTAAAAAAAATCATAAACATATTTAATAAATTGCTAAAAACAATTAAATTAAAAAAAATAAGAATTCAAATTAATATAAAAAAATATAAATAAAACCTATAAAAATCGCCTAAATCTTTAAAAATTAAACAAAGCTAAAATAATTATTTTTTACTATTTTTGAAGATTTGTAATAAATTTAAAAAAAAAATCAACTTGAAAAAATTATTAAATTAAATAAAAAAATCTTTAAAAGTATTAAAAAATCAAATAAAATTTTAAAAATAATTAAATTAATTAATTTTTTAGCTTTATTAAAATTTTGAAGATTTATGTATTTTTTATAGGTTTTATTTATATTTTTCATATTAATTTAAATTCTTACTTTTTTAATTAAATTATTTTTGACAATTTATTAAATATGTTTATGATTTTATTTAACTATATTAGATTTTTTAATTTTTATGTTTAACTTTTGGAGTGTATATAAAATTCACGGGGGTGTTAGTAGGTTCATGTAATATAAAAGAAATATTTTAAAAAAAAATATTTAAAATTCCATTTCTTTATTAATGTTTTATTTGCGTTCTAACTTGTATAAAAAACGTCGAAAATAAGGCTAAATAAAATTTAAAAATAGTAAAAAATCAACTAAATTTTCAAAACAATTTAAATCAATTAATTTTTTTTTTTTAGCTTTGTTTAATTTTTTGAAGAGTTGGACGATTTTTTATAGGTTTTATTTATATTTTTCATATTAATTTGAATTCTTATTTTTTTAAATTTAATTATTTTTGGCAATTTATTAAATAGAAAATAGTTGGGGGTGTGTATAGTAATAAAAAATAATTTTTAAATTTTAGTGTGGTGTGTTTAACATTTGGGGTGTGTATATCATTTTATGGGGTGTGTTTTAAAAAATGACATGTGAAACCTGTTGTAGCAGGTAACTGGACCAAAATCAAAATAAATCGAAACTTAATGGACTAAATTCAAAAAGTGGTAACCTGATGGACTAAATTTAAAATTGTGGTAACTTAATGAACTAAAAAAAATATAATCACAATTAAAATTGAGTTTTAATTAATGGGTTGCACTCTTGCTTGTGTACCAGTTTCTATTTAATAATTGAACTAATACTATACATTATGTAAACTAATATTATAGTATTTAAATTAATACTATACTCTATTTAAATTAATATTATAATATATTTGTAATTATTCATGAGTAATATTCACTCATTTAAAAAATTGTAGTATTAAATAGGAACTAGTTACATACATGTAACTGGTACACACAAGTATTTGCATTAATTAATTGACTCAAATGTTAAGTTAGTAATTTGAATAAATTAAATATTAAAATTTAAGTGTAATTATACACTCAATTGCATGGTAGATTTTTTTTTCCGATTAATTCAATATTCAATTGATTGGTAAACGAAAACTAAAAATTCAAATTTTGCCCACCGAACTTGTAAATTATAATATCAGTTTCATTCAAGATATCTATGTATTTTTTTTTCACTTCTGTACACATATAATGAGTTGATTTTTTGTGTAAAATTTAATGGTCTAATCATTCGAATCAGATACCGAATTAAATTTATTATTAAAAAATAAACAAATATAAATATTCGAATACTTTCACGAATCAAATAGAATATCATGGTGTTCACTTTTTAATTGGTTAACAACTAGAAACCATCCATTTTGCATTACAAACCACCTGTGCACCCTCTCTTCTCTTTCCTATTCGACGTCGCACCCCTGCGCACTATTGCCCCTCGACTCTTCCCACCCTTCAATCATCCATAACTACTTCATTGTTCCCCATGGTTGTCGAGCCGACAACCGCTACCCCCACTACTCTGTTCGTCGCGTTTAACTTCACGACACAAGCCCCCCTCAAACTGACTTCTTCTAATTATTCGGCCTAAAGTTTCCAAATCCGTAAGCTTCTTGCAGGATACAATTTTTTTGGTTTCTTGGATGGCTCCCTCCCTTACCCACTTGTCCCCTATCCCGTCTACTGCATCGGTCGAAACCGCCGCCTCATCCCAACCCACTCCGCCCAACAACCCCCTCGCCTGGAAAAGGCAGGATCAATTGATCATAACTGTAATCATCGACTCTCTAACACCAACTCTCATCCTTTTTATCGCTTCTGCAACATCTTGTTGGTAGGATTGGACTATTCTCTTCAATACACACGACAAAACCATTCGGGGGCGAATCTTGGCTCTCAAAAATAAACTCCACAACCCCATTAAAGGTAATTGCTCTATCACAAAATTTATGATGAAAATTAAAGAAATTGTTGATGAGTTGGCTCACCTTGGCGTCGCCACTGACTCAAATGATCTTCTATAGAAAATTCTCAATGGGCTAGACAAATCATTCAAAGAACTCTCTCACGCCATCCAAACACGTGAGAACCCCATTAAGTTCGATGAATTGTATGAAAAACTCTAATTAGTATAGAAACCCAAATGCTTGCCGCACGTCAAACTACTAGAATGCTCGCGTCTGCCCGCCTACAACTCCCACTCGGCCTCCTAGACGCGCGCAACCCCAACACCCGCCTAGCGTAAAGGCCCACTCGATAGGCCACTTGACCGACCACCAATCCCATTCGACCAACTACCAACATCATACCTCAACTAGCCAACGATTGTATCTCGGCAAACGTCGACTTTGCGAGGTTACAAGCTAGTCTACCAAACGGTGCCCCTAGTTCTCCCATGCCCTATCCTACGACATGCCTATGCTAGTCCATCCGCTCAAGTGGCCACCTCAGCACTTGCCCACCCGACTAGATCCTAGAATCGAGCACATCCCACCATGCCATTATAGATATTTCCAACCTTGCATTCTACACTTCTTACATGGGCAATGATAATGTTGTCATCGGTGACGGTAACGGGCTTCGTATCAGGGTTCTTTTAAATTCCAAAATTCTACCCTTGCTAAAACTAATTTTTTGGTCGTCTCAGTCATGGCTCTAAACTTGATGTTTGTTTCTTATTTATGCCATGATAATGTTGTCTCAATTAATTTTTTGGCTACTGATTTTCAGGTACTAGATCGTCACATGGGGAAAACTATACTCTACGGGCCCCTCATTAATGGGCTCTACTTGTGGTTGGCTAGTGTGTGCACCACCTTCCCTCTATGTCTCTCTCAGTTCGACATCCCTTACCGATTTGGCATGCGTGCCTTGGTCACCCTTCAACAAAATTCAAACACTTGAAATGAAGGAGAACAAATTCAAACATAAATCACCGTCCAGTAGATCACCAAATCTGGCCATTTTGTGAGATTCTAGAAGATAAGACTTTTTCGTTCCCAAATGAGATGCTACTAAAGATGATGTTGACACTTGCTTCAATTGTCGAAATTCACGTGATTTCTAACGGATCTTGGGGTATATTCATAATTATCTCGCACGGGTCACGATAGTTCAGATTCAAGAGTCAATAATCACCACCACACGCGAGAGACACGCGTGGTCCAATCCATTCCTAAGAAGCGTGGGATAAATCGACTATTAACGAGTTGAAGCTCGCTAGATTACATTAACAAGTTGAAAATAGAATTCAACTCGACTTACAAATAATTCGAACTCAAGACGACTCGTTAACAAATCGAATATTTAATGAACTTGAGCTCAACTCATTTTTATAATATAAACTAGCAACCCCTCAATTTTTTTTAATAATTGGATCTTGTATGAATCTTGGTGGGACCCGGACAGCGGGGCAGCAACGGATAGGATCCGGGCAAAAGCACCACGAGAACAACTGTTGGCTCACGCATAACCAACCAACTGCTGACCCCACCGAGGTTAAAATTAGGGCGGTGAAAACTTTGAATCTCTCTATTGATTCCCCTTCTTCACTGTAACGTAAGCAAGGAAGGAAATCAATGCCGAATGTGGGTAAGGGCTCCATTGTAATTTCACCCAATCTCATGCCCCTTATGGCAAACCTCCCATCCTCCCTCCCTCCATATAAATTCCTACTGCTTTTGTCCCGCACACCGAAATGAAATCCAGCTAAACCATCTCTATTTGAAATCTCACAAATCGGATTGAAGAAATTGAAGCATCTTGTGTCTTTGATTATTATATCGGGTATATTTGCTCGCATTGATCAATCTTTCATGTAGTATAACTTGATTTATGCCAATGTTTCTTTTTGTACAAATTCATTTTTTTTTTTGAAATCGCACTTGCCGGTAAATGAATGGTGTTTGTAAGCGACGATCACGTTTCCAAAGCTTGCAATTACTAGGGATTTGTAAACTTACATTGTGATTTCATCATCTACTTTTAATGATTACTGAACCCTTTTTCTCACTGTTTATTCAATTTACAAGCAAATTGCCATAGGGGAATATTAGTCACACTAAGTTCAGCATTCGATTTGAACACCAGTATTGCTTGAATATATAGGCACGATTTTCTCTGTTTTTGTACTCGAGCTTACTTTTTTGAGGTGCTTAATGTTATTTTTGGTATTAGTATATGATATGATATGGTCATATTCGTTGGTTGTGGCCTTGTTTTCTAGTGTTCTGTTGCTTCTGTTTCAATTTGTATTGGTTGTTGGCAAATGGCCAAGCTACTACGATTTGATTGGCCTCCTGTAAAAAATAGATTTTTTCGAAAATTAGCTTTTTAAGATTTATCATGAGCACCTGATTATGACTATGCCACTTATCTTTTTGCTTGTTCAGTACCTTTCCTCCTTTATTTATATTGTTCCTATCTGCATGACTGTGTGAAGCACAGCCAGCTTTCTGTTTCTATGAGAAATGATATATTCTAACATGTATCTGTAGTGTAGAGAATCTTGAACCAAAAAAATAAATTTATTTTCTTCAATTTCACAGCAGGACCTTAATTTTCAAGGTTCTATATATAAAGAATGTTCTTAGTGTTTGTGTGACAATATGTGATGGTCTTTAACGTATATCAATAAAGCTTATTTGTGCTATTTACTCTTTCTTCTTTTCCACTTATTCATTTAGTTTTGCAGAGAATGCCTAATATGGGTTCAAAAGCAGTTGAAGATTTGATAGAGGCTTCATCAGGGGTCCATTTTTCTGGATTTCATTTACAAAATAATAACCCAATTATTCCAGTCGTTGAACAGCCAACCACATCAACAACTGAAAATGTCAAGCAACCCTTTGTCATAGGTAGTGCAAGCATTTTATCTTCTACCAATTATAGCCAAATATTAGACTTTCATAATTTTGTGATATTCTCTGATGATTGTGAATAATCAGAATAATATATATCTTGTATGAAAAAGATTTTGAGGTTGTTGGTAATACAAGGTGGAAGATGTTATTGTGAATATTAGAACACTAGTATATGTGAAGAAAGAGTTGGCATTTTAAACTCTCTTTGTTTCAACATATTCGTGTGGAGATATGATACGAAACAATTAAGAACAATCTATAAACTAAAACAATACATAATATGAGGATCAATGCATTCCATGTACTATTGGAAAGGTGCCAAGCCTTAACCCATCAAGGCTACCAAACAAGCTCAATGGATACAATAACACTGACCCTATGATTTATTAATTGCATAAAATAAAAATCCTACTGAATCCTGGTACTGGAATTAAATGTTAACTCACTGCCGGCAAATTGGTGGTAAAATTAGCATATATATATGTATAGAATAGTGTAACCATTAGGTCGATCATGCTGACTATAGGGGTGTTTGCAAACTCAATTGGAGGGGCCATAATCACTTTTTTTTAAAGCTGCTCCCTCACAGCTTTAGCTTCTAATAAGTGCTTCTAAGCTGTTAATAGAGTTTGCAAACACCCCTTATGCATTCTTGATCTGGCTTCTGCTTTCATTGGGATCATATTTATTAGATGCTATGCAATTGTAACTGACCTTTTGGCAACTAGTGTATGATAGTAACACTAGGTAAGTGTTGGATTAAAATTTCAAAAGGATTGCAGTTTACTAGTCTAAAAGATGTAGCAAAAGGGGGTGTGCATTGCTGATACATTTGAAAACTAAAGGGCTCTATGGATATTTATGTAATCAAATTCTCTCTATTCATTTATTAAAAGTCCCATCTTGTTACTATCTTTCATCATAAAGATCACTATCTGAAGCAATAAGAAACACTTTGGATTCAACGATTTACGTAGTGGCCAAATAAGAGAAAGAGTTGAAGAATAATTTATTATTTGCTGGGTTTAGCATTGTTTGGTAACAGAGATCTTATAATAATTGGATATCACTGCACTGGTTTTGAAGGAAAAAAACATTGCATGTTGTGGATCACCTTAGAATAACTGGCTCTTGTTTGCCGCTCTGTTACAAATCTCATGTGCTGCTCTTGGGAAATTCAAGATAAACTGTTAGAATTGCTGTACAATCATGTGTACACCCTATGTCATTTCTTCTACGATCATTCTCTGTTCGTAAAGTTAAATTTGCTTCTTATTGATCATCCTAAATATTCTGCACTGTACACAGGAGTCGCGGGAGGTGCAGCTTCTGGGAAGACTACAGTTTGTGATATGATTATTGAACAGCTTCATGATCAACGTGTGGTACTTGTCAACCAGGTATAACAGATTCTTTTTACCATACTCTAGGCGAGAGAATAAAATATACAGAAAGAGCTTATTGACCTTGTAGAATCTTTAATTTCTGCAAGGAAAAATGAGGACATAACATACAAATATTTTTTTTACCTTTGATGATCCTATTTATCTCTCCATTTCACATATTTATGCCATACTTTTCCCCAGAATATGAGACTCTTTTCAGATATTCTTCTTCTATTTCTTTTGAAATTCAGGCCATTTTCCATTTTGGTTGTACATTACTTTTACCTGATTATATCTCTCTTATTAGTTCTTATCATTATATGCAACCATTGGTTTGGCATAACTCAGTTCTTTTCAGAAGCTCACTAAAGAGAGTGAACCATCATTCTTGTTGTCCCTTTTGAATCTTTTAATCTCACCCCTCTATTTCCATTATTAATACCAACAAAGACAGATCATTGTTTATATTCGCTTTTGGAAGCAGTATCCCATTTTCATGTGTGCAGATTCTTAAAGCAAGGTCTAGGCATTTCATATGCATTACCGGAAATCATATTGAATATATTTACTTTATGTGCTTCTGGATAACTGTCTTTCTATGTAATATGCTTCTCCACACGACATTTTTGCAGGACTCCTTTTATCACAATTTGACGTCAGAGGAACTTAAAAGAGTTAACGATTACAACTTTGATCATCCTGGTTCGTATTGTCTTAAAATTTAGAGAATGTTTATTTTCTTCATCAGGTGTTTTCAATTCTAGCTCTGTTTATTTATATATTTCAACGATTACAACTTTGATCAAACCTGTTTATTTATATATTTCATGTCTGATTAAGGAGTTCTAGCTCTATGGACCTCGATTTTTCATTTTATTTCTTGCATTTGCGTATGAGGAGGATTCTATTCACTGGCCACAGCTTGATAGATGGTTGAATGTGCTATATTTCCATCCTAAAGTCCTCTATATTGTTACCATTCATGTGACTGCATTCTCTATGGTTTTTACATTATACCAATGCTCATTATCCAATTCCAATTCCATTTGCATGCTAATTATTACTTGTTCCGTCTTGTTATCATATCAAGCTCTTGCCAGTTGCCACTACATTAGTCTTGAAAAAAAAATATAGTTCTTAGGAGTGCCTTTCTTCAAAAAACTGCAGCTTCTACTTTCTTGCCTGGTAATAAGTCTTTGCTCAGATAACAGCAATTCCAGGGAATTTTTTTGAGGTATTAAAACAACATAAGTCAATGAAGCCATCATATATTTGATAACTTTGATCTGTCAGAAAATGCTACTCTGTTAGATATCAGTTGCATTTTCCGGTTGGATCATGTTTTCTGTTTTTGTTAATTAATTTCTTTCTTTTTGATGCAGACGCATTCGACACAGAGCAATTGTTGAATATTATGGAGCAATTGAAACATGGACATGCAGTAGATATTCCAAAATATGATTTCAAGAGTTATAAAAATAACGTCTTCCCTTCTCGAAGAGTACGTTCTTTATATTTTGCTTAATTTCTTTCTTTTCTTTTCTTTCCTTCTTTCATCTTCAGTGCTCATTCCTTTTATGGCTTCATTTGTCAGGTAAATCCCTCCGATGTCATTATTTTAGAAGGAATACTGATCTTTCATGATCCGCGTGTCCGAGAACTTATGAATATGAAAATATTTGTGGATACAGGTTCTTTTCTTCCTATTTCTTATTATTTGCATCATTATACATGTATCAGGTATGCGTGTTCAAATGTTCTATGTTAAACAAGTAGCCTTTACCAGTTTTCATTTTAGTTTGAAATACATTAAAAAAACATAATTCATTTTAGTTTGGAAATGTTTTCACACTCAAGTTTAGTCAGTTAAACACACCCTAAGTTCTAAAGTCAGTAGCTAGATACTTCATTCAATTTCGTTAAATCAATAAGATGTGGATATTGATGATGGTAGGTCTTTTAGACTTTTACTGATTTGGCGTTGTCCTACCAATCATTTTCCTATGGCTTCTTGAGAGATTGTATTGTTTATTTAGCTCATCATCCTAGTTCTTGTTCCTTCGATTCTCATGATGTCAAATTTCCTGTGCAGATGCTGATGTACGTCTAGCAAGGAGAATAAGACGCGATACAGTGGAAAAGGGTAGAGATATTGGTACCGTACTTGATCAGGTAGCAAAATATTTCAACCTTTATTTTCAGAAAAATCATAATAGACTAATACAGTACAATTCACTTGGTTCCCCAAAGGCCGAACCCTTGTGACTAGTTTTATCTCTTTTATTTGTAACATGATGCAAAATGTCACTGGGTATGATTTGAACCAATACGAAATATGCCTTTTTTACTTAAATCTTTGAATGCAACATCAAATAAGATGTTTTGGATACATCCTATGGAGGCAGCTAGTTTTCTTAGAGCTTCGAAGTAAGGGTTTTCTCAGTGACTATGTATAATGCTTTTGGACCGCCAGAGCTGGTCGAGTTCTAGTGTTTCAAATGCGTCAAAGTGGATAGGTCATTCATGTCAATATGAACTACAACTATGCTGCACATATGTGTCCCTAATATAAATTGCTGTAATTTGACAAAATAGCAGCTAATTGATATTAGCTCAAAATCCACAACCACATTTTCTTTTTACGTGTTGGAAATCTCAGACTTCCCCATGCTATATGCCACTGTAATGTTTATAACTAGGATTCTATCTGCATGTTACTAATGAAACAATCCGAAACTTATGTAAGGATCTCTTATGAATCATGAACATTGAACAGACAGCCTTTTCCAATCAGAACAAGGGCAAGATTTTAAGGATGACCTCTTTATTTCTTGATTTAGGTATAATAATTAGATAAACTGAGAGTCAGAGAAGTGGTGTATATGGTATAGGTCCAGCACCCCTTGTGACATTTAATATATCTATCTTGTGCGTTTCTGCATAATATACATACATACATATCTCTTTTTCCATGAAAAATTAAATTTGTTGACAAATCTTAATAATATAAGGCCAAATAATTGCCAGCTCTTGTTTTTTCTTGTATTTTGACTATACATAATAATAACTGTAAACTGCACTGCAAGTCATGTTTGTTTTCTTCATATTTTAACATTCTTTATATTTTCTATCGTTTGGCGTATTTCTGCATTTAAAGATTCTCCAAGGTTTCTAGATTCCATTTTTTTTGCTATCCAGTGTAATATCGACTCTTAGCTACATGTTATACATTTGTATTATTGTAATTGAAAGCTTCACTTACTAATCATCAGGTTTCATCCATATGCAGTACTCAAAATTTGTAAAGCCTGCTTTTGATGATTTTATACTTCCAACAAAGAAGTACGCTGACATTATCATTCCTCGTGGAGGAGACAATCATGTTGCTATCGACTTGATCGTACAGCATATCCGGACTAAACTTGGTCAACATGATCTTTGTAAAATATATCCTAATTTATATGTCATTCAATCAACTTTTCAGGTAATCGTTCCTTCATGATAAATAAGGGAACCTCTTACATTTCTAATATATATTTTTGTAGATCTATTACACGAGTTAACTGAAATTCAATGTTAAAAGTTATATCTCATAGGTTACCTTTTCCCCCCCTCTTCTAATCTATTTCTTATCGTCAATTTCTCTTATCCAGATACGAGGTATGCACACACTTATACGTGATGCTCAGACAACGAAGCATGACTTTGTTTTTTATTCTGATCGATTAATCCGATTGGTAGGTTTATCTGATTCTAAGATGTATTTCTGCAACCAATGTTTTAATAGGGATAACTCTCATGGCTTAAGTTGCTTATTCAGTATTGTTTCATGCATACTAGGTTGTTGAACATGGTCTTGGGCATCTTCCATTTACAGAAAAGCAAGTGGTCACTCCTACTGGTGAGCCACTATCATCAATAACCTGTGATATGTTTTTGGTAGTCTTTTTATTACTCTTCACTCAATTAAGAAATTAGGGGAGGTTGACTAACAGACTTGCGGAATACAGTTTGTAACTTGTAAGAACTGTTAATGACTTGAACACCATCAATGAAGTTTTGCCTGTCTCAGAGAGTATCGTTTGGCTTAACCTCATTCTCACTCAGTGTCTAATAGCACATTTTGTATTTACACAGTCTAATGATTAAAAGACTTACATAATATTTCTTTATCCATCTGTAATGCAGGATCTGTGTACACTGGAGTAGACTTCTGCAAGAGATTGTGTGGTGTCTCTATTATAAGAAGGTAGAAGGATTGTTTTAATTTTTTCTTCAATTCTTAAGCCATGGAGCTTTTTCAATTGTACATGCTGGCATATTTCATCTTTTGTGGTTTTCTAAATATTTCAAACATTTAAAGTGGGGAGAGCATGGAGAATGCCTTGCGTGCATGTTGCAAAGGAATCAAAATTGGCAAAATTCTTATTCACAGGGAAGGTGATAACGGTCAACAGGTAGCTAAAACAGCTTCTATTCCTGCAGTTGTCATTAATTATTTCTCTTTACCTTGGGTGTTGTCTTGATTAATTTCTGATGAAATATTTGTACTCTGCGCAGCTGATCTATGAAAAACTACCAAAAGATATATCTGATAGGCATGTCTTGTTATTGGATCCAATTCTCGGCACAGGTGAAGTAACTTAAAACTTTAGCTTGAGGCTCTGCCAAAGTTTTAAGGTGGCTAACTCTATATTTATTTTCAATCTATCTTCAGGAAATTCAGCTGTTCAAGCTATTTCTCTACTTATTAAGAAGGGTGTACCAGAGGGCAACATTATATTCCTTAATCTAATTTCTGTAAGTTAAACGACTCTAGCCGGTTTCTTTAAACACCCCCACACTGACCAGAACTTGAGCCCAGGGGATTCCAATAACTTTTGACTCCATCCATCTCATATAAATATTCTTGAAACATATAAATCTAATAACAAAAGTTGAACAAAATTAGCTTTCAATATGTTTTAGTAAAAGTCTTGACCATCAACTCATAGCATACGAATAGCTTTAGATATTATTTATATATGAACATATTTAGTTATTTTATGATTTTGTTCATCATAATTTTATTATTGTATAATAATTGCATTGCTAATATTTAAAAATACACTTATAAATTACTAAATAATTTTTAAAAATACATAAAGATTAAAATTAATGTTCTTTCTATTTTTTATTTAATAATAATTTAAAATTTTAATATATATAAATGAAAAGTGAAATGGGAGGGGGCCCGGTGCACCCCTTCCCTCTGTCCCGGGTCTTGTATGAGATGGTCTAATTTATAAGATGAAGCTCCACTTTAAAATTTACTCCACACTTTGCTTCGAAGCAAGATACGGGTAGGGTCATAAACACATGGATCATAAAATATACATGTGATAAGATCCGTCTCATAAGTTTTTGCCATCCTTTTAAGCATTCGCTTCAGTCTGAACTCATCTGTGAATATGCATGCAGGCACCTCACGGAGTACATGTGGTGTGCAAACGTTTCCCTCGACTGAAGATAGTGACATCTGAGATTGAAATTGGTTTGAATCAAGATTATCGTGTTATTCCTGGTATGGGTGAGTTTGGCGACAGATATTTTGGGACAGACGACGATTGAACGCCCTACGGCCCCTCAGCGGCAGTTGTATGATTGCTACATCCAGATAAATTTGAGTCATAATATGGGTAAAATAATAATTAGCTGAATGCCAAAAAGTTTTGTAACGGTTTGAGGTACTTTGTTGAGAAAAACATACGTACTTTGTTGAGAAAAACATACGTACACTGGGCAATTAAGCAGCAGTATGTTTTGGGGGTTGGGTGGTCCTGGATGAGGTAAATCCCTTGTTTTTTTGAGTGGTGTTCACTAATAGCCGTTTGGCCTTTGACTTGAAATAAGAAAGCCTCACGTTAAAGATAAATCACTTTGTTTTTTAGGGTGATATATATATACTCCATATATTTTGGGTTGGGGTGGGGACTGGGGAACTTTGTTTTTGTCTCAATATATATCAGGATATTTTTCGATAATTTTATTGCGGTATGACCCTATTGAGATTCAGGTTTATCAACAGGATATTTTTCGATAATTTTATTGTTAAATTGTCATGTTAATAGTTAGTTTCTTAAAATGGTGTATGAGAGTGTAGAAATACAAAAAATAAAGTTGACTTAGTGTAAATGATGGTAGAAATATAAAGTGTAAATGTTGGTTGATGAAAAAAGAATTATTAGGGGAGCTAGGAATTAATATAAATCACAGGAGTAGGATAATAGTTGTGTGAGAGTGATCACTCATTCTTGTATGCTTGGACGATAACCTTCGTTAGGCTACTCTTGTGACACGTGGCATCATCACCTTATGTGATGTATATATATAGAAGATAGATTGGGAGTCGTGTCTTTGTGTATTCTTCTTCTTCCTTAGCTGCTCTGCTAAGCTCCATCCATTTGCAAACCATGTCTGCTTTTGTAGGAAAGTACGCTGGTAAGTCACTTTTACCTCATGAACTTCTTTTGCATGCACGTGCATGCAACTTATATACTCTTTAAGATATGGAAACCCATTTTTGTTCTACGTGCACTCTGATGCTATATTATTATACATGTCTCTCTTGTTTCTCGTTTTTTATTTTTTTTTCAATTAAATGATTTGATACATACATTATTCTTTAATTGGTCATTAATTTAACTTTTCATTTCTACTCTTTATTCACTTCCACCACGGTTATACCCTTATAATTTTTTTTATTAATTATGAATTTCGAATTTCCAACGGGACTAAAACAATTTTAGAAGCATGATTTATTTATTTTGAAATTAACATAGCGAAATTTAAAGATTTGTTTGCACAGTAAAGAATAGTATATAATATATGTATACAAAATTAAACTAGCACGCACATATATTGCTAGTGTGATACACAAGAGACCAAAACATATTTGTAGCTAGAACTAATCAATAAATGAACATATCAGATTACTGCAAGTGATTAATTAGTAAACGCTGTCTTCGTAAGAAATACTCCCTCTGTCCCATAATTGTAACTTAATTATCACCTTATAAACCTAGCTATTTGGCCAGGGTAGTGAATTGCAATGAAAATTAATAATGATAAACATTGTTAGTATTTTGCTATAACTTTAAATATGTGAAGACAAACAGTGAAATGAAAGATAGAATATCGGGACTTAGTACAATAGTACCTATGCTCATTCTCATTGACAGAAATTTATATCAACCCCCTTGGCAAAACACATTTTTTTAACCAATAAAAACTAGATTTGACAATTAAAAAATATTGAAGTTTAGGTGTGTGGGTAAATTAATGATTAATGATGTGTATGTAGAGGAATTGATGAAGAATGCAAAGTACATAGCGACCCCCGGGAAGGGCATATTAGCCGCCGACGAGAGCACCGGCACCATCGGAAAACGTCTGGACAGCATCAACGTGGAGAACACTGAACCCAACCGGCAAGCCCTCCGGGAGCTTCTCTTCACCGCCCCCTCCGCCCTTTCTTTCCTCTCCGGCGTCATCCTCTTCGAAGAAACCCTCTACCAGAAAACCTCCGACGGAAAACCCTTCGTTGACCTCCTCAACGAGCACAACGTCCTCCCCGGCATCAAGGTCGACAAGGGCACCGTCGACATCGCCGGAACCAACGGCGAAACCACCACTCAGGGCTTCGACTCCCTCGGCGCCCGCTGCCAGCAGTACTACAAGGCGGGGGCCCGTTTCGCCAAGTGGCGGGCCGTACTCAAGATCGGGCCCAACGAGCCCTCCGAGCTGAGTATTCAGCAGAACGCACAGGGGTTGGCCCGTTACGCCATTATTTGTCAGGAGAACGGGCTTGTGCCCATAGTGGAGCCCGAGATTCTCACCGACGGAAGCCATGACATCAAGAAATGCGCCGCTGCTACAGAGGCGGTGTTGGCGGCGGTTTACAAGGCCCTTAATGATCATCATGTGCTTCTGGAAGGGACTCTCTTGAAACCTAACATGGTCACCCCAGGCTCTGATAGCCCCAAGGTACATTTTATTTTTATTTATTTATTTAAATAATATAGTATTACTTTTGGGTCACAACATCTACGTCTGTTCCACAATAACTTACAATAAACTTCACTCTTAAAATGAAAAAAAACTTTATAAACTTCCCCTTACAATATCTTCAATTTCAATTTTACAGAAAATATCATTTTTCTTTATTTTATACATATATAAAAATTTACAAAATTAAATGTTACTATTTCAGAAAGAATTACTTTATTTTCGATTACAAAATTACCCCTCAAGATTCTTATAATTACGGTCCAGGTTGATCCGGAGGTGATAGCGGAATACACAGTGGCGGCACTGAGGCGGACTGTGCCACCAGCCGTGCCAGGGGTGGTGTTCTTATCAGGCGGGCAGAGCGAGGAAGAAGCCACGGTGAATCTGAACGCCATGAATAAGCTGGAGGTGCTGAAACCTTGGACTCTGTCGTTTTCATTCGGGCGAGCTCTGCAGAAGAGTACACTCAAGGTGTGGGGAGGTAAGAAGGAAGAGGTGGTCAACGCACAGACCACCTTCCTGGAGAGGTGCAAGGCTAATTCCGAGGCCACACTCGGCAAGTACACAGGCGGAACTGGCGGTGATGCGGCGGCCCAGAGTCTCTATGAGAAAGGATACAAGTATTAAACATGTCTTCTCAACTACACTAATTAAACTCTGTGTATTTCTCCGTTCATCTCCTTCTATATATATTTATACCTATCTACTGTTTTGTTTGAAGCACCTATTTTTATCAAATTTCAATTCATTTCTTCTTTACACGTTTATGTAATTGTGTTCATCAACATGCATGAATCCTCTTGCCTGTTTTATAATTTGAGTTCATGAGCGAGGGATGAGTAATGACACTCAATCAAAAGATTTGAAATTTAATTGTATGAGTTTGTTTTTGAGATTTAGATACAATATAAATTTGTTTTATGTCAAATTCATTTTTATTATTCATTGTGATTTTAGGAAGTGTATAAATTTATCCTATGCCAAATTAACAAGTTGGGGGTATTATTGTGCCTTACAACTTACAAGTCACAAACGATACACAGTCATTAGTTTAATTCATATTAGCCAGTGATGCGTTAGATTTGAACATACAATAAAATGACAACACTAACCTCAATTTACTGGTTAAAAATAATATAGTAAGAAGATTAGTAGTAAGCAGTTAGGATCAAAGATACAGATATTTCAAGAACAACGTATATTCAAAGAACCAAGACTTCACCCAAGTCTTTAGTAGGTTATCAAGAAACAGCAGTTCGTAAACTACTGCTCTGATACCACTTGTAGGTCCCTAGTTGAGTTAATAATATTGAGTAAGCTAAGAAAATGTCTAGAAGGGGGTGAATAGACTTTTCAAAATATTTCAATATATCAGAATACACTATGCGGAATAATCAAATTAGCAATGAGCCCAATCAAGTTTATACTCAACTAATATTCGCGAACACTGTTATGAACACTCTACTTGTCTTGTTTTTATATGCAATTCAATCAATTAAGCAGTTAATCAATCAAACACAAATAAAACAGTAAAGTAAACAATACGAGATTTATAGTGGTTCGACAACTTGTCTACATCCACTCTCACAAACCCAGTTGTGAAATTCTTATTACTCTTCTCTTCGAGTAGTGTGTTCTTGTGGCTTTAAGTCCCAAGAAATAAGACTTTGATCTTCTCGAAAACACTACCAAGTGCCTCTTCGATCTAACTAGTTATTTTACAAGAAACTAGCAACTTGAACAATTAAAAAAAACTTCTCTAGCTCAGTAGTAGCCTTCTTCAATTTCTTCACTTGTCTTCTGGCTTGAACTTTCTGAACTTGAACTCTGTAAGTTTCTTTTTTTTGAATACTTCGTAAATCGCTTCAATAGTATGTAGAATATCAGTGCATCAATAGTCTTTAATCGTTGAATACCTTGGGGTATATATAGACTTCCAACATCAAGAACTTTCTATTATGTAACCACATTTTCTTGATAACTGACTTCTAACAACTTCTTCTTATCCATCCACGCGTTTCTTCAGTTAATTAGTTATTCCATAACTAACTCTTCAATATATATCCAATACGCGTTTCTGACTTAAGATTTTGTCTGGTCTTCATACTTAGACAAATTCTGACTTCTTCATCACTTGACTTGTCTTGCGCATCCAGTCTTCAGTAGTAGACTTCGACATAGAACTAATACTAAACTAATCCTATCAAGACTATTACATTACATTAAACTTTATAAATCAGCTTAGTCAACCTAAGAACTATACATCAATATGCGAATACATACACGAAATATGAGCTTCTATACATTGTTCAAATAGCTCAGTATAAATCCTAACATATATACACAGTACTTATAAATCGTACTTGTCTTTCAATCATACTTAAACTTTTCTTTCATACTTATGTACTCTTCTTTTGTACTCTACTGATCTTCTAAAGACGACTTCCATAACTAGATCAGTCAACACTTAGAAATTATTCAAGTCTACTTTTGGCTTATCAAAACTCAACTCATCATCAATTAGGACTTGTATCAGGATTCATATCCCAACACCCCTGATGCTTTGCAAGATGTATTGCACTTTGGTTATCACAGAAGACAGTCACACTTCTTTGTGATATACCAAACTCCTTCAAGATCCCCCTAAGCCACATGCTCTCCTTAACTGCTTCAATCAAGGCTACATATTCTGATTCTGTAGTAGATAATGCAACTACGGACTGATGTATTGACCTCCATGATATAGCTGTACCAAATAAGGTGAACACATACCCTGTCAAGGACTTTCTTGTGTCTACATTGGCTGCATAGTCGTCATCAACATAACCCACAAGTGCTTCTGCCTCATCTGATATCTTCTGAAATTTCAGATCCTTCTCATCTGATCCCAGAACATATCTCATGACCCACTTAGCTGTCTCCCAATGACTTAAGCCTGGATCACTCATGTATCTGCTGATTACACTCATTGCATGAGTTAAATCTGGTCTACAACACACCATAACATACATTAAACTCCCTACTGCACTGGCATAAGGAACCTTACTCATCTGAGCTCTTTCTTGGCTGTTCTTGGGACACATCTGATTGGACAGCTTCTGATGCTGGCCAATTGGTGTAGAGACTGACTTAGCTTGATGCATCCTAAATCTCTCTAGCACCTTCTTCAGATAGGTAGGCTGATTAAGCTGAATTGCTCCCTCAACTCTACTGATCTCCATCCCAAGGATCACTTTAGCTTTACCAAGATCTTTCATCTTAAACTCCCTTTTGAGAATCTCTTTCACTTGATTGATACTGTTAATAGACTCCCCAGCTATTAACATATCATCAACATACAACAGAAGATAGGTAATTGAACTCCCAACTCGTCTGAAGTAAACACAACTGTCATACAAGCTTCTTGCAAAACCAGCTGAGCAAATGTACTCATCAAACCTTAAGTACCATTGTCTAGGGCTTTGTTTGAGGCCATATAGTGATTTTCTGAGTAAGCACACTTTGTCTTCTCCATCTTCTATGTCCAACCCTTCTGGTATTTTCATGTAGATCTTCTCATCTAAAGTCCCATGAAGAAATATTGTGGTCACATCCATCTGATGCAGCTCCAATTCATATTGAGCAACCATAGCCAACAAGATTCTGATGCTACAATGCTTTACAACAGGAGAGAAGATTTCATTAAAGTCAATACCTTATTTCTGTGTAAATCCTTTAGCTACAAGTCTTGCCTTGTACCTAATCTTGCCACCTCTCTGAGCCTCCACCTTCTTCTTGTAGATCCACTTACACCCAACAAGTTTCTTGTTCTTAGGTCTCTCAACAATCTCCCAAGCCTGGTTCTTGTTAAGAGATAACAATTCTTCCTCCATAACAACTAACCACTTCTCTTTGTCATGGCAGTTTATAGCTTCTGTGTAAGTTTTAGGCTCCAGAGACTCCACCTCAAGAGCTGCACATAAAGCAAATGATACTATGTCAGCTTGACCATACCTTTGAGGTGGGTGGACTTCTCTTCTGGTTATGTCCCTAGTCAGCTGATAATCATGAAGCTTAGTATCACTATGAGTAGTCTCCTCCTCATCTGGATCAATCTGATCTTCAGTTACTGTTCTGGTTTCAACATGCTCCACCTCAACCTGTGTCTCATCTGGTCTGTTGTGTGCTGTACTTGAACTTGCCTCTTCTTTCAAGGGCATTCTACTTTCATCAAAAGTTACATCTCTGTTGATAATACACTTCTGCATTCCAGCTTCAAGGCACCACAACCTATACCCTTTCACTCCTGAAAGATACCCTACGAACACACATTTCAAGGCTCGAGACTCAAGCTTATCTTGCTTGACATGGGCATATGCTAAACAACCATAAACTTTCAAATTATTGTACTCAACTGCATGGCCAGACCATAACTCTTCTGGGGTTTTAAATTGCACAGCTGAGGAAGGGCTTCTGTTTATCAAATAGGCTGCTGTTGACACTGCTTCTCCCCAAAATACTTTAGGCAATCCCGAGCTGCTCAACATGCACCTGACCCTCTCAAGCAAAGTCTGGTTCATTCTCTTAGAAACTCCATTCTGTTGAGGTGTACCTGGTACTGTTCTATGCCTCACTATACCCTTCTTCTTGCAGAAAACATTGAACTCTTCTGATATGAATTCCAGCCCATTATCAGTTCTCAAATGCTTGAGCTTCTTTCCAGAGACATTCTCAACCTCAGTGAGCCATTCCTTGAACTTTTTAAATGCTTCTGACTTGGATTTCAGGATAGTGATTCATACCTTCCTTGAGTAGTCATCTATGATAGACATGAAGTATCTCCCACCACTTCTGGTCTAATTCCTAGCTGGCCCCCATAAATCTGAATGGACATAGTCCAAAATTCCTTTGGTAGAGTGTGAACTCTTTCCAAACTTCAATCTCTTGGATTTCCCAAGAATGCAGTGCTCACACAAATCAAGCTATGTGATCTTGTCACCACCTAGCAATCCTTGCTTACTTAGCTCAAGTAGGCCCTTCTCTCCTACATGACCTAATCTTTTGTGCCACAACATTGAGTTGTCTTGCACCCTTGCCACATCTAATCTCCCAATTACTGTTCCTCCCTTAAGAGAGTAGAGATCTTGCCTTCTCTCACCTTTAAGAACAGTAAGCTTCCCCCTTGAAACTCTGAGCTCTCCATCTTCTGACTGGAATTTATAGCCCAATGAATCCAGCATGCCAAGAGATATCAAATTTCTCTTGAGTTCAGGAACATACCTGACCCTCTTGAGAATCTTCACTACTCCATCATACATCTTCAAGTGTACTATACCTTCACCTTTGACTTTGCAAGTGTGATCATTCCCTAACAACACAGAACCTCCATTCTGATGCTTAAAATCATGAAACCAATCTCTCCTTGGAGTCATGTGGAAAGAACACCCTGAATCTAAAATCCAATCCTGCTGTTCTTTAGTGGAAGTGATGGATAGGGACTGAGCTAGGGGTGTCAAAATCAGCCCGGCCCACCCGACAAACAGGCCAGGCTGGGCCTGGTATATAGAGGCCCAAAAAAAATCGGGCCGTTTTGGCCCGGCCCAAATGGCCCGTCGGGCCGATCGGGCCTAGGCCGGGCTTGGTCCGGATTTTCGGGCTGGCCCAGATTTTTCTTTCTTTTTTTTTTTTTTTTTTTTAAATTTTATTTAAAATCTAAAAAATTAAAACCTAGGCTTTTGCTCAGCACAACACGCATTCAGTTTTCACTTTTCAATTAGAAAGAGAAACCCTAGTTTTCTTCTTTGTCATCTTAATTCTTAAATTTGCCGCCTGCCGCCCACACACCACAGTCCACCTCCGTGCACGGCCACTCCCACCTCCACAACGGCCGGTCACGCGACTCACGCCCCCACCCTTCACGCCCACAGCCCACTGCTCACGCCAAGTCCAACTACTCACGCCAACAGCCGACTACTCATGCCGACAGCCGACTACTCGCGCGAACACGTGCGCGGCCACTCCCATTTCCACTCCTCCAGCCACTATCGGCCTCCTCCAGTCTGGTAAGTGATTTAATTTTGTGAATTGAATTTTTTTTTGAGATTTTGATATTCTGTGAATTGAGTTTAAATTAAGTATATGTAATATGACTATAAGAGATTCTGAATTTTTGAGTATCTGGCTATGGATTTTGTGAATTTTCTGTTTTAAATTTATTACAGTAGATTTTTGCAAACTTCATTTATTATATTTGCTAATTTGTTTGACTATGGTAGTTGAATTAGAATATATATATATATATATATATATATATATATATATATATATATATATATATATATATATATGGTATATTGCCATATTGGTAATTTTGTATATTACAGTAGGTCAGTAGCTCTATTACTATATATAATATATATGGTATGCTAATTTCTTTAATGATGGCAGAATATATGGATTCTAACATCAATTTGGAAGATGATGACTTTGACTTGGAGATGTTTGAAGATGATCCTCGCACTCTAAAGAGCACTACAGGGACAGGTACTACTCCCTCTTTTGGATGTAATACTAGTACTAAAAATAAGAGTACTATGGATGATGATAATGGACCTAGTGGTGGGGTAGAGTTTAAGAAACCTAAGACCGGTACTTCTGAGGTGTGGAATTACTTTGAAAAGGTTGGCCTAATAAGTGGAGTAGAAAAATGTAAGTGTAAGTCATGTGAAAAATTGTACACTTGCAACTCTAACTCAGGCACAAATCATTTAAGGCGTCATGTTGCATCCTGTTTTAAGACTCCTAAGTTTCATGATGTGGGGGCCTTGTTAGATAATCAAGCTACCTTATTGAAGAAGTGGAAATTTGATCAAAAGGTTTATAGGGGTGGACTTTCTAAGGCTATTATCAAACATGATCTTCTATTTAACTATGCTGAGTATGAAGAAGTTAATGAGATTAATAGAAACTTGAATCCCGAATTCAAACCTGTTTGTAGAAACACTGCAGCGGCAGATGTTAAAGCCGTGTATTTGATTGAGAAAACAAAGCTCAAGAGTGTGTTAGTCAATATTCCTGGTAGAATATGCTTAACTTCTGATGCATGGACTGGTGTGAATACTAAAGGTTATATGACTGTGACCGCTCATTGTGTTGATGATAAATGGAATTTAAACTCTAAGTTGCTTGCATTTTGTGATCTGGATAGTCCACATACAGCGGGGGAATTGTCGGGACAGCTACTTAGAGTACTTGAGGATTGGGGGATAATGTCAAAAATCTTTTCTATCACATTGGACAATGCTGCTTCCAATGATGCCATGCAAAAAATGGTAAGAGATAGACTTAACACAAAAAATGCTTTGTTATGTAAAGGTGAGTTTTTCCATGTGAGGTGTTGTGCACACATCTTGAACCTCATTGTTCAAGATGGTTTGAAGGAGGCATCAAAATCAGTGGATAAAATTAAAGAAAGTGTTAAGTATGTTAAGTCTTCAGAGGGGAGGTTGAAGCTTTTCAAAAGATGCATTGAAGAAGGGAATTTGGGTGATGTTGGTGGTGGTTTCTTGAGGTTAGACGTGTTAACAAGATGAAATTCTACATATTTGATGCTTGAAAGTGCTATTAAATATCAATCAACATTTTGTACTATGTGTTTGTATGATAAGAATTTCAAATGTTGTCCAACTGATGAAGAGTGGGATATAGGGGAAAAAAATGCGTTCTTTCTTAGCCCCATTTTATAAAATCACTAACTTGATGTCAGGATCATCTTACCCCACATCCAACTTGTATTTCATGCAAATTGCAACTATATAAATGAAATTGAAGGAAAATTTGTTTAGTGAAGATAGAGAGACAAGAGAGATGTGTGAAAGAATGATGCTCAAATTTGACAAGTATTGGGAAGAATATTGTCTTGTCTTGGCATTTGGAAGTGTTCTTGATCCTACATCAAAGATGTTCTTTGTGAACTTTTGCTATAAGAGGCTTTACCCGGAAATATATCAAGAAAAGGTGAATAAGGTAAAGAAGGCTATGTAAGAGTATGAAGAAAGTGGGGCTGCATCTAGCTCATCAAGAAACGTCCCCACTTTTTCACATTCAATGAGCATGCAAGACTCAGATGAGAAAATCTACAAAGTAAGTTTGAGTTATGTTATTAATCTTCATTATATGATTTTTTTATATGTATTTAATCTAGTTTTATATTGTTTATGCCATGTATTTTTCTGATTTTAGGAGTATACTCAAGAGATGAGTCAATTTGCTTCAAGGGAGGGCAAATCTGAACTTGATTTATACTTGGAAGAAAGACCGGATGTGGAAGACAACATATAAATTCTTGATTATTGGAAGATGAATAAGAAGCGATACCCCCGACTTGCAATTATGGCTTGTGACATTCTAAGCATTCCAATTACAACCGTTGCTTCAGAATCTTCATTTAGCATTGGGGGTCGTATCTTGAACAAGTATAGAAGTTGCTTACTTCCGAAAAATTTGCAAGCTCTCATTTGCACTCGTAGTTGGTTGCATGGTTTCAAAGAGGGTGTATCTTTAGGTAATTAATAAAATTATCTCATTTTCTACATGCAATATGAATCATATGATATCTATTTTAAATTTAATAATGTGATTTTTAATCTCATGTTTCTTATAAATACAGATGCAGATGCAGGTCCAAAAGAATTTGAGGAGATACCATTATTCATGGAAGATTCCAATCCTGTCTGAGGATATTCATGTTGGACTGTTATTTGAATTGTTGGAGTGTTGGACTCTTATTTGAATTTATTATGAATTGTTGGACTTTTATTTGGAAAATTGTTGGACTGTTATTTGGATGTTATTTGGACAATTGTTGGACTGTTATTTGGAGATTGTTGGATTGTTTTGTTATTATGAATTGTTGGACTTGGACTGTTTGTTATTACTTATTATGAATTGTTGGACTTGAACTTGTTGTGTGTTGGCGTGTTGGGGCATTGTTGCTGTGGTGAATAGGTATTAATTTTGAATCATTTTCATAGCCCCATTTGGATTATTTCACAAAATTAAATATAAAAAATATTTTTTTTTTAATTATGAAGAACAGGCCATTTTGGCCCGATAGCCCGCCTAGGGCCAGACTGGGCTTCAGTTTTACAGGCCCGAGAACATCCGGCCCGGCCCACCAAAAAACAAATGGCCCGATGGGCTGGTACCGGGCCAGCCCGGCCCATTTGACACCCCTAGACTGAGCTGACTCATAACCTTTCTGCTCCTTATCTTCTTGGGTTTGATTTGCTTGATTCTTATCAACAGGGTTCTTGGGACCAGCTTTTCTCATAAGCTGTCTGTACTTGTAACAAGTACTCTTAAAGTGCCCAGGTTTGTTGCAGTGGTGGCACACTACTTCTCCTTGATTTGACACTGCTGATTTTCCCTTATCAGCTCCCTTGGGTTGACTAGACCCCTTCTTGGAGACAGATTTCTTCTGACCTCCCTTGATTGCCAATCCTTCTCCACTGCTACTTTTATCTCCTTGAGATGTCTTATTATGTAGTAGCTTGGACATGACAGCCAAAATCACATCCTCCAATGTGATTGCCTCCTTTCTACCATACAAGATGGTGTCCTTTAGGATTTCAAAGGACTTAGGAAGAGCACTCAACAAGATCAGAGCCTTATCCTCTTCCTCTAACTTGACATTCAAATTTTCCAGATCATCAAGAATCTTGTTGAACTCATCTAGCTGCTCCGTAATGGGTTTGTCATCTCCCATTCTAAAGGCATACAGCTTCTGTTTCGAATAGAGTCGGTTAGCAAGAGTTTTCACCATATTTAACTTCTCAAGCTTATCCCAAACCTCCTTCGCTGTCTTCTCTTTAGCATCCTCCCTCAAGACCTTATCTCTAAGGCAGAGTAGGATCGTGCTTCGAGCTTTTCTGAGCAACTTGCTCCTTTCAGCCGCAGCTGCTGCAGTTTCTTCTTCTGCAGTCTCTTCGGATTCTTCGAGAGCCTCGAATAATCCTTGCTGTTCAAGGAGGGCCTGCATCTTGACCTTCCACAGCCCAAAATCTCCCGTGCCTGTAAACTTCTCTATGTTGTACTTGGTAGAATTCCTCATCTTAGATCTGCAGCTACTTCAGTTTCCCACAGACGGCGCCAATTGTCAAGTAATTCCAGTCGATTAGACGTCTCCAACCAAGTAAAATACTTGAAGATATAAGAAATAACTGCTCTAGGATAGTAATTCAAAAAGTAAGCAGCACACAAGAATTTAAGTGGTTCGATCAATGTGATCTACATCCACTGGACCAGACGAGTACTTCTTTGATTGATAAAGAATGTTTACACACTCATTCACTCGGAATAGGATATTTCCTCACTTCACTCGTGAACTCACACAACTCAAAGATTACAAAACGTACTACAATCTACAATCCAAAATTGTCAACCTTTACAATGTACATATACAAGAGTTTATAAAGACCAAATGTAGTTGCTGCTGTTAGGAACTGTTTGAGTAGTTATCAACCGTTTGCAATGGCTTGTAACTCCCCATGTGCTCTGTTATTGCCCAACTGAAATGGTAGTTATGCCCTCAAGTAGTTGTAACTGTAATACAGTTAGTTAAACTAACTAACTTCCAGATTAGTGTGCTGATACTCAACTCTTCTGTTCTTGTGATCAAAAGCTGAATCTGCTGATAGACTTCTACTGTGCTGATCTTTACTGTGCTTGGTCAAGTACTGTGCTGACCAAGTACTGTGCTGATATACCCTGGTGAAGTACTGTGCTGATATACTCTGCTGAAGTACTGTGCTGATATACTCTACTGAAGTACTGTGTTGATATACTCTGCTGAAGTACTGTGCTGATCTAGTACTGTGCTGACCCACTACTGTGCTGATCCACCAACTGTGTTGAAATCTAAGCATCACCTGCTCAGCTGATTGAAAACCTTCAACTCATCTGATTTCGGCCTAAGTCATCTTAACTGATCCTATCAGCACACTACTCACTTACTGTGCTGACTATGAGATTATGAGATAACACTCACATCTTTCTTAATAACTTATCCCAAAAATCTTGCACTAAGTCAATGAGATATCTTCCTTATTCAAATCTTTCACGATTTCCTTCACTAACCCTTTAGCTTCGACAGATCAGAGACACTTTGTAGACTCTAATTTTTCATTACACTTTCACCAACCAGCCTTACCCTCAATAAATTTGTACATACATGGATTTGACCCTTTATAGCTGAACATTCCTTGGGTCTAGAGGCCGGGGACGATCACATTTATTTAATAACTTATAATAATAATAACTCATATTAGCCCAAATCACTTTAAAAAGGGCCACAAAATAATATTCAAATATAATTAATCATATATTACAAAAAACATGGCATGCAAAAACCGAACAAAAATTGCAATCATTTTCAATGTTAAGAAATGAAAAAAAAAATCAATTTCTTATGAAAGTAAAGTTAATAGGGTCTTTTTATAGTCCGGAGGAAGGTTTCGTCCTTCCGGATAACAAGAAACACGTAAAATATCATTATATCACTGATTCAATATATATAATTATTGAGTTGGTCTCCTGTGCATAGTGTGCACGTGCACACTAATGCACAAGTTAACCCTTATCAATTAAAAAATGCGAAAATTAAGAGCAAAGTAGTTGTTGGTGCTGTGGTTTCCTGAATCCAAAACAGGTATAACATGTGACCTCAAATTTTTAATTAAAATAATTTTAACACTACAATAATTATCATTTTTTAATTAATTATACTTAGTTAACACTTTTAATTTTTTTAATTAAAATAATTACCACTTTTCAATACAATTTCTTAATTAAAATAATTTTAACACTACAATAATTATCATTTTTTAACCACTTTTTAATAATAATAGTTACCTCACTAACAAAATTACTATTTTTCAATAATAATAGTTACCATTTTTCAATAATAATAGTTACCACTTTTCAATAATAATAGTTACCGCTTTTCAATAACAAAATTAACATTTTTCAGTAACCAAGAAAAAACTACACTTTTGAGTAACAAAATTACCACTTTTCAATAATAATAGTTACCACTTTTCAGTAACAAAATTACCACTTTTCAATAATAATAGTTACCACTTTTCAGTAAAAAATAACTACACTTTTTAGTAACAAAATTACCACTTTTGAATAATAATAATTACCACTTTTCAACAACAAAAACTACCACTTTTCAGTATTAAAGACTACAACTTTTTAATAACAATGATTACACTTTTCAATAAGAAAGAACTATACTTTAGTAATAAAAATTACCACTTTTCAATAAGAAAAAAACTACACTTTTCAGGAACAAAATTATCACTTTTCAATAAGAAGGAACCACACATTTTAGTAACAAAATTACAATTTTTCATTCGGAAAGAACTACACTTTTCAGTAACAAAATTACCACTTTTCAATAAGAAAATTTCCACTTTTTAATAAGAAAGAACCACACTTTTCACTAATAAAATTACACCTTTTCAATAAAAGAGAAATACATTTTTCATTAACTAAATTACCCCACCTCATACAAATAATGAGTATTTAATCTGAAAATTTACAAGGAAACTCAAAAGTCGAGCTACTTTCTACTAGAAATTAGGAAAGAGCGTGTTGTTTGCTTTCTAATAATGACACTCATCTAACAAATTAATTAGAACAAGGGTGAAAGTATGAGTGTAGTAATGAATTACATTAAATACCCATCCATTTTCCCCTCCCCATGACTCGAACCCAGGATTTAAAGTCTAGGTAGTGGTGCTCTAACCACTTGAGCTATCCAACTTCGTCGAAAGTATAAATGTAGTAGCACAACATAAAAAGTCTTTATCCCTACTATGTGACAATCATACTTGGGACTAGGAATTAACATTTTGTTCAGGGAATTAACAAAAACCAGAATTGGCACATTTTCACCTTAATATTCAAAAAGTCAGCAACTGTGTCAATAAAAGACGGGAAAACTCACTACAGGAAATTTGAGAAATCGCGACGACAACAATTCGTCATGAAAGCATCATTTTTCGTCACAAAATGTGTTTGACGACGATTTTTCTCCGTCGCAGAGAAGGTCACCGTAGGTGCGTCGCATTAGGTAAATGTGACTTTATTTGAATTCGTCATCAAAATTCATCTTTTAACGACGCTAAAGTTCATCGTCGCTATATTATTCCATCTATGGTGACGAATAAAGCGTCACATTTGACACTAAATTTTATCGCTAAATATGATATTTCGTCACTAAGAGTTCAACTTTAAACGACGTTTTGATTTATTGTCACTAAAATATTAATTTTTAGCGACGATTATCCATTTCATATCAACCTTTTAAAATTGTAATGACGAAATTTCTGTCACAAATAGATTAATTATTTCGTCGTAATTTATATAGTTCGTCACCAAATAGTTCAACCTTACATGACGATTTGATTTATTGTCACTAAAATATTAATTTTAAGTGACGATTTTTTCCATTTTCTACCGCATTTGTCAAATATTAGTGACAACATTATCGTCACAATTAAATGAATAATTTCGTCACCTTTTATATAGTTCGTCACAAAAGAATATCACTTTAATGACAAAATTTTAATCGTTGTTATATATATGTATGTATAATGACGACACAATGCGTCAGGAAAGGGTAATATTCAGTGACAAAACATTTTTGATCACTAAATAGCGTAGAAATGGTGACGAAACATCTTTGTCATAAGAAATATTATTCATTGACGAATATGATAATTGTCACAATTTTTTTTAGATATAATGACAACATATATTTTGTCACAAAAAATTTACACTATTATTACGAATTTTTTATCGTCATCATATGTGTGTATATAATGACAACACAATTCGTCATTAAATAGCAACATTTTAGTGACAAAATGACAATTATCATTAAAAAAAATTAATAATAGTGACAACATATATCGTCATTACTAATTAGTATATGATGACATTGTCTTCTGTCATTAATTGATTTTTTATTGTGATAAATAAATTGTCATAAAATGACTTTTTATTGATATTTTAGTTGAATTTTATATACCTATATTAATTAAACATATTTATAATAAACGAAAAATATTGTCACGATGAGCTAATTTAATTACTGAATAATAATAAATAAATATTTACATCTACCACTAAATTGAAGATATATGATAAATAAATTTATATTGCATGATAAAATAATAAATGCAATGAACTAAATTGTACTAAAAGTCAAAAGTAACAAACATAAAATAAATACAAAAAATATTCTACTAAATCTTAAAAGTTTATCTCTTTCTCAGCCAATAAATTCACACGTATGTTCATGGTGTCTATTATATCACTCACTTACCCACGTGAATTTTAGAAGCTTCCAACTTTTCTTGTCTCAAGTAGTCCCCTTTGCAATTGGTTAGAAGCATCATCTGAAACATTGCATCTACTTGGAGGCTTTGGATCATAACCGAGCCTAACCAATGCCATGAGCCCATGACCTAAGACCTCAAGAACCATTTCAACTGAAATTTTATCAATTCCTTGCTCAACGTATTCTTCTTGCTTCTTTATCATTTTTTCCTATTTGATCATATTATGAAAAAAAAAAATTGCATTAACTTTAGTAATAAAATCAAATCTCATTAAAAGATGTCTACATAACTAACCCAATTTTCTTTAATCTCAATGAACATTCAATTCATTTCTATCATACCCTTCTCCATTAAATTCATGTTTAGACTGCAAAAATCAACATATTTAATTAGTTAAAAGGTATAGATCGTAAAATCAGTAATGCCAATGCAAGCATCAGATGCTATAGAAACTAAATATAGTTTAAGGTTCTTTAAATTTTATACAAACATTAACATTGTGCTTATAAAAAATTAATTCAAAGGGTTAATGTTTCTATAGATCTCCATTTTCAAAATACTTGTTCTTACTTAACAATGCCTATTAACTAAACTTTAAGGTTGAATTCGCTAAAATCACTCATATGATAATTTAAAATGAGAATGATGGATTCTACATCTAATATAATTTAAAATAAGAGGTGAATTATACATCTAATTTATTTAAAATAAGAGTGGTGTATTCTACATCTAACATAAAATGAACTCACCAGAACAACTATGGATGAATTTGACTTTCTCGCTTTCAAATCCATCTTCAAATCTTCAATCCAAAAGCAAACCTAATGGCACAAACCAAAATTTTAGCCATAATAATGTTGAATACCACCACAAAACCTGCTCCCAAAATAAAATTACCTACAGAACGTTCAACAAAAAAAAAAGTGTAATACTTCAATCTCTAGTGACATAACAAAATAAGATAATTATGCATGTGAATTAACCAAAACAAGCAACCGTTTTCAAAGTAATTTACTACTCCCTCCGTCCCGGAAGTGTTTGCACCACAAAGTGGGCACACTTTTTAAGAAAAAAGTGTAATGAGTGGAGTGTTGAGGGGTAATTTTGTAAAGTTATATGAATAAAGTAAAAAGGTGATTGGAAAGAGAGTAAAAGTAATGGCATTTTGTGTAAATATGTGAATATTGTGAGGGTGGGGTTTATGAATAAGTTTCCTTTTATGGGTGTGCAAACAATTGTGGGACGGACAAATAAGGTAAGTGTGCAAACAGTTGTGGGACGGAGGGAGTACAAGTTAGTTATTTAAGCAAAATCTGACCATTAACCAGCAATCAAGCTGAAATAAGTTACTCAGAATAAGATAATCACCAAGATTAGTAAACATCCTTTCAAGCATTCTAGTGGTTGGGCGAGACCGCCAACTAATACTTCGGTGTTCAATCCAATTTTCTAGAGCAACTTAACTATGTAAACAATTACAACAGTTTCATCTTTAAAACTAGATCATGATGGCAACAATGATGATGCACACATTATATAAGTGCTCGCAATGGAATCTAAAGTTTTATGGCAAACTCATATAATTGGCCATCTATCCACAAGAAGCAATGATAAACTATAAGAGTGTCATCGGAGAAGAAAATGCCTTAGCGAACTATGCCATGTGTCACTTCTAAAGAAGCATGAGAAATATATAATATTAATGTACAAAAACTTCTTCATTTAGAAAAAAATCAAATATACTACTTAAAAGTATTTATTATTTCAGATTCATAAACAACTCTGAATTATACCTTGTTCTCCATCTTTTCATAAGCGTAGTTTAGAGAAAATTCATTAATGTTAAGTAGTTGGTCCTGATATATCAACTAATCAACGAGCACGTAAATAACACAAATGTGAAGAATCAGCGAGCACCTAAATAATGCAAATGAGAAGAACTAATGAGCATATAAGACCAATACCAATTAAATGAGATTATAATCACTGGCCAACCTCAACTATCCATGGCCATATGCAACATTTGAAACACAACAATAAGAAGAAAAAACTCAAAAAAAACCCAGCAAGCACAGAGCAATCAATGACTAACAGCCAATTAAAATGACAAAAATCAGTAAAAACCAAAATTTTCAATCCTTTCCAAAAGTAAAACAAACAAAAAAATGCATACTAAGTACGTAGCTTAGCAACAATTCATATATTCAAGACATCAATTCATAAGTCCAAATAATACAAACATTTAGAGGACATTTTTTCAAACAGGCAGAGGGCATGAAAAATTGAACACCAATTGAATCAAAAAAACATGGAATACAAAGTATACAGAAAACGTGGCACACGGAGACAAGATAATTAAATCAAAACGAGCGGGAGGGGAATGGGATAATTGAAGCTATTAAATTCTCACATGTTTTGTAGTACCTTTCACATGAAATTCTCCCCATTGTTGTTAAACCCCTTGTATAAGAAAGGATAGTTCAAGTTGTGTTGAAATCAATAAGAGGGAGATAACATAGTAAGTAAATCTAGACGACAAAGATGACATCGAAACAGAAACTCACTGTAATCGAAATAGAACTTAAATATGAAAGTTGGGCCAAAAAAATGACAAAATGAAGCTACTACGACGTATTCACGAGTTCATGAGAAACTTATTCTCTTTCTTCTAAATTTCCTCTCATTTGTCTCGGAAAGCACTCAAAAATGAAAGTTAGATAAATAAGTGTCAGTAAGAACTAGCACTATACTTCTTCCCCCCTTTCTACTTTTCCTCTCTCCTTTTGTGCTTCCACCTGTACGAATTAACTTGTCCATATTTTAGCATCTAAAAAAATATTAACAGCAGTACAACTTAAGTCTCTAAAATATTTTAATTTTTGTCTCTATACAACAACATCTAAGAATTAACATTAGTGTAAAACCTAACAAACATATATCCAGAGTAAAACTCTATTTCTATGAAACCTAGAAAAAATTGTTTTCACTGCTAAAATGCTATAAATATGTAAACAAGTTCGTATCTAAGTATTTTAAGAGCATGCTAGATCCCAAAGACAGCACCAAGTTATTGTGCACAAATACTGTCTACTTTTTATTATACAAATTTTGCAGCTAAAACCTAAATTACTGAATTACTTGAAAATAAGATAATATATTTTTTATGAGGAGTAATTATGGCTCTCATAGAGTTAGTCAATACTACATTTTAATTTAATTCCCAGATTCAGATAGTAGCTATGTATATCTGCCTATTTTTTTTTAGTACAAAGAGAGAACATTACTACACAAAAGTTGACCATCATATTCAGATCATTCAAGATTAGACCATTCAAAACTTACAACTTACAGGTTTTTCGCATTCTAATACAACTTAATTAGTACTTCAAGTTTCATTAAAATAAAAAGAGAGGAAAGGAATATAAAATCCTAGAACATTTAATACACCATGTTGACTTTGTGAGAAGATATGCAGTAAGTTAATTTTCTCTGGAAGTCAGGCTGATAAAAGGATAATACAGGATATAATAAAAAGAATGGCAGCAAATTGAAATGATAAAAAGATAAAAATAAGCCAAACTCAAAAAATTCCAAGCATTTGCCAATACAAAAATCCAAAGTTCTACTCAACAACTAACCAGAATATAAATTTCAATAAAAGTTTGCACTAGAGTCGGTGCCTCTTTCCACGAATAAAACTTGGTTAAATATCAAATAAATTTGTGAATATATATATAAGAGAGAAAACAACAAAAATATCCTCGCAAACCGTAAAATAAATATTCTTAAACAACTTAGGCATTTTTTCAAACAGGTAGAGGCCGTGAAAATTTGAGCCAATTGCTGTTAAATTCTCACACGATTAAATATTCAGAAAACAGGGCATACAGATACAGTGCATAGATAAATAAGCAATTGAAGTCATACTGAAATCAATAAGAGGGAGACAACATAGCGTAGTAAATAAATCTAGACAAAGGAATAACAAATCTATGACATTTGGAACAAAAACTCACGGTATATTGGCTACCGAGAGAAGGCGATTGGAAGAATAGGTTTAATATGAAGAGAGGATATTTGAGATTTTGATTTGATATTTTTCCTTAATGACAACCTATTTTCTTGAATTTCCTAATTGAAAAGACTGTGATTTTTTTTTGAAAATTGGATGACCCGCTAAAGTGAAAAAATTGGCTCCAAGAAATTTTGCTCTCAAATTATATTACTACTTTTCTGATATAAATGATTTGTCTTTCATCCTGAAATATCAATCAAAATTCTATATTAGAAAAATCATTTTGCTAAATAAATTTGGGATTATATTTAAATATTTCTACGTATATTGTTTTAAAAAAGTAGTATTAATTTATATGCTATCACTTAAAAGATTTACTATTTTAAAATATTAAATAAACGATATTTAATAATAAGCAAATATATAGAGTTGAGTCAAACTCAAACTCGATTCACGCTCAATTCCATTGAATTTGAGCTTAACTCGATGAAAAACTGAAACGACTTAAGTTAGATTGTTAAACTGACGAAAGTAGTAATACTAAGCTCAAAATAATTAGAGTATATGTTATAAATAATTAATATATTATGGGTAAAATAGTAAAATTATGTGAACTCGATTAGGCTTGCAAACTTGACGGGACTAGTATTACCGATCTCGAACTTCAGCCGATTTTCAGCTTTTTTTTAGTCAATTATGAGTAGTTTATGAGATGGCACGACTCACTTGCACCCTATTATGAACCATAAGTCCATAACGGATCGTGAAAAGAATCTGACCTAGTTTTCGAAGTCATTATCAAATCGCTCATTGAAACTATGTTTCTGGACCATAACCATGATGATGTGGAATAGACTCAAAATAAAATTTTGACGATCAAAGATCATGCAAAAGGGCGATCGTCGACAGGAGTTGAAACAAACATAACTTTTGGAATCGAATTCATAATCCTTATTATAATACATTTTTTGAAGTGGAACAATGATTCGATTTGAATGCATCACGCATGGCGTGTTGACTTAAGTGCTCCTGGACCTAAATTCCAACGTTTGATATCCCGTTTGGCATACTTTCTGTTTTGGACTAGGATTTTCAATTTTATGTTATTATGCTTATTTCCTTTCCCATTTTTTGGCCATCACAGGGCTTGTTATGGTCCTTTAAATATGTTTTCTAAAAAATAAATGTTCTTTATCATACAAATAACATTTGTCTTTATATTAGTATCTACCATGGTATTAATTATCTATTCACCAAATGACATGCTGCAAGCTGCAAACTTATCATGACACTCATGCATTTAACTTAATTAATTATATCATTTCAAAGTACATGTTAACAAAACTTGCAAAATATAGAAATGTATTACTACTAGTTTATTAGAGTATGTATCGGTCTTTAATATAATGACAAATTGACAATAGATTGCTTTTAAAAATTAAAAACTACACCAAATATAATGGTAATTTCGCGTATGTATCAACATACAAACTAATTAAACATACAAAAACACTGAATATAAAGTGAAAAACTTATAAATCACTATTTTTTTTTTTTTTTTTTTTTGCCTCTAGTAACCTTATTCGTGTTATCATAATTTATTTATCAATCTACGTTCTCAATTTCAATGCTTCACTATGCTTAGTTTATATCAAATTTTTATTCTGATGTATATCTCTAAGTGATTAATGTGCTAGAAAACATCTTTAATTAACGTCTAATTTTTTAAATTAATACTCTAATTAAAATATTACATTTTGTTAAATTTGAAAATACAATTAAAATTATTACACTATATATTTTTTTACATATAAATCTCATATTATCATAAGGAATGTTCTTAAATATAAAAAATATCCTTAAACAAAATAATAGTAGTATAATTATATACTCACTCCGTCCACCAAAAGTGTGCTCACCTTTTTTTTATATATGATTTTTAAAAAATCATATTTTAATTATAAATAATATATTTATAATAATGAGTAAAGAATATATTTGGTACATACTCAATTGGATATAAATAATTTGAAATTATAAGTACAATTTTTCCATTAAAAATTTGGCCGGGAGAAATTGGCGCTTTAAGAGAAAATTGGCGCTCACATAATACATATTTTTGCAAGGATCATTCCTTTTGTTCTTCTATAGAAATCCAGCGCATACCCATAGGTTTTGAATCGGGCTTTAAAGAAAAAATTGGCGCCCCAGTTCGTATCTAGCGTACACAAACTTTCGATTGCCACAACCAGTCAATCCCGACGTCGCGACGATCTGCGGGATGCTCTCCAGGTACTTTTTGTTCTTCTATTGCTTCTGAATCTGTGAAAATTGTGTTCTTATATTTCCACTATTCAATGACACATATGCTATCTTTTTAATTGATAAGAGAAGGGTTATGTTGGATTGATTGAATTTGAACCCCCTTTAATTGATAAGAAAAGGGTTTATTGGATTGATTGAATTTGAACCCCTGCTTAGTTGATAAGAATAGGATTTTGTTTGGTTGATTGATTTGGACGCCAGTTTATCGGCAGTGTTCCTCGGGGATCGGTTACCGTATAGCCCAACAAAGTTTTTATACAGGTCTACCGTCTACATTTGAGTGGAGTCTTTTTGGTGCATAAATATGTATTTTTATTTGGAATTCATTCCTTTTGATTGCTCATTGTATTTTTCTGCTATAAATATAACCTGTTCGTAGTTTGAGTTGAAAAAGTTTCTTTATGTTGATGTCATCTTTGGTAGTTATATGTCATTTCTTATGCTTCATGTCCTTTTATTCTGCACGATTTGTTTGTTTGTACTTTATCCCTCACATTTGTGAGTAGAATTTTAGTAGTACTTCTAAGCAGCTAAGTTAGACTTTGATGCACATAGTCATAGCTCATGAGAGTTGCATTTTGTGTTACAGTTGGTGACAACATGCATCGAATCTTGCAAGTTACGAACAACAGGATGGATTAATTTGGTGAGTGAAATCAGGGTCAAGGATGGACTAATAATCTACATCAAAGGCCTAATGATTGATTAAAGCTTATATGGCTTTCCGCATATGTGGGTTTTGAATAATATTAAGGTCATATAAACAACTTTGAAATATTGTATCTTATATTCTCTTTTTATCCAAGAATTATGGCTTATAGTTCGAATCCCTGTTCTTGTCATGAAACTAATCTGAAAATGACATTTTTTTTTTTTGCTTAATTAGAAACTGAGACATAGCAGAAACAATAAAAAAAAATGTGATCATTTATAATTGATGATTTTATGAAGAGTTGAGATTTTTGAACTGGAGTGACATTAGTATTCTTAAGATCAGTTGTTGTCTTGTCCACCTATTAGATTACATATCAATACTGTCAATTAGTTTCACATAAAAGCAAGGAATTCTCTTCAGAATGTCAAATACTCTTGGGTCCTGGCAAAAGCTTTCTTAAAATATGTTCTATCACTAGACTAGAAAAATAATATTGCACTAAAACTGTGGAAGAAACTCATATTGAGAAATAAATGTTCTCTGTCAGAGTGATTTTTTTTCTTCTTTTTTGAGGTCATGAACCTTCCTTCTTGAATTCTTAGTTTACAAAATAACCAATTAATGGGAGTAACATCTATATTGCTTTGGTGTAGAAGAATGGATGTGATAGAGAAAACTCGGCACTAGATATGAACTCAAGAAGAACCAAAGAAGAAAATACTATAAAAGAATCCCAAATTGGGCCCCAAGGAATAAACTCCTTGTCACAAGTTTTGCAGCTACAATTACAATTATGGTTCTGAATGAATAATCCAACTAAACTAAACTACACCTATATATACCCTTGCCCACCGAATGTGCAAGCAACATAAAGCCAATAAACAGAAAATAACTAACTCCCAGAAAAACCAACTCTCACTGAGAAACAATAACACACACTCATATGCTTCTGCTCACTTCCTCTTTTTCTGTCTCTTGTAAACTTTAAACTCTTGACATCTATCAGATTGGATATCTTTTTATATATTAAAGGAAGATATGTCTCTCCTGCTTTCACCATGTGTATTTGAGATTGCTTCTACTTTCGTCACGTGTGCATTACAAGAATAGGGAGATGGAGAGACTCAAGTCTCACTCCATTCTCAAATATTGATGATATATTCTTGGGGTTCAGTGAAGAGAACTAAAACCTACTCTTCCTGAATTCGAAAAGAAGACCCCAAGAAAATGAATAGGTATGGAGTTTTCGTGTTGCGTCGCTTGGGCTAAAATTTGATTGAAATTGAATTTTGTAGTGAACACACCATTTTTTTGATACATCATCACTTTATAATTATAAGTAAATGAGCTGTTGTTCAAAATTCTGTTGCCGGTTATGCATTCATTTGGTTTAATTTTGACTAATATTCCATTGCAAATGAAGGAAAAATAATTGGTTGAATTGTCAGTTGGGTTATAAGTACTGGCGGGGTTACAATTCTTTGGATTGTACTTTAAAGATGGCTTCTCTGTTTATGCATCTGATTAATAAATCTATATAGTGCTTTCATTAGGTTAAATAAAGATTTTACTGTAAAAAGTGTAGAAAAAGATTGTCTCCTTGTCAGTTTTCCTATATATGTATCTGCGATTGGGGAGGGTTTCTTATGTGGCTTATTTACTTTGTAAGCAGGGTTTCAAATTTTTTGGAGAGGTGAAATAAACTATTTTTAGATAAAAAGTTTATTTACTTAACTTTTTTGCATGCTGATAACCAACTAATGCCCTATAAAATATATGAGAATGCTTGTTTTTGTTCTTGATTCTCATCATTCCATAATGTGCAAGTATAACAATGAAGTATCTATTAATGTTGCACAAGGTTAACATCAAGAAGATTGGTTTTCAACACACATGCCTGGAAATTGGCACAGAGGACGTTATGTAGTGATGCAGGTGTCAAGTTACCTGGTGCAGTAAGTGGTCAAGTTAGTAGTGAATAAACTCCATATGTGTACTGTATTTGGATGTGAAGTTCTTGATTGACCTCTCTAGATTGGGTCTTCCCCTGTGGGACAGAGGAATTCAATTCCGGGAGGCTTCATGAAGTGCTTCTTTTGGAGTTAAACTCCCATTTGTCCATATTTCGAGAAACAATATTTCTTGTTTTTCATTCCCATTTTCATAGGAATACGTGGCTCTTTTCTTGCAAAATATGAGAAACTTACTTCCAATTTTGTTACAAATAATCTATTTATTGAGAAGTACAAAGATTTCATGAAGCTGCCAACACTAATAGGAAAGTGGAAATGAAAAAAATGGGATTACCCTTTTTCCTGATGTGTAGTAATATAACTAAGGTCCTTTGTTCTCTGGTCTTGTATGTTTTCTGCAAATTAATTTGTTCTAGATTGAAAATGGATATATTAATAGTAAGGCACGAGGAAAAAATGTTTTAGTAAAAATCTCCCAGTATATTTAATGAAAAAAAAAAGGACCAGAAAAGGCTCATCCTTAGAGTACAATAATTAATTTATGATGATTCTGATGTTCTTCTGGCATTTTAGGTATTGTCAATAAATATCTGAATTTCAGGCACCAAATGTACTATTTTTTAAGTGGTTTATGCATGATAGTTGGCTCCTAAGTTTTGTTTGTTTGTTTTGTTTTTTAAATACCTAGGGACTTGCAAACGAACATGGAATTGGTAGTAATATTCATGTGCACGATATTGCTATTGTTGGAGGTAGCCCTTGGTCTGCTCTTTGGGTAATTGTTACATATCATTTTCCTTTCCAAACAAATTCTGTTATTATTTCTCACATATTTATCTTTTGGTGTTAGTTGTATGGATTTTATAACCGTATAATGTAATACTTTTTTAAAAGACCCTTTATATTCTACCTTATTTTATCGGAATATCTTCCACTAAATGAGTGAGTTTGACTCATTGTAACTTAGCATAATTCATGGGTAGTAATTAGCATATGACATTTCTACCTTATGTGCTCTTTTTAAATAGAGAATCCATATATGTTATTTACTTATTTACCTTCGTGTACTTTATCTTCCAGTTCATCTTATTCATAAAAATCTTCTACCTGGTTCTTTTCTCTAACAATGGTGTTAAAAGATATAACAATTTTAGGTTTGTTATAGTCATAAAACTCATTTGTGAAGAAGTTGTGCTTTTGTCCTCTGCATTGATGAATTACTCTTTGCCAATAATATACATGCATTGATTATTTTAACAAAGTTAACCTATACATATACTAGCTCTTAGGGGTCCCTTATTTTGATTGTCCACATGTTAAGAGTAAGGCAATAGGATCTGGGAAACCCCAACTTCATCAACTGCCTCACTAGGTTTTCAACTTTTGAAATTAGACCATTGTTGCAAATATACTTGTTGATGACCAATGCAAAGTAGTATTTGCTGATTTTTAATAGCTGAAATTAAAGCTTCTGATGATCATATTCTGCATTGTGTCCGAAACATATGCCATTGAAAGTTACCACTTGTTGTAATCACGTGTGCAAATGTTTTCTTTTAAAATTTTCTATGAGTCTTAATTTATGGTGGGTAGAGTTGTGTGAATGTGTATGAGTTTGAGAGAGAGAGAGAGAGAGGGGGTGAGACACCTTGAGAGTATTCCAGGGTAATACCCGTTATAGGAGAAAGATGTAGTATCACAAAGCTTCGGCCTGTCACACAAAGTTGTGGTAAGTTTGGTTCTATTGTTTTCCAGTTTTGGAGCCATATAATAGTGGGGAATGGCACAATTATTTTGAATGTTACAAAAATCGATTTTCTGTTATGGTAGAGGCTTTAAAGTGTTGTTGCTTTTAATTCAAGGTTCTAAATGAACTTGTCGATACCATTACATAAGCAATGCTTTAGAAACAAGATCTCTCTCAAATAAAGTGTGTATTAAGGCAATTTTACCTATTTCATCATTTTTCATTTTGGCATTACTACATTGAACATGTATGTTGTCAATTTTCAAAGATCACGGTGAAGTTTAAATTTATAATTTGCGTTCAAATTAAAATGTGATGAGCTAGTGACACCATTTTGGAAAAATACATTATTTATCTATTAGATTAGTTAATAACAAAATAATTTAATCACTAATATATTAAATAATTAAAACAAATGAACGTCGTGAAATATATTTTTACAATGAAGAATATCGTTATTCATTATTTTTTAAATTATCATTATTGTGATGAAATTTTTTGGTTAGTAATTAGTTCAAATACTTAATAACGAAAATAGTTATTGTTGTAAAATTATAGTCGTATTTTTATGACGTTAAATATTGTTATCAATTAATATTAAAATCTTCATCAATTATTCTTTTGATGAAATAATTGTCACTAAATATTTTGGATAATTAATAATGAAAAATATTATTATCATGAATATATATTTTTTATGACGTTGAATATTGTCACTAATTATTAAAATAGACACAGATTATTATCGTGATGAAACAATTTTGTCACTAATATTTTGAATAATTAACGACAATAAATAGCATTGTCATGAAAACACATCATTTTTATGACGATAAACATCGTCATCAATTATTATTAAAATTGTCATTAATTATTATTGTGATGAAAGACTTTTATCACTAATTATTTCGAATAATTAATGACAAAAAAATAACATCGTCATGAAAAAATATTTTTATGACGTTAAATATCGTCATCAATTATTATTAAAATCGCCATCTATTATTTTTGTGACAAAAGAAATTTGTCCCCAACTATTTCGAATAATTAATGACGAAAAATAACATTGTCATGAAAACATATTATTTATGACGTCAAATATCGTCACTAGTAATTATTAAAATCGTCACCGATTATTATTGTGACGAAAACATTTTGTTACTAAATACTTCGAATAATTAATGACAAAAAATAGTATCGTCATGAAAATTTATATTTTTATGACGTCGAATGTCGTCGCCAATTATTATTAAAATTGGCACCTATTATTATTGTGACGAAAGTTTAGCATCGTCAAGAAAATATATATTTCACGACGTCAAATTTCGTCACCAATTATTATTAAAATCGTCACATATTATTATTGTGACATATTTATTAACATCGTCATGAAAGGTACAAATTCGTGACGAAAAAAATTATAAGTGGTGATGAAATTAAATTTTGTCACAATTTCTAGTATTTTAATGACAAAAAATAAATTTTGTCGCCTTTATATAACAAATTGTGACGATTTTTGTGTCGTCACAAAAAAATTCGTCACAAAATGTATGATTTTCTGTAGTGACTCTTTATTATTTACCAGACACATTTCAACACCTAAAATCCAAAGTTCAATCCTCCTACATGCAACTATGCCAATTAAATATAGCACGGTGCATCTCATTTGTTCAATGCTGCAGAATTTGCATTCAAAATGTTCTTCCTAATTCATTCAGCAAGAACTGATCCATTTTCAGATTTTGACAACAAAAAGAGACTGGGTTGATGCCTTGGCATAACAAACAATTTTGAAAACAAAGTATCAACGATCCATACCGGGAATTGAACTTTCTATTGGCGGCCTCTCTACAGCATAAGAATGCGCCCCTGGTCTTGATACTGAAAGTTCGATCGAAAGCTTCGACGGTGGTATTAGCAAATGAGGGTATTTCGAATTGAGTACACCGGCGGAGTTAACAAGGATGCAATCCTCCGATTTGAAGGCCGTCTCCGCCGCGTCGAAGAGCCAAATCGGATATGTCAGCTTTGAAGGCGACGGAGCGGAGGCTGGAGTCGGTGTTAATTTGAGCGACAGCCGAATCGGCTTCGGTTGAGTTAGAGGCGTAATTGATTACGACTTTCGCACCCAGGGAAGCCAGATGGAGAGGAGAGCTTCAGCGTCTTTTCCGGCGGATTCCGATAAGGGTACGTGAAGAGAGAGTGTGGGCGGGAGTGAAGAGGTGGAAGGGTATCCACTTTTAGACTTCCTTGTTTATATTTTTCAATTATAAAAAGCGTGTGCACCGATTCTACTTTGGTGCACACGGTGCATTTAAGATTTTTTCATAATTATTTGTATATGATTGCACTTCGTAATAGTGCATTTGCTCTATGTAATGTACAATCGCACAACTTCGTCCTACTAATAAATAAAAAAAATAACAATATCCTTTTAAATTGAATTAATTTAAAATATTTAATAATAATCTTTGACTCACATTAATAAAAAAACCCCTAAATTTCCCTCTCATTTAAAAAAAAAAAGATCATTTAAATAAAAAATTAAGAAAGAAAATCTTTTAAATGAGAATTTAGATGACTGAACCTTTTTAATAAAAATCTCATAATAAAATAACACATAAAGTTATGGACGGTCAGGCTTTGGATGGATTGTTGGGCCATTGAGCCAACATGATCCAATTATTTATAATAAAAAAATTAAATATTACTCCCTCCGTCCCAAGTTACATTTGTTTTATATTCTTTGTCACCAAATGTAGTCTTATACACTTTATGAAAACTATCACCCTTCAATAATCATTTAATTACTCAATTTGTCATCAACTTTATTCATAAACAATCATTTTATTCACAATGGACCCTACAAAACCCTATAATACTGTAGTGTTCCCATCACTACATTTGAATGCCATATATATTTTTGTATAATTTTCTGAAGTAATAGTAAAATTAGATAGAAAGGGAGAGAGATATTGAGAAAGGTTAGAGAAGAAGAATTGAGAGAGATAAGAAGAGACCGTAATAATTTCTCCTTGCCATTTCATTGATAATATTTCCTATTTAAACCTAGAAACACATAAGATAAAATACTAATGGGCCTAAGAACATAAAATAAAGCAAATGGGCTAGTCCTATTACAAAATGTAATTTAAAAGATAGTGGCCCAATGTTCTCTTTAATTGTTTGAGGCTGCAACTCTTGAGTACTATTCTCATAACTCATGCCCATGACAATACTCCCCCGTTTTTGAGATCCTTGTCCCCAAGGATCTAGGATAGAAATGGTTTTGATATGTAGCAGTGTTATGTAATATGCAAAGAAGAATTATGTTGACAGCATTGAATAGTTCCTGGGATTCCATTTTCTGTCCAACAATCTCAAGAGGCATCATAGACAAGAGAAGGCAACACCTGAGTCCTTCTGCAGTAGAATCGGACAGCTGCCAATCTGCCACCCATGATCTTGGTCTGAAAATGTTCAACCTCCCTTTGAAATATGATTGTCCTTCGCCTGTGAATTTTTTATAAAACCATCCCTTTTTTTTCAGAGTCTCGCCTATTTCATCGTTTAGATCACAAACTATCAATGCCTGCATAGCCAAACCTAAATCCCATTCTTGGCTTCCAAAACTCTGCATCTTCATGCCATCTTCAGCAAGCCATAAGTAATCAGGGATTCTTGCAAGATGTTTCTTGAAATAGTCTCCATTAGGATCCTCAACCCAACATGCCAGCATACATAACACCTTCTCCACACATCCTATAGTAATATATCGGTTCTTTTCACCTTCGTAATGAATGTGCTTCATTGTCACTTCCAGAGCTTTTTCTCTCAACTTGTTCAAAGGCCAGCGAGTCAATAAAGGCTCAGTGAGTATATAACTAGCATCCCACAAAAATCTTGTATGAAGGAAGACGTCCTCCTTGCTGGGAGAATATTCACCATGGCAAAATGCTTTGAGCCCAAAAGCTATAGTAAATCCCACAGATGTCATGAATGGATTTCTTGCCATTATTAATTCAACCAAAGTCAAGCTGGAACCACTAAACCCAATTGACAACATAAATTTCTTAGAGACTCCCTTGCTAAGGTGCTTTGATCTGCTATGTGTTCGCTTCAAGTTCTGCCAATTATCGCAACTATTCGTCATCAACATAACCTTTATTTTCCTACACCTTCTTGTTTTAAGATCAAACACCACAGTTAAATAATTGAAAAGCTCAGCAGATTGCGATGTTTTTTCACCCTGGCCAATTTTCCAAACTATAATAGCAATCGATCCACAACCCCATCTAAAAATAAGCAACCCACACCCGATTTCTAGCGATTCATTGTCTATGTAATTGAGACAATCAACACATATAATCTTAGGCGAACTCATCCCCGGATTCTTGAAGGAATCGAATGCCTCACATGCCCTCGGATCAAAAACCATATATATCCAATGCTCCACAATCCCCAATTGCCTTCGCAACTCATACAAATACTCACTTTTAATAAGCATATTAAATCTCACATTTGGGCAAGACAAAGAAGCATGATATAATCTACTAGAGAACAATTTTGGTGGTGATGGAGAACGTGATATCATAGGGGGAGGCCAATATTCATCATAATTCACATTTAATAATGGTGATGGGTATGAAATCGAGTGGGAAATTCTACCACAACTGGTGTTAACAGGAGTAAAAATGAAACACTGCATATTTACCTCTTTTCTATGGGTGTGCACAATACAACGTCTGTCTCTAGCCACATATGGTGGCGGAATGGTGGCAAGTGTATCTGCAAGTTGAGTTCCGGTAGGTTTCCGTCGCGGTTGACGGTGTATGGGGGTAGCGGTTAAATCGGCCAAATCAGAGAAATCTGTAATCAACAGATCGTCGGTGGATTTTGAGATTTGTTGATGGCGTATGGAGTTAGCGGTGAAATCGGCCAAATCGGAGGAACCTAGAATCAACACATCGTCGGTGGATTGTGAGATTTCTTGATGTTTGCTACTGATATCCTCGAAAAAGTTGGAACAGGGTTCTTCAGAGATTGATTCTTCTTCCATTGCCCCTTTTCCATTGTCAACATTTGGCAATTGCAACTGCATCCATTCTAGTATATTTATAATATTGTCAAGTTTGTCATCTATATCCTCAAATTTGATTTGCAAATTAGAATCAAATTCCATAATCTGCCTCGATAAATTGAAGTGGGTGCCCTCAGCCATGTCCATGGATGGATGGCTCTGGATACCAATTGTAGTGTTCCCATCACTACATTTGAATGCCATATATATTTTTGTATAATTTTCTGAAGTAATAGTAAAATTAGATAGAAAGGGAGAGAGATATTGAGAAAGGTTAGAGAAGAAGAATTGAGAGAGATAAGAAGAGACCGTAATAATTTCTCCTTGCCATTTCATTGATAATATTTCCTATTTAAACCTAGAAACACATAAGATAAAATACTAATGGGCCTAAGAACATAAAATAAAGCAAATGGGCTAGTCCTATTACAAAATGTAATTTAAAAGATAGTGGCCCAATGTTCTCTTTAATTGTTTGAGGCTGCAACTCTTGAGTACTATTCTCATAACTCATGCCCATGACAAATACCCCTACTTTATCTACTTTTTTCTTAGAACTTGTGCCCCTCCTCCATTGGACTACATTTAATGGATGGAGGGAGTAATATTTATAATTAAAAAAGATCTAAAAGAAAAATAAAATTAAAGGACCTAAACTGAATTAAGTCTAAAATTACTTAAATGAAATTATCCATTTATAAATTTTGAAGTTTAAAAAAAAATTATTAGAAGAATATTTGTGTAATTTTATACTCCATATTCACTCTAAAAAATTATTTACTTAAAAAAAAATCCCAAAGTTGAGTTGGTGCCCCGTAAATAAATAGAGACCAGTTTAGAATGTACCCACTTTCAATTGACCCTGCTCTTCTCACGTCGGCGCTTCTCAAAATTCATCTGATAATTCAGAATCACAGTTTTCGACCGGAGAAGCAACACCCATGTCAATACTCTCCACCAAAGTTCCGCACTCTATTCTCTTTCACCACTCCACACCCCCATTCTTCAAATCCTTAAAAATCACCTCTTTACCTTATAATAAATTTCTCTTTTTTAAACCTATCACGATCCAAATAATATCCACTAAGTCTGCTTCGTCTTCACCTCCATCTTCATCTTCTTTGCAGCCCATTGAAGAGCTCCCTCCTAAGCTCCAAGAAATCGTCAAACTCTTCCAAGGAGTTCAAGAACCCAAGGCCAAGTATGAACAGCTATTATTCTACGGAAAAAACCTAATTCCTTTGGATTCGCGCTACAAAACAAATGAAAATAAGGTCCAAGGCTGCGTTTCACAGGTTTGGGTCCGAGCTTATCTGGATTACGATAAAAACGTCATCTATGAAGCAGATTCTGATTCAGTTCTCACTAAAGGCCTTGCCGCTCTGCTAGTTAAAGGCCTTTCGGGCCGGCCCGTCGAAGAGATTGTTAGGGTTTCACCCGATTTTGCCGTGCTTTTGGGTTTGCAACAAAGCTTAACCCCTTCTAGGAATAATGGGTTCTTGAATATGCTGAAGTTGATGCAAAAAAAGGCTTTGCAGTTGTATGTTGAAGCAGAGAAAAAATCTGATGATTCATTTAGTGATGTTGCAGGAAATAGCCCAGTTGAAAATCCAAGTTTAGTATTAAATGGTGATGATGGAAACAGTGGAGTGAAATCCAGTGAGTCTGTTAATGATTCAAAGAGGGGTTTGGGAAATGGAAGTATATTGGGGGGTAGGGGGATTAGGATTAAGGAGATTCTGGAGAAAGAGCTAAGCCCAATTGAGTTAGAAATTGAGGACATATCTTATCAACATGCTGGGCATTCTGGTGTTAAAGGAAGTGATGGGGAAACACATTTTAATGTGAGTGTGGTTTCTCAAGAATTCGAAGGGAAGAGTTTGGTTAAGAGGCATAGATTGATTTACAGCTTGTTGCAAGATGAGTTGCAGAATGGGTTGCACGCATTGTCGATTGTGGCAAAGACACCCTCGGAAGTTAACTGAAGTCTTGATTGAGGTTTTCTTTGGTTTCAATTTAGATCGTGCTCATGCTTTCAGTTTTGGTGTGAGTTTATAGTGGAACAGTAAACCATTGTATACTCATTTCTTGGATGTCTGGTAACATTTATACTATAGCTATGAAAATTTCATTAACTTTTTACCCCATTCGGTCCACAAATTAATTTATAGGTGTTACTTGTATTGACCTTAATGCATACAGCCTATTTATATAAGGGATACATGGTGGTTGAATCTACTTCTGCCCCCACCTAGAACACTTGGAGTATAAATGTGATGAACTTACTTTCAGGAGAACAAATCTACCTGCCAAGAGTTTCATGCAAATCCATGAATTATGTATGCTTCAGGACCTTTCTTGACCTTATGAACGTTAGGCTCACTGGTTGTCATATTGAATTGCTGTGAGATTTTCAATGATATTTGTGAAACTTGCAGTGATATTTGATTACTTGATTGCATGTGGCAATGCTGCATGATATTGTGACTAGATATGGTTTTCTGGATTATAGAAATGATTACATAAAGCTTTATCAAATTATTTAGTGTTGCTTTTTTTCCTTGTTAAGATTTGTTGTCCTTGGTTCTGGCTTCTACTCAAATTTGCTTCTTCTGAGTTTAGTTTCAAATTTACATTTTAATTGCATTGTATGAACTCTATAACGTAATGTGACACAATACATTGGGGGAGACCTTTTCTCTCAAGCGTGCGATTTTTCCTCTTAGCTTCTTAAATTTACATCCATTTTTGTTGGTGGCTTCATGTTTTGATCTTCTCCAAACAGAGTAGAGCATCAGATGGATATGTGGGAAAAAATGATGGACTTAAGAGTTAGTCTTCTAGGTGGCTTGTTATAAACTTATAATATGATGTTTCTTGATTTCCTACTAGTCTTATTGATATTTTTTTCTTTTTTTTTGCCATGCTGAAAAGGAAACCTGAATGTGTATTCTGTTAGGAGCCAAAGAATAAAGAAAACTATTTTATTGATTGAAATTGAAATAAAGACCTGGGAAGAATTACCTCAACAAGATAAATTGTCTTGTCCCTCAGGTGTAAACTGATTACAAGAGTTATTCTCTGCAATTCCCCCATAACAGGTTGAGTTCATTATTTATACTAACTACGTACCTACTTTGCAAACAAAGAAAGCAATTAAAGATCCAAGAATCTCGTTAGCGAGATCCAGAATATGTGCTGTCTGTATCCTACTATGGACTATATTTTACCAAAATGAAGTGGCCTTTTCCAGCTTGGAGATGGATTAAACTATACCATTGACCACCTCTTTTTTCAATTACTAATACTTTAGTTTAATATCTTGCTCTACCAATAATTATTCCATTCCATGTGCTGTTATTATATGAACCTGAATAAGAACATGAGTCTGGAATTGCTAAAAGATAGAGTAAGAGCAATAATTAGAAAAGAATATACTGAATCTTTTTTATCTTCTGATATGTCATAGAAGATGTTGATCAGCTAGTTTCTTTTAGCAATAAAAGATTATAAGCTAGAGGCTCCTTTAAAGACTAGACTATGAACTAGAGCTGAATCTGAATGGATTCGAAAGCTTTGCGTAAGATGGGATCAGTTTCAATACTCTATAATAATAACCTCTTGCTTCTGCCTGAGCTTTTAACTTTACACATTAGTATTCAATCGAATAAAATTGAAGGATTCTGTCCTGAATTGTTGGTAATACTAAGACTATAGCTGCTGTTCTGCTTTGTATACTATCTGATCTTGTTAACAAGACATGCATATAAATCATTATCTAGTTGGAAATCTGATCTGTGCATTCTATAAATGAATTGTTCATCACCATTGTATTTGTACTAAAAAGAACCTATGCAAGATAAATTTGAGGGGCCATGACAAACGAAAGCGTCCCTCTAACTATCTCTTAGTTCTGCAGCTTCGACTTATCAGAAAACTGTTTGGTGGACTTGTCATTTCCAACCGGCATTCTCCATGAAGCCAGTACGAATAATGGATGGCACCCAGTTTAACTTTCACTTTAAAATTTCCTCTTATGTTGTATACAACCCTGTTGCTTAGCCCCTGCTTTTGTAGTTCCATAGCAAGATTTGGCGGTAGATGGACCAAGCCCGATAGCATATGGACCGTTATCAACCGGGCTTCTCCGGGCCTCTGACTGAATGCTTGAAGAACTTGACTTGCTATCACATTTTCTTGAAAGGAGACCTCAATATTCAGGTACTCAAATCTTACACCCAATTTCCTATTTGGGTTTGAAAAGTTTGCTAGAAATGTGATATCGGTATTGATATAATTGGGAGAATTATAGTAGATAGGGCTGACGCTTGCTGCTGCGGTGTCGAAAACTGGATTTCTTGGTTGAATGGTGAGATAGACTATCAATGTTGCAATACCGAAGAAGATGAGAAGGATACTGAATATCATGCAAAGAATTGCAGCAAACCATACCATTGGGCTAGTCGTTTGAGGTTTGAGAATTGCTTGCTCTCTTGATCTAAGCTTGCTGCTATATAGCAACATATCGGGTGTGGCTCGCTTAGGAAAGACCATCTGAGAAAGAGGCGACGGCTTGACAGACGGAGATTTGTATGGAGGGGATGTTGGGAGGGAATCCATTCTGTTTTTGTTAAATAAAAAAAGGGATTCAAGAAAATGCTGTGAATGAATGAGAATGGAAATGAAGATGGTTGTTTCTTAAATAAAGAAGTAGAGTAAAGGATGCATGGAAAAAAGAAAAAGCAGCTTTTGAATGTTAGTGGGGCCAATGAGAAAAGCAGAAGCAGCAGCTGCTGAATATATGGATTTTGAATTATGTTGTTGAGGTTAGAAAACGCCAGAGGGAAATGTTTGTGGGGTTTCTTTCCACTTTGTTGAATGTGTGAGGTGGATGATTTGAACGGCTTGATGTGTGTCATATTAATCCATTATTGCCAACTTTTTTGCAAGTTAGGCGATATCTTACTCATTAAGAAAGGTAAGAGAGAGAGAGAGAGTAGCCAATATGATTAAGGTAACTTCATACTATGCCTATTACAAGCTAGCAACTTTTTAACTTTAACTTCCCATGACTCAAGAACAAACCTTTCTTTTAGCCCATCATATTTGATAGTTGAGAATCAAAGTAGGGTTTTATTATGTGTGCATTGGACGTAGCATTGCTTCTCTGTTTAGGCAGTGGCTGGTATATACCCAGTCTTGAGTCGAGCCAGCACTTGTGTGAGACCGTTTCAAACTGTTAAAATAGTAGTATGGCTTTGAAGTTAAAAATTACTCCCTCCATCCGGAATAACTTTCACATTGTTTTAAATACAATATTAAAACATACTTATTTGTTGTATTTTCATAGTGTATGATTTCATCCGTCAAAATTGCTACAAAACTTTTCTTTGTACATATTCACCATTTGCTCCATCCAATACGCATATGCTTCAGTTTCAATTGAGGCATTTGTATACTCATCATGAAAATACTGAAGGATATTTGTGAATTCTTCAACTAATGATGCGTTCATGAATTGTAGAAGAATCTGCCCCTCACCTTATTTTATTTTTTTGGCATTCGGCCAAAACGTTTCTCTCTATATACTATGTAAAAAGGAAATGTCATGCTTTTGAAAATAAAATATTTTATTTCTCAGCTTCGAGGAACACTGAAGCTCGTAAAAATGTCATGCTCGTGAACGTAAATTCAACCATCTCCAAGTAAGACATCATATACCTATTTGTTTGTAGGTGCAGTTCATAATCAAGATACTAGAAAAAACATTGTACAACTAAATTTCGAAGGGGTGTGCAAAGAAAAGCTCTTGTAATGTATTTATCTTCGGACAAGTTATATGACAATGAAAATATCGATTATCAATCAATAAGGTCATCAATTGTTACAATTGACTTCGTGAAACATACTCAACCAATGGGTGCTTCTTTAGGGCATTGCAAATAGTGTGGATGGTAGAATGATTGTCACTATTTTTCTTGTTAAGCAACACATCCTTTTAGTGGAGAATTGCACTTTGACATATCAACCACAAACTCTTCTCGGGGGTTAGCCTCCCGACATATGAGTAGCTCTCGAGATAGATGGCTACATGATGTTTATGTGTCTCGCACTTCGTGTCCAATATTCATTACATAATAGATAATTGGGTGCCCTTCAATAAAAAGGGATATCCACACTTCTTCGACCTCATAATTCTTTTTTTATGCATCTTCTCTTTATCTTTCACATTCTCCAAATCATCATCATTTGAATCCCTTTTTTTAACTACTTTATTTATACTCCTTCCCAAAAAACTAACGATTACTCCCCACCTTGCTCACATGCCAACAACACATGTGTCCTTTTTCTTTCCGATTCCATTATCTGAACGTTTTATAACAATGATGATGTTGTTATGTTTAGATATAACACGAACTCACTCTTGTAAGACTTCCCAAATTTTGAAAAATTAGCATTTGTTAAGATGTTTGTATTATCCATCACAATTTCATTATCAGAAACATTTTTATAGTGTTAACTTTGAGTAATATCTTCAACATTCATGAGCTCCTCCGAGTTATTTTGAGCATAATTTTCACTTTTAAATATATCCTCAAAATCTTTGATATAGATCCGCCAAATTCTAAAACAAATGAAAATATTATTCTTCTCTACACGACACATGTATAAAATAAACACAAATATTTTGACACAACACTACCAAAATGTACACATGTTTTCGACAAACATTTGCCGAAATACAGTTTTAGACACATTTGATCCAAAAACTTTTTCGTTAAAACTTTGCTGAAATGTGTGTACATTTTTAGCATCGTTTTATCGAAATACAATCCACATTTCGACAAACTCTTCCCGAAAACGTTAAAAGACCAAACTTCAAAATATTGAACGCGCAAAAACATTAACATACCATTTTCATCTCACTTTAAATCATAAATTACCACAAAACATACCAAGAACATTAAATGACAAACAAAAAATAAAACCTAGAGTTGCATGTGCATACATTTCGAAAATAAAAGCATAACAAAAAATGGAGAAAATAACCTACATATTTATAGTGATATCCCTGTTTTTCTGTCATTCTTAAGTTCTTCAAATGGGAGTGGAGAGAGGACCGATGAATATTTTGATTTTTTTTTTTAATTAATTAGGAAACTGTTCGAATGAAAACTTAAAAGACACAACACAATCATATATATGTTGAAGGTTGTATATCAATTAATAATGATATTTTACTAAAATATTATGGATATTTTACAACCATATTAAAATAATGAATAAAAGAATGGTAATATATCTAACAATAGTGCAAATAACCGTTCCAAAGAATAATGGTAGTTGAACAATTGAAAGAAGAAAAACGTGTGTGCTGCAGAAATTTGATCATGAATTTGGAATGTCTTTGAAAAGAATCATAAATTTATTATTTATTTAGAAAAGTCTCTTAAGATATTGTTATACAAAAAAACATACTGTTTAAACAAAATATTATAAAGAAAGACTTCTTAAAATATAGTAAGACTTGGAATTGATCGGCCCTTTTAAATAAAAAAACCTCCAAAATTTTGTCGTATATTTATTTCGCATTTTATCTTTTTTGGCTCACATGCATGCACTACACCAAACCGTTTTAAACTTCAAAGTTCAAACATATATAGTGATGCAGGCGGAAGCACGATACACACGTAAATTCGTTGATTCTACGAATACCCAGAATATACGTAAACGAGATTAAAAGTGATAATCCATTGATTCAAAATGAATACTGGAAGAACACAAATAAAACACGTCAAAACGGATAAAACCCAATATTTTTCTATTCAATCAACTTCCCTTACAATGTTCTTGAGACTCCTATTTATAATAGGTAAACTAGGGTTTTAGGCGTGTAAGCCCTAAAAGCCCGGCCCACTAATAATTAATCAAAATCTAAACAAAGCTCTAACACTATATATATAAAATATAAATAATACTAAATAATTAAAATACAATCTTATCTCCATCATTCTCTCCCTCTTCGAAAAGATTCGTCCTCGAATCTGCATGAATCTTATCTCTAGCTCGAAAAAAAAAAAATCACGATGGGATCATCTTCAGAGAAAGCAAAATTAATTAACGCCTCAGGAAATTTGACGTTAAAAACATCTGCAGTTCGTACGTTGCCCAAAGTCTTGAGACTATAAGCAACTATAAGCAAATGTTGGCTTAAGAGAAGTGCCAAAATAACTATCATTAGTAATAAAAAAAGAGATTATTGTCTAATAAGTCCACTATTACAACCCATTAATCTAATAGAGTCACCAATATGAATAATTTTCTAATAGAGTCAAATCAAAGCCAAAATACCCATGTTACCCTCTAAAACATTAATTTAAAAATATTCTTATATTATAATTTATTCCTATAATTTAGCTTTTTAGGAAATTTTGACTTTCCAAATTTGAAATTTTAAACAAAGATTTCTTGTTTATCGCCAAAACCAACCAAATTTAGGAAATTTCCCAAATTCAACCATCAATTTCATTTTTCCAGATTCTGATTATCAATTTCGAATCAATAGTATTTTTCTTGACTCGGTTTTTGAAATTCGATTTCAATTTTGCCATTTTCGATTATGCACTGAATTCTGAATTTGGATCGACATTTTGATTATATATCCAGATTTTGGTACGTATTCAATTCTTGTCTATTGAATCATATGCAGTCATTGTTGTTATGAAATTCGATTTCAATTTTGCCATTTTCGATTATGCACTGAATTCTGAATTTGGATCGACATTTTGATTATATATCCAGATTCTGGTACGTATTCACTTCGTGTCTATTGAATCATATGCAGTCATTGTTGTTAATCTAAATTTAAAATCGCATCTCACCTTGTAAAATTTTTATTCTGTTTTGTCGTTATTGCATTTTATGTTCCGTATTTTGGTACATCAATTAATCGTTTTTTTCAATGTTTTTGCATTGTACAGGCCGTCTATATCGTGCTTTGACAATGTAGTACATAATTTTCTGCAAGGTTGATTTCAATGGGAAGAACAAGTTGATTCGATTGACAGAATCATCATCATTTGCAGATTTGTTGGCTGAAATAACAAATATGCGTCCTGTAACTTCTCAAGGTAATCTATCGATTGCCTATTCGGTTTCCAGCCTCAATAACATATGTATAGAATCTGATTCCGACTTGAATGGTATGATAGAATTTTGTCAGGCTACTTCCGAAAAAATAGTTAATATATCAGTTATCGTTAGTAACCAAGTCCCATTGTCCAGTGAAATGGTTGAGTCTTCAAATGCTAATGACTATCTAGTAACTGAACAATTACATGTCAGTCCCTCCTTCGTAGTACAGAATACCTTATCAAATCATTCAAGAAATTCTGATGAAGAATACCATCATAGAATAGATTTTGAGGGAATTGGTAGTATACCTAGTTTTGATATATGTCCAGTTGAAAAAAAAAAAGTCATATTTATCCGATCATTGGGTTAATATAATGGAAGGTGGTGTGGGTACATTTTTTGTTGGGGGCGCCCCTGAATTTAGGAAAGAGTTGATTAAATACTCTACTAAACTCAACTTTAAGTACAAGTATAAAAAGAATTCCCCTAGGTATGTATATGTTGTGTGCAATGAGACATCAACACTCAACTGCACATGGTTCATCAAGGCCAAGAAAACTCCTATGAATAACTGCTTTGTCATTGATAAAGCGAATCTAGTACATAATTGTGTTGGCAACCTACTTCGTGAAAAAAGGAACAGGTTTGGACCGAAAATAGTTAAGGAACTTGTTATCGATTCTGTCAAAGCCAATCCTACTGTGTCTGTGAAGGATGTAACCCACCATGTAAATAAGGGATACGGTTTTGCACTGCCTTACTGGAAGGTGTGGCGTGGAATAGAAGCAGCAAGAGATGATATATTTGGTAGTTATGATGAATCTTATGACCAATTGCGTTGGTATTGTGAGGCAGTGAAGCGTACGAACCCCGGAAGTATAGTAGACCTAGAGAAGAATGACACAACCAACCGATTTGAGCGTATTTTTGTTTCATTTAATGCATGCAAGGAGAGTTTTAAAAAATGCAGGCCAATGTTATTCATAGATGGCACATTTATGAAGGGTAGGTCAAAGGGGGTGTTGCTTGCGGCCACTGCAAAGGATGGAAATAACGGTAACATATTCCTTCTCATTTCATTTCAACTATCTATTGTTTCATTTCAAATGATCGGGTTAATACTCTTTTTCCAGAATTATAGTTGTCAAACGAATCACAGTTTTCATTGCATTTTCTTATATTATAATTTCAGTTTTATATATCTTCCATTATGCTGTTCTTTATCCAGGCCTTTTCCCCGTTGCATTTGCTGTAGTATCTGCTGAGAATAGGAACAACTGGGCATGGTTCTTAACCAAGTTGCGTGATCTTATCATTCATGAAAAGAAGATCATTTACATATCAGACAGGAATCTGGGTTTGATGTCAGCTTTTTATGATGTCTGGAATGATCAAGAGCCTGACCTTCAGTTTGAGGTCTTCGACCCGCTCGTCAACGGGCGCGGGATCCCCATCGCCGATGGGGGGGTTTACCTATTGCGCCTCGGAAGAGGCGTTCCCACTTCTACTGCTTGTATCATCTACTTTTAAATCTCAGAGGCAGATTTGGTGGAGGTTGGAACACCCAACACCGTGATAACATGGCTGATCTATTCAAGCAATGTGCATATGCTCTAACCATCACTGTTTTTAAAGAGAAACTTGAGGTTTTTAAAACAGTAGGTGGTCAGATTGCAGAGCAATGGCTTGAAGACATGCCCTACAAACAGTGGACAGTTGCATATTCACCACACATCAAGCGATATGGTGAAATGACGTCTAATGCAGCTGAGTCTTTTAACATGTGGATTAGCGAGGCTAGAGGTCTTCCAATTACCTATATGTTAGACTCTATTAGGAAAAAGGTATCACAGTGGTTTGTAGACAGACGTGAAAAATCTAATAAATGGACCGGGTTGCTTGTTCCTAGCAAGGAAGATCGGTGGAACGAGCTTGGAAACATCAGTGCAGCGTGGGGTGTTTCAATTTATCCTAATGGTCAGTTTGAGGTTCGGTCACGGACGTCTGTCACAGTTGATTTGGAGTGCAAAATATGTACTTGTTTTCAATGGCAGATCACAGGATTTCCGTGCGCACATGCTGTTGCTGTTATTAAGAAGCATTGTAATTCCGTGTCCAACCTCATTGAGGACTGTTTCTTTACATCCACATACAAGCAATGTTATGAAGAAGATTTAATTCCTGTGCCAGAGACAGAACGTTTTGAATTTGCTATTGAGTCCAGCCCTGAAAAAATACTACCACCCATATTAAACAAACCCCCTGGCAGACCCAAACAAAAGAGAATCACTTCATACGGAGAATTTCGTAAGGTCAAGGCTACCACTTGCAAGCGATGTGGAAGGACAAGTCGACATGATCCATTAACATGTGCTGCTGTTTTTGGAACGGACAAGACAAACATTCAGAGTTAGTCAAACACAATATTTCATTGTGTAATTTGATTTGTAATTCTCTGTTTTTTTCCAAGTCCTTTACGATATATTAATTCCACTACCTTAAGTCGATGTGTACTGAGTTTTATAATCTGACATGCTTTATGAACATTAGATTTCTATAATTATCTATTTTTATTCTATTTGCTTATTTTTCCCTCATATTTCCAAGATTTGCAATATTGTCCAATTTTCTGTTTTTCTGGGTTTGTGTAGTAGAATATCAAACCTTAATAAAATGTACGGTTCGGATCATATGCCATATTGCATGTATAATGCAATTACTTGGTAGTATTCACCACACAGTGCATACTGAACACTTAAGCATATATTACAATCATAGGTCATGTTCTACTACCCATCATGCATATAATACTTTTAAACTCGACCTGCTCCTGTGTTCAGTATTCAACACCATATAAATTTGCATGATCCAATGAATTTTTATATGTTATTATCCTAATCTCCATATGTATCTTCATCAGCATGATGTGTATTTCCATGCATATGACCCATCTGCATAGTGTGGTGAATGCATTCCCCTCCATGCTTACCCTATCTATGCACTTCGTAGTCCATATACTTATTACTTCTCCTATGCCTGACTTTTTCTCAATAACTAATCCGTTTACACCTATATTACTAATTTTTATTATTTTATGATCCAAATAATTTTAATATGTTATTAAAATAATTTTCATATGTAACTTCAACAGCATGATGTGCCTTTCCATGCATATGGCCCATCTGCATAGTTCCAGCAATCATCATCAACCATGCACTTCGTAGTTCATATATTGAGTACTTCTCATATGCATTAACCATTCACAATCACTAATCGGTTTACAACAATATTAATGTTAATTGTTGAAATGTCCAATGAAAGGTCCATAGGAAATAAATAATATTAGTTAATACGGTTAATTATTAATATACCCCACACGTTTCCAAAATCCATTATGTGTAAAAATAATGGGCAGTTAAAAACCCTAAAAAAACTGCCCTCCATTGTTCCCACTATGAACGTGTCCACTATACTTTTAACGTTTCTCCCCCAATTATTAACATTTATAATCTTTAAATTTCAGTTTAACTATTAATAGACACTACAATCATTTTAATTCACTACATCTCATTGACAAAAAACACAGCATACCAATATGCAGAATTCTAGAATGATAGAATTTCTTCCTGACGAAATCACTATTAATATTCTTTTGTTCCTTTTTCCACAAGTCCTATGTAGATATAACACAATATCTATAGTATGGAACTCAGTAATATGTTCTAAGTGGTTTGTAGAAGCACATCTCTTCAATATGAAAGCGGGTAATCATTTTCGTTTTATACACAAGTACCATGTTTCTAGCCCACCCATATCTTATGAATTAAAAATTAGTAAGGGATCTAGTTACGTTTGCAGGAAAATAGCAAAGAACGATGAAGAATTCGAGGTATTGGGTAGCTATAATGGTCTAGTATTATTCTGCAATACTAATGACAAATATACTATTAATAACCCCACTACTAAACAATATATAATTGTTCCAAATATGCTGATATCATTTCCCAATGGACATGATGTGGCTTGGGTTTATTTTGGGTTTGGGTATGAAAAAAATTCCAATGATTACATCATAATGAGAATTGCATATTTTTGGGATGAAACTGGTGGGTTGACCGAGGTTAGTATTTTCTCACTTAATTCTAAATTGTGGTCAAAACTTTCTTCATTCCCTTTTGATCATTACCCATCTGGAAATGCCTATTTTGTATGTAATCTCTTTCATTGGTATTTAAATTTTGGCCGTGGTGTTCTTAAATTGGCCACATTTGATATAAATAGTGGTATTTATTCATTAATTGTCATTCCAAAGTTTAATTTTCACTCATTTAATGTACAAGTTCAGGGTTTGGATGACAATACAATTGGAGTCTACTGTAGTAGTGTAAAATCAGTGGAAGGTCGTTTTTATAGTAAATTCGTGTTTCAGATGCATATACTACATTACTCACAAGAAATTCCTACATGGACTAGTATTATGATCTTCAGAAGTACCCTAGTACCAAAAAAATATCATATAACCCCAATCTCATTCATGAACTCCGCTAGAACAAAAATACTATTCCTCGCTCTACCATGGGGAGACTACTATTGCTATGATACGATTGCCAAGACGTTTCAACTCAGTGAAGAATATGAAATGACATACGACGTTCAACATGCATATAATATATCCAGAGTCTTGTAGATCCAAGAATGTGTTAATTATATTAAAATAGTTGCACGTTTTTTAAGATGTTTTTGACTATTTTTGTGTTATTTATTGTAATAGTGGACTTATTAAGCAATAGTCTCATTATTAATTTTAGTTGTTAGTTTCCATTTAATTTTAAATTTATTACTTTACACCATCAGTTTTTATAATTTATATTGATTTGCAAAACATATGCTCTGTACCACATGCATAAAAACAACAAAACACTAAACATTACATGAGTTTATAAAATTAACATAAATAAAAAAAATTAAAAAAAAATGAATTAATGCACCGAATTGTTTTAATTTGTTATTCATTCAAATGTATTATATTATATTGTATATTACAACATAAAACATATGATAAATAAAAAAACATATATATAGTTGATGGATAGATTTCCTTAATTTATTTCAAATTAATGTATTGCATGGCCTCGTAAACCGCTTCCATTAAATCCAAATTAGACACCTCCATTTAAATAAGCAATGATGGAAGTTGAAAGGTTTTGATTTTGTATTGTGCCTCTTCACATTGTATTTATTAGTTATCTCTCTCAAATCTATACATTTTCTCAATCTTCTTCATTAAGTTATCAAAACTTAATTTCTCATCCATAAACAATGAACAGCCAGGCAACCGACATGTTCATCCCCTCTGAAATCAAAGACAAATTTCTTGAATCACTAGATCCAAAACCACTTTCCCGTTTTAAATGTGTTGACAGGTACTGGAATCAGTTAATATCCTCCAAAGCTTTCGTCGATTCTCAACTGATTCGTGCAAAAAATAAGCAAAGGTACTCATTTTTACACAAGAATCAGGTGTCTAACCCACCCGTGTGTTACCTGCCTGTGGGGTATGGAAGGTCTGGTACGAGGCGATATATTAAGCAAGAGTGAGACGATTTTGAGATTCTCGGATCGTATAACGGGTTAGTTCTCATCTGTAATATTGATGATGATTTTATTTTGTCAAACCCATGTACGAATCAACAAATCGTTTTACCCCCTGTTCCAGAAATCCTAAGACTTAATTTAGGAGAAGAGTGTGCTTTTTTTGGTCTTGGATATGATGACATGCAAGATGATTTTTTGATTATGCGAGTTTCTCGTTTTTTGCAATTAGAAGGGTACACTTCGTTAGTTATGTTGTACTCTCGAAATCTTAATACCTGGTTTTCACTACCCCCATTTCCAAGTGTAAACCCTCCTTCTGAAAATGCATTTTATGTTGGGGGTCTTTTTCATTGGAAAGTACAAACCTGGAATGGTCATGCAATTGTTACTTTTGATTGCAAATCCCAACTCTATGATCAATTTGATGTGTCTGCTTTTATTCTTCAACCCTGGACTTGTAAGATGGAGGGGCTTGACGACAACACCGTAACTATATATGCTGATCGACTTTCTGTGGATGAGTTTGGTGTCTGTCATTATTTTAATGAAGTGCATCTTCTACATTATTCCAATGGTGCTAGAACTTGGTCTAGGTTTACAATCTTCAAGGAGGAAAATTTGCCAGCTGGTTTTGCACTAGAGCCAATCTGTTTCTTGAACACCGCTAGGACCCAATTAATGTTTAGTGTTAAGCCCTACAGTACGTTTTTCTCGTATGACATTATCTCAAGGAACTTTGAAAGGATGGAGGGCATTGAATCGTGGCCAGGGTGTGCAAAATCATACAAGTATATAGAGACTCTTGTATCACCTCAACGCAATTAAATTGCATAGTGTAGATCATAGTACATATATTTTAGTTTATGGTATGCTGATGTATCTTGAATATACTTATATTTATTGGGTATGTAAATTCACTTTACTTTTGTTCTTCCCAAGTTGAGATACATGATGTGATGGTTTTAGTTTTTATTTTTGTAATACATCTAATCTAAATCATTTTGATATTCTAATCTTGTGTTATTTTATCTTTATTTTTGATCGTATTTTAGAATAGAAACGAATCGATGTAATGTTATGTATTAACTGTGCATATGACTATTACACCATAGTGCATAACGAATGCATATTGAATCGTGCAGATCATAGTACATATATTCTAGTTTATGGTATCTTGAGTATACTTATATTTATTGGGTATGTAAATTCACTGTTTTTTTTGTCTTCACAAGTTGAGATACATGATGTGATGTTGTTAGTTTTTATGTGTGTAATACATCTAATCTAAATCATTTTGATAGAATAATCTTGTATTATTTTATTTATACTTTTGACCGTATATTAGAATAGAAACGAATCGATGCAATATTATGTATTAACTGTTCATATGACACCCTCATGCAAAAGGAATGCATATTGCATATTGTAGATCATAGTACATATATTTTAGTTTATGGTATCTTGATGTATCTTCAATATACTTATATTTATTGGGTATGTAAATTCATTGCTTTTTTGTTCTTCCCAAGTTTAGATACATGATGTGATGTTGTTAGTTTCTATTTTTGTAATACATCTAATCTAAATCATTTTGATATGCTAATCTTGTGTTATTTTATTTTTTGTTTTGACCGTATATTAGAATAGAAACCAACTGATTCAATGTTATGTATTAACTGTGCATCTGACTTGATCGTGCAAAACGAATGCATATTGCATATTGTAGATCATAGTACATATATTTTAGTTTATGGTATCTTGATGTATCTTCAATATACTTATATTTATTGGGTATGTAAATTCATTGTTTTTTTGTTCTTCCCAAGTTTAGATACATGATGTGATGTTGTTAGTTTCTATTTTTGTAATACATCTAATCTAAATCATTTTAATATGCTAATCTTGTGTTATTTTATTTTTAGTTTTGACCGTATATTAGAATAGAAACCAATCGATTCAATGTTATGTATTAACCGTGCATCTGACTTGATCGTGCAAAACGAATGCATATTGCATAGTGTAGATCATAGTACATATATCTTAGTTTATTGTATCTTGATGTATCTTCAATATACTTATATTTATTGGGTATGTAAATTCACGGTTTTTTTGTTCTTCCCAAGTTGAGATACATGATGTGATTTTGTTCGTTTTTATTTTTGTAATACATCTAATCTAAATCATTTTGATATGCTAATCTTGTGTTATTTTATTTGTAGTTTTGACCGTATATTAGAATAGAAACCAATCGATTCAATGTTATGTATTAACTGTGCATATGCCTTGATCGTGCAAAACGAAGGCATATGGTATACTGCCATAACTAATGTATATGTTACATTGAGCTCTAACTTAATTTACATCAATTAATTGTTCATTATAGTAGTTTACAAACTTATTTATGGTAGTTCTTTAAATGGATTTTGTTGACTATAATGGTAATAATTTGATTTATGGAAGTTCATTACAAACGTATTTTTTATGTATGTGAATCTCAGTAATCAAAATCTATACTAGTGACCCTATCTTTATAACAAATACAATCATATATTTGTTACAAATGTCACATTTAGGAAAAATGACTTATTCTCACAAAGTACATAAAATATAAATCCAAAAAACCATATTATATCTCAAAAGAAAGCTGCCAATTCATGAGTAATGAAGATGGCTAATAGTTTAACTAGTTTCCAAAAACAACATCTTAGTCTTTATCCAAAAGAAACATAAATACGTAAACAGTTTAGCAAAATGCGATTTGTAGTAAGTAGCAAAGCTTAAATAGTCTAAACTTCCACACATGTAGTTAATCAAAACTCATATGCATTGGGTCAACGTAAGATTCTACGATTCTAGCTCGCATTGTGCTTGACGCCAGTTTGCCAAATTCACCCGACTGCGGATCTTCACTTTTATAAATATATTTGATTTCCTTGCAAACTATTACACCACAGTCTACTGACTCCGATCCCTGTCTCCAAGTATCAGCTGGAATTGGGTATTTGAACGGCATTTTTAAGAAGGGATGGTTATGCTGCTTTGCTTTGAACAGGGTGACCAATTTTGCATCTACATACTTCACCTATAATTATTTTACAAAATAAAAAAAAAATCAACAATCCTTACAATTATTATCAATGATAAATTAAGTAATTCCAAAAAAAACAATGTCATATTCGATGAACTTACCACATTTAAGGACTCCATCAAGCATGTATCCTCATGCGCCTTTGTTCTTGGGGGAAGTGAGTTGTAAAATGTCCATTCCCTCGTGGTCAGATCAAGTTTGAGAAGTGTCCAATGGTCCACTGCTTTTGAACCACTCGATGAACCCATTGCACATACATTGATTGGGAATAAAAAGATGCTTTTGTCTAAGCTATCCTCAATAACTTTGTCTACAAGGGTGTAGAAAGACTTCTGTTTTGAAATGTTTCGATTGGTGATCATTGCCTACAAAATAAGCGATCACAACAAAATTATATATAATTCTTCACTTAACAGAACAAATAAATAATCTTCATGAAATAGTCAGAGGATTTTATAAAATACCCAGCACGTAGAAGTAAACACCCTCACTCTTCTAGATTCTGACCTTGATGTGAATATAACAGATCGCAATATATCAGCCCATGCATTGATTACCTAAATGTATGCACAGTGTTATCATATAAATATATACAATCAATAAAACATATATATATTATGTAGTATACCTGACTTGTAATGAGACCATTATTTAAAATGTCAATCAGCATCTGTACTGACACATCAGCTAGTGGTATATCAGCGTGCCAAACAATGCAACTGCACCATTCAAAAAATTCACAACTCAATATATATATATATACTAAATCATATTAGAAAAGAATTACGTACTATAAACTATTTACTTACTGTGGACCATTGGTCTTTAGCTCTTCGAATATCTGGTCTCTAACACACTTAGAACACTTCCTCACAGTTGACAATTTATTGTTGAACGGATACTTGACCACTCCTTTAGGTTTGTTATCCAACTCTACATTCTTTGATGCATCATCATCGTCATCGTTGATTTCATGGAACACTACAAGCTCTTTTGTCATTGGTTGAGGAGATATCATCATTGGTTTACGATCATCTGTTATCGTTCGACCCTTAATTCTCTCAACTAATGAACTTGGCGATATATACGTGGTCTTCTTCTTCACTGGCCGTTTAGGTGTCTTTAACACTTCCTCATTTAATTCTTCCACAGGCATATTTTCCTTATCAACAGATTGTTCAATGATCGTTTGCTCTGTGTTACTGTCAAAATCCCCTTGAAAAACATCCTCATCAATCAATGTTTTTGAACAAAATTCAGATGTAATTTCTAGGTTCCTACTCAATCTTTGATTCTCAACTTTCAGGCTTATGATGACATCGTCCTTAATTTGTGATTGTTTTTCGAACCTTGCAGCCACATCTTCAAATTCCTTCTTCATCTTATTCAACTCAGAAGCAGATTCCTCAATCCTTTTAGCATACTGATCATTTTTTGTCCTCAGCTTTTGAATTTCTACATCATTTTCCATCAGTTCTTTATCACAGCGTACTCTCACATCTAGTATCTTTTTCTGCAGAATTCCTATTTCAACCACATAATTATCAACTCTTGTAGGCTGATTAACATCACTGACAGGTGCATCGATCTTATCTTCTGAATTAACTGTCTTGTCTAAAGCAATATTGCCTTCTTTCGTATCCTTCAGATTACAATCTACATCAGCTGCTTTCAGATCACCAACATTCACAGTTTCACCATTGATTTCCTTACAAACCTTCATAACTGGATCCTCAATGTAAAGCCCAATATCGAATGATGGGCACTCAACCGTAAAGCTCTTCTTTGCTCCTGAACTGGATCCAACTTCGAACACTTTTGATGATGAATTCTGGAAAATATCACTCTGCCCCACCGCCACATTCATCTTTGTCTGCAATTCATTTGTTGACTTTGCCATCCCAGATGACAGCTTTCCATCAGTAGCAGGCGTTCTAGTTCCTCCTAACCCTGAGATGGTTTCTTCACATCTAAAACGACGAACTTCTGACAGTTGTTCCTTTTCATCAGTCGTAGGTTTAGGCTCCTCCGTGAAAACCTTATATTCCATAAAAGAATAATAACAAATCAATTATATGATCATAGTATAATAACAATTTAAGTATATGATGAAATCTTTACCCTTGTTCTGCGAGTCAGTTTATCATTTACGATTGCACCATGCACTTTAGTGGTATCCCATTTGAGGAACCGAGGAAAAGCATATGGATTGTGTGGTTTAACAATCCTTGTATGCTCGCATAACCAGAACTAAAAAACATAACCAGTTCATTTAAACAATGTATAAATACATTAAACCAACATAAACCAAACAATAATTTTAAGAATTAATAATTGAAATAATTTTACCGGCAACAACATAGCACAGCCACCGGACTTTAGATGTTTGCTTCTTTTTAGTTGACTTTTCAATTGATCAACTATGAATGTACTCCAGTCGTATCTGCAAATCTCTGAGATGTTTTCCAGGTAATGTGTCAAATGCCATGGTACAGCTGAGCTCCTAACTGGACAGAGAAGAGCAACCAGCAGATAACAACAAAGTAATCTAGCCACATCGCGATTGGCTTCATCGTACTGTTGTATCACAACCTCCTTTAACTTTAAAAGGACAGACTGTTTATACAGAGAGTTATATTGTCTTGGTCTTGCTAGCATATCATTTCCGAAACATCGCATTACCCATGGAGGATGCTGATAATCATCTACTCGGTGCCTGATCTCATCAGTTCCACAGCTAATTCCAAAAATAAGTTCTGCATCATGCCTTGACAATGCTACCCTGGTTCCTCCAATTACAAAACTCTCCGTTTCAAAGTCAAACCTTCTAACAATTTCCACGATGTCACTCTCGAATTTGAAACATCTCTTCTTTAGTGAGGGACTAACATTGAGGCAAACAAAGTTAAACAAAAGCCAGAATGGAGTTTTCTTCAGATGTAATATATGCTGGTTTGTGAATGGAATTCCCTTCAAGTCATTGATAGTTGTCCTCAGATTTGACCTATAATAGGTCTCACTAAAGTCTACTTCCACACCAGCTGAAACATTTTGAATGATTTTTATATAAAATATTACTTCATATATTTAGTCTACTAGCAAACAAAATGTTTACAAAATATTACCAAAACAGTTTTCAGGCTTTATTTCTGGTACTTCTTTCTCCTTCCTAGCATGCTTTCGAACCCTTTCGTTCCTTGATGTATCACTTTCTGCAATTTAAAAAACAATTACTATAAGCAAGCCCATAATCATATGGGTTATTTAAGAAACTATAAAATTACCTTCCGAATCAGACGTGGTGTATTTACTTCCGTCATCACTTTCAAAATCTATTTATTCAGGAAATAATATTGTTATTATTAAAATTCATCAACTACTAAATACTAAAATAATCACAATCTCTGACAAAGGAAAATCACAATTGCATAACCTGAATCCGATACGACACGGGACACCTTTGATGGCCTTTTATCTGCAGAATATCTATATTATGTAAGCTATGATTTCACTACACAATACAAATTTAACTACAACGTAAGCAATATATTAGTACATAAACCTTTACGTTTTTCAGCTCTCTTTTCCTCCCTCCTACGCTTTTCAGAAGATCCTGTTAATAAACAATAATAGTAATATGTTATGAATCACTGTTTCCAAATACCTCATTCGTATTGTTCTTAATTGACTTAAATGTATAATTTGTTAAATTACCTCTTGTTTCTACACGCCGGACGGTCTCTTTAGTAGCCTTCTTTTGTTTCCCACTTCCCCTGCTTGATCCCTCACCCAATCGATAACCCGATTTTTTTGTTCTAGCCATCTGTAACATATATATCTAAATTCAATGTAACAATACATATAATTCTTCTATGCTCCTCATCATACATATGCGAAAAAATTGCAACCAGTCTTTTAGAAAAGTATGCATCCCAGACCCATTCTATTCTTTTTTCATAAAAACCGAAGCTGATTGACACTATCATCAAAACAATATAGTAAAACATATATTATTAGAGTTTACATCCGTCGTAAGTAAATGTTATATACTTATTTGATCAAAGATTAAAAAAAAAAACTACGAAACAACACATGCAGTTTACCTATATACAACACATCTTTTTAACTGGTTTTTTATTATAAATATGTTCCCAAACTGATTAAAGTATGTTGCTGTACAGAAATCGTTCACAATTACACATGCATATGATATTATTACCTGATTTTGGTAATGGTCAAACTCGCCGCCGGAAAACGGTGTTAAAACTCAAACAATCGACGCCGGAAAGTTGCAGATGCGTAAATCCCCAAAGCTCAAACAACTAAAATGATTTAATGTGCTTACCTACTATTTAGGAAAGTTTTGAAATTTGGAAATCCTAAAATTACGCGAAAATCGATATCAATGTTTAAATGTATAATTATGGAAATTATTTGTTTTGTTAATTTGAATTCATAATTTCGAATTTTTAAATGAATGAAAGGGTACAATTGTCTTGTATTTTCCAATTTGACTTTATTAGACAAGAAACAATATTAGAGGCTTTATTAGACTAATCTTATAGTGAAATGGCCCTATTAATAACTAACCCATAAAAAAATAATTATTACTAACTCTAGGTCCACTATTTCCCTCATAAAATACAGGACCAAATTCTCCCAAAATATTAGTTGGCCCAACTTGGTTAACATCTTCCACAGGCTGAATCGGTTGGTTGTGTAGAGATGTGAAACTGGTGGAATGAGTTTCTGGAACGGGGGGCGGCACTGTGACGGCGGCGACAAGGGCTGCCAAAACTAGAGATGGTGGTGACGCTGGCGTTTCCAGTGCGGCAAGTTCGTCTCGTTGGCTATAGCTGTCGAAAATTCCATCGACGGTGGCGGCCAATTGAGACCAGAGAAAATCAAATTTCTCCTCCGTATCGTAATTTTGCTTCATCGTTGATAAACAATAAACCCCACGGAATCGTTATGGCTCTGATTACCAACTGATGCAGGCGAGAAGTAGGATACACACGTAAATCCGTTGATTCTACGAATACCCGAAATATACGTAAACGAGATTAAAAGTGATAATCCATTGATTCAAAATGAATACTGGAAGAACACAAATAAAACACGTCAAAAGGGATAAAACCCAATATTTTTCTATTCAATCAACTCCCCTTACAATGTTCTTGAGACTCTTATTTATAATAGGTAAACTAGGGTTTTAGGCGTGTAAGCCCTAAAAGCCCGACCCACTAATAATTAATCAAAACCTAAACAAAGCTCTAACACTATATAAAATATAAATAATACTAAATAATTAAAATACAATCTTATCTCCATCCTATAGCCCTCCCTAATGAAACTTTGTTCAAAAGTTGTAGCGGGTTTAGAAAAAAAAAAAAAAAGTAAGTAAATAAATAAAGTAAGAGTTTAATGAGACCTATTATAAATAAAACGATAGTTTCCGAGTAAAATTAATAATAATACTTGAAGTAATTAAGTGTAGAGTAAATATAAAGTGACAATAAAGTGATGTTTAAAAAAAAAGTGGATGAACGATCAAATAAGACGAAGTAAATAAAATTTAGTGAAAATGAGAAGTAACTGGATATTAGGAGAACTATTAATCAATAATTATTAATTTTTTTTTTAAAGTTAGGACATTGATAGATTAAATAAATTATAACGGATAAAGGCATTTGTCTATCATCACCTGCACTAAAATAGGAATAAATTATCGCACACTACGAACTCATGTCACATCCTCTCAACTCACTAAAATAAGATCCAAGAACAACCAACTCCAATCAGACGAACAACAAATGACCCATAAAAGAACAGTAATACTGCACCAGACGAGAGAACATCCCATAGCCGCCAAAAAATAACAACAATAACTGAAAATAAAACTCAACTAAAACACAAAACAGTAAAGAACAAACAACTAAAATAAACACCTAAAACAACAATAAAATGGGATTAATGAAAGACTCACTCGATCGATCACTGTGACGCCGTAAAAAAGGATCTATCGAATCCCGACCAATAGCATAAACAAAAACCTCCTAACCCCACTGAAGAATCTAAAGAAGAGGATCGACGCGGTGGTGGTGGCGGTACCGGTACTCTTTATATCAAATCTTTTATAAATCTAGCAATATATCTAATTTTTTTAGGGATTGTGAAATTTCATAACGAGAAGAAATTGGATAGAGTGCATATTGAGAGAATTTAGATTGAAATTACATGATCAAAATGATTTACATCCCTCTTATATAGAGGGAATTTTACAATATGGAAGTTACAACTACTAAAATAGAAGTTATAACTAAAACAACTACTCTAACTAATACTATCATTTGTTGTATTTGTTGTTATTCTTCACACCCTCCCACAAGATGGAAATGGATGGTAAGCAATTTCATCTTGAACTTGTTCTTCGAAAAAAAACTTCAAACCATTACAAGTAGCACGATGTGGGTGCAATGATATATATCAACAATGAAGTGGTAGCCTTCGAGAATAGAATCCAACACCAAATTGAACATTTGAATGTTGGTGTAGAGAGTAGACAAATGATGCAACCCATGCATCTAATCAATGACGAGATTTCCACCAATATTCCAAAAAATGTAAAGATAAAATCGTGATAGACACGAATAAAAAAAAATTTAGATTGAGTATAGGAACTCACGGGCATAGAACCCGCAAAGAAAATGAGTATGAAACTCAAAGAAATGAGTATAGAACTCTAAAAATTCGAATCAAGATGAAATCGAATCTAAAATTCACGAGCATAGAACTCGCAAAGAAATGAGTATAAAACTCAAGAAACTCAAAAACATGAGTATAGAACTCTAAGAATTCAAATCAATATGAAATCGAATCTAAAATTAACGAGCATAGAACCCGTAAAGAAGTGAGTATAAAACTCAAGAAACTTAAGAGATGAGTATAGAACTCAAAAAATTCAAGATTTGATAGAAATGAGTATAGAACTCAAAAGATTCATTCAAACCGAATTGCGGAAACGTACCTAGATCGACGAACTTGTTTAATCGATCATAAATTAATTGATACACAACTCTGATACCATGTGGAATTTCATAACGAGAAGAAATTGGATAGAGTGCATATTGAGAGAATTTAGATTGGAATTACATGATCAAAATGATTTACATCCCTCTTATATAGAGGGAATTTTACAATATGGAAGTTACAACTATTAAAATAGAAGTTATAATTAAAACAACTACTCTAACTAATATTATCATTTGTTGTATTTGTTGTTATTCTTCACAGGGATCAAGATGGTGGAGGAAGGAGAAAGGGTGGTGATGGTGCCGCCGGCTTGGCTACTGTTTTAATATACTCCCTCCGTCCAATTTCATTATTTCCACTTTTCTTTTTTGGTTGTCCAATTTTATTATGTCCATACCCTTTTTGGAAACAATACTATTCATACTACTTTATCTCCATTCTCCTACCATCACTTATTTACCTATTTTGTCATTCACTTTATTCATAAACAATCATTTATTTATAAATGGACCCCACAATACTTCATTATACCCTCAACTTATCTATTTTATGAATAAACGAATCAATATTCATTAAAATTCGTGCCCGGAGAAGTAGGCATAATAAAATTGGACCGAGGGAGTAATTGATTTGCACTTTTGAAGAGTGGAGGAAATAAAAGTTTCTCCAGTTAAAAAAATAAAATAAAAAAGGGTTTGTTGTATGATTATTGTACCATACAGAATATCTTTATTAATGTGAGATGGGCTGGGGCCTGAGTGCATGATTAAGCGTAATTACCTCGCCCCACTTAAAAATAGAATTTGGGTTATTTTATTGGGTTGGTGAGTTTATAGGAGATCAACTATCATTACTCTAAAAAATAAAATTTGGAATTAAAAGTTAAAACACAATTAATAAAAACAAATGCCGAGGGACGGGCTCATTATTTTGTTGCGTAAACGAGATAATTTCATTTTATGTATAGTAACTAAGGTTTAATTTAATTTAAACTTTTTAAATATTTATTTTATCAATTTACGTCTGTTCAATTTAAATTATTTTACATGTGTGAAACAAATTAATATTTTGATTAAATAGTTAAATTTACGTCTTTAAGTTTAATTAAAAAATAAATCTAAAAATCTTATAAAAAATCTAGAAGTGTAAAATAAAAATTATAACTTCTAAAAATCTCATTAAAAATTTAAAATGTGGATTAAAAATTACAAATTCTAAAAATTTAAAAATACTCCCTCCATCTCAAAAGGAAATTACCCTTGATATTGCACATTTTTAAAGAAAAAGTAAAAAAAAAAAAAAGTGTAATGAATTGAGATTTGATCAGAGGTATTTTTGTAAATTTTTATTAATAAAGTAAAGAAAAAAAAGATTGAATGTAGAAAAATAATGACATACAGTGTAAATATATGTATATTTTGAGGAGGGATGTTTCCTTTTTTTGAAGTGTGTAAATTAATATGAGACGTCTCAATATATCAAGTGTGCACATTTATATGAGACTGAGAGAATAATAAAAATTATTAATATATCATTAAAAATCTTACATAGTTTTGACTCATTTGCCATTATATATAGCTTTGCTCGAGTTCCGAAAGCTTTGGGTTCCACGAGATTTTCTGACTCGCTGTCGAGGTCGAGTCGAAGCTCCACAACTTAATCTACCGTGAAATCATCTATAAATTAATTAAAATGAGATTTTAAAAAGTTTTAATTTTTTATTTCAGTTTTTAGAATTGTAGAATTTTTATTTTTATTTAAACATTTTTTATTTCTAATTTCTAATTTCTAATTTTTAGAAAATTTTATGAGATTTTTAGAAATTTAATTTTTTAAAGAATTTTTAATTAGATTTTTAAAACTTAAATGAAGTAAAATGGATCATTTTGTCGAAATACAATTCGTTCCACACATTTGGAGCGCACACTCACATACTCGGCGAGAGTTTAAAAAAAATCGATAAATAAATTGAAAAAATGAATATTTAAATTGAATTAGATCTAATTTACATTATATTTTCCTTACACACTCAAGAACATGTTTTTATATATCCACATCCGGAGCAATGTAAATAAAAAATGAGATCACTTTCAAATTACAATAAATATGTTACACTCTCCGTCCCGAATTCTATTCACATGCTTTTGACCATAATTTTTTTTTTTAAATAAATAAAAATAAAGTAAGTATATTTATAAAATTTATTATGAATAAAATAATTATTTTCTCAGTTGGTCTATAAATTTTCTATTACTTTGAACACATAAATTAAGAAAAGTGATTAAATGATAAGTGATGTGATTAAGAGAGAAAATGAGATAAAAATAAAAAGTAAAATATAAAATGAAATGTACGTAAGAATAAAAAAATAAAAAAGATATATGAAACTTATAGACGAAGAACCCAAAATATAAAATGAGAAGCTAGACTAACAAAATACTAACAAAATAAGTAATTGTTAATAAAATTAAATAACAGTTTAAAAAATTAAATATTGATTGAAGGATGAAGATATACTAAAAATCGACTAGAAGGTAAAGTATGTTATGGAGTAAAAAATGCAAAAGAAATTGAGTAATCTTCGTCAGCATCGTGGCGTCACCACACCAACATTTGCTAGCTTTTTCCAAAGTCTTTCCCATTAAGTATTCTTCTTCTTCTTCTACAACACTATTAACTCTCTCTCTCTCTCTCTCTCTTCAACTTGTAATGCAGGCAGGCAGGCCGTTGATCATCAGTTGATCGCCCTTCACCTTTAATTTGCTCATTCGCCGGGTATATATCTACTTTCTTTTCATTTTCTTCTTCTTGTTCTTTAAATTAATTTTATTTATATTAATTCTCTAGCATAGTCAAAATTCAAGTTTGCGTTCTTTAAATTAATTTTATTTATATTAGTTCTCTAGCATAGTCAAAATTCAAGTTTGCATATGTGAGTAGAAGCTAGCGTTACTCTAATCGCCTAAAAATTTAGCAGGATCTCCTAACCACTCAATCTTCAATTCGACCTCACATAATTTGCAATAAAATGCATACTTCCTTCGATGCAAACAAATTGTTAGACTTGCTAGTAGTGGTTTAAATAAAGTGTCATTGACTACTCCCTACAGTATCAATACATTCAAGTACCGTGTATGTGCTCTACTTTTTATAAATATACTAGTAATTCTCCCGTGTGTTAAACGACGGATTGATTGTTAATAAATTTTAATTAATTATTTATAAAATACATTTGTGCGATTTAAAATTTTCAATGGTTGAATTTTACATAATTTGAAGAACAATAATACTATGTGAAACCATATCATTGATTTTATCTTGTGAATGAAACTTCAATTACATTTTTTTAAATCTATTTTCACTTATAATTATTGATGGAATATTACTCCAAAATTTGAAAAACATTAATATAAAATAAGGTGTAGTAAAATTGATACGATTGAAGAGAGTGAATAAAATGGAGTGTAGAATAATTTAACAGTAAAAGAGTGGAGTCACAATGTATACACAAAAATAAAGTGAGAATTATTTTTGTGAGACATCTATATTAAAAGATGGAAGCTTCTGACGAAATAAAGTAATTAATTAAAATTCAATTTTACGAAATATATTCATGAAAGTATCTCATACATAATTAAAATCTATATATAATTTTGGGAAATAAAAGTATATGTACAAATATACATAAATTAATTACATATGTTTTTTAATAATTAAAATTTATAGAAATATACTTAATTACAAATATTTTTTAATAATTAATTTATTATTGAATTACGAATACAATAAAAAAAAACTCAAGGAGTGATATAACCCAAAAACTAAAACATCAGGGCCTATGCTTATAATAAAATTAGAAAAAAAAAAGAGAAAAGTTGGGTCCAGTAATTTGGGCGGGAATTGACCAGGGTCAACTATGTTGTTTTTATATATATATAGATACTGTACGTATAAAGAGTAATAACCCTCTCCACCCATTACATTTTGTTTTTTAATAATTACGGTTTACAATATCATAACAAAATGCAATATTATTTCACTCTTTAAGATCTTGATCTTCAAACCAATGGTGAGAAGAGGAAAAACGAGTGTTTCCTTTGTCTTAATAAACGTCCAGATCTTCAATCTTTAACCGAGACAACCCCACACTAAGGTGTTCTCATACCAAGAATAAAAAACAAAATAAATAAACAAAGTTTCACCAAATACCGGATCCCAAGTAACAGCTCCCAAGGACTCTCGAGTCTATCTCAAACGAGCCCCAACACCATGTAAGAGTCTAACAACCACAATAGAGTCCGAAAAAAGCAGCACAAGGCGCAACGAAGAGAGTAAGCAGCAACTAAAAAATTATACTAGAAAAACACAATAAAACTAACTAGAAAACAATAGATGGGATCAACGAACAAAATACCCAAACGATAACCGCGACTCCTTTAAGGACAATTCATTTGTTGATCCCTAACAACAAACGAAAAAGAACTACATAAAAAAGAAAAGAAGTTGAGATGACCGACGACGGCAGTGGAAGAAACAGTGATGGTGATGGTGACGGTGAACGAACCGTGACGACAGTGAACAACAACGACGGTAATCGGTGGAGTAGGGGAGAAACAACTCTATGGAGAGAAGCTCTCCCCTCTCCCTAAAACTCCCGTTCCCCTATTCCACCCCCTTACATTTCATTTTAAGTTATTCACATAAAGTGTACTTATTTTATTTTTGAAAAATATATATTAGCATACTTATTTTATTTTCTCTTTACTTTATTTATTATCTTCTCTTTAATTATATTCAAATACATTACAATAACAATGACAAAATTAAAAGTTTTTGAGCGAATTCAGGTTTAAAAACTTACCGTAAAACATATTTTGATTTTTTTAGTAGTAAGTAAATATTTTTAGCTCCCCATGAATTAACTAAAAAAATTAAATGTATGTTATTTATTGTCTTTACAATAAATTTTTGAGCTCGAGTATCATATTTTAGTTTTGTGTAGTACTAATAGCTTATTTTATTTTGGCTTTACGGTAGACAATCAGATTTTTTTTAGTCTGTTGCAAAATAAAAAGTTTTGATTCAAATGTGGAGTACAAGCCAAAGGAGCATATAGGCCGGGTCCTTCAACAGAACAGTTTTCCCAGTAAAAAAGTAAAGTTAACTTGTGTTTTCAGGCTTGAAATTGAATTCTAGCAAGAAATGTTGTGAATATTTCAAAAAAAAAAAAAAAAAGAAGATGGGGATTGTCCATAGCAGCAGCAGCAGAGAAGAAGAAGTGGAAGCGCCAATATACCCATATCGCAATGGCAGTGGTGATTCCTCTGTACAATTAGCCACAATATCAAGCCTATACAGTTCCGTCCGCAAGGCTATACTGCAGAGTTTTGGTTTCCTGAGTCGTTTGTTATGGCGAAGAAAACCAGCAATTCCGGTTCAAAAAAACACGGAAAGCAGTGCGCCATTATTAAGAAAGGCTGTTGAGGGAGAATCGACTAGTGTGACTGTGAGGGAGAATCGTGATCATGTGGTAATATCCATACCCGGATTCACATCCCCACCGCCTCCCAATTACAAAAACAAAAGTGTTGACAGAAATATCCCCGCCCCTGTCGCTGTTGTGAAAAAGGAAAAGAAGAAACCATATCCAGAAGAGAAGGTGAGAATAGTCATTGATGGTGTGGTGCGTAGAGAGAGATGGATTAAACATTACAGCAGCAGGCATAGGATATTGTTGGTGGGTGATGGAGATTTCTCCTTTTCTGCTTCTTTGGCCCTCGCTTTTTCCTCTGCTTCTAATAATATCCTCGCTACTTCTCTTGATTCTCAAGGTATATTCTAGTAATTTCTAATTGTATTTTCTGATCAGAATTTCTCAACACAAACTACCCTAGAGCTGCATCCAACATTCAGAAAATAAGGGACAGGAATGGGAAGGTTATGCATCAGATTGATGCCACCAAAATGGCCAATCACCCATTGCTTCGACATCTTAAATTTGACCGTATAATTTTCAACTTCCCTTACGCTGGATTAGCAAATCTCAAGAATACTTCTCGTGATTCTCAGCTAAGGTTAGTCACACTTTTATATATATTTAACATTCTTCACTAGTTTCTAGTATAAAATTAAACAATCTTGCATTTGCATAAACTGAATTGCAGAAGTCATAGAAGAAGACTAGTGGAGCAGTTTCTGAAGAATGCAAAAGAGATGATAGCTGAAAATGGTGAGATTCATATATCCCACAAGACCAACCATTTCCACATGGAGTTTAATCTTGAATCCATTGCCTCTTCTCACGGGCTTAGGCTAATTGAAGCTGTCAAGTTTAATTATTTGGATTATCCAGGCTACAGCACCAAATGTGGATTCGGGGGTGATAGATACTTCAATTGCAACCCTAGCCAAACCTACAAATTTCGCCTCCACAATTAGTATTAACTTCGCCTCGAAAATATTGTTCCCTCGTTATATGTAAATATATTTCCATCCTAGCTTTCTCCAATTTATGGTTTAATTTTGGTATTACTCGTAGTATTTGTTCTTCATATCTCATATGGACTCCCTAATACTGTAATAAAGATTGTTGAAGGACATAATAGACCAGTGTAATACACAACATGAAAAAAAAAAAAACAAAAAAAAAAAAAAAACAGATTATAATCATCAAGTATGAAATATTTTGACAAATACAGTATTCCCTCAATTCCACAAATATTGTCACATTTTTTTTTTTTTTGATGTTTTAAATTATACGGTGTATCTACATTTCCTCTTTTTACTTGAGTATTAAATATTTTATTAACAATTTTATCCCTAATTAAACTTATTTTATAGTTACTCAATATTTTGGAATTTACACAAAATTTATACTCCCTCATTTCCACAGAAATTTGCACAATTTTTATATATGGATTCCAATACCAATTTGCACACTCCATAAAAAGAAATATTTTCATAATACTCACCCTTAAAATATACTCATATTTACCCATATGTCATTACTTTTTCACACTCAATCTACTTTTTACTTTATTTTATTCATAAAACTTTACAAAATTACCCTTCAAAACATCACTCATTACACCTTTTCTTACACATTTCTTAATATGTGGGCCGTCCCAAGGGTGCAAATTCCTCTGGAACGGGGAGAGTAGAATTTAAGAGTAAAATAGATATATTAGTTAAATTTATCCATATTTATTAATTTTTATTAATTTGTGTGTAAAGTTAAATGTAACTATTTTTTATGGGATACGAGAAGAATATTTCAAGAAGGTATGAAAAAAAGTTAAATTAATTATTATGGTGAATTACCGAGTGATGGGGCAATGTTGAGTGTTGACAAGTAAAATGAATGTAGTAATAAATGTAAAATAAAAAGTTATGATTGAAATGTGAAAGAAAGCAAATTAGGTGAATATGCAAGAAAAAGAGGCCTCGGGAAGAAGCATTTCGTACAGCCATCCCATCCTTTAAAAATTCTGCCAAGAAATGTTGTAAAACAAAAAAGAAGATGGGGAATATATTCTGAAATCTTTTTGATATGACAAATTAGTCATAGGAGGCAGAAGAACCCCTGCAATCACGGCTAGGAGTGAGCATCGGTCGGTTCGGTCACCGAACCGAACCGAAATTACCAAACCGACCTAAAACCGAATTTCAATATTTGAGACCGAAACCGAACCGAATGGGGACAAAACCGAATACAACCGAACCGAATAATTCGGTTCGGGTTCGGTTAAAAACCGAATAACCGAAAAAAACCGAAATTCTTAAAAAACCTGAAAATTCAGAAAAATTGCATCTAAACAACAAATATCACATATCTACACATTACATACCCTAAAATAGTTCAAATAAACTTGATGAAATTGTTCAAATTACAATTCAAGACTCCAAAGTTCAAATAACAGCAGTAACATAACAAATAAACTGATGAAAATTATGAAACAAAAGTCCAAAATAACTGATAAAATATCTGTCCAAAACAGTCTAAAAACAGCTTAAAAAGTCTTAAAACAGTCCAAATGTTCATTCCCAAATAGTTCAAAAAACAATTCTTCTTTCATTCCTCAAGTATGGGAGGTAATGGTGCAGCAACTCCTTGAGCAACTCCTTGAGCAACTCCTTGATTTCCAGCTACAGTTGGTAGATCTAAAAAAATTAAGAAAAGAAAATATGTTAATAAATAAGTATATATTACAATTAACAAGCAACAACATCAAAAAAAAAAAAACTTAGTTACCTTTCTCATGTTTCTCAAGTTCTTCCAATAATTCTTCATAACATATAAAATGTGTCGAATGTCGTAGCCAATCTTGCCCACAAATCAAGGCTTCAACTATTTTAGGAGTTAAAGAACTCCTAAATGCATCAAGTACTCTACCACCAGCACTAAAAGCGGACTCCGAAGCAACAGTTGAAATTGGAACGGCTAAAATATCACGAGCCATTCTTGAGAGAATGGGAAATCTGCTGGAGTTCACCTTCCACCACATTAAAACGTCCAACTTCCCATCTAAAACAGCTTCACTCAAGTAGAGTTCGAGCTCACTTTGTTTTCGTTCAGCCATCCCACTATCCATTCTTGATCTCTTATATCTTGCTTTAGACACCGATACCTCCCTATCCTCTTCACCATTAAACACATCACTAGAACTTGATGTGTTATCATTTACTTCATTCACCAATTGATACTTAGCATTATACTCATTAAACACTTCAAACAGTTCATTCCTCACAGATTGAAAGATAATACCACCCTTTTCAGCCTCGTACATCTCACCCAATGAGAACTCCAAATATCCCAACTTGTCACGTGGATCAAAAACATTAGCCCAAAATATGATTTTATTCATTTTCTCCGCATCTCTCCAATATTTATCAAATTTCTTTTTCATAGAATCCCCCAACCTCTTAGTCTCACAATCTGAACTAGCCATCCAATCATTCAAAATCCAACATAAATCACTAATCTCACTTAAAAAAGAGTTAGAAGTGACATAAGATGAACCCGAAATACGCACAGTCAACTTATAAAAATGCTCCAACAAATTAGCATATTTACGAACACAAATCCAATCAATAGAAGATGGAACATTTAAATCACCCAAATCAACCTTATAACATGGATCCAAGTCATCATACTTCTCAAATGCTCTTTCAAACTTTTCAGCTGTATCAAGCATTTTATAGGTTGAATTCCACCTTGTAGGAACATCCAAACACAATGAACTCTTGCTTTCTATTCCCTCCAACTCCACACAATCATTAAATCTTTTTAATCTAGCAGGTGAGTTCCTAATGTACCTAATTGCATCCCTCACACGCTTAACTGAAGGGTCAATATCTTTTAAACCATCGCTTACCACTAAATTAACTACATGTGCAATACATCTCATATGAATATACTTACCACTTGCAATTGCAGTTCCCCAATTCACAATTTTTCTTTTCATAAACTTTATAGCCCCATCATTTGAACTTGCATTATCCACAGTTATAGTAAAAACACTTTTCAATCCCCAATCAAGAAGACAATTCTCTAAGGCTCTACCAAGGTAATCACCCTTATGACTAGAAACAGGCACAAAGTTTATAATTTTCTTATGTAACTTCCACTCATTATCAATGAAATGAGCAGTGATGCACATGTAATTAATCATTTGTACTGAAGTCCAAGTATCAGTGGTAATACACACTCTTTCACAATTTATTTTCAAAAAAAACTTCAATCTTGACCTTTCATTAAGATACAATTGATAGCAATCTCTTGACACTGTCCATCTAGAAGGAATACGAAACCTAGGACATGCTTTACTCATAAAATCTCTAAATCCCTCACCCTCCACACACTTAAATGGCCATTCATCAATCACAACCATTCGTACTAAAGCATCTCTAATCTCATCTTGATCAAACCTCCAAGTACTAATCGTAGCACTACCATCATCATTGTTTGGTTGCAAATTAATTAACCCTTGACTGGGTTTTTGATTATTAGGATTCATCATGCATATATTTGCGTGATTTTTCAGTGATGAAGTGCCATTTTTTGAAGTATTTGAACAAAAAATTTTGTTACAATACTTACATTTAGATTTGTGCTCGCCCTTAATTTTATCGAAGTGCAACCATACGTTTGATCTTGGTTTTGTCGGTTTTCTCTTTATTGGCCTGGAATTCACTACACTTGATGAGTGAATTTGTGGTTGCGTGATTTGCGGCTCAGATTCAATAGCATTGCTTCCAATATCTCCTTGTAGAGTATTTGAATTTGACATCTGCATTAATATCAAAAATTTAAAATGTGTACTAATCTGCATAATCTGTAAAAAAAACTATAACATAAATGATAAATTAAATAATTTGCCTAATCAGCATAATCTGTAAAAAAGGCCTAATCTGTATAATCTGTAAAAAAAGCCTAATTAATAAACAAAAATAAATACAGACTCTTTCAACAGAATCAACACTACACCTCGACACATTATGAAAATGCCTAATTAATAAACAAAAAAGCCTAAAAAAAAAGCCTAATTAATAAACAAAAAAGCCTAATTACATAAATTCTACCTAATCTGCAGAATCTGCAGAATCTGTAAAATCAAGCAAAATCTATCTTAAACAAAATCAAGCAGAATCTGTAAAATCAAGCAAAATCTGTAAAATTCTACATAAATGCCTTAGATGGTGTCTGATCTATCTATTTTAAACAAGATTATACCTATATAATCGACAAACAAGCAAAATCAAGCATCACAACAAATTTTCAAATTACCAAATAACTTACCGTAACAGAAGCAAGCAAATTTTTAAATACTGTGGAGGTGGGTGACGTGGGTTGCCGTTGCCGTCGCCGTGGGCGGACGGTGGCCGACGTGAGTGTTGTGTGTGCCCGTCGAGTTGTACCCTGAGTTGTACACTTTGATTTTGAGACGAGAATGGAGAGACTTGAGACTCATGTTGAGAGAACTCAGAGAAGAGAGGCAGATTTTGCTTGTAACAGAGAAGACTGAAGAGAGGCCGGAGGCGGATTAGGAAATAGGAAGTAAGCGGTTGTATTTGGAATAGGAATTAAGAGTCCTTTATATAAGGTGTTAGGTAGATTTAGGGTTTCCTTAAAAAAAAAAAAAAAAAAAAGGCAGATTTATATATGTAAAATTTCGGTTTCGGTTTTCGGATAACCAGAATATTTTTAATTAAACCGAAACCGAAACCGAATATTGAAATTCGAAAAAATGGCGACAAAAAACCGAACCGAACTTTTCGGTGACCGAACCGAATTCATATTTCGGTTCGGTTCGGTTTTCGGTTAAAATCCGAATACTGCTCACCCCTAATCACGGCTGTCCGAGATATCCATACCCGGATCCACATGCCCACCGAATATCAGAGTGTGTGGACTGTGGAGTAGGGGTAAGAATAGGTCAGACCTACGTAGTAGGCTTTACAAAAAAAAAGTCTAGTCTATTAATTATATTTTAGGCCCGAGTGTGGTCCATGGCCTGTCATAGATTTTTTTTTAAGACTTGACCTGATATTTTTAATAAACAGGTCTAATTCGAAAGCCTTTAAAATACCTTTTTAGTCATATTAGTGCTTTTTAAAAAAAAATCTTACAACACTAATATTTCATTGAATCATAAAAAATCGACTAATTATATTGATTAATGCTTACTAGTTAAAAATTATACTCCCTCCGTCCCCCTATAAGTTTCCCACTTTCCTTTTATGGATGTCCCACAATAAGTTTCTCATTTCATATTTTTCCATTTTTGGCATATAATTTTCTCTCTCCCAATCACATCACTTACACTTTATCTATTATTTTATCATACTTCATCTCACACTCATCTATTATTTTCTCTCTCACCATCACATCACTTGTACTACATCTATTATTTAATCATATTTCTTAATCAAAACAACCAAAAGAAAGGGGAAACTTATACGGGGACGGAGGGAGTATATATTAGACAGTCATATTTAAGATGATTTCTATATTTAAGTATAATATAGCATATATATTACGAAGTAGATTTTTTATATTTTAAATATATATATTAAATAGGCTGACCTGTTGGACTTAAAAGACATATAAAAAAACTTAAATCCGACCTATTTAATTAAATAAGTTTTTAAAAAAATTTGAGCCCGACTTATTTATTAAACGAGCCGAGCCGAACTTTAATAGGCTGAGCCGTAGACCCCTGTCGAGTAGCCTGACACATTCCCACCCCTAGTCTCTCTCTCCTCCACCTCACTGTCACATCACCGTTCTTACATAAATAACTCAATCCCACTAACTTTCGCAATCATTCCAAAGTTATAACTCATTTTTGAGGAATCTACTATTCAATCACATTTCTTTTCAATTTTTTATTTTTTATTTAATGTTTTAAAATTATGTAAAAAAAAAATTAATATATGAATATATTAAAATTATTTTATCGATTGTTTTAAGTTATCAATTAATATATTTTACAAATTGAAATAAATATTTAATACTAACTCATTTCATTAACTAATAAAGATTATTATTATTAATTAAAAAAATTTTTTTTTTTTAATTGAGACAACACATTACACCTAAAAATTTCCGATCAAGTGAAAATAGAGTACAACATATTCAACATTAAGAAAACAATTCAACTAAATTAATTAAAAACTTAACTATTTTGAAACGATAAATGAACGCATTATATCATCTTCTTTTGGCATCATGGGTCCTTCATAGCTCGTCCCACTTCTCAAATTTATAGTTTTGCATTGCTCTTTGGGATTGAGCTCCGTGCTAGAAGGGAATTGGCCCGGTGTATGTTGACTTCCCACAATGTTAGCAAGTTATCCTACTTGCTTCTCAATAGCCTCCACATTACTCACCACATTTTTTACCATCTCTCCTTGCTTATCAAGCCTTTGCCAAGTCTTTGTCATGAATTTTTTTTGTCTCTCCTATAAAATTTTTGGTTTTTCCCATGAAAGTTGTAAACATCTCTTTCATGGTTAGCTTTGATGAAGGCTCAACAATCATGTTGTCTCTCACATTGAAATTTGGTGGTGGTTGGATGGCATTTTGTGGGTTGGCATATGAGAAGTTTTCATGATGCTTTAGACCTGGATGGTATTGCCGTATTGGTTCGGATCGGAAGGAAGATTGTTCCCACGGTTTTGCCTTTCACCCCAATTTCTCTCTTTGGCATTTCGATCCCTTTGATAATTCATGTAGTGAGCCTCTTCATATTGTGCATCGCTCGGCTCCACTAATGCCTTGACCGTTATCAAAGAGGTCAACTTGTCCATTTTGTTGGACAAGTTTGTAAGAGTGTCTGAGTCTTGGGTTGAGGTTATCCGTCGGTTTTGCCTCCTTTCCAATGACCATTGATTTTCATTCTTGGCCATCTCCTCTAAAAGTACATACCCTTCTTCCGTGGTCTTTCCCAACAAAGATCCTCCTCCGACCGATGCATCTACCATGCCTCTCGTTCGGTGATCCATTCCATTATAGAAATAGCAAATCCTTTGACCCCGGGAGAATCCATGTTGTGCACAACTTCTCACAAGGTCCTTCGGCTAAGGATTCATCTTCCTCTTGTCTAAACGACGAGATCTCTCCTCTAATTTAGACGGTCTTGCTTGGTGGGAAGTATTTCATCAAGAAGGCATCCACCAAGTCATCCCAATTCTCGATCATCCTTAGGTTGAGAGATATATACCATTGTTTAGCACAATCTTGAGCGACTCGATTTATGATTAAAGGGAAACAATTGGAGTCGAATGTAGTCTTGAGGGACTCGATTTATGATTAAAGACTTATTTAAGTGATATTGTGTAAAGTCAAATGTGGCTATCTTTGTGGGATTGAGGGAGTATAAGATTGATCACTAGATAATGAGTTAGAAGTCTTTTCAATCCAATTAACTCAAAAGAAATATAATCCAACTTAATATCTCTATCTAAATTGCATCATATAACTCAATAAAACTCCTAGGATCATCACACACCTTCCTAATCATTGATCATCTCTCAATTTCACAATACATAAGGTTGAATATTTGCATTCAATTAATCAAAAGAGATTTCTCAATCCAATTTCAATTAAATAAGATTGAATACATCACTATGTACACTAATGATATGCTTTGCAATTAAAACCAAATATTCAAATAGGATTAAGCAACACAAATACCAAATAAGGAAGAAATTAGAGATTATTCCCTAATAAGTCCACTATTAACACCCCTTAACCAAATAGAGACACCAACTTCAATAGTTTTCTAATAGAGACAAATCAAAGATAAATTACCCATTATACCCTTAAAATATATATTTTTTAAAACTTCGTCATTTAAACTAATATGAATTTTGAAATGAATTCCTGGAATTTATTCTTGATTACTAGAAAGTTTCTGACTTTCCAAATTCGAAAATTAAAATCGAAGTTTCTTGTTATGCGCTTAAACCAAATTAAAGAAATTTCCCAAATTCCATCTTCAATTTCAATTTACGAGATTCGGATATGCAATGAAACCAGACTAAGATATTTACCAAATTGGATTATCAATTTCGATTTCAATTTGTCATTTTCGATTATGCATTGAAATCAGAATTAGAAACTGCATTTTTCAATAGATCCAGATTCTGGTACGTCTCCAATACTTGTCTATTGTTTTTTTATTGTTCGATTATTGTTCATATCCTGAAGCCAATCATTGAATTCCTTAATCATATGCAGTCATTGTTGTTACTCCACAATTCATATCGCATTTGACATCGTAAATTTATTATTCTGATTTTTAGTTCTTGCATTGTAGATTAGGTATTCTGGTACATCAATTAATTGTTTTTCCAATATATTTGCATTGGACAGACTGTCGATATCGTCTAGGATTCAAATGGATTATATAATTTTCTGCAAATATGCGTCCTCTAAGTTCTCAAGGTAATCTATCGAGTGTGTAAATATATGTCTATTACAATGCATATGTAGTAGGCACCGATTATGCATACCGTGTACATATTCAACTCCCTATGCATTTTGTGGATTGGGCTACAGAAGTTTGGGGTGATGGAGAACTTCATATAAGATTAAGGGTAATGCTATATTTTATTGAGTTTTCTTATGTAAACTTGGATGATGAATTACTGTTCAACTCTTTATTTTCTACCTATCAAATGTACGAACAACGTTCTATGCACATATCCGTGCATATGTAGTGTGCATACCCACAGGCATACCGGATACATATGCAAATCTTCGTGCATTGTCCGGATCGTGCTCGAGAAATTTGGGGTGATGGAGAACTTTATATAAGATTTAGTTAATGCTATATTTTATTGAGTATTCTTATGTAAACTTGGATGATTATTTATTTTTTCAACCCTTTTGTTTGCTACTTATCAAATGTATGAACAACGTGTTTTATGCACAGTTCCGTGCATATATATTGTGCATACATAAGATTCTGCAGAATCGAAGTACTAGTCGCCGGAAAATGCAGATAACGATGAACAATCGTTGGAACAAAATCAATATTCTGTAGAATTCTCGAAGAATTCTCGAAGCTAAGCAAGTGAAACGCATTAATTAGAATACCTACTATTTAGGAACTTTTTAAAAATTTGGAAGGTGATTAAATCTCGCTTTTTTCGAGAATATCTTATTCTATATTTATGGTAATTAGTTGACCCTGTAATTTGAATTAAATATTTCGAATTGTGTCAAATTAGTAAAAGGGTAAAGTTGTCTAAGATTTTTAATTTTGACTCTATTAGACAAGAATTTATGGTGTAGGTTTTATTAGAAAAGACTAGTAGTGAAATGACCTTATTAGTTTATAACCCAATAAATTAATTCATAAACTGCATCAAAATTGTATACATAGCCCTAAAATCAAAAGTGTTTTAGCGAACAATCAACATAATCAAAGTCTTGAAAATTTTAAATGACAAAAAAATAAAATAAAACAAAAGGGAAAAATAAAGTTTAGTATCTTCTTGAGGTGTTCTCCTGGTGAGGGGATTCTCCAAAGGTATCCTCCTCTTTAAAGTATGACTAGAGGGTTTATTTATTACTTGAAAATTAGGGTTAAAACTTCTAGAAAATGATTATAAAAATCTTTCCAAAAATATAATTTCATTTTCTCTCTTCAATTGTCAAATCTTCTCTATTTCATTTTTCTTCAAATTTCCTTTTCTTCTCTCAGTCACTTGCGTGAGGTAGAGTCGGCAATTTGGGCCCGACCCGATGGGCCGGCCCGGCCAACTCGAAACCTAGTATGGATTGGGCTCTAAAATTAGAGGCCCATATAAAATTGGGCCTATTTGGCCCGACCCGATGGGCCCGACGGGCCTAATGGGCTAGGCTGAATTTGACCCGCCGGCCCATGGACAGCCCATTTGGCCCGATTAATTTTTTTCTTTAGAAAAATAAATAATTAAAATGAGTAAAGTACATTATTTTTAAATATTATTATTTTTTTTTTTTTAATTTGAAATTTGAACTTATTAATTATTTATATAGTGTAATGTTATACTTTATGACCTTTTATGAATTATATATAATTAATACATTAGTAATATATATTTTTAATTATAATTTTTGCTAAAAATATTATTTTTTAAAAAAAAAATCTATGGGCTGGGCCGGCCTGCTAGCCCAGCGGGCTAGGGTGGGCTAGGTTGGGCTCAAATTTTATAGACCCGAATAATTCATGGGCCGGCCCGACCCAGCCCACGAACATCGCTTGGCCCGGATGGGCTGGGTCGGGCGGCCCGATTTGCCAGCTCTAGCGTGAGGGCTCAAGCTGCTTATTGGGCCCAAATTATTTCTTTGAATTAATTTGACTTGTTTTACCCACGAACTCGATTTCTTCCTTCGTTGACTTCACTAAAAATTAGGTAAGTATTTTTGCCTTTCAAAATAGTCATTTTCCCTACAAAAACACTACTTTTCTCTCAATTTGACCAAAACATCCATAATTGATCATTAAAACAATGAAATCATCAACAAAATGAGCTTCAAGCGTGCATTAAAAATGTGCAAATTCCACCAGAATCAGTGACCTATGACCTCTTGTAAATTGACCTTTACAAGCAATAGGACAATTTCGCCACACTCAGTGCATGCAGTCAAGACTTCCTAAAATGCCTGGAAAGCCATGTCTCAACTCGTGCATTTGGAGAAGACGTTGAGTGTCTTTGTGATTCGGCCTTCTCAAGTAGCGATCACCAAATGTTGCAACCACAGTTTCACAAAAATTGAAAAGACACTTTATAATTGTTGATTCACCAATTCGTAGGTACTCATCAAGATTGTTAGCAGGAACTCCATAAGCCAGTTGACGAATCGTTGTAGTGCACTTTTGTAGTGGTGACAACCCTTGTCTTCTGGCGGCATCGGGTCTTTGTTGAAAAAAAGAGATCGATTCTCGAGCTCATTCACAATACGAATGAATAATTTCCTTCGCATGTGAAATCTTCTTCAGAAGATGTGATCAGGATACACCGGACTTGGAGAGAAATAATCATTGAAAAGCCTAACATGTCTCTCTTCACGGTTTCTCTCAATGAATATTCTGGTTAGTTGATTGTGCACATCGTCTTCCAAATGTTGAAGAATCGTTAACATCATTTGTTCACTAGGTGAACCGGGTTGGTCATCGGATTGGCTGGAACTCATGGAATATTGAGACATTTTTAAGTAAGGTTATTTGAGAGGTTATTCTTCAAATGTAGGATGTGAAGAACCTTACAAGATAAGACACATATATATACACCTACTACCTTGCAACAACTAGTTTCTAACAACTATTTTTTTAACGACTAGTTTTATTAAATGTAAATTAAACATAAATGTCAAATTAATACATTAATTGAAATTCCACCCGACAATAATCTATGAATTCCACCCGACAATAATCTTCGTCCACACACGTTGGTGTGCGGCATGCTGCTCGTCCGTCCAATTGGAGGTATCTTGATGATAAACAAATTTTCATTCATCCATCTGCACTTCACGCACTTTCAAAATGCAGTCACCTTTTCAAGCGCTATAACTTCTCTTTTTTTACAATCGTTGTAATCTGTAAATTTTTCAAGATACTTTTTGATCTTGTCGTTGCCCTTTGACCCTGATCTAGCCTTGGATTTTCCTTTTGCTTTTCTTTTGGTTGCGTGCTGCCCATTCGGACGAGTGTCGTCAATGTTTAGATCAAAATCCAATCTATCAGAGTTGTTACTTGTGTCTGAGTCAGAGGTCATTGCTTTCTTTGATGAATCAATGGAATCATTGTACTGTGGAAAATATAGTGGAAGATCCTTGACAATCATCCATACATGCTCGTAATTAAACGGCTTGTCACGAGTGCAATCTCGAAATTTCTTGTGTGCCATACGCATTATGTCTTCGTTGTTGGAGCCGCTCTTGGAGACACTAGAAATAGTAGTATAACAAGCGTGAAAAAGATTTACCTTTGGCAATATTGTATTAAACTAGTGTGGTTTTGCTTGTTGGCCACGTCGTTTAGGAGCACCATTGGGGCGATTCTCGTTGTAGTAATCAGTGACTCTCTTCCAAAATGTCGACGATTTATGATCATTGCCGATTATGGGATCATATCTTATCGTGACAAAATAATTTGTCAACTGCTCGTTTTCTTCTGTTGTCCACTTGTTAGACGAATGCTCTTCATCAGCGGCACACTCTTGATCTAAAATTTCTAAATCAATCGGGGTTGATGGTTGAGATAGTTGTGTCTTTGGGATGAATGTTGGAGTTACCGGTTCTTTGCCACTCCGATATCTCGACGACATTTCGGTTGCTCGTGGAGTAGAGAATATTTGAGGCGGAGATTGACCGAAATGTTGCCCCGATGAGTGTTGCCAATATTCGAAAGTCGGAGTGGAAGAATTTGATGGAGAAGAGTTGCTCGAGTTATCAACAAAATTTCTGTGACCTTGAAAATTTTGAGAATATGAAGAGGAGTATGGAAAAAAAATTCGAAATTGGGTGGAAATTGAGTGGACGAGAGACAAATTGAGAATGTTGACAATTTTGTGGATTTAATGAATTTTGAGATAGGGGGATTTCATCCGTTATATTAGGATGATTGAACAAATTTCTACGAAATTCTTTATTATTTTTGTCCATTTGTTATGGAAACAAAAATTTCAAGAACACAAAAATGAGAATGGATTGAGATAGAAAATAAAATGGAGCGAAGAGAGTATGAGGTAAAATTTTAGTGGAAGAGTGAGAAATAAAATATTTACATGTGATGTATTTATAGGGAAAAAAAATTCAACCGTTGTAGGAATTGAAATTTTGAAGTTGAAATAAAAAAAAATTGAAACGGTAATATAACTCTTATAGGAAGTTATAAAAGGCATGAATTGTAACTAGGGGTGGAAGTAGGCCAGGCTACCCGACAGGGGCCTACGGCCTAGCCTATTAAGGGCCTTGTTAGGCCTAGCCTATTTATAATATGAGCCGGGCTAAGGCTTTTTAAAAAGCCTATTTAGTTAAGTAGGCTAGGCTTAGGCTTTAAATAAGGCCTTATAAGTCTACCAGGCCGGCCTATTTAACATTATATATTATATTTATATATATTTTATAATAAGTTATTCTTAAAATTTAGTACTAACATTTATATTAAATTAAATTAAAGTAAGTTAAATTTATTTTAGTACTTTTGAAATCATTATAATGTTTGTATTTAAACTCATAGTTGTAATGCATTTATTTTGGTAGTAAATTTTATTTGCAACTTTGAATATTGAACTACGATTCATATTTAATAGGCTTCTAAAAGGCTCGTAGGCCTGGCCTATTTACTTAAAAGGCCAGGCTTAGGCTGCAAAAAAAGCCTATCACAGATAACAGGCCAGGCTCAGGCTCAATATTTATAAACCAGGCCCAGGCTTTTTCATGTAAAGCCTAGCCTAGCCCAGCCTATTTCCACCCCTAATTGTAACGATAATATAGGAAGCTAAATAAAAAATAAAAAAAGTAAAATGTGTATTTTATATGGGCTAGATCTATTTTTACAGCCTACACTAACTCATCCAGTGAGAGGAAACTTTTGAAGTTATAACTCTTATTCACACTAATTTTTCAGAGAGAGAGGAAACTTTTGAAGTTATTATTCACACTAGTTTTTTGCCCGTGCAATGCACGGTAATATTTTTTTTTTAAAAAAATTAGGAACTTATTGTCAATTTTATTATTTTTTTACTTTTAAAATAACAAAAAAACATTATATAATGAAAAAAAATGTTTTTACATGTATTGTAGAATTGATGCGGTACAAAGTGGATAAACATTAAATTGCACTTATTTGAATTGGATACAATGTTCTTGATTTTTCACTTTGTTGCTTATTTCTAAAGCAACTATCTATGTTAAATTGCACTTATTTGAATTGGATACGATTTTCTTGCCTTCTTGGTTTCTCACTTTCTTGCTTATTTTTAAAGCAACTATCTATGCAGCGCAAAGAGGTTTTATGGGTCAAATAGGCTAGACATGTCATCAATTGATGTAGCTAGTGGAAAATAAACCTTCTGGAAGCCGAAAATGGAAAAGAAAGAAAATCTGCAATTGTATTAGGGCATTTAGGTTTGGCTGTGCATGGTTTACCGTCGCTTCTTTCCCTAGTTCAGTTGGAAAAAAAGCTTGCACGTGCTCGCACGTAAAGATACATTTCATGTGAGAACGAAACTGCTTAAAGAGAAAAATTCTCTACAAACAACAATAACCCTAACATGATGTCATACCATAATTTTAGTGACATTTTGTGTTGATTTAGGCACTATATATTTTTCTGCAACCTTCACTTAAAGATTATACATAATAAGATCAAATGTAGAATTTTTCAAGTTTATCAACCCTGAAATTAAACAACCTCTAAAGGGTACCTACAGGCTTTACATACCCCTAAAAACTGCTTGGATGCATCCACTATTAAAACTGGTATATCATATACATCAAGATGGTTGTGCAGATAACCTTTTTCAGATGCCGCTACACGTTTAATTGGCTTTTTTGTTAATTCTGATCCGTAAATCCTCACGCCATTTCTGTTATGGTAAACATAAACACAAATGAAAAGAAATATTAAGCTACCTATTTAGCAATATTAACAGAACAAAGCACACCTTTACTCCGGAACGCCTAATAGCCTTCATTTTACACACAATAGGTGGATCCAAAAAAAGTTAGTAGCCTATTGCATAACAATTTATCAAAGTCGAGGAGTGAAAAAACGTTGAATCTTACATGAAAATATTTTTCATCAGTTAAAACACCGAGGCATGCAGCACCACCTTTTTCATAAGATTTAGCAATCTCTACCTTATAACATATCAAAAAAAAATTGATAGCCTTCAACATTTCATATAGTCCTCTTGCAATCATGATCACCCAATCTCAGTGACGGAGCCAGGAATTTTAGATTGGGGGGCCCGATTTACATTACTATAAAGACAAAATAATATTATATTTAATTCATTATAAATTTTGATTGTTCCAACTCATAATAGGTGAAACGGTGTTAAAATTATTAGACAAATGTATAACTTAAAATATATTCCATCCATCCCGTAATGACTTGAATACGTTGATAAGTTCACTTTTTAAGAAATGTGAATTTAATGAGGTGTATTTTTGGTGATTTAGTGAGGTATAAAAGAAATTTAATGAGGTGTTAAAAAAAAATTAGTGAAATGTAGGGAAGAATGTAGATTAAAATGAGTGACAATTTTAAAAATAAAATGATGTAGTGAGAATATTAATTTTGTAGATTATTTACATATTATGAGTGTACAAATAATTTTGAAACATCTCAAATAAAAAAAAAGTATACAAATAATTATAAAACAGAAGAAATATACATAAAAAAAAAAAAAAAAAAAATTGGTGGGGGGCCCACTGCCCCCGCTGGGCCCTATGTGGCTCCGTCGGCCAATCTTCAACTATTAATTGTCTTAAGCATCTATATATGAGCTCGTAATTAGATTTAAATTCACCAATTGGAACTCGAAGAATCATTTTAATTAGATTATTATACATTAATCTGAACTAATTCTTCAAACCCCTTATAACATCACTCGTGTAATCCAGCAAAGCCCACCAAATAACAGGACACACGCACTACACATACCAACCCAATACATAAAATATGTAATTAAAAATGTACACAACGTCAAGCAAATCCATGTAAAAATGTACCAAGATGGCCCTGCTTAGCAGCAATATGGAATGGATCGAAGCCATTATTCGCAAGAATCGAGCAAGTCTCAGCATCTGAAGGCTTCAAAAACTACCCTTAAGCAAAACTATACCAAAAAATGTTATATTAGATTACCTGGAATCAATTTATCATATAGATTAAAAATAAAACAATGGAAGAGAACTCATTATCAGAGAGCCTGTGTCATGCGGCTCATGCCCAACAATTGACAGATGAAGAGTGATTAAATCAAACAACAAAAGCGAGAAGACCAACAAACTATTCAAGAACTACAAACCTCTGAAACATATAGATATCTTGAAATTGAAGGTATATGTGGCTAAAGATGAAGACATCAAGAATCTAGGATCAGTTAACGTGAAGAAAATATGAGCTAATGATTATTATCAACTTTCGTAAACTGCGAAACACAGCCAAAAGAAGATCAATATCGATATTAACCTCTACAGAAAGAGAATCAAGACACCTTATGTTAATAACTTATAGATTTATACAAATATATACTAACATTTTTCTTTTCTAAAATCTGAATGAAAACAAACTTAAGGAAAACCCATACTACAACTCAGTCTGATTATTTTGCCACAACCCAAATTGCAAATGATCACTCGAAACCACTGAATAATAAAAAGTCTTCACAAGTAATTGAGGTTACCAAATAAAAAATCTAAACAATAATTTAATGCTTGTACATTTTCCAGCTTACACCGAAAATGTGGAGTATCAATCATCTCACATGTTTAGAGGATTTTCTAGATCATTCAACTTCACGTAATTATCGAGAACAGAAAAAAAATAGAGAAAAGCAGAGGAGAAGATGAATTACCTTATATTCAATATGGAGTATAATATTTTCTTACTCAATAAATCAAATACCTGAAATAAAAGAAATTGAATACATGAAGCAGAGGAGAAGCTGAAATCTTAAGCTTTATTATGCTAGCAAATAGAATACCCTAAAATTATTTCAAATCAAAATGAATATGAATTAGCTTGTAACTTAAGCAAGTAATTGAATCTCTGAAATAGAGAAGATCCTACAAAATATCAAATTGAAAATGAAATTAGCGTGTACCTTCGATCGCTTCAATGGTTGCCCAACTTTGATCTTGGCTTTTCCCTATGCGGTCCTACTCACAGAACATCTCTATAAGAACTGGGACCTTAGATAATCCATGGATGAAGTCAAGGGCTTCCATTTCTTGACCAATTAGTTAAGCTAGAGAAAAATAAAATTAAGAGATGAAATACTAACCATTCCAAAATAATTATCAGTAGGAACACCAGAATTAATCAGCTGTTAATATGGAGTTTAAACCTGCAAACCAAAACTAAATAAATCAATTGACAGAGAATTTGAAAAGAGAAAGGTAAAAATAAGGATGAAATAAAAATGTATTTTTGGTTATTGGGTCTGTTATCAACGAAGATAAAAATAAGATACTTTTGGTGATGTAATTGTATGCTTATACCTAATATGATTATTTCATTGTGTTTTGTTCAGATCTTGCTTTTACTACTCTTAATACCTTAATTAATCAGCAACTCCATACAATATCATTTCTAAACATATTTCATATCCCCTCGCTGTTAAAAACTTTAAATACTCATATTAATGGGTTGTGGCATTGTGAATTATAAAACTGGAAATGGAAGAAGCAGAAGAAGACGTGCAACAACATTACTGGTTGAACAAAGGATTTTTGTATGCAATTTGTCGATGAGCATTTGGTAGGGTTCAAATATCTATCACATAATCAATTTCATATTCCTGAAAGATATTAAAATAACCAGCTTACATACATAAATGCAAAAGCAAAATCATGAAGGCAAACACAAACTCCATGTTAGACAAAATGAGAATGAGTACAAACCTAAAATTGTTCAGTTATAAAAGAATCCTCAATCCTAAAAGCAATTGAAAACCAAGAAAACTAATGCCTTGAGTTGTTGATAAAACACCACTTGCTATGGGCCTCAACCTTGTTCCATGTATCTAAACCACGGTAAAAAATCAAAATACAGACAAGATAATAAACACGGGGAAGAAGGAAGCACACTAAGCATGAATGAATCACATAGTGCAATAACTGAAAAATATTAAAATATGCTCTTAGTGCCATCCACGTCATAAAGATCAAAGCTTGTCAGATAGTTAGTTCTACATCATGAACATGTTAAAAACACATTATATGCAATAGAACAAAGGGTATTTATTACCTCAGTATCAATATCCCGATCAAGAAGATCATGATTAGAGCACCGTGCAACAACAATGTCCATGTACCAAAAACCATCATCATCTTAATATCCGGAAAACTCCCTAAAGTTGTCCCCGTCGTAATTTATTTTCTCATCATAGATAACTGATTTGTAGAACACTAATTAACGCACAATTGCATAACAGTTATCATTTGCTTCCCTTTAGCTTTTCTCCATATTTAATGAACTAAATTCTAATACGAACTGAGGCTACCAATAAGAAAACAAAAAAAAATCCTTTAAAACCCATAAACCTTTCCGATTATGCATAGGATCAATCGATCGTAAAGTGATTGTTGAATGGACTGTTACCTTTCGTACAACAAACCCAGATTCCCAACTCTCTTTCCGCTGAATTTGTTGAATAAGCCATGCTCACATATGCCCTTCCCCTCTGCTATTGATCCGCATAACTTGATAATCTCATTAGTTGAAGATGAAGAGGAGCAAGAATAAGAATAATGAAGTGAGAGAAAAAAAACAACAAAGAATGAAAAAGACACGTAAAAAAAGGATGGTGATAGTCTTTACATCTCCCCATTCCTCAAATTTCACATATATATTAACAACACCACAAATACATACTACATACCTTCCAGTGATTCAAACCTCTTCATTTAGGAGTAGAAACCTCGTACTTCTCCTACAGCTTTTGCATCTCGATCTTCCTTCTTCCTCTGGTCAAATTTCTTCCCCATCTTCCGCCTGTTGATAATACAAAACAATCAAATACTTGTTCGCCCTAAACCTCGACAGATGGTTCGCGACGGTCTTCGCGTCGTAGATATCCTCGTACTTGTTGCTCTGTGGAGGCCGATTGTTGCCTTTGAATCATTGAATTAGGGTTCTAGTTTTGAAAATCGGGAGATTTTGATTTTAATGTAGAGAAAAAACATTTTTTTTCTTTTACACAGGGTGAATACGAACGGGTATTTTTTTTGGAAGATGATGAACCAACCGTATGACATAGAAATAGAAATTTATGGTGCGGCAGAAGGAGGAAGGGTCTCAAATGCACACGTGTCAATAGCAGAAGAGCCCCCATCCTCCTTTTATATATATAGATTGTCAATAATTCTCTTATAAGAATTATAACTCTTAAATAATCCACCAATGTGGACACTCCACAAGTACTGTAAGTTACAATTTACAATGAGGTGAGGAACCGAGGATTGTTGTAAAAATTGATTTAAATTCATTTTTAATTAATTAATTTTAAATGAAAGTTTTTTTAATCAATTTGTTGATCGCATCAAATATTATTTTCGGGAAAATTAAGTAACGTATAAGTGTTCTATTTTAACTCGAAATGATTGTAGTGTATTTAAAATTTTAAAATTACTGTTAATGAGTAGAAAATTAATACACCAAGTTAAGACATCAATAAATATTTTATAAATTAAAGTATTATGTTGGGCTTTGAGAAAATTAATTAACTCAAAGTTTGTTAAAGTAGTTCAAATTATATTGTAAAATCCGTAGGGCATGGGTCTTAAATTTTGACAATTGGATTTTGGATGGACTGAGTCTAGACAGTTGCATCTGGTTAAAATCGTCGACTTCGATTTTTCAAAAAGTGGAACTGAAATTGAACCGGCAAATCGTTGATTACGGTTTTCGAACCACCTGTTCAATTTTGAACCGACTCCGTTTCACTCGTTTTAACTCTTTTTTTAGAAAATACATTACTAGAATGTAATACAAATTATATACTGTAACTTAAATTTATACATAAAAATAGAAGAATTGTGTATTTTTTTATAAAAAAAAATGAAACCGACGATTTTCGTTTGCTCTAACTGAAACTAAACCGTATTTTACCGTTACAGTTCAATTTTTAAACCTTAACCGACAGTTTAACCTGTTCAGTTTGGCCGTGTCTATTTGAATGCAGAGGCCACACCTATCGTTTTTTTTTTTTGAAAACGGTTGGAACACGAAAAATGTTTCAATTACTATATATTAAATGCCTATTTTGAAAAAGGAATGGAATTTCATTATTGCCCATTATTGGCAACAATTGTTATAAATAGTCGTGTGCTAATGACAATAATTGCTATAAATAGTCATGTGCTAAATTCTGGTGTGGTGGATAAATTCTATAAATAGAATGCATGTTTTGTGTTGAATAGAGGAGACACAACACTTGAAAATTTAGTTTATCACGCCTATTAAATTTTCAAGTATGTTTTGTGTTGAATAGAGGAGACACAACACTTGAAAATTTATTTCTACACAACGGTTGACAGGATGCCTAGCATTTTTTTGTGCTCGTTTGTATTACCATATATAGTGCAATTTAGTTTATCACGCCTATTAAATTTGTTGGAGCTCTTAATGTAGTGGTGATGATTGTCAACGAGCGAAAGTCATTTTACACCGGGGAATGACACATCGAATCGTGAGCACCGGTCGAGACGTGTTTGTTTTGCGGACAAAAGTCTAATCTTGACTCGACTTTGTCTTTTACTGATGTTGTTCGTGTTCGTGTTCGTTTGTTCGGGTCATTGCTATAACTTTGTGAATATGTCATTTATGGAAAGCTACTATTTCGGGAGAGCACGAACAATTGAAGAATTTATAGTGTAAATTTAATATATTTTGTACTTTACATTTTTGTTATTTATTTAAATCTTTGTAAGTCATTGTTAAAGCTAAAAAATTTACCAAAAATTGCAAAATGAATATTAGTATCTCGTAACAATGACATTTTGACGGAATGTGACCGATGACACCTAGCAGTGACTTAACAAAAAGTCTTAGATGAACAAAACAAACGATTATAAACTACTGAAAAATGTCAGAAAATCTTACCTTAAAAGCTAGAACAAATTTGAGTTACATTTCTCAAGGACGGCTATAATGTGAACTATTCTATACATAGGCAACCTTCACGATGAAAAACACAAGAATTCAACAAGTCGTAAGATCAAACCACCATTACATACGCACGAGAAAGATACTCAAGAATTTCCTAGAGCTCACATTTATATTCAAACCCATATTATTGTTTATTGTTTATATGATTGTCATTTTATCACTTTATATTACACCACTTATTTGTACACCAAGTCAGCTAAATCTTATTCTTACATTCAAAATTAATCAAGAGTTTATCTAAGTAATAAAATGAGTTTTAGACCGTCACGACTGCTTACTCAGTTTTTGCAAAACATAACTTATTTTGATAGATGTTCACCTAACATCTCTCGGGGCAATCAGTAGGTTAGTTATGATACGTAATTGTTACACTACTTACTAGTTGACTTAATCCTTCAAGTTCATTATCTCAATTGTTTCATACAAAATTATTTTTGGTTTAAAAATCTATCCACCTTCCCCTCTAAATTTTTAATTCCCACTTTAACTCGTTTGTGACCTATTACAATAAAACATCTATAAATTAATAACATTGGACCATAAAATTTTATTAATTTAGAGAGATATTAATTTATCGATAAATTAATATTTTATTATTAAAAGAGAGACTTTTTAAATTCAACAAATTTAGTACATATGTATTAAAAATAAATGAGTTCATAGGGGCGGAGCCACAATGGGGCCAGGGGGGCCCAGTGGCCCCCCACCAATTTTTTTTTTTTTTTTTTATATATATACTACTTTTGTTCCGTAATTATTTACACACTTTTTTTATTGGGACGTCAAAAGATTATTTGCACATTCTTAATATGAAAACACTCAACAAAATTAATATCCTCCCAACATCATTTTATTTTCAAAATTATCACTCATTTTTGCATACATTTTATTTTACCCCTCACCAAATCACCCAAAATATTCATACTTTATTCACCAATCACTAAATCCACTTTTCTTAAAAATTGTGCCGATCAAACCGTGCAAATAATAGAGTATTGGAACACATTAATGTATTAATTAAAAGACATTTACAACCGAAGAAGAAAGTTAGCTTGTTTTTTTAATAAAATGTTTAATTTTGAATCGAACTATCAAAACTTCAAAATAAAATGAAAGTTAGCTTGTTCAATTTAATTTAATGAAATGTATTAACAATTTTATCATGTAAAATTTTGATAAGTATAATAAGTACGTATTATTTTATTTTTAAAGTAATGATAATCGGGCCCCCCTAACGAAATTTTCTGGCTCCGTCACTGCATATATATTTTATTGATTATATTCATGCATCAACCAATTTTTTGTAACTAAATAAATATATTCATGTATAATATCAATTCATTGTATACGAGTAACTATTATATTCATGGACTCATGTATGAATTCATTGAAATTACTTAAATATATATGTTTACATTAATTCGGTGCACTTAAATAGCTATTATAGCCAACTAAATATATTCATGCATGATGAATGAAAAATATACTCCTATATAAATCTCAATTTGGAAATAAAAAATAATTCATAACACTCAACCATGTCTTCTCATTTAAAAGACATCACAAAATCATTCATGAATGATTAAATGTGTAAATATGTGAGTATAAGAGAGACCATCCCACATGCACTAAAAAGGATTTACAAGAGTGAGTTGATGAAAAATATTTATAAGAGAGACCATACAGTAATATTTATAATTGTACTCCCTCCGTCTCGGTATAAGTTTCCCCTTTCTTTTGGTTGTTTTGATTAAGAAATATAATTAAATAATAGATATAGTACAAGTGATGTGATGGTGAGAGAAAATAATAGATGAGTGTGAGATGAAGTATGATAAAATAATAGATAAAGTGTAAGTGATGTGATTGGGAGAGAGAAAATCATATGCCAAAAATGGAAAAAAATGAAATGGGAAACTTATTGTGAGACATCCATAAAAGGAAAGTGGGAAACTTATAGGGGGACGGAGGGAGTAATATTTAGGAATTATTAATTTAAAGTTTTAACGGGACCTAATATTTATAAAGGGATTTTTCAAAAAAAATACTGTATTATTTTATTATCTTATCGAATTTGATGATTTTTTACAAAGGCTCAAATTGGGATCGGAAGATTTTATTATTTTAAAGAGATTATTAATTTATAAAATATTAATTTATAGAGGTTTTATTGTATATAGTGTAGAATATATTCGGAGTGAGATACTTTCATATACGAAAGAAAACTCCAATTTTACATTTGAGTTTGTTAGAGCCCCTAAAGAAAATTTAGTATCGACACTGATATGATATTATCTAGACTGAGGTTACACATATTTATTTTCAATTTATACAGAATTTAGATAAATTAAACAAAAGCATTAATAATTACTATGATAGTTATTGCCCTATATTCTGCTTCAGTGGAGGAGCGAGCAACCGACTTTTGTTTCTTAGAAGACCATGAGATGGGATTTGGTCCAAGAAAGACAATATAGGCACTTGTCGACGTACGATCATCAGTGTTTCCGGCCCAATCAGCATCCGTGAAGCAGTGAAGTGATTCAGATGGGTTGGGGCGGAGGGTAATTTCAACATCTCTAGTTCCATTAAGATATCGAAGGAGGCGTTATACAGTGTCCCAATGAGTTGTGGTGGGAGCATGCATGAATTGAGACAACTTATGCACAGCAAAAGCAATATCAGGTCTAGTAAGTTGGAGGTATTGGAGACTTCCAAGAACTTGGCGATATTGGGTAATATCAGTGGGCGGTGTTCCATCAGAAAGAGATAAACGAGTAGAGGTGGAGAGAGGGGTTTGGACAGGTTTGGAAGTGAGCATATTATATTTGGTGAGTAGGTCAATGATATACTTACGTTGGGAGAGAAAGCAAGTTTTCTTAGTACGGAGTACTTCCACACCTAGGAAATAGGAAAGTGAGCCTAAGTCTTTGACAGAGAACTTTGTACTAAGGTCTGAGGCCACTTTTGTGAGGAACGAGGTGTTGTTTCCTGTAAGGATTAGATCATCAACATACACGAGAAAATATGCAGTTATACCGGATTTGTTGTAAACAAAGAGAGACTCATCAGATTTGGTGTGAATGAAGCTAATACTCTCCAAGAAGGTTCGAAGAGCAAAATACCAAGTTCGAGGTGCCTGTTTTAGGCCATAGATGGATTTATGTAACTTGCACACATATGTAGGGAAGGTTTTGTCAACAAACCCAGGTGGTTGAGCCATAAATACAGATTCGGCTAAGGAACCGTGAAGGAAAGCATTATTCACATCGAACTGACGAAGTGGCCAATCTTTAGTGACTGCAATACTCAGGACTGCTCAAATGGTGGCTGGTTTGACCACAGGACTAAATGTTTCAGAAAAGTCAACCCCAGGGCGTTGGTGAAAGCCTTTGGCGACAAGTCGAGCTTTGAACTTATCTAAGGAACCGTCCGGTTTTCGTTTGATGCGGAAGACCCACTTCGAACCAATAATGTTTGTAGAATCATCAAGTGGTACTAAATCCCAAGTACCATTTTTTAGAAGGGCATTAAATTCAGATGACATGGCCTCCCTCCATCGTTCATCTTTTAATGCCTGAGAGACGCAGCTAGGTTCAGTGTCAGAAGATAAAGTAGAAGATAGACCATACCTCAAATTTGGTTTGAAGATGTTGTTTTGGGCACGGGTGACCATTCGAGTGAGTTGTTGTACCGGTGGGGATGGCAGTGAGGGAGCATCTGCCGACTCGAGATCAAGGGTTTGTATCGAGGAATTAGGGTTTGGAGGCGATGGGGGTTTATTTAGTAGGCTGGGTGGTGCAGCAGGGGTGGACGTTGGGCTGGGGGTGTACTTAGTGAGTTGGAGGGTGCAGCAAGGCTGGACGTTGGGCTGGGTGGTGTATTAAGCGGAACAGGGGGTGCATGGAGTGGATGTGGTGGGGGTGTTGAGTTGACGTCGAGAGAGGGTATATTTTGGGAAGGGGGTGTATTCGTAAATGTTGGGGGTGGGGCTGGATCAGTAGATAAGAAAGGGGGTGTATGAAGCAGATTGGGTGGTGGAAAGAGCATAACAGTAGGGTTTTCTGGTGGGCAGGGGGGTGTATCAATTAATTCAGTGGGTGTATTCGAAATGGTTGTGGGAGTGGCTAAAGGAAATATATTTTCAACGAATTGAACATGACGAGATGTATATATTCTTTTGGTGTTTAAGTCAAGGCATAGATAGGCACTTTGGGTAAGAGAGTATCCAATGAAGATACAAGGGGTGGATCGAGGTTCTAATTTGTGGGAGGTGTAGGGGCGAAGCCAAGGATAGCATAAGCAACCAAAGACTCGAAGTTTAGATAGGTTAGGAGTTTGTTTTAGGAGATATTGATAAGAGGATTGCATATTTAGGTTAGGTTTAGGGAGGCGGTTTATAACATATGTTGCAGCACAAACGGCGTGAGGCCAATAAGTGAGAGGCATGGACGCATGATGTAAGAAGGCTAAGGCTGTATCAACAACATGTCTGTGACGACGTTCAGACATGCCATTATGTTCAGGAGTGTGGGGTGGAGTAGTTAGGTGGGAGATTCCATAGGTTTGAAGGAGGGATCGTAGGGCAATGAATTCACCCCCGTTGTCAGTATAGAGGGTTTTGATTTTAGTGTTGTAGAAGTTTTCCACAATGTTTTTAAAGGATGTAAAAGTGGGGAGGACATCAGATTTTCGTTTTAGGGGGTAAATCCATATATATTTACTAAAGTGATCAACAAAAATGACATAATATTTGAAGCCATCATCTGATTGGACAGGAGATGACCAAACATCAGAGTAAATGACCTCAAGGGGGGTGGTAGAGATAATGTTGGAATCGTAAAATGGGAGTTTATGACTTTTTATACAATTGCAAGAGTTACAGTGCAAAGGGTTTGAAGTCGTAGTTGGTAAACTAAACCTGGATAAGGTGTGAGACAGGATTTTAGAGGATGGATGGCCTAGACGGGCATGCCATATGGTGGTAGGTTGTTTTTCGGAGATAGAGGCTGTGGGTGAAGTAGATGCACGAGTCGGCCATACGTAGAGATTATCCACGCGACTCCCCGTGAGGAGAATGGTCCCCGTTTTACCATCCCGCACCTGAAAATAATTAGAGCCGAAGATAATGTTAACATCGTTATCTCGACACAAGGTTGAAACAGAAATAAGATTTTTGGCCATTTGTGGGACAACAAGGACATTTGAAAATTTCAACATGAGGAAAAGTCAAGGAACCAATGTGCGAAATATGCAAACCGTTACCATCACCGATGACTACATCATCCGAACCGGAATATGGAGAGGAAACGAATAAATTTTGGAGGTGAGTTGTAATATGATGAGAGGCCCCGGAGTCTAGGATCCAAGGAATGGGGCGTGTATGTGAAATAGCCGAGTGGGCGGAGGTGGTGTATGTACTAGCCGGGTGGGTGTATGGACTGGGTGGGGTGTATGTAGGAGTGTAGGGGGTGCGTAGATGCGGAGGGGTGTATTTTCCAGAATTGGGGGTGTAAGTAGCAGGAGAGTGTGTAGATGTAGGGGGTGTGCATTTATTAGAGTTGGGGGTGTGGGTATCTACTGAGTAAGGACTGAGTCGACTCGGTGAGTGGGGACCGAGTCGACCCAGTGAGTTGTGGATCTGACCAGGGAGCAGTTGCTGGAGTTCTGGGCACGTTCGTCCGGTGTGCCCCCGAACAAGACACCATTGACACGTGGAAGGCGATCTTGATGGGCGGGCAGAGGCGCCGGCAACCATGGCCGACGCCGGGCACAATTTGCCGGAGCGACGCGACGCGGTGTGGGCTGCGAGGTACTGCGATGCGCGGGCCGAGGAGGATGGCGTCGCGAGCAGTTGATCAAGCCGAGGAGGATTTGCGGCCAAGAGAGGAGCTTGATGACGGAGTTGCAGGACTGCCATGGATGAGTGGTGGGAAGCTGCCATTGATGGGAGCTTGGAAGAAGAAATTGTTGGATTTAGATGTTGTTTACGCAAAAAAGGTCAATTTCTTGGAGTAGGCACAATCTGAGTAGGAAGATTAATGGAGGTTTGCACAATGAAAATCAAGATAATTATCTTGAGGTTTACAACCGTGAGTTTGTTTGGAGGGTGCAGTTGATGAATTAAGAAAGGAAGGAGAATTGATATATTTGACGTGAGGTTTGTGATTTAAGAAACAGGGTAGTTGCAGGTGTGGAGGTTGGGCGATTGCAAGGCTCGACAGAGAAGGGTGGTAGTCGAGAGATTTGAACGACAGTTAGTGTCGATCACCAACTACGAGGGAGGGTGTCGGATCGAGGCGTTAGCCGTACGACTCGTTGATACCATATAGAGAAACAATGAATTACGAAATTATAATTTCATTGAATTAATGTAAAGAATACATGAAGGAAGTATTTATAGATACAAAACGTATCTATCCTAAATCTATAATTAAGGAAAATAAAGATTTACAAGATATATAAAATATATTATTCAAGATATATACAATATCTCTTAATATATTTATATAGTTACTGTATTCATTTTAGCAATCAAACAATATAATAAAATAAAATAAAAATACTAATACTATTTTCATTTGTTTGTCCCGAGCCAAACAAGCTCTAATATGTTGATGTGAAAAAGGTAGTAGAATGTAGAGAGTCGTTGCATTAATTATATAAATGACTTTCCTTTTTCCCAAGTCTTTCTTTGTTTCTACTCTTCTTTTTCAATGTCTTAATTTTTTGTTTGTTCGGACGCTTTCACTTCCACTTCCCCTTCCCCAACACAACGTGAAGATTAATTATTCCCGATCGATCGATCAATCAATCGAGTTTGCAGGAGGATGAGGAGGCTGATTTTGGTTTGCAGCCTGACACAGAATTGAAGCAAGTAACCACTGTGAGTGTGAGCTGCCTGCCTGCCTCATCATCTTCTTCTCTTTTCCTCTTCTTCTACATGTATTTTTACACTTAATTTATTAGTTCATCGATCTGCTTTATAATAATTGGTATTTCTTCTTTTATGTTCCTCTTTCACATACTACTACTTTTGGGTTTTCAGTGTTCTTTATAATAATTGTTTTTTTTATATGTAAATAAAAAAGAAGGGAAAATTTATTTGCATTAATTGTAGAATGTTAATCAAAATATCACTATTTTATTAACAAATTGAGAATTCAGAAACACAAAAATTTAATTTGCTCCTTATATCAATCAAACCCCCCTTTTACTTTTCAGTTCATCCATCCAACCAAGCAAATGGGAATCCTGCAAAGTGTTTTGCAATATTTGAGTGAACCTTACGAAGAGGAAAAATCCACTTCTTGTGCAAATTCATTCTACTACAATGGTGAAGGACTCAAGTACGCCAATGTTGATAAAAAATGGGAGGAGCAAGGAAACAACAACTCCATCATCTTGAAATATCAAACAATCTCTCTTCCAAACACTAAAAATGTTAAGAAGAGGGCTGGAAAACAGAGAGCAGAAGAAGAGGCTGTTACTACTAGTATTAAATGCAATGTGAGATGGATGAAGCATTACAGCAACTGCCACCGGATACTGCGATTTCTCATTTTCTAATTGCTTAGCTTCTGCCTTTGGTCAGGCCTCCAACATGATCGCCACCTCTCTTGATTCTCACTTTTGCATGAATGAAATGAATGTGTGTTAATTGGATATTGTTTCTTGCTTGCTTGCAGACTTTCTAGTGAAAAACTATCACAATGCATTCTCCAACTTAAGCCAATTAAGCATTAGGGGGTGCAAGGTGATGCACGAGATAGATGCAACTAAAATGTGCAATCATCCATATCTTGGGCTGATTAAATTCGATCGCATTGTGTTCAACTTCCCATTTGCTGGATTTTTCAGGAATGTTTCGCCTGATTCTCAGCTTCGGTCAGTTAGTTCCATAACCATTACTCATTGGTAAAGTCTAGTATGCACTCGAGTGCATGTTGTGCACCCTAGTCATGTTGCACTTTTTAATTTTACTGACTTACACTTTTTGGTAAATGGTGTTTACCAAAAAGTGCAACATGGACTAGGGTGCACAACATGCACTCGAGTCCATAGCAGACCAACCCTTACTCATTTTCATCATCAATCGATCATGATATTAATAATGTATGGATATTGACTTGAATTGTAGGCGTCACAGGAAGCTGGTGAGCAAGTTTCTGATGAACGCAAAAGAAATGATAAGTGAAAATGGAGAAATTCACATAACACACAAGACCAATGGAATTCACCTCGAATGGAATGTGGAGTCCATGGCTTATTCCCACAAGCTTAGGCTTGTAGAGGCTGTTGATTTCCATCCTCGCCATTATCCAGGATACAACACCAAGTACGGATTTGGGGGCGATAACAACTTCAATTGCTATCCTAGCAAAACCTACAAATTTGGCCTCTGATATTTAGATCCTAAATTCCAATTGAAATATCCTGAAGAAAATGCAGCTCATATTTCACTTTGTTCTCCTATTTTGAACCTACCTTTTGTGTATAATTTCCATGCTGAATACTGTTATCTATCCAAAATATATATGCCTCTTTTGAACATGCCTTGTGTTAAGTTTTTGGATTGGTCTTATATAGAATCAATTCTTTATAAGGAATTGAGTTGACTTGGTCAACTTAAATCTTAAATATTCAATAATTTTGTGAACCCTAAATATTCAAGATTATTGTGAATAAAAATTTTGAGTTGGTTAATTTTTTTTTATTATTATTATTTTTTTGTAATTTTTTTTTATTGATAATTTTTTTTCGAAATTGTGTGTGTTGAAAATAGTAAGTTAATATTACTAAAAAGTGTAACACAATATTACTAAAAAGTGTAACACATTTTTTTATTAAAAAGTGTAAGTCACTATAATTGAAAAGTGCAACACAACTTTTAATGAAAAGTATAAGTCATTATAACTAGAAAATGCAAGTTAGTATAACTAGAAAGTGCAACACAATATTATTAAAAAGTGCATGTCAATATACTTGAAAAGTGCAACACAATATTTTAATGAAAAGTGTAAGTTATTATAACTGAAAAGTGTAACAAAATACGAGTAAAAAGTGTAAGTCATTATACTGAACATATTGTTGAAAATTGTAAGTCAACTACAACTGAAAAGTGCAACAAAATATGACTAAAAGGTGTAGCATAACATTACTAAAAAGTGTAAGTCAATATAACTAAAAAATACAGTATTATTGAAAATAGTAAGTCACTACAACTGAAAAGTGCAACAAAATATGTGTAACATAACATCACTAACAAGTGCTAAAAAATTGTAAATTGCATGTTACACTTTTCCTTATTTTCAACATGCACTTTTATAATTAAAAAAAATATATGTGAAAATTGTTAAATGTAAGAGTTGAACACTAGACCTCAATATAAAAAAGATTATTCTCAACCATTTAAGCTACATAATTTAACATATATGTTTTTCACGTATTTTATTTTTATTATCAATCCTACCAATTTTTTAAAATTTACTCAATTCCTTATAAGAATTGAGTCTACAAGAGACCTACCCTAAGTTTTTTTACTTTGAAATTACTCATCAATGTAGTCTTTGTACCAGCATAACATAAGTTATTTACCCGTCAAAAAAAAAAAACATAAGTTATTTATGTATGAAATGAAAGTCTTAACACTTATGAACGAGCTGAACATTGTTACTATATGTTATATGTGTCATGTCTTACGCACTATTAAAAAGAGAATAATTTAACTTTTTTTCCTTTTATAAATACAAGAAGTATGAATTTTTAGGGTTGACTTTTATATTTTGTGTTTACCCCTTTTTTACACATAATGAGTAATACTCTTAAATCTCAGAATAATATTAGTAGGTGGGAGAGCACACTTTTAAAAAAATTGAGCAATGCACCTTATGGTAGAATGTTTATGTGTCGTCTTTATATTGATTCTGTTTAATGTGTCGTTTTTATATTAATTTTGTTTGTGTGTCGTTCTTATATTAATTTTGCTGATGTGTCGGCATTTAAAAAAGTTACATATTTATTAAATGTAATTTTATTGTTTGATATTTACATATATCATTATTATTGTGTGATTTTTTCATGTATTAAAATTGTATTGAGTTCAAATAATGCATTATATTAATGTTATTAATTGTTTAAAAAATAGATGCATGCATTTTATTTTTAAAAAATGGCTACTTATTTTATTCTTCTTCTCTTCTTTATTCTCATAGTTAAATTTATATTGGAAGTTTAGTTCTTAAAAAAAAAACCTCTATGATTTTAATTTAAGAAATAAAAAAAATTATGTGCCTGCAAGCAAGGATGAAAATATCCGGAAATATCCCCGATATATCCTCGATATATCCATTTTTCGGGGTCACCGATATCGATATTGGGAAGAATCGATATTTCCACGATATTTATAAAAAAATTGAAAATATCGATAAATATCGGTAGACAATAACAATATCGAGCCTAATATCGAAAAATATCGAGAAAATATCGATAAATTTTGAAAAATATCGATAAATGTCATACGAAATAACATTGTATATTATATTTTATATAAATTTATCACTAATATAAAATGTATTCAAATTATTTTGTTGATTTTATGCAGGGGCGGACACAGGATTTTGAGTTAGGGGGGGCCGATAATTATAGTTCAATACTAACTAATACTCGACATGTTTATAAAATTACCCCTAAAAAATTACATATAAATTTACAAATTTACCCCTCAAAATCTTACTACACTTACTTAATATGAGTGTTAATTTACTTAAAAAAGCTATTATTAATTTAACTATTAATGCATATATGGGTAAGCATCTCAAAATACATAATTATATTTTTAATATGTTAAAACACATAATTATCTCCTAAAAATTACAAGAAACGTCCACAATTAGATGGTGGACAAGATATTAGACTAAACATTTTTACTCTTAAATTTTTTATTTTGTGACCCTTTAAATTTTTTAAATTATTAATAAAATAAATAAATTGAGAAATCGTATTTGAGTCAAGAAGCTAACTAATTTAAAATACGGCTACTAATAAACAAATAAAATGCATGTTAAGTATATTTGCTTTTAATTTTAATGACAAACCCAATTCATTTTCATTTGTGTTTTTTCTCACTTTTGGATCAATTGTTTTATTTGGGTTTAATTGTATTGGGCCAGATTATATACTGCATACCACATGTATAGTAAAAAAATGCAAAAAGTTGAGGGGGGCAAGGCCACCCCCACTATAGATGTGGTTGCTGATTTTATGTATTAAAGGCTTGTTATTAAATTTTTACAATTTTTAAAATTTACCGATATCGATATTCGATATCGATATATCCATCGATATTTCTATAAATTTAAGGTCTCGATATTTCTACCGATACCGATATTTTCATCCTTGCCTGCAAGTATTGAGATTTGAATAAATAACTAACTAGTATTATTTAAATACTCAAACACGTGTCAATTACTGTGTTGATAAGTTTATTCTTTCGAAAGTTTGATATATGAGTTGGTCTCATGTGTATAGTGTGCATGTGCACACTAATGTACAGGTAGACCATCTATGTATTAATAAAGACAAAATTACACAATAGAGTAATCATTCTCCAAGTGGTCATAGACGTCTTGCATAAGTACAAGGTCCAGTGTTCGAATCCTGTGACTGATGTTAACTCTTCTTTTCAGGGTAGAAATCAATAAGCAGAACAAATAAACCCACAGCTAAACAACGTTGATACCTTCTGCGTTTTTTCTGACCGATTCACGCTGCCGCCCCCTCTCGCCGGGCAATCCGTCGAAGTCCGCGCGTATGCCATGGACGCGGTCGTGTGAAGACGTCGTCCACCGCCGTGACAATACGATGTGATTCCGCCGCTGCTCTGTAGACGAGTCGTCGCCGTCAGTAGGAAGGCCGAGGTCGCAGTCCGTCGCTGGTTAAGTCTCCGGCAGATTTGTGGAGCAGGTGATAGGTAGTCTTTCACCGTAGCACAACCGTCGATCTGACGTACGAATGATTCTAATTTTCATACCATTTGAATGCTGGTGAAGAACATAACAAAACCCCTCAAGTAATTTGATGTTCAGACCACCTGTGGACCGTGATGGGCAGGACATTGTGCGAGCTTGGTATTGTCAACGAGCCTTGGAAAAGTGAAAATGGGGCACACAGTGCATTTGAAAATTTTCCTCTGTCATTTTTTATTTTTTTTTACAAATTTTACATTTTAGAAAGTACTATCTTAATGAGAAAATTAAGAATTTAAACTTTAATTCAATAAAATTATACGGAGTACATAATATTATATTTCATTTTAGTAAAAATAAATTATTGACAATAACTAATTGTATAATAATTTTTATGAATTAAGAAAATGAAAAGAAAATAATGTATATATTTTTTAAATAATATAATAAAATATGAATTTTACAATTTAAATTAATTAAACATAGTATATACTACGCAATCACATTTACGGATGCTCAACTAGTAAATAAGATATTAAAGAGTATTTAGTAATTTTTTATATATATAAATAAGGATGAAAATATTGTTATTGTAACAAATGGGTTGGTCTGCTATGGACTCGAGTGCATGTTATGCACCCTAGTCCATGTTGCACTTTTCAGTTTTACTGACTTACACTTTTTGGTAAATGGTGTTACATTTTTTGGGGTTTTGAAAACCTTTTGTGCTACAGTCCTCCCTATGAATTTCACCTTAATTTACTACTTTCCCAAAAATAAAAATAAAAAAATTGAGAATTTTTTTCTCCATTATTTGTTGAATGTTAATTAATTCAGTTAATCAAAGGAAGATCATCCATCAAAATATCCATGTTTTAACAAATTGAGAATTCAGAAATACAAAATTTAATTATCTGACCTGCATTATATATCTTCAGTAATATAAACCTCGATAATCGAAAATGTAGAGTAATTAATGTTGAAGGGGATATTAATTAATATTGTAAATGAAAGTTTAATTCATTTAATTTTGGTCCTTTTACTTTTCAGTTAATTTTTACTGATCCATCCATCCATCCATCCAAGCAAATGGGAAACCTGCTAAGTATTTTGAAATATGTGAATGAAGTTTTTGAAGAGGGAAATGGTGAAAAACTAAAGCACAATGCTGCTGATCATCACAAATATCAAACAATCTCTGTTCCAAACACTAAAATAACTTCAGCCAACCAAAATACACTTAAAAATGTTAACAGCATGGCTGGAAAACAGAGAGCAGAGGAGGCTGTTACTACTAGTATTAAATGCAATGTGAGATGGATCAAACATTACAGCAGCTGCCACAGGATACTGGTTGTGGGGGACGGGGATTTCTCATTTTCTAGTTGCTTAGCATCTGCCTTTGGTCAGGCCTCCAACATGATCGCCACCTCTCTTGATTCTCACTTTTGCATGAATGAAATGAATGTGTGTTAATTGGATGTTTCTTTCTTGCTTGCTTGCAGCCTTTTTAGTGAAGAACTACCCCAATGCATTATCCAACTTAGTCGAATTAGGCATTAGGGGGTGCCAGGTGATGCACGAGATAGATGCAACTAAAATGTGCAATCATCCATATCTTGGGGGGATTAAGTTCAATCGCATAGTCTTCAACTTTCCATTTGCTGGATTTTTCAATGATGTTTCGCGTGATTGTGTGCTTGGGTTAGTTAGTTCCATAACCATTACTACTCGTGAATTGCAAGATATATACATTTCATCATCTATCCTAGCCTGATTGATATGTAGGCATCACAGGGAGCTGGTGAGCCAGTTTCTGAAGAATGCAAAGGAAATGATAAGTGATCAGCTGAATGGAGAAATTCACATAACACACAAGACTAACGGATTTCACATGGAATGGAAGGTGGAGTCCATTGCTTCTTCCCATAAGCTTAGGCTTGTTGAGGCTGTTGATTTCAATCATCTCGAGTATCCAGGTTACAACACCAAGTACGGATTTGGGGGCGATGGTAACTTCAATTGCTATCCTAGCAAAACCTACAAATTTGGCCTCTGATAATTAGATCCTAAATTCCAATTGAAATATCCTGAAGAAAATGCATGCTCATATTTCACTTTGTTCTCCTATTTTGAACCTACCTTTTGTGTATAATTTCCATGCTGTTATCTATCCAAAATATATATGCCTCTTTTGAACATGCCTTGTGTTATATTAATATTAATGCCTCTTTTGAACCTACCTTGTACCAATTTTTATTTTCCTTCCACTTTTTTTACTTTTAAATTACTCATCTATGTTTATAAAATTCACTATTTTAATCTTTTTATTATTAAACATATTTAAGTTATATTTTGTCTAAAATAAAATTTGGACACTTATGAATGAGTATTGTCAATATATGTGTCTTTTGCACTATTAAATTCAACATTTTATCATCTTCAAATAGAATGAATTATCTCTAATTACAAGTAAAAGGATTAAAAAACAGAAAATTGCAAACATGGGAAATTAATTTTAAAGTTAAAAAATTTAGAACACACAAATTAAGATTGGTACAATATTTTCCCTATTAATGTATGTACATTCATCATTATTATTGCATTTACTAATTTAATGGCATTTTAACTTATTTATAATAATTTTTTATTTTTACACCTTCCTTTATATATATTTTTTTCTATCTCATTTTTTAATCGCTTATAAACTTTTTATACTTTTTTTGACAAATTTTTTTACAATAATTTTTTATTCTTACACCTTCCTTTATATATATATATTTTCTATCTCTTTTCTCTCAGTCACTTTACCTATACTATATTTATAATTTAATCATTTTTCTTAATTTATTTATGTAAAAGTAGTGGAAAACTTACCTCTATTCTAATTAACAAGTTCACAACAATACACCACTTTTCACTCTCTTTTATAATTCTAAAATGAGCTGGAGCCAAGAGGTGTGTGGGATGAGGAAGTAATTTGCGTACTAAGTTTAGCAGTTTGGTTTTTGAACCTATCAAAAATAGAATAATTTAACTTTTTTTTCTCTTTTATAAATACGGAATATAAATTTTTTAGATTGACTTTTTTATCTTGTGTTTACCCATTTTTTACACCGGACATGTGTAATACTCTTTCAATCTCAAAAATATCGGGAAAACACATTTTTTAAGAAAATTGAACAATAAATAATATATTAAAGAGTACTTTAGTAAATTTTTTTGTATAAACAACCAAATGTAAGGACCATAAAATATTAAAGAGTGCTTTAGTACTTTACTTAAATACTGAGGACCATAGTTGGTTACTAGACGGTTCATACAGCTGGGGAAGCAATCTGATGCTCAAGTATCAAGTCTAGACGAGTTGAATTCAAAATCAGTTGAGGCAATTAGGTGAGGCAAATGTCATCTGTTTCAGTATAATGAAAGACGAATCAGAGTTGACGTGGACCAATAGAAAGACGATAACAAACACTAAAAGATCTGACATGACACACTGCACGAGAAAGGAAAGTCAAAGATATGATGAATATTAGGTGTCAATGGTAATATTCATCATATCAATCAAAAGATTGTGTTTCCCAAAATAGTGGAGGATTGAATGATATCATCCAACGGTAACATTCTACATCAACACTATATATATGAGTTCATATTCATATCTCACGCATGAGCGAAGGGATGCAAAGGTTGAACAAAAGAGTTTAAGTGTTCATCTATCAAGAACAGCTCAAGAGAACTTCAATGAAGATTCAACACGCATCATCTTCCAAACAGTGAGTAAACTCATCAATCCTAAGCCAGTATAGTCATCTATATATCCAAATCTTAGAGAGAATTTTTCAATCCTAGCTTTAGGCTAAATCAGATTGTAAGAGAAATTCTCATCTAGTTCATATACATCAAACCAACCCTTTTATCTTAAACTCCTAGATGCCAAAGTTTGAAAAGATCACTGTAAGAGTGCTACCCTCACAATGACTAGTGGAGACAGTTGTACTTTGAAAGTGCACCGAGCTCACAGTCTTCTCTTAGGACTATAAGGTAGCAAGACGTGTTACTCTTGACACGTTAAACATTACAAGCCCTTGGAAGAGATTAACATCACAACTGGGTTGTGAGAGTAGATGTAGGACTGAGTCCGAACCACTATAAAAGACTGTGTTATTTAATGCTTTAGCATGTATGTTAACATTCTGCATAACATAGTTTTAAAGAACGTTTTGTATCAGCTCTTATTCTGAGTCCGAAAATATATTATGGAGAAAAATCTAACACCGTGATTTGTGGTGAGATTGCACGAATTTGTAGTGTGATTATGCTTTAATTGTCGTGTTTAAGTTGCAAAAATTGTGTAAAAATAGTTTGTTTATCGAATTATTGATACATGATGATTTTTCATGGTTTTTAGGGAAAACGATGAGTTTTGAAGCAAATCACACGGATAGATCAATTCGAGGAAAAGGTCAGATGAAAGACGATGAAGAGAGAGTCGATAGGCAAGAAGAATCGAGTCAATCGGAGTCCTGGATTGAAAATGATGCACAAAAGAAGAACCAAGAGGGAACTCGACCGAGTTGGACAGAATCGGCCGAGCACACAGAATCGGTCGAGCTCATGGAGGGATCAGAGGCTGGAAAGGCTAGCAACTCGGCCGAGCTCATCAGCTCGGCCGAGTGAATGATGGAGTATGAAGCGCAACTCGACCGAGCTCACAGTTCCGGCCGAGTTGCACGATGGACTGCGATTGTGCTTTCAAGCGCCCGACTCGGCCAAGCTGCTGAAAAGAAAAGGCGCTTCCACGCTTTTGTAGGGTCCCGACTCGGCCGTGTGACTTTGAAAATTGGACTAAACGCGTTTTTCTACCTAAGGGCACGTGCCAAACACTTTTGGAAGGGTAAATAAAGGCCAAAGTTCGTTTTTTAAGACAGACTACACACATTTTGAAGACTCTACACATAGTAACACATAGTAATAGGTTTTTGAAGCATTTTCCTTCTAGTTCTTCCATAGATTATCTTAGAACTTTGTTGATTTGTCATTTCCATCAAGGATTGTAAGTGGGCTTTGCTTATTTCATCATATTGTAGCTACAATTCCATTATCAAGGTGATATCTCTCATTTTTAAGTTTCAATTTGGTAATTACTTTCTATATTGCAATTTCTCCATTTAATTAGCATGGGCTTTATGTTATCTTATGTTCTAGCCATGGATTTCTCATCTAGAAACATGGGCTAATCCCCAATTACCTTGGGTGTGGATGTTTTGATGGGTGTTTAGTGTAATTGTGAAGTAATTGCATGATTAGCTTAGGATTTGGGTGTATATGTTTCTAGAGTTGTATTTCGATTGATTCATTTGATTGATCAACCCTATTAGCAAGAATTTTCGATTATGATAATTGCAACGAGAGTTGGGTTTGCATGATTGGGGTGTGAGTGTGAGCTTTGGGCAATTGAATAGAAGTTAAGTAGTAATTAGCTTAACCGAGAGAGGGTTAATTGCTAGACCGATAACTTTAGACACTAAACGAATAAAGGTCGTCTAGGAGTTTGGTGAGAGGACATTTCATAAGTATTAGTAACCGTGTTGAAAGTACTTATGAAACACTATCTTATGCGCTTATGGTATTTGGTTAGATCCTATAATTGCTAATCAATGCACGTTGTTAGCCTATGCCTTTCGAGGGGGTTTGCACACATATGTGATAGCCTTTAGCTTAATCCGAATTCATTGCTAATTCATGTAATTGGTTCACTAGTTCATTTAATTACGCACAAAACGGAAACACCCGAGGCAATACCCTTCTCTTGCACTTTCCAACGAAAGTTAGATAGCTAGTTATTTCTTTTGACTATTTCTCATTATTTTAATTAATATAGTTTAATACTTTCGTTCTAATTCCCAAAAATCCAAACAAACACGTGTAGTTACTACAATAGCATACATACTCGTAACTTTAGGGATTCGCTTGCACTCAATTAAATCCTTGGAACGAACAAACTACTTGGTCGTACTTACGTACTACAATCGGACCCATACGATTGTGGGGATCGTATTGTTAAGTGCTTTAAAAAGTGTTGAAAAATGAACCAAGTCAATGGCGCCGCTGCCGGGGATTTAAGTGAGTGTTGTTAGTGAGACTTAGAGTATGTTAAGTGTTATTGATAGTAGCATTTCTTTTTCGTTATTTTGTATTTCGTTTATCTTTGTGGGCTTTGATACTTGTCTTTTGCAGGTGTATGATCACAAGATCTCGTGGAGGAAAATTGGAACCATTGGATCTTGAGATTGAGGCACACGCAAGGAGAAGAAATCGAGGTAGAAACCATCAAAGAGTCATAGAGCATCTTGAGATGGAGAACAACGAAGAGTTGAATCCTCCACCAATTGGAGATGATGAGCTTCAAAGAGAGAATCTCCAAGTTGGGAATCAACAAGGAGGGAATCACCCTCAAAACCCTCCACCAAATCTCCAAAATCCCAATCCATAATATCCACCTCAAAACCACCTTCCATATCAAGGATACTGTCCTTACCCTTATCCACCTCCACAACAAGCCTATTATCCACCTCCACCACATCAATATCCACCACTTCAACACCCTTACCCTTCTTATCAATATCCTCCACCTCAACAAATTCAAGAAGAGTACATCCCTCCTCCTCCTCCACATATAGAAGAGCCTCAATGTGTATACCATGGAAGGCCAATGAGAGAATATTTTGAGCCTCAACCGAGGGAGCACTACGATGGGTTGGCAAGACCAAGGGTGGAGGCAAACAATTTTGAGATTGGTGCCTCTCTATTATGGATGTTGAGGGAGAGACAATTTGAAGGAAGGACGGAGGAAGGATTTGAGGAAGACCCGAATGAACATCTTGCTCAATTCTTAGAGATGGCCGACACTCTCAAGCAAAATGGAGTGTCGGAAGATGCTAAAAAGATGAGGCTATTCCCATTCACATTGTCGGGCAAAGCTAAGGCTTGGCTACAATCAAGCATTCCCGCCGGAGAAGTGAGGACGTGGGAAGAGTTGAAGAAGAGATTTCTATTGAAGTACTACCCTCCTTCAAAGACTATGGAAGTCAAACAAAAGATCTCTACGTTTCAACAAGGGGTAAATGAGAGCATCAAGGAAGCATGGGAAAGGTTTACAAATCTTCTCATCACATGCCCCCATCATGGGTTCCCAATAAAACAAACAACATGTTGGTTCTTTAGTGGGTTACGAGCGGAAGATCAATACCACATTGATGCTTGTGCGGGGGGTTCAATTTGGCGGAAATCGGTGGATGAGATCAATGACATAATGGAAGGGATATCAAGTAACACTTTCAAGATGAGAGTAGACCGTAGAGCAAGAAATCGGGTAGCTCAAGTGGATGACAATAATAGTATGAAGGCAATGATGGCCACACTCATAGAAAAAATGAACATGTTATCTCAAACAAGAGATAATCATTTACCCTTTGGGCAAGAGGATCCTCAAATGGGACGTATGGAAGAAGTGCAATACATGGGTCAACAAGGATACCCACAAAATTTTCAAGGGAATCGACAATATCAAGGGCAACCACCATATCAAAATCGTGGTCAAGGATATCAAGCTTCTCCTCAAAATCGGTTCCAAGGCCAATCTTCATCATATCAAGGCCAAGGGGGTCCATCTCCGCAATTCTCAACTCCTCAAAATTTGAATTTTCGGAGGAATGAGATTTTATCCTATTCCAATCCCAAAAGTGTTATTCAATATCCTCCCGAATTTGATCCCGGAGCAAAACTTTCAAGTGGAGAAGGGAAGTCCTCCACGGACGAGCTTCTTGCACTCCTCATGAAGAGGATGGATATGAGTGATAAGAGAATGGAGACAAGTGAAAATAAGTCTGAAGCAACCGACTTCATACTTGCTGATGCAGCGTGCGTGATCAAAAGAAAGAATAACAAGAATCGTTGATTCACAGAATACCCGAATCTTGATAAAACGAAGAATAATTCTTCAATAATAATTTCAATATCCAAAAACTGCTCGACCATGTTTGGAAAACGGGAATAAAACCAAACCCTAGTGTACGGAATTAGGAAATTACAAAAAAACCCCAAAACAATTAAAAATTGCAAAAATAACACTAAAAAAGCAATAAAACGCGTTTTGGACCACTCAAACGATGGAATTTGGCCAAAAAGCATCGCACATCACGGCAATGTGAGTTTGACTCGTAGCATCGATTCCACTCGAAAAAGTGTGCTCACACGCCAAAATCGGGTTCCAGCTCCCAAAACTTCAAAAATTCTTCGGACGCTCTCGTTTCTTCAAAAATTGTAACGCCACTCGTGCTACATCATTTGCTCAACTTTTGAGTAATAAAAAATCAATGGAATTCCAAATGGGGCAATTGGCAACTTCAATCGGATCTCAACCAAACAAAGAAAAATTTCCATCGACAACCGAAGTGAATCCGAAAGAGCATTGTAAAGCCATAAAATTGAGGAGTGGCACTTCTTACGAAGGGCCAAAAATGCCCACGGATGTTGATGAGGAAATTGAGGAAGTTGAGGAAGAAAAACAAGAAGAGGTGTTGGAAGTTGAAGAAAGAGAGGAGGGAAGGAAGGATGATAAAAATGGAGAGAAAGAAAAGAAGGAAGAGACAAGTGGAGATGAGGGAGTAAAGAGTCCAAGGACCCCAAAATGAAAAATTGCTAAGGAGCTAAGAGAGAAGAAGCATGATGTTTCTTGTAGGAGATAAGTGAAAATGGATTTTGGTGAAGAAGTTGCTAGAATGGTGCACACTAGGAAGAGGAAGAGGACACCCGAAAGTTTGGGTATTCATTTTACTCCGGAGGAACAAAACAGGTTACGACCGTTATTTGATCGGATTGTATGTGAAATAGGGTGCACTAGATTTCCAGAGGAGAGATGCATGGAAGCTATGGGGATAAAAGATGCCATGCACTCCATGTTTGAAAAGGTTGGAATGGGGGAATTCTTGCAAAAGGAGCCAAGAACGTACATACGACTAACATCGGAAGTAATTTGTACATTGAGGGTGGAGAAAGATGACAAGAATGTCATATCCGAGATTACTTTTAGGGCCATGGATGAGCCCTACAGTTTGACCTTACCTGATATCAACACCATCATTGGAGCTCCACGAGATAGAGATGGGAAATTGTTGAAGCCCAAGAAGAGTTTTAACAAGGAAAAGTTTTGGGAGCTCATAACATCATCTCCCAGTCCCTACTCCACTACAATTTCCAAGGCCTCTCTCATTAGAAATCCAATCTTGAGGTACATTGAGAAAGTTCTTTCCAACACGCTCTTGGCTAGATCAGAGAGTGGCTCGGTGCATCAAGAGGAACTCTATATCATATGGTGCTTGGTGTATGGGCACAAATTCAATACTGCCTATTTCTTCGTTCACCAACTTGATAAGATAAGGAAAAGCACGGCTGCAAAGTCAAGGGTGATGGGGAATGATTACCTTGTTGTGTGAGCTTGTGGGGATCGTATTGTTAAGTGCTTTAAAAAGTATTGAAAAACAAACCAAGTCACACCGGAGTCAAGAGTTCGGTGCGTTTTAACAAGTCATCTGTATCAGCTGACATCAAGTAAGCTAATCGTGCATGAAATTATTTATAAAGATTTTTCACATATAGACGAGTATAATTACGAGCACATCAATTCAACACTTAACTCTGATAGATAACCGATCAACTGATAAGCTAGTCATAGGCCCCTAGTGAATCAGCAGACTAGTTATCTTGAAACGTTATTTATTTTCCTACACTTAGAGCACACCAAGTACTCTAAACCACTCGTTTGATACCCCCAGGGCAAGGACCAACAAATATAATTGATAGTTTAATTTGTTAATATCTTTAATTTTACATCACGTTAACAAAGTATATAAATAAAATATTTGTCTTTCAATAATTTAAATGTTCATTTTTTCAATTATCAATATTAAGTGACAATTTTTTATTTTTATGTAAGTCAATGCCATAATTTTTAATATATACATATATATATATTCAATTTTATTCAAAATGTATGTCACTTTAGACTTATACACCCATATTAAAAAAAATTATTACAACCCTAATTAATTGCTCTAGAATTCTACGTTATACATTAAAAATTATTACTATCTAAGTTATTAATTAGTTTGATGATAATTTAGAAAAAAAATAATTAATTTATATTGAAAAGTGAAAAATAACATATAATTTGCAAAAAAAAAAAAAAAAGGTCAAAACATCATAAATATTTTTTTTAAAAAAAATATATGTTAATAATGTTGGAATTAATGTGGGATTAATTGGGTTTTGACACCCTTATCTAATTAATTAATTAGAAGGGCTAAACGTTAATTATAAAATAACTAAACGTGACATAGTCGATCTACTCGCGGAGTAGATGAACGTGGTATATTTAATATCTCAAAACCGAGTTAAGGTGAGTGAGAAATTAATTGATGAAGTTGAATGTTTCAACTTGAGTTTGAGGTGTGGGAATGTGAAGGGTCACATGTCCCACATAGAAAGTTTACAAAACATTTAAAGGCTTTAAAGGTATTGAAGTAGGAATGGAGTTCAACCATGTATTAGGGGTACACTCCCCAAAGGGCCACACGTGCGCCCGTCCGGCTGGCTCGACTTTGGATTTGCCAATTGGTCTTTGGTGGTCTTTGGGGCCCGCTTATCTTTTTGCAGACCCAAAAACTCCGAAAGCCCAACACAGGAATTAGATCGACCCATTCGGTTACGGGTTCGGCCCATTTCGTAATACTTTAAGAACCTTCCAGAACATTCTGGAATCCTCAAACTTGGTCTCCAAGGACCTCTCCACATCTTCCGATTTTTTTGCACCCTAACCCAACGAGTTGGACTGGGCCCACGCACGAATTCTACAACCTCCTAGGGTTTTCATCTGCCTATAAATATCAGCTCTCCCCTCATTATTTTTCACGCTGAAAATTTTTCGCCCCTCTTCTCTTCTCTACAGTGTTGTGCTCTCCAAAGCCATACACTATTCTTGTTGCCGGAATTCTTTCCGTGTGTTGCCGGAATATTTTTCGTGTGTGTTCAGTTTGTACCTAGTACGTTCGTTGATGCTTCGTATACAGTGGTGCTACTGTATTCGGAGTAGAAGTCGTTTTACCTTTGGGAACAGAGTGTTGTACCAGTCGAGCACTACCTGGGCGTATTTTGTTCTGCGGGAAAAGGGTTTCCCTTGACTCGACTTGTTATCAGATTCTTCGATATTGCAGTATACCCATATCAGGCGTATAGTTTCCAACAAATAATGCGTGTATTTATATATATTCAATTTGTTAATGTATTTGAGAAACTTACTACTCCCTCTGTCCATAGAAATTTGCACACTTTCCATATATGGATGTCCCATACCAATTTGCACACTCCATAAAAGAAAATATTGTCATAACCACACCCTCAAAATATACACATATTTACCCATATACCATTACTTTTTCACACTCAATCTACTTTTTACTTTACTTTATTCATAAAATATTATAAAACTATCTCTTAAAACATCACTTATTACACTTTTTCTTACACATTTATTAAAATGTGTGTCATCCCATAGTTGCAAGTTCCTCTGGGATGGAGGGAGTAATTAATACTCCTATATGGGAGTATATACGGAGTATATATATATATATATCCAGATTGTTGATTTGCTGTGGACTTTTTGTTGTACGGACGGGGACCATGGTCTCATCGGCTATGATATTGAATTGTTGATAATGAGAAGGGGGGAGAGACAGCGCAACTGAAAGTAAAGCAATACTACTATATAAAATGACTTCTCCATTACTACTTTTTATCAAGTCTTTCGGCACTATTTATTTCTCTCTCACTCTCACAAATATATAAAATGATTCGTCCATTACTTTTCTTTAAGTCCTCTGCACTATTTAAATACCCATCTCTTTCTAAAAACGTACATTTAACTTCTTACACATTTATTGTTTATACAATTTTTAAATATAGTAAGAGTGACACTCTTGTGTATCAGACTATCAGTTATATATATTGTAACTTGTTCTTATTTAATATTTGAATTAATATTATATAATATGTGAGTTAATACTATACTGTATTTGAACTAATACTATATTGTATTTGTCATAACTCATGGGTAACAGTAACTCATTTAAAAAATTGTAAGTGATACCAGTTACATACATGTAACTGGTACACACAAGTATTTGTCATAAAATAATATTTAATGGGTAGCATGGTATTGATGCAGAAATATAAAAAGAGAAAATATTGCTAGAGATGAGAAAAAAAGAAAAAATATAATGATCAATTGAAGAGAATAAAACAAAAATCAAATGAATAATGTGAAAAAAAATAATGAAATAAAGTATAATTTTGAGATATTTAGGAAAGATAGTTAAAAAGGAAAAAATAAATTTATTTTTATATAAAAAAAATGTTCAATTAAATATGAAACAACAGACTCATTTGACAAATGTTCAATCAAGTACAGTATGGTAGGGACGGAGGGGTATTTATTTTACTTTGTCACCCTAATCTAACCACCATAGATATGGAATCAACTAAAGAAAAGAAAATAAAAGCAAATAAAAATGACTCAAAGAGTCTTCCATTATATCACCCTTTATCAAGTCTTTCTAATGAAGTACTCCCTCCGTCCCAGGATTACTTGCACACCTACTTTTTCGAACCTTTAGAAACTTCACCCGTATAATATCTACAATATTACATTTAATGTTATTATTTTTATGGTCCATATATACATATAAGGCCATTCACTTACTTATTTTTTTATAAAATTATATCTTAAAATTTTATTTATTATAATATTTTTAAAAAAGTGAGTGAACAGTAAGTATGCAAGTAATCTTGGGACGGAGGGAGTAATTGATAATTCTACATTATTATTTAAATACCCACCTTACTCATTCTTTCTCTCTCTCACTCACTCTCCGGCAGTGCTTCAACTCAGTGATCCATAGCCCTGAATTCTTGCTTATAAGGTAAATTAATCTTTTATTTATCTTGCTAGCTCTTAGCTAGAATGAATGAAAACATTCCTAACCATTAATTTTCTTAATTTTTTCCTAAAACATACTTGTAATATCTTCGATTTAAAGCACATGTACGATGATGGTCTACACCTAACATCTCAAGAATTTATGAGGCTGATTCCTTGATATATAGTTGTAATTCTCTGGAATCCTATTATTTTCAAATATACCGATAAATAATTAATATGCATGTTTTTTTTTTTTTTTGAAATTTTATAAGATAGAATGACGCAAGAGTTTGTTGATGTTCTATTGTTATATTATTGAGAGTTAACTAATAGGCATATAAATGAGCTGCAAGAGTTGAATCGAGTAGCGTCAAACTCGAACTCGACTCAAACTTGTTTGAACTTATTTTCTTTGAACATGAGTTCGACTTGAGAAAAAACTCGAAAAATTTAAACTTGATTTGACCTGGCTCAACATTTTACATAACATTAATTGAACATTTTTTATTTTATTTATTATTTAAGTATATTTATATATAATTAACATGTTAGAGGAAAATTGTAAAGTCATGTGAGCTCACGAGCCTAACTAACCCATTATTGACTATGGTTGAGCTTGCACTCAAGCATATGAGTTTGAGTTAATTTTGAATTTTCCTCGAGCTCCAAGTGTTGGAGCTCGTGAGTTGAATTTATATATTTCTAACTGAGATAATAAAAATGTAGATGATGTGATGACTTTGAAGAATTAAAAGAAAGAATAGAGAGGTAGCTAGTTGACAAATTATAGATGTTTTTTTTTTCCCCATTAATTGGTGAATGTTAACACAGTTAAACAAAGGAAGATCATCCGTCAAAATCCAAATTTAGAATTCAGAAATACAAAATTTAATTAATTATTATTAATATTGGAAATGAAAGTTTTATTGATTTCATTTTGGTCCTTTTACCTTTGATAGATTTTTAGTGATCCATCCATCCAAGCAAGCAAATGGGAAACCTGCAAAGTGTTTGGCAATATTTGAGTGAAGTTTTTGAAGAGGAAAAATCAATTTCTTGTGCAAATTCATACTACAACAGTGGTGAAAAACTAAAGTAGGCCCCTAGTCACAATGGTGCTGTTCATCACAAATACTACTCCATCAAACAATCTCAGTTCCAAACACTAAAATAAGGGGCGGCCATACTACTACTTCACCTAAAAATGATAACAACAGGGCTGGAAAACAGAGAGCAGAAGAAGAGGCTATTACTAGTATTAAATGCTGCAATGGGAGATGGATGAAGCATTACAACAGCTGCCACAGGATACTGGTTGTGGGGGACGGCGATTTCTCATTTTCTAGTTGCTTAGCATCTGCCTTTGGTCGGGCCTCCAACATGATCGCCACCTCTCTTGATTCTCACTTTTGCATGAATGAAATGAATGTGTGTTAATTGGATATTGTTTCTTGCTTGCTTGCAGCCTTTCTAGTGAAGAACTACCCCAATGCATTGTCCAACTTAGTCGAATTAAGCATTAGGGGGTGCCAGGTGATAGATGCAACTAAAATGTGCAATCACCCCTATCTTGGTTTGATTAAATTCGATCGCATTGTCTTCAACTTTCCATTTGCTGGATTTTTCAAGAATGTTTCGCGCAATTGTGTGCTTCGGTTAGTTAGTTCCAAAACCATTACATTACTACTCATGAATTGCAAGATATTAACCTATTGTTGTATGTAGGCGTCACAGGAAGCTGGTGAGCCAGTTTCTGAAGAACGCAAAGGAAATGATAAGAGAAATTCACATAACTCACAAGACCAATGGAATTCACCTCGAATGGAAAGTGGAGTCCATTGCTTCTTCCCACAGGCTCAGGCTTGTTGAGGCTAGCTGTTGATTTCAATCATCTCAGGATACAACACCAAGTACGGATTTGGGGGCGATACTAACTTCAATTGCTATCCTAGCAAAACCTACAAATTTTGCCTCTCTAATTCTTACATTCTAAAATGTATCTCCATATTTCACTTTGCTCTCCTGCTTCCAACTTACCTTGATGTGTATAATTTCCATGCTGAATGTTATCTATCCAAAATATCAATGTTTTCAACTTGCCTTGTGTTATACTCTCTCCATCTCTTTTTTTTTTTTTTTTTAACATTTATAGTTTGCATAAATTTTTTTAATAAAAATAATTTATTGATATTAAAAGTGATAAAATTACATTTTGAATGTGATAGTATTTTTAAAGGAGCTAGTAGATAGTTATTTTCTTTTCAACTAGTATTCGAAATATCGTCTACTGGAGTCTGGAGAGATAAAATTTTGTTAGTACCAAAAATATAATGACATGCCTTGGCAATGTATTAAAATTTACTAATGTAAAGGCATTAAACTAATTTTTTACAATGTGTGCTAGAGGTAAATCATGATTTATGTTCTCACAAGTGCACAACTTAAGCGGAATAGGTTTGGCCGTTTAGTTTTTGGACAATAAAAAAGACAAAAAAAAATTTAAAAACATATTTTATAAAATTTGAATTTCTTTATTATTTTTATAAGACAGAGATTGACTTTTTTTTTAATCTCATGTTTCATTTATTTTTAATAAATTATATGACAAATTATTAATAATGACACATGTCATACATTAAAAGTGATTAATATGATCACAATTAAAATAGTTTATGATTGATCATCCTCTAATGAAAATCTTTAATGAAAGATGAAACATCAAAATGATCTCAATTATAATTTTCTCAAACACATTTTCAAGAACGCACACGTATGTATATATTGGAACAATGTCAAACATACAATATATATTTGTGAAATTATCATAGTAGTCAGTAGAGTAGAATTAATAAACAAGTAAACAACTTCATCATTAATCATCATTTTATGAAGAAAACAAAAAAAAAAACTATTGGTTTAGTAATGTAGTTAAAAACTCCATAATTATTAAGCCCAACTTTTCCTTTATAATTATTGTTGTTATTGTTATTGTTAATACTGCCCTTTTTTTTTAACAATATAATAACTTCAAGTTGCTTAATTACAGAATATTAGTGTATCTAATATATTAAAATATTTGTGTAGTTGATTTGGTGTGGACTTTATGTCGTAGACCGGGACCATGATCTCGCCGGCTATGTTAATATTGAGAGGGGATATAGCGTCAAAGAAAGAAATGACTGATACATGTGTAATCATTTTTCATTAAACAAATGTATAGACATTTGATCTATATTTATACAATAAAACTTGGGATAACCAACTAATTAACTAACTAATTGTTTACTTAGTCTAACATTTTCCCTCCAAGCTGTCTCACAATTAAATTCTCTACAAAATTTTTATTCTATTTCTCTTTCTCTATTTTTTCACTTTTTCTATTAATTACTAAATTTTTTTTTAAAAAAAAAACATTGGTACACATTTTAATTTTAATAATCAAAGAATTTTAAATAAACTTTAAAATGGTGTAATATATAAAAGTATCTCATATACCGCCTAGTAGGCCGATTTTCCACTAGCAACTAAAGAAAGACGAAGACTTTTACTTTACTTTGTTAACGAAGGAGACTACTTTGATACTCTCCTATACTTGAAGACTCAAACCAATTGAACACGGATTTTAATAAATGAATTGTTTATTAATATTGTGTAAGATAAAGTGGGGTAGTAAAGATTTTTCAACTTTATAAATAGTAATAAAGTTATTTTTTAGTGTAATAAAGTAGTGACATTTGTTGTAATATTGTGATGTTTTAAGGGGAGTGTTTAAAAGTATTTTTGCTATTTTAGGTAATGTGTTTTCAAGTATGGGACGCCCAAAATGGTAAAATATGTCTTCAAGTATGAGACGGGGAGTAAATAAATAAAAAAATGTCGAGACAAAAAAATAGAAAATAAAATGAAGATAAAATGCACAAGAGGCCAAACCAACTAGAAAATTAATTAATGTGAAAAATAGAAAAACACATAATTTCTGCACTGTTTGCCTTGTGATTGCCATTATTTTATTTTGGTTTAATTTGCCCAAATTTCTTTGAGAATGGAACTATTTTTTTTTATTTTTTTTTTGTATTTTTTAAAGAGAAACATTACTTTCACATCTAGTATCTGCTGCTTTCCTTAAAAAAAGGAATTTAGTTGTGCATTGATATTCTATCCCATTAATCGGGTGGAGGCTTTTCCACCATCATTTATTTTAATCATTGTCCGGCTTTAAAAAAAATATGTATCCAAATTATAATCTAAGCATTAAAGATAGGTAAAGTCTAGTATGCACTCGATTCCAATTTTACTGACTTACACTTTTTTGTAAATGGTGTTGTACTTTTCAATTATTATTAAAAATATTATTATACAGTTTAATAATTGAAAAGTGCAACACTATTTACCAAAAAGTGTAAGTCAGTAAAACGGAAAAGTGCAACATGAACTAGGGTGCATAACATGCACTCGAGTGCATAGCAGACCAACCCTTAAAGATATGCTGTTTTTGGGATTTAAATATGTGTTGAAGTAATGATTTTGAATTTTTTTTTATGATAGGTAAAAATTTGTGTTTATTTTAAAATTTAATAGAGTGAAATTTTATTTTATATCAAATTAATTAGTGAATAAATTATTTTATAGTGTATCAAATAAATAAACATATCTTAGGTGATTGAGATATGATACCAAAACTTATATTAAATATTTGATACATAAATATAATTAATTAAAGTAAATAAAGACTAGAATTCACAAGTAAACTATGACTTACAAATATTTAGAAACTAGTGTAAGACCCGCGAATTTCGCGGAATTGAAATAAGTATATTTTATTAATTTTTATTAATTATAATAATTTTTAACCTAATTTAATTTTATATTATAAATTTATTAATAAAAAAAATTAAATTATGCGTATATTTATAATTTTTTTTATTTTATGAAAAATAAAAAAAATTTAAATGTTATGTCAATATAAATTCATCATATATATAAAAATAGAAAATATTCTGTATTTGTAAATTTTTTTATTTTATGTAAAATATTAAAATTTAAATATATATTTTATATATATTTGCAAACATTTTTTACAGCCACGTGTCACTAATTCATTGGTTTATTTCAATCTCTCTCTTCTCAAATCACTCTATTTCAAAATCCCTGAATTCTCATTCATCCTATACTTTTCTTTTAATCTCATCCATTCATTTTAAAACTTAATCTTGACCCTACATTCTTAATCTTTTTTCTATATAAATCCCTCATCTCTTCTCAAAATCCCTAATTTCTCATTCATTCTCAATTTTACTTTTTTATGTCATCCATTGATTATAATCAATTTATTGAAGATTTTGTATCCCTAATTTCTCATTCATTCTCAATTTTACTTTTTATGTCATCCATTGATTATAATCAATTTATTGAAGATTTTGAAGATTGTGAAGAACTTTGAAGATTTGAAGATAGTGAAGAAATTTTTACTTTTTATGTCATCCATTGATTATAATCAATTTATTGAAGATTGTGAAGAACTTTGAAGATAGTCAAGAAATTTTGAAGATTGAAGATTTTTAGAAATTTTGAAGATTGAAGATTTTGAAGATTTGAAGGAATTTTAATTTTTACTTTTTATGTCATCCATTGATTATAATCAATTTATTGAAGATTTTGTATCCCTAATTTCTCATTCATTCTCAATTTTACTTTTTATGTCATCCATTGATTATAATCAATTTATTGAAGATTTTGAAGATTGTGAAGAACTTTGAAGATTTTGAAGATTGTGAAGAACTTTGAAGATTTGAAGATAGTGAAGAAATTTTTACTTTTTATGTCATCCATTGATTATAATCAATTTATTGAAAATTGTGAAGAACTTTGAAGATTTGAAGATAGTCAAGAAATTTTGAAGATTGAAGATTTGAAGGAATTTTGAAGATTGAAATTTTTTGTAATTTTGTATATTTCTTCTTACATTCGAAGATTTTTGTAATTTATGATGGTCTCTCATGTTCTCAATCTCAATTTTACTTTTTATGTCATCCATTTATTATAATCAATTTATTGAATATTTTGTATTTTGATAATCAATTTATGAAGATTTTGTATTTTGATAATCAATTTATGAAGATTTTGAAGATTGTGAAGAACTTTGAAGATTTGAAGATAGTGAAGAAATTTTGAAGATTGAAGATTTTTAGAAATTTTGAAGATTGAAGATTTTGAAGGTTGTGAGTTTGAAGATTGTGTAGAAATTTTGAAGATTGAAGATTTTTGTAATTTATGTATATTTCTTCTTACATTCGAAGATTTTTGTAATTTATGATTGTCTCTCATGTTCTCAATAGAAATCCAATCATTCGTCTTTCTTGATTCGTCTTTCTTAATGTATCTTTGTGACTTTGAAGATTGTGAAGAACTTTGAAGATTTGAAGATTGTGAAGAACTTTGAAGATTGAAGATTTTTAAAAATTCATCTTAATTGTCATAAATTTAATCTTTATATCTTTTTATTTTTATAAATTCAATTTAAACGTATTTAATCTTATATTTCTAAAATTACTCCAACAATAAGATTTGATTTTTTTTTTCTATTTAATCTATCTTAATAATATTTAAATAAATTTAATTTTAATCTTATTCCTAAAATTATTCCAACAAATAATAATATTTTATAATTCCAACCAAATTTATCTTAATAATATTTAAATAAATCTATCTTAATAATATCTAAATAAATTTAATTTTAATATTATTCCTAAAATTACTCCAACAATAAGATTTGATTTTTTATAAATCCAAAAATTTAATATGCACGATATTTTGACTTTAATTTTTATAAATCTAACTTAAATAAATTTAATCTATCTTAATAATATCTAAATAAATTTAATTTGGGAGAATTACACTATAGACCATTTCACCCTAAGTCTTTGTAAATCAAGAAAAATTTGGTTGCAGTTACAAATCAAGCCAAAATAACAAATTGAAATACAATTATACCCCTAATGTGTTGATAGGAATTTCAGTTTTGAAATAATTAGATTTAAATAATATAATTAATGGAAGGTCAACTAATTGAAAAAAAATAATAAAATCTGGAAGATTTTTTTACTCGAAAATCACGTCGGATTCTTAATTAAAAACACTTTCCTAATAACATTAATTCCTAAAAACATTGGTCATTCTCTCACCATTGAAGCTAAAAGAAGAAAATGGAAAGTAAGAATAACCCTTGTGCGAAAAATCCTTCAAGGTATTTAGTGGAAAAATCGTCTCCTGCATGTTATTGTTTTTCGATTCTATAAATATATGATTTTGTGTTCATGAAAATTTTATGAGTTTTAGGGCTTGGCATATGCTAGGTTTTTCGTTGATTTTATTATATGCAACCGATAAGTGCATATATTTTCAAATATGCAACCAATAAGTGCATATACTTTCAAATATGCATGCATTTTTTTATATATGCAATCGATAAGTATATTATTTAACTGTGTGGCAAAAAAAAATATTATAACTATATTTAGTAATATTTAAAAAGAATATATTAAGCGCATATATCAAAATATATGCATAACATAGTGCACAAAATATATGCATATATAAAATATGCATACATATAACTATATATGTTGTTTATATAATTATATTTAAAACAATAGACATAAAATAAAGACTATAACAACAATTGAACAATCAATACTCATTCCTCGGGACCCCCGCAAGTGGGCGGTGGGATTGGTCCCCCGGGATTAGTCGGCCTTGAACCGGATACCCGAGACTTCAAAAAAAAATACTCATTCCTCGATCTACTAGCCAAATCACCCATGTATATCTCTTCATTTCACTCCTAATACGACCTCCATTTGCATTCCCTCCTCTTCCTTCTTTAGTTCATCATCTTCATCGTCGCTAATCTCCAAGTGAGTATACATGTCAATGATCCAACACGTTTACCCATAAGTCAAGTAATAAAAAATTATCACATCGTTTCATTGATTATTTCTAATCATTGATTCAACTGATTTTTCAGCAGATACACACTACTGTTAGAAGCAACATAAATTATTGCCTTCTTGGTCTCAAAATTATTGTTATGCAACACATAAACCAATAAGATTTTTCATTTCCAATAGGCAAGAGTGCAACTTGCAATAACCCATAACATGACTTACAAACTGAAATGACATTACACAATAATTTAAATAACAAAATAAGAATACAACAATCATTTCAAAAGTAAGCAAGCACCTATTCAATTAGAAGAGCATAATGACTAACCAGGCAAGTGAATTGCAAGAATGTCACCATCTTTAATCTTCGCACTGCCCAAAGAGAATAATATTAAATATATAAGCAACAACAATTATAGTGATTTACAGGAGGATGCTTAAATTATTCGCACATATTTACAGAGGATGCTTAAACTACATAAGAGATCAAAAATCAGAAAAAGAATATGCTGAAACATATCTCCACGGCTCTGTATTCAATCGTTAAAATTATTTTCACATATTGCTACTCCTTAAGACGAGAACCAGCTCCAAGTCCTACTCTTAATTTCATCAAAAATTCCCAGCATATATTTTTAAAAATAAGTTTGTTCCTCCATTTCCAAATAACTCAAATAGTACAAATCCATATCTCAATCTCAATCTCAATTGGGATGTTGCCGCCTTTCTTGCCATGGAAAATTCCAGAGTGCATAAGAAGGTGATTCTTGATTTTATTGTGCACCCATAAAGTAAAAACAGACTAAATTAAGCCCTTCATTCTAATCTTAAACTCATTCTTTCCTAATTTTATTTTCACCAAACAATTAACAGGCATTAAACAATCATCCACAATCCAAGAAAAGACCCTTACGAGTAGACTAAATTCAGTGACGTTTGTAAAAGAAGTAGCAATGACGGCACTAGAAAGAGCATGTTCAACGAGATGGCAAAAAAAGGAAAACAATGAGAAAAATTACTCAAATTTTCAGATAACTCGTCCTCCTCACCTCTGCCACCACAAATTCGTCGGGATCGACACATTTTTGAATAGATCGGCCCGCGCCGCCGCCACAAAGCATCCGTTCTCGACACCCTACATCCCTTTCTCGCCAATCGACGTACACCCTCACCTCGATCTCGCCGTCGATTCCGCCTGTGCGTCAATTACATAGCTTGTTGATGCAACAATGGCAGATTGTGAAGGATCTGGCCGAACCTTGGACAGATCGACGCCGTCGTGGTCGAGTTGTTGACAACAAATAAAGACCATGGATGCTCTTTCGATTCGATTGTATACAAACACGATTCTGAATTGCGGGGAGCGTTTAAGGAGCCGGTGAGGCGGGGCTATTGCGGCGGTGGCTAGACTGGTGGTGTGGGACCGGTTACGCCGCCGCCGTGTGCTTGAGGTGTAGGGTTTTCAATACGAAGAGAGGTGAGTTTTAAAATGAGAAATAGAGATTGAAATGGATTCTGTAATATTAGAGTATATTATTGGATTTAATTGTTGATTTAATAAAAAAAGGGCATATTAGGAATTTTGTAACAGATTTTGGTCTTAATTGTTTTGTTTAAAATTTTTGTCTCATTTTGTTTTTGGGTCTTATATATTGTCCCATATTATAAATAAACTCATTTAATTTTAATCTTATTCCTAAAATTACTCCAACAATAAGATTTGATTTTTTTTTCCTATTTAATCTATCTTAATAAGATTTAATAATAAGATTTGATTTTTTCCCCCTAAAATTACTCTTATCTATCTTCCTATCTTCATATTTCCTAAAATTACTCTAATAATAAGATTTGATTTGTTTTCTCTAAAATTACTCTTATCTATCTTCCTAAATTACTTCAATAATAATATTTTATAAGTATATTTCGGAGATTGATGAGTAGATTGATAACATTTTCTACAAAAAAAAAAAAGAATGTTAAATTTATGTAAGATGATATATTTGAATCCTTAATAATATTTGTAAGATTTATACGAAGATAACAAATAAGATGATATATTTGAATCCTTAATAATATTTGTAAGATTTATACGAAGATAACAAATAAGATGATATATTTGAATCCTTAATAATATTTATAAGATTTATATTTGAATATTATTAATATTAATATTAAATTTGTTTAGATATTATTAATATAAGATTAACATTAAATTTACATATACGTAAACATGTTAAAAAATCGTGTATATATATATTATTAAAATTTAATTTTAATTTTTTTAATTGTAACCAAATATTGTTCATTATTATATTATTACCAATCATCTAGGAATAAGATTAAAATTATAATGTTAAATTTATGTAAGATGATATATTCCTTAATAATATTTGTAAGATTCATACGAAGATAACAAATAAGATGATATATTTGAATTCTTAATAATATTTGTAAGATTTATATTTGAATATTATTAATATTAATATTAAATTTGTTTAGATATTATTAATATAAGATTAACATTAAATTTATTTAGATATTATTATTAATATAACATTAAATTTATTTAAGTTCATTATTATATCATAATATTAGAACAAAAAATTCCAGTGTGCTTCATCATTGGCGCGGATCTCATTGTCAAAACAACATATTTTTAGTTTGAGGAATTGACCCATTATTAATTTAATTTTACATTTTTTTTCATGGGATAAGTAATTTTGATTGGTGAAACGAATATATTATTAAGATAGATTAGACCCATTAGTTGGAGTAATTTTAGGAATAAATCTTATTATTGAAGTAATTTTAGGGTGAAAAAATCAAATCTTATTATTAGAGTAATTTTAGAAAATAAAAAAATCTAGAATTAAATTTGATATATCAAGGAAGAAATATACATAATTGTAAAAATTGCAAAATTGGTGAAATAAGCATATAATTGTAAAAAATTGTTTTGTAGACGAATTGTATTTTAAAATTAATATGTGGAAATATTATAAAAAATATAGATATTAAATTTCATACATCAAGGAAGAAATATACATAATTGTAAAAATTGTAAAATTGGTCAAATAATGCAAAATTGGTCAAATAAGTATATAATTGTAAAAAAAAAATTCGTAGACTAATTGTATTACAAAAATCTTCAATTTTCGAACTCACAATCTTCAAACCACTTCAAAATTAGACGAATTGTATTACAAAAATCTTCAATCGTCGAGTATTACAAAAATCTTCAATCGTCGAACTCACAATCTTCAAACCACTTCAAAAATTTTACACAAATTGTATCTTCAATCTTCGAACTCACAATCTTCAAACCACTTCAAAATTAGACGAATTGTATAAGAAGATGAATTGTATAAAAATCTTCAATCGTCGAACTCACAATCTTCAAACCACTTCAAAAATTTTACACAAATTGTATCTTCAATCTTCAAACTCACAATCTTCAAACCACTTCAAAATTAGACGAATTGTATAAGAAGATGAATTGTATAAGAAGAGATGAGGGGTATGAGAAATTAGGGATTTTGAGAAGATGAGAGAGATGAGGGATATGAGAAATTAGGGATTTTGAGAAGATGAGATTAAAAGTAAATTGTAGAATGAGGGATTGAGATGAGGGATTTATATAGTAAATACGATTAAGAATGTAGGGTCAAGATTAAGTTTTAAAATGAATGGATGAGATTAAAAGTAAATTGTAGAATGAATGAGAATTCAAGGATTTTGAAATAGAGTGATTTAAGAAGAGAGAGATTGAGGTAGACCAATGAATGAGCGCCACGTGGCTGTAAAAGATGTTTGCAAATATATATAAAAATAAATTAAGATTGCATTAGTTGGATATATTTTATGTGTACAATATATCACATAAGTGTAGCTCTTGAGACCAAGAATATTATTTGTAAAAAGGCAAAAACTTCTTTATAGTATATATTTGCAAACATTTTTTACAGCCACGTCACTAATTTATTGGTCTATCTCAATCTCTCTCTTCTCAAATCACTCTATTTCAAAATCCCTGAATTCTCATTCATTCTACACTTTTCTTTTAATCTCATTCATTCATTTTAAAACTTAATCTTGACCCTACATTCTTAATCTTATTTCCTATATAAATCCCTCATCTCTTCTCAAAATCCCGAAATATTCTTAATCTTATTTCCTATTTAAATCCCTCATCTCTTTTCAAAATCCATAATTTCTCATTCATTCTCAATTTTATTTTTTTATCTCATATCTCACCCTCACACTTTGAAGATTGTGAAGAAATACAATTCGTCTACTCACACTTTGAAAGTTTACTCAATAATATGATCAAGATTGAAGATTTTTGTAAGGATTTTGAAAATTTGAAATCCAACAATTCGTCTACTCACACTTTGAAGAGTCTACTCAATAATATGATCAAAATTGAATATTTTTGTAAGGATTTTGAAAATTTGAAATCCAACAATTCGTCTACTCACACTTTGAAGATTGTGAAGAAATAGTGTGTACTCAATAATATTTCTTCTTAATATTTTCTTTGTGATCATCAGGTTCTGATTTTCTTCGAGTGTTTTGAAGCAAAATCCGGGGGTTTCTTGAAGATTTCTGACATGGGCAGGGCGGAGGGGGTGGCGTGGTGGCGGAGGAGCCGCCGCATTTCCCACGGCGGGACGGAGAGGTTGGAAAAAACGGAGTCTTGGATGGCGAAAACGGTGGATTGAGGGCCGGAGAAAAAGAGGTCCGGTGAGAATTGGAGGAGCGTGGCGGTTATGTGGAAGCCGCCGCGGAGGCGGAGGGCACGTGAGGCGTTGAGGGCGAGCACGTGGCCCGAAGAGATGGAAGTTTCGGGCCGAGAGTGTTTGAGTTGTGAGAGGGCGATGAAGACGAGGGTTAAGGACATGGCTGTGTAGAAGGGGGCGTGCCACCAGTGTGAACATGACGAATTCTCCATTGTTGGAGAATCTTGAGGGAGATTCTGAATTTGTGTATGTTGTATGTTGCAGATCCCCTCCGAAATACCTAGCATACAACATACCATATCTCTTCTTTGTCAAATGAATGAAAGTCTCTGTGAATTATTCGTTGTAGGTACAATTGGTTAAAATACAATTGAGAGTACCCGAGTATGGTTGGACGACACAAAAAGTATTTCATTTCCTCAATTTCTTGGTTAATGGAGGTTTGTATTATTTTGTTGTTCATGATCTTTTTACTAAAATCAAAGTTTGCAGTATTTAACATAAATAATGCCCTGTTTTATTTTCTTTTAGTTCGTTGCGTGGTGTTTGCAGTCCGTCGGGACGTCCAAAAGTTCAATCCATAAGATTAAATTACATAATTTACATTTTTTTTTTTTGAAATGTTCATATCTTCTACATCTTTCGTCTTATTATTCTGAACAATTCTTTTCAGTGATATTAACGGAATTAAGAACATATGTCTTCATAACCCATTTCTACATACCAAAATTCATTTCACTGTCACTGTTCATATTAAAATTCATAATCTATTTCATATATATATGCATATTCAACATATGGGGAATTGTATACTCTATGACACGCGTATTTTTTTATCATAAAATGCAGATTTTTTAACTTTATTTGTTTGGATAATTAACAATTAATTCGAATTGCTTAATTTTAGGAATATTTGAATAATTGGAAGGTGATAGAAGCTTATTTCTGGATCATAAAATGCAGATTTTTTAACTTTATTTGTTTGAATAATTAACAATTAATTCAAATTGCTTAATTTTAGGAATATGCGTATAACCAGGAACTGCATTAATTCAAAAGATTTGATGTAAATCCAATTAATTTTTATTAATTTCAAATTATTTAAATTGGTAAAGGGCAACTATGTCTTATTAGGTGTCATTTTGACTCTAATAGATTTAAAAAAAAAACCTATTCCCTATTAGATAAAACTCTTAGTGAAATGACCTTAACAATAATTTCCCCTATATTTAATTATATCCTAATAGAGTCATTTCTATAGCACTTTACTCTAATAGAGACTACAATTTTTAAAATTTTCTAATAAGATCAAATTAGAGCTAAAAACCCAGGAATGCCCTTGTATAAATAGGAATCAATCTATTCATTTAATTCATTCACTCATTCACCCCAAAATTGATATAAAAACCCTAGCCCCCTCTCCCTACCTTGGCCCGCCGCACCCCCACGCCATAGCCATTACCTTGGAGGAAGAACACGGCCGCACTGGACGAATAAGATGGTCGAAGACGAAGCTTCGTGGCCGCCGAGCCTCTTCGGTGTCGACCTGTCTCTACCGCCGCCGTGCGTGAAGTCGAAGACATCTAGCCGTTTGTATGCTAGGTATTTCGTGGACTGCAATCGGGCCGTTGAGAAATATATCCGGGTGAGAAACCAACGCATTGTTGATCATAACAGAGTCCTCTGTTTTCTTTGTGATCATCAGGTTCTGATTTTCTTCGAGTGTTTTGAAGCAAAATCCGGGGGTTTCTTGAAGATTTCTGACATGGGCAGGGCGGAGGGGGTGGCGTGGTGGCGGAGGAGCCGCCGCATTTCCCACGGCGGGACAGAGAGGTTGGAAAAAACGGAGTCTTGGATGGCGAAAACGGTGGATTGAGGGCCGGAGAAAAAGAGGTCCGGTGAGATTTGGAGGAGCGCAGCGGTTATATGGAAGCCGCCGCGGAGGCGGAGGGCACGTGAGGCGTTGAGGGCGAGCACGTGGCCCGAAGAGATGGAAGTTTCGGGCCGGGAGTGTTTGAGTTGTGAGAGGGCGATGAAGACGAGGGTTAAGGACATGGCTGTGTAGAAGGGGGCGTGCCACCAGTGTGAACATGACGAATTCTCCATTGTTGGAGAATCTTGAGGGAGATTCTGAATTTGTGTATGTTGTATGTTGCAGATCCCCTCCGAAATACCTAGCATACAACATACCATATCTCTTCTTTGTCAAATGAATGAAAGTCTCTGTGAATTATTCGTTGTAGGTACAATTGGTTAAAATACAATTGAGAGTACCCGAGTATGGTTGGACGACACAAAAAGTATTTCATTTCCTCAATTTCTTGGTTAATGGAGGTTTGTATTATTTTGTTGTTCATGATCTTTTTACTAAAATCAAAGTTTGCAGTATTTAACATAAATAATGCCCTGTTTTATTTTCTTTTAGTTCGTTGCGTGGTGTTTGCAGTCCGTCGGGACGTCCAAAAGTTCAATCCATAAGATTAAATTACATAATTTACATTTTTTTTTTGTTTGAAATGTTCATATCTTCTACATCTTTCGTCTTATTATTCTGAACAATTCTTTTCAGTGATATTAACGGAATTAAGTATGAAATCCCTACATCACAACAAACCGCTTTTTGAATATGTCATTTACAAATGTGCACATCTATTTTGCATATTGATATGCATGTCACTCTGTGCACATTTGGTTCATGTTATTTTATGCATACCAAAAAATTCAGTCTTGTATGCTGTTTTAAACTTCATATTGAAATGAACATATGTCTTCATAACCCATTTCTACATACCAAAATTCATTTCACTGTCACTGTTCATATTAAAATTCATAATCTATTTCATATATATATGCATATTCAACATATGGGGAATTGTATACTCTATGACACGCGTATTTTTTTATCATAAAATGCAGATTTTTTAACTTTATTTGTTTGGATAATTAACAATTAATTCGAATTGCTTAATTTTAGGAATATTTGAATAATTGGAAGGTGATAGAAGCTTATTTCTGGATCATAAAATGCAGATTTTTTAACTTTATTTGTTTGAATAATTAACAATTAATTCAAATTGCTTAATTTTAGGAATATGCGTATAACCAGGAACTGCATTAATTCAAAAGATTTGATGTAAATCCAATTAATTTTTATTAATTTCAAATGATTTAAATTGGTAAAGGGCAACTATGTCTTATTAGGTGTCATTTTGACTCTAATAGATTTAAAAAAAAAAACTATTCCCTATTAGATAAAACTCTTAGTGAAATGACCTTAACAATAATTTCCCCTATATTTAATTATATCCTAATAGAGTCATTTCTATAGCACTTTACTCTAATAGAGACTACAATTTTTAAAATTTTCTAATAAGATCAAATTAGAGCTAAAAACCCAGAAATACCCTTGTATAAATAGGAATCAATCTATTCATTTAATTCATTCACTCATTCACCCCAAAATTGATATAAAAACCCTAGCCCCCTCTCCCTACCTTGGCCCGCCGCACCCCCACGCCATTGCCATTACCTTGGAGGAAGAACACGGCCGCACTGGACGAATAAGATGGTCGAAGACGAAGCTTCGTGGCCGCCGAGCCTCTTCGGTGTCGACCTGTCTCTACCGCCGCCGTGCGTGAAGTCGAAGACATCTAGCCGTTTGTATGCTAGGTATTTCGTGGACTGCAATCGGGCCGTTGAGAAATATATCCGGGTGAGAAACCAACGCATTGTTGATCATAACAGAGTCCTCTGTTTTCTTTGTGATCATCAGGTTCTGATTTTCTTCGAGTGTTTTGAAGCAAAATCCGGGGGTTTCTTGAAGATTTCTGACATGGGCAGGGCGGAGGGGGTGGCGTGGTGGCGGAGGAGCCGCCGCATTTCCCACGGCGGGACAGAGAGGTTGGAAAAAACGGAGTCTTGGATGGCGAAAACGGTGGATTGAGGGCCGGAGAAAAAGAGGTCCGGTGAGATTTGGAGGAGCGCAGCGGTTATGTGGAAGCCGCCGCGGAGGCGGAGGGCACGTGAGGCGTTGAGGGCGAGCACGTGGCCCGAAGAGATGGAAGTTTCGGGCCGGGAGTGTTTGAGTTGTGAGAGGGCGATGAAGACGAGGGTTAAGGACATGGCTGTGTAGAAGGGGGCGTGCCACCAGTGTGAACATGACGAATTCTCCATTGTTGGAGAATCTTGAGGGAGATTCTGAATTTGTGTATGTTGTATGTTGCAGATCCCCTCCGAAATACCTAGCATACAACATACCATATCTCTTCTTTGTCAAATGAATGAAAGTCTCTATGAATTATTCGTTGTAGGTACAATTGGTTAAAATACAATTGAGAGTACCAGAGTATGGTTGGACGACACAAAAAGTATTTCATTTCCTCAATTTCTTGGTTAATGGAGGTTTGTATTATTTTGTTGTTCATGATCTTTTTACTAAAATCAAAGTTTGCAGTATTTAACATAAATAATGCCCTGTTTTATTTTCTTTTAGTTCGTTGCGTGGTGTTTGCAGTCCGTCGAGACGTCCAAAAGTTCAATCCATAAGATTAAATTACGTAATTTACAATTTTTTTTTTGAAATGTTCATATCTTCTACATCTTTCGTCTTATTATTCCGAACAATTCTTTTCAGTGATATTAACGGAATTAAGTATGAAATCCCTACATCACAACAAACCGCTTTTTGAATATGTCATTTACAAATGTGCACATCTATTTTGCATATTGATATGCATGTCACTCTGTGCACATTTGGTTCATGTTATTTTATGCATACCAAAAAATTCAGTCTTGTATGCTGTTTTAAACTTCATATTGAAATGAACATATGTCTTCATAACCCATTTCTACATACCAAAATTCATTTCACTGTCACTGTTCATATTAAAATTCATAATCTATTTCATATATATATGCATATTCAACATATGGGGAATTGTATACTCTATGACACGCGTATTTTTTTAATCATAAAATGCAGATTTTTTAACTTTATTTGTTTGGATAATTAACAATTAATTCGAATTGCTTAATTTTAGGAATATTTGAATAATTGGAAGGTGATAGAAGCTTATTTCTGGATCATAAAATGCAGATTTTTTAACTTTATTTGTTTGAATAATTAACAATTAATTCAAATTGCTTAATTTTAGGAATATGCGTATAACCAGGAACTGCATTAATTCAAAAGATTTGATGTAAATCCAATTAATTTTTATTAATTTCAAATGATTTAAATTGGTAAAGGGCAACTATGTCTTATTAGGTGCCATTTTGACTCTAATAGATTTTAAAAAAAAAACTATTCCCTATTAAATAAAACTCTTAGTGAAATGGCCTTAACAATAATTTCCCCTTAATTATTTAAATTGAAGATTAATTTCATTGAAGGTTTTTGTAGGATTGTTTTTCTCAATAGAAATTCAACAAATCCTAAATTTTAAACATTAATAATATCTAAATAAATTTAATTTTAATCTTAAAATTACTCCAACAATAAGATTTGATTTTTTTTTCCTAAAATTACTCCAACAAACAATAATATTTTATAATCCAACCAAATTTATCTTAATAATATATAAATAAATTTATCTTAATAATATCTAAATAAATTTAATTTTAATCTTATTCCTAAAATTACTCCAACAATAAAATTTGATTTTTTATAAATCCAAAATTTTAATCTTAATAATATCTAAATAAATTTAATTTTAATCATATTCCTAAAATTACTCCAACAATAAGATTTGATTTTTTTCCTATTTAATCTATCTTAATAATGTTTAAATAAATTTAATTTTAATTTTATTCCTAAAATTACTCAAACAATAAGATTTGATTTTTTTTCCTCAAATTACTCCAACAAACAATAATATTTTATAATTCCAAACATACGTCTATAAAATATTATCTATCTTAATAATATTTAAATACTCCAACAATAAATATAAAATTTGATATTTTAATCTTTTTACTTTTTTAAATCCAACAAATCTATCTTAATTGTCATAATCATTTTTTCTAAAATTACTCGAACATATTTAATTTTTTATATTTAATCAATATTAATAATATTTAAATAAATTTAATTCCTAAAATTACTCCAACAAATAATAATATTTTATAATTCCAACCAAATATATCTTAATAATATTTAAATAAATCTATCTTAATAATATCTAAATAAATTTAATTTTAATAGATTACTGTAGATGGAGAGGAATCTCGAACTTTGAAGTTCTAATATTTTATTCACAATTAAAATTTTATTATTTTGATTTTTTACTTTTTTAAATCCAACAAATCCATCTTATCAGTAAATATTTCTAAGCATGCAAGGATGGTTAGAAGATCAATACTTTCTCAAAAACGTGGAGGGCCGTCCATTATTGGTTTTTATACTTATCTTTAGACTTCATTTTTTTATTATACCGTCCATTATTGGTTTTTATACTTATCTTTAGACTTCATTTTTTTATTATAAGTAAATTATTATCTATATTATACATAAAATATTTTAAAGATTAATTTATGTTGAATATAATTGAACTAGATCCAATAAATGAGAGTGAAAAAACTAAAAGTGCTAGAAATCTTCGGAAGTGATTACTTGAAAAAAAGCGAAAGCACACTAATCCAGGTTAGTACATTAATTTTTTTATTATTTAATTATTTAAATGAATTTACAACAAATTAATAAAAATACATTATAGCTATTAGAACTATATTCTTTTTATACCATGTAAATTAAATTAATTTATTGTGAATATTATAGGAAGTCAAGATTCCGTACATCATCGGACGACCCCTTTATTTGATATAAGAAACAATGAGTATTTATTTAAATTTTAAATTTATATATATATTATATCGTTTTGTCAAAAAAGTTTAATTAGATTAAATTTATTAAATGTTATTACATACTATAAATTTATTAATATAAATATTAATTCTATATAGTAATAAATTATTTTAAGTTGCTCATGAAAAACCTCAAGAAAATGAAACTAAGTTTTTTTTCACATTTATCATGTAATTATTTTAATTTAAACTAATTTTATTAAATTACATATCTTTACTCATTTAACTTTTTAATCTCTTTCCAGATTATCTTGATTTTGGTGATCCCACATACGTGCGCAGTTATTGTAATGCCAAAATACTATCAAGAAGAAGACGATTGTTGAATTTACCAGGTACGTATTATATATTTATGTTTGTAATATTTCATTAAATAGCAATACTTTTTAATATCAAAATTCTAATTTAATACATTTTTTAGGTTTACGTCTAACTGATGAACAACTAAAGAATTATACACTTCTTGAGATTGATCAGTTACTTCAAAAATGAAAGCAGTTTAAGTAATTTTTCAACAATGCCTGTTCCAGATCCAGATGATATATCCCTACAACACAATTCAATGATTCTTGAAGAGTTGAGCTATGATCGCACAGAGTTGCTAGAGGAGTACAATACATTGTCTTCAACCCTAACTACCGAACAAAGTGATGTTTTACAAGAAATACTTGAAGTTATTTGTTCAACTGATGGCAAAGTCTTCTTTTTGTATGGGTACGGGGGTACTGGAAAAACTTTCATATGGAGAACTCTTTCTGCAGCCGTTAGATCTCACAGAGACATCGTTCTTAATGTTGCATCGAGTGGTATAGCTTCTCTTTTGTTGCCTGGAGAACGTACTGCACATTCTCGGTTTCGTATTCCGATAAACATTTCTGAATCATCCACCTGCAACATAATGTCCGGTACTCATTTGTCAGAACTTATAATAAAGTCAAAGCTGATAATATGGGACGAGTCACCGATGATTAACATATTTTGTTTTGAGGCACTTGATAGAAGCCTAAGAGATATAGTTAGAGCTCCTGATGGATCTATGTCTAATTTGTCTTTTGGAGGGAAAACGGTGGTTCTTGGAGGAGACTTCAGACAAATACTTCTTGTTATTTCAAAAGGTTCTAGAGAACATATAGTCCACTCTGCTATCAATTCATCATATCTGTGGGAACATTGCAAGGTACTGAGGCTAACGAGGAACATGAGATTGCAAACTTGGAATTCTAACGGTATTAATACATTTGATGAGATAGCTGAATTCTCAGATTGAATTTTGAAAGTTGGCGACGGGAATCTTGGAGATAGTGACGATGGTTTTGCGGACGTTGATATTCCTGAAGAGAATCTGATTTTAGATGCACGAGATCCTATTGCTGCTATAGTTGTGTTGGGAATAAAATGATTTTGATCTAGATACCAAAACCCCTGATTGATGATGTTCAGATTAGTTGAGATAAGCTCAAGTCTAGTTCAGGCAAGTTGTCTCAGTACACTTGAGTATGTAGATTGCTTAAGTGAAAAATCTCAGGAATGTTGTGAGATTTTAGTGTTCAGGATAGTTGTCCAAAGCTGGAATGTTAGGCAGCTTGATAAGTCTATAGGCCAAAGTTGCTGAACTCTCAAGACAGACTAACCAATGGACAACTTAGCTGAAGAGATCAAGAGCAGTAAAGCAATGCTCTTAAATGCAAATAATCAAGACAGTTGAAGTATAAATGATCAAGAGCATTGAATGCCAAAGCTTACAGAAGACACATTCAATGAAGCATTTATTGCCAATCATGCCTGAAACAAGCATTGAAGACTTAGAGCATTAAAGAGTGAAGCATTGAATGAATGTTGGAACATTCTAAATTGCAGCAGGAATGTTCAGGGAGCTTGTCCCATCTGACCGTTGGTTGTGTGTAGAGTTTGCCACAAATCAACCTAGGAGAATGTGCAAATTTGGAAACTGACACAAGTCTTCTCAGCCGCATTTGTCAGAAGTCAACACATTCATTCAAGCAACCATTGAAGAGCCCTTTTACACAGTGGATAAAAGGATGTCAAGCTTCATAGCCGTTTCAATGGTGCTGCAAATAGACATATTTGAATTGCTATCCCTCCAACGGTTAGTTGTTCAAATTTGCCTATAAATACAGAAGTGATCAAAGGGATTCACATCTAACTACATGCTATCAAACTACTATCAAGCTTTCAAAGGAAACCAAGCTGTTCTTCAGAATCCCAAGTTTCCTGAATCACTTCATTTAGCTAAGTCAATCTTTGTAAACATCCAAAGCTTAGCATTGAGATATCCTAAGCCTTTACACTGTTCTTATTGTAAAGGATATCTCTACTAGTTGGAACCAAACCTCAAACCTTATCTCATTTAGTGAAGAGAGTGTTTGTTGTAGAAGTGAGGAGTTAAGGACTGTTAGAGTGAAACACAGTCTTAACTCAGAGAGATTGAGCACTAGGACTCAGATTATCCTAGGGATCAAAACACTAAGAGAGTGTTGTTGATCAGTGCACCTTGGCACTATAAAACAAGCTAATTCCATTGTGAAGGAATTATCATGTTCAATCAGGGAAAGTGGATGTAGGAGCTTGAGTCTCTAAACCACTATAAACTTGTGTGCCATTTACTTACTGCATTCTCTATTGCACTTACATTCAAACATATTTTAAAGAAGCAAAGCTCAGTAAGTGAGAAAATCTGTTTTGGACAAAGTCCCTGATAACTGTATCTTTTCAGAAATTAACTTGGAGTATTTCTTTAAGTCAAAGGCCAACCACATTCCGCACTTAGCAACTCTTTTAGATATTTAGCCAACTGATAACTCAATAGTAATCAGTAGGACAAGTATCTATCAAAGTTCTCACTCAGGCCAGTTGTGAGACAACCTGCCTGATAAGATCAGTTTTGTTAAAAAGAAAAGAATTTGCATACACAAGTGCATTCCCCCCCCCCATACACTTGTGTCATACTCCACCAAGGACCAACAAGTGGTATCAGAGCAGGGGTTCACAGACCACTGCTTCTGAAAATCCAACTGATTTTCAAAATCACATTTTCTGTGGTCACTGAACTGATCCAAATTTCTGAAAAACTTATCTGTGTTCATTCTATATTATCTCTGTTGAAATGGCTAACAATGCAGTTCCAGGAGATGCTGTCAACACCATCAACAACATGGGTCCAAACCAAGTCAACCATATTTCTCATCACAAACTGCCAATGTTCTCAATTGAGAACTATGATTTATGGAAAATCAGGATGAGAGCACATCTTGCTTGCCAGCATGATGAAATGCTTAAAGTCATCACTAGAGGGCCATTTACATTCACTAAAGCAAATCCCAAGCTCACTGATGCTCAGAAAGCTGATCCAAGGGAGTTGCTGCCAAAAGATGAAGATGACTTTACAGCTGAGGAAAGAAAAAGGCACAACCTGAACTACATTGCAATGAACACATTGTACCAGACTATTCCAAATGCAGTGATGGGAAGAGTGTACCACTGCACATCAGCTAAAGAGATTTGGGACACCTTAGCACTTATGTGTGAAGGTACCCAAAAGATCAAGGAGAATAAGCTTCAAGTGGCTATCCAAAAATATGAACAATTCTCTATGGAAGCCAATGAAACTATTGATCATCTTGATGGTAGATTTACTGACATCATGAATGAGATAAACTCTCTTGGAAAGTTCTATGCCAAAAGAGAGGTTGCTTTGAAGATTCTGAGAAGTCTCACATCCAAGTGGGACATTTACTCAGTCATGATGCAAAATACCAGCAATCTTGACAACATGCCAATGCAGCAAGTATTCTCTGAACTCAAAGCATATGAGTTTGATCTAAACAGAAAGAAGGTGCATGAAGAGCCATCCTCCTCAAACAAAGGTGTTGCCTTCAAAGCTGCTGAAACGGAAAAGAAGAATTCCCAAAGATCCTCACAATCTGTTTCAAAATCTGAAATAAAGGAGGAGCTGGCACTCATGGCTAGGAGATTTGAGAAGCTCAACTCCAGATTTGGTAGATACAAGAAGTTCTACCAAGACAACAGAACCAGAAGGAGATTCAGTTCTCCTGACAACAAATCAGAGGACAAAGTCTCTGATGAAAAGAAAGAAGACAGATATGCTGATAGGAAGAAATTCAGCAAAGGTGAACCATCATCATCAAGGAGGAATGAGTCCTCTAGCAAGAAGAATGATGATGAAGATGTGTGTTATAACTGCCAGAAAAAGGGTCACTTTCAGTATGATTGTCCTGACCTTAGTGCCAAAGAAAGAAAGGAAAGGCAGAACAAAAGAGACAAGAGGCTGAACAACAGGAAAGCCATGATAGCTGGAGATTCAGCAAGTGAAGAGAGTGTCTACTCTTCTGATGATGGATTGTTCTCCAACAGTGACAGTGATGATGACTGTCAAATGGCATTTGAAAATGATGAGGTATGTTCATCTTCTAGTTCTTCTAATTCTTCAAATGACACACATGAGTCCAGTGAAATCCCCTTAAAACTCAACTTTGCAAAATTATTTGAGGATTTCACCAGGCTAAGAGAAGTATGCAATATAGCACTTAGAGAAAATGAGCTATTGAATTCGAAAGCTCAAACTCCCAACCTTCCTGAACCAGAGTTTGACATTAAATCAACTGAGTTGTATCAGCAGATTGTGAGAGAACTTGAGGAAATGTCTCTCAAAGTCTCTGAACAACAAAAGTTGATTGATGATCAAGAACTGGCATTGAGGAAAAAGGATTTTGATCTTAGAATTCTTCAAGCAAAATTTGACAATCTCTCAAGTGAATTTGATACTCTAAAATTGAGTGAGGGGAGCTTAAAAATGAAAATGTCTGCCTTGAACAAATCTGCTAAGGCAATAGAGGAGATTCAAGGTTTCCAAAGACCATTTGCTCAAAAGGGTGGATTAGGCTATAATCCATTTGAACCCTCACCTGGTCTTAGTATTGCTTCATCAAGCAATTCTAAGATGACTTTTGTAAGATCAGTGGCACAACAAAATGAAATGGAAGTAAATCAACCACTGGTTAAGGATAAGGGAAAAGGAATTTTTATACCAACTCAAGTAAACAATGTACCTAAACCCATACCTGTGGAAAGGGTTAAAGGCATTGATTATAAGAGGAATGAGGTTCAGAAAGGTAGAACCAATGGAAGGCCAACCTATCTGAATCCTCATCAGAGAAGTTGTCCAAAATCTGTTCAGAAAAGGCCAACTCAAATGAGGCAACCTCAACTGAATGGACTAAGGCCAATCCCCTCTGACAGGTATAAAACATTCAGGAAGCCTGGACCTTACTTGCCAAATGGAAAAGGCCATCCAAAACCCTATCCTCAAAAGTCTTACCAAGCTGCACCTAAGTCTAGTAACTTCAGGAGAAATGTCCCAAAGAAATTCACAAAAACTCCTGAACCTTACAAGGCTAACACTTATACACAGAAGACACCCAAGGCATTTAAGGGTCAAACTGTGTATGTAGATGTAAAAGGAAACCAAGTCAGTCACTTTGAGTCAATCAGAGTTATCAGGCAGATTTGGGTTCCAAAAGGTACAGCTAACCCTCTAGGACAGTGGATGTTCAAGACACATGACTGGAAACAAAGAGCTTCTCTCAGAATTCATAGAAAAGGATGGTCCTTCAGTAACCTTTGGAGACAGCTCTCAAGGGATCACAAGAGGCTATGGTACATTAAACATTGGTAGTGTTAAAATTACTGATGTCTCATATGTCTTAGGCCTAAAATATAACTTGTTGTCTATAAGTCAAATTTGTGATAAAGGATATTGTGTTGAATTTGCACCAAATGAATGTACTATCAAAAACAAATCAACACAACAGGTGCTACTAACAGGGGTGAGAAAGGGAAATGTTTATTTTGCAGATTGGAGCAAAACCCCTGAAGCAGTTTGTCTTGTTGCCAAAAGCACAAGTGAGCAAAGCTGGCTGTGGCACAAGAGGCTAAACCACCTGAACTTCAAAACCATCAACAAGATTGCAAGAAACTCTCTAGTTAAAGGGCTGCCAAATCAAGTGTTCACAAAAGAACATATATGCCAGCCATGTCAGGAAGGAAAGCAGATCAAAGCTTCATTCAAAGGAAAGCCTGTCATCTCAACTGAGAGAGTTCTTCAACTACTGCATATGGATTTATTTGGGCCAATAATCCCAGTAAGTGTAAATGGAAGAAAATATGCTTTAGTTGTTGTTGATGATTTTTCCAGGTACACTTGGGTAGTATTCTTGCTGAACAAAAAGGAGACCCAAGTCAAGCTACCTGAATTGATGATGAGATTGAGCAATGAAAAGGGCCTAAGTATTGTCAAGATCAGATCAGACAAAGGCACTGAGTTCATAAACTCATACATCAATGAGTACTGCAGCAAGAATGGCATCACACATGAAACTTCAGCAGCAAGAACACCTCAACAAAATGGGGTTGCTGAAAGAAGGAACAAGACCTTGAAAGAGGCAGCAAGAACATTGATTGCTGAATCCAAACTGCCTAAAAGGTTCTGGGCTGAAGCCATTAGCACTGCATGTCACACTCAAAACAGGTCCTTAATCACCAAAGGACAAGGTAAAACTCCATATCAAATATGGAAAGGTAGATTTCCCACTGTTGCCTATTTTCACATATTTGGTTGTAAGTGTTTCATTCATAATAATGGGAAAGAGCAATTGAAAGCTTTTGACAGCAAAGCTGATGAAGGAATATTTGTTGGATATTCACAAATCAGCAAGGCTTACAGAGTTTACAATTGCAAAACCCTTATTGTGGAAGAAACACCTCATGTTGTGTTTGATGAATCTATTGATGAGTTCAGGGATAGAAACCTGAATATTGATGAGATAACACAAAGAACAACCAGACTAAGGCTTCAAAGCAAGGAGACAGTGTTTGTAGATGTTGCCCAACCTGAACTTAATGATAATAAAAAACTGGACAACCTACCTGATGGCAATCAACCTGAAGTCAACCAACCTGAAGGTGAAATTGAACTGACTGACCCCATCCCAGTTCAAAACCAGGTAACAACTACCAATGAAGAAGCAGGCAATGCTGAGGTAGTAAATGGATCCAATATTCAAGGGGGAACCAATGAAAATGTCAACTCATCTGACAATGAGGACAATACCCCTGAATATGATCCTGAACTTGATCCTACAATTAACTTTCCTGAATTTAATGAATCTAGTGATCCAACTTCAGATGAGGACAATCCTCCTGAAGGGATCAGGTCTAGAAGGACTTGGTTGCAGGACCACCCATCTAGCCTGATACTTGGTAATCCAAGTGAAGGGATCAAAACTAGAAGGTTTCATGGAGAAAGTGCTTTGTTTTGTTGTTTTCTTTCAGAACAGGAACCAAAAGACATTGAGGAAGCACTACAAGATACCAACTGGATCATAGCCATGCAAGAAGAGCTGAACCAGTTTACCAGAAATGAAGTATGGGAGCTGGTAGATAGGCCAACTCATCAAGATGTCATTGGAACAAAGTGGGTGTTCAAAAATAAGAAAAATGAAAATGACATCATTGTGAGGAACAAAGCAAGATTGGTGGCCAAGGGATATTGTCAATCTGAAGGGATTGATTATGATGAGACCTTTGCTCCAGTAGCCAGACTTGAGGCAATCAGACTCTTCTTAGCATATGCAGCTCACATGAGATTCAAGGTTTATCAAATGGATGTGAAGAGTGCATTTCTCAATGGGGTGCTCAAAGAAGAAGTGTATGTGGAACAGCCCCCTGGGTTTGAAGAAGGAGACAAGGTGTACAGATTAAAGAAAGCTCTCTATGGCTTGAAGCAAGCTCCAAGAGCTTGGTATGACACCTTATCACAGTTTCTCCTAGATCATGGTTTTGTCAAAGGCACTGTTGACAGAACCTTGTTCAGAATCTGTGAAGGAGATGATATCTTGTTAGTCCAAATCTATGTGGATGACATTATATTTGGATCTCCAAATGAGAAGATGTGTGAGAAGTTCTCCAAACTCATGCAGAGCAAATTTGAGATGTCCATGATGGGATTGATGAATTTCTTCTTAGGACTTCAAGTCACTCAATCAAAGAAGGGAATATTCATCAATCAGGCCAAGTATACAAGGGACATGATCAAGAAATTTGGATGTGCTACAAGCAAGCCAGTCAGAATTCCTATGAATACTAACTGGAAAATGGATCCTGATGAAAGTGGAGAGTCAACAAACTCCATTAACTACAGAGGAATCATAGGATCCTTGCTATATCTCACTGCAAGCAGGCCTGACATCACATTTGCAGTTGGAGTGTGTGCAAGATTCCAAGCCAATCCAAAGAAGAGCCACCTTGATGCTGCCAAGAGAATCCTAAGATATCTCAAGGGATCTGAGAATCTTGGATTGTGGTATCCAGCTGATGACAACATTGAGCTCACTGGATATTCAGATGCAGACTATGGAGGATGTAGAATTGACAGAAAATCTATCTCAGGAACATGTCAATTCTTGGGCAGCAAGCTTATCTCATGGTTCTCCAAGAAGCAAAATACAGTTGCAACTTCAACAACTGAAGCAGAGTATGTAGCAGCTGGAAGTTGTTGTGCTCAGATACTTTGGCTCAGGCAACAACTTAGAGACTACAAAGTCATCTCAAATGAAGTGCCAATATTCTGTGACAACAACAGTGCAATTGCCATCTCACAGAATCCAGTGCTCCACACCAGATGCAAGCATGTGGATATCAAGCATCACTTCATAAGGGATCATGTGGAGAAGAAAGATATCAAGCTTGTCAAAATTCACACTGATAAGCAAAAAGCTGATATCTTGACTAAGCCTTTAGCTGAAGCAAGATTCTTGGAATTGTCAGCTGAATTGGGCTTACTTGATCCAGGCAAGATGGAGAAATAAGGAGAGAAAGCTCATATGAAGGGGAAAGTTCATTAAGATGAACTTCAGCTAAGTTGACCAACCTCACTGATGTAGTCAGCCAAAGAGGGAAACTCAGCAAAGTTGTCCCTATGCTGTTAAGCAATGTTGGTCAGGAACTTTGTCCAAGTGGGACCCAGTCAGCAACTTTGGGACCCACTCAGGCAAGTTCATCAGGCAGTTTGACCTTCACAGAAACCAAAGCACATCTCAGGATGTTTGTCCGAGTTAATTGGATACTCATTGCTATTTTTAGCATTGATTAGACATTTAAGAGGTTTCTTGGTCTAAGAGTAGGCCATTTTAGGATGGAGTGTGCTATAAAAATTTTTACCACCAAAAAGGCAAATCAGCATTTAATGCAAAAATCTTAATTGAGATTTCATGAATTCTTGAGCCATCATCAAGACCATTGATTTGCATTAAACTTCCATCAAACCGCCTAAAGCCCACTACCCTACTTTATTCAATTGGTTTTTACTATTACCCACTGCCACTTTCTATTAACCAGCGGTTAATAAACTCCCCACATATATAAACTCCTCAGTTTTTACTTTCATCCTCACGCACTCATATTGTTTCAAACTCTTAAGATTTTCAAAACCTCTCAAACCTGCAACTACTCTCCAAAAAAAAAAAAAAAACCTACCAAATTCTCATATTATCCATGGCACCCAAAATCAAAAGAGAAGAACTTGTAGATTTCAATGACTCCTCCTTGGACATTGATTTCTCCTATCTTAGTAATCCAAACTCTCTTTGGTTTGAGAAACTAGTGGCTTTTGATAGCCCAGATACAGAAGTACATCCTGTACTCCATTGGCTTAGGGAAGCAGGCCTGGAAAAGTTTCTTGGCACCAAGCCTGATTCATGCCTGAATCCATTCATGGCAGAGTTCTTTGCCCATCTCAGATGGAAGGGCAAGAAGGGTGATGTGTGCACTAAGCTCACATATGCTGAGGAAGATGAAGAAGAAGAGAGTCAACACACCATCATCTTCACTGCAGAGGATTTGGATGCTAGCTTTGGGCTACCATCAGAAGGCCAGAACCCAGAAATGTACAAGGAAGGAGAAGATCAAGAGTTCTACTATCCATGGATGATAGAACCAAAGAAACTTGTAAGTGCTCAGAACAAGAACACACTAAAGCCTGTTTATAGACATCTGTTTGATTGTGTTGTGAAAAGCTTGTTGAGCCATTCTGGAAGTGTTGAACAAGTAAGTATGCCAAAACTGAAGGTCATGGCTGCTGTGATTGACTCTGCTGAGAAGAGAGTCAAGTTTGACTGGAAAAGCTTTATCTTGGACAAGATGATGAATGAAAAGTTCAAGTTTAAGGAGGTGAAACACCACAAGGTGGTAGTAGATGGAAGACTTCAGTTCTGCACAAGAGCCAACCTGCTCTTGGAAAGATTTGCCCATTACACCCATCTACAAGCAAAGCCAAAGCCTTTTCCTGCACAGAAGGTGATGTTCAGAAAGCTGTCTTCAAAGACAGAAAAGAGAAAGCAGGAGGCTGCCTCCAAGAAAGCTGTTGCAGTTGTTCCAGCAACAAGAGCCTCTCCAAGAAAGAGGAAAGCCCAACCACCAAAAGCTCAGCCAAAAATGAAGAGAATGAAGAAGATTCTGAGTGAATCTTCACCAGAAAGTCAGTCAAGAAGTGGAGGAGCCACTTCAGAGGAGATTGAGAAAGCTGCTGATGAAGGAGCCAACCCCCCTGAAGAGGGTGAAGAATTCAGAGAGGTTGTCCCCTTACAGCCTGAAAGTGTAACAGAATTCAGGGATCTTGACCAGCCAACAAGATCAGAAAGGAGAAGAAGAATCATCAAGACTTCTGAGAAGCAGAAGTTGATGGAGGAGGAAAAGAAGAAGAAAGAGTTCTTCAAGGAGATTAGGCAAGCCAGTAGGTCTAACTCCAAGACCAACAGTCCTGAAGCCAACTCTCCTGATATTCAGTCCAGAAGAATATCTCCATCAAGGCATGAAGAAGAGGAGTGCAAGACTCCTGAAGATGCCCCAATTATTGCGAAGAAGGTTTATTCCCCAGAAGGTGCACCTGATAGAGCAGGTATTGATGTGCTGGCAGATTTGGTCAATCTTGAGGATAGACCTTTTTCCCCACTTGATCCAAGACTTCTCTCATATACCAAACTTCTTGAAACTGTTCTTCAAGAAGGTGATCAAGTTGTTCTCCCACCCATTCCAGCCATTCCAATTACCTATTCAGGCACATTGCTCTCAAAAGCACCTGAATCCCAAATTGTTTTAAGCTCTTCTGAACCCAACCTACCTGAAATCCAGCCAAGTCTACCTGAATCCCAATCCAACCCTCCTAAATCCCAAGCCAACTCTTCTGGAGATGAAAGTGGTGAAGAGTACACCTATGAGGGGATGCTGAGGCAGATTGCCAAGGCCAATGTGGATGAATTATATCCAGGGTTGAAGGTTTATCCTAGGCTGCAACAACAGTTCTATGATCTCAGAGCTCTTGTTGAGATCAAGGATAGAATAATTGTGGATATAGCTCAGGCTATCAAGGATAAGGGAGCTAACTGGTGGCAGGTTGAAGAGAATAGGCTCTTGCATTTTGCAAATGTGAAGAAATCCAGTGTGTTGACCACTGAGGTCTTATTCTGCACAATTGTTCATGAGAACGTGCTTGCTGAAAGAGAAAGAATTGCACAGGGAATAAAGCATCCTGACAGCCCATCTGATGATGATAATGATGATGATGATGATCACACCAATCCTAACCCTCCTGGCCTCAACTCTGCTCAGGTACATTACTAGACCTATCATTCTGAAAAGGACTCTGATCATTCAGAGGAGTTGACCAAAGATGGTGACTCAGTCCAAGATGCATTGGCCAAGGATGGTTCTTCTGAACCTGAGGCACAGCTTGACAATGTTGAGACTTCCATGGGAGAAGCTAGTTTGGCTAAAGCCTCATCAATGTCAGGACAGTTGGACATTGACCAGCCTTTAGTCATTCAGGATGACTCAGTGGCCTTGGGATGCCCAAGCACTGTGATCTACCAACAACTGCCCTCTGTGGATCCTGTTGAGGATATAAAGGTGTCAGGTTTAGGAATGGAAAGAGTTGAAAAGGCTGGTAGTGGTGAAAACTCAGAGGGAGATGATGGTGAGGATTGTGTGATTACAGGTTCCCTGAGTGCACCACAAATAGAGGGAGATGAGGTAGAAATATTGGGTGCAGCCCAATATGAGAGTCAGGCAATTCTTCAAGTCAAATCTGAACTTGATGAATCCCTTGGTGAAAGGAGGCCTGATTCTCAAATGTTTGTGAGTTCATCTGATTTGAATGAAGAAGAAAAGAATTTAGTTGAAAAAGAGAGAGAAGGTGCTGATGTATCAGGCCTTATGGGAGAAAGAAAAAATGAGGGTGTTGAGGGAGTTTTTACTAACACTCTTAGTTTTGCAGATTTTGTTGCTGTCACTATTGAGCAAATTTTTGCAGATGCCTCCCTTACAGATATACCTGTAGATGCTGATATTGATCTTGAAGCAGTCTCAGCCAATGTATCCACACTAAACAAGATGTACTTTGAGCAAGTCAACACCACTGAAGCTGGTTTCCAAATTGCTACTCAAACTGCATCCATCATTGAAGAACAATCAGAAAAGTTGGATACTTTGGTCAGGAAAGTTGGGAAGGCACATGCAGCAACAATTGATACTCTGGATGGCCAAGGAAAGACTCTAGCCTCTGTGGAGATGAGGCTAACTGGCTCAGAGGAGGTGATCCTGCCCACATTGGATGGAAGAATCTGTGGAGTTGAAACTGGACTGCAAACAGTTTCAACTGAAGTGACAAAGGCCAAGGATGCTATGGGAAAATTCACAAAGTTTGTGAAGAAAGAGCAGCAAGGTCTTAAAGATTTGTACAAGCACAATGTGAAAGCATTGAGAAAAACAATCAAAGATGCTTTAAGACAGAGGACAGCAGCCCAGAGGAAGAAGGCAGAAGAATTGAAAGCTGCAATGGTGAAGGAGGCTGCTGAGAAGTTCACTGTTGAACTTATGGCCAAGGTGTCTGATCAAGTTGTGGCCAACCTCACTAAACAACTTCAGGCCAAACTTGATCAATCACTGAAAGCTACATTGGATGCAATTGTTACTTAGAAGATGAAGCCAGTTCACACATTTTTTAGCATGGCAGATGATAAAATGCAAAACATTCATGATGAGAATGTTTATCTACTGCAGGAGTTGAAGTCCCTCACTCAGGCCCACTCACATCTCTCAAGACAGATTAACCAATGGACAACTTAGCTGAAGAGATCAAGAGCAGTAAAGCAATGCTCTTAAATGCAAATAATCAAGACAGTTGAAGTATAAATGATCAAGAGCATTGAATGCCAAAGCTTACAGAAGACACATTCAATGAAGCATTTATTGCCAATCATGCCTGAAACAAGCATTGAAGACTTAGAGCATTAAAGAGTGAAGCATTGAATGAATGTTGGAACATTCTAAATTGCAGCAGGAATGTTCAGGGAGCTTGTCCCATCTGACCGTTGGTTGTGTGTAGAGTTTGCCACAAATCAACCTAGGAGAATGTGCAAATTTCGAAACTGACACAAGTCTTCTCAGCCGCATTTGTCAGAAGTCAACACATTCATTCAAGCAACCATTGAAGAGCCCTTTTACACATTGGATAAAAGGATGCCAAACTTCATAGCCGTTTCAATGGTGCTGCAAATAGACATATTTGAATTGCTATCTCTCCAACGGTTAGTTGTTCAAATTTGCCTATAAATACAGAAGTGATCAAAGGGATTCACATCCAACTACAAGCTATCAAACTACTATCAAGCTTTCAAAGGAAACCAAGCTGTTCTTCAGAATCCCAAGTTTCCTGAATCACTTCATTTAGCTAAGCCAATCTTTGTAAACATCCAAAGCTTAGCATTGAGATATCCTAAGCCTTTACACTGTTCTTATTGTAAAGGATATCTCTACTAGTTGGAACCAAACCTCAAACCTTATCTCATTTAGTGAAGAGAGTGTTTGTTGTAGAAGTGAGGAGTTAAGGACTGTTAGAGTGAAACACAGTCTTAACTCAGAGAGATTGAGCACTAGGACTCAGATTATCCTAGGGATCAAAACACTAAGAGAGTGTTGTTGATCAGTGCACCTTGGCACTATAAAACAAGCTAATTCCATTGTGAAGGAATTATCCTGTTCAATCAGGGAAAGTGGATGTAGGAGCTTGAGTCTCTGAACCACTATAAACTTGTGTGCCATTTACTTACTGCATTCTCTATTGCACTTACATTCAAACATATTTTAAAGAAGCAAAGCTCAGTAAGTGAGAAAATCTGTTTTGGACAAAGTCCCTGATAACTGTATCTTTTCAGAAATTAACTTGGAGTATTTCTTTAAGTCAAAGGCCAACCACATTCCGCACTTAGCAACTCTTTTAGATATTTAGCCAACTGATAACTCAATAGTAATCAGTAGGACAAGTATCTATCAAAGTTCTCACTCAGGCCAGTTGTGAGACAACCTGCCTGATAAGATCAGTTTTGTTAAAAAGAAAAGAATTTGCATACACAAGTGCATTTCCCCCCCCCCCCCCATACACTTGTGTCATACTCCACCAAGGACCAACAAGTTGACTGCATTTACCCATCCGTCTCTAACAACTATAATATTGATAAGTATTTTGAGGATAGAGCTATACTTGCTCCAACACATAAAGAAGTTGAAAGCATTAACGAGACTGTGTTGGCAATGATACCTGGTGATACAAGGGAGTATTTGAGTTCAGACAGTGTGTGTCCATTGGAGTTTAAACCTGGTGGAATGGGACAGGTGTTTTCCATTGACTTTCTCAACTCTATTAAGTGTTCTGGTCTACCAAATCATCGATTGGTTCTCAAGATAGGGATCCCTATAATGCTACTTAGGAACATTGATCCGAAGTCCGATTTGTGCAATGGAACTAGACTAATTGTTACAAGACTTGAAAATCACATTATTGAAGCACAAATTCTTTCTGGAAGAAATGTTGGTACTAAAGTTTTTATACCAAGAATGACATTGAGTGTTTCGGACGACATGGCTGCCGTAAAGTTTTGAAGAAGACAATTTCCTATTCTATTGTCTTTTGCAATGACGATAAATAAAAGCCAAGGCCAGTCCCTTTCCATGGTAGGTGTCTACCTTCCTAAACCTGTGTTCACCCATGGTCAGTTGTATGTTGCAGCTTCTAGAGTCAAAAGTAAGAGTGTATTGAAAATTCTTTGCCTAGATTCAAATGGAAAAATATGTAAACGTACCACGAATGTTGTTGGGATATGAATCCTATAACAAATCCTAAATGATGAAAAGATAAAGATGAAGTTTTGATAAGCCAAAAGTAGATTGAATATTTACTAAGTGTTGACTGAGCTAGTCTAGTTAAAGAAGTCATCTTGTACAGACCAGTAGAGTTCACAAGACAAGTAATTTCAAGTTAACAAAAGACGAGTACGAACTATAAGTACTTTGTATTAATTGTTTAGGTTGTTATTGAGCTATGTTAAACATTGTATAGAAGCTCATGATTTTCATATGTAATTGATATAAAAATTGTAGAGATTTCTAAGTTGACTAAGCTATTTTATAAAGCTTAAAGTGAATGTATTAGTCTTGTTAGGATTAGATTAGTTGTTACTAAGTCTACTGAAGAAGACCGCACAAGAAGAAGAAGGATGAAGTCTACACAAGACAGGTGCGTGAAGACAAGACGAGTCAACATAATAAAGAAGAAGTTAGTTATTCAAGCGCGTGGAAAGATAAGGATTGAAGAGTTAGTTAGAAATAACTAATTACTAACAGAAACGCGTGGATGGATAAAGAATCAGTTATGAAGTTAGTTTTCAAGAAAGGTTGGTTATACAACTGAAAGTTCTTGTGGATTGGAAGTCTATAAATACCCCAAGGTATTGATCGATTCAAAACTACTGAACTACTGAAATTCTACATAATGAAGCATTACTGAAGCGCTCAAAGAAGCAAACACTCACAGAGTTTGAAGTTCAGAAAGCAAGTCTGCAAGACAAGTGAAGATCAAAGAAGACTGCTACTGAATAGAGAAGTTTATTTTAGTTTACTGTTTAAAGTTGCTAGATACTTGTAAATCTCTAGTAAGATCGAAGATATACTTGGTAGTATATTCGAGAAGATCTAAGTCTTATTTCTTGGGACTTAAAGCTACAAGAACACACATTACTCCATTAGACGAGTTAATAAGAATATCACAACTGGGTTTGTGAGAGTGGACGTAGACAAGTTGTCGAACCACTATAAAATTGTTGTGTGTTATTCACTTTACTGTTTGATTGTTGTTTAATTGATTAACTGTTTAACTACATATCTGAACATGACAAGTTGAGTGTTCATAATAGAAGTTCTCGAATATAAGTTGAGTATAAACTAGAATTGGGCTCATTGATTAATTCTGATTTCCGCATTGTACTTTGATATATTGAAAGAATTTTGAAAAGTCTATTCACCCCCCTCTAGACATTTTCACTAGCTTACTCAATATTAAACTCAACTTTGGGACCTACAAATGTTGTCTACAAAGAAGTTTTTCGCAATTTGTAATTTATTATAAAATTTACTTTTATAAATAAATTCATAATCATCTTTTCTACTTTTTTATATATGTGATGTAATTTATATAGACACATCATTTGTATTTTATATTTCTAATAAAATATAAAAAATTACAAATATATAGTCTTTTCTATATATATATATATATATATATATGATGTAATTTATATTGACATTACATTTAAATTTTAATATTTTTCATAAAATAAAAAAATTTACAAATATAGAGTCTTTTCTATTTTTATATATATGATGAATTTATATTGACATAACATTTAAATTTTTTTATTTTTCATAAAATAAAGAAAATTATAAATATATATATATAATTTAATTTTTTTAATTAATAAATTTAAATTAAACATATAAAATATACTTATTTAAACCCCGCGTAGTACACATTATAATATAAAATTAAATTAGGTTAAAAATTATTATAATTATAATTAATAAAATATACTTATTTCAATCCCGCGAAATTCGCGGGTCTTATACTAGTATATACAATATTTTATAATAGTGTTAGTGTGAAATATGTTCAAATAGTTATTTGATTTTGACCCACTATATCCAATCTATCTGCACCCCATATTTAAAAAAAAAATAAAAAAATAGACGTGAACCGACTTTTTATATTAGATTGTCATGATTAATTGCCCTCCTATTTTATGAGTCAGAAGAACCATCTTTAGAGTTAGAACCATCTTTCTAAAGTTTAAACTATCATTTGACATATGATTTTTTTTTTTTTTATTTTACTAAAAAAATACAAAAACATAAAAATTGATTAAGATAAAATCATTTGTGAGTTTGTTTTAATTAACTGTTGATTATTATGTATTTTGTAATTTTAGGGATGATCTATTCAAAATGTCGTGGATCTAAATCTATATTTTTTGTTTTGGGATGAATTGAGTATTTTATTCGCAACAGTAATGACATTTTATTCATGCAATAACACATATTTTCTCAATAAAGTAATACACTTGTGTTTATATAGTAACACAATTTTCAATATCTTACATGTGTTACTTTAAGGACAAATATGTGTTATTCAAAAGTTAATTATGTGTTACTTGTCCTTACAGTAACATATAATTGTATTTATAGTAACACAGATCAGAAATAAGTTTTTCTGTGTTGTTTTGTGGGTGATTTTCATTAAAAGATCCGTTTGATTTATTATGATTTTGGTATGACTTGCAAAAAAATCTGTGAATTTTTTATTCTTCCTAAATGTAATTGTATTAATATTTCATGTGAAAAATCAATTTATGTGTTATTTGTACTTCTAGTAACACATATTTGCTCTTACAATAACATATACTCCAATTAGCTTCATAGTAACACAGACCTGTAGCCCGTTTTCCTATTAGCCTTATGTGCGACTTTTGCGCGATTTTTTTAAAGATCTATTTGACCTAGTCAGACCCACAGAAGATTCACGAATTTTTTTGCCCTTCCTTAAATATATTAATATTTCATATAAGTGTCCCTCTTGTAAAAAAATGTTCGTCCCTCACTTAATATTATATTTCCTAAAAAAAAAAAAAAAAAAACAAGCATTACTCTTTTAACATTTTTTCTCAAACATCTCTAAATTCAGTGACGGAGCCAGAAATTTTAGATTGGGGGGCCCGATTTACATTAATATAAAGATAAAATAATATTATATTTAATTCATTATAAATTTTGATTGTTCCGACTCATAATAGGTGAAACGGTGTTAAAATTATTAGACAAATGTATGTATAACTTAAAATATATTCCCTCCATCCCGTAATGACTTGAATACGTTGATAAGTTCACTTTTTAAGAAATGTGAATTTAGTGAGGTGTGAGATCAAATAAATGAGGAGTATTTTTGGTGATTTAGTGGGGTATAAAAGAAATTTAATGAGGTGTTAAAAAATTTTTAGTGAGATGTAGGGAAGAATGTAGATTAAAATGAGTGACAATTTTAAAAATAAAATGATGTGGTGAGAATATTAATTTTGTAGATTATTTACGTATTATGAGTGTACAAATAATTTTGAAACGTCTCAAATAAAAAAAAAAGTATACAAATAATTATAAAACGGAAGAAATATATATAATAAAAAAAAAGTGGTGGGGGGCCCACTGCCCCCGCTGGGCCCTATGTGGCTCCGTCCTTATCTAAATTACATAAACTATCATTTCTTTTCTCATATTAATACAATTAGAGTTATTATTCGAGTATTTTAAATTCAAGTTTGATCTGAACTTTTATTATCATCACTCGATTACATTGACGAACACAAAATTGAGTTCAATTCATTAAATAAGTCGAGTTGAGTTCCAGCCTTAATGAGCAACTTTGGTTTGTATAACAACACTAAACATAATGGACTTTCATCATTAATCTTTCCAATAAAGTCGAAAGAATAATAATACTAATAAATAACTTATATAATAAAATTAACGTAAACAGTATATGATGATCAAACAAGGGTATAATATATTTTGATTTGTTATATTTTAGTTTTTTTGTAAAAAAAAATTCACAACTATTTTTAGGAGGGAGTAAGTACTTTATGGAAATGATACAGTGTGTCAGTAGTGATAAATTTTTTTATATGTTTAATTTTATCCTTATCAATTTTAAAACTTATTCTCCAAGACACATATATTCTTATTTATACGGGAGACCTAATCTAATTATTTTGATAATGATAATGATAAAGATAAATTAAATTAATATTTTTTTATCGATATCCATGATACGAATAAAAATTAAATTAAATAGATAAATTCTTTTTATTTATTGATAAACATCTTGTACGCCAAATTAATATATTTTTTTATCGATCCATAGATACGAATAAAAATTAAATAGATAAATTCATTTTTGTTGATAAACATCTTGTACGCCCACGAATCCACGATCCCACCTTTCGAATATCAACTTAAAAGAGGGAAATATTAATAAAAATTTTTGAAAAATCAATGGAGTAGATTATTTTGAAAATCAACAAATTTATAGCTCCTAAGTTGAAGCTATTGGGCAATTAGTGTGGGTAATTGGGTGACGCACAGCCGCCACCGTAAGCCAGTCATTGTAGCAGTGACAATAAAAGAAAAGAGAGAGAGAGACTTTAAGAGAAAGAAACTTCTCCGAATAAAAGAGAGAAAATACGAAACTTTTCACTGTTTTTAAATGATTTTCCCAGAAGCCTGTAAACATTTTCTTGGAGAAACCCATGAAGTGATCCTTCGTTTTGAAACCCATTAATCCGTTTTTGTGATGATGATGATGAGCGGATTTGGGGGAAGTTTTGAGAGATGGATAAAAAGTTATTCGTCACGTCATACTATATTGTTAGTGGGCGAAGGAGACTTCTCATTCTCCCTCTCTTTGGCAATGGCTTTTTGCTCTGCAACCAACATTGTTGCAACTACGCTCGATTCTTATGGTACTATTTTCTCTTTTTCCCCCTTTTTTCTTGTTTTCTTTTTCGATCGTTCGTTCTTGACACAAGGAAATTGTGGGGTTTATTATTATCATTATTTCCGTTAGGAGTGAGGATTATTAGAGTGTGTGCAAAGAGTAAATTTAGGTTTTTTTTTTTGTTGTAATATATAGTGTGATCAATGGAAGAATCTATTGAATGCAAGATTTTCTTATTTTGAAATTGGTGATTTTATTATGTGTCCTGTTGTTGATAGAAATTAGTTTTACTGAATCAGATTCATTGATCAGCAAATACAAGGATGCAAGTGAAAATGTGCATATGTTGACTTCCCTGGGGGCATCACTCTTGTTTGGAGTGGACGCCACCCAAATGAAGAATCGCCTCGAACTCCAGTGGATGAAATTTGACAGAATTGTTTACAACTTCCCTCATGCTGGTTTTCATGGCAGGGAAGATGATCCAAACTTAATTAAGTAAGCTTCTTTTCTTGGTGTATAAACTATATACATTTGTTATTTTGAAATTCTAAGTTTGTCATCACTTTATTTGAAATTCTAGGCATTGCTGTGTTTAATGCTAATGCTGAACTGATTGCAGAATCTCTTCGTTGTATCTCGAAAATTATCTTCAACATTAAAAAGGAAAGTGTGACACCATATGTATGCACTAGTTAGTTAAATATCTGAGGTTATGCTTAATTTATTGCTACTAGAAATTAACTTGTAATTAATGAATCACTCTGTCATGTATTACCTTTAGTTTGTACATTGATTTAGTGTGCCTAATATTATACATTGTTTTAGGTCATGTTTGATAGCTTAGATTAAACCTAGATTAATTATATATCATCTCTTATAAGTTGTTTGATAACTTAGATTAAGGGTGGATTATGCTTTAAAATCTATAAAGTTTAGATATCATCCTAATCTTTGTTAATTAGTCTTTGCTATCAAACATGACCTTAGTATATATCTATAACTTTCTTTTTTATATATACTTATTGAATTTATCTGTATTTAATGCTAAACCTAAGATTATCTTCATATCATGATGTACAAGTTTCCTGATTGCATAACGTCTTCCTCTTTTTACTTCGAAAACAATCATCCACGATTTATCAGTTTCTTTTGGCTTTTCTTTATGCTCAGGATGCACCAGAATCTGGTGCGTGGATTCTTACAGAATGCAAGCAGCATGCTGCAGCTTGGTGGTGAAATTCATATCAATCACAAAATTAGCCCACCATTTGACCGTTGGAAAATAGAGGATCTTGCATTAGAGTGTAAGCTAATTTGCATAGCGAAAGATAACTTCTATATTAAAGACTACGTATGGTATTGTCATAAAAGAGGATCAGGTTGGAAACCCGACGAGTCATTCCCACTTAGTGCTTCCAAAACCTTCAGGTTCAAACTCAATCCTGCTGCTGAACAAAATCTGATTATGATGTCCTCATCATCTCAGACGCCTGCAGTGCCTCCAGTCGGTCCTATTTCCGTTTATGATGCCAACTCGCCCATCAACGAACTACCATTGGCCAACTATACAAGTGAGTGCCAGATTTTATTCGGGCAGTATCTTAATCACGTGGAGGAAACATTTGGGAGCGACAGCTATGATGTTCGACGCACTGTTGAAGAAGCTATGAGGATTGGTTTCGAAATGTATGCGAGTGCAGTGCCAGGGAGACCCTCGAGTGATTTTATTGGCATTTTGGAAGAACTTTACAATATGAGCATTCTGAGATCCCAGCAATTGCAGCTGATTCTGTTATTTCAGGGCCAGCAAATTTAATAATCGAGTGGTTGTAGAATTCTTTTGAGTAACATTGGGGTGGGGAAGGAGAATCAAAGTCATAGTTACTAGTGACTATGACTTTGATTCCATAAAACCAAGGAATCCATCACCTATTTGTGTGAGGTATGAGTATAATTTCAGATTATACAATTCCTTATTTTATGGAACACTCCCTTAGATAAACACTTGATGTTCCTGCCCTGTAAATGTTAAAGAAACAATTTGTGTGTTGAGAAAACATTTCTTTTCTGGGTGCTTTGGATTGGCCAAACTCTGTTTGAGTGAATTTGCAGGCTCCATTTTCCCATTCATGAATTGTTCTGAAATGCAGTCTAGGTATCAGTCTCACAACGTCAGACATTTGATCGCACACTAGGTTGTAGTTTAACTATTTAGTTTTTATCATTTTATGTTTAGATCATAGCAGATTTGGTTAGTGTGATTCTTTTTTCAGAATTTTTGGGACATTTAAAGAAAATCAATGAATATTGAACAACACTAAAATTAAATTATTTGCGCCAAACAAAGTTATAAAATAATATCTAAAAAAAAGTACTCCCTATATGTTGTTGAGATAATTATTATGATAAAAATCTTGTCTCCAATTCTTCCCACTTGAGCTTCAAGGTCATTGTATTTGTGTGTCTCTTCAAAAATGAAAAGTTTTTTTTTTTTTTTAAAGGTATAAAATCAAGTGACTTTTCCGGCGTGTATTTCTCCTCGTTGAGAGTGGTATTTCTCCTTGTTGAGAGCCTCGAGTGTATTGTGTTACAGAAAGTTGACAGAAATCATGATCTGAGATTTATTCCCGATATGATTTACTGCGATCTCGCATTGCCCATCCCCAAAGAAATTCACACCAAATTTGGGATCATGATGGGGTGATTGATCCGATTTGCAATCTTTGAGATTCTAATTACCATTCTTATTATCCAACCATGATACCCAACTACAAACACCAGCGTGCAATCTGAGATTCGGCCCCTTTAATCACCTATTTATTCACACCACTTTCGAGCCCATACACCACACTATCTCCACTAGACTCTGAATTCATCAACACTGATATGGAGAACACTCAAAACACCTGCAGGGACGAGGAAGAACTGCTCCTGGGAGCCCCTTTTTCTACGGTGGAATTCTGCTTTGTTGGAAAATTTCTTACGACCCCAAATCTCTCGATCGGCATCATCCGCCGCAGCCTAGAAAACTTGTGGAAACCTGTCCACGGGGTGTTGATTAACGACATACAAGAGGGACGGTACCTAATCCAACTTCACCACAAGATTGATTTTGAAAGAGTCACCGAAGGCAGCCCTTGGAAGGTATACGACATCCCTGTTGGCTATTTTTCCGAGGAAATAGGCAGAGCCATCGGATCCGGCATTGGCAGATTCATCACTTATGACGAATCAAATAAGAACGTTCAGTGGAAACCTTTCATGAGAATAAGAGTGGAGTTTGATGTAACAATGCCATTGCAAATCTCGAAGAAGTTCCGACTTATGAATGGGATGGCGGCAGAAGTGAAGTTTAAATACGAGAGACTATTCATGTTCTGTTTCTATTGCGGCCACCTCGATCATACCGTTAGTCGCTGCATAAAGAGAATGGATGTTTCGCCGGCATCTGACGAATTGAAATGGGGCCCTTCCATAGTGGCACCGCATAGGGAAAATCCACTGTCACCAGGGGACAAATGGTCGCGCCACACGCCGCCATCTGATCCTTCCGGCGATGAAGATTCCGATGAGTCCAATTCCGAAACTCCAGTTTCTGCTGAAAATCTGGGCATTAATGACGGCGTAAATCAAGGAGGAAATTACGGAGTAGATACATCCGTCAATGAAATTCATGGAGGTAATAAGCGCGCAATTGAAGGAAACGACACACCAAATTCTGCAATGAGGAAAACGGCTGAAAGAGCAAATCAAGGAGGAGAGGTCATTAGGGCAAAATCAGTTCCCAAAATCTCGGAGGAGAACGCAAAATGGGGAAATCAAGGAGGAGAACTCTTTATGACAAAATCAATTCCCACAACTAAAGCTAACGGAAATCAAGTGGGCAGCTCAGCACGAAAGAAGGGATGGTCAACTAATCCATCATACACCACCAATGGCAAGTACATTAATTGTGAAGATGAAGAGGAAGAGGAGGTCGCCACTGTGGAAGTTAAAAAACCAAGAGTGAGGACCTGCCTGCTTGGCATTCCACACCCCAATGCACGCCTCAACACTCAGCATTTTTTATCGGCTGGTCCCGGCTCGGAGGCCAGCCGGGACTCATGAAGATCCTTAGTTGGAACTGTAGGGGTTTGGGTCAACCAACTACAGTTCCGACACTGTGTGAGCTTGTCCGAGCTCGTAGACCTGATGCTGTCTTTCTTTTTGAAACATTGTCGTTTGGTGTTAGGCTTGAAACACTCCGCGTCAAGTTAAAATTTGATTCCTGCTTTACTGTTGATTGTGTAGGCCATAGTGGCGGTTTGGCCTTTTTTTTGGAATAATAATATGAATTGCACTGTTTTGAACTACTCTAATAATCACATTAATGTGCACGTTACAGATGAAGAAGGGGATTGGAGATTGACGGGGTTCTATGGCTTCCCGGAGAGAAATCGTCGCCATCTCTCTTGGAATTTACTTAGAACCCTTGCTGCTATAAATGAGTTGCCTTGGGTTTGTGTGGGTGACTATAATGATCTACTATCGGCTGATGAAAAGAGAGGAAGGGTACCACACCCCCAATGGCTATTCTGAGGCTTTCGCGAGGCCATCTCAGATTGTCATCTCTCAGATATACCCCTAATAGGATACAAATATACTTGGTTCAGAGGTAGAGATCCTGCCACGGCGGTGGAAGAGAAATTGGATAGGGCTATGGGCACACCGGCTTGGCATACAAGATTTCCACAAGCTGAACTATCAAATCTGGTAGCTCCGGTGTCCGATCACAATCCAATCTTCCTCAATACATCTCCTACTATTCTCAGATTACGAAGGAGAACATTCCGGTTCGAAAACAGATGGCTAGAGGAACCGGATCTCCGGATCGTCGTAAAAAATTGTTGGCAGGGTTTTAGAGATTTGAGAATTACTCAACGCCTCTCGGCTACAGGAGAGACATTATCTGGATGGGGGAATCAAGCAGACTCGAAATTTCGCTTGGCAAAAAAGGAGCTAGAAGGCAGAATTAATACATTACAAGGTGATATCACTGTAGAAGGCCGCCCCTTGTATAGGGATGCCAGAACAGAACTTGGTGGGCTCCTAAAACAAGAAGAAGTGTACTGGAGGCAACGGGCAAAAATATTCTGGCTCAAAGATGGTGACCTGAACACAAAGTTCTTTCACCAGACAGCCTCAATGCGGAAGAAACGGAAACGGATCCAGAAAATAAAAAACAATGATGGGGTGTGGCTAGAGACGCAGGAGGGAATATGTAATGTAGTTGAGAGCTACTTCTCACACCTATTTACTGAGACTTTGGATCGAGAGGACGAAGAGACATTTCTGGAACCAATCGTTTCGGTCATTACTGAGGAACAAAATGCAGCATTCGTGAAGAATTTTTCTAAGTGCGAATTTGATAGGGCTATCAAACAAATGCACGGAGATAAGGCTCCAGGGCCTGATGGTTTCAATCCAGCCTTCTTTCAGCACCAGTGGGACACGATCGGGACTGACATATTCAACGAGGGAGTCGATTGGCTACATAGAGAAGAGTTTCCAGTAGGCCTAAATGACACGAATGTCGTTTTGATTCCAAAGGTGGAATCGCCGCAAACGGTCCGAGATTTAAGACCTATAGCACTCTGCAATGTGCTATACAGGATTATATCTAAGGTCCTATGTAACAGATTAAAAGAGGTTCTCCCAGGATTGATTAATAAGGCACAATCGGCCTTTGTGTCGGGACGTTTGATCCAGGACAATGTCCTAATTGCTTTTGAAACCCTACATGCGATGAAGAATAGACGCACCGGAAATCGAGGGGATGTGGCAGTTAAAATATATATCAGTAAAGCATATGATCGAGTAGATTGGGTGTATATGGAGGCCATCCTTCGAAAATTGGGCTTTAGCGAGAAGTGGATAAGATGGATGATGTTGTGTGTTACCACAGTGAGATACTCAATCTTTGTCAAGGAGGCTACAATAGGCCCGATTATTCTGAGAAGAGGGCTGAGGCAAGGTGATCTGTTGTCACCTTATCTATTTATCCTATGCTCTGAGGGGTTCTCTGCTGCCTTAAATCAAACTTACTTGAGTGGTGATATCCATGGAAGTCGCGTTTGTAGAAGGGCCCCTGAGGTATCACACTTGCTCTTTGCGGACGACAGTCTCCTATTTTGTAGAGCAGAGGAAGAAGAATGTATGCGGCTGAGGAGTATACTAAATATATATGAGAGGGTATCCGGCCAAGCCATTAACTACGCAAAGTCGGGTATCTTCTTCAGTACAAATGTCGCAGAGCCTAAGCGTGAGATTATCAAGAATACTCTCGGAATCCACAACCCGATTAACACGAGTAAGTATCTGGGGCTCCCTTCTCTCATTGGGCGAAAAAAGAAGGATATATTTGCCTACATAAAAGACAGATTGTGGTCGAAAATCCAAGGATGGAATAAGAGGAAACTTTCAAAGGCGGGAAAGGAAGTGTTAATTAAATCGGTTGCACAGGCTCTTCCCACTTATTGTATGACAACTTTCTTACTTCCAAAAACTTTCCTTGAGGAACTACAACTCATGCTTAATAAATTTTGGTGGGGTAAGGCCTCAGAATCGAATAGAGGTATCAACTGGATGAGATGGAGTAAACTATGTGCTGCCAAAAAGGATGGAGGAAGGGGTTTTAGAGATTTTCACAACTTTAATCTTGCTCTGCTGGGAAAGATGGGTTGGAGACTAATTGCAGAACCTGATGCCCTGGTATGTAAAATATTAAAGGCTAGATATTTTCCTCAAGGAAACTTCCCTACTGCTACAATTGGATGTCCACCTAGCTATACTTGGGCAAGTATTCATGCCACTCAACAACTTATTCGGAAGGGCTTTAGATGGAAAGTGGGGTCGGGAGAGTCAATTCGAATTTGGTATGAGCCGTGGATAAGTGAATCAGAAAATTTCCTTGCTCACTCGGATTGCTTAGAGGGGCTGGAGGAGCTTAAAATGTCTACCCTAATCAATCATGAATTGAGGGAATGGGATGTTGATCTAATTACTGAGTTACTACCGTTGGATGTTCATAGAATTGTGAACATGGCATTACCACCAGTGGGAGCGGCGGACAAAGCATTATGGCACCCATCTCGAGATGGCCAATACAATGTGAAATCTGCCTACAAATTGGCCAACACAAATACACTGACCTCGACACCCATAGTGGAAGGAGATTGGAGTCTGATATGGAAGCTAAAAGCACCCCCAAAGGTCAAAGATTTTCTATGGAGAGTGGGGCGGAATTGTTTGCCTACGAAGGAAAACTTGTATATGAAGAAAGTAGTGAATGAAACGCAATGTATCCTCTGCGGTATGGGATCAGAAAATCCGTGGCATCTCTTCGTGTCTTGTAATTATGCAAGGGGATGTTGGGCTGCAGCACGATTATTATCGAAATTGGAGGAGCAGGAGATGATAGCTACAAGCTTCACCGACTTGCTGTTTGCTATGCTCAGCAGTCCTATTAAGGATTTAGCAGTTGGTGCTGGTATGATAATGTGGCAAGTGTGGCGAGAAAGGAATGCAAAATTGTGGAATGGGGCCCATAAAATGCCAATTGATGCGGTGCACGAATCGGCTGTAATATGGCGTGGGTGGGCTGCTGCAAATGGGAAGTTTGGGAATCCTGTCGCTACTACACAAATTGATCGCCAACTATGTAGTGCTTGGCATGTGCCGGCCGCTAGATTGAAGAAGATAAATGTTGATGCGGCTTTCTTTGCTGAGTCCGAGGAAACTGGAGTGAGCATGGTTGCTCATGATGATCAGGGAGGCTTTATTTTTGGTCGTACAAAAGTAATTCGCGGGTGTGTAGAAGTTGATGTGGGAGAAGCTATAGGATTTTATAAGGCTCTCTCATGGCTAAAAGAACGTGGTCTAGATGACTATGTTATTGAAGGGGACGCAAAAGTTGTGGTCGATGCTATCAACTCGGACATTACGGTATCAACGGTGTTTGGAGATTATGTCCGCGAATGTAAGATCTTATTAGCTAGTTTCAATAATGTTTCTATTGCTTTTGTCAAACGGAGTGCCAATGAAATGGCTCACCAATTTGCTAGGGCTTCTCGCCAGTTTGAGAGCCCGTTTGTTTGGGTAGATCCGCCAAACTTTGTGGTTGGACTTCCTATTATCGAATGCCAATGCAATAATGGAAGCTAAGCCTTCCTTCCCTCGAAAAAAAAAAAAAAAGTACTCCCTCCGTCCCATATTAATTTTCATAGGTAGATGGGCACAAATATATTAAGAAAGTGTAATAATGAGTGGAGTTTTGAGGGATAATTTTGTAAACCTTTATATATAAAGTAAATAAATGAGTTGACTTTTGTGTATGTGTGGAGAAAAAGTAATGACATTTGTGTAAAATTGAGGATATTGTGAGGGTGGAGTTTATAAAGAATTTTCCATCTTAAGGGTGTGAAAGTTATTGTGGGATGTCCTAAAAAGAAAAGTGTAAAATTATCGTGGGACGGAGGGAGTATATGTATTCAAGTAGCTCTGTCCTATGATCTCGACATACTTTGAAGGTATTCAATATTGTTAAAACGAACAATCGTAAGCATATTATTGATCTGAATATTGTTTCTTAAGTAAGATATTACAAGGGGTATGTATATATACTTGACTGCTACTATGAGCCCTAACAGAAGATATAAAAGCCCATAACTAATTCATGGGTCGGCCCAACTAAGCCCATGAACATCGCTTGGCCTGATGGGTTGGGCTGGACTGGGTCGGGCAGCCCGATTTGCCAACTCTAATGTTTAGTAATATTTTTTATTTTTAAATTTTAGTGGAATGTGTATAACATTTTATGGGGTGTTAATAGCCCCACCCTTTGAAGTTTGGGGCAAATTGGCAATACATAGTGTGACTAATAGATTAGTGACGAAAAAGTCTTAGTTGTCACTATATGTCTTATTTTTAGTCACATTCATATTTTGTTACCAAAACTTAATGTTATAGTCACATATTTTTATTGTCACATTGTTACCGTTAGTCAAGCATTTATAACTCAACCCCTAAAGTGACATTTATGATATCATTTATAACACGTGTTTTGTATTAAAAATAGTAAAACACTTGATGAAAAATCAAAGTGAAACAGGATATTTGTCCCGTTACTTGCATCCATAATTCTTGGGTACTTGAATTACTTTATGCATTTGTGTTGATGAGGGTTGGATGACATCACTTGCATACTTTTTGTATTGTGGAATGCGGACCATCAATTGGAAGGCTAGACTATATGTAATTCTAATTACTACGCTTGGTAATCTTCGTTCCTTATTTTCAGCTATTCATTATTTTCTACTACAATTTAGTATTAATCTTGGTGTAGAATTGAAAATATGCTTCGAGGAATGGTTTTGAAATCTCAGTATTGTAGGTTTGAAAATGAATATATATATATATATATATATTTAGATTATTTTTATTTGGGTGGATGTGAAATCCTTCTGTTATAATTGCATAGTAGAATATAACTGTATTAAGGATATTATTAATTTGGGATTTAGACGTATTGCAGATATCATATTGCAGATATCATAGCTTTGAATTCTTCCCTCATGTTTGGTTGGACTATAAAGAATTAATGGGTACATTTACAAATATTTTTACATTTGAATTTAGGCAAATAATTTTTAATCCAATTTTGCTCTTAATTTTAGAGGCCGTAAAATTGTAAAATACAAACGTTCGTGTGTGAACACAGATTTTGGAAGATAGAAACTTACTATAAAAATGGACTGTTATTTATCGGTCAATTCGTCATTGCAAAAAAGACAATAGAATATAAATTTGCCTCCTTCAAAACTTTACTACCCTTTCGAAAAAAAAATTGTGCTCAATGATGTATGAATTTGAATGTTTAGACCTTAAGGCAGGAAAGAACACTTCCCTTAGATATAACTTGAATAAGCTTGCTCTTGAGAAAATACTGGATATCTTCAGAATACTCGTGTTTTCAAATTATCAACACTTCGACTTGTATATTTTCCGCACTCTTCACCATAAAGTTGGCCTTGTATTTGTAGAGTTATTCAAAACATAGACGTTGAAGAGTCGTACTGAATTATCACTATTTACCACATGACAATCGTCCTTGAGATAGGTACCACATATATGTTAACAAAACAAAACAAAACAAACAAATAAGAGTAGTTCGACCAAACCCGTGTTTAAGTAGAATTTTGAAGTCATAACGATCAATTTTATAATGAGTATATATATTCTCATTAAGTTGTAAATATATACATTGTTAAACCTTTTTCATTACCTATTTAGCACGCGACAATAGCTTTTTCTAAAGGGAAGAAAACCGTTTTCATCCTCTCAGTCGCATCGACTATATAGTCCATGGGAATACCCTATCCCATGGCCAGTACCATGGCTGTAATCAAGAACATCTTTCCACAAAAATATCAAGTACATGACCTGGAAGAGAATGGCAAAAGGAGAAAATCCTTCACAAGAGAAGCTCTGGTTAATTTCTATTAAACACAAAGGTATCAATTATAGTAAAAGCACCATTGAAACACAAATAAAATTGTTTTTTTAATACCAGCAGGGGGGCAAAAGATCTTTTCTATGAGCCAACATGTTTCGATCCCAAAGAAGATCGAGGACAGTAATGCATAGCAGAATTATAGTATAAAGAATTGGCTGAAGTAGTGACTTGTTTGAGGTTGTCCAATACAATACCAAAGAATTACACCTTTGTCTTCCCCTTCTTTTTAAGTAGACATTAATTTATTTCTAGATTTCAAAATCCCAAAACAAACACACAAATAAGATAGATGTCCGGCCAGGATCTTGGTGTGGACTCATTTGAGTTGTATGAGTGAAAAATACCTCTAACCAACTTACAATATTTGTAACAAAATCTGATGCTATACATCACTCAAGTCAACACATCGTATAATTAACTAATCTTGCACTCCTCATGCCTGAACACGAAATACGCAGGTGCAAGAGAAACTACATCCATGAATCTGAAAACAGATAAAGCATACATTTTTTCTTAAGAAAATAATTATATGGATTTATGAATAAACATACTGTGCAGTATAACATGCTTTCTGATGTGAAGTAGGCTTTCCAAAATGCACAGTCCGAGTAATATCCTTTGTTCCATCTAGATACTTTAGACAAACCAACGCAACAAGATTAATCATAGGAAATCAAGATGCAGAGAAAAGGCTCTAATAAGAGAGAGAGGGATTGAGAAGAAAGATAAGTTATGCACCTGAGCTCCCGCGCGAATCAAACAGCAGGTGCATGGAATTGGGAGGATCTAGTTCAGCAAATGTTTCAGCCTCTGGACTATATTTGGGCCAACTGATAAGATTGTAGGAAAACTCAACCCCCTAAAATATATGCTGTTAGTCAAGCATGTATGGAGTTAAAAAGAGAAGTTATTCAAGTGGAAAACATCTGTAGAAACAATTTCATTTATCAATGAACTTATGAACACAATGAAAAGACTTATTTTGGTAATGTGAAGTGTGAACAAACGAATTCTTATTCTCCATAATTCTATTCTAAAAGGATTTGGCTAAAGTTCAATGGGTATACCTGAGTGATGTCATTTTAAAATTATTCCAATCTAAATAAAGTTGGAAAATAAATACTACTACTATAAACTAATTGAGAATAGAAGAAATTGAAATACGTCTCAACAATAAATGTGGTTTGAGGGAAGTTAAAGCTAAAACCTCTTTAGAGCTTATCACTTATAGACACTTTAGTATGTTCTGCATATTGAAAACACACAAGACTTTTTTGGTTATTTTCCAATATTGCTTATATGTATGTTCACCCGAAAGTGCTAAGTATTAATTGAGCATACTACTACTAACTAAATCACTTACTATTAGAAAAACAGACCGTTGTTTTTTTAGCGCTAAATTTAAAATCATGTAAGTTCAGAGAAGATCAAATGACTCTTTTTTTTAAAAATAATCCCGTTAGCGCGTCAAGTTGTCAATAAGAAGCTGCTACTTCCTTAATTATTACTCCTACAATCATTCATTCAAACCAAGTTTTATTATTTCAATTTTCAAGCCCTAATATTTTTGGTTTGCTCTTATTGTTGATAAAAAAAAAAAAGACGATGCAGAAGAAAATCTTTGATCTTGATGATAAAAAAGAGACGACGATGAAGAAAACACTGGGGCGTAGGAAGATTGATATCAAGAAAATAGAAAAAAAGGTAAATTTGCAGGTCACCTTCTCCAAACGCCGGGCCGGTTTATTCAAGAAGGCCAGCGAACTCTCCATTCTATGCGGCGCACAAGTGGCCATTCTTACGATGTCGCCGGCCGGAAAGGTTTACTCCTTCGGCCACCCCTCTGTCGACGCCGTCATCAATTCTTTTTTGACGGCCGCCGATGTTCCTCCTACTCCTACTCCTACTCCTACTCCTACTCCTACTCCTACTCCTACTCCTTGGTGGAATGAACCCTGCGAGGGTTTAGAACTGCACCAACTCGAAGATTATTTGAGCGCTTTGGAGACTTTATCATCGAATGTATCAAAAAGGGCACATGAGAAGGAAATCGATGGTTTCTTCAAGTCTCAACTCCACTATTATTAGGTTTTTTGTTGGGCCCAAACATATACTGTAGTAGATTACATTACACTAGTTTAAATGGCCCCCCCTGTTTTGTTTACTTCACCTCTGTATTTTTTTTTAATACATGTAAGAAGGTTACTCAATAAAAAGAACTATGGAATCATCTTCACCTTTTGAAATCAAAGATGGAAAACAACTTCTTGAACATTTATAATCCGTAATCAATACAATGGCCCTAATCAACATTATATAGGCTCAGTATGATTTAACTGTAAAATAATCAATCATAAACTGCCTAACTAACAAATAAAAATATGGTTACAAGTCAGGAAGTGAATATACCAATACTGGGTGTATTGGGTTTTATTAAGGGGGTGTATTTACTAAAACCGAGGGTTTATTAAGTAGGCCCTCAAAATGAGAATGTATATCCAACATTCCCATTTTGGCCTTGTGTGGAAGTGATTTTGTGAGAATGTCAACCAAATTCTCTTGAGTTGGAATGTGAATGAGTGTGTGATCAATCCTTATTTGATCTTTTCTCTTGTTAAGTGGTAATTCAGAGCAATATGCTTGGTTCTTTGATATAGGCAAGGGTTGTGAGCAATGAAAAAGGCAATTTTGCTGCTAGTAGATGTTATAACCAGTAATGTTTCTCCTTGTTTGGAGGCATCTCCCCCAATCAGAATTAAAAAAGACATGCAATTTAAAAATGTTATCTTTGGGATAGAAAAGACCAGTGCCATGATTTCCTTTGATGTACCTTAGAATCCTATGAACAACATGAAGATGAGATTCAGTAGGTGCCTGCATGTATTGACTTACAGTTTGGACAACATAACCTATGTCAGGTCTTGTGATAGTCCAACCAATTTTCTATACTGCTCGGGTTTCGTAAGGAGTGGTGAATGAGTGTCAAAGATAATTTTGGAGTCCATGGGAGTAGAACAAGGTTTGCTCCCCAAATAGCCAAAATCATGAAGTAAGTTAAGGGTGTATTTTCTTTGAGATAGAGTCATGCCAGTGCTATTTCTAGCAACCTCTATACCCAAAATATACCTTAAAGTGCCCAGATCTTTTAATAGATTGAATGATGTCAAGGTTAGTGTCTGTGACAATGAGATCATTTACATAACAGAGAATGGTAGTAAAATCTTGACCATGTTATTTGGTAAACAAAGAGGTGTCACCTTTAGATTGTGTGAAACCAATGGATAATAAAGAGTTAGTTAATTTGGTGAACCATTGTTTAGAGGCTTGTTTTAGACCATAAAGACTCTTATGTAATCTACAAACCCTTTTATCATTGGTGAGCAGTAACCAGGGGGAGACACCATATATATTTCCTCTTCTAAATCACCATGCAAAAAAACATTATTAACATCTAATTGGTAAATGTGCCAATTTTTTGAAACAATAATAGCAAGAAAAATTCTCATAGTGGTTATTTTGGCAACAGGTGAAAAGGTATCAAAATAGTCAATTTCTCCTTGTTGTGTGAAGCCTTTGGCTACTAATCTAGCTTTGTATCTGTCTAAAGAGCCATCGAAATGGTATTTAACTTTGTAAATCCATCTACACCCAATACAATGTTTATTAGCAGGTAAATTCACAATAGATCAAGTATTGTTTTTTTATTAAGACATCAAATTCTTGATTCATAGCATTAACCCAATTTTTATCTTGGGCAGCAAGTTTATAAGATTTGGGCTCCTGTATTTGGGAAATAGAAGCAGTGAACTTGCTGAAATGAGGGGACAATTTACAGGTGGATAGGTAATCTTGTATGGGGTATTGTTTTCCAGAACAAGATAGGTTAAGCTTGACATGTGAAAGTGTGCGTGGGGATGGTATCTAGTGTTTAAGTAAAAAACAGAACAATGTTACACTGAATGTTGTGACAATTAGTGTAGCATTAACTCTAACAGAATGTGAAAAGTAAACACAGTACACAGCGGAAGTCTAAAATACTAGAACACAATACGAACACAATGGAATAATTTTTAACATAGATTTTATTAATAACAAAACCTATGCTAAGCCTTACGGCGAAACAATAACTCAGTTCCTAAGTTATATACGAAAATGTCGTGTGAAATGTCTCAGCAATTACTTCAACATTCCACAAACAGAAACTACGATCGAGGCAGGTGCCTGAATCCGCAAACAGACTTAAGTGTAAAACACTGTCTAAAGAACTAATCTGATCTATGATTCACTCTCACTCGATACAAGACTAGAACTAAGTACACTGGAAGGTGTGGTATCCCTCGGCGTACGTTAAAAGATACAACTACTGACCATAACTCCTAACTAGGGTTGAACGCTCAAGGAGGTGTTACTCGAATAGTGCATACTTTGAAATGAGAGGCTCTGACGGTATTTATAGAGAAATACACAGCTTCTAGATCCTTCCATTATGAGATCCTATTTTTTAGGACCTCAACCTCCATGATCTTTCTAGATCCTTCTGCCATCTTCCAGGTCGTTCTACAATGCTCCAAGGCCTTCTAGCACCTTCTCCAACATTTTAGAATCTTCCAGGTTCTAGACTCTTGTAGAAGCTTCTAGAATCGTTCCTGAATGTGAGAGCATTTAGTACAACATTTAATGTAACATTTCAGAAAAGACTTAGAATAAATCAAGGAAGGTCAAATTAAGATGTTGTTGATAATGTTAAAGCATTTAAGAGTTAACAACATCTACAATCTCCCCCAATTTGACCTTTCGACTACAACACACCTGATGCACATATATTTCTATACATACTCAGTATTATGTATTTAGGTATGTTGAACATCAAAGCTAAATACTAGTCAAGACAATACCTGTTGTAACCGTTGGATCAAATCAAAAGAAGATCAAGAATAATTTTACTAGGATCCGTGCCATAAGATCAAAGTAATCTTATTCAAAACCAAAACAAGTATAAACAGTACACTTGTTTACAAAAACATATAACTTTTACAAAAATCAAAGATTAAATCAGAGCATATAAGGGTATATACCAGATTAGTTCTAAGACTTATGTAAGACTAAAAAAAAAAAAAAAAAACAAACAAGGACTAAACAATATAATCAGAACAAAAACTATGAAAAAAAATATATAAATAAATAAACTAAACAAGGCACATTTATCATGCAGTAAGCAATTAATGATAAGAAAACAAATTAAGCAATAAGCAGTAATCAAATATCATTAGTGCAAACTAATTTAAGCAAGATAAATAAAGACATCCTATCAACTAGAAATAATAAATATTGTATCAGAATTAACTTAAACATAACAGAATTAACAAAAACAAAAGTAGGACTGAAAATGGCATGAATTGCTATAACAATAGCAGCAGCATCAAGGTCCTGCACATGTGCCATCTGTACTTCAGTACTCCCCCTGTCTTGCATCATCTGTTCTAGATATCAGCATAGAGGATTTCCATATCCTCATCATCTTCAGCAGCATCTGCAAACTTGTCTTTGTTAGCCTCCTCTGGTTCCTCAATAAAACAAGTTGATGCAAAGAGTGCAACAACATTGTTAGCAGCAGCAGTTCCTCCATTCTCTGTAGCAGCAGCAGCATCAGGTACACCTCCAATATCTTCAGGATTCAGCTCTTCAATAACAACTCCAGAAGCTCTAGCTGAAGTGGAAGGTGGTGGTACTCCCCCTGTTGTAGTGGAAAGTAGCCTGGTCCACTTGTCTTTGATGAACTGGAGCTCATCAATTTGATCCTGTAAGTGCTGTAACTGCAATAATATAAAAGATCTGGGAACAGAAAATGTGGTGTCAGTGTTACCACCAATGTTCTCAGCATCTGGTGCAGCATTAGGTGCAGCTGTGTTCTGTTCAGGTCTCTGTGCTGGTTGAGGTTGGGGTTGAGGTTGAGCAGGAGCTGGTCTTTGAGAAGAACTTCCAGGATTGTGCAAGGGCAGATCTTTCACTCTTTCACCAATGAGCAAAGCAGGCGAAATGGTGTATAAAGGAACCTTACCTCTAAGAACTTCAGTCTTCTTAGGGCTAAAACCATGCATCTTCAGATAAGAACAAATAAGCACAGGGTATGGAAGGTTTCCTTTATCAGAAATATCACCACTAAACTTCATCATGTGGTGGAAAATAGTCAATCCCAAGTTAAACTTCCTCAAAACCACTATCCTATAAAGCAAGATTGCTTGATCCTTTGTCACTTTGGTAGAGTTGGTGGAGGGTATCCAATTATAAACAATCAATTTGTGCAACACAGAATAAAGAGAAGTAAGGTCTTTGGCCAACATTCCATTTCTCCATCTAGTCAACAAACCACCAGTCATAGAAGCAGTAACAACATCCAAATCAGGTTCATCATCATCAAGTACTGGTTCTATGCCTAAGAAATCATTGATCAATTCTGGTGTAAATGGCACTATACTCCCCCTAAACTGTATATTCCCATACCAATGGGAACTCCTCCTACCATTACTCTTTCTCAGACATGCATAAAATTCATACACCCAATCAGAAACAAAAGAATCACACAAGTTCAGAGCTTTCATCAACTTTCTATCCTCTAAGAATTGAATCAAATTCTTATTCTCAAAATCAGAAATATTAATTCTCCTTTCCATCAACAGTTTCCTCCTAGACAACCTAGTTATCTTATCAACCAATCCATCAGATTCTACTTCAGTTTCAGAATTACCTTCCTCAGAAGTAGTGTCCTTTGAGCTTGGTTCTTTCTCCTCTTCAGAGCTTGATTCCCCTTCTTTTTCAGAGCTTTTGTCTGAAGCTGCACTGCTTGAATCACCTCCATCATCTGGTTCAGGTGCTGGAGCACTGGATTCAGCATGTGAGGCAACATTCTTCTTCAGGGCTTGCTGCATGTACCTGAGACAAACCTCCATTTCAGAATAAGAATCTGGTTCTGGTTCTTCAGTGATTGTTGGAGCAGCATCCACCTTTGCCTTTCCCTTCCCCTTAGGCTCAGCTTTCTTCTTAGTTGGCTTCTCAATCACCACTTCTTCATCAGATTCAGAAAATACCTGAACTAGTTCAGCAACATCACCACCTAGCTTCTTCTTCTTCCTCAAGGAGTCAGAATAATCAACTCGAGTGAAAACTCGGTTTGATCGTCTCCTTTGCACTGGGCTCCTCTTTCTCTTCCCTTTTTCAACATTCCTCTTGAAAGGAATCGGTTCAGAGTCCGACTTTGAAACATCAGAGTCAGTTTTGCCGGAATTTTCACTTTCTTCAGCATCCTCCATGTGAGCGTCCTCATTGTCGTATGTCTCCGCATTCGACGGCTCCTTTGACTCAGCAACAGGGGATTCTTCAATCTCCTTCTCAGACTCCCCCATAGAGGCAGTCGGGGCCTCTGTTTCAGTGTTAGGGCTTGGAATTTGGGGCTTTTTGGCTGAGGATGAAGAGGGTGCAGTGGTGATCACTTCTTGGGTGCGCAAGTAGTGAGAGATGTCAATAGACATATCACCGATCGTGAGGATGGGTGGAGTAGACGATCTCATCGATTGAGAAAAATTCTCAACCGCCTGGTTAAGCTCGGAGAGTGTGGCTTGGTTTGATATGTGGATGGTTGTCGGAGTAGCTGGTGTGGGTGCGACGGTTGCGGCAGTTGGGGGTGAGTTCTCGTGTGAAGCAGCCATGGAAGCTAAGGTATGCAGATTAAAGAGAGATGGAGACGAAGGTTGTGAGTTGGGAGAGTTTGGTTTCTGTGAGTTTAATTTCTTGTTTCCTGCCATTTAAACCAAGAATTCGAACAGCACTACACAAGAATCGAGATAAGCACCAAATAACTTATAACAAAATCTGCAAAATTAATACTCAACTTACTCAATTAATTACAAAGCTTAGAAAAACATGAAATGAGAGTATTTATATAGAGAGAGCTTAGTAGTTGGAATAATGTACGTGTGATTAAGGCTTGACTTAAAGAAAATTCTAGATTGAATGGATAATGCTCCACAAATTCAGCCACAAGTAAATCATGGGTGAGTTAGTGGGGTAAAATCTTAATTAATAAATTAATTAAATTATGAATATTCTAGAATTAATTAAGAAAATAAAAAGTGTGTATAATCTGAAATAATAAAAGAACGTGGTTAGTATAATTATAAATAAATAAAATAAATTCCCATAATTAATTAAATAATTACAACTTATAAAAATATAATTAAATCATGTAATGTTGTGCTCAAGGATTTGACATACACCTCAACATTGGTTTTTCACAGGTTTTACCTATCCAATGTAGCCAATTTTTTCAGCATTTTTCTTTTCATTGCATTTCTTCTTTTTGTGCTACAACATCTAATTCGTATTGATCCATTGTTCTTGTAGAGTACATCGTAGTAGCGAACTCCGTGCCCCATACTTACTTAATGGATTACGAACCTCTTGATGTTTTTACCAAAATTCACCTTTTGAAAAGAAGGCATCGTAGTAGCGAACTCCGTGCTCCATAGTTACCCAGTGAATTTGGTACATCTTTTAGTATGCTGTAACATTCTTATTTTTTCAAGCTTTTGAGAGGTGTAGTACATGCCTATTTTTGCACAAACAAATTTCAGATTCAAGAATATTTTACAAAGGAATTATTCAACGAAAAATAAGAAATAAATCAAATCTATAATAACTATACCACCTTAGGCTGTTGTCCCAAATGCTACCGCATTTGTGACAACATCCTCTCAAGAATTATTCAGATATTACACATACCAAGAGATTTCCTCAAAAATGAGAATCTCTCATGGTCAAGAGCCTTAGTAAATATATCAGCATTTTGATTTTCAGTAGGCACATATTCCAACTTAACTATGTTCTTCTCCACTAAATCTCTCATAAAATGATGTCTAATGCTAATGTGCTTAGTGAGTGAGTGTTGTACCGGATTTTTAGATATGTTAATAGCACTTGTGTTATCACAGAAAATTGTGAGGATATTGTTTTCAATTCCATAGTCATGAAACATCTTACTTAACCACAATAGCTGTGTGCAACAACTTCCTGCAGCTATGTACTCAGACTCGGCAGTGGATTGAGAAACACAATTTTGTTTCTTGCTATGCCAAGACACAAGATTGTTCCCCATGTAGAAACATCCTCCACTTGTACTCTTTCTGTCATCAATGTCTCCAGCCCAATCCGCATCACTGTATCCAATCAATGTGTTGTTGGTGTCCTTAGTGTACCATATCCCTAGTTCACTTGTACCTGAAATATATTTGATAATTCTTTTCACTGCATTCAGGTGAGATTCCTTTGGATTAGCTTGGTACCTAGCACAAACACACACACTATACATAATGTCAGGTCTACTAGAGGTTAAATAAAGTAAACTACCTATCATGGATCTATACAATGTTGGATCAACATCCTTTCCACCATTGTCTTTGCAAAGTTTCAAAGTAGAACCCATAGGTGTTTTCATTACTTTTGAGCTTTCAAGACCAAACCGTTTGACTAAGTTTTTAGCATACTTACCTTGAGAGAAGAAAATACCATCCTTACATTGCTTGATTTGAAGACCTAAAAAATAATTCAAGTCTCCAACCATACTCATCTCAAATGTGGCTGTCATTGCTTCAACAAATCTGTTCAGCATTTTATCACAGGTTGAACCAAACACAATGTCACCAACATATATTTGAGCAATAAGTAAATCTTCTCCAGTGTTCTTAATAAACAAAGTCCTATCGGCTTCTCCTCTAATAAATCCATACTCTAAAAGAAAGTCCGTAAGCCTACCATACCATGCTCTAGGAGCTTGTTTTAGACCATACAATGCTTTCTTTAGTTTGTACACATGATCCGGGTATTGTGGATCTTCAAAACCTTTAGGCTGTTCAACATATGCTTCTTCATTCAATATGCCATTTAAGAATGCAGCTTTTACATCCATTTGATGTAGTTTAATATCAATAAAACATGCAATTGCTAGTAATAATCTAATAGATTCTATCCTAGCAACGGGTGCAAAAGTTTCATCAAAATCAACACCTTCAACTTGGGTGTAACCTTGTGCAACTAACCTAGCTTTGTTCCTAACAATGTTTCCAGACTCATCAGTTTTATTCTTATAAATCCACTTTGTTCCAATGACATTAGTATGACTAGGTCTTGGAACAAGTGTCCAAACTTCATTTCTTTCAAACTGATTAAGTTCCTCATGCATAGCATTTATCCAATTTTCATCAGTTAATGCTTCATTTACATTTTTAGGTTCAATTTCAGAATAGTAACACTCTGCATTCACAACATTGCAAATAGAAGACATGCATATTGTTCTTACCACATCTACCTTATTCGATCTTATTCTTCCTCTTGTTTGCACTCCAACTGTAGCATCGCCTATGATCTGGTCAGAAGGATGACTTTTCCCCATTCTTGAAGAAGGATTCGTTTTGGGAACATACTGATCATTCTGTGGAATAATGACTGATGTTCTGTAGATGTTGCTCCAGATGTGTTAGCATTTGGTGCAGCATTATCAGACTTCAGTGTATTCTCAGAATTGTCAGTGACTTGTGATATATCTTCTTCATCTTTATCATCTGTAAGACCTTTATCATCATCAAACACAACATTAACAGATTCTTGAACGGTGTTAGTCCTAAGGTTATAAACTCTATAAGCTTTACTATTTCTAGAATAGCCTAAAAAGAAACCTTTATCCCTTTTAGAATCAAACTTGTGAAGTTGATCCCTATCATTCAAAATATAACACACGCAACCAAATACATGAAAATATTTCACACTTGGTTTTCTAACATTCAGAATCTCATAAGGTGTTTGATTAGTACCAGATCGAATATAAACTCTATTAATAATATGACATGTTGTATTCAATGCTTCAGCCCAAAATCTTTTAAAAAGACTTTTAGATAAAAGCATGACTCTTGCCATTTCTTGTAAAGTTCTATTCTTTCTTTCAACAATTCCATTTTGTTGTGGAGTTTTAGGAGATGAATATTCTTGCAAGATACCTTTCTTATCACAGAAATCATTAAACATGCTATTCTCAAATTCCCTACCATGATCAGTTCTAATACGGCCAACTTTCAAGTTAAACACATTTTTGAACCTTTTATAGAGAACTTTAAAAGCAGCAAATGTTTCAGATTTATCTCTTAAAAACTCAATCCAAGTATATCTAGAAAAATCATCTACCACAACTAAGGAATATCTCTTACCTCCAATGCTTTCAGTTTCCATAGGACCCATCAAATCCATGTGCAACAATTCAAAACATCGATGTGTAGAACAATGTGACAAGCATTCTATGCGGCACTCTTACCTGTTTACCTTTCTGGCATGATCCACATACAGTGGTATTCAGGAAGCTCAGTTTAGGTATTCCTTTGATTGCATCTGATGTGATTAGTTTCTTCATTGCTCTGTAATTTACATGTCCTAATCTTTGGTGCCATAAGACATTCTCATCATGTTTTGACAAATTGCATACATTAGTTCCAATAAGATAACAGTTATCTGCAGACCTAGTACCAGTCATTACACAATCATCATCTTCATTAAGAACATAGCAAGACTCTTTGTCAAATTTTACATGAAAATTATCATCACAAAGTTGACTAATACTAATCAGATTAGCAAGTAAGCCATCAACATGCAAAACATTTTTAAGCTTAGGAAAACCTTTAACATTCAAAGTTCCTTTTCCTATTATCTTTCCTTTTGATCCACCACCATATGTAACATTACCACCATTCAAGGTCACATAATCAGATAAGTAGTCTATTTGTCCTGTCATATGTCTAGAACAACCACTATCAAAATACCATAAACCAGGTAAACATGCTTTCAAGGATGTGTGAACAACATTACAGGTAACTTTTGGTTTCCATGCAGATTTCACAGAATGTTTCCTAGGATGTGAAGTCATTCTGGATGGCATAAGCTCAGCTCTCAAATCTTTAAACATTTTTAAGCAGAAGGGACGAATATGACCATATTTAAAGCAATAATGACAAATATACTTCCTTTCAACCTTGTGAGAATCTGTTTGTGCAGATGTTACACCAGATGTGCTAGCATTTGCCTTCACAAATTTCACAGGTTTTCTAAAATTTTCAGAAATAGAAGCAGTTTCACCATCATAACCTAAACCATAATTATTAGATTTACCAGTAGCTATAGCATCATTCACTTTAGAAGCACTCTTGGAAAACTTTTTGAAACTTAAAGTAGAGGTGATCAATTTCTCCTTCAGTTTACAAACTTCAAGATCTCTTCTGGTAAGTAAGACTTCTAGCTTAGTGATTGTATCTTTCAGATCCTCATTCTCTTTATTCAAAGAATTTAGAGAGAGTTTATGAGAGTTCCAATCATCTAACAATTTCTGATATGTCTCATCATCAATCCTTTTTCCTGCATCATCAACAAAACCATTAAAACAGTTCAAATCTGGGTGACTCTGTTTTGATGTTACTATAGATGTGAAGACATCAGGTGCAACATCAGAATCTGTATCATCCAGATCATCATCTGAGGAATCATTATAATCAATTCTGGTAAAATGAGCATGTTCATTTTCATTAAACTCATCAAGATCATCATTATCAGATTCATCACTCAAGGTAGCACTAAAAATCAGTTTTTGCTTCAGTCTGGTATTGGCACACTCATTTGCATAGTGTCCATAACCAGAACATGCATTGCATTGAACTGATTTTCTAAATTCAGGATCATACCTTGGTTTACCTTCACTCTTTGATGGTCTTGGTGTGAATTGACTCTTCCTCCTTTCTGGTTGTGGTGTTGATGTGTTGATTTGGATCTTAGGCTGAATGTTTCCTTTAGATTTATGCATAGACTTCTTAAGAAATTTATTAAAATGCTTTGTAAGAAGGGCAATGTTGTCAGGATTGCTAAGGCATTCATCAATCAATTCTTCATCCGAATCAACCTCAGTAATGATAGGCTGAATCTCAGATTTGTTTGATGTCTCTCCTTTAAAAACAACAACTTTCTTATCATCTTTAGCTTCATCAGTTTGATTAGTGTTTATTTCATAGGTTCTAAGAATACTCACTAATTCATTTTGACTCAACTTATCAGTATCTTTTGCCTCTTCAATAGCACAAATTTTAGCATCAAATCTTTTAGGAACAGACCTTAATATCTTATGTACTACTCTAACATTAGAAATAGGGTCACCAAGAGAATGTGATTCATTAATAATCTCACTTAACCTTTCATTGTAGGATGAAATTGTTTCATCTTCCCTCATTCGGAGATTCTCAAACTTTGTCCCCAACATTCGAAGCTTTGTCCTTCGAACACTATCGGAACCTTCACAATGCTCTTGTAACCTGTCCCATGCATCTTTAGAAGTAGAACAGTTAGATATAATTTTAAACATAGAGGTATCAACATAGGTAAAAATAGCATTTAAGGCTTTAGGATTATATCCTGATGTTGTTATCTCATCAGCCGTCCAATCAACTTATTTCTTAAGTTGAATTTCACCATCGGCATCTGCTGGATTCTTTGGTATGTCACAACCTGTAAGAACAGTCCTCCAAACACGTTCATCAATTGACTTGATGTACATACGCATCTTAGGCTTCCAATAAGCATAATTTGAACCATCTAAAACGGGTGGCCTAAGTGCTGTGGATATGTGATGTGTTTCCATTGCTAACATAAACTAAAACACACTTTAAGCAAGGATCTAAACCTAGTGTCGTCAGGTATCGGCTCTGATACCAACTGAAAGTGTGCGTGGGGATGGTATCTAGTGTTTAAGTAAAAAACAGAACAATGTTACACTGAATGTTGTGACAATTAGTGTAGCATTAACTCTAACAGAATGTGAAAAGTAAACACAGTACACAGCGGAAGTCTAAAATACTAGAACACAATACGAACACAATGGAATAATTTTTAACATAGATTTTATTAATAACAAAACCTATGCTAAGCCTTACGGCGAAACAATAACTCAGTTCCTAAGTTATATACGAAAATGTCGTGTGAAATGTCTCAGCAATTACTTCAACATTCCACAAACAGAAACTAAGATCGAGGCAGGTGCCTGAATCCGTAAACAGACTTAAGTGTAAAACACTGTCTAAAGAACTAATTTGATCTATGATTCACTCTCACTCGATACAAGACTAGAACTAAGTACACTGGAAGGTGTGGTATCCCTCGGCGTACGTTAAAAGATACAACTACTGACCATAACTCCTAACTAGGGTTGAACGCTCAAGTAGGTGTTACTCGAATAGTGCATACTTTGAAATGAGAGGCTCTGGCGGTATTTATAGAGAAATACACAGCTTCTAGATCCTTCCATTATGAGATCCTATTTTTTAGGACCTCAACCTCCATGATCTTTCTAGATCCTTCTGCCATCTTCCAGGTCGTTCTACAATGCTCCAAGGCCTTCTAGCACCTTCTCCAACATTCTGGAATCTTCCAGGTTCCAGACTCTTGTAGTAGCTTCTAGAATCGTTCCTGAATGTGAGAGCATTTAGTACAACATTTAATGTAACATTTCAGAAAAGACTTAGAATAAATCAAGGAAGGTCAAATTAAGATGTTGTTGATAATGTTAAAGCATTTAAGAGTTAACAACATCTACAACATGGTCTACGGATTTAGGTAAAGAGGTTCCATATAGTTTTAAGTAAGCAGGTTGAGTTTTGACCCTATTAGGTCTAGAAGTGGATTCAATTATAGGATCAGGAAAAGTGGGTTGATCAATATCATGTATAATGTGATCAGGTGTAGTATTATCAGAAATGGTGTTTTCAGGAATATGATCAATGGTAGTAGTATGAGTGGGAATGTTAGAAAGGATATCATCATCAACAAAAACCTCATCACACTCAATAGCAACATTTTTATTGACAATCAAAGGTTTGCGTTTGTCAGCAAATGGGAACACAATTTCAAAGAATTTGACATTTCTGGAAATAAAAGGTTTTCCAGTTTCAACATTAAGAAGTTTGTACCCTTTTGTTCCAAGAGGGTATCCAATAAAAACACATTTAGTGGCCCTAGGGGCAAATTTGTGTCTGTGAGAGACTAAAGTATTAGCAAAGCATAGACAACCAAAGGTTCTAAAGAGAGAGTAATCAGGGTTCTTATAGTATAGCAACTCAAATGGAGATTTATGATGCAATATGTAAGAGGGTCGGAGATTCTATTTATAATGTATGCATCAGTTTTGATGCATTCACTCCAATATTTAAGAGGCAAAGAAGACTAAAACATGATAGCTCTAGCAACCTGAAGTAAGTGTTGGTGTTTTCTTTCCACTATACCATTTTGTTGGGGTGTTTCAACACAAGAAGTTTGATAGATGATGCCCAAATTATGATAAAAGTCAGTGAGAAAGAATTCAGTACCATTATCACTCCTTAAGGTTTGAATTTTAACATTAAACTGAGTTAAGACCATGTTATAAAAGTTTTGCAAAGAAAGCTTAACATCACTCTTAGCAGTTAAAAAATAGATCCAAGTGCATCTACTAAAGTCATCCACAATAGTGAGAAAAATCTATGCCCGGTAGTAGAAGTAGTGGAGAAAGGTCCCCAAACATCACAGTGAATTAATTGAAAGGCATGAGTGGATACAAAGGTGCTTAAAGGGAAAGATCTATTCTTTTGTTTAGCTAAGGGACATATGAAACAATTATTATGAGTGGAAGTAGCTTTTACATTGAGCTTAGGAATGTGCAACATGCATTTCTTAGAGGTGTGCCCAAGTCTCTTATGCCATAAATCAAAAGTACATTCAGAAGTACAATCAGTCTCAACAAAAGAACTAAAAGGAATAGTAAATCTTAAGGCAGTTTTGCTAGAGGAAAGAGCAGTTTGTAAGAGATAAAGTCCTCTAACTTGATCAACAGTACCAATCACCATCTTGATGGTATTGTCCTGTAAAACACAATGTGAGGAAAGAAAACACACAGAGCAGTTGGAATATCTAGTTAAGTGACTAATGGATAAAAGATTAAAAGTGAAATCAAGGACATAAAACACATTGTACAAAGTTAAATGGTTATTGATACCTATGTTGCCCATATGAGTGGCAGTGGAAATACCATTATTGGGAAGAGAAATCTTAATATTGGTTATGGAAGGAGGGGTGGTAAACATGGAGAAATCAGAGATCATATGATCAGTAGCCCCAGTATCCATAATCCAAGTAGAAATATTGTTTTTACTAGAACAAATGTTTGAAGGCATACCTGAATTAAGAGTGATCTTGTGCTCCTCAACATGGGCAGCAGATGCACCTGCCACAGAATGTGTGATATCCCTGTTCTCTCCAAAGCTCTGCATCTTAGAGAAGCTCACAAATTTATTATAAAGATCTTGATCAAACAGAGGGTTGGAAACCATAGGGGTATCTTTGATGGAGAGGTTGGCAGATTTGGGAAGCTCTTTATTTGGGAGACCTCTAGGGCCTCTCCAACTAGGTGGGAAACCTATAATTTGGAAGCACCTATCTATGGTGTGGCCAATGCCACCACAGTGGCTAGATTTAAGGGGTTTCTTCTTATCCCTATAAAATTTGGCATTTCTAGTTGTCATAGCAATGGAATCAAGATGAATGGGATCAAGGGCAGTGTTCTTTGAGATTCTTCTTGAAGCAAGGGGCCATAAATTTTGGAAATTGTTGGGAAGGGGGATTGAAACAAAAACTGCCTTCTAAGAGGACTATATGAATCATGAAGACCAATCAAGAACTTCATAACAACATCTTGTTCTTGAGTGGTGGTCATAAGTTTGGGTAAATCACAGGTACATCCATCCATAGCACCACAAGAACACTTAATGACAGGCCTAAAGCTAAGATACTCATCCCATAAAGATTTGAATTGATTATAATACGAGACTAAGGTTTGAGAACCTTGATTGATGGTACTTAGAGATTTCTCTAGGTGATAAACCCTAGTACCATCAGACTGAGCATAACGAATCTTTAATTCATCACAAATATCCTTAGCAATAGAAAAGTAATCTAGGGTCCGCTTAATATCTGTAATAATTGAATTCAAAATCCACATTAAAACCAAATCATTAGCTCTTACCCAAGCAGCATGAATGGCTGCATCATCCTCTTCACTGGGAACCTCTAACGACCCATCGATCAAACGAACTTTGTTCTTTACGCTGAGACCTCATTAAAATTTTATTTCTACACATAGTGGCACGGACTCCTTGTTGAGTCATCCATATTTTCAGAAAATATAATTTTTTTAAATCTACAATAATAAATGAGAAAGTAAAATTATCAAGGTTGAATTCAATTTTTCGGAGTAAACTTTTAACAGTGGTGGCATGGGAGATATTGGGGCGGCGGATGATTTCAAACGAGAGGCGAGAGGTGAGAGGCGGACGATTTGCGACGGGAGGTGGGCGGCGGCGGACGGCAAGCAAAGATAGACGTGTGGTGGTGGGATGCGTGCAACGGTGGGATGGAGGGAGGGAGGTGAATGAGAAGAAGTGGGTGGTGGGAGGAGAAGAAGTAGATAGTTTGATAGTGAAATTAGGGTTTGGAGGTGAATGAGATTTAAATAGAACAAGGGTATAATGGGTAAGTGAAGGGGGTGAACTCAACTTAGAGGTGATGTCAACAGAAAAAGGGCATTTAGTCGTGCCCATTATTTTATTAACAGTCGTTTGGTATACACACAAGCTTGGCAAGATTTCGTGTAAAGATTGAATCAAAATGTTTTATTCTTCATGTACATATTACATATTTGTCCTCCTTGAAAACCCTTAATGATAACCTTATCCTCATGAAATGGAAAAATGTCGAGTTACCACTTTTTTTTTTGCCGTCATTAACTCTAAATTCCAACCTTCTCTAATAAAATTTTTTTTGCCATCATCGCGAACGTCTTTGGTGTTGCCATTTTTATCGATATGATGTAAAAGAGTGAAGTAATTCTTTAACATTTTGATTATGCCAAAGTGTTGGCTTCGCTAACGAAGACGCTAAAATATGGCAGGTTTTGAAAATCTCAGATTTCTTCCGAGTAACCATCATATGAGATGGAATAAGAGGTGGGCGAGCAACAAGCAAGGCTTGGTCAACTAATCGAGAGTAAACAAACGAGGAGAGGTTTGGTTGGCGATCAACAGTTGAGGGCCAGACAGTTCGAGCGAGCAGCAACCGATGGAAGGGCAGTTGGACGAACAGGGGCTGGGGGTCGAACAACTGGTCGAGCAATTAGAGGAAGTTGTGCAATGGGTTGATGGGATAAAGGAATTTGTATTGTATATGCTCGTCAACTATACACCAACGGTTGTGGCGAGCTTTGGAATGGTTATGTGGCAAGTATGGGCAATATATATTTTTTTAATATAACACTTTTTAGATGTTTTTTTTTATAATGTAACAAAAATTGAGTAGTTTATTTTTATTTTAGACAAAGGCATGAGTGCCACCCACGCTTCTTGAAAAGGCACGGGTGCAACCCGCGTGTCTTAAGCTTTTTAATTAAATAAATGAAAAAATAAAAAGTAATAATAACAAGAGGCCCGCCTAGCAGGAGGACCTCTTACACGATCTGCGAAGGATTGGACAACACAAACATGCATGCTCTATTGAAGTCTCTAAAGGCCCATGTGGCAGGTGGAACTTTTCATTCCCGAGGTTTGACCACTTGCCACATATTAATTACCCTGCTCACCCACCCCAACAATCCATTTCGGCCCCCTCACTCTCTCCTTACACTCACGGGTAGTTACTACCATTTTCAGACAAAACAAAACCCCACTAACCAATTCTTCCCCCCTCTCTTCTCCCTTCTCTCCTCTTGGGCTCTCCCTCCTCTCAACCAAATTTATAATTTTTCTTCTCTCCCCTTAACCAAATTTCTGCTCACTCTCACTTTATACATTATCTTCTTTTAAAAAAATCTTCAAACAACTTAAGGTATTATATATACAATTTTTGACATGTAAAATTTGTAGTTTATAATATATTTTTATATATCTCTAGTATTATATTTACTTAAATTAAGGGTTACAAACGTGCAATTGACACAATGGGTGGAGTATTTGAAGAAGCAAACAAGACTTGAACATATTAGGAATTCTTCTAGTCTGGGACGATAATGGGGTGATGAAAAGTAGAGAAAATTTCATTTTACGTCCTGTAACTTAGGCCTAATCCAGAATATATCCTTTAAGTTTTCACGTTTTCAATTTACGTCCTAGGGTGTCCAATTTACATCCTTTTCGGTCCAATTTACGTCCTTTCCACCGGAAAATTGAAAATCCGGTCAAATAGTCCAATTTACATCATTTATGTTTGAAAATTATAAATTAATAATTAAAAAATTCTTAAAATATTATTAAAAATAAAAAAATCTCATTAAAAACTTATAAATTGTGTAAAATAAATATAAAAAATCTAAAAAAAATTATAAATTCTTCAATTTAAAAAATCTGAAAAATGTGTAAATTTAATTTTTTTTCTAAAAACTCATAAAAATAAAAAATATATATAATTTCTACAATTCAAAAAATCTAAAAAATGTGTAAATTAATTTATTTTTTTCTAAAACTCATAAAAATAAAAAAATATATAAATTAAAATTTTAAAAATGTTTAAAATAAAAAATTCCACAATTTTAAAAATATCGTGAAAATGAATTTTGGACTGTTCCAAAATCGATCAAGGTGCATGTGGAATTTACACTCAACTTCGACGGTGAGTTGGAAAATTTGTAATGATATTTTTCAAAATTTTAGTGATATATTTTTTAATTTTATTTTACACATTTTATATTTTTTAATTTTAAGGAGATTTTTGAATTTTTAATGATACTTTTAGATTTTTTAAATCTTCAATGGGATTTTTAGAAAATTTTAATTATTAAATTTTAATTTTCAAACTTAAAGGACGTAAATTGGACTATTTGGCCGGAATCCCAATTTATTCCTCACATTCCGGTGAGTTTTAAAATTTTCCGGCGGAAAGGACGTGAATTGGACCAAAAAGGGCGTAAATCGAAAAAGTACAAATTTAAAGGATATAAATTGGATTAGGCCTAAGTTACAGGACGTAAAATGAAATTTTCTCTGAAAAGTATTAACACATTTTTTTAAGTCTGGCAGATGAAATAATAGGGTATGTTTCGATTTTATAAGGGAAGGAGATGGATTTTCAGCATTTACGTAGGCAAAAATTGAGTTTGGGAATGAAAAGACACTTGTGCCACAAGGGCCTCTATAAGAGGCCCTTCTAGCACTCATGCCTTCACAAGAGACAAATTTCTCGAGAATCTCGTGAAGCAGGGCACGCCTATCTATGTTGTTCAATCCTTCGCGGACCGTGTAAGAGGCCCTAATGGCAGGCGTGCCTCTTGTTATTTTTTTCATTTATTAAATTAAAATGTCTAAGACATGAGGGTTGCACCCGTGCATTTTCAAGAAGCGCGGGTGGCACCCATGCCTTTGTCTAAAATAAAAAAACTCCCATATTTTTGTTACATTTTAAAAAGAGCATCTAAAAAATGTTATATTCAAAAAAATTGTCGTCAAGTATGGAAGGAGAGGAACTCAACGTTGTGGAATAATTCTAGTCGTATTGCTGCGAAAGTTGTTCACTTTTTTGCAAGTGCATGGTTGGAATGGAGATCAGTTGCCCAAGATTGAAACCGTGTCACTGAACGAAGGGGCACTGCTTTGACATGTGATGTTTGGCACAAGCCTCCGTTTAGATCCCAGAAAGTGAATGTGGACGCCGATTTCTTCTGAGAGACTTCGCAGACTGGATTGGGCTTCGTGGTTCAAGATGAACACAGGAGTTTTGTGACAGGTAGATCGTTCGTGCTAAATGGGTGTGTGGATGTTGATGTAGGCAAGGCCATGGGCCTTTGAGCACAAAATATGGATTAGTGGAAGGAGACGTCAAGAGAGTAGTCGATGCAATTAACTCAAGAAAGGTGTTCATCTCCACGTTCGGAGATTATGTTACTGCTTGCAGGGGCCTTCTATCTCAATTCAATAATGTCTCATTATCTTTTGTACGACGGGGTGCTAATGTGATAGCCCATACTTTGGCTAAAAAAGCACGTCGTTTTATTTCTCAATGTTATTGGGTACATCCATAGAATTTTGTGGTTGGACTCCTGTTACCTATTTGTCAATACAATCATTGAAGTTACTTTTTCCCGATTTAAAAAAAAAAAAAATATATTGACGGACATTAGGGTAAACAAATCATTATCATCATTAAAAATGTGTTTTAATGAATTGAGATGATATTGTTTAATTAAGTAATTAACTAATGATAAACTTCAATTTTACTCAGATTTTGTATCAATCATTCAAAATGTGGTTTATAAAATATATGAGTATTATTTTAAAAAATAATTCATTATTTCAAAGTACGACGTCATTAATGTAAATGATAAAATTAACTGAAATATAAAGTAGTTTTAGAGTATCTATATATATATATATATATATATATATATTTACAAACCTATTTTGTGACACATGTCACAATCTCCTTAATCTATCTCAACCTCCTTTTCTTCAAATTACTCCATTTCAAATTTCCTCTATTCTCCTTCATTCACTCTCTTTTCCAACTTTAATTCTAGGAGTTATGTTCTAAATTTTAATACGTGCCTTTAATGACTATGATTTACTTACATTTTAATTTATTTTCAATTTTATCTTTAATCTTCTAAGCTCCTCCCAACCCTCTTCCATTCTGTCGTCGTGGTAAGCGTGTCAACGGTGAGTCAATTTCTAATTTTAATTCGTACAATTTCTAGATCGCTATACTTTTTTTAGATTCTTCTTCCCTTTCTTCAGTTTTATAGTGATGTGTGAATTGTTATCCTTTCATCCTCTCGAATCCTCTCAACTCTCTCCCACCACTGCTTCACTCCGCCAAGAATTTCATTGTTTATTATTTAATATTTTCAGATTACTTATTTCGTTATGATTATGATTATTTCCATAATATCATCGGTGAGTATCTATTCTTTTAGCCTATAATTAATTTACAGTTTTCTTAATACTCTGAATTTCTTTGTCATTTTCATCTTTCTTTCTATTTTTGTGGACCTTATGGTTTTTTAAGCGGTGAGACTCATTGTTGCGACAAATTGCAAGTTACATATTCTATCTTATGTAATACTTTGTTTTTTCTATTTTGATGGAATAGTTCAAGTACATTTAGGTTGAAAACATAATTTAAACATTACTTTTCTACGAGTTTTATGTATGGGACGTAGGCATTTGATACAATGGTGGAAGACCAAATAAGTAGGTTTAATAGTTTTGATCTATTAAGATTTATTTTTGTTTGAGTCTATTGTCACTTAAATATGAAGTAATTACCTTTTACTTTTTCAGTTCTTGAGATGAAATTTGATCAATGAATGCTTTTTTTTTTCTTCATATTTATGGAGAATAAAAAGAATGGTAGATCGCAGATATAAGATATTTATAAAATAGTTAAACAATGGAAATCAAAATAATTCGTACAATTTCTAGATCGCAATACTTTTTTTAGATTCTTCTTCATTTTCTTCAGTTTTATAGTGATGTGTGAATTGTTACCTTTCATCCTCTCAACTCTCTCCCACCAGTGGTGCTTCACTCTGCCAATAATTTCATTGTTTATTATTTAATATTTTCAGATTACTTATTTCGTGATGATTATGATTATTTCCATAATATCATCGGTGAGTATCTATTCTTTTGGTCTATAATTAATTTACAGTTTTCTTAATACTCTGAATTTCTTTGTCATTTTCATCTTTCTTTCTATTTTTGTGGACCTTATGGTTTTTTAAGCGGTGAGACTCATTGTTGCGACAAATTGCAAGTTACATATTCTATCTTATGTAATACTTTATTTTTTCTATTTTGATGGAATAGTTCAAGTACATTTAGGTTGAAAACATAATTTAAACATTAATTTTCTACGAGTTTTATGTATGGGACGTAGGCATTTGATACAATGGTGGAAGACCAAATAAGTAGGTTTAATAGTTTTGATCTATTAAGATTTATTTTTGTTTGAGTCTATTGTCACTTAAATATGAAGTAATTACCATTTACTTTTCCAGTTCTTGAGATGAAATTTGATCAACGAATGTTTTTTTTTTTTCATATTTATGGAGAATAAAAAGAATGGTAGATCGCAGATAAAAGATATTTATAAAATAGTTAAACAATGGAAATCAAAATAATCATGTAGATGAGCTTTGTTGGTTGTTTATTGAGTTATTCCACATGGTTGTGCTTAAGAAAATGTGAATATACCCTAATAGTAAAAAATGAGAAATATTGTGGAGGATTGTTGTCTTGATAGTTGAAGATGAATAAAATAATTTTTAATAATAGGTGTGAACCACTAATAATACAATAAATATATACAATAAATATATATATATATATATATATATATTTATTGTATGGGCTAATCTAAATCACTCATTTTAGGGCTGATTGCCTGATTATGAGCCCGTTCATCCAAAAAAAGAACTTCAAGAGTGTACCTGGTTACTTATTTTGTTTGATTTTGTTGAGTGATATATACATATTTATTGTATGAGCTAATCTAAATCACTCATTTTAGGGCTGATTGCCTGATTATGAGCCCGTTCATCCAAAAAAAGAACTTCAAGAGTGTACCTGGTTACTTATTTTGTTTGATTTTGTTGAGTGATATATAGATAGCGACATCATTATTATTTTTAGGTGTTTTCTTTATTTTATTATTGTTTTATTTAATATATGATTTAATGTCTTTGTTTATCAAAAATATTTTTTACTTTTATGCCTACTCGAAGACTATGTCTATGTTTAGGTATTGGTGTCCAATTAAATTTTGGATATTTAGTCATTTTATGTCTTCCTCATCTCTTCCCCCACCAATTTTATTTTAATTATTTTTCCATCACCTTTTAAACATTTTCTTATTTTCTTCAGTAAAATAAATAAAATTTCATACCATGTATATTTAAAAGAATTATATAAAATATGTTTTGAAAAAAAAGTTTTTAAAATTTTAATAAATAGTAATATGTGTAATTCTTTTGAATTTTTTTAATAACAGAAATTTTAATTTTATGTCAAATCAGCGGGTAAGAGATTGAATTAAATTGTATTATTATATTATTGTTGAGTGATATTATAATGAGTAGATAATTGTACAATAATTGAATTTATTGTATTGTACTACTATTGTCGAGAAAGATTATAATGATTGAAGTATTATAAAGGTTTTAACTTTATGTCAAATCAATATGTTTGATACGTGTGGTTTTGAGTGAGTTTTAAAAATTGATATTTAAATTCCGAAATAAAATAGGTGTAGGAACCTAAAATCCAAATCCAGGTGTTTAAATCCTAAAGTAAACATTGTTTTATTGTTTTTTTTATACATATGATGTAATTTATATTGATACAACATTTTATTTTTTATATTTGAATAGAATGATAAATGTATAAATATATACCTATTTTAAAGATTAATTTTTTAATTAATAAATTAAAATATATTATAAATTTATTTTAACCCCGCGTAAAACGCGGGTCTTACACTAGTAAGTTAATAATTAGATGGAGGATTTACTCAAAATCTTAACCGGTTCGGCAAGTGTCTCATATTTTTTTTACTCATTTTTTGTTCGTTTGTGCTCATTTTTTTCAGAAAATAAACACTACTATAAAAACAGAGGGAAGATTATTAAGACATGAGAGAGATTGGTGAGAAAAATAAGTTTGAAATTGAGATGTTTTTGGATGACTAATTTGATCGTGATCTTTCCACATAAAGAAAAAATAAAAAATACAGTTATAAAATTAATCAAGAATTTTTTAGGATGAAAATAATAATAATGCTAGATGTGCTTTAGAGGTAAATGATTAGTATGAAAATTGTCCGAAATTCATTTGTTTAATTCACATAATTTATAGAGTTTTGTTGCATTTTTAGTACTAAATTGACTTATTATACTTGATTTGAAAAAAATGTGTGGTTTGCTATTTTTATAGAAAAAATGAGGATATTTGGAGTAAATTATGTCTCAAATATATTGTGGAGTCCATCGAACGATGAATAAATTGAGAAGGAGAGCAAAATGGAAAAAAAAAATATATATATATATATATATTGAGGCCCAAATTTGGCGGCCCACCTGTTAAACAATTGAAGGGGCTATTTTCAAGGAATGGGTCGCAGGAATTAAAAAACAAAGTGCTTGACTATTTACACCTCCATTTCGAATTAGAACACTCCTTCTATCAGTTTAATAATATAATAATAATGTAAAAAGTACTAAAAATATCATTTAAGTTATATTACACTATTAAATGCACTCCCATTATTAACTGTACCCCTCCTTCACCTTTAAACCTTAAACCTAATTTTTACCCCCGCCGCCATCGCCACCACCACCACCACCACCACCAAACACCAAACACCAAACAACAAACAAAAAACAAAAAAATTCAGATAGAACTTAGAAAATTTTCAATTTTTTTTTAATTTTCGACAAACCAGTGTCGACCATATTCACTCTTGTCGACGAGAGTGTATAAAGTTGGTCGAATTTTTTTTTTTAAAAAAATCTTCAAAAAATCGACAATGTAATGTCGACTATATAAACTCTCGTCGACACACTATTGTCGACGAGAGTGAATATGGTCGATACTTGTTGATAGAAAAAAATTAAAAAATTTCGACAACTTTAGGTCGACTAAAATACACTTTCGTCGACAAATTGTTGTCGACGAGAGTGTATTTGATCGATCAATAGTGGTCGAAATAAAAAAAATCAAACCTGGGAGGCCAATGGTGGAGCTTCCGCCGTCTACATCGAGTTTGGGAGGGCGGCGTCTTGCGTGGGGAGGCCAACGGTGGCATATTGGGTGGGGTGGCCATCGGCGGCGAGGGGGTTGGTGGGGGTGGAGGCGACAAGAAAAATGACGTAAAAAAAGATGATGGGGCGGGAGGGGACAGCGACCACGCAGTTTCATTTTTTTTTTTTACGGAGAAGGGAGGGGGAGAGTGGCGGTGGATGGGTTGAGCGGGGGTGGGGCACCAGTGAGGTAGGGCAAGAGAGGGCGGTAGGTCGGGGTGTTGGCAGGTGGAGCGGTCGTGGCAGACGGCGGCTGAGAAAGGAAGGGGAGGGTGGGGAAGGTGGAAGGGGAAGGAGAATGGGAGAAATTAGGGTTTGAAGGGGGTGTGTGTTTAGTAAATAGTTTTTTTAGACAAAAGGGTATTTAGGACAATTCAAAGGGGGTGCATCTATCCTAACATATTTTAGGGGGTGTGCATCAATCGGGGGAGTGCTCTAAACCGAAATGGAGGTGTAAATAGTCAGGCCCAAAACAAATGGTATGGCCCCATTCAAAAAACATAGCCGTGTGGGAAATTAAACAAGGGTCTGACTATTTACACCTCCATTTACGATAGATGCACTCCCCTTTCAGTTAATTAATACTCCGTATAATAATTATGTAAAAAATAAAAAATGCCCTTCATTAAAATATAGCATACTAGATGCATGCACTCCCCTTACTGAACGTATCCCCTATTGTCATTTCTTTCACCTTTTCCCTAAATCACCACTTCCGGCCGCCGGCGGCACCATTTTCGGTGACCACCAAACTAAAAAAATCGAAAATTCTAAAAAACACTTAGAAAAAAAAAATTATTTCGACCAACCAATGTCGACCATATACACTCCCGTAAAAAACGATTTGTTGAAGAAAGTGTATATGGTCGGTCGAAAAAAAATTAAAAAAAGTTCGACCATTGTAGATCGACCAAATACACCCTCGTCGATAACAATTTGTCGACGATAGTGTATTTGGTCGATCTACAATGGTAGAAAATAAAATAAAATAAAAAGCAGAAAATTGAAAAACGTAGAAAATCCAAACGTAGCGGCGGGCGGCGTATCAAAAGGCTTCAGTGGGGGGAGACGGAAGATGGGGCGGCGAACAGGGGAAGACAGAAGAAAAAAAATACAGGGTAAGAGAGGGGGCCGACGGCGAATCGGGGTAGGGTGGGCCGGCGGGCGTGGGCGACGAATGGGGGAAGAGAGGGAGGGGCGGTCGTAGTCGAAAAAAGAAAAGAAAAGGCAGAAAAAAAGGTAGAAGAGGAGGAGGGAAGAGAGATGGGAGAGGGGCGACGAGCAGTGTCGGCGTGTAGGGTGAAGAAGAAATGAAAGTGTTGAATTAGGTTTGGGTGTGTGTGGATATTATATGTATTTTATAGATAAAATGGGTATTTATGACAATTTGATAGGGGGTACTTCTATTCTGGTCAAATTTTGGGGGGTGCATCAATCGGGGGAGTGCATCCATCGTAAATGAAGGTGTAAATAGTCAGACCCATTAAACAAAGCAAGTTGATGAATTGACAAATGGGTTATGCGGACCCAACAAAATTCGCCACGGATAAATGCCCCCTACATATTATGTCTTCACCCCCACCCCAATTTATCCTGGCGTGTTGAGTTCACCCCATCCCTAAACAAAAAAATAAACATATTTTTTGCATTCCTTTCCCACCCAAAACTCAGTATTTCTTTGTTATTTACTCCCTCCGTCTAATTTCATTATTTTCACTTTCCGTTTTTGGTTGTCCAATTTTATTATGCCCATACCCTTTTTGGAAACAATATTATTCATACTACTTTATCTTCACCCTCCTACCATCACTTATTTACCCACCTTGTCATTCACTTTATTCATAAAAAATTATTTTATTTACAAATGGACCTCACAATACCCCATCATACCCCATGTGTTCCTTGTTGGAGAAAGGTGCCACTTTCATTTTCAATGAAGATTGTGTGAAGGCATTTGAGACATTGAAGGAGGCCTTGATCAAGGCTCCCGTGTTGGTGACACCCGATTTTTGTCAACCGTTTGAGGTCATGTGTGATGTTAGTGACTATGCCGTTGGGGTAGCTTTGGGTCAAAAGAGAGACAAGCTCTTTCGTGTGATATACTATGCAAGCAAGACATTGAACATGACTCAAAGGAATTATACAACAACGGAGAAGGAGATGCTATTCGTGGTTTATAACTTTGATAAGTTTAGAGCATATTTGGTGGGAGCTAAGACTATCGTTTACACGGATCACGCGTCTCTCAAGTATTTGATTGAGAAGAAGGAGGCTAAACCGAGATTGATACGATGGGTGCTTCTATTGCAAAAGTTTGATGTGGAGATTAGAGATAGAAAAGGGTGTGAGAATGTGGTGGAGGATCATCTCTCAAGACTTGAGAATGTGGAAGAAAAGGATGTTCAAGTCCCTATCAAGGAGTGGTTTCCTGATGAGCAAATTCTTGCTATCAAGGAAGCATGTCCATGGTTTGCCGACTTTGTGAATTACATAGCCACCGGAACACATCCACCAAATCTCTCATTCCATCAAAAGAAGAAGTTCTATCATGATGTCAAGTTTTATGTGTGGGAGGACCCATTTCTCTTTAGATGGTGCTCGGATATGATTATGAGGAGATGCATACCGGAAGATGAGTGGGAAAAGGTGATTGATGAGTGTCATTCATCCCCTTATGGAGGGCATTTTGGAGCAAATCGAACGACCCACAAAGTTCTTCAAAGTGGTTTTTATTGGCCATCCATTTTTAGAGATTGTGAAGCTTATGTGAAGAAATGTGAGAAGTGTCAAATGATGGGAAACATTTCAAAAAGGCATGAGATGCCTTTGAAGAATGTGATTGAAGTGGAGTTTTTTTATGTGTGGGGAATATATTTTAAGGGACCTTTCCCAACTTCCCATGGATTCTCTTACATCCTCTTGGCCATTGATGATGTTTCTAGATGGATTGAGGCCATTCCAACCACTACTAATGATGCCAAGGTGGTCTTCAACTTTTTGAGGAAGAACATTTTCACTCGTTTTGGCACTCCAAGAGCACTAGTGAGTGATGGTGGTTCACATTTTTGCAATCGATGGCTAGATCAACTCTTGACAAAATATGGAGTGAAGCATAGGGTGACCAAACCTTATCACCCTCAAGATAATGGACAAACGGAGCTTGCCAATCGAGAAGTGAAGCAAATCTTGGAGAAGACCGTTGGGATAAAGAGGAAAGATTGGGCTATCAAGCTAGATGACGCTCTTTGGCCATATCGAACCGCCTACAAGACACCTTTGGGCACATCTCCTTACTAACTTGTATATGGTAAGTCTTGTCATCTACCCGTGGAAGTGGAATGCAAAACTCGTTGGGCTATTAAAGAGTTGAATCTTGATCTCAAGGCATCCGGAGAAAGAAGGAAGATAATGCTCAATGAGCTTGATGAGTTTAGAAATGGGGCCTTTGAGAACTCTAAGATCTACAAAGAAAGAGCCAAGAAATTTCATGACAAGATGATTGAGAGGAGAGAGTTCCAAGTGGGGGAACAAGTCTTGTTGTTCAATTCAAGGTTAAGACTCTTTCCGGGCAAGTTGAAGTCAAAGTGGTCGGGACCCTTTGTGATCAAGAATGTGACGCCCATGGGAAATGTGGAGTGAAAGCGTGCTGGTATTAAGTGTTTAAGGTTAAGTAAAATAATGTTGTACTAAATGTTGTGACAAATTGTACAACACTGACTCTAACAGAATATCAGAAATTAAGATACACAGCGGAAGACTTGAAACACTAAAAACAAACGTGACACAATGGAAATAATTTTTTCACATAGATTTTATAAATAAAAATCTATGCGAGCCTTACGGCGAAATTCAATACTTATCTTTAAGTACAAATGTTGTGTGAAATGTTACAGCAATAACCTTCACAATTGAAACTACAAACGAGGCAGGTGCCTTGTTCTAAAAATGAACTAAGTGTATAAGAGATTACACACTGTCGAAATGCCTAGTCTATCTATGATTACACTCTCAATAGATAAGAAGACACACAGCCATACGGGTGGGATACTTCGTATGAACTAAAAGGTAAAACTACTGGCCAAAATTCCTAACAGAGACGAACGCTCGGTCTAGGAAATTGATCGAATAGAATACACTGAATTGAGAAGCCTTCAATCGGTATTTATAGAAGTGGGGTGCTGATTCTAGAGGCTTCCATATTGAGATCCTATTTTTTAGGAACTCAACTTCCATGATCTTTCTAGATCCTTCTTGAATGCTCCAAGTCGTTCTAAATGGTTCCAGGCTGTTCTAGCATGTTCTTCAATGTTCTGGAATCTTCCAGGTTCCAGATCCTGCCAGAAATGTGATAACATTTAGATCAACATTTAATGTAGCATTTTAGAAAAGACTTAGAAAAAAACTCTCGGAAGGTCAAATTAAGATGTTGTTGATAATGTTAAGGCATTTAAGGATTAACAACATCTACAATCTCCCCCAATTTGACCTTTCGACTACAACACACCTGATGCACATATATTTCTATATATACTCAGTATTATGTACTTAGTTGAGGTTGACATCATTGCTAAGCACTAGTCAAGACAATACCTGTTGTAACTGTTGGATCAAATCAAATGAAGATCAAGGATAATTTTACAATGATCCGTGCCATAAGGTCAAGATAAATTTTATCCAAAATAGAACAAGTATAAACACTACACTTATTCACAACATAAGTAACTTTACTAAGATCATAAGTTGAACTGGAAGAATTAACTTAGAATCTGAGTAAGACACTAACAAAAACAAACATCAGAGCAAAAACAATAAACAACAAAATGGACAGAAACTAACACTATACAACCTGCAGTAGAACACATGATAATGTGTAAACAAATTAAGAAAGGGCAGTAAACAAATATCATCAAGTGGAACCATAATTAAGCAAGTTGTAAACAATAAACATCCTATCATCTAGAAAATAAATAACAAGTGTATCAGAATTTCAGAATTCAAACTTAAACATCAATTACAGAGATTGAAATGAATAAATGGCATATATTGCTGTGGTAACAGCTGCAGCATCAATTCATGCACAGTAGCCATTATGAAATTCAGATCTCCCCCTGTCTAGCAGCTTCCTCTATGGAGATCACCATACAAGGTCTCCATCTCAACAGCATCATCATCATCTCCTTCATCAACAAAGTAAGTAGATGCAAGGTGTGCAACTACATCAGTCACTGCAGCATCTCCAGCATCAGGTCCATCACCAGCATCAGTAGCAGCTGGAACTCCATCATCATTCATTTCTTCAATCACCACATTGGAGTTTGATGGTGGTGGTACTCCCCCTGTTGTAGGTGAAAGCAGATTGGTCCACCTGTCCTTCAGGAACTGGAGCTCATCAATTGTTTCCTGCAAGTGTTGGAGTTGGAGTTTGATGAATTCCTGTGAAAGATACACATTACCAGAAATGTTGATACGGATGTTCTCAACATTTGGGGTTGCATTTCTCTGTCTTGATCTGGATGATTCTGGATGATCAGTAGTTGAGGGTCTGGAAGGTTCTGGTTGAGCAGAAGTAGAGGGTCTGTGCTGATGTTTAGTACCAGGAGCAAGCAAAGGCAGATCCATTACTTTATCCCCAGTGAGTAAGGCAGGAGTTATGGCCAATAATGGAACTCTCCCCCTTAACACATCAGTGTTCTTGGCAACAAATCCATGATGCCTCAAGTAATTGGTAATCAGAACAGGATATGGTAGGTTGCCTTTCTCAGAAACTCTCCCAGTAAATCTCATCATATGTTGGAAGATTGTAAGGCCTAAATTGAATCTCTTAAGCACAAATATCTTATACATGAGAACAACTTGATCCTTTGTGATCTTGGTAGTGTTTGTGGTGGGAATCCAGTTGTAGATAATGAGTTTGTATAACACAGAATGTAGGGAAGTGAGGTCTTTGGCTAGCATCTGTCTAGTCCATTTAACTACCCTACCAGCAGTTATTGCAGAAATTACCACATCCATGTCAGGTTCTTCATCCACCTCAACATTTGGAATTTGCAGAAACTCATTTATCAATTCAGGAGTAAAAGGTACATCCCTCCCTCTAAAGTTAACAGTCCCATACCACCTAGATGATCTCCTACCAGTGCTTTTTTTCATACAGGCATAAAATTTATAGGTCCAATTTGTCAAGAAAGATTCACCAAAATTCACAGCATGCATCAAATTCCTTTCCTCTAAGAAACTAACCATGCCTTTACTATCAAAGTCAGGTATATTGATCCTCTTCTCTATCATCAATTTTCTCTTAGAATAAATGGCCAACCTATTCTCTAGAGTTTCAAGAGAATCAGAAATACCTTCCTCCTCAGAAGCAAGGTCATCCGAGCTTGGTGTAGAGCTTTTAGCAGAGATCTGACCAGGGCTGCTTTCTGCACTGGAAGAGTTATCACTACTGTCACCATCTTCAGGTTCTGGTGCAGCTTCCTTTGCAGCAGCATAATGCTCAGCATTTTTCTTTAGAGACTGCAGTATGTCTCTCAAGCATCTCTCAGAATCAGAATTGGAATCTGATTTTGCAGGTTCATCTTCAACAATCATTTTGGCCTTCCCTTTTCCTTTGGGATCATCAACAACTTTCTTCTTGGACTTCTCAGCAACGACTTTCTTGGGTTTCTCAGCAACAACATGAGCTTCTTCCTCAGAGTCTGTGAACACTTGGATGGGTTCACCAGCATCAGCTCCAGCTTTCTTCTTCTTCATCATGGATTCAGAATAATCCACACGAGTGAATACACGGTTTGATCTCCTTCTTCGTACAGGGCTTCTCTGTCTTTTGCCTTTCTGTGCATTCTTCTTGAGAGGAATGGGGGCAGATTCATCTGAAATAGAGAGTGAAGAGTTTGTACCTTTAGAGATGTTTGCTTCCTCCATTTCAACGTCTTCAGGGTCAGACGTAGCAGTAGCTTCTTCTTCACCAGAAGCTTCAACATTTCCAGTTTGCTGGTCGTGAACAATAGGTGATTTGGGGCTTTTTGAAGCAGAAGCCATTTGGGCGGTTTGATCAGCCAAATAGCTTGAGATATCCACAGTGATATCTCCAAAAGTCATCACGGGCAGATGACCAGTAGTTCGTAGAGTATCAGACACCTCTTCGATAGCCCTAGTGACCTGTTCGACGGTTGCATCTTGAGGAAAGTTTGTTTGAGGAGTGGTTTGAGGAGTGGGAGCGGTTGTTGATGGTGTTGCAGAGACATTCGAGTCAACATTTGACGAGGTAGAGTTTTGTGAAGCCATGGAAGCAAGAATTTCGAGAGGATTTGTGCGAGAGTGGGATGAATTTTTCGAATCAGAGTGAGATTGTGGGGATTTCGAGTTTCTTCCAGCTATTTAAGTTAGGCGGTTGGAATTTCAAGTTATAGGATGGGAATTTGCACACACTTCTTTGAGATATACACAACCAAAAATCCAATTCTTCAATCTTAGTATGCAACAAATTCAGAAATCACAATTAGCAAGAGGATTAATCTTATGATCGATATTTATAGAGAGAATTATGGAGTTGGAGGTTAACACGTTTAATTCCAGAAATAGTTTGATAGTGCTCCACATTCTTAGCCACAACCTAGATCATGGTTTAATTAGTGGGAAAAATCAATTGTATTAATTAATTAAATTAATTAAATAATTAAGAAGCTTCCAGAATTTACTTAATTAAAATCGCATAATCTGAAAAAATAAATAAAGATGTGGGTCAGTAATTAATTAAATAAATAAAATGAATCTCAATAAATAATCAAATAATTACAACAGATAAAAATAAATTCGAATCAGGCAATGTTGTGCTCAAAACTGTTACAAACGCCTCAACACGGTTTTTACATGAATTTGCTTCATTTGTGTTGCACCATATTTTTTTTTTTTTGTGTTATAGCATCTAATTTGTATTGATCAATTGTTCCTGTAGAGTACATCGTAGTAGCGAACTCCGTGCCCCATACTTACTTAATGGATTACAAATATGTTGATGTTTTTACCAAATATCACCTTTTGAAAAGAAGGCATCGTAGTAGTGAACTCCGTGCTCCATAGTTACTCAGTGATTTGGTACATCTTTTAGTATGCTAATAACATTTTCATTTTTATGCATTTGAGAGGTGTAAGACGTTTATTTTTGCACTCCAAGGTTCTTAGATTCGTAGATATTTTACAAAGGAATTATTTAACTAAGTAAGAAATAAATTCAACTTATAAAATTTATACAACCCATGATGTTGTCCCAAATGCTAACGCATTTGTGACAACATCCATCCGAATTCTTTTCAGATAGTGCTCATGCCAAGAGATTTCCTCAAAGTGGAGAATCTCTCATGGTCTAAGGCTTTTGTAAAAATATCAGCATTCTGTTTTTCAGTAGGTACATACTCCAACTTAACAATATTCTTGTTGGTCCTTGGTGGAGTATAACACAAGTGTATGGGGGGCGGGGGAATGCACTTGTGTATGCAAATTCTTTTCTTTTTAACAAAACTGGTCTTATCAGGCAGGTTGTCTTACAACTGGCCTGAGTGTGATCTTTGATAGATACTTGTCCTACTGATTACTATTGAGTGATCAGTTGGCTAGATATCTAAAAGGGTTGCTAAGTGCGGAATGTGGTTGGCCTTTGACTTAAAGAAATACTCCAAGTTAATTTCTGAAAAGACAGTTATCAGGGACTTTGTCCAAAACAAATTTTCTCACTTACTAGAGTTTGTTCTTTGAAAATTGTTTGAATATGAATGCAATAAAGAATGCAGTAAGTAAGAGACACACAAGTTTATAGTGGTTCAGAGACTCAAGCTCCTACATCCACTTTCCCTGATTGAACAGGATAATTCCTTCACAATGGAATTAGCTTGTTTTATAGTGCCAAGGTGCACTGATCAACAACACTCTCTTAGTGTTTTGATCCCTAGGATAATCTGAGTCCTAGTGCTCAATCTCACTGAGTTAAGACTGTGTTTCACTCTAACAGTCCTTAACTCCTCACTTCTACAACAAACACTCTCTTCACTAAATGAGATAAGGTTTGAGGTTTGGTTCCAACTAGTAGAGATATCCTTTACAATGAGAACAGATGTAAAGGCTTAGGATATCTCAATGCTAAGCTAGGATGTTTACAAAGAATGGCTTAGCTAATTTGAAGTGATTCAGGAAACTTGGGATTCTTGTGAATAGCTTGGTTTCCTTTGAAAGCTTAATATGAGTTTGATAGCTTGTAGTTCCATTCTGAATCCCTTTGATCACTTCTGTATATATAGGCATATTTGAACAACTATCCGTTGGAGAGATAGCAATTCAAATATGTCTATTTGCAGCACCATTGAAACGGCTAAGAAGCTTGACTTCCTTTTATCCACTGTGTAAAAGGGCTCTTCAATGGTTGCTTGAATGAATGTGTTGACTTCTGAAAAATGCGGCTGAGATGACTTGTGACAGTTTCCAAATAAGCACACTTCCCAAGGTTGATTTGTGGCAGAATCTATACTCAACCAACGGTCAGATGGGACAAGCTCCCTGAACATTCTTGCTGCTGTTTTAGAATGTTCCAACATTCATTCAATGCTTCACTCTTTAATGCTCTAAGTCTTCAATGCTTGGTTCAGGCATGATTGGCAATAAATGCTTCATTGAATGTGTCTTCAGTAAGCTTTTGACATTCAATTCTCTTGGTCATTTGTACTTCAACTGTCTTGATCTTTTGCATTTATGAGCACAGCTTTAGTGTTCTTGATCTCTTCAGCCCGGTTGTCCACTTGGTCAGCTGTCCTGATGCTTCAGCAACTTTGGCCTCAAGACTTAATACCTATCAAGCTTTCTAACATATAGCATTAGACAACTATCCTGAACTCTAAAATCTCACAACATTTCTGAGATTTTTAACTTAAGCATTCTACATACTCAAGTGTTCTGGGACAACTTGCCTGAACAATAACTTGAGCATATCTCAACTAATCTGTACATCATCAATCAGGGATTTTGGTATCTAGATCAAAATCATTTTATTCCCAACAATTTCCCCCTTTTTGATGATGCCAAAACCTATTACAAAGGAACCTTGACTTATACTATACTTTACCTTCAGGATGAATGAACTGGTCAACTTTCCTGAAAGAATTTGTTAGCACAATAAATCAAGTAAATATGTAATGTCAGGTTAGTTGAGATAATGAGTTGTTATCTCTTGATAGAAAATCAGTGGTCCTTTTATATATTATCAAGCATTACAGGTCAGAAAATTCAAAGGACATACTAACTGATACAAGAAAACAGAATAACAACAAATAACATCAATCATAAGCAAAGATAGGGAAGAGATAAACTTATCCATCAGAGAGTTCCATCATCTTGGGGAGCAATGCCGTATTGAGCCCAGACCCTTTTCTTCAGCTCCCAAACATCCTTGTTGGAGCCTCTAGGGCCTATCTTCATCTTCTCCATCTTCATGATGTTGATGAACTCCTCCAGAATCTTTCCCTCATCGATCAAGTTCCCATTGAACTTAGGAGGCATGTACAGAATTGGACTAGGGGCCTTGAACTCCACTCTTGCCATATCAGCTGCTGCAAACAGCTTTTGGTAGAGGTCCCTATGATTCTCAAACATGAACTGGACAAAGACTTCATCCACACTCTCTCCAAGCCACTTCCCAATGACATAAAAGTCATATACAAAACTTCTCTTGGCCTCCTCCCATGCATCATTCAGTGAGATTGGAACCCACTTATCATGGTGAGGGTACTGAGTGTCCCATCTTTGCAGCATTTGAGGTTTGAGTCTTCTGTATGAAGCTCTCCTTCTTGGGGCTTTGAAATTTGCCCTTCTTTCATCCCTTGCCTTGTTGGCCTCAACCAATTGCTCCATCCTCTCTTTAGCTCTCTGAAGAGCTAGCTTCTCTTGGGTTTCTGGATCTTTTCCAAAACCTTCTTCAAACAATTCAGAGGGATCATCAGCAAGTTTGGGCACACCAACTTCAGGCATCTTGTCCTGTACTTCTTCTATAACCTCTTCTTCTTCAATGGCAGGCAGCTTGGCTGCTTTCTTCAATCTTTTTGATTGCCTTACTAGAGTAGATTCATCAGACTGAAATTCTGATGGCAGAGTCAGGCTGGTTGGGAAATCATTAAAGGCTTGCAGTTCCTTCCTCTTTCTTTCAGATGATCTTGTCACCTTCCCCCTTACTTCAGCAGCCTTCTCTTTAGGTTCAAGTCCTGTAGACTCACCACCTGGCCTTTGAAGCTTTCTTGCCTGACTTTCCATAGCTGACATCATGGACTCCTTGACAGCTATTTGAATCTGCTCTTCCTCAGTCAAATTTTCAACATTCATTGGGCCTTTGCCTTTCCCAATGTCTTCTACTGCTTCCTCCTCAATCTCAGGGACCTTCTCTTTTCCCTTAGATTCACCAATCACCAAGGTTCCCTTTGCCCTTGCTCTCTCTCTTTCCCCCTTTTTGGCATTATCAAAACACTGGGGCTTTAGTTCACTCATTGAGACTGAGAGGTGTGAGTGGGCCTGAGTGAGGGACTTCAACTCCTGCAGTAGATAAACATTCTCATCATGAATGTTTTGCATTTTATCATCTGCCATGCTCAAGAAGGTGTGAACAGGCTTCATCTTTTGGGAAACAATGGCATCCAATGTGGCTTTCAGTGATTGATCAAGTTTGGCCTGAAGTTGATCAGTGAGGTTGGCCACAACTTGATTAGACACTTTGGCCATGAGTTCAACAGTGAATTTCTCAGCAGCCTCCTTCACCATTGCAGCTTTCAACTCTTCTGCCTTCTTTCTCTGGGTTGTTGTCCTCTGCCTTAAAGCATCCTTGATTGTCTTTCTCAAGGCTTTCACATTATGCTTGTACAAATCTTTGAGACCCTGCTGTTCTTTCTTCACTGTTCTTGTGAATTTACCCATAGCATCTTTGGCTTTTGTCACTTCAGTTGAAACTGTTTGCAGTCCAGATTCAACTCCACATATTCTTGCATCAAGAGTTGGCAATATCACTTCTTCTGACCCTGTGAGCCTCATCTCCACAGAGGCTAGAGTCTTGCCTTGGCCATCTAAGGTATCAACAGTTGTTGCATGAGCCTTCTCAACCTCCCTGACCAGTGTGTCCAACTTCTCTGACTGCTCTTCAATGATGGATGCAGTCTGAGTAGCAATTTGAAAGTGAGCCTCAGAGGTGTTGGCTTGTTCAAAGTAGATCTGGTTAAGTGTGGACACATTTGCTGAAACTGCTTCAAGATCAGTGTCAGCATCAACTGGTATATTTGTCAGGGAGGCATCTGCAAAAAATTGCTCAAGAGTGACAGCAACAGAATCTGCAAAACTAATAGTGTTAGTAAAAACTCCCTCATCTCCCTCAATTTCTTTTTCTCCCATAAGGTCTGATACATCAGCACCTTCTCTCTCATTTTCAACTATATTCTTTTCTTCTTTATTCTCAAGAGATAGACTCACATTCACTGGAGAATCAGGCCTCCTTTCACCAAGGGATTCATCAAGTTCAGATTTGACTTGAAGAATAGCCTGACTCTCATATTGGGCTGCACCCAATATTTCTACTTCCTCACCCTCTATTTGTGGTGCACTCAAGGAACCTGTAATCACACAATCCTCACCATTATCTCCCTCTGATTTTTCAGCACTATCAGCCTTTTCAACTCCTTCAATGCCTAAACCTGACACCTCCATATCCTCAACAGGATCCACAGAGGGCAGTTGTTGGGAGATCACAGAGCTTGGGCATCCCAAGGCCACTGAGTCATCCTGAATGACTAAAGGCTGGTCAATGTCCAACTTGCCTGACATTGATGAGGCTTTAGCCAAACTAGCTTCTCCCATGGAAGTCTCAGCATTGTCAAGCTGTGCCTCAGGTTCAGAAGAACCATCCTTGGCCAATGCATCTTGGACTGAGTTACCATCTTTGGTCAACTCCTCTGAATGATCAGAGTCCTTCACAGAATGAAAAGTCAAGTAATGTACCTGAGCTGAGTTGAGGCCTGGGGGATTGGGATTGGTGTGATCATCATCATCATCATCATCATCATCAGATGGGCTGTCAGGATGCTTGATTCCTTGTGCTATTCTCTCTCTTTCAGCAAGCACCTTCTCATGAACAATGGTGCAAAATAGGGCCTCAGTGGTTAATACACTGGTCTTCTTTACATTTGCAAAATGTAGCAGCCTATTTTCCTCAACCTGCCACCAGTTGGCACCCTTATCCTGAATAGCCTGAACTATTTCCACAATAGTTCTATCTTTGATCTCAACAAGTGCTCTGAGATCATAGAACTGTTGTTGCAGCCTGGGATATGCCTTCAATCCTGGATATAATTCATCCACATTGGCTCTTGCAATCTGCCTCAACATTCCCTCATAGGTGTACTCTTCACCACTATCATCTCCAGAAGAGTTGGTTTGGGATTCAGGAAAGTTGGATTGGGATTCAGGTAAGCTTGGCTGAATTTCAGGTAAGTTGGGTTCAGTAGGGTTGGGTTCAGGAGAGGTCAAAACAAGTTGGGATTCAGGTGCTTTTGAGAGCATTGTGCCTGAAGAGGTAATTGGAATGGCTGGAATGGGTGGGAAAACAACTTGATCACCTTCTTGAATAGCAGTTTCAAGAAGTTTGGTATATGAGAGAAGTCTTGGATCAAGGGGGGAAAAAAGTCTATCTTCAAGATTGACCAAATCTGCCAGCACATCAAGACCTATTCTATCAGGTGCACCTTCAGGGGAGTAAAGCTTCTTGGCAATGATTGGGGCATCTTCAGGAGTCTTGCACTCCTCTTCTTCTTGCCTTGGAGATATTCTTCTAGATTGAATATCAGGGGAGTTGGCTTCAGGGCTGTTGGGTTTTGACTTTGACTTGGAGTAGACTTGCTTGCCTGTCTAATCTCCTTGAAGAACTCTTTCTCCTTCTTTTCTTCTTCCATCATCCTCTGCTTCTCAGAAGTCTTGATGATTCTTCTTCTCCTTTCATACCTTGTTGGCTGGTCAAGGTCTCTGAATTCTGTGATTGTCTCAGGTTGCAGTGGGACAATCTCTCTGAATACTTCACCCTCTTCAGGAGGGTTGACTCCTTCCTCAGCCACCTTCTCAATTTCCTCAGAAGTGGCTCCTTGACATGCTTTCAGGGGAAGATTCACTTAGAATCTGCTTCATCTTCTTCATCTTTGGCTGGATTTTGGGTGATTGTGCTTTCCTTTTCCTTGGAGAGGCTCTGGTTGCTGGAACAGTGGCAACAACGTTCTTGGAGGCAGCCTCCTGCTTTCTCTTTTCTGTCCTTGAAGACAGCTTTCTAAACATCACCTTTTGTGCAGGAAAAGGCTTTGGCTTTGCTTGGAGATGGGTGTAATGAGCAAATCTTTCCAAGAGCAGACTGACTCTTGTGCAAAATTGGAGTCTTCCTTCAACCACCACCTTGTGGTGCTTCATCTCCTTAAACTTAAATTTTTCATTCATCATCTTGTCAAGAATGAAATTTTTCCAGTTGAACTTGACTCTCTTCTCAGCAGAGTCAATCACAACAGCCATCACTCTCAACTTAGGCATACTGATTTGTTCAACACTCCCTGAGTGGCTTAACAGACTTTTTACAACGCAATCAAACAAGTGTCTGTAAGGAAGCTTTAAAGTGTTCTTGTTCTGAGCACTTACAAGTTTCTTTGGTTCTATCATCCAAGAGTAGTAGAACTCCTGATCATCTCCTTCCTTGTACAATTCTGGATTCTGGCCTTCTGATGGTAGCCCAAAGCTAGCATCTATATCCTCTGCAGTGAAGATGATGGAGTGTTGGCTTTCTTCATCTTCATCTTCTTCAGCATATGTGAGCTTGGTGCACACATCTCCCTTTTTCCCTTTCCATCTGAGATGGGCAAAGAATTCTGCCATGAATGGATTCAGGCATGAATCAGGCTTGGTGCCAAGGAACTTTTCTAGCCCTGCCTCCCTCAGCCATTGGAGGACTTGTTGAACTTCTGTGTCTGGGCTATCAAAGGCTACCAGCTTTTCAAACCAAAGGGAATTTGGGTTGCTAAGATAAGAGAAATCAATGTCCAAGGAGGAATCATTGAAGTCTACAAGCTCTTCTCTCTTGATCTTAGGTGCCATGGATAATATGAGAGATTGGTGGGTTTTTTTTTTTTGGAAAGGAGTTGCAGGTTTGAGAGTTTGAAGAAAATCTTAAGGGTTTTTTTTTTGAAATTTTGAGTGCGTAAGGATGGTGGTGAAAACTGAGGAGTTTATATATGTGGGGAGTTTATTAACCGTTGGTTAAAAGAAACTAACCGTGGGTAATAAGTATGACCAATTGGATAATGTGTGGTAATGGGATTGAGGCGGTTTGATGGAAGTTTAATGCAAATTAATGGTCTTGATGAAGGCTCAAGAATTCATGAAATCCCAATTAAGATTTTTGCATTAAATGCTGATTTGCCTTTTTGGTGGTAAAAATCTTTATAGCACACTCCATCCTAAAATGGCCTACTTTTAGACCAAGAAACCTCTTAAATGTCTAATCAATGCTAAAAATAGCAATGATTATCTAATTAACTCGGACAAACATCCTGAGGTGTGCTTTGGTTTCTGTGTAGGTCAAACTGCTTGATGAACTTGCCTGAGTGGGTCCCAAAGTTGCTGACTGGGTCCCACTTGGACAAATCCCCTGACCAACATTGCTGAACATCATAGGGACAACCTTGCTGAGTTTCCCTCTTTGGCTGACAGCTTCAGTGAGGTTGGTCAACTTTGCTGAAGTTCAACTTTGATGAACTTCCCCCTTCATATGAGCTTTCTTTCCTCATTTTTCCATCTTGCCTGGATCAAGTAACCCCAATTCAGCTGACAATTCCGAGAACCTTGCTTCAGCTAGAGGCTTGGTCAAAATATCAGCTTTTTGCTTATCAGTGTGAATTTTGACAAGCTTGATATCTTTCTTCTCCACATGATCCCTTATGAAATGATGCTTGATGTCCACATGCTTGCATCTGGTGTGGAGCACTGGATTCTGTGAGATGGCAATTGCACTATTGTTGTCACAGAATATTGGCACTTCATTTGTGATGACTTTGTAGTCTCTAAGTTGTTGCCTGAGCCAAAGTATCTGAGCACAACAACTTCCAGCTGCAACATATTCTGCTTCAGTTGTTGAAGTTGCAACTGTATTCTGCTTCTTGGAGAACCATGAGATAAGCTTGCTGCCCAAGAATTGACATGTTCCAGAGGTGGATTTTCTGTCAATTCTGCATCCTCCATAATCAGCATCTGAATATCCAGTGAGCTCAATGTTGTCATCAGCTGGATACCACAATCCAAGATTCTCAGATCCCTTGAGATATCTTAGGATTCTCTTGGCAGCATCAAGATGGCTCTTCTTTGGATTTGCCTGAAATCTTGCACACACTCCAACTGCAAATGTGATGTCAGGCCTGCTTGCAGTGAGATATAGCAAGGATCCTATGATTCCCCTGTAGTTAGTGGAGTTTGTTGACTCTCCACCTTCATCAGGATCCATCTTCCAGTTAGTATTCATAAGAATTCTGACTGGCTTGCTTGTAGCACATCCAAATTTTTTGATCATGTCCCTTGTGTACTTGGCCTGATTGATGAATATCCCCTTCTTTGATTGAGTGACCTGAAGTCCTAAGAAGAAATTCATCAATCCCATCATGGACATTTCAAATTTGCTCTGCATGAGTTTGGAGAACTTTTCACACATCTTCTCATTTGGAGATCCAAATATAATGTCATCCACATAGATTTGGACTAACAAGATATCATCTCCTTCACAGATTCTGAACAGAGTTCTGTCAACAGTGCCTTTGACAAAACCATGATCTAGAAGAAACTGTGATAAGGTGTCATACCAAGCTCTTGGAGCTTGCTTTAAGCCATAGAGGGCTTTCTTCAATCTGTACACCTTGTTTCCTTCCTCAAAGCCTGGGGGCTGTTCAACATAAACTTCTTCTTTGAGCACCCCATTGAGAAATGCACTCTTCACATCCATTTGATACACTTTGAATTTCATGTGAGCTGCATATGCTAAGAAGAGTCTGATTGCTTCAAGTCTGGCCACTGGAGCAAAAGTCTCATCATAATCAATCCCTTCAGATTGACAATATCCTTTGGCCACCAGTCTTGCTTTGTTCCTCACAATGATGTCATTTTCATTTTTCTTATTTTTGAACACCCATTTGGTTCCAATGACATCTTGATGAGTTGGCCTATCCACCAGCTCCCATACTTCATTTCTGGTGAACTGCTTCAGCTCTTCTTGCATGGCTATGATCCAGTTGGTGTCTTGTAGTGCTTCCTCAATATCTCCTGGTTCTATTTCTGAAAGAAAACAACAAAACAAGGCACTTTCTCCATGAAACCTTCTAGTTTTGATCCCTTCACTTGGGTTACCAAGTATCAGGCTAGTTGGGTGGTCTTGCAACCAAGTCCTTCTAGACCTGATCCCTTCAGGAGGATTGTCCTCATCTGAGGTTGGATCACTAGACTCATTAAATTCAGGAAAATTAATTGAAGGATCAAGCTCAGGATCATATTCAGGGGTATTGTCCTCATTGTCAGATGAGTTGACATTTTCATTGGTTCCCCCTTGAATATTGGATCCATTAACTACCTCAGCATTGCCTGCTTCTTCATTGGTAGTTGTTACCTGGTTTTGAACTGGGATTGGATCAATCAGTTCAATATCACTTTCAGGTTGGTTGGCTCCTGGTTGATTGCCATCAGGTAGGTTGTCCAGTTTTTGACAATCATGAAGTTCAGGCTGGGCAACATCTACAAACTCTGTCTCCTTGCTTTGAAGCCTTAATCTGGTTGTTCTTTGTGTTATCTCATCAATATTCAGGTTTCTATCCCTGAACTCATTAATAGACTCATCAAACACAACATGAGGTGTTTCTTCCACAATAAGGGTTTTGCAATTGTAAACTCTGTAAGCTTTGCTGACTTGTGAATATCCAACAAATATTCCTTCATCAGCTTTGCTGTCAAAAGCTTTCAATTGCTCCTTCCCATTATTATGAATGAAACACTTACAACCAAATATGTGAAAATAAGCAACAGTGGGTAATCTACCTTTCCATATTTGATATGGGGTTTTACCTTGTCCTTTGGTGATTAAGGACCTGTTTTGAGTGTGACATGCAGTGCTGATGGCTTCAGCCCAGAACCTTTTAGGCAGTTTGGATTCAGCAATCAATGTTCTTGCTGCCTCTTTCAAGGTCCTGTTCCTTCTTTCAGCAACCCCATTTTGTTGAGGTGTTCTTGCTGCTGAAGTTTCATGTGTGATGCCATTCTTGCTGCAGTACTCATTGATGTATGAGTTTATGAACTCAGTGCCTTTGTCTGATCTGATCTTGACAATACTTAGGCCCTTTTCATTGCTCAATCTCATCATCAATTCTGGTAACTTGACTTGGGTCTCCTTTTTGTTCAGCAAGAATACTACCCAAGTGTACCTGGAAAAATCATCAACAACAACTAAAGCATATTTTCTTCCATTTATACTTACTGGGATTATTGGCCCAAATAAATCCATATGCAGTAGTTGAAGAACTCTCTCAGTTGAGATGACAGGCTTTCCTTTGAATGAAGCTTTGATCTGCTTTCCTTCCTGACATGGCTGGCATATGTGTTCTTTGGTGAACACTTGATTTGGCAGCCCTTTAACTAGAGAGTTTCTTGCAATCTTGTTGATGTTTTTGAAGTTCAGGTGATTCAGTCTCTTGTGCCACAACCAGCTTTGCTCACTTGTGCTTTTGGCAACAAGACAAACTGGTTCAGGGGTTTTGCTCCAATCTGCAAAATAGACATTTCCCTTTCTCACCCCTGTTAGTAGTACCTGTTGTGTTGATTTGTTCTTGATAGTACATTCATTAGGTGCAAATTCAACACAAAAACCTTTATCACATATTTGACTTATAGACAGCAAGTTATATTTTAGGCCTAGGACATATGAGACATCAGTAATTTTAACACTACCAATGTTTAATGTACCATAACCTCTTGTGATCCCTTGAGAGCTGTCTCCAAAGGTTACTGAAGGACCATCCTTTTCAATGAATTCTGAGAGAAGCTCTTTATTCCCAGTCATGTGTCTTGAACATCCACTGTCCAAGTACCATGCTGTTTTCTTGTTGATGCTTCTCTTCTTCTTGTGGTCCTTGCAGCCCTGCAAAGTCAAGATTTAGGTACCCTTTGAGTGTTGGGTCCTAGAGGGTTAGCTGTACCTTTTGGAATCCAAATCTGCCTGATAACTCTGATTGACTCAAAGTGACTGACTTGGTTTCCATTTACATCTACATACACAGTTTGACCCTTAAATGCCTTGGGTGATTTCTGTGTATAAGTGTTAGCCTTGTAAGTTTCAGGAGAATTAGTGAATTTCTTTGGGACATTTCTCCTGAAGTTATTAGGCTTAGGTGCAGCTTGGTAAGACTTTTGGGAATAAGGTTTTGGATGGCCTTTTCCATTTGGCAAGTAAGGTCCAGGCTTCCTGAATGTTTTATACCTATCAGAGGGGATTGGCCTTAATCCATTCAGTTGAGGTTGCCTCATTTGAGTTGGCCTTTTCTGAACAGGTTTTGGACAACTCCTCTGATGATGATTCAGATAGGTTGACCTTCCATTGGTTCTACCTTTCTGAACCTCATTCCTCCTGTAAGCAATGCCTTTAACCTTTTCCAAAGGTATGGGTTTAGGTACATTGTTCACTTGAGTTGGTATAAAACTTCTTTTACCTTTATCCTTGATCAGTGGTTGATTTACTTCTATTTCATTTTGTTGTGCCACTGATCTTACAAAAGTCATCTTAGAATTGCTTGATGAAGCAATGCTAAGACCAGGTGAGGGTTCAAATGGATTATAGCCTAATCCACCCTTTTGAGCAAATGGTCTTTGGAATCCTTGAATCTCCTCTATTGCCATAGCAGATTTGTTCAAGGCAGACATTTTCATTTTTAAGCTCCCCTCACTTAATTTTAGAGTATCAAATTCACTTGAGAGATTGTCAAATTTTGCTTGAAGAATTCTAAGATCAAAATCCTTTTTCCTTAAGGCCAGCTCTTGATCATCAATCAACTTTTGTTGTTCAGAGACTTTGAGAGACACTTCCTCAAGTTCTCTCACAATCTGCTGATACAACTCAGTTGATTTAATGTCAAGCTCAGGTTCAGGAAGGTTGGGAGTTTGAGCTTTTGAATTCAGTAGCTCATTTTCTCTAAGTGCTATATTGCATACTTCTCTTAGTCTGGTGAAATCCTCAAATAGTTTTACAAAGTTGAGTTTTAAGGGGATTTCACTGGACTCATGTGTGTTAATTGAAGAACTGGAAGAACTAGAAGATGAACATACCTCATCATTTTCAAGTGCCATTTGACAGTCATCATCACTGTCACTGTTGGAGAATAGTCCATCATCAGAAGAGTAGACACTCTCTTCACTAGCTGAATCTCCAGCTACCATAGCCTTCCTGCTGTTCAGCCTCTTGTCTCTTTTGTTCTGCCTTTCCTTTCTTTCTTTGGCACTAAGGTCAGGACAATCATACTGAAAGTGACCCTTCTTCTGGCAGTTGTAACACACATCTTCATCATCATTCTTCTTGCTTGAGGACTCCTTCCTCCTTGATGATGATGGTTCACCTTTGCTGAATTTCTTTCTATTAGCATATCTGTCTTCTTTCTTTTCATCAGAGACTTTGTCCTCTGATTTATGTTCAGGAGAACTGAATCTCCTTCTGGTTCTGTTATCTTGGTAGAACTTCTTGTATCTACCAAATCTGGAGTTGAGCTTCTCAAATCTTCTAGCCATGAGTGCCAGCTCCTCCTTTATTTCAGATTTTGAAACAGATTGAGAGGACCTTTGAGTAATCTTCTTTTCTGTTTCAGCAGCTTTGAAGGCAACACCTTTGTTTGAGGAGGATGGCTCTTCATGCACCTTCTTTCTGTTGAGATCAAACTCATATGCCTTGAGTTCAGAAAATACTTGCTGCATTGGCATGTTGTCAAGATTGCTAGTATTTTGCATCATGACAGAGTATATATCCCACTTGGATGTGAGACTTCTTAAGATCTTCAAGGCAACTTCTCTTTTAGCATAGAACTTGCCAAGATAGTTTATCTCATTCATGATGTCAGTGAACCTGCCATCAAGATGATCAATAGTTTCATTGGCTTCCATAGAGAATTGTTCATATTTTTGGATAGCCACTTGAAGTTTGTTCTCCTTGATCTTTTGGGTACCTTCACACATAAGTGCTAAGGTATCCCAAATCTCTTTTGCTGATGTGCAGTGATACACTCTTCCCATCACTGCATCTGGAATAGTCTGGTACAGTGTGTTCATTGCAATGTAGTTCAGGTTGTGCCTTTTTCTTTCCTCAGCTGTAAAGTCATCTTCATCCTTTGGCAGCAACTCCCTTGGATCTGCTTTCTGAGCATCAGTGAGCTTGGGATTTGCTTTGGTGAATGTGAAGGGCCCTCTGGTGATGACTTTAAGCATCTCATCATGCTGACAAGCAAGATGTGCTCTCATCCTGATCTTCCAGAAATCATAGTTCTCAATTGAGAACATTGGCAGTTTGTGATGAGAAATATGGTTGACTTGGTTTGGACCCATATTGTTGATGGTGTTGACAGCATCTCCTGGAACTGCATTGTTAGCCATTTCAATGGATGTAATATAAGATGAACACAGATAAAATTTTCAGAAATTTGGATCAGTTCAGTGACCACAGAAAATTTGATTTTGAAAATCAGTTGGATTTTCAGAAGCAGTGGTCTATGAACCCCTGCTCTGATACCACTTTTTGGTCCTTGGTGGAGTATAACACAAGTGTATGGGGGGGGGAATGCACTTGTGTATGCAAATTCTTTTCTTTTTAACAAAACTGGTCTTATCAAGCAGGTTATCTTACAACTGGCCTGAGTGTGATCTTTGATAGATACTTGTCCTACTGATTACTATTGAGTGATCAGTTGGCTAGATATCTAAAAGGGTTGCTAAGTGCGGAATGTGGTTGGCCTTTGACTTAAAGAAATACTCCAAGTTAATTTCTGAAAAGACAGTTATCAGGGACTTTGTCCAAAACAAATTTTCTCACTTACTAGAGTTTGTTCTTTGAAAATTGTTTGAATATGAATGCAATAAAGAATGCAGTAAGTAAGAGACACACAAGTTTATAGTGGTTCAGAGACTCAAGCTCCTACATCCACTTTCCCTGATTGAACAGGATAATTCCTTCACAATGGAATTAGCTTGTTTTATAGTGCCAAGGTGCACTGATTAACAACACTCTCTTAGTGTTTTGATCCCTAGGATAATCTGAGTCCTAGTGCTCAATCTCACTGAGTTAAGACTGTGTTTCACTCTAATAGTCCTTAACTCCTCACTTCTACAACAAACACTCTCTTCACTAAATGAGATAAGGTTTGAGGTTTGGTTCCAACTAGTAGAGATATCCTTTACAATGAGAACAGATGTAAAGGCTTAGGATATCTCAATGCTAAGCTAGGATGTTTACAAAGAATGGCTTAGCTAATTTGAAGTGATTCAGGAAACTTGGGATTCTTGTGAATAGCTTGGTTTCCTTTGAAAGCTTAATATGAGTTTGATAGCTTGTAGTTCCATTCTGAATCCCTTTGATCACTTCTGTATATATAGGCATATTTGAACAACTATCCGTTGGAGAGATAGCAATTCAAATATGTCTATTTGCAGCACCATTGAAACGGCTAAGAAGCTTGACTTCCTTTTATCCACTGTGTAAAAGGGCTCTTCAATGGTTGCTTGAATGAATGTGTTGACTTCTGAAAAATGCGGCTGAGATGACTTGTGACAGTTTCCAAATAAGCACACTTCCCAAGGTTGATTTGTGGCAGAATCTATACTCAACCAACGGTCAGATGGGACAAGCTCCCTGAACATTCTTGCTGTTGTTTTAGAATGTTCCAACATTCATTCAATGCTTCACTCTTTAATGCTCTAAGTCTTCAATGCTTGGTTCAGGCATGATTGGCAATAAATGCTTCATTGAATGTGTCTTCAGTAAGCTTTTGACATTCAATTATCTTGGTCATTTGTACTTCAACTGTCTTGATCTTTTGCATTTATGAGCACAGCTTTTGTGTTCTTGATCTCTTCAGCCCGGTTGTCCACTTGGTCAGCTGTCCTGATGCTTCAGCAACTTTGGCCTCAAGACTTAATACCTATCAAGCTTTCTAACATATAGCATTGGACAACTATCCTGAACTCTAAAATCTCACAACATTTCTGAGATTTTTAACTTAAGCATTCTACATACTCAAGTGTTCTGGGACAACTTGCCTGAACAATAACTTGAGCATATCTCAACTAATCTGTACATCATCAATCAGGGGTTTTGGTATCTAGATCAAAATCATTTTATTCCCAACAATTCTTCTCTACTAAATCTCTCATAAAATGGTGTCTTATGCTAATGTGCTTTGTGAGTGAGTGTTGTACATGATTTTTAGAAATGTTAATGGCACTAGTATTATCACAAAAGATAGTAAGTATACCATTCTCAATACCATAGTCATGGAACATCTTGCTCAGCCACAAGAATTGTGTGCAGCAGCTTCCTGTAGCAATATACTTAAATTCTGTAGTGGATTGTGAAACACAATTCTGTTTCTTGCTGTGCCATGATACAAGATTGTTTCCCATGTAGAAACATGCTCCACTCGTACTCTTTCTATCATCTATGTCTCCAGCCCAATCAGCATCACTATAACCAATCAAAATGTTGTTGGTGTCCTTAGTGTACCAGATTCCAAGGTCACTTGTACCTGAAACATACTTGATAATCCTTTTCACAGCATTCTGGTGAGATTCCTTGGGATTTGCTTGGTACCTAGCACAAACACACACACTATACATAATATCTGGTATACTAGAGGTTAAATATAGTAAACTGCCTATCATGGATCTATAAAGTGTTGGATCAACATCTGTTCCAGCACTATCTTTGCAAAGTTTTAAAGAAGATCCCATAGGAGTTTTCATTGGTTTTGAATTTTCAAGACCAAATCTTTTAACCAAGTTCTTAGCATACTTACTCTGGGAGAAGAAAATACCATCACTGCACTGTTTGATTTGAAGACCTAGAAAATAGTTCAAGTCTCCAACCATACTCATTTCAAATGTTGCAGTCATTGCCTCAACAAAGTTACTCAACATTTTATCACAAGTAGAACCAAACACAATGTCATCAACATATATTTGAGCAATAAGTAAATCTCCTTCAGTGTGCTTAATGAACAAGGTTCTATCAGCTTCTCCTCTAATAAATCAATATTCCAAAAGAAAGTCAGTAAGCCTACCATACCATGCTCCAGGAGCTTGTTTAAGACCATACAATGCTTTATTTAGTTTATATACATGATCAGGGTATTGTGGATCTTCAAATCCTATAGGTTGTTCAACATATGCTTCTTCATTCAATATGCCATTTAGAAATGCAGCCTTTACATCCATTTGATGAAGTTTAATATCAATAAAACATGCAATAGCTAGCAGTAATCTAATAGATTCTATCCTAGCAACAGGTGCAAAAGTCTCATCAAAATCAACTCCTTCAACTTGGGTGTAACCTTGTGCTACTAACCTAGCCTTGTTTCTAACAATATTACCAGATTCATCAGTTTTATTCTTGAATATCCACTTTGTTCCAATGACATTAGTATGACTAGGTCTTGGAACAAGTGTCCACACTTCATTTCTTTCAAACTGACTAAGTTCTTCATGCATAACATTAATCCAGTTTTCATTAGTTAGAGCTTCTTTAGCACTCTTAGGTTCAATTTCAGATAAATAGCATTCAACATTTACAATATTACACATAGAAGACATGCATATTGTTCTTACCACATCTACCTTGTTTGATCTTACTCTTCCTCTTGTTTGCACTCCAACTGTAGCATCGCCTATGATCTGGTCAGAAGGATGACTTTTACCTATTCTTGAAGAAAGATTCGTTTTGAGAACGTACTGGTCATTCTGTGAAGTTACAGCTGACTGTTCTGTAGATGTTGACCCAGATGTGTTAACATTTGGTGCAACATTTTCAGATTTCAGTGTATTCTCAGAAGTGTCAGTAACTTGTGATACATCTTCTTCATCGATCTTTGTCATCTGTAAGACTTTTATCATCATCAAACACAACATTAACAAATTCTTGAACAGTGTTAGTTCTAAGGTTATATACTCTATAAGATTTACTATTTCTAGAATAGCCTAAAAAAAAATCTTTATCACTTTTAGAATCAATCTTATGAAGTTGATCCCTATCATTCAAAATATAACACACACAACCAAATACATGAAAATATTTCATACTTGGTTTTCTGTTGTTCAAAATCTCATAAGGTGTTTGACTTGTGCCAGAACGAATGAAAACCCTATTAATGATAGACATGCAGTTTTCAATGCTTCTCCCCAAAATTTCTTAGCAAGACATTTGGATGTAAGCATGACTCTAGCCATTTCTTGTAAAGTTCTATTCTTTCTTTCAACAATTCCATTTTGTTGTGGAGTTTTAGGAGATGAATATTCTTGCAAGATACCCTTTTTATCACAAAAATATTAAACATGTTGTTTTCAAATTCCCTACCATGATCAGTTCTAATACGGCCAACTTTCAAGTTAAACACATTTTTGAACCTCTTATAAAGAATTTTAAATGCAGCAAATGCTCCAAATTTGTCTCTTAAGGACTCTACCCAGGTATATCTAGAAAAATCATCTACCACAACTAAGGAATACCTTTTTCCTCCAATGCTTTCAGTTTCCATAGGACACATCAAGTCCATGTGTAGTAATTCAAAACATCGATGTGTAGTACAATGTGACAGCATTTTGTGCGACATTCTTACCTGCTTACCTTTGTGGCATGGTCCACATACAGTGTTATTGTGAAACCTCAGTTTTGGAATTCCTTTTACTGCATCTGCTTTGATTAGTTTTTTCATTGCTCTGTAATTTTCATGACCCAATCTTTGATGCCATAAGACATTTTCATCATATTTTGACAAGTTACACATATTTGTTCCAATAAGATAGCAATTATCAGCTGACCTAGTACCAGTCATGACACAAACTTCATCTTTATTAAGAACATAACATGAATCTTTATCAAATTTCAAATGCAAATTATCATCACAAAGTTGACTAATGCTAATCAGATTTGCAAGTAAGCCATCAACATGTAAGACATTTTTAAGCTTAGGAAAACCTTCAACATTCAAAGTTCCTTTACCAACAATCTTTCCTTTAGAACCTCCACCATATGTAACACTACAACTATTCAAGATCACATAGTCAGATAAGAAATCAGTACGACCTGTCATATGTCTAGAACAACCACTATCAAAATACCATAAATCAGGTAGACATGCTTTTAAGGAGGTGTGAAAAACATTACAGGTAGTTTTTGGTTTCCATGCAGATTTCAGAAACTGTTTACCAGGACGTGATAGTTTATTATGCAGCATTTTCAAAATTTTCTGTTCTTCAAACAATTTTATACAGTAAGGACGAATATGACCAACTTTGAAATAGTAATGACAGATATACTTCCTCTTAACCTTGTGAGTATCTGATTGTGCAGATGTTACACCAGATGTGTCAACATTTGCCTTCTCAAATTTCATAGGTTTTCTAAAATTTTCAGAAATAGAAGCAGTTACACCATCATAACCTAAACCATGATTATTAGACTTACCAGTAGCTATAACATTATTTACCTCAGAAGCACTCTTGGAATATTTCTTGAAACATAAGGTGGAATTTATCAATTTCTCCTTTAAGTTACAGATTTTCAGATCTCTTTTGGTAAGTATAACATCTAGCTTGGTGATTGTGTCTTTCAGATCCTCATTCTCTTTATTCAAGGAATTAAGAGTGAGTTTCTGATTGTTCCAATCATCTAACAGCTTTTGGGTGTTCATTGTCATCAGTCCTTTTTCCTGCATCATCAACCAAACCATTAAAATAGTTCAAATCTGGGTGACTCTGTTCTGATGTTGTTGTAGATGTTGAAGCATCAGGTACAGCATCAGAATTTGTTTCAACCAGATCATCATCTGAGGAATCATTATAATCAATTCTGGTAAAATTAGAATATTCATTCTGATTTAACTCATCAAAATCAAAATCATCATCATCAGATTCATCACTCAAGGTAGCATTAAAATTCAGTTTTTGCTTAAGTCTAGTATTGGCACATTCATTTGCATAATGGCCATAACCAGAACAAGCATTGCATTGAACTGATTTTCGAAATTCAGGATCATACCTTGGTTTACCTTCACTCTTTGATGGTCTTGGTGTGAATTGATTTTTCCTCCTTTCTGGTTGAGGTGTTGATGTGTTGATTTGAATCTTAGGCTGAATGTTACTAGATTTGTTCACAGATTTCTTAAGAAACTTATTAAAATACTTGGTGAGTAAGAAAATGTTGTTAGGATCCTTGAGGCAATTATCAAGCAATTCTTCATCAGAATCAACTTCAGTAATGATAGGTTGAACTTCAGAAATGTTTGATGTTTCACCTTTAAAAACCACAACTTTCTTATCAACATTAGTTTCATCAACTTGATTAGTGTTTATCTCATAAGTTCTAAGAATACTCACTAATTCATTTTGACTTAACTTATCTGTATCTTTTGCCTCTTCAATAGCACAAATTTTAGCATCAAATCTTTTAGGAACATATCTTAATATCTTATGGACTACTCTAACATTAGAAATAGGGTCACCAAGAGAATGTGATTCATTGATAATCTCACTTAACCTTTCATTGTAAGCTGTAATTGTTTCATCTTCCCTCATTCGGAGATTCTCAAATTTTATCCCCAACATTCGAAGCTTAGTCCTTCGAACACTGTCTGAACCCTCACAATGATCTTGCAACCTGTCCCATGCATCTTTAGAAGTAGAACAGTTAGATATAATTTTAAACATTGAAACATCAACAGAAGTAAAAATAGCATTTAAAGCTTTAGAATTGTAGCTTGCTGTTGTTATTTCATCAGCCGTCCAGTCAACTTCTCTCTTGAGTTGAACTTCACCATCTGCATCTGCTGGTCTCTTTGGAGCTTCCCAACCTGTAAGTACAGTCCTCCAAGCACGTTCATCAACTGACTTGATGTACATACGCATCTTAGGCTTCCAATAAGCATAATTCGAACCATCTAAAACGGGTGGCCTAAGTGTCGTGGATATGTGATGTGTTTCCATTGCTAACCTACACTAAAAACACACTTGACCAAAGATCTAACCTAGTGTCGTCATGTATCTGCTCTGATACCAACTGAAAGTGTGCTGGTATTAAGTGTTTAAGTTTAAGTAGAATAATGTTGTACTAAATGTTGTGACAAATTGTACAACACTGACTCTAACAGAATATCAGAAATTAAGATACACAGCGGAAGACTTGAAACACTAAAAACAAACGTGACACAATGGAAATAATTTTTTCACATAGATTTTATAAATAAAAATCTATGCGAGCCTTACGACGAAATTCAATACTTATCTTCAAGTACAAATGTTGTGTGAAATGTTACAGCAATAACCTTCACAACTGAAACTACAAACGAGGCAGGTGCCTTGTTCTAAAAATGAACTAAGTGTATAAGAGATTACACACTGTCGAAATGCCTAGTTTATCTATGATTACACTCTCAATAGATAAGAAGACACACATCCATACGGGTGGGATACTTCGTATGAACTAAAAGGTAAAACTACTGGCCACAATTCCTAACAGGGATGAACGCTTGGTCTAGGAAATTGATCGAATAGAATACACTGAATTGAGAAGCCTTCAATCGGTATTTATAGAAGTGGGGTGCTGATTCTAGAGGCTTCCATATTGAGATCCTATTTTTTAGGAACTCAACTTCCATGATCTTTCTAGATCCTTCTTGAATGCTCCAGGTCGTTCTAAATGGTTCCAGGCTGTTCTAGCATGTTCTTCAATGTTCTGAAATCTTCCCGGTTCCAGATCCTTGTAGAAGCTTCTAGATCCTGCCAGAAATGCGACAACATTTAGATCAACATTTAATGTAGCATTTCAAAAAAGACTTAGAAAAAAAATCTCGGAAGGTCAAATTAAGATGTTGTTGATAATGTTAAGGCATTTAAGGATTAACAACATCTACATGGAGCTTGTTGGTAAAGATGGAGAGACTTCCGTGGTTAATGGTCAAAGAGTTAAGCACTACTTCGGAAATGAGAAACTTCGAATGGTGGAGTCGCTTCATTTGGATGAGGCTTGAAAGTAGAAAGAAACCGTTCGGCATAGGACGTTAAAAATAGCGCTTCTTGGGAGGCAATCCAAGGTTTTATTGCTTTCATGTTTTTCTTGCTTTAGTAGTTTTGATAACTTAGTCTCTTTTATAGATATGGATGAGGAACATTGTGGATATGCTCTCTTGGAGAATGAAGAAGAAATCAAAACTAACTTTGGAAAGAGGGAGCAAGTGGTGCAATGGTGATCTTTGAGGAGCTTGGGATGTGCAAGGAGGGAGGTAACAACTTGTAGCCCCAAACTTAGAATTTTTTACATAGTAAAATTCTAAGTGTGGGGGAGTTATTTTTCCTTTTATGTTTCACTATATTTGTTATTCCTTGCACCGTTTTGTCATTTCATTTGTGTTACATTTTACACTGGCACACACTTAGCTTTCATATGCTTATATTGTTTGAGTTGGTTTTCATCATGTGTTGGGTAGTGAACTTATGGTGAAATGTGAGCATGGGTAATCATTGAAATCCATAGTTGAGTAGTGTGGTGATTTCTATTTGCTTTGAATGTATGCATGATTGGTGATGGATAGTAGTATTCATATTGTGTTCAAAATTGTCGATCTTTGATGCATTGAGTGCATGATGTGTTGTTGTTTGGGGACATTTGATGAATGTGAAAGTTCTATTGAATAAACCGGTGAGAATTGAGCCCAAAATCGAACTTTAATCCGGTTTACTTCATTTGAGAGTGGATTAGGTTATTGTTAGTGATCATAGAACTTGTCCAAGTTCTTGTTTGAAAGCATGATTGTGTGAGACTTTGTGATATGATATAGGTCATCTTTCATTTTGAAGAGTCACTTAGCCAAAATTTCCGAAAATCGAAATAATCTTCCGTAGTTAGCCCCTTTGAGCCTAATTCCTCATTTTCTTGGCAAAGTACAATGTTAACCACTTAGTCTTTTAAAGCCTTTGATACCTTTATCTAGTGGGGGATAAAAGACAAAGTGGAAAAACATGTGCTTAAATATCTTTAGTCTAAGGAAAAGTTGGAATGAGTTAAAAAAAAAATAGATAAGATGAAAAGAGAGGAAAAAGAAGAATCATGAAAAAGAAAAGAGGGACAAGGGATCCCCAAGAGCTTGAAAAGAAAGAAAACTTGGCTCAAAAGATAAAGTGATGAATGCTTGAAAAAGAAAAAAAATGAAAAGTGAGGATAGAGGCTGTAAGCTTTGAAACTGAAAGCACAAATTGTAAAACAAAAAACTTTGTCCTCCACTAGAAGAGTCACAATTCCAAATTCATCCTACCTTATCCAAAGAGTCAATGTTACATCCTTGATTAAGCCCTATTGATCACATTGTTGAACACTTGAGTGGTGTAGAAAGTAGAATGTGGGCAAGTTTATGGTGATTGCATAGCCTAACTTGATTGTTGAGTGCACTTATATCCTTAATTTGTTTGTGTGTTTGAGAGAAACGCTCTATCATGTGAGTAGAGAGCTTGAGCTTGAGCATTTGGATTTTTCTTCCCCTTCACAATGTGTTGTGTACTTGTGTTATCTTTGATCTATGAGTATGAATTGCAATAATGAGCATCTGACCATCATTGAGAAAGCACTTTGAGAAAGAGACATCACCACACTTCACTTTACATGTGTGATTTTCATTGAATATTCCATTGTGATCATTCCACCGTCATTGTTTTAAGTGCTTAGTTGTTTGAGGACAAACAACATTTTAAGTTTGGGGGCGGTTTGATTCGGGTGGAATTTACACATTTTTTATGCACACGTGAAGCCCATTTTTAGTGCGATTTCATTGATTTATGAGTTGATTATGATTGTTTTGATCGAAATAAGAGAAAAGGTGGTGTTTTATCGATTTTATAGGATAAATGAGGGATTTTGGGAGTAAAACACCTACCACATAAAATGCATTTTTTATAACGAATTTATTTGTAACCAACATTAAAATGGTTACGAAAAGTTAACTTATTGTAACAAATTTCTATTTTGGTTACAAAAAGTTCTATTTTAAATAACAATATGTAATTGTCGTTACAAATAGCAAAAAGTTGGTTACGAATAGTAAATGACTTCTTATTTTATTTTATTCGTAAAATAGCGATAATTTTTCTTAACCTACCACATAAATCTCTTTTTATTTTTTACTTTAATTATTGTTACAATTTAATAAATATATATTAAAAAATCTGAGCTGCATAAGGTTCCATCTCATTTATATGTTTAATATACTACCGATTTTCCCTTCTTTCTAGGGTTATAATATATATAAATATCTTTAATTATATATATATATATTCAACTATTTAAGGATTATATTTCTGTAAAAATAAATAAATTAAGGATTATATTAAAATTTTACTTCATCTAATTATTTGGGGGGCTTATAATATATTTTTGGGTAGCATATTCTAAATTAGAAGTTAGAACGCAGTTTAGCCAAAAAATAATTTCAGAAATTAAAGCGCGTTAGAAAAAAAGCAATTTGAAAAAGGCGGGCTCATCGTTAAATTTCTTAATTCACATCACAAAACCTAAATTTCACAGCGTGGTCTACCGCCGTTGTGCCTTGCGGCTGATCGAATTCGCACCATCGCGTCTAACCGCTGCTGAGATCGATTTACAGCCGATCAAAGGTAACCCCTCTCTTAGTTTTCTTATGTCGACTCTAATTTGCAAATCATCCTGTTCTTTTCTTCCTTTTGTTTGAGTTCTAACTTTATATATATACCACTCATATCCAGTTTCTAGATTCGTCTCTCTAGCCCTTCTCCTTTCGTCGGTCACTTTTCTTAGGTAAGTATTAGTTTGCTGAGTAAAGTCAGTGTTATTTGTTGATTAAATTTTTTAAATCATGTTGTATTTATGTGTATGCAAACAGAGTAATCTGATTTAGAGTGACAACTTAGTTCTGAATTTTGGGGTTTGTCGTGTAAACTAAAATTTGGGTTCATGGTAATCTTAATGAAATCACAAGGTTGCTGCACTTTGTTTATGTATGCTATTGTAGTTAATATTTATATTATGTTTGCTAAATATATTTTTTGTTGACCCAAATTTATGACTTAATAGTTGATATTTAATAGTTAATCCTCATTCCATGGTTTTCTGAAATTTCCAGTATACTATGGTGAAATCAATAGGAGTTAATCTCCATTCCACGATTTTCTGCTAGCTTTAATAACTAAAGTTTGGGGGAAAAGACTTTAGTTTTGTTGGGATATTTTACTGTAGTGGAATCAACTTTCATTTTTGAGGTATTTCCTTTTGGGTAAATGTTCTTTTTTGTTCCTTAACTTGCTAATTTTTTTATCATTGTAGTGAAATCTGAATCTTTGGAATGTAGATTAAGCCCAAAGAGAGAAAATGTCCACTCGATATATTATTTTGTGACAACATTTTAAATCTATATATGTGTATATCTAGTTTTTACATTTTTGTTGGCTCATTTTAAATGTACATTTTTCCTTTACTAAGTATCACACTTGCTACACCGTCATTTCATTTTCTGGAACACAATCTATCTCAAATTTTAAGTTTGGACTTATGGACATAGTGATTTGTTTTACCGTACTTTAGGTCCCACATTGATGTAATGCCATTTATCTCTCTATCATTCCTTTTAGATGTTGTACTAAGGCTACCTTTTTATTCAAACTCATGATTTGTTTAGAGACATAATAAAATTGTATATTGTTGATTATTTTTGGTATTTGAATTTGGCTCAACTAATTGCGCCCATATTCCAATGTTGGTATGTGTGGATTTTTAGTGATTTAGATCTATTGTATTTTTAATTATTTTAGTGTTAATCTGTGATTCATATAAGTGTTTGTGTGGTATGTTGCTTTATTTTTCTCTTGATCAAATGTGGTTTGAGATATTTGGATTCTCTTAGGTTTAATTGATTGCGTTCAGTAATTAGGAGGCTTTTATTTTCTTTAATTCTTTTGATGATTGTCCCTTTGTTTGGTCTGTGTGGAGTTTGGGTATTTTGTTTTGTGATTATGTTGTTGATGTACTAGTAGACGGGTTTGAGTGAGTGATTGATGTTACAGTTTTGTTGGATGGTTGTTGTTTGATGTTGTATATAGAGCTATGTATGTATGCTTTAGGAATTGATGTGTTATTGTTTTGTTTTGCTTTGTTGAGGGCATTGGCTATTTTTTTTTCTTTTGGCTTCAGGTGTTGGTATTACTTATTAGTTGATCGGGTTTTGGGGTTGAGTGGCCCCTTTGCCAGTTTATATTTCTTGCAAATTTGGCTCACCTATTATTGGGTTGGTGCATTTTTTTTATTTAAGCTAAATATCGTATTTTATTATATATGTAGTAAACTTGTATTTGTGCATAATAAGTTCTTAATCTTATGATATTTTATTGTTGTCTCTTTTATAGGACAATGAAGTTTAACTTTGATTGTAGACGAGAAGACTAATCAAGACTTCAATCGAAGATATGGTTTTTTATGCAAGTCATTAGACACATTGAAATGTCCAAATACATTTACTTGTAATTATTTAGAATATTTTTAGACATATTTTGTTTCTAAATCAACTTCAGATGACATGGATAGGTTTTTTTTTTTCGTGGATATGTTTACGTTGATTGAGTCCAGTTGGAGAATTATTATTTTATTGAAATAAAATTAATGCATTACGACCCTATGAGTCATTTTATTAATTATTTATTCGTGTAATGAAATGAGAGGTAAATGTTACAAATATTACTAACAAATTTAATATTTTAGTACTAAATATATGATTTTATGTAACAACTTATTTGTAACGAAATTGATATTTTGAACAAAATTTATAACATTTTGTAACATTGTTTTTGTAACAAAAAAATGTGTCGTTACAAATGTACTGGTAACGAAATTGAATTTTTTTCGTTATAAAAACTTTTTGTAACGAGCTTTATAAGACCAACTTTTGTAACGAGATGTTTCGTTACAAAAGGTTTTTGTAACAAAAAAAAATCACTTTTTGTAACCAATTTTTTCGTTACAAAAAGTGCATTTTCTTGTAGTGATCTTCACCAAATCAAGCAAGGAGGACATCAATAGCTTGAGAATTTTATTCCCCATCATCCATTAGACTAAAATTTCTCTTTCTCTTACTTTCTATTTACTTATTTCATTAGTTTGTGTTAATTAGAGCATGTTGTTGATTGGCTAGAACACTTTTGGTTCTAGGGCCTTGTAAGTACTTTTGATGAAGTTTATGAATTAGTATTTTGCTTAATTGGTGTTTGTGTGACTTAATTCTATTTGAATATTTGGGTTTACTTGCAAAACATGTCATTAGTGTACAATAGTGATGTGTTAATCTTGATTAATTGAAATTGGATTGAGAAATCTCTTTTGATTGATTGATTGCAAATATTCGACCTAATTTTATTGTGAAATCGAGAGATGATCAATGATTAGGAGGATGTGTGATGATCTTAGGGCCTTAATTGGGTTTTATGATGCAATTTAGGTAGAGATACTAGATTAGATTGTATTGCTTTTGGGTTATTTGGATTGAAAAAACTTTTAACTCACTATTTAGTAATCAATCTTATAGAACAAGCACAAACCCAATTGAGTAGATTGTTAATTATAGATGGATTCACTAGAATTGCATGTGCCTTGGAACCTACCTCCTCTTATTTGAGTTCATTCGTATTTTCCCTCATTTTTGTGATTTGCATGAGCCAATTTGATCGATTCTCTTATTACTCTTTGATTGTTTACTAGTGACACTTCGGTAGATAATTAGGAGTAATTACAACCTTCAAACTTATCGATCACGTCAATTTAGAATTCAATCGACAAAATACGCTTTTACACTACACCTCCCTGTGGGATCGACCTTGTACTTCTCATGTTACGATATACACCGTACACTTGCGGTTGTGTATTTTAGTGTTAGATAATACATGAATCAGCAACATTATTTTACCAAAAAGTGTAAGTTATTGAAAAGTACAAGTCACTACAACTGAAAAGTGCAACATAAAAAAGAAGTTAAAAAGTAAATAGTCAACTCAGGTGCACACAAGACTAACCCAAAAATATTTCATGTGGCTAGCTTTGGTAAATATCGTATAAAATAAGAGAAAGGGAGATAGATTTAGTTGAGAACATTGATGATTATGACTTGAATTTGAGATTTTAAAGCTTTGGTAAATATCGTATAAAATAAGAAAAAGGGAGATAGATTTAGTTGAGAAAATTAGGTAGTGTTTGTTTTGGGACTCACCCATCCAGACGTGGGACGTAACGTCCCACGTCCTGTTCCACTTCGGGATTCACATCCGAATTTTCCCATCCAACTACATTCACCCCTAAAAATACATATACATTCTACTATTACTTCTCCTCCAACTACTCTTACACAATTTGATTTGACATAAATTAAGTTACATCTTATCCTACTCAAAATCCCAAAACAAACACACATAATTACTATTTATCAAGATTTCTCCATCTCATCCCTCTTCATCCAAATACACATTCATTCCTATAATACACCTACAAATCTATTTGTATACAATCACATCAACATTTTTTTCTTTTAATCACTCATTCTCTCTCCTATTTTTCTTCCACACATATATTATCTCTCCTACTTTTCTTCCACACATATATTATCTCTCCTACTTTTCTTCCACACATTTATTCTCTCTCCTACTTTCTTACACACATTTATTCCCACTCCAACTTGATTTGACATAAAGTTCTCCATCCACATCTATTTTTCAATCTCTATCCAAACACAACTATTATTCAATTATTATTCATGGATTACCCTCATTCATATTTTTTCAATCTCCATCCCCATCCCATCCACCACAATCCCTAACCAAACAGCACCTTAAGGATTATGACTTGAATTTGAGATTTTAATTTGTCTATCAAATAAAACAACCGTGAGAAAATTGGGAAAAAATAAATTTCTTTAATATTTATGTTTTAAAGTATTCTTTTATATTTATATATATATATATATATATATATATATATATATCTAATCAAAATCTCCAACAGTATATATATATATATACACATATATTTATTATAATTTTTTATTAAATAATATCTTATACATTTTATTTTTATAATATATGGCAAAAATTTGGGGTGTTACAATAGTTTTTGTAGAAAGAAAGAAGAGAAGAAAAAGTTGAGTTAAACGGTAACAAAGAAGAGAAGACTTTGAATTAGATAACATTCAAACTTGTTTCTTCTGTAATTATATTGTTTACTTTGAAAAAATAAGAAGAGAGAGAAATGTGTGCCATATTTGAATGAGATTAAAGGTTTTTAGTCCGTTAAGTTTACCTATTTTTATTTTGGTCCAGACGTTTTACACTTTTTGATTTTGATCCTTTATGTATGTATAAATTTTGAAATTGGTCCGTCGGCCTACAATAGCAGGTAAATTAACAGGTCAATGCTGACGTGACATGCAGTTTAAGTTTTCTTTTATTTCTTTACCTAGGTGTCATATCTTTGTAGGACAATTCTTACGGTAGTCACATTTTACAAAGTGACTACGCAGTCACTTTGTCGAATCGCGCCATGTGGCGTCGTAACCGTAAAAACGACATGTTACCTGTCATACAAGTTTCAGTTATTTTTAGCATTATTTAAATTATATTTTGTTATTTACTATATTACCCTTCTTTTTAAATTTTATTTATATTTTATCTGCACCCACTAATTTAATGAGTGCACCCCCTAATCATATTTTTACTACAATTATCTGCACCCGCTAATTTAATGAATTCACCCCCTAATCATATTTTTACAACAATTATCTGCACCCGCTCATTTAATGAGTTCACCCCCAAATCATTTTTTTTACAACAGTCTACACCCGCTCATTCTATGAGTTCACCCCCAAATTATTTTTTACCACAATTATCTGCACACGCTCATTTTATGAGTTCACCCCAAAATTATTGTTTTACCACGGTTATCTGCACTCGCACATTTTATGAGTGCACCCCAAAATATTTTTTAAAAAATAATCACATTTAAAAGACTATATTATCCTTTTATTATTTTACACAAAATATAATAAAATAAACTCTAAAAAATCAATTCACCACCCAATCACCCATATTTAAAAAAAAAAAAGCGTAAAAATATAATTAATAAAAAACTATCGATTAGCCACAAATCTCAATTTTTTTCTTTTTAATTTTTCTTCCCCCTCCTCTTTTTCTTTTTTCTTCCCATTTTCAATTTTTTTTCAAATTTTTTATTTCCTTGTTTTTTTTTCTTTTCCTTTTTAAATTATCCTGTCTTTCTTTTCCATTTTTTGCATGTGTATTTTTTAAATTTTAATACAAAATAATATTATAGGTATAATTTTATTAAAGTCGATCGGCGGTGCACCTAAATTTTAATTTTAATTTGATGAGTAAAGGACCTGCCGGAAATCCATGCATGTCGGCGGGTGACCCAGTTACCACCATGCCCGACCACCCCCTCGACGGCGACGGCGGCGCTTCGGTCTCGGCCGCTGAAGCCCGAGACCCCTCCTCGAATTGCAATCGCGATTCTTCACTTCCATAACAAACGACATAATCTTCCATCTCGGGCACGATCCATGGCGGTCGAAATCCTCTCCTCATTTCGACCACCGACGCGACTGCTTCGATCAATCTCCCTTGCGTTCGCGATCCAGGAGCTTCTCCTACATCAACGACGCTCGCCTGCAACACTCGGATCGACGCTGCCTCTCTCTCGTCGTTCATCTCTGTCCAAATCGAAGCTACATTGCTCCTGCGCAGCCTCTTCCTCCGGCTGACGACGGCCCGACGGAGGACTGTGAGTATGTTGCTGATGGATCTCTGACCGGACGACACTCGGAGCCGGTGACCTTGCTGATGAAATCCCAAGCGACGACTACTGACCTAGGGTGCCCTCCCATTGGGCTAGGGTTTCCTTCAATTGGGCTTGGTAATGTGCACCCTCTATTTTCTTTAGTACACCCCGATCTGCACTCTCTCCACTTTTTTTATGGTATTATTGTTATTGGTATTATTGATACTGGTATTACTAGTTATTGATTGCGGTATTGCTACTAATACACTATTGAATTAATATTAATGATTATTGATTATTAATTGTGGTATTACTGATTATGTGAAATTATTTATTACTGATTATTACTCCCTCCGTCCCGTGATTACTTGCACACTTTCCTTATTTGAACGTCCCAAAATTACTTGCACACTCTTAATATGGAAAAACCCCACAAAATTAATACCCTCACAACATCATTTTATTTTCAAAATTGCCACCACCTTTTTACATACATTTTACTTTACACCTCATCATATTCACTTTACACCTCATCAAATTACCTAAAATACCCTTCATTTATCTTACATCACCAACCACTAAACTCACTTTTCTTAAACAACGTGCCGGTCAAACTATGCAAGTAATCCTGGGACGGAGGGAATAATTATTTTTATGGTATTACATATTATTGTTTATGGTATTACTGATAATTGTTTTTGGTATTATTGAATATAATTAGATTTATGGAATTATTTGTTATCGTATGAGATATTACTATTCAATGTTCATGGTATTACTACTTACTGTTCATGGTATTACTGATAATTATTTTTTGTATTATTGAATATAATTAGATGTGTGAAATTATTTGTTATTGTATAAAATTTTACTGATTAATATTAATGGTATTACTGATTAATGTTCGTGGTATTACTAATTATTGTTAATGGTATTAGTGATTACTGTTTATGGTATTACTGGTTATTACTTGTTGTATTACCGACTACTCCCTCCTTTCTATTGAAAGCTACCCAACTTTCCTTATTCGTTTGTCCCAATGAAAGTTACTCATTCATTTTTTGCCAAACTATTCCCTCTCACATTTCATTATATTCTTCTCTCTCTCAATCACATCACCTCTCATACATCCACTTATTATATCATATTTTTTAACCTCTGTGTCCGAAGCTCATGAGGAGCTTTCACTGGGACGGAGGGATTATAATAAAATCATACATATAATATTATTTTGTATTAAAACTAAAAAATATACTAATGAAAAAAAAGTAGGAAACAAAAAAAACGAAGAAATAAAAAGTTTGGAATAAAAATTGAAAATGGGAAGAAAAATTAAAAAGAAAAAAAATTGAAATTTGTGTCTAATCTCGATAGTTTTTTTTAATTATGTTTTTACGATTTTTTTTCTAAAAATATGAGTGATTTGGTGGTGAATCGACGGTAACTCGGCAATGACTCGGTTGTAGATTGTAAATGTATAAATTAGGGTTGATTTTATTATATTTTGTGTTAATTAATAAAAAAATAATATAGTCTTTTAAATGTAACTATTTAAAAAAAATATTTTGGGGTGAACTCATAAAATGAGCGGGTGCAGATAATTGTGGTATAAAAATAATTTGAGGGTGAACTCATAAAATGAGCGGGTGCGGATAACTTTGGCAAAAATATAATTTGGGGGTGAACTCATAAAATGAGCGGGTGTAGATAACCGTTGTAAAAAAATGATTTGGGTGTGAACTCATAAAATGAATGGGTGCAGATAACTATGGTAAAAAATGATTTGGGTGAACTCATAAAATGAATGGGTGCAGATAACTATGGTAAAAAATGATTTAGGGTGAACTCATAAAATTAGCGGGTGTAGATAATTGTTGTAATAAATTATTTTATTGTATAAGGATAAAAATGTAAATTTACAATAATATATTTTAATTAATTTAATTTAACAGAAAATATAAATTTATGACACATTACGACACATTACGACAATACATATCGTAAAATTTACAAAAGGTAACAGGTCATCAAATCTAAACCTTTAGATTAGATTTTTAATGGCTTAGATTAACTGACTACGGTAGTCATTACGACACGTTATGACACCCTGACTACATATAGAAGGTCCCATCTTTGTATGTTAAGTTTGACATTTCTAGTTATTTGGATATTTGAGAATAAAACGATAGTAATAACAATTTTTTTCTACCTCTATAAATTAATAAATTATTAATTATTTTATAAGAAATTAATTTTTTTATGAAATATATTTTTAAAATAAAATGTCATAAAAATGTATAATTACAAAATAAATATTATAAAATTATTTAGTTATTTTAAAATACAAAAAATTCGAAAAAAAAATCTCTATTATAAACTATCAAATTAAAAAAATCTTATTAAACCCTTACTTATTTCAATTTAATCTTCTTAATATATTTACAAATAACATAAAATATATATAATAATTATTTCCATAAATTAAATTTTAATTCAATTTAATCTTCTTAATATATTTATAAATAAAATTAAAAAATATATAAGAATTATATATTACATTTTTTAAAATTATTTTTTAATTTTAAGATAATAAAATATTTAAATTGTTTATCTTAATTTTATTTTATTTTTTAAATCAAATAAGTTGTTTAACTTACTTTTCAAATATTTTTAAAATTTTAAGAATTTATATTTATATTTTTGAATTTTAAGACCACAAGCCTTTTATATATAAGTATCTAAGACCGCAACCCTATTAACCTTCATTAATAGTATAATTAATAAATGAGATGAAATTAAATATCATCATAGTTCTCATTCTAAAATTTTATATTTAATTCTTAAGTTTTTTTTGTTATTTTTGAATATACTAAGAAGATTAAATTGTATTAAAAAATTAATTTATGAAGATAGTTTTAAATAAATATTCCAGTAAGTGTGAGGTTTTAATAATTTTAAATTTATTTAAAATATTAAAACATAAGTAAGGTTTTAATAAAACAAAAATTGGTAACAATTTTAAAAATAATATTTTAATTTTTTAAAAATAACTAAATGGTTTGATAAAATTTATTTTGTAATTTTTTTTTGTTTGATATATATCAAAACTTAATATATATATATATATATATATATATATATTCAAATAATAATATAATTCTTTATTATAATTTATAGATTTTTTTTTTTGTAGTAATTTTTTTTTTTGTTAATTAAAACTACAAAAGTAGAAAAATATTATTATTATTATTTATTATTTTATTTTTAAATATCTCCGTAACTAGAAAAGTCAAACTTAACATATAAAGCCATAACACTAGGTAAAGAAAATAAAAGAAAATTTAAATTGCATGTCACATCAACATTGACTTGTTAGTTTACCTGTTATTTCAGGTGGACGGACCAATTTCAAAATTTATACAAACATAAATGACCAAAATTAAAAAGTGTAAAACGTTTGGACCAAAACCAAAAAGAGGTCAACTTAATGGATTAAAAAAACTTTAATCCCTATTTGAATTTTTTATTCGAAAATAATGTTTCGACATTATATTTACAATTAAGAGTATATTAGTCATTTTAGCACAACTTAGACAAAGAATTGACTAAAACTAGAGATGTCTATCGGCCAGCCCTACAGGGCTATGAGCTAAACGGGTTAGGGCCTTAACCGATTCATATTTAACAGTCCTACAATTGTTGGGACCTAACTCTAACCCTAGCGGGCCACTAACAGACTATAATATTTTTTTTCTTTTAAAATTAAAGGTTCTAATTGGCACGTTCAACAAGAAAATAAAATAGAAAAATATATAATTAGTTAATGATCGGTAATAAGAAAACAAAAGTATGATTTAAACACAATTGTAGAACTCATTGATCCTTAATATGGTCAAATAAACCTAAACAAATATCATAATCTAATAAAAAAAATAGTAATAATGACTAATGATTGATAATGGGTTGCTTAATGCTTATAGTTATGATTATAAGCCAAATGACTCAAAATTTGTTAGCAGGTTATTTATTAAAAAAAAAAAAGGGTAACAACTCGGGCTAGCGGGTTGGCCCTGTAGACCTGCGGACTGGCTCGGTTTAGCTCGCGGGCTAATCGGTTCGGGTAAAAAAATTTCAAATATAAACGGGCCTATAATTCATGAACTCTAACCCTACATTTTTTAGAGTTAAACGGACCAGTCGGATTAATCCGGCCCGAATAAACATCTCTAACTAAAATACTCTTATCTGTATATATAAATTCAATATGTTTAGCATCACCCTATTAATAATGAATAACATAATGTAAAGAGAATAATAGGGGAGGGTGACCCACCCTTCATGAGATGGAAAGAAGAACATGATTATTAAATTAACGAAAAAGAAGAAATATTAGAAAATATAACATAATTAAACTTTTAAAGAGATAATACCGTGACTTTTGAAAGTCAATTTTGTTCGAAGGGTATATTAGATTTTTTGTGTACTAACTTAAACCTATTAATAATATTTAAAAATAATCAAACCTAATTACTTTAAGAACTAATGAAATGAACCTAAGAGTAAATAAACTCAATTAAGATTCGACTTATACAAGTTTATACCATTAAATTTTTAGTATTAAATGTTACTCTCTATCCCAATTAAATATTCTAATTTTTTATTTATGAATGTCCCATTTATATATGTTTATTTTTATATAAAATAATATTATCTAATTTATTTGCAAATATAACTCTATACATTAATTACATTAGAAAATATAATATTCATTAAATACAGTTATAATATAATTTTTATTTGTCTAATGCGCTTTTCCAATAAATCTTATTTTTTTTGTGAAAAGTCAAATTATACTATCTAATTGAAACATAGGGAATATGTTTTTATTTGTGGGTGGAATTATTTATTTGTGAATATACACTACAAAAACGCTCGTTTTTGCCGACGGACGTATACCGACGGATTACCTTTCCGACGGCTGTACCGACGGAATTCAAAGTCAGAAGACTCTGCCGACGGAATTCAATTTCCGTCGGCTTTCCGGACGGAATGCCGACGGATATGCCGACGGACACTCAGAACTCTCTACACGGTGTCGTTTTTGGGTCACCGGCCGACGGATTTTTCAGTCGGTATTGTAAATTTCCGTCGGTAACCGACCTGCATTAACTAACCGCCTCTTGATCGACTCCCAAAATTAAATGTGGTCATTACCGACGGAAATTTCCGTCGGTAACCGACCCGCATTAACTAACCGCCTCTTTATCGATTTAATCTGGTCATTACCGACGGAAATTTCCGTCGGTAAAGGCAATTTTTTTTGTATATAAACTGAAGAACAGATTACTTTCTTTCTTTCGAGAGAAAGAAAGCCCCCCTGCCTCCTCCCTCCTCCCTCCTCGATCCCTCCTCCCTATTTCTATCTCCTCTATTGCGCGAAGAAGAGGCTCTGTCGAGGTGTTCTCTCAACTCGATTAGAAAATCTATACGGTACGCTTTCTTAATTTGTTAGTAATTAATTTTTAAGTTATATTGTATTTGTATTGCCTATAATTATGAATTAAATTGCATGTGTTAATTTAAATTGTTATATAGATTCATATGAAATTGTTTGTAGTTGATGTATATAGTTAATTATTTTGAATGTATGTAGTTGATATATCTAATTAATTAGTTGATATTGTAAGTGGATAATTGCCTATATATAGCTAGTTGATGTATATAGTTATTTATAATAAATTAATGTGATTTGTTAAGATCGATATTGCATGTTTTGCATAATTGATGTTATATATATAGTTGATATTATTGTTTAATTTGCATATACGTTGGAGTGGAGTTAATTACATAATTAAATTATGATATTGTAAGTTATAATTAGCTCGATTAATATTGTTGATTTACTAATTATGAAATTATTGATTAAATTAGGGGCTTTGTTAATTATATTAGGAAATTGTTATTTTAAAGTTAGAAAAAATTGTTACTAAATTTATTAGGTTATAGATTGTTAATTAAAATTGGAAATTATTGAATAAATTAGTTATTGTTGAATAAAATAGGAAATTAGTTATTGTTGAATAAAATAGGAAATTATTTATTAAAATAGGTTATTATTGATTAAATTAGGTATTGTTGATTGAGTAAAAAATTATTTATTAAAATAGGTTATTGAATAAAAAATTATTGATTAATATTGTTGATTTACTAATTATGAAATTATTGATTAAATTAGGGGCTTTGTTAATTATATTAGGAAATTGTTATTTTAAAGTTAGAAAAAATTGTTACTAAATTTATTAGGTTATAGATTGTTAATTAAAATAGAAAATTGTTAATTAAAATTGGAAATTATTGAATAAATTAGTTATTGTTGAATAAAATAGGAAATTAGTTATTGTTGAATAAAATAGGAAATTATTTATTAAAATAAGTTATTGTTGATTGAATAAAAAATTATTTATTAAAATAGGTTATTATTGATTAAAATAGGTTATTATTTAGGGATTAAATTTTAATTTATTAGATTATTGTTTTTTATTAAATTAAGAAATTTATTATTAATTAATTAGTATTATATATATAATTTATTAATTTAAATGTTTAAATTAAATTGATGACTGGAAATGGTGCTGGTGCCTCTGGTGGCTCGGGATCTCACGGGGCCTCCGGGTCACGTAGCCGATCGAGGAAGAGTCGATCGAAACTTAGACCCGAGGCGCCGACGCATACACTGCCACAAACACCATTATCGTCGCCTCCGCCACCCATTCCACACCCGTCGCCTGATCAGCCGTCGTCTCATTCGTCTGTCCGGGACCATCCTGTTGTTCCTGCTCGGGATGGCCGGGAGCGCATTTGGGCTACAGATGGAGGAGTGTAAGTAATTAAATACTTTTATTGTTTAATAATTAATTAATTTCGCACTCGTTTTAATTTATAATGTGTTTTGTTTGTTAATTAATGTCACAGATTGTTACCTGGTAACGAGGTCTCCAGGGCATGCACGATTGCTTTTGGCTCTTTACCGATCTCTGCGGGTGCAATTACCTGGTCGAAGGTCCCAAAACAAAAAAAGTTGGCGTACTTCGAGGAATTTCAGGTAGTAATTAATTACTTAATTATTTAATTAATGTTTGTTAATTTGTTCAATAATAAACAATTTATTATATGTGCAGAAACAAACCACTTGGGATCGGAATATGTACTCAGACCAGGCTATGTTCAAGTATTTCTGTAAATCGGCGCAAGAGCGGTATAAGGATTTAATGTACGAATGGAGAATGGCATGGCGGAGCGATGGGACGACGCAGAGCTTGGGTAAGGATGATAATGATGTTGTGTTGTGGGATTCATTGACGAGGGAGTGGCTGGATCCTGCGTACATCAGGAAGTGTGAGATTGTTAAGGCCAACCGGAGATCCGACGTTGGGGGTGGGATGTCCAGGCATCGGACTGGAGCCCGGTCCATCCTTGAGCAGTCGATGGTCATTGTAAGTGTTTATTAATTTTTTAATTAATTTCAATAAATTTAATTATATATTTAATATATATAATACATAAATTTAATTATTAGGAACGGGATACGGGGCGTGTACCCACTCACTTGGACCGGATGAGCATTGCTCATCCGTTTAATGCTGATACACAGCAATCCACATACGGGCGCACAACTAACCTCCACGTAAGTAATAAAATTGTTTAATTAAATACATTTTTTATAATTTATTCTCTTAATTTAAAATTATTAATTATGTAGTTGGAGATGAACCGGAGGATGGCCGAGATCGGAACTCAAGTCGACCCTACTCAAGTCGGAACCAGCAGTGCCCCTACAGTCGAGGAGGTGGACCGGGCTTATTTGGAAGTTACCCCCACCACCCGCGGACGAGTTCTGGGCCTTGGTCGTATGAGCGCTGATGTCAGGTCCGGCGCTGGTCCGTCCCAGACGGCATCGCAGGGTTCCGTATCTTCCACCCCAACTCCTGATGTGACGATGGCACAATTCAACCATTTCGTGCATGTGATGCATGTGAATATGGGTCGAGAGATGGGGTGGTCGGACGAGAGGATCGAGGAGGTTTATCAGAGAACCATGCAAGCTCCTCTACCGACGGCGTCTGTTCCCCCAGGCGCCCCCCCAGCCTCCTCAGACTATGTCCCGACCATGCAGCAGGATGATGACATCGATCTGGGTCAGCAGTTCGTTGGCGACCCTGATATTGATTTGTGGACCTTTGGTCAATGAGTGTCTTTGAACAATTTTATTTTTTATTTCTGTTGAACAATTTTATTTTTATGTCTCGTAGAACTATTTACTTTTATGTCTTGTAGAACTATTTATTTTTATCTGCATTATTGTTGAACTATTTACTTTTATGTTTAAGTATTAGTTGTTTAATTTTAGTTATGTGTGTTTTATGTGTTAAGAATGTGTATATTAATTTTAGTTATGTTTTATGTGTGATTTTGGATGTGATCTGTATTGGATCTTCATTTATGTTTGAATGTACTCTGTTTTTTCATGTTTGTGTTTATGTGAATGTGAATGTGATGGGAGACTCTATGTGATAGATAAACAACATTTTCATTGAAAATTGCCTTGAAGAAAGGCTGTTGTTGTGGTTACATTACATGCATACACTTAGCATTACATAAACTTAGCAATACATATTAGAGACATAAACTTAGGATTACATCCAACCTATAAACTTGAACACATAGGGTAGAACACAGAATACTATGGCCACAATAAGAAAGTTCCTCTGCTTCTTTAGCTCTTCAACTTTTCCAGCTTCAAATCCTAATTCTGAGGTTAGTTGGTCAGATGTATCCTTATACATATCCCCAACTAGTTGTGCATGATTCAACTTGTTGTTGAGCTCTTGATTTTCAAGCAAAAGTGAGTCAATTCTCCTCACCATGCCCGGAAACATTCCGTGTGAACTCGTTCCTTGTCCGTGAATTTCGTGTTCATCGGCCCAAACAAAAAAGGAGCATCCAGAACCATTTAGTGAATCTGGGCAAGTATAAAATAGTCTACCTCTGCTTTTTTCTTGCTTCGACATGCACACACGAGCTTCTTTTCCACAATGGCATACCACAATTTTCATGGATGCCGAAGATGAAGACATGAGTTTCTGTATTTTTTTATTTTTTGATGTTTGTGAAGAAGTAGGTTGTTTTGAGTGTGGTTGGAGTGTTAAGAATGCACATTTTAATTTTTTTTATACGCATCTTTTACCGACGGAAAGGTATTCCGTCGGTATAGACACATGTTCAATGCCGACGGATAATTTCCGTCGGCAATGTAAATACCGACTGAAATTTGTTCAACGGAATCTGACTGATTTGACATGCATTTGAAATTGTTGGTACCGACTGAAATTATCCGTCGGTATTGACAATACCGATGGAATTTAGGCGCGCGATATACCGACGGACTGACATTTCCGTCGGCATGTAGTATTGAAAAATGATCCAGAACCTCAAAACACGCGAAAATTTTGGAGTGGAGCAAAAAATTAAGGGAAAATTTGGATTGGAGCGAAAATTTAAGGTATGTTTTTCTATTAATTAAGTGTACATAGTTTAATTTTCAGTGTGTAATTTTAATTTGGTGTTTAATTTTTTAGTGTGTAATTTTACTACATAGTTTTTACTTTTAGTGTTTAATTTTTAGTGTGTAATTTTAATTTGGTCAAATTGTTTAACAGATGGATTTGCCGGATCGTCGGTGGATGTATTGTACTCCTAGGCTCGTTTTAGGAAATGTGAATGTTGAATTTTATGATAAACTCGTGTCATTTGTTGAATTTGCAAAGGTACACCCACATTACATGTCTGAGGATTGTATTAGGTGTCCGTGTAATGCTAAGAAATGTAAGAATAGATCATTTAAAAGCATTGATGAAGTCTTATGCCACGTTGTTATGAATGGGTTCGTTGATAATTACTATAATTGGACAAGTCATGGCGAACAACGGTGGCCTTATAATTTTGATCAAGTCTTGTACTATTACACTACTGCAATTTATGAACAACCAGTACACGTTGAGCATGTCGGCACCAGTAACGATCAAGAGTTTGGGGTGGAAGAACCCGATATGTATCAAACAATGGTGATGGAAGCCGGTATGTCAAATATAGAGGAGGAACCAACGGATGAAGCATTTCAGTTTTATGAGATGCTCAAATTAGTCGATCAAGATTTGTACCCAGGGTGTGATTCTCATTCTCAGTTGTCATTTAATGCTCGACTTATGGCTATCAAGACGGAGAACAAGCTATCTAACAGAGCATATGAGCAAATGACACAATTATGCAGTGAGATTTGTCCTGTCGATAATAAAGTACCTACGACGTTTCATCAGAGCAAACAACTGATGAAGAATATGGGTTTGCCGGTTGAGAAGATTGATTGTTGTGTGAATGGTTGCATGTTATACTGGGGTGATGACGATAGCGATCTTCTTATGTGTAGAATGTGTGGCCATCCCCGGTACAAAGAGCCACGACGGAAGGGACCAGGTGGTCAATCGAGCAAGACAAAAAAGAAAGTGCCACATAAGAGGATGTATTATCTTCCTATCATTCCTCGTTTAATGAGATTGTTTCAATCTAGTGCTACAGCTCAACACATGACGTGGCATGCAAGAAATTCTGAAGATACTGAGGCTGGGGATATGAGACATCCGTCCGACTCTGAAGCCTGGAAACACCTTGATAACGTGTTTCCAGGATTTGCTTGTGAACCGAGGAATGTGAGATTAGGCTTGAGTACTGATGGTTTTGCACCGTTTGGGAGTTATGGAAAGAAGTATTCTTTGTGGCCGGTGATACTGACTCCGTATAATCTACCTCCATGGATGTGCATGAACCTCAAACAATGTTTCTGACTGTATTGGTGCCTGGTCCGTCGAATCCAAAGCATAAACTTGATGTTTATCTCCAGCCTCTTATTAAAGACTTGATCTTCCTATGGGATAACGGAGTCCAAACGTATGATGTTTCTAGGAAACAGAACTTCACGATGCGTGCTGCTTTATTGTGGACCATTAGCGACTTTTCTGCATATGCTATGTTGTCCGGGTGGAGTACAGCCGGAAAGCAAGCTTGTCCGTATTGTATGGAATATTCTGAAGCTTTCAGTCTCCCGAAGAGTAGAAAAGTTTCATGGTTCGATAATCACCGAAGGTTTTTACCTCGAGATCATCCATTTCGAAGGAATAAGGTGGACTTCACGAAGAATACAACAGTCACAAACAATCGACCGCCCCTTCGAAATGGTATTTTATACATTTATTTTAACATGTTTTTTTGGGTTACATTTATTCTAACATTTATTAATCGTACAGGACAAAGTCTGTTACATGAGATTGAGTGGACGGGTTTGAAAAAAACTACGGAGGAAAATGCAGAAGAACACAACAAAGGAATCCCTGGTAACTGGAAGAAAAAGGGTATTTTTTGGGACTTGCCATATTGGAGTTCACTATTGCTCCGACACAATTTGGATGTCATGCACATTGAGAAGAATGTGTTTGACAATGTGTTTCACACAATCATGAACACAGAAGGCAAGACGAAAGATACTCCAAAGTCCAGGGAAGAGTTGAACACTATCTGTCGCCGTGATGAGTTGGAACAGGATACCCGTACAGGTAAATATCCAAAGGCTTGCTACACACTAGATAAGGCACAAAAACAGGAATTGTGTAGGTGGATTAAAGAGTTAAGATTTCCAGACGGCTACGTGTCAAACATGAGTCGATGCGTAGACACAACAAAAGGCAAAGTTGCAGGGATGAAGAGTCATGATTGTCATGTTTTTATGCAGCGCTTGATACCTATTGCGTTTCGAGAATTTCTTCCTCTGAATGTGTGGAGGGCTGTCACTGAATTAAGTCTCTTTTTTAGAGATTTAACGTCTACAACAATCAAGGTTGATGATATGAATCGTTTGGAACGAGACATTCCAGTTATTTTGTGTAAGTTGGAACGTTTTTTCCCACCTAGCTTCTTTGACTCGATGGAACACTTACCTGTTCACTTAGCGTATGAAGCTAGGATTTGTGGTCCAGTGCAGTACAGGTGGATGTACCCATTTGAGAGGTGAACAATTCTATTTCTCTCATTTAATTAGTTTTTAGTATAAGGAGCCTTATTTTAATTTGTTAACTATTATAATTTTAGGTATCTCCACAACTTGAAGCGGAATGCTAAACAGAAGGCAAACGTCGAAGCATCGATTGTTAATGCGTATTTGAATGAAGAGGTTGGCATGTTTTGTTCATATTATTTTGAAGACCATGTCAACACGAGGATCAGGAATGAACCACGTAACTTCGATGGTAGAGGTACGCAACAAGAAGTCGATGGCATGCTCTCTGTATTCAAGTCTAAGGGGCGACCTATAGGAAAAGCCACTGAACGATATTGGTCAACACACACAGAGGCTGAAATAGCACAAACGTACGTGTTATTGAATTGTGATGAAGTTCAGCCTTACATTGAGTAAGTATATATTTCATATATTTATCATCTAATTAAATAGCACTAAACGTGCGTCATTTATCATCTAATTGTGTTGTGAATTATTAGGATGTATACACAAGAACTACGACATGCAGATCAAAACATCTCAGATAGAGACATAGATACTAGTCTTCAACGTCAATTTGCCCGATGGTTCCAACGTTATGTGAGTATTATTAATTGAATTTTACGTGAACAAATAATTGTTTTGATTAATGTTAATTTTAACTGTACGTATAGGGACAATCGCACGATTTTCAGAGCCGGTTCTTACAGGATCTCAGCCAAGGACCACTACGGCGTGTGAGGACTTACAACAGCTATATTGTGAAAGGCTACAGGTTTCATACATCAGAGTATGCATCAACAAGAACGACTAACAACAGTGGTGTTTGTCTTAGGGGTGCGAATTACAATGCAGATGCAAGTGATTACTTTGGGGTGTTGCACGAAGTCGTTGAAATTGAATATCCGGGATATCCAGTGAAAACCGTAATGTTGTTCAAGTGCCATTGGTTTGACACATCCCCTTTAGGAACCAAAATTCATCCGGAGTACAAGCTTGTGGATGTTAATTCGAAAAGGAAGTATAGCGGGGATGATCCGTTTGTATTTGCCTCTCAGGTATCTCAAGTCTACTACTGCACGTATCCAGGAGCTGGAAAACGTAATAGATCAGAATGGCACGCTGTTTGCAAAGTGAAGGCAAGGTCAATGGTGGAGGTCCCCCAAAAGGAAAACAACGATGAAGATGAACCTCCGTTTCAAATGGAACAAATAGAGAATCAAACTGAAGTGTTTGCGGGAGATTTTAATCTTTCGGTAGACTTGACGGCTGCAAATCCACAATTGATTGTTATTGAAAACGATAGTGGACATGAGGAGGAGGATGAACATGACGAGGGGGAGGATGAAGAAGATGAGGATGAAGAAGATGAGGAGGAAGAGGAAGATGTGGCAAATAATGAAAATGAAGACGAAGATGAAGATGAATATTAAATTAATGTAACCTAGCTATTTTATTTTGTACAATTTATAAGATTTCATTATTTATCATTTGGTTATAACTTATAATTTAATTATTTATCATTTGGTTATTTTATTAATTAACTTATAATTTAATTATTTATCATTTGGTTATAAAAATCCAATGGCGACGGAACATATCCGTCGCCATTTCCGTCGCTAACGGCAACGAGCCAAAGCCGACCGAAATATCCGTCGCCATTTCCGTCGCTAACGGCAACGAGCCAAAGCCGACCGAAATATCCATCGCCATTTCCGTCGCTAACGGCAACGAGCCAAAGCCGACCGAAATATCCGTCGCCATTTCCGTCGCTAACGGCAACGAGCCAAAGCCGACCGAATATCCGTCGCCATTTCCGTCGCTAACGGCAACGAGCCAAAGCCGACCAAAATATCCGTCGCCATTTCAGTCGCTAACGGCAACGAGCCAAAGCCGACCGAAATATCCGTCGCCATTTCCGTCGCCATTTCCGAATATAAATGTAACTTTCTCTCATTTCACGCGTATTTTCCATCCCTCTCTCTATGTCTCTCCCTCTCCCCCACTCCGACCGTCTCCTCCGCCACTCCGACCGTCTCTCTCTATGTCTCTCCCTCTCCCCCACTCCGACCGTCTCCTCCGCCACTCCGACCGTCTCTCTCTATGTCTCTCCCTCTCCCTCTCCCCCACTCCGACCGTCTCCTCCGCCACATGCTGCCCCTTGCCCACGTTCGCAGCGGCGCCACCCCCTTCTCCGGCCGTCCTCGCTGCGACCGTTCGCCCATCCCCACCGTCCGCGACACCCTACCGTCCCTCCCCGACACGCCGCCGTCCAAGTCAGGTGAGCACATCCCTTCTTTGTTTTTTTAGTTTTATATTTGGATGTATGGTAGAAGATGAACATGTTCTTTTTGTTTTGATTTGGGATTTTTTCTTCTTTCCTATTTTCTACCCAATTATTTATCCATTTTTTAGTATTTTTTTGAAGATATTTTCCAAATATTTGATTCTTTTCTGGAATAATTTTCGATTCTTTTCCAGTTTTTATGTGTGATTTTTTTTTTTTGAAATTTTTTGGGGTAAAGTCAAAAAAAATTAGGGTTTTGAATTTTTTTGTATTTGTTCGAAAATTTTATTGTGTCCGATTTCTTTTCTAACATTTAATCTGTTTTTAAAAAAGCTTTGAGGGAACGACTTAAAAAAAAAATTATTCTATCCCTTGCAAACACAAATTAAAAAGAAAAAAAGAAAAGCTTTAACAAATTTGAATTATTGATTTATTTATTGTACTCTAAATCTCTTATCCAGCATGACCGAAACTATGCGAGCCTAATGAAGTTACTTGATCTCTGTTGAGGTATGTTCAATTTTTATGAGAATTTAATTTATGTTTAAATATATAAAATGACAATTGAATCTTGATTCTTTGGAATTGATTTTGAAATGGCAGGGATGCAGTCGAGTCAGCGAAGGACAATTTAATATACTCCACGGTACGTATTAATATACTCACATTCTTGTTAAATTATTTCTCATATAAGTTTTTGTTAATGTTTACTACGTTGTTTTAATATTTCACAGAGCTTTTTCAAGCATTCTAGTGAGGGGTATAGTTGTCATAATTAGCAGCAAAATTCTATTTGCTTCTTACTTGAGCGATCCTCTGCCAATTCCGGAACACCATTCGATGCCTTAGCACTCTGGTCTACATCATCAAGTTTTTGTTGTTTGCTCAAGCAAAGGACGACGATTTTGTTTATTCTGTTGGATGTAATGTAGATTTGTGTATTGAATTATTTAAGCAAATTTGATCGTGTATTGAATTATTTAAGCAATTTTGATCGGGTCGGATCCCGATCGCAAATAATTTTTTTTTTTAATTTTTGGTACTTACCGACGGACTATTCCGTCGGTTTAGCGTCGGTAATACCGACGGGCGAGCCGACGAAATATCATTTTTTTAAAAAAAATTTAATACTTACCGACGGAAAATTCCGTCGGTAAATTAAAATAATAAAATTTAAGTCCAAAATATACCGACGGATCTACCGACGAAAAATTGATTTGGGATCCGTCGGTACAGGTGACCCGGTTTGAAAACTTGGTTTGAAAAAGGGTTGGCTTGACTGCCGACGGAATTGAATCCGTCGGTATAGGCGACCCGGTTTGAAAACGGGTTGGTTTGAATCCGTCGGGAATCCGTCGGCATATACCGACGGACGCATATTTTCCGTCGGTAACCACTACCGACCAATTCATTGACGACGGATAAAATCCGTCGGTAATTCCTTCGGTAAGAGCCAATACCGACTGAATATCCGTCGGCATAACCGTCGGTAAAACACCTCTTTTTTGTAGTGATATATATATATACCATAACTACATAATTGTAATACTTGCATTTTCACTATTTGATGAGTGGCTGATTCTTTTGTGTAATTAGTCCATGGATGAAAATTTGGCTATCACAACAAATATTAAAAATTAATTTTAGATATATCGGTATTGTATATCGATATCGTAAAAAAAAAAAAAGACGAAAATCTTATTAAAATTTAACATGAAAGTTTATGAATTATTATAACATACTATGCATGTATTCCATTCAAAAGCATAATAAAATTATATGTTTAAAACAAACATGTAGATAATAACTTATGTAAATACTTGCGGAAGAAGGCCAATTGACAATATAACACAGTACTATAAAATAACTAAATATACATGATAAATTACAATTAATACAAAAATAATGACCTACTGGTCCAAAATAATTACAATTTACCACCCAAAGTTGTGATAGAATATATATACCAATCATAAATTAAATTTAGAAATGATATTTCATTCCTATTACATTGGTCATATTTTTCATGACATTAGCAACTCTAACGATAGGTGGATTCGTGGGAATTAAATATGAATCAAAGGCTTTATGCCAAAATTACAGGCTATTTTTTTTTTTTTTTTGGGAGAGGTAATGTTCAATAGCAATTAACCCTCTAGCCAACCAGAGATCTTATCATCATTACAATAGTGAGGAGGAGGCGATCACATATTGATGAAGGGAGATCACAAACTTTGTATAATTCTTATAGTGAAAAAATTTATAGAGGGAAGAAGTATTTCTTACCCAGTCCCAAAATAACATGCATGGTTTGATCGACACAATTTAAAAAAATAAAATTAATGGTTGGTGATATAAGATAAAATAAGAGTATTTTATGTGATTTGTTGAAATGTAAAGTAAAATGAACCACTCCTCCTGTCTATAAGTTTCCCATTACTTTTGGGCATATAAGAAAAATATTAAATTATAGATATCAAGGTATGAAACAGAGATTGAAGGAATACACATTCTTTATACTAGAAACTGAAATTGTAAATCTGAAAATGTATATTCTCAATAATGAATGACAAGTGAGGAGATTAGGCTCCTTATATTCTAATTACAAGATAAAGAGTGAAAATAACTGCCTAAGTTACTAATTAGCAGTTTAAGTAAATAACTACTAATTAAACAAAGAAACTAACTATCTTGATACCCCCCTCAAATCGGGCATGGATATTTACAAGGCCCAATTTGGATTTGAAGAAATTGAAGGATGAAGGAGGCAAAGGCCTTGTCATGATGTCTGCCAAGTTATCTTGAGAAGGAATGTGTATCAGTTTGATTACTCCATTGTGAATCTTCTCCCTTGTGAAGTGAATGTCAATGGCAATGTGCTTGGATTTGTCATGAAAGCAAGGATTATGAGCCATTGCATGAGCTGATTTGCTATCTGTGTACATAGCTGCTGGCTGGTCATGGAGGATATGAAGGTCTTTTAGGATGTAAAGTATCCACTGAGCTTCACAAGTAGTGGTAGCTAGGGCTCTGTATTCTGCCTCAGCTGAAGATCTAGCTACTGTAGGCTGCTTCTTGGATTTCCAGGATATGAGAGAATCTCCCAAGTATATAGCATAACCTGTGATGCTCTTTCTTGTGACTTGGCATCTAGCACAATCTGAATCAGAAAAAGCATGAAGTTTGAAATTGTTAGTGGAAGAGTAGAAGATGCCTTGCCCTGGATTACCTTTAAGATATCTAAGTAAACGATGTACAACAGCCATGTGAGGTGTAGTAGGTTTACTCATAAACTGAGTAAGGGCATGAACTGAATAAGCAATATCAGGTCTTGTTATTGTAAGATACAACAACTTGCCAACTATGCTCCTATAAACAGAAGGATTACTGAGGAGGAGCATCAATATCAATGAAAGCTTGTTTTTGGTCCATTGGAGTTGAAAATGGTTTACTATCTAAATAGTCAAATCTTATATAATAAAAGGAGGATGAGGGCTCTCCTGCTTCCGCCACGTGTGCATTTGAGACCACTCCTCCTTCTGCCATGTGTCCTACTTTAAAATTAAACATTCAAAATTATGATATGCATTATTCCTTTTCTTCCTCCCCTAAATTAGTATTCTCCATAATTTCATACCTATGCAAATTTTCTCCATAACTTCAGTGGCTTTTACAATTCTCATTAATTCCTCCATGGGTGGAAAAGAAAAGCCGGATGTTGCAAAACCTTCCACGCCTGATGATTCAGGCTCAAGTGAGAATCTATACTCCCGTTTATGTAGTAGTGCATTTGTAGCTACTATCAATTCCATGGACATGGATTCTTGATTCTGAACTTTTTCTTATTAATTATTAGTCTTGACAATTTAGAGATTGAGAAGAAGATGGATACAAATGTGTCTGACAATTTGTCTCACTATTCGGTATACTATATTGCAATTCTATATAATATGAAACCTGCACTAGAAATAATTAATATTTTTTGTAGTGAAGTGTGATTGAAGAAGAATGAGTGTCCGAGTTATGACCACGGGAAAAGAGTCTCCACAATTGCAGCCATCATTAGATTTCTTGTCTTCTCAATGTCAAGCACTCATTTTTTGACGCACCGTCTCTCCCAATCGCCTGAATCCGCCTCCTAGCCTGCTGTCCCATCTCTGTGCGTCTGTTTTTTAAAACCGTAAAATATATTGGTAAGTGATTGAATCAATACTACATTAATTTATAAGCCCGGCCAATTTCTCGCTCCTAGATGAGTGTGGAATATTCAAAGTGATATTGTATGCTCCAACCCACCCCGGTCAAGATTTGTGATTTTGGAAGCGCTAAGTTCTTGATATAGTTGATTCTTTGGTCGATTTGAGCAACCTTTTTATCGTAATATATAAGACGTACAACATGTTTCACAAACTATCGCTTTCAAAGGAAAGGACTCCACACACTAAAATAGAATGAGAAGTCGTCCACCTTATTTTATGCATGAAAAAGGCTACTTCATCAGCGTACTTCTTATGGGATAATACAAAAATCTGAAAAAATAATTGCCCACAATAGTGAGTGGAGATAGTACTAGAAATGTTGATCATGATCTTTGTTTAGAAACTTTTAAAAATGTTAATCAAAAGATTAAAAATAGTATTTGGAATAACAAATTGTAACATCAATAAGGTTTGCTCCCTACATTGAGAATTGCATGAAGAATATGTTCTTATTGATTTTCAGTGAAATTCTTATATCACTACAAATTTTTTGCCTCGATTGTTACCACTTGAGAGCTTCTTCTTTGGCTAAGAAGATAAATACATCAATATTTAGTATATTTAAATGCATTTTTTACAACAAAAACTCTTGCGTATGTATTGTTTTACTGTTTTCTTGGGTATCAAAATGATGCAGGGTGTTTACTTGGGAGGATGTCTATTACGACAGGAACAACAAATGGTCTAACACAACAACAGACAACTTGAATGAAGGTCCTTATTCACTTTTCCCTTTAGGATTAGTTGTCGCAAATATGACATATCAAGTGTATTCTCTATGGGAATGGTATGCCACTGCCACTTTTACTTATATTGTTTTATCTCTATATTGCTTGATTAAGTTTACTACTTTAATGATTATGTGCTTATTAATACTTGTGTGTTGCTTACTCTTTTGTATATAATGTGTAAGTACGTTTTCTTTTCATCTTTTGGTTTGTAGGATCGTTGGACAAGTGACAATTTATGGGAATAATTTATAGATATGTTTTGATCAGCATGCTGATTCGTCCACCCCATCTGAGGTAAATTAGTGCAAAATTGTTGTCAATGAAATTGAAGAATGATTATTAATATATATATATATATATATTATTATTATATAATTTTTTTGGGGCATTGTTTATCCTCCGGGTGTCTAACAAGCTGAAAAAGAGAAGTATGACACTAACAAAAGTGAGAATTCAAAATCACATGTTAAAATATGAACAAACAAGAGATTGAGATATAAAACTGAAAAGTTCATGGGCATATTTAACTTCAAATCAAAACGTCAGTTTCTTTTCTTTGGGTGCGACTGTTTCTCTCCAAACCATGAATGAGCATTTAATTTGAATTTTAATTGAGATAAATAAAATGGCAGGTATGCTGATCTAGGCGTTGAAGCTGTGAGAAGAAGAAGAATTCACCAGATTAGTAGAAGTAATCATTGTCAGGCGCTCCTTCTGTTTATATGCAAAGCAACCTAATTGTTATGAATCTGAGCAACTCATATATATTGCAGTAACATCACTTGCTTTGCTAATCATTTTGTGTTATTCTAAATGTTTTTAGATTCCTTTTAAAGTTTTAACGGAAGGTCAGTACTCCGACTGTGAAAGGTTAGACTCTCAATCTTTTTCTATATCATTCATCCATTCTACTAACATGTTTCTTTTGGACTTTCATTTTTGTTAATATTTGCATCCTAGATGCCTAAATTATACTTAATATATTGATTGTGCAACCCAATTCCTGCAATGCAAGGTAATTACCCCTCTTTCGATCAGTACGTTTCTTCGTTTTCATTCATTTAGTGGCCAATGTTCCTTTATGACAAGTCAAAAGGTGTTAATTTTATGTATAAAAATTTTCATAGTCAAGGGTCGCAAATCTACGAAATTATACTGATGACTGAGATATTGTTTCTTTTGATTTATTTATTTTTGGTTGGGAACTATTGTGGCGTCATCAAGGTAAAATAGATTGTGAACATATGTGGTTTTATGCTATTTGTGTTTGTGATTTAGGTCATGTTTGATAGTTAAGACTTAGTCGAGATTAGGATGATATTTAAACTTTACAAATTTTAAAGCATAATATACACTTACTCTTAACTATCAAACAACCAATAAGGCTTAAGATGCAGTTAATCTAATTTTAATCTTAGCTATCAAACATGTTGTTAAATAAGCTCTATATTTTAGATAATTTGATTCATTAATTACCTATTTTTTTTGTTTATCATTTATCATGTAGTTTGATAATAACCTAAGAGAAATATTATTTTCTTTGCAAATGTGTATGCTTTGTTGAGTCAAGACTACTTTCTTTGAAATTATATAATTGCCTATTTGATTTAGCATAAAGCATGAAGAGAAACTGATTAATTTTCCAGTTAATAAACTTCTAGAGGTGCTAAAACTTAAAACTCTATGCTTTCAGCGTTATATCTAAACAAATTATTGTGATTTTATTGGCAGTGGCCTAAGGTGCTTAAGTGGAAGACAAAAATAATGATATTTGGATACAAGTACATGTTATCATGACTCAACTTTTTTATAAATAAATATAGTATAAAATTGTGTGACCGGTAAGAGATTTACTTTACTAGGACAACAGTGAAATGTGGCTTATTGTAAAATAAATTATAGGAAGATTTAACATAAAATTGTTGAATGAAATTGACATTAGCGAAGAGACAAGTTTGTCTTAAAAACAAATTGCAGAAAAAATGGATTTCTCCAAAAAAAAAAAAAACACTACTTGATGTTATTGGATTATGTACTGGTATGGAGGTTGCAATATCATTAAGGGTTCTTGGATGTTAAAAGGTTAGTATATAGTTCTATAAATCACTTTTATGTGTATCGTGCTGAAAATGGATTGTTGTATGGTGCAGTTACCGCTTTCATTGTGTGAGTTTAGAAATTCGGTGTCTGTTTAAAGAAGAAGGAAAATAAAATAACAGTTATAGATCTTCATCTTCATCTTCAACAAAAAGAGACTATGCCATGAAAATTTGAGTTGATGGACTGTCGCTGAGAATAACTTTTATATGGAGTCTCCGTTTGTTGCCACTATGTCAGTAGCTGATGTGGATGAGTATGGACCAGAGATTACCATTGACGAAAAAGATGTACTTAAATTAGCTCATATAAATTATCTCTCAATTGGAATTTTTTTCTGATTTACTCGAATTTATATACACAATTATTTATGTGTGTATATATTGAAAAAGAGTCAAATAATGTTAATGAAGAGTCCGAGAACCTTAAATTAAGATTTTTAATCTCTTTTATAAAATTATTTTTTTATGAAAGAGATTTGAAAGTTGGGGTGTTATGTAATTCCAATTATGGCATTTTATCTTTGAAAACCTTCTTAGACAGAAAAAAAAAATGATTTTTCTTTTTTTGTGAAAACATTTTTATTAACTTATTTATAGATATTCATTTTTGTGTAGTAACATTTTCCTTCAAAATGAATGACAAGTATGTTTAAATGGTGACGTATGTGGAATAGTTTGCAGTGATAATTACACGAAGAATTTACAACAGACCCGTGCGTTTGCACGGGCAAAATACTAGTTCATGTAAAAGGTCCAATGTATATTTTCTTTGACACAGATGCAGTCCTTTAGGATTCTTGGCTACCTCAATACCCAAAATATATTTCAAAGGGCTAAAATCTTTAATAGTAAACTGTTTGTGGAGAATTTTTTTGATGAAAATGATGTCTTGTAAAGAATCTCCTGTGACAGTAAGATCATCAACATAGCAAAGTATGACAGTGAAAGAAGATGCAGTGGATTTAGTGAACAAAGAATTATCAGCAACATATTGTAGGTACCCAACAGAGATAAGAGAATCTGATAATTTTTGAAACCATTGTTTGGAGGCTTGTTTAAGGCCATACAAGTTTTTATTTAGTTTGCAAACTCTATTCTGAGTATGATAACCTGGAGGGGGTGACATATAGACTTCTTCAACCAAATCACAATGCAAGAAAGCATTATTAACATCAAGTTGGTGCAAGTGCCAATTTTTAGTAACAGCTATAGCAAGCAAAATCCTAACAGTGGTGATCTTAGCTACAGGAGATAAAGTGTCAAAGTAGTCAATTCCCTCTTGTTGAGTGTAACCCTTGGCTACTAACCTGGCTTTATATCTTTCTATAGAGCCATCAGAATTATATTTCAATATACCCATCTACAACCAATAGTGTGTTTTGAGGGAGGAAGAGGGACAAGAGTCCATGTGTTGGCTTTTTCAAGGGCCTGAAGTTCAATGTCCATGGCCTTTTGCCAATTAACATCTTTCATAGCTTGTTTATAAGAAGTAGGTTCTGTGATTTGGGAAATATTGGCTGTATAGGAGAGATAGGAGTTGGAAAGATTTCCAGTATACAAATAATCAGAAATAGGATACTGTTTGCCTTTTCTAATAGATATGTTTGTATTAGAAAATGAAGGGGGTAAGTTGGTGTGATAGACATCAAGATAAGCAGGGGGATGTCTATGTCTATCAGATTTTCTTATGGGATGCTGAGCATTAGGTTCATTATTGACAGGAGAAGCAGAGTCAGTATTACCATTGTTATTATCAACCTGAATATTGGTTAAAGGAGAAGAGTGGTTGGTTGGAGAATGATCAAAGATAATTGGAGTATCACAAGTGTCAAAACACAGATCATCATTAGTAGAAAATGCATATGATTATTATGTGCATCATGTATAGTCTGTGTTAAAGGAGAAATGGAAAAGGGAAAAACATGCTCAAAAAAATTGACATTTCTGAAAATGAAGATTTTTCCAGAGTTTAAGTCTAAGAGCTTGTAGCCTTTAGTACCAAAGGGATAACCTAGAAATACACACTTAATGGCTCTAGGTTGAAACTTATGCCTATGAGCAGTGAGGGTGCTAGCATAACACAGACAACCAAATACTCTCATGTATGAGTAATCCACCTTTCTATTATGCAAAAGTTGAAAAGGAGATTTATTTGCAAGTATAGGCAAAGGGGTTCTGTTTATTAGATGAGCAGCAGTAAGATTCATTCCAAAATTTTAATGGTAAGCTATATTGAAAAAGAAGAGATCTAGCTACTTGGAGAAGGTGTTGATGTTTTCTTTCCACTAAACCATTTTGTTGAGGGGTTTCCACACAAGAGGTTTGATGGATAATGCCTAAGTTGTGATAGAAATCATGCAGTAAAAACTCAGTGCCATTGTCACTCCTTAATATTTTAATTCTAGCATTGAATTGAGTATGAACCATGTTGGAAAAATTATGTAAGGAGATCTGAACATCAAATTTGTGCTTTAACATGTATATCCAAGTGCATCTGGTGAAATCATCAACAATAGTCAAGACAAATTTATGCCCCAAATGAGAGGTAGTAGAAAAGGGTCCCCAGACATCACAATGGATTAAATGGAAAGCATAAGGAGAAACAGAAGTGCTAACAGGAAAAGGCTTTCTCTTTTGCTTAGCCAATGGACATATATTGCAAACATGATTCTTGTTCCTAGACTTTACATTCAATTGTTCTATAGTAGACAAGCATTTATTAGAGATATGCCCTAGTCTATAATGCCACAAATCATAGGTACTGGAAAGAAAAGCAGAGTGTACAGGGTATGTTGCAATCTTGAGAATGTAGAGGCCTCTTGTTTGTTCAGCAGAACCAATCACTTTCTTGGTGTTGATGTCCTGCAAAACACAGTGTGAAAACAGGAAATTGACAGAACAACTAGAGTATCTAGTGAGATGAGAAATAGACAGCAAATTGTGAGTGAAATCAGGCACATATAGAACATTATACAGGGTCAAAGAGTCACTAAATTTGATGTTTCCTATATAAGTGGCATTATTAGGTAGGCTAATTTTTATATTAGATTCAGAAGGAGTGGAAGAAAACAAGGAAAAATCAGAGGTCATGTGATCTGTGGCACCTGTATCCAAGATCCAAGTAGATATTTTTGAATTGGTGCTAATACTTTTGGAACAAAGAGAAGTACCTGTATCTTGTAGCTGATCAGGATGATGAACAAAAGCTCCAGCTTCAGCATGAGGTGAAGAGGGAGCTTGTGGATTTTGTTGTGTCTTAGTATACTTCAAGAATTGGTCAAACAACTCTTGATTGACTAGAGGATTAGAGGTGGGAAGATCTTCCTTTATGGGATGAGGGAAGGCCATATTGGCAGAGAAAATGTTCTCATTTTTATTTTTAGAGCCTCTAGGTCCCTTCCAACTAGGGGAAAAACCAATCAAATTGAAGCATCTATCCACAGTGTGTGTGGTGCCACCACAATGACTGCATAAGAGGGGCTTTTTCTTGTCTTTGAAATTTTTTTGGTTAGGTTGCTTAGAAAACATAGCTACAGAGTCAAGAGTGATAGAATGAGGAGTGTTCAGGGTTCTTTGAGATTCTTCTTGCAACAAGAGTGAAAAAACTTTAGCCAATGGGGGGAAAGGGGATGTTAAAAGCAATTGACTACGAATAGCTGAATAAGAATCATTAAGACCTATCAAGAACTTCATTACTGCATCTTGTTCTTGAGTTTTTGAAATTTTCTTAGGGATATCACATTCACAAGTTTTCAAAGCATCACATGAGCAAGACAAGATATGCCTAAAACTAAGGTATTCATCCCATAAACTCTTAAATTGGTTATAATAGGTAACCAAAGATTGACTACCCTGGGTAATGGAACTGAGGCTTTTCTCAAGGTGGTAAACCCTAGTGTCATCTGAACTAGTATATCGAATTTTTAATTCATCTCATACCTGTTGAGCGGAGGAGAAATATTCCAGAGTGTGTTTGATTTACGGGGAGATGGAGTTGAGAATCCACGTCAAGACCAAGTCGTTGGCACGAACCCAAGCTGCGAAAATGGCAGGATCATCGTCTTCAATGGGTTGAGGCAACGAACCGTCAATTAACGTCAATTTGTTCCTGACACTCAGGCCTCGCTTGATTGCATGACTCCAGGAGATGAAATTCGATCCAATTAGAGGATCGAGAGCAATCGCGACCGCGGGGTTGTCGTTGTGATGCAAGGCGAGAGGCGAAAGGGGGTTTTTGGCTGGGTCGAGAGAGGTTGGATCAGGTGCCATTGAAAGAGTGGAAAGCATTGGAACAAACAAAGGGGAGCAAGAAAACAGAGTATGCTCGATCAAAGAAAAGGCGCCGGAAACGAAGCCCTAAATCCGAGAATGGGCGGAAGCGGGGAGGATCGACTGCTATACTGATACCATATCAAGGTATGAAACAGAGATTGAAGGAATACACATTCTTGATACCAGAAACTGAAATTGTAAATCTGAAAATGTATATTCTCAATAATGAATGACAAGTGAGGAGATTAGGCTCCTTATATTCTAATTACAAGATATAGAGTGAAAATAACTGCCTAAGTAACTAATTAGCAGTTTAAGTAAATAACTCCTAATTAAACAAAGAAACTAACTATCTTGATAATAGATATACTACAAATGCTGTGATTAAAAGAGAGAAAAAGTAAGATATAAAGTGAAGTGTAAAAAAAAATTAAAAGATATTTATAAAAAAGAGTATGAGAAACTTATAGGGGAAGCTTATATAGTTATATACAATGTAAAAAATGAGTGACAATTTTAAAAATAAAATAATATTGAGAGTGTATTAGTTTTGTACGTTATTTCCATATTAATAGTGTGCAACGTAATCGTGGAAGAGATAGTAATATATACTCCTTCCTTCCGCGTATAAGTTTCCTATTTTACCATTTTGATCCGTCCGTCTATAAGTTTTTCATACCTTTTTTGGTAAGTATTTTTTCTTACACTTTACTTTATTTCTTACTTTTTCTCTCTCCTCTTTCAATCACATCACTATCACTTGTACTATATCTATTATTTAATCACTTTGCTTAATATCTATGCCAAAAAATAACGGTGAAGCTTATATGCGGACGGAGGGAGTAGTATTAAAAAAAATCAATCACTGTGAATATTAATTTGACAGAAAAAAAAAAAAAACGGAGAAAAAGGTACTCCATAATGAACCATAGGACTGGACTAGTCTGTATAACCTGCCAACTGCGCTTTCACCATTTCCATACTCTGAAAAAGAAATGTAAAGAGATGAATTTCAAATCTTGTAAAATCTTTTCAAATGCTTTTTGCCGCACATTTCCATAGATAAAAACATCAGTATTTCCATGGCCGTGATGTTGGTGAAGGAAAAAGAGAAATGGATAAAGCAGTACTCATCAGGCCACGATATACTATTAGTGGGCGAAGGAGACTTCTCCTTCTCTTCGTCGTTGGGGATGGCTTTTGGCTCTGCATCCAACATCGTCGCAACTTCGCTCGATTCCTATGGTACTAGTATTTTCTAATCTAAGATTATTTATTATTATGGACATTTAATTTTCAGGCCTGTTTGTTTTGCTTGGAGTTTATAGAGCTAGGAAAAATATGGAGTAGATTCTCTCTTTTTATTTGTTTTGACTTTTTTAAGCCGTAAGGGAATGTTTTTCTATGGGGTTAAAACCAAAATCCTTCGTATCCATGGGTTTGGGGCTTCTCATACAATCTGCTGCTTTTGTGTTTGAAAAATGTATTGATCAGATATTCATTTTACATGTCATTGTGGTAATGAATGTGAAGTGTAAATTGAAATATTTTAGATAGTACTCCACTAATCAATGCAAGTGTTTCTACAATAGCCATTTGATTTAAATGTTTGGTTTAAGTAACCAGTGGAAAGTGTAAATTAACTTTTAGTTCATGGCCGTGTATATATAATCTGAGGTTAGAGATAATATATTAATATTGATATCTTTGAGTTTCTACATGATTAGAGTATGCCCTGTGTGGTGTATTGTATTACAATCTGAATCCCTTTTACTGAATCAGATGCATTGATCAATAAACACAAGAATGCAAGATCAAACGTGGGTACCTTGAAATCCCTGGGGGCGACCCTGTTGTATCAAGTGGATGCAACCAACATGGCGAAACATCCTAATCTCCGGTGGAAGAAATTTGACCGGATTATTTTTAACTTCCCTCACGCAGGTTACCATAGCAGCGATAGCAGTCCACACTCGATTACGTAAGCCTCTAATCTTCAAATTGAGTATAATAACTTGTAGTTAGTGTATGTCTGAACTTGTCACTTATTTGAATTAGACATTGCTGTGTGCTATGTTCATGTCATGATGAACTTGTTTCCTCATGGTTCCAGAATTTCTTCTTTCTTTTACTTCTGAAATTATTGCCATGAAATTCTCTTGAGCTAGTGTTATGAACATCAACAAGTTATCAGATTTGTGGGTGCGAGCTATATTACCAGCTGATAGTAGAGCTTTAAATCAAAGAACCATTCTTGTATTTCTACTATTTTATGAGTTTGTTCTTGCTTTTAATTCCTTTTATGGTTTCTGCCCAGGTTGCATATGAATCTAGTATGTGGATTCTTAAGCAATGCAAGCAGCATGTTATGTGTTGATGGTGAAGTACATATCAATCACAAAATCTCGGAGCCATTCGACAGTTGGAGGATAGTGGATCTTGCATTAGAGAGTTCATTAATTTGTATCCGGCGTGACAAATTTGAGATTAAAGACTACCCAGGGTATCTTAACAAAAGAGGATCCGGTTGGAAACCCGATGAGTCATTCCCACTGGGTGCTTGCACTACCTTAAAGTTCAAACTCAACCTTGCTGTTGAAGAAAATCTGAGGAAACTACGCATTATGCCCTCATCATCTCATCAGATGTTTGCTGTGCCTCCGCCAAAAGTTTATCATGTCAACTCGTCCATAGACGTTAATTTTGGAAGTGACAACGATGATGTCCCCAGTTCTGTTGAAGATGATATGATGCCTTTCTTTTCTGTTGAAAATTATGGGTTCTGGAAGATTAGAATGAAGACATTTTTATCTTCCATCGACTACATAATGTAGAGTGTCATAGAGGATGGACCGATCCAGATCATGAAGATCAACACCACAACTGGAGGTGACCCCAATGTTAAGATTGGTGCCCAAGTGCCCAAGCCCCGAAGCGAGATGAGCCCTGATGAGAGGCAGTTATCCAATATGGATGTTGTGGCTAAAAACATTTTGGTCACTAATGTCAGCGATTCCATCTTGAGGAAGCTGTTTCCTTGCAAATCGGCCAAGGACATGTGGAACACCTTAGCACTAATGTTCGAAGATACTGACCAAGTAAAGGACAAACTTTTCATAGATGTGCACAAGTTTGCAGATGCTATGATGCTTGGTTTCGAAACAGATATCTATGGACAATTGCCTTTCTTTTCTGTTGAAAATTATGACATCTGGAAGATTAGAATGAAGGCGTTTTTATCTTCCATCGACTACATGATGTGGAGTATCATAGAGGATGGACCGATCCAGATCATGAAGATCAACACCACAGTTGGAGGTGACCCCAATGTTAAGATTGGTGCCCTAGTGCCCAAGCCCCGAAGCGAGATGAGCCCTGATGAGAGGTGGCTATCCCATATGGATGTTGTGGCTAAAAACATTTTGGTCACTAGTGTCAGCAATTCCATCTTGAGGAAGCTGTTTCCTTGCAAATCGGCCAAGGACATGTGGGACACCTTAGCACTAATGTGCGATACTGACCAAATAAAGGAGAACAAACTTTTCATAGCTGTGCACAAGTTTGAACATTTCAAGATGTTGCGTGATGAGAGCATTGATCAGTTGGATGCTCGTTTCACTTCCATTATGGACGAGATCACTTTTCTAGGGAAGGAATATACTAAGAGAGAAGTTACTCTCAAGATTTTAAGATCTCTTCCTTCCAAATGGCAGACCAAGGCCATCGCCATACGAGCATCCAAAGACCTCTCTAAGATGTCCACACAAGAGTTGTTCTCTCAGCTGAAAGATTTTGAATTTGATTTAGAGGAAATAGAGGGAAGCAATGAATCCTCAACTTCAAACAAGACAGTAGCCTACAAAGTTAAATCACGAGAACGCTTCACTCGACAAGCTGAGCTGAAAGATGAGATGGCCATGGTGATTCAGAGGTTTGAAAAGCTAAACTCTCAGTACGTCAACAAGCACAAGAAAAAATACAATGAGAAGAAGGATAAGCGCAACAAACATCGTCAGTCCTCTCCCTGATCAGACAAGCTAACATTTAGATAGGTACATGATGTTAAAAGTTGTGGCCCTCTAAATGTAAAACAAGAAATTTGGTGCCTTTACCTTGATGAAGAGTTGCTGGTAATTGTGAAGGATTGTTTCACACTTTTGTAGTGCGTAGGAATTTGATGCCCAACTCTATTTGATTGAATTTGCTGCTGGCTGGATTTAATCTATTCATCAAGTGTGTTCTGAAATGCTGTAAAGCCCAACACATTTTATTTGCTGGCTGGAGTATTTGTTTTTACGTCGTAGGGAAGACTTTCGGTTACATGCTTACACAACGGTATAAACTTGTAATATTGTCTTTTTTGTTAGGAAATAAACAAATGCACACGATGACGAAAGAGAAAATAACACGAGATTTGTTTACCCAGTTCGTCTTTCGACTACGTCTAGGGGCGATGCCAAGCCAGGTATTTCACTATGTGTTTTGGATGCGCAATGATTACAAAGAGAGAACATCTATTTATAATAGAAAACTTGCCATAATTAATCCTAAGCTTATTAGGAAAAGACTTGTTCCCTACTCCAAGCCATTAGGAACAAACTTGCCATAATTAACCCTATGTCTATTAGGAAAAGACTTGCTCCCCACTCCAGGCCCGTTAGGATCAAACTTGTCCTACACTCCAAGTCCGTTAGGATCAATTCAGGCTCCACACTCCAACAATCTCCCACTTGGAGACTGAATTCTCCAGGTAACCATATCTTCTTGATTCTCCTCCCGTATCCACCTGGCATCGCCGGGCCTTATCTTCAAGTTCCAACGAAGACAAAAGCTCCTTTTATTTTAGCACAAGTTCAATAAACTCCACCTTGATAAAATAAAAGAAAACTCCATTGTCTTCACCGACAGATATGATTCTTAAACCAAAGAACCAACATTCTCAACATAGAGAATACCTACTCCACCATAAGAGTAGAATACTTAGAATCACTCATTCTAAGAATTTCCTTCGACATTGTCTTCACCGACAAACATGATTCTTAAACCAAAGAACCAACATTCTCAACATAGAGAATACCTACTCCACCATAAGAGTAGAACACTTAGAATCACCCATTCTAAGAATTTCCTTCGACATTGTCTTCACCGATAAACATGATTCTTAAACCAAAGAACCAACATTCTCAACATAGAGAATACCTACTCCACCATAAGAGTAGAACACTTAGAATCACCCATTCTAAGAATTTCCTTCGGCGTTGTCTTCACCGACATGGTTTAAGAACCAACATTCTCAACATAGAGAATACCTACTCCACCATAAGAGTAGAACACTTAGAATCACCCATTCTAAGAATTTCTTTCGGCATTGTCTTCACCATATCCGCCTGGCATCGACAATCCTTATCTTCAAGTTTCAAGGCCAATTGAAGCTATGCATAGCTTCAACTTCTCTAAGGTCGCCACCTTAGTAAATAACAAGTAGTAGTTAAAGGACGAATACCTATTTGGTGCACGTCGCTCTCTAACTGGTCTCTGCAGCAGATTCTCCAGTGGTGGTGGGGTCCTAGGTTCTTCAATAAGAACCTCTTCTTCATTCTGACTCTCCTTACTCCCACTCGAGTTTGAGATGTCTAACTCAACCTCTTGGGTATTGGTCTTGTCAGAATCTGATGCCTCCAATCTGTTCTTGTACATAACCTGTTCATTGAAAACTACATCTGTGCTGCGAATAATATTTCGGTTATTCTCAACCCAAAGTGTATAACCGAACTCATCACCACCATAACCAATGAACGTACACTTAACAAATTTAGCATCACTGCAAGAGTAGAATGATACTCCAGAATCCAACACCCAGTATTCTACCGGACAACTGACACTAAAGACCAACGCGTCTCCAACATCAAGTGTGGTTGCGTTTGCTGTCTTCTTCTCGTTCTGTCCCTTCTTGTTTTTCTTGGGTGATGAACACTGGTTCCTGTAGTGACCAAACTCATCACAATTCCAGCACTGGATCGAGTCTTTACCTTTCTTGGATTGACTCTTTCCTCTGGACTATGATCTGCCACGATTGATCTTGTCAGAATCTGATGCCTCCAATCTGTTCTTGTACATAATCTGTTCATTGAAAACTACATCTCTACTGTGAATAATCTTTCGGTTATTCTCATCCCAGAGTTTATAACCAAACTCATCACCACCATAATCAATGAACGTACACTTAACAGATTTAGCATCACTGCAAGAGTGGAATGATGCTCCAAAATCCAACACCCACGATTCTACCGGACTATTGACACTCAAGACCAACGCGTCTCCAATATCAACTTTGGTTGCGTTTGTTGTCTTCTTCTCGTCCTGTCCCTTCCTGTTTTTCTTGGGTGCTGAACACTGGTTCCCGTTGTGACCAAACTCATCACAATTCCAGCACTGGATCGAGTCTTTATCTTTCTTGGATTGACTCTTTCCTCTGGACTCTGATCTGCCACGATTCTGCCTACCCTTCGATCTGCCCCTTTCTTCCGTGTTTAGCGTTGACCCTGAAGTGGATCCGGATTCTTTCCTGCGAACCTCCTCGCTAATCATCAGATCCCTCACTTCGTCAAGCTTCAGTTTATCTTTCGCGGATGAAGCGCTAACTGTGGCAGCCCAACTATTTGGCAAAGAAGATAACAAAACTAAAGCAAGTACCTCGCCACTGAAGTCGATCACGACAGAACACAACTGTCCAATGATCCTGTTGAACTCGTTCAGGTGTTGCTGCACGGGTGTGCTCTCCGACATCCTGAGGTTGAACAATCGTCTGATCAAGTGAACTTTGTTCGCCGTTGTGGACTTCTGATACATCTTCTCCAAGATCTGCAGCATCTCCCTTGCGGACTTGGCTTTAGTCGTGTGATAGGCTACGTTCATGGACAGCGATAAGCGTATTGCACTCATCGCCTTTCTGTTCAACAGATTCCACTCCTTTTGTTCCATCTTTTCAGGTTTCTCCTTCTCCTCTAGGGGCACATACAGATTTTTACCGTAAAGGTAATCCTCGATCTGCATCTTCCACAACCCGAAATCTTCTCGTCGCTCATCGTGTCTGCTCCCTCTGAACCCGAGGCTCTGATACCAATTGTTAGGAAATAAACACATGCACACGATGACGAAAGAGAAAATAACACGAGATTTGTTTACCCAGTTCGTCTTTCGACTACGTCTGGGGGCGATGCCAAGCCAGGTATTTCACTATGTGTTTTGGATGCGCAATGATTACAAAGAGAGAACATCTATTTATAATAGAAAACTTGCCATAATTAATCCTAAGCTTATTAGGAAAAGACTTACTCCCCACTCCAGGCCCGTTAGGATCAAACTTGTCCTACACTCCAAGTCCGTTAGGATCAATTCAGGCTCCACACTCCAACAATCTCCCACTTGGAGACTGAATTCTCCAGGTAACCATATCTTCTTGATTCTCCTCCCGTATCCACCTGGCATCGCCGGGCCTTATCTTCAAGTTCCAACGAAGACAAAAGCTCCTTTAAAAGCTCCTTTTATTTTAGCACAAGTTCAACATTTTTATGATAAGATTTAACTAAAACACGATGGGTGTAAATTTAGTTTTTTTAAGAATTTTATGGCTAAATCTTGTGTGGCACAGTGTAACGATTGGCTGTAACAGGTCATTGGCCTCACCACTCCATACGGAGTAATTATTACTATTGTTTTATTGAAAAGAGTAAATTAAATTAAATGTGTTGTGTTTTACTCCCCCGTTCCATACTTGAACGCACAAATGAATTGGGCACGAGTTTTAATGAATGAATTGTTTATTAGTATTGTGTAAGATAAAGTGGGGGTAGTAAAGACTTTTCAACTTTATAAATAGTAATAAAGTTACTTTTTAGTGTAATAAAGTAGTGGCATTTTTTGTAATATTGTGATGTTTTTAAGGAGATTGTTTAAAAGTGTTTTTGCTATTTTAGGTAATGTGCCTTCAAGTATGGGACACCCAAAATGATAAAATGTGTCATCAAGTATGGAACGGAGTGAGTATTTTTTAGCCACGGCTAAATGCCATTTTTATTATGTTTTTACCCTCAAGTTCTCTTATACACCTTAACCACTCACACAATCCCTTCTCTTTTTTCTATTCAAAATTTCCCAATTTTAAAACTCCTGTTAAAATCACTGTCAGTCCATCCATCCACCACCGATGAGTGTGAATTTTTTTTTTTTTTTTTTTTTAGAATTTTGTGGAGAACTAAGGATATCAATATCACACCACATCTTATTATTAGATCTAACTAAAACAAGATGAGTGATTTATTTTTAATTTTCAGGACAATTAAAGAAATAAATGAAGATTGAAAACACAAAAACTAAATTACTTAATTAAATAAAAGTTATATGTAACTTCCTTAAATTTGAAAAATTCTAGTATGAGATGCTCTTATAAATCACGATTTTATATAGTAAAACATGATTTAGTTAGAGCTCAATAAATACATGAACCATATAATAGAGTAATTAAAATTCGTCTCCTACATATTTATACCCTTAAATTTTCTAGTATTGAATGTTACTACCTCCGTCCATTAATAAGTTTTTCATTTAATTATTTTGGTCAGTTCGTCTATAAATTTTTTGTATCAAATATTTTTAATTTTATATTCTTTTCTTACACTTCACTTTATATCTTACTTTTTATATATATCTCTTTCCTTTATCAATCACAAACAAAAAGCTTATAGGCAGGAAATAATGATTTTAGACTGAGTTCACAATCCAATTTTGAGTTATCCCGCCAAATACCACAATTACCCTCCTCCACTTACCCACTCTCTTACACATCTTAGACCATGTTTGATCATTTTTATGACCTGGTCATCAATAAAAAAAAAAAAAAAAAACAATTTTGGGCGTGAAAAAGGATGACCTTTGGGTGTTGGACAACCAACAATAACATGATGGGCCCATGCGGTATTTTAAAATTCAAAAAATTTAAATATGATACGTGTCCAAATGTCATTCGTCGATTATATTTTATTTAGATAATTTTCGATTTCCACTTATCTACTTAAAAGAAAATAATAATAATAATAATACTAAAATTCATAAAATTAAATTCTCTATAAATAGAGACCAATCTTAATATATTTTGGATCACAATTTCATACACTCCCTTTTCTCTTTTCCTAATTTTTTTTCTCTTCTAAATAAACTGTGTTAATTATCATTTTTCTCTTCTAACATGAATCCAAATGATCCCTATTATTACTTTTCAATTTCGTATTTTCAAATTTTGTAATTTTAATTTCATTATTGAGTTCATTATTTATTTTAAGTGTGTGATAAAAAAATTCTTATTATAATTATAAAATTAAAATATTAAGTAATTTTTATATACCAATTTACACATTAAAATATAGCAAAAATATTATTTATTTTAAGTGTGTGACAAAAAAAATTCTATTATAATTACAAAATTAAAATATTAAGTAATTTGTATATACCAATTTACACATTAAAATAGAGCAAAAATTAATAATATAATATGTATTTATAAAATAAATAATTTATTAAATGTTGGTTGTGGTGGTTATGGATAAAGTGTAAAAAAAGATGAGTTTTGGTTGTAAGGTAAAATGTATAGGTGGAGAAGTGAGAAATTAATTTTATATTTGATGATCTGGTCATGAATGAGCATGGATAAATATAGTCTTAACCACTCACATACCCTATTCTCATTTATCTATTCAAACTTCCCCAATTTCAATTTTTTCTATTAAAACCACCGTCAATTGTCCAACCACCCCCGATTGTCCAACCACCCCCGATCATTGTCTGTCCCCTCACCGTCGTCCGACCACCCCATTCAAACTGAGTTTTTGAATAGTGTTGACACTGGTTTAAAAAAACCTGGCTAAAGTTTTCGAGTTTTTGTCAAAAATTCGAATTTTCTTTTAAATAGGCCGGCCAAAGCTTTTTATTTTTTAAAAAAAAATTGGTCAAAAACTCGGCCAAAGTTTTTAGTTAAATAGGTTGAACTCGAACATTTTTTTAGGTATTTTAAGCCTAACAGATCGGCATATTACTTTTATTTCTTCATTTGGAGATTTAAAGAGTCGAATTTATAATTTGGCGACAATAAAATATTGTAATTTTTTTTTAAATGCACTAATAAAACTAATTAAAAAAACTGTTAAAAGACTAAGACTTTAAAAAAAGTCTTATAACAGGCATGAACCAAAGTTAAACTTAAAATTATGTAACAAACAAAAAAACCCAACTTCAATTTGACTCATTCACACTCCTATCATAATGACAAGAGAAATGTTATCAAGGGTCAGTTTATAGTGAAAATGAGCAGCCCATAGCCGTTTAAAGAGTGACATTTTCTGCAGCTAGAAGACAAAGATTCGAGCTGAAAATTTGAACTTAATTGAAAGCTACAACACATATAATTGAAATTGTCCACAAACTGAGGAACACAAAACACAAAAATTACCTTAAACATGCTACCTCGGACTGACCAAACTTATCAAGAAGCCGTTTCAACGTGCATTCCAAATCAAAGTTATGTTTGAAAATTCAAAGCTTACCTCCAAAGGGCAAAAATTCAAACATGACTATAAATACAGAATAGTTCAAATTAAGTTAAAAGGAAATTGTAAAAAGAGCACACAAGAACTTAAGCCATTGTCAAGAAACACTCAACACCACAAATTTCTTTAAGGGATGTTTGTTTTGGGTGTGAAATCCAAATTTGATATTTTAAAATCTCACACATGTTTTAAAATAGAAGAATTTTAAAATCATATTGTACAAATACCTATAAATTTTACAAAAGTCAACTCTATAAATATATACAAACTCTAGATACATGTCTATAAAACCTATATAAACAACCTATTATGAAGTTAAATTTTAAAACAAACACAAAATATACAAATCATTCGAATTTTAAAATCCACTGAATTTTGAAATACGAATTTAAAAAATCCTCAAATTCTCAAAACAAACATCCCCCTGGGGTTATGTAGGACGGGAGAAATTCAGATGAATATTTTTTTATGAATATTAATTGTGTGTGTTTGTTTTGAGATTTTGAGTAGGATATGATGTAACTTTATGTGAAATTAATTATGTAAGGGTGGGTAATGTTGTATTCTAAATGTAATTTTATATCAAATCAATTGGGTAAGAATGTATGATGTTGTATTATTATAAAAATAGAATATATATGTATTTTTAGGGGTGAATGGAGTTGGATGGTGAAATTGGAATGTAAAATTCCGAACTAGAATAGAATGGGAGACGTTATGTCCCCGTCCGAACGTGATAGTCCAAAAATTAACATGCTTTCTAGTGTTTCTAAGAGTTCTATCTTCTGTAATTCCATAAGCTACACGTACTGTAAAGTCTGTATTAATGTCCATTAGTTTAAAAGAGATATATCATATCCTTTATCATACACTTCATTATAAAGAATATCTCACTTAATTGAAAAAAACATCAAAATCTAAATTCTATTTGAGAGATAGGGAGGTTGAAGTTAGGAGAGTTGAGAAAAGAGAGCAAGTAGGCTGGTAAGTCACATATATCAATCTGAAAGCAAAGAGGTAAATTGATTACTAGGAGTCTAGGACTCCGAATTTTTTAGAAATCAAGTATTTGAGATCAAGTAGAGATGACATATATATTTTTTTAGCTCAATATAAATTAATACTCCCTCATATTCAAGATATATATCATTCTAAACTCATGCACACATATTAAGAAAAACATTTAATTACTTTATATTTTTTATAGAATTTTAAAAATTATTATTATCTAAGTAATTATTAATGAGTTTAAGGGTAGCTTGGGAAGAAACACATTTAATTGATATTAAAAAATACAAAACAACATTTAAATTGAAAATAAAATGAAAAGTCAAAACGACATTTAAATTGAATATGAGGGAGTAAAACATAATATGAAATATAATGTGATATTTTTTTAGTAGAAATCTAAATTTTATGTAATATAGTTTTTTTTTTTTTAAATTAAAAATTATAATGGATCTCTCCGGCCCATCCCACCCCGTGTTTTGTGTGAGTCGCCCCGCCCCAACCCGTTTATGGAATGAGATGAGTTAGGGTATCTTGGTATACAATCCGATCAATTGTCATTTCTAGTTCAGATAGATTTTCTTGATAAGTGCAAATTAGCACTCTAAAACAAGTACGAATAAATTATTCTATTTAATCATAAAAAAATAGATGTAAGAGTTTTAAAACTCTTAAAACTAAACCTCTATAAATTATGGTGTGATATTTATTTTGCAGCATATTACATAATCATAGTATAATTAGTATTCATAACAGTCAAAGTAATTTTCTAATTCACTCGGAATCAATTCACTAATTACAAACTGTTTCAACAAAGTCCTTGACAAATTTGTTTAATTTATGAACTAAGACTTTTTAGAAATTAAAACGAGTATAATCTTAAGGACTAAGGACCAACCTATTCCGCACATATAGAACGATTTAGATGGTAGTTCAATTAATAAATTTACATTCTTTCGTTCTACAATAACTTTTACATATAGATGATACACGTATTAAAAAAGTGTAATACATAGTAATAATTAAATAAATTTTTGAGGGATAATTATGTAAAGTAAAGAAAATAGTTGATTGTGTGCACGTATGTGTAGCCCAAAAATAATGACATTTTATGTAAAATTGTAAGAATAGAGCTTATAAAAGATTTTCAATTTTAAAGTTGTGAAAGTTATTGTGGAACGTTTCAAAAAAATAAGTGTGAAAGTTATTGTGAGACGAGAGAGTAGTAATTAATATGTTTGCATAGAAGAGCTCCTATCCATAGGTAAACACTCACCACCTGCTCGTTTTTAATTCTTCCCTCGGGTCTTTTTAATGGGGTGTTACTAGGGGTGTAATGGAGTCAAGTCGAATTGAGTATTGCTGATCAGCTCGAAACTCGACTCTATTGTTATACTCGAACTCGATTCAACTCGGTTGAATCTGAAATTTTAAAGATTGAGCTCGATTCGATAAGAAACTTGATAAACTCGAGCTCGTCTCGTCTCGATTACTAATATAATTTCTTAAATTGCAAAACATATTTTTTCTAAAATAAACTCGAGCTTGACTCGACTATTTGTATATAAATATAAATTACTATATATTAATGATAAAATAATAAATATTGTTCAAGTTTAATTAGGCTCGCGAGCCTTTCAAATTGAGTATTTATGAGTTTGAACTCGAACTCGATAGCTACTCGAGTAGCTCGAAACTCGGTTCGATTAACTTTAAATTAAGTTTAATCTTTTTCCGAGTCGAGTACGAATAGCATACGAGTTTCATTCAGTCAATTAACCAGTACAATTAACCATTATTACTATACACTTATACATCTCATTTAATTTGGGTAAGAAATGAAATTGTTTACACATTAACATGCAATTATATACTCCGTACTAGTTTTTTAGTTATTTATACAAAACAAATACTCCCTCCGTCCCAACTTAACTTTCACACCTACTTTTTCGGTCCTTTAAAATTTTTACCCGTACAATATCTACAATGTTACATTTAATGTAATTATTTTTATGATCCATATATACATATAAGTCCATACACTTACTTATTTTTTTTTTAAAAAATTCTATTTTAAAATTCTATTTATTATAATATTTTTAAAAAAGTGAGTGAACAATAAGTATAAAAGTTAAGTTGGGGCGGAGGGAGTATCTAATTAATAATTGTTGCACCGGCCCCAAAGTCGTAGGAAACAATTTATTTAATTTAATTGAAACTGCAAACACCATAAAATGATTTATTTAAAGTTGATGATTTATTTATAATTATTTAAAGATTTATATTAGATGCAAATGAACGAAAAGTGATGATTTAATCTGTAATTAATCTTAAATAATTAGAAAGAAAATTCATTAATACTCAAATAAGAGTATAATATTTTAAAATAGTTCTTAAAATTAACAACTTCTTAAAATTATGACACATAAGTAATTAAACTATAAAATGACACATAAATAAAATTAACCATAAAATGACATATTATTAATCTAAACTTCCGTCTATAAACTTTTCATTTTGTCATTTTAGTTTTATTTTTACGCTTCACTTTATACTTTATTTATTTTTTCCTTTCAATCAAATCATTTATATTTAGGGAAGAAAATAGGTCGGGCCACCCGACAGAGGCCTACGGCCAAGCCTACTAAGAGCCTTGACCTACTTATAATACGAGTCGAGCTAAGATTTTTTAAAAAACCTATTTAATGAAGTAGGCTAGGCCAGACTTAGACTTTATAAAAAGCCTTATAAGAGCAACTCCAACTATATGGGGAAATAGAGTTAAACTCCAAAAAGGGAGTTTCGTCTTCATCCAACCGTACTCTATTTTGAAGATTTGAAACTCTATATTTTATATATATTATTTTATTAATATTTACAATTCTATATTTATAATTTTATATTATTCATTAGAGTTCTTTTGTTAATTAATAATTACAATTCTATTGTTGTACTAATTTATAATATGATTTTAATTGTTTAATTTAATTTTTTTATGTATATTATTATTACCAACAAAAAAATAATGTAAAATACAATAAAACATACATTATATATTAAATACGAAATACATTACACATTAAAACGGACATACATGCATTACCTAGTTACATATAACACCGACATATTAAAATAAATGAATACAAACTGAAAAGAAATACAAATAATAAAAATTACCGTGAAGCATTATATATCATGACGATATTCATTATAATGCATAATATGATAATTGAGGATGAGCGTGATGAGGATGAACCAATTACAAATTACAGTGAAGCACCCGTCCTGAAGGTTGAAATTGCACATGGTGTGTGCGCCGGATTCAAAGAGTCTTTTGCACGTCACTCCCAAATTAAAGATAAGTAAGACTCATTTTGCACTTCGTGATGCTTTTATTGATCATTTGTGGGAGGAGTACTCTAATCTTTCTTATATACTAATTTTGAATCTCTCAAGACTGACGTTCACTAAAATTCTCATTTTCTAAAACTCTTATTTTTTGTAATTTTGATTTTTTAAAATTATTTTCTCTTTCCTCTTTTTTCTCTCTCTTTTGCAACTGTCATTTTTTAAATTATTTTTTATTTCCTATCCATTCTCTCTCTCTCACCCTTCCACTTCTTCTTTGGGTTTAAATTTTTTAATTATAATTATATTAAAATTTATTAAATAATATTTATTTTACCATCCCGTGAATTTTGCGGGTCTTGCACTAGTTCACAATATTGCTATATTTAGTCTATTTTAAATGTAATGAGTGTAATTTTATTTTATTAGATTACACTCACATGTATAGATTTATGTTATTATGTGTTTCGTAATTTTATATTTAAATAAAAATAATATTTAAAAATTATAACTTTATTGACATTTTATGATTTTGATAAAATCAATAATATTTAATTTTATAATTTAATTTATTAATTAAATATTTAATTGTATAAATTAATTTAAATATCAAGATAAATATATTATTTAATGATTGAAATATATTGAAAATGAATAAAATAATAAATAGAATAAGATTTAGAGTTTTATAATTGAAGAAAGTCTGTTAAATAGAGTACGAAAAACTGTATTTTTAAGCTCGTGACTGTATCAAACCAACCTATTTAAGATTATATCTCTTTACATCTATTTCTAAATCTTTTCTCCCCAGTGTCCTTATGAATTTTCTCCTTTACCATTTTCCTACTTTATAAGAATTCTATATTATTTTTTTCCTCTCTTTTTCTTTTTCTCTCCCCTCTTTCTCTTTTTTATGCATTAATTTATGATCTATCAAATTATCAATTCTATTTTATCTCTCTTCTCTCTTCTCTACACTCATATTTACTAATTCTATTTTATATCAATATCAATTCTAACATTTTTAACAAATTCTGAATCTCCCAAAAATCACATTGTTGAAATCTCTTTAATTCTATATAATTTTAATATTTTTCTTTCCACTCTTTTCTTCATCGGGGTTTTCTAATTTTATTTTGTATCAATTATACTTTTTAATTTTTTTGTCACAATCATTCTTTCTATTTTTCTCCAATAATATAGTAATAAAATTACATAAATCTACATTTATTTATATTAAATCTTAATAAATTTATAAAACAAATTCACAATCCGCATAATTATATACTATATATATAAATTTTTAAAATTTATTACTAACATTAATATTAAATTATTATATTTTATTTATTTTAGTACTCGAGAAATTGTTATAATGTTTGTATATAAATTTATCGTTGTTATTTTTGTGAATTCCATTTACAATATTAAATATTGAATTGATATTTGATATATTTTAATAGACTGCTAATCCTGATCTATTTACTTAAAAGGTCAGATCAAACCTCTAAAAATAATAGGTCAGACTTAGATCCAATATTTATAAATCAGACCTAGACAATTTCATAAAAAGTCTAGCCCAATCCAACCTATTTTCACCCCTACTTGTATTATATCTATTATATAATCGTTTTTATTAATTTTTGTGCCAAAAAGTATTGAGTAACTTTTAGGCGAGTACACACTGCCCATGATAGTAACTAGTAAGGATGTGTTTGTAAACACAACTAATAACTTCCACAATTACTTACTCTCTCTGTCCATTAAAAGTACGTTCACTTTTCTTATTTATTTGTCCAATAAATGTATGTTCATTTTTTTTATGGAAACAATCACTTTAATTTTCCCTTACAACACCTTTACTTTTTCTTAAAACATGTACCTAAGGATTTAAGTATACTTTTGGTGGATGGATGAAATATTTTCAAAGTTCATTTCACATTTTTTAAATAAAAAATGATTCTTTAAATCGTCCACAATGGAGGTGAGAAGTCTCATGTGAATTTCTACATCTCACTCAAAAGAAGGGTAGAAGGGATTGTAGAGAAATTTATGGGGAGGAGAGAGGGAAAATGATGCCGAAGAAATTCTACCCGATAGAAGTAAAAATTGAGAAAAAAAAGGAGAGTGAAATAGAAGGGAGAGTGAAAAACAAACTAGAAAAAATAAAATACCAGTAGAATAATTTAGAGAGACTAGTGTAGTCCACACCCCGGAGCTGCGACTGTGGACCTATTTTTTTCTTTTAATTGATAAAATGTGATCTCAACTTTATAAATGTTTTTATAATCACTTTTGTTAAATCAAATAAATAAATTTATAGTTTACAAAAAAAGAGAAGTTTTTTTTAGTAAACCAAAAGTTATAAAAATATATTAACATTAATTTATTTTCTAAAATTAAATATTAATTATATACTCCCTCCATTATATACTCTCTCCGTTCACGAGATATAGTCCCATTTACCCATATATTTTTTGTCCACAAATGTAGTCAGATATACTTTATGGAAACTATCATCCTTCAACCATCACTTAATTACGAGGAAATATTTTTTTTAGTCCCGTAAGTTTGAGTGATTCCAAAATAAATCCTTAAAATTTTTAACTTTACAAAATACATCCTATATCTTACAAGCTATTAATTTTAGTCCTTTAAGTTTAAACTCCAATTTTAATCATTTAAATATAATAAAATCTGAAAACTTTAATAAAATTTGAAAAAAAAATACTGATTTTAATGTATTTTTTTTAAAACAATATTAAATTATTTCTTAAAATTAAATAAAAACATCATGCTCAAATTCTATCTAGCCATTTTTCCCTAATTAATTAAAAATATAAAATTCGAAAATAAAAGTAAAATATATATCTAGAAAATTGAAAGAAAATTATAAATATATTTTAAAAAAAGGGACAACTTCAACTACCCCTGTCATATTTCCCAAATGTAAATTATATGATTTATATAATAAATTGAACGAGATTATACGAGATTTTATGTATCCGTAGACCTCCCATCCAAGAAATTATTTCCCGAATTAAATTGAACGCAAGTATAATTAAATCTAAACTCTATAAGTAATTACTTTGACAAACATAATATTAAATCATATAAAACCACATTCCAATTAATTTAATGCACATTTATTAAGTTTTGAAATTCTTATTTAAGCTTGTTTGATAATTATATGAATCGAACTCAAACGAGCTTTAATCGAGTCGAGATTAATTTAAACCCTAAACCCCTGTCATATTCCCCAAATGTAAATTATAAATTATTATATAAATCATATCATTTACATTTGGAGAATATGATCGTGGTAGTTGGAGTTGTCCCTTTTTTTAATACATATTTATAATTTTATTTTAAATTTCTAGATTTTAGTATATATTTTTATTTTTATTTTCGGATTTTTATATATTTAATTAATTAGGAAAAAAATGGCTAGGTAGAATTTGAGTATAATTCAGATTTTAATGATGTTTTTATTTAATTTTAAAAAATATTTTAATGATGTTTTTTGGGAATAAAATGATTTTGATTTAGATACCAAAACCCCTGATTGATGATGTTTAGATTAGTTGAGATATGCTCAAGTGCAGTTCAGATAAGTTGTCTCAGAACACTTGAGTAAGTAGAATGCTTAAGTTAAAAATCTCAGAAATGTTGTGAGATTTTAGAAGTTCAGGATACTTGTCCAAAGTTGGTATGTTAGGCAGCTTGATAAGAGTTAAGGTTATAGGCCAAAGTTGCTGAGCTTTCAGGACAAGCTGACCAAGTGGACAACTGAGCTGAAAAGATCAAGAGTGTTAAGGCAATGCTCATAAATGCAAATGATCAGATCCAGTTGAAGTGCAAATGATCAAGAGTATTGAATGCTAAGCTCACAGAAGACACATTCAATGAAGCATTTATTGTCAATCATGCCTGAACCAAGCATTGAAGACTTAAAGCCTTAAAGATAGAAGCATTGAATGAATGTTGGAACATTCTAAAGTTGCAGCAGGAATGTTCAGGGGAGTTGTCCCATCTGACCGTTGGTTGAGTGTAGATTCTGCCACAAATCAACCTTGGGAAATGTGCATATTTGGAATCTGACACAAGTCATCTCAAGCCGCATTTTTCAGAAGTCAACACATTCATTCAAGCAACCATTGAAGAGGCTTTTACACAGTGGATAAAAGGATGCCAAGCTTCATAACCGTTTCAATGGTGCTGCAAATAGACAAGTTTGAATTGATATCCCTCCAACGGTTAGTTGTTCAAATTTGCCTATAAATACAGAAGTGATCAAGGGATTCAACAATCCAACTACTTGCTATCAAACTATCATCAAGCAAATTAAAGGAAACCAAGTTGTTCTTTAGAATCCCAAGTTTCCTGAATCACTTCAAATAGCTAAGCCAATCTTTGTAATATCTAAAGCTTAGCATTGAGATATCCTAAGCCTTTACAATTGTTCTTATTGTAAAGGATATCTCTACTAGTTGGAACCAAACCTCAAACCCTTATCTCATTTAGTGAAGAGAGTGTTTGTTGTAGAAGTGAGGAGTTAAGGACTGTTATTGTGAAACACAGTCTTAACTCAGAGAGATTGAGCACTAGGACTCAGATTATCCTAGGGATCAAAGCACTAAGAGAGTGTTGTTGATCAGTGCACCTTGGCACTATAAAACAAGCTAATTCCATTGTGAAGGAATTATCCTGTTCAATCAGGGAAAGTGGATGTAGGAGCTTGAGTCTCTGAACCACTATAAATTTGTGTGCCATTTACTTACTGCATTCTCTATTGCACTTACATTCAATCATATTTCAAAGAGCAAAACTCAGTAAGTTCAGAAAAAACTGTTTTGGACAAAGTCCCTGATAACTGTGTTTTTCAGAAATCAACTTGGAGTATTTCTTTAAGTCAAAGGCCAACCACATTCCGCACTTAGCAACTCTCTTAGATATTTAGCCAACTGATCACTTAGTAGTAATCAGTAGGACAAGTATCTATCAAAGTTCACTCAGGCTAGTTGTGAGACAACCTGCCTGATAAGACCAGTTTTGTCAAAAAGAAAAGAATTTGCATACACAAGTGCATTCCCCCCCCCCCCCCCATACACTTGTGTCATACTCCACCAAGGACCAACAATGTTTTAAAAAAATATACATTAAAATCAGTATTTTTTTTCAAATTTAATTAAAGTTTTCAAATTTTATTATATTTAAATGATTAAAATTGGAGTTTAAACTTAAAGGATTAAAATAGATTTAAAAAAGGATTAAAATTAATAGTTTGTAAGATATAGGATGTATTTTGTAAAGTTAAAAACTTAAATGATTTATTTTGGAATCAATCAAACTTACAGGACTATAAAAAATATTTCCTCCTTAATTACTTAATTTGTCATCAACTTAATTCATAAACAATCACTTTATTCACAATGGACCCCATAATACCCTATAATACTCTTATTTTGTCTACTTTATTTACTTTTTTCTTAAAACTTGTGTCCCACCCCAATGGAACTACATTTGATGGATAGAGGGAGTAATATTTAAGTTATAAAAATAAATTTTAAATAGTTATTGAATGAATACAAAGAGTATATATATATATATATATATGATTTAATAGTGAAATTCATAAATTGTACTATTTGGGGTAAAATGCATTGAGAGAGTAGAAGTTTTTTTAAAATAGGAGTAAGAAATTTTTGAGGTGACACACATAACTAATTTAAAATAAAATAAGATGAAGTGAGATAATTTAAGTGGATAGAGCATCACTATTTATTTAGACTAAGGTCCTAAATTCGAATTATGTAAAAGAGAAAAAGGAGAGTATATAATATAATTCGAAAAAATATCAATCCCTTTGTGGGTGCTATAAGACTATCCTCATCCGTAACCCTCCTCCAACCCAATCCTTCAATATTATATTAATTTCTCTCTCATCCACATATACAATTTACAATCCAACCTAAATTTTTTATCATACTTTATTAGTGACACTAACCCAACCCAACCCAACCCAAAAATAATAATTATTTTTTAAATACATATTATATTATTAATTTTTACTATATTTTAATGTGTAAATTGGTATATAAAAATTACTTGATATTCTAAATTTGTAATTATAATATGAATTTTTTTATCACACACTTAAAATAAATAATGAACTCAATAACGAAATTAAAATTACAAGTGAAAGTGTGTTGTGGTATAGTGTTTAAGTAAAAGTAGATTAATGTTGTACTAAATGTTGAGACAAATTGTACAACACTGATTCTAACAGAATATCAGAAATAAAGATACACAGCGGAAGACTTGAAACACTAAAAAGAAACAAGACACAATGAAAATATTTTTAACATAGATTTTATAAATAAAGATCTATGTTAGCCTTACGGCAAAATATCAATACTTATCTTCAAGTACAAATGTTATGTGAAATGTTACAACAATAACTTTCACAACTAAAACTATAAACGAGGCAGGTGCCCAGTTTTGAAAACGAACTAAGTGTATAAAAATTACACACTGTCGAAATGCTAGTCTATCTATAATTACACTCTCGATAGATAAGAAAAGCACACAGCCATACGGGTGGGATACTTCGTATGATCTAAAAGGTATAACTATTGGGGCCACAATTTCCTAACAGGATGAACGCTAGTCTAGGATATTGATCGAATAGAATACACTGAATTGTGGAGCCTTCCTTCGGTATTTATAGAGTGGGGTGCGAATTCTAGAGGCTTCCAACTTTGAGATCCTATTTTTTAGGACCTCAACTTCCATGACCTTTCTAAATCCTTCTTGTACGTTCCAGGTCATTCTAAACTGTGCGAATTATGTAAAAGAGAAAAAGGAGAGTATATAATATAATTCGAAAAAATATTAATCCCTTTGTGGGTGCTATAAGACTATCCTCATCCGTAAACCTCCTCCAACCCAACCCTTCAATATTATATTAATTTCTCTCTCATCCACATATACAATTTACAATCCAACCTAAATTTTTTATCATACTTTATTAGTGACACTAACCCAACCCAACCCAACCCAAAAATAATAATTATTTTTTAAATACTTATTATATTATTAATTTTTACTATATTTTAATGTGTAAATTGGTATATAAAAATTACTTGATATTCTAAATTTGTAATTATAACACTACAAAATTGTGCTCACATCGCAAGGGAAATTACCGAGGGAAATAAATCCCTTTCAAATGACGAGAGATTTGCCTAGGGATTGAATGGGCAAGGAAAAATACCTAGGGAAGATAAAATTCTTGCTAAATGTCTAGGGAAACTAAATCCCTTGCCATTACCAAGAAAATTGGCAAGGGAATTTAAATTTGAAAATTTTCGAGGGAATGGGCCCTTCCAATGTTTGACAAGTCAATTAAAATTTCGGAGGGTTAGTGGGCCCTCGGTAAAACCCTTGGCAAACTACTAAACTATTCTTTAATGTTTTTTTTTTTTACGGAAATTCTTTAATATTTTGTATATAAGCAATTTGTCTTTAAAAAAAATTACTAATTATTATAAAGAATAAAAGAGACAAAATGAAATTAATAGAAAAAGTATAATTAATACTCCATAAAATATTTGTATTGAAAAAAATATAAAATGTATATTGGTTGTCAATTATCAAATAAGCAATCAAGTCTAAATTAAATAAATTAAGAAAGAAAAAAATTGGAAATATATATTAATTGCATTCAAAACATAATTATTGATAACAAAATATTTTATAATATTTGTATTGAAAAAATATAAGATGTATGTGTGTTACCAATTATCAAATAAGAAATCAAGTTTAAATTAAATAAATTAAAGAAGAAAAAATTGGAAATACAACACATATATTAATTGGATTTAAAATATAACGAAAATAACTCTTAGCCTAATGGCGAAAGAGGCGCCCATAAGCACAATATTTCTAGCAGGTCGCGAGTTCAATTCCTCCCAATGTAAAATTGTGGAGCGGAGTTCAATTCCGGCAGAATTAATTTGAATGGCCCAGATTTTTTTTTTCCACTAACTTCCCTTGCTATTTTCAAGGGAAATTTTCCCTTGCTATTGCCAAGGGAAATATACCCTTGCTATTTCCAAGGGATTTTCATATTCACTTGCTACTAAATTACCGAGGAACATTTTGTTGAGGGAAGTGGGCCCTTGCTAATTCCCTTGCTAAATGTATTGCCAAGCATTTTTCCCTCTCTAAATTCCTTGCTATTGGGAGTGAATTTTGTAGTGTAATATGAATTTTTTTAACATAGATTTTATAAATAAAGATCTATGTTAGCCTTACGACAAAATATCAATACTTATCTTCAAGTACAAATGTTATGTGAAATGTTACAACAATAACTTTCACAACTAAAACTATAAACGAGGCAGGTGCCCAGTTTTGAAAACGAACTAAGTGTATAAAAATTACACACTGTCGAAATGCTAGTCTATCTATAATTACACTCTCGATAGATAAGAAAAGCACACAGTCATACGGGTGGGATACTTCGTATGATCTAAAAGGTATAACTATTGGGGCCACAATTTCCTAACAGGATGAACGCTAGTCTAGGATATTGATCGAATAGAATACACTGAATTGTGGAGCCTTCCTTCGGTATTTATAGAGTGGGGTGCGAATTCTAGAGGCTTCCAACTTTGAGATCCTATTTTTTAGGACCTCAACTTCCATGACCTTTCTAAATCCTTCTTGTAAGTTCCAGGTCATTCTAAACTGCTTCCAGCCTCTTCTAGCTCTTCTAGCACGTTCTGCAATATTCTGGAATCTTCCAAGTTCCACATCCTTGTAGAAGCTTCTAGACTCTGCCAGAAATGCTTTAACATTTAGCTCAACATTTAATGAAACATTTCAGAAAGGACTTAGAAAAAATCTCGGAAGGTCAAATTAAAATATTGTTGAGAATGTTGATACATTTAAGAATTCACAACATCTACAATCTCCCCCAATTTGACCTTTCGACTACAACACACCTGATGCACATATATTCTTATACATACTCAGTATTATGTATTCAGCTGAGGTGAACATCTACACTAAATACTAGTCAAGACAATACATGTTGTAATCGTTGGATCAAATCAAATGAAGATCAAGGATAATCTTACAATGATCCGTGCCATAACATCAAGATAATTTTATCCAAAGCAGAACAAGTATGAACAATACACTTATTCACAACATAAGTAACTTTACTGAAATCCTAAGTTAAGTTTTGGAAGAACAACTTAAGATTTAAGTAAGACACTAAAACAATAACAGAGCAAAAAATAAGAAAAACAACTAACATCAGAGCAAAATAAAATAAGGACAAAAACTAAGACCAAACAACCTGCAGTAGACACATGATAACCTGTAACAAATTAAGCAAAGACAGTAAACAATATCATCAAGTGTAACCATAATTAAGCAAGTTGTAAAACAAACATAAGTAAAAGAAATAAACATCCTATCACCTAAAAATAAATAACAAGTGTATCAGAATTTCAGAATATTTAACTTAAACACCAATTACAGAGATTGAAACTGAATAAATGGCATAGATTGCTGTGGTAACAGCTGCAACATCAGATTCCTGCACAGTTGCCATTATGAATTCAGATCTCCCCCTGTCTTGTAGCTTCTTCCTGTTCATCAGTGGAGATCACCGTATAAGGTCTCCATGTCAGCATCATCATCATCTCCTTCATCAACAAAGTAGGTAGATGCAAGGTGTGCAACTACATCAGTCACTACAACATCTTCTCCAACATCAGGTCCTCCACCAGCAGCAGCAACTGTAACTCCTTCATCAGTCATCTCTTCAATTACCACATTGGAGTTAGATGGTGGTGGTACTCCCCCTGTGGTAGGTGAAAACATATTTGTCCACCTGTCCTTCAGGAACTGGAGCTCTTCAATAGTTTCCTGCAAGTGTTGGAGCTGAATTTTGATGAATTCCTGTGAAACACAGACATTACCAGAAATGTTGATATGGATGTTTTCAACATTTGGGGGTGCATTTCTCTGTCTTGGTCTGGAAGGGCCTGGTTGTGCAGAAGTAGAGGGTCTGGAAAATTTCTGTGGACTGTCAGTACCAGGAGCAACTAGGGGCAAATCAATCACTCTGTCCCCAATCAATAAGGAAGGAGCAATAGCCAGCAATGGCACTCTCTCCCTCAAAACATCAGTCTTCTTAGCAGTGAAGCCATGGTGGTTCAAATAATTAGAAATCAAGACTGGATAGGGCAGATTTCCTTTCCCAGTAGTTTTCCCAGTAAACTTCCTCATGTGGTGAAAAATGGTGTGGCCTAAATTAACTTCTTAAGTATAGAAATCCTATACATAAGAATGGATTGATCTCTGGTAATTTTAGTGGTGTTGGTAGTGGGGATCCAATTGTAAATAATCAACTTATACAGAACAGAATGTAAGGAGGTTAAGTGTCTAGCTAGCATCTTCCTAGTCCACTTAGTCTTTCTACCCCCTGTGTTTGCAGTAATCACAACATCCATATCTGGATCATCATCCTCATCAACATTAGGAGTGTGCAAGAACTCATTAATCAGTTCTGGAGTGAATGGCACATCCCTCCCCTAAAATTAACAGTACCATAACATCTGGAGCTTCTCCTACCAGTGCTTTTCCTCATACAAGCATAGAACTCATAAGACCAATTAGTCAGAAAAGCTTCACCAAATGTAACAGCATTCAAAACATATTTTTATCCTCTAAAAACTTAACCATTCCCTTGCTATCAAAATCAGGCACATTAATTCTTTTCTCAATCAACAACTTCCTCTTAGAGTAAATTTCTAACCTTTTCTCAACATAATTAGAGGGATCAGAAATACCTTCACTTTCTTCCTCAGAAGGTAGTTCCTCATCAGGATCAGAATCTCCATCATGTTCAGAGCTTTTGGATGAGCTCTTTGCCTCAGAAGATGAGTTGTCTCCACTTCCACCATCATCAGGTTCAGGTGTGGATTCCTTTGCAGCAGCAAAGGTCTCAGCATTCTTCTTAAGAGATTGTTGAATATCTCTTAGGCAAACATTGAAACCAGAATCAGAGTCTGATTCAGCATGTTCTTCTTCAGGGATCATCTTGGCTTTCCCTTTCCCTTTAGGTTCAGCAGCAACCTTCTTCTTCTTCGCTTTCTCAGTAACAACAGCAGCAACAGGTTCTGTTTCCTCCTCGAATTTAGTGAACACTTGAATGGGTTCAGTAGCATCGTGTCCAGCTTTCTTCTTTTTCCTCATGGATTCAGAGTAATCCACTCGGGTAAAGACACGGTTTGACCTCCTCCTTTGAACGGGGCTTCTTCTTCTTTTCCCTTTCTGCACTATTTTCTTAAGAGGAACAGGGGCAGACTCATCAGAAGGTGAGAGAGAGGAGTTTGTACCATTTTCAGAAGCTTATGCATCCCCCATTTCGACATCCTCAGAATCGGATGCATCAACCGCTTCTCCTTCAACAACGGAGGTTTCCACATTCCGTTCTGGTGCTGCAGGCTCAGTAGGGTTCGATGATTTGGGGGTTTTTGATGCATCAGACATTTGAGCAGTTTGTTCGGCTAAATAGCTTGAGATATCCACAGTGATATCTCCGAACGTCATCACAGGTAGATGACCAGTAGTTCGAAGAGTATTGGATACCTCTTCAACTGCCCTAGTGAACTGTTCAACGATTGAGTCTTGTGGGATGTGGGTAGTTGGTGGAGTAGTTTGTGGAACAAGAGCGGTTGTTGATGGGGTTGCAGAGACATTAGAGTCGGCATTTGAGGAATTTGATTGTTGCGAAGCCATTGAAGCAAGAAGTTCGAGAGAGTTTTGGGCAGTTTTTTCGGAAGATTCAGAAGCAGAGTGTGAGTGAGAGTGAGATTGACGGTGGTTTCCAGCCATTTGAGAAGGGCGGTTGGATTTTCAAGGCAAGGTGGAGAGTGTATACAACAATTTGGGAAATACACAGCCAAATGAGCAATTCTGGAAATACTTGATAAAACTCGATAAAACACTTAGCAAAAATAAATCACGATTAATTGAGTTAAATAGAGAGAATGTATATAGTTGGAGGTTGAAAAGATTAATTCCAGAAATATTTTGATTAGTGGGAAAAATCAATTTTATTAATTAATTAAGTAATTAAGAAGTTTCTAGAATTTTTACTTAGTCCAAGCATAATCTGAAAAATAAAAAATGTGGGTCAATATATAATTTAAATAAAATAAATCTCAATAAATAATTACAACTTATAAAAATAAATTCGAATCAGGCAATGTTGTGCTTAAAACTGTTACAAACACCTCAACACGGTTTTTACATGAATTTGCTTCATTTGTGTTGCACCATATTTTTTCTTTCTTTTTGTGTTATACTCCCTCCGTCCCACAACTGTTTGCACACTTACCTTATTTGTCCGTCCCACAATTGTTTGCACACCCATAAAAGAAAACTTCTTCATAAACCACACCCTCACAATATTCACATATTTACGCAAAATGTCATTACTTTTACTCTCTTTCCAATCACCTTTTTACTTTATTCATATAACTTTACAAAATTACCCCTCAACACTCCACTCATTACACTTTTTTCTTAAAAAGTGTGCCCACTTTGTGGTGCAAACACTTCCGGGACGGAGGGAGGAGTAGCATCTAATTTGTATTGATCCATTGTTCATGTAGAGTACATCGTAGTAGCGAACTTTGTGCCCCATACTTACTTAATGTATTACAAATATATTGATGTTTTTACCAAATATCACCTTTTGAAAAGAAGGCATCGTAGTAGTAAACTCCGTGCTCCATAGTTACTCAGTGATTTGGTACATCTTTTAGTATGCTAATAACATTCTATTTTTATGCATTTGAGAGGTGTGAGACATGTTTATTTTTGCACTCCAAGGTTCTTAGATTCAAAGATATTTTACAAAGGAATTATTTAACTAAGTAAGAAATAAATTCAACTTATAAAATTTATACAACCCATGATGTTGTTCCAAATGCTGACGCATTTGTGATAACATCCATCCGGATTTTTCAGATAGTGCTCATACCAAGAGATTTCCTCAAGGTTGAGAATCTCTCATGGTCTAATGCCTTAGTGAAAATGTCAGCATTTTGTTTTTCAGTAGGTATATACTCCAACTTTACAATATTCTTCTCTACTAAACCTCTCATAAAGTGATGTCTTATGCTAATGTGTTTAGTGAGTGAGTGTTGTACAGGATTCTTAGAAATGTTAATGACACTAGTATTGTCACAAAAGATTGTAAGTATACCATTCTCAATACCATAATCATGGAACCTCTTACTCAGCCACAAGATTTGTGTACAGCAGCTTCCAGCAGCTATGTACTCAGATTCTGCAGTGGATTGTGAAACACAATTCTGTTTCTTGATGTGCCATGATACAAGATTGTTTCCCATGTAGAAACATCCTCCACTCACACTCTTTCTATTATCTATATCTCCAGCCCAATCAGCATCACTGTAGCCTATCAAAATGTTGTTGGTGTCCTTAGTGTACCAGATTCCAAGTTCACTTGTACCTGAAACATACTTGATAATCCTCTTTACAACATTCAGGTGAGATTCCTTTGGATTAGCTTGGTACCTAGCACAAACACACACACTGTACATAATATCTGGTCTACTAGAGGTTAAATATAGTAAACTACCTATCATGGATCTGTAAAGTGTTGGATCAACATCTGTTCCAGCACTGTCTTTGCACAGTTTCAAAGAAGATCCCATAGGATAGGAGTTTTCATCGGTTTTGAATTCTCAAGACCAAATCTTTTAACCAAGTTCTTAGCATACTTACTCTAGGAGAAGAAAATACCATCACTGCATTGTTTGATTTGAAGACCTAGAAAATAGTTGAAGTCTCCAACCATACTCATTTCAAATGTTGCAGTCATTGCCTCAACAAATTTGCTTAACATTTTATCACAAGTAGAAACAAACACAATGTCATCAACATATATTTGAGCAATAAGTAAATCTCCTTCAGTGTACTTAATGAACAAAGTTCTATCAGCCTCTACTCTAATAAATCCATATTCCAAAAGAAAGTCAGTAAACCTACCATACCATGCTCTAGGAGCTTGTTTAAGACCATACAAAACTTTCTTAAGTTTATATACATGATCAGGATACTGTGAATCTTCAAATCCTATAGGTTGTTCAACATATGCTTCTTCATTCAAAATGCCATTTAGAAATGCAGCTTTTACATCCATTTGATGAAGTTTAATATCAATAAAACATGATATTGCTAAATCTAATAGATTCTATCCTAGAAACTGGTGCAAAAGTCTCATCAAAATCAACTCCTTCAACTTGGGTGTAACCTTGTGCTACTAACCTAGCCTTGTTCCTAACAATGTTACTAGATTCATCAGTTTTATTCTTGAATATCCACTTTGTTCCAATGACATTAGTATGAATAGGTCTTGGAACAAGTGTCCACACTTCATTTCTTTCAAACTGACAAAGTTCTTCATGCATAGCATCAATCCAGTTTTCATCAGTTAAGACTTCTTTAGCACTCTTAGGTTCAATTTCAGATAAATAGCATTCAACATTTACAACATTACACATAGAAGACATGCATATTGTTTTTACCACATCTACCTTATTTGATCTTACTCTGAAGTCTGAAATTGTAGCATCGCCTATGATCTGGTCAGTAGGATGAATTTTACCTATTCTTGAAGATACTGATCATTCTGTGAAATTACAACTAACTGTTATGTAGATGTTGACCCAGATGTGTTAGCATTCGGTGCAACATTTTCAGACTTCAGTGTATTCTCAGAATTGTCAGTGACTTGTGATACATCTTCTTCATCTTTGTCATCTGCAAGACCTTTATCATCATCAAACACAACGTACATTAACAGATTCTTGAACAGTGTTAGTTCTAAGGTTATATACTCTATAAGCTTTACTATTTCTAGAATAGCCTAAAAAAAAACCTTTATCACTTTTGGAATCAAACTTATGAAGTTGATCCCTATCATTCAGAATATAACACACACAACCAAATACATGAAAATATTTCACATTTGGTTTTCTGTTGTTCAAAATCTCATAAGGTGTTTGATTTTTGCCAGAACGAATATAAACCCTATTAATAATATGGCATGCAGTATTCAATGCTTCTCCCCAAAATTTCTTAGCAAGACATTTGGATGTAAGCATGACTCTTGCCATTTCTTGTAAAATTCTATTCTTTCTTTCAATAATTCAATTTTGTTGTGGAGTTTTAGGAGATGAATATTCTTCTAAAATACCATTTTTATCACAAAAATCATTAAACATGTTGTTTTCAAATTCCCTACCATGATCAATTCTAATACGGCCAACTTTCAAGCTAAACACATTTTTGAACCTCTTATAAAGAATTTTAAATGCAGCAAATGCTTCAGATTTGTCTCTCAAAGACTCTACCCAGGTAAATCTAGAAAAATCATCTACCACAACTAAGGAATACCTCTTTCCTCCAATGCTTTCAGTTTCCATAGGACCCATCAAATCCATGTGCAGTAATTCAAAGCAACGATGTGTAGAACAATGTGACAGCATTTTATGCGGCATTCTTACCTACTTACCTTTTTGGCATGGTCCACATACAGTGGGATTTGATACCTCAGTTTTGGAATTCCTTTTACTGCATCTGCTTTGATTAGCCTTTTCATTGCTCTGTAATTTGCATGTCCCAATCTTTGATGCCATAAAATATTTTCATCATGTTTTGACAAGTTACACATATTTGTTCCAATAAGATAGCAATTATCAGCTGACCTAGTAGCAGTCATGACACAAACTTCATCTTTATTAAGAACATAACATGAATCTTTATCAAATTTCACATACAAATTATCATCACAAAGTTGACTAATGCTAATCAGATTTGCAAGTAAGCCATCAACCTGCAAGACATTTTTAAGCTTAGGAAAACCTTCAACATTCAAAGTTCCTTTACCAACAATCTTTCCTTTAGAACCGCCACTATATGTAACACTACCACTATTCAAGGTCACATAATCAGATAAGAAGTCTATTCGACCTGTCATATGTTTAGAACAACCACTATCAAAATACCATAGACCAGGTAGACATGCTTTTTAAGGAGGTATGAACAACATTACATGTAGCTTTAGGTTTCCATGCAGATTTCAGAAACTGTTTACCAGGAGGTGACAATTTTTTATGCAGCATTTTCAAGTTTTTCAGTTCTTCAAACCATTTTATACAGTAAGGACGAATATGACCAACTTTGAAACAGTAATGACAGATATACTTCCTTTTAACCTTGTAAGGATCTGATTGTGCAGATGTTACATCAAATGTGTTAACATTTGCCTTCACAAATTTCACAGGTTTTCTAAAATTTTCAGAAATAGAAGCAGTTACACCATCATAACCTAAACCATGATTAATGACTTACCAGTAGCTATGGCATTATTTACCTCAGAAACACTCTTGAAATATTTCTTGAAAAATAAAGTGGAATTTATCAGTTTCTCCTTTAAGTTACAAATTTCCAGATCTCTTTTGGTAAGTATAACCTCTAGCTTGGTGACCGTGTCTTTCAGATCCTCATTCTCTTTATTCAAGGAATTAAGAGTGAGTTTCTGATTCTTCCAATCATCTAATAGCTTTTGGTATGCATTGTCATCAATCATTTTTCCTGCATCATCAACCAAACCATTAAAACAGTTCAAATCTGGGTGACTCTGTTCTGATGTTGTTGTAGATGTTGAATCATCAGGTACAACATCAGAATCTATTTCATCCAGATCATCATTTGAGGAATCATTATAGTCAATTCTGGTAAAATTAGAATATTCATTATCATTTAACTCATCAAGATCATCATCATCAGATTCATCACTCAAGGTAGCACTAAAATTCAGTTTTTGCTTAAGTCTGATATTGACACATTCATTTGCATAATGAGCATATCCAGAACATGCATTGCAGTGAATTGATTTTCGAAATTCAGGATCATACCTTGGTTTACCTTCACTCTTTGATGGTCTTGGGGTGAATTGACCTTTCCTCCTTTCTGGTTGAGGTGCTGATGTGTTGATTTGAATTTTAGGTTGAATGTTTCAAGATTTGTTCACAGATTTCTTAAGAAATTTATTAAAGTGCTTAGTGAGCAATGCAATGTTGTTAGGATTGTTGAGGCATTCATCAATCAATTCTTCATCCGAATCAACTTCAGTAATGATAGGTTGAAACTCAGATTTGTTTGATGTTTCCCCTTTAAAAACAACAACTTTCTTATCATCATTAGTTTCATCAACTTGATTAGTGTTTATCTCATAAGTTCTAAGAATACTCACTAATTCATTTTGACTTAACTTATCCGTATCTTTTGCCTCATCAATAGCACAAATTTTAGCATCAAATCTTTTAGGAACAAATCTTAATATCTTATGTACTACTCTAACATTAGAAATAGGGTCACCAAGAGAATGTGATTCATTGATTATCTCACTTAACCTTTCATTGTAGGATGAAATTGTTTCATCTTCCTTCATTCGGAGATTCTCAAATTTTGTTCCCAACATTCAAAGCTTAGTCTTTCGAACACTGTCTGAACCCTCACAATGCTCTTGCAACCTGTCTCATGCATCTTTAGAAGTAGAACAGTTAGATATAATTTTAAACATTGAAACATCAACAGAGGTAAAAATAACATTTAAAGATTTAGAATTGTAGTCTGTTGTTGTTATTTCATCAGCCGTCCAATAAACTTCTTTCTTGAGTTGAATTTCATCATCTGCATCTGCTGGACTCTTTGGAGCTTCCCAGCTTGTAAGCACATTTCTCCAAGCACGTTCATCAATTGACTTGATGTACATACGCATCTTAGGCTTCCAATAAGAATAATTCGAACCATCTAAAACGGGTGGCCTAAGTGTCGTGGATATGTGATGTGTTTCCATTGCTAATATAAACTAAAAACACACTTAAACGGGGATCTAACCTAGTGTCGCCAGGTATCGGCTCTGATACCAACTGAAAGTGTGCTGTGGTATAGTGTTTAAGTAAAAGTAGATTAATGTTGTACTAAATGTTGAGACAAATTGTACAACACTGACTCTAACAGTATAACAAAAATAAAGATACACAGCAGAAGACTTGAAACACTAAAAACAAATAAGACACAATGGAAATATTTTTTAACATAGATTTTATAAATAAAAATCTATGTTAGCCTTACGGCGAAATATCAATACTTATCTTCAAGTACAAATGTTGTGTGAAATGTTACAACAATAACCTTCACAACTAAAACTATAAACGAGGCAGGTGCCCAGTTTTGAAAACGAACTAAGTGTATAAAAATTATACACTGTCGAAATACTAGTCTATCTATGATTACACTCTCGATAGATAAGAAAAGTACACAGCCAAACGGGTGGGATACTTCGTATGATCTAAAAGGTATAACTATTGGGGCCACAATTTCCTAACAGGATGAACACTAATCTAGGATATTGATTGAATAGAATACACTGAATTGTGGAGCCTTCCTTCAGTATTTATAGAGTGGGGTGCGAATTCTAGAGGCTTCCAACTTTGAGATCCTATTTTTTAGGACCTCAACTTTCATGACCTTTCTAGATCCTTCTTGCACGTTCCAGGTCATTCTAAACTGCTTCCAGCCTCTTCTAGGTCTTCTAGCACGTTCTGCAATATTCTGGAATCTTCCAGGTTCCAGATCCTTGTAAAAGCTTCTAGACTCTGCCAGAAATGTTGTAACATTTAGCTCAACATTTAATGAAACATTTCAGAAAGGACTTAGAAAAAATCTCGGAAGGTCAAATTAAGATGTTGTTGAGAATGTTGATACATTTAAGAATTCACAACATCTACAACAAGATTTAAAAATACGAAATTGAAAAACAATAATAAACAAGCTAGAAATGGATGCATGAAATATTAAATTACAAATAGAGAAAACAAAAATTACTCACTCCATCCGCCTATAAGCTTCACGTAACTTTTTGGCACAAAGATTAAGAAAAGTGATTAAATAATAGATATAGTACAAGTGATGTGATTGAGAGATGAGAGAGATAGAGAGAAAAAGTAAAATATAAAGTGAAGTGTAAGAAAAAGTACTTACCAAAAAAGGTATAGAAAACTTATAGGCGGACGGACCAAAATGGTAAAATGGAAAACTTATAGGCGGGCGGAGGGAGTACTTATTCAATTTCGAGGGCCGAATTTTTGTCATATATGCTCAATCAAGTCGGTCTTGAGAGCGATATGATATATAGAGAAATTACAAATAGCTCGATATTGTGTTTCAAAATAGCTTGATATTGGACTCTATTTATAGAGAAAAAAAATTACAAACAACCAATAGAATGTTGACACTTGTCATATTATTCAATAATATTAAATTGGTGACATTAGGTTGTTCATCCAACCAATATTATTCAATAATATTAAAATGTCGAATATGAAGTATTATTTTAATATTAAATTTTTTTATCTTCTTACTCCGTCCCGTGATTATTTACACAGTTTCCTTAACAGGCGTCCAAACATTATTTGCACACTTTAAAAAATGAAATTACTCACATATTTTTTACCAATATTACCCCTCCTTTATTTTACTTGGGCCCACAACTTAACTCAATTTATAACTTTAGTCAAATCTCCACCCACTTTAGTCAATAAATTATCAATAATACCCTTCTTTTATTCTACTATACACATCACCGTGCACAAAATCATGGAACGAATGAAGAATGACATTTGATCGATCAAACCATGCACAAAATCATGGGACGAATGAAGAATGACATTTGATGCAATGTCACCAATGATCATAGTCTAAGGGCTAGTTTGGATTGATGGATGGGAAAACATGGGACAAATTAACTCACCCCTACCCTAGGACTATTAGTCCTACAAATGCATGATAAATAGTACAAAATTAACGGGCCTTGCATTAATCCCGGACCACAATCAATCAAATCAAACGTTTGACTAGTTGAGAATTAAAAGTCAATCAAGCCTAATCCAAACTAATCAAGCAAATCAAACTAGGGGTAAGTGTTACTCCTAGTAGTTAAGTTTGAAACACCCCTAAAAATAAATTTGTACAACGCTCTGCTCCTCACCTCACGTCACCCAAAGAAGTAACCTGTCACAACGCCTTTTCCATTAGATTGATTTGACATTTGATTATAAGTAGTAAAAGAAATGGAAGAGATATAATAATATTCAAATTCAAATGCTTTTTGCTGCTGCTGCAGAGAAAATCAAACGTTTTCCTAGATACTAAGAAACAAACATAAATCAATATTTGGGTGATGATGAAGATGAATGAAACAGAGAGATGGATAAAGCAGTATTCATCAGGCCACGATATACTATTAGTGGGCGAAGGAGACTTCTCCTTCTCTGTGTCGTTGGGGATGGCTTTTGGCTCTGCACCCAACATCGTTTCAACCTCTCTCGACTGCTATGGTAACTATTTTCTCATCTTCTTTAGTATTAGTCTGGACATTTCGTTTTGTTTCCAGTTTTTAGAGTAAAAATATATATACTGTATTCTCTCTTTCCACCATGTATTAAGGGATGATCAAGAGTTAGCTAAACACAAGTTTTAATGAATATTGATTAGTTTATTCATAAAGTAGATAAATTGAGGGTATGATGCGGTATTGTGGGGTTCATTTGTAAATAAATGATTGTTGACAAAGTGGGTAAATAAGTGATGCTAGGAGGGTGGTGATAAAATAGTATGAACAGTGTTGTTTAAAAAAAAAAAAAAGGTATGAGCATAATAAAATTGAACAATTAAAAAGTGGGAATAATGAAATTGTACGGAGGCAGTACTAATTTGTCGACGATGATTAATTTTATTTTTACATGTTAGTGTGGCACCACTTTATGTCATGAATTGAAATATTCTAGATAGTAATCAATGCAGGTGTTTTTACAATAGCCGTTTGATTCTATATAATTTAAGGTCACGTTTGTTTGACAGCATAGGTTATATTTAGATTAACTCTCTTTCTCATCTCATAGATTGTACTTTAACATGTATAAAATTTAGATATTATCATATTTTCAATTTAATCATCTGAGTTTCTTAACACACAACCTGATTCATGCATATATTTTGTATTACTGAATCAATCAGATGCATTGATCAAGAAATACAAGAATGCAATATCAAATGTGGGTACCTTGAATTCACTAGGAGCAACCTTGTTGTATGGAGTGGACGCAACCAAAATGGCGAATCTTCCTCATCTCAGGTCCAAGAAATTTGACAGGATTATTTATAACTTCCCTCATGCTGGTTTCCATGGCCGTGAAAGCAATCCACAATTGATTAAGTAAGCCTCTATTCTTCGAATTCAGTATCATTAATTAACTTGTATAGTACTCCACTACATTGTAGTTAGTGGTTCTGCAATTATCATCATGAAATCCCTTTTGTGGTTTCTGCACAGGATGCATAGGAATCTAGTCCATGGATTCTTATGGAATGCAAGCAGCATGCTACGTGTTGATGGTGAAATTCATATCAATCACAAAATCACAGCACCATTTAACAGTTGGAGGATAGAGGATCTTGCATTAGAGTGTTCATTAATTTTTATTGGGTGCAACGTATTCGAGATCAAAGACTACTATTGGTATCATAACAAAAGAGGATCTGGTAGGCGACCCGATCAGGCGTTCCCATTGGGTGCTAGCAGTACCTTTAAGTTCAAACTCCTCAACCCTGCTGTTGCTGCTCAAACAAGTGAGTGTCAGAGGTTATTCGGAGGGTATTTTAATCAGATGGAGGAAACATTCGGAAACAACAGCTATGATGTTCGTCGTTCTGTTGAAGAAGCAATGAGGCTTGGTTTCAAAGTGCATGCGAGTGCAGTGCCAAGGGGGGCCTAATATTCGAACAATATGAGCATTTTGAGATCCCAATGGCTGCAGCAGCTGATGCTGTATCTTCATGGCTAGCACAACTTTAACTGGGTGGTTGTGTGATTTTTTGATGTTTTGAAAGGTAACATTAGGCCCTGTAAATGTAAACTAAACAATTTGGTGTCTTTATCTTGATGAAGATTTGGTGCTTTTTATGCAGGAGTGCATAATACTTTTGCTATGCCAATCAATAGTGCAAAATAATTTATGTTATTCTGTGTTTAGTAAACTTTTCCACCCACCTCCACTTTTCTTGGTAACTTCAATGTGGGCTCACACAAACTTACAAACATAATGTAAGATTTGTGTTATGAAACATCCTTAAAATTTCAACTAGTATATGGATGTAAAGTTTTTTTTAAGGATATTTTTTTGGTTGCCAAATTAGTATTGAAGAGGAAACAAAGAAATGTATAATGTGTCTTTTTATGATAAAACAAGTTTTGTCTTACCTTATCACAAATAATACTTCAAATACCATTGAATCGTTGATTCAACGTATAAATTTTTTTCTATATGATTGCACTTCGCATTAGTGCGTTTGCTCTATACAAATTGCAATTGCACTGCATCGCTCTACTAATTTAAAATAAAAAAAATATTCAATTATAAAATGACATATATATTTATATTAGGCAAAAACTTATATACAATATTAAAAAAAAAAACTCCCACATATTAAAATTTTTTTGCAAAATGTTTCACATCAGAAGAAATTTATATTTTATACATTGTACTCCGTATATTTTTGCATTAGATATTAAGCATTGGAAAAAATGAAAAATTATTATTATTTGAATTTTTTTATGAAAAAAGTACACAAACTTCATTTACGAAAATGTAGTTGGGACATGAAAATGATAACATTAATAGGAATATACACTGATACGTATTTATAAAAATTCACCAGTCATAGGTCTAGATTCAGGTTATCAAAAATTTTGGGAATAGAAAGCATGTAATTTACTAAATGGTCAATAAATTATTATTACTAATCTACGAGATCAAAAATACGTTACTTAAGTTGGGATTTTTTTTAGGATAGTTTCAGTGTCGTCTAAACTATCAACAGTATGGATATCGAATTGCATCGCATCGCATCGTATTGCCCTAACTTGATATTTGTCACCTATTTTTTATCACAAAAACTTATATGCAATATTGCATGGGTAGGGCTGCTGTGTACTCAAGTACACGGTGTACTTGAGTCCAGCTATATAGGAAATATTAAATATATATAAATATATATAATAAATAACAAAATAAATATTTTCGAACAGTTTTTCTAAATTAATAATTTTCGTAAATAATAAATATTTTCGAACAGTTTTTCTATATTAATAATTAATAATAATTCAAAAAAATTAGCACCAATTATTTTATACATTTATAGAAAATAATAAAATTAGTAAAATTAATAATATTTTTTAAAAAAATTGGCACCAATTTTTTAAAATTATGAAAGTACGAGTATAAAAAACCAAAAGGTTTATCATTAGCATACACTTTTCACTTATAATATCATACACTTTTCAATTATAATAACATACACTTTTCATTAATATATAACTTACATTTTTCATTAATAGAACATACACTTTTCATTAAATAGATCATACACTTTGCAGTTATAATAACATACACTTTTCATTAAATAAACATACACTTTTCATTAATAGATCATACATTTTGCAGTTATAATAACATACATTTTTCATTAATATATAACTTACACTTTTCAGTTATAATATCATACACTTTTCAGTTATAATATCATACACTTTTCAGTTATAACAATGTTGCACTTTTCAATATAGTAACATACACTTTTCATTAAAAAAACAAAGATACACTTTTTAGTCATAATAACATACACTTTTTTAAAAAAAAAAAAAAAATCGAAAAAAAAAATCGAAAAAAAAAATTCGAAAAAAAAATCGATTTAAAAAAAAAAAAATCAAAGTTTGACCGTTGACCGGTCAACGATGGTCAACGGTCAACATTTGACTAGTAAAAGTCTACTCAAGTACATGGTGTACTTGAGTACATACAAGAATTTGGCATATTGCATACATGCAATATTGACCAATTAAGTCGGCTGAAAATATTGACTTATTAAGTCAATGGGCTGAAAATATATATTATTGGACCACCATTAATTCATTTGAGTTAATTTTTAATTTATTTGTCAACTGGCCCACTTGTGTTCTAATTTTGACCAAAATTTTTAACCCGTTTATTTTACCAGTTTCAGTGATTTTTTTACCTTTTATTTTATTGCCGAACGCGGGATATTAAACGTAGTAATTCAAAATATAATATGTAGTAACACACATTATTTTATGAAGTAATAACACAAACTATTTTATATAATAATACAAATTCTTTTATTTAGTAACACGTTTTTTTCTAGTGTTTTTGTTAATGTAGTAACTCACATTATAATACATAGTAACATATATTATCTCATGTAGTAAACACAATAACCATGTTGTAATGCAAATCATTTGATAAAGTTACATATCGTAACAAACGCATATTCAATGTAGTAATTCAAACTGTAGTATGTAGTAACATATAATATTTTATATAGTAATACCGATTCTTTTATGTAGTATTTTTTTCTAGAATTTTTATTGATTAAGTAACTCACATGTCATTTATTGCATGTAGTATTATAAAATAACCTTGATCTATAATAATTAGGGGAAATTATTGTTAAGGTCATTTCACTAATAGATTTATCTAATAGGGCATAGGTTTTTTTTTTAAATCTATTAGAGTCAAAATGACACCTAATAAGACATTGTTGCCCTTTACCAATTTAAATAATTCGAAATTAATAAATATTAATAATTTGATATTAATAATTTTGAATTAATGCAGTTCCTAATTATATGCACCTTCCAATTATTAAAAAATTCTTAAAATTAAGCAATTCGAATTAATTGTTAATTATTCAAACAAATAAAGTTAAAAAATCTTTAAAAAATTCCTAAAATTAAGCAATTCGAATTAATTGTTAATTATTCAAACAAATAAAGTTAAAAAATCGGCAGACATCGTCGGAGAGATTTCAAGGAAAGAAAACCCATTGTTTCCGGTAAAAAGTTCATTCAAGAAAATCAACACTGTGAGAAAAGGAAAGAAAACCCATTGTTTGAATATGCATACATATATGAAGATAGATTATGAAGTTTAATATGCACTGAAAACGGGGTACATGCATTTTATATATATATGTGCATATGTGAAATGCACTATACGATATGCATATATACATGCATACGGTTATGTGCATATCTATAGTTACAGGGAAATATGCACATCAAAACATTTTCAAAAGCTACATAAAAAAGGACGATCAGCAAACCATACCCAGAATCCATCATCAGAATGAGTTCATTTCAAGAATGTAATTCCTGCTTTTCAGCAATCTTTCATCTCTCCGTCTTTTTATCCATCGTCTTCGTCTTCATCACTTCGCCTTCTTCATCTCTCCAGCGGACGGCAAGGGTGGCAACGGCCACAAATTCAGATCTCTTCGTCTTCTTCATCTCTCCGGCGGAGAGCAGCGATGGCAACAACCACAGACGGCAAGGGCGACGACCATTTCACAAACTTGCTAAGAACCTCGAAGTGCAGCCAGACAGATCTTTATCATAATTCCCAAATAAAAAACGCAGAAAGATCATTTGATAAAATATGTTTACAACAGTCATGAATTATATAACAATTTACTCATCCAAATCAGCAGCAAGAAGAAGAATTGATATAATCTACTAAATAAAACGAAAATCCCAAGATCCAATACAATCAAACGAGAATTCCAAGATCAAACAAATAGTGAATTAATTAAGCACAAGCACAAGGATTATCAACAACGGCCACATCCTCATCGCCGCGGAAAATCAGGTACCCGGCGGCCAGCCCCACCACGATGGCGATAAACACTCCGGCATTGAACGACATAATCGCGAGCATCAAGAAATACCCGATCGCCGAGTTTATCCCGAACAAGATCGCCCCGGCGAATTGCGTTCTTCCAACAATGCTGAGAACGCCGGTTTCTGATGATGGAGATGAATTAAATGGTAATTGCGTTTTCTGGAAGATTTTAAGAAGGTCAAGATTTTTTTTTAATATGCAACTATAATTGGGGAATTGATGTTTGAATTTAAATTTCAAATTAAGGTGTAAAATCTATTAATTAAGAGGTTATGTTAATATAAAGGGCAAATACGGTTTTTTGACACAAAAATGACCTTATTAGGAAATTTTAAAAGTTGTATGTTTTAGTTGTTTAATAGTCTATAAAAGTGACCTTATTAGGTAATATTCTCTAATAATTATTAAAGAATATTTAAAGAAATATAAAATATTTAAAGATTAAGGCCGTCGTAAATTACAGTGTTCGGCCGCGGCCTGGGGTGGCCGAAAACTGCTCGGAGAAGACGACTAAGTACAAATTCTGCTAGTGGGTGTATTTATAAAAAAATATGGGTGTGAATTGAACTGTCAGTGGGTGTATTTATAAAAAATGTGGCTTGAGCTGTCAGTGGGTGTATTTATAAAGAATGTGAGTATGAATGATTGAAATGCATATATGCAATATTTCAAGACTAACCCACTTTTAATACTTTAAATAATTTTTTTAATTTTATTTTATTATTTACTATCTTACCCTCCGTTGAAATTAAAAATAATACTGATATGTATTAAAATTAAACGGGAATAATATAGTGTCAACATAGCATTATCACATCAACATTTTTTTAATATTTTATTTTATATTTATCAAATATTCTCCATATAAATAGAAATAAAACATACTCCCTATTTAACAATAAAATATAGTATTCACTATTAATAAAAAAATTAATTTGTATGTTTCATAAATATTACTATTAATCATATCTTCAGGTAATACAATAATATTTTCTCCACAGAAGAAGCTCATTCCTGTAAAATTAAATAGATTTCAAATTCTTTCGTACACTCACATGTACCGTACACACCTAATTTCAATTTCAATCTTATGATTGACTACACCCCCACTTTTGTTAACTTCACCCCCACAAATGATATGAACAATTGACCACAGTTATTTACACCCTCAATTTTGTTGACTTCACCCCCACAAATTATAAAAACAATTGACCACAGTTATTTACACCCCAACTTTTGTTGACTTCACCCCCCAATAATTATTATTTTAAAAAATCTACGTCTAAAATTACTATAATGCCCTTCTATTAATTTACACAAAATATAATACTGAAGCGGCCAAAATGTATCTTTCTATGAGATAATGGCACATGGAATACACGGGTAAAGTTATTACTCCCTCCGTCCAATTTCATTATTCCCACTTTCCTTTTTTGGTTGTCCAATTTTATTATGCCCATTCCCTTTTTAGAAATAATACTGTTCACACTACTTTATCTCCACCCTTCAACAATCACTTATTTACTCAAATTGCCACTAACTTTATTCATAAACAATCATTTTATCTATAAATGGACCCCACAACATCCCATCATACCCCCATCTTATCTACTTTATACATAAACTAATCAATATTCATTAAAACCCGTGCCCGGAGAAGTGGGCATAATAAAATTGGATGGAGGGAGTACATGTTATTCGTCCATTTATTCCTTTAGTTATGTGTAAATTATTTGATTCAGTCCCTTACTATGATAAGTAGGGCCCACGATGATTGTTACCCCGATCACGGACCATATTATATGGGTTGGGACCTCCCTTGGACCTCGAGGCCCAGGGCCTAACCAGGCCCAGACCCACGTTTTAACAGGTTTATAGAGAACCGGGCCTAAGCCCAGCTGAACGGGGCCGATCAAGTTAGGGCCCAAGAGGACTCCTTGACTTGCCCCTAAATTATCGGAGCTGAATTCCAGTAGAGAAAATCGTGTGGTTGTTGCCCACTAAGAAGATAATGCTTGATTGGGCCAAGTGGGCCAGAATCAAGGCCTTGCTGACTAGATCAAGGGAGACTTCGTCCAACTCCCTAGAGATTTGGGATCAAGGGTTGAATAGAGAAATAGGGGGGACGGTTATCCCTTCCCATAAGGTACCTCTATAAATACTCCATGCAACCCTTTCTTATGTTTTTTTACGCAACATTCACACTTGAGCACACTTCACACGTGTGCATACATACTTGAGCATATTATTGCATTGTGGAGGACGATTTTAACTCCGGTTGACTGTCTTACAAACACTTTTTCTTTGGTGGTCACCGATTTTCTGACTTGAGCGTCGGGGTCCCCGCGCCAGAGATCCCTCCGGCGTGTTTTGCAGGTCATACGGAGTTACGTGGCAGCATTGTGACGAGTTGATCACCACCGGTGACCCAAGGGCAATTTGGTAATTTGTTGAGCGTTCAAACCCGACGCATCAAATACAATCAATCATAATTTATATATAAACAACTGGCCACAGTTATTTACACCCTGCTTTTTGTTGACTTCACCCCCAAATTATTTTTTAAAAATAATTACACTTAAAATTATTATAGTGCCCTTCTATTAGTTTAAACAAAATACAATATTACAATACAATCAATCCTAATTTATATAGACAAATTCTTATATACACTCGCGCTCGTGTGTATATACACTCTTCAATTTGATTAAAAGTTTGAGCCTAATTTACTTTTTTCGTTGTAGACAATTAATGGGTCGCACAAATCTAATGAAAGGCCACGATTATATGCACACACAAGATTGAGGTGGACACCCACAATATTTTTTACAAATCAATGATTTTGAGATTGAGAGGTTTAGAATAAAATTTAAAAAAATACTTACATATTATAATTTTGAGGTTGAAAGATCTAGAAGTAAATTGACGACGGAGAGGCGACAAAAACGAGGAAGAGGAAACAAATCTATTTATCTAACTTACAATCGAAAGAGGGACATACGACATGGGACGCGACAAAAGGAGGAGGAAGCGACGGGGGCTTGGGACGTAGTCACGGACGACGGCGACTTGGGACGCAACCTTGGACGGACGGTGAGGCCTGGACGAACAACGAAGCAGACGCATGTGAAATCGGTGAAGCAAATACGGCGACGATGAACGGGACTATAACAACGAAAATTTGTGCGGTAACGAAGAAAGGTTGTGGTAGCGAGGCTTTGAGCGGCAATCGACGAGGCTGAGAGAGGAGTGGGTGTCCCAATCGATCTTATTTTATTTTTCACGCTATATGGTTTGAGAGAATAAGAGGAGAATTATGGTTATGTAGGAGAAGGGTATATTCGATCTTTCATGGGGTGTGTCCTAATCGTACGGGGTGTGCGCTAAAATATCGTGTGTGCGTATAACCGACTATTGATTACTGATTATTGTTCATGGTATTACTGTTATTGTTCATGGTATTACTGATAAATATTTTTTTGTATTACTGAATATAATTAGATGTGTGGAATTATATGTTATTGTATATACTGTTCATGGTATTACTAATTATTGTTCATGGTATTAATGATAATTGTTTTTGATATTACTGAATACAATTAGATGTGTGAAATTATTTGTTATTATTATATGAAATGTTACTAACTAATATTCATGGTATTATTGATTATTGTTCGTGATATTACTAATAATTATTTTGGTATTACTGAATATAATTAAATGTGTAGAATTATTTGTTATTGTATAAGATATTACTAATTACTTTTAATGGTATTACTGATTACTATTTATGGTATTAATAGTTACTTACTTATTGTATTGCCGATTATAATAAAATCATAATTATAATATTATTTTGTATTGAAATTTAAAAAAATACACATAAAAAATGGAAAATAAAGGCAGGAAAAGAAAAAAAAAGTAAAATAAAAAAAACAAAGAAATTAGAAGTTTGGAATAAAAACTGAAAATGGGAAGAAAAAGGAAAAGAGGAGGAGGAAGAAAAATAAAAAAGAAAAAAAAATTAAGATTTGTGGCTAATTTCGATAGTTTTTATTTTTAAAAAAAAATATGTTTTACGATTTAAAAAAAAATATGGGTGACTTGGTGGTGAATCGACGGTAACTCGACAATGACTCGGCTGCACATTGTAAATATACAAATTAAGGTTGATATAACATTTTGTGTAATTTAGTAAAGTGATAATATAGTCTTTTAAATGTAATTATTTTTTAAACAATATTTTGGGGTGAACTCATAAAATGAGGGGGTGCAGATAAATGTGGTAAAAATAATTTTGGGGTGAACTCATAAAATGAGTGGGTGCAGAAAACTGTGATAAAAAAATTATTTGGGGGTGAACTCAAAAAATGAGCGAGTGTAGATAATTGTAGTAAAAAATGATAATAAAAAAGAAAAAAAATTAAGATTTGTGGCTAATTTCGATAGTTTTTATTTTTAAAAAAATTATGTTTTACGATTAAAAAATAAAATATGGGTGACTTGGTGGTGAATCGACGGTAACTCGACAATGACTCGGCTGCACATTGTAAATATACAAATTAAGGTTGATATAACATTTTGTGTAATTTAATAAAGTGATAATATAGTCTTTTAAATGTAATTATTTTTTAAACAATATTTTGGGGTGAACTCATAAAATGAGGGGGTGCAGATAAATGTGGTAAAAATAATTTTGGGGTGAACTCATAAAATGAGTGGGTGCAGAAAACTGTAATAAAAAAATTATTTGGGGGTGAACTCAAAAAATGAGCGAGTGCAGATAATTGTAGTAAAAAATGATATTTTGGTGAACTCATTAAATGAGCGGGTGCAAATAAAATATAAATAGAAAATTAAAATCTGTGTGTACCGCTAAATACATACTCCCTCCGTCCACTTATAAGTTTCCCATTTTACTATTTTAGTCCGTCTGTCTATAAGCTTTCCATATCCTTTTTGGTAAGTATTTTTTTCTCACACTTCACTTTATATTTTACTTTTTCTCTCTATCTCTCTCCTTCTTCCAATCACATCACTTGTACTATATTTATTATTTAATCACTTTTCTTAATTTATGTGACAAAAAGTAGCGGGAAGCTTATAGGCGGGCGGAGGGAGTATAATAAATTTAAAATTAGATTATTAGTATTTCTTAAAACTAAAAAATATAATTTTGGGACGGATTAATGATATGAGAAATAAAATAAAGATTATATATTACTCCATTAATTAATTTTTTTATTAATTATGTGAGGATAAATTTGTAATTCTATAATTATGTAATTAAAATTATTAAACTTAATTTAAAAGTGCGATAGGGCGATAAAAAATGATAGGGCGGGGTTGCTGTGTACTCAAGTACACGGTGTACTTGAGTCCACTTGCAAACCGGTCACATGTGCATAAATTGAATATTGAACGCATATTTACCTAGTAACTAATGATAATAAGTGTCATGCAAGTCGATGAATTATGCGACATTAAGTGCAATTGTAAAAAAACGCTAGACTCCCACACGTTTTTTATATTTAATTCAATTTAGGGTCAAAACGTACATGGCTAGACATTTTTTTTATTATTATAATTTAAACGCCGTCTTTTTGGTTCATATACTACATACTAGTACAATCTTTGTTCGAATTTGTTAGAATATATTTTTAATTTTAGTTGAGTCTTCTAAGGATAGTTTAGGTAAATATAGTTTTATGTAAAATTAAAAGTAATTTTGTAATAAAGAAAAGTAGAAGAGAAAATAAGTGTGAAAGAAAAATAGAAGAAAGAATGAGTAATTAAAAATGGGATGGGTCTTTCTATCGTTAGGAAGGGCATTCGCACTTCCTGACAATAGGTGACCAATCAGAAATTAACACATCATATATCTTCGTCAAAGGGCGATCAAGTTTCGCAAAATAATTAAATAATTAATATTTAAAAAAATATATAAAAATACTAAAATGCCCTTATAATATTTTTAATTAAACATCTCTTTAATTAATTACTTCATCCTCTTTCAAATCTTCAAATCATCGTGTTCTTCACAGGACAAATCTCCGATTCATATTCAAATCAACATTGATATTTTTTTTAATTCATCTGTGTACCTTATCCTCCAATGGCAATGGCCTTAATAACCCCCTCCTCCTGTTACCCAATTTTTATACCTCAACCTCCAATGGCATTAATAACCCCCGTTACCCAATTTATACATCATCATCCTTCCTCTGCCCATAAATTCAGGGTGTCACTCCAATATTGCAGCAATTGTTGGTGGTGGAGGAGTGAGGAGGAAGACGAGAGCGACGGTGACTGCAAGGGCGGCACGCCGGCACCACCTTCCCTGTAAAATATGGGGGAAAGAGAAATTCTGATACTACGGAAAGAAAGAAATCATCTGCAGATGACTCCGCAGCGGCACCAATGCGGGTTTTGAGAATTATCCATGGAAAATGGGAAAACCGGAGCCTAATAAGGATTGGCATAAGACATTGGAGCAAAATCTGAAGAAGCGCACCCCCCACCCCCATTTCCTCTTGATGAAAGATGATGAACATCGAATTTTTTTTAGGGCACTGTGAAAATTTGATTTTCTGGATTTGATACATATTTTGTGGAGATAAGAATTAATAATTTTAATTTTAATAAGAATATATATATATATTGTATTGTTAATTTTTAATTAATTTTTTTCTAATTTTTAATTTAAAAGGGTATTTTTGTCATTTTATATTTATTAATTTAATTTATTTGTGGGATAAAGCAGTGCGATTGCAAATTGCGTAGAGCAATCGCACTATTGCAAAGTGCAATCATATATAAATAATTATATACGTTGGATCAATGATCAAACGGTATTTAATGAGTTTCCTATTAACAGGAAGTGCGAAGCCTTCCTGACGATAGAAAGACCCAAAATGGGATACTCTAAAAAAGAATACTCTATTAAGAGTTAGAGATGAAAATGGGACGGACCTTAAGAAAAAAGTCCAGTCTAATATATAATTTTTGAGTTCAAGTTATAGATTATTTTTTTAAAGCTTGACCGAGCCTATTTAATAAATAGGCTTCACCCCAAAGCTTTTTAAAAACATTTTCAAGTGCATTAAAAAAAAATACAACAATTGAATTATCAATAAATCATAAAAAACAATAATAAATGTATCAAATGGTCAAAAAAAAAAAACAATATTAACATTCTTACAAAGAAAAATATAAATAAAAAGATACATTAATTCTTCAAGATATTATCATCTTCATGTATTATATATTGTACTTATTATATTTTTATAAAATTATATATTTATATATATAAATTAATTTAAATAGATCCGCACGTTGACTTAATATAAAAAACTCAATTCCAATCTATTTAACTAAATGAGCTTCTAAAAAAGTTAGAGTCTTGATTTGTTTATTAAACGAGTCAAGCCGAATCGAGTTTTAGTAGATCGAGCCGTAGACCCCTGTCGGATAGCCTGATTCATTTCCACCCCTAATAGAAGTATTGCTTTTATGAATTTTATTACCAAACGTTGAATTGAAGGAGTAATTTGAGCAAAGGGAGGGGTTTAAACAAAAATTTGGAGATTAACAAAATTACAAACCGTCGTTTAAGGAGGAGATTAATGGGGGCAAAAGGGAGAAAACAAGCACTGTACCTAAACTAGCTTGGCAGGCCCTGCCAACACCGCCATCACCGTTACAAAAGAAATGGAAATGGATTGAATTCAAATTCAAAACCAAACCCTGTAAAAACACATTTTCATAGACACACTACAATGGCATTTCTGATGATGAGTGAAATAGTTGCAAGGAAAGAGAAATGGATAAACCAATATTCATCGGGGCATAATATTCTGTTAGTGGGCGAAGGAGACTTCTCATTCTCCCTCTCTTTGGCCATGGCTTTTGGCTCTGCAACTAACATTGTTGCAACTACGCTCGATTCTTATGGTATTCTTCTTTTTCTTGTTTTCTTTCTTGGTTCGTTCTTGTTTACATTAATTTAATAATACACTATTTTGTAAAGCTCTATTTGATTAAGTACAGATCATAGTCATAGGTTTTCTGTTAGAAGAAGGTGAAGAAAATGAACAAATTTCTCTATTTGGAAGGCTGGAATTTTATTTAACTCATGTAGAAATGAGAAATGTGAATTGAAATGTTGTAGATAGTAATCAATGGAAGAGTTTTTATATAATTTTAACCAATTGTGTTGTCATAACTGCAAAATCAACACAAGGGGATTTCAATTTTCATGTCTCTGGGATTTGAGATTATTATATATTATGTCCACCGAAAATCCTCCTAATCTTGATATGTTTGAGTTTCTTAAAACAACATGATTCTTTTATGCTTATCCTAAACACTATCATGTGGTGTTTTTTTACTGAATGAATCAGAGGGATTGATGAACAAATACAAGAATGCAAGGTCAAACGTGGCTATCTTGAATTCCCTGGGAGCAACCCTGTTGTGTGGAGTGGATGCAACCAACATGGCAAATCTTTCCGTTCTCAGGTGGAAGAAATTTGACCGGATTGTTTATAACTTCCCTCATGCTGGTTTCCATGGCCACGAAAGCAGTCCACTCTTGATTATGTAAGCCTCTATTCTTCAAATTGACTATCATTAATCCTATTTATTCATGTGACGAATGAATATATATAGTGTCCTCCTCATGGTTCCAGAATTGTTAAAGGAAAATGAGATACCGTTTGAAACTTTTGAAGCAGTGATCATATGAACATCAAGAAGCTAGCTAGCTATCAGATTTGTGGGTACGAGGAAATTGATTAACTGATGTATGTCAACAAGAAATCAATCAATTACCATTTGCACTCTTTCATGGTTTCTTGACAGGATGCATAGGAATCTAGTCCGTGGATTCTTACGGAATGCAAGCAGCCTGTTATGGGTTGATGGTGAAATTCACATCAATCACAAAATCACACCACCATTTAACACTTGGAGAATTGAGGATCTTGCATCAGATTGTTCATTACTCTATGTTGGGCGAGACAGGTTCATGGTTGAAGACTTCCCATGGTATCGCAACAAAAGAGGATCAGGCTGGAGATCTGATGAGGGATTTCCACTTGGAGCTTGCAGAACTTACAAGTTCAAAGCCCGCCCTCATGCTCAAGAAAATCGAGACAAGAAGAGGAAGCGGGACCCAAGTCCTTTCACATTTAATGATGTGATGAATTTGTCTATCAGTGGTTATAGAGGTGAGCCCTGTAGAAAAATTGGCAGGTATTTTCGACACATTAGATATGATGATCACCACCACCATTGTGGTGACGAGCATTCAATTTTACATAGGCGCAGCGTGAGGAGGCACGTTGGCATTAGATATGACGATCACCACCACCATTGTGGTCACAAGCGTTCAATTTTACATAGGCGCAGCGTGAGGAGGCACGTTGGCATTAGATATGACGATCACCACCACCATTGTGGTCACAAGCGTTCAATTTTACATAGGCGCAGCGCGAGGAGGCACATATGCATTAGAAGAGGAAATTTGTTTATAACACGAGCATTTTGAGATCCGAGCTTGATGCTGTTTTACTTGTCGATCAGCAACATTTTTTTTTTTGTCAACAGAGCAGTCGTGTGGGGACAATCAGGATCATCTTTGTGTTTCATTATTTAATGCATGACACGTGACATTTATGATATCATTTATAACACGTGTTTTGCATTAAAAATAGTAAAACACGAGATGAAAAATCAAAGTGAAACAGGATATTTGTTCCGTTACGTGGATGGATGTCCCTATATCTTAAAGTACTGAATTGCGATTGAGCTCCCAAGCAAGCATCCATAACTCTTGGGTACTTGAATTACTTTATGCATTTGTGTTGATGAGGGTTGGATGGCATCACTTGCATACTTTTTGTATTGTGGAATGCGGATCATCAATTGGAAGGCTAGACTATATGTAATTCTAATTACTACGCTTGGTAATCTTCATTCCTTATTTCCAGCTATTCATTATTTTCTACTACAATTTAGTATTAATCTTGGTGTAGAATTGAAAATATGCTTCGAGGAATGGTTTTGAAATCTCAGTATTGTAGTTATTTGGGTGGATGTGAAACCCTTCTGTTATAATTGCATAGTAGAATATAACTGGATTGAGGATATTATGGGATTTAGACGTATTGCAGAAATCATAGCTTTGAATTCTTCCCTCATGTTTGGTTGGACTAAAAAGAATTAATGGGTACGATTACATTTTGGAAGATAGTCACTTACTATGAAAAGGGACTGATATTTATCATCATTGCAAAAAAGACAATAGAATATAAATTTACCTCCTTCAAAACTTTACCGAATTTATATCACACGAAACACTCAATGTCATTATCGGGATAAAAACTTTACTACCAACATCCCTTTCGAAAAAAATTTGTGCTTCAATGATGTATGAATTTGAATGTTTAGAGCTTAAGGCTGAAAAGAACACTTAGAGCATGATTGGTATGGGGTTATGAGCTTAGAATGAAATGAGCATTCATGGACCTATTTCTAATCTCATGACGGAATCGTGATTCCTCGTGGAATGGTGATTCCCAAAAATAAAGAATTCTGATTCCTCTCCATCCCCCTATCTTTACCCATTCCATTCTACGTGAAATCAAATTATTTTTATTTTCTAAAAAAAAAAATCATTAAAAAAATATTTTTACAAAATTATCCTTATCAACAATTAAAAATATTTTCATTAACCCTCTTATCCAACCTTAATCCACGATTAAATACAATATTCATTAACCTTCTTTAACCTAATTCATCCAAGAGGGGAGGATGTTGAGAAAGAACGCAGAAGAGAAAAAACGAAGAACGCTAAGAAAAAAACGCAGAAGAGAAAAAACGAAGAACGCTAAGAAAAAAACGCAGAAGAGAAGAACGCTGAGAAAAAACGCAGAACGCTGAGAAAAAACGCAGAAGAGAAGAACTAGTCAAAGAATACGCAGAACGCTGAGAAAAAACGCAGAAGAGAAGAACTAGTCAAAGAATAGTAGTGTATTGTTGTTCTATATATATACAGAAGAACTCTCTTGTTTCGTGTATATATATATATATATATATAGTATATATTAATATATATACTATATATATATATATTTCATGATTACATCTTATAATATTATAATAATGAGTAAAAATGTATATCATTTTTTTTAAATGAACGATTATTTATATTTAGTTTTATTATTAAAATAATAGCATATTAACCAATTTAATATGTTTCTATAAAATATGTATAAGAGTATTTTAGTCATCTAAGATATACTTTTTACGTTATTTTGCATTCATTTTATTATACCAATCATGAGAATGGAATTAATCAAGGAATGATTTTTCCATTCCTTTTCAATACCAATCATGAAAATGGTCATTCAGACTTTCATTCCATTCAAATATTCATTCTATTCATGAGTTCATTCCATTCAGTCACATTTTCATTCAGTCATACCAATCATGCCCTTAGAGCTTGGGTCTTATATATAACTTGAATAAGCTTGCTCTTGAGAAAATACTGGGTATCTTCATAATACTCGTGTTTTCAAATTATCAACACTTCAACTTGTATATTTTCTGCACTCTTCCCCCATAAAGTTGGCCTTGTATTTGTAGAGTTATTAAAAAACATAGACGTTGAAGAGTCATACTGAATTATCACTATTTACAACATGACAATCGTCCTTGAGATGTATTTTATAAATTAGCAAAAATCCAAGTTAGTAGAGATAGGTACCACATATATGTTAACAAAACAAAACTAACAAAAACCATGGGAATACCCTATCCCATGGCCAGTACCATGCCTGTAATCAAGACCATCTTTCCACAAAGGAACTCGTGCAAGAATATCAAGTACATGACCTGGAACAGAAGAGAATGGCAAAAAGAGAAAATCCTTCACAAGAGAAGGTATCAATTATGGTAAAAGCACCATTGAAACACAAATAAAATTGCTTTTTTTATACCAGCAGGGGGGCAAAAGATCTTTTCTATGAGCCAACATGTTTCGATCCCAAAGAAGATCGAGGACAGTTATGCATAACAGAATTATAGTATAAAGAATTGGCTGAAGTAGTGACTTGTTTGAGGTTGTCCAATACAATACCAAAGAATTACACATTTGTCTTCCCCTTCTTTTTAAGTAGACATTAATTTATTTCTAGATTTCAAAATCCCAAAACAAACACACAAATAACATGTCCAGCCATGATCTTGGTGTGGACTCATGCGTGAACACGAAATGCGCAAGTGCAAGAGAAACTATATACATCCATGGATCTGAAAACAAATAAAGCATACATTTTTTCTTAAGAAAAGAATTATATGGATTTATTAATAAACATACCGAAGTATATCAGGCTTTCCAAAATGCAGAGTCCGAGTAATATCCGTTGTTCCATATAGATACTTTAGACAAACCAATGCAACAAGATTAATCATAGGAAAGCAAGAAGCAGAAAAGGCTGTAATAAGAAAGAGAGAGAGATAGGAATTGAGAAGAAAGATAAGTTATGCACCTGAGCTCCCGCGCGAATCAAACAGCAGGTGCATGGAATTGGGAGGATCTAGTTCAGCACATGTTTCAACCTCTGGACTATATTTGGGCCAACTGATAAGATTGTAGGAAAACTCAACCCCCTAAAATATATGCTGTTAGTCAAGCATGTATGGAGTTAAAAAGAGAAGTTATTCAAGTGGAAAACATCTGTAGAAACAATTTCATTTATCAATGAACTTATGAACACAATGAAAACACTTATTTTGGTAATGTGAAGTGTGAACAAACAAATTCTTATTCTCCATAATTCTATTCTAAAAGTTCAATGTGTGGCACAAACTACATAATATGCCTGAGTGATCTCATTTTAAAATTATTCCAATCTAAATAAAGTTGGAAAATAAATTATTCCAATATGTTTGCAAACAATAGTGATTGATTCAAAGTGATTAAAATTGATTTTTGAAATAAATTTGAAAGTGGATAGTGTTTTAAAATTAAGCACATTTAATCAATTTTGTATATGTTGTGATGTTTGCAAAACAAATAGCTTCTTTATAATTTTACAAAAATACCCTTATTACATTTGAATAAGTAATGGTTAAAGAAAAAATATTATTTAAATTGTGAGGGCAAAAATGTAAAATTAGTTACTACAATGATGAGAAGTACAATGATTAGAAGCACATAGAAACTATTAAACTACTTAATTTAATCACTTAATTGTGTTGTCAAACACTCCAAAAGTGATTATATTTTAAAAAAGAAGTGCTTTTAAGCACATACTAGTGCTTGCAAACACCCACTGAAAACACAACATATTGGAGTAACATTTTTTTGGTTATTTTCCAATGAAGTTGAAAATTAAATCAGATCTTTTTGTATATAGCATAATTCCGCATTTTTTTTAGGCATTTTTGTAGGAGCTCAAGCTTAAGTTGTACTAATATGATAATAAGCAGAAGTGAGTTCAAAATCCAGTGCAAGCTACTAATTTTGATGATACTCAAGCTTAAAATCAACTAGTGTCACTTGATTATATATTCAATATTGCTCATATTATATATTCAGCTGAAAGTGCTAAAGCATACTATTAAATCACTTACTATTAGATCCGTTGGTTTTTTTTAGCGCGTTTTTTAAAATCATGTAAATTAAAAATCAAAGCCTAAAACTAAAATTGACTTTTTTTAAAAAAAAATAATACTGTCTGAAAGAGATCCGTGAGACGGGACTCATATATAAAAAATGATAATATTTGAGCGAAAAGTGATAGTGTTTTAGTAAAAAGTGACAATCACTTTTGTTAAAATTATTATCACTTTTTTTACCAATCAAAAAGCTAAAGAAAAATATCAAAATTTTGAAATATCGGTTAAAAGGATTCGTCTCACCGAAAAAGATCCGACGGTCTCACATAAGTTTTTGTCTGATTTTTTTGGCGGGCGTCTTAATCATTCCAAGTTCCAACTTTTATTTCAAATTCCAAACCCTAATAATAATTTTTGCGTTCTTGACAACATCACGATGGTTCTTCATAACGTCAACACCACGAAGAAAACATTGGGGCGCCATAAGATTCAAATGAAGAAAATAGAGAAGAAGATACAAATTTACAGGTGACCTTCTCCAAACGTTGGACCGGCTTATTCAAGAAGCCGCCGATCCATTTTCTGCGGCACAGAAGTCGCCATTCTTGCCATGTCTCCTGTCGGAAGGAAAGGTTTACTCCCCAGCCCTCTGTTTTTCTTACTACACCTCTGGTTTTTTTTAATATATGTTTTTTAAATTTATAAAGTATATTGCATTGGTAAAAAGCTGACCGAATCTCCTATTATATATGAAAGTGTGCTTTGGTATGTATATGAAGTGTTTAAGTTTAAGTAGAATAATGTTGTACTAAATGTTGTGACAATTGGTACAACAGAATATCAGAAATTAAGATTAACACAGCGGAAGACTTGAAACACTAAAAACAAACGTGACACAATGGAAATAATTTTTAACATAGATTTTATAAATAAAAATCTATGCTAGCTTTACGGCAAAATTCAATACTTATCTTCAAGTACAAATGTTGTGTGAAATGTTACAGCATTAACATTCACAACAGAAACTACAAACGAGGCAGGTGCCTTGTTCTAAAAACGAACTAAGTGTATAAGGTATACACTGTCGAAATGCCTAGTCTATCTAATGATTACACTCTCAATAGATAAGAAGACACACAGCCATACGGGTGGGATACGAACGTATGAACTAAATGGTAAAACTACTGGCCACAATTCCTAACAGGGATATACGCTCGGTCTAGGAAATTGATCGAATAGAGTACACTGATTTGAGAAGCCTTCAATCGGTATTTATAGTAGTGGGGTGCTGATTCTAGAGGCTTCCACAATGAGATCCTATTTTTTAGGAACTCAACTTCCATGATCTTTCTAGATCCTTCTTGCACGTTCCAGGTCATTCTAAGATGCTTCCAGCCTCTTCTAGCTCTTCTAGGACGTTCTCCAATATTCTGGAATCTTCCAGGTTCCAGATCCTTGTAGAAGCTTCTAGACTCTGCCAGAAATGCTGTGACATTTAGATCAACATTTAATGTAACATTTCAGAAAGGACTTAGAAAAAATCTCGGAAGGTCAAATTAAGATGTTGTTGATAATGTTAAGGCATTTAAGGATTAACAACATCTACAATCTCCCCCAATTTGACCTTTCGACTACAACACACCTGATGCACATATATTTCTATACATACTCAGTATTATGTACTTAGGTGAGGTTAACATCATTGCTAAGCACTAGTCAAGACAATACCTGTTGTAACCGTTGGATCAAATCGAATGAAGATCAAGGATAATTTTACAATGATCCGTGCCATAAGATCAAGATAAATTTTATCCAAAATAGAACAAGTATAAACACTACACTTATTCACAACATAAGTAACTTTACTAAGATCATAAGTTAAACTGGAAGAAATTAACTTAGAATCTAAGTAAGACACTAACAAAAAAAAAAAAAAAAAAAAAAAATCAAGGCAACAAACTAATAAACAAAAACAGAAACTACACTATATACAACCTGCAATAGTAGACACATGATAATCTGCAAACAAATTAAGCAAAGCAGTAAACAAATATCAAGTGGAACCATAATTAAGCAAGTTGCAATAAACATCCTACCATCTAAAGAAATAAATAACAAGTGTATCATAATTTCAGAATTTCAAACTTAAACATTAATTACAAAGGTTGAACTGAATAAATGGCTTATATTGTTGTGGTAACAGCTGCAGTATCATCTTCCTGCACCATAGCCATTGTGGAATTCAGATCTCCCCCTGTCTAGCAGCTTTCTCCAGGTAGATCACCATACAAGGTGTCCATTTCAGCAGCATCATCATCATCTCCTTCATCAACAAAGTAAGTAGATGCAAGGTGTGCAACTACATCAGTAACAGCAGCATCTCCTCCAGCATCAGGTCCATCACCAGCATCAGCAGCAGCTGGAACTCCTTCATCATTAATCTCCTCAATGACCACATTGGAGTTGGATGGTGGTGGTACTCCCCCTGTTGTAAGTGAAAGCAGATTGGTCCACCTGTCCTTCAGGAACTGAAGTTCATCTATTGTTTCCTGCAAGTGTTGGAGTTGGAGTTTGATGAATTCCTGTGAAAGATACACATTACCAGAAATGTTGATGCGGATGTTCTCAACATTTGGGGTTGCATTTCTCTGTCTTGATCTGGATGATTCAGGATGATCAGTAGTAGAGGGTCTGGAAGTTCTCTGTGGACTATCAGTACCAGGGGCAACTATGGGCAGATCAATCACTCTGTCCCCAATCAATAAGGCAAGAGCAATAGCAAGCAGTGGCACTCTCCCCCTCAAGACATCAGTCTTCTTAGCATTGAAGCCATGGTGCTTCAAATAGTTTGAAATCAAGACTGGATAGGGCATATTTCCTTTCCCAGTAAACTTCCTCATGTGGTGAAAAATGGTGTGGCCTAGATTGAACTTCTTAAGTATGGAAATCCTATACATAAGAATGGCTTGATCTCTGGTAATTTTAGTGGTGTTGGTAGTGGGAATCCAATTGTAAATAATCAGCTTATACAAAACAGAATGTAAGGAGGTTAGGTGTCTAGCCAACATTTTCCTAGCCCGCTTAGTCTTTCTACCCCCTGTGATTTCAGTAATCACAACATCCATATCTGGATCCTCATCTTCATCAACATTGGGAGTGTGCAAGAACTCATTAATAAGTTCAGGAGTGAATGGCACATCCCTCCCCCTAAAATTAACAGTACCATATGATCTAGAACTTCTCATACCAGTGCTTTTCTTCCATAAAATTCATATGACCAATTAGTTAGAAAAGCTTCACCAAATGTAACAGCATTCAACAGATTTCTATCCTCTAAGTACTTAATCATACCCTTACTATCAAAATCAGGCACATTTATTCTTTTCTCAATCAACAGCTTCCTCTTAGAATAAATTTCCAACCTTTTCTCAACATAAGTGGAGTGATCAGAGATACCTTCATTTTCTGCCTCAAAAGGTTGTTCCTCATCAGGATCAGAAGCTCCATCAAGTTCAGAGGAGCTTTTGGATGAGCTCTTTGCCTCAAAAGATGAGTCTCCACTTCCACCATCATCAGGTTCTGGTGTGGACTCCTTTGCAGCAGCAAGGGACTCAACATTCTTCTTAAGAGATTCTTGCATATCTCTTAGGCACACATTGAAATCAGAATCAGAGTCTGATTCAGCAGGTTCTTCTTCAGGGATCATCTTGGCTTTCCCTTTTCCTTTAGGATCAGTAGCAATCTTCTTCTCAATTGGTTTCTCAACAACAACTTTCTTTGGTTTCTTTGCAGCAACAGAAAAAGGGCATTTAGTCGTGCCCATTATTTTATTAACAGTCGTTTGGTATACACACACGCTTGGCAAGATTTCGTGTAAAGATTGAATCAAAATGTTTTATTCTTCATGTACATATTACATATTTGTCCTCCTTGAAAACCCTTAATGATAACCTTATCCTCATGAAATGGAAAAATGTCGAGTTACCACTTTTTTTTTTGCCGTCATTAACTCTAAATTCCAACCTACTCTAAACACTTTATTAAGTTTTGCTGTTCTGTTGAGGGTGTGTTTGCAAACAATAGTCATTGATTCAAAGTGATTAAAATTGATTTTTGAAATAAATTTGAAAGTGGATAGTGTTTTAAAATTAAGCACATTTAATCAATTTTGTATATGTTGTGATATTTGCAAAACAAATAGCTTCTTTATAATTTTACAAAATACCCTTATTACATTTGAATAAGTAATGGGTAAAGAAAAAATATTATTTAAATTGTGAGGGCAAAAATGTAAAATTAGTTACTACAATGATGAGAAGTACAATGATTAGAAGCACATAGAAACTATTAAACTACTTAATTTAATCACTTAATTGTGTTGTCAAACACTCCAAAAGTGATTATATTTTAAAAAAGAAGTGCTTTTAAGCACATACTAGTGCTTGCAAACACCCACTGAAAACACAACATATTGGAGTAACATTTTTTTGGTTATTTTCCAATGAAGTTGAAAATTAAATCAGATCTTTTTGTATATAGCATAATTCCAGAAAAAAGCCAGTATGAGTGGTGCCAAGACAGTTACTAGTGAACATTAAGATACAATTTGTCTCTTCATCATAATCTTGTCTTCAATTATCCTACACTCTGCATTTTTTTTTAGGCATTTTTGTAGGAGCTCAAGCTTAAGTTGTACTAATATAATAATAAGCAGAAGTGAGTTCAAAATCCAGTGCAAGCTACTAATTTTGATGATACTCAAGCTTAAAATCAACTAGTGTCACTTGATCTTTTATTAAACAATGGTGTAACATCTTAAAATTGCATTTAAAATATCTTCTCAAAATTAATACTTTTTTTATACCCTATTTTATTTGATGACATAAAATTATTGGGCACGAGTTTTAATAAATTAATCATTTTTTGTTCATTCATACTTAATTAAAAGATCTTTTATTACACAATGGTGTAACAAAAAGTTGATTTTGTCATTAAAAAGAAAAGGTAAAAGACATCAATTGTGTGGATTAATTTTGAGGAATTTTTTGTTCATTCATTATAAAATTTCAGCATGTTTTATAATATTTTGGAGGGCTCAACATGAAGATGAGATTATCTTGAAAAATTGATGTATTTTTTCGTTGTAATTGTTGAAAGAACATTCTGTTTTTTTTTTTTTTGAACATTTGTTATTGTTTTTTATGATTTGGTGGTACTAGTTCAATTGTTGTATTTTATTTTATTTTGAAATACACTTAAAAAGGCCTTTAAAAGGCTTTCGGGCCAGGCCATGGGCCATGCGCGGAGGGAGGGATGTGGCGAGCGACGGACGGGTGGAGACGCTGATCGACGGCAAAAGAAAGATGAAAAGAGGAGAAGGAGAGTTGGAGGCCGTTGAAAATGAGGAATGATTGAATAAAATTAGTGAGGACATCTAAGGGGTGAAGTCATAATATAAGGGGGCCATTTATTTGTGGCCTTAATTGCTCACGCACAATTCAAGAAATTGGCTGGTCAATTTGATTCTTTTCTTTGATAAAACAATTGGGCTGCCCACTTTTAATTAAATGCTAGCCCAAAACATTCTCCACTTTTAATTAAATGGGCTAACATTGTTGGCCCAAAAATCTCCACTTACTCGGTTTGCTCTCGATCACAATTTCTTCTTTCTTTGACGTAAAGGAGGGACAATGTCACAATGGGCAACACCCGTAAGGTATTCAAATAAATTTATAATATATTTTAATTTTAATTTGTCAATTAAAAAAATATTTGGAACATGTACTCCATAGTATAAATTTGTAAATTTGTTATTCATTTGAATTTAGGTAAATATTTTTCAATCCACTCTTAACTCTAGAGGCTGCAACATATAATTGTTTATGCATGAACATGTTTCAGAAGGTACACACTACACACCTACCATGAAAAGAGACTAACCTTTAACTTTTATTTATCGTCATTGTAAAAGACAATAGAATAAGAAATTATCTTATTCGAAACTTTATGGGAGTCGTGTCATCGAAACACTCAATATTATTCTCAGAATAAAAACTTTACGAGCAACATTCCTTCCAAAATAAAAATGTGTCCTCAATAATGTAATTTTCAAGTCTGGTAACAATCAATCTAGTTACATTATACAAATCGGACTTTAGGTCAATGTTCGTAAGTAACATTATATGGACACATATTTTTTAGAACTAATCGATGGTCTGAGCATGACGTTTTCCTATAGTTGCATTCACATTTCCTAAAGTTTTTTTTATTCTGATTTCACAAAATTCTGCTTTTCAAAACATAGTTTGAGAATGACGTTTTAACACTTTGGAAAAAATAAGTGTTTATTTCTACTAATTTATGAACAGTGTCACCATGAGACCATCTCACTTTGAATAAGATAAGTGTTTATTCGTACTAATTACTGTTAATGGTATTACTGATTATTATTTATGGTATTACTCGTTATTACTTATTGTATTATCGACTATAATAAAATCATATCTATAATATTATTTTGTATTAAAATTAAAAAAAATACATATGAAAAAATGGAAAATAAAAAAAAAGTAAAAGGAAAAAAAATTAAAAAATTAAAAGTTTAGAATAAAAACTGAAAATGGGAGAAAAAGAGGAGGGGGAAGAAAACTTAAACAGAAAAAAAAAAATCAAGATTTGTGTTTTTTTTTTTAAATTATGTTTTACGATTTTTTTTCTAAAAATATGGGTGACTTGATGGTGAATCGACGGTAACTCGGTAATGACTCGACTATAGATTGTAAATATACAAATTAAAGTTGATTTTATTATATTTTGTGTAAATTAATAACAGGATAATATAGTCTTTTAAATGTAATTACTTTTTTAAAAATATTTTAGGGTGAACTCATAAAATGAGGGGTGTAGATAAACGTGGTAAAAAAGATAATTTGGGGGTGAACTCATAAATTTGAGCGGGTGCACATAACCGTGATAAAAAATTATTTGGGGGTGAACTCATAAAATGAACGGGTGCAGATAACCGTAGTAAAAGAATGATTTTTGGGTGAACTCATTAAATGAGTGGGTGTAGATAAAATATAGATAAAAAATTAAAATTGGTGTGTACCGGTATCTTGCATGTACCCGAGTATCACCCTACAAATTAGGGTTGATTTTATTATATTTTGTGTAAATTAATAAAAGGATAATATAGTCTTTTAAATGTAATTACATTTTTTAAAATATTTTTTTGGGGTGAACTCATAAAATGAGGGGTGTAGATAAACGTGGTAAAAAAATAATTTAGGGGTGAACTCATAAAATGAGCGGGTGCACATAACCATGATAAAAAAATGATTTGGGGGTGAACTCATAAAATGAACGGGTGCAGATAACCGTAGTAAAAAATGATTTTTGGGTGAACTCATTAAATGAGTAGGTGTAGATAAAATATAAATATAAATATAAATAAAAAATTAAAATTAAAAATTGGTGTGTATCGGTATCTTGCATGTACCCGAGTATCACCCTATATTTTGTGTAAATTAATAAAAGGATAATATAGTCCTTAAAATGTAATTATTTTAAAAAAAATCTTTGGGGGTGAACTTATAAAATGAACAGGTACAGATAACTGTGTTAAAAAATAATTTTGGGGTGAACTTATAAAATGAGTGATTGCAGATAACCATGGTTAAAAAATGATTTGAGGTGAACTCATAAAATGAGCGGGTGCAGATAACCGTTGTAAAAAAATAAGGGTTAGTTATTAATAGAGTCATTTCACTACTAGTTTAATCTAATTGAACCTCCAGCATATTTTCTTGTCTAATAGAGTCAAATTGAAAAATGTAAGACAATTATACCCTTTCATTAATTTGAAACAATTCGAAATTCTGAATTCAAATTAACAGGTCAAATAAATCCCCTAATTAGATATAAACAGAGGATCTCGAAAATTGCGTAATTTAAGGAGCTTCCAAAAATTTAAAAATTTCCTAAAGAGTGGGTATCCTCATTAATTCGTTTAACTTGCTTGAGCTTTGAGATTTTTGTAGTCTGCATTTACTTCAAGCGATTGTTTCATCTTTCTCTGCATTTTCCGGCGACGAGTTTGACGATTCGCGTACATCAGGTAATCCGATCATATATGTGTTAAGGCAAAATATGAATTAAGTACTGCATATATATGTCGTAACATGATTATATATGTGTTAGTGCATATAGAGACGTGTAGACTAAAAAATATGAAAGCATACGAGCAGAGAAATTTGAACTAATAATTCTTTAATTCAAATAAGGAGCATAAAAAATATATGGAGGGGAATAGTGCATGGTATTGTAATCTATGCACATAGAACTGCATGTCTATATGTGAGTAAAGGCAAAATGTGAAGTAAGTAGTGCATATCTATGGCGTACCATGTATTTAACATGCATATGCATTGTGCAGTGCACGCTCTCTTATATGCATTGTGCACAGGGCCGGTCCTATAAATATTTGGGCCTGAATCGAGCTTTAAAAAAAAGGCCCCATCCCACCATATTTTTTATTATATACGAATTCATTAAACATAATGTAAAACAACTTTTAAAGGACTAACAATATGTATTTTTTCTCAATACTTAAAATAATACGACAATTGTATTCTAAACAATTACATAAATATGACTCGTCTAACTGTTTTAGTAGCAAAAGTGTTAATCAATTTAAATAACAATAAACTAAAATATACTCCCTCTATCCCCCTATAAGTTTCCCACTTTCCTTTTATGGATATCTCACAATAAGTTTCCCATTTCATTTTTTTCCATTTTTGGCATATGATTTTCTCTCTCCCAATCACATCACTTACACTTTATCTATTATTTTATCATACTTCATCTCACACTCATCTATTATTTTCTCTCTCACCATCACATCACTTGTACTATATTTATTATTTAATTATATTTTTTAATCAAAACAACCAAAAGAAAGGGGAAACTTATACCGGGACGGAGGGAGTACATATTTGATGATAAACATAAAGGGGTAATCTCAAGCCTTTGTTGTGACTTTTTTCTCCTAGTTTTTTCTTCCCCTCTCCTTCATTAATTATTTTTACTTTTTTAGCTTCTAACTTCTCTTTATGCATCTTATATTATTATAAATTAATATACAACAATTAATTTTTCATTTCTCTACAAGATCGAACTTTTAGATGAGACGAAATTATTTCATATATAGTTATATTAATATTATATATATATATATATATATATATATATATAAGATATTATAAAAAATGGGCTCCTAAAAAATTGAAATAATTTTGGGCCTGAATCGGTCGCCTCGTTGGCCTAACATTAGGACCGGGTCTGATTGTGCAATTAACTTGTTTTCCCATTGAAATCAACCTTGTAGAAAATAATATAATCCACTTGAAACCTTGACGATATCGACAGCCTGTTCAACGCAAATATATTGGAAAACCGATTAATGGATGCACTAAAATACGTAATATACATAGGCGAAATTAAATCAAAAATTGAATTTACGATATGAATATTGCTAGTTGAACAAGTACTGCATATATCCGATGAAATCAATGATTGGTTTGATGAGATGAACAATAATCGAAAGATAAACAACAAAAGATAAGAATTGGATACATACTGTTAAGGCGAATCTTGATATAATATCAATATGACCGATCTAATTCTGATCTCAGGTGAATCGGAGAAATAGAATCAGAGATATTGAAATTGAAATGCGAATTTGAGAAAAAAATTACGGTGCGTAACAAGAATCTGAGGGAATACTTTTTGAAAATCAAAATTGGAAAGTAGTTGAATTATGGGAAACATAACCTAAATTTTAGGATTTTGACTCTACAACTTTTTTTGAATTTAAAATATGCAGTTTTTTTTTATTGGCATAAATAGATTAAATAATTAGATTAAGGGTATAATAGTATTTTTTACTTTAATTTGATTCTATTAGAAAATTATATATCTTGGTGTTTCTATTAGCTTAATGAGTTCTAATACTGGACTTATTAGGCAATAATCTCAAAATAATTTGAGGGTGAACTAATTAAATGAGCAGGTGTAGATAAAATATAAATAAAATAATAATTTAATTATGTTAAAAAAATCTAATTTTACGTTCGTATTGTTTAATTTAAATTATATTATTAAAAATTTTAATAAAAAATAAAATAGTAAATAATAAAATAAAATTTAAATGATTATCTTAATACTCTATATTTGTGAGAATATAATGGGACACGTGTCACAATTCTATTCCTCTACACAATCTCCCAGTTTACCAAAATCGTCTATTTCAAAATCCCTGCATTCTCTAATTAAAAAAATCTATTTTTCTTATTTTAATCTCAAAATTATAATTATTATTTTTAATCTCTCTCGCCCTTCAAATTCTTCCATTTCAAAACTTTTTTTCTATTTTAATCTTAAAATTATAATTTAAATATTATCTACTCATAATTATTATTTTTAAATTTATTTTTTAAACTTTAATCACAACATTATTTATTTTTTAAAATTTAATTACGTTATTGTATTCTTACGGAAATGATATAGAGCTCACCAATTGTGCCCACCAGTTTTGCCCACGGCCTATGTGTATTACCACGTTAATAAATTCTTATTTATATTTAATTTAAACTTAATCTAATATCAATATTTTATTTTTTTATCCATATCAATATTTTAAAAAATCTTTTTTTATATTTAATTTAATATTATCTCTATTAAATTACAACGCCATCAATCTTTTCTCAAATCTTTCCATCACCATTAATTTTTCTCCACAAAAAAAATTAAAGAAAATAAAAAACAATCTCATTGTCATAACAAAAATTAACTAAATGTCAACCAATGAAAGAAATATAAAAATTCAGAACATGCAAAAGAAACACAAATAATAAAAAAACTCAGGAAACCTAAAAAATTGATGGTAATGTGTAAGATGCTCCCGGTAAAAGTTGATACTTGTTCATTAGTTTCCTTGCGTACATTGTTCTTCTACTTGTGACCTATTACCAATCATGAAATAGTCGTGTTAGCTTAAAAAAAAAAGTGTACTTCTTAAAAAAAAAAAAAAGAGTGTATAGGGTCTAGAGTGGGACAGGTTCGTTTATCATGGCCGCTTCTACTGCAAACACTGCATGTTTTGTGTCATTAATGGTGATGGAAAGATTTGAGAAAAGATTGATGGCATTAGTTAGCATAATTTGATAAAGATAATATTAAATTAAATATAAAAAAAGATTTTTTAAAATATTGATATGGATAAAAAAATAAAATATTGATATTAGATTAAGTTTAAATTAAATAAAAATAAGAATTTATTGACGTGGTAATGCCACATAGGCGGTGACTGGTGGGCATAATTGGTGGGCTCTATATCATTTCCGTGTATTCTTAATACCACCCTAATCAAATCAATAAATTTATATTCTCTATTCTCCTTTTTTTTTTTTTTTTTAATCACTATATTTTTTTAATTTTATTTTAAATTTTAATTGCAACATTATTTATTTTTTAAAATTTAATCACATTATTCTATTCTTAATATCACTCTATTCAAATCAATAAATCACGTATTTTTTTAATCTAAATTTTAAATTACAGTATTCTTTTAATCAAAATTTTATATCATAATTATTATTTTTAAATTTTAAATTATAATAATTATTTAAATCAATAATTTTTATTCTCTATTCTCCTTTTTTTTTTTAATATCCAGAATTAATCACGTATCTTTTTAAATTTAAATTTAAATTTTAAGATTGACGCTATCGAATAATTTTTTTTGAATACCCATGATTTTTTCAACAACCATTATTAGATTACAATATAAAAAATCAAGATGAGTCTATCATTAAATTTAAATTTTAAGATTGTCGTTATCGAATAATTTTTTTTGAATACCCATGATTTTTTTAACAACCATTATTAGATTACAATATAAAAAATCCAAATGAGCTTATCATTCTTTCCTTGGATTATGCACAAGTTCAACGAGGTTCTGTTTTTTTGTTTTTCGATCTTTTGGTAATTTATATATATATTTAAGTTTGTATAGTTTAATCATTTTTTTTTAGAGAAATATGTCTCTAATTCAATTTCAATGTAGGCAAGTCGGCTTATAATTAACGGTGATCTTTTAGTGGTCGATAATTTATATATATATATGTTTAGGTTTGTATAGTTTATTCATTTTTTTTTAAGAGCAATAGATCTTCCAAAGTCAATGATTTAAAAAAAAATCGATCTTTTGAATATATATATATATATATATATATATAGGTTTGTATAGTTTATTCATTTTTTTCTCTAATTCAATTTCAATGTATGTAAATGGACTCATCATTAATGGCGATCTTCCGGTGGTCAACCATTATTAGATTATAATATAAAAAATTCAGATGACCTATCATTCTTTCTTTGAGTTATGCACAATGATTTTTTTTTCGATCTTTTGGTAATTTATATATAATATATATATATATATGTTTAGGTTGGTATAGTTTATTCTTTTTTATTTTTGAGCAATATGTCTCTAATTCAATTTCATCAATTCGCCTATCATTAATGACAATCTTTCAAAGGTCATTTTAAAAAGTTTAATAAAGAAATTAATATAATAGGTCTTTCCAAGATCTATATATTAGTAGTTCACACCACGAAATGACGAGAACAATTATAGAGGAAATCGAAATGACGAGAACAATTACAGAAGAAATATTCAAACGCCCAAATATGGAGTAAACTACGAAATAATCATATATATATATATATATATTATTTTCTTGAGATATAGGGTGTGAATGTATTCTAAAATAATTTTAAAAACTTTATAAAATATATATAGAGTATTGTAGAGGATTTTAGAGAATTTTTAGTAATGGTGAATAAAAAAAAATCATGTGAGTGTATTCTAAAATAATTTTAAAAACTTTATTTAGAAAAGTTTTAGTGATTAATAAAAAAAATTTAAAATCTTTCAACTAAGTTTGATTAGTTGATCACCTATAAAGGAAAGGGGATTAGAGATGTACGTTGACTTAATTGAGAGAATATTTATGCAATTATTTGTTATAATATAATTGTTTTTAATAAAATTTTTTTTATAAATTTGTTTATATAATATTAATTTACTATATTTAAACATATCATTGTATTTGTAAAAACTTGACGTGAAAATGAAAGACTACACACAAATGGTTTTATCATGTTTAAAAAAAAAAAATACACATTTTAATTATATGAATACTAGATATATTTTGATTGTTTGTTTGAGAGTTTATTATTGATTTAAAGTGTGATTTATGCCATAAAAATAGGTTATAGAGATGTCAGTTCTTAGGGGATGTCTGTTTTGGGATGAAATTTTTGAATTTGGAAAAATCAACCCATGATCTACTTTAGAATTTAGATTTAGAATTTTAAAATCTTACCCTACAAAGACTTATAATTAAATCCTACAAAAGTAAATTCTATAAATATTTACTAACTGTATAGATACATATATAAACACCTATAGTTCTATACTATAAAGTTAAATAATATCTTATTAATGCTTATTAAATATTTACTAACTCTGTATAGATACATATATAAACACCTATAGTTCTATACTATAAAGTTAAATTATATTTTATTAATGCATATGTTATTAATATATAAAAAAATATTATAATATATAAAAATACAAAAATATAAATATATTCAAATTTTTAGAAATGAATATGTTATAAATGTATTAGAATAAAAAAAGTTTAATTAACATTGAAAAAGATATAAAAAAATTAATAAAATATTTAAAAATATAAAAAAAAGTTTAATTAACATTGAAAAAGATATAAAAATTAATATAATATTTAAAAATATAAAAAATAATATAATATTTAAAATTATTATTTTAATAAATCGTTCCGCGTAAAACGCGGGTATAGGGCTAGATTTAAAATATTAAAAAAAGGCAACAGGTATGAAGACGACACTTGGACTATCTTAAGAAAGCCCCTAGTTAAATTTTCATATTTATTTTTTAATCTTCATCTTAATAATAAATGATATATTTATTTAGATCACAGTAGCAATATTAATTATATAATAATTATTATTATACAGTGTCATTTTATTTTATGGTATTATTTTCATGTAATTTTAATTTATTATAATTACATTTTTATAAAGAGTTTGTTTGTAAAACATATATATTATTTGCAATATTTATTATTATGCACAAGTTTTTATTTTTTACAATTTTATTTTTATTGTTTATGATTATTAGTTACCTGAAAATTATGTTAATTATGAAAAAAATTATATTAGTCACGTAGATATTTTATAATATTAATTATATATCAATTTTATGTATATTTTAAGAGCTTGTAAAATTTTATAATATTTTTAAATTGTTAAGTTTATATTTATCTTCTAATCTTCATAATTAATATATGCTACTTCAATTAATATTTTGTGGCTCAAATTATAAGATTTTTTGGAATAAATTTTTAGAAGAAAATTATTTTATTTAAATTAACATCCTTCCTTAAATAGAGTAAATGGTTATGTTCGGGTATTATTTTCATATTTGTAAATTTTGATGAATGGACACATGACGTGAATTTAAATGATGTAACAAGTGATGTTACAACATTGTGTAAAAGAAGATTCCGTCCGGAGAACGAGTAAGGTGTATATGCAATTTTAGGTGTGGATTGAGTGTAAAATTTGAAATTCTCTAACTTGTACACGACTAGGATCGTAAAATTCTAAGTCCATCCGTGTGAGTTTCAAAAGAAACATAATTTTTTCTTTCAAAAAATTTCATATAACTTCTACAGTATGATAGGTTTCGCCTTATCTTATAACAAATAATCTTTCAAATATCATTGGACCGTTGATTCAATATACAAATTTTCTTTTACTTAATTGCACTCCGCATTGGTGTGTTTATTCTATATAATTTGCAATTGCAATACATCGTCTTACTAATAAATTAAATTAATAAATATAAAGTGACGGAAAATATCATGTTTAGTTGGACCCATGAATATTGAGAAACACTTGTTTGAAATAGTTCACACATGAAATATGTCTAATTAAGACAATTATAAATAATTCGCGGGTCATAAGCTCGAATTCGGGTTGTCCAAAAAATTTGCGGGTCGCAAACATAGTTTTTGGACTTGTAGTAATACACTTTTGGCATTGTAGTGACAAAATTTTAGTCTTGTAGTAACATAGTTTTGATCATGTAGTAAAATAATATTTGGGAGCAAAAAAATATTTTAATTAAGATTGACCGCGTTTAACTCACGAATTTTGACCTAAATTTACCTTAATAGATCAATATTGCATAATACAAGTTTTTGTGATGAATATTTTATTTAATGATGAGTTTCGAAGTTAAAACTGAAAACTCGGAGTTGAAAACAATTTTATTAAAAACTCTTAAAATTGTACTAGTATTTAGGGATGACAATGGGACGGGTTCAAACTCGGACCTGCATTGAACCCGATCCGCATGGGCCGGGTACGGACCAGATTAAATGGGTATGGGACGGATTGTGGTTTTTGTCACCCGGCCCGCCTACCCGCTATATATAAATATATTAATATATATATGTTTCTATTTATATAAATTTATATGTATATTAATGTGTATATGTTTGTAAAATTATTTTTTATGTAGTTTTTTTTAGTATAAAATGAATATGAAATGTTATTTAAACAATTATATATTTAATTTGAATTATGTAATATCAAAATAAATATATTGTATACATTAAAGTTAATATAAAATAATTAAAAAAAATTAAACGGAACGGAACGGGTAAAACTCGATGAATTTTTAAGCGGAACGAGGTGGGTTCGGGTATGAAATTTTTCTAGCGCGACGGTCCTGAGACGGGGCATACCCGTCCCATTGCCATCCCTACTTAGTACTTACGAGTTTAATCGTCTTACTAATAAGGGCACAAAGTTTAGGGTCTAAATCTAAAGAGGCCATTATTTTAATTCAAAGTTAAAGAGGAAATTTTATTTTTAGTCCTATAAGTTTGAGACATTCCAAAATAAATCCTTTAAGTTTTACATTTACAAAATACGTCATTTACCTTTCAATTTTAATCATTTTTTACATCAATTTTAATCCTTTATGTTTTGAAGGAATTAGAATTGCCACATATATTAAAAAATGACACATCATCATGCCACATCACTCTCTCCTCTATATATTTTTTTAAAAAATTGTATATTCTATACACATCTCATAATTTTAAATACAAAAATAGATGTATATAAAATGATTAAATAACCCTTTTATAAATAAAGAGTAAAATAATTTTAAAAAATAACTTGAAAATTTTGAAATTAAAAATGTAATTAAAATTTAAAAGTTTTTTAAAAAATTAACTAAATCTTTAAAATTAATTAATTTTATTTGAAAAAAATCTTAGAAAGTTAAATAGAATCTGAAATTAAAAAATAAATCATCAAAACAAAATTTAAAATATTAAAATAATTTAATAAAATGTAAAAAAAGTAAATTTCAAAAAATCAATAAAAAGTACTATGATTTTATTTTTTATTTTTGATTGAGTTGATTTTTCTTTTATTTTTTATTTAGGTTTTTAGAAAATTGAATCATTAATTGGTATTTTTAATTTAATTATTTTATAAATTTTATTGGATTTATATTTTAATCATTTTATAAATTTTATTTGATTTATAATTTAATTTATGACACCACCACTATATGCTAAAATGCCAAATAAATTTCGTAAGACTTGACTTCATCTCGATTATAATTAGAATTGTGAATTTATGGAACCTCAACCCAATTAAGTTGTAATAAACCTAAAATTTCGAGGTGTAGGTTTGGTGGGTTATTTTGATTCACAAATTTCTGTTTGATTTTGGGCTCTTCACTCAGTATAGGTTTATTACAAATTTATAAAATAAAATAAATTTATAAAAAAATAAATTATAAATCAAATGAAATTTATAAAATAATTAAATTAAAAATACCAATTAATGATTCAATTTTCTAAAAACTAAATAAAAAAATGAAAGAAAAATTAATTCAATCAAAAATAAATATTAAAAAAATAAAATCGTACTTTTTATTGATTTTCTGAAATTTACTTTTTTCACTTTTTATTGAATTATTTCAATATTTTTAATTTTGTTTTGATGATTTATTTTTTAATTTAAGATTCTATTTAACTTTCTAAGTTTTTTTTCAAAATAAATAAATTAATTTTAAAGATTTAGTTAATTTTTTAAAATACTTTTAAATTTTAATTACATTTTTTATTTCAGAATTTTTAAGTTATTTTTTAAAATTATTTTACACTTTATTTATATAAGGGTTATTTAGTCATTTTATATACATCTATTTTTGTATTTAAAATTATGAGGTGTGTATAGAATATACTTTAAAAAAGATATATATATAGAGGAGATAGTGATGTGGCATGATGATGTGGCATTTTTTAATATATGCGGTAAATTCTAATTCCTTCAAAACATAAAGGATTAAAATTGATGTAAAAAATAATTGAAATTGAAAGGTAAATGACGTATTTTGTAAAGTTGAAACTTAAAAGATTTATTTTGAAATGTCTCAAACTTATAGGACTAAAAATAAAATTTCTCAAAGTTAAACAACTAACTACTCCATTTTGAGGGTTAATTCTTCCAAGTTTACAGTTGGTCGTGGGAAGTGTTGTTATCGTCAGAATTTCTAGTTTGCAACATAATGTTCATCGTTAATCTTAGTATCTTGCAATGTTTCTATAATTAAATAGAAAGATGTAATGGTAGCTAGAGTGAACTATAACTTATCTAGAACCCTTTGGTATAATAGGTAGAATGTGCAGAAAAATGTAGAAAACCGGTTCATTTACCTGCAATGACGGATAATTGGAGTGAATTCAAAATTTGAGTCTACTTAGGGACCAAAATCAAAATGTGTATTCCATCGTAACTAAATTCAAAATTAGTCCAACTTAAAGGACTGCATAAACTTTAATCCCTTATTATTATTTTATCAATTTTTTTATTTATTTAATGACGAATTTTGGAATTAATATTAAAAAAAATATATATTCTAAAAACAGTTTATTGTGTTTCAAAAGTCCAAACATACTTTTAATCAGTTAATTCTTCCAAGTTTACAGTTGGTCGTGGGACTTAAAAAGTAAAATAGGGAAGAAAAGAGTCATAAATAGAGTAGTAACCACGCCTTGATCGTGGCAACTGCCATCTTCCTCGTTAATATAAGAAAGAAATGGAATATTCATTCCTACTCTTTTCAAATTCAAAATGATTTTTCACGCCCCATCATCAATGTCTTGCCATGAGAATATGTTTCCGGGGATATGGGGGGTTCAAGAGAGATGGATAAAGCACTACTCGTCAGGGCACAGTATACTCTTGGTTGGCGATGGAGATTTCTCCTTCTCCTCTTCTCTCGGAATGGCTTTTCGTTCTGCTACTAACATCGTTGCAACTTCTCTCGACACTTATGGTATTCTTTCAAACCCCCTCCCCCCTATCTTTTTTTTTTGGTTTTACTATTCCTCTTTTCTTAACTACATATTTTAGGGCTTTAGCTTGTTTTCATTCCAAGTTGTATACAGAAAAAAATTCCAATTTATCAAGTTTTTTCTTGGTTATATGATTATATTTTTCATGTTTTGGGAAATGGATCCCCTGCATTTGTTGCTTTTGTGTAAATTTAGAGAATGAATGAAAAATTGAGAAAAAATAAATGGAGGGAATCTATATCATGTGTGATTCGATTGGAAAATTTAAGTTTAGGGTCAATTTTTTCATATTATTAATGTATGATGTCTCCATCAAGTGTCATCCGTGGAAAAAACCATCCAAGTGGAGTGTAAATAGGCAATACCTTCGGTGAATGGGGCTCACTTTTTTTTTCCATAGTGTCGTGGAGGTGTCACTGTTTAGTTATTTTGATACAAGCATCTTTTTACTAAACAGTGACACTTGGCATGCTACATAATGACACTTCCATATACTAGGTATGCTAAATAATGACAATTGTATACTAAATAGTGATGCTTAAAAGAGAGATTTCACTTATGATTTATTTCCTTTTGCTGATGCTAGCCATTTGGTTGTAACTTTGCATGGTAATTGTCTGCCCTGTCGTTTAGCATTTTGTCTTAAAGATTACTCGAATTACTGAATCAGATGTGTTGATCAACAAATACAAGAATGCAAGAGCAAATATAGATCTCTTAAAATCGTTGGGGGCAACCGTGTTGCTTGGAGTGGACGCCACCCAAATGAAGAATCTTCCTGTTCTTGGCTTGAAGAAATTTCACCGGATTATTTATAACTTCCCTCATGCAGGTTTCTTTGGGAAGGAAGACAGTCCAGACGTGATTACGTAAGCCTCTATTCTTGCAAAATCTGGCTGGGATTATGTTATAAAATATATACTACACGGTGTTTAGTGTTAATTTGTAGAACCTTCTCTGTTTGAAATTAAGCTTCTTTGTGCTTTATAGTAATAGTAAGGTTATGGTCATATGATGATGAACTGATTTCCTGATTGTAGAATTTCCTCCCATCTTAAAAGCAATTGTTTATACCATTTCCTGTATTTGTTTACTTTTCTTATGTACAGGGATTCTGCATTGTATTTCTACTGCTATAATGTTAAAATCGTTTTTTTTTTTTTTTTGGCCAACGTTTGGTTCCTTTATACTTTCTACATCATGGACAGAATGCACAAGGATTTGGTTCGTGGATTCTTCTCAAATGCAAGCAGAATGCTGTGGCCCGATGGTGAAATTCATATCAATCACAAAACCACTGCTCCATTCGACAGATGGGGAATCGAGGATCTTGGATTAGAGTGTGAATTAGTTTGTACGGGGCAAGATGAATTCAAGATTGAAGACTACCCAGGGTATTGCAACAAACGAGGATCAGGTTCAAGAGCTGATGAGCCATTTCCATTGGGGGCTTGCAGAAACCTATAAGTTCAAACTCTGCACACGTGTCTTTCTAGATAATCCTGTCAAGAGGAGGAAACTGGAGGACATTATGTTGCCATCACGTCAGATGATTCCAACTCCTCTGGTGAATCCTTTGCCCGTTTATGATGTGCATTTGTCACGAGCATTGCACCATTATTCAAGTGAGAACCTTAGAAAGCATGGTGCTCGTGTGGTGAGAACTATTGTAAGGACGATTACCACGCGTGACGTTTATCGCTGTGTTGAAGAAAGCGTTAATGCTCGGGTTCGATATATAAATGGTTGCAGCAGCAGGAGAGCCTCTACTAGGTTTATTGGCTTTTCAAGATATTCACCATATGGGCATTTTTGACTGAAGCAGATGTTATGTTGTGTTCCTTTTTGACCTAGTTTTCTAGTATATGCAGCTCGCGTATGATTCTGAACTTTGTGTAATGATGCATCGAACTTAAACTATTTTCCCTAATGAACTATTGTTGCTGGTTTTCCTGAAATGTTCATCTGCAGGCAGCCATACATGTTTGAAAGAGAATCTGAATGAAGATATAAATCTGGAAAAAGGAATCTGCCTCAGTTGAAGATTTTTGGACAGATTATATATAAGAAACTCTTGGAATTACCAGCAATAATTAGTTTACATGGTCCTGCAGTTTTTGGATGATAATTAATACCATTAATCAATAAATTTATACCCAACTCTTGATATTTCTCTCATTCAACTCGTATAAAATCCTGCTCAGGCAAAATCAAATCATGCAAGTTCTTGAAAAAATGGAAATAACAGATGATGAGAAGTGTATTAAGCACTACAGCAACAGGCATCGCATATTGCTAGTGGGTGAGGGTGATTTCTCCTTCGCCGCTTGTCTGGCCCGAGCTTTTGGCACTGCATCAAACATGGTTGCAACCTCTCTGGATACAGAATGTAAATTTGATTTGGCCATTAAAATATACATACATATGTACATCATTGGTTTAATTTCCATGTTAACGTTTTGTTTTGGTTTTGTTTGAGAATCAAATTCAGTTTGTTTGGCAATAAAGCATCCGAGTGCAGCAGCCAATGTGGCTCTACTTAAGGAGAAGGGTTGCAGTGTGATGCATGCCGTGGACGCTTCCACCATGGGTGAGGGTGATTTCTCCTTCGCCGCTTGTCTGGCCCGAGCTTTTGGCACTGCATCAAACATGGTTGCAACCTCTCTGGATACAGAATGTAAATTTGATTTGGCCATTAAAATATACATACATATGTACATCATTGGTTTAATTTCCATGTTAACGTTTTGTTTTGGTTTTGTTTGAGAATCAAATTCAGTTTGTTTGGCAATAAAGCATCCGAGTGCAGCAGCCAATGTGGCTCTACTTAAGGAGAAGGGTTGCAGTGTGATGCATGCCGTGGACGCTTCCACCATGGGTGAGGGTGATTTCTCCTTCGCCGCTTGTCTGGCCCGAGCTTTTGGCACTGCATCAAACATGGTTGCAACCTCTCTGGATACAGAATGTAAATTTGATTTGGCCATTAAAATATACATACATATGTACATCATTGGTTTAATTTCCATGTTAACGTTTTGTTTTGGTTTTGTTTGAGAATCAAATTCAGTTTGTTTGGCAATAAAGCATCCGAGTGCAGCAGCCAATGTGGCTCTACTTAAGGAGAAGGGTTGCAGTGTGATGCATGCCGTGGACGCTTCCACCATGACCAGTGAAATGACCAGTGAAAGAATTCCGTCTCATCTAAAAGTCTGGACGCTTCCACCATGACCAGTGAAAGACGAAGTCCGAACTTGTAGAGAGGTGGGGAATTAATTCTTGTATATTAATTCCTAACACTCCCCCTCACTCGTGGGCCGAATTAACACCTCTTTAAATGGGTGGAGTGCTTAACACCTCTTACCCTTTTTGGGGAGGAGGCCCATCGAGTGGACAATTTAAATGGGTGGAGTGCTTTCAACAGGAATCGAACCCAGGTCGTTTTGCCCGGTTTGCTCTGATACCATGAAAAAATTTCGTCTCATCTAAAAGTCCGAACTTGTAGAGAGGGTGGAAATTAATTCTTGTATATTAATTCCTAACACTTCCCCTCACTCGTGGGCCGGATTAACACCTCTTACCCTTTTCTTTTTTTTTTTTTTTTTTTTTTGAGACAAAATTAAGACAAAATACAACATAAAAATCTCACGAAGAATTCAGTTGAAATAAATTAGCAACACCTCTCTCTGTATATACAGATCTAAGTAAAAAAAAAAAAAAAGGCTAAAACAAGAATCAATCTCTGCAAGTAAAGACCTTCAAACTTATATAGCAAAACTTTATGTTATAAAACAATTTGCAGCAAGTTTAGCCTTGACACCATCTCCAATGAGCAATGAACCTCAAGTTTGCACATGTTCATCATCTTCATTATCATACTGTTAGTAGAAGATCACAACACCCGCCATTCTTCAATCTCCGTTAGCTTCTCCGAATCGAATAATCACACTAGCAATCTGGAAGGGACTGAGCTGAAGCAAACGGAGAAAAGCTTGTAGCTGAATCGCTGCAATGCAGTGCGTTAGCCAGACGACTCGTAGATCCGATATAACTCGATGAAGCGTTGGCCGGACTTGGAATATATGGAGACAAGTACCGGGAATTGAGAGATGATAAAGAAGGGTAGCCTAATGAGTGGGGTGAAACTAAATAGGCTCCGCGAGATCTTTGGGACGACATGTTCCTTAGGTCGGCTGAGCTCCGACTTGCACTTAGATGAGGAGATTGGTTGTGGGATAGAAGAGAATGGTGGTTGTATGGGGTGGAGGTCCTGGAGGAGATTGATTGGGGGCGGGAAACGGATGGGGATCGAGAAGATGATGGATTTATTTGAATGGCTGATGATGAAGCTAATGATGATCTGAAGGACGATAAAGCTGCTGATGAGGAGACAAAGGAACCTGGGGTGGACGAAAGGAGGGGTGTGGATTCTGATGCTGGTGGTTCGCCGTTGGCAGTTCTTGCATCACGCTTGCATACGGGACAGAATGTTCTCCACGATGTTAGCCAAGCGTCGACACAAATAGCATGAAATTTGTGGCGACATGGGAGGATTCTAAGCTTCTCGCCCATGGTATCAGAGCAAACCGGGCAAACGACCTGGGTTCGATTCCTGTTGAAAGCACTCCACCCATTTAAATTGTCCACTCGATGGGCCTCCTCCCCAAAAAGGGTAAGAGGTGTTAATTCGGCCCACGAGTGAGGGGGAGTGTTAGGAATTAATATACAAGAATTAATTCCCCACCTCTCTACAAGTTCGGACTTTTAGATGAGACGAAATTCTTTCAACCAGCCACTATCTGTTAAGCAACAGAAAATTTGACAGAATCGTTTTCAATTTTCCGCACGCAGGTTTTTTAATGTCCGAGCATAGCTCATATCAAATAATGTAAGTTAATTCAATTTCTCTACCTATAATATGTAGTAAGAAACAGAGAAGCATTACTGATGGGTTGATATGAATAAACTTCAGGTGTCACCAGCGTGTGGTTCGCGGTTTCTTGAAGAGTGCTTATGAGATGGTGAGCGAGGGAGGAGAAGTTCACATCACCCACAAAACGGCATTTCCTTTTTCTGCGTGGGGGATCGACAAACTTGGTGAAGAAGCTGGATTTGTGTTGATCGAGAAAGCCTACTTCTATATCTGGGAATACCCTGGTTACGAAAATAAGAGAGGCGACGGCAGTAGGAGCAACGAGAGTTTCCCGGTTGGGCTTTGCAGCACCTACAAATTTTCTAAGAGTATCAAGTATTATTAATGTGTCAGTTGAAACACAATTTATATGAGTTCCTGTTTAAAAACGCCTTCAAGGAAGGATATGATACTACATAAATTATAAATAAGAGTAAATTAAATGTGGTCATGAATTTATACATACATATATTCCCGCTAACAAAATTAATTAATTTATATATTAATAATATTTTTTTATTATTTTTTTTCAATCTATTTGATTTTGCCTTTTTTTATATTTCATACAAATATATACTTTATTATAAGCTTTTTAATATATTTTTCAAATTTATTATATATATGCACTCCAAAAACATTTTAACTAGGTAATTTAATAAAAAATAAAAAAATGGAGGGCACGTCACATTTACCTGCTATAACAAGCCACGTGATTAAAAATTGAAAAAATGTAACTTACTAGATGAAAATAAAAATTTGAAAGTTAAATTATTACTCCTTCCTACTTTTAATATAAGTCATTTTAACCTTTCGTTTTCTTTGTAAATTAAATGACGTTTTATACTTTTTAATGCAAAATAATTGCATTTCTTCTAAATTTAATTTTAAGATCACTAAATATTTACATAAATGTGTTATTTTTTATGAGATGTACCATCATTAATTAAGGATTAAGGGTAACATGAGAATTTTTTTTTTTTTTTTTTAATATGTGTGCATGAGTATGAGTTAGGATGATATATATTTTGAATAGGAGAGAAATATGGAAGACTTGGTTCATAAATTTTTGTTTTGTGAAATTAAAAAAATCAGTTCATAAATATTTTACCAAAGAAAATGAAATACAACTTTTGATCTGAAAAAATAACTATTACTATAAATTACTCCGTATTGACTCAAGTTCCCACCATCCACAGTTATTTATGAAGTCTAGTGGAAAGCACGACGTATTTATATATAAATAGTTTGGGTGTTTGGTATGCACGTCTATCTCATAGTTGAACAACCTTACAATTTCTATCTGGTATTCAAATTAAAATAAATAAATTCTACTGTATTAGTATAATGTACTAATAATTAATGATTCTATATACTTATTAAAACCGAAAATAACTCTAATCTAATGGTATTAGTAGACACAAATGATTCGTTTAAGAGATGTAATTCTGAAAACTACATTTTAAACTCAGTTGTATTTTTTAGTTTGATGATGTTATATATTAATTAATAATATGGGTGTGCAGAAGAGAGAAAACTTAACAAGAAAATATTGTTGCTGTGTCGAACATTCGAAAATTACAGCTGAACTGAAACTTGGACGTGTTGTTATCTTACACACTAATCAATTACCCATTTTTATTTTTTCTCATCAAAACATTCATTCTGGTATGAGCATGATGGAGAAGAAAAAGCAGAGGGATACATTGATCGGATTGCATATTTTCCAGGTTCTCGTCTTCCGCAGCCACCACCGACGCCGCCCCACCAGCCTCCTCCTCCTCCACCTGCTATCCCTCATCTCTGGCTGCTTGCTTCTTCTTTTTGCATCTATGTCGTTTCTCATTCCGCCCATCACCACCCGTCACCTCCCTTCCAACACTTCTGTATGTCGATATTGTTTATCTTTCTTGAATTTGAAAATAGTCACGTAATTTCAAAATTTTGACATTTTGGTTCCGTAACCAGGTGCACGAGGCTAAACTCTCTGTTGATGTTGACGTGACAGAGTTTAATTTGTCCACGTGACAAATAATGTTTCACCTTTTACAGCCAGTTATCTGATCAAATATCAAAAAGTTTGAAGTTACAAGATTATTTTCAAATTGTGAAAAACTGACAGGAATAAAATCAAAATTGGGACTACAAAAATTATTTTCCATGAAGTGTTTTATATGTAAACTAAATTGCTAAGTATTTTTTTTTTTGATTGATGAAATCAAAGAATGGAGTCGAGGTTGGCATGAAGATCGACAAAGAAAACATCTTTCGCGTTCCAGTAGTGAGTATACATCAAATCAAAATTCCACCTGAATGACATTTTTCCAAAGAATTTGAAGTTTTATGATATATAATTGGTATAAATTTTTTTGTAATGAGTAGTTGTTGAATTTGGTGAACTGCAGAGGATGGGCGGAAGCTTAGGCCATGAATTGTGGAGTTGGTCAAATCAATCCAATTTCATTCACGGATGCAGCAATGCCACTGATAACTTTCAAAGTACTCAGCTCATACATTATATTGTCTTGTATGTATAAAATGATTCTTACTATCATCAAAATATATGATTTGCTACTTAATTAATTATTGCAGCTGCACAAATGAAAACAGAAGCTGATAGATACTTGCTGGTTGCAACAAGTGGAGGCCTTAATCAACAAACAACAGGGGTATAAAATTCTTGATATTCATGAGGAGATATCTTTAATTAAAGTGTTAATAATAATAATAATTATGAGTTATGGTTACAGATAATTGATGCTGTTGTTGCTGCCTATATGCTAAATGCCACCCTTGTTGTGCCTAAGCTAGATCAACAATCTTTCTGGGAGGATTCCAGGTTTGGTAATAATAATACACTTTGATACAGACATAACTAACTTCCTAAGACTAATTCATGTCACATTGGTTTGCAGCAACTTCTCTGAGATTTTCGATGTGGACCGTTTTATTAAGTACCTATCCAAAGATGTGAGAATAATAAGGAAGCTCCCTGAAAAGGCAGGCAGAGTTTTCACTACTCGCGTTCCAAGAAAATGCGACCCGAAATGCTATCAGGCTCGTGTATTGCCTATCTACGAAAAGAAGCACGTATGGATCACCTAACGATCCGACTAATTAGTGTTTGTATTGATTAATAATTTCAAATATGAAATTGGAAACATTGGTTGTCTTCAGGTGCAGGCAGTTGAGCTTACGAAGTTTGATTATAGGCTATCAAATTGGCTTGATGAGGATTTGCAAAAACTGAGGTGTAGAGTGAACTACCATGCTTTAAGATTTGCTCACCCCATTGTCGAGATGGGTAGCAAATTGGTTGAGAGGATGAGGGCCAAAACAAAACATTTTGTTGCATTGCATTTGAGGTATATATAGATTACAGAGACTATATGTTCAAATTTTAATTTCTCTAAATAAATTGTTATTTGAGATTTATTGTTTAGATACGAAGCGGATATGCTAGCATTCTCTGGATGCTACTATGGTGGAGGAGAGAAAGAAATGAGAGAACTAGGTGCTCTACGAAAGAGGTGGACGAATTTACGTGTGAGTCTCGTATAATAATTCTTGACATGTAATGACAGAAATCCAGTCGGAATTGAGAATAGTGACTGGATTTCTGTCATTACAGGTTGATTTTCTTGCAATTAATTCTTGATATGTATACTCATGTATGCAGACAAAAGACCCAGAGAGGGAAAGAAGGCAGGGGAAATGCCCACTAAGTCCTGAGGAAGTTGGGGTGATGCTGAGGGCATTAGGCTATGGGGACGACGTCCATTTATACGTAGCTTCAGGCGACATATATGGGGGTGAAGAAACATTGGCACCTCTGAGATCACTATTTCCAAATTTGCATACCAAAGAGACGCTTGCCACCAAGGAAGAGCTTGCACAATTTTCATCACATTCGTCTCGAATGGCTGCTTTGGACTTCATTGTTTGTGATGAAAGTGATGTTTTCATTACCAATAACAATGGAAACATGGCAAGGATACTCTCCGGAAGAAGGTTGATCAATATATCTATATACTTAATTATTTCCACTCCATATATATCTAATCTAAGATGTATGATATTGTGCAGGATGTACTTTGGTCATAAACCAACAATCCGTCCAAACTCCAAAAAACTGCAGCCTTTGTTCATTAACCGGGATAACATGAGTTGGGATAAGTTTTCGTCCCACATGCGCAAGTTGCAAACTGAGGCAAGCGGAAGGGGAAAGGGGAAGGGGGGTTCGTTTCATGAAAATCCTTTCACTTGCCTATGCACTAACTCCATCTCAACATTAATTCCTTAAACTAGCTAGCTCCATTCAACATGTACATCTCTCACTAATTCTAGATTAATTCTTGTGAATAATAATACTCGTTCGACCTTATAAACATCGCATCACCATAAATCTCTTCTGCCTGTCTTGATCATTTAAGAGATGCTTGCAATTTTAAAAAATAACTGCATACGTAACGAAATATGTACGAAGAATATGTACTTAAAACGAATTGAAAAAACATAATTAAAGCAAGATACACAAACACAAAATTGAACCATCTACACGATTTTAATCTACTGCAGAAAATAGTTCATTGTACTATATAACACAATGATTATGCCACAAAATGGAAACTTTAATTCATTACATCCTCAAGAATTAGTAGCTGCAAAATCCCAAGATTTCCATTCTCTGTATGTTTTAAAATTGTAAAATCAATTGCTTAAGCTAACAGAGATGTTGTTGCAACAAGTAAAGCAACTTCAATTTTCTATGCAAATAGAAAGGTCCTCGAGTGTAGAATTAACGATAGGAATGCGTTTAATCCACTCACGATCTGCACCACGCATTCTGAGTCGAGCCATGAATTCCCAGGCCATGTCGTACAGACTAAGCTCTTCAATCTTGATGAGATTGTGCAGCCCCACTGGAAACGTCTTAAGTTGAGGGCAATTCTTAATTGTTAACTTGCTAAGTTGAGCCATTGCTCCATCTCGTATCACAATTCTGTCAAGTTTGGCGAAGTCCTCAATCAGCAAAATCTTGAGCTTCTTGAAACACGAAGCTTCGAATGTCAGCTCTTCCCCTATACAACAGTCCACCAGCTGAAGCTCCGTTATATTGGGAAGTTGCTCAAGGCCCCGCAATGGGCTGTCCTCCATTTTCGACCACTTGAGACAAATCCTGAGCAGATTATCCAGTGAGGAAATCCAGCTTGGAAATTCTTTCAGTCGGCCTTTTAAGTAGAGACGCTGCAGAGTCTGAGGAGGATTTGCCATCTCTCCCATTTCAAGAAACTCGTCTTTTGTGGCTGCACATAAATCCAGAGTTCTCAAATTCTCCATCAACTCAACAGCTGCACACAAATCTTTGCCGTGTCCCCTCTTGAGTTCCGTCAGTCCGAGCTTTCTAAGTCGGATCAGTTTTTTCATATCTTTTAGGATGTCACCCTTTTTGTCTACCTTAACAAGAGACAAATCCTGTAGATTTTTCAGGTTGTCAATCCCTTCATACACCTTAACGCCTTGAACTGAGTCGACTTGATCTGAGTCATTTTTGTAGACAAAGAGGTGACAGAGGCTGTGCAGGTATGATATTTCTTGTGGAAGCTCTGTGATTTCAGTTTGTTTTAGGTCTAAGGTTTCGAGGTAAGAAAGGTTCTTTATGGAACTGGGAATCATCTTTATTTCATTTTTTCTAAGACTGAGGTATTTTAGAAGGGTGAGACGGGTGATGTCCTTGGGAAATTCGGTGAGATGCGCTCCTTCAAAGTCTAAGACTCTAAGCAACACGAGTCCACTTAAATGTCTCTCAAAATCGAGGTCCGGTTTATTACTCACCCTGAAAAAAAAACACGTAAACATGTTTGAAACACGACGTACTGTAAACAATCAAGATCACATATTTTAATTTGGTGTTTCATCTTGTACTTCATTTTCTCTCCAACACATCACATATGCCATTTATTAGAACAAGTGAAACACGAGATGTCATGTATCATAACAGTGAAACACTAAATTGAAATAAGGAATCAGTGTATACCATATCAACAAAACAAAAAAGATTTGTCCAAAATGTTACATACCTCAATAAAAACATGGAACGAACACCAAACAAGTCACTATTTGTGGGCAAATTGGAGCAGTCATCATGGGCAGATAGACGCCGAATCTTCTGGCTAAGACCTGCATTCTCTCTGGAAAAAATTGATGCAAAATTTTCCTCCCTGCATTTTTGGATGACAAACTGATGGATAAGGTTCAAGACCCGACAACTTCCAGGGCTGCCATCAAAATCCCAGTCGGGAACATGAACCAAGTTCCTCTGAATGAGTTCATTGAGATACTCCTCAGCCACGTCTTCTGCTGTCTTATAGTGTGTTTTCATGGCGAAGCGTTCAGCCACCCAGAGGCGTATGAGCTTTCCCCGCTTGACAGAGTAATCCTCTGGGAAGATGCTGAAGTAGAGGAAGCAGCACTTGAGATTGGTGGACAGATCCATGTAGCTAAGCAGAAGACCGTTGATGAAGACACACATATTGGAATCATCACCCATATCATCTCCAAGATTGTCGTTAAACCTTTTCCACTCACAGGCAAGTCTCGGTTTATTCGCAAGCGCACCAGCTACTGCCACAATAGCCAGGGGAAGCCCTTCACATCTCTTCACAATTTTCTCGGAAGGTTCCTTCAAATCAGAAGGACATTCCCCATTGCTTTCTGGGAACACCTTTCCACAGAAGAGTTTCCACCCTTCTTGCTCCTCCAAATGCTTCAACTTAAACACGTGCTGACTTGACGATGCACAAGTAGAGGCCAATTTGGAGGACCTGGTTGTCACAATTATTCTACTGCCACAATTTGAATTTGGGATTTCATTCTTTATCTTATTCCAATCCACCCGCTTCCAAACATCATCAAGAACGATCATGTACCTCTTCCCAGAAAGGTATTTTCTTAGCTTTGTTGACGTGGTGGAATCGTCTTGCCCTCCTGGGTATGGCTCTTTCATCGAACCGCACACCTGTTTGAGAATATCCATCAAAATTTCCTCGACTATAAAATTGTGTGAGACTCGAACCCAGGCGTAGCAATCAAATTTCCCCTGAATTCCTTTCTCCAAAAACACATTCTTGACGAATGTTGTCTTTCCAGAGCCACTTGGACCATCAACGGCTAGCATGAGCAGCCCCGTCTCTCCCTCGACCAGTTGGCGTGTAAATTCTATTTTGGGCTTTTCATAGCCCACCATTTCATCGTCAAGGTGAAGAGGAGTGATCACCAGCTGACTGGCTATCCTGAGTGAACAACTCGATAATCGAGGTGAATTCGAACCTCGAACAGGGAGAGCTGCAGTCTGGGCTTTAATATCTTCTATATCTCGGTTGATGCTTGCTATCTTGTCCGAGATTCCGCACAGTGGAAACCTATGGCGGAGTTGATGGGCTAAGTTGTGAACCTTCTTTGTGAATTTGTGGTTGTGGAAGGTGTAGGGCGGCGAGTGAAGAATGATCTCCTCTAGAACATCTTCAATATCGTAAGCTATATTTCGAATTTTGTGCAACTGATCGTCCAGCATTTTGCTCCCTTCAAGGCCATAGTTGTCTTCTATGAAAGCGTTCATAGAATAAAGCCAACTTTGCATGCTTTATATATCCACATCTTTTGGGGAATTCAGTTTGTTGAGTTGAGGTGCGATGGTTTCGAGCAAAACCACCGCTGCCGTAACGGCAAGTTCTGCCATAATCTGTCTTTAATTTGCGATCTGGTTATAAGGATGGAGTTTGGTGATGAAGGATGAGCACATTTCGGGAGAATTTAAAGAAAAAGATGCTTAGTTAGTGTTCTACTAATTTTGTTACGTTTTAATAAAGTAAGTAATCAATTGGTAAAAAGTCTGGATCGGAATGTAATTTTTTAGTAAAGAATTCGGATCTTCATTTCAATATCATGAAAATTTAGTACTCCAATAATTAACGACTTTTTTTGTGTTCGCATTGCATAGTAAACGCCAGCCTAGCCTTTTTGGAAGGAAGAACACTCCAAACAAGTTGCATGCATTAATTGTAACATTGTTTCAACTATTATGAGTCGAAATAATCAAAATTAATTTTTTTCGAAACATAATAAAAATCGTTAAATTTAAATTAATGAAATAAAATATTTTAAAATTTATAATAAATTAAATATAATATATATATATATATATATATTTTATAGTAATGTAAATTGACCCCGTCTAAATTTTTTTGGCTCCGTCATTATAATTGCATTGCATAGTAAACGCCAGCCTAGCCTTGGAAGGAAGAAACACTCCAAACAAGTTGCATGCATTAATTGCTAAGACAGTGTTGACTTACTACCACATGTTACGAGATTATTCAATTAATTGAGTACTCTCTTCGTTTTAGTGAAAACTACTCCCTCTGTCCCATAATTGTTTGCACTCTTTTGTTTGCACTATTTCCTTATTCGTCCGTCCTATAATTGTTTGCACTATCTAAAAAGAAAACTTTTTCATAAACCCCACTCTCACAATATTCACATATTTACACAAAATGTCATTACTTTTACCCTCAATCCAATCATTCACTTTACTTTATTCATAAAAGTTACAAAATTACTCCTCAACACTCCACTCATTACACCTTTTTCTTAGTTTGCGTGCCCATAAAATGGTGCAAACAATCCTGGGACGGAGGGAGTACTCAATTTTTTCTTTTTTATTAATTTCAATGAAAGCTACTTATTTCATTTTTAGTAAACTACGTCTCTCACATCTAATTATATTATTCTTTCTCAATTACATCACCTCTAATACATCTACTTATTATATCATTTTTCTTAACTTCTATGCTAAAAACTCCGGATAGCTTTCACGGTACGGAGAGAGGGAGTACAAAACAAGCGTCGATCTTGATTATTTAATATTAGTCTTGAACAGTGTTTACCTACTACCACGTGTTATAAGATTATTTGAAGATCATAGTTCTGACTTACAATAATTAAGGCTTTTTCTATTTAAAAGTTTGAAAATTGTTGTATTCAAGTAATTTCCTATAATTAATGTTCTAATTGATGATGATATGTTTTGATGGCCAAAAGCAACTTTAGAGTTAATGATATGTGTTATTATATGTTATTCTAACTGAGTTATATGGATTAATATTACTGATCTTATTGTGATATGAAGTTTAAGTTTACTGATCTTAGTATTTTACTAATCTGATATATGAACTGTTTAAGAACTAAGCTGATGAATGAATTGTATAGACAACTTATAGTATAGGACTTAGTTATACTCATCTGTATGTAGTTCAGTTGATGTATAGATAGGTTTTATATATGTAAAGTTATTTTCTATTGTATTCAGCATTGTAAAAGTTTAGAACAGTAGATTAGATTGAAGAAAGATGACTAAGAGATATCAGAAGACTACTTCAGAGTATGAAGAAATCAAGTGAAGTATTTTTGAAGGAAGCTGAACAGTTTTGAAGAACTGTGCTGACTGACCAAGAGCAGTAAAACTAAGAAGAGTAGTTTACTGTGCTGAGTTGGTTTGTTTGAAGAATAAGTTTGGATGACTTATTTGAAACGTAACTGAAGATATATGAAGATATGCTGACTTGGAAAGATAAGATAAGTTGGTTACAAAAAGAAGGAAGTTACAACAAGAAACGGTTATGAGTTAGTTGAGAGTTAGTTCACAAACTGCTAACTGTCTTACTAGATCTTATAAATACCGTGTGATCTTCTACTTGAAAAGACTACTGATACAATTACTATTTAAGAGCAATCAAGAAGCATTCAAGTATTCAAGCACTCACAGAGTTGAAGATCAAACCAGAAGAGAAGCCACAGAACTGAAGAGAAGAATCAAAGGCTATTACTAGAGAAGTTTTACTTTTCGTTTTAAGTTTGTATTGTGTAAACAAGTGTGCTAGTTACTTGTGAAATTACTAGTTGATCGAAGATATAACTGGTGGTATAATCGACAAGATCAAAGTCTTAATCTTGGGACTCTAAACTACAAGTACTCAAGAAGGAAAGAGTAATAAAACATCGCAACTGGAGTTGTGAGAGTGGATGTAGACATTTGTTGAACCACTATAAAAATCTTGTGTTCTTTACTTTTTGTTTTTGATTAACTGTTGATATATTTGTTTAACCAAGAACAGTAAGTTTTCTAAGAAAAGATTTAAAGAAAAGTTGAGTATAAAAGCTAACTGTTAAGTACTGAGCTGATTCTAAGAACAGTACTGTACAGAACGTATTTCCGCACTTAAACTCTGATATTTTGATAGAATTTGAAAAGTCTATTCACCCCTCCCCTCTAGACTTTTTCTTAGCTTACTCAATCTAAAACTCGACTTTTGGGACCAACAAGTGGTATCAGAGCAGTAGTTCTTTGGACTGCTGTTTCTTGATAACCTTGTAGACTTTGGGGAAAGTCTAATTGTCTCTCATTACTGATACTTGTTTCTTGATCTTACTTGTCTTTCTTAACCTATCTGTCATACTACTAATCTTAACTGTCTGTTCTATCATGGAAGAAACTAACATCAATAAACTTCCAAAGTTCAAGGTTGCAGATTATGATTATTGGAAGCTAAGGATGGAGGCCATCTTTAGTTCAACCCATGATCTAATGATGTCTGTGATCAAAGAAGGGCCTATTACTACCATGATACCCAACACTGCAACTCTGGAGCCTTCAAAAGCCATTGGTGTTCTCGTGCCAAAACCCAGGTTAAATTTAACTACTGAGGAAATGAGGCAGAACAACCTAGACAGCTTGGCCAAGAATTACATTTTGCACACCCTTCCCAACGAGTATCTTGGGAAAGTGATTAAATGTAAATCAGCCAAAGAGATGTGGGACAAGTTAGCTATCATTTGTGAGGGAACTTCTCTTATAAATGAAAGCAAACTATCCACTGTTGTCCAGCGGTTCGAATCATTCAAAATCAAGACTGGTGAAACAATAGACCAGCTCGATACTCGTTTTACAAAGATTATGAATGACTTGGATGTTTTAGGTAAGACTTACACCAATAGGGAGATCAATTTGCGTATTCTTAAGGCTTTAGATGACAGGTGGAAAATGGTCAAATTGATCATTAAAAACACACAGGATATAGATAACTGGTCTGCTGAAACTACCTTCCAAACCCTTCAGGCACATGAGTTCGAATTGGATGAAGAAGATCCAATAGTAAGCAGTGATAGGGTTAAGGAAATCTCTAAGAGTATTGCTCTTAAGGCATCTACCTCTAAGAAGTCTAGATCATCTATGTCTAAGTCCTCAAGCATAAAAGATGAACTAGAGAGTACTGATCTTGATCTTAAGGATCAGTTGAACCTAATGATTAAGAGGTTTGATAAACTTAACAAGCGTTATGGTAGATACAAAAGATTCTATAAGGACACCCAGGGCTCTAAAAATAGGGACTCTTCTAGGACCAGAAGGGATCACAAATCTTCTGAAAGAAGAGATGAGATCTCTAATGAGAAAAGAAGAGATAGGAATTCTGCTGATAGGAAGGATAGGAACTCTACTGATAGAAAGGACAGGAACCGATATCACTCTCCTACTAAACGCTCTACTAATGAACCTCTTTGATATAACTGTGAGAAACCAGGTCATTACATCCATGAATGTCCTGATCTGAGTGCTGGAGACAGAAGAGAAAGAAAAGCAAGGAGAGATCGCAAATATGCAAAGGGTAAGAGGGCAATGGTGGCCAACAATGAATATGATACGGATTCAGATGAGTTTCCATCGTCTTCTTCTGATTACCCCTCTAGCAGTGAGAAAGAAGTCTTCATTGCAGATGATGGACTAGTCATGATGGCAAAAATAGATCAAGAGGTATCATCTGTCACATCTTTTCAATCTTGTGATGAATCTGATTCTGATTTATGTGACACTACTGATAGTAGTGTAGGGAGTAGTCTTCATCATTCCAATGGAATGAATGAAGAAGACCTCCTACCAGCTAACAAAGCATTCATGGAAATCAGTGATGAGAACATATCTTTAAGACAAGAAATCATGAGTCTTAGAGAAGCTCAAATGCAAGTGGATCCTAATATAACTGTTCTAAATGCACGGCTATCAGAAGAGTTGTCTCAACTCAAAGATAAGTATGCATCTATGGACAAGTTATATCAGGGTATGCTGCATACACAAGCTAAAGAGACAAATGAGTTCAATGACTTAAAGATTAAATGTGAAAAACTTGAAGAGCGCAATAGATTCGTAGAATCTGAAGTACTGAGCCTAGATCTAAAGCTATCTGATATGATTAACTCTTCTAAGATTAATCAAACATTATCAGACAGATACAGAGCTCCTTATGATAAAAGTGGAATAGGTACTGATCTGCCTAGTTCCTCTACTTCAGGCATTAAGAACACTACTGGAGCTAGTTCAAGTTCTTTGCAATTAGATAAAGGAAAAGAACCTATGACTTATGATAATGATCCAAAACCTAAAGTACAGTCTAAATACATTCCTCCTACTACCAAGAATGGTAAACAGAAGAATGGATCTAGACCAGTATAGTTAAGACCATACCAGAAGAGTTCTACTCCTCTGACCAGAGCAGAAATGTCCTGGAATCAGAAGAGGCAGACTCAGAACAGTAGGTCAAGACAAAATCAGGAAAGTTGGAAACAGCCTAGACCTACTTTTGTAAGGCAGTCTCAGTTGTACTCAACTAAACCTAGGAAATTTGTGCCTCATTATCATAACAAACCTGTTCTTTATCCTCCACCTTTATCTTATGATATCATTGGAGAGGAAAGACCAAAACGCATCTATAAGCCGTATGGTCCACAGGCTTTTAGGCCATATGCAAACTATTACAGACATACAGATCTTCCTGAAAAAGGGATAGAACCAAGGAAAGGCTATCTCAGAAAAATAGATCCTAAGTCTGCTGATAATTTGGATAAGGTCAACAAAGTACTGTTCTGTGATAAGCATGGTAGAAAACTTAAGAGGTCACAATTATTCAAATCTTCAATGTTTATTTGGATACCTCTTACTACTAACCACCAAGGACCCCAGTAAAGAAAGGGTACCTAAATTATTAAGATCACTACTTGCAGGGTCGACTGGATCTTTACAAGAAAGGTGGTTCAGTTGGAGAAACTTGGTACATAGACAGTGGGTGTTCTCACCACATGACTGGTACCAATACTCTCCTTTCTGACTATCATGAGAAGGAAGGACCAAAAGTGATCTTTGGAGACAGTTCCATGGCAATCACAAAAGAATTTGGATACATCAAGAATGGAGATGTAGAGATTCAAGATGTCTCATATGTTGAAGGTCTGAAATATAATTTGTTATATGTCTCTCAATTTTGTGACAGGGGCTACAAAGTTTACTTCAAAAGCACCAAATGTGAAATCTGGGATAAAAGAACACATACAATTCTACTAGTTGGAGTTAGACAGGGCAGTGTCTACATTGTAAATTGGAATAGTTGTCCTAGGGATGCTTGCCTTCTTTCTAAGAGTCCTAAAGAAATCAGCTGGCTAAGGCACAGACGCTTATGCCATCTGAACTTTAAGATTATTAACAAGATTGCAAGAAACTACCTTGTTGAAGGTATCCCTAATGAAATCTATTTCAAATCACAAGTGTGTGATGCTTGCCAAAAAGGTAAACAGGTAAAGGTTTCCTTTAAGTCAATTCCCACTCTTTCTACTTGTAAAGTCCTAGAACTCTTGCACATGGATCTACATGGTCCAATAAAACCCCCTACACTGAATGGTAGAAGGTACACTTTGGTTGTGGTAGATGATTATTCAAAATTCACTTGGACAATCTTCTTACACAAAAAGAGTGATACACAAACCCAACTACCAGATCTGTTAAAGAGGTTGCAAGTAGAAAAAGGTCAGCCCATTGTCAAGATCAGGAGTGACAAGGGGACTGAATTTATAAACTGCTATATTAAAGAATTTTGTTCTAAGTCTGGAATTCAGCATTTGACAAGTGCAGCTAGGACACCCCAACAAAATGGTGTAGCTGAGAGAAGAAACAGAACACTAAAGGAAGCATGCAGAACAATGCTTGCAGAGTACAACACACCACAAAAGTTCTGGGCTGAGGCAATTAACACTGCCTGTCACACTCAGAACAGATGTGCATTCAATAAGGTACATAGTAAAACTCCTTATGAGGTATGGAAAGGTAGAAAACCTAGAATTTCATATTTTCATATCTTTGGATGTAAATGCTTTATTCATAACAATGGAAAGAGCAAATTAAATGCTTTTGATGCCAAAGATGATCAGGGAATATTCTTAGGATATTCTTCTACTAGCAAGGCATTTAGAGTGTTTAATTACTCTACTCTATGTGTAGAAGAAACACCCCATGTTGTCTTTGATGAAGTTGTACAGGACTCTGCTGATCATCAGATCAGTAAGAAAATTGATGATCTGACCATTCAAACTGATAAAGACAATGAAGAGACTGAAGTCTATGAATCTGTACAAGCCTACAATCCATTTTTGAATGTTCTAAACAAAGATGATGATGTAGAAAAGGTAAAAGACAATGGCAAGTCTTCTAGACCAATGTAGAAAGGGTCATTCTCTCTACAGAACTGATCTGATTACTGATTAAACTGTCTACAAAGCTTATTTGACTACAGGGAAATCTGTCTACAGATTTGAACTGATCTGAGTTACAGTACTGGTCTGAGAAAGTACTGTGCTGGTATAAAAAAGGTGAAAATAAGAAAAGTTGGGGAACTGATCTAAGGATTACTGAGCTGACCCAACTACTGAGCTGATCTTCATCAGAGTACTCAGCTGATCACAGTACTCAGCTAAACCCAGATAAGTAAATTTCTATATATTTTAAAAAAGTAAAGTGTGCATGGAAACAACTGTGCTGATACACATCAGAACAATACTACTGCCTTAGAATTTTTCTAAGTCAAGATCTGTTCAAAATTAGTTTACCTATAGAGAAGATTAATACACTCCTCTATTTTTGACCTAATTTTAAAGGGTGTATTTATCAACACAAGTTGGCTCCAAATTGGAATTGAGTTTTTATGAATCTGGAACATTTTTTCTCAAATTACACTTTTCTAAAACTCAATCCAAACCACACAACGTGGGAATCTAAATCAATCCAAGCCCTAGATTTGCTTTGATTATTGATTAACACGATCACATTAACTTCTTCTTCTTCCTCACTTGAAACCTTTCTGCAAAACTCCCTAAGCTCACGATTTCTCGATAATCCTACTCTTTCATCTACACTTCTACATTTCTACTCCATGGCGATTATTGATATCCTTAACGAAGAAAACGAAGTTGTAGGTACTTTTGATTCAACCATATGGATTCGAGATAAAGGAATTTTTGTTGAAAACTCGGTTTACTTCACCGGACGACAAAAAGAAGAGAATCAAGCCATTCTCACCATGTGTGAAGAATGCGGGCTAAGGAAGTACCTAGAATCATTCCCCAAGAAGGTTTTTGAACCTGAGGCAATGGAATTCTTTCTACAGGTGCAAGGTGATTCGAACAACATCCGTTCGACGGTTTCGGGTCACAGGGTTGTTATTTCCAGAGAAACCCTTGGAATTGCGTTCAATTTACCAGACGGGCCGATAGACATTCTGAGCTATATGGCAGTGCAAGAAAAGGCACGCGTGGGTAGATGGTTGAATGTTGACCCATCAACTCTCACCAATTTGAAAAAGGAAATTCTTCCAGAAGGTCTTCAATTGTTGATGGACATTGCTGGAAAATGCATGTTAGGGCAACACTTCAGTCAAGATGCCCTCACTAATCTCAAGATTCGTATTATGGCCGTAATCACTGATTGAGTTGATGGTGACTGGCAAGGATTTATTTTGGGCAGATTGTTGGCTGAAAGAGAAAAAGTGTTGTTTGATGAAGACACTAGAGAATTTTCCATTAAATCCTGGATGGGTTTTGGAAATAAATTGAGCATATTGTTGCCTCAATTAGATGTGAAGAAGGTGGATTGGAGTCCTTCGAAAAGATTTCATCAGGGCAAGTTTTTGTTCAAAAAGGAGTCTGTCAAATTTGAACAAGAACAGAGGAATCGTCCTCAACCCCAATAATCTGGTGGTTCTATGTTCCGTTCTGATAATGATGAGCCGAAGTTGAGATCAAAGGCTAGGCATGACCCACACCGAGCTGGATTAAGAAGAGGTAGATCAGCTAGGGTCATTTCTGAAAAATCAGAAGAGTCTGTTGCTGTTGTGAAGTAGTCATCAGTGGAACAAGAGATAAGTTCTTCGAGCCTCATTCTTTCGCATAAGAGAACTAAAGTTTCTAGTGTTCTTAGACCCAGAAGAGTCCTCAAGAACACTACCCCTTCTCCCTCAACCTCTTATTCTATCCAAGCCCAACCCCTTGAAACTGAGCCTTCCTGTTCTGAGGAGTCAGTTCACTACTCTCCTATTCGTCAGAACACTCCTCACTCAACCCCTCAGAACACTTCTTTTCATTCCACTCCCCAATCAAGTCCTCACCAAAATCCCAATCCTCATTTCTCTCCTGAACCTGAACCAATTCATGATCACTCTACTGAGCATGAACATATACCTTCCTCTGAACCAATCGAGATTACCTCTTCCCCAGAACCTGAGATTATCCAACCTGATTCAGTGTTCTTGATGGACTATCCTATATGTGATAAGGAAGAGAGGATAAGATTCAAATTGAGAAATGCTCTTCTCAAAAGCTTTCATGGTTTAGATGACAGCACTAGATCCTTTGAGCAACTTCTAAGGATAGGTACTTGGGTATATCTTAGAAGAATAGGTCTAGATGAGCTGATGATTGTAGCTGAAGGTATGGGTGGTTTATCTGTGTTCCATGACTGGGAACAAGAACAGAGAGAAGCTGCAGATGTTAATTCATACACTGAATTATTCTCTCTTGAGTCTGTTATTCAGTTGATTGAAAGAATAACTGGTTGCAAGTATTCTATGGTTAAGTCTGCTGATGAAAATGTTGATACTGATGTCAACATGGAAGCTGATGATGCTAATGTTAGAGATTCTAATAATCAAACTGAAGCTGATATAGAAGCTGACTATGAAGCTGATACCAATGCAACTGAGATGTTTGAGAACACAGTTGTTCCTGAAGAAGCCGAAGTCTTAGTAGAACAAGATTTGGGTGCTGATGTGTTGGAGAGCACACCTATTAATGCTGCTGAGAATGCTGTGCTTGATGATATTCAAGAAACAGTATGGGCTGTTCCTGCTGAGACAAGGCAAAATAACTCTAGATTTGAGATGTTGAAAAAGCATAATGAAGAGTTGCAAAGCAAGCTGGAAGCTACCTTGAAACAATTTCAACAAGCCACTGAGAAATTGGAAAGTTTAACTGCTGCCAATTCATATGACAAAATATTGGAATTCACAATGTCGAAGATCTATGATCTTCATAGATTGCAAGAGAAGACACTTTCTACTGAGTTACAAAAGAAAGTAGAGCTACTTTTGACACCCTTGAAAGATTGGCAGGATGAAGCCAAAAAGGGGGAAGATAAAGTGATGAAAGTGATGGAGCAGACTCAAACTCAACAAGCTCAGTTAGTTGTGAGTCAAGATGAGTTGAAAGCTAGTATGATTTGAAAGAAGAAATCATTAGTCTGAAGTTAAGAATCAATCTCAGAAGACAACAAAATCCTGATTCTGAACCTCAAAAGATTGCTACTCAGAAAAGCATTGCTGAATCTTCTTCTGGAAAAAGAAAAAGGAAACTTACTGTAGAAGATGAAGAAGAGGCTGAACAGACTGGAAGAATTACCAGGTCTAAAAGCAAGCTAAAGCATGTTGTTACTGATAATAGGCCAAGTAATGTGAAGATGGCTGAAGCAATTGAGAAGCATAATGAGATGCTTGCTCAGAAGAAAATTGATATGGCTGAGAAAAGAACAGATGAACAGGTTAGAAAGCAAAAGTTGAAAGATGCAGAAGCTGCAAGGAAAAAGTTTGATAATCGAGTTGCTGCATTGAAAAGGAAAATGAAATCTAAATCTGTTGGAACTGTTCTGGATGAAGAATTCATGGAATTTGTTGTTGATCCAGAAGATATGGATTACTGGAATAATTTGAAAAGGAAATGGCAGATTGCTAATTTCATAGTGAAGAAATTTGGTGACCATTCTAGCAAAGAAGATATGTATTTTGACTTTGATGAGTTCATGATGAACATAGTAAGGAACTTCTGGGAACATATATTGTTATTGGCTGCTAGTGCAGGTATTCAGATCTTATGTCCGGAAGAACCTGTATGGGATCCTCCAAGGTTAGAGAATGGAGAACCAGATTACTCAGAGATTGGAAACATAATTTCACAGATTATTCAAGATGAAGGCATAACAGATCCTAAGCACATGATGGATATCAAGAACAGAATGTACCTGACATTCAGAATTCCTAATGAAGATTGAAGATGAAGGACTATGCTGAAGAAGATAACATTTCTTAACCTTATCTTTATTTTCTTTATTTAGTATTTCTTTGATTATGTGACTTAGTTGTAATATGTGATATATCTGATCTTATTTTGAATATGAATCTTAATCTGATGTTTTGAATTGATGAACTGATATGAATGACTATATATCTTAACTACTGATCTGTTAATGTTTAAGTAGTTTTGGCTTCATCAAAAAGGGGGAAATTGTTGGGATATGAATCCTATAAACAATGTTCTAATTGATGATGATATGTTTTGATGGCCAAAAGCAACTTTAGAGTTAATGATATGTGTGATTATATGTTATTCTAACTGAGTTATATGGATTAATATTACTGATCTTATTGTGATATGAAGTTTAAGTTTACTGATCTTAGTATTTTACTAATCTGATATATGAACTGTTTAAGAACTAAGCTGATGAATGAATTGTATAGACAGCTTATAGTATAGGACTTAGTTATACTCATCTGTATGTAGTTCAGTTGATGTATAGATAGGTTTTATATATGTAAAGTTGTTTTCTATTGTATTCAGCATTGTAAAAGTTTAGAACAGTAGATTAGATTGAAGAAAGATGACTAAGAGATATCAGAAGACTACTTCAGAGTATGAAGAAATCAAGTGAAGTATTTTTTAAGGAAGCTGAACAGTTTTGAAGAACTGTGCTGACTGACCAAGAGCAGTAAAACTAAGAAGAGTAGTTTACTGTGCTGAGTTGGTTTGTTTGAAGAATAAGTTTGGATGACTTATTTGAAACGTAACTGAAGATATATGAAGATATGCTGACTTGGAAAGATAAGATAAGTTGGTTACAAAAAGAAGGAAGTTACAACAAGAAACGGTTATGAGTTAGTTGAGAGTTAGTTCACAAACTGCTAACTGTCTTACTAGATCTTATAAATACCGTGTGATCTTCTACTTGAAAAGACTACTGATACAATAACTATTTAAGAGCAATCAAGAAGCATTCAAGTATTCAAGCACTCACAGAGTTGAAGATCAAACCAGAAGAGAAGCCACAGAACTGAAGAGAAGAATCAAAGGCTATTACTAGAGAAGATTTACTTTTCGTTTTAAGTTTGTATTGTGTAAACAAGTGTGCTAGTTACTTGTGAAATTACTAGTTGATCGAAGATATACCTGGTGGTATAATCGACAAGATCAAAGTCTTAATCTTGGTACTCTAAACTACAAGTACTCAAGAAGGAAAGAGTAATAAAACATCGCAACTGGAGTTGTGAGAGTGGATGTAGACATTTGTCGAACCACTATAAAAATCTTGTGTTCTTTACTGTTTGTTTTTGATTAACTGTTGATATATTTGTTTAACCAAGAACAGTAAGTTTTCTAAGAAAAGATTTAACGAAAAGTTGAGTATAAAAGCTAACTGTTAAGTACTGAGCTGATTCTAAGAACAGTACTGTACAGAACGTATTTCCGCACTTAAACTCTGATATTTTGATAGAATTTGAAAAGTCTATTCACCCCTCCCCTCTAGACTTTTTCCTAGCTTACTCAATCTAAAACTCGACTTTTGGGACCAACATTTAGATTTACAAAAATCTCAAACGCTATAAAGAGGAACATTTAATTACATAAATAATCGTAAATGTAATTTTATTCACATGTTATTATTATTATAGCATTTGACCATTCTCCGATTGTATTTTTCAATCCAGAGTTTCACAAACAAGTCATAGAGACTCATACCACGAACTTCTTAGTTCCGGCATCCTCGGTTTTGTACTTTCATTCCAAAGATTCCCACAGTTCTTTAGTAGTACGAACCGACTGGTACACGTTATACAACGCATCAACTAGTCCTCCTAGGACATAGTTCGACTCACAAAGTCACAACGACTCATAAAGTCACAACGACCCATTTGTCGTAGACAACATGTTTAGCATTATCCGTGTCGTTTTCATCGACCACGGGTGGATCCTCCCAGAGGAACCTTGCTAATTACAACGTTGTTATCGTTATCTCCGTCGTTAGCCATTGCTACGAGTACAATATTATTCGTTTTGCGATTGTTGGAAATTTTAAGCACCCAACAATGGCTTTACAAAATTGACAAAAATAAATAACAGAATTATAAATACTATTAAATTAATATTTACACAGAATCTTCGATTTTTCTCTTTTAGCAACTTTTCTCCTTTAACAGCTTCCCAAAACAGGCAGGTTCTCGAAATCAGCAGCAACGACCCCATCTCACGAACAATAGGAACAAAGTTAAAGTCGAGTCAAGGAAACCCTTTTCCCGCAAAACGAATACGTCCCGGCTAGTGCTCACGGTTTGACGTAACGTTTTAAAAGGTAAAACGACTTTCGCCTCTATACGAGCAGCACCACAACGTATAGAGTTCCAACGAATTAAATCGACACGAAAACTGGACTACACTCTATATGCTTGATGCAAAATGTGTGATGCTATGATTTTTCTAGAAAATCTCAAGTGTTGTGTGTAAGAGTGTTTTGCAACATAAAACATGCACCCTATTTATAGGCATGTTCCAACATGTGAGGGGTCTCCACATTTATTATGGCATTTATGCTATTTGTAACGCCTTTCGGTTACAAGATTTAATTATGACATTCATGGTTTTGTAACTCCTTGCGGTTACAAATTCATTACTGAAACGTCTATGAACCTGGACACCCGAACGTCCAAGTTCATCACAATTTGTAACGTCAATGTACCTAGACATCCTCAACGTCCAAATTCGTCATAGTTCAAATTCAACTTTTAAATTTATTTGGGTTAACCCAATTTCGATGGGTCTGAAAGCCCAAATTCAAAATCCACGAGTCACGAGCCCAAGACTAGGCCCAAGCTCAACCGGACGAGCACACACGTGCATCCATATAGACTATTGAATTGCTCTTTAGTCATTATTATTTGAACCATTGTAACACCCTCCTATTTATAAGGAGTAATTAGCCCCATTAAACTTTCAAAGTTACAATGTGGGACAATTATCAAGTTGTAACACTTTATCCCATAAAGTGTATTATTTGACGTTTCAACTTCGTGAATTAATTTCTCACTCACCGAAATTCGGTTTTGAGATTTTAAATACACTACGATCATCTACTCCGAGAGTAGAACAATTTTATGCCATTTAATTTCCTTGAAATTACATTTATAGCCCTCAATAAATTGGTCAAAGACGAGTGTTCTCCACTCTCATTTTAAAATCAATTAATTAATTAAAATTAATCAATTTCTAACCAATTTCTCCAACAGTGGGCTCACACTTTTGCTAGAAAGTCCCGATTTTTACGAATCCTTGTACTTGGTTAGACCGGCCGGACTTTGTGGCTGCGCTACCTAATTCTATTTGCCTCTGCAATAATGGAAGCTAATTCTACTTTGTTTAAAAAAAAAAAAGTCTTTGATTTAGGAAATTTTCCAACTCATTCAATTTATTTGATGAACCGAAAAGTGTTTGCTACCGTGACGTCATAGATTAACCCACATCGGATTGATATGTTTTTATATTATTTAATTAGATTATTTAATTCTTGTTAAGGTTACTGTACATGGACGACAAACTCACATTAAATTATTAATGGTTAACTTTTGGTTAGATTAATCTTAATGGCTTTTCTAAGTTGAAAAGCTAAATAATTGGTTTGGTATTGTTTAAACGAGTAGTAAAGATTTTGGGTAGGATTCATTTTATTTCTTTTCAATATTTGAGTAACTATATATGATTTAAGGTGTTTAATTTAATGTTAGGCAAACGGCAGTGGCGGACCCAGGATTTTGAATCTGGGGGTACGATAAATGTATAAATGAACTAGATATTTACGATACAAATAAATGTAAGTATGAATGTTTTAAGATATATGCAAATAAATGTGTGAGTTGTAAGTATTCCGACAAAATATGAAAAATAATGTTTAGATGGCTCAATGACATACTTATAATTTTCATTAGAATTTTTTTAATATGAAATATAAGGGTTTAAATTGTTTAATGACAAAATATGAAAAATAAAACGGAAGGAGTATAAAATAAATTCAAAGACATTTAAATGAACTTAGAAGATAAATGTATTGAACTCATCTTTCACCAATTCATAATAAAATCAAATAGAAGGCACATAATAAAACCAAATAGTAGGCACATGAAAATATATTTTCTCATAATGTTAAAAATGCTGTTATATACATGAAGGCCTCAACTAATTATGGGCCGAAAATAGAGAAAAATAAGAAAAGCAGGTAACATATATAATTAGCTATATATTCACGGAATCAAAAGCTATGGTGTATATTTGATAATTTGATATTTTCCAATAATTTATTATTATAAAATTATTTTTATACATATAAAAAAAAAAAGGAATTTTTTGGGATTTGAGGGTACAACTGTTAGCAAGGAGTAGGTTGGCTATCGCATTCATTCGTCCTCGACATATACTTTGAGGTGGGGGTTTTATTGCTTTATAGTACTCTACAGTGGTTGGTAGAGTTTTTAATGCATTTGTTATTCTTTATTAAATACTTTAAATAAACTGTTTGAGTGATTGGTACATGAATTAAATGTGTGCATGCTATTCAATTATCAAAGTTAATGTGTGCATGTGATTCGATCGGCAAAGTTAATGTGTGCATGCGATTCGATTGACAAAGTTAATGTGTGCATGTGATTCGATCGGCAAAGTTAATGTGTGCATGCGATTCGATTGACAAAGTTAATGTGTGCATGCAATTCAAGTGACAAAGTTTCGAAATCAGAACCCACAACAGGGCTCTGATACCAAATGTCACAAGGTTATTTTCTGCCTAAGAATTTTCGCCTTGCGCGGCACTGATCACGCACAATCAGTCAGCCCACAATCTCACCGACACTCGTGTTTAATTATCAGAGTATGTTTAATTCGATTTATGCAAGCAAATATGTAAATCACGCAGCGGAATTAAAGCATACAGCACACACAGCACATACGGGAACTCATTTCCCAACCTTTGAATTAACTCACAAATTACAAAGGAATGCCAAGGCTTGCACACACGAATTCTGTGCAACTCAGGGCTTAATTACAATATATGTAAATGATGGACAACCCCTATCAATAGGACGAATTAATTACAGCCATCGGATCAGAATTCCGCCAAGTGGCGCAATCCTACAGTATCTGGCCTCATAGGCAGTTTTCTGCCCCAAAACCTTGCAACTGCTTGCCAACTGCCCAGCAATATCCAAATCCGTCTACTCCACTGAGTAAGCTGCCTAGGACGAGTTAGACGCACACCGTCCGACCAAGTGCCTCAACTGCCGCCTAAACGCGCACCGTCTAGCCGCTCGGCCAGCACTAGGCCACTGCCTAGTACTTGGCCGACCACAAACTGCCTTCAGCACCAATCTCGTCCGCCCCAAGATTAGTCCAGCACATCCGGACAAAGTGTAGCCGCATGCCACACCAAAACCAGCCAAGCCGTCCACTGCCGAGAACGTCTTGACACCACCCAGCCGAGACGCCCCATGAACTAGGCACGTCTCGGCAGCCAACATCTAAGGGGCTAACACACGGACACTCATGATTTTGCTCCCAACATTCTGAATTTTGATCCCGAAAGAAAAAAATTTACACAAGAAATAAATTTCCAAAGATCCTAAATTTTGAAAACAAGAAATGAAAAAATATATATTTTAGAATATTATTCAAATTTCAGTAAAAAAAATTCGAATTAAAACAAAAAATTGATAATATTTTTTTTCGAAAAGAGCAAAAAAATCGAAAAATATATATGAAAATATTATAGATCTACAATTTGCAGATCTGAAATCTCAATTTTACGCAGCGCTATTAACAATCAACATCTACCCTTTCCTCAGCCTCTACGCCGATCCCAATTTCCCAATCGATTTCGCATTCTTCGACGACACTTTAGCCACTGTAGTCGACGGCCAAATCACATACGACAACGTTTTCGACGCCAATTACGATACCCTAATTTCCGCCCTCGATAAGAACGGCTTCCCCTCAATTCTGATAATCGTCGAAGAAATTGGATGGCCGACCGACGCAAAATTCAAACGCAAATCCACAGCTCGCCCGACGGTTCAATCAGGGCCTTATGAATCGGATCAATCAAAGTCGGGGCACCCCGAAACGGGCGACCCTACCCGACATTTACCTCTTTTCTCTACTCGATGAAGATGCGAAGAGCGTAGATCCGGGAAAATTCGAGCGCCACTGGGGGGTATTTTACTTCGACGGAACGATTAAGTACCCTCTGGATCTAGGCGATAAAAAAATAAAAAACTAACCCTAATCAATGAAAAATCAAAATCGGGGAAGGAGGAGGGGAGCAACGGCCGGCGACGTGAACAACAGCCGCCGCGTCAGCCGCCTTCTTCAACAGCAGTGGCCGCGTCGGTCGCCTTCTTCTTCGATGGAGGAGGGGAAACAAACGGAGGAGATGCCCAAAAATCGAAATCTCTTCGTCTTCGATGTCCTCTACAATCGATGGGGGGGGGCGACGTCGGCTAGCTAGGGAGGAGATGTCCTCTGCAACAGATGGAGGAGATGGAGGAGACCAAATTCGGCTTCCCGGCCTCCACCGTGATATTCCACACCGGCGGAAGGTTTTTGTCTCGGGTGGAAAGTGTTTGAAGGATATGGAGTATGGCAGCCGAGTATAATTTTTTTATTTTTAATTATATTATTTACTATTTTTTAATGGGAAAATAAATGACAAACGGTCATGTGAGTCTTTCCGTCAACATTTAACGTGGGTGGGACCAAATGTGTCAACTTTTTCGATGTTGGGACCAAACGTGTCAAGATTTTCTCTTTCGGGACCAAAATTCAGAATGTTGGGGACCAAAATCATGAGTGCTCGTGGATGGTGGGACCAAAAGTGCATTTTTCTCCTTATTCTATAATTCCAAATTTAAATTCCTAACTTTTCTCAAAAGAATACCTTCTCCCTTATAAATAGAGACCCTATTCACAAAGCAAAATCACACATAAAAATATTCTCATAAGATTTATTTATTCTACTTTAGAATCATGGAAGTCGACTCCAAGAGGATCAAAGTTATTTTCATTGCACGCATTGCATCCACAACATAAAATCGTAAAATCGAGGTGGGAATTTCTATACTGTTTACGTGTGTCTCTATTAAATGTTTTGAGTGTGATTTGTTATTGTCTAAATGCGACATTCCATAGTCAACAGTTACAGTTATATGATATGTTCAACAATTTCTATAGTAGCTTGGATTTGCATGATTTGTATTTAACATTGACAAACGGGTCCCCTCCGAACTAGTTGTTTTGCTCACCCCAATCTATTAATATTTTTACAGATTAAAGGAGTTGCGGTGGAGGGATGGTGGATGTGTTGCATATCATTCGAGAAAAAATCATTATGTTATTTTATTTCATTATTTAAAATTGTAAAGTGCATTCAACTTAGAATTTTCACATCCCTTTGAAGCAAATTAATTTATTTTGTGTGATTCGCTTTATGTTTTCAAAATTGTCGTTATTTTAATATTTACTTCCACTACAAATATTTTTATAAAATATTAATAAATCTGAGCTACATTAATATTTCAAAGCCTTTTTAATTAATGCACACGAGGATTTTACAGGGTTCGGGTTAAAAATTTACATCCACGGAAGGATCAAAACGTTTTTTTTATACTTGGTAATAGAAATGAATTTACAAAAATTAATTCCCCACCTCTCTACAAGTTCGAACTTTTAGAAAAGACAAAATTCTTTCATGGTATCAGAGCCTTAAGGCTCATGCCCACACATCTTGAGTTTGATTCCTACTATAAGGAGCTCCACCCATTTAAAATTGTCCACTCGATGGGCCTCCTCCCCAAAGGGTAAGATGTGATAATCCGGCCCACGAGTGAGGGGGAGTAATAGGAATTAATATACAAGAATTAGTTCCCCACCTCTCTACAAGTTCGAACTTGTAGATGAAATGATTTTTTTTTCACTTGGAATCCAAATTATATAAGATACCAATCTATTGATCAAGAATTATCTCTCAAACTCTAATGAACCCTAACTCAAACATTGAATGTGATGTATATTAAACTGTTTTTCATGGGGAAAGTTATGTATCTAAACTTTTGAGGTAACTTTGAATGTTGCACAAATCATATTGAGCTCAACTGCCACAGAAAGACTGAAAAACTGACAAAACCGCCAAGAACAAAAAACTGTTATGAAAACTGAAAATTGTTGTCAAATAACCGTTGTCTATTCACTCTGCTGTCAATTCTGTTAACTAACGGCCACTACTGTCATTTGAGATTCCAACTTGATTTCCAGCTTGAATTCAAAGCTTTCAAACACTATTTTTACTCATTTAACACATCATCAATTCTCCACCTTAAAGTTAAAAATGCTAATCATTTCCTCTAATCACATAAAATCAGTGAACATCTCTGAGTTAATTTCATATTAATTCATGGTTTAATTTTAGGTCAAATATCAATTTAATCACGACTTTCAAGATTATAATAAAAAAGTTCAACCTTTGATATTGTAGCAATTCGATAAATGATTTTTTCTCTTATCGAAAATAGTTGATGTGACTCATCAGGACTTGTGTGTTTGTGCCACATAGAATTGACACGTGTCCATGTCAAAAAATCTAAAAAAAAAAAAAAATTATTAGAAACAAAACAAATTTTTAAAAGAAAAAATTCATAATAAATCAAAATAAGCAACTCAAATCTAAAAATTAATTGACAAGTCCCCTAACCTTCACCCTGGTTAGAATCTAAATTATTTAAGATTTTCTTCTTCCTAATTTATATGATAAACATAGTTTTCAATACCTATGAACAGGGAAAATTGTTGACAACGACGATTTGAAGCGAGGAATAACAACAGTCGATGAATCCAAGCAAGGAAGAAGCCGACGGCTACCAAATTTAAGTTGTTTTGATTCACTAAGATTTTTTTTCTTCAAAATTTTGTTTTGTTTCTAATAATTTTTTTTTCTTGATAGGGAATTTATAGATTTTTTGACATGGACAAGTCTAAACACGTGGCATTCTATGTAGCACAAATACACATATTTCGGTGAGCCACGTCAGCTCTTTCCTGATTGGAGAAAAATGTTTATTAAATTACAACAACATCAAATGTTGGACTTTTTTTTTTATTATAATACTGAAAGTCGCTATTAAATTGATATTAGACTTAAAGGCCGTGAAGCTTCACCAATTTGTAACAATACTTAAATTTTTTAACTTGGTAAAACGTTGGTTAACATACATATCAACCGTATTATCTTTTGTGATCAATCGTTACAATTGATATTATGTCTTTTTTCACCACATCTCTAATAAAATGTAGCTTAATGACTTGATTTGTATTTTTTCTACTTTTCAAACAACAAAACGATCTCCACAAGCGTATGTGTTCGATTGTAGTATGATAAGTATACGACCTAGTAGATTTTTGTTCCAAGGACCTAGGAGAGCGTGGAGCCCCAAAACTATAAGTCGAAATGGTGTTATAGAAGCTAAATGAGATGACAAAGCAAATACCAATAAGAAAAAGAAACACTAACTAAACAATTAATGCAAACAATTAAACTAACTTTCAACGATGAAAGTGCAAGCGGATGAATTGCTTCGAGTGTCTTCCTTATGTGAGATCATTAATGAATTAACGAACTAATCACAATAATTAAATCTAATGTCTTGAATTATGCTAAAGGCTATCACTCTTATGTGTAGACCCCCTCGAAAGGCATAGGTGAACACGTGCATTGTTTTCCCACTCTTGATATTGATAATGAGAAGGAGCTTGTTGCATTTAATAATCGTACTCAAAGCTCCTCTCACTATCATAACAATCTCCTTTCGAAGCTCCATCAAATTCAAATCCATTGTGTGGATCACATTCTTCCATTGGTGGAGAAGGAGGTGGACGATACTCCTCTTCAGGTGGTAGGGGAGGATATGGATACGGTGGATATGAATGTTGAGGAAGAGGGTATTGATGTGGAGGTGGAGGATAATATCCTTGAGGAGGAGGTGATGATTCTTCATTCCTCCAATCTTGATAATAGGAGGGAACTTGTTTCATTTGATAATAGTGATCAAAGTTCCTCCAATCATCGTAGATCACATCTCCATGTTGTGGAGGATAAATCATGCCACATTGATCATATCAATGATTCCACGGGTATTGATTATATCCATCCATCTAGTCAATTAAGTTCACACCTACAAGAAAGCAAAGTATCAAATTCAAAGAAAATAAAATAAAAAAAATAAAATGCCACTAGTAACACCACTCAACAAGTTTCAAGTCCCACTTAAGACTCTCAACTAGATACCCGACAGCGGCAGCATTGACTTGTACCGTATTTTACACCTTTTTTAGCATATAACAATACAATCCCCACAAGCGTATGGGTCAAATTGTAGTACACAAGTACGACCAAGTAGTTTTTTCGTTCCAAGGATCTAGTTGAGTGAAAGCGGATCCCTAGAGTTAAGAGTTTGCATGCTATTGTAGTAACGACACTTGTTTGTTTGGATTTTCGGAATTTAAAACGAAAGTATTAACTAGATATACTAAAATAACAATAATAAGATAATATAAATAACAAGCTATCTAACTTTCGTTTGAAACTGCAAGAGAAGAGTATTGCCTCGGGTGCTTCCATTTTGTGGGTAGTTTAATGAGCTAACAAATTAATTGCATAAATGAACTTATGGTTTTGTGTTAAGCTAAAGGCTATCACTCTTATGTGTAGACCACCTCGAAAGGCATAGGTGAACACGTGCATTGATTAGTGTCTCATAAAATACCGTAAGCTCCTAAAATAGTGTCTCATAAACACTTTCAACACGGTTACTAATGCTTATGAGACGCCCTCTCACCAATCTCCTAGACGACCTCTATTCGATTAGTGTCTAAAGTTGTCGGTCTAGCAATTAATTAAACCCTCTCCCGGTTAAGTTAATTACTACTTAACTTCTATTCAATTAACCAAAGCTCACACTCACACCCCCAATCATGCAACCCAACTCTCGTTCCAATTGACATAATCGAACATGATCGCTAATAGGGTTGATTAACCAAATGAATCATTTACAACACAACAATAGAAACATAAACACTCAAAACCTAACCTAATCATGCAATTAATCCATAATTACACTAAACACCCATCAAAACATCCACACCCAAGACAATGAGAACTTAGCCCATGTTTCTAGAAGAGAATCCCATAGCTACAACAAAAACAATCATCAAACTCATAACTAAACAATAAGAAATTAAGGAATTACCAAATAGAAATGTAAATAAGAGAAATATCACCTTGATCATGAAATTGTAGCTACAAATAGATGAAATAGACTATGCCCGACAATAATTGTAACTTGATTTGAAGTAAAAACCACTATTCTATCTAATCTAATGAAGAAATTAAACTAAACTATGAAGAACACCTATAACTATGTGAATGTGTGTGAGAAAAGCTCGTAAAGGAAGAGAACCCTTTCTAAAACTCAAATTGTCTCTATTTATAGTTGGTAAGAAAGTCTTGGATGAAATTAATTTGCACTTAGGCCCTTCAAAAATGGAGAAAATGGGCCAAAACCCCCGAGAAATGGGCCAATAAAAATGTGTATGCGATTTCTCCACTCAGCAACTCGACCGAGTTGGGCCTCAAATTCAGAGTTGCAGGCCATGGTCCCAACTCGACCGAGTTTCCTTTTTGTCCAGCTACCACTCGGCCGAGTTAGTGTGCTCGGCCGAGTTGTCCAAGTTTCCAGTCTCAGGCCGTCCCTCGAGCTCGGCCGGACCTGTACTGTAATACCCCAGAATTTTACCATATACTATAAAAATATACTCCCTCCGTCCGCCTATAAGCTTCCCGCTACTTTTTGGCACAGAGATTAAGAAAAGTGATTAAATAATAGATATAGTACAAGTGATGTGATTGGAAGAAGGAGAGAGATAGAGAGAAAAAGTAAAATATAAAGTGAAGTGTAAGAAAAAGTACTTACCAAAAAGGGTATGAGAAACTTATAGACGGACAGACTAAAATGGTAAAATGGGAAACTTATAGGCGGACGGAGGGAGTATATAAGATATTATATAAAATAAAATATTAGGATAAATATATGCGTGTATATATATATATATATATTGTTAGAGATATTAAATTGATATTTTGATTAAATATACACGTCCGCACTTAAGTATGTCAATCTACCTGGTATTATTATTATTAGTATTAGTATAAATAGTTTTTTTTCAATGTGAATATAAAAGTATATTTAAAACAAATTTATTTACAGTAAATATCTCCCCTGATTTTTGTCGTTTGTTTTATTTAATAAAGTTATTAAAATTTGAATGCTTTAATCTAAGTCAAATATGAGATATTTTATCAACTCACAATCCTTGATTTTCTCAATTAAATTTATCTTTCTTTTCTCCTATTTTATACGTTATTTTCAGAAAGTTAGTAACAGAAAATATTTTCTGAGTAAATCATACATACTATGTAGTTTTTATCACTGATTTACAGCATCGTAAAATCCTTCCATCGTTCAATACTGTAAGATTTATTTTCTATTTCCCTTATATATATATATATATATATATATGCCCAATCCCATGTTCTTTTATTTTGATAGAAGTCTTTGATTTCTATCAAAATAAGTCTTCTTCCAGTGGATGTAGGGGAGATCATGGGTTTTTACGAAGCTCTTTCATGGCTAAAAAATCAGGGCCTAGACAATTGCATAATAGAGGGTGACGCGAAAAGAGTTGTTGACGCTATTAATGGGGTAGAAACAAACATGTCGATATTCGGAGACTACGCCCAGGCGTGCAAAAGCCTTTTAGAAGGCTTCTCCAATGTTACAATTAGTTATATTAAAAGGGCAGCAAATGAGTGGGCTCACACTTTTGCTAGAAAGTCTCGTTTTTTACGAATCCTTGTACTTGATTAGACCGGCCGGACTTTGTGGCTGCGCTACCTAATTTATTTGCCTCTGCAATAATGGAAGCTAATTCTACTTTGTTTCAAAAAAAAAAAAAATGTCTTTGATTTAGGAAATTTTCCAACTCATTCAATTTATTTGATGAACCGAAAAGTGTTTGCTACCGTGACGTCATAGATTAACCCACATCGGATTGATATATTTTTATATTATTTAATTAGTACATGGACGACAAACTCACATTAAATTATTAATGGTTAACTTTTGGTTAGATTAATCTTAATGGCTTTTCTAAGTTTTTTTTTTTTTTTTGGAAGCAATGGCTTTTCTAAGTTGAAAAGCTAAATAATTGGTTTGGTATTGTTTAAACGAGTAGTAAAGCGTAGGATTCATTTTATTTCTTTTCAATACTTGAGAAACTATGATTTAAGGTGTTTAATTTAATGTTAGGCAAACGGCAGTGGCGGACCCAGGATTTTGAATCTGGGGGTACGATAAATGTATAAATGAACTAGATATTTACGATACAAATAAATGTAAGTATGAATGTTTTAAGATATATGCAAATAAATGTGTGAGTTGTAAGTATTCCGACAAAATATGAAAAATAATGTTTAGATGGCTCAATGACATACTTATAATTTTCATTAGAATTTTTTTAATATGAAATATAAGGGTTTAAATGGTTTAATGACAAAATATGAAAAATAAAACAGAAGGAGTATAAAATAAACTCAAAGACATTTAAATGAACTTAGAAGATAAATGTATTGAACTCATCTTTCACCAATTCATAATAAAATCAAATAGAAGGCACATAATAAAACCAAATAGTAGGCACATGAAAATATATTTTCTCATAATGTTAAACTACTGTTATATACATGAAGGCCTCAACTAATTATGGGCCGAAAATAGAGAAAAATAAGAAAAGCAGGTAACATATATAATTAGCTATATATTCACGGAATCAAAAGCTATGGTGTATATTTGATAATTTGATATTTTCCAATAATTTATTATTATAAAATTATTTTTATACATATAAAAAAAAAGGAAATTTTTGGGATTTGAGGGTACAACGGTACCCCCATGGGCCATGTCCCAAGCTAGGTCCGCCACTGTTAGCAAGGAGTAGGTTGGCTATCGCATTCATTCGTCCTCGACATATACTTTGAGGTGGGGGTTTTATTGCTTTATAGTACTCTACAGTGGTTGGTAGAGTTTTTAATGCATTTGTTATTCTTTATTAAATGCTTTAAATAAACTGTTTGAGTGATTGATACATGAATTAAATGTGTGCATGCTATTCAATTATCAAAGTTAATGTGTGCATGTGATTCGATCGGCAAAGTTAATGTGTGCATGCGATTCGATTGGCAAAGTTAATGTGTGCATGCAATTCAAGTGACAAAGTTTCTAATAGCCAGGGATCATGACGAGGGTCTAGGATCGACGGGTCCTCGGGTTTAACCCGCTGTGCACAATGACAAAGTATATATGGGCAAAGTATATGTGTTTACTTTAATGTTGGCAAAGTATATGTGTTTACTTTAATGATTGGCAAAGTATATATGGGCAAAATATATGTGTTACTTTAATGTTGGCAAATTATATATGGGCAAAGTATATGTGTTTACTTTAATGTTAACAAAGTATATATGGGCAAAGTATATGTGTTTACTTTAATGTTGGCAAGATATATATGGGCAAAGTATATGTGTTCACTTTAATGTTGACAAAGTATATGTGGACAAAGTATATATGTTTACTTTAATGTTGATAAAGTATATGTGTTCAATGACAAAGTATATTGTTTAATTTAAGGTTGGCAAAGTATATATACAAATGCTATTTGTTCTACGTTGATCACTTGACTGTTTATTTTCAGTATTTAGTTTGAAATAGTTGGGCCCCACTGAGTGTGCTTGCATACTCACCCCTTTATTTTTAACATTTTAGGTTAAGGAGCTGGTGGCGGAGGAGCGGTGGATGACAATTCTATAAATATTAATTTAGTAAACTAATTGAGTTATTTGATTTTAAGTATTAAACTTTTCATGAGATTGTGAGACATTGATATTTTAAGTTCTTTTGAGTCTTTCGTTGTTATTCAAGTAATTTATTGTTAAATAAATTTGTAAGTCTCGTTTCTTTAGGTTAAAATTTCAGTTTATGCCCATTTATTTTGAAATTTTCAAGTATTTCTATAAAATTTACTTTTATAAAAATTGGGGCGTGACATGTACACTCGGTTGAGTCCTGAAATTTTGATTTTTTCAGCGACTCGGCCGAGTTGATTGACTCGGCCGAGTCATTTCTGATCCTTGTTTCGTGCAAAACTTTTGATTCCAATCTCCGATCAGCTCGATTATTTTTTACATTCTACTCCATTTTTCGAGACGAATTCAATGGTGCAATCCTCTCTTCAGTCCAGTGAGATATATGCACGTGATTTGCTCCTAAAAACTCCGTTTTTCCTAAAAACATCAACAACACACTACCTTTCTCACAATTAAATCAAATCATCCACAATTGGCCAATATAATGTCAAAATAGAAGAAATATAAACTCTAAATATGCACTAAAGTCATGCAATTTACACCCGAATCACTTAACACTTATGTGTTTGCATATTTCATGAAAAAAAAAACACTTGTTGTTTCACTAAGTGTATGCTACTTTGATTATCATAGAAAATCTCAAGTAATACCACCCCTGAGACATATTGCTTCTTTAGCTACTTCAATAACAACTATATATTCTACTTTTGTTGTTGAAAACAGATTGTAAATTTGCTTTCCAACTGATAACATTTCGATGTAAGGTGAACATATATAACTTGTTAAAGACTTCCTTGTATCCACACTTTCAATCAAATCAGAATTTGGTGTACTATAGTTTTTTTAACAAGTATGTAAGAACGTAGACTACTCCAATTTTCACAATTTTTTTTTTAAATAATTGACTCTATAAAATTAATGGCATGAAGTAAGATTTTAACTTAACTAATGAGACTTTATTAATTTATTTGATAATAATTTTGTTTTAACATTAGCAAAAGACTCAAAATATAAATGGCCTCTTAAAAAGAATTTAACTTGAAATATCAATTGTGCAAAAAATTTACCATCTCATAAAAAGATTCACATTATGTGGAGTTAAAAATTAAATATAATATGCAATTTAAATCAATTGATCATTGATATACAAATATTAGTATCACCATGTTTATAAAGGCTCACTCATATTGAAAAGGATTGCCCAGATAGGTTCAACGAGTATGGGCAGGAATTTAGCGACGCGAAGAACTACCCTCTTTGGCTTCGGGCTGAGGGGCAAAAAGGTCTCGACCTGAACTTTATGAATTTATGAAAGCCAATCCTCTCAGCCTTCCACGACCTCAAGATATGAATAACTCGGGGAACATGGGAGCATCTTCTTCTGCTCTTGCTATTGTTGCTAATCCAGTGGTTGGGGGGCTTGAGCTGACTGGAAAACGCGTTCCAGATTATTCAAGCCGCCAAGATGCAGAGGAAAACTATTTTGTGGATTCGGTTTTGATGAGTGAACAACAACAAAAGGGACACCAAACCGATGACTGTTAGAGGGTGATGGAAGAGCAAGAGAATGCTTACTACTACAAAAACTTGAGAGGCTATGGAAAGGAAAAGCAGAAGCCGGTTCGGGAGGGCCTAGGAATTGAAAAGGGGCCAATGGTGGAGCTGAAATTGAAAGGCAAAGTGGGGGAGCACACTGAGTCGAGGCAGATGCAAACTGAAACTGATGTGTACAATCAGGTAAAGGCCAATATGAAGGGGCAGAGGAGACGTGGGAGACCATGCACAAACTATCTGAAATTAGGGGCAGCAAGTGAGAATGAATGCACTGATATGGTGATAGGCTCGAAGGGAGGAAAAAAAAGGTACAAGAGTGATGAAGAAGTGACGAGCTCAACCAAAGCGGTATCTGGTGAATCCCAGATCCGCGATACCATATGAAGTTTCTCTCTTGGAATGCACGAGGCTTGAGGGGGCCGAATGCTTTCCAAAAAATTAAGCAAGTAGTAGCCTTAAATAATCCTTCATTGTTTTTTGTTTTAGAATCCAAAGTTCCTGCTAGGATAGTGCAATCTTGGAGAACTCTGTTGAATTTCCAGTCCTGTTTTGTGGTTGATGCTTGTGGAATGAAAGGTGGACTGACACTTTTTGCTACTAGTGATGTTTGTTTTGGTGTGAACTCTTTCTCTTTTGGACATATTGATGCACTTGTTACTTGGCATGGTTTGTGTTGGTCAAGTCCAACGGCTAGTTGCAGCAATCCTCCCTATAAATACAAGAGGATGAGGAAGAACAAAGTACGGAAATACTACTCAAGAATTCGAAAGCTAATCAAGCAAGCAAGCCAAAAAGCTACCCATTGTTAAAGAATTCTCAAGAGCCCAGAAAAGTATCAGAATACCTTTTAGCTCTTAAGTTATTTCCCCATCCAACCAAAGAACCTGAATCCAATACATATTGTATACCCTTTGATTTAGGCATAGTGGTTAAGCAATTTATAAGCTTGAACCATTAGTTGGATCCATTCAAAAACCCCAAAACCCCCACCATAAGGTTAAGTTTTTGAACCCCTGTAAGAGTGCAAGTGCTCACAAATCACTTGTGGAGACCATAGCAGTTTGGAACTGCTCAGATCTCAAAGTCCTACTCTTGGGACTATAAAGGACAAACCCTTGTAATTTTCGGGAAATTAAAAGGATTAAACATCACGTTTGGAACGTGAGAGTGGACGTAGGAACGTATATTCGAACCACTATAAAATACGGTGTTATTTATTTACTGCACTTTACATTTCAGTTTACTTATCTTTTCTTTTATAGTGCATACTGAGATTTGAAACATCTTTATAAACAAGGGCATATCTTTCAAACCAGCATCAGCTGAGTATTTCATAAAATAAGTAATTGGTTATTTCAAAAGAACACTCGAATGAGTCTAAATAAAAGGCCTACTCACTTCCGCATACAAAAAACTCTATCAGATAACTATAGTCTTCTAGACCAGCAGACTTGCAGTCCAGCTGACATAGACATCAGAAGAGGTTTCCAACTCTTTAATTGAAAAAGTTTTAAAGTTTATTCACCCCTCCCCTCTAGACTTTAATCTCATTCACTACTCGTTCAGGGACCAACACTTGTTGTTGTTGTTTCCTCTTGCCATATCTCAAATATAGGGTTAGACAATAGATACTCAAGATTTCAGAAAGATCAGTTCAGTGACCACACCAAATATGTGTTTTTGAAAATCAAGATGGATTTTCAGAAGCAGTGGTCTTTGAACCCCTGCTCTGATACCACTTGTTGGTCCTGAAAGGAGTATATAACAAGTGTATGGGGGGGGGGGGGGATACACTTGTATGCAAATCTTTGCAAACTTTTAAACAAACCAGACTTCAGCAAGATTGTCTTTGACAACTCTGCTGATATGATTAACTCTTTATAGATAATCAAACTACTAAGTACTATTGAGTACTTAGTTGAATAACTATCTAAGGGAGTTATATGTGCGGAATTAGTGGTTGGCCCTTTAGTTTAAACTCCTTTTAAGTTCTGAAATCTCCTTAACAGTTTTCACAGTCTATCAGGGAACTTGTCCAAATCTTGTTTTGCACAGTCTTAAGTATGTATCTTTGAAAGGTCAGTTTGTGTGCTGTGTTGTATGAATGTAAGTACTTGAAAGTAAATCAACACAAGAGTTTATAGTGGTTCAGAGACTCAAGCTCCTACATCCACTTTCCCTGAGTTAACAGGACAATTCCTTAACTCTTGGAATTACTTGTTTTATAGTGCCAAGGTGCACTTGATCAACAACACCACTCCTTGGTGTTTTGATCCCTAGGATATCAGAGTCCTAGTACTCTCTTCTCAACCCAGAATTAACTGTTCTTCTCTCAACAGTTAATCCCTACCACTTTTACTACAACAACCTACTATCTCTCTTTAGGAAATGTATAAGGGTTGATGTTGGTTCCAACTAGTTTGAGATATCCTTTACAATGAGCTCTGTGTAAAAGGATAGGATATCTCTCTAAGCTTTGTATAGATATACAATAAGGTTAAGCTTAGAAGAAGTGTTTAGAGACTAAGAATGTCTCTTTGAAAGCTTGAAGGCACTTATGAGCTTTGTAGCTTCAGATTAGTTGCTTGTAGTTGGATACTAGTTGGTTGCTTTCAAATGGTCTCCACACTTCTGTATTTATAGACAAAATTGAGGATTTGCCCGTTGGAAAGACAGCCTCAATTGTCTATAAGTGTCTTCCTTGAACTCTGCAACTGGAAGACAGTTTCTTGATAGTGACATGTCCTTTGATTGGGAAATAAACGGCTGTAACTACTTTGTCTTGACTTTGCAGCACTCTTCCCAATGTCTGACTTCAAGATTCACTTGATCAAACATGGACATTACTTCTGATGATTGGTCCTATGATAAGGACAACATTCCTTATCACTTGGACAATTCTGCTTATCAGAATCAGCAGAGTTTGCTTATCAGCAATGTTGGCTCTAGCTCTTCAGATGACTTGGCTCATGTCCTTTTCTTGACCTCTTCATGCATGAGTCTTTGATGACCTTTAGGCATACATGACTTGATTCAGTCGCATTGATCTTATCAGCATAGTTGGGATAGCTTTGACACAGATCTGGTACAAGTGTGCTGAGACAGACTTGCTGGAAAAACCTTCTGAACTTGTATGCTTCAGTAGACTAGGTCTTGATGATGCATTCAACTCAATTGTACTTCAGATAGGTTGTTCCATGATCAATCTAACCATGATCAGCACAGTTGCCCATCAGCAGACCTAAGATAGTCTTGATTCTGAGCCTTGAGGGGATATGATCCATGTAGTCTTCTAAGTGTGTGTTCCCCCTCAACTTGTGCAGCTATCATTCTAAGAGCTGCCTAATATTCCAGCTTCATATTAACCTTAAGCTACATGTTCTAACATTCTTAGAACATGATCATCCTAAACTTGACTTAATCATTTGGCATGTCTTAGGGGGTTTTGGTATCTTAATCAAAACTTCTCATTTTATTCCCAACAATTTCCCCCTTTTTGATGATGCCAAAACCTATACAGTCTATGCAAAAGTGTCTTGACTATACTAATTACATTTATCTTCAGTAGATGTGACTTAGGTCTAATTTCCTGAAAAAGAATGTGTTAGTGTAATCAATGTTCTGGTTGCATATAGGTTTAAAGTCAGCGAGTTGAGATTATGAGATGTTGTTTCTTGATTCAAAAATATGTTCAACTATCATTGATAAATTCATAGATCATTACAGGCATGATGATAGTCAAACAAACATATCAGAGCATGAATCAAAGAAATTACAAATTGATAAGCGCAATACAACATCTAACATATAATCAGAGCAAATAAATAATCATCAGGGCATAAGACATATTTCAGCAATCTTGAGCACACTCAGCACAGATGACCATATCAACAAGAAAGCAACCAAGACCAAGTAATCATCCATTTAAGCATTTATGGCACACAAGGGTCAAGTAGACTTAGCCAGTTCAGAGGTTATCTTCAGGAGGTGGCACCATCCCATACTGTGCCCACACTCTTTTCTTTAGCTCCATGGCTTCTTGATTAGTTCCCTTGGGCCCAAGCACCATCCTGTTCAGCTTCAGGATTTCAAAGAATTCTTGGAAGATCCTTGATTGGTCTATGAAGCCTTCTTTCTTGGGAGGCATGTAGAAGATTGTCTTAGGGGCATTAAGCTCAATTCTTGCCAAGTCTGCAGCTGCAAGAAGTTGTTGGTATAGCTCACTGTGATAGTCAATCATGAATTGTCTGAAAGTGGAGTTGGCATCTTCTTCATTCCACTGCCAATGACATAGTAGTCATAGACAAACTCCCTCTTTGCCTCTTCCCAGTTTTCATTCAGCTGGATTGGGACCCATTTATCAAAGTGTGGATATTTGGTGTCCATGGGGATCAACAGCTGAGACCTCAACTTGTTGTAGGTAGCTCTTTTCCTTCTAGGCTTCTAGAAATATGCTCTTCTCTTATCTCTTGCCCTGTTAGCTTCTTCCATCAAATCCATCTTCTCTTGGGCTCTCATCATAGCCAAATTTTGTTGAGTTTCAGGATCTTTTCCATATCCTTCTTCAAAAAGCTTTGATGGATCATTGGCCAACACAATTGTCTTTTTCTTTGGTTCAGGTCCAAAGCCTTCTTCAAATAGCACTTCAACATTTTCTTTGGTTTTAGCAGCTTTGGAACCTTCAACAGATTTAGTCTCAGTGGACTTGACAGTCTCAGTAGATTTGGACTTTTCAGCAATTTTGGCCTTTTCAGCAGCTTTAGCCTTTTTGGAGGTAGGCTCTTTTTCTTCAATCCTGAACTCAAGGGGTAGATCAAGGCTGTTAGGGAAATCTGTAAAAGTTTAAGCTTTCCTCTTGTTTCCTTTAGCCTTTTTGACTTGGCCTCTTGTTTGGACTCCTTCAGTGGATTTGTCCAATCCTGACACTTCTCCTCCAGGCCTCTGCTGAAGTCTTGCTCTCTCCTCTTGAGCTGATGCCATAGAGTTCTTCATGGAAATAGCCAGTTGCTCTTCTTCATCTAACTCTTCCAGGTTCAAGACTGCTTCTTCTTTGCCCTTAGATTCTGGCACTTTCTCCTTGCCTTTGCCTTCTCCAATGGTCAAGGCACCTTTTGCCCTTGCTCTTTCCCTTTCCCCCTTTTTGGCAGCATCAAAACACTGGGGTTTCAGCTCACTCATTGTAGTGGCCATAAGGGATTGGGTTTGGTTTAAAGACTTCATCTCCTCCAGCAGATATACATTCTCATCATAGATGTTTTGCATTCTGTCACTGCTTTGGCTTAAGAAGGCTAAGACAGGTTTCATTTTCTGCTCTACAATCTCCTCCATGGTTGTCTTGAGGGATGCATCAAGGCTTGACTTCAGGAAATCAGTGAGGTTGGCCACTGCAGATTCAGCAATCTTGGCCATCACTTCCTGAGTAAATTTTTCTGAGGCAGCTAATTTGACCATGGCTAGCCTCATCTCTTCTACTCTCTTTTTCTGAAGGGCACTCTTCTTGCTCAAGGCTTGCTTGACAACTAGCCTTAGTGCCTTCACATTTTTGTTGTGATTGTCTCTGAGCAGTGTCTGTTCCTTTTTGACCTCTTTGGAGATAGATTCCATGCTGGCTTTTGCTTTCTAGACTTCAGTGGAGATGGTCTGCAAACCAGATTCAACTCCACTGATTCTGGCTTCAATGGTAGGTAACACCACATCTTCAGAGCCAGTTAGTCTCATTTCAACTGATGCCAAGGTTCTGCCTTGCTCATCTAGGGCTCCTGATGTTTCAGCATAAGCAGTCTGAACTTGATGAGCCAAAGAATCTAACTTAGCTGACTTCTCTCCAAGTATGGCTTGGGTTGAACTGGAATCTACTTGAATGTGTGTATCAGAGAGAAGATCATCTGCAAAAAATTGGTCAAATGATATACCTGCAATATCAGACAAATCAAAAGGGTTAGAAAATAGACACTCATCACCCTCAATATTTTTTGCATAAGACTCTGATACATCAGCAGTCTTCTCCTCATTTTCAACTTGTTCTTTTCTCCCTTCAATAATAGTTTCCTCACACATGGGGTCAGGCCTCCTCTCCTCAAGGGATTCTTGAAGTTCAGATTTGACTTCAAGAATAACCTGCCCCTCCTCACTTATTCCACCCTCATTTGTTGGTACACTCACTATTTTAGTGATTACAACATCCCTCTCATCTACTGCTCCCTCTGGTTTTTCCACTAAATTTTCCTTTTCAACTCCTTCACCTAGACCTGCAACATCTCCACCCTCAACAGGGTTCAAAGATGGCAGTTGTTGGGAGATCACAATGCTTATTTCAGCAGCCACTGAGTCATCCTGAATGATTAAGGACTGGTCAGTGTCCAACTCTCCTGACACTGATGAGGCCTTAACCAAACCAGCTTCTAAGTGGGAAGCCTCAACATCTTTAAGCTTTGCCTTGGGTTCAGAAGAACCTTCATTGGCAGATGCATCTTTGGCTGTGTCACCAGCCTTGGTCAACACTTCTGATGAAACAGAACCCTTCCTATGATAGGTTAAGATAAGGGTTGAAGGCTGATTGGATTTAGGAGGGTTGGGATTTGAAGGGTTTTGGTTAGGTTGGTTAGGTTCAAGGGAGTGATAGGTTGGTTTTTAGGGGTTTTGTGGGTATCAGGGGAGTTAGGCTCTTGATGTTGAGCTTCAGGGATTTTGGATTCAGGAGTACCAGAACCAGAAGAGTTGGTTCTAGACTTGGATTTGGTTTTGCTTTCAGCTCTACTCTCCCTTAGAGCAAGTTGCAAAGTCTTCTCCTCTTGTAACTCCAAAATATTTTCAGTAGGCTTGGCCCTTCTCTTGCTTGCTCTACTGCTCCCACTTCCCTCCTCAGTAGGGACAACATCCCTGACCCTCTTCTCTCCCTTCTTCTTCTCCTGCACTTCAGGGAACTTTTCCCTTACCTCTTCTGAATAATCAGAAGGTACTTGCACACCCTCTTCAGCAATTTCATCAACTTCTGCTGAAGCTCCAGACGTCTCTTCTGAAGAGATTTGAGACAATTTCTTTGTCTTTACAGCTCTAGCCTTAGTCCTTTTCTTCAACTTCGGCTTCTTTTCAACCTCTTCTTCAGCAGGTTTGGCCAGCTGTAATCTCCTTTGTTCAGTCTTCTTGCTGAGCTTCCTGAACATGATTTTCTGGGCTGGTAAAGGCTTGGCAAAGGTCAGCATCTCTGAGTAGTGAGCAAAACTTTCTATTAGCAGACTTGCCCTTTTGCAATACTTGAGCTTTCCCTCTAGAACCACCTTGCTGTGGGTTTTCACCTTGAACTTAGCTTTTTCCTTCATCATTTCATTCAAGATGAATTCTCTCCAATTGATTTTGATGCCTTTGTCACTGGCATCAATTACAGCAGCCATGATTCTGATTCTAGGGAAGCTTACTTGCTCCAAGCTCCCAGTGTTGCTTAGCAAACTCTTTGTGATTACCTCAAAGAGATTGAGATATTCAGGCTTGAGAGTCCTTTTGTGTTGAGTGGAGGAGATAGGGCCTGGCACTAACAACCATTCTTGAGCAATTTCTTCTTCATGCCCATTTCCATAGAACTCTGGATTCCTTCCTTTAGAAGGCAATCCAAAAGCACTTTCCACATCTTCAGCAGAGAACTTGACTCTATGGAATCTCTCCTCCTCTTCTCCTTCAGCTATGTATGACAACCTTGTTGCCACCTCACCATCTTCAGGTTTGCCTTTCCATTTGAGAAAGGCAAAGAACTCTGCCATATAGCTTTCAAGGCAAGAACTAGGCCTTGCTTCCATGAACTTTTGTAAACCAGCCCTTCTCAACCATCTCAAGGTTGGAGTGATTTTAGGGTCCTCACTCTCAAAGGGGCTTTTATAATAATATATTATTGTTTAACATTTAAATTAATAGGATAAATTTGTTTGGAGGGATTTTAATGAAATAAGTTAAAGCGCCACATCAATGGGCGCTTTTAAGGGACAATGTCAGATTTGTGGCACGTGAAGTTTGGTGGGGAGAGTGACACCTTTTAAAATGGCACCCATGGAATCTTTTTTGGTAGTGGGGTGGGGGTGGGGTGGGGTGAAGGTGGGGGCGGTGGGTGAGTTGGGAGTATTTGGGTGCAAATTTTATTTTGGTTGCACTCTTGTACCAGTTACATATGTAACTTGTTCTGGTTCCTATTTTTAATTCTCATATCATAAATTCGTTCCAAAATTATATTTTTTAATTTTAAAAAATAATAATCTAATTTAAAATTTATTATATGTATTTAATTTTACGTGAATGATATTGTGTCCACCGTTTACATACTATTGTCACATCAATATTTTTTTAATATTTAATTTAGTTTAATGTTTATCAAATATTAGAGGCATATCTTAAGAATAAAATATTTCTCCTTAATTTATCTCTTTAACTATAATATTTCAAGAATACTCCATGATCGTGGAAGAAAATGTGATTCAAAATTTTAGAAGAATTTATTTGTTTACACGAAGGAATGGAGAATTTTAGAAGAATTTATTTGCTTACACGATAAAGCCCGAAGAAATGGAGAATTTTAGAAGAATTTATTTTAGTTCGATACATTATCGTTCAGAGCTCAAAATGAAAGGATGAATCGTCCAACTTCTTACATGGAGAAAATATTATTGGACTTATTGTATTTTTATTTACATGAAGATATGGTTAACAGTAATATTTATGAAACATATAAATTAAATTAAATATAATTTTTTTTAGTAGTGAATATATCTTATTCTTATTTATATGGAGAATATTTGATAAACATAAAATAAAATATTAAAAAAAATGTTGATGTGACAATGTTACGTTGAACACCATATCATTTCCGATTAATTTTAATACTAATATCAGTATTATTTTTAATTTCAATGGAGGGTAAGATAGTAAAAAATAATATATAGTTTAAAAAAATATTTGAAAATAGGCGACAGGTATCAAGGCAAGATAAACACAATACTGTGAAATTCGACATCCAAACTGTTAATAGCTTAGATGACATGGGACTATCCTAAGAAAACCTCAAGTTAACTATTTAAGTAAAATAAACATATATTGTATGGACCAAAAAATAGAATTGAATAAAATTTTAGTGGACAGAAGGAGTATAATAAAATAATAGATAACAAAGACTGATTATCTAAGATTAGGATGATAACTAAACTTTATAAATTTTAAAGTATAATCTACCCTTAATCTAAGCTATCAAACAACCAATAAAAATGATATATAGTTAATTTAAATTTAATCTAAGCTAAAATAGAGGTAAAAAATAAATATTATTTTATATATAAAAAAAATTATCCCCAAACTCACCCACCTTTGCCCCTCCCACTCCACCCCAATACCAAAAAGATTCCATGGGCGCCATTTTTAAAGGCGCCACCCTCCCCACCAAAATCCATCTGCCACAAATCTGACATTGTCTCTTAGGAGCGCCCATTGATGTGGCGCTTTAACCTATTTTGTTAAAATTCTTCCAAACAAACTTATTCTATTAATTTAAATATTAAACAATAATATATTATTAAAAAAGCCCTCTCAAAGGAGACTATTGGTTCAAAAACCAGATTGTTTTTGTTGCTGAGATATGCAAAATCAAGGTCAAGAGCCTTGTTTGAGAAATCAACAATCATCTCAGGTCTAGCTTTGGGTGCCATGGATATAACAGTAAGAAACTTTGAGAGGTTTTTGAGAAGATGAAAGCTAGGGTTTCAAGAGTGTTTGAATGCGTGGGGAAGAAATGAGATTGTGGGCTTCTTAAGACTTGTGTATATTCCAAAAGAAATCTATGTCATTGAGTAGGTAGGTCTTAAGGCATTTCAACGGTTTACAAATGAGGAAATCAAGTTTGAACGGCCAAGATTAATTTCAGAAGAGTTGGCCAGACTTGATCCAACGGTTATTGCCCAATGAAACAGTAGAAAACTATTTTTATTCAAAAACGTGGGAAGGAGTTAAGTTTGATAAATGGTTGGGGGGTTTTCGAGATAGATAATGGCTTGAAGTGTTTAATACAAACAAGAGTTAAATCTTGGCATTTAATGCATTGAAAGTGACTTTTTAAGTGGGGGACAAAATAAATCTTTGAAAAGGTGATGACTTTAAGAGGAATAGGACAACCATCAAAATAGGCAATGATTACCCAAAATAGGTGCTTATCAGACCAAGATTTGGTTTGATAGCCTAGACAACTTACCTGACCCCACATGTACAAGTGTCCTGAACTCTTGTGGACAAGTGTCCTGAATTTCAATGGACAAGTGTCCTTCTCAATTTCTCTGAAGAGATTGAGGTCATCTTCTCTGAATTTCAGTAGACTTGACCAAGTCTGCTGAAAATTACTTTTAGTTCTCCCTTGATTGATTAACTCCTTTGAACTTACTTGTCCAACTTCCCTGGATCAAGAAGTCCCAATTCTGCTGATAATTCCAAGAGTCTTGCTTCAGCAAGTGGCTTTGTCAAAATATCAGCCTTTAGATGATCTGTGTGGATTTTCACCAATTTGATGTCCTTCTTCTCCACATGATCTCTAATGAAGTGATGCTTGATGTCCACATGTTTACATCTTGTGTGCAATACTGGATCTGAGCACAACAACTTCCAGTTGCAACATACTCAGCTTCAGTGGTGGAAGTAGCCACTGTGTTCTGCTTCTTTGAGAACCAAGATATAAGCTTGTTTCCCAAGAATTAGTGTTCATTGGGATCCTTACTAGCTTGCTGGTAGCACACCCAAATTTCTTGATCATTTCTCTGGTGTACTTAGCTTGGTTGATGAAGATTCCTTCTTTTAATTGTTTGACTTGAAGTCCTAAGAAGAAGTTCATCATCCCCATCATGGACATCTCAAACTTGCTTTGCATGAGCTTTGAGAACTTTTCACAAAGCTTCTCATTGGGGGATCCAAATATGATGTCATCAACATATATTTGGACTAGCAAGATGTCATCTCCTTTGTTGGTCCCTGAGACGAGTGTAAGATCATCTGACTTGATGTCTGCTGATGGTGTGGAAAATAAACTAACTCTTCAAAGTAACTAGTCCGCTGATTTCACTAAGGGCCTAGGACTAGTTAGTCAACTGATTAATTACCTATCGGAGTTAAGTGCGGAATTGTAGTGTGCCCATAAAGATTATACTCGTCTACTGCTTACATAATGTTTGTAAAATAGTTTATGCACAAATATGTATGAAAAGACTTGAAAATAAAGTGCAGAATGTAAATAACACAGTAATTTATAGTGGTTCGGATATACGTTCATACGTCCACTCTCACGTCCTAACGTGATGTTTAATCCCTTTAATTTCCCGAAAATTAACAGGGCTTGTCCTTTATAGTCCCAAGGTTAGGACTTTGAGATCTGAGCAGTCCCAAACTGCTGCGGTCTCCACAAGTGATTGGAAGCACTTGCACTTTACAAGTGAGTTGCGAGCACTTGCACTCCACAAGTGATTATAGAGCACTTGCACTCTTTACAGTGATGAACACTCAACTTGACTTCTAGGGTTTTATGGTAGAAGGTGGGTTTTGTGTATATGAACTAGGTGAGAATTTCCCTTACAATCTGTTTTAGCCTCATGCTAGGATTGGGAAATTCTCTCTAAGCTATGGATATATTTAAGTGCCTGCACTAGCTTAGATGTTATGAGTTCACTCACTGGGGATGAGGTGATGCGTGTTGAATCTTCATGAACGATCTTCTTGAGATCTTCTTATTTCTGGACATTAAGAACTTTGCTCGACCTCTGCATCTCACTCATCTTCACACTCCCAATGATGTATGAACTCATTTATATAGTGTTGATGTTTGAATGTTACCGTTGGATGATAGCAATTAAAATCTTCACCAATTCAGGAATTGGCAATCTCTTGATTTGATATGATTGAATATTACCATTGTCATGTAATTTCAATCATATCTTTGACTTTCCTTTCTTGTGCACATATCTTGTCAATCCTTGATTTCAACTCTGATTGGTCTTCCCTTAATTGGGTACAGATGATCTTCACCTCAGCTGATTCTGGGTTCGACTCATCTGGACTTGACACTTGTGCATTGGATTGCTTCCTCAGCTGTATGGACCTCGGCTATCTAGTAATGCAGGTTTGGTCCTCAGCTGTCTTTTACTCAGCTGCTGTCTTTACTCAGCTGCTGTCTCTTCTCAGCTGCTGTCTTTACTCAGCTGTCTTTACTCAGCTGCTGTTTCAGCTGCTGTCTTTACTCAGCTGCTGTTTCTTCTCAGCTGCTGTCTTTACTCCGCTGTCTTTACTCTGCTGTCTTTACTCAGCTGGTGTAAGATAACTTCTACTCAACTTATGTATACTCATCTTACTCTTACTCTTCTTATCATATAAGATGAGTTTAACTCATCTTATCAGGAGACTTCTGGTCTTGGTCTTCTCTTCTCTTCTTGAGCATTGCCATGTCTTCTCTTCTTACCAGAGTCCTATCTATTACAAGATGTATAATAAAGTTGTCTATACAATACAACTTATCCTATTACATGTTTGATTTGGTTTATCAAAACTAAACTAGGGATACATATATCCCAACATCCTTCACAAATTTTGAAGAGATTTCTGTCCACAGTTCCTTTGACAAATCCATGGTCCAAGAGAAACTGTGACAGTGTGTCATACCAAGCTCTTGGAGCTTGCTTGAGTCCATATAAAGCTTTCTTCAGTCTGTAAACTTGGTTTCTGTTGATGTTGAAGACTGGGTGATGTTATCGAAGATGTTATCACACAAGGCTGCAACATCTTAATTCGACCTTTCTTATTTTTCCTAAGTCCAAATTCTGGTTTCTAGCTAATGCTGCTTTGAATGTTGTAACATCGCAGGTTGAAGATCTAGAACATTCTACACAGTTCCATACTGGAAGGATCTGGAAGCTTGCAGAAGTATGTAGATCATGCGGTTGCCTTTGAAAACGTCCAGCACTGGCTGGAAGAACCTAGAAGGCAGTTGGGAGAAAGAGAAAGAATGAGATCCTACATTTTAGGAGATCATGGATGAAGGTTCTAGAATCCATATTCATGCCTATAAATACAGCAGAACCGTGATCATCATCCAAAAAAACGAAGTGTCATTCTTTAAGTCCTAAACTAGTGTTCATCCTGTTAGGAATTAATTGTCATTGACATGATCTTATCGTTGTGCCGAAGAGTCCAAACTTCCTGTACAACATAGACTTTTCTATACTTCTTTGATAGATAGATCATAGAGTTAGATTAGTTTTTGGTAGTGTAATTTTTACACTTAAGCCGTCTTTAGACTAGATACTTTATGGAGTCTTATTTCCGTTGTGAATATTTGTTCACACACCATTTGTATTCACATAATTATTAGTGAAAGTTTCGCCATGAGGCTCGCATAGATTTTAAATTAAAATCTATGTTAAAAAGTTAATTCTGTGTCTTTGTGTTTTCATTCTTTAAAGTCTTCCGCTATTCGTATTCTTATATTCTGTAATTGAGTCAGTGTTACATTGAGTGTTCTAACATTGAGTGTAGCATCAGTCTTGTTTTACTTAACACGCACACTTTCAGTTGGTATCAGAGCCGATACTTGACGACACTAGGTTTAGATCCTTGTTTTTAATTAATGTGTTTTAGTATTTATTGTGTCTTTGCAAAAATGGAAACACATCACATCTCTACAGCACTTAGGCCACCAGTTTTAGATGGTACAAACTATGCATATTGGAAACCTAAGATGCGCATGTATATCAAGTCTATTGATGAACGTGCATGGAGGACAGTACTTACAGGTTGGGATGCACCAAAAACTCCAGTAGATGAAGACAATGAAGTTCAACTCAAGAAGGAAGTTGATTGGACGGCTGACGAGATAACAACAGCAGGGTTTAGTTCTAAAGCTTTAAATGCTATTTTTCTTCTGTTGATGTTTCTATGTTTAAAATTATTTCTAATTGTTCAACTTCTAAAGAAGCTTGGGATAGATTACAAGAGCATTGTGAAGGTTCGGATAGTGTTCGAAGAAAAAAACTTCGAATGCTGGGGACTAAATTTGAAAATCTCCGAATGAGGGAAGATGAGACCATATCATCTTATAATGAACGTTTAAGTGAGATTGTCAATGAATCACATTCTCTTGGTGATCCTATTTCAAATGTGAGAGTAGTTCATAAAATTTTGCGTTCAGTTCCTAAAAAATTTGATGCAAAAATATGTGCTATAGAAGAGGCTAAAGATACAGATAAATTGAGTCAAAATGAGCTAGTAAGTATTCTTAAAACTTATGAGATGAACACTACTCAATTTGATGAAAATAAAGATGATAAAAAGGTGGTTGTTTTTAAAGGAGAGACATCACAAGGTTCTGAAATACAACCTATTATCACTGAAGTCGATTCAGATGATGATGTGATGGACTTATGTTATGACAATCCAGACCACATGGCCTTTCTCACTAAGCATTTTAACAAGTTTTTGAAGAAAACAATGAAGAGGTCCAAAGGGAATATTCAGCCAAAGATCCAGATCAACACATCAACACCACAACCAGAGAAGAGAAGGAGTCAATTTCCACCAAGAATATCACAAAGTGAAGGTAAACCAAGGTATGATCCTGAATATAGAAAATCAGTTCAATGCAATGCATGTTCTGGTTATGGCCATTATGCAAATGAATGTGCCAATACCAGACTCAAGCAAAAACTGAATTTTAGTGCTACCTTGAGTGATGATTCAGATGATAAAAAGGTTAAATCGAAAGAAATTGAATTTGCTTTTCATACTCAGGTTGATTATGATGACTCTTTAGATGATGATCTAGATGAAACAGATTCTGATGTTGAATTGGATGTTACAACATCAGAAACAACATCAAGTCAAAATCACCCAGATTTGAACTGTTTTAATTGTTTTGTTGATGATACAGGAATAAGGATAGAAGATTCGAAATACCAGAAGTTATTGAAGGATTTGAACTCTCAGAAACTCACTATTGATTCTTTGATTAAAGAGAATGAGGATCTGAAAGGAACAATCACCAAACTAGAAGTTATCCTTACCAGAAGAGATTTAGAACTCTGCAAATTAAAGGAAGAATTGAAAAGTTCTACCTTAAGTTTAAGAAAATATGAAAAGAGTGCTTCTGATATGAATGATGTTTTGGTATTTGGTAAATCTAACAATCATGGTTTAGGTTATGATGGTGATACTGCATCTATTTCTAAAAGTTTTGCAAATCCAGTGAAATTTGTGAAGGCTAATGCTAAAACATATGTTGAAGCATCAGCACAAACAAAACCTCACAAGGCTAAAACTTTTAAATAGTTGTTTGTTTGCCATTATTTTTCTAAATTAGGTCATATTCGTCCTTACTGTTTGAAAATGAAGAAAGATTTTGCTGATGAGAAATTGTTACCTAAAAAGTTGTCACATTCGAAGAAACATTTCTCAAAATCTACTTGGAAAAAGAAATCTAATGTTACCTGTAATGCAGTCCACACTTCTTTGAAAGCATGTTTACCTGGTCTATGGTATTTTGATAGTGGTTGTTCTAGACATATGACATGACAAATTGACTACTTATCTGATTATGCTACTGTAAATGGTGGATATGTTACATATGGTGGAGGTTCAAAAGGAAAAATCATTGGAAAAGGAACTTTAAATGTTAAAGGTTTTCTTAAGCTTAAGAATGTCTTGCATGTTGATGGCTTGCTTGCTAATTTGATTAGTATAAGTCAATTGTGTGATGATAATTTGCATGTGAAATTTGACAAAGATTCATGTTATGTTCTTGATAAAGATGATGAATGTTTAATGACTGGTACTAGGTCAGCTGATAATTGTTATCTTATTGGAACAAACAATGTGTGTAATTTGTCAAAACATAATGAAAATGTCTTATGGCATCAAAGATTGGGCCATGCAAATTATAGATCATTGAAGAAGCTAGTCAATGCTGAAGCTGTGAATGGATTACCAAACTTGAAGTTTGACGAAATCACTATATGTGAACCATGCCAGAAAGGTAAACAGGTAAGAGTGTCACACAAAATGCTGTCACATTGTTCTACACATCGTTGTTTTGAGTTGCTGCACATGGATTTAATGGGTCCTATGGAAACTGAAAGCATTGGAGGAAAAAGGTATTCACTTGTTGTGGTAGATGATTACTCTAGGTTTACTTGGATAGAATTCTTAAGAGACAAATCTGAAACATTTAATGCTTTTAAAGTTCTTTACAAAAGGTTCAAAAATGTGTTTAACTTGAAAGTTAGAAAGATTAGAACTGATCATGGTAGAGAATTTGAAAATAGCATGTTTACATATTTTTGTGAAAAGAAAGGTATAATGCAAGAATTTTCATCTCCTAAAACTCCACAACAAAATGGAATTGCTGAAAGAAAGAACAGAGCTCTACAGGAAATGGCAAGAGTCATGCTTACTTCCAAAAGTCTTGCTAAAATATTTTGGGCTGAAGCATTGAATACAACATGTCATATCACTAATAGGGTTTATATTCGATCTGGTTTTAAGCAAACACCTTATGAGATTTTGAACAACAGAAAACCAAATGTGAAGTACTTTCATGTATTTGGTTGTGTGTGTTATATTCTGAATGATAGGGATCAACTCCATAAGTTTGATTCTAAAAGTGATAAAGGTTTCTTCTTAGGCTATTCTAGAAATAGTAAAGCTTATAGAATCTATAACCTTAGGACTAACGCTGTTCAAGAATCTGTTAATGTTGTGTTTGATGATGATAAAGGTCTTACAGATGGAAATGAAGAAGAAGATGTTTCAGAGGTTACTGAAAAATCTGGAGATTCACTGAGAACTGAAAATGTTGCTCCGAATGTTATAACATCTGGAACAACATCGACAGAAAGTTCAACAGAACCTACACAGAATAATCAGTATGTTCCCAAAAGGAATACTTCTTCAAGGATTGATAAAAGTCATCCATCGAACCAGATCATAGGTGATGCTACAGTTGGAGTGCAGACAAGAGGCAAAGTAAGAGCCAATAAGGTAGATGTGATAAGAAAATTATGCATGTCTTCTATATGTAATGTAGTGAATGCAGAGTGCTATTATTCTGAAATTGAACCTAAAATTTTTAATGAAGCTTTAACTGATGAAAATTGGATTAATGCTATGCCTGAAGAACTTAATCAGTTTGAAAGAAATGAAGTCTGGACACTAGTTCCAAGGCCTGACAACACTAATGTCATTGGAACTAAGTGGATTTATAAGAATAAAACTGATGAGTCTGGTAACATTGTTAGGAACAAAGCAAGATTAGTTGCACAAGGTTACACACAAGTTGAAGGTATTGATTTTGATGAAACTTTTGCACCAGTTGCTAGGATTGAGTCTATTAGATTATTGCTAGCAATTGCAAGTTTTATTGATATTAAACTTCATCAAATGGATGTAAAAGCTGCATTTCTTAATGGAATATTGAATGAAGAAGCATATGTTGAACAACCTAAAGGATTTGAAAATCCACAATACCCTGATCATGTATATAAACTTAAGAAAGCATTGTATGGTCTTAAACAAGCTCCTAGAGCATGGTATGGTAGGCTTACTGACTTTCTTTTGGAATTTGGTTTTATTAGAGGAGAAGCCGATAGAACTTTGTTCATTAAGCAATCTGGAGAAGATATGTTAATTGCACAAATTTATGTTGATGACATTGTTTTTGGTTCAACTTGTGATAATATGTTAAACCAATTTGTTAAAGCAATGACTGCAACATTTGAAATGAGTATGGTTGGAGACTTGAATTATTTTCTAGGTCTTCAAATCAAGCAGTGCAAGGATGGAATATTCTTCTCACAAGGTAAGTACGCTAAGAACTTGGTTAAAATGTTTGGTCTTGAAAATTCAAAAAGCATGAAAACTCCTATGGGATCTACTTTAAAACTATGTAAAGACAATGCTGGAAAAGATGTTGATCCAACATTGTATAGATCTATGATAGGAAGTTTGCTTTACTTAACCTCTAGTCGACCAGATATTATGTACAGTGTTTGTGTTTGTGCAAGGTACCAATCGAACCCTAAGGAATCTCACCTGAATGCAGTGAAGAGAATCATAAGATATATTGCAGGTACAAGTGAACTTGGGATTTGGTACACAAAGGATACAAGTAGTACACTAGTTGGATATAGTGATGCAGACTGGGCAGGAGATATAGATGATAGGAAAAGCACGAGTGGAGGATGTTTCTACATGGGAAACAATCTTGTGTCATGGCATAGCAAGAAGCAAAATTGTGTCTCACAATCTACGGCCGAATCCGAATACATTGCTGCAGGCAGTTGTTGTACACAACTCCTATGGTTGAGTAAGATGTTCAATGATTATAGCTTAGAAAGTGACACATTAACTGTTTTTTGTGATAACACAAGTGCAATCAACATTTCTAAAAATCCAGTACAACACTCTTTGACTAAACACATAAGCATTAGGCATCATTTCATAAGAGATTTAGTAGAGAAAAGTATTGTGAAGTTCCCACTGAAAATCAATTTGCAGATATATTCACTAAGGCTCTTGACCATGAGAGATTCTCATTTTTGAGGAAATCTCTTGGTATGTGCACAACCTGAAAATCCAGGATAGATGTTGTTTCAAATGTGGCAGCATTTGGAACAACATCAAGGGTAAGTGTAATCCTGATTGATTTAATTCATTCCATGATTCGTTAAATAATTCCTTTGTAAAATATCTTTGAATCTGAAATTTGTGGTACAAAAATAGACATAGTTTACACCTCTCAAATGCATATAAAAAGAATGTTGTTAGCATACTAAAAGATGTAGTTTATCACTGAGTAACTATGGAGCACGGAGTTCACTACTACGATGCCTTCTTTTCAAAAGGTGATTAACAAATACATCAATATGTTCATAATCCATTGAGTAATTATGGGGCACGGAGTTCGCTACTACGATGCACTCTTCTAGAAAAATGGATCAATATGAACTAGGTGCTACAACACGAAAAGAAAAGAAAAATAAGGTGCAACACAAATGAAGCAAATTCATGTAAAAACCGTGTTGAGGTGTATTTAAAAAAAAATGTCTTGAGTACAACATTAAAAGATTTGAATTTATTTTTATTAGTTGTAATTATTTAATTAATTTTCTGGAATTTATTTTATTAAATGGAGGATACTAACCCACGTTTTGTTTTTCCAGGTCATGCAAACTTATTTTAATTTTGAGCCAATTTATTGATTATTTATCTAATTAATCTGCAATTTTAGCCACTAACACCAAGATCAAATATGAGATACCCATTTTGTTCTTCTTGACCGAAAATTAAGGTATCACAATCTGGTCATGCAATTTCATTCCAGAACTTTCTAAAGTTGTGGGACATTGACATTTTAATAACTTCCATTCTATACTCTATAAAATCATCTCGTGAATGTGTGTTTAATTCATAAATGTAAGCTAAAGTGTGTAAGCTGAAATTTTCCAGAAATACAAATTGCAATTGTGTGTTTCGAATTGCGTGTCTACTTTCTTGAGCATTAATTTTTTGAAGGGATTTAAGTATGAAAAAGATGGTCTCACTTCATCTTCTCCAGCTGAAAATAATCCATCGTCCTCATCTTCGACTCCACTGCACCTACTCGCAACAATGGCTTCCAACCAATCCGCCGTAAACACCGCTCCGATCACCACTGCCGCACCGCTACCACCGCCACTAGCTTCTCCGACCACCATTACCATTCCCCAAAACGCAACAATCGAGGAGTTTACCCGGGTAATTCAAACTATTTCTGCTAACCTCTTAAATTCGGTTCCTATGCCTCAAATTTATGTTGGAGACGTTCCATTGAATATCCCTACTCAAACTCCTAATCCGATTCAAACCACTACTCCTACTCTGCAAAATCCCCAAACTGCAAACCCTACTAAGCCCGAAATTACACTCGAAACCACTGAATTTACCTTCCCTACTGAAACCGCTCCGATTGCTGCTCCTGTTGTTGAAACAACAGAAGTAACTAAGGGAGATGACACTCCCATGGCTGAAGCCGAGCTTGAAAGAGCAGAGGACTCTGCCCACACCAGCTCATCTCTCTCGGAATCGACTGAGTCAGAGCCTATGCCTCTGAAATCATCCTTGACCAAAGGAAAACGAAAGCGGAGCCCTAAGAAACCAAAGAGGAGGTCCAACAGAGTGTTTTCGAGGGTGAACTATGCTGAGAGTTCACGAAAGAAGAAGCCCATGGCAGGTGATGTAGCTAATGCTCCAATTCAGGTCTTTACAGATTCTGAAAAGGATAGCTCAGATGGTGGAATTGCTGATACTAAAGCTGTTGAGAAAGAAAGCTCTGACGAAGAGAATGTTCCTCTTATGATACTGTGCAAGAAGAAAGGAAAGAAACTAAAGCAAAGGAAGGATGCTACTCCTGTTGCTCCAGCACCGGTTGCAACCTCTGTTCCTGATGAAAGCCCTGATGATAACAGCTCCACTGAATCCAATCAACCTAACTCTGAATCTGAAATCACCTCTAATGGTGATGAAGGTACACCCACTTCCGAAACTGATGTAGAAATGGAAACCTCTGAGGATAGGTTAGCCAATCTGTCAAGGAGAAAACTGTTAATTGAACGTAGGATATGTGTACCTGACTTTGTTTCTAAGGGTTTGATTAGATTTCTTGAGGATAGAAATTTGTTGCATGCTGTTACGTTTGGTGAATCATTTGTTGCAACATGGGTCTATGAATTTTACTCCTGTTTAAGAAAGAGCATTGGTAGAAGAACTTCTCAATGGTATAGAATTGTAAGATTTAGAGAAAAAGATCTTCCTTTTACACCCGAACTGATTAACGATTTTTTACACCTTGAATCTGTTGAGGAAGTTGAAGAACCTTCAATGGATATAATTGCTCAGGTAATTACAGGTGGTAGGGTGATGAGATGGAAGAAAGTTATGCTTGCATGTAATTTTACCTATCTATATTCAGTTTTGCATAAGTTGATTATGTATAATTGGATTCCATCCACGAACTCCACAAAGGTCACTATGAGTCAAGGAATACTTCTTTACAGAATTGTGGTAATGAGGAATTTCAATCTTGGGTTGACTATTTTCAATCATATGATGAAATTTTCAGGGACAGTAACTGACAAAGGCAATCTGCCTTATCCGGCTCTCATCTATGGTTATTTGAGACATAACAACTACCAACGGGATAGACATGATATGTTGAGGGGGAGAGTTCCTCAAATTACAGTGTCTCGTAAGCTGATGATTGGAGATAGAGTTGTTGATCTTCTTATCCAAGGTGCTGAAAGAGCTGAACCAGATGTTCCAGATGCTGCTCCCAATGTCCCAAACACTACAAGCCACATTCCAATCTCCAGAGATTTTATACTTGTTCAGTTAACTCACTTGTAGGATACCATTAATGAACTACAGTTCATGAAGGATTATTGGATGAAGAAACTTTCTGCTACACCAGGGGGAGTACCTGCTGCTGCTGCACCAGTCCATGATGTTAGAGTCACTGAGTATGGGGGAGTTCGAATTAAAGAACTTGATGCTGATGCTGATGCTGATCCAAATGTTGTTGCACACCTTGCAACAATGGTGATTGAACCTGATGAAGAAGAACAGGTTTTTACTGATCTTCTAGACCTTGCTGCTGGAAATGCTTGAAGACATGGGGGAGGCTGAACTTTAAAGGATGCAATGTGCAGATTTCTGTTGCTGCAGCTGTTGTTACAGCAATTGATGCATCTTATTCAATTTCTATCTTACTGTTTATTTTGACTTATGATCCTGCAGTCTGATACACTGATTTAACTGTTTTGTGTTAAGTTTTACAAACTTAGTAGTTTATAGTTTAGTTTGAAATTAGAACTCTATTGAAGCTCTGATATTTTTGTTTTGAGCTCTGATATTATATTAGTTGATAGGACTTCGTTTTACTTTGTTTTATTCTCTCTTCACACGACTTAGATTATAACTTGTTTCAGTTTTTCCATTTAGTTCTGATTATTTCACTTTGAAACAGGTTGTGTTAAATGAGTATATTACTTACTCATTTTATTGTTGGAAGATATTACTAAGGCAAGTGTTCTACTTAGTATTCAGAGTACTAACACCACTTAGTCTTGTATATTTTCTTGTTTCTTTCACTATTTGATCATATGCTACAACAGGGGTTGACTTGACGAGTACATGGATATGATGGTAATACTCTAGCATGTACATAAAACTGGTTTATATATGTTTACATATGTACATCAGGTGTGCTGTAGCAGAAAGGTCAAATTGGGGGAGATTGTTGATGTTGAAGACTTGGTGATGTTATCGAAGATGTTATCACACAAGGCTGCAACATCTTAATTCGACCTTTCTTATTTTTCCTAAGTCCAAATTCTGGTTTCTAGCTAATGCTGCTTTGGATGTTGTAACATCGCAGGTTGAAGATCTAGAACATTCTACACAGTTCCAGACTGGAAGGATTTGGAAGCTTGCAGAAGTATGTAGATCATGCGGTTGCCTTTGAAAACGTCCAGAACTGGCTGGAAGAACCTAGAAGGAAATTGGGAGAAAGAGAAAGAATGAGATCCTACATTTTAGGAGATCATGGATGAAGGTTCTAGAATCCATATTCATGCCTATAAATACAGCAGAACCGTGATCATCATCCAAAAAAATGAAGTGTCATTCTTTAAGTCCTAAACTAGTGTTCATCCTGTTAGGAATTAATTGTCATTGACATGATCTTGTCGTTGTGCCGAAGAGTCCAAACTTCCTGTACACCATAGACTTTTCTATACTTCTTTGATAGATAGATCATAGAGTTAGATTAGTTTTTGGTAGTGTAATTTTTACACTTAAGCCGTCTTTAGACTAGATACTTTATCGAGTCTTATTTCCGTTGTGAATATTTGTTCACACACCATTTGTATTCACATAATTATTAGTGAAAGTTTCGCCATGAGGCTCGCATAGATTTTAAATTAAAATCTATGTTAAAAAGTTAATTCTATGTCTTTGTGTTTTCATTCTTTAAAGTCTTCCGCTATTCTGTAATCGAGTCAGTGTTACATTGAGTGTTCTAACATTGAGTGTAGCATCAGTCTTGTTTTACTTAACACGCACACTTTCAGTTTCCAATCTCAAAACCAGGTGGTTGCTCTACATAGACTTCTTCCTTCAAAACTCCATTCAAGAAGGCACTCTTGACATCCATTTGGTACACTTTGAACCTCTTGTGGGCTGCATAGGCTAGGAATAGCCTTATAGCTTCTAGCCTTGCCACAGGTGCAAATGTTTCATCATAGTCAATGCCTTCTGATTGACAATAGCCTTTGCCACCAATCTGGCTTTGTTCCTGACTATCACATCATTCTCATTCTTTTTGTTCTTGAACACCCACTTGGTTCCAATAACATCTTGATGTGAAGGTCTATCCACCAGTTTCCATACTTCATTTCTGGTGAATTGGTTTAGCTCTTCCTACATTGCTGTGATCCAACTAGAATCTTGAAGAGCTTCATCAATGTCTTGAGGTTCCTGTTCTGATAGGAAGCAACAAAACAAAGCACTTTCACCATGGAACCTTCTAGTTTTGACTCGTGTACTTGGATCACCAAGTATCAGATCAGTAGGATGGTCAGATAACCATATCCTTCTTTTTCTGATCCCTTCAGTAGAGTTGTCCTCTACTAAGGTTGAGTCACTAGGATCATAGAATTCAGGAAAGTTTAATGCAGGATCTAATTCAGGATCATATTCAGGGGTGTTGTCCTCAATGTCAGGGACATTGGCATTTTCAACATTATTGTTTCCCCCTTGAATATTGGATCCATTAACTACCTCAGCAGGAACTGCTTCTTCATTGGTAGTTGTTACCTGATTATGAACTGGGATTGGGTCATTCAGTTCATCATTTCCTTCAGTGGGGTTTGCTTCAGGTAGATTGCCTTCAGAAGTGTTGTCCAGTCTAGTGATTTCAGGAGGATTGGCCTGGATAACATCTATAAACATTGTATCTTTCTCTTTTAAGCTCAGTCTGGTTGTCCTTTGCGTGATTTCATCAGTATCCAGGTTCTTATTCCTGCTCTCATGAATAGATTCATCAAACACAATGTGGGGTGTTTCCTCCACAATTAGGGATTTACAATTGTAGACTCTGAAAGCTCTACTGATTTGGGAATATCCAAGAAATATCCCCTCATCAGCTTTGCTATCAAAGGCTTTCAACTTCTCTTTCCCATTGTTGTGAATGAAACACTTGCAACCAAAAATATGGAAATAAGATACTTTTGGCAACCTTCCTTTCCAAAGTTCATAGGGGGTTTTGCCTTGCCCCTTAGTTATCAAACATCTATTTTGAGTATAGTATGTTGTGTTTATAGCTTCAGCCCAAATCCTCTTAGGTAGGTTTGAATCAGCAATTAAAGTTCTAGCAGCTTCTTTTAAGGTTCTATTTCTTCTTTCTGCAACCCCATTCTACTGAGGGGTTCTAGGTGCTGAAGTTTCATGGGCTATTCCATTTTGTGTGCAATACTCATTGATGTATGAATTGATGAACTCAGTGCCTTTGTCAGATCTTATGTTGATTATATTAAGGCTTTTCTCATTTGACAGTCTCTTTAGAAGTTCATGGAGTTTGACTTGTGTTTCCTTCTTACTAAGGAGAAATACTACCCATGTGAACCTAGAGAAGTCATCTACTACAATCAATGTGTATTTTCTACCATTTATGCTTGCAGGGGTAATTGGTCCAAATAAGTCCATATGTAGAAGTTCAAGTACCCTTTCAGTAGAGATGACTGGTTTTCCCTTGAATGAGGCTTTAATCTGTTTTCCTTCTTGACATGGTTTACAAACATGCTCTTTAATGAAAACCTCATTAGGTAGTCCTTTTACTAATGCATTCCTAGCAAGTTTGTTCATTGATTTAAAGTTAAAGTGGTTTAGCCTTTTATGCCATAACCAACTTTGTTCATTTGAGCTCTTAGCAATGAAACATGAAGCATCAGTAGACTTGTCCCAGTCAGCAAAATACACATTTCCTTTCCTAGTTCCAGTCAATAGAGTTTGTTGAGTTCTATCTTTGATTAAACATTTTCCACTTGAAAACTCAACATTGAATCCTTTGTCACAAAACTGACTTATGCTTAGGAGATTATATTTGAGATCAGCCACATAAGACACATTGGATACCTTGATATTACCAATTATCAAGGTACCATAACCTTTTGTTGTAGCTTGTGAGCTGTCTCCAAATGTGACATTTGGGCCTTCTTTTTCAGTAAACTCAGTAAGGAGGTTCTTGTTTCCAGTCATGTGCCTTGAACATCCACTGTCAAGGTACCATGCTGACTTTTTGCTTATGCTCCTCAACTTCTTGTGGCCCAATGATACCTGCAATTAAAAGGCTTTAGGTACCCTTTGAATTTTGGGTCCTGAGAGGTTAGCTGTACCTTTAGGAACCCAAATTTGCCTAATAACCCTGATTGATTCAAGGTGGCTGAGTTGTTTTCCTCTAGCATCTATATACACTGTCTTTCCCTTGAATGCCTTTGGGAAAGTGTGTGTGAAAGTGTTTACTCTATAAGTATCAGGAGAGTTGTCATTTCTCCTGTACTTATGAGTTCTTTGTGCTACTTGAGGGAATCTTTGAGGATGGGCATTTTGATGACCATTACCCTTTGGCATGAAGGGTTTTGGTTATCTCATTTTATTTTGCCCTTGAGGATAGTTGACCTTATGTCTGTTCAGCTGAGGTTTCCTCAATAGAGTTGACCTAGGCTGATCAAACCTTGGATAACTCCTCTTAACATTGTTCAGGAGAGTTGCCCTTCCATTGGTTCTACTCTGCTGACCAACATTCCTCTTGTGCTCATGGACTTTGGCCTTTTCCTTAGGTATGGGCCTAGTCTCCTGAAGCACTTGAGTGGGCATCTCATGCATTTTGCCATTTCCTTTGTTCAGTGGCTGAATTATTTCATTTTCAGCTTGTTGAGCCACTGATTTAACAAAGATTCTCTTAGTGTTACTTGTAGAAGCAACACTAAGACAAGGTGAAGATTCAAATGGATTAAATCCAAATCCACTTCTTTAAGCCATAGGTCTTTGATAACTTTGAATTTCCTCTATTGCTCTAGAGGATTTCTTCAAAGCAGACATCTTTAATTTCAGGCTCTCTTCACTTGATTTAAGAATGTCATACTCATTTGAGAGGTTTTCAAATTTTGCTTGAAGAATTTTCAGTTCAAAATCTTTTCTCTTCTGAGTAAGCAGTTGTTTATCAATCTGCTTTTATTGGTCAACTATCCTGAGAGAAGCTTCATCAAGTTCTCTCAAGACTTGTTGATACAACTCAGTAGACTTGACATCAACTGCTGATTCAGAAGGTTTTGCAAGCTCTATTGCTAACCTTTCATTTTTTCTCACACAGTTGTCATGAAATTCTTGTAACATAGTGAAATCTTCTATCAACTTTCCAAAAGAAAGTTTCAGGTTGACTTCACTAGTGTTTTGTGATAGAAATAATGGTGAGCTAGAAGTAGAGGATACCTCATCATCCTCTATGGCCATGTTGCACACATCATCATCATCATCACTGTTTGAGAACAGTCCATCAGAAGAGTTGAAGCTTTCAGCACTGTCAGATTCATCACCAACCATCATAGCCTTTCTATTGGTGAATTTTTTATCTCTCTTAGCTTGCCTCTCTCTTCTGTCCTTTGAGCTGAGTTCAGGGCAGTCATACTGGAAATGCCCTTTCTTTTTACAGTTGTAGCACAGGTCTTCATCATCATCCTTGCTTGGCTCATCTCTTCTTCTAGATGATGAAGGTTCAGCTCTGCTGGACTTTCTCCTATCAGAGTACTTGTCCTCTGATCTTCTTTCTTCAGGCCTTTTGTCCTCAGCCTTGGCTTAAGGAGAGTTGTACCTTCTCCTGACCTTGTTGTCTTGGTAGAATTTCTTGTATCTACCAAACCTTGAGTTTAGCTTGTCAAACCTTCTAGCCATTAGGGTTAGTTCTTCCTTCATTTCAGCCTTGGAGACTGACTTTGATGATCTAGGAGTGGACTGCATTTCAGGTTCAGCAACTTTGGCTTTGAATGCCACTCCTTTGGTTGAACTGAAGGTTCCTCAACAGGCTTTCTTCTGTTGAGATCAAACTCATAAGCCTTGAGTTCAGAGAAGATTTGTTGCATGGGCATGGTAGAGAGGTCCTTGGTATTCTGCATCATTACTGAATATACATCCCACTTTTGAGTGAGACTTCTCAAGATTTTTAGACCAACTTCTCTCTTGGAGTACACCTTGCCCAATGAGTTGATTTCATTCATCACATTTGTGAATCTACCAGCAAATTTATCAATGGACTCATCTGATTCCATTGTGAATTGTTCAAACTTCTGCACAGCCACTTGGAGCTTATTCTCCTTGATCTTTTCAGTACCCTCACACATTTCTGCAAGAGTATCCCATATTTCCTTGGCAGTTGTGCAGTGGTAGACTCTTCCCATGATTGCATCTGAAATAGTTTGGTAGAGGGTATTCATAGCTAGATAATTCAAATTATCCTTCCTTTTCTCCTCAGAGGTGAAGTCATCTTCATCCTTGGGGATCTCCTCTCTTAAGTCAGCTCTTTGAGCTTCAGTTAATCTGGGATTAATTTGAGTGAACACATAGGGTCCTCTTGTAATCACTCTTAGCATATCAGTGTGAAGAGATGCAAGATGAGCTCTCATTCTGATTTTCCAGAAATCATAGTTCTCAATTGAGAACATGGGCAGCTTGTGATGTGAGATGTGGTTAACTGGATTAGTAGCCATATTGTTTAGTCCTTGGACAACATCAGGAGGAACAACAACATTGTTGTTCTGATTCTGGTTCAGATTCTGATTCTGCTGCTGGTTGTTGTTGGGATATAAATTCACCCTAAGCCCCATCTAATGATAGGATATTTTTGATGGCCAAAACACTTATAGTTTATAAATGTATGTAATAGGATCAGCTGATATCTGTATAGATCAGCTTAACTAAGTCTAGTCCTGTGCAATCAGCTATATGTATCTCAGCTGATTGGCACAATCCATGCTTACATACGCAATCTCAAGAGATGAAGAGTAGAAGACATGAAGACTAGAAGATCATTGAAGATCAGATAAGTGAGGTGCTTGTATACCTCCTTACCTGATAAAGTCCAAGATGACCAAAGTCAACACAAGTATTTTCCAGATCAGAAGAGTAATACTCATCTGATATCAGAAGACAAAAGACATCAGGCCAGACGAGTTAACCAGAAGACTAGAAATGAAGATCAGAAGACTAGTAGCTCGACAAAGACTCGACTGATTCCAAAGTCATCTTGTGAAATTCAAATCAAGACTTACCTTACTTAGAAGATTGACACGATCCCAGATTTGAAGCAATCAATATCAAAGCTGCTGGAATCAAGGAATCAATCAAGCACAAAAGGAAAGATTGCTAAACGGCTAGTTGCAGCAATCCTCCCTATAAATACAAGAGGATGAGGAAGAACAAAGTAAGGAAATACTACTCAAGAATTCGAAAGCTAATCAAGCAAGCAAGCCAAAAAGCTACCCACTGTTAAAGAATTCTCAAGAGCCCAGAAAAGTATCAGAATACCTTTTAGCTCTTAATTTATTTCCCCATCCAACCAAAGAACCTGAATCCAATACATATTGTATACCCTTTGATTTAGGTATAGTGGTTAAGCAATTTATAAGCTTGAACCATTAGTTGGATCCATTCAAAACCCCCACCATAAGGTTATGTTTTTGAACCCCTGTAAGAGTGCAAGTGCTCACAAATCACTTGTGGAGACCGTAGAAGTTTGGAACTACTCAGATCTTGGAACTACTCAGATCTCAAAGTCCTACTCTTGGGACTATAAAGGACAAACCCTTAAAGGGATTAAACATCACGTTTGGAACGTGAGAGTGGACGTAGGAACGTATATCCGAACCACTATAAAATACAGTGTTATTTATTTACTGCGCTTTACATTTGAGTTTATTTATCTTTTCTTTTATAGTGCATACTGAGATTTGAAACATCTTTATAAACAAGGTCATATCTTTTAAACCAGCATAAGCTGAGTATTTCATAAAATAAGTAATTGGTTGTTTCAAAAGAACACTCGAACGAGTCTAAATAAAAGGCGTACTCACTTCCGCATACAAAACACTCTATCAGATAACTATAGTCTTTTGGACCAGCAGACTTGCAGTCCAGCTGACATAGACATCAGAAGAGGTTTCCAACTCTTTAATTGAAAAAGATTTAAAGTCTATTCACCCCTCCCCTCTAGACTTTAATCCAATTCACTACTCGTTCAGGGACCAACACTTGTTGTTGTTGTTTCCTCTTGCCATATCTCAAATATAGGGTTAGACAATAGATACTCAAGATTTCAGAAAGATCAGTTCAGTGACCACACCAAATATGTGTTTTTGAAAATCAAGATGGATTTTCAGAATCAGTGGTCTTTGAACCCCTGCTCTGATACCACTTGTTGGTCCTAAAAGGAGTATATAAAAAGTGTATGGGGGGGGGGGGGAGAATACACTTGTATGCAAATCTTTGCAAACATTTAAACAAACCAGACTTCAGCAAGATTGTCTTTGACAACTCTGCTGATATGATTAACTCTTTATAGAATGATCTTGCCATTCTTTGTGCAAGACTGCAAAGGAAATGTGGGACATACTTGCCATTCTTTGTGAAGGCACAAGTCTAATCAAAGAAAGCAAATTGACCACAACTGTCCAAAGGTTTGAGTCATTTAAAATGAAGCCTGGTGAGACAATAGACCAACTTGATACTCGTTTTACTCGCATTATGAATGATCTTGATGTTGTAGGGAATAAGTATACTTGTAGGGAGATCAAACTTAGAGTGCTTAAGTCTCTAGATGATAGATGGAAAATGATTAAGATGATTATGAAGAACACTCAGGACATATATACATGGACTGCAGAAATCCTTTTCCAAACACTCAAAGCACACGAATACGAGTTAGATGAGGAAGATCCCATAGTCAGTGATGATCAGGATAAGTCTGCTATTAAGAACGTTGCATTTAAGGCATCCACTTCCAAAACATCAAAAGCTTCTAGTGACAAACCCATTAATATTAGACACGAACTAGAGAAGTCTGATTTAAGCTTAATAGACAATATGGTCACTATAAGAAGTTCTACAAGGATTATAGGGGTTCCAACAACATGGACTCTTTTGTGACCAGGAGAGACCAAAACTCTTCTAAAACGAGGGATGAAATCTCAAATGAGAACAAAAGAGGTAGGAACTCAGGTGATAAGAAAGATAGGTCCTCTTCTGATCATAGGAAGGATAGGAAACATGATATTACTCATATCAAGAAATCCTCTAATGATTATATGTGTTACAATTGTGATAAGCTAGGACATTATATAGATGAATGTCCAGATCTCAGCTAAGAGGATCGAAGGAAAGAAAGGCCAGAAGAGATCGACGTTTCGCTCGAGATAAGAAGGCAAATATGGGTAACAGTGAATCTGATGAGGAATCAGATGAGTTACCATCGTCTTCCTCTGATTATCTCACCAATAACGATTATGATCTTGATGATGACTTGGCACTCATGGCCAAAGAAGAGATTGAGGTATCATCTATTAATTCATTTCTTTCATACGATTCTGACACTGATGAAAGTGACATGACTGACAGTGGAGTAGGAAGTAGTCTTAATCCTTCTAATGAAGTGACTGAATAAGACCTTCTACTCGCCAATAAAGCCTTCATGGAAGTCAGTGACGAGAATATTACTTTAAAACAAGAAATTATAAGTCTCAAAGAAGCTCAGTCTAGAGCAGACCCTAAATTAATTATCTTAAATGAACGCCTATTAGAAGAGTTGTCACAACTCAAAGATAAGTATGCATTTATAGATAACTTATATAATGGTATGCTCAAGATACAAGTTATTGAAACCAATGAGTTCAATGATTTAAAGGCAAGATATGAAAAGCTTGAAGAGCGTAGTCGTTTCTTGGAAACTGAAGTACTAAACTTGGATCTGAAATTGGCTGATATGATAAAATTTTCCAAGATTAATCAACAACTATCAGACCAATACAGAGCCCCAACTGATAAAAGTGGGATAGGTGCTGATGTACCTATCTCATCTACTTCATTAGTTAAGAACACACATTTAGCTCAGAACAGTTCTTTAACACTTGAAAAGGGTAAGAAACCCATGGGCCCCATAAAATTTGTAAACTCTAAGGAAAATGGACCAGTTCAAACTAATCTTATTCAGCCTACTACCAGAAATGGTAACAAGTTGTATAAGTCATATCAGAAAAGTAAAACTCAGCAGAGTAGAACTCAGCTGTATACGACTAGACCGGTTCAAAACAGTTGGACACAGCCTAGACCAGCCTATCTAAGGTAGTCTCAGTTGTATTCATCTAAGCCAAGGAGATATAATCAACCAAATTGTGGAAAATCTATCCTCTATGCACCTCCATTATCATACGACATCGTAAGAGAGGGTAAACCCTACCGTAAGTGCAGACCTTATAGCACACAAGCTTTTAAACCATATTTCAACTATCAGAGGACTCACATTCCTACTCCTAAAGAGGTTAAACTAGTTGTTGGTTACCTCAGAAGAGTAAATGTGAACTCTGCTGATAGTCAAGATAAGGTGAACAAAGTTTGATTTTGTGACCATAAGGGCAGGAAACTCAAACGTTCTCAATTATTTAAAACTTCTATGTATGTTTGGGTTCCTATAACTGCTATTAACACCAAAGGACCCCAAGTTTAGAGGGTATCTAAAGTTTAATCACAAATGTAGGGTCACATCGATTTATATAGAAAATGTGGGTCAGTTGATGAAACCTGGTAAATTGAGAGTGGTTGTTCGCACCACATGACATGTACTAAGGACCTTCTCATCAACTACCACGAGCAAGAAGGCGCTAGAGTCGTATTTGGTGATATTTCCTTAGCAAGGACTAAAGGCTTCAAAAACTTAAGGAATGTTGATGTGGAGATTCAAGATGTCTCTTATGTAGAAGGTTTGAAGTATAATTTGCTTTCAGTATCTCAATTCTGTGACAAGGGGTATACGGTTGAGTTCAAAAGCACTAAGTGCGAGATCATCGAAAAACGAACTCACTCTATACTTCTTGTTGGCTCTAGATATGGCAGTGTACACATTGTGAATTGGAGTAGTTGCCCTAGGGATGCTTGTCTACTTGTTAAGAGTCCTAAAGAAGTGAGATGGTTATGACATAGAAGGCTGTGCCATATGAACTTTAAGATAATTAATAAGATAGCTCGAGACTCCCTAGTAGAAGGTTTACCTAATCAAATCTACTACAAGTCATAAGTATGTGATGCCTGTCAGAAGGGCAAACAGGTAAAAGTTTCCTTTAAATCTATCCTAACTCTCTCTACTAGCAGAGTCTTAGAACTTTTGCACATGGATCTTCATGGTCCCATCAATCCATCAACTGTTAATGGTAGAAGGTACACAATAGTCGTAGTAGATGATTACTCTAAGTTCACTTGGGTAATCTTCTTATACAAGAAGAGTGATACTCAAACAAAACTAACAGGTCTTTTAAAGAAACTGCAAGTTGAGAAGGTGTTGGGATATAAATTCACCTTAAGCCCCACTTGATGTTAGAATAGTTTTGATGGCCAAAACACTTAGAGTTTATAAATGTAATAGGATCAGCTGACTTGTATAGAACAGCTTAGACTAGTCTTGTGTGATCAACTGTATTGATATCAGCTGATCAGCACATCCCTGGCTTACATGCCTATCCTCAAGATGAGAAGAGTAGAAGACTTGAAGACTAGAAGATCCTTGAAGACCAGTTAAGTAAGGTGCTTGTATACCTACTTAACTGATGGAGTCCAAGATTGAAGATGGCCTAAAACAGCACAAAGATTTGCCAGATCAAAAGAGTATTACTCGACTGATATCAGAAGACAGAAGACCTAAGGCCAGAAGAGTAGTCAGAAGACTAGTAGTACAGATCAGAAGACTATGTACTCTTCCAGGACTCGGCTGATTCCAAAGTCATCTTGTAATTCAAACGAAGACCTACCTTATTTAGAAGATTGACATGATCCCAGGATTGAAGTAATCAAGCGGCTGGAATCAAGGAATCAAGCTATTATGGAAAGATTGCCCCAACGGCTAGTCAACTCCAACGGCTAGTTGCAAGCAATCACCACTATAAATACAAGAGGATGAGAAATCACAAACACGAAGTCACAACGAGAGAATTCAACAAGCTAAGCAAGCAATCAAGCAAAAGCCATACTGTTTTAAGAATTCTCCAAGAGCCTAGAAAGCCTTAGAATATTTGTAGCTCTTAAGTGATTTCTATCCAACCCATAAGAACCTGAAACCTGTTCATATTGTATATCCATTGTTTTAGGCATAGTGGTTAAGCAATTTATAAGCTTGAACCATTAGTTGGATACTCTTCAAAAACCCCAAACCCTCACCGAAAGGTTAAAGTTTTTGAACCCCTCAAAGTGCAAGTGCTTACAATCACTTGTGGAGACCGTAGTTGTTAGGACGGCTCAGGTCTCAAAGTCCTATCCTTGGGACTATAAAGGTCAAGACCCTTGTAATTTTTGGTATATTTAAGGGATTAAACATCACGTTAGGACGTGAGAGTGGACGTAGGATCGTATATCCGAACCACTATAAATCTGGTGTTATTTATCTTTCTGCACTTTACATTATTGTCATTTCCATATAGTTTATATAGTGCATACTGTGTTTTCAACATTCTTCAACTCAGGCCATAACTTTCAAACCAGCATCAGCTGAGTACTTTCATTAAGCAAAACAAGTTAACACTTTCATAAGAAACTAAAAGAACGAGTCTAAACAAGGCCTACCATAATTCCGCATAAAATCTCTTCATTCAGATCACTATAGTCATCTGGACCAGCAGACTTGTAGTCCAGTTGACATAGCAATCAGAAGAGGTTCCCAACTCTCTTGAAAAAGTTTTAAAGTCTATTCACCCCTCCCCTCTAGACTTTAATCCCATTCACTACTCGTTCAGGGACCAGCAAGTGGTATCAGAGCGGCGGTTCTAAGGGACTACTGTCTCTAGATTATCAGAAGACTTGAGGGAGTCTTTCTGTAGTCCTCTTAAACAGATCTATTCTTTTGAAAATCTTGTTTTTGAAAACTCATACAGCATGAGTGCTAATATGCGAAAGTTGCCTAAGTTTTCAGTTGAGGATTATGATTACTGGAAGATCAGGATGAGGAAGAATCTCACATCAGTCCACTACAAGATGTGGTCAGTGATCACAGAAGGCCCAATCACCATTATGACAGTCAACACTGCAAATGGTGATCCAGAAGTTCCAGTTGGAGAACTTGTTCCCAAGCCCATGAAGGACCTCACACCAGAAGAGATGAAGCAGTAAAATCTTGACAGCATTGCTCAAGATTACATCATGCAAAATCTTCCAAATGAGTACATTGCAAAAGTAATCCACTGTGAGTCAGCAAGAGATATGTGGGATGCATTGGCACTTCTCTGTGAAGGAACTGAGCTGATCAAGGAGAGCAAATTATCAACAATAGTCAAGAAGTTCGAACACTTCAAGATGCAACCAGAAGAGTCTATTGATCAACTAGACAATAGATTTACCAAGATCATCAATGAGATAGAATCTCTGGGCAAGAAATATACAAATAGAGAGAAAAATCTAAAAATATTAGACTCTCTAACCAAGAAATGGAGACTCAAGAAGACCATCATCAAAGATACTCAAGATATCAAGAAGTGGTCTGCACAAACTCTATTTCAGAACCTAAAAGCCCATGAATATGATCTTGAAAGAGAAGAAAACTCAGGAAGTGATGAACCAACTTCCACCCCATCTACCTCCAAGACTGTAGCCTTCAAGGCAGCCAATACAAAAGCTGCAAGTACCTCATCTGGCAAGACCTCTCTGAAAACAGAAGACTTTGAAGGATCAGACATGAGTCTGAAAGAGCAAATGGCTCTTATGATCAAGAGATTCGAAAGAATGAACACTCTCAACAGCAAATATAGAAAATTCTATAGGAACTACAAAGATAGGAGAGCCAGTTCACCCTCCAGAGGTTCCAGAGAAAGAACACCAGAAAGACATCCTACAAAGGATGTGGAGTCATCTGACAGCCGAGGATCTAGAAGAAGAGATGCCACTCCTCCAAGGAAAGGCAACTCAAATCAGAAACCTGGATCATGCTTCAATTGTCGCAAACCAGGACATTATGTCTATGAATGCCCTGAGCTGGATTTGGATGACAAAGAAGAAAAAAGGCCAAGAAGAGACAGAAGAAACTCAGATAAGCAAGCAATGGTGACTGAAGAATCTGAATATCATAGTGATGAACTTCCTACATCACCAGACTGTCAAATCTTCTCAGATGATTCAGATGATCTAGCTAAGATGGCCATAGGTGAAAATGAGGTAAATTCATATACTACTACTTTCCATTCACCTATTTTTTCACAAACAGATGAGATAAACTCATCTGAAGGCGAATCAGAAGACACCTATTATCAATCTTTAAGAAAGGTAAAAGGTGATCTGGATATTGCCACTAGAGCTTTTATAGAGGTGGAAGAGGAGAACAAGGATCTAAGGAAAGAAATTGCTAAGTTGAAAAAGATTAAGTTTGATAACACCCCTGAGTTGGTCACAATGAATGAAAGATTGACCAGAGAAGTGGAACTTCTTAAGGAAGAAAATACCACAATAACTCAGTTGTATGAGGGGGTGTTAGAAACTCAAGCTTTAGAAACTAAGGAATTTCGTTCACTACAATCCAAGTTCGATGATCTCTTCCAAGCACACAAGCTCTTAGAAAAGGAGAAGGAATGCCTAAATCAAAAGATATCAGAGTTCAATAAAGCTTCTACTACTATTGAAAGTATCTCTGAATATTATAGATCAAATGGCAATAACATGGGTTTTGGCTATGAACTTAATCCATCAACATCCTCTCCAGCTGGGGGTAGTACACCTAACAAGTGCACTACTCAGACACATGAAAAGGGTGAGTGTTCTAAACACAATGAACCTAATATGAACCAAAAGGCATCTGTACCAGCTAAGGCTAACTATCCCAACACCAAAAATGGTAAAAGACAAGTTAACCCCAGGCCTGTGCAGAGGAACAACAAACAGCCTAGACCATCTCATTTGAGACAGTCTCAACTGTATGCTGCTCCAGCCAAGAAGAAGAAGTCTTCTTCAAACAAATCTGTTCTCTTTGCACCCCCTATCTCTTATGATATTGTGAGAACAGAGGAGTATGGTCCATATAATCGTGTGCATCGTCCAGCTAATGCACCCAGGCCGAATGTAACTAGTCAAAAGATAATGTATGTACATTCCTATAAAGGGAAACCATTTGACTATTACTTAGCTGACACAAGTAACAAATCAGATCAGTCCAAGGTGCTAACTGGTAAGATTTGGTTTTGTGATGCCCGAGGGAAACAACTTAAGTGCTCAAGGTTGTTCAAACGACCAATGTATATGTGGGTTCCCAAGGGTAGTACTAACACCCAAGGACCCAAGACAAAATGGGTACCTAAGACTTAACCTTTCTTGCAGGAAATGAGGGACCTATACAAAAGAGGAGGTCTAGCAGGAGAAACATGGTACATAGATAGTGGATGCTCAACCCATATGACTGGGACCAAAGCCCTGCTGACCAACTACACAGAAAAGAAAGGTCCAAAAGTCTTCTTTGGTGATAACGCGCACGGTAACACAAAAGGATATGGCACCCTTAAAAATGGTGACATTGAGGTACATGATGTATCATATGTAGAAGGTTTAAAGTTTAATTTATTATCTGTTTCTCATTTTTGTGACACTGGTTACTCAGTAAAATTCTCTAAAGATGAGTGTCTCATAAGTGATAAAAGAACAAAACAAAACCTTCTAACAGGATCTAGAAAGGGAAGAATGTATCTTGCAAATTGGAACAGTTGTCCTAAGGATACATGTCTGCTTGTGAAAAGCCCTAAAGATGTCAGCTGGCTATGGCACAAACGTCTTAGTCATCTGAACTTTAAGACTATGAACAAGCTAGCAAGGGAATCCTTAGTTGATGGTCTGCCTAATGAACTCTACTGTAAAGATCAAGTATGTGATGCATGTCAACAAGGAAAGCAAACAAAGGTCTCCTTCAAGACCAAGAAGACAGCATTAACCAGCAGAGTTCTTGAATTGCTTCACATGGATCTCTTTGGACCAATCACTCCAACCACATTAACAGGGAGAAAGTACACTCTCATTGTTGTAGATGACTACTCCAAGTTTACTTGGGTTATCTTCTTATACAAGAAGAGTGAGACTCAGCAGAAGCTTCCTGAACTATTGAAGAAGATCCAAGTAGAGAAAGGAGAACCAATTGTGAAAATTAGAAGTGACAAAGGCACTGAATTTATTAACTCTTATATTATTGCCTATTGTACTTCTAATGGTATTCAGCATGAGACAAGTGCAGCAAGAACACCACAACAGAATGGTGTAGCTGAAAGAAGAGTCAGAACACTCAAAGAAGCTGCAAGAACACTCCTTGCTGAATTCTCCACACCTAAGAAGCTATGGGCAGAAGCTATCAACACAGCTTGTCACACTCAAAACAGGTCAGGTATTCACAAAATTCATGAGAAAACCCCATATGAACTGTGGAAAGGAAGAAAACCTAGAGTATCTTACTTTCATATATTTGGTTGTAAGTGTTTCATTCACAACAATGGGAAGAGTAAGTTGAATGCTTTTGATGCCAAAGCAGATGAGGGGATATTCTTAGGATACTCAGTACTCAAAAAACGAACCCTTCTTGTGGAAGAAACACCTCATGTTGTTTTTGATGAATCTTGTGAAAAGAGTGCAGTAGAAACAAACTCAGCTGCAGAACAGATGAGACAGCTAGTGATCAAGTCCAGACCAGATGAGTTCATTGAAGTCAATGAACCTTTCCCTGAAGAACCAGAGGAGGATAAGCCTCATAGACCTGTCACTAGATCTCAAACTCAAGCGGGGCAAGCTGACCAGAATCAAGATGCACCAATCCCAAATGCAAGGGGGAATGATCTCTTTGACACACAAGATACAGATGATGATCGACCAAATCAAGTCAACCCTCCAGATGGCACAAGAACAGATGAGAATCCAAGCTCATCTAATGCAGACACTCCTGTGAGGCATACATGGAGAAACAATCATCCATCAAACCTCATCTTAGGAGGAGCAGACTCAGGTGTCAAGACCAGAAGACAACTGAATCAGAACCCCCAATCATCTATGTTCTGCTGGTGTGCTTTCTTGTCCAACATTGAGCCAGCTGACATAGAAGAAGCAATGACAGATAGCAATTGGATCACTGCTATGCAAGAAGAACTAAACCAATTCAAAAGAAATGAAGTTTGGGAATTGGTAGATCGTCCTGAAAACCACAATGTAGTAGGAACAAAGTGGGTATTCAAGAACAAAAAGGACGAAAATGATGTGATAACTAGAAATAAAGCAAGGCTAGTTGCAAAAGGATATTCACAATCTGAAGGGATTGACTATAATGAAACCTTTGCTCCAGTAGCCAGATTAGAAGTCATTCGACTGTTTCTAGCTTATGCATCATATATGGGCTTCAAAGTATATCAAATGGATGTAAAAGAGTGATTTTCTAAATGGTATTCTGGTAGAAGAAGTGTATGTAGAGCAGCCTCCAGGATTTGAAAAAGGATATCAAGTATATCGTCTGAAGAAGGCTCTCTATGGTCTAAAGCAAGCCCCTCGAGCTTGGTATGACACATTGTCAAAATTTCTACTTGACAATGGTTACACAAAAGGCAAAGTTGACAGAACACTTTTCAGAATACAAGAAGGAAAAGACATTCTAATGGTACAAATATATGTAGATGACATTATATTTGGATCACCCAATCAAGACATGTGCAAGAAGTTCTCTGAACTTATGCAAGGAAAGTTTGAAATGAGCATGATGGGTGAGATGAATTACTTCCTAGGACTCCAAGTCAAGCAGAGTCCAGAAGGGATCTTCATCAACCAGTCCAAGTATACCAAGAGCCTATTAGAAAGATTCAAATCTCTACAAAGCAAGACTGCAAGGATTCCAATTATGACATCCTTCAAAATGGAACCAGATGAGTCTGGAAAGACAGTTGATCAAGCTGAATATAGAGCACTAATTGGATCTCTACTATACCTTACAGCCAGCAGACCAGACATAACATTTGCTGTAGGAGTATGTGCTAGGTTTCAAGCAAACCCAAAGCAAAGTCATCTAGAAGCAGCAAGGAAGATTCTCAAGTACCTAAAAGGAACAGTCAACTTAGGACTATGGTACCCTGCTGATGACAATCTAGAATTGAGTGGTTATTCTGACTCAGACTATGGTGGAAGTAGGATATATAGGAAATCCACATCTGGAACCTGTCAATTCCTAGGCAACAAGTTGATATCTTGGTTCTCAAAGAAGAAAACTTCAGTTGCAACCTCCACCACTGAAGCAGAATATATGGCAGCTGGAAGTTGTTATAGTCAGCTGCTCTGGCTAGTTCAACAACTCAAGGATTACAATGTAGAGGCAAGAGAAGTCCCTATCTATTGTGACAGCAGCAGTGCCATTGCCATCACTCAAAATCAAGTCCTCAACACAAGGTGCAAGCATGTCGACATTCGACACCACTTCATAAGAGACCACCTTGAAAAGAAGGACATCAAGATGGAGAAAATTCACACAGATATCCAAAGAGCAGACATCTTGACTAAGCCCCTAGCTGAAGAAAGATTCAAGACCCTATGCTACAGTTTAGGACTCCTGGATCCAAGCACATGAAGAGCAAAGATCAGCTGAAGACCTCAGCTGATACAATTACAGCAGACTAGGAGCATCAGATGAGGTGAATAGACACCCTCATCTTCAAGTAAGTACTTTCCCAATGAAGACAAATAAAGGTGAGGGAAAACATAGAGTCATCTAATCAAGGGGGAATCAATGATACCTTAAGAATCCTTGATAAATTACTCTACAATATGCATTACATTATATATATATACTTACATTCAGAAGACTTGAACAAAGTTACTTGTTATCTTTACTCAAGGCAATGTATATATATGTATAATAATAAACTATTCTTCATAAAATAATTTATTTATATACATACATACAATATATTATTGAGTTATACTTGGTTGGATTAATACACCATCCTCACCGACTCAATAGTATGCATGCACTGTACGGATTTCAAATAACACTTGTTCAAAATTTATAAATTCTGCATTCCATAAGATAGAGCCTAAGAAGTAACTTTTCAAAATTTAAATGTGAGCCCTTAGATCAAGAATCTCATTGTTGATCTTAAGAAGCAACTTTTCAAAAATTCAGACCTATCAACTCTATAGTTTTGTCATCTTTCTCTCCACTACCTCATTTCTACCCCTATAAAAGAAGGAAGTTATGAGAACACCTAAGAACACAAATCACTAACTATTATTCTTGTTTCAGGTATGGAGATAATCGAAAGAAGAGATGGAATGGAGATCATCCCTCAACCAAGGTCTTGGGTGAAGGAGATGAAGATTTGTCCTGAAGATGAAGATGATGCAGATCAGCATACTTGGTTCACTCAACATAAGTATGCCTATGAAAACTAGAGGAAGGAGAGACGTTCTTGTTGAAAACTAGAGGAAGGAGAGATGCAGAGGACAAAGTAGCAAGCAAGCAGAGCTTCTTCTCCAGGGGGAAGTTCTACATGGAGAGCTTGTTATCAAAGGCTACTATGTCAAAACAAATCAAGAAGACCAAGTCCGTGGCTCTCTCTCTTCATACTCCATTGAAGCCTCTTCCAATCTTCCTTCCCTTTCAAGAGAAGCGAAGAAATTCAACAAGGACACATCAGATGCTACAACCCATCTGATGATGAGGAACATTAGATGGTGAGGGCAACATGAACCAGTGGGATATCATCCAGGCTGATCATCTACAAATTGATTTGATGGTCCTACATGGTTCAGAGGTAGAGCTGGAAGATCCATCAAACCAGGTTGGATCATCACACACAGAAGATTTACTCAGCAAACCTCAATCCTCTACTCAGCTGATCAGAAGACCAACTCAGCTGACCAGAAGACTTTCAAGAAAAATCAGCAGACTTTTCAAGAAATCAGAAGACTTCACTCTGCTGATCAGATCACTTTATTTTAGAGTATAATGACTGTTGGGATATGAATCCTAGACAAGTCCTAAGTGATGAAAGATAAGATGAAGTTTTGATAAGCCAAAAGTGGATTGAATATTTTCTAAGTACTGACTGATCTAGTCTAGTTGAGTTGAGTCATCTTGTGCAAAGACCAGAAGAGTTCACATGAGTTCACATAAGTTCATATTAAAAGATAAGTACGTTTTTATAAGTACTTCATATTTGTTTAAGTCTGTTACTGAGCTATTTGAATGTTGTATAGAGCTCATGATTTTATATGTAATAGATTAGATTGATTGTATAGTTTATAAGTTGAGTAAGCTTGTATTATGAAAGCTTAAAGTAATGTAATAGTCTTGATAAGTTTAGTATAGTCTATCGTTTGAAGAAGGAAGACAAGTCAAGAAGATTGAAGTCTACTACTCAAGATAAGGAGGACTACAAGACAAGACAAGTGCATACAAGTCTACTCAAGACAAGTCAACGAGAGTTACTTAAAGTCAAAGTTTAAATCGAAGTGAAGCGCGTATAAAGATAAAGTTAGAAGTTAGTTATGGAATAACTAATTCGTAACAGAAACGCGTATATTGATAAGAAGATTCAGTTGAAGGTAGTTATCAAGAAAAGTTGGTTACAACTAACTAAGTTCTTGATGTTTATAAATACTTCATGATGATGATCATTTGAAGACTACTGCAACTACGTATACTGAAGCTACATACTGAAGATATATTGAAGATTACTTTCAGAGTTTATTAAAGTTCAGAAAGCAAGTCAGAAGTGAAGTGAAGAAATCCAGAAGACTGCTACTGAAGATCAGAGAAGTTTTTAGTTTTTGTTGTTTTTATCAAGTTGCTAGATACTTGTTAAATTTCTAGTTAGATCGTAGACATATCTGGAGGTATAGTCTGTTGAAGATCTAAGTCTTCTTCTTGGGACTCAAAAGACAGGAATTATACACTTGTACTCGATTGGAAGAGTTTAGTGGAAACATCACAACTGGGTTTGTGAGAGTGGATGTAGACAAGTTGTCGAACCACTATAAATCTTTGTGTGTTGTTTACTTTACTGTTTTAATTGTTTAATTGCTTAACTGTTTTAACTACTACTAAACTAAACAAGTTGAGTATAGAACAGAGTTCTCGAATATAGAAGTTGAGTATAAACTTGAATTGGGCTCATTGTTAATTTCGTATTCCGCATATTGTATTCTGATATTTCGATAGAATTTTGAAAAGTCTATTCACCCCCCTCTAGACATTTTCACTAGCTTACTCGTTATTAACTCAACTTTGGGGACCTACAATGACTATCTTTGATCATGTAATTCATTCTAGATTTATTCCTGAATGTAATTAAAGAAATTGGCCTATATAAGGAATGAGATTCACTTATAGAAAACGGCCTTGATGATCAATTCTTGCCACAAAATTAGTCACAACGGCTATTTTTGGTAATGATGTCATTAATACTTGATTACCATATCGCCAGCAAATCAACTATTGCCACATGGCAAATTCAGCCGGCAAATTTAAAGAAAGGCCCGAAATCAAAGAAGGAAATCTTGGGGACTACTCCACATTAAAATCCTATCTGACCGTTAGATCAAGAATTGTTGGAATATATATACAAACCCTTAAACCTCTCCCAAACCCTTTCGCTCACAATACTCAATTGCTCTCAAACTCTCTCGTTCTGCAAATTTCTTTCAAGCTTTCGACTCCTTACACTCAAATACTCAGAATGGCAATCATTGAGATTTACGACGAGAAGACCAAGAGCACCAGGACTCTAGATGCAACAAAGTGGTCTAGGGAAGGGAAGATTTTCACAGAGAATGCTCTATTTTTCAAGGGCAAACATACAGCTGCAAATAAGGAGATCCTTCTTCGCTGCATCAACCTCAACCTCCATGATTTTCTGGAAGCAGCACCAATAAACATCTATGAACAAGATGTGCTGATCTTCTACTCAAACGCTGTGATGAAAGGATCTCAAGTTGAAAGTGTCATGGGTGGACACAGAGTTAAGATCTCAAGAGAGATCCTTCACGAATTTTTTGGCTTATCAAGGGGGGAGATAAACATCTCTACCTACATTATGGGAAGAGAAAAGGAATATATGGAGATGTTTACTAGTGGAAGAGTCAAGGCTGAGAATGCCTCTGGACTTAAGAAATCACAGCTTGACCCCAAGTTTCAGACCTTGATGGACATTGCAGGAAAGATGCTACTGGGTAACACAATCAGTCATGATGTTGTTACTACTTTAAAGGTTAGAGTTATGGCTGCAATCTGGGATCAGATTGATGGAGATTGGCAAGGGCTATTTTGGGATAGGATTGCTCTTGAGGCCAAGAAGGTTACATTGGACCTCTAATCAAGAGAATGGAAGGTGACATCAACAGTCAACTTTGTCAACAAGCTGAGTATCATCCTTCCAGAGATAATCCCAAGAAAGTACAAGATGGGTCCTCATAAGACATTCCACACCTCCAAGTATTACTTGAGAAAGGAAGCTCTTCTTGAGGCAGCAAGACTAAAAGAAGAAAAGAGGAAGATGCTGGCTGAAGAATCCTCCAAAGATGTTGTTGAGGAGGCAGAAGAGTCTGTTCATGACTCTGCTGAAGAAGAAGAGGAGCTCTCCAAAGAAGAGGCCCAAAAGAAGGTTGCTGAGGATGATGATGATGACAATCAGACCTTAGCACAAAGAAGATTTCTAATCAGATCAGGGCTCATCTCCCCATCTGATTCAGATGCCACTCCCACTGCCTCTCCCTTGAAGAAGGCAGGTACTTCTAATCCCTCCCTCACTATCACACCTTCTAAACTGTCAAAGGGTCAGAAGAGAAAGAAGAACAATTCTTCTTTCACCAAGAAATCCAAGAAATCCAGGCTACCTACCCCTATGAGTATAGCCCCACTTGCATCCTTTCACCCTTCTGACGAATCCAACCCATCTGAACCTTCAAACACTGATATCCAAATCCCGGATGATACTCACACAGCAGAGGAACAAGCCCAGCCTCAAACAACCCCCGAGCCACAACTGCCTAACCCTGCTGGTTTACAAACAGCAGATGACCAAACTCAGGTCACCTCTACACCCCCTGCTGATATTCAAACAGCAGATGTCCAAGATCATCAAGCTCAACCATCTACTGCTCTTCAAGTAGAAATAGAACCAGACCAGCAGACTCAAAACCCTGCTGATGAACAACCCACTGAAGATCAATCTCAACTTCCTACCCAACAAGAAGATATCACTTCCCAAATCCCTGCTGATACTCACACAGCAGAGGAAAATGTCCCAACCACTCAATCTCCTATCATCACTGTCCCTTCTGAACAAGAAGACTTGGCACCAGCAGACCTGGTTCAAGCAGGCCCTTCTCAGCCTCACTACAGCATGGTACACTATCCTATGTGCACAAAGGAGAAGATAATGAGGATGAAGATAGCCAACCTGCTCAAGTCTACAACTCCTGGTGTTGATGAGGAATCAATCCAATTTGAACAAGTTCTTAGGATATGTACTTGGATTGAGCTCAGAAGAGATGATGTGGATGACCTTCTTGAGGTCATGGAAGGAATGGGAGGAAAGGAAAATTTCCTCGATTGGGAAATGGAGCAAAAGGAAGTTGCTCAGGTTCAAACTTTTGCTCAGCTGCTATCAGCAGAGGCCCTGACTGCAGTTTGCAACAAGATTCTAGGAATCCACACTGATGATATCTCTGTCCCAGAAGGCTCATCAGTTCAGCAGATAGCTGAAAAAGCAACGGTGGATGACTCAGTTGCACCAACCTTGGCAGACGACTCAGTTGCACCAGCCTTGGTGGAAGATTCAGTTGCAACAGCCCCTGTAGAAGACGCAGCTGAACCAGCTGACAGAGTAGAGATTGAAAGAGAAGTAGTCAGAGTACCAGCTCACTTCATGCCTTCAGATAACCTGACTCACTTCATTGATAAAGGAGAAAAGATCATGACCTATCTGGTTAAGGCCACTACCTCATTCCTCAATGAAGAGTATCTTTCAGCTGAAGAGAGAGGCAAAGCTCTGATAGTTCATCCAAAGCCTCAAGGTACTGCCTCACCTTCTACTTCATCTGTTGACTATACAGCAGACATCTGCTCACAGGTCAAAGCTGCAATAGACTTGCACTTTGAGAAAGGTTTAGGCCTACAGCTTGGAAGATATGTTGAAAAAGCTGTTAAGGAGCAGAAGACCCGTCTTAATGACCAGATTATTGACATTGAAGATAAGTTTGGAGAGTCACTTCACCATCAGATAGGTGAATACTTAAGCACCATTCAGAAAAGAGCAGGTGACACCTCCAACATGTTTGCTGATCTCTATACTAATGAGGTAAACCGCATGGAGACCACCTACAAGAAAAGAATTGAGGATGCTGAAGCAAGAGCCACTGAAGGTCAAGCTCTTCTTAAATCAGCTGCAGAGGAGAATGAGAAACTGCAGACTCAGCTGAAGGAGACAGCAGCCAAATTGGAAGCACTTACAGCAACACTAGAAGCTGCCTCCTCCTCCAATTCTCATGCTCAAGTCTTAGAGCACAGCATCACTCATCTGACCCACGTTGGCAAGGTCAATGCCATGGCCCTGAAGCAGACTCTGAAAGTGGAAATCCTGAATGCCATGAAGCCTTTTGCGGCTGCACTTGCTGAAGCCAAAAAGGGGGAAGATGCATTGATAAAGGCTCTAGAGAAGTCTACTGCTCAGCAAGCTGAACTGGTAGTAGCACAAGATGACTTGACTGAAACCTTGGGTGGTTTAAAAAGCAAAATCAAGGGCAGGCAAGGCAAAGGCAAAGAAATTGCTCAAGAAGACACCCAAGCTCCCACTCAAGCTCCTGCCAAGAGTCTACAGATCACTGCTCCTGTAGAACAAGCTCCTGAGAAGAGGATGAGCAAGCTCAGTCCAGCAAGAAGTCAACTCCAGCAGAGCCTACTGCAGAAGAGAAAGAGGCTCTAGAGTTGAAGAAAAGAAAGTTGCTTGAAGCTCAAGAGCTTAAGCAAAAGAAGCTAAATGATGCGAAGGCAGTCAAAGCCAAATTTGAAAGGAAAATAGCCAAACTCAGGAAAACACTCAAGGACAAAGCAAAAGAAGACAGTGTCCTGGTGTTTGATAGCAATTATGTGGATTATTTAGCCCTTCAAGATGAGCTACCAAGATGGTATCCCCTGAAGAAGAAGTGGCAAATTCAACACCACATAGTAAGGAAATTTGGCCCTCTCCCTACTTATGAAGAAGAAATTCTTCAATTCTCCCAGTTCATGAACATTGAAGATCCAGAGTTCTGGGAAGAAATTGTCAAGACAGCCAAAGAACTTGACAATTGCAGAATCCTAACACATGAAGAACCCAAATGGGATGCACCCATTCTGGACTCAGGAAGAGTCAACTTGATTGAAGTCAAAAGGATTCTGTATAAGATCTATGAAGAGGAGAATGTTACAGACTTGCAGCACATGGAAGAAGTTCGAGTTCGTCTGTACCTTGCTTACCGCATCTGAAGAAATCAGAAGACCTGATGAAGACTACTTTAGAAGTTTAAAGAAACTATTACTTGTAATCTGTAAAAGCTCTATATATATTCAAGTTCTAGTTCTTTTTGCTTACAAGACAAACTCTCATTGTCTTCATCAGATACTTCAGTTTTAAAAATGTTATAAACTCTTATCTTATTTCATTAAGAGCATTTATCAAGTATAGTTTTGGCTTCATCAAAAAGGGGGAAATTGTTGGGATATAAATTCACCTTAAGCCCCACTTGATGTTAGAATAGTTTTGATGGCCAAAACACTTAGAGTTTATAAATGTAATAGGATCAGCTGACTTGTATAGAACAGTTTAGACTGTATTGATATCAGCTGATCAGCACAGCCCTGGCTTACATGCCTATCCTCAAGATGAGAAGAGTAGAAGACTTGAAGACTAGAAGATCCTTGAAGACCAGTTAAGTAAGGTGCTTGTATACCTACTTAACTGATGGAGTCCAAGATTGAAGATGGCCTAAAACAGCACAAAGATTTGCCAGATCAGAAGAGTATTACTCGACTGATATCAGAAGACAGAAGACCTAAGGCCAGAAGAGTAGTCAGAAGACTAGTAGTACAGATCAGAAGACTATGTACTCTTCCAGGACTCGGCTGATTCCAAAGTCATCTTGCAATTCAAACGAAGACCTACCTTATTTAGAAGATTGACATGATCCCAGGATTGAAGCAATCAAGCGGCTGGAATCAAGGAATCAAGCTATTATGGAAAGATTGCCCCAACGGCTAGTAAACTTCAACGGCTAGTTGCAAGCAATCACCACTATAAATACAAGAGGATGAGAAATCACAAACACGAAGTCACAACGAGAGAATTCAACAAGCTAAGCAAGCAATCAAGCAAAAGCCATACTGTTTTAAGAATTCTCCAAGAGCCCAGAAAGCCTTAGAATATTTGTAGCTCTTAAGTGATTTCTATCCAACCCATAAGAACCTGAAACCTATTCATATTGTATATCCATTGTTTTAGGCATAGTGGTTAAGCAATTTATAAGCTTGAACCATTAGTTGGATACTCTTCAAAAACCCCAAACCCTCACCGAAAGGTTAAAGTTTTTGAACCCCTCAAAGTGCAAGTGCTTACAATCATTTGTGGAGACCGTAGCTGTTAGGACGGCTCAGGTCTCAAAGTCCTATCCTTGGGACTATAAAGGTCAAGTCCCTTGTAATTTTTGGTATATTTAAGGGATTAAACATCACGTTAGGACGTGAGAGTGGACGTAGGATCGTATATCCGAACCACTATAAATCTGGTGTTATTTATCTTTCTGCACTTTACATTATTGTCATTTCCATATAGTTTATATAGTGCATACTGTGTTTTCAACATTCTTCAACTCAGGCCATAACTTTCAAACCAGCATCAGCTGAGTACTTTCATTAAGCAAAACAAGTTAACACTTTCATAAGAAACTAAAAGAACGAGTTTAAACAAGGCCTACCATAATTTCGCATAAAATCTCTTCATTCAGATCACTATAGTCATCTGGACCAGCAGACTTGTAGTCCAGTTGACATAGCAATCAGAAGAGGTTCCCAACTCTCTTGAAAAAGTTTTAAAGTCTATTCACCCCTCCCCTCTAGACTTTAATCCCATTCACTACTCGTTCAGGGACCAACAGAAGGGTCAACCAATTATAAAAATAAGAAGTGATAAAGGTACAAAATTTATCAACTCTTATATTAAAGATTACTATGCTAAAGCTGGTATCCAGTATTTGACTAGTACAACTAGGACCCCCCAATAAAATGGTGTTGCAGAGAGGAGGAATATAACTCTTAAGGAAGAAGCCTGAGCTATGATTGTTAAGTTCAACACTCCAAAGAAATTTTGGGCAGAAGCCATCAGCACAACTTGTCACACACATAACAAATGTGGTTTGCACAAGGTGTATGGTAAGACACCATATGAGATATGGAAAGGTAAAAAACCTCGTGTCTCTTATTTTCATATATTTGGGTGTAAGTGTTTCATCCATAATAATGGTAAAAGTAAACTGAATGTCTTTGATGCTAAGGCTGATGAATGGATATTCTTGGGATACTCTTCTACTATCAAAGCATTCAAAATGTTCAATTACTCTACTTTTGTTGTGTAAGAAACACCACATGTTGTCTTTGATGAACTTGTACATGACTCAGCCGGTGATAAGCTCAGTAAGAAAGTGAATGATCTGAAACTTCAACCTGATGACAAAACTGATGATTTTGAATCTGTACATGCATATAATCTATTCTTGAATGTGTTACATGATGATGATGATGAGGTAAAGGTAAACAACAAAGGTAAGTCTATTGTACCTAATAATATGCCTGCTCTAGTTGACTTATCTCCCCCACTAGATAAGTCTGCTGATACTGAAGATATAGATTTGCATGATGCTTTAGATGATATTGATATTGATAGTGTACCTATTAAGAATAGGAAGAACTAGAAATCACATTCGTCTCGAATGGTTGCTTTGGACTTCATTGTTTGTGATGAAAGTGATGTTTTCATTACCAATAACAATGGAAACATGGCAAAGATACTCTCTGGAGGAAGGTTGATCAATATATCTATGTACTTAATTATTTCCACTCCATATATATCTAATCTAAAATGAATGATATTGTGCAGGAGATACTTTGGTCATAAACCAACAATCCGTCCAAACGCTAAAAAACTGCAGCCTTTGTTCATTAACCGAGATAACATGAGTTGGGATAAGTTTTCGTCGCATGTGCGTAAGTTGCAAACTGAGGCAAGCAGAATGGGAAGGGGAAGGGTGTTAGTATAGATGTCCTAGAGACAATTATTATAAGGACATTGTACTTGATCATATTCAGTTATTTAAGTATTATTGACTTTAGTAATAATATTCGGTGATACACTTATAAAATGTTATGTTTGATTGTTTGCATTTATTCTTATATGTGTTCCCATGAGCCAATGATGTCATTGAGATGTGAGATCTCAATTGTCTGTATCATAGTTCTTAAAGTAGCCCAAATCTAGGATGTAACGCCCCGAATCCGGAATGCAGCCCTTTAGGCTTAAGCATTCTAAATTCGGGTCGCTACTTAGTGACCGAAAAACCGAACCTAAAAAATTCTTTTAAAAATACAATAACACAAGCAATATGATAAGAGTTTTGCAGTATAAATAATTAAAGACAATTATAAGTTGCAATAGAATCGGTGTGGGCCCATTTATTAAAACTTAGAACATGATAAGTAGCAGCCGTTTTAAAGATATCATACATATGGTTATTGAGTAACTTTAGGAAAGTTGTCACTTGGCATAAGAATAACATCGTCTATCATAAAACAATTCATTTATTATAATATGTCTCAAGTAAATGTAATAACATAGCATCTTAATGTGGGGAAACTCTGTGTCATCCCTGCTGCAACATCGGCCCCTCTCGATCATAACCTGAATATATTAGTTTTCGAGTGTGAGATAAAAATTTAAGTGGATATCCAATAAGCTGCTATACAGATTGCCATTACGCCGAAAATAGTTTAGGTTAACATTTTATCGTTAGTCTTTATGAATTCTTGAATAGTGATTTTGTTATTCACTAGAGTTTAATTCTTCTAATAGTGAACTTTCATTCATTGAGGATTCACAATATATATATCCTTATTCATAATTTTCATAAATCATCGTATATCATATTTATCATAAAATATAATTATCATATGGGACACTGGTAGCGACTCTACCACATGCTACCCCCTAAACGCTTCCACCTCCTTCAAGTATGTTAATCATACGAGATGTAGGTCCCTAGTTGAGTTAGATAATATTGAGTAAGCTAGCAAAACGTCTAGAGGGGGGTGAATAGACTTTTCAAAATCTTTCAATATATCAGAATACACAATGCGGAATAATCAGATTAACAATGAGCCCAATCAAATTTATACTCAACTAATTCGCGAACTTCTGTATGAACACTCTACTAGTCTCGTTCTTATATGCAATTCAATCAATTAATCAGTTAATCAATCAAACACAGATAAAAAAGTAAAGTAAATCAAACACGAGATTTATAGTGGTTCGACAACTTGTCTACATCCACTCTCACAACACCAGTCGTGAAATTCTTATTAACTCTTCCAATAGAGTAATGTGTTCTTGTGGCTGCTTAGAGTCCCAAGAAATAAGACTTTGATCTTTTCGAAAACACTACCAACTTCTTCTTCGATCTAACTAGCTATTTTACAAGTAACTAGCAACTTGAAACAATAAAGAAAAAACTTCTCTATATTCAGTAGTAGCCTTCTTGATTTCTTCACTTGTCTTCTGGCTTCACTTTCTGAATTTCCAACTCTGAGAATTTCTTCGCTTTGAATACGTCGTTTAATTTGCTTCAATTGAATGTAGAATATCAGTGTGTCAGTAGTCTTTAATCGTTGAATACCATAAGGTATTTATAAACTTCCAACTTCAAGAACATTTTGTTATGTAACCACCTTTTCTTGATAACTGACTTCTAACTTCTTCTTCTTATCCTTCCACGCGTTTCTTCAGTTAATTAGTTATTCCATAACTAACTCTTCAATCCTTATCTTCAATACGCGTTTCTGACTTAACAAAATTCTTCTTTGCTTGCGCACTTGTCTAGTCTCCATACTTAGACAAAATTCTGACTTCTTCTTACTCGTCTTGTCTTGTCTTGCGCGAGTCTTCAACAGTAGACTTAAGTAGAACTAATCTAGTCCTATCATCTAATCCTAACAAGACTATTATTACATTACATTAAGCTTTATAAAACAACTTAGTCACCTTAAGATCTATACAATGAATATAAGAATACAATCAGAAATATGAGCTTCTATACATCTTTCAAATCTAGCTCAGTATAAATCCTAACATACAAAGTACTTATAGATCGTACTTGTCTTTCAATCATACTTATCTTTTCTTTCTTTGTGAACTCTACTGATCTGTTCAAGATGACTTCATAACTAGACTAGATCAGTCAACACTTAGAAATTATTCAAGTCTTCTTTTTGGCTTATCAAAACTCATCTTATCTTTTCATCATTTATGACTTGTCTTCAGGATTCATATCTCAACACGAGACACTGATAGCGACTCTATCACATGCAATCCCCTAAACGCTTCCACCTCCTTCAAGTATGTTAATCACACGGGACACTGATAGCGACTCTATCACATGCAATCCCCTAAACGCTTCCACTTCCTCCTTGTGATTAATATATCACAGATTACAATATCATAAAATAATATATCATAATTTGTTCTTGTATTCTTGTGTTCTTAGTTATATGTTGATGTTTGTTTAGTTTAGTTCAGAATACACCAACAGTCCATATAACATTACATCAATTCAGTAGTGACACCCACCTCTTTAACTTTTAAGAAAAGCTACAAACTTCTTGAATAATTTTAGCAAGCGTAACGCATGGACCGTCCGAGCTTTGATTAGGCCGCACTTCGCCTAGCACGCTTCCTTGAATATTTATTTATTATAAGAACTCTTAATTCTTAAAATTACATAACAATTTTCCTTAATGAATAACTCATAATTACATGAAAAGTAATATCGAAAAAATAAATTAACCAAGCACATTTTAACATGTATCAATTGATGTGTTTTAACAAATAATAATAATTTGTGGAACAATTGATCAACTGTACTTTAAACACATACTTCACTTAATAATTTTAAAAGAAGCAACATAAAAGATACTCCCTCCGTCCCAGCTTAACTTTCATACCTACTTTTTCGATCCTTTAGAAACTCTACCCATACAATATCTAAAATATTATATTTAATGTTATTATTTTTATGGTACATGCATACACACAAGTCAACTCACTTATTTATTTTTTTATAAAATTATATCTCAAAATTCTATTTATTATAATATTTTTTAAAAAAAGGGTGAACAATAAGTGTGAAAGTTAAACTGGGACGGAGGGAGTAAGATCATTAAACTTCAATCATTTGAAAAAAACATCACTTTTTTAGCAATTTCAGTCCTATCCACTTATAGAAATATTGCAACTATTGAAAACACCTGAACATACATTTGAATGTCAAAAATCATGTTTAAACATATGGAAATTAAACAGAGAGTGTTATTTGGCAAATTTGTAAAATGATCCTTGCCAAGTAGTTAGTTATAAGGCATAGAATAACTGATTTTCTCGTATATTCGTCAGTTAATTCCCGTCAAACGGATAACCCAAGTAACATTTTTCTTTGAGTTAATTGAACTACATGATGTTAAGTTTATTGGAAATAAAAGGGTTTTTGAAAATCGCGTCCCAAAGTTGAGTAAAAATGACTCCGAAGTTTTGAACCTGAAACGAAATGCTCTGTTTTCCCAGATTTCCCAGGTTACTGCCCAAATTTTCAAAATCGAAAATCTCTCATTATACCTGATAAATTCATGTCAATTTTTGTATTTAGACTCTCCACTGTACGAAGATTATTCCCTCTTTGGTTTTATGTCAAACTCATTTTTCTATAAAAAGATATCGGCTCTTAAAGTTGTTGTTTCCAACATCAAAGTTTCAGTTTGTTTGCTCAGTTCCGAAAACGTTTTTTGTACATTTAGTTCATGTTTCTAACCAGTTAAACATGCCGACCAAATAACCTTATCACCATAAGACAATTATAACACAAATTACACCAGATTCAAGTACCGAAAATCATAAACGGAAATCGAAATTTACGCAAATAACACATAAATGGGTTGTGTGTTAAAACCTTTGTATTTCTCTCTATTTACGCTTTGATATTGATTCGAATTCATGTGGGAGCCTGGAGCATTGATCAAGGATGAAGTTGGCTCGAGTTCTTCAAGGATTGAGCAAGAACATAGAAGAAAAAGTTATCAAAATAGAACCTGTAAATAAAGGGTAGCAGCAAATTAAGAGGAAGGAGGTGGTGTTCTTCATTTTCCTTGGATCGTATGGACTGTTCGTCAACGAAACAAACCACAATCATCTCGGATGCGTTAACGGCTCTCGAAGGCTGCTATAAAGTGGAAGAATCAACTTGCTTCCTATTGAAGAGGAAGAAGTCTATCAAAAGGTAGAGAAAGGGGAAGACAAATAGCGTTGTTCTTCATTTTTGTTGATTGATTCATGGAGTTTGATTGAATAGTGAAAATTGCAGGGGTTGGACGTGTTTTTCTGAAGAGCTGAATGTAGAAGGAGCTTGAAGTGATATTGATATATATAGAAGAAGGCATGAGTGAATAGTGGCCGACTCAAATGGTGAAAGGGTGATGTGGATCAAAAGTGACCACATGATACTTTTGGTTGAAAAATTAAAGTAGTAGATATTTTATTTACCATGGTATTCGTTAATACTCGGTATTTACTACAAAGTCGTTACTTATTTTTGTGTTAGTTTTTCGCGGAAAATTACACGAGAGCTATAAATATTTATCCAGGATTTATGGTGATAAAATCGTCGCGCTTCGAGACAAAAAATTATTTAATTATAACATTTGACTTATGACTTTTTATATTATTTCTATTTTAATTCTAGTATTAATTTAATAGCGAATTATCAGAATGAGTCGTACCATAAAATAAAATCAGATAAGACAAACATTATATCACATAGACACGCAAAGCAGGACAATCAAAGAAATGTAATTTTCACATATGAGATGTTGTATCTATGATCAAGCAAGTAAATATTTTGTACTAAAACTAAGATAACAAGGCATTATTTTTTATTAAAACATAATATGTTTTGTTTAGTCTTTTATCATGAGCTTTCATAAAATAATTTGTAAAGTTATTAATTTAACTTTTTTCATTTTAAAAGTATGCATCAAATCATATATTTTATTTATTTATTATGTGCTAGGAGTGCTCCCGGATCAGAATGCTCGTCTGTCTTCCTGAAAATCAAATCTCTTGATAACAAATAACGATGTTAATATAGTTGAAAATTCTTAAATAATTTATTCCTTTATTTTATATTAAATTTTGGGACGGGGTGTTACATAGGACCATCGAGATTGGGATATTGATGCGATTGAGATTGGTGTGCGATCTGCATCATATCTTTAGAGGATGTAGTGGTTCTCACAACTACGAGATACTAGTTATCTCATGATGGATGCACATATACTTTGAGAGTATTGGCTTGCCCAATTGAGAAACCGTTTGGTGTATTCTATTTACGTGTCTACGAGAATATCGATTTGTGGAGCAATGTAATGTCTTTCGACTTGAGGTCAATACATGCGACATGTGCGGAGTGAAGGGCTTTGACCATGACCGACACTTGCACTCCTAACGGGGTAGATTAGGCATGTGTTGGGCACACCATAAAGTACATGCGCGCGGTAGTTGAGCCAAGAATATGATTCATTCCTCAAATAGATTTGGAGAGGATACTCGTCTTCTCATAACTAATTGGATCGTTAGTCATTGACCAATGCACGTCACATTTGGAATGGTGTTCAAATGCGACAATGTGATCAATTAGTAGAATGAGATAACGTGATTAAATTACTGGAATAGACACATAATCATGTTCTAGATTTAATCGGAGTATTCGTGAATGAAAGGATAATATAATTGTGAGCTTCACATGACAGGTTGTTGATGTATCCTCGCAACGTACCTCACATATTGAGATTGTCTGGTTAATTGTCTAGGGTTCTACTAATACCGTTAGTTTGACTAATCGCTTGATATGTGAGGGCCTATGGGTCACACATCAAGTAGTCTGAATTTACGAATTAAAATTGGCTGAATTAATTATTTGATTTGATCAAGATATTTAATTTATGGAGAAATATAGAATAATTCTATTGGGTACAATTATAATTTATTTAATTAAATTAGATTTAATTAAATTAGATTTAATTAATAAGATGATATTAGATACTCCCTCCGTCCGCTTATAAGCTTCCCATTTTACCATTTTGGTCCCCTATAAGCTTCACATACTTTTTTTGGTAAGTATTTTTTCTTATACTTCACTTTATATCTTACTTTTTATCTCTATCATCTCTCAATCACATCACTTGTACTATATCTATTATTTAATCACTTTTCTTAATCTCTGTGCCAAAAAGTAACGTGAAGCTTATATGCGGACGGAGGGAGTATATCATAATTACTTAATATATTAAATATATTATGTGATAAATATGGTAAAAGATATTTTATTAAATATTGAATTTGCCAATAAAATAAAATATATACGTGGGCTCAAGCCCATGTGCGCATGTATATTTTCTGTTTTACTATATAAACACGTGTTAGAGTTCTGAGTCACAAAATTTATCACTCATAATATTTCTCCGGTTCTCTTTATACAATTCTCCTAGCGAGTTCTTTTAGAGAATTCCAATCTGGATCACAAGTTCGTAGACGAGGATTACGTCGCATACGAACAATTGTAAGAATTATTAATGTTTTAATTATTCTTCAATTATGTTATACAGTCATATATCAGGAATCTGTGTTGGTGAACATATTTTAAACTTCCGCTGCTACGAGCACGGTGTCCGTACCTCGAAATACGAAACTCGAAATCCCAACAAAAGGGGGTTTGTTTCATGAAATTTCTTTCACTTGCCTATGCACTAACTCCATCTCAACATTAATTCTGTAAACTAGCTAGCTCAATTCAACATGTACATCTCTCATTAATTCTAGATTAATTCTTGTGAATAATAATACTACTCGTTCAACCTTTTAAACATCGCATCACCATAAATCTCTTCTGCCTGTCCATATCATTTAAGAGATGATTGCAATTTTAAAAAATAACTGCATATGTAACGAAATATCTACGAAGAAAATAGTTCATTGGTTTATTGAGTATAACACAATGCTTATGCCACAAAAAAGAAACTTTAATTCATTACATCCTCAAGAATTAGTAGCTGCTACGTAGAATACACAGATGACATATGTAGAGTATCTCCATGAAAAATATATAGCAACCAAAAAACAATTGATTAAGCTAACAAAGATGTTGTTGCAACAAGTAAAGCAACTTCAATTTTCTATGCAAACAGAAAGGTCCTCGAGTGTAGAATTAACGATAGGAATGCGTTTAATCCACTCACGATCTGCACCACGCATTCTGAGGGGAGCCATGAATTCACAGGCCATGTCGTACATACTAAGCTCTTCAATCTTGATGAGATTATGCAACCCCACTGGAAACGTCTTAAGTTGAGGGCATTTCCCAATTGATAGCTTCCTAAGTTGAGCCATTGCTCCATCTCGTATCACAATTCTCTCAAGATTGGTGAAGTCCTCAATCAGCAATATCTTGAGCTTCTTGAAACACGAAGCTTCGAATGTCAGCTCTTCCCCTATACAACAGTCCACCAGCTGAAGCTCCGTTATATTTGGAAGTTGCTCAAGGCCCCGCAATGGGCTGTCCTCCATTTTCGACCACTTGAGACAAATCCTGAGCAGATTATCCAGTGAGGAAATCCAGCTTGGAAATTCTTTCAGGCGGCCTTTTAAGTAGAGACGCTGCAGAGTCTGGGGAGGATTTGTCATCTCTCCCACTTCAAGAAACTCGTCTTTTGTGGCTGCACATAAATCCAGAGTTCTCAAATTCTCCATCAACTCAACAGCTGCACACAAATCTTTGCCGTGTTCCCTCTTGAGTTCCGTCAGTCCGAGCTTTCTAAGTCGGGACAGTTTTTTCATATCTTTTAGGATGTCACCCTTTTTGTCTACCTTAACAAGAGACAAATCCTGTAGATTTGTCAGGTTGTCAATCCCTTGGTACACCTTAACGCCTTGAACTGAGTCGACTTGATCTGAGTCATTTTTGTAGACAAAGAGGTGACAGAGGCTGTGCAGGTGTGATATTTCTTGCAGGTGTGATAATTTTCCTCCCTGCATTTTTGGATGACAAACTGATGGATAAGGTTCAAGACCCGACAACTTCCAGGGCTGCCATCAAAATCCCAGTCGGGAACATGAACCAAGTTCCTCTGAATGAGTTCATTGAGATACTCCTCAGCCACGTCTTCTGCTGTCTTATAGTGTGTTTTCATGGCGAAGCGTTCAGCCACCCAGAGGCGTATGAGCTTTCCCCGCTTGACAGAGTAATCCTCTGGGAAGATGCTGAAGTAGAGGAAGCAGCACTTGAGATTGGTGGACAGATCCATGTAGCTAAGCAGAAGACCGTTGATGAAGACACACATATTGGAATCATCACCCATATCATCTCCAAGATTGTCGTTAAACCTTTTCCACTCACAGGCAAGTCTCGGTTTATTCGCAAGCGCACCAGCTACTGCCACAATAGCCAGGGGAAGCCCTTCACATCTCTTCACAATTTTCTCGGAAGGTTCCTTCAAATCAGAAGGACATTCCCCATTGCTTTCTGGGAACACCTTTCCACAGAAGAGTTTCCACCCTTCTTGCTCCTCCAAATGCTTCAACTTAAACACGTGCTGACTTGACGATGCACAAGTAGAGGCCAATTTGGAGGACCTGGTTGTCACAATTATTCTACTGCCACAATTTGAATTTGGGATTTCATTCTTTATCTTATTCCAATCCACCCGCTTCCAAACATCATCAAGAACGATCATGTACCTCTTCCCAGAAAGGTATTTTCTTAGCTTTGTTGACGTGGTGGAATCGTCTTGCCCTCCTGGGTATGGCTCTTTCATCGAACCGCACACCTGTTTGAGAATATCCATCAAAATTTCCTCGACTATAAAATTGTGTGAGACTCGAACCCAGGCGTAGCAATCAAATTTCCCCTGAATTCCTTTCTCCAAAAACACATTCTTGACGAATGTTGTCTTTCCAGAGCCACTTGGACCATCAACGGCTAGCATGAGCAGCCCCGTCTCTCCCTCGACCAGTTGGCGTGTAAATTCTATTTTGGGCTTTTCATAGCCCACCATTTCATCGTCAAGGTGAAGAGGAGTGATCACCAGCTGACTGGCTATCCTGAGTGAACAACTCGATAATCGAGGTGAATTCGAACCTCGAACAGGGAGAGCTGCAGTCTGGGCTTTAATATCTTCTATATCTCGGTTGATGCTTGCTATCTTGTCCGAGATTCCGCACAGTGGAAACCTATGGCGGAGTTGATGGGCTAAGTTGTGAACCTTCTTTGTGAATTTGTGGTTGTGGAAGGTGTAGGGCGGCGAGTGAAGAATGATCTCCTCTAGAACATCTTCAATATCGTAAGCGATATTTCGAATTTTGTGCAACTGATCATCCAGCATTTTGCTCCCTTCAAGGCCATAGTTGTCTTCTATGAAAGCGTTCATAGAATAAAGCCAACTTTGCATGCTTTTGATATCCACATCTTTAGGGGAATTCAGTTTGTTGAGGCGAGGTGCGATGGTTTCGAGCAAAGCCACCGCTGCCGTAACTGCAAATTCTGCCATAATTTCCGATCTGGTTATAAGGATTGAATTTGGTGATGAAGGATGAGCACATTTAGGGAGAATTTAAAGAAAAAGATGCTTAGTTAGTGTGCTAGTAATTTTGATACATGTAAATAAAGTAATCATGGGTGATAAGAGAATACTACAATACATAGTTGGTAAAAGTCTCGATCCAAATGTAATTTTTTAAGTAAAGAATTCGGATCTTCAATATCATGAAAATTTAATTTAATTTTATAGTGGTCCCGCCAAAAAAAAATAATTGTACTCCAATAATTAGACTTTTTTTTATGGCCAAAGTCACAAGTGTACTCAAGTACACAGTGTACTTGAGTAGACTTTGATTTATCAATTGTTGATCGTTGACCGGTCAATGGTCAAACTATGACTTTTTCTTTTCAATTTTTTTTTCGATTTTGTTTTAAAAAAAGTGTATGTTAGTATATTAAAAAGTGAATCTTTGTTTTTTAATGAAAAATGTATGTTACTATATTGAAAAGTGTATGTTATTATAACTGAAAAGTGTATGTTATAATAACTGAAAAATGTATGAAATATTAATGAAAAATGTATGTTATTATAATTGAAAAGTGTATGTTATTATAACTGAAAAGTGTATGATATTATAACTGAAAAGTGTATGATCTATTAATGAAAAGTGTAAGTTATATATTAATGAAAAATGTATGTTATTATAATTGAAAAGTGTATGATCTATTAATGAAAAGTGTATGTTATTATAACTAAAAAGTGTATGTTCTATTAATGAAAAATGTATTTATTAATCATGCTAATAATTTTTATTATTAACATAAAATTAACAAAGTATTTATTAATAATATTAATGATTTGATTGAAATGTTACAATTATATGTAATGTTCCCTAATATTATAATTATATTAAATGTTCCTTGATGGTTTACATTTTTCAAGTTTTAAAATTTTATGTTTTATAAGTATTCATAACTTGTGATTTGAAACTTATATAAAAAATTCTACATATGCTTATTGTCATACAAAAATCACAACTTCTGATCATTAAACGTCTTTCTACTTTTCTGGTAAGTTCTTATTTATTTTTTATTATATGTAGATCATTAGTTATATATGTTGATCATTTGATCTTCTAGGTAGAGTAACTGTTAATATGTAGTACTCCCTCCGTCCCAGTGAAAGCTACCCAACTTTCATTTTTTGTCCGTTCCAATGAAAGCTACCCATTCATTTTTTGGTAAATATTTTCTCTCACGTTTCATTATATTCTTCCCTCTTTCAATCACATCACCTCTAATACATCTACTTATTATATTAATATTTCGTAACCTTCGTGCCCGGAGCTCATGGGGAGCTTTCCCCGGAACGGAGGGAGTAATATTTTGTTATATCTATATATGTTTATTGTATAAATTTTTTTAATCATAATCTTTTTGTTTGGTTATTTTATTTTGATTGATTCTTTTATTTATTGGTCTAAATTCTTTTTAAAGTTCTTAAGTAAAAAAAAAAAGTAATATATATATTAATTAAAGTGTGTTATACATATATTTTAATTTTTAGAATGATCAAATCACATGTATATTATATGGATAAGTTTTTTAGTAGAATCTATAAAATATATCTTTTAAGGTAATATTTAAATTATCAATTTTTTTTTTTGTTTTACTAAGCTTCTTATTAATTATATACATCTTATTAAATTATAGAATTTAATGCTTAAGTCACTATAGTTAGTCATTTGAGTGATTTAGAGTTAATATTTGAAAAATATACAATGATTTAGTTTTTTCCTTTAATTATTTATGTTTTATTTATTTACAGTTAATTGTTTATAATGTGTAGATCATTAAATTATATATTTTGACTGTGTAATTTTTTATTTTATAATTATTCTTAAATAATCCATTAAAATCTATGATTAATTCTTAGATTATTAAAGTTAATATTTTGATTGATTTAAATTTAATATTTAAATTAAAAAAAAAAACTATTTTTTCAATCATTTCCTTATGGTTTATTAATTAATAGTTAATTATTTATTATATTTATATTATTAGTTATATATGTAGTTAATATAATTTTCAATGTTAGAATTAATTTTATATATTGTATTAAATTTAATGATTTAATCTTTAGTAAATAATATTCATTAATTTGAATTATTTAGGTTTAATAATTAAAAAATTATAATCTATGTATATTTTTTTAATAATTATATATAGTTATTTTATATATATATATATATATATATATATATATCATTTGTTATATACGTTTATGACAATCAATTTTTTAATTTTATATTAATTAATATATAATATATAAATTATATAACTTAATCATTAGTTATTATAATTAGTAACATATTGGTTTGTGTTTAAAATTTAAAAAAATATATTTTTATACAATTTTTTTCATAATTATATATCGTTTGTTATTTAATGATCAATAGTCCATCTTTATTTTAATATATAGTTCACAAATCATTTAATCCCTTCATCAAATTTTCATTTATTAATATACTCCATATGTTCCATAGGAACTTGCACACCTGGGATGAAACACAATTTAAGAAATGTGTATGAGTGATGTTTTGAGGGGTAATTTTGTAAAGTTTTATGAATAAAATAAAGTAAAAAGTAGATTGAGTGTGGAAAAGTAATGACATATGGATAAATAAGAGTATATTTTTAGGGTGGGGGTTATGAAGATATTTCATTTTATTGAGTGTGCAAATTGGTATAAGACATCCATTTATAGAAACTATGCAAATTTTTGTGGGACGGAGGGAGTAATTATTATTTAATCTTGCTTGAATATTTATAATTTTCACATTAAAATGTTTTTATTCTATAATGTTGGTCCTTGGTGGAGTATGACACAAGTGTATGGGGGGGGGGGGAGAATGCACTTGTGTATGCAAATTCTTTTCTTTTCAACAAACTGGTCTTATCAGGCAAGGTGTCTCACAACAAGCCTGAGTGTGAACTTTGATAGATACTTGTCCCACTGATTACTATTAAGTGATCAGTTGGCTAAATATCTAAAAGAGTTGCAAAGTGCGGAATGTGGTTGGCCTTTGACTCAAAGAAATACTCCAAGTTGATTTCTGAAAAACACAATTATCAGGGACTTTGTCCAAAACAGTTTTTCTTAACTTACTGAGTTTTGCTCTTTGAAATATGATTGAATGTAAGTGCAATAGTAAAGGCAGTAAGTAAATGGCACACAATTTATAGTGGTTCAGAGACTCAAGCTCCTACATCCACTTTTCCTGATTGAACATGATAATTCCGTCACAATGGAATTAGCTTGTTTTATAGTGCCAAGGTGCACTGATCAACAACACTCTCTTAGTGTTTTGATCCCTAGGATAAACTGAGTCCTAGTGCTCAATCTCTCTGAGTTAAGACTGTGTTTCACAATAACAGTCCTTAACTCTCACTTCTACAACAAACACTACTTCACTCAATGAGGTAATGGTTTGAGGTTTGGTTCCAACTAGTAGAGATATCCTTTACAATAAGAACAGTGTAAAGGGTTAGGATATCTCAATGCTAAGCTTTGGATGTTTACAAAGATTGGCTTAGCTATTTGAAGTGATCAGAAAACTTGGAATTCTAAAGAACAGCTTAGTTTCCTTTGATTTGCTTGATGATAGTTTGATAGCAAGTAGTTGGATATTTGAATCCTTTGATCACTTCTGTATTTATAGACAAATTTGAACAACTAACCGTTGGAGGGATAGTAATTCAAACATGTCTATTTGCAGCACCATTGAAACGGCTATGAAGCTTGGCATCCTTTTATCCACTGTGTAAAAGCTTCTTCAATGGTTGCTAGAATAAATGTGTTGACTTCTAAGAAATGCGGCTGATATGACTTGTGTCAGATTCCAAATATGCACATTTCCCAAGGTTGATTTGTGGCAAACTCTACACTCAACCAATGGTCAGATGGGACAACTTCCCTGAACATTCCTGCAGCAACTTTAGAATGTTCCAACATTCATTCAATGCTTCTATCTTTAATGCTCTAAGTCTTCAATGCTTGGTTCAGGCTTGATTGGAAATAAATGCTTCAATGAATGTGTCTTCTGTGAGCCTAGCATTCAATGCACTTGATCATTGGCACTTTGATTGATTTGATGCAGTTCTTATCAGTGCAACAGTCTTTGCCTTCTCATTCTTTGATCCTTTCAGCCATGTTGTCCACTCAGTGAGCTTTGTCTTGTAGATTCAGCAACTTTGGTCTAAAGTACTTAATACTTATCAAGCTGCCTAACATTTCAGCTTTGGACAATTATCCTGAACTATAAATCTCACAACATTTCTGAGATTTTAGACTTAAGCATTTCTACATACTCAAGTGTCCTGAGACAACTTATCTGATTTACACTTGAGCATATCTCAACTAATCTGAACATCATCAATCAGGGGTTTTGGTATCTAAATCAAAATCATTTTATTCCCAACAATTTCCCCCTTTTTGATGATGCCAAAACCTATTACAAAGGGAACTTGACTTATACTAAACTTTACCTTCAGGATGAGTGATTTGGTCAACTTTCCTGAAAGAAACTGTTAGCACAATAAATCAAGTAAATGTATCATGTTAGGTTAGTTGAGATAATGAGTTGTTATCTCTTGATAGAAAATCAGTAGTCCTTTCATATATTCCATGAAGCATTACAAATCAGAAAATCAAAGGACATACTAGCTGTTACAAAAGAAACAAAATAACAACAATCATTAAAATCATAAACATATAGAGAGGGAAGGAATGAACTTATCCTTCAGAGAGATCCATCATCTTGAGGAGCAATGCCATACTGAGCCCAGACCCTCTTCTTCAATTCCCAGATATCCTTGTTAGATCCTCTTGGGCCAGGCTTCATCTTCTCCATCCTCATGATAGATATGAACTCTTCCAGAATTTTTCCCTCATCAATGAGGTTCCCATTGAACTTTGTAGGCATGTACAGAATAGGACCAGGGGCCATGAACTCAACTTTAGCCATCTCAGCTGCTGCAAACAGCTTCTGGTATAGGTCCCTATGATTCTCAAACATGAACTGCACAAAGACTTCATCAACACTCTCTTAAAGCCATTTCCCAATGACATAAAAGTCATATACAAAGCTTCTCTTGGCCTCTTCCCATGCATCATTCAGTGAGATTGGCACCAACTTATCATGGTGAGGGTACTGAGTGTCCCATCTTTGCAGCATCTGTGGTTTGAGTCTTCTGTAAGAAGCCCTCCTTCTTGGAGCTTTGAAGTTTGCCCTTCTCTCATCCCTTGCCTTGTTGGCGTCAACCAACTGATCCATTCTTTCTTTAGCTCTTTGAAGAGCTAGCTTCTCCTGTGTCTCTGGATCCTTTCCAAATCCTTCTTCAAATAGCTTAGAAGGATCATCAGCAAGCTTGGGCATTCTCACTTCAGGCTCTCTGTCCTGCACTTCTTCTTCAATATCTTCTTCTTCAATATCAGGCAACTTGACTGCTTTCTTCAACCTCTTAGACTGCCTCAATGGAGTTGACTCTTCAGACTGGAATTCTGATGGAAGAGTCAGGCTGGTTGGGAATTCATTGAAGGTTTGCAGCTCCTTTCTCTTTCTTCCAGAGGCCCTAGTCACCTTCCCCCTTACTTCAGCAACCTTCTCCTTGGGGTCAAGGCCTGCAGACTCACCACCAGGTCTCTGAAGCTTTCTTGCCTGACTTTCCATTGCTGACATCATAGACTCCTTGACAACAATCTGGATTTGCTCTTCCTCAGTCAAATTTTCAATGTTCATTGGGCCTTTGTCTTTCCCAATGTCTTCTTCTTCCTCCTCCTCAACTTCAGGGACCTTCTCCTTTTCTTTGGATTCACCAATCACCAAGGTTCCCTTTGCTCTAGCTCTCTCTCTTTCCCCTATTTGGCATTATCAAAACATTGGGGCTTCAACTCACTCATAGAGACAGAGAGATGTGAGTGAGCTTGAGTGAGGGACTTCAACTCCTGCAGCAAATAAACATTCTCATCATGAATGTTTTGCATCTTGTCATCAGCCATACTCAAGAATGTGTGGGCAGGCTTCATTTTCTGAGCAACAATGGCATCAAGTGTGGCTTTCAGTGATTGATCAAGTTTGGCTTGCAGTTGATCAGTGAGGTTGGCCACAACTTGATCAGACACTTTGGCCATCAGTTCAGTTGTGAACTTTTCTGCAGCTTCTTTCACCATAGCAGCTTTCAATTCCTCAGCTTTCTTTCTATGAGCTGCTGTCCTTTGCCTCAATGCATCTTTGATTATCCTTCTCAAGGCTCTCACATTATGCTTGTACAGATCTTTGAGGCTTTGCTGCTCTTTCTTCACAGATTTTGTGAACTTGACCATCTCATCCTTAGCCCTTGTCACTTCTGTTGAAACTGTTTGCAGCCCAGTTTCAACTCCACAAATTCTTGCATCCAAGGTTGGCAAGATCACTTCTTCTGAGCCAGTCAGCCTCATCTCCACAGAGGCTAGAGTTTTGCCTTGGCCATCAAGAGTATCTACTGTTGCAGCATGTGCCTTCCCAACTTCTCTGACCAGTGTGTCCAACTTTTCTGATTGCTCTTCAATGATGGTTGCAGTTTGAGTAGCAATCTGTAAACCAGCCTCAGTGGCATTGGCTTGCTCAAAGTACATCTTGTTCAAGGTGGACACATTTGTTGAGACTACTTCAAGGTCAATGTCAGCATCAACTGGAATATCTGTGAGGGAAGCATCTGCAAAAATTTGTTCAATGGTAACAGCAACAGAATCTGCAAAACTAAGAGTGTTAGTAAAATCTCCCTCAACACCCTCATTCTTTTCTTCTCCCTTTATGTCTGATACATCAGCACCTAAACTCTCATTTTCAACTAGTTTCTTTTCTTCTTCATTCACACAAGATGGACTCACATTCATTGGAAAATCAGGCCTCCTTTCACCAAGGGATTCATCAAGTTCAGATTTGACTTGAAGACTAGCATGACTCTCATATTGGGCTGCACCCAATATTTCTACTTCATCTCTCTCTATTTGTGGTGCACTCAAGCTACCTGTAATCACACAATCCTCATCATCTACCTCTGATTTTTTAAGGCTAACATCATTTTCAACTCCTTCCATTCCTAAACCTGACACCTCCATATCCTCAACAGGATCCACAGAGGGCAGTTGTTGGGAGATCACAGTGCTTGGGCATCCCAAGTCCACTGAGTCATCCTGAATGACTAAAGGTTGGTCAATGTCCAACTGTCCTGACATTGATGAGGCTTTAGCCAAACCAGCTTCTCCCATGGAAGTCTCAACATTGTCAAGCTGTGCCTCAGGTTCAGAAGAACCATCCTTGGCCAATGCATCTTGGACTGAGTCACCATCCTTGGTCAACTCCTCTGAATGATCAGAGTCCTTAACAGAATGATAGGTCAAGTAATGTACCTGAGCAGAATTGAGGCCAGGAGGGTTGGGATTGGTGTTATCATCATCATCATCATTGTCATCTGAGGTGCTATCAGGATGCTTGATTCCTTGTGCAATTCTCTCTCTTTCTGCAATCACCTTCTCATGAACAATAGCACAAAACAAGGCCTCAGTGGTCAACACACTGGACTTCTTTACATTTGCAAAATGTAAAAGCCTATTTTCTTCAACCTGCCACCAGCTAGCTCCTTTATCCTGAATAGCCTGAGCTATTTCCACCATAGTTCTGTCCTTGATCTCAACAAGTGCTCTGAGATCATAGAACTGTTGTTGCAGTCTAGGATAATCCTTCAATCCTGGATACAATTCATCCACATTGGCCTTGGCAATCTGCCTTAGCATCCCCTCATATGTGTACTCTTCTTCACTTCCATCTCCATCAGAAGAGTTGACTTGGGATTCAGGGGGGTTGGTTTGGGATTCAGGTAGGTTGGGCTGGGGCTCAGATAAGTTGGGTTCAGAAGGATTGGGTTCAGATGAGCTAATGACAATTTGGGACTCAGGTGCTTTAGAGAGCAATGTTCCTGAGGAGGTTATTGGAATTGCTGGAATGGGTGGATAAACAACTTGATCACCTTCTTGAAGAACAGTTTCAAGAAGCTTGGTGTAGGAAAGTAGTCTGGGATCTAGTGGGGAGAATGGCCTATCTTCAAGATTGACTAAATCAGCCAGCACATCAATACCTGACCTGTCAGGGGCACCTTCAGGAGAGTAAACTTTCTTTGCAACAATTGGGGCATCTTCAGGAGTCTTGCACTCCTCTTCTTCATGCTTTGATGGAGATATTCTTTGAGATTGAATATCAGGAGAGTTGTGTAGGTCCCCAAAGTTGAGTTAATAACGAGTAAGCTAGTGAAAATGTCTAGAGGGGGGTGAATAGACTTTTCAAAAATCTATCGAAATATCAGAATACAATATGCGGAAATACGAAATTAACAATGAGCCCAATTCAAGTTTATACTCAACTTCTTAATTCGAGAACTCTGTTCTATACTCAACTTGTTAAGCTTAGTAGCAGTTTAAACAGTTAAGCAATTAAACAAAGAGTAAAGTAAACAACACACAAAGATTTATAGTGGTTCGACAACTTGTCTACATCCACTCTCACAAACCCAGTTGTGATGTTTCCACTAAACTCTTCCAATCGAGTACAAGTGTATATTCATGTCTTTTAAAGTCTCAAGAAGAAGACTTAGATCTTCAACAGACTATACCTCCAGATACGTCTATGATCTAACTAGAAATTTTACAAGTATCTAGCACCTTGAAAAATAACAACAAAAACTAAACACTTCTCTGATCTTCAGTAGTAACCTTTTGAATTCTTCACTTGTCTTCTGGCTTCTTTCTGAATCTTCAATCAAACTCTGAGAGTAATCTTCAGTATATCTTCAGTACGCTTCAGTAATCAATATTTCAGTAGTCTTCAAATGATCATCATCATGAAGTATTTATAGACTTCAAACATCAAGAACTTAGTTAGTTGTAACCAACTTTTCTTGAAAAACTAACTTCAACTGAATCTTCTTATCAATCCACGCGTTTCTGTTACGAATTTAGTTATTCCATAACTAACTTCTATCCTTATCTTTACACGCGCTTCTAACTAACTATCTTCACGTTGACTTGTCTTGTGTAGACTTGTATGTACTTGTCTTGTAGTCCTCCTGTCTTGAGTAGTAGACTTCAACTCTTCTTGTCTGGTCTTCCTTGTTCAATCAGTAGACTATACTAAACCTATCAAGACTATTACATTACTTTAAGCTTTCATAATACAAGCTTAGTCAACTTATAAACTATACAATAAAACTAATCTATTACATATAAAAACATCATGAGCTCTATACAACATTTAAATAGCTCAGTAACAAACTTAAACAAATACTGTAAACACATATGAAGTACTTATAAACTGTACTTATCTTTTCATGTGAACTTATGTGAACTCTACTGGTCTTGTACAAGATGACTTAACTCAACTAGACTAGATTAGTCAACACTTAGAAAATATTCATACTACTTTTGGCTTATCAAAACTTCATCTTTCATCAACATTTAGGACTTGTCTAGGATTCATATCCCAACAATTTCCCCCTTTTTGATGAAGCCAAAACTACTTGAATCTTTTCTCATAAGTAGACTAGTTAAGTAGTTATCTTGTCTTTAACATCAAATAGTACTTATCTTTCATTCATTCAAAATAGATCAGTAGATTACACATACTTTGAATAAAAAAAACACCTAAGTATCAGAGCAAAAAAAAACTTCAAATAAGAATATAAATCAACTAATCTGACATAGTACCTCCTTCAAGATTTGGAACTTGAAATGCATCAAGGAGTCTTCTGTGAATAATACTGATGTGATCTTCATCATCAATCTTCTCTTTCTCAAGTAGATCTTCTTCAAATTTCTTGATCTGATTCATATCAACTCTTCTACCTGAGCTTGTCATAGGACACTTCCATCTTGGAAAGCTAGGAACGAGAATGTTAAAGTTTGCTCCAGCAGAAATCCTTAAGATTAAATTCCATAACATTCTGTGTTGTCCTTCCATAAATCTGTCAAACAAAGAATATAGCTCATCTGATCCTTCAGCATCACCATATTTCCTAATGATCCAGTGATCAAGTTCCCATTGCCTTTTCACTTTGATCCATTCAGGTTGATGCTCATTATCAATGAAATAATCAATGAACTTGTCTTCCATCTGATCTTCATCAACCTTTAACTTCTGTAGATTCTCAATATGCTTTCCAATCTTCTTCTTGCTAGCATAGTGAGTTTCATCACTTGGATCAACAACCTTCTGCTTTTTCACTTTAGTTGTTGTCTCCACATCTTCAGGCTCTTCTATAACAATAGACTTTCTCTTTGATACTTGCCTTGTCTGAACCTCAGCTTCAGGAGATGCAACCGCTTTGCCCTTCTCCTTCTTTTTCAACTCAACTGCTTCAGCCTTAGCTTGCTCAAGATCTGCAGTTTTAACCAACTTGCCTTTGCCTCTCTTAGGCCTTCTAAGATCTTGCATAGCTTCAGCAGCTTCCTTGATTTCCGGTTCAGCACTGGACTTAGCTTTCTCAGCAATAATTTCAATTTGACTCGTCTCTTCCCCCTTTTTAGTTTTGACTTGTCAATTTCAATAGATCACGTATGAAAGAACCCGATGAGGAAGCTGGTAAAGCTGAGGGCAATACTAAGGGAATAAACATTTAAGGGAGAATCTTTGATTTCTTAAATATCCTTATGTTGACTCTTATGTTTGTTAAAGGTCATCTTGTTCGAAACCTTGATCATTGCTCTCGATTGATATTCATCTTATTTATCTTACTCTACCTGTACCTACGATTACACATTGAAAATAATGAGATAGGTACATACAGTCGTTCGACGTTCAGAATAGACAAGCACAGGCGAAGGGGGAACTCGTCTTGTGTACTTAAGCCAACTCATCTTGTGAAGCTTAAGTCTACTCATCTGTTTTGGATAGACTCGAACAGACAAGCTAAGTGTTTCTCTTGATTTTAATATGTTAAGTGTCTATTCAAACGGATTAAGGGTATTATTGTAATTAGATAATGTTAGAATTTGAAAACCCTAGAATTGGATTTATACACTCCCATTTTAATGAGGGGTATACACCCAGTTCGTACTCAACTATATTAGGTCAGATGAGTTCACTCCCCTGTCCTAATTAAGTAGAGCCGGATTTCAAAATTTACAATATCAAATCACATAATAGTCTCGATTCCGTAACCGAATTTCAAAGGTCTCGACCGTTGGATTAATCAATTCAATCTTGGCCGTTGGATCACTTTTCAGTTCTAACAAAACTCACCTTTCCCACACAACTCGACTTACAATCTCATAACTCTCCTACTATAGCTCTCAAATTCTTGCAAAACCATAACCTCCCAAGTTCTTACTCTACTCACTCGATATGTCGATTGTTTCTCTTTTCGATGTCAGAACTAACATACAAGCAAGGTTTGATCTCGGTAGGTATATTGCTGAAAACAAGGTGCATGTGGAACCCTCGTTGTTCTTCAAAGGGCTTCACACTGACGGAAATCAAGAAATCCTCGACAAGTGTTCACGGTGTGGATTGAAGCCATATCTGGAGGCTTTTCCTCAAGTCATCTTGGAAGAGGAGGTGTTGCTGTTCTATGCCAACGCCACAAGGCGAGGAGATAGGATCGAATCATTTATTGGAACGAGTCGAGTGGAACTCACTCGTGAGGTGTTATTCAGACACTTGAAGCTGCCCATCGGAACGATTGATGTGGAAAACTATGCCACCGGACAAGAGATGAGATATTTGAGCATCTTTTGTGGAAGGAAGATGAAGCTCAAGTCAGATGGCAAGGCTCCTGCCGTCAAGAAGGCCGAACTATTGGAGAAGTATCGCACGTTATTGGACATAGCAAGCAAGATGCTTCTATGTGCCACTGGTTCCTTTGACGCAGTCACTCAAGCTAAGACAAGGGTGATGGCTGCTATTTTTGATGGAATCACTGAAGGTAATTGGTTCAAGTTGATTGCTGACAGGATGATGTATTTCGAGAAGAGTGTTCGTGTTGATACCGACTCTAGTAGTTGGGTAGTATCACATACGGTTGGATATGGCAACAAGTTGAGTATTCTACTCCCCTTGTTGCTACCAAACAAGTCGGACTGGAGTAATGGAAAGTCCTTCCATCCTCTTAAGTTCTATCTGAAGTCGGAAGCTCAAAGGAAGCAGGTCGCTGCAAGGTCAGCTGCCCCAAGGTGAGTTCAAATAGATGAGTCTCAAGCCCTACCATATGCCAACTCATCTAGCTCTTCAGAAGATGAGTCCGATGACAAGGAGTCAGAGACAGCTGTTATAGTTGAGTCCAGCTCAACTGACTCAGAGAAGACTCAGACAGAAGAGGAGTCGGAACAAGATAAGGAGCCGAGTGCTCAAGTTCCAGAGATGTACACTCTTGTAAGAGTTGGTTCGCCCACTTAACCAGACGAGTCGAGTATTCAGGTTGGTACATCTTCTCAATTTTTGTCAATTTCTCCTCTCTCTCATTCTGCTATTCGAACCAAGGCTAGATCACATCGATCTAGGCCTAGACCTCAACCCTCAACCTCGCAAGTACTGGCGGCATTACCGCTTAGAGCCAGTCTACCCCAAAACACTCCCATAATAGATACAACTGATACTTCGACAGTTGTCACACCTGACCAAGCCACATTACAGCCCCCAGAAACCACCATCCAAACTCCTTCTTTACCTTCAACAGAAAATGTTGAACCCAACCCATCTACTTCAGGCAAGACGCCAGTTGCCACTGCAACAGCTGAGTTAGGGACCCCACCTACTCAGACCCCGTCTGAAGTTAGATTTGAATCCTTAGTTTATTACCCGATGTGTATGCGAGAGAAGAGAATTCGTGCTCGTGTATCCCGAAATCTGAAGAAGCAGCTCTCGACTCTTGACATCGACACAACTTCTGAACAGTTTGAGAAGCTCGTACAGATTTGCACGTGGTTTGCTCTGAAGAAATCTTCTACGGATGATCTTTTTGAAGTCATTCAAGGCATGGGCGGAATTTCCAATTTCATGGATTGGGAGATGGAACAGAAAGAAAATAGTGGAGTTAAGGATCACTCCGAGCTATTCCCTCGCAAAGCCTTGGTTGATTTAGTTAAAAAGCTGCTGAATATTCCGGATGGTGTCATTGAGGATGTGTTCGCATTCGACGTCGGAACCCAGACTGATCTGGTGGAAGACGAGATCAAGCCGGAAGTAGCTGAGATGGCAGTTCAGACTTCAGAACAATTGGAAGAAATTGTTGAAAGTGATGAAGATGAAGTCGACTCACTCATGCTTGGTAAAGAAGATGATGAGTTCATGGATGCAGTTATGTTTACTGAAGATGAACTTATTGAGAAAGTTCAGGAAGATAATGTCATTAATGTTCAGTCGTCTCAAGCTTTCCCAATTGCCTCGATAGATGAGTTGAAAGAAGATTTGAAGTCTGTCATCAAGTCAACTATCGATGATTTTCTCAAGACTGAACTTAAGAAATCTCTTGTTGAACAGAACAGTGTCCTTGTGACAAGTTCAAAAGAGATGATCTTGAATGAAGTCAATCAGTTGGACAACGACTTCAGGCAAGAGATGTTTAAGCAGATCGAAGGATTTCTCCAGAATCAAGTTGAATATTCGGAGAAAAGCTCAGTTGATTTTGCTCGTGTTCTAGCTACTGAATCCAAGAAGATGGAAGGAGTCTATAGAGCCAAAATCGAAGTAGCTGATGTCCAAAGGAAAGAAGCCTATGACCAGTTAGCACAAGCGAAAGAGTTTATCAGTGCTATGACTGAGGAGAACAGGAAGCTGCGTCTGACTGCAACCCATTTCAAGAATGAGTTGAACTTATCTACTCAAAAGCTAGAGTTGGTGGCGACCAAGCTAGACAAGTTAAGTCAGAATGGTTCTCATGAAAGGAAGATTGAAAAAGCTACAAACCTAATGAAGCAAGAAATGTTCGAAGAGATGACTCGGTTTACTTCTGTATTCTCTCTCAAGGCAACTGATGAAGCCAAAAAGGGGGAAGAGACGAGTCAAATTGAAGTTATTGCTGAGAAAGCTAAGTCCAGTGCTGAACCGGAAATCAAGGAAGCTGCTGAAGCTATGCAAGATCTTAGAAGGCCTAAGAGAGGCAAAGGCAAGTTGGTTAAAACTGCAGATCTTGAGCAAGCTAAGGCTGAAGCAGTTGAGTTGAAAAAGAAGGAGAAGGGCAAAGCGGTTGCATCTCCTGAAGCTGAGGTTCAGACAAGGCAAGTATCAAAGAGAAAGTCTATTGTTATAGAAGAGCCTGAAGATGTGGAGACAACAACTAAAGTGAAAAAGCAGAAGGTTGTTGATCCAAGTGATGAAACTCACTATGCTAGCAAGAAGAAGATTGGAAAGCATATTGAGAATCTACAGAAGTTAAAAGCTGATGAAGATCAGATGGAAGACAAGTTCATTGATTATTTCATTGATAATGAGCATCGACCTGAATGGATCAAAGTGAAAAGGCAATGGGAACTTGATCACTGGATCATTAGGAAATATGGTGATGCTGAAGGATCAGATGAGCTATATTCTTTGTTTGACAGATTTATGGAAGGACAACACAGAATGTTATGGAATTTAATATTAAGGATTTCTGCTGGAGCAAACTTTAACATTCTTGTTCCTGAATTTCCTGAATGGAAGTGTCCTATGACAAGCTCAGGTAGAAGAGTTGATATGAATCAGATCAAGAAATTTGAAGAAGATCTACTTGAGAAAGAGAAGATTGATGATGAAGATCACATCAGTATTATTCACAGAAGACTTCTAGATGCATTTCAAGTTCCAAATCCAGACGGAGGTACTCTTTCAGATTAGTTGATTTTCTGGTTTATTTGATAGTTTTTTTTTGCTCTGATACTTAGGTGTTTTTTTTATTCAAAGTATGTGTAATCTACTGATCTATTTTGAATGAATGAAAGATAAGTACTATTTGATGTTAAAGACAAGATAACTACTTAACTAGTCTACTTATGAGAAAAGATTCAAGTAGTTTTGGCTTCATCAAAAAGGGGGAAATTGTTGGGATATGAATCCTAGACAAGTCCTAAATGTTGATGAAAGATGAAGTTTTGATAAGCCAAAAGTAGTATGAATATTTTCTAAGTGTTGACTAATCTAGTCTAGTTGAGTTAAGTCATCTTGTACCAGACCAGTAGAGTTCACATAAGTTCACATGAAAAGATAAGTACAGTTTATAAGTACTTCATATGTGTTTACAGTATTTGTTTAAGTTTGTTACTGAGCTATTTAAATGTTGTATAGTGCTCATGATGTTTTTATATGTAATAGATTAGTTTTATTGTATAGTTTATAAGTTGACTAAGCTTGTATTATGAAAGCTTAAAGTAATGTAATAGTCTTGATAGGTTTAGTATAGTCTACTGATTGAACAAGGAAGACCAGACAAGAAGAGTTGAAGTCTACTACTCAAGACAGGAGGACTACAAGACAAGTACATACTAGTCTACACAAGACAAGTCAACGTGAAGATAGTTAGTTAGAAGCGCGTGTAAAGATAAGGATAGAAGTTAGTTATGGAATAACTAAATTCGTAACAGAAACGCGTGGATGGATAAGAAGATTCAGTTGAAGTTAGTTTTTCAAGAAAAGTTGGTTACAACTAACTAAGTTCTTGATGTTTGAAGTCTATAAATACTTCATGATGGTGATCATTTGAAGACTACTGCAACTACGCATACTGAAATATTGATTACTGAAGCGTACTGAAGATATACTGAAGATTACTCTCAGAGTTTGATTGAAGATTCAGAAAGAAGCCAGAAGACAAGTGAAGAATTCAAAAGGCTACTACTGAAGATCAGAGAAGTGTTTAGTTTTTGTTGTTATTTTTCAAGGTGCTAGATACTTGTAAAATTTCTAGTTAGATCATAGACATATCTGGAGGTATAGTCTTAGAAGATCTAAGTCTTCTTCTTGGGACTTTAAAGACAGGAATATACACTTGTACTCGATTGGAAGAGTTTAGTGGAAACATCACAACTGGGTTTGTGAGAGTGGATGTAGACAAGTTGTCGAACCACTATAAATCTTTGTGTGCTGTTTACTTTACTGTTTTAATTGTTTAATTGCTTAACTGTTTAAACTGCTACTAAGCTTAACAAGTTGAGTATAGAACAGAGTTCTCGAATTAAGAAGTTGAGTATAAACTTGAATTGGGCTCATTGTTAATTTCGTATTTCCGCATATTGTATTCTGATATATCGATAGAATTTTGAAAAGTCTATTCACCCCCCTCTAGACATTTTCACTAGCTTACTCGTTATTAACTCAACTTTGGGGACCTACAAGTGGTATCAGAGCTGTTGGGCTTTGATTTGGATTTGGAGTTAGACCTACTTGCTTGTCTAATCTCCTTGAAGAATTCCTTATTCTTCTCCTCTTCCATCAACTTCTGCTTCTCAGAAGTTTTGATTATTCTTCTTCTTCTTTCTGACCTTGTTGGCTTATCAAGGTCCCTAAACTCTGTTACAGACTCAGGTTGTAAGGGGACAACCTCTCTGATTTCTTCACCCTCTTCAGGGGGGTTGACTCCTTCTTCAGCAACTTTTTCAATCTCCTCAGAAGTGGCACCTCTACTTCTAGACTCACTTTCTGGGGAAGATTCACTCAGAATCTTCTTCATCCTCTTCATCTTTGGCTGAGCTTTCACAGGTTGAGCTTTCCTCTTTCTTGGAGAGGCTCTGGTGGCTGGTACAACAGCTACTGATTTCTTGGAGGCTGCATCTTGCTTCCTCTTCTCTGTCTTGGAAGACAGCTTCCTGAACATCACCTTTTGAGCTGGAAAAGGCTTTGGCTTGGCTTGAAGGTGAGTGTAGTGAGCAAATCTTTCTAAGAGCAAGCTAGCTCTTGTGCAAAACTGGAGTCTCCCATCAACCACCACCTTGTGGTGTTTCACCTCCTTGAACTTGAACTTCTCATTCATCATCTTATCCAGAATGAAGTTTTTCCAATCAAACTTGACTCTCTTCTCAGCAGAGTCAATCACAGTAGCCATCACTCTCAATTTTGGCATACTGATTTGTTCAACACTTCCAGAATGGCTCAAAAGACTTTTCACCACACAATCAAACAAGTGCCTATAAACTGGCTTTATAAGTGTTCTTGTTTTGAGCACTTACTAGTTTCTTGGGTACAATCATCCATGGATAGTAGAACTCCTGATCCTCTCCTTCTTTGTAAGCTTCTGGATTTTGGCCTTCAGATGGTAGCCCAAAACTGGCATCTAGATCCTCAGCAGTGAAGATGATGGTGTGTTGGCTTTCTTCATCTTCATCTTCCTCAGCATAAGTCAGCTTGGTGCACACATCACCCTTTTTGCCCTTCCATCTGAGATGGGCAAAGAACTCTGCCATGAAAGGATTCAGGCAGGAATCAGGCTTGGTGCCTAAGAACTTTTCAAGGCCTGCCTCCCCTAGCCATTGGAGGACTGGTGCAACTTCTTTATCTGGGCTGTCAAAAGCTACCAGTTTCTCAAACCACAAGGAGTTTGTGTTACTGAGATAGGCAAAATCAATATCCAAAGATGGATCATTGAAGTCTACAAGTTCTTCTCTCTTGATTTTGGGAGCCATGGATAATTTGTGAATTGGATTGGTTTTGGAGAAATTTGCAGGTTGATAGGTTTTCAAAAAAAAACTTGAGAATTGGAAAGTATGAGTGCGTAGGGAAGGAGATAAAAACTGAGGAGTTTATATATGAGGCAAAGTTATTAACCGTTGGTTAATAATTTGTAAAGGTGGATAAAGTTAAAAACCAATTGAATATTGTGGGATAGTGGGATTGAGTCGGTTTGATGAAGGTTACATGTTAATTAATGGTGTTGATGATGGCACAGTAATTAATGCAATCTTAAAGGAGATTTTGCATTAAATGATGATTTGCCATTTTGGGGGCAAAAATCTTTATAGCACACGCCATCCTAAAATGGCCTACTCTTAGACCAAGAAATCTTTTAAATGTCTAATCAATGCTAAAAATAGCAATAATTATCCAATTTACTCGGACAACCATCCTGAGATGTGTTTTAACTTCTCTCTTGGTCAAAATGTCTGACCAACATGCCTGAGTGGGTCCCAATGTTGCTGACTGGGTCCCACTAGGACAAAGCTCCTGACCAACATTGCTGAACATCATAAGGACAACTTTGCTGAGTTTTCCTTTTTGGTAGACTACTTCAGTGAGGTTGGTCAACCTTGCTGAAGTTCATCTTAATGAACTTCCCCCTTCATTTGAGCATCCTTCCTTTATTTTTCCACCTTGCCTGGATCAAGTAATCCCAATTCAGCTGACAATTCCAAGAACCTTGCTTCAGCTAATGGCTTAGTTAAGATATCAGCTTTTTGCTTATCAGTGTGAATTTTGACAAGCTTAATATCTTTCTTCTCCACATGATCCCTTATGAAGTGATGCTTGATATCAACATGTTTGCATCTAGTGTGTAGCACTGGATTCTGTGAGATGGCAATTGCACTGTTGTTGTCACAGAATATTGGAACTTCATTGGAGGTGACCATGTAATCTCTAAGTTGCTGCCTGAGCCAAAGTATCTGAGCACAGCAACTTCCAGCTGCTACATATTCTGCTTCAGTTATTGAAGTGGCAACTGTATTTTGCTTCTTGGAGAACCATGAGATAAGCTTGCTGCCCAAGAATTGACATGTTCCAGAGGTGGACTTTCTGTCAATTCTACATCCTCCATAATCTGCATCTGAATATCCAGTGAGCTCAATGTTGTCATCAGCTGGATACCATAATCCAAGATTCTCAGATCCCTTGAGATATCTTAGAATTCTCTTGGCAGCATCAAGGTGACTCTCCACTTTCATCAGGATCCATTTTCCAGTTAGTATTCATAGGAATTCTGACTGGCTTGCTTGTAGCACATCCAAATTTCTTGATCATGTCCCTTGTATACTTGGCCTGATTGATGAATATTCCCTTCTTAGATTTAGTGACTTGAAGTCCTAAGAAGAAATTCATCAATCCCATCATGGACATCTCAAATTTGCTCTGCATGAGTTTGGAGAACTTCCACACAGCTTCTCATTTGGAGATCCAAATATAATGTCATCCACATAGATTTGGACTACCAAAATATCATCTCCTTCACATATTCTGAACAAAGTTCTGTCAACAGTGTCTTTGACAAAACCATGATCTAGAAGAAACTGTGATAAGGTGTCATACCAAGCTCTTGGAGCTTGCTTTAAGCCATAGAGAGTCTTCTTCAATCTGTACACCTTGTCTCCATCTTCAAAGCCTGGGGGCTGTTCAACATATACTTCTTCTTTGAGCACCCCATTGAGAAATGCACTCTTCAGATCCATTTGATACACTTTGAATCTCATGTGAGCTGCATATGCTAAGAAGAGTCTGATTGCCTCAAGTCTGGCCACTGGAGCAAGAGTTTCATCATAATCAATCCCTTCAGATTGACAATATCCCTTGGCCACCAGTCTTGCTTTGTTTCTCACAATGATGTCATTTTCATTTTTCTTATTTTTGAACACCCATTTAGTTCCAATGACATCTTGATGAGTTGGCCTATCCACCAGCTCCCATACTTCATTTCTGGTGAACTGGTTTAGCTCTTCTTGCATGGCTATGATCCAGTTGGTGTCTTGAAGTGCTTCCTCAATGTCTTTTGGTTCCTGTTCTGAAAGGAAACAGCAAAACAAAGCACTTTCTCCATGAATCTTCTAGTTTTGATCCCTTCACTTGGATTACCAAGTATCAGGCTAGTTGGGTGGTGTTACAACCAAGTCCTTCTAGACCTGATCCCTTCAGGAGGATTGTCCTCATCTGAGGTTGGATCACTAGACTCATTAAATTCAGGAAAGTTAATTGAAGGATCAAGCTCAGGATCATATTCAGGGGTATTGTCCTCATTGTCAAATAAGTTGACATTTTCATTGGTTCCCCCTTGAATATTGGATCCATTTACTACCTCAGCATTACCTGCTTCTTCATTGGTAGTTGTTACCTGGTTTTGAACTGGGATGGGGTCAGTCAGTTCAATTTCACCTTCAGGTTGGTTGACTTCTGGTTGATTGCTATCAGGTAGGTTGTCCAGTATTTGATTATCATCAAGTTCAGGCTGGGCAACATCTACAAACACTGTTTCCTTGCTTTGAAGCCTTAGTCTGGTTGTTCTTTGTGTTATCTCATCAATATTCAGGTTTATATCCCTGAACTCATTAATAGATTCATCAAACACAACATGAGGTGTTTCTTCCACAATAAGGGTTTTGCAATTGTAAACTTTGTAAGCTTTGCTGATTTGTGAATATCCAACAAATATTCCTTCATCAACTTTGCTGTCAAAAGCTTTCAATTGCTCTTTCCCATTATTATGAATGAAACACTTACAACCAAATATGTGAAAGTAAGCAACAGTGGGCAATCTACCTTTCCATATTTGATATGGGGTTTTACCTTGTCCTTTGGTGATTAAGGACCTATTTTGAGTGTGACATGCAGTGCTAATGGCTTCAGCCCAGAACCTTTTAGGCAGTTTGGATTCAGCAATCAATGTTCTTGCTGCCTCTTTCAAGGTCCTGTTCCTTCTTTCAGCAACCCCATTTTGTTGAGGTGTTCTTGCTGCTGAAGTCTCATGAGTGATGTCATTCTTGCTGCAGTACTCATTGATGTATGAGTTTATGAATTCAGTGCCTTTGTCAGATCTGATCTTGACAATGCTTAGGCCCTTTTCATTACTCAATCTCATTATCAATTCAGGTAGCTTAACTTGGGTCTCCTTTTTGTTCAGCAAGAATACTACCCAAGTGTACCTGGAAAAATCATCAACAACAACTAAAGCATATTTTCTTCCATTTATACTTACTGGGATGATTGGACCAAATAAATCCATATGCAGTAGTTGAAGAACTCTCTCAGTTGAGATGACAGGCTTTCCTTTAAATGAAGCTTTGATCTGCTTTCCTTCCTGACATGGCTGGCATATATGTTCTTTGGTAAACACTTGATTAGGCAGCCCTTTAACTAGAGAGTTTCTTGCAATCTTGTTGATGGTTTTGAAGTTCAGATGGTTTAGTCTTTTGTGCCACAGCCAGCTTTGCTCACTTGTGCTTTTGGCAACAAGACAAACTGCTTTAGGGGTTTTGCTCCAATCTGCAAAATAGACATTTCCTGTTGGGAATAAAATGAGATATGTTTTGATTCAATACCAAAACCCCCTGAGACATGCCTAAGTCAAGTTGAATATGTTCTAGAGATGTTAGAACATATAGAATAAGGGCTAGATTAGAAGCTGTTGGGAATAAAATGATTTTGATCTAGATACCAAAACCCTTGAATGATGATGTACAAATCAGTTGAGATATGCTCAAGTTATTGTTCAGGCAAGTTGTCCCAGAACACTTGAGTATGTAGAATGCTTAAGTTAAAAATCTCAGAAATGTTGTGAGATTTTAGAGTTCAGGATAGTTGTCCAAAGCTACATGTTAGAAAGTTTGATAGGTATTAAGTCTTAAAGCCAAAGTTGCTGAAGCATCAGGACAACTGAAGAAGTGGACAACCAGGCTGAAGAGATCAAGAACACTAAAGCTGTGCTCTTAAATGCAAAAGATCTAGACAGTTGAAGTGCAAATGATCAAGAGAATTAACTGTCAAAAGCTTACAGAAGACACATTCAATGAAGCATTTATTGCCAATCATGCCTGAACCAAGCATTGAAGACTTAGAGCATTAAAGAGTGAAGCATTGAATGAATATTGGAACATTCTAAAACTGCAACAAGAATGTTCAGGGAGCTTGTCCCATCTGACCGTTGGTTGAGTGTAGATTCTGCCACAAATCAACCTTGGAAAGTGTGCTTATTTGGCAACTGTCACAAGTCATCTCAGCCGCATTTTTCAGAAGTCAACACATTCATTCAAGCAACCATTGAAGACCCCTTTTACACAGTGGATAAAAGGAAGTCAAGCTACTTAGCTGTTTCAATGTAGCTGCAAATAGAAATGTTTGAAATGCTATCTCTCCAACGGATAGTTGCTCAAACATGACTATATAAACAGAAGTGATCAAAGGGATTCGATATCCAACAATAAGCTATCAAACTCATATAAAGCTTTCAAAGGAAACCAAGCTATTCTCAAGTATTCCAAGTTTCCTGAATCACTTCAAGTCAGCTAAGCCAATCTTTGTAAACATCCTAGCTTAGCATTGAGATATCCTAAGCCTTTACATCTGTTCTCATTGTAAAGGATATCTCTATTAGTTGGAACCAAACCTCAAACCTTATCTCATTTAGTGAAGAAGAGTGTTTGTTGTAGAAGTGAGGAGTTAAGGACTGTCAGAGTGAAACACAGTCTTAACTTAGAGAGATTGAGCACTAGGACTCAGATTATCCTAGGGATCAAAACACTAAGAGAGTGTTGTTGATCAGTGCACCTTGGCACTATAAAACAAGCTAATTCCATTGTGAAGGAATTATCCTGTTCAATCAGGCAAAGTGGATGTAGGAGCTTGAGTCTCTGAACCACTATAAGTTTGTGTGTCTTTTACTTACTGCACTCTTTATTGCATTCATATTCAAACATATTTCAAAGAGTAAAACTTGTAAGTTTAAGGAAAACTGTTTTGGACAAAGTCCCTGATAACTATATCTTTTCAGAAATTAACTTGGAGTATTTCCTTAAGTCAAAGCCCAACCACATTCCGCACTTAGCAACTCTTTTAGATATTTAGCCAACTGATCACTCTTTAGTAATCAGTAGGACAAGTATCTATCAAAGTTCACACTCAGGCCAGTTGTGAGACAACCTGCCTGATAAGACCAGTTTTGTTAAAAGAAAAGAATTTGCATACACAAGTGCATTCCCCCCCCCATACACTTGTGTTATACTCCACCAAGGACCAACAAGTGGTATCAGAGCAGGGGTTCATAGACCACTGCTTCTGAAAATCCAAACTGATTTTAAAAAAAAAAAAAAAAAAAAAAAACTATTTACTGTGGTCACTGAACTGATCCAAAATTTCTGAAAAGCCTTTTTGTGTTCATCCTATATTACATTTGTTGAAATGGCTAACAATGCAGTTCCAGGAGATGCTGTCAACAACATCAACAATATGGGTCCAAACCAAGTCAACCATATTTCTCATCACAAACTGCCAATGTTCTCAATTGAGAACTATGATTTCTGGAAAATCAGGATGAGAGCACATCTTGCATGCCAGCATGATGAGATGCTTAAAGTCATCACTAGAGGGCCATTCACATTTACTAAAGCTAATCCCAAGCTCACTGATGCTCAAAAAGCTGATCCAAGGGAGTTGCTGCCAAAGGATGAAGATGACTTTACAGCTGAAGAAAGAAAAAGGCACAACCTGAACTACATTGCAATGAACACATTGTACCAGACAATTCTAGATGCAGTAATGGGAAGAGTGTACCACTGCACATCAGCTAAAGAGATTTGGGACACCCTAGCACTTATGTGTGAAGGTACCCAAAAGATCAAGGAGAACAAGCTTCAAGTGGCTATCCAAAAATATGAACAATTCTCTATGGAAGCCAATGAAACCATTGATCATCTTGATGGCAGGTTCACTGACATCATGAATGAAATAAACTCTCTTGGCAAGTTCTATGCCAAAAGAGAAGTTGCCTTGAAGATCTTGAGAAGTCTCACATCCAAGTGGGATATATATTCTGTCATGATGCAAAACACTAGCAATCTTGACAACATGCCAATGCAGCAAGTATTTTCTGAACTCAAGGCATATGAGTTTGATCTCAACAGAAAGAAGGTGCATGAAGAGCCATCCTCCTCAACCAAAGGTGTTGCCTTCAAAGCTGCTGAAACAGAAAAGAAGAATACTCAAAGGTCCTCTCAATCTGTTTCAAAATCTGAAATAAAGGAGGAGCTGGCACTCATGGCTAGAAGATTTGAGAAGCTCAACTCCAGATTTGGTAGATACAAGAAGTTCTACTAAGACAACAGAACCAGAAGGAGATTCAACTCTCCTGACACCAAATCAGAGGACAAAGTCTCTGATGAAAAGAAAGAGGACAAGTATGCTGATAGGAAGAGATACAGCAAAGGTGAACCATCATCATCAAGGAGGAAGGAGTCCTCAAACAAGAAGAATGATGATGAAGATGTGTGTTACAACTGCCAGAAAAAGGGTCACTTTCAGTATGACTGTCCTGACCTCAGTGCAAAAGAAAGGAAAGAAAGGCAGACCAAAAGAGACAAAAGGCTGAACAGCAGGAAGGCTATGGTGGCTGGAGATTCAGCTAGTGAAGGAAGTGTCTACTCTTCTGATGATGGACTATTCTCCAACAGTGACAGTGATGATGACTGTCAAATGGCATTTGAAAATGATGAGGTATGTTCATCTTCTAGCTCTTTCAGTTCTTCAAATAACACACATGAGTCCAGTGAAATCCCCTTAAAACTCAACTTTGTAAAGCTATTTGAGGATTTCACCAGACTAAGAGAAGTATGCAATATAACACTTAGAGAAAATGAGCTACTGAATTCAAAAGCTCAAACTCCCAACCTTCCTGAACCTGAGCTTGACATTAAATCAACTGAGTTGTATCAGAAGATTGTGAAAGAACTTGAGGAAGTGTCTCTCAAAGTCTCTGAACAACAAAAGTTGATTGATGATCAAGAACTGGCATTGAGGAAAAAGGATTTTGATCTCAGAATTCTTCAAGCAAAATTTGACAATCTCTCAAGTGAATTTGATACTCTAAAATTAAGTGAGGGGAGATTAAAAATGAAAATGTCTGCCTTGAACAAATCTGCTAAGGCAATAGAGGAGATTCAAGGGCTTCAAAGACAATTTGCTTAAAAGGGTGGATTAGGCTATAATCCATGTGAACCCTCACCTGGTCTTAGCATTGCTTCATCAAGCAATTCTAAGATGACTTTTGTAAGATCAGTGGCACAACAAAATGAAATTGAAGTAAATCAACCACTGATCAAGGATAAGGGTAAAGGAATTTTTATACCAACTCAGGTAATCAATGTACCTAAACCCACACCTTTGGAAAAGGTTAAAGGCATTGCTTACAGGAGGAATGAGGTTCAGAAAGGTAGAACCAATGGAAGGCCAACCTATCTGAATCATCATCAGAGGAGTTGTCCAAAACCTATTCAGAAAAGGCCAACTCAAATGAGGAAACCTCAACTGAATGGATTAAGGCCAATCCCCTCTGATAGGTATAAAACATTCAGGAAGCCTGGACCTTACTTGCCAAATGGAAAAGGCCATCCAAAAACCTATCCTCAAAAGTCTTATCCAGCTGCACCTAAGCTTAGTAACTTCAGGAGAAATGTCCCAAAGAAATTTACCAACTCTCCTGAACCTTACAAAGCTAACACTTATACACAGAGATCACCCAAGGCATTTAAGGGTCAAACTGTGTATGTAGATGTAAATGGAAACCAAGTCAGTCACTTTGAATCAATCAGAGTAATCAGGCAGATTTGGGTTCCAAAAGGTACAGCTAACCCTCTAGGACCCAACACTCAAAGGGTACCTAAATTTTGACTTTGCAGGGCTGCAAGGACCACAAGAAGAAGAGAAGCATCAACAAGAAAACAGCATGGTACTTGGATAGTGGATGTTCAAGACACATGACTGTAAATAAAGAGCTTCTCTCAGAGTTCATAGAAAAGGAGGGTCCTTCAGTAACCTTTGGAGACAGCTCACAAGGGATCACAAGAGGTTATGGTACATTAAACATTGGTAGTGTTAAAATTACTGATGTCTCATATGTCCTAGGCCTAAAATATAACCTGCTGGCTATAAGTCAAATCTGTGATAAAGGTTTTTGTGTTGAATTTGCTCCTAATGAATGCACTATCAAGAACAAATCAACACAACAGGTGCTACTAACAGGGGTGAGAAAGGGAAATGTCTATTTTGCAGATTGGAGCAAAACCCCTGAACCAGTTTGTCTTGTTGCCAAAAGCACAAGAGAGCAAAGCTGGCTGTGGCACAAGAGGCTGAATCACCTGAACTTCAAAACCATCAACAAGATTGCAAGAAACTCTCTAGTTAAAGGGCTGCCAAATCAAGTGTTCACCAAAGAACACATATGCCAGCCATGTCAGGAAGGAAAGCAGATCAAAGCTTCATTCAAAGGAAAGCCTGTCATCTCAACTGAGAGAGTTCTTCAACTACTGCATATGGATTTATTTGGGCCAATTATCCCAGTAAGTATAAATGGAAGAAAATATGCTTTAGTTGTTGTTGATGATTTTTCCAGGTACACTTGGGTAGTATTCTTACTCAACAAGAAGGAGACTCAAGTCAAGTTACCTGAATTGATGATGAGACTAAGCAATGAAAAAGGCCTTAATATTGTCAAGATCAGATCAGACAAAGGCACTGAATTCATAAACTCATACATCAAAGAGTACTGCAGCAAGAATGGCATCACTCATGAAACCTCAGCAGCAAGAACACCTCAACAAAATGGGGTAGCTGAGAGAAGGAACAGGACCTTGAAAGAGGCAGCAAGAACCTTGATTGCTGAATCAAAACTGCCTAAAAGGTTCTGGGCTGAAGCCATTAGCACTGCATGCCACACACAAAACAGGTCCTTAATCACCAAAGGACAAGGTAAAACCCCATATCAAATATGGAAAGGTAGATTGCCCACTGTTGCATATTTTCACATATTTGGTTGTAAGTGTTTCATTCATAATAATGGGAAAGAGCAATTGAAAGCTTTTGACAGCAAAGCTGATGAAGGAATATTTGTTGGATATTCACAAATCAGCAAAGCTTACAGAGTTTACAATTGCAAAACCCTTATTGTGGAAGAAACACCTCATGTTGTGTTTGATGAATCTATTAATGAGTTCAGGGATAGAAACCTGAATATTGATGAGATAACACAAAGAACAACCAGATTAAGGCTTCAAAGCAAGGAAACAGTGTTTGTAGATGTTGCCCAGCCTGAATTTTATGATTGTCAAAAACTGGACAACCTACCTGATGGCAATCAACCAGGAGTCAACCAACCTGAAGGTGATATTGAACTGATTGATCCAATCCCAGTTCAAAACCAGGTAACAACTACCAATGAAGAAGCAGGCAATGCTGAGGTAGTTAATGGATCCAATATTCAAGGGGGAACCAATGAAAATGTCAACTCATCTGACAATGAGGACAACACCCCTGAATATGATCCTGAGCTTGATCCTTCAATTAATTTTCCTGAATTTAATGAGTCTAGTGATCCAACCTCAGATGAGGACAATCCTCCTGAAGGGATCAGGTCTAGAAGGACTTGGTTGCAAGACCACCCAACTAGCCTGATACTTGGTAATCCAAGTGAAGGGATCAAAACTAGAAGGTTTCATGGAGAAAGTGCCTTGTTTTGTTGTTTTCTTTCAGAAATAGAACCAGGAGATATTGAAGAAGCATTACAAGACACCAACTGGATCATAGCCATGCAAGAAGAGCTGAACCAGTTCACCAGAAATGAAGTATGGGAGCTGGTGGATAGGCCAACTCATCAAGATGTCATTGGAACCAAATGGGTGTTCAAAAATAAGAAAAATGAAAATGACATCATTGTGAGGAACAAAGCAAGATTGGTGGCCAAGGGATATTGTCAATCTGAAGGGATTGATTATGATGAGACATTTGCTCCAGTGGCCAGACTTGAGGCAATCAGACTTTTCTTAGCATATGCAGCTCACATGAGATTCAAGGTGTATCAAATGGATGTGAAGAGTGCATTTCTAAATGGGGTGCTCAAGGAAGAAGTGTATGTTGAACAGCCCCCAGGCTTTGAAGAAGGAGACAAGGTGTACAGATTGAAGAAAGCCCTCTATGGCTTAAAACAAGCTCCAAGAGCTTGGTATGACACCTTATCACAGTTTCTTCTAGATCATGGTTTTGTCAAAGGCACTGTTGACAGAACTCTGTTCAGAATCTGTGAAGGAGATGATATCTTGTTAGTCCAAATCTATGTGGATGACATTATATTTGGATCTCCAAATGAGAAGATGTGTGAAAAGTTCTCCAAACTCATGCAAAGCAAATTTGAGATGTCCATGATGGGATTGATGAATTTCTTCTTAGGACTTCAGGTCACTCAAACAAAGAAGGGGATATTCATCAATCAGGCCAAGTACACAAGGGACATGATCAAAAAATTCGGATGTGCAACAAGCAAGCCAGTCAGAATTCCTATGAATACTAACTGGAAGGTGGATCCTGATGAAGGTGGAGAGTCAACCAACTCCACTAACTACAGAGGAATCATAGGATCATTGCTATATCTCACTGCAAGTAGGCCTGATATCACATTTGCAGTTGGAGTATGTGCAAGATTTCAGGCAAATCCAAAGAAGAGCCATCTTGATGCTGCCAAGAGAATCCTAAGATATCTCAAGGGATCTGAGAATCTTGGATTGTGGTATCCAGCTGATGACAACATTGAGCTCACTGGATATTCAGATGCTGATTATGGAGGATGCAGAATTGACAGAAAGTCCACCTCTGGAACATGTCAATTCTTGGGCAGCAAGCTTATCTCATGGTTCTCCAAGAAACAGAATACAGTTGCAACTTCAACAACTGAAGCAGAATATGTTGCAGCTGGAAGCTGTTGTGCTCAGATACTTTGGCTCAGGCAACAACTAAGAGACTACAAAGTCATCACAAATGAAGTGCCAATATTCTGTGACAACAATAGTGCAATTGCCATCTCACAGAATCCAGTACTCCACACCAGATGCAAGCATGTGGACATCAAGCATCATTTCATAAGGGATCATGTGGAGAAGAAAGATATCAAGCTTGTCAAAATCCACACTGATAAGCAAAAAGCTGATATCTTGACCAAGCCTCTAGCTGAAGCAAGGTTCTTGGAGTTGTCAGCTGAATTGGGATTACTTGATCCAGGCAAGATTGAAAAATGAGGAAAGAAAGCTCATATGAAGGGGGAAGTTCATCAAAGTTGAACTTCAGCAAAGTTGACCAACCTCACTGAAGTTGTAAGCCAAAAGGGAGAAACTCAGCAAGGATGTCCCTATGATGCTCAGCAATGTTGGTCAAGGGATCTGTCCAAGTGGGACCCAGTCAGCAACTTTGGGACCCACTCAGGCAAGTTCATCAGGCAGTTTGACCTTCACAGAAACCAAAGCACATCTCAGGATGTTTGTCCGAGTTAATTAGATAATCATTGCTAATTTTAGCATTGATTAGACATTTAAGAGGTTTCTTGATCTAAGAGTAGGCCATTTTAGGATGGAGTGTGCTATAAAGATTTTTATCACCAAAAAGGCAAATCAGCATTTAATGCAGAAATCTTAATTGGGATTTCATGAATTCTTGAGCCTTCATCAAAACCATTAATTTGCATTAAACCTCCATCAAACCGCCTCAATCCCACTACCACACATTATCCAATTGGTCAGACTTATTACCCACGGTTAGATTCTATTAACCAACGGTTAATAAACTCCCCACATATATACACTCCTCAATTTTCACTACCATCTTTACGCACTCAAAATTTCAAAAATCCTTAAGTCTTTCTTCATACTCTCAAACCTGCAATTCCTCCCCAAACACCTACCAAATCTCTCATATTATCCATGGCACCTAAGATTAAGAGAGAAGAGCTTGTAGACTTCAATGATTCCTCTTTGGACATTGATTTCTCCTATCTTAGCAACCCAAACTCCTTATGGTTTGAAAAACTGGTTGCCTTTGACAGTCCGGACAAGGAGGTTGAACCAGTACTCCATTGGCTTAGGGAAGCAGGCTTGGAAAAGTTTCTTGGGACCAAGCCTGATTCATGCCTAAATCCATTTATGGCAGAATTCTTTGCCCATCTAAGATGGAAGGGCAAGAAAGGAGATGTGTGCACAAAGCTCACATATGCTGAGGAAGATGAAGAAGCAGAAGGCCAACACTCCATCACCTTCACTGCAGAGGATATAGATGCTAGCTTTGGGCTACCTTCTGAAGGCCAGAATCCAGAGACTTACAAGGAAGGAGAAGATCAGGAGTTCTACTTTCCATGGCTGCTTACACCCAAAAAGCTTGTAAGTGCTCAAAACAAGAATACTCTAAAACCTTTGTTTAGACACTTGTTTGACTGTGTGGTGAAGAGTTTGTTAAGTCACTCTGGGAGTGTTGAACAACTTAGTATGCCTAAGTTGAGAGTAATGGCTGCTGTGATTGACTCTGCTGAGAAGAGAGTCAAATTTGATTGGAAAAGCTTCATTTTGGACAAAATGATGAATGAGAAATTCAAGTTTAAAGAGGTGAAACACCACAAGGTGGTGGTTGATGGAAGACTCCAGTTCTGCACAAGAGCCAGCCTGCTCTTGGAAAGATTTGCTCATTATACCCACCTTCAAGCCAAGCCAAAGCCTTTTCCAGCACAGAAGGTGCTGTTCAGAAAACTGTCTTCAAGGACAGAAAAGAGAAAGCAGGAGGCTGCCTCCAAGAAAGCTGCTGCACCTGTTCCAGCAACAAGAGCCTCTCCGAGGAAAAGGAAAGCACAACCACCCAAAATCCAGCCAAAGATGAAGAAGATGAAGGAGATTCTAAGTGAATCTTCCCCTGAAAGCCAGTCAAGAAGTGGAGGAGCCACTTCTGAAGAAATTGAGAAAGTAGCTGAGGAAGGAGTCAACCCTCCTGAAGAGGGTGAAGTAGTCAGAGAGATTGTCCCACTGCAACCTGAGACAATCACAGAATTCAGAGACCTTGACCAGCCTACAAGGTATGAAAGGAGAAGGAGAATCATCAAGACCTCTGAGAAGCAGAGATTGATGGAAGAGAAAAAGAAGAAGAAAGAGTTCTTCAAGGAGATTAGACAGGCAAGCAAGTCTAACTCCAAGTCAAAGTCAAGGACCAACAGCCCTGAAGCCAACTCCCCTGATATTCAGTCTAGAAGAATATCTCCAAGGCAAGAAGAAGAGGAGTGCAAGACTCCTGAAGATGCCCCAATCTTGACCAAGAAAGTTTACTCCCCTGAAGGTGCACCTGAGAGAGCAGGTATTGATGTGTTGGCAGATTTGGTCAATCTTGAAGATAGACCCTTTTCCCCCCTTGATCCAAGACTTCTCTCATATACCAAACTTCTTGAAACTGTTATTCAAGAAGGTGATCAAGTTGTTTTCCCACCCATTCCAGCCATCCCAATTACCTATTCAGGCACAATGCTCTCAAAAGCACCTGAATCCCAACTTATTTTGACCCCTCCTGAACCCATTCCTTCTGAATCCAACCTACCTGAATCCCAGCCAAGCCTACTTGAATCCCACTTCAATCCTCCTGAATCCCAAGCTAACTCATCTGGAGATGATAGTGGTGAAGAGTTCACCTATGAGGGAATGTTGAGGCAGATTGCTAGAGCCAATGTGGATGAATTATATCCAGGTTTGAAAGCTTATCCCAGGCTGCAACAACAGTTCTATGATCTCAGAGCACTTGTTGAGATCAAAGATAGAACTATTGTGGAAATAGCTCAGGCTATTCAGGATAAGGGTGCCAACTGGTGGCAGGTTGAGGAAAATAGGCTGCTACATTTTGCAAATGTAAAGAAGACCAGTGTTCTAACCACTGAGGCCCTATTTTGCACCATTGTTCATGAGAAGGTGCTTGCTGAAAGAGAGAGGATAGCACAAGGAATCAAGCATCCTGACAGCCCATCTGATGATGATGATGATGATCACACCAATCCCAATCCCCCTGGTACCAACTCAGCTCAGGTACATTACTTGACTTTTCATTCTGAGAAGGACTCTGATCTTTCAGAGGAGCTGACCAAAGATGGTAACTCAGTCCAAGATGCATTGGCCAAGGATGGTTCGTCTGAGCCTGAGGCACAGCTTGACAATGCTGAGACTTCCATAGGAGAAGCTGGTTTGGCTAAAGCCTCATCAATGTCAGGAAAGTTGGACATTGACCAGCCTTTAGTCATTCAGGATGACTCAGTGGCCTTGGGATGCCCAAGTACTGTGATCTCCCAACAACTGCCCTCTGTGGATCCTGTTGAGGATATAGAGGTGTCAGGAATTGAAGGAGTTGAAAAGGCTATTAGTGCTGAAAAATCAGAGGGAGATGATGGTGAGGATTGTGTGATCACTGGTTCCTTGAGTGCACCACAAATAGAGGGTGGGGAAGTAGAAATATTGGGTGCAGCCCAATATGAGAGTCAGGCTATTCTTCAAGTCAAATATGAACTTGATGAATCCCTTGGTGAAAGGAGGCCTGATTCTCCAGTGAATGTGAGTACATCTTTTGAAATGAAGAAGAAAAGAATAGAGTTGAAAATGAGAGAGAAGGTGCTGATGTATCAGACCTTATGAGAGAAAAAGAAATTGAGGGTGATGAGGGAGTTTTTACTAACACTGTTAGTTTTGCAGACTCAGTTGCTGTCACTCTTGAGCAAATTTTTGTTGGGAATTATCCCAATACCCAATAGTAGTCCCCCAACAATGTGGTCCCCAATTCTTGTGGTCCCCAACTCTTTTGTGGGAATATTATGGGACCACATTCCCCATCTCCTTTGTGGGGAATTATTGGCACTTGTGGGTTATGGACCGTCACGCTAGGGATCCTTTGAGACTCCCTTTAAAATTACCAAAATCTATTTGAAACGTCTTTTTGAGACTCCCAAGAATCTTTTGAGATGCCCTAGGGATCTTTCGAGACTCCCGGGAATCCTTTAAAATTACCAGGATCTATTTGAGACGTAATTTAAATATGAATTATCATAAATCTAATTTTATAATTTAAACAAATTAAATCAACTAATTCATGTAATGAATGTACGGTAAATAATTAAATCCCTAAACATGCGGAACTAAGGGATTACGTGTTTACCTTTGAATCGGAGAGATATCGCTGAGAAGAATAACAACTTCAACCCAATTGCCTTCTCGAGTATTCCCTAAGTCCTAGCCCGTTGATCCGGTGGGAGATCTCACGAACTAATAACTCTCAAGGAAGAATTAATTTTCTCTTGTTGCACACACTGTAATTTCGAAAATTACAGATCTCTCTTTTTTCTTTTGTAGAGAAAACTGATTTCTTTTTTCTCAACTCTTAAAACTAAGAGTGGCGGTTTTTACTCTATTTATAAGAGAGAATAGCAAATTTATTTATTAGAAAATATTGGAGATCTAGAAATATTTTATTCTCCAAGAGATATTATATTATTTCCATATCTTTCTCCATAATATTCTCTCCCCAAAATAAGCGCTACTTTCCTCTCTTTCTTGCAACAAGATTAATTCTTATCTTTTTAATTACCTTAGTTAATGGACTTTTATTGGGCTACTTGAGGGGCCTTTAGGAGAATTAGGATTGGACCTCCCAATGGGCCCAGAAATCAATATTGAGCCACAATATTTTTCCAGCTCATTAATATTAATTCATTCCACTATAGAATTAATATTGCACTATCCATCCTAACCCATATTACGAAATATGGCTCCCGGTTATTATTTCCCGTGTTTAAGATTCAATGTCCATCAATTAATTTAAGCTACTGAATGCTTTAATTAATTAATATCTTTTATTCCTTAGAGTAAGGACAGCTCAACATTATTATCATACCGGAAATAAATTCCACTGATCAGATTTGATATGATAAACCTTCTGAGCCCACCAAGGGGACATAATCAACTTGACACTCCAAGACACGATTCTCTGTATTAATTTTGGCAATCTGTCCTATAATTAATAATATTGCCCAAAATATAAAGTATTGAATCACATTGATTCTTTACCCATAATAAATCAAAGCAATACTTCTTAACTACAGACAATTCCATTTAAGTGACAGAGATTAAGAAATCAACAACCACTGAGGTCTAATTCTTCATTCCTTAAGCCAGTCTAGAAGAATTACCTCTCTGTAGGTCCTATTCAGCACATCAAAATGCACTAGTGTAATCTCTTGGTCAAGACAAACCAATCTGAGCCTTACACCTCAACTTCTACCAATGGATTGTTCAATTCCATCTAAGTTGTGAATCAATTGTACTTATATACAAGGAACTGACAATGTGATCTTCTGTGATCTTCTACACACCACATTGTCTACAATGTAAAGTACATCTGAACGTTTATGCAATAAATAATTACCATTCATTATATTTAAAGCAACCAGTGACAAAAATTTATTCTCATTAATAAGTGTAAAAATCAGTTTGTATACATAAGTAGCACTAAAAGCATACTTGCCAGTATAACCCTAACAATCTCCCACTTATACTCAAAGTCTGCTTTTAAGTATACTACAGCACGTCCATGTTCTACATGTCCTAATAAATTCTCCCACTTATACTCAAAGCAGCTTGGCAACGCACTTTGACCCCCATTCCTTCCACATGTCTCTCGAATGTACTCTGAGGCAGACCCTTTGTGAAGGGATCAGCTAGGTTGTCTTCCGATGCGATCTTTGCCACCACTATATCTCCTCTCTTAACGATTTCTCGTATAAGATGGTATTTCCTTTCAATGTGTTTGCTTGCCTTGTGAGCTCTTGGTTCCCTTGAATTTGCAACTGCTCCAGCATTATCGCAATAAATAGTGATAGTGCTGGGCAAATTCGGAATCACATCCAAGTCCACTAAGAAGTTCTTAAGCCAAACCGCTTCTTTCGCTGCTTCACAAGCAGCTACATATTCGGCTTCCATGGTAGAATCAGCGATGAATTTCTGCTTCACACTTCTCCATGTCATGGCTCCACCCCCCAAACAAAACACACTACCCGAGGTAGATTTTCTAGAATCCATGTCTGATTGGAAATCTGAGTCCGTATAACCCACAGGGAATAGACTGTCTGACTGATAAACCAACATTCTATCTCGAGTTCTTTTTAGATACTTGAGAATGTTTTTAACTGCAGTCCAATGTTCTTTCCCTGGGTTACTTTGATATCTTGCTACCATGCCTACAGCAAAACAAATATCCGGTCTCGTGCACAGCATTGCATACATGAGGCTTCCAACTGCCGATGCATATGGAATGTTTCTCATCTCATCCATCTCCTTTTGTGTCTTAGGACACATCTCTTTAGATAGATGAATTCCATGTCTGAAAGGAACAAATCCTTTCTTGGAATTTTGCATGCTGAATCGTTTCAAAATAGTGTCTATGTATGAGGTTTGGGATAAGCATATCATCCTTTTCTGGCGATCTCGAGTAATCTTAATCCCAAGGATGTGACCAGCTTCTCCTAAATCCTTCATATCAAACTGTTTTGACAACCATACCCTCACGTCTGTCAACACCTTTTTATTGTTTCCAATAAGCAGAATGTCGTCTACGTATAATACTAAGAATACCAAGGCAGTTCCGATACACTTCTTATAGACACAACTCTCAAACTCATTTTGATCAAATCCATAGGATTGTATCACCTGATCAAAACACTGATTCCAAGCTCGCGATGCTTGCTTAAGTCCATATATTGACCTTTTAAGCTTGCATACAAGATTCTCTTGGCCTTTTTCAATGAAGCCTTCGGGTTGGCGCATGTAGATTTCTTGTTCAAGACTTCCATTTAGGAAAGCTGTCTTGACATCCATTTGCCAGATCTCAAAGTCTAGGTGAGCTGCAATCGACAAGAGAATACGGATAGACTTAAGCATAGCTACAAGCGAAAAGGTCTCCTCATAATCGATTCCTTCTTTTTGAGTATATCCTTTTGCCACTAGTCTAGCTTTGAAGGTTTCAACCTTCCCATCTGATCCTCTTTTTCTCTTGTAGACCCACTTGCATCCAATAGGTTTTACACCTTTGGGTGGTTCCACAAGCTCCCACACTTTGTTATGATCCATAGACCCCATTTCTGCTTCCATTGCAGTTTGCCAAGAATCTGCATCCTTGTCTTGGATTGCCTCATCGTACGTCCAGGGGTCAGATTCATCCTCTCCGGGGACCAAGTCCGAAGACTCTCCCACGAACATGAATCGCTCAGGTTGTCTCACAACCCTCCCACTACGACGAGGTTCCGGTTGTGTTTGTGTATCACTTGGTACATCTACTTGTACACTTGGTATAGGAGTTGGCCCTCTTAGTTCATTTAAGGTAATCTCACTCTTGGGCTTTCTATTACTCATATAGTTTTCTTCCATAAATCTAGAATGTGTGCTTATCACAATTCGCTGATCCTTTGGACTATAGAATAAACCCCCTTTCGTTCCTCTAGGATATCCTACAAACAGCCTTAATTCTGAACGAGGATCTAACTTTCCAGCTTCCTTGTCCAACACGTATGCAGGACACCCCCAAATTCTTATGTGTCTTAGACTAGGCTTTCGCCCGCTCCACAATTCTGTAGGGGTTTTAGGAACTGATTTGGAAGGTACCAAATTCAGAATGTAAGTCGCTGTTTCCAAGGCATGACCCCAAAACGACTTAGGTAAATCTGAATAACTCATCATAGATCTGACCATCTCTAAAAGAGTTCGATTTCTTCGCTCTGCAACCCCATTTTGTTGAGGGGTTCCGGGTGCAGTTAATTGGGATACAATCCCTTCGCCTGATAAGTAGCCCAAAAATTCATTGCTGAGGTATTCGCCTCCACGATCTGATCGTAGAAACTTGATACTCTTTTCCCTATGCTTTTCCGCTTCAGCCTTAAACTCTTTGAATTTATCAAAGGTCTCAGACTTATGTCGCATTAGATAGATGTATCCATATCTTGAGTAATCATCGATAAAAGTAACGAAATACTCAAAACCTCCCTTTGCTTGAATTGACATTGGTCCACATACATCAGTATGAACGAGTTCTAACACTTCACTAGCTCTATTCCCCTTTGCCCCAAAGGCTCTTTTGGTCATTTTACCCTCTAAACATGATTCACATGTTGGAAACGGCTCAACCTGGAGTGATTCCAACAAGCCGTCGTTCACCAACCTTTGAATCCTTCTTAGATTAATATGACCAAGTCTAAAATGCCACAGAAGTGTTTCGTTCATGTCTGAAGAATGCTTTCTTTTCTTAGAAATAGTCGATGTGTTATGCGATTCATTTTGTGTGGAATGTGCACAATTAATAGTATAAAGATTATTCACCAATGCTCCCGAACAGATAATCTCGTCATCACGACAAATAACGACATTCTTATTAAAAGAAACTGAATATCCATCCAAAATTAGTTTAGAAACTGAAATCAAATTCTTTCTAAAACTCGGAACATAAAGAACGTCTTTTAAAACTAAAATTCTATCACTAAAAGATAGTTGCACATCTCCCACTGCAACAGCCGCCACTTTCGTAGCATTGCCCATGGTGATGATGATCTCACTCCCACTAAGTTGTCGGGTTAGCTTGAACCCCTGAAAATCGAAACAAATATGATCAGTGGCTCCCGTATCCACCACCCACGAATGGGAAGAATACACCGCTAAACAAGTTTCAATTACTAGTGCGTGAGAATTACCTTGCTTACCAGCCTTCTTAGGCTTGGTACAGGCTGACTTCCAATGTCCTTTCAGACCGCAACTAAAGCACTTTCCCTTAGTGGTCTTTTTCTTGACACCTCCCTCAATTGGTATCTTTTCCTTGTTATTAGCTTGTTTCTGGCCATTTGCCTTCTTCTTCTTTCCACCTTTCGGTGCAGAATTAGAAGATGGACCGTTTGCCAACATAGTCGTATGCTCGTTCCTTGGTCCCATTAACATCTCAGCCGAAACCAAAGCTTGCAAGAGCTGAGCCAACGTATACTCTTGATTATTCATCGTATAGTTCAGTTGGAACTGCTCAAAACTTTTCGGTAGAGAATGGAGTACGAAATCGATCTGCGTTTCCGCATCGAATTCAGCACCAAGAATCTCAAGTTTGTTAAAAAAACCCATCATCTTAAGAACGTGATCCCTCACGGGCGTTCCCTCGACCATTTTCTGTGATAACATATCTCGCATGGTCATTTGTCTAGCCGTACGATTCTGATGAGCAAAAAGTTCATTAAGGTTCATCATAATAGCTGAAGCGGATTCCATGTTCTGGTGTTGGTGTTGCAACACATCTGACATTGAAGCCAAGATGGTACACCTAGCCATTTCATCGGATCTCATCCACTCCTTATGATATTCCTTATCTTCTTGGTTCGTCTCATCCGTAGGGGCAGGGGGTTTAGGTTCATCAAGTACCCACTTATGCTGTTGTGCAGTCAAGACTATAAATAAATGTCTTTTCCAATCCACATAATTCTCTCCTTCCAATTTATTTTCTTTAAGTATACTAAACAGTGGGTTAAAAGGAGACGACATGCTGAACTGAGAATAAAATATACAATTTGTATTAATATCCTATTAACACAAAAATTATCACATAATTTGATCACATGTACTATATCAAAAACCTCAAAAAATCGATATAAACATGCATCAGCCAACATCTTAAAACCAATTTAAGTAAGTCACGATGAGTGTGATCGTTTACTCAAATACATTTAAGCAGGTTACAAACAAAGCAGTTACAAACCTTTAATTCAAAATTAATAGTTGGCTTCAACCTGGCCATATAAAATTGACAGGGACTCCGATGGGGAGTTAATATATCAATTTTATACCTAAGTAATAACCATAATTAAATACAGGACTATTATTTCGTTTTGAATAAGCCACTCGATGGGAGGGTCATACCGCCACTAGTAATAATCCACAATCATCCTTAAAGGAATTTATTCATGTGAACTTATCTTTTGACCTATCCGATAGGGAGAGAGGCGCTTGCCAATGCGTAGCCAAAAGACTTCACAAATAAATAAATTATGGAGGCCATTTAATCAATTTATTATCTTAAATAAATTTAATTAATAAAAAAAACATACTTAGTAATTTTTTAAACTAGAGGTTTTTCACGAATTCTCATGCAGAATTAACAAATAATCATAGCATAATAACAAAACAAAAATTAAACACAAATTAGGCAAACACGTCCAATTATCATGGTTTAATTTTCTCGTTTTGAAGGAACGAGAATTCGTACACCCACGACCGCAAAAAAAATCACGCCACGCCTACAAGCGACTCGTGTGGCTTGGTCGTCCGGGTGCCTCCGATTCTTTAATCCGTCTAACGGTCTTCGTCTTTGACCCGTTACAATTTATTTACAAAAAATAAATCTAACATCTAGACTAGTTTATTACAAATTAAATAATCTAATCTACCCGTGGATTTTCTCACGGGAAAAACAAATCTGACCGAATCAGATTAAAAACCACATTCAAACAACATAAATTAAAACATACATTAAAACCATGATAATTGGATACCTGCAAAAAAGATCTAACAATTCTACCATCCAAATATCAATTTAATGTAAATAGATTTAAATTCTAATTTAAATTACAGAGCCCAAAACCTTGGCTCTGATACCATCTGTTGGGAATTATCCCAATACCCAATAGTAGTCCCCCAACAATGTGGTCCCCAATTCTTGTGGTCCCCAACTCTTTTGTGGGAATATTATGGGACCACATTCCCCATCTCCTTTGTGGGGAATTATTGGCACTTGTGGGTTATGGACCGTCACGCTAGGGATCCTTTGAGACTCCCTTTAAAATTACCAAGATCTATTTGAAACGTCTTTTTGAGACTCCCAAGAATCTTTTGAGATGCCCTAGGGATCTTTCGAGACTCCCGGGAATCCTTTAAAATTACCAGGATCTATTTGAGACGTAATTTAAATATGAATTATCATAAATCTAATTTTATAATTTAAACAAATTAAATCAACTAATTCATGTAATGAATGTACGGTAAATAATTAAATCCCTAAACATGCGGAACTAAGGGATTACGTGTTTACCTTTGAATCGGAGAGATATCGTTGAGAAGAATAACAACTTCAACCCAATTGCCTTCTCGAGTATTCCCTAAGTCCTAGCCCGTTGATCCGGTGGGAGATCTCACGAACTAATAACTCTCAAGGAAGAATTAATTTTCTCTTGTTGCACACACTGTAATTTCGAAAATTACAGATCTCTCTTTTTTCTTTTGTAGAGAAAACTGATTTCTTTTTTCTCAACTCTTAAAACTAAGAGTGGCGGTTTTTACTCTATTTATAAGAGAGAATAGCAAATTTATTTATTAGAAAATATTGGAGATCTAGAAATATTTTATTCTCCAAGAGATATTATATTATTTCCATATCTTTCTCCATAATATTCTCTCCCCAAAATAAGCGCTACTTTCCTCTCTTTCTTGCAACAAGATTAATTCTTATCTTTTTAATTACCTTAGTTAATGGACTTTTATTGGGCTACTTGAGGGGCCTTTAGGAGAATTAGGATTGGACCTCCCAATGGGCCCAGAAATCAATATTGAGCCACAATATTTTTCCAGCTCATTAATATTAATTCATTCCACTATAGAATTAATATTGCACTATCCATCCTAACCCATATTACGAAATATGGCTCCCGGTTATTATTTCCCGTGTTTAAGATTCAATGTCCATCAATTAATTTAAGCTACTGAATGCTTTAATTAATTAATATCTTTTATTCCTTAGAGTAAGGACAGCTCAACATTATTATCATACCGGAAATAAATTCCACTGATCAGATTTGATATGATAAACCTTCTGAGCCCACCAAGGGGACATAATCAACTTGACACTCCAAGACACGATTCTCTGTATTAATTTTGGCAATCTGTCCTATAATTAATAATATTGCCCAAAATATAAAGTATTGAATCACATTGATTCTTTACCCATAATAAATCAAAGCAATACTTCTTAACTACAGACAATTCCATTTAAGTGACAGAGATTAAGAAATCAACAACCACTGAGGTCTAATTCTTCATTCCTTAAGCCAGTCTAGAAGAATTACCTCTCTGTAGGTCCTATTCAGCACATCAAAATGCACTAGTGTAATCTCTTGGTCAAGACAAACCAATCTGAGCCTTACACCTCAACTTCTACCAATGGATTGTTCAATTCCATCTAAGTTGTGAATCAATTGTACTTATATACAAGGAACTGACAATGTGATCTTCTGTGATCTTCTACACACCACATTGTCTACAATGTAAAGTACATCTGAACGTTTATGCAATAAATAATTACCATTCATTATATTTAAAGCAACCAGTGACAAAAATTTATTCTCATTAATAAGTGCAAAAATCAGTTTGTATACATAAGTAGCACTAAAAGCATACTTGCCAGTATAACCCTAACAATTTTTGCAGATGCTTCCTTGACAGATATACCAATTGATGCTGACACTGATCTTGAAGCAGTATCAGCAAATGTGTCCACACTTAACCAAGTCTTCTTTGAACAAGCCAACACCTCTGAGGCTCACTTTCAGATTGCTACTCAGACTGCATCCATCATTGAAGAGCAGTCAGAGAAGTTGGACACACTGGTCAGGGAAGTTGGGAAGGCCCATGCAACAACTGCTGATACCCTAGATGGCCAAGGCAAGACTCTAGCCTCTGTGGAGATGAGGCTCACAGGGTCAGAAGAAGTGATCTTGCCTACTCTTGATGCAAGGATAAGTGGAGTTGAAACTGGACTGCAAACAGTTTCAACTGAAGTGACAAAGGCCAAAGATGCTATGGGTAAATTCACAAGATCTCTGAAGAAAGAGCAGCAGGATCTCAAATCCTTGTACAAGCATAATGTGAAAGCATTGAGAAAGACAATCAAGGATGCTTTGAGGCAGAGGACAGCAGCCCAGAGAAAGAAGGCAGAAGAGTTGAAAGCTGCAATGGTGAAGGAAGCAGCTGAGAAGTTCACTGTTGAACTCATGGCCAAGGTGTCTGATCAAGTTGTGGCCAACCTCACTGATCAACTTCAGGCCAAACTTGATCAATCACTGAAAGCCACATTGGATGCCATAGTTTCCCAAAAGATGAAGCCTGTTCACACCTTCTTGAGCATGGCAGATGATAAAATGCAAAACATTCATGATGAGAATGTTTATCTACTGCAAGAATTGAAGTCCCTCACTCAGGCCCACTCACACCTCTCAGTTTCAATGAGTGAACTGAAGCCCCAGTGTTTTGATAATGCCAAAAAGGGGGAAAGAGAGAGAGAGCAAGGGCAAAGGGAACCTTGGTGATTGGTGAATCCAAGGGAAAGGAGAAAGTCCCTGAGTTTGAGGAGGAAGCAGTAGAAGACATTGGGAAAGGCAAAGGCCCAATGAATATTGAAAATTTGACTGAGGAAGAGCAGATTCAAATAGCTGTCAAGGAGTCCATGGTGTCAGCTATGGAAAGTCAGGCAAGGAAGCTTCAAAGGCCAGGTGGTGAGTCTACAGGACTTGAACCTAAGGAGAAGGTTGCTGAAGTAAGGGGGAAGGTGACAAGGTCATCTGAAAGAAAGAGGAAGGAGCTGCAAGCCTTCAATGATTTCCCAACCAGCTTGACCTTGCCTTCAGAATTTCAATCTGATGAATCTACTCCAGCAAGGCAATCAAAGAGATTAAAGAAAACAGCCAGGATGCCTGCAATTGAAGAAGAAGAAGCTGAAGAAGAAGTCCAGGAAAGAATGCCTGAAGTTGGTGTGCCCAAACCTGCTGATGATCCCTCTAAATTATTTGAAGAAGGTTTTGGAAAAGATCCAGAAACCCAAGAGAAGCTAGCTCTTCAGAGAGCTAAAGAGAGGATGGAGCAATTGGTTGAGGCCAACAAGGCAAGGGATGAAAGAAGGGCAAATTTCAGAGCCCCAAGAAGGAGAGCTTCATACAGAAGGCTCAAACCTCAAATGCTGCAAAGATGGGACACTCAGTACCCTCACCATGATAAGTGGGTTCCAATCTCACTGAATGATGAATGGGAGGAGGCCAAGAGAAGTTTTGTATATGACTTATATGTCATTGGGAAGTGGCTTGGAGAGAGTGTAGATGAAGTCTTTGTTCAATTCATGTTTGAGAACCACAGGGACCTCTACCAGAAGCTGTTTGCAGCAGCTGATATGGCAAGAGTTGAGTTCAAGGCCCCTGGTCCAATTCTGTACATGCCTCCTAAGTTCAATGGGAACTTGATTGATGAGGGAAAGATTCTGGAGGAGTTCATCAACATCATGAAGATGGAGAAGATGAAAATAGGCCCTAGAGGCTCCAACAAGGATGTTTGGGAGCTGAAGAAAAGGGTCTGGGCTCAATATGGCATTGCTCCCCAAGATGATGGAACTCTCTGATGGATAAGTTTATCTCTTCCCTATCCTTGCTTTTGATTGATGTTAATTGTTGTTATTCTGTTTACTTGAATCAGTTAGTGTGTCCTTTTGAATCTTTTGATCTGTAATGCTCCATGATATATAAAAGGACCAATGATTTTCTATCAAGAGATAACAACTCATTATCTCAACTAACTTGATATTACATATACTTGATTTATTGTGCTAACAGTGTCTTTCAGGAAAGTTGACCAGTTCATTAATCCTGAAGGTAAAGTATAGTATAAGTCAATGTACCTTTGTAATAGGTTTTGGCATCATCAAAAAGGGGGAAATTGTTGGGAATAAAATGATTTTGATCTAGATACCAAAACCCCTGAATGATGATGTACAAATCAGTTGAGATATGCTCAAGTTATTGTTCAGGCAAGTTGTCCCAGAACACTTGAGTATGTAGAATGCTTAAGTTAAAAATCTCAGAAATGTTGTGAGATTTTAGAGTTCAGGATAGTTGTCCAAAGCTACATGTTAGAAAGCTTGATAGGTATTAAGTCTTAAAGCCAAAGTTGCTGAAGCATCAGGACAACTGAACAAGTGGACAACCAGGCTGAAGAGATCAAGAACACTAAAGCTGTGCTCTTAAATGCAAAAGATCTAGACAGTTGAAGTGCAAATGATCAAGAGAATTAACTGTCAAAAGCTTGCAGAAGACACATTCAATGAAGCATTTATTGCCAATCATGCCTGAACCAAGCATTGAAGACTTAGAGCATTAAAGAGTGAAGCATTGAATGAATATTGGAACATTCTAAAACTGCAGCAAGAATGTTCAGGGAGCTTGTCCCATCTGACCGTTGGTTGAGTGTAGATTCTGCCACAAATCAACCTTGGAAAGTGTGCTTATTTGGCAACTGTCACAAGTCATCTCAGCCGCATTTTTCAGAAGTCAACACATTCATTCAAGCAACCATTGAAGACCCCTTTTACACAGTGGATAAAAGGAAGTCAAGCTACTTAGCCGTTTCAATGTAGCTGCAAATAGAAATGTTTGAAATGTTATCTCTCCAACGGATAGTTGCTCAAACATGACTATATAAACAGAAGTGATCAAAGGGATTCGATATCCAACAATAAGCTATCAAACTCATATAAAGCTTTCAAAGGAAACCAAGCTATTCTCAAGTATTCCAAGTTTCCTGAATCACTTCAAGTCAGCTAAGCCAATCTTTGTAAACATCCTAGCTTAGCATTGAGATATCCTAAGCCTTTACATCTGTTCTCATTGTAAAGGATATCTCTATTAGTTGGAACCAAACCTCAAACCTTATCTCATTTAGTGAAGAAGAGTGTTTGTTGTAGAAGTGAGGAGTTAAGGACTGTCAGAGTGAAACACAGTCTTAACTTAGAGAGATTGAGCACTAGGACTCAGATTATCCTAGGGATCAAAACACTAAGAGAGTGTTGTTGATCAGTGCACCTTGGCACTATAAAACAAGCTAATTCCATTGTGAAGGAATTATCCTGTTCAATCAGGCAAAGTGGATGTAGGAGCTTGAGTCTCTGAACCACTATAAGTTTGTGTGTCTTTTACTTACTGCACTCTTTATTGCATTCATATTCAAACATATTTCAAAGAGTAAGACTTGTAAGTTTAAGGAAAACTGTTTTGGACAAAGTCCCTGATAACTATATCTTTTCAGAAATTAACTTGGAGTATTTCCTTAAGTGAAAGCCCAACCACATTCCGCACTTAGCAACTCTTTTAGATATTTAGCCAACTGATCACTCTTTAGTAATCAGTAGGACAAGTATCTATCAAAGTTCACACTCAGGCCAGTTGTGAGACAACCTGCCTGATAAGACCAGTTTTGTTAAAAGAAAAGAATTTGCATACACAAGTGCATTCCCCCCCCCCCCCATACACTTGTGTTATACTCCACCAAGGACCAACAGAAGCTGATATGTTAGGCAGCTCTTAGTTGATTAGATGCACAATATGAGGGGGAACACATGCTCTAAAGTCTATCAAGAACAAGTCCCCTCAAGGCTCAAATTCTGGAACCATGACCAAGTCTGCTGAAGGACAAATATGCTGATCAGATGAGTTGTCCAGAGGAGTTGTCTCAGCACAATCTATTCAGAAGAAGTGTACTGAAAGCTTGAGGTCAACCATGCTGAAGAGACAACTACACCCTAAAGATTCTTAATGAATCATGCTAAGATCACTTTCAAGAAAAGCAAAGGGTAAGAGCCAAGTCATTTGAAGAAGAGCTAGCCAACCTTGCTGATAAGCAAGACTCCTGATAGTGATAAGGAGAGTTGTCCATTTGATAAGGAATGTTGTCCTATCATTGGAACAACCTTCAGAAGCCATGTCCATGTCCTAACAAGAGAATCTGAAAGTCAGACATTGGGAAGAGAGCTGCAGAATGAAGACAAAGCTCATACAGCCGTTTATTTCCCAAATGAGGACATGTCACTATCAAGAATCTGTCTTCAAAGTTGAAGAACCAAAAGAAGACATTTATGGACTTTTGAGGCTGCCTCTCCAACGGGCAAATCCTTCAACTGTCTATAAATACAGAAGTGTGAAGACCATTTGAAAGCACCTCAACACAATCCAACTAACCTCAAGTTCTTACAAGCTAGAGTGCTTTCAAAACTTTCAAAGACTATCTTAGTCTTCAAACACTTCTTCTAAGCTGAACTCAATTGTATATCCTTACAAAGCTTAGAGAGATATCCTAATCCTTATACACTGATCTTCATTGTAAAGGATATCTCATTAGTTGGAACCTTACTTCAACCCTTATACCTTTCAAGAGTGAAAGTGAGAAGGTTGTAGTAGTAGAAGTGGTAGGAGCTGACTGTTGAGAGAAGAACAGTTCAGTTCTGAGTTGAGAAGAGGGTACTAGGACTTTAGACATCCTAGGGATCAATTCACCAAGGAGTGGTGTTATTGATCAAGTGCACCTTGGCACTATAAAACAAGTTAATTCCAAAAGTGAAGGAATTATCCTGTTCAATCAGGGAAAGTGGATGTAGGAGCTTGAGTCTCTGAACCACTATAAACTCTTGTGTTGATTTACTTTTCAAGTACTTTCATACATTCAACACTGCACACAAAACTGATCTTTCAAAGGATACATACTCAAAGACTGTGCAAAACCTATTTGGACAAGTTCCCTGAAAACTGGACTGTATTGAATTGACAAAGTAATTTCAGAAACTTTAAAGGAGTCTAAACTAAAAGGGCCAACCACTATTCCGCACATACAACTCCCCTAGATAGTTATTCAACTAAGTACTCAATAGTACTTAGTAGTTTGATTATCTTAGAAGAGTTAATCATCTTCAGCAGAGTTGTCCAAGACAACCTTGCTGAGCTCTGGTTTGTTCAAAAGTTGAAAAGAACTGCATACAAGTGTATTCCCCCCCTCCATACACTTGTTATATACTCCTTTCAGGACCAACAAGTGGTATCAGAGCAGGGGTTCAAAGACCACTGCTTCTGAAAAGCCATCTTGGTTTTCAAAATCACATATTTGGTGTGGTCACTGAACTGATCTATCTGAAATCCTATCAATTGTTGACTAACTGTGTGTTCTTGAGATATGGCCAACAACAATGCTGTTGTTCCACCTCCTGCTGTTCAAGGATTGGACAACATGGCCACAAATCCAGTCAATCACATCTCTCATCACAAATTGCCCATGTTCTCAATAGACAATTATGATTTCTAGAAAATCAGAATGAGGGCTCATCTTGCATCTTTGCACACTGATATGTTGAGAGTGATCACAAGAGGTCCTTTTGTGTTCACTCAAGTAAATCCCAGAGTCACTGAAGCTCAAAGAGCAGATATAAGGGAACTGATTCCCAAAGATGAGGATGACTTCACTGCTGATGAGAAGAGGAAAGATAGTTTTAATTATCTAGCTATGAATACCCTCTATCAAACAATTCCAGATGCAATCATTGGAAGAGTCTATCACTGTACAACTGCCAAGGAAATATGGGATACCCTTGCAGAAATGTGTGAGGGCACTGACAAGATCAAGGAGAACAAGCTCCAAGTAGCAGTGCAAAAGTTTGAACAATTTACAATGGAGTCTGAGGAATCCATTGACAAATTTGCAGGTAGATTCACTGATGTGATGAATGAGATCAACTCATTAGGCAAGGTGTACTCCAAAAGGGAAGTTGGATTGAAGATCTTGAGAAGTCTCACTCAAAAGTGGGATGTCTATGCTGTAATGATGCAAAATACCAAAGATCTCTCCACCATGCCCATGCAACAAATCTTCTCTGAACTCAAAGCTTATGAGTTCGACCTCAATAGAAGAAAGCCTGTTGAGGAACCTTCAAATCCTACTAAGGGAGTGGCATTCAAAGCCAAAACTGCTGAACCAGAAATGCAGTCCACTCCAAGATCATCAAAGTCAGTCTCCAAGACTGAAATGAAGGAAGAACTAGCCCTGATGGCTAGAAGGTTTGATAAGCTAAACTCAAGGTTTGGTAGATACAAGAAATTCTACCAGGACAACAAATTCAGGAGAAGGTACAACTCTCCTGAAGCTCAGGCTGAGGTCAAAAAGCCTGAAGAGAAAAGATCAGAGGACAAGTACTCTGATAGGAGAAGGTCCAATAGAGCTGAACCTTCATCATCAAAAAGAAGAGAAGAACCAAAGAAAGATGATGATGAAGACTTGTGCTATAATTGCAAGAAGAAAGGGCACTTCCAGTATGACTGCCCTGAATTGAGCTCTAAGGAGAGAAGAGAAAGGCAAGCTAAAAGAGACCGAAAGTTCACCAATAGAAAGGCCATGAAGGCTGGTGAAGAATCTGATAGTGCTGAAAGCTTCAACTCTTCTGATGGACTGTTCTCCAACAGTGATGATGATGATGATGTCTGCAACATTGCTCTTGAGGATGATGAGGTATCCTCTACTTCTAGTTCACCATCATTCATCTCACAAAACAATAGTGAGGCCAACCTGAAACTTTCCCTTGGAAAGTTGATGGAAGATTTCACTATGTTACAAGAATTTCATGATAACTATGTGAGAGAAAATGAAAGATTGGCTACTGAGCTTGCCAAAACCTCTGAGGTAGTTGTTGATGTCAAATATACTGAGTTGTATCAACAAGTCTTGAGAGAGCTTGAGGAAGCAAATCTCAGGATAGTTGACCAACAAAAGGAGATTGATGATCAACTACTCTCTCAGAAGAGAAAAGATTTTGAACTGAAAATTCTAAATGCCAAGTTTGAAAACCTCTCACATGAATATGATATTCTTAAATCAAGTGAAGAGAGCCTGAAATTAAAGATGTCTGCTCTGAAGAAATCCTCTAGAGCAATAGAGGAAATTCAGAGTTATCAAAGACCTATGGCTCAAAGAAGTGGATTAGGTTTTGATCCATTTGAATCTTCACCTTGTCTTAGTGTTGCTTCTGTGAGTAACACTAAGAGAATCTTTGTTAAGTCAGTGGCACCAACTGAAAATGAAAACAAACAGCCACTGAACAAAGGAAAGGGGAAAATGGATGACTTGCCTACTCAAGTGCTTCAGGAGACTAAGCCTAAACCTAAGGAAAGGGCCAAAGCTCCTGAACACAAGAGGAATGTTGGTCAGCAGAGTAGACCCAATGGAAGGGCAACTCTCCTGAACAATGTTCAGAGGAGTTATCCAAGGTATAATCAGCCTGGGCCAACTCTACTGAGAAAGCCTCAGCGGACTAGACCTAAGGACAACTACCCTCAAAGGCAAAATAAAATGAGACAACCAAAACCCTATATGCCAAAGGGTAATGGTCATAAGAAAGCCTTTCCTCAAAGATTCCCTCAAGTAGCACAAAGAACTCATAAGTTCAGGAGATTTGACAACTCTCCTGAAACTTACAGAGTTAACACCTTCACACATACTTTCCCAAAGGCATTTAAAGGAAAGACAGTGTATGTAGATGCTAGAGGAAAACAACTTAGCCACCTTGAATCAATCAGGGTTATTAGGCAAGTTTGGGTTTCTAAAGGTACAGCTAACCTCTCAGGACCCAAAACTCAAAGGGTACCTAAACCCATCTAATTGCAGGTACCAATGGGCCACAAGAAGAGGAGCATGAGCAAAAAGTCAGCATGGTACCTTGACAGTGGTTGCTCAAGGCACATGACTGGAAACAAGGAACTCCTCACTGATTTTATTGAAAAAGAAGGCCCAAATGTCACATTTGGAGACAGCTCACAAGCTACAACAAAAGGTTATGGTACTTTGATGATTGGTAACATCAAAGTATCCAATGTGTCTTATGTAGCTGGTCTCAAGTATAATCTCCTAAGTATCAGTCAATTCTGTGATAAAGATTTCTATGTTGAGTTTTCTAGTGGAAAATGCTTAATCAAAGATAAGGCTCAACAAATTCTATTGACTCGAACTAGGAAAGGAAATGTGTATTTTGCAGACTGGGACAAGTCTACTGATGTTGCATGCTTCATTGCTAAGAGTTCTAGTGAACAAAGCTGGTTATGGCATAAAAGACTAAACCACTTGAACTTCAAAACAATGAACAAAATTGCTAGAAATGCATTAGTTAAAGGACTACCTAATGAGGTTTTCATTAAGGAGCATGTTTGCAAACCATGCCAAGAGGGAAAACAGATTAAAGCCTCATTCAAAGGAAAACCAGTCATCTCTACTGAAAGGGTACTTGAACTATTACATATGGACCTATTTGGACCAATCACCCCTGCAAGCATAAATGGTAGAAAATACACATTGGTGGTAGTAGATGACTTCTCTAGGTTCACATGGGTAGTATTTCTCCTTAACAAGAAGGAAACACAAGTCAAACTACCTGAACTTTTAAAGAGAGTGTCAAATGAGAAAAGCCTTAGCATTATCAAGATAAGATCTGATAAAGGCACTGAGTTCATAAATTCATACATCAATGAGTATTGCACATCTAATGGAATAGCTCATGAAACCTCAGCAGCTAGAACTCCTCAACAAAATGGAGTTGCAGAGAGAAGAAATAGAACCTTAAAAGAAGCTGCTAGAACCTTAATTGCTGATTCAAACTTACCTAAGAGGTTTTGGGCTGAAGCTATAAACACTGCATGTCATACCCAGAATAGATGTTTGATTACTAAGGGGCAAGGCAAAACCCCCTATGAACTCTGGAAAGGAAGAATGCCTAAAGTGTCATACTTTCATATCTTTGGTTGTAAGTATTTCATACACAATAATGGGAAAGAACAGTTGAAAGCCTTTGATAGCAAAGCTGATGAAGGGATATTCCTTGGATATTCTCAAATCAGTAGAGCTTTCAGAGTCTACAACAAGAAAACCCTTATTGTGGAGGAAACACCTCATGTTGTGTTTGATGAATCTACTCATGAGTTCAGGAATGAGAACTTGGAATCCGAAGAAATCACACGAAGGACAACCAGACTGAGTCTAAAGGACAAAGACACTGAATTCATAGAAGTTATCCAAGCCAACCTACCTGAAAATCTCTCATTGGACAACAATCCTGAAGGCAACCTTCCTGAGACAAATCCCACTGAAGGAAATAGTGAACTGAATGATCCAATCCCAGTTCACATCCAGGTAACAACTACCAATGAAGAAGCAGTTCCTGCTGAGGTAGTTAATGGATCAAATAATCAAGGGGGAACTCAAAATGTTGAAATTACCAATGTCCCTGACATTGAGGACAACACCCCTGATTATGATCCTGAATTAGATCCTGCATTTAATTATCCTGAGTTTTATGATCAAAATGACTCAACTTCAGTAGAGGACAACTCTACTGAAGAGATCAGAAAAAGAAGGACTTGGTTGTCTGACCATCCTACTGATCTAATACTTGGTGACCCAAGTATTGGAGTTAAAATAAGTAGATTTCATAGTGAAAGTGCTCTTTTTTGTTGTTTCTTGTCAGAACAAGAACCAAGTGATATTGAAGAAGCACTTCAAGATGCCAATTGGATCACAGCCATGCAGGAAGAACTGAACCAATTCACCAGAAATGAAGTTTGGGAGCTGGTGGATAGACATTCACATCAAGATGTTATTGGAACAAAATGGGTGTTCAAGAACAAAAAGAATGAAAATGATGTGATTGTCAGAAACAAAGCAAGACTAGTGGCAAAAGGTTACTGCCAGCATGAAGGCATTGACTATGATGAGACATTTGCACCTGTGGCAAGGCTAGAAGCAATAAGGCTCTTTCTAGCCTATGCAGCCCACAAGAGGTTTAAAGTGTACCAGATGGATGTCAATAGTGCCTTTCTGAATGGAGTCTTGAAAGAAGAGAGCAACCCCCTGGTTTTGAGGTTGGAAACCAAGTTTACAGACTAAAGAAAGCTCTATATGGAGTCAAGCAAGCCCCTAGGGCTTGGTATGATACACTGTCACAATTTCTCTTGGATCATGGATTGACCAAGGGAACTGTGGACAGAACTCTCTTCAGAATCTCTGAAGGAGAGGACATCTTTCTTGTCCAAATTTATGTGGATGACATAATATTTGGATCCCCCAATGAAAAGCTGTGTGAGAAGTTCTCCAAGCTTATGCAAAGCAAGTTTGAAATGTCCATGATGGGGTTGATGAACTTCTTTTTGGGTCTTCAAGTTAAGCAATCAAAAGAAGGAATCTTCATCAACCAAGCTAAGTACACCAGAGAAATGATCAAGAAGTTTGGGTGTGCTACTAGCAAGCCAGTAAGGATCCCAATGAACACTAATTGGAAGATGGATCCTGATGAGAGTGGTGTTTCAACCAACTCCACTGAGTATAGAGGAATCATTGGATCACTTCTCTATCTCACTGCCAGCAGACCTGACATCACCTTTGCAGTAGGTGTCTGTGCAAGGTTTCAAGCAAATCCTAAGAAAAGCCATCTTGAAGCTGCAAAGAGGATTTTAAGGTATCTCAAATGCACTGAGAATCTAGGCCTTTGGTACCCTGCTGATGACAATATTGAGCTAACTGGCTACTCAGATGCTGATTATGGAAGTTGCAGAATTGATAGAAAGTCCACTTCAGGGACTTGTCAATTCTTAGGCAACAAGCTAATATCTTGGTTTTCCAAGAAGCAGAATACAGTAGCTACTTCCACCACTGAAGCTGAATATGTTGCAGCTGGAAGTTGTTGTGCTCAAATCCTTTGGTTGAGACAACAACTCAGAGACTACAAAGTCAACTCTACTGAAGTGCCAATATTTTGTGATAACAATAGTGCAATTGCAATATCACAAAATCCTGTATTGCACACAAGATGCAAACATGTGGACATCAAGCATCACTTCATTAGAGATCATGTGGAGAAGAAAGACATAAAATTGGTCAAGATCCACACAGATCATCAAAAAGCTGATATTCTAACAAAGCCACTTGCAGAGGCAAGGTTTCTGGAGCTATCAGCAGAGTTGGGACTACTTGATCCAGGGAAGTTGGACAAGTAATACCCATTGAAGTTAATGGGAGAAAAGTAACTGAATTAGTATTCAGCAGACTTGGTCAAGTCTACTGAAGTTCAGAAGAGATGATCACAATTACTCAGGACACTTGTCCATTGAATCTCAGGACACTTGTCCAAATCTTTTCAGGACACTTGTCCTAGTGGGGTCAGATAAGTTATCTTGGCTATCAAACTATTTCATTGGTTTGATAAGCACCTATTTTGGGTAATCATTGTCTACCTTGATATCTATCCCAATTACAGATATCATCACTGTGGGATTTAATTTGTCCCCCACCCAAAAGGTCACTTTCCATGCATTAAATGCCAAGATTTAACTCTTGTTTGCATTACACTTTTCAAGCCATGATCTATCTCGAAAACTCCCCAACCATTAACTAATATTAAATAACTTCCACGTTTTGAATAAAACCAATAACTCACTGTTACATTGGTTTTTAACCATTGGATCAAAACTGGCCAACTCCCCTGAAATCAATCCTGGCCGTCCAAGTGTGTTTTCCATTTTTGACAACAGTTGAAAACTCACAAAACTCACCAACTCATTGACAAACATTCTTTTTAGAATATTCTCAAGTCTTAAAGATCCCCCACAAACTCTTCTTCCCAAAGTATTCGAAACCCTAGCTCATTTTTCTTCAAACTCTCTCCAAACTCTCTCAAAGTCATTTCTGAAACCTTCAATTGCTCCCAAAGTTAGACCAGAAATGATCATTGATTTCTCCAACAAGGCTCTAGACCTTGATTTTGGATACTTAAGCAACAGAAACAGTCTTCATTTTGAGCCCATAGTATCATTTGAGAGTGAGGATCCTGAAATTACACCAACCTTGAGATGGTTGAGAAGAGCTGGATTACAAAAATTTATGGAGGGTAGACCAAGTTCTTGCTTGGAAAACTACATGGTTGAGTTCTTTGCCTTTCTCAAATGGAGAGGCAAGCCAGAAGATGGTGAAGTTTCCACCAGACTTTCCTATGTGGCAGAAGGAGAGGAGGAAGAGAGATTTCATAGGGTGAAATTCTCTTCAGAAGATCTTGAAGGAGCTTTTGGATTGCCTTCTGAGGGAAGGAATCCAGAAGTTTATGGTACTGGACATGAAGTTGAAATAGCTCAAGAATGGCTATTAGTACCAGGCCCTCACTCTTCAACACAAAATAAGAAGACTCTCAAGCCAGAATTTCTCAATCTATTTGAGGTAATCACTAAGAGTCTTATGAGCAACACTGGAAGCTTGGAGCAAGTCAGCCATCCAAGAATCAGAATTATGGCTGCAGTTATTGATGCTAGTGACAAAGGCATCAAGTTTGATTGGAGGACCTTCATCATGTCTGAGATGATGAAGGAAAAGGCCAAGTTCAAGGTGAAAACTCACAATAAGGTTGTGCTAGAAGGGAAACTCAAGTATTGCACCAGGGCAAGCTTGTTAATTGAAAGATGGAGGAGAAGCCAAAGTTGAAAAAGAGGACAAAGGCCAGAGTGGTAAAGACAAGGAAGATGTCTCAAATCCCCTCAGAAGACACCACTGGAGCTTCAACTGAGATTGAAGATGTTGCTGAAGAATGTGTGCAAGTGCCTTCTGATCATTCAGAAGAGTTGAGGCAGAAGTATAATGAAACTAGACAGAAGTCTAGAGGTGATAAGAGGATCAGGGAAGTTGTCCCTGAGAAAGATGGTGAAGGAAGTGGGAGCAGTAGGGCTAGCAAGAGAAGGGCCAAGCCTACTGATAAGGTGTTGGAGCTTCAGGAGGAAAGGTCTCTCCAACTTGCTCTAAGAGAGAGCAGAGCTGAAAGCAGGACCAAATCAAAGTCAAGGACCAACTCATCTGGTTCTGGAACTCCAGAATCCAGGGTCCCTGAAGGTCAACCAATAGAGGCCAACATCCCTGAACTCCCCTGAAACCCACATAACCCCAACCAATCAACCTATCACCCCCATCAATCTTACAAAGAGATATTCTGCAGAAGGGAGTGTGCAAAGAAGAGGGATAGATGTGCTAGCAGATATAGCTATAGATGAGACAAGATTACATTCTCCCCTTGACTCATCTATGCTCAATTATTCAAAGCTTTTAGAAGCTGCACTCTTTGAGCCAACCCCACTAAGCAAAGCCCCTTCAGATACATTGCTCTCTAAAGCAACTGAAGTACCTTCAATTGCAACCAACCCTTCTGAAGCCAATATCCCTGAACTCAACCTTCCTGAAGCCACCTTAGGAGAACCCAGAGCTAACTTCCCTATAACCCAAAGTCCCCATTCTAGTGGAGATGAGGAGGAGTATACTTATGAAAGTATGCTCAGAGGAGGAGCCAAGGCTACTGTGGACAGTTTGTACCCACAACTTGCTGAATTTCCAAGAATTCAGAAGACATTCCATGATTTAAGGATGCTTGTTGATGTGAAGGACAAGACTATTATGGAGATATCACAAGTCATCCAAGATAAGAGTGCAAACTGGTGGCAAGTAGAGGAAAGCAGATTGCTACACTTTGCTGGTGTGATGAAAATAAGATTCCTTATTGATGAGGAAGTTTTTGCAAAGTTAGTAGATGACAAGATCATTGAGGAGAAAGAGAGAAAAGCTAAGGGCATCAAACACCCTGATAGCAGCTCAAATGATGATGATTCCCCTGATGATCCTTCAAACCCTTCAAACCCCAACCCTCCTGAAACCCCTCAAGCCAACCTCCCTGAATCTACTCACCCCAAGTCTTCTGTAGCAGACAGACTTTCAAACCCTTCTAGAACCTATCATAGAAAAGGATCTGTTTCTTCAGAGGTGTTGACCAAGGGTGGTAACACAACCAAAGACACATCTGCCAATGAAGGTTCTTCTGAACCCAAGGCACAACCTAAAGATGTTGAGGTTGCTATGCTAGAGGCTGGTTTGGTTAAGGCCTATTCAGTGTCAGATGAGTTGGACACTGATCAGCCCTTAATCATTCAGGATGACTCAGTGGCTGTTGAAATAAGCACTGTGATCTCCCCACAACTGCCATCTTTGAACCTTGTTGAAGGTGGAGATGATGCAGGTTTAGGTGATGGAGTTGAAAAGGTGAATTTAGTGGAAAAACCAGAGGGAGTGGTATATGAGAGAGATGTGGTGATCACTAGGATAGTGAGTGTACCACCAAATGAGGGTGATATAAGTGAGGAAGGGCAGGCTATTCTTGAAGTCAAATCTGAACTTCAGGAATCCCTTGATGAGAGGAGGCCTGTTTCTTTAAGTGAGGAAATTAACAAAGAAGGGAGAAAAGAAATAGTTGAAAATGAGAAGAAGACTGCTGATGTATCAGAGTCTTATGAAAAAGAAATTGAGGGAGATAAGTGTGTTTTTACTGACTCATTTGATTTGTCTGATATTGCAGGTATAAGTTTTGAACAAATCTTTGCAGATGACCTCTTGACAGATGCTCCCATCCAAGTTGATAGTGGATCAGCACAAGCTTTGCTTGGGATGCAATCAGAGAAGTTGGACTTCTTGGCTCATCAAGTCCAAACAACTCATGAAGAAACTTCTGGAGCTTTAGATGAGCATGGAAGAAATTTAGCATATGTTGAGATGAGGCTAACTGGCTCAGAAGATGTGGTTCTACCCACCTTGGAAGCTAGGATCAGTGGAGTTGAAACTGGGTTGCAAACCGTCTCCACTGAAGTCATCAAAGCCAAGAATACCATGAAGACAGTATCAAAGGATGTCAAGAAAGAGCAAATCTTGCTAAGAAACAACCACAACAGGAATGTGAAAACCTTGAGATCAGTGGTTAAACAAGCTCTTGGAAGAAAGACAGCTCTGCAAAGGAAAAGAGCTGAAGAGCAAAGGCTAGCTATGGTGAAAGCAGCCTCAGAAAAGTTTTCCCAAGAGGTGATGGCCAACATTGCTGAAGGTGCAGTGGCCAACCTCACTGAGCTCCTTAAGGCCCAACTGGATGCATCTCTGAAAGCAACCATGGAGGAGGTTGTCCAATAAAAGATGAAGCCTGTTCTAGCTTTTCTAAGCTTGAGCAGTGACAGAATGCAGAACATACATGATGAAAATGTATATTTGTTGGAGGAGATGAAGTCTCTAACCCAAGCCCAGTCCTTGATGGCATCAACTATGAGTGAGCTCAAACCTGAATGTTTTGATGCTGCCAAAAAGGGGGGAAGGGAAAGAGCAAGAGCAAAAGGTGCCTTAGTGATTGGAAGCCCAGTCAAAGGTAAGGACAAAGCTCCTGAGGGAAAAGGGAAAGAGCCAGCAGTGCTAAACTTAGAAGAATTGGATGAAGAAGAGCAGTTAGCACTTGCTTTGAAAAACTCAATGGCCTCAGCTCAAGAGGAAAGAGTGAGGTTACAGCAAAGGCCAGGTGGTGAGGTGTCTGGTTTGGACAAAGATGCTGAAGGTGTCCAAACTAGAGGAAAGATCAAGAGGGCAAAAGGAAAGAAAAGACAAGCTGAGACATTCACTGACTTTCCCAACAGCCTTGATCTACCACCTGAATTCAGAATTGATGATGATGAACCTATCTCCAAGAAGACCAAAGTTGCTGAAAAGGACAAGAATGCTGAAGTGTCCAAGACTGCTGAAAAAGACAAGTCTTCTGAGAAGGAAAAGTCTACTGAGACTAAGTCCACTGAAGGTGCCAAAGCTTCTGAAGATGTAGAGGAGCTGTATGAAGAAGGCTTTGGACCAGGACTTAAGAAGAAGAAAGTGGTGGTGCTAAATGATCCATCAAAGCTGTTTCATGAAGGGTATGGCAAAGACCCTGAAACTCAACAGAAACTGGCCATGATGAGGGCCCAAGAAAAGATGGATTTGATGGATGAAGCACAAAGAGCAAGAGATAAAAGAAGAGCAGACTTTCAGAAACCAAGAAGGAAGAGAGCAACTTACAACAAGATGAAGCCACAGCTATTGATCCCAATGGACACCAAATATCCTCACTTGGATAAATGGGTGCCAATTCAGCTGAATGACTCATGGGAGGAAGCCAAAAGGGAGTTTGTCTATGATTACTATGTCATTGACAGATGGAATGGAAAGGATGCCAACTCCACTTTTGCTGAGTTCATGATAGAGTACTACAGAGAGCTTTATCAACAACTACTTGCAGCTGCTGATATTGCAAGATTTGAACTCACAGCTCCCAAGCCAATCATATACATGCCTCCAAAGCTTGAAGGATGGATTGACCAGGCAAGAATCCTGAAGGAATTTACTGAGATCCTCAAGCTGAACAAGATGGTTCTTGGACCTAAGGGAACAAACCAAGAAGCCATGGCCTTGAAAAGAAGAGTGTGGGCACAATATGGGATGGTGCCACCTCCTGAGGATGATCTCTGAAAATTGGCTAAGTCCTCTGACCTCTTTGAATAAAAGCATATCTTATCTGAAGATATTCTTAATTGGTCATATATGCTGAAATTTGGACAAGCCTGCTGATGTGTGCCTTGACATGTTGTTTGCTCTGATATGCATTGGTTGCTCTGATACAAGCATTTGTCTTGATATCCAGTATTCTGCTCTGAAACTTAAAGAATTTTGGTTTTGCTCTGATACTAGAAGATGCTCTGAAACTTGAAGATCTAAGTACTTTTAAGTGATATCATGCTCTGATACTCTAGATCTTATGTTTAATGTATACTCTGAAACTACTGTAATGATGTCTTGATTTCATGCTCTGATAAGTTATCTTCAACTATCAACATGCTTGTAATGACTTTTATATGAATGATAGTTGAACTACCTTTGAATCAAGATATATTACTGCAGAAATTTCTCTATGCCTATCATTCAAACCTAATTGCAACTTGAACAGTGAATACACTAACACATTGCTTTTCAGGATAATTGACCTTAGTCATGTCTTCTGAAGATAAATGTAATAGGTGTAGCTAAGTCACTTTTGCATAAGTTGTATAGGTTTTAGCATCATCAAAAAAGGGGGAAATTGTTGGGAATAAAATGAGATATGTTTTGATTCAATACCCAAACCCCCTGAGACATGCCTAAGTCAAGTTGAATATGTTCTAGAGATGTTAGAACATATAGAATAAGGGCTAGATTAGAAGCTGATATGTTAGGCAGCTCTTAGTTGATTAGATGCACAATTTGAGGGGGAACACATGCTCTAAAGTCTATCAAGAACAAGTCCCCTCAAAGCTCAAATTCTGGAACCATGACCAAATCTGCTGAAGGACAAATATGCTGATCAGATGAGTTGTCCAGAGGAGTTGTCTCAACACAATCTATTCAGAAGAAGTGTACTGAAAGCTTGAGGTTAACCATGCTGAAGAGACAACTACACCCTAAAGATTCTTAATGAATCATGCTAAGATCACTTTCAAGAAAAGCAAAGGGTAAGAGCCAAGTCATCTGAAGAAGAGCTAGCCAACCTTGCTGATAGTGATAAGGAGAGTTGTCCATTTGATAAGGAATGTTGTCCTATCATTGGAACAACCTTCAGAAGCCATGTCCATATCCTAACAAGAGAATCTGAAAGTCAGACATTGGGAAGAGAGCTGCAGAATGAAGACAAAGCTCATACAGCCGTTTATTTCCCAAATGAGGACATGTCACTATCAAGAATCTGTCTTCAAAGTTGAAGAACTAAAAGAAGACATTTATGGACTTTTGAGGCTGCCACTCCAACGGGCAAATCCTTCAACTGTCTATAAATACAGAAGTGTGAAGACCATTTGAAAGCACCTCAACACAATCCAACTAACCTCAAGTTCTTACAAGCTAGAGTGCTTTCAAAACTTTCAAAGACTATCTTAGTCTTCAAACACTTCTTCTAAGCTGAACTCAATTGTATATCCTTACAAAGCTTATATCCTAATCCTTATACACTGATCTTCATTGTAAAGGATATCTCATTAGTTGGAACCTTACTTCAACCCTTATACCTTTCAAGAGTGAAAGTGAGAAGGTTGTAGTAGTAGAAGTGGTAGGAGCTGACTGTTGAGAGAAGAACAGTTCAGTTCTGAGTTGAGAAGATGGTACTAGGACTCTAGACATCCTAGGGATCAATTCACCAAGGAGTGGTGTTATTGATCAAGTGCACCTTGGCACTATAAAACAAGTTAATTCCAAAAGTGAAGGAATTATCCTGTTCAATCAGGGAAAGTGGATGTAGGAGCTTGAGTCTCTGAACCACTATAAACTCTTATGTTGATTTACTTTTCAAGTACTTTCATACATTCAACACTGCACACAAAACTGATCTTTCAAAGGATACATACTCAAAGACTGTGCAAAACCTATTTGGACAAGTTCCCTGAAAACTGGACTGTATTGAATTGACAAAGTGATTTCAGAAACTTTAAAGGAGTCTAAACTAAAAGGGCCAACCATTATTCCGCACATACAACTCCCCTAGATAGTTATTCAACTAAGTACTCAATAGTACTTAGTAGTTTGATTATCTTAGAAGAGTTAATCATCTTCAGCAGAGTTGTCCAAGACAACCTTGCTGAGCTCTGGTTTGATCAAAAGTTGAAAAGAATTGCATACAAGTGTATTCCCCCCCCCCCCCATACACTTGTTATATACTCCTTTCAGGACCAACATTTCCCTTTCTCACCCCTGTTAGTAGCACCTGTTGTGTTGAATTGTTTTTTATAATGCATTCATTTGGTGCAAATTCAACACTATATCCTTTATCACAGATTTGACTTATAGACAGCAAGTTGTATCTTAGGCCTAGGACATATGAAACATCAGTAATTTTGACACTACCAATGTTTAATGTACCATAACCTCTTGTGATCCCTTGAGAGTTGTCTCCAAAAGTTACTGAAGGACCATTCTTTTCAATGAATTCTGAGAGAAACTCTTTATTTCCAGTCATGTGTCTTGAACATTCACTGTCCAAGTACCATCACTACAACAAAATACATTTCTTGTAACAAATTTATTTGTAACCAACGCTAAAGTGGTTACAAAAAATTGACTTATTCTAACGAAATTATATTTTTGTTACAAAAGGTTGAATTTTAAATTACAATAACTAATAGTCGTTACCAATACTAAAAATTTAGTTACAAATAGTAAACAACTTTTATTTTACTTTATTCGTTCTGTTTAAAATCAAAGATATCTTTATCCTACCCACACGTCTTATTTTATTTTAATTATTATTACAATTATATATTATATATATATATATATATATATATGATAACAAAATTGACGTGCACAAGGATTCTCAAAGATTTTATTATATATATATATATATTTGATAACAAATCTTACTGTATCATCATATATATATTTGATAATATCTGACTATCATATATACAAATTTGTGCACAAAGGTTCTATATTTTATATATATATTATTTGGTGTGTATATATATATATATTTTTTTTACAGTAGAATATCATCCAGCAGAATTCTGTTACATTTTTCAGAGAGAATATCATCCCAAAGTTGATCAAAGCGTACACTATCGTCAAAATGAGCAAGATTAATATATTCTTTAGTAGGCTTAAAATTAAATACTCATGATTTGAGAAAGGTACGCGTAAATTAAATATATTCTATTAGGATTTTTCTCTGAAAAAGGCGGGTAAGTTTGGATGGAACATAAATCTCAAATCCCAAATCCCTAAAATTGCGCAACAATTATCAGCCTTTATCAGCCACAATCTACGCATAAAAACTCACGGTTTTCACCTTTGTGAAAGAATTACCACATAAATCGTTAGTTCTAATTCACAGCCGCATCCACAACTCTTTTTCTACTGGCGCCCTCCCCTCTGCCGGCGGCCATAACTTCTGTTCGGGATCGGATCTCCTTTTTCAAAGCCCTCCCTATTATTTCAATTCGCATCATCACTTGAAGCCCTGTTGAAATCGATTTACGCCGCCACCACCCACGTTGTTGCTATATCAGGTAAATGCTCTCTTACTTCCCTTTTGTCGACTCTAAATCGCTGGATAAATTGAATGTTGTTGCTGATTCAAATTTTAAATCCTGTTGTATTTATGTTTATGCAGACATAATAATTTTGATTTATGAGTTATTATAAATGAATGTTAAAAATTCAATAGATATTCTGTATATTGATTGATCTGTCTCAAGGAATGAAAAAGTTTTAAATAAAACTATGAAGAAGTGCTACTCTCACTTATTCATTCTTTAAAGCAGTTATTAGCTTAACTGATTAATTAGTTAATTAAGCAGTTTTTTAGTTTTAATCGTTCAGGATTAGTATATTAGGTTTGCAGCAGTTTGTAATTCTATCATCTCTTCAGTTTAAGAACTTTCAATTCAATAAAGACACTATGTACTTTTCTTCATATTTCATATTTCAGTCTGCAAATGTTAATAATTTGTGAAAAGGGACGTACTTATATATACAACTATATTAGATGAGCCCTTACACTACACTTGCAGTTATGGGGCTTAGTAAACTGAATGAGAAAACTAAACTAACCAACTTAAAATAAGGAAACTAATCATAACAATAAATTAAGAAGTAACACAATTATTTTTCTTTTCTTTTTTATTGAGTGTGGTACCAAGTTTGTGTTGTGTAAACATGCATAATTTTCTCTCTTGTTAGTTTCATAAAAGAGTTGTATGTGGTGTTACATGTTGAATAATAATGTTCATAATTGTAAATGTTGTAACAGTAATAAAAATGAAAATTGTGAAATAATGTAGTAGAAGAAAGCTTCTCCTATATTACTAATTAGGTTGATATAGGATCACGTGATTAAGATTGATTAATATTTTAAGCTATCATCCTTGCTAATTGCACAAGAGTTAACTAATCTCTTATGGTTTTACAATTAGTTATTTTGTTTCAAAGATGTTGCTGAGGAACTTGAGAAATTAAGTTGTTGATTAGAAATTTTGCGGTAACTTCTTATTCTTGCTGTGATATAATAGTTATATATTTAATTAATATTATTAAAAAGTACTGGCTACTGATCATAATAACTGCTTTTTATTTAAATGTTACAGACATGGATAGGAGTTGGATTGGTGAAAGAGATAGGTTTAGTAGTAAATACATTTTAGGTGTTGAATCTTTTATTAATTTTTCAAGACAAAATGTTGTTGAGTCTAGTACTGGTGGAATTCTTTGCCCGTGCAATAGCTGTCGAAACAGAGAGAAAAAAAGTGTTATTGAAGTCAAAAGGGACTTTGTTTTGAAAGGATTTTATGTTTATTATCGAGAGTGGATATATCATGGGGAACCCAAAGGCTCGCAAACCTTTTCCTTTGAACAGAATACTTCCAATAATGTTCATGTTGAAGACGATGATTTAGACTTAATGGATGACGAGAATGATGATATTAGCATAAGTAATGAACTGCCTGAAATGATAGGTGAAGTAAGAGCTGTAGAATCTCATGAACCTTCTTTAGAATCAAATACAGAGAACTTTGAAAGGTTATTGTCTGATGTGACTCGTGACTTGTACCCTGGTTGCAAGAATCACACTCTATTGGAGTTTTTAGTGAAGTTGCTTAATATTAAAGTAATGAACAAAATATCGAACAAAGCAATTAAATTGATACTTTTGTTGTTTAAAGATTTGTTACCGGAAGGTAATGTAGTTCCAGAATCTCTTTATTTGGCAAAAAAACTTCTTTCTGGAATCGGGCTAGGATATGAAAAAATAGATGTGTGCAAGTTTGATTGTGCTTTGTATTGGAAAGAAAATAAAAATGAGAACTTTTGTCCCATTTGTAAAGAACCCCGTTGGAAAGATAATGAAGGAAAAGGAAAAAAGATTCCTCAAAAAGTATTGTGGTACTTTCCATTGAAATAAAGATTAAAAAGATTATTTGCATCGTCTAAAACTGCTTTCGATATGAGATGGCATGCTGAGAAGCTTAGCTTATCCATTCTGAAGGCACTATGAGTCATCCGGCACATTCTCCTGCATGGAAGGATTTTGATCTACAATACCCCGATTTTGCTTCTGATTCGCGTAATATGAGACTTGGTTTGGCTACAGATGGGTTCAATCCTTTTGGTAACATGAGTGTTTCCTATAGTATGTGGCCTGTTATACTTATTCCATATAATATGTCTTTATATAAATGCATGAAAGGTGATTTTTTCATGATGACTTTGCTTATACCTGGTCCTCGTGCTCTTGGAAAAGATATTGATGTCTACCTTCGACCACTAGTTGATGAACTAAAAGAATTGTGGCACGGAGTGCAAGTTTACGATTCTTGTAGTAATCAGGTATTCCAATTGCGTGCATCTCTAATTTGGACAATTAATGATTTTCCTGCACTTAGCAATTTGTTTGGATGGAGTACAAAATGATATTTAGCATGCCCATGTTGTCTTTACGAGACGGATTCCAAAGGAATTAGAAGTAAGATATGTTACATGGGACACCGACGTTACCTTGATGGTGATCACCCTTTTCGAAGAAGCAAATTGTTTGATGGTAAATCAGAGAACCGTTCAATGCCAAGAGAATGGACAGGGGAAGAAATTCTGCTAAACTTGAACAATCCAGAGCACAAATTTGACATTCTTGGTAAACACCCGAGTAACAAAAAGAGAAAACGTAGTACGGAAGAAGGAAATTGGGTGAAAAAAAAGTATATTTTTTGAGCTACCTTATTGGCATAAATTAAAAATTAGGCATAACTTAGATGTGATGCATGTGGAGAAAAATATTTGTGATAATGTGTTGGGTACACTGTTGAATATTGATGGAAAAACAAAAGATACAATAAAAGCTCGTGAAGATTTGCGAGATCTAAAGATAAGGAAGGAGCTACACTTACAAACACGTGGGAATACTACTGTGAAACCTAAAGCGTGTTACAATCTTTCTACTAGTGAAAAGAAAGGCTTCTGTGAATTCTTAAAATCAGTGAAATTTCCTGATGGATATGCTGCAAATATCTCAAGATGTGTAAAAGATGGAAATATATCAGGGCTAAAAACTCACGATTGTCATGTTCTTTTACAACGACTAATTCTTGTTGGTGTACGTGGGTATTTAGATAAGAATGTGACTGAAGCTTTATTTGAGTTAGGAGAATTTTTTGATATATTGTGTTCGAAGACGTTAAAGACGGAGGATATAGAAAAAATGGAGAGAAACATTCCATTAATCTTGTGTAAGTTGGAGAAGATATTTCCTTCTGCATTCTTTGATGTAATGGTCCACCTAGCAATTCATTTACCTCAGCAAGCAAAGATTGCGGGTCCTGTTCGTCCTCGTTGGATGTATCCAATAGAAAGGTATTTTGTTATGTTTATTTTTTTTGTTTTATTTTTTAAAATTTTCTTATAGATATTAAAATTGTGATATTTTTAAAATTTTTAATTGCAGGTATCTTAAATCACTTAAAGACTGTGTGCGCAATCCAGCTCGACCAGAAGGCTCAATTGCTGAAGGATATGTTGTCAAAAAGTGCTTAACATTCATGTCCATGTATGTTAAAGGAATTGAAACAAGGTTTAATAGGGTTGAGAGAAACTATGATGATATTCAAGGTCGTCAAGAGTGTGAATTGACCATATTTTCATTAAAAGTCCGACCGTTTGGACCACTTAAACGTTCTAGACCACTAACACCTGAGCAAATGGGCATACTTCAAACGTTTATACTAAACAATTGTTATGAAACGGATACTTACAAAAGGTATAAACTTTTTTTTTTCTTATTTAATGTTGTATTTCAGTATATTAATTTCTCTAACTCAATAATTAATTGTTTAGCAAACATGTGGAAGAATTGAGGCAGTTAAATGTTAGAGACGTTGAGAAAGTTCACCAGGAACAGTTCTCTAATTGGTTTATAGATCACGTAAGTTTTATATTTTCTATTGTTAATTAAAAAATTATATCCTTCAAATATTGACATAATTTTTTCATGTGTTTCTAGATAAACTTATTGTATCACGAGCATCCTGATGAAGTTTCATTAGAATTATGGGCATTGGCAAATGGACCTCTATCATACTTAACAAAATTTTATTCTGGTTGTAATGTTAATGAGGTTCGATTTCATGTAAAAGACCGAGAAGATCATAGGACAACACAAAACAGTGGTGTAGTAGTTAAAGGAAATCATGGAGATGACTCTATTGATTTTTATGGCTTTTTAACGAATGTGGTAGAGGTGACATTCCTTCGTGGATATAAGGTAGTTCTGTTGCAATGTGAATGGTTCAATACGGGCAACACAAAAACTATGCAAAGAGACAAACATTTTATAAGCATTGACGTAAGATCTCGTTGGTACAAGAATGATCCATTTGTATTACCAAATCAAGTTCAACAGGTGTTCTACATTAAGGATACTAAACTTGGTGATAATTGGAGAATTGTGCAACGTATACACCATAGACACCTCTGGGAACTTGAAGAAGTGGAAGATGCAGAATTAGAAAACATGAATGATGTAGAACAAAGTTGTCAAGTTGATGCATTCCAGCGACATGAATCAAATGCAAGAACAATAGTAGTAGAAGAAGATGATAGTTTGGATTATTTAGCAAGAAAGAATATTGATCCGGATGTTGTAGACGAAGAGGCTGTAAGAGAAATGAGGAAAGTTGAAAATCATGTTGAAAATTATTCTTCTGAAGAGGAGGTCGACGAAACACTCATCCAATACCGCGATGATGAAGAAGACAATCCTTACCTCTCTCGTGATGGAAATGAAGACTACTAGATGTTATAGATAATATATATATATATATATATATATTTTTTTTTTTTTATTTGTTATTTGTTGAACCTTTTATTTATTTACATATAATTTCAAAGTTTTAGGATCGGTATGATTAATATTTGTTGAACATATAATAAAACACGTGGTTACTCTAAATTCTAGAATCATGACGGTGCACAAATAAAAATACGATCCAAGTAAAATGGAATTATAAAGATTAAAGAAAAATCTCATTAAATATATTTTGTGGCTAGGTATATGTTATAAACAATATAATTAATTAAAAAATATTAGTATTTCTTCTATTTTGAAAAGGTTATTTATATAATTTTGTGGCTAGGTATATGTTATAAACAATAAGATTATTAAATTAGCAAAAATAAAAAACATGTATAAACTATTTCATACATAAAATATACCCATTTAAAGCAAAAACTCACTCTCATGTCTTATGTTATTATATGAGTAAATGTGTGTTACTACAATTATGAAAATTATCTCAATTGTGCATATTTCATGTGTGAAATGTTTTACACTAATGTTACTCACTATTAAATGACGTATAACTCACAATTACCGAAAAAAAATGTGATAATTAAAATGTAACATCGTTATTTCTGTTTGTTTAAAAAAAATTATTACGTACATATGCAACACATTTAAGTCAGAATGAACGACAAAGTGAGAAAGAGTTGAGACCTATAACTAAAAGTACGAATGAAATATATATCTTAGCATACAGTTACAAATGACCTAAGACTCTTGTAGCCTAGCAACCCTTTAGCTCTACCACTACAATTGTAGAAATGTCCAATGTCAAATATAAATTAAACACGAGTAGAAGGTGAGCACTAGAATGATTTACATTGAGACTCTGGTCGTGTACGCCTATTCACGAATGAGATAGCTACCCATAGGCCTTCACGAAGGCGGAACTTTTTAGGTGGTCGCGTGTTATAATGAGTTAAGATTTTCATAGTCAATCACATAATTATAACTAAATGTAAAATTGATATATGTATATATATAGTGAAAGTATAAAATCTCTCAAAATATAACTATAAATAAATATATAAAATAAAAAAAAGATATATGTATTTTCTTATTAAATAAAATTATATCATATACATTATAACTACATGTAAATTATGATCAGAGGAATTAGTTTACAAAAGAAAATATTTATTAATTTTTTTAAATTTTGGAAAATTAAGGGAAATATGAGCGGTTCTTATCTCCTAATCTTTTTATAATCAAGATTGAAAATTTGGGAAAAAAAAGGCGGTTAGAGTTCTTATCTCCCGCTCCTCACCTCAAGCCCAAAACAAATAAAAGCCCTAGAGTTCTCAATTTCAAATATGAAATTCTCCTTTTCACGCGAGATCATAAAAATTCTAATGTCCACGCCTTTCTTAATCTTAATCCAATACTCAAATTTCACCTTTTCGAAAAGAAAAACCCAACGCTTTTTGGTCTTCTTCTTCCTCAATCTGACTTGATCGACAATTCTTACGCAATCAGCAATCCTTACGTAATTGTGTTATTTCATAGGTAATTATCTCTCTCTCCAATATATATATATATATATAGTATATGTGTGTTGTGTGTGCCTGGGTATATCTGTATATGTATACAAACTGTTTAGAAACGGCAGTTCTTAGATTTAGAACTTTAGGAAAATGGCGTCGTTTTTATACTCTTTTTCTGCTGCCTTTTGATTTTGGGCAGTTAATTAATTTCTGAAATTGTTGATTTACAGTTATTTGAATGAAATACTATACATATATGTATATATATTGTATTATAAAATGAAGGATGTGCGTGATATATATGTGTGTTGTATATATATGTGTGCGAGTATATATTGTATATGTGTATGGGTATATATAATTATATATGTGTGTGATCATATAATATATGGCCATGTTTGATAGCTTAGATTAAATCTGGATTAACTATATATCATTTTGATTGAATGTTTGATAACTTAGATTAAGGGTAGATTATGCTTTAAAATTTATAAAGTTTAATTATCATCCTAATCTTAGATAATCAGTCTTTGCTATCAAACATGCCCTATATGTATACTGTACAGTACTGAAGTGTATATATGTGTGTTACCTCTCTATATATATGTGTGTGATGTGTGTGCGCGATGTGTATCATATACTCTTATATAATATATATATATATATAGATATAGATATGTAATGTATGTGCGTTATATATGTGTGGGGGATATAATATATACATATATACTGTATAGTGAATATTATATAATATATACTTTTTCATGGTTGATATTTGTTGATTATTTTATAAAATGTGTAGTTCAAGTTGATTCTTGTCCTTATTTTTTTTTTACAAATTTGACTGAGTCTTTAAATAATGAGATGTGATTAAATTTACATGTATTGAACTTTTGTATTAATGCATAGCCGAATTGAAACATGCCACCACAAGGAATTGTACTACGTCGCCCTACCACAAGGAGCCGGAGCAGTAGTGGTATAAACCAACAACTAACTGAACACATTTCAAATCTAACTATAGAGTTGCCTATCTCAACTTCAACTTCAACCTCACCGCCTATGTCTCCATATGTCAATAATCTGTCAATGGAAGAAACACCAGTTAGATCAACAGGTAATTTATCTTTGTGTTCAACATTTTTAGGATTATATGGTTCAAAGTCAACTTATAAAATTACTAAATTTTTTTAAATAAAATTATTGCATTATGAGCCTATGTTTTTTTAAGATTTTTCAAATCATTGTATAATATAATGTATATATAAATTGTATGAGTTATTTCTAGTAATTCTTTATTCTTGAAATGAAACCTTAACAAATGGCATATTCAGTTCATTTATATAATTACTAAATTTTTTTAAATAAAATTATTGCATTATGAGCCTATGTTTTTTTAAGGTTTTTCAAATCATTGTATAATATAATGTATATATAAATTGTATGAGTTATTTCTAGTAATTCTTTATTCTTGAAATGAAACCTTAACAAATGGCATATTCAGTTCATTTATATAATTACTAAATTTTTTTAAATAAAATTATTGCATTATGAGCCTATGTTTTTTTAAGGTTTTTCAAATCATTGTATAATATAATGTATATATAAATTGTATGAGTTATTTCTAGTAATTCTTTATTCTTGAAATGAAATGAGCGGGTAAATGATACAAAATAGTAATAAATCATTATTTAGTACAAAATATATGATTTTATGTGACAACTTATTTGTAACGAAATTGATCTTTTTAATAAAATCTACGACTATTTGTAACTAAACTTTTGTTACCACTACTACGATTTTTGTAACAAAACAAGGTGTCGTTACAATTGTATTGGTAACGAAATTGATTTTTTTTTGTTACAAGAACTTTTTGCAACGAGCTTTACAAGACCAACTATTGTAACAAAATATTTTGTTACAAAATGTTTTTGTAACCAAAAAATGAGTTTTAGTAACCAATTTTTTCGTTACGAAAAGTGCATTTTGTTGTAGTGCATGCTGTTTTCTTGTTGATGCTTCTCCTCTTCTTGTGGTCCTTGCAGTCCTGCAAAGTCAAAATTTAGGTACCCTTTGAATGTTGGGTCCTAGTTAGTTAGTTGTACCTTTTGGAACCCAAATCTGCCTAATTACTCTGATTGACTCAAAGTGACTGACTTGGTTTCCCTTTACATCTACATACACAATCTTGCCCTTAAATGCCTTGGGTTGTTTCTGTGTATAAGTGTTAGTCTTGTAAGGTTCAGGAGTGTTAGTGAATTTCTTTGGGGCATTTCTCCTGAAGTTACTAGACCTAGGTGCAGCTTGGTAAGACTTTTGAGGATGGGGGTTTGAATGGCCTTTTCCTCTTGGCATGTAAGGTCCAGGCTTCCTGAAGTTTTTATACCTATCAGAGGGGTTGGGCCTTAATCCATTCAGTTGAAGTTGCCTCATTTGAGTTGGCCTTTTCTGAACAGATTTTGGACAACTCCACTGATGAGAATTCAGATAGGTTGACCTTCCATTGGTTCTACCCTTCTGAACCTCATTCCTCCTGTAAGCAATGTCTTTAACCTTTTCCTTAGGTATGGGTTTAGGGACATTGTTTACTTGAGTTGGTATAAAATTCCTTTACCCTTATCCTTGATCAGTGGTTGATTTACTTCCATTTCATTTTGTTGTGCCACTGATCTTACAAAAGTCATCTTAGAATTGCTTGTTGAGGCAATACTAAGACCAGGTGAGGGTTCAAATGGATTATAGCCTAATCCACCCTTTTGAGCAAATGGTCTTTGAAACCCTTGAATTTCCTCTATTGCCTTAGCAGATTTGTTCAAGGCAGACATTTTCATTTTTAAGCTCCCCTCACTCAATTTCAGAGTATCAAATTCACTTGAGAGATTATAAAATTTAGCTTGAAGGATTCTAAGATCAAAATCCTTTTTCCTCAAGGCCAGTTTTTGATCATCAATCAACTTTTGTTGTTCAGAGACTTTGAGAGACATTTCATCACGTTCTCTCACAATCTGCTGATACAACTCAGTTGATTTAAAGTCAAACTCTGGTTCATGAAGGTTGGGAGTTTGAACTTTAGAATTCAGTAGCTCATTTTCTCTCAGTGCCATATTGCATACTTCTTGTAGCCTGGTGAAATCCTCAAGTAACTTTCCAAAGTTGATTTTCAAGTGGATTTCACTGGACTCATGTGTGTTATTAGAAGAATTAGAAGAATTAGAAGATGAACATACCTCTTCATTTTCAAATGCCATTTGACAGTCATCATTACTGTCACTATTGGAGAACAGTCCATCATCAGAAGAGTAGAAACTCTCTTCACTTGCTGATTCCCCAGCTACCATTGCCTTTCTGTTGTTCAGCCTCTTGTCTCTTTTGTTCTGTCTTTCTTTTCTATCTTTTGCACTCACGTCAGGACAATCATATTGAAAGTGACCCTTTTTCTGGCAGTTGTAACACACATCTTCATCATCATTCTTTTTGCTTGAGGACTCCTTCCTCCTTGATGATGATGGTTTAGCTTTGTTGTACTTCTTTATGTCAGCATATCTTTCTTCTTTCTTCTCATCAGAGACTTTGTCCTCTGATTTGTTGTCAGGAGAACTGAATCTCCTTCTGGTTCTGTTGTCTTGGTAGAACTTTTTGTATCTACCAAATCTGGAGTTGAGCTTCTCAAATCTCCTAGCCATGAGTGCCAGCTCCTCCTTCATTTCAGATTTTGAAACAGTTTGAGAAGATCTTTGAGTGTTCTTCTTTTCTGTTTCAGCAGCTTTGAAAGTAACACCTTTGCTTGACGAGGATGGCTCATCATGCACTTTCTTTCTATTCAGATCAAACTCATATGCTTTGAGTTCAGAGAACACTTGCTGCATGGGCATGTTGTCAAGATTGCTAGTGTTTTGCATCATGACAGAGTATATGTCCCACTTGGATGTGAGACTTCTCAGAATCTTCAAAGCAACTTCTCTTTTGGCATAGAACTTGCCAAGAGAGTTTATCTCATTCATGATGTCAGTGAATCTGCCATCAAGATGATCAATAGTTTCATTGGCTTCCATAGAGAATTGTTCATATTTTTGGATAGCCACTTGAAGCTTGTTTTCCTTTATCTTTTGGGTACCTTCACACATAAGTGCTAAGGTGTCCCAAATTTCTTTTGCTGATGTGCAGTGGTACACTCTTCCCATCACTGCATCTGGAATAGTCTGGTACAAGGTATTCATGGCAATGTAGTTCAGGTTGTGCCTTTTTCTTTCTTCAGCTGTAAAATCATCTTCATCCTTTGGTAGCAACTCCCTTGGATCTGCTTTCTGAGCATCAGTGAGCTTGGGATTTGCTTTGGTGAATGTGAATGGCCCTCTGGTGATGACCTTGAGCATTTCATCATGCTGGCAAGCAAGATGTGCTCTCATTCTGATCTTCCAGAAATCATAATTCTCAATTGAGAACATTGGCAACTTGTGATGAGAAATATGATTGACTTGATTTGGACCCATGTTATTGATGGTGTTGACAACATCTCCTGGAACTGCATTGTTAGCCATTTTAATAGAAATAGGTTTAGATAAACACACAAAAGTTTTTCAGAAATTTGGATCAGTTCAGTGACCACAGAAATAATGTGATTTTTGAAAACCAGTTGGATTTTCAGAAGCAGTGGTCTTTAAACCCCTGCTCTGATACCACTTGTTGGTCCTTGGTGGAGTATGACACAAGTGTATGGGGGGGGGGAATGCACTTGTGTATGCAAATTCTTTTCTTTTCAACAAACTGGTCTTATCAGGCAAGGTGCTCACAACAAGCCTGAGTGTGAACTTTGATAGATACTTGTCCCACTGATTACTATTAAGTGATAAGTTGGCTAAATATCTAAAAGAGTTGCAAAGTGCGGAATGTGGTTGGCCTTTGACTCAAAGAAATACTCCAAGTTGATTTCTGAAAAACACAGTTATCAGGGACTTTGTCCAAAACAGTTTTTCTTAACTTACTGAGTTTTGCTCTTTGAAATATGATTGAATGTAAGTGCAATAGTAAAGGCAGTAAGTAAATGGCACACAATTTATAGTGGTTCAGAGACTCAAGCTCCTACATCCACTTTCCCTGATTGAACAGGATAATTCCTTCACAATGGAATTAGCTTGTTTTATAGTGCCAAGGTGCACTGATCAACAACACTCTCTTAGTGTTTTGATCCCTAGGATAAACTGAGTCCTAGTGCTCAATCTCTCTGAGTTAAGACTGTGTTTCACAATAACAGTCATTAACTCTCACTTCTATAACAAACACTACTTCACTCAATGAGGTAAGGGTTTGAGGTTTGGTTCCAACTAGTAGAGATATCCTTTACAATAAGAACAGTGTACAAGGTTAGGATATCTCAATGCTAAGCTTTGGATGTTTACAAAGATTGGCTTAGCTATTTGAAGTGATCAGGAAACTTGGAATTCTAAAGAACAGCTTGGTTCCCTTTGATTTGCTTGATGATAGTTTGATAGCAAGTAGTTGGATATTGGAATCCTTTGATCACTTCTGTATTTATAGACAAATTTGAACAACTAACCGTTGGAGGGATAGCAATTCAAACATGTCTATTTGCAGCACCATTGAAACGGCTATGAAGTTTGGCATCCTTTTATCCACTGTGTAAAAGCTTCTTCAATGGTTGCTAGAATGAATGTGTTGACTTCTGAGAAATGCGGCTGATATGACTTGTGTCAGATTCCAAATATGCACATTTCCCAAGGTTGATTTGTGGCAAACTCTACACTCAACCAATGGTCAGATGGGACAACTTCCCTGAACATTCCTGCAACAACTTTAGAATGTTCCAACATTCATTCAATGCTTCTATCTTTAATGCTCTAAGTCTTCAATGTTTGGTTCAGGCTTGATTGGCAATAAATGCTTCAATGAATGTGTCTTCTGTGAGCCTAGCATTCAATGCACTTGATCATTGGCACTTTGATTGATTTGATGCAGTTCTTATCAGTGCAACAGTCTTTGCCTTCTCATTCTTTGATCCTTTCAGCCATGTTGTCCACTCAGTGAGCTTTGTCTTGTAGATTCAGCAACTTTGGCCTAAAGTACTTAATACTTATCAAGCTGCCTAACATTTCAGCTTTGGACAACTATCCTGAACTATAAATCTCACAACATTTCTGAGATTTTAGACTTAAGCATTTCTACATACTCAAGTGTCCTGAGACAACTTATCTGATTTACACTTGAGCATATCTCAACTAATCTGAACATCATCAATCAGGGGTTTTGGTATCTAAATCAAAATCATTTTATTCCCAACATATAAGTATTCGTAATTTATTTATTAAAATTCTTATCAAAATGTTTACATAGAGATATATATAGTTATACAAAATAAAAATTTTAAATTATTATACATGTTTATTCTTTTGTGGCACTTTGTTTATTTAATTGTTTATTATTTGTTGATAATTTGATTTTTAATGTTATAATCAGTCTTATATAATTTATTTATTATATTTAGTTATATATTTATTATATGTATTTTAGTTATTATATATTTTTATAATTTTGTAAATATGTTAATTCAATAATCTTTTGTTGAAAGTTTTCTGAACACGATATTTATTGATTTAAATCTTTTTCAAGGTTCTTAATTTAAGAATTAAATGTTTATTCATATATAGTGATTTAAAGTATGCTATACATTTCTTTCATTTATATATTGTTTCATAATTACTATATTACATTAAGACTATTTTAAATTACATGTAATTTCATGATAATTTTAATTAATATTTTTATTTGACAAGTTTATGTTATTACAGTGAATCGATCATACGTAAACTTCTAAGTTCAACGATAATAAATATGAAACGATCAATTAGTGATATTAATTCAAAAGTTATATTTTTTAATGTAAATTTATTTAAATATTATTTTTTATATCAAATAATATTATTCATACATATACTACCTTTATTTGAACTAATTACTCTTTCTTATAATTATCTTATATTAGAAAATAAAGAACCACATTCTCATAGCTAGCTCCATTTCAGAAAAAAAAAATGATGTTATGTTTTTTGTCAGAATTTGGCGTCATCAAGTTTAGGCAGTGTTTCAGTTCAACCTTTCGCCAATACTTCTAATGGTATTTATTTTATTTTATTAGTTCAATATAGTAGAATAAATTTAGTTTATTATATTATTTTTAAATGTCACATTAATTTTTTTAATTATTTACAGTATCTGGTTCGAAATTTATCTTCTGATAAAAGTTTTAATCATCACAATAATTCAACACAACGATCAATGTTAGATGAATCTTCATCGTTTGTGGTTGATTTGACTGGTGACGATACTGACATTGTTGAATTACAAGCAAGAGATCCATTATTCATAGAATTAATGAATTTTAGTGAGAAAAGTCTCGATATTGTTGAACTAAAACCTGATGATACATGTGATCATGATAGTCACATACAACGTAAGTTATAACAGTTTCATATATTAAAATATTATAACTATATATATATATACAGTATGTGTATATTAATCATTTTATTTTTTTAATATTATGTATATACATGTATTTATATTTTAATATTAAGTATCCTTTTATTAAACATTTTGTAACATTTTTCCTTTTTTTTTATTGCAAATCTATTAACTATTGAGATATTGGAGATCCTATTCATAGTTGTCAAATTTGTGGTGTAATGTTCTGGTATGATGAAAGCTTAAATGTCCGTCGAGTTTCAGAACGACCAAAATTCTCATTGTGTTGCACTTAATGAAAGATACAGATACCATATATGCCTCAACCTCCTCCAATTCTCCAAGAACTACTTTGGGGTAATACTGCAAAGAGCAAACATTATTTGGATAATGTTTGTGCTTTTAATAGTATGTTCTCCTTTACTTCTTTGGGTGGTAAGATTGATAGAAGTCTTAATACCGGAGGCGCTTCACCTGTGTTCCGCTTACATAGACAAAATTACCATAGAATGAGTTGTTTATTGCCATCAAATGGATCTCAACCAAAGTTTGCTCAGTTGTACATTTACGTTACTGATAACAAAATTTCCAACAGAATAAATGTTGTTAGGTATTTTTATTTTAATATTCAATTACATAATTATTTATATTCTCCTTTTATATTAATCTTATTTTTTTGTTAATAACAAGTCTGATCTGCACATCAATACATTACATGCTGAAATAGTAACTGATGTTAAAAATATGTTGGATGGTTATAATGTACTTGCAAAGAAGTTTCGAGAGGCTAGGCATAGATTTCTTGAAGGAAATTTTAATGTTACCCTGAGATTGATTGCTAAAAGGGGACATGATCCTAGAAGATATAACTTACCTACTATCTCTGAGGTTGTTGTTGTGGTTGTTGGTGACCTTGATCAAACTCTTGGTAGTCGTGATATTGTTGTACAAACTTATGCTGGCGAACTTCAACGCATTACAGAGTTGAATTCGTCATATCTTGCTTTGCAATATCCACTTCTTTTTCCATATGGTGAGGATGGATATACAAAGGATATTCCATTTGCTACATTTGCGCTGCATAGAGCTAGAACGCGTAAGTCCGTTAGTTTTAGAGAGTACTTTTCATTTCGACTTCAACATATGAATGGTGAACCTTCTACGATTTTGTCTTCAAAAAGGCCCACTCAACAATTTATTGTTGATGCGTATACTATGGTTGAAACTGGTAGACTTAAATACATATAAGGACACATCAAGCAGAGCTTCATAGTGAAATGTATAGTGGTGTTCAGGATGCAGTTTTAGATGGTGAGACAGATGCCCATGCATTGGGAAAGCGAGTTGTTTTGTCCCCTTCATTTACTGTAGGTGCACGCTACATGGTTCAAAATTATCAAGATGCAATGACAATTTGTAGATGGGTCGGTTATCCTTAATTATTTATAAACTTCACGTGCAATAAAAAATGGCCTGAAATTGTACGTTTTTTTAAAACTGAAGGGATTTAATCCTTAAGACCGCCCAGATGTAATATGTTGAATATTTAAGATCAAACTTGAAGGATTATTAAATGATATTCGAAAGAAAAAAATATTTGGAATGTCAAAGCAGGTATTTAAATTTATTTATTTTTTATTTTACATTTATAATTTTATTGTCATTTAATAACATCTATTCACTACATTTTATCTTTTAATATTTTTTGTAATTTTATATGCAGTTCTTTATAGTATTGAATTCCAAAAGCGAGGTCTTCCCATGCACATATATTGGTGTTTCTTGAAAATCACAATGAGGTTTGTATATATTTAATCTTGCTACATTAGGTTTTTATTATAATTGATTATTCTTTATCTCATTTTTTTTTTTAATTGTTACAGTTTCCATCTGCGAATGATATTGATCTCATCATTTCTGCTGAGTTACCTGATAAGGAAAATGATCCACAGTATTTTAATGTTGTTTGTGATTTAATGATTCATGGTCCTTGTGGTGCTGCAAATCCAAGTTCTCCTTGATGACTGATGAAGATTCATGTACAAAACATTTTCCTAAAAGATTTGTTTCACAGTCTTCTATTGATGAAGATGGTTATCATATTTATAGGCGAAGGGATGATGGAATGACTTTGAATAAGAAGAGCTCTGTTTTGGATAACAGACACATTGTTCCCCATAATTGTTATCTTCTTTTGAAGTATGGTGTACACATCAATGTTGAATGGTGTAATCAATCAAGATCCACAAAATACCTATTCAAATATGTCAACACAGGACAAGATCGTGTTACTGTATCGTTCTTTGAAAGTAAGGAGCAGTCTGATGGTAAAGCAGATTTAGATGAAGTTAAATTGTACTATGACTGTAGGTACATTTTTGCATGTGAAGCTACTTGGAGAATTTTTGGGTTTGAGATTAATTACAGAAACCCTCCAGTTGAACGTTTGGGATTTCATCTTCCTGATCAGCAGACTGTTTTATTTGGTGATGGTGCATCTTTGGAATCGGTTTTGGAAAGACCATCGGTAAAGTAAAGCATGTTCTTAACTTGGTTTGAACTCAACAAGAATTATTCTAAAACAAGAAATTTAACTTATGTTGAAATACCACAATTCTTTGTAAGGAAGCAAAAAATTAGAGCGTGGGTTGAAAGGAAGAGAGGTTTTTCAATCGAACGTATTTTTTATGTTCCTCCTGGTGCTGGTGAGGCACATTACCTGAGGATACTCTTGAATGTAGTTCGTGGACCTACATCTTATGATGATTTGAAGAAATTCAATGGTGTAATTCATCCAACGTTTCGAGAAGCTTGATTTGCTAGAGGTTTGTTGGAAGATGATAGAGAGTATGTTGATGGTATTGACGAGGTTAGTCGTTGTGCTTCAACATTTTCGATGAGATCTTTATTTGTTACGCTACTAAAATGAGGTTCGTTTGGTCGACCTTATATATGATGTTTGGAAAAAGTGTTGGAGACATCTCTCTGGTGATATTATTTATAATAGACGGAGAATTATGCATTTTCCAGGTATGTTTATTTATTTCCTTTCTTAATTTAATGACATTATAATTATTCAATTTCTCTAATATGCAAGTCATTTTAAGTCAGTTGTTCAATTAATTACTTTACATTATTTGTGATTTATTGACAACTTTAATTGATTATATTATTTTCACATAATTTACTTTGCACAAATTTATCAAAATTCTAAAAGATGCAACTCTAAATTTTAATTAAATTTACTTTAAATTAACATGCAACTTTAAATTTTGATTACTTTGCATAAATTCATCACACTTTTACTTATAAAAAAATTAAAATTTTATATTAATTTATTTTATCATAATTAACTAAAATAATTTTAATTGTAAGTTCTTGTAGAATTAAGGATGACAGATGATGAAATCAAGAGTTGTTGTTTGGTAGAAATCGATAATTTGTTGCGGGCTCTTGGTAAGTCTTTGCAAGATTTTGAAGACATGCCGGTGGTAAAGCATGATCCGAATTTTTCATCTAGAAATAAATTGATTTTGAATGAGTTTACATACAACATGGCTGATTTGAAGTTAAAGTTTGAGTATTTAATTAGCAAACTTAGTGATGAACAACGTGGTGTGTACGATAGAATAATTACATCCATTCAACCTGGTAAGGGTGGTGTGTTTTTTGTTTATGGATATGGTGGAACAGGTAAAACTTTTATATGGAATTAATGTAGCCTCGAGTGGTATATCTTCACTCCTTCTTCCAGGTGGACGTACTGCTCATTTCATATTTTCCATTCCAATTGATATTACTGAAAATTTTACATGCAATATTCATCAAGAAAGTCATCTTGCTGAGCTCTTCATTAAATGTGATCTTATAATATGGGATGAAGCGGCAATGGTTAAAAGATATTGTATTGAGGCTCTTGATACCACTTTGAAGGATATTATGCAGCTCACATATCCTTTGTCATCTGAACTGCTTTTTGGCGGTAAGACTATTGTGTTTGGAGGTGATTTTCGTCAGATATTACTCGTTATTCCAAAAGGAACCAGGTAGGATATCGTTCACACTACTATTAATTCATCTAATTTGTGGAATGATTGTACTCTTCTAAAACTCACTAAGAACATGAGGCGTCAACACCTAAGATCCGATGAACTTCTACATGAATTGAATTCTTTTTCTGAATGGATAACATTTATTGGAGATGGTACTATAGGAAAAGAAACTGAGTACGGGTCTGATGTACTAATTTCTGAGGATATTTTGCTAAAGTGTGGTGATGATCTGATTTCTACTATGTTGATAGCATTTATCCCGATTTTAAGAATATGATGGATGATCATGACTATTTACAAAGTAGAGTTATTCTTGCTCCCACGTTAGATGTTTTCAAGTCAATAAATGAGCACATGATTCAGTTAAATGAAAAGGAATCAAGTACTTATTTGAGCTCCGACAGTCCTTGCAGATCTGATCTGAATGTTGATAATTTGGCTAATGTTCATACTCCAAAATTTTTGAATAGTTTGAAGTGTTCTGGTGTACCTGATCATGAATTGAATTTGAAAGTTGGAACGCCGGTAATGTTATTGAGAAATATAGATCACTCAAATGGCCTATGCAATGGAACCAACTTTGTGTCTTTTTTTTTTTTATTTATTTATTTTTTATCGTTTAAAATTTTGCATTTGTTTTATCTATAATTTTTTTTTCTATTATTAGGTTGGTTATATAAAGTTCTTGAAGCTAAAGTTCTAACTGGATGTAGTTGTGGAAACCTGATATTGATACCGCGACTTACGTTGACACCTTCTAATCCTACATTGTCTTTCAAGTTTCAACGTAAACAGTTTCCGTTGATTGTGTCGTATGCTATGACTATTAATAAAAGTCAGGGGCAATCATTTTCTAATGTAGGTGTTTTTTTTTTAAAAAAAAAAAACTGTATTTAGTTATGGTCAATTATATGTAGCTGTATCTAGAATAACAAATTGTCGTGGTTTGAAGATCCTGTTATGTCATGACAACAATCGTGATTGTAATATCACAAAAAATGTAGTGTTTCATAAAGTTTTTAGAAATGTATGATTCAATAATAATTTAATTTTTAAGTTTTATTAGTTTTAAGCTACTTATTTTTTATAAGCCATTACTATTGATTTTAGATTATTTTATTGAATGCAGTTTATGTTACAAAAATTAGTGTAATATTCTTTAACATTGTATAGTAATTTAACAATTTTGTTGTATCATAAATATACATATATTTAATTATTACACATTATTTTTATGCTAAGTTTAAATTTATATAGTATAAGACATCAATGTAACTAGATTTTAAGATTAATAATTTATGAACATCTCATCAATGTTTATTTTATTATTTTTATAAATTCGATATAGTATAATAAATATTAGTTAACAATAATTAATTTTTTACTTATGATAATATATACGGAGTATATGTATATATTTTAATATAAGTTAGTTTTATTATTATAAAATTAATTCACACTATAAATAATATTTAAAACTTAAAATGTCATCACATATTTTAACACATCAGTCCGTGCGTCAGGACGGGTGCCCTACTAGTTAATTGCTAATACAGTGTTGACTTACTACCACATTTTAACGAGATTAATTATTTAATTGATTTTTTTTTTTTTGGCGTATTATTTAATTGAATTAAGTAGTACTAAAACAAGCATCTTGATTAATTTTTATTTTTTTTGAGGATAAGCATCTTGATTAATTAATATTAGTCTTGAACAGTGCTGTTTACCTACTACCACGTGTTATAAGATTATTTGAGCATCATAGTTCTGACTTACAATAATTAAGCCTTTTTTATTTAAAATTTTGAAAATTGTTGTATGCAAGTAATTTTTCAAACAATAACTCATTATTTTTTCAAGATCAGGCGCTTCTATTGTTTTGTATAAAATTTAAGAAACATAAATTTATAAATTTACTCTTCATTATCATTAAAGATGAAGAGAAAAATGAATGAAAATAAAAGAGAATGCATAATAACTTGCTTCTATTATCAAGAAAGAGAGATAGATAAAAAAAAAAAAGGAAAAAATTGTAGGGTAATCAATAATTGGGGTAGTTTAAGAAGATTCGTGACAAAAATAGCTAAAACGACAAACTTTTGGAAACAAGATTTATGACTAAAAGCGACAATATTTTTGAAACGGAAGAAGTATATATTATTACATTAAGGTTGTGTTCAGATGTAGGGATTTTTTAAATGAGATTATATACAACGAAGTACACTTTTTTAATTTGTATAGCAACTTAGGTGACACCTTTTTAAAAGTTGCAACTGAGGTCATTTGAGGAGTTGACTAGCCGTTAGCAATATTTCCTTGTGTGTTGATTGATTCCTCGATTCCAGCCGCTTTGATCTTGATTGCTTCAATTCTGGGATCTTGTCAATCTTCTAAGTAAGGTAAGTCTTTGTTTCAATTTCATAAGATGACTTTGGAATCATCCGAGTCTTTAACGAGCTACTAGTCTGCTGATCTCCTCTTCTAGTCATCTGGTTAACTCGTCTGGCCTGGTGTAGTCCGTCTTCTGATATAAGATGAGTATGATTCTTCTGATCTGGAAAAGTACTTGTGCCGACTTTGGCCATCTTCGACTTGGACTTCATCAGTTAAGGAGTTATACAAGCACCTTGCTTATCTGATCTTCAAGGATCTTCTAGTCTTCATGTCTTCTACTCTTCATCTCTTGAGATTACGCATGTAGGCTTGGATTGTGCCAATCAGCTGAGATCCATACAGCTGATTACACAAGACTAGACGTAGCTGAGATGATCTATACAGGTATCAGCTGATCCTATTACATGTTGAATGTGTGCTGTGGTATAGCGTATAAAGTGTTTAAGTAAAAACAGATTAATGTTGTACTAAATGTTGAGACAAACAGTACAACACTGACTCTAACAGAATATCAGAAATAAGTAGACAGCGGAAGACTTGAAACACTAAAAACAATGAGACACAAAGGAAATACTTTTCACATAGATTTTATAAATAAAAATCTATGTGAGCCTTACGGCGAAATATCAATACTTATCTTCAAGTATAAATGTTGTGTGAAATGTTACAACAATAACCTTCACAACAGAAACTACAAACGAGGCAGGTGCCTTGTTCTAAAAACGATCTAAGTGTATGAATTATACACTGCCGAAATGCTAGTCCTATCTATGATTACACTCTCGATAGATAAAGAAAAGCAACAGTCATACGGGTGGGATACTTCGTATGAACTAAAAGGTATAACTATTGGAGCCATAATTTCCTAACAGGATGAACACTAGTCTAGGATATTGATCGAATAGAATACACTAAATGATGGAGCCATCCTTCGGTATTTATAGAGTGATATGCGAATTCTAGAGGCTTCCATATTTGAGATCCTATTTTTTAGGACCTCAACTTCCATGATCCTTCTAGATATTTCCACAATGCTCCAGGTCGATCTACAAGGTTCCAAGGTGGTCTAGCACGTTTTGCAATGTTTTGGAATCTTTCAGGTTCCAGATCCTTGTAGAAGCTTCTAGATCCTGCCAGAAATGTGACAACATTTAGATCAACATTTAATGTAGCATTTTAGAAAAGACTTAGAAAAAATCTCGGAAGGTCAAATTAAAATGTTTTTGATAATGTTAAGGCATTCAAGAGTTAACAACATCTACACGTGTATTTATAAACTCTAAGTGTTTTGGCCATCAAAACTATCCTATCACATGAAGGGGCTTAGGGTGAATTTATATCCCAACACCTTGACACTATAAAACAAGTTAATTCCAAGTGAAGGAATTATCATGTTAAATCAGGGAAGTGGACGTAGGAGCTTGAGTCTTCGAACCACTATAAACTACTGTGTTATTTACTTACTGCTATTTCATACAAGTAACACATACATACAATGCACACAAAGTGATCTTCAAAAGATATAATCCATTAGTTGTGCAAAACTGTTTTGGGACAAGTTCCCTGAAAACCAGTTTAGTATCAAGAAGTTTTTCAGAACTTAAAGAAGTTTAAATATAAAGGGCCAATCATAATTCCGCACTTATAACTTACTTAGATAGTTATTCAACTGATTACTTAATAGTTCTCAGTAGTTTGATTATCTAATCAAAGTTATACATACTCAAGGGCTAGTCTTGGGTGAGACCGTCTCACAGAATGAGATCCGTGAGACGACCTTTATATATAAAAAGTGATAATGTTTGAGCAAAAAGTGATACTGTTTAAGTAAAAAGTGATAGTCACTTTTGTTAAAAATATTATCACATTTTACTTAAACATTATCACTTTTTTTACAAACCAAAATCTGGAAAAAAAATATAATCCTACCCAAAATTTTGAAATATGGGTTAAAAGGATCCGTCTCACAGAAAAAGATCCGTGAGACGGTCTCACAGAAAAAGATCCGTGAGACGGTCTCACACAAGTTTTTGCCCATACTCAAAGAAGTTGACAAAACAACTCTCCTAATAGCTTGTTTGTTTTAAAAAGAAAAGAATTTGCATACACAAGTGCATTCTTCCCCCCCCCCCATACACGTGTGTCATACTCCCTTCAGGACCAACAGTAAACACTTGCTTAAGTTAGTAAAGAGAGTCTCTATCCTCCGTGGACGTAGATCGTTTGATCGAACCACGTAAATCCAGTGCTCTTACTTGTTCAATTCATTGCATTCTTGTTTATCTTGTTTTATCATTTGTGATTGAAATAGCTTTATGCAATATTTCATAACAAAATCCAAACAAGCAACTCAAATCTAAAAATTAATTGCTTAGTCCGCCTAACCTTCACCCCGGTTAGAATCTAAATTTTTTAAGATTTTCTTCTTCTTGCTTAAAAAAAATAGATTTTCTTCTTCTTAATTTGTTCGCTATACGCAGTTTTCAAAACCTATGAACAGGAAACATTGTTGACAACGACGATTTGAAGCGAGGAATAACAATAGTCGATGAATTCAAGCAAGGAAGAAGTCGATGGTTACCAAATTTAAGTTGTTTTGTTTTGATTTACTTCTTAAATTTTTTGTTTTGTTTCTTATAATTTTTTTTTTTTTTAGATTTTTGTTTTACAGGGAGTTTATAGATTTTTTTACATGGACAAGTCTAAACACGTGACGTTCTATGTAGCACAAATACACATATTCCAGCAAGCCACATCAACTCTTCTTGATCATAGAAAAAAATATTTATTAAATTGAAACAACATTAAATGTTGGACCTTTTCTCTTGTTATTAAATTGATATTAAACTTAAATGTTGTGAATTAATATACAATTAACTCTCTCAAGTTTCAAGCTTCACCAATTTGTAACAATATACTTAAATTTTTGAACATGGTAAAACATTATCAACCATATTGTCTTTTGTGATCAATCGTCACAATTGATATTATGTCTTTTTTCACCATAACTCTAATAAAACGTAGCTTAACACTTATGTGTTTGCATCTTTCATAAAACATTTGTTGTTTCACTAAGTGTATGCTACTTTGATTATCATAGAAAATCTCAAGTAATACCCTTAAGTGTATGCTACTTTGATTATCATAGAAAATCTCAAGTAATACCCTTAAGACATATTACTTCTTTAGCTGCCTCAATAACAACTATATACTGTATTCTACTTTTGTTGTTGAAAACATATGGTAAATTTGCTTTCCAACGGATAGCATTTCGATGTAAGGTGAACATATAACTTGTTAAAGACTTCCTTGTATCCACGCTTTCAATCAAGTCAGAATTTGGTGTACTGTCGTCGACACTAAAAAATGTAGTTTTTTTAACAAGTCTGCAAGAACGTAGACTACTCCAATTTTCACATTTTTTTTAAAATAATTGATTTTATAAAATTAATGGACATGAAGTAAGATTTTAACTTAACTAATGATCGAGGCTTATGAATTTATTTGATAATAATTTTTTTTAATATTAGCATAAGACTCAAAATATAAATAGCCTCTTAAAAGGAATTTAACTTAAAATATCAATTGCGCAAAAAATTTACCATCGCTCATAAAAAGATTCACATTATGTGGAGTCAAAATTATAAAAAATACAATTTCTCGTATATAAAAGTCAAATGAACTATGCTTATATAAGAGCGTCCAGAATGGGGTAGAAGTCATATGTGAATTCCTACTTCTAACTTAAATGAAGAGTAAAAGGGGTTGGGGGAAGATAATTTGGAGGAGAGAGGAAAAATAGGGTAGAGAAACTTCTATCAAGAAGAAGTAAAAAATTAAGAAAAAAGAGAGAGTATGATAGAGGAAGAGTTAACAATACATAAGAAAAACAGGAAAACAGTCTAGATAATGTAACTCACATGTGAAGGTGAGCTTTAATGTGGTTCCAACTTTTTTTTTTACTACTCCAATTGCCAACTTTTATGGGTAGTATACTAGTCTGCCTTCATTGCACCGTATTAATACTCTCTTCGTCCCGTGATTACTTGCACACTTTGGACATCCCAAAATTACTTGCACACTCTTAATATGGAAATACCCCACAAAATTAATACCCTCCCAGCATCATTTTATTTTTAAAATTGTCACCATCTTTTTACATACATTTTACTTTACACCTCATCAAATCACCTAAAGTACCCCTCCTTTATCTTACATCAGCAACCACTAAATTCAGTTTTCTTAAAAAACGTGTCGGTCAAACCGTGCAAGTAATTTTGGGACGGATGAAGTATTAATTATAATATTTAAATTATAAAACTTTTATTTCTATTTCTAATAAAATTTTAATAATATTTTGTAAAAAAATATATTAAAAATAATTTATTTATTTTAATTAAATATTAATTATAATATTTAAATTATAAAAATAAATTATAAATAATTAATGAAGGAATATGAAGAGAATAAATACTCCATCCGTCCCAGAATTATTTGCATGGCTTGATCAGCACAATTTTTAAGAAAAAATGATTTAGTGGTTGGTGGTGTAAGATAAATGGGGGGTATTTTAGGCGATTTGATGAGGTGTAAAGTGGATTTGGTGAGATGTAAGTAAAATGTATATAAAAAATGAGTGACAATTTTGAAAATAAAATAATATTGAGAGGGTTTTAATTTTGTGGGGTATTTCATATTAAGAGTGTGCAAGAGTGTTCAAATAATTTTGGGAAGTTCTAATAAAGAAAGTGTGCAAATACGGAGGGAGTATATATTAGTAGAATCCACCAATTATACTTTTAGGGTAGAATGAAGTTTTTTTGAGATAAAAGTAAAAAAAAATTTGAAATGATACACATGTGTAAAATTAAAACTGAAAAATCACACGCTTGCTGCAAGAAAACTGAAAATATGTGCAGTTGCATTTGACAGCAAACGTATAGGCGATGAATAGAAATATACAACAGTTGATACTTGCTGTGCCATTTCTTCTTCGTTTCTGAAAGAATTCCGTCTAATCTAAATGTCCGAACTTGTAGAGAGGTTGGGAATTAATTCTTGTATATTAATTCCTAATACTCCCCTCACTCGTGGACCGAATTATCACAATACTCTTCCTCACTCGTGGGCCGAATTATCACGTCTTACCATTTGGGGGAAGAGGCCAGCGAGTGGACAATTTAAATTGATGGAGTTGCTTTCAGCAGGAATCGAACTCAGAACGTGTGTTGGCGTGAGCCTTTGGATATGATATCATGAAAAAGTTATGTCTCATCTAAAAGTCTGAACTTTTAGAGAGGTTGAGAATTAATTCTTCTATATTAATTTCTAATCTATATATATATAAAAGGAAAAGAGTGTCTCTCCAGAGTTTGACACATGTCATATTTGAGGCATGGATTTTCTGCCATGTGTCATTCTAAAACTTAAATCCCTGAGCATGTAACGTTCTAAATTCTGAAACTGCTCGTAACGTTTCATTATCATTTATTCACTTTTATGTTAAAAGAAGAAAAAGAGATTCAGAGGCCTCCTCCGCTGCGGCAAGAGTTGTGGCATCCGCCCCGACCTCAAACGCTGCAATTTCACTAAAGACGACGAAGATGAATTCATTTAGTATCCCTAATAGCTGTGTTGATCTTCTGCATAGTTGTTTATTCTTCTCAAGGTATCTGTTGCTCCTGTTGACCATTGGAACTGGTTTAAAACCTATTCTGCGATTCAGAGGACTTTGAAATTTCTTGAATTCTCAAATTCGATTTATTGCGTTTGTGAAATATTGGGGTATATATCGTCTTGCCTGATTTCTGGATTGTTAATGTATAATTTTCTGTATTAACAGTTTTTTTTTTTTAATTCATGAAATTGATGAATATTTTGTGCATTTGATTTGGTTTAGGTTTTGTGATAAGTGGAAAAAGATTTTGCTAGAGTAAGATGATAAGCCCACCATTGATCATGAATATATATATACTAGCTTCGTAATTTAGAGAAACATGTTCATTAAGAACTAACTCCATCGCAACTGCTTCAGGATCATGTTTCTCATTTTCAATCAGAAACTAATGAACTAACTCCATTGCAACTGCTTCAGGATCAAGTTCCTCATTTTCAATCAGAAACTACAGTATCAATAATTGAGGAAGAACTCGGAGATTCTGTAAATGATATTTTCGAAAGATTTGATCGACAGCCAATTGTTGCAGCAAGTCTTGGTATGTTTAATTTTTCAAATATTTTGATTAAGGCTTTGTTTGGCCCAAAGGAAATATGATTTATCGAAGTTTCACATTTACTTGATTCTATTGTGGCAGAATTATCTATCCACTTTGATTTGACATGTTCTATCAATGAAGAAACTGTAGTTGTCAAGCTTAATCAGCAGGATGCTGATTAATTGGGCTGGGGGGTTGGCATCATGCGAAGAAGAGTGAAGCTTCTGGGTTTTGCTATGTTAAAGACATTGTGTTGGGAATTCATAGGGTAATCTGTTGAGATTTTTATTCTTGCTTGCATTATACATTTCTCGAGTTCATTTTATGGTAAAGTTGTTTACATTCATTAAAAAATATCAAAATGTTTAAGACCATTATTGTTTTGGTCTTTATGTAAGGAGATCAACTGAAAAACCACACCATTATATTTTTCTTTAAGGTTCAAAGTGAATTCCAAAAGGCAAAGTGTATTCCAAAAAGCATCCATAAGCCAAATAGAAAGATATGGTTCAAACTATCACAGTATATAGTTTATAGGAGCAAAACAAACCTTCATGAGATATCCAAGCAACTTTTTTTTGAATGTATTCTGCTTCATCCCTTTTTCTTTTTTACTTTGCATGTAAGAAGACCATCTATAGTGTGCATTCCATCTGATGCACATCTAGCATATAACAAAAAAAGGGGTCACAGTGGCTACAATAATAATACATAAATATTTGAGGTTGAGTTTTTATGTATACTAATTACCTTAGAGCTAAAACTACCCTAGGAATCCACAACATTTTTTAAAACTTTTTAGTAATCTGGACTGCAATAAAATATCTTCTATTGAAATATTGTTTCTTTCTTCTATTGAGATTCGTACGGTTGGTCCTCTACATGTATTGTCTACATGTATTGGGAACCAACATATAGGGCTTACCTTAGTTTGATAGCTCAAGTTCCAATTGTAGCTTCATATATATACTCTAGGTTAGTCAATAGAATGTAATGTTGTATCGTGTTGTACTCAAGCAATACATTTATGTCAATTATACCAGTAAAAGACTGATGGTCATGTAATCAGTGCTTATTGGTAATCTTTAGTAATTTTAATTTGAACTTGTGAAGGATATATATATATACAGGAATGGGACAGTCATACGTACCAATGGATGACTCTCTAGATTATGGATGGAATTTTGCACGTACATATGCTAGGTTTTGAGGATCCTGCAATGCAAGAGCTTATGAGGCTTTATGTGACTATCTGTAGGTGTTGTTATTAGAATCTCTGAATATACATATAAATAACAAGCATCATTCTTATGGATACTTGGGTTTTCTATTTTCATACAATATGATTTTCTTATACTTCTCTAATGTAGGGTAGATTGGTGGTTATGATTGTTTCCAAGGAGGAGCTGTTATATATTCTAATTACTCTTTGATGGGCTTTGCATATTTTTTTAAGAATGTCATTTTTAAACTGAAGTATACAAAAATATTTTTCTAAGCATATGTTAGATGAATTTCTGCTGTATTTTAAGTCATATTCATGAGAAGGAATTGCAATTATAGTCTGAGTGAGAATCCATTACATAATTTTTGTTTGATTCTTAATCTAATTCGGAACGTGGTCAATTTTTTTATTTTATTATTATTATAGGTGATGACCCTTCTAGAAGTCCTAAAGTATCAACTATATATGAGGTTGCTGGAACAATTAGGTAGTCTCCCGTGTAGAACAAAATGTTATGTAAATAAGTTACTCCTTGCACTCTTTTAATTCATTTTGGTTAGACTTTCTTCAATTTACACATTAATTCCCTTTATTTTATTTTATCTTGCCTCTGTCTTGGCTGCACACTTTTTTTTTTTTGGCACTAGAAGAAGTATTATGTATTTATGTTTGTTCTCGAATTTATTTGCAAATTATAGCAATTTTCCTACTACTATCTTATGTTTTGGTTGGATAGGTGGACGGGTGAGGAGTGTTTTAAAGATAAATATCCTAGGCTTTATAATTGTAGCTTACAAAAGGATTGTCTAATTAGTAATATGGGGATAGGGGAGATGAGGGTGAGTGTGGAAGTGGAAATGGAAATGGAGAGAGAGCAAAACATTTTTAATGAATTACTGACTAACATTGGCAGGTTTAGTTTGAAGAAGGGAATCAAAGACATGTGGAGATGAGATCGTGCTTCAAATAGAATTTACTCCACGAGTACGACATATGACAAAATATGACAGAACAGGGAATTGAGTAGAGAAGATGAAAAAGTGGGGGAGGAGTATGCTTTGCTGTGGAGTGTTGGGCACCTCAAAGGGTACAAACAATTGTATGGAAAGCACCGAGAAGGAGGTTGGTTACGACAGACAACCTGATAAAGAGAGGGGTGGTGATAAACAATGAAGATATGCCTTGCAAAATGTGTGGGGAAATAGAATAAAGCAATCAACACATCCTCTTAGAGTGCACGTTTGCAAAATCAGGTTGGTGGGAGTGCCTTAAATGGGTGAAGGTAAGCATGGCTGCACACAACTCTATAGCATGCCGCAACTTACAATTTAGTGAGTTATTTGGAGGTGGAAAAATCAGAAGAAAAATAGCAGCGAGGGCAGGTGTGATATGGGAATTTTTTGTGGAGATGTAGAAATGCGAAATATTTTATGGGGGGAGACACCGGAGGTGAAGAGAACAATGGAGAACATTAAAATTAATCTTTGGTCTTTTCGATGGGCGATAACTGGTCTAGCAAAAAAACAAAAGACAAATGTCCGTAGCAAAACTGCTATGAATTTTATATTTTGTTGCATATTAAAGAGTTAATTAAATTAATTTGTATTAGTTTGTTATGAAAAAGGTTTTAGAAATTTAGGGTTGTATTAGAATTCAGTAAAAAATATATTCAATTTATTCTGTTTCGTTTGTTCATGTGTTCTGTTAGCCACTTATTTAAGAATTAGGCTTTAACGAAGCTTATTTGTCAGTTACAGTTTTATTCTCATAATTCTTGCTCTTCGAATTTATGATGGAGTCTTCCACAACTGAAATAAAGAGAGCTACAAACATTACAAAGTTGAATATATTTTGTTAAATTTATGAAAATTAGTTTAACAAACCAACCTTCAATTTATATAAAACAATGGCCACAAAAAAAAAATTGATAATATTTTCATAGCTAAGATCCTTCTTTGGATATAAGATGCGTAGCATGTCTTAGATTTGATTCATCGATTGAAGCAAAAAATGTGGCGAAATTTATGAGAATGATGTATTAAGAGTTCCTATTTTAAACGAACAATTTGGAAGAATGATTGTTTAGAGTTTTATGAGATTTACTTTCTACGGTGTAGTGTATAGCTCAAATGGATTGTTGTGTTTTGAAGTAAAAAAATGAGAAATTTGTCGACACTTTAATCTTTACTTCAAATAGTTGAAGTCTCTTAAGTAGGAAATGTAGAAATTTATCTGCCGCAACTTCTATAGCTAGGACTAAATTAAACGCAAAGCTATTGTGAATATTTGAGGGGTTGTCGTTTCTTTATAATGCTAAACCTCTATATTTTTAGTGTTGTTTTATGTTATATCTAATTGTTTTAGATTTTTGCTTATCTCTTCAATCTAATATTAATTGAGTTTTTGAATTATAAGGATGTTAATAGTTTTTATCATGCTTCAAGAAATTGGGCCTTTATTAGGGGTGTAAACGAGCCGACTAGTGTTGAGCTCGAAATTCGACTCGATTGTTATACTCGAAATTTGACTCGGTCGAGCCTAAAATTTTAAATATCGAGCTCGACTCGATTACCTATATAATTTTTTAAATTAATTATAAATCATATTTTTTCTAAAATAAACTCGAGCTCAACTCGATCCGGCTCGACTCGACTCGATTACTTATATATAAATATTAATTATATATTAATGGCAAAATAGTAAATATTGTTCAAGCTCGATTAGGCTCGCGAGCCTTTCGAGCCGAGTATTTATGAACTCGAACTCGATAGCTACTCGAGTAGCTCGAAACTCGAAACTGCTGAATTAACTTCGAGTCGAACACGAGTAGCTTGCGAGTTGGCTCGACTCACTTACACCCCTAGCCTTTATTTTCCCAATTCCTAAATTTGTTTATCATAAATAAAAATTTGCATTGTCTAACAAAATAAACTTTTATCATAAGGTATTGAATGCATAAAATGAAACAAAAAATTTATTGAAACTTTTGTAGTTCTAACACGTAGATCAATCTAAGTCGTCCAGTCTTTCGACATTGAAAATTTTGAAAACCTCCACGACTGATCGTCAATTTTATTTATTTGATTCATTCGAATTTTATAACTGACCTGTGCATTGCATGGGCAAAAAACTAGTAGTTTCAGTAAGAGGTTACCTTCAATTGTATTTCCTAAGTCTTCAAATTGACAAGACATTTGCTTTGGCATTTCTCTAAGCTTGGAGATTCGATTCATGAATTGCTCCCCTGTTTATTAGTTTGATATCTCTGTCTCTCAAATTGGTTCAATCATCTGCAGCAGCTATTAATTTATTGTGATATGCGAGCATACAATTCAAAGTTTCATTGTTTCGCAATTCATTATCTTGAGAAGATTGACTGTGTTAGGATTTTAAGATGCTTTTTTGGTTTGTTATGTGATTTTAAAAATTGCAAATGTTTAATCTCATCTTTTGTAATGTTTGGAAAAGTATGGTTAATTCTTGTTAAAGCAGATGTCACTCACAAGCTACTATACTATGCTTGAATAAATAGTTGTAATCATCTTACAAATATTCTTATTGGAGTTTTATCAGCTTTTTCTGAAGAAAAATATTACTCATTCTGAAATATGGTATTCCCAATGTTGATCTATAAACTCTGCTTGAATCTCATTATGTCCTTGCCCTCTTTATGCTTATTCACTTGCAACCATCGACTCACTAGGTGCATATTTGACTTGTATTTGACTGCATTGCCACTCAACTTTTGCATTCAAAACAAGAAACAGAAAACAAAATAGTAGTATCCGTTAATTCTTCCCAATTATTATTAACTATATGCATTACTAGGATTTAAGTTTTCTTGATTTATTGTATTCAATCAATATATAGTCACTTTTAACTCTGCAGGCTTGTTATAGGCCAGAGCTGTTACGTACATTGGGGCTTAACTTGTTAGGTATTATAATTTGATGTTCATTCCTTAAGTTTCATTAATCTGTTCTTCGTATTCTTTTTCATTTCTGGAATTCATTTTCTTTATTGCTCAGTAGCTGCTACGTAGAATACACAGATGACATATGTAGAGTATCTCCATGAAAAATATATAGCAACCGAAAAACAATTGTGTGAAGAATAACAACAAATGATAGTTTTAGTTATAACTTCTCTCATGTTCATACCTTGTAAGGAGACTACTCAACCTAACCTATATTGGCTAGATTCATCATTTTGGTCACACCATGACCACCCAAATCAGCAGCAGCTTGAGAAGCTCTGTTCAGAGTACCCAAAAATCTCTTCTAATTAGGTCATCTGAAACAAGAGGTTGGTTATGTAAATGTAGTGATTCTAGTGAGTAGAAGTGATGATCGGTGTATCTAGATGATTAATATTTGAGGAACTTCTAATTAGGTCACTTGAAACAAGGAATACAAATTGAAGTTATAAATAATACAACTACTCTAATCTAACTAATACTATCATTTGTTTTGTTGTTATTCTTCACAAATTGATTAAGCTAACAAAGATGTTGTTGCAACAAGTAAAGCAACTTCAATTTTTTATGCAAACAGAAAGTTCCTCGAGTGTAGAATTAACGATAAGAATGCGTTTAATCCACTCACGATCTGCACCGCGCTTTCTGAGTTGAGCCATGAATTCCCAGGCCATGTCGTACAGACTCAGTTCTTCAATCTTGATGAGATTTTGCAACCCCACTGGAAACGTCTTGAGTTGAGGGCACTTCCCAATTGATAACTTGCTAAGTTGAGCCATTGCTCCATCTCGTATCACAATTCTCTCAAGTTTGCTCAAGTCTTCAATCAGCAAAATCTTGAGCTTCTTGAAACACGAAGCTTCGAATGTCAGCTCTTCCCCCATACAACACTCCACCAGCTGAAGCTCCGTTAAATTGGGAAGGCGCTCAAGGGCCCGCAACGGGCTGTCCTCCATTTTAGACCACTTGAGACAAATCCTGAGCAGATTATTGAGTGAGGAAATCCAGCTTGGAAATTCTTTCAGGCGGCCTTTCAAGTAGAGACGCTGCAGAGTCTGAGGAGGATTTGCTATCTCTCCCACTTCAAGAAACTCGTCTTTTGTGGCTGCACATAAATCCAGAGTTTTCAAATTCCCCATCGATTCAACTGCTGCACACAAATCTTTGCCGTGTTCCCTCTTGAGTCCTGTCAGTCCGAGCTTTCTAAGCCGGGTCAGTTTTTTTAGATCTTTTAGGATGCCACCCTCTTTGTCTACCGTAACAAGAGACAAATCCTGTAGATTTGTCAGGTTGTCAATCCCTTCGTACACCTTAACGCCTTGAACTGAGTTGACTTGAACTGAGTCATTTTTGTAAACAAAGAGGTGACACAGGTTGTGCAGGTGTGATATTTCTTGTGGAAGCTCAGTGATATGAGTTTGTTTAAGGTCTAAGGTTTCGAGGTAAGAAAGGCTCTTTATGGAACTGGGAATCATCTTTATTTCATTTTTTCTAAGGCTGAGATATTTTAGAAGGGTGAAACGGGTGATGTCCTTGGGAAATTCGGTGAGATGCGCTCCTTCAAAGTCTAAGACTCTAAGCAACACGAGTCCCCTTATATGTCTCTCAAAATCCTGGTCTGGTTTAATACTCATCCTGGAAAAAACACATGTAAACATTTTAGAAACACGACGTACTGTAAACAACTCAACAGGTGTTCATCTTGTACTTCATTACCTCAAATACATCACATGTCATTTATTACCCATGTCATGTATGAGACCAATGAAACACCAAATTGAAATATGGAATCCATGTATACCATATCACAAAAAAAGATTGATCCAAAATGTTACATACCTCAATAAAAACATGGAACGAACACCAAAAAAGTCACTATTTCCGGGCAAATGGGAGCAGTCATAGTGGGTAGATAGACGCCGAATCTTCTGGCTATGACCCACATTCTCTCTGGTAAAAATTGATGCAAAATTTTCATCCTTGCATTTTTGGATGACAAACTCGTGGATAAGGTTCAATACCCGACAGCTTCCAGGGCTGCCATCAAAATCCCAGTCAGAAACATGAACCAAGTTCCTCTGAATGAGTTCATTGAGATACTCCTCTGCCACCTCCTCTGCTGTCTTATAGTTAGTTTTCATGGCGAAGCGTTCAGCCACCCAGAGACGTATGAGCCTTCCCCGCTTGACAGAGTAATCCTCGGGGAAGATGCTGAAGTAGAGGAAACAGCACTTGAGATTGGTGGACAAATCCATATAGCTAAGCAGAAGACCGTCTATTATGACACACAGATTGGAATCATCACCCATTTCATCTCCAAGATTGTCGTTAAACCTTTTCCACTCACTGGCAAGTCTTGGTTTATTCGCAAGCGCACCAGCTACTGCTAAAATAGCCAGGGGGAGTCCTTCGCATCTCTTCACTATTTTCTCGGAAGGTTCCTTCAAATCAGAAGGGCATTCCCCATTGCTATCTGGGAACACCTCTCTGCAAAAGAGTTTCCACCCTTCTTGCTCCTCCAAATGCTTCAACTTAAACACGTGCTGACTTGACGATGCACAAGTAGAGGCCAATTTTGAGGACCTGGTTGTCACAATTATTCTACTGCCACAATTTGAGTCTGGAATTTCATTCTTTATCTTATTCAAATCTACCCGCTTCCAAACATCATCAAGAACGATCATGAACCTCTTCCCAGAAAGGTATTCTCTTAGCTTTGCTGACGTGGCTGAATCGTCTTGCCCCCCTGGAAATAGCTCTTTCATCGAACCGCACACCTGTTTGAGAATATCGATCAAAAGTTCCTCGTCATTAAAATGGCGTGAGACTCGAACCCACGCGTAGCAATCAAATATCAGCTGAATTCCTTTCTCCAAAAACACACTCTTGACGAATGTTGTCTTTCCAGAGCCACTTGGACCGTCAACAGCTAGCGTGAGCAGCCTCGCCTCTCCCTCGACCAATTGGCGCGTAAATTCTTCTTTGGGCTTTTCATAGCCCACCATTTCATCATCATGGTGAAGAGGACTGATCACCTGCTGACTGGAAATCCTGAGCGTACAACTCGACAATCGTGGTGAATTGGAACCTCGAACAGAGAGAGCTGCAGTCTGGGCTTTCATATCTTCAATATCTCGGTTGATGCTTGCTATCTTGTCCGAGATTCCGTAGAGTGGGAGGCCATGATGGAGTTGATGGGCTAAGTTGTGAATCTTCTTTGTAAATTTGTGGCTGTGGAATGTGTAGGGCGGTGAATGAAGAATGATCTCCTCTAGAACATCTTCAATATCGTAAGCGATATCTCGAATTTTGTGCAACTGGTCGTCGAGCATTTTGCTCCCTTCAAGGCCGTAGTTTTCTTCTATGAAAGCGTTCATAGAATTAAGCCAACTTTGCATGCTTTTGATATCCACATTTTTGGGGGAATTGAGTTTGTTGAAGTGAGGTAAGATGGTGTCGATCAAAAGCACCGCTGCCTTAACTGCAAGATCTGCCATTGGAGTATAATTTTTCTTTAATTTGATCAGGTTTGGTTTGGATAGAATTGAGTGAGGAAGGATGAGCACATTTCTGGAGGATTTAAAGAAAAAGATAATCACTTCAATGGCTGTAATAAATTATACTCCCTCTGTTCCGCAATTACTTTCACACTTTCCTTTTAGGGACGTCCCACAATAACTTTCACACTCTTAAAATGGAAAACCCTTTATAAACTCCACCCTCACAATATCCTCAATTTTACACAAATGCCATTACTTTTTCTCCACTCTTACACAAAAGTCAACTCATTTCTTTACTTTATACATAAAGGTTTACAAAATTACCCCTCAAAATCCCCACTAAATTCACTTTTCTGTGCCACTTCACATGTGAAAGTAATCACGGGACGGAGGGAGTACTTAATTGGTAACAGTCTCGATCGCATGCGGTAAACACCAACTTCAGTTTGCTACACTTGGATTATAAAATTCAGTCGAATTATTGATAAGATTGTAATCTTTCAGTATCATGAAATTTTTTAATTATATAGTGGTCCCGCCAAAACAATTGTTAACGACTTTTTATGTTTGCATAGTTTTTTTTTTTTTTTTTTTGAAGTCTCGGGTATCCGGTCTAAGGCCGACTAATTTCGGGGGACCAATCCCACCGTCCACTTGCGGGGGTCCGTTTAAAGCCAGAGCTTTGCGCTCTGTATGGACATTGCCCCATAGAAATTGTTTGCACCTTAGGGGTTTCGAACCTGTGACCTAGAGAGGAGCATACTCCTAAGTCCCAAGCCTAGCCTACACCACTCGGCCAACTCCTTGGAGTTTTTTATGTTTGCATAGTAAACGCCAGCCTCGGAAGGTACAACACTCCAACTAGTAATTGCATTAATTTGCTAAGACAAATTTGACTTAATTGCTAGCTACCACATGTTACAAGATTATTTAATTGACAAAACAAGTATCTTATTAATATTTATCTTAAATAGTGTTACGGAGTACTATATTATACTTTATGCTAGAGCTTGTGTAAAATCTCGTATGATGAATATAACCAATTTTCATATTTGAGAGTACAAAACTGGCCTGGAATTAACAATTGGTATGTTTATTTTATAAACGTGCACCACAAAAGACTGAATTGTAGAAAAGCGAGGAATCGAAGCTCATGTGACACACCATTTTCTTAAAACAAATTGCATTCTACACTACTCTTAGTGCTAGTGATCGAGAATCAATAGGACGATTGTTTTTCATGATACAACAATACTAGCATTGTATATTGCTTAAGGTATGTTTGTTCGTAGGCCAACAAATCGGTGCTAGATGATTGTATCCCAAGATACAACGATACTAGCATTGTATCTTGCTTAAGGTCTATTTGTTCGTCGGCCAACAAATCGATGCAACATTCGTGTACCTCTCGGTAATAGATGATTGTATCCCATGATACAATGATACTAACATTGTATCTTGCTTAAGCTCTATTTTAAAAAATTGCTTTAATTAAAGGGGTGATCTTGTGTGAAATATTGCATGTATGTATTTTAACCCAATTAGATTAAAGTCAAAATTCTAAGTACATTTAGTTCAAAAGTCAAAATAAATACTTAGTCCAATCAAAAATATTGCGCTCCTCTAATATCTATATATATTTTAATATACTTTAGTTTTTTTGACATAACTTTTTATTTTTTAAAAAAGTCTTTTTTATTCCTTTGAAAAATAAATTAAATAATTAAAATATTTAATATGACTTGAATTACTACATGCATATTTAATACTACATATTATACGGTAAGTTACTACATCAACAAAAACACTAGAAAAAAAATACTAATATTTTACTACATAAAAGAATTTGTATGTATTACTATATAAAATAGTTTGTGTTATTACTACATGTAATAATGTGTTTAAATACATAAAAACGATATGTTACTATATACTGCAGTTCGAATTACTACATCAACAAAAAAAACTAGAAAAAAAAGAATGTTTTACTATATAAAATAATCTTTATTACTATATAAAATACTACATGAAAAACTATATGTTACTACATACTAAAATCTAAAGCCTAGGTAGTGGTGCTCTAACCACTTGAGCTATCCAACTTCGTCGTTTGTGTATTACTACTACATGCAATAATATATGATTCAATATCTTTGCATCATTCTGCAATAAAACAATCGGTATTACAACATGATTATTGTGTATTACTACTACATGCAATAATATATGTTACTAAATATTATAATGTGGATTATTACATCAACAAAAAACACTAGAAAAAAACATGTTATCACCGTAAAAAAAAGAATTTGTATTATTATACTATATAATAATTTACGTTATTACCATATAAAATAATGTGTGTTATTATATATTACAATTTGAATTACTACATTTAATAGTGTTTTGTTACTACATTAAAAAAAATCGTCACAACCGCTGGAGGAAACCGTGGGAAGAAGAAATCGTCAACTGCTTGAGAGAATATTGAAAAGAGACAATAAAAGGTAGGTCATATAAAAGAAAAGAAACCTGGAACCATAACCTCACAAGTCGAATCAGAGGCCGAAGTGCCATTAAAACCTTACCTGAGAAAATTCTCCTTAAAGATAAAACTCAGGTCAAGGAAAAAGGTATGTTACTCTAAAAATCAATGTCTATAAAAAGCAGAATATAAATCATTATGCAGAAATGGGAATAAAAATCCGGGGGTAGCCTCTCCAGACACAATCAAGATCAGTCTTGACCACAACATCCACCTTTTAGTTGACCTCTCTAAAGACGGTGTGAGTATTTGATGTGCATGTCCTGAGTAAGAGTGTGAATTTGACTCCAAACATAATTGTAATATTTACCCATGAATTATATTTAATTAACACAAAAACGATAATTGTAATACCATCAATTTTTTTAAATAATATAAAAATACAAATCATTTTTTCAAGCTGCCTGTTAATTAATTCTTCTTGATCATAATAAGACGTTCACAACGTACGAATTAATAAACCTTACACCTCTAGGCAGTGACGAAGCCAAACATTGTGTGTCGGGAGGCCTGATTAACACTATTATAAAAATATAAAATATAATAGATAAAAATAAATATAATTTGACGTAACAATATATCTCATTCATTCAACTTTATTCATAAACAAACAATATTTTTTAAAATATGTGTAAAAAAAAAAAAAAACTTTTGTTATATATGTTCCAGAGGAAGATTTGATTGTTTCCGCTCAGAAGTTATGAAATAGTTTCAAAATTGTTAATAGTAGCAATATGAAAAACTAAGAAATAATTAATAATCTTTTTTTTTTTTTCGTTTTGCAAAGGGTTATTCTATTTTTTAAAAAAATTAAAAAGGTAAAAATGGAAACAATATAAGAGCATCCACACAATGGGATGTTCACTTTCTTTATTTGTCTGTCCATCAAAAGTATGTTCATTTTTTTTTAAGAAAATAATCACTTTAATTTTAAGGTTTGAGCATACTTGTAGTGGACAGGGTGAGTATTTTAAAATTAAATAGATAAAAAAAATGAAAATTATAAAATTGAACGGAGAGAGTATAATATTATTATTTAAATATATATATGTAAAATTATTAAAATACCCACGAAAAAATTACAAAATTAGTGAAAGGCCCAGTCTCCCCTTGCCCCCAATGTGCATCCGTCCCTGCCTCTAGGTAATTATTAACTTATGATATCCAAAATGTATTTTATGGATTACATTAATTTTATGGATTTAGCCAACTTATGATGATAAGACTTTGAATTCTTTTTCTACATTTTGTATAGTGACATTTCTTCTTGAGATTTTGAGATTGACCAGTAGAAATTTTCCAATATTTTTCAAAGTTTATAACATCTTAATATATTTTTGAAATTTATCGTGTTGCAATTAAATATACATTTTTTTCTCCGATCAACAATTGATGATGTGGCTTGTCGGAGCTTGCCACGTCGGATTACCCATATTTGCCACAATCAAGTTCTTCTTTTTCCTTCTCAAACTCAATAGAGTTTAATTTTCTTCTGCGTCTTTCTCACTTCTCAAACTCAATCAAGTTCTTCTCTTCTAACCGTAAATGGATATAAAAAAAATGTGTATCTAATTGCAACATGATGAAAGGTTAAAAATTGTGTATTTATTTAGAATTAACCCTTAATTTTATAATAATTCTACATTTTGTTATTTTATCTTTCCCCTCCTTTCTCTCGATTTTGTTATTTAATCTTTTTACATTTTCTAATTCTAATTTATACTTTTTCTTTTCATTGTGCTCACTTTATTTTATACATATTAAAAAAGAATATATATATATATATATTAAAGAGTATTATGGATAGATATTCAATCTTGTTAATAAAATAGAAAAAATACACAAAAGTTAACTATTTAAATAAAATAAACAAAAATAGAAGTGAACACACTTTTGGTGGATGGGGGAATATTAATACTGCATTATTTAATTTTAATTATTTTATCTTTCCTCTTTTCATAATAAAATATAATTCAATGTATAATATATATACTAGTGTAAGACCGGCTTACGTATTATGTTGAATTGTAAAAAAAAAATACTTAATACATTAAAATAATTAATATGATTCTTTTAAAATAAAAAGTAGATATATGAAAAAATATATTATAGACGAAAATGAAACAATGATTAAAAAGAAAATAAAAAATGCAATTGATCTGCAATTAAAATTTGAAAATGAAGATTGAAAAATAAATATATTTTTAAAATTCTAAATTCTAGAATACAGACTTTTGAAAAAGCGTGAGATTTGTAAATAGTTGTAAGGGAAAATATATTAAATTTTATTAAATATTTTTATTTTCACAATTTTGCGTAATATGGGGGGTATTGCAATAGAATTTGTCAATATTTTCATTATTAATTAAAAAATAATAAGCATTAATTACTGTAATGTTGGGACCGCCCATTGACATTCATAATGTACGAAACGTATATCTGGATAATATAAATAATTTATTACTATGGTTGTAATACACTGTACCGTAAAAAGTCTCCGACGACTAAATTAGCAAGTTGAGTTGCCCCTTAATTATATATATATATATATTTTTTATAAAGAAAACTTCAATCCTGATTAGTTTAATTTTCACAAATATCCCTAATTATAGAAATGTATTGTCGACAACGACTTACTTGAGTTAGCGTCATTGCGTGGTAACTTTTAACTTGCATAGCTAAGACAATGGTTGACTTTAGATATATTTTCATAATTAATTTTAAAATATTCGCATTATTACGTAAATTTGTATGCGAATCTCGTAAAATTGTACTCCCTCCGTCCCAGCTTAACTTTCACACTTATTGTTCACTCATTTTTTTAAAAATATTATAATAAAAAGAATTTTAAAATATAATTTTATAAAAAAATAAGTAAGTGAATGACTTATATGTATATATGAACCATAAAAATAATTACATTAAATGTAATATTGTAGATATTGTACGGATAAAGTTTCTAAAAGACCGAAAAAGCAGGTGTGAAAGTTAAGATGGGACGGAAAGAGTATAACATATCCAGCAGGTGTGAAAGTTAAGATGGGACGAAAGGATTATAACATATCCATTTAGATTTTCTGAATTATTTACCTGCCCCATTTTTTATTTGAATTAATATCTTAATTCTCAAATCATGTTATAAAATAATATATAAAATGGATGTCCTTTCAAATACTTTTAGATGATTCTAGTATAAGCACTTATGATGATCACTTATGATGATCTTTATGTTAGAATTCTAGGAGCTTCTATTGCTCCCTATAAAAGGGTGGTATGCCACTCCATTTTGTACACTCGATGAAAAAGGAATAAAAATATTAGTTTCACAAAACGTTATCAGCACGAGTCTCTACGTTGAGCCAAAATAATATTTTCAAGTATTATATACTTGAACCTCTTCAAGGTAGATTAAGGTAGTGTTTTTTCTTTCTCCTTTCTCATTTCATTCTTCATTATGGCTACTTTCACAAAACTTGAATTTGCACCACTTGATATCACCGGAAAAAATTATTTGTCATGGATTTTAGATGTTGAAATTCATCTTGAGGCTATGGGTCTTGGTGATGCTATTGTTGAAAATAATAGTGCATCAAATCAAGACCGTGCCAAAACAATGATTTTCCTTCGTCATCATTTGGATGAAGGATTGAAAACTGAATATTTAACAGTGAAAGATCCAGTAGTTTTGTGGAGAAATTTAAAAGAAAGATACGACCACCTGAAGATGGTCGTCCTTCCAAAAGCCCGGTATGATTGGCTTCATCTACGTCTGCAAGATTTCAAAACTGTCAATGAATATAATTCGACTATGTTCAGAATTACTTCACAATTAAAGTTATGTGGTGAAACCATAACTGATGATGATATGCTTGAGAAGACATTCTCTACTTTTCATGTCTCGAATATGCTCCTGCAGCAACAATATCGAGAAAAAGGTTTTAAGAAATATTCTGAACTAATTGCATGCCTTCTCTTAGCCGAACAAAATAATGAATTATTGTTGAAAAATCATGAGTCCCGACCCACCGGTTCTAGTCCATTCCCTGAAGCGAATGCGACTCAATCTCAAAATTCTGGTCGTGGTCGTGGACGTGGACGTGGTGGTAGCCGAGGACGTGGTAATAATCGTGGTCGCGGTCGTGGTAGATTTACTCCATATAATAACAACAACCATGATCGTGACAAGAAACAAGCTGTCTCCCAGAAGAGAGACAATGGAGAAAAGAATGGAGAAAAGAAGAAATATGAGGAACATTGTTACCGGTGTGGAATGGAAGGTCATTGGTCCCGCGTGTGTCGAACAGCGGATCATCTTGTTGAGCTTTATCAAGCTTCTTTGAAAAATAAGGCAAAAAATGTTGAGACAAATTTTATTGATAACAATATTGCTCTTGATGGTGATGATGTGGTTATGACCCATCTTGATGTAGCCGATTTCTTTAACAATGTTAACTAAGCATATGATGAATACCCTATAAGTATTTCATGATGAATAAAATATTTATATATTTTGCATCTTTTATTAATATTAATTTCTAATTTATGTTTTATTTTTTTTATGAAGAAGCAATGGATGCCAAACATTTGGGAATGAATAGTGATGGTGATATTTGTCTAATTGATAGTGCTACTACACACACTATACTTAAAAATGAAAAATATTTTTCTCATTTGCAAAAGGGGGAGACAAATGTTAACATTATAAGTGGTAGTGCAAATTTGATTGATGGCTCCGGAAGAGCCACAATATTTCTCCCTGAAGGAACTAAACTAGTTATAAATAATGCACTACTGTCTCCCAAGTCTCAAAGAAATTTGTTAAGTTTTAAAGATATCCGCAAAAATGGGTATCATATCGAGACTCTAAATGAGAAAAACAGTGAATGTCTATTGATTACACAAGTTGTTTTTGGAAAGAAACGTGTGTTAGAAAAGCTGTATTCACTCTCTTCTGGCCTATATTACACGAATATAAATACAACTAAAACATATCACCTAATAGACCAGAAGTCTATTACTCCCAATGATTTTATGGTTTGGCATGATCGCCTTGGACATCCTGGTTCCACCATGATGAGGCGCATAATTGAAAATTCACATGGCCATTCATTAGAAAATAAAAAAGGTGTTAAATTCTAATGAATTCTCATGTGTTGCATGCTCTCAAGGGAAGTTAATTGTTAGACCTTCACCAACTAAAGTGGGGATTGAATCCCCTGCATTTCTAGAACGAATTCATGGTGATATTTGTGGGCCTGTAGATCCACCATGTGGACCATTTCGATATTTTATGGTGCTAGTTGATGCATCAACGAGATGGTCACATGTATGTCTCTTATCCTCTCGCAACTTGGCATTCGCAAGATTACTTGCCCAAATAATAAAGTTGCGAGCACAATTTTCAGATCACCCAATAAAGAAAATTCGTTTAGATAATGTTGGTGAATATTCATCACATGCTTTTTATGATTATTGCATGTCGATTGGAATAAGTGTTGAACATCCTGTAGCTCATGTTCACACACAAAATGGTCTAGCCGAATCATTTATCAAACGATTGCAATTAATTGCTAGACAATTGTTAATGAAATCAAAACTCCCTTTATCTGGTTGGGGACATGCTATACTACATGCAGCAACACTTGTGAGAATTCGGCCGACAAGTTATAATAACCTTTCTCCCCTTCAATTAACATTTGGTTATGAGCCCAATATCTCCCATTTAAGAATTTTCGGGTGTGCGGTTTATGTTCCAATTGCACCGCCTCACCGAACTAAATTGGGCCCCCAACGAAGGTTGGGAATATATGTCGGGTATGAATCACCTTCTATAATTAAATATATTGAACCATTAACAGGTGATTTATTTACTGCTAGATTTGCATATTGTCATTTTGATGAATCTCATTTCCCGACATTAGGGGGAGGTAAGGATCAACCGAAAAAAGAAATCAATTGGAAAATTGCATTAGATTTCCTTGATCCTCGTACAAAAGAATGTGAACTAGAAGTTCAAAGGATCATACATTTGCAACAAATTTCAAATCAATTACCGGATGCATTTAGTGACTCCAGAAGAGTTACTAAATCACATATTCCTGCAGAAAATGTTCCGGTTAAGATTGATGTCCCTGAAGGACAAATAACAAGTGCTAATGAATCTAAAGCACGCCTGAAGCGTGGTAGACCTCTTGGTTCCAAAGATAAAAACCCTCGAAAGAAAAGAGGAATAATTAAGATCGACGAGTCAAATGAGGATGAACAACTCGCACGTAGTGAGAAAATTCAGCTTCCTGAAGAAGTTGTCTCAAAAGATGTTGCTCCTGAAGAGCATGAGGTTGTAGAAACTTCAATAAATTATATCACTACGGGAAAAAGTTGGAACCGAAGAGAAACAGTCATTGACAATGTTTTTGCATATAATGTAGCACTTGATTTTTTGGAAGAATTTGAGGATCATGAACCCAGATCGGTTGATGAATGTCGGCGTAGAAATGACTGGCCAAAATGGAAAGATGCAATTCAATCCGAGTTGGATTCACTGGCAAAACGAAAAGTATTTGGACCTGTAGTCCAAACACCTGAAGGTGTAAAGCCAGTGGGATACAAATGGGTATTCGTGCGAAAAAGAAATGAGAAAAATGAAGTTGTGAGATATAAAGCACGATTGGTAGCCCAAGGTTTTTCACAAAGACCTGGATTTGATTATGATGAAACATACTCTCCTGTGATGGATGCAATTACATTTAGATATCTTGTAATTTTTACCGTGCATGAAAAACTTGAGATGCGTCTAATGGACGTAGTCACTGCATACTTATACGGTAATCTTGAAAAAGATATCTACATGAAAGTCCCTGAAGGATTCAACATGCCTGAAGCATGTAAATCAAATCCAAGAGAAATTTATTCTATTAAATTGCAAAGGTCTTTGTATGGGCTCAAACAATCTGGACGTATGTGGTATAATCGTCTTACCGAATGTCTAGTCAAGGAAGGTTATACCAATGATCCAATATGTCCATGCGTTTTTATAAAGAAAAATGGATCACGTTTTGTGATAATTGCAGTGTATGTTGATGATCTCAATTTAATCGGGACTCCTGAAGAGCTCGAAGAGGCAGTTGCATATTTAAAGAAAGAATTTGAGATCAAGGATTTTGGAAAGACAAAATTTTGCCTTGGTTTGCAAATTGAACACCTCGAAGGTGAAATTTTTGTCCACCAAACTGCTTACACCCAAAAGGTTTTAAAGAGGTTCTATATGGAAAAGGCACATCGACTAAGTACCCCAATGGTCGTCCGGTCACTCGATCCTAATAAAGACCCTTTCAGACCGCGAGATGAAAATGAAGAGATACTTGGTCCTGAAGTACCATATCTCAGTGCAATTGGTGCACTTATGTACCTTGCTAACTGCACAAGGCCAGATATATCATTTGCAATTAATTTACTAGCAAGATTTAGTTCATCTCCCACAAGGCGACATTGGAATGGTATAAAACACATTTTTCGCTATCTCCAAGGAACAGTTGATCTTGGCCTATTTTATTCAAATAAATCTCGACCTGAATTGCTTGGTTATGCTGATGCTGGGTATTTATCTGACCCACATAAAGCAAGGTCTCAAACTGGATATGTATTCACATGTGGTGGTACAGCCATTTCATGGCGATCTACAAAACAGTCACTTGCTGCCACTTCTTCAAATCATGCTGAAATTATAGCAATTCATGAGGCCAGTCGGGAATGTGTTTGGTTAAGGTCAATGATTAATTATATTCGAAAGAATTGTGGATTGTCTCATGACAATAAAAATCCTCCAACTTTATTATATGAAGATAATGCAGCTTGTATAGCTCAACTAAAAGGAGGATACATTAAAGGAGATAAAACTAAACATATTTCACCAAAATTCTTCTTTACTCATGAGTTGCAAAAGAATGGTGAGATCGATGTGCAACAAATCCGCTCAAGTGTCAATTTAGCAGATTTATTTACCAAGGCACTACCTACTGCAACATTTGAGAAGCTGGTGAAGCGTATCGGAATGCGTCGATTAAAGGATTCCGCATGATGCTTGGATCAGGGGGAGATTGAATACACTAAGTAATATGTACTCTTTTTCCCTTACTAGGTTTTTGTCCCACTGGGTTTTTCCCTAGTAAGGTTTTTAACGAGGCATATTCTTTGTGTAATGACGGACATCCAAGGGGGAGTGTTATAAAATAATATATAAAATGGATGTCCTTTCAAATACTTTTAGATGATTCTAGTATAAGCACTTATGATGATCACTTATGATGATCTTTATATTAGAATTCTAGGAGCTTCTATTGCTCCCTATAAAAGGGTGGTATGCCACTCCATTTTGTACACTCGATGAAAAAGGAATAAAAGTATTAGTTTCACAACAAATCAAATCTTTTTTTTTTTGACAAGCTCAAATAAAATCTTATCTTCTCCACAATTCATACGGCTTGTCCACCTCCCCTAAATCCCTCCGTGGGCAGTGGTTCGTCAAAAAAAATCGTTACAATTATTGTATATTTGTATAGTTAAAATGAATATAGTTAAACGTGTATTTTTCAACCGTGGTTCGTCGAAAATTTTTAGAAGTATTTTTTTCACACGTTTTTGCAGAGATTTTTTTAAAAATATCGTCATTTCAATGTTGAGTTCATATGTGACCTAGTTTGTACGATTTTTGTGTCCAATTCGTGCAAACTCAATTTTATAATCTTGAAATTATATTCTATTGCAATTTTAAAAATACATTAACATTAAGTTTGAAACATTTAAATTAATTTAAAATTAAAATTTTTGGGGTAAATGAAATTAAACAAGAATAAGGATATACTAATAGATAAATGAGGGTAGGATGAACTCGATCCAGGATATATATACTAAGGGTAGGTCCTATGGAATTGAGTCTAGCTAGATGAGAAATTGAATTTTTTATTACACTTTTTAATTGTAGTGACTTACACTTTTTAAAATAATATTTTAAGTTATATTGACGTACACTTTTTAGTAATGTTATATTGCACATTTTAATTATATAGACGTGCATTTTTCAGTAATATTCTGTTGTGTTTTTTAGTTATAATAACTTACACTTTTTTCATTAAAAACTGTGTTACACTTTTCAATTATAGCGACTTACACTTTTCAGTAATATTGTGTTGTACTTTTTAGTTATAATGACTTACACTTTTCAACATACATTTAAAAAAAATAAAAATATTGACTTTTGGTCAACTCGTACAAGACTTTGGCATATACTAATAGATAAATGAGGGTAGGATGAACTCGATCCAGGATGAAGTCAACAAAAGAGGGGCATTTAATCGTGGCCTTTTTTATTTGATGGGAGTCCAATTGTTCGAAGGACCCACATCTCCATCCCTAATTCATGATTCTATCTCTATTTAATTTCGTTCCTTTCATAGTTGCATTTTAATTACCTTGCCTTGCTCTCTTTGTGCGTGTTTAAGTGATGGATTAGAGTATGCATTAATTTTTATTTTACTTTACCCCATGTACGTTTTGAGATTCACTCTATGGATGTGGAATGTTATGTCTCCGTCTAGATTATAATAGCAAATAAGACAGAATACATCGGGGATAACCAAATCTAGATGGTATGATTCGATTTCACCTTTATAGTCTAGTTTATTTAATCGTCTTGACATATTTATTTATTTTGAATTAAATCTTAAATACATATTTTAGGACAATGAAATAAATTAATTAGAGATCGTACATTCTAATTAATTAAACTTAACAATTCATTACCATATATAGTATAAACTCTATAAATTAATACTCGATAAATTAATAAACTCTCTAAAATAATATTTTTAGCCGGTCCCGACTCGGGGATAGCGTGCTAAATTAATAAACTCGCTAAAATTATAAGATAATACATTTTTTGTAATTTCTATAGACCCCATATAAAATATAAATTAATAATTCCTTATATACTACATATTACATTACATGAATGATTTATGAATGTTTCTTGAAAAATGACTCAAAAAATGACTCAATTGTCTTTAGTTTTTTTGTTGAATTCAATTTCACTTTGAATCTCGTCTTTAATTTTCCTTCATTGTAAGAACTTCTAGTGTCGTTTTTTCATAGCTCAACAAGAAATTATTCAACGTGTTCTTCATATTGAAGAATCCTTTCATAGATAGATTTTTCTAGATTAGGAAATTTTGTCGGTTTGCGTCGCTTAACATCACCTCTTTCGGGAGCAAGTGAGAGATACTCTAAAGAGCGCTTAATTGTATTAGATATTGTCGCTTGGCTCACTTGTAAACCATTGTTACTAAGAACTCATTCTTGCAAATTGTTTTTATGAGACTTGAATTATCCTTGTTGTGCTTGCATAATGCTTTTTGAATCTTATCGTTCATTGTTATTTGTTTTACGCCCGTAAGACGAGAAGTCATGTTGTGTGTATGATTTATTTGTGTTAGCATATTTTGATCTTATATATTTATATTGAGAATATTTTTTAATGTTCATAAAGTGATACAATAAACACAAGAAGCATAATAAGGTAAGCTAGATTGAAGGATTCTTTTAAATTAGACCCTTCATTTGATATACAATAAATAATTACAAGTGAAAGTTTGAAAGAGTGTTTCTATAAATTAATAAAATATTAATTAATATATAAATTAATAATTTATAATTTATAGATAAATTAATAACTCTTTTAATTAATAAATTTTGGTATTCCCAAAATTATTAATTTATAGAGTTTCTACTGTATTTTTAATTAAATTGAAGAATTATTTAGGAAGAAGCTGAGAAAATTTAATTTTACGTCCTGTAACTTAGGCCTAATCCAATTTATATCCTTTAAGTTTTTACTTTTTCGATTTACGTCCTTTTTGGTCCAATTTACGTCCTTTCCACCGGAAAATTTCAAAACTCACCGGAATGTGAGGAATAAATTGGGATTCCGGCCAAATAGTCCAATTTAAGTCATTTAAGTTTGAAAATTAAAATTTAGTAATTAAAATTTTTAAAAAATCCCATTAATGATTTAAAAAATCTAAAAGTATCATTAAAAATCCAAAAATCTCTTTAAAATAAAAAAATATAAAATGTGTAAAATAAAATTCAAAATATATAACTAAAATTTTGAAAAATATCATTACAAATTATAAAATGTGTAAAATAAAAATAAAAAATTCTAAAATTTTGAAAATACAAAAAATAAAAAATTATACAATTCAAAGAATGAAAAATATGTAATTTAAAAATTAAGAAATTCAAACTCTCATTAAAAATTCTAAAAATCTCATTAATTTATTAAAAATGTGTAGATTAAAAATTACTAATTCTAAAAATCTAATAAGGATAATAAAAATTATTAACATTTCATTAAAAATCAGACTTGATTCAAACTCGTCTGCTATTAACGTTTTGCTCGAACTTCTAAAAAATTTGGGTCCCACGAGATTTTTTCCAACTCACCGTCGAGGTTGAGTGGAAGTTCCACACCTTGATCGATTTTGGAACCGTCCCACATTCATTTTCACGGTACTTATAAAATTGTGGAATTTTTTATTTTAAACATTTTTAAAATATTAATTTATAGATTTTTTTAATTTTTATGAGTTTTTATAAAGCAATTTTTTTTTACACATTTTCAGATTTTTTGTGTCGTAGAAATTATAGATTTTTATTTTTATGAGTTTTTCGAAAGAAAAAAAAATTAAATTTACACATTTTCAGATTTTTTGAATTGTAGAATTTATAATTTTTTTTATATTTATTTTACACATTTTATAAGTTTTTAATGAGATTTTTTAATTTTTAATGATTTTTTCAGATTTTTTTAATTATTAATTTATAATTTTCAAACATAAAGGACGTAAATTGGACTATTAGACCGGATTTCCAATTTTCTGGTGGAAATGATGTAAATTGGATCGAAAAGGATGTAAATTGGACACCTTAGGACGTAAATTGAAAATGTGAAAACTTAAAGGATATATTCTGAATTAGACCTAAGTTACAGGACGTAAAATGAAATTTTCTCGGAAGAAGCTATTCACCTTTTTATTCATTTATAGCTTTTATTTTTCATTCCAGAGTCAACCCCAAACCTTCCTCCCTCCCTAATTTCTTTTGTACATGATTTATTATATTAATTTACACTGTGTTGGAATTAATTAATCGAGAAATAAGAATTAGAATTACCAACCTGTAATTCTCAATGCAGCGGAAGATTCTAGAACCCGGTTGAATTCCACATACGTACTGTGATCCTCGTAGTCAGAACACGATCACATGAATTTCACGAATCGCTTCTTATATCCACAATCTAAGTGCCCTTACAAGTATATGTGTATAATGCGTATTGTACAGAATATAGAAATTCCTGTTTGTGTATTCTGTCTTTGGAGCGGAGCGGGTGAGAACAAAATTCCAATCTTCGGTTGTTATAGAAAATCCCGTTAGATTTTCTTATATAAGGAGTTATCCAAATAACTTCCTTTCTTATAATTATCCACTCATGTGTGGAATAAATAAATAATAATTAATATTAATTAATTATCTATTTATTAGTATAATGATCACGCTTTTTACATCTGTAGCATGTCATCTCACTCTTATCCATTTTCAGTTTAGCATATTTTTATCCTTATTCTTCTTAGCATTAATATTGATATCTATATTTATAGCAGTGTGCCCAATCTTAGGCTACTAGCTATGTTCCTTCTCTCCAATATCTTTTATGTTTAGAACTGAATTCAGAAATGAGAACATTAGATGTAGACTTAATCAACTTCAAGTCACTCATCATATAACTCAATGTTTTGAGTTGTCTAAGTGAGAGTCTCAATACTTTCATCAAATATTGTAATGACCCAAAAGTGTTCTCAATTTTCACGAAGTGATTGGATTCGATCCCGAATTTTATATTTCTCAGAAAATGAAGTATCACCATACTTCTCCTTCAGACATTCCCAAATATCATAGGCAGTACGGTGTTCAACAATTAGGGATCATGTCAACTATGACCGAGTTTACCCGTATTTCACAAACTATGTGAATACCTTTCAATTATGGTAAGTCTCTTGACCCTTAATAATTTGAGTCTCCATCCTAACTTTAGGATCATCCATAATATGGTTGATAGTATACAATGAATCATGTTCTTCCAAGAACATTTAAAAAATTAATTATGACACCATGTGTCATTATTATCGCCTTTGAGGTTTTATCTAATTAACTTAGCGATCATTGTGTTTGTCTGGTTTTTAATCGAAGTGATTCAACAAGTTAATGTTAATTTATGCATCATTATGTTCAATGTTAAGCTAACTGACATCTGGAAAATATGATACAAAATTTGATATCAAAAAATAACTTATAGCTATTAATCATCAATCTCACTAAGTATCCTCATTTAACAGATTCAACTCCAAAACATGAACAATAATAGTTCTAGCATTTAATCCAAAAAAATAGCTAAAACTCCCACTCAACAACATGAATCTGCATGCTTAAACATTTATCAACATAAACACAATAAAGCACAATTATGTCATAAGTTAAAACAACCCAAAGTAGATCAGGTAATCAAAAAACTACTGAAAGTCTAATAAACCAACTACAATGGTTATTTCAGAAAGATCTCGTTTCAGCTACACTATTAGACAGTTAACTTGAAGATTTCAGATAACCTTCAATGTATTTTATGCACTCTTTTGGTACTACTTTAGTACCAATATTATGAAAAATAGGGGAAAAATTACAGATCAAGGTTCTCCATCCGAATGTTGCTCCATCTTCTCAAGCTAAGAACGTCGGATCCCCGAAATCATTTTTATCATGTAAACAAGTCATTCCAACGACTAGTTTCCTAGTATCTTTTTACCCAATCATGTCAATTAATTTTCATAAAATGATCACTTTCCAATCGACACATTTCATCTCAGAAAACTACAATAAGTTCTCTTGAAATTATCTTAGCTCAAGTTTCAACTCCAATTAAATCATGAGCTATTCAATCAGAATATTCTTATGTGATAATATAAGAGCGATAAACAATAAATCTCCATCAAATAACGTAAAGTTCCAAAAAAAAATTATAGCTCTTAATCATGTAATTCTTTAAATTATGGAGCTTAACTACATTATCTCGAATTTATTGAACATTAAATGTTCTAATTATTTTCGAGTCATACCCATAAAACGAGCAACCATTAAAACTTATTTAATGTTTACAAACTCGAACACATGAATTTCAAGCCCATAATTACGCAAAGAAATTTAATTCAACGCGTATAGCCAATTCACAAGTGAAATAAGTCCAACCAAGGTTCTCATTCTTATAGATAAATAAGTACTTAAACTTTTCTTTGTTCAAATACCTTCATACTATGCAAATTAAGAATCTACACGAAAAACGGAGCTCCCAGAAATTTTCGGAACTAAAAACGGAGTTATAACGAGTCTAAACGAGCCCAAACAAGTTTTAAAGAGCGTACAACTTCTTCTTTCGCCGAAAAACAGCCTCACGCGCCGCGCGTGTAATGCACAAACCGTATATATATTTTTTTTTAAGTTGACCGGGTCAACTCAGTTTCAGAGTGAGTAAACTCGCTGGGTTGACCAGGTTTTGACTCAGTATTTTTTTAAAAAATCAGAATGGCCCCTTGAGAACATCTAATTCTCATAAAGCAACCCACAAAATTTCTGAATATTTTCAAAATAGCCCCAGAAACGTGAATTTTTCAAAAATTCATATCTCACTTGTTTCTTGACCAAAATTAACAAACTTTATATCAATAGAATCCTCATTCAACGTACTTCAACCCAGTATGAAGAAATAATCACGATTCATTATATAATGTTCGTAATATCCAGTCAAAGTTTCTGTAAATTTCCAAAGACCGATTTTTTTCTCCCAAACGGTAAGGCCGAAAAATCTGAAACTTTCCAGATATCATCTACATTGCAGTTAAAAATTCAGCCACTAATTCCACCGTTTGAAAAATTGAAAAATCTTAAAAAATACAGATTCTCCATAATTGCAGTGCATAATTAACAAATATATTATGGACATGCTTACATACGAATAATTAAGGCATACGTATGATTCGGGTGGAATTTACACGTTTTAGAGGCACATGTGAAGCATGTTTTGATATGGATTTCATTGATTTATGCATTGATTATGATTGTTTGAGCCGAAATGAGAGAAAGGTTGTGTTTTGTCGATTTTGTAGGAAATATGATGAAATATGGAGCAAAACACCAACCATACCTCACTGGATCAGGAAGAGGAATGCACGGTTGGATTCGTCTCGAAAAACGGAGTGGATTAGCCAAAGGAATCAAGTCAATCCGACACACGAGGCGAAAGTTATGCATGAAACGAGAAGGGGAGCTTAAGAGTAGGAGGTAACTCGGCCGAGTTGACTCACTTGGCCGAATCTGGAACTTTGGGCATCACTGCGCACTCGGCCGAGTGACCTAACTCGGCCGAATCTGCGAATTGGGATATTACTGCGCACTCGGCCGAGTGAGCCAACTCGGCCGAGTAAGGTTGAATGCCGTAGCCACTGGAGTTTGAAGACCACTCGGCCGAGTGACTCCAACTCGGCCGAGTCGCTGCTGGAAAGAGTCGCAACACGCTTTTTAAGTGTTCCACTCGGCCGAGTGACCCCAACTCGGCCGAGTCACCCAAATTTCGGTGCCAACTTGTATTTTCTCCATTTTTGAGGGATCAACTTGCAAATATGCCATCCAAACCCTTCCCCAACACTATATAAGCCCCCTTTCTTGAAATCCAAGACATTCTCCCCCAAATCCACACATAGTTACACATACTTGGAGGTGTTTTGGCCATTTCTCTCTCAATTCTTCACCAAATCAAGGAAGAAAGGATGCAATAACTCCCAAATTCCATTCCCTACCACATTCTAGACTAAGCTTTCTCTTTCCTTTCCTTTTTATTTAGTTATTTCATTTGGATTTTGTAATTTGATTATGTTAGTAGTTAGCTAAACATTTGTGGTTCTAAGGCTATGTTTATACTTTGGATGATGCTTATGAATTAATTTCTTGTTTATTTGGTGGTTGTGTTGCTATTTCTATTTGAATGCTTAACTTTCATTGCAAAACATGTTGTCAATGGCCATGATAGTATGTTTTATCTATTGTTAATTGGAATTGGATTGAGAAATCTCTTTCGTTAATCGTATTTAAGCATTCGACCCAATATTCTTGTGAGCTCGAGAGAGAGGATCAACTATTGGGAGGGTATTAGATGATCTTAGGAACTTTTTGGGGATTTCTTATGCATGCTAAGTAGAGATGCTAGTTTGTATGATATGTCCCTTGGATTAATTGGATCGAGAGAACTTTTAATTCACCAATTTGTGATCAACGTCCTTATAGTAATCAACACACCACCACTTAATTAAGCCCTTAATCATGAGTTGAACCCTTAGTGTGACATATGCCTTGGAACCCACCCTTCCTTCTTTGAGTTTTCATCCATTTTACCTTCGTTTTCTTGATTTGCATGATTAGTTGATCGATTTTATATTTACTCTTTCGTTGCTTATTTGTGACACTTGTTAGGTAATTTTAGAGTAAATCATCATATTCAAATTATCGATCAAGTCTACTTAGAACTCGATTAGCAAACTACCCTTTTACGCTTAACCTCCTCGTGGGATCGACCTCGTGCTTATCACGCTACAATAGACGTCGTATACTTGCGGTTGTTTATTTAGTGTTGCATATCACGTGTATCAACGTACGAGAATCCAACACATTGGCTCTGATACCAATGTTGGAATTAATTAATTGAGAAATAAGAATTAGAATTACCAACCTGTAATTCTCAATGCAGCGGAAGATTCTAGAACCCGGTTGAATTCCACATACGTACTGTGATCCTCGTAGTCAGAACACGATCACATGAATTTCACGAATCGCTTCTTATATCCACAATCTAAGTGCCCTTACAAGTATATGTGTATGATGCGTATTGTATAGAATATAGAAATTCCTGTATCTATATTCTGTCTTTGGAGCGGAGCGGGTGAGAACAGAATTCCAATCTTCGGTTGTTATAGAAAATCCCGTTAGATTTTCTTATATAAGGAGTTATCCAAATAACTTCCTTTCTTATAATTATCCACTCATGTGTGGAATAAATAAATAATAATTAACATTAATTAATTATCTATTTATTAGTTTACATTTCTCATGGAATCAACCTCTTATTACATTATTAAATTGGTTAGGGTGTGGTTAAACAAACCCCCGATTTTACTATACATACCCATAGAAAATTGGACAAAAATATTTTTAAATTAAATATCTATTATACCCGTTTATAAATAATATAATTTATTAATTAATATTTCTTTATCATATTTTTCACGGTTGTTCATCACTCCTCAACATTCGGAAACCCTTAAACCACTATCAATGAATTAAAATTCAAAACAAGGAAAATCAATTTCACCGATAAACAAAACCCCACTCCCACTTCCTTTTGTGTCATTAAACTCATTATAGAATTCTGATAAGGATTAGTATCATGAAAACATACAACACCAATGAACTCATAGCAGATTACACGCTTTGCACCAAACAAAGCATAATTCTATAATTACATAGAATCAATGGACATTATCACTTGGTATTCAACATCAATCTCCCTGACTTCATATGATATCTGTTTTTAGGTGTGATAACAAAAATCACAGAACGACCAGAACAAAACGGGAAAAATCCTTCTTATTCATTCTTTTACACAAAATCACACATCATGCTTGTTAAGGTTTAAAGGTGTAATTCATTCATACTTTACAAATGTTGTAGATACAAGTATTTATAGACACTGAGCCTTAACCGTAGCAGCTTCTACACTATGCTAGAGTAATGTAGATGCTTGTAGATGCTACTTGGTTCTTGAGTATTCTAGAGCTTTCCTATCTTGTTACAACTTACACGAATAATTGAATGTGGACCACTATTAGTTGTAGGTACATGTGAGCAAGTGGATTGTGCATTGTGCTTCAGTAGAGTGCATCAGTTGTGTACATCAGTAGAGTGCATCAGCTGAGTGCATTAGTTGTGCGTATCAATTGTATACTCTAACATGCTCCCTTTGAAACCAAACCTGGTTCTAGAGGAGGAACAAGGCGTGGCAACGTCTTCTGAAACCGAGTAGAGGAGAGAGGCTTCGTAAGAATGTCAGCCACTTGATCTTCAGAGGGAACATATTGAACATATATCCATCAGCTGAGCTTGAACCTTTTCTCTAAGAAAATGAACCTCGACCTCAACATGCTTCACGCGAGAGTGAAAGTCTGGGATGAAGGCAAGAGTAATTACCCCAAAATTGTCACACCATAGGACAGAAGAGAATGGCAACGGACGGTGAAGTTCGGCAAAAAGAGAACAAACCCATAGGAACTCAGTAGTTGCAAGAGCCAATGCCCTGTATTCTGCTTTTATACTGCTCCGAGCCACAACAGATTGTTTCTTTAAACACCAGGCTAATAAATTCGAGCCAAGATAAATGCAGTAACCACTTGTGCTACACTGATCATCAATTGAGGATGCAAAATCGGCATCCGCAAAACCCTGCAAGGAAAACTTTGAAACGGGAAAAAAGTAAATACCATGGAATGAGGTACCTTTAAGGTATCTAAGAACCCGTTTGCAAGCCTTCCAATGATTTTGAGTGGGGTTTTGGAGAAACTGACTGAGTGTGTTGACACTAAAGGAAATTTCAAGCCTAGTGAGAAGAAGATATTGAAGTGCCCTGACAGTACTACGATAAAGTGTAGGATTATCACAAGGGGCACTATCACGATTTGCTCTAAAGCAAAATGGAGTGTCGAAAGATGCTAAGAAGTTGAGGCTCTTTCCATTCACATTGTCGGGCAAAGCAAATGTGTGGTTGCAATCTAGCATTCCGGCCGGGGAAGTGAGGACGTGGGAAGATTTGAAGAAACGCTTCCTATTGAAGTATTATCCACCATCAAAGATCATGGATTCAAAGCAAAATATCTCCCAATTTAAGAAAGGAGTGAATGAAGATATCAAAGAAGCTTGGGAGAGGTTTACAAATTTGTTGATCATTTGCCCTCAACACGGTTTTCGACACGAGCAAACGACGTGTTGGTTCTTTTGTGGATTGAGAGAAGAGGATCAAAATCACTTGAATGTTTGCGCGGGTGGTTCTATTCGGTTGAAGTCCGCCGGAGAGATTGAGAATATTAAGGATGGAATATCCCACAATACCTTCAAGATGAGAATCAATCGAGGAGCAAGGCATATAATTGCAAGTGTGAATGAGGTGGACAACATGAATACTATGATGAAGTAGGTGATGGTCCTATGATGAAGGCTCTTTGTGATTTCGGAGCTAGCATCAATTTGATGCCACTTTCAATCTTCAAGCGTTTGGGACTTGGAGAAGTAGTGCCCACATCAATTACTTTCCAATTAACAGATTGTTCCTTCACACATCCTAAATAGAGCATTGAAGATGTATTGGTGAAGATTGACAAGTTCATCATTCCGACTGACTTCGTGGTGCTTGATATGAAAGAAGATGCAAATATCCCATTAATTCTTGGGAGGCCATTTCTTGCCACGGGGGGTGCAAATATCAACTTGAGGAAAGGAGAGGTGACGTTGGAAGTGAATGGAGAAAAGGTGATTTTCTCCAAGTATGGCTCAATTGAGAGTTCCCCAAGAAGGAAGGAATCTCACTCGATCAAAGAACTTGACATTTGTGTGAAAGAGCCCTTACCAAAAGTCCTATTGAAAGATTCGGGGGATGATCAAGAAACGAAGCAAACACCCAAACTTGAGCAAAGCTTAATTTTTTTTTGGGGGGGGGGGGGAGGGGGGGGGTTGATAAAGAGAAGAGGTTTGGGGAGTTCTTTGAGGCTAGTGAAGATGAAGAGGGAAGAAGAAAGAGTTCTAAGGAGGGAAAATTTGAAAAAGGCTTTGAAATTGGAGATAAGGTGGTATGGTGCAAGGGAGTGATGGAAGTCCTTGGAAAGGTGAAGCTCAAAGAACGCCACATGTTGGTCATGAAGAAAGTGCATATGAAGGAGGCGTTACGTTGCAAAGTGAGGAGGACGAAGTGTTCATCACCGATGAGCACAATGTGAAGCACTATCATCCTCCATTCAAAGAAGTTTGAACTTGTTAAGTTTCGTCCGACATAGGACGTTAAACCTAGCGCTAAATGGGAGGCAACCCATTTTTACTTGCTTTATTTCATTTCTTGTTCATTTTATTTGCTTTGTTAGTTTAGTTTGATGTGTTTGTGAGTTTTGATGTTAGTTGAAGAAGTTTGGATCGAATGGACGATTGGAAGTCGAAAGTGGAACCTCGTGCTTGGAAGAAGGTGTAGTTAGGGGGGGGGGATAGTGGAATTTATATTCTTGTCATGGCATTTATTGCTTAACTATTCTTGGTTTTATTTTTGGGGATAGTGGCCCATGTGTGTAGATTTGTATGGTTAACACTTTGTATCAATATCATTGCAAAACTATTTTTCCAAAATTTTAATTGATTGGCAATGAAAAAGTTTGGGGGGGGGAGGGTATGTTCGTTTTTACATTTTCTATTGACACCAATGTGTACTCTCGTGTGTGTGTGCAATTTGAGATTTAATGATCATTGAGACACATTTGATGATGATTTTTTGTGAATTTGATTCCTTGAATGTGTACATGATTGGAATGAATCATCTTATTTATGTTGTTGTCATCTTGTTGCCTATGGATGTTTTGCATGCACAATGAGTTATGTGTGGTGATGATTGATGAATGTATGAGTCTTGAATGAACCGGTGAGAGTTGAGATTTGAACCGAACATTAATCCGGTTTATTTAATTGTTGTGTGGATCAATTCATTGCTTGCTTTTCGAGAACTTGCCCAAGTTCTTGCTTGAGATCATAATTGTGTGATACTTTGAGTTATGATGTAGGCCATTGATGCGGCCTAAAAATGTCATCCAGTAAGAAGTCGACACGTGTATTAAGGATAAGATAAAGGAGGAGACATGGGAGTAAAGAGTATTCTCTGGATATAGAATCTCTTCTGGAAGTCCTTCCGGAGGGAGCTCCACCCGGAGAGAAACATCAGAAAGACTCAATCTTGGTATGACCTGGCAAGCCGAGATTATAGGAAAGTCCCCACGAATCGGCCCAAGAGTGATTGAAGGAAGACTCCTTCCTCCTTCATCTTAGTGGATGAAGTCCACTAAAGGGGGATGATCCTGGTTCCTTAGGAAGGAAGAGAAGTGGTGACCTTGTCAACATAGCTGGGCTGGGTCCAAAGGGTAGCTCCGAGATGGAAGGAAGCCATAACTTCCCCTTGAGAGGAATTCTCTATAAATAGGTAAATACGAAGATGTTTTCAGGTTAGCTTCTTGACTTTTACAAGACTAAATATACTTTATACACTGCGAAATCCTTTGAGAACTTGATTTGATAAATCAAGGACTTCGAAGTCCTTGTGATATACGGAGATTCCTATACTGACTTAGGCATCGGAGTGTCCGCGCCGGACTCCCCTCCGGCGTGTTCTTTGCAGGTTCTAGAGGATCTTGCTGAAGGCAGTAGCATACTCGGATTGCTCATACGCGTTCGGGAATTCAGATATCTGACTTTGAGGATATCCAACCCATCCGTGCAGTTTTTGGCACATCAACTGGCGCCGTCTGTGGGAAAGAGTTGAAAGATTTTCTCACGAATTTCTACCTGTTCGAGTAATGGGTGGTGGAAATAACATGGTCACATCTACTTTGGGAAAGAAGGCTCTTTCAGGGGAGAACCCCCCTTTGCCGACTGAACCCACACCAAAAGGAGGCCGAGGGAAGGATCCAGTTCATACCCCTTCCCGATCAAATCCACCATTGACGCCTACCACAGGCCTGGGTGACGAAAACCATCCCCTCCCGATCGAAGAAGGGATAACGGCGAATATTGAAGCCCCAGCGGTCCGAACTTCGGATCCCCAACGGGAGGATATTCCAAATTCGGAACCATGCCTAGTTTCTCCCGATCAATTGAATGCCCTCCTCAAGGAGGCTGTAGAGAGAGCTTTCGCGGCTCAATGAGATCGAGCCCCCAGAGCTACACCAGGGAATGTGGAGATACCTACCCCGAGACCCCAGGAAGAGGCACCAGGAGCCTCCCAAGTGCTATCCAAAGAAGTAGGGATGCGGGTAGAAGGAGATGATAAGGTGCCCTCCCGAGCGGAAAGAAGCATTCCCCTTCGGAATGCAAGAAGGAATGCAGATTTAGCACCCCGAGAAACAGAGCTCCCTGAAGCAGAAGAAAGCACCGATGATACCTACGGAGGGCCCGTCAGCGACCAACTACAGGCCCTACACAAGGAGATGAGGGATATGAGGAAACAAATGAACAATCGAGCAAGTAGATCCGCTTATGTTTCTGGATGTCAATTCTCTCCTAACATATTACAGGATGAACTGCCATTCAACTTTAGGCCCCTTAATTTTGAATATGATGGTACGGCAGACCCGTATGAACACCTAGTAAGGTTCGAGAACGCTGTGTTATTACACCGCTACGGAGAGGGAATCAAGTGCAGGGTGTTCCTGACCACCCTGGCAAAAGCGGCACAGCAGTGGTTCACCCAATTGGAACCCAATACGATCCGATCCTGGGAGGAATTCAGTGAGTTATTCCTCCATCAATTTGCAAGTGCCCGGAGATAGCCGCGGGCCACTTTGACCCTCTTCAATCTGAGGCAGGGGGAAAGCGAGAGTTTGAGAGCTTTTCTCCGGAGATTCAATCAAGCAGCTCTGGAGGTCCCTACAGCCTTTCTGGAGGTGAAGATCAACGCTCTTACTAACGGATTACGGGATGGAGACTTCTTCTCCTCCTTAGCTAAGAAGCCGGTTAAGAACTTTGATGAGTTGCTACATAGAGCAGAGAAGTACCTCACCCTGGAGGAGGTTCGAAAAGCCAAGAGGTTGGAGACTAGGCCACAAGATCGAGAGAGAAGAAGGGAGGTCCCCTCCAGACGTTCCAATCCAAAGGTCCCTCGGACTTCCGGGTCGACAAGAGACAGTAATCCATCTGGAGGTTCCCGGTCCGGCCCTCGCGGAAGGTTTGAGAAGTACACACCCTTGAGAATTGAACCTGCCGAAGTACTGGAGGTGGCAGGAGATCATCCTGACCTGAAATTCCCATACTCCAGAAGTCGAGGACCTCAGAAGCCCAAGTCCGATCGATTCTGCAGATTTCACAATGAGTATGGACATGACACGAATCAATGTTATCACCTGAAAGACGAGATTGAAAGGATGATCCAGGCAGGGCATCTGAAAGAATTTATATTTAGAGACAGGCAGGGCCCTCGGGGGCAGAAGCGGAAGGAACATGAAAGGAAACCAGAAGAGAAGGAAACCAAGGAGGCGGCCGAAGATATGCCCCCTCCACCGCCGAAGAGAGGAGTAATCCACATGATTATGGGAGGACCAGCAGATGGGGACTCCTTCCGAAAGAGAAAACAAAGTGTTCGAGCTCTAAAAGCGGGACAAGGAGGTCAATTGAAAGAAGTAGGACGTATGACAAAGACGCCCAATATCATATTTGGGCCGGAGGATGTGAAAGGAGTTAAGGAAGATCACAACGATGCCTTGGTGATCACTACCGACATAGCTGGGTTCGACGTTGCCCGAATCTTTGTAGATACGGGAAGCTCAGCTGATATTATGTTTTTTGAGTGCTTCAAGAGGATGGAGTTGAGTGTGAAGTTGCGACCTGTAGATACCTCCATGTATGGTTTCTCTGGAGGTGCCATCCAACCCTTGGGATCGGTGGTGTTACAGGTAGGATTGGGGGACGCTCCAGCTCGAAAGGTCCACCTGGTGGAATTCCTCATTGTGGATATTCCCTCATCATACAATGTAGTAATGGGACGACCCAGCCTGAACCTCTTTCAGGCGATCATCTCCACATTTCATATGAAAATGAAATTCCCTACAGCTACAGGAGTGGGAGAAGTAAGAGGAGATCAATACCAAGCACGGAAGTGCTACGCAGAGTCCGTAAAGATGGCAGACAGAGCTTTAACCAAGGGCCTGGAGAGGACGAGAGGAGACGACCCTGAGGTAAAGAAAAAGAAAGTAGAAGGAGTGACACCTGAGCAAGTAAGTGTTAAAACAGATGAGGAGCTGATGAATGTAGAGCTCTTTCCAGAGAAACTCGGCTTTGCTACTAAGATAGGCACCCAACTGGGACCTGAACTTACAGAGAAGGTAATCTCTACATTACGTCGAAATTTCGATATATTTGCATTTTCTCCAGCTGACATGACAGGTGTTCCTCCGGAGATAGCAATACATTGCCTTAATGTTGATCCAAAGGCAAAGCCAGTGAAACAAAAGTTACGAAACTTTGGAGTCGAGAAGAATAGTATTGTGAAAGAGGAAATCGAGAAATTATTGGAGGCAGGACATGTGGTGAAAGTCCAATTCCCAGAATGGCTCTCCAATGCAGTGCTAGTGCCTAAAGGGGGAGGAAAATGGAGAATGTGCATAGATTTCAGGGACCTCAACAAGGCATGCCCTAAAGACCACTATCCGCTGCCAAGGATAGACCAGTTAGTGGATGCAACTTCAGGCTTCGAGTTATTAAGTATGATGGATGCATACCAAGGATACCACCAGATCCAACTAAACCCCTCAGATGTCCCCAAAGTTTGCTTCATAGCAGCGTGCGGAACATTTGGCTATGTCCGAATGCCATTCGGATTAATCAATGCCGGAGCAACATATCAAAGGATGGTCGATGCTGTCTTTCGAGGACAGCTGGGAAGAAACATGGAAATATATGTGGATGATATGCTGGCCAAGAGTGTGAAAGCAGATCAGCATGTGGAGGACCTGGAGGAGATTTTCCAGGTAATTCGAGAAAACGGTATCAAATTGAAACCGGCCAAGTGCTCCTTCGGAGTGAAGTCGGGGAAGTTCCTTGGATACATGGTTACTCAAAGAGGGATAGAAGTGAACCCAGCTAAGGTGAAGGCTGTACTGGACATGCAGCCACCGAGGAACGTGAAAGAGCTCCAGACGCTCAACAGGAGAATCACAGCGTTGAGTAGATTCATAGCTAGGTCCGCCGAGAAAAGTCACCCCTTCTTCAAGATTCTTAAGAAAGGGGCCAAGTTCGAATGGAATGAGACATGCCAGAAGGCTTTTGAGGACTTGAAATGTCACTTGTCCCAGCTGCCGAAGTTGATTAAACCCTCTCCGGGAGATACTCTCTTTTTGTATCTCTCTGTAGGGGAATTCTCATTAAGCACAACCTTAGTTAAAGAAGAAGGATCTATCCAATATCCTATCTATTATGTCATTGGCCGAGCAGACCTCTCAGGAAGGATGGTGAGATGGGCAATAGAGCTCCAAGAATATGATGTGGACTTCGAGCCACGGAGGGCCATAAAAGCCCAAGCTTTGTCTGATTTCATCCAAGAATCTACCAAACCAGAAGAAGCAGAGGGATGGAAGATATACGTAGATGGCTCAGTGACTCTGAGCGGATGTGGAGCAGGGATAGTGCTAGTGAGCCCTCAAGTAGAGGACCTACAATTCGCAGTGAGGTTTCAATTCATGACCTCAAATAATGGAGCAGAATACGAAGCTTTGATCAGAGGAATGGAGATGACAGTGGAATTGGGAGCTCTAAAGGTAACTCTATACTCCGACTCCCAATTAGTTGTTCAATAGGTGAATGGAGAATATGCAGCCAAAGATAATAGAATGGCTGCTTATCTGGAACGAGCCAAAGAAATGATGAGCAAATTCCAAGATTGTAAGGTGATCCAGGTACCTCGAGAGAAAAACATGCAAGCGGACAGCCTCTCCAAACTTGCCAGCTCCACAGAGTTTGATGGACAGGGAACAATGACCTTGGTGGTAGCAGAAAGAGAGACTCTCGGGAACCCCATCGGTTCCATTGAGGAAGGAGATGATTGGAGGAAAGATATATGGGTGGAACTCACCAAGGAAGCAGATGCCCCTACCTCCCGAGAGGCCCGAGCTCTTCGGATCAAATATTGTATTATCGGAGGGCACTTATACAAGAAGTCGTTCAATCAACCATATTTGAGGTGCATATCAACTCGAGAAGCAAGGTACACACTCAAAGAAATCCATGAAGGAGACGCAGCTAGTCATGAGGGATATAAAACAGTGGTGAAGAAAGCCTTAAGGGCCGGATTATATTGGCCCTCCATGACAAAGGACGCCCAGGAGTTCGTAAAGAAATGTGTCAAATGTCAAAAGAATGGTCCCCTGATAAGGACTCCTGCGGAAGAGATGAGAGCTATGCACTCTCCATGCCCCTTCGCTAAGTGGGGAATTGATCTGGTAGGACCCTTCCCTCCAGCCTCAGGAGGAAGAAAGTTTCTGATAGTAGCAGTGGATTATTTTAGCAAATGGGTAGAAGCTACCCCTCTGGCTACAATAGATGAAGAGAATGTGATCAAATTCTTGGGAAAACAGATTTGCTGCAGATTCGGAGTACCCAGAATATTGGTCTCTGACAATGGAACACAGTTCAATGGAGAAAATGTACGAGGATGGTGCGCCAGACTAAACCTAATACAGAGGTTCACCTCCGTAGCTCATCCTCAAGCTAATGGACAAGTGGAAATTACTAATCGAACGATAGTAGATGGTATTCGAACAAGGCTGACGAAAATAGAAGGAGGATGGGTGAATGAGTTAGACAATGTGCTATGGTCATACAGAACTAGCCCAAAGACAGCAACTGGAGAGTCTCCCTTTCAGCTGGTCTATGGAGCTGCAGCGGTGATACCTCCAGAGGCCGTGCTGCAGTCCTACCGAATTGCCCAATTTGAAGAACATCAAAATGAGAGGCTAATGAGAGAGGCCCTGGATTTAATGGAAGAAGAAAGGGAGATGGTTAGAGTACGTGCGGAAAGATACAAGAGCAGAATTAAAGTTGCGTATGACCGAAGGGTGATCCCGAGGTCCTTTAGAGTGGGGGACCTGGTGCTAAGGAGAGCTGATGCCCTAAAGAATACGGGAAAGTTAGAGCCCAACTGGGAGGGGCCTTACAAAATCACACAGGTATTGAAGGGAGGAGCCTATAGACTGCAGAGTATGGAGGGTGTCGATATAGCCAGACCTTGGAACGTTTGTCATTTGAAGAGGTTCTTTGTTTGAAGAGAATGTAAGGTCTTGAGATCGTTTACGATTTTTTGCTTTAAGATTTTTGCATTAATTCATATTCCTGTTTGATGTATTTAGTGGCTTCACCGGAGCTATTTTTCCCTCTTTACGGGTTTGCCCGTTGGGGTTTTTCCGTAAAGAGGTTTTTAATGAGACCGGCGTAGGTTATCTATGGCCTATGTTGAAAACTAACAATAAATGAATGAAGCTTTGTCCCTTTTTGAAAAAGATTTTTATACAGAATTATCGTGTCTTGATTATATTTCTCATATTTGAGTATACGATGTATGAATGTAAAAATTGCGAGTGTGAGGAACACTCAGAGGCCTAGAGGCCGAGGTGCTCCAGAGAGCCCTCACCATATTTGAGACCCAAAAGGGTTAATCAATGAAATGAGAAGATTTTATGAATTAAAATCTTTTAAGAATAAGAGTGAGAGACACTCAGAGGCCTAGAGGCCGAGGTGCTCCAGAGAGCCCTCACCATATTTGAGACCCAAAAGGGTTAATCAATGAAATGAGAAGATTTTATGAATTAAAATCTTTTAAGAATAAGAGTGAGAGACACTCAGAGACACTTAGAGGCCTAGAGGCCGAGGTGCTCCAGAGAGCCCTCACCATATTTGAGACCCAAGAGGGTTATTCAATGAAATGAGAAGATTTTATGAATTAAAATCTTTTAAGAATAAGAGTGAGAAACACTCAGAGGCCTAGAGGCCGAGGAGCTCCAGAGAGCCCTCATCATATTTGAAACCCAAAAGGGTTATTCAATGAAATGAGAAGATTTTATGAATTAAAATCTTTTAAGAATAAGAGTGAGAGACACTTAGAGGCCTAGAGGCCGAGGTGCTCCAGAGAGCCCTCACCATATTTGAGACCCAAAAGGGTTAATCAATGAAATGAGAAGATTTTATGAATTAAAATCTTTTAAGAATAAGAGTGAGAGACACTCAGAGACACTCAGAGGCCTAGAGGGCGAGGTGCTCCAGAGAGCCCTCACCATATTTGAGACCCAAAAGGGTTATTCAATGAAATGAGAAGATTTTATGAATTAAAATCTTTTAAGAATAAGAGTGAGAGACACTCAGAGGCCTAGAGGCCGAGGTGCTTCAGAGAGCCCTCACCATATTTGAGACCCAAAAGGGTTAATCAATGAAATGAGAAGATTTTATGAATTAAAATCTTTTAAGAATAAGAGTGAGAGACACTCAGAGACACTCAGAGACCTAGAGGGCGAGGTGCTCCAGAGAGCCCTCACCATATTTGAGACCCAAAAGGGTTATTCAATGAAATGAGAAGATTTTATGAATCAAAATCTTTTGAATAAGAGGAGTTCCAGAGAGCCCTCCCCATACTTGAGAACCACAAAGGTTAGTTAATGAAAAGACAGGTTTTATGATTCAAGACCTTTTAAAGCGAGGAACAAGTACAAGCTTAGAAATCAAGGAAAGATGGGGAACATCTCCCCATAACCAAGACCCAAGATGGTTATTTAGAGACATACACTTCGCAAATTAAAATCATTTGCCAAAATTCTGTCTAAGGAACGAAGCAAGAGATAGACAAAGGCTTAAAAGTCAAGGAAAACCTCCTCAAGCCACCTGAAACCAGAAGGTTATGCAACCAAGAGACGATTATGGTATAACCTACAAGACCGATAAAGGGGGGGAGGAGAAGAGCATACCTCCAACATATTCTCTACTGGTCTTATAGGTTACCCATGTAAGCAGAAAAGAAAAGAGGCACACCAACAAACAATCAATATGAAGCTAACACGATTACTACAAAAAAGCCCCACAGATCCAGGAGTGTGGGGTCCCCTACAGAGTATGAGAAAGCAAGTATTACGAGCATAAATTAAAAGAGTGTAGCAAAACAAAAGAAAGGTAAATTGTTTGTTATGACCATGAAAATATGAAATTTAAACTGCTTTTTCGACAGCAGCTCCCTTAGCAACAGCTCCCTCGACCTCAGCTCCCTCGACCTCAGCTCCCTCGACCACAGCTCCTTCAATGGCACCCTCCTCCACAGCAGCATGGTTGCTAGATCCTCCGCCCTCCTCTGGGCCCTTTTCCCCTCTCAAGGTAGCCTCAGCACCCTTTTCTCCATCTACCCCTGTTACCATATTGGGGGCAGAGATGTAAGGATAAACCAGTTGCGCCAAAGGCTTTAGCTCAGCCATACCCACCTTGGCTGCCTGTAACTTGGCGATGGCCTGACCCATTCCGGGTAGCCGCCAAGGACTGTCGGGGCTCTCCTTAGGATCCCCTAAGAATTTTGGAGGAGTAGCGAGCTGATCCAGGCGAAAAGCACGAGAGTAGGTCCCATCGAACCCTGGGGCTGAGTGCTCGGCCACGGCATTGCTGAAGCCATGGTCGATGAAGTGAGGAATATGTGGCCCCATGGCACATAGGAAGCTTGAGATCTTTAGAAAACTGGACAGCCACTGAGTATGAAGAGTCCCCAAGAATTCTTGACCCAAGGAGGAAGTGAATAGGGATTTAATGCAAGCCTGCACCCCGACATCCGGCAGCTCGCATTCCATCCGTTCCACCTCCTCTTCCAGATGCTTAACCCTAGCTGCATCCTGCTTGCCTTGAGCCCGTAGAAGAGGCAACTCCTCAGCCAGAGCTTGAGCTCGTTTATGAGCTTTGTCCTTCTCCGCAGTGATACCCTTGAGGGTCGACTGGAAAGAGGATGCTACGGCTCGGAGAAGTTCAAGCTCAGCCACCATCTCAACACCTTGGTCGAATATCTTAGTGTAGACAAGACCGAACTACATGAAGAAAAGGAACAATGTTTAAGATGTAAAGAAGATAGAAGCCATGAAGGTAATGGAAAATACCTCTGAAAAAAGATGAGCACCACGAAGCAGTTGATCTTCAGGAAGGGGCTTGTCGGATAATTCAGTGTTGGAAGGAGCAGGACATTGGCTGATAAGGCGATGGAGAGGTTCGTATGCAGCAGAGGGGGGAACTTCTTTCTCAGCAAGAGCTCGGGCAGTTTTTCCTTTCTTCTTTTTAGAAGTGCCGCAGTCAGAGAAGAAGGCATTGGTAGCTGAGCGAGTTCTCCTGGCAACAGAACCCGGGACTTGAGTAGAAGAGCTGGGGAAAGGAGGAACCTTTGAAGGACTCTCTGGAGCCGGGGTCTTTGCTGAGCTTTCTAGAGCAGGAGACTGAGGAGCTTTTGGGAGGTCTTCAGGAGCAGCTAACACAGGGGCCTTCACTATTCCGAGAGCAGGGGCATCCCGTGAGATATGAGTTAACCACCTCATTGCTGCAGATAACCAAGAAGATTCTCACAACTCAGAAAAATAACCACATGCAAGAAAAGAAATACAAGAACAGAAGTTTTTTTACCATCTCGAGGTTCTAAAGGGGAATCTTGAGGACAGAAGCCAAAGTGGGAGAGGATGCGAGGATTTTTGCAAATACCAAGAACATCAAAATAATCGTGAAGACAGACGTGGGTATTGAGATTAGTCATAACAGTGTGATTTGAAACAGAGTAAGCTTTCAGAGAAGGAAGAGGTATTCCTGGATTATGGAATATCCAATTTTCATGAGGAAACGGCCAATTGTGGATGATTTGATTTAATTGTGAGAAAGGTAGTGTGTTGTTGATGTTTTTAGGAAAAATGAAGCTTTTAGGAGCAAATCACATGCATATATCTCACTGTACTGAAGAGGGGATTGCACCATTGGATTCGTCTCGAAAAATGGAGTGGAATGAAAAAAAGAATTAAGTCAATCGGAGGTCAGGAGCTCGAGATATGAAGGGACGAAGATGGAGGACGAACAGTAAGTTGAAACTTCCGCCCGACCAGGCCACTTCCGGCCTGGCCACAGTGATCTGCACCCACATTTTTTATTAATGCACCCCCGCGCGTATTTTGGCCAGCATCCCACTTACGAACTATCCGCCCGGCCGGGCCACTTTTCCGGTCGGGCCACCTGTTTCCAGCCCATTTGGCGCGCCCAATCATTCCGCCCGGCCACGCCACTTACCTTCCCGACCGAATGGACCCATTCTCGGGGGTTTTGTCCAATTTTCTCCATATTTGAAGGGCCTAATTGCAAATTTGGCCCAACACTTCTACACCAACTATAAATAGATCCAATTTGAGTTTTGAAAAGGGTCTTCCTCCTTTTACAAGCAATTTCTCATACACAAACACATAGTTAATAGTGTTCTTCATTTTTAGCTCAAATTTGTCATTAGATTAGATAGAATAGTGACTTTTACTTCGAATCAAGCTACGATTATCATCGGGCATCGTCTATTACATCGTTTTGTAGCTACATTTTCATGATCAAGGTGATATTACTCTATTTTGCAATTCAATTTGGTTATTTCTTAAATTCTACAATTTCTTGTTATTTTTCTATGAGTTTGATGATTAATCTTGTTGTAGCCATGGGATTCTCTTTTAGAACCATAGGCTAAGCTCTCATTGCCTTGGGTGTGGATGTTTTGATGGGTGTTTAGTGAAATTATGGATTAATTGCATGATTAGCTTAGGATTTGGGGTGTTTATGTTTCTAGCGTTGTAATTTCCATGATTCAATTGATTAATTCGCCCTATTAGCTAGAATTGTTGGTTGTGTTGATTACAACGAGAATTGGGTTGCATGATTAAGAGCGTGGGTGTGAGCTTGGATTGATTGATTAGAATTCACATAGTAATTGGCTTAATCGAGAGAGGGTTGATTGCTTAGATCGACAACACTAAGCACTAATCGAATAGAGGTCGTCTATGAGATTGGTGAGAGGGCGTCTAATAAGCATTAGTAACCGTGTTGAAAGTGCTTATGAGACACTATCTTATGAGCTTATGGTATTTGGTTAGATCCTATAATTGCTAATCAATGCACGTGTTCACCTAAGTCTCGCGAGATGATCATTGGGGTCCTCTTCGAATCCTTCCTCCGTTCTCCCCTCAAATTGCTTCTCCCTCAACATCTGGAGTAAAGAAGCACTAATTTTAAAGTTGTTCCCCTCCACTCTTGGCCTTGCCAACCCATCATAGTACTCCCTCGGTTGAGGCTTGAAATACTCCCTAAGAAGTCTTCCTTGGTATACATGACGAGGATCCTCTAAATGTGGAGGAGGAGGAATGTACTCATCTTGAATTTGTTGAGATGGAGGATATTGGTAGGGAGGGTAAGGGTGTTGAGATTGTTGGTATTGATGTGGTGGAGGTGGTGGATAGTAGGCTTGTTGTGGAGGTAGGTAAGGATAAGGATAATATCCTTGGTATGAAGGATGGTTTTGTGGAGGATAGTGTAGGTTAGGATTTTGAAGATTTGGTGGAGGGTTTTGAGGTGGATTATCTCATTGTGCTTCCTCATCCCTTAGAGGTAGAGGGTTCAAATTCTCTTGATGGTCTTCCATTTCACAATGTTCTTCTTCAACTCTTTAACGGTTTCTACTACGATTCCTTCTTCGTGCGTGAGTTTCGATCTCAAGATCCAACGGTTCTAAGTTTCCTCCACGTGATCTTGTGATCATACACACCTACAAAAGAAAAGTATCAAATCCCACAAAGAGAAATAAAAAACAAGATAACGAAAAATAAATGCTACTATCAATAACACTTATCAAACTCTAATTTTCACTAACAACACTCGCTTAAGTCCCCGGCAGCGGCGCCATTGACTTGTTCCGTATTTTGCACTTTCTTTAGCACAACAATATGATCCCCACAAGCGTATGGGTTCGATTGTAGTACGCAAGTACGACCAAGTAGATTTTCGTTCCAAGCACCTAATTGAGTGAAAGTGAATCCCTAGAGTTATGAGTTTGCATGCTATTGTAGTAATGACACGTGTTTGTTTGAGGATTTTCGGAATTTAAAACGAAATTATTAAACTAGATATACTAAAATAACAATAACAATAACAAGACAAATCAAATCAAATCAAATAACAACTATCTAACTTTCGTGTGAAAGTGCAAGAGAAAAGTATTGCCTCGGGTGTTTCCATTTTATGGGTAATTTAATGAGCTAACGAACTAATTGCATGAATGAACCTATGGTTTTGGATTAAGCTAAAGGCTATCACTCTTATGTGTAGACCCCCTCGAAAGGCATTGGTGAACACATGTATTAATTAGCAATTATAGGATCTAATTAATATCATAAGCTCCTAAGATAGTGTCTCATAAACACTTTCAACACGGTTACTAATGCTTATGAGACGCCCTCTCACCAATCTCCTAAACGACCTATATTCGTTTGGTGTCTAAAGTTGTCGGTCTAGCAATTAACCATCTCTCAATTAAGTTAATTACTACTTAACTTCTATTCAGTTAACCAAAGCTCACACTTACACCTCCAATGATGAAACCCAACCCTCGTTGTAATTAAAATAATCGAACATGCTCGCTAATAGGGTTGATTAACCAAATGAATCATTTACAACACAACAATATAAACATAAACACCCAAAACCTAAGCTAATATGCAATTAATCCATAATTACACTAAACACCCATCAAAACATTCACACCCAAGGCAATTAGAACTTAGCTCATGGTTCTAGAAGAGAATCCCATGGCTACAACAAAAATAAGCATCAAACTCATAGCTAAACAATAAGAGATTGGAGAAATTAAGGAATTACCAAATTGAAATGCAAATAAGAGAAATATCACCTTGATCATGGAATTGTAGCTACAAAATGATGAAATAGACAATGCCCGACGATAATCGTTGCTTGGAATTGAAATCTAACAACTATTCTAGCTAATCTATGGAATTAAAATGACAAAAATATGAAGAACACCTATAACTATGTGATAGTATGTGAGAATTTCATGTAGAGGGGGAGAACTCCCTTTTTAAAACTCAAATGAACTCAATTTATAGTTTGCAAAGAAGTCTTGGACGAAATTTGCACTTAAGTCCTTAAAAAATGGTGAAAATGTACAAAAATCACCGAGTAAGTAAGTGGCCCGGCCGGGCGGGAAAGTGGCCCGGTCGGGCGGAAGTTTTGACTTACTGTTCGTCCTCCATCTTCGTCCCTTCATATCTCGAGCTTACGACCTCTGATTGACTTGATTCTTTTTTTCATTCCACTCCATTTTTTGAGACAAATCCAATGGTGCAATCCTCTCTTCAGTCCAGTGAGATATATGCATGTGATTTGCTCCTAAAAGCTTCATTTTCCCTAAAAACACCAACAACATTAAACCCCAAGGAGTTGGCCTAGTGGTGTAGGCTTGGGACTTAGGAGTATGCTCCTCTCTAGGTCTCAGGTTCGAACCCTCTAAGGTGCAAACAATTTCTATGGGGCCATGTCCATACAGAGCGCAAAGCTCTGGCTTTAAACGGGACCCCCGCAAGTGGGCGGTGGGATTGGTCCCCCGGGATTAGTCGGTCAAAAACCGGATACCCGAGACTTCAAAAAAAAAAAAAAACACCAACAACACACTACATTTCTCACAATTAAATCAAATCATCCACAATTGGCCTGTATAATGTGAAAATACAAGAAATATAAGCTTTAAATATGCACTAAAGTCATGCAATTTACACCCGAATCAACGTGTCCACCTAAGCCTCACGAGGGATTGGTTTACACACACGAGTGATAGCCTTTAGCTCAATCCGAAACCTTAGGTTTAATTTGTGTAATTGGTTCGTTAATTCACTATATCACCTACAAAATGGATACACCCGAGGCAATACTCGCTTACCTTACACTTTCACACGAAATTTAGTTAATCGTTGTTTTCGTTTTCACTTGTCATCTTTGTTAAATTTGGTAGTTATAATTAGTTTCATATTGTCTCATCCTTGTTTACCTAGATTACTTTGTTTATTGCATGCATGTTTCTTGTAATTGATTCATAGTTTAGCTTTAATTCCGTAAAATTAAAAAACAACCCTGTTTCATTACTACAATAGCATGCAACTTGTAGCTCTAAGGATTCATGTTCACTTAACTAGGTCCATGGTAGATAAATTCTAGGTCGTATACTTGCTCATATACAACGATCCCATACGCTTTTGTGTGAGTTGCTTGTGTGTTGAAAAACTTGCAAAATACAAAAAAGTCAATGTGCTATAAAGATATGCATATTTAAAAATAAGCTTCATATATGCAAAAGACATGAGTTTATCTTTATTTATAATTAATATAATCATAGTATTATTATATAATCATGGTATTATTAAAAATATATAATATAATATAAGAAAAGTAAATATTCTGCATCAACAAAATTGTTTGATCGAATTTATCTTTATTTATAATTAATATAATTAAAAAGATTTTTTAAATACGCAACCATTTTTTGGAAGATAACTATAATAACCAACCATATAAATGGAAATATAAAAATTCAAATTAAGCAAATAAAAAAAATGTAATATTAACCTTTTAATATGACTAATAATACATTAGTCTTACATTGATATTAAATATTAAAAAAAAAAGTTATTTAAAATACCGTTTAACAAAAACGGGTTCTGGGATAGTTTAAGTAATAATATCTAAGTTTATATATTGAAATTATAAATATATATCTCAAATAATTTTTTACATATAACATTAATATTTATCAAATATTGTTATAATATGGATAGCTATAACAATAGCTAGATCATTGCAAGGAGAATATATAATGCATATATGAAAATTGAGCCACAATATATGCGAAAATAATATGAAATTATTGCATATGTGCTGAAGATTTATAAAGTGTGCAAATTAAATTAAATTAAATTTATGAAAATGTATATTAGTAAAATAATATAATAAATATGCTCATTTTAATTAGCGGTATTAAATGTATATAGTCCAAAAAAAATAAGATAAAAAATTACAAATAATAGGAACAATACTGAATGTTTACTATTCAAATATATAATAAGAATACAAATGAATACAAAATAAAAAAATATTGACTTAATCAGTGTTATGCCAAAAAATAGAACTCCAAAAGATAATAATATTGAATGATGATTCAAATATATGAATGTAATCCGCATAACAAATTAATATCACATCCATAGTGGAAATATGACAAATACAAAAAATCCATATTTCATCCAACGATTTTCAAAGTGCATAAGCAAAAATAACAAAAACTAAAAACAATCTTGTTGGGATATGAATACTAAGACAAGTCCTAAATGATGAAAAGATAAGATGAGTTTTGATAAGCCAAAAGAAGACTTGAATATTTTCTATGTGTTGACTGATCTAGTCTAGTTATGAAGTCATCTTGAGCAGATCAGTAGAGTTCACAAGCAAAGTTCACAAGACAAGTAAAAGTTCAAAAGAAAAGATAAAGTATAAGTGTTCGATAGACAAGTACGTTTTATAAGTACTTTGTGTATGTGTATTTGTTAGGATTTATACTGAGCTATTTAAGTTGTATAGAAGCTCATGATTGTCGCATGTATTTGTATATTCAATGTATAGATCTTAAGGTGACTAAGTTGATTTATAAAGCTTAATGTAATGTAATAGTCTTGTTAAGATTAGATTATAGGACTAGTTTAAGGTTCTATTGAAGTCTACAGAAGAAGACCTGCGCAAGACAAGTCAAATGGAAACAAGACAGGTGCGCAACAAGACAAGACAAGAAGAAAGAAGAAGTTAGTTATTAAAACGCATGTGAAGATAAAGATTGAAGAGTTAGTTATGGAATAACTAATTAACTGAAGAAACACGTGGTTGGATAAGAAGGATAAGTTAGAAATCAGTTTTCATGAAAAGTTAGTTACATAACAGAAAGTTCTTGAAGATTAGAAGTCTATAAATACCCCATGGTATTAATCGGTTGAAGACTACTGATACACTGACGTTCTATATTCAAGTGAAGAATTAACGAAGTATTCAAGAGAAGAAACTCGCAGAGTTCATATTCAGAAAGAAGCCAGAAGACAAGTGAAGATCAAAGAAGGCTACAACTGAAGACAGAGAAGTTTTATTGTTTTTGTTTCAAGTTGCTAGTTGCTTGTTAAATAGCTAGTTAGATCGAAGAAGCACTTGGTAGTGTTATCGAGAAGATCTAAGTCTTATTTCTTGGGACTTAAAGCTACAAGAACACATTACTCTATTGGACGAGTTAATAAGAATATCACAACTGGGTTTGTGAGAGTGGATGTAGACAAGTTGTCGAACCACTATAAATCTCGTGTTTGATTTACTTTACTGTTTTATTTGTGTTTGATTGATTAACTGCTTAATTGATTTAAATACTTAAGAACAAGACTAGTAGAGTGTTCATACAGTGTTCGCGAATTTAGTTGAGTATAAACTTGTTTGGGCTCATTGTTTAAATCTGATATTCCGCATTCGTCATCTGATATATTGAAAGATTTTTGAAAAGTCTATTCACCCCCCTCTAGACATTTTCACTAGCTTACTCAATATTATTAACTCAATTAGGGACCTACGAATCTATTGGACAATATTGGTTTTATCAGTTCCAAAAACCCCAGCACATGTCAAGGAATCATACCTGTCCTTTTTACCATACCTCTTACAAATGGTAGGTTTTACTTTACGAAATTTTCCATAAGAAGTCATCCTCTTCAGCTTAGGTCTACCAGGTGGCTTTTGCAGAATTTGAGGAAGTATTTTTTCAACTTCGGCCGCATATTGTGATTCAAATCGCTCTGTTTGAGGAACAGGGAACAAATCCTCCTTGTAACATTGCTTGTAAATAGCTATAAAAAAAACACTCCTCAACAACGCTATGAATAGATGTACAATGCTTCCTAATCACCGAAACTGCATGAGCACATGAGAACCCTTTGATTTGCCACTGAAAACATGTACATATTTTGTATTCAAGAGATCGACAGTCACGTACAGATGTTCTTGAAGATACCTCAAATTGACCTTTTGGATATAACGATACGGACCATGAAGCACTGTTGTTGGTTAGTTAATGCCAAACTGCCTATTTACTAGGAACAAGTAAACCTGACCACTTATTGCTAGATTCACGCCTCTCTACGAACCACCTAGAAATATTCTTCCTTATAGAATCAATCATATGTGTTATAGGTAAGGTTCTAGCTTCACGTATTTAAGAATTAAACGACTCAGCTGCGTTGTATGTCATCTCTCCATACCTTTTAAGATGCAGAGAGTGTGATACTGCCCATTTAGAATGAGGTAAATCTTGAAGCCATTTTTCAGCGATACGACCACCAACTTCCTTGAATTTTTGCAGATTTTCCTTGAATATAGTGATAGTAGGTGCATAAGCACACTGTTTGAACAAATCAGCCATATTTTCACGATGCTGAGTGTTCCAACCTCCACCATAACTACCCTTAAGATTTAGTAACAAGAGATAAAGGCAATAAAAATGGTTCGGATGATCCCATACATCATAAAATGCCGACATCAAACCTGTATTCCTGTCAGAAATGTAAATAACTTTTTTCGAGTGAATGATAAGATCCCGAAGCTTAGTTAAAAATCAAGCCCAATTATTACGATTCTCGGCATATACGATAGAAAATGCAACAGAAAATAATCCTACAAAAAAATAGTGAAAATAATAAGAAACAATTTAACTGGATGGAAATATAATAAACTATACAACTTCTGCAATTTTGCAATTTTGCAATTTTTTAATACTAAATTTCTGCAAGGGTATGTGCATGAAATCTGGAATAGGGTATAAGATTTATAATATTGAATGACAACAAAAATTTAATCACATAAACAAGATACCATCTTTTTTTTCCCTAAGCTCTGATTTGGGATTAAAAATGAATTCTTTGTCTCATGTGAAAATAATTGTTCCTTAGAAATCATGTAATTACTAATAAACTATGAGATGAATGATTTTTTTTTTACAAGACAACACATTAATAAAATCTACTCATATAAAAAATAATTAACAAAGAACATAACATTTGGAAGAGAACATATAAAAAGTATGTACTGATATTAAAAAAATAACAAATAACCTAACATTTGGAACATAACATATATAATGTATTTGTAGAATTAATATCGTTTTCGCCGTCCTTTGTGGTGGTAGCTAGCAATACACCTTTTGACCGCCCCTTCATAAATGTGTCATCTATGAAAAGCATTGACCTACAACTTTTAAAGTCTTCCTTGCATGCATTGAATGAAATAAAAATTCTTTCAAAGCGGTTGGTTATGTGGTTGGTCTCTAAATTCACTATACTTCCAGGATTTGTGCGTTTCACTACATCTCCGTACCATCTTAATTGATCGTACGATTCATCATAGCTTCCAAATATGTCGTTCCTAGAAGCCTCAATACCACGTCACGCCTTCCAATACGGTAATTCAAAACCAAAATCTTTATTAAAATCTTTGAGTACATTATTTCCAGAAATCATCGGATCCGACTTCACGTCTTGCAAAAGAAGATCTTTGAGAACTTTTGTACCAAACCTGGTTTTTTCCTCATTTAGCAAGTTGCCCACACAATTATGATCTAGAGTGGCTTTTGAAATAATAAACCCCGAATTCATAGGTAAATGTTTGCCTCTGATGAACCAATCACAGTCAGGCGACTTCTTCTCAAAACACTCAACATATATATACCTATGATAGTTCTTAACGTATCTATACTTGAAATTTAGTTTAGTCGAATACTTAATTAGCTCGATCCTAAACTCGAGCGCACCACCACCAAATACTACACCCACCTTCATTATGTTGACCCAATTATCCGATAAATAGTATTTAGTCTTCTCCAAAGGACATATATCAAAATTCGTCAAACTACACAACCCAAAAAACTATGTTGAACAAGGAGTTTGATTCTTGCAATTCGAGACTATGTCAACAGCTTTAACATATTTGATGATTCAGATTGGGATGCAGAAGTATTCTGAGTAAGTTGATTGATTACATAACTAGAATTGAAACTTTGTGAATTTTGCATATCAGGTACTAAGCTCTAAGATTGATAAGATTCTACAGAAACATTAACTAACTTTTCAGAGGATATCTTGCAGTATTCAACCAAGCCGACTAAATCAGAATCTGATGATAAAGAACAATTATTTATGCAACTAACAGAATAACACATTCGTATATTAGGATAAGATAATATGGGCCACATACCAATTATTTCATTAAGAATATCTTGAATGCTTGTAGATTCTTGAACGAGAAACAACTTTATTTTTCCCTCGAATTGAAACTTCAGAATTATTGCACATTCTATCTGTCACTAATAAATTGATTCCCCAAATATAAGAAAAAAATGATCAATAAACCCTAATATGCAGGCTTGAAAACGAAGGAGATGGATCAAGCCATATCAAATTGGTTTAAAATTTGATATCAATTGCAAGAAACGAAGCAGGTGAATGATCAATTTTTGCAGTCTTAAACAAAAAGAAGAAAAGCACGAATGCAAGAAACATATCAAAACTGTAATGGTTATGCAGAAAATTTCTTAATTTTGGAAACTAATGAAAAAAAAATGGCGATAAGAAAGAAAGTTATTTGAAAAATGAAATTTTGTTCATAATGGAGTGATTATCGGTTACTAAAGGAGATCATGATTTAAATTTCAATCTGTATTATAATAAGGCGTTAATATTGGTCTTTAAATTTTAAATCTATTATAATAATGAATTAATATAGATTTTTAAGACCAAAGGGCATAATTGGGTATTAACACATCAATTTGACCTTAATTTTAATTTTATAATTTTTTGTCTTTATTTAAAAATGATTCTATAGGATTGTCTCGCTTAGTAATTAAACTCTTTACGATATGTGATAAAATCTTAGTGATTAATTCTTTGTGAGTTGAACAAGTTAACAAGTTTCTTTGTGAATCATACTTGTAATTGTAAACACTTGTTCAAGTTAGTAAAGAGAGTCTTTATCCTCCGTGGACGTAGATCATTTGATCGAACCACGTAAATTTTGTGTTCTTACTTGTTCAATTCATTGCGTTCTTTTTTATCTTGTTTTATCATTTGTGATTGGAATAGCTTTATACAATATTTCACAACAAAATCAAAACAAGCAACTCAAATCTAAAAATTAATTGTTTAGTCCCCTAACCTTCACCCTGGTTAGAATCTAAATTATTTAAAATTTTCTTCTTCTTAATTTTTCGCTATACACAATTTTCAAAATCTATGAACGAAAAAAAATTGTTGACAACGACGATCTGAAGTGAGGAATAGCAACAGTCGATGAATTAAAGCAATTTTGTTGTTGAAAATAGATTGTAAATTTGCTTTCCAACTGATAGCATTTCGCGCGATGTAAGGTGCATATATAACTTGTTAAAGACTTCCTTGTATCCACACTTTCAATCAAGTCAGAATTTGGTGTGCTGTTATCAATATACAATATAGTTTTTTTAACAAGTATGCAAGAACGTAGACTACTCCAATTTTTACAGTATAAATATTTTTTAAATGGGCTAGTCTTGGGTGGGACCGTCTCATATAATGAGATCCGTGAGACGAGTCTCCCTTAATCCTCATATATAAAAAGTGATAATATTTGAGCAAAAAGTGATAGTGTTTAAGTAAAAAGTGATACTCACTGTTGTTAAAAATTTATCTGGAAAAAAATATGGGTTATCCTACCAAATTTTTTGAAATATGGGTTAAAAGAATCCGTGTCACAAAAAAGATATGTGAGACGGTCTCACACAAGTGCTTGCCTTTTTAAATAACTGACTCTATAAAATTAATGGACATGAAGTAAGATTTTAACTTAACTAATGAGACTTATTAATTTATTGGGAAAATATCACTTTTGGTCACTGAACTTTACCACTTTTCAGATTTGGTCCCCCACATTTAATTACTATCAAAATTGGTTACTCATTTATTCTTTTCTATCAATTTTGATGTTGCTGTTTAATTCCTAACGGATTGACTAACGAAGAAAAAGGTTTTTGAGCGCTAACTTTTGTTTTACTTCATTTTCTCTCTTTTAATTCCTAAACCCTAAACCCCAATAGAGTTATTTTGAGTTTGTACAAAGAACTGGAGATGTCTAAAAGGAACAAGAATGCTTCTGCACCCCAATACGGTAAGTTTCTATAACTTTTACGTTTAAATATATGGGTTAATTAGTTTTGTTTGTTTACATTTTTATCAATTTTTTTTGTTTGTTTTATATGTAGATGCAAAAAATGAACCAACAATTTTTACATTAAAAGTTTTTTATGGTGGTAAAATGGTAGATGGTCGTTATAGACATTATGTAAGGGGGTATGTAGATTATTTTGACTATGTTGATGCTGGTGTGTTTGAGTTAATTGAATTGCAAGATTTTGCTAATCAATTAGGATATAATGAAAAAAAAAAAGTATTTTGGCATCAATTTGCGGCAAATTTGCACACGGGTGGTAGAGTGGTTGAATTTGATAATGATGTGTGTGGGATGTTGAATTATTTAGATAAGGAAAGAGAGGCATGGGTTTATTTTCAACATTTAGATAGTGAGAGGGAAATGATTGTGGTTGATGGTGGTGATTTTGGTCCTGAAGTTGATATGCATTTTTTTAGATGATGTGATTTTAAATGAGCCTGAGGCCTCAAATTCTGAAAATTCCGACTGAAGTTGATATGTATTTTTTAGATGATGTGATTTTAAATGAGCCTGGGGCCTCAAATTTTGAAAATTCCAAAGATAGTGATGTTCTAGTTGATAGTGAATATGATATGGATGAGAATGATAGGTTATATGAAAAGTATGTTGATCATGATGCTGAGTTTAATCGTGTTGGAATTACTGGTGATAAGGTGAAAAATAAGTATGTGAGTGAGAACTGAGAGAAGGTTTATGCTAGGTTAGAGGATGAAAATGAGACATTTGATAATAGTTGTGATGAGTTTGAGAGTATTCAGGGGTCTGATGAAGAAGATTTGCCTAAATTTCCCAAATTTAATGAAGTAATTGAATCTAGAAAGCCTGAGTTGAAGGTTGGACTTATTTTTTCATAAAAAAAAGAAGCTAAGGAAGCCATTACCACTTTTTGTATTAAGAGGGGAATGAGTTCAGGTTTAACCATAATGACAAAAAAAGACTACAAGATGTATGTAGAAAAGAGGGATGTGAGTGGTATGTGTTGGTATCTCCAATGCATAATAACAGACCATGGCATATTAAAGCTTACCATCCACAACACACAAAATGCTCCTAGAATTACAAGAATGAAAGTATTAAGTAATTTAAGTCATCCACAACACACAAAATGCTCCTGGAATTACAAGAATGAAAGTATTAAGTCAAATTGGGTTGGGAAGCATTATGTGAAGAAGTTAAAAAATAATCCCAAGTTAAAAGCAAATGAGGTTAGAGTTGAGGTGTGCATCAACCTGAAAGTCAATATCTCAATGCAACAAGCATATAGAGTAAGGAAGAAGGCATTTGAGCTAATAGAGGGTACAGTGAAAGAACAATTTGGTAAAATCAGGGATAATTGTGAAGAGTTGTTAAGAACTAATCCTGAGTCATCTGTGGTGTTGAAATTGACTAACGATGGTGAAGGTAGTGCATTGATTCGTGTATTTTACAACTCTAAAATACACAACCGCAAGTATACGATGTATATCGTAGTGGAGTAAGTATAAGGTCGATCCCACAGGGTGGGGAGTGTAAAAGTGTAGTTTGTTGATTAAGTTCTAAATAGACAATGATCGAAATTTGAGTGTTTGGTTACCCTAAATTGCCTACCAATGTGTCACAAGTAAACAATCAAAGAGCAATAAGAAAATCGATCAAGTATGCTCATGTGAATCACGAAAACACAAGAAGTGTGATTAAAACTCAATAAAGAAAAGGGAGGTTCCAAGGCATATGCCACACTAAGGGGTCAATTTATGATTAACAACCTATTTAAGTGGTGTTTAGGTTATTACTATAAAGTTGATGTTGGGAATAAAATGATTTTGATTAAAGATACCAAAACCCCTGAATGATGATGATCAGATTAGTTGAGATACACTCAAGTTTAAGATCAGTCTAGTTGTCTCAGGATACTTGAGTAAGTATGAATGCTTAAGTCTAAATCTAAAAAATGTTATGAGATTAATAGTTCAGGATAGTTGTCCAAAGCTGAAATGTTAGGCAGCTCACTAAGTGTTAGTACTTACGGTCAAGTTTGTTGAAGTATATAAGACAAGCTGACTGAAGTGGACAACATGGCTGAAAAGATCAAAGAGTGATAAGGCAAAGCTTCATGCACTGATAAGAACTGGTTCAGATCAGTTGAAGTGCTAATGATCAAGAGCATTGAATGATATACTCACAGAAGACATATTTAATGAAGCATTTATTGCCATCAAGCCTGAACTAAGCATTGAAGACTTAGAAACATTAAAGACTGAAGCATTGAATGAATGTTAGAACATTCTAGTTTGCAGCAGGAATGTTCAGGGGAGTTGTCTCATCTGACCGTTGGTTGAGTGTAGAGTCTGCCACAAATCAACCTTGGGAAATGTGCATATTTGGAATCTGACACAAGTCATCTCAGCCGCATTTTTCAGAAGTCAACACATTCATTCAAGCAACCATTGAAGAAGCTTTTACACAGTGGATAATAGGATGTCAAGCTTCACAGCCGTTTCAATGGTGCTGCAAATAGACAAGTTTGAAATGCTATCTCTCCAACGGATAGTTGATCAAATTTGCCTATAAATTCAGAAGTGATAAAAGGATTCAAGAATCCAACTACTTGTTATCAAACTATCATCAAGCAATCAAAGGAAACCAAAGCTGTTCTTAAGAATCCCAAGTTTCCTTTTCACTTCAAATAGCTAAGCCAATCTGTGTAACATCCCAAGCTTAGTATTGAGATATCCTAAGCCTTTACACTGTTCTTATTGTAAAGGATATCTCTTTTAGTTGGAACCAAACCTCAAACCCTTATCTCATTAAGTGAAGAAAGTGTTTGTTGTAGAAGTGAGGAGTTAAGGACTGTTATTGAGAAAAACAGTCTTAACTCAGAGAGATTGAGCACTAGGACTCAGATTATCCTAGGGATCAAAGCATTAAGAGAGTGTTGTTGATCAGTGCACCTTGGCACTATAAAACAAGCTAATTCCATTGTTAAAGAATTATCCTGTTCAATCAGGGAAAGTGGATGTAGGAGCTTGAGTCTCTGAACCACTATAAATTGTGTGTCATTTACTTACTGCATTCACTATAGCACTTGCATTCAATCATATTTCAAAGAGTTTATCTCAGTTAGTAAAGAAAATCTGTTTTGGACAAAGTCCCTGAACACTGTGTCTTCAGAAATTAACTTGGAGTATTCTTTTAAGAAAAAGGCCAACCACATTCCGCACTTAGCAACTCTCTTAGATATTTATCTAACTGATCACTCAATAGTTTTCAGTAGGAAAAGTATCTATTGAAGTTCCCACTCAGGATTGTTGTGAGACAACCTCCCTGATAAGACAATCTGTTTGAAAAGAAAAAGAATTTACATACACAAGTGCATTCCCCCCCCATACACTTGTGTCATACTCCACCAAGGACCAACAAGTGGTATCAGAGCAGGGGTTCAAAGACCACTACTTCTGAAAATCCAACTGATTTTTAAATCACATTATTTTATGTGGTCACTAAACTGATCCAAAATTTCTGAAAGACCTTTTGTGTTTATCTAACCTATTTCTATAGAAATGGCTAACAATGCAGTTCCAGGAGATGCTGTCAACACCATCAACAACATGGGTCCAAATCAAGTAAATCAAATTTCACATCATAAATTGCCAATGTTCTCAATTGAGAACTATGATTTCTGGAAGATCAGGATGAGAGCACATCTTGCTTGCCAGCATGATGAAATGCTCAAAGTCATCACCAGAGGGCCCTTCACATTCACTAAAGCAAATCCCAAACTCACTGATGCTCAGAAAGCAGATCCAAGGGAATTGCTACCAAAGGATGAGGATGAGTTTAAAGCTGAAGAGAGAAAAAGGCACAACCTGAACTACATTGCCATGAATACCTTGTACCAGACCATTCCAGATGCAGTGATGGGAAGAGTGTACCACTGCACAACAGCAAAAGAGATTTGGGACACCTTAGCACTTATGTGTGAAGGTACCCAAAAGATAAAAGAAAACAAGCTTCAAGTGGCTATCCAAAAATATGAACAATTTTCTATGAAGCCCAATGAAACTATTGATCATCTTGATGGCAGATTCACTAACATCATGAATGAGATAAACTCTCTTGGCAAGTTCTATGCCAAAAGAGAAGTTGCTTTGAAAATTCTGAGAAGTATCACATCCAAGTGGGACATATACTCTGTCATGATGGAAAACACCAGCAATCTTGACAATATGCCCATGCAGCAAGTGTTCTCTGAACTCAAAGCATATGAGTTTGATTTAAATAGGAAGAAAGTGCATGATGAGCCATCCTTCTCAAGCAAAGGAGTTGCTTTCAAAGCTGCTGAAACAGAAAAGAAGAGTAATCAAAGATCCTCTCAAACTGTTTCAAAATCTGAAATGAAGGAGGTGCTGGCACTCATGGCTAGGAGATTTGAGAAGCTCAACTCCAGATTTGGTAGATACAAAAAGTTCTACCAAGACAACAGAACCAGAAGGAGATTCAGTTCTCCTGACAACAAACCAGAGGACAAAGCCTTTGATGAGAAGAAAGAAGACATATATGCTGATAGAAAGAAGTACAGCAAAGCTGAACCATCATCATCAAGGAGGAAGGAGTCCTCAAGCAAGAAGAATGATGATGAAGATGTGTGTTACAACTGCCAGAAAAAGGGTCACTTTCAGTATGATTGTCCTGACCTAAGTTCAAAAGAAAGAAAAGAAAGGCAGAACAAAAGAGACAAGAGGCTGAACAACAGGAAAACCATGGTAGCTGGGGAATCAGCAAGTGAAGAGAGTGTTTACTCTTCTGATGATGGGTTATTCTCCAATAGTGACAGTGATGATGACTGTCAAATGGCTTTTGAAAATGAAGAGGTATGTTCATCTTCCAATTCTTCTAATAACACACAAGAGTCCAGTGAAATCCACTTGAAACTCAACTTTGGGAAGTTACTTGAGGATATCACCAGACTTCAAGAAGTATGCAATATGGCATTGAGAGAAAATGAGCTATTGAATTCTAAAGTTCAAACTCCCAACCTTCCTGAACCAGAGTTTGACTTCAAATCAACTGAGTTGTATCAACAGACTGTGAGAGAACATGATGAAATGTCTCTCAAAGTCACTGAACAACAAAAGTTGATTGATGAACAAGAACTGGCCTTGAGGAAAAAGGATTTTGATCTTAGAATCCTTCAAGCTAAATTTGATAATCTCTCAAATGAATTTGATACTCTTAAATTGAGTGAGGGGAGCTTAAAAATAAAGATGTCTGCCTTGAACAAATCTGCTAAAGCAATAGAAGAAATTCAAGGGTTTCAAAGACCATTTGCTCAAAAAGGTGGATTAGGCTATAATCCATTTGAACCCTCACCTGGTCTTAGTATTGCTTCATCAAGCAATTCTAAGATGATCTTTGTAAGATCAGTGGCTCAACAAAATGAAATGGAAGTAAATCAACCACTGATCAAGGAAAAGGGTAAAGGAATTTTTATACCTACTCAAATAAACAATGCTTCTAAACCCAAACCAAAGGAAAAGGTTAAGAACATTGTGTACAAGAGGAATGAGGTTCAGAAGGGAAGAACCAATGGAAGGTCAAACCATCTGAATACTCATCAGTGGAGTTGTCCAAAATCTGCTCAGAAAAGGCCAACTCAAATGAGGCAACCTCAACTGAATAGATTAAGGCCCAACCTCACTGATAGGTATAATAACTTCAGGAAGCCTGAACCTTACATGCCAAAAGGAAAAGGACATCCAAACCCCTATCCTCAAAGGTCTTACCAAGCTGCACCTAAGTCTAGTAACTTCAGGAGATATGCCCCAAAGAAATTCACCAACTCTCCTGAACCCTACAAGACTAACACTTATGCACAGAAACCACCTAAGGCATTTAAGGGTAAAACTGTGTATGTAGATGTAAATGGAAACCAAGTCAGTCACTTTGAGTCAATCAGAGTAATCAGGCAGATTTGGGTTCCAAAAGGTACAGCTAACCCTCTAGGACCCAACATTCAAAGGGTACCTAAAATTTGACTTTGCAGGACTGCAAGGACCACAAGAAGAGGAGAAGCATCAACAAGAAAACAGTATGGTACTTGGACAGTGGATGTTCAAGACACATGACTGGGAACAAGGAGCTTCTCTCAGAGTTCATTGAAAAGGATGGTCCTTCAGTAACCTTTGGAGACAGCTCTCAAGGGATCACAAGAGGTTATGGTACATTAAACATTGGTAGTGTCAAAATTACTGATGTCTCATATGTCCTAGGCCTAAAATACAATTTGTTGTCTATAAGCCAAATCTGTGATAAAGGATACAGTGTTGAATTTGCACCAAATGAATGTATTATCAAAGATAATTCAACACAACAGGTGCTACTAACAGGGGTGAGAAAGGGAAATGTCTATTTTGCAGATTGGAGCAAAACCCCTGAAGCAGTTTGTCTTGTTGCCAAAAGCACAAGTGAGCAAAGCTGGCTATGGCACAAAAGACTAAACCATCTGAACTTCAAAACCATCAACAAGATAGCAAGAAACTCTCTAGTTAAAGGGCTGCCTAATTAAGTGTTCACCAAAGAACATATATGCCAGCCATGTCAGGAAGGAAAGCAGATCAAAGCTTCATTCAAAGGAAAACCTGTCATCTCAACTGAGAGAGTTCTTCAACTACTGCATATGGATTTATTTGGTCCAATTATCCCAGTAAGTATAAATGGGAGAAAATATGCTTTAGTTGTTGTTGATGATTTCTCCAGGTACACATGGGTGGTGTTTCTTCTGAACAAAAAGGAGACCCAAGTCAAGCTACCTGAATTGATGATGAGATTGAGCAATGAAAAGGGCCTAAGTATTGTCAAAATCAGATCAGACAAAGGCACTGAATTCATAAACTCATACATCAATGAGTACTGCAGCAAGAATGGCATCACTCATGAGACTTCAGCAGCAAGAACACCTCAACAAAATGGGGTTGCTGAAAGAAGGAACAGAACCTTAAAAGAAGCAGTAAGAACATTGATTGCTGAATCCAAATTTCCTAAAAGGTTTTGGGTTGAAGCCATTAGCACTGCATGTCACACTCAAAACAGATCCTTAATCACCAAAGGTCAAGGTAAAACTCCATATGAATTATGGAAAGGTAGATTGCCCACTGTTGCCTATTTTCATATATTTGGTTGTAAGTGTTTCATTCATAATAATGGGAAAGAGCAATTGAAAGCTTTTGACAGCAAAGCTGATGAAGGAATATTTGTTGGATATTCACAAATTAGCAAAGCTTACAGAGTCTACAATTGCAAAACCCTTATTGTGGAAGAAACACCTCATGTTGTGTTTGATGAGTCTATTAGTGAATTCAGGGATAGAAACCTGAATATTGAGGAGTTAACACAAAGAACAACCAGATCAAGGCTTCAAAGCAAGGAAATAATGTTTGTAGATGTTGCCCAGCCTGAACTTGATGACAATAAAAAACTGGACAACTCTACTGATGGCAATCAACCAGAAGTCAACCCACCTGAAGTAGAAACTGAATTGACTGACCCCATCCCAGTTCAAAATCAGGTAACAACTACCAATGAAGAAGCACGCAATGCTGAGGTAGTAAATGGATCCAATATTCAAGGGGGAACCAATGAAAATGTCAACTTATCTGACAATGAGGACAATACCCCTGAATATGATCCTGAACTTGATCCTTTAATTAACTTTCCTGAATTTAATGAGTCTAGTGATCCAACTTCAGATGAGGACAATCCTCCTGAAGGGATCAGGTCTAGAAGGACTTGGTTGCATGACCACCCAACTAGCCTGATACTTGGTAACCCAAGTGAAGGGATCAAAACTAGAAGGTTTCATGGAGAAAGTGCTCTGTTTTGTTGTTTCCTTTCAGAACAGGAACCAAAAGATATTGAGGAAGCACTTCAAGACACCAACTGGATCATAGCCATGCAAGAAGAGCTGAACCAGTTCACCAGAAATGAAGTATGGGAGCTGGTGGATAGGCCAACTCATCAAGATGTCATTGGAACCAAATGGGTGTTCAAAAATAAGAAAAATGAAAATGACATCATTGTGAGGAACAAAGCAAGACTGGTGGCCAAGGGATATTGTCAATCTGAGGGGATTGATTATGATGAGACCTTTGCTCCAGTAGCCAGACTTGAGGCAATCAGACTCTTCTTAGCATATGCAGCTCACATGAGGTTCAAGGTGTATCAAATGGATGTGAAGAGTGCATTTCTCAATGGGGTACTCAAAGAAGAAGTTTATGTTGAACAGCCCCCAGGCTTTGAAGAAGGAAACAAGGTGTACAGATTAAAGAAAGCCCTCTATGGCTTAAAGCAAGCTCCAAGAGCTTGGTATGACACCTTATCACAGTTCCTTCTAGATCATGGTTTTGTCAAAGGCACTGTTGACAGAACCTTGTTCAGAATCTGTGAAGGAGATGATATTTTGTTAGTCCAAATCTATGTGGATGACATTATATTTGGATCTCCAAATGAGAAGCTGTGTGAGAAATTCGCCAAACTCATGCAGAGCAAATTTGAGATGTCCATGATGGGATTGATGAATTTCTTTCTGGGACTTCAAGTCACTCAATCAAAGAAGGAATATTCATCAATCAGGCCAAGTATACAAGGGACATGATCAAAAAATTTGGATGTGCTACAAGCAAGCCGGTCAGAATTCCTATGAATACAAACTGGAAGATGGATCCTGATGAAAGTGGAGAATCAACAAACTCCACCAACTACAGAGGAATCATAGGATGTGTCACGCCCCAATTTTCATAAAAGTAGATTTTGCGGGAATACTTAACAATTTTAAAATAAAGGGGCATGAACTTAAATTTTAACTTAAATAAACGAGATTTATGAACTTATTTAAATACAGATTTAAATGATAAGCAGCGGAAGACTCAAAGAATCTTTAATTTAAATTACTAATGATAACAAATCTCTACTATCTCATCTCATGAAAAAGCTTAATAAATATATAAACTAATCAAAATTGATTTTACAAAATCATAATTGTTTTGTCATCCACCGCGTCTCCTCGCCATCAACTCGTCAATCTGAAATGTTAAATGTATGTTATGAGCAAAACCACTAGCTCAGTGAAGTCACTTTTACAATATTAAATACGACATACAAATAAAATGTATATCCATATAAAATCATATAAACACCTTTCATCTCATATAAACACTTTTCATCATACTTTCGATTAATTATTAATTACGTTTCACGGTTATCCCAAGGATCTCTTTTAAATCCCACTAGGTCCCCCTCAAAGACCTCTTTTCAGTCCCGAGTTCTTTTCTTGTACACGACGGATCCCCCAAAGATCTCTCTTCAATCTCGGGTTCACCGAGGACCTCTTTTCAGTCCCGGGCCTCTTTTAAGCCCCTGGCCTTTCATAAACTTTTACATTAAATATTCACTCACATTCAAGTCATATCACAATGCACATAAATAGTCTATTCATACGAAGCAGTTAATAAAGACAATGAAACCACACCTGGAATTAATGTTGTGGATGCAAATGAGTGAAATATCACTAATTGAGATGATATAGAGAGAACTCTTTTTTTTTATCGTAAAAATATTTCTATGATTTAATTGGTGGGAAAAATAATAGTGAAAACAGTGTATTTAAAATAAGAGAATATGCTGGAATTTGTTGAGAATAATATGGGATGAGAAGCGTTGAAATAGACTTCAAAGTTTCAATTCACATGTAACAGAATTGATATATGGGTTGGTCTGCTATGAACTCGAGTGCATGTTGTGCACCCTAGTTCATGTTGCACTTTTCAGTTACTGACTTACACTTTTTGGTAAATGGTGTTGCATTTTTCAATTATTAAACCGTATAAGTAATAATTGAAAAGTGCAACACCATTTACCAAAAAGTGTAAGTCAATAAACTGAAAAGTGCACATGGACTAGGGTGCACAGCATGCACTCGAGTGCATACTAGACTTTACCTTGATATATTTCGGCTAAAGCAACTAACGTGTTAATTAATCAATAATAAACTGTTTAAATAGTAATAATATTAAATTATATATATATATATGATATATTATATTTTGTATGCAGTAACGTATATATGATATATTTATATAAACAAATCTTATGTATATAAGTATCAATCTATCCATATATATTAATTAAATTAATAATATCTACTTTAGTATATAAATATGTGATATCATATTTTATTTATATTAAAGAAAGTAATATCTTATACTTTTATTAAAGTTTATATTAAATTTTCGGGATGTTACAGGATCCTTGCTATATCTCACTGCAAGTAGGCCAGATATCACATTTGCAGTTGGAGTGTGTGCAAGATTTCAAGCAAATCCAAAGAAGAGCCACCTTGATGCTGCCAAAAGAATTATAAGATATCTCAAGGGGACTGAGAATCTTGGATTATGGTATCCAGCTGATGACAACATTGAGCTCACTGGATATTCAGATGCAGATTATGGAGGATGTAGAATTGACATAAAATCCACCTCTGGAACATGTCAATTCTTGGGCAGCAAGCTAATCTCATGGTTCTCCAAGAAGCAAAATACAGTTGCCACATCAACAACTGAAGCAGAATATGTAGCAGCTGGAAGTTGTTGTGCTCAGATACTTTGGCTCAGGCAGCAACTTAGAGATTACAAAGTCATCACCAATGAAGTTCCAATATTCTGTGACAACAATAGTGCAATTGCCATTTCACAGAATCCAGTGCTACACACCAGATGGAAGCATGTTGATATCAAGCATCACTTCATAAGGGATCATGTGGAGAAGAAAGATATCAAGCTTGTCAAAATTCACACTGATAAGCAAAAAACTGATATCTTAACTAAGCCATTAGCTGAAGCAAGGTTCTTGGAACTTTCAGCAGAATTGGGCTTACTTGATCCAGGGAAGAATGAAGGAAGGAAGCTCATATAAAGGGGGAAGTTCATTAAGTTGAACTTCAGCAAGGTTGACCAACCTCATTGAAGCTGTCTGTCAAAAATGAAAACTTAGTGGAGTTGTCCTTATAGTATTCAGCAATGTTGGTCAGGAGATCTGTCCTAGTGGGACCCAGTCAGCATCATTGGGACCAACTCAGGCATGTTGGTCAGTTACTTTGACCAAAACACATCTCAAGAGGTTTGTCCGAGTTAATAGGGTGATAATTACTATTTTTAGCATTGATTGGACATTTAAAAGAATTCTTGGGCTAAGAGTAGGCTATTTTAGGATGGCGTGTGATATTAAGGTTTTTGCCCCAAAAATGGCAAATCAGCATTTAATGCAAAAATCTCTTTTAAGATTGCATTAATTACTGTGCCATCATCAAAGCCATTGATTAACATTAAACCTTCATCAAACCGTCCCAAAGCCCACTACCCCACAATATCCACTTGGTTTTAAATTTTATCCATCCTCAATCACTATTAACCAACGGTTAATAAATTCTCCACATATAAAAACTCTTAGTTTTTACCCCCCCTTTCTCACGCACTCATATTTTCGAACACTTAAGCTTTTTGAAAACCTCTCAAAACCTGCAAATTTCTCCAAACTTATCTCTCTCACAAATTTATCCATGGCTCCCAAAATTAAAAGAGAAGAACTTGTAGACTTCAATGATCCATCCTTGGACATTGATTTCAGATATCTCAGTAACACAAACTCTCTATGGTTTGAGAAGTTGGTGGCCTTTGACAGCCCAGATAAAGATGTTCATCCAGTCCTCCAATGGCTTAGGGAGGCAGGGCTTGAAAAATTCTTAGGCACCAAGCCTGATTCTTGCTTAAATCCTTTTATGGCAGAGTTCTTTGCCCATCTCAGATGGAAGGGCAAAAAGGGTGATGTGTGCACCAAGTTGACTTATGCAGAAGAAGACGAAGAAGAAGAAAGTCAACACACCATCATCTTCACCTCTGAAGATCTTGATGCTAGCTTTGGGCTACCCTCTGAAGGCTTGAATCCAGAACTCTACAGAGAAGGAGAGGAGCAGGAGTTCTCTAATCCATGGATGAAGGTACCCAAGAAGCTGGTAAGTGCTCAGAACAAGAAAACATTGAAACCAGTTTATGAGCACTTATTTGATTGTGTTGTGAAAAGTTTATTGAGCCATTCTGGGAGTGTTGAACAAATTAGTATGCCAAAATTGAGAGTAATGGCTGCTGTGATTGACTCTGCTGAAAAGAAAGTCAAGTTTGATTGGAAAAGGTTCATTCTAGATAAAATGATGAATGAGAAGTTTAAGTTCAAAGAAGTGAAGCACCACAAGGTGGTGGTGGATGGGAGGCTTCAATTTTGCACAAGAGCAAGTCTGCTCTTGGAAAGATTTGCTCACTATACACATCTTCAAGCCAAGCCAAAACCTTTTCCAGCCCAGAAGGTGATGTTTAGGAAGTTGTCCTCAAAGACTGAGAAGAGAAAGCAAGAGGCAGCATCCAAGCAAGCATTAACTGTTGCACCAGCTATCAGGTCATCTCCAAGAAAGAGGAAATCTCAACCAGCAAAAAGTCAGCCCAAGATGAAAAGGATGAAGAAGATTCTCAGTGAATCTTCCCCAGAGAGCCAGTCTAGAAGTGGAGGTGCCACTTCTGAGGAAATTGACAGAGTGGAAGAAGAAGGAGTCAATCCTCCTGAAGAAAGTGAAGAAGTCAGGGAAATTGTCCCTCTGCAACCCGAGTCTGTAACTGAGTTAAGGGACCTTGATGTGCCAACAAGGTCAGAAAGAAGAAGGGGGATAATCAAAACTTCTGAGAAGCAGAAGTTGATGGAGGAGGAGAAACAGAGAAAGGAATTCTTCAAGGAGATTAGACAAGCAAGTAGGTCTAACTCCAAATCAAAGTCCAAGCCCAACAGCCCTGAAGCCAACTCTCCTGATATTCAATCTCAAAGAATATCACCAACACATGATGAATCAAGGCATGAAGAAGAGGAGTGCAAGACTCCTGAAGATGCCCCCATAGTGGCCAAGAAGGTTTACTCTCCTGAAGGTGCTCCTGATAGGACAGGGATTGATGTGTTGGCTGATTTAGCTGACATTGAAGATAGGCCATTCTCCCCCCTTGATCCCAGACTTCTATCTTACACCAAACTTCTTGAAACTGCTCTTCAAGAAGGTGATCAAATTTCTGTTAATCTCCCACCCATTCAAGCCATCCCAATAACCTCCTCAGGAACATTGCTCTCTAAAGCACCTGAGTCCCAAATTTTCTTAAGTTATTTTGAACCTAACCCATCTGAATCCAACCCATCTGAGCCCTAGTCCAACTTACCTGAATCCCACTCTAACCCTCCTGAATCCCAAGCCAACTCTTCTGATGGAGATGATAGTGATGAAGAGTATACTTATGAGGGGATGCTAAGGCAGATTGCCAAAGCTAATGTGGACCAGCTGTACCCAGGATTGAAGGATTATCCTAGGCTGCAACAACAGTTCTATGATCTCAGGGAACTTGTTGAGATCAAGGATAGGACAATGGTGGAGATAGCTCAGGCTATCAAGGATAAGGGAGCTAGCTGGTGGCAGGTTGAAGAAAACAGGTTTTTACATTTTGCAAATGTGAAGAAGTCCAGTGTGTTGACCTCTGAGGCCTTATTTTGCACAATAGTCCATGAGAAGGTGCTTGCTGAGAGAGAGAGGATTGCAAAAGGAGTTAAGCATCCTGACAGCACCTCTGATGATAATGATGATGATGATGACAACACAAACCCCAATCCCCCTGGCCTGAATTCTGCTTAGGTACATTACTTAACCTATCATTCTTTTAAGGACTCTGATCAATCAGAGGAGTTGACCAAGAGTGGTGACTCAGTCCAAGATGCATTGGCCAAGGATGGTTCTTCTGAGCCTGAGGCAAAGCTTGACAATGTTGAGACTTCCATAGGAGAAGCTGGTTTGACTAAAGCCTCATCAATGTCAGGACAGTTGGACATTGACCAGCCTTTAGTCATACAGGATGACTCAGTGGACTTGGGATGCCCAAGCACTGTGATCTCCCAACAACTGCCCTCTATGGATCCTATTGAGGATATGGAGGTGTCAGGTCTAAGACCAGAAGGAGTTGAAAAGGATGATAGTATGGAAAAATCAGAGGGAGAGGGTGATGATTGTGTGATTACTGGTAGTTTGAGTGCACCACAATTAGAGGGAGATGAAGTTGAAATATTGGGTGCAGCCCAATATGAGAGTCAGGCTATTCTTCAAGTCAAATCTGAACTTGATGAATCCCTTGGTGAAAGGAGGCCTGATTCTCCAGTGAATGTGAGTCTATTATTTGTGAATGAAGAAAAGAATTTAGTTGAAAATGAGAGAGAGGGTGATGATGTATCAGACCTTATGGGAGAAGAAAAGAAAGAGGGTGTTGAGGGAGATTTAACTAACCCTTTAAGTTTTGCAGATTCAGTTGCTGTCACCATAGAACAAATTTTTGCAGATGCTTCTCACACAGATATTCCAGTTGATGCTGACATTGATCTTGAAGCAATCTCAGCAAATGTGTCCACTCTGAACAAAATCTACTTTGAGCAAGCCAATGCCACTGAGGCTGGATTGCAAATTGCTACACAAACTGCAACCTCCATTGAGGAGCAATCAGAGAAGTTAGACACATTGGTCAGAGAAGTTGGGAAGGCACATGCTGCAACTGTTGATACCCTTGATGGCCAAGGAAAGACTCTAGCCTCTGTGGAGATGAGGCTCACTGGCTCAGAAGAAGTGGTTTTGCCAACCTTGGATGCCAGGATTAGTGGTGTTGAAACTGGACTGCAAACAGTTTCAACAGAAGTTACCAAGGCCAAAAATTCAATGGCAAAATTCACAAAAACTGTGAAAAAGGAGCAACAAGGTTTGAAAGATCTTTACAAGCACAATGTGCAGGCATTGAGAAGGACAATAAAAGATGCATTGAGGCAGAGGACAACAGCTCAGAGGAGGAAAGCTGAGGAGCTAAAAGCTGCAATGGTGAAGGAGGCTACTGAAAAGTTCACAGTGGAACTTATGGCCAAGGTCTCTGATCAAGTTGTGTCCAACCTCACTGACCAACTACATGCCAAACTTGATCAATCCTTGAAAGCCACACTTGATGCTATTGTTGCTCAGAAAATGAAGCCAGTCTATGCCTTTCTGAGTATGGCTGATGATAGGATGCAGAACATTCATGATGAGAATGTTTATTTGCTGCAAGAATTGAAGTCCCTCACTCATGCCCATTCACATCTCTCTGTCACTATGAGTGAATTGAAGCCCCAATGTTTTGATAATGCCAAAAATGGGGAAAGAGAGAGAGCTAGGGCAAAGGGAACCTTGAGGATAGGTGAATCCAAGGGAAAGGAAAAGATCCCTGAAGTTGAGGAGGTGGAAGAAGAAGCCATTGGGAAAGGCAAAGGCCCAATGAATGTTGAAAATCTGACTGAAGAAGAGCAAATCCAGATTGCAGTAAAGGAATCTATGGTTTCTGTGATGGAAAGTCAGGCCAGAAGGCAACAAAGACCTGGTGGTGAATCTGCAGGCCTTGACCCCAAGGAAAAGATTGTTGAAGTAAGGGGGAAGGTGACCAGAGCCTCTGAAAGAAAGAGAAAGGAACAAGCCTTTACTGAATTCCCAACCAGCCTGATTCTTCCATCTGAGTTTCAATCTGAAGAGTCAACTCCACTGAGGCAGTCAAAGAGGCTGAAGAAAGCAGCCAAGTTGCCTGAAATCCAAGAGGAAGAAGCTGAAGAAGAAGAAGAACAGGACAAAGAGCCTGAAGTCAGAATGCCCAAGCTTGCTGATGATCCTTCAAAGTTATTTGAAGAAGGTTTTGGAAAGGATCCTGAAACTCGGGAGAAGCTAGCTCTTCAGAGAGCTAAGGAAAGGATGGATCAGTTGGTTGAGGCCAACAAAGCAAGAGATGAAAGGAGGGCAAACTTCAAAGCTCCAAGCAGAAGGGCATCTTATAGAAGACTCAAGCCTCAGATGTTGCAGAGATGGGACACTCAATACCCTCACCATGACAAGTGGGTGTCAATCTCACTAAATGATGCATGGGGGGAGGCCAAAAGAAGCTTTGTGTATGACTTTTATGTCATAGGAAAATGGCTAGGAGAGAGTGTTGATGAGGTGTTTGTGCAGTTCATGTTTGAAAACCATAGGGATCCATACCAGAAGCTGTTTGCAGCAGCTGATATGGCAAGAATTGAGTTCAAGGCCCCTGGTCCCATTCTGTACATGCCTCCCAAGTTCAATGGGAACTTGATTGATGAAGGAAAAATTACGGAGGAGTTCATATCAATCATGAGGATGGAGAAGATGAAGCCTGGCCCCAAAGGAACCAATCAGGACATTTGGGAGCTGAAGAAGAGGGTCTGGGCTCAGTATGGAATTGCTCCTCAGGATGATGGAACTCTTTGAAGCATAAGTTCATTCCTTCCCTTTCTATCTATGATTTCTATCCTTGTTGTTATCTTGTTTTATCTGTATCAGCTTAGTGAGTCCTTTGTTGTTTTTCTGCATTGTAATGATCTATGATATATATGAAAGGATCACAATATTTCTATCAAGAGATAACAACTCATTATCTCAACTAACCTGACATGACCTATTTACTTGATTTATTATTGTGCTAACAGTTTCTTTCAGGAAAGATGGCCAGGTCACTCATCCTGAAGATAAAGTCTAGTATAAGTCAAGTTCCCTTTGTAATAGGTTTTGGCATCATCAAAAAGAGGGAAATTGTTGGGAATAAAATGATTTTGATTAAAGATACCAAAACCCGTGAATGATGATGATCAGATTAGTTGAGATACACTCAAGTTTAAGATCAGTCTAGTTGTCTCAGGATACTTGAGTAAGTGTGAATGCTTAAGTCTAAATCTCAAAAATGTTATGAGATTAATAGTTCAAGATAGTTGTCCAAAGCTGAAATGTTAGGCAGCTCACTAAGTGTTAGTACGTACTTAAGGTCAAGTTTGCTGAAGTATATAAAACAAGCTGACTGAAGTGGACAACATGGCTGAAAAGATCAAAGAGTGATAAGGCAAAGCTTCATGCACTGATAAGAACTGGTTCAGATCAGTTGAAGTGCTAATGATCAAGAGCATTGAATGCTATACTCACAGAAGACATATTTAATGAAGCATTTATTGCCATCAAGCCTGAACTAAGCATTGAAGACTTAGAAACATTAAAGACTGAAGCATTGAATGAATGTTGGAACATTCTAGTTTGCAGCAGGAATGTTCAGGGAAGTTGTCTCATCTGACCGTTGGTTAAGTGTAGAGTCTACCACAAATAAACCTTGGGAAATGTGCATATTTGGAATCTGACACAAGTCATCTCAGCCGCATTTTTCAGAAGTCAACACATTCATTCAAGCAACCATTGAAGAAGCTTTTACACAGTGGATAATAGGATGTCAAGCATCACAGTCGTTTCAATGGTGCTGCAAATAGACAAGTTTGAAATGCTATCTCTCCAACGGATAGTTTATCAAATTTGCCTATAAATTCAGAAGTGATCAAAGGATTCAAGAATCCAACTACTTGCTATCAAACTATCATCAAGCAATCAAAGGAAACCAAAGTTGTTCTTAAGAATCCCAAGTTTCCTGATCACTTCAAATAGCTAAGCCAATCTGTGTACATCCCAAGCTTAGCATTGAGATATCCTAAGCCTTTACACTGTTCTTATTGTAAAGGATATCTCTTTTAGTTGGAACCAAACCTCAAACCCTTATCTCATTAAGTGAAGAAAGTGTTTGTTGTAGAAGTGAGGAGTTAAGGACTGTTATTGAGAAAAACAGTCTTAACTCAGAGAGATTGAGCACTAGGACTCGGATTATCCTAGGGATCAATGCACTAAGAGAGTGTTGTTGATCAGTGCACCTTGGCACTATAAAACAAGCTAATTCCATTGTTAAGGAATTATCCTGTTCAATCAGGGAAAGTGGATGTAGGAGCTTGAGTCTCTGAACCACTATAAATTGTGTGTCATTTACTTACTGCATTCACTATAGCACTTGCATTCAATCATATTTCAAAGAGTTTATCTCAGTTAGTAAAGAAAATCTGTTTTGGACAAAGTCCCTGATCACTGTGTCTTCAGAAATTAACTTGGAGTATTCTTTTAAGAAAAAGGCCAACCACATTCCGCACTTAGTAACTCTCTTAGATATTTATCCAACTGATCACTTAATAGTTTTCAGTAGGAAAAGTATCTATTGAAGTTCCCACTCAGGATTGTTGTGAGACAACCTCCCTGATAAGACAATCTGTTTGAAAAGAAAAAGAATTTGCATACACAAGTGCATTCCCCCCCCCCCATACACTTGTGTCATACTCCACCAAGGACCAACAGTTGATCACTAAATAATGAATTAAAAGTTCTTTCGATCCAGTTAATTCAAGAGAAATATCACCCAAACTAGTATTTCTACCTAACATGCATAATAAATCTAAAAAAGACTCATAAGATCATCTAATACCCTCCCAATCATTGATCCTCTCTCGAGCTCACAATAAATTGGGTCGTATTCTTAAATACGATTAAGGAAGAAGATTTCTCAATCCAATTTCAATTAATAATAAATCAAACATATTATCATGGCCATTGACAACATGTCTTGCAATGAAAGTTAAGCATTCAAATAGAAATAAACAACACAACCACCAAATAAACAAGAAATCAATTCAAAAACATCATCCAAAGTGTAAACATAGCCCTAGAACCAAAAGTGTTCTAGCCAATCAACAACATAATCAAATTAAAGCAACAACTAATGATCAAAGCAAATAAAAGTGAAAGAAAGAGAAAGCTTAGACTAATGGGTGGTGGATGTTGGGAATAAAATGAGTTATGTTTTGATTGAATACCAAAACCCCCTGAGACATGCCTAAGTTATGATTGAATATGTTCTAGACATGTTAGAACATATAGTATAAAGGCTAGATGAGGAGCTAATATGTTAGGTAGCTCTTAGATGATTAGATGCACAAATTGAGGGGGAACATATGCTTTGAAGTACATCAAGAACAAGTCCCCTCAAGGCTCAAACTCTGGAATCATGATCAAGTCTGCTGAAAGACAAGTATGCTGATCAGGAGAGTTGTCCAGAGGAGTTGTCTCAGCTCAATTAATCAAGATCAAGTGCTCTGAAAGCCTGAGGTCAACTATGCTGAAGAGAAAGAGACAACCACACCCTAAAGATCTTCAAAGAAACAAGCTAAGATCATCTTCAAGAGAAATAAAGGGAAAGAGCCAAGTCATCTGAAGAAGAGCAAGTCAACCTTGCTGATAAGCAAGACTGCTGATAGTGATAAGAAGTGTTGTCCAAATGTTGAGGAATGTTGTCCTATCATTGGAACAACCTTCAGAAGTGATGTCCAAGTTCTAACAAGAGAATCTGAAAGTCAGATATTGGGAAGAGTGCTGCAGAATGAAGACAATGCTCTTACAGCCGTTTATTTCCCAAATAAGGACATGTCACTATCAAGATTCTGTCTTCAAAGTTGAAGAACTAAAAGAAGACATTTATGGACATTGGAGGCTGCCTCTCCAACGGGCAAATCCTTCATTTGTCTATAAATACAGAAGTGTGAAGACCATTTGAAAGCATCCAACTTAAATCCAACTAAGATCCAACTAGAACCTCAACAAAGCACATCCAACCTTAAGTTCTTACAAGTTAGAGTGCTTTCAAAGCTTTCAAAGACTATCTTAGTCTTCAAACACTTCATCTAAGCTGTACTACATTGTATATCCATACACAAGCTTAGAGAGGTATCCTATCCTTATACACTGATCTTCTTTGTAAAGGATATCTCATTAGTTGGAACCTTACTTCAATCCTCATATCTTTCAAGAGTGAAAGTGAGAAGGTTGTAGTAGTAGAAGTGGTAGGAGTTGACTGTTGAGAGAAGAACAGTTCAGTTCTGAGTTGAGAAGAGGGTACTAGGACTCTAGACATCCTAGGGATCAATTCACCAAGAGTGGTGTTCTTGATAAAGTGCACCTTGGCACTATAAAACAAGTTAATTCCAAGAGTGAAGGAATTATCCTGTTAAATCAGGGAAAGTGGATGTAGGAGCTTGAGTCTCTGAACCACTATAAACTCTTGTGTTGATTTACATTTCAAGTACTTACAATACATCAACACTGCACACAAAACTGATCTTTCAAGGATAAACATTCAAAGACTGTGCAAAAACCTATTTGGACAAGTTCCCTGAAAACTGGACTGTGTTACATTGACTAAGTGATTTCAGAAATTAAAGGAGTTTAAATTAAAAGGGCCAACCACTATTCCGCACATATAACTCCCCTAGATAGTTATTCAACTAAGTACTCAATAGTACTTAGTAGATTGATTATCTTAGAAGAGTTAATCTTCTTCAGCAGAGTTGTCCAAGACAACCTTGCTGAGCTCTGGTTTGATCAAGTTTGAAAAGAATTTGCATACAAGTGTATTCCCCCCCCCCCCATACACTTGTTATCTACTCCTTTCCGGACCAACAAGTGGTATCAGAGCAGGGGTTCAAAGACCACTGCTTCTGAAAAGCCATCTTGGTTTTCAAAATCACATATTGGCTGTGGTCACTGAACTGATCTCTCTGAAATCCTTATTGTATATTGACTGACTATTTGTTCTTGAATTATGGCCAACAACAATGCTGCTGTTCCACCTCCTACTATCCAAGGATTGGACAACATGGCCACAAATCCAGTCAACCACATTTCACATCACAAACTGCCCATGTTCTCAATTGATAACTATGATTTCTGGAAAATTAGAATGAGGGCTCATCTTGCATCTCTTCATACTGATATGTTGAGACTGATCACAAGAGGTCCTTTTGTGTTCACCTTTGTCAATCCCAGAGTCACAGAGGCTCAAAGGGCAGATACAAGAGATGTACTACCCAAAGATGAAGATGACTTCACTACTGATGAAAAGAGGAAGGATAATCTGAATTATCTAGCAATGAACACCCTCTACCAAACAATTCCAGATGCAATTATGGGTAGAGTCTACCACTGCACAAAAGCCAAAGAAATTTTGGATACTCTTGCTGAAATGTGTGAGGGTACTGAAAAGATCAAGGAGAATAAGCTCCAAGTTGCTGTGCAGAAATTTGAACAGTTTGCAATGGAGTCTGAGGAATCCATTGATAAGTTTGCTGGTAGATTCACTGATGTGATGAATGAAATCAACTCACTGGGCAAGGTCTACACCAAGAGAGAAGTGGGGTTGAAGATCTTGAGAAGTCTCACTCAAAAGTGGGATGTCTATGCTGTAATGATGCAAAACACCAAAGATCTTTCCACCATGCCCATGCAACAAATCTTCTCTGAACTCAAAGCTTATGAGTTCGACCTCAATAGAAGAAAGCCTATTGAGGAACCTTCAAATCCTACTAAGGGAGTGGCATTCAAAGCCAAAATTGCTGAACCAGAGATGCAGTCCACTCCAAGATCATCAAAGTCAGTCTCAAAGACTGAAATGAAGGAAGAACTAGCCTTGATGGCTAGAAGGTTTGAAAAGTTAAACTCAAGGTTTGGTAGATACAAGAAATTCTACCAGGACAACAAATTCAGGAGATACAACTCTCCTGAAGCACAGGCTGAAGTCAAAAAGCCTGAAGAGAAAAGATCAGAGGACAAGTACTCTGATAAGAGAAGGTCCAGTAGAGCTGAACCTTCATCATCAAAAAGAAGAGAAGAATCAAAGAAAGAAGATGATGAAGATCTGTGCTATAACTGTAAAAAGAAAGGGCACTTCCAGTATGATTGCCCTGAATTAAGCTCTAAGGAGAGAAGGGAGAGGCAGGCCAAAAGAGATAGGAAATTCACCAACAGAAAGGCCATGATGGCTGGTGAAGAATCTGATAGTGCTGAAAGCCTCAACTCCTCTGATGGACTATTCTCCAACAGTGATGATGATGATGATGTCTGCAACATGGCTCTTGAGGATGATGAGGTATCCTCCACTTCTAGCTCACCATCATTCATCTCACAAAACAATGGTGAGGTCAACTTGAAACTCTCCCTTGGAAAGTTGATGGAAGATTTCACTATGTTACAAGAATTTCATGATAACTGTGTGAGGGAAAATGAAAGATTGGCTATTGAACTTGCCAAAAACTCTGAGACAGTTGTTGATGTCAAGTCTACTGAGTTGTATCAACAAGTCTTGAGAGAGCTTGAGGAAGCAAATCTCAGGATAGTTGACCAACAAAAGGAGATTGATGATCAACTTCTCTCTTAGAAGAGAAAAGATTTTGAAATCAAAATTCTCAATGCCAAGTTTGAAAACCTCTCACATGAATATGATATTCTTAAATCAAGTGAAGAGAGCCTGAAATTAAAGATGTCTGCTCTGAAGAAATCCTCTAGAGCAATAGAGGAAATTCAGAGTTATCAAAGACCTATGGCTCAAAGAAGTGGATTAGGTTTTGATCCATTTGAATCTTCACCTTGTCTTAGTGTTGCTTCTGTGAGTAACACTAAGAGAATCTTTGTTAAGTCAGTGGCACAGACTGAAAATGAAATAATTCAGCCACTGAACAAAGGAAAGGGCAAAATGGATGTTATGCCTACTCAAGTGCTTCAGGAGATTAGGCCAAAACCTAAGGAAATGGCCAAAGCTCCCAAACACAAGAGGAATATTGGTCAGCAGAGTAGACCCAATGGTAGGGCAACTCTACTGAACAATGTTCAGAGGAAGTATCCAAGGTATAATCAGCCTAGGCCAACTCTTCTGAGAAAGCCTCAGCTGAATAGACCTAGGGACAACTTTCACCAAAGGCAGAATAAAATGAGACAACCAAAACCCTTCATACCAAAGGGTAATGGTCATAAGAAAGCCTTTCCTCAAAGATTCCCTCAAGCTGCACAAAGAACTCAAAAGTTCAGGAGACTTGACAACTCTCCTGAAACTTATGGAGTTAACACATTCACACACACTTTCCCAAAGGCATTTAAGGGAAAGACAGTGTATTTAGATGCTAAAGGAAGACAACTTAGCCACCTTGAATCAATCAGGGTTATTAGGCAAGTTTGGGTTCCTAAAGGTACAGCTAACCTCTCAGGACCCAAAACTCAAAGGGTACCTAAACCCATCTAATTGTAGGTACCAATGGGCCACAAGAAGAGGAGCATGAGCAAAAAGTCAGCATGGTATCTTGACAGTGGATGTTCAAGGCACATGACTGGAAACAAGGAACTCCTCACTGATTTTATTGAAAAAGAAGGCCCAAATGTCACTTTTGGAAACAGCTCACAAGCAACTACAAAAGGTTATGGTACTTTGATGATTGGTAACATCAAAGTATCCAATGTATCTTATGTGGCTGGTCTCAAGTATAATCTCCTAAGTATCAGTCAATTCTGTGATAAAAACTTCAATGTTGAGTTTTCAAGTGGAAAATGCTTAATCAAAAATAAGACTCAACAAATTCTATTGACTGGAACTAGGAAAGGAAATGTGTATTTTGCAGACTGGGACAAGTCTACTGATGCTGCATGCCTCATTGCTAAGAGTTCTAGTGAACAAAGTTGGTTATGGCATAAAAAATTAAACCACCTGAACTTTAAAACAATGAACAAAATTGCTAGAAATGCATTAGTCAAAGGACTACCTAATGAGGTTTTCATTAAAGAGCATGTTTGCAAACCATGCCAAGAAGGAAAACAGATCAAAGCCTCATTTAAGGGAAAACCAGTCATCTCTACTGAAAGGGTACTTGAACTGTTACATATGGACCTTTTTGGACCAATTACCCCTGCAAGCATAAATGGTAGAAAATACACATTGGTTGTAGTAGATGACTTCTCAAGGTTCACATGGGTAGTATTTCTCCTTAATAAGAAGGAAACTGATCAAGTCAAACTGCCTGAACTTCTAAAGAGATTGTCAAATGAGAAAAGCCTTAGCATTATCAAGATAAGATCTGATAAAGGCACAGAGTTCATTAACTCATACATCAATGAGTATTGCACATCTAATGGAATAGCTCATGGAACCTCAGCAGCTAGAACTCCCCAACAGAATGGAGTTGCAGAAAGAAGAAATAGAACTTTAAAAGAAGCTGCTAGAACTCTAATTGCTGATTCAAAATTACCTAAGAGGTTTTGGGCTGAAGCTATAAACATTGCATGCCATACTCAAAATAGATGTTTGATTATTAAGGGGCAAGGCAAAACCCCCTATGAACTCTGGAAAGGAAGAATGCCTAAAGTGTCTTACTTTCACATTTTTGGTTGCAAGTGTTTCATTCACAATAATGGGAAAGATCAGTTGAAAGCCTTTGATAGCAAAGCTGATGAAGGAGTGTTTCTTGGATACTCCCAAATCAGTAAAGCTTTCAGGGTCTACAACAAGAAAACTCTTATTGTAGAAGAAACACCTCATGTTGTGTTTGATGAATCTACTCATGAGTTCAGGAATGAGAACTTGGAATCAGAAGAAATCACACAAAGAACAACCAGACTAAGCCTAAAAGATAAAGACACTGAATTCATAGATGTAGTCCAAGCCAATCTACCTGAAAACTCTATGTTGGACAATCATCCTGAAGGCAACCTTCCTGAGGCAAATCCCACTGAAAGGAATGGTGAACTGAATGATCCAATCCCAGTTCACATCCAGGTAACAACTACCAATGAAGAAGCAGTTCCTGCTGAGGTAGTTAACAGGTCAAATAATCAAGGGGGAACTCAAAATGTTGAAAATACCAATGTCCCTGACATTGAGGACAACACCCCTGATTATGATCCTGAATTAGATCCTGCATTCAATTATCCTGAATTCTATGATCAAATTGACTCAACTTCAGTAGAGGACAACTCTACTGAAGAGATCAGAAAAAGAAGGACTTGGTTATCAGACCATCCTACTGATCTAATACTTGGTGACCCAAGTATTGGAGTCAAAACAAGAAGATTTCATGGTGAAAGTGCTCTTTTCTGTTGTTTCTTGTCAGAATAAGAACCAAGTGATATTGAGGAGGCACTTCAAGATGCCAATTGGATTACAGCCATGTAGGAAGAACTGAATCAATTCACCAGAAATGAAGTATGGGAGCTGGTGGATAGGCCTTCACATCAAGATGTTATTGGAACAAAGTGGGTGTTCAAGAACAAGAAAAATGAAAATGATGTGATTGTCAGAAACAAAGCAAGACTTGTGGCAAAAGGCTATTGCCAACATGAAGGCATTGACTATGATGAGACATTTGCACCTGTGGCAAGGCTAGAAGCAATAAGGCTCTTTCTAGCCTATGCAGCCCACAAGAGGTTCAAAGTATACCAAATGGATGTCAAGAGTGCCTTTCTGAATGGAGTCTTGAAGGAAGAAGTCTATGTAGAGCAACCACCAGGTTTTGAGGTGGGAAACCAAGTTTACAGACTCAAGAAAGCTCTATATGGACTCAAGCAAGCCCCTAGGGCTTGGTATGATACACTGTCACAATTTCTCTTGGATCATGGATTCACCAAGGGAACTGTGGACAGAACTCTTTTCAGAATATCTGAAGGAGAGGACATCTTGCTTGTCCAAATTTATGTGGATGACATAATATTTGGATCCCCCAATGAGAAGCTGTGTGAGAAATTCTCAAAGTTAATGCAAAGCAAGTTTGAGGTGTCCATGATGGGGTTGATGAACTTCTTTTTGGGTCTTCAAGTCAAGCAATCAAAAGAAGGAATCTTCATCAACCAAGCTAAGTACACCAGAGAAATGATCAAGAAGTTTGGGTGTACAACTAGCAAGCCAGTAAGGATCCCAATGAACACAAATTGGAAGATGGATCCTGATGAGAGTGGTATTTCAACCAACTCTACTGAGTATAGAGGAATAATTGGTTCACTCCTCTATCTCACTGCCAGCAGACCTGACATCACCTTTGCAGTAGGTGTTTGTGCAAGGTTCCAAGCAAATCCTAAGAAAAGCCATCTTGAGGCTGCAAAGAGGATTTTGAGGTATCTCAAAGGCACTGAAAATCTAGGCCTTTGGTACCCTGCTGATGACAACATTGAGTTAACTGGCTACTCAGATGCTGACTATGGAGGTTGTAAAATTGACAGAAAGTCCACTTCAGGGACTTGTAAATTCTTGGGCAACAAGCTTATATCTTGGTTCTCCAAGAAGCAGAACACAGTGGCTACTTCCACCACTGAAGCTGAATATGTTGCAGCTGGAAGTTGTTGTGCTCAAATCCTTTGGCTGAGACAACAACTGAGAGACTACAAAGTCAACTCTACTGAAGTGCCAATATTTTGTGATAACAATAGTGCTATTGCTATATCACAGAATCCTGTATTGCACACAAGATGCAAGCATGTGGACATCAAGCATCACTTCATTAGAGACCATGTGGAGAAGAAGGACATAAAGTTGGTCAAGATCCACACTGATCATCAAAAAGCTGATATTCTAACTAAGCCACTTGCAGAGGCAAGATTTCTGGAGCTATCAGCAGAGTTGGGATTACTTGATCCAGGGAAGTTGGACAAGTAAATCTCATGAAAAGTTAATGGATATATGGAAACTGAGAAGGTTCTCAGCAGACTTGGTCAAGTCTACTGAATATCAGAAGAGATGGCTGAAATTATTCAGGACATTTGTCCATTGGAATTCAGGACCAACAATATCCACATCTCTTCAGGACACTTGTCCAAGTGGGGTCAGATAAGTTGTCTTGTCTATCAAACTATTTCCTTGGTTTGATAAGCACCTATTTTGGGTAATCATTGCCTACCTTGATACATGTCCCAACTACAGATATCATTTCTGTGGGATTTAATTTGTCCCCCGCCCAAAAGGTCGCTTTCCATGCATTAAATGCCAAGATTTAACTCTTGTTTGCATTACACCTTTTCAAACCATGATCTATCTCGAAAACTCCCCAACCATTAACTAATATTAAATACCTTCCACGTTTTGAATAAAACCAACAAGTCACTGTTACATTGGTTTTTAACCATTGGATCAAAACTGGCCAACTCCCCTGAAATTCATCCTGGCCGTCCAAGTGTATCTTTCCATATTTGACAACAGTTGAAAATACACAAAACTCACCAACTCATTGACAAACATTCTTTTTAGAATATTCTCAAGTCTTAAGAACTCCCCACACACTCTTCTTTCCCAAGCATTCGAAACCCTAACCTATTCTCTTCAAACTCTCCCAAAACTTTCTAAATTTCATCTCTGCAATCTTCAATGGCTCCCAAAGTTAGACCAGAGATGATCATAGATTTTTCCAACAAGGCTCTAGACCTTGATTTTGGATACCTAAGCAACAAAAACAATCTTCATTTTGAACCCATAATCTCCTTTGAAAGTGAAGATTCTGAGATTACTCCAACCCTGAGATGGTTGAGAAGGGCTGGTCTTCAAAAGTTTTTGGAAGAAAGACCAAGCTCCTGCTTGGAAAGCTACATGGCTGAATTCTTTGCCTTTCTCAAATGGAGGGGCAAGCCTGAAGATGGTAAAGTTTCCACCAGACTGTCATATGTTGCTGAAGGAGAAGAGGAAGAAAGATTTCATAGAGTGAAATTCTCTTCAGAAGATCTTGAAGGAGCTTTTGGATTGCCTTCTGAGGGAAGGAATCCAGAAATCTATGGCACTGGTCATGAAGAAGAAATAGCTCAAGAATGGCTATTGACACCAGGCCCTCTCTCCTCAACTCAAAACAAAAAGACTCTCAAGCCAGAATTTCTCAACCTCTTTGAGGTAGTAGCTAAAAGTCTCTTGAGTAATACTGGAAGCTTGGAGCAGGTCAGTCATCCAAGAATCAGAATCATGGCTGCAGTCATTGATGCCAGTGACAAAGGCATCAAGTTTGATTGGAGGACTTTCATCATGTCTGAGATGATGAAGGAAAAGGCAAAATTCAAAGTGAAATCTCACAATAAGGTTGTGCTAGAAGGGAAACTCAAGTATTGCACTAGGGCAAGCTTGTTGATTGAGAGATTTTCCCACTACTCCCAAATGCAAACCTTTGCAAAGCCTCTCCCAGCTCAAAAGATTCTATTCAGAAAGCTCAGCAAGAAAACTGAGCAAAGGAGGATGTTAATGGCCAAGCCTGCTGAAGCAAAGGTGGAGGAGAAGCCAAAGATGAAGAAGAGGACTAAAGCAAGAGTGGTGAAGACAAGGAAAATGTCTCAGATTATCTCAGAAGAGAACTCAGATGCTTCAACTGAGATTGAAGAAGTTGCTAGAGAAGGTGTACAAGTGCCATCTGATCACTCAGAAGAATTAAGGCAAAAGTACAATGAGACTAGACAAAAGTCTAGGGGTGATAAGAGGATCAGAGAGGTTGTCCCTGAGAAGGATGAGGAAGGGAGTGGAAGCAGTAGGGCTAGCAAGAGAAGGGTCAAGCCTACTGACAAGGTGTTGGAGCTTCAGGAAGAAAGGTCTCTACAACTTGCTCTAAGAGAGAGCAGAGCTGAAAGCAGGACCAAATCAAAGTCAAGGACCAACTCATCTGGTTCTGGAACTCCAGAATCCAGGGTCCCTAAAGGTCAACCAATGGAGGCCAACATCCCTGAAATTCAGAATCCTGAGCCCAACTCCCCTGAAACCCATATAACCCCATCCAATCAACCTATCACTCCCATAAATCTCACAAAGAGATACTCTCCTGAGGGAAGTGTGCAGAGAAGTATGATAGATGTACTAGCTGACATAGCTGTAGATGAGACAAGATTACAATCTCCCCTTGACTCATCTATGCTCAATTACTCAAAGCAATTAGAAGCTGCACTTTTTGAGCCAACCCCCCTGAGTAAAGCCCCTTCAGATCCATTGCTCTCAAAAGCAACTGAAGTTCCTTCTACTGCACCCAACCCATCTGAAGCCAACATTCCTGAACTTAATCTGCCTGAAGCCGCATTAGGAGAACCCAGAGCCAACTCCCCTATAACCCAAAGTCCCCATTCAAGTGGAGATGAAGAGGAGTATACTTATGAAAGTATGCTCAGAGGAGGAGCCAAGGCTACTGTGGACAGTTTGTATCCACAACTTGCTGAATTTCCAAGAATTCAGAAGGCCTTTCATGATCTAAGGATGCTTGTTGATGTAAAAGATAAATCCTTGATGGAAATATCACAAGTCATCCAAGATAAGGGTGCAAACTGGTGGCAAGTGGAGGAGAACAGATTGTTACACTTTGCTGGAGTTTCAAAGACAAGATTCCTCACTGATGAGGAAGTATTTGCAAAGTTGGTAGATGACAAGATCAATGAGGAGAGGGAAAGGAAAGCTAAGGGCATCAAACACCCTGAAAGTAGCTCCAATGATGATGACTCCCCAGATGATCCCTCAAACCCCTCTAAACCAAACCCTCCTGAAACCCCTCAAGCCAATCTCCCTAAGCCTTCTGTCTCTGAAAGACTTTCCAACCCCCCTAGATCCTATCATAGGAAAGGCTCTGTCATTTCAGAGGTGTTGACCAAGGATGGTAACACAACCAAGGACACATCTGCCAATGAACGTTCTTCTGAACCCAAGGCACAGCCTAAAGATGTGGAGGTTCCTTCTCTAGAGGCTAGTTTGATTAAGGCCTATTCAGTGTCAGAAGAGTTGGACACTGATCAGCCCTTAATCATTCAGGATGACTCAGTGGCTGTTGATATGAGCACTGTGATCTCCCCACAACTGCCATCTTTGAACCTTGCTGAAGGTGGAGATGCTGCAGGTTTAGGAGAAGGAGTTGAAAAGGAAAGTAGATTTGAAAAATCAGAGGGAGTTGTGGATGAAAGAGAGGTAGTTATCACTAAGATTGTGAGTGTACCAACATATGAGGGTGGTATAAGTGAGGAAGGACAGGCTATTCTTGAAGTCAAATCTGAACTTCAAGAATCCCTTGATGAGAGGAGGCCTGTTTCTTTAAGTGAGGAAACTCTTATTGAAGGAAGAAAAGAAATAGTTGAAAATGAGGAGAAGACTGCTGATGTATCAGAGTCTTATGAAAAAGAAAATGAGGGAGATAAGTGTGTTTTCACTGATGCTTTTGATTTGTCTGATATTGCAGGGATAAGCCTTGATCAAATATTTGCAGAAGATCTCTTGACAGATGCTCCCATCCAAGTTGACACTGGATCAGCACAAGCCTTGCTTGGGATGCAATCAGAGAAGTTGGATTCCTTGGCTCAACAAGTTCAAACAGCTCATGAAGAAACTTCTGGAGCATTAGGTGAGCATGGAAGAACCCTAGCTTCTGTTGAAATGAGACTAACTGGCTCTGAAGATGTGGTGCTACCCACATTGGAAGCAAGAATTGAAGGAGTAGAATCTGGTCTTCAAACCATCTCTACTGAAGTTCACAAAGCCAAAGTCAGTATGGAAAATATCTCAAAAGAGGTCAAGAAGGATCAAAAAAGGCTGAGAGACAATCATAATGCAAATGTTCAAGCTATCAGATTGACAATCAAGCAAGCTCTTGGCAAGAAGACAGCCTTGCAGAAGAGAAGAGCTGAAGAGCAAAGGCTAGCTATGGTCAAAGCAGCCTCAGAAAAGTTTTCCCAAGAAGTGTTAGCCAACATTGCTGAAGGTGCAGTGGCCAACCTCACTGAGCTCCTGAAAGCCCAATTGGATGCATCTCTTAAGGCAACCATGGAGGAGGTTGTTCAACAGAAAATGAAGCCTGTTCTTGCCTTTCTTAGCTTAAGCAGTGACAGGATGCAAAATATACATGATGAGAATGTATATCTGAGATGAAATCTCTAACCCAAGCCCAGTCCTTATTGGCATCCACTATGAGTGAACTGAAGCCAGAATGTTTTGATGCTGCCAAAAAGGGGGAAAGGGAAAGAGCAAGGGCAAAAGGTGCCTTAGTGATTGGGAGTCCAGTGAAAGGGAAGGACAAAACCCCTGTAGGAAAGGGAAAAGAGCCTGCAGTGCTGAACTTGGAAGAATTGGATGAAGAGGAGCAGTTAGCACTGGCATTGAAGAACTCTATGGCCTCAGCCCAAGAAGAAAAAGTGAGGCTACAACAAAGACCAGGTGGTGAAGTATCTGGTTTGGACAAGGATGCTGAAGGTATCCAAACTAGAGGAAAGATCAAGAAGGCCCAAGGAAAGAAGAGACAAGTTGAGAAATTCACTGACTTTCCCAACAGCCTTGATCTTCCACCTGAATTCAGAGTTATTGATGATGAGCCTATCTCAAAGAAGGCCAAAACAGCTGAAGAGCCCAAGAATGCTGAAAAAGACAAGTCTACTGAGACTAAGTCCACTGAAAGTACCAAAGTCACTGAAGATGTGGAAATCTTATATGAAGAAGGCTTTGGACCTGGACCAAAGAAGACAAAGATTGTGGTACTCAATGATCCATCAAAGCTGTTTCATGAAGGGTATGGCAAAGACCCTGAAACACAACAGAAACTGGCCATGATGAGGGCCCAAGAGAAAATGGACTTGATGGAAGAGGCCAACAGAGCAAGAGATAAGAGAAGAACAGACTTCCAGAAGCCAAGAAGGAAGAGAGCAACCTACAACAAGATGAAGCGACAGCTATTGATCCCAATGGACACCAAATATCCTCACTTGGATAAATGGGTGCCAATTCAGCTGAATGACTCATGGGAGGAAGCAAAAAGGGAGTTTGTCTATGATCAGTATGTCATTGACAGATGGAATGGAAGAGATGCCAACATCAATTTTGCTGAGTTCATGATTGAGTACTACAGAGAACTCTATCAACAATTGCTTGCAGCTGCTGATATTGCAAGATTTGAACTCACAGCTCCCAAGCCAATCATATACTTACCTCCAAAGCTTGATGGATGGATTGATCAATCAAGGATTCTGAGAGAATTCACTGAGATCCTCAAGCTGAACAAGATGGTTCTTGGTCCTAAGGGAACCAACCAAGAAGCCATGGCCTTGAAGAGGAGAGTGCGGGCACAGTATGGGATGGTGCCACCTCGAGAGGATGATCTCTAAATGGCTAAGTCTTCTGACCTATCTTAATTGATCAACTATGCTGAAAATTGGTCAAGGTTGCTGATGTGGTGTGCTAATCTGTTTGCTCTGACTTGATATGGATTGCTCGGATACAAGCTTTGTGCTCTGATGTTGAAAATCTTGTATATGTCTTGAAGTGTTAGTATTTGTTCTGATATAAGATTGGTGCTCTGATACAAGGTTATGCTCTGATACTGAAAAATCTTGTATATGTGTTGAACTGTTAGAAAGAAATACTCTGATGTATTTAGTGTTGATGATTCATGCTCTGATATGTTAAATTCAACTATCAACATGCTTGTAATGTTTTTTTTTTAATGAATGATAGTTGAACTTATTTTGAATCAAGAAACACTCATCTCTCTATGCCTATCTATGAAACCTATGTGCAACATGAATGGTGAATACACTAACACATTGCTTTTCAGGATAACTGACCTTAGTCATGTCTTCTGAAGATTAATGTAATAGGTGTAGCTAAGTCACTTTTGCACAAGCTGTATAGGTTTTGGCATCATCAAAAAGGGGGAAATTGTTGGGAATAAAATGAGTTATGTTTTGATTGAATACCAAAACCCCCTGAGACATGCCTAAGTTATGATTGAATATGTTCTAGACATGTTAGAACATATAGTATGAAGGCTAGATGAGGAGCTAATATGTTAGGTAGCTCTTAGATGATTAGATGCACAAATTGAGGGGGAACATATGCTTTGAAGTACATCAAGAACAAGTCCCCTCAAGGCTCAAACTCTGGAATCATGATCAAGTCTGCTGAAAGACAAGTATGCTGATCAGGAGAGTTGTCCGGAGGAGTTGTCTCAGCTCAATTAATCAAGATCAAGTGCTCTGAAAGCCTGAGGTCAACTATGATGAAGAGAAAGAGACAACCACACCCTAAAGATCTTCAAAGAAACAAGCTAAGATCATCTTCAAGAGAAATAAAGGGAAAGAGCCAAGTCATCTGAAGAAGAGCAAGTCAACCTTGCTGATAAGCAAGACTGCTGATAGTGATAAGAAGTGTTGTCCAAATGTTGAGGAATGTTGTCCTATCATTGGAACAACCTTCAGAAGTGATGTCCAAGTTCTAACAAGAGAATCTGAAAGTCAGATATTGGGAAGAGTGCTGCAGAATGAAGACAAAGCTCTTACAGCCGTTTATTTCCCAAATAAGGACATGTCACTATCAAGATTCTGTCTTCAAAGTTGAAGAACTAAAAGAAGACATTTATGGACATTGGAGGCTGCCTCTCCAACGGGCAAATCCTTCATTTGTCTATAAATACAGAAGTGTGAAGACCATTTGAAAGCATCCAACTTAAATCCAACTAAGATCCAACTAGAACCTCAACAAAGCACATCCAACCTTAAGTTCTTACAAGTTAGAGTGCTTTCAAAGCTTTCAAAGACTATCTTAGTCTTCAAACACTTCATCTAAGCTGTACTACATTGTATATCCATACACAAGCTTAGAGAGATATCCTATCCTTATACACTGATCTTCATTGTAAAGGATATCTCATTAGTTGGAACCTTACTTCAATCCTCATATCTTTCAAGAGTGAAAGTGAGAAGGTTGTAGTAGTAGAAGTGGTAGGAGTTGACTGTTGAGAGAAGAACAGTTCAGTTCTGAGTTCAGAAGAGGGTACTAGGACTCTAGACATCCTAGGGATCAATTCACCAAGAGTGGTGTTCTTGATCAAGTGCACCTTGGCACTATAAAACAAGTTAATTCCAAGAGTGAAGGAATTATCCTGTTAAATCAGGGAAAGTGGATGTAGGAGCTTGAGTCTCTGAACCACTATAAACTCTTGTGTTGATTTACATTTCAAGTACTTACAATACATCAACACTGCACACAAAACTGATCTTTCAAGGATAAACATTCAAAGACTGTGCAAAAACCTATTTGGACAAGTTCCCTGAAAACTGGACTGTGTTACATTGACTAAGTGATTTCATAAATTAAAGGAGTTTAAATTAAAAGGGCCAACCACTATTCCGCACATATAACTCCCCTAGATAGTTATTCAACTAAGTACTCAATAGTACTTAGTAGATTGATTATCTTAGAAGAGTTAATCTTCTTCAGCAGAGTTGTCCAAGACAACCTTGCTGAGCTCTGGTTTGATCAAGTTTGAAAAGAATTTGCATACAAGTGTATTCCCCCCCCCCCATACACTTGTTATCTACTCCTTTCCGGACCAACAGTGGAGACTAGAATTCTCAAGCTCTTGATTGCATCCTTGCTTCAATTGGTGAAGAATTGAGGAAGATGATGAAGAATCACCTCTAAGTGTGTGTTTGTATGTTAAGGCTTCTTGTGTAGGGGGTAATGTGTTTGAAATTCAAGAAAAGGGGTATTTATAGTGTTGGGGTAGGGTTTGGGGTAAGTTTTGCACTTAAGTAACTCGAAAAAGACAAAAATACACAAAATACCTCGAAACAGAGGCCACTCGGCCGAGTGAAATGACTCAGCCGAGTTGAGGGGTGATTTTGTGAGTTGCAGGTTGGTCATGGACTCGGTCGTTTCTGAACACTCGACCGTTTTTCTTTTTCACTCCCACTCGGCCGAGTCATCTTCAAATTCCCAAAGTTGCAGGTTGAAGTTCCACTCGGCCATTTCTGAACTCTCGGCCGTTCTGTCATTTTTACTCCCACTCGGCCGAGTCATCTCCAATTGCACCTCAAACTTGTTTTGTGTGTAACTTTCGACTCTGACCTCCAATTGACTCGATTCTTCTTGCTATTCCACTTCATTTTTCGAGACGAAGCCAGTGCTGTGCTTCTATATTTGGTCCAATGAATTGTGGTAGGTGTTTTGCTCCCAAAATCCTTCATTTTTCCTACAAAATTGACAAAACACCACCTTTCTCTTATTTTGACCAAAACAATCAGAGAAATTCTCATATGCACAGTGTGCACCAAACCTTCTTAGGTGCACACATTTTTCCACCTTATCATATAAAACACCCCTTTTCATTTCTATTCTTCAACAAAGAGGTTTTTCCTTCTGGATTTCTCTCCTTCGTCTCAGCCGTGGATTCCACCTTCTCTCATTCGTCTCTTTCAGGCATTGATTCTGCCGACCTTCCTTTTCCGCCACCTCTGTAGGTGGAACCTAGCAGCCGCTAGTTTCCATCGCCTTAGTGGGCGGAACGCGTCGTCGCCATCTCGTGTAGCCAAGATTCTTCGTTGTGTTGCCTCTACATCGTCACCGCCTGCACAGTGCCCATTCGCCGCATCGGTGTCCTGTAATTCGGCTTAATCTGGTAATTCAATTTCGTTTAGGGATTCGATTTAATTCCATGAATTTGATTTTGTTTAGGAATTTATGTACATCGATTTAACAAACTTGGACCAATCCTTCTTAAGTATTGTGCTAATCTTTCACTTGTTTAATTCCAATCACGCTTCAAAAGATTTACTAGTATTTTTTCTTCTTGGGTCAAGAACTAGTCTAATTTTTGAATTTGGGATGTTTAAATTTCTGAAAATATCAGAATTCATTAGTTTTTTCCTCAAATAACAAGACTTTTTTGGATTCTGAGAATTCCTTCATGAAACAGAATCATCTGGGTTAGGAATAAGAAACATGTTGATGATGGCGCTAGTTTGTTCAATCTTTGATGAGATATAATTTCCAGACTCGTCGATAACTCAGGTGTATTTAATTTACTTGTAAATTGGACAAACGTAAATCGAAGAAATTGATATATGTCCATTCTCTTAACCCAAATGTTGTACTTTTACATGATGTAGTGTGTCATTCTTCCATTAACACGTTTTTACAGTTAAAAGAGCAGAAGTGAAGCCACAGTGAATTGTTATTGCCATGGGGACTTGGATCAATAGGTATAATTAAGCTACAAATCTTGAGAAGTTGCCAGAAATTAGTATTTGCTTGCATCTTCAGATCTTCTTCATATGAACGTTGAGAATTAATGTATGTGCCTTTATTCAACATTACCAAGTCTGCATTTGTAGATAGTTCTTGAATATTTGAAGCATTTTTTTGGCTTTGTTATCTTATTAAGCTTACATGTGATTCTTAATTGTAATATTAAAAAGTGTAATTGTTTGTTACTCAAAAGTGTAGTTCTTTTTTATTGAAAAGTGGTAATTGTTGTTATTTAAAAGTGTTGTTCTTTATTATTGAAAAGTATTAATTGTTTTATTGAAAAGTGTAATTGTTGTTACTCAAAAGTGTAGTTATTTCTTATTGAAAAGTGACAATTATTGTTATTGAAAAGTGTATTTTTTTCTTATTGAAAAGTGGTAATTGTTGTTACTGAAAAGTGGTAATTGTTTTTATTGAAAAATGTAGTTTTTTCTCATTGAAATGTGATAATTGTTCTTACTAAAAAGTGGTAATTATTTTTATTGAAAAGTGTATTTTTTCTTATAGAAAAATGTAGATATTTCTTATTGAAAAATGTAAGAATCTTCTTATTGAAGTGATAATTTTGCGAGTTTAATCACTAGGAGAGACAATCCTATATAATTTTAATATTTTGCGAGTTTAATCACTAGGAGAGACAAAAAATTAAGGTCAAATTGATATGTAAATACCCCATTATACCCTTTGGTCTTAAAATTCAATATTAACGCGTTATTATAATAAAATTTGAAATTATATTTTCCTTTATTAAAAGAGAATCACCACGATAATCACTTCCCCCCCCCCCCATCGTTTTTTTTTAAAGAAAATGTCAATATTTTCCAAAATAAAGTAATTTGTGTCATTTCTTACAATTCATATCAAGAATTTATTATTCATCCGGGTCATTTATTGCAATCGAGAATTCATTTGAGTCATTTCTCAAATTCGATCATTTTAGGGTTTATTGATCGGTTTTTCATTTCTCAAATTCGATCATTTCAAGGCTTCAATTTAGGGTTTATTGATCGGTTTTTCTTATATTTGGTAACAGTGACAGATGGAATATGCAGTAATTCTGAAGTTACAATTTGAGGAAAAAATGAAGTTATTGATCAGCACATATGCAATAACATTCATATTATTTTCGCATATATTATGTTTCAGTTTTCATATATGCATTTATGCTTACAACTTTTGCAGTGATACGTTTTTACCTCGTCCCTGTAGAGAATTCTTTTTACATATATTTCTATTGAAAAAGATTTTATATGCAAAATCTTTAATTTTGTTATATTGTATGGGGAAGATATTGGGTATTACATTTTTTAGTTATATAAAAATAACATTAAGACATTTTAATATAACATTAATGTTTAGTGGAAGTTACTCCTAATTTAATGGAGAAGTTACAAATCACATTAATACGATTTTCACTTATAATTAATATTTTATTATTAAATAAAAAAATCTCACATTTCAATTACATTGCATAAATAAATAATTGGTATATCCCAAATCCAAAACCAAAATCGTAATATTGATCAGTTCAAACAAATAGAGTTATAGGAGTATATAATATTATATCTTACAATATATAAATTTTAAAAAAAAAATTTTAACCGGTTTTCTAATTCACAAAATTTGCATATTTAATTGAAAATTTGCATATTCACCCAATATTGTTACATATACGTTGTTTCAGATTTCCACCTTCACCCGAGGAGAAATTCACGTTGAATTCGATTTCTGCAATTGATAGACATTTCTATTCTAGTTGGAATTTAGGAAAGATTTTAAATTTTAGAAATTGAGTTATTGTGGCGCTATTTTCGAGGAGTTTATATTTTTTAATTGAATATTAACGTAATATTAAAAAAAAGTAATTGAATATGCAAAATTAGAATCTTAATTAAATGAAAGGGTATAGTTGTACATTTATCTCCCATTTTGACCTTATTTCTGACTCCAAATTTTTTTGTCTCTAATTGAAATCTCTATAGGTGAAATGTCCCCTATAGAAACTCCCCCTAATTTTCCTAATGAAAAATGTAAGAATCTTCTTATTGAAGTGATAATTTTGCTAAAGAAAAATGTAGTTCTTTTCTAGTTGAAAAGTGGGAATTGTTGTTATTGAAAAGTGGTAATTTTATTACTAAAAAGTGTGGTTCTTTTTTACTGAAAAGTGGTAACTATTATTATTGAAAATTGGTAATTTTATTACTAAAAAGTGGTAACTATTATTATTGAAAAGTGGAAATTTTGTTACTGAAAAGTGGTAACTATTATTATTGAAAAGTGAAAATTTTGTTACTGAAAAGTGGTAACTATTATTATTGAAAAGTGGAACTTTTGTTACTGAAAAGTGGTAATTATTATTATTGAAAAGTGGAAATTTTGTTACTGAAAAGTGGTAACTATTATTAGTATAAAGTGGAAATTTTGTTAGTGAAAAGTGGTAACTATTATTAGTGAAAAGTGGAAATTTTGTTACTGAAAAGTGGTAACTATTATTAGTGAAAAGTGGAAATTTTGTTACTGAAAAGTGGTAACTATTATTAGTAAAAAGTGGAAATTTTGTTATTCAAAAGTGGTAACTATTATTAGTGAAAAGTGGAAATTTTATTATTGAAAAGTGGTAATTATTATTATTGAAAACTGGAATGAGTAATTTTGTCAAGGATAATAGTGAAAAGTGTAAATTTTATTATTGAAAGTTGGTAATTATTATTATTGAAAAGTGGAGTGAGTAATTTTGTAAGGAAAAAAAAAATTGTCAAGGAGTGAGTAATTTTGTCAAGGATAATAGTGAAAAGTGGAAATTTTATTATTAAAAAGTAGTAATTATTATTATTGAAAAGTGGAGTGAGTAATTTTGTAAGGAAAAAAAAAAATGTCAAGGAAAAAAAAAAACTAGTGTGAATAGAATTTGAACTGTGACCTAACACTTATGAAATGTGTCTATAACCACTAGAACATCAATTACTTAATCATATATATTCGCCTTTATTAATACATAGATGGTTTACTTGTGCATTAGTGTGCACGTACACACGGTGCACAGGAGACCAACTCAAACAATCATAATCAACTCATAAATAAATGAAATCACAATCAAAATGACCTTCACATGTGCATCGAAAACGTGTAAATTCCAATCGAATCATGCATCTCAATTTCAGAGGTTGTATATATGTTTTGAGGCTTGCAAACAAGGTTTCAAAGCTTGTAGGAAGGTTATTGGGGTTGATGGTTGTTTTCTAGGCATTATGGTGGTCAGCTTTTAACTGCAGTTGGGATATATCCCAACAACAATTTGTTCTCAATTGCATATGTAGTAGTGGAGAGTGAAACCAGAGATACTTGAGAGTGGTTTCTAACATTGCTGGATAATTATATTAGGTTTAATAATCAGCATTCTTGGACTTTCATGAGTGACAAGCAAAAATGTTGATACCAGCATTTGAGAGTCTATTTCCTGACGCAGCATTTGAGAGTCTATTTCCTCGCAGATAACAAATTTTGTGTACACCAGTAACATGAAAAAAGATGGTTTTTCAGGACTTGCAGTGAAGAAGGCATTGTGGCAGCGACTAGAGCAACTAGAATTCAAAGCTTCAATGCTACAATGGAAGCAAATGAAGGACTTAGATGAAAAAGTATATGACTGCTTGTAAAGAGAAATGCTTCCCAGTGGTCCAGAGCATACTTCAATGCTTTTCCAAAGTGTGATATCTTGACCAATAACATGTGTGAGAACTTCAACTCACTCATTCTTCCTGCAAAGACAAACCAATCATCACCATGCTTGAAACAATCAGAAACATTATCATGGTGAGACTGCAAGTGGATAAAGATGCGGTAGAAAAATGGGATGATGCAATATGCCCTAGAATCAAGTTGACACTACAAAAAAATATGAAAAGAACATATAAAAAGTATGTACTGATATTAAAAAATTTAACAAAGAACATAACATTTGGAAGAGAACATATAAAAAGTATGTACTGATATTAAAAACATAACAAATAACCTAACATTTGGAACAGAACATATAGAATGTATTTGTAGAATTAATACCGTTGTCACCGTCCTTTGTGGTGGTAGTTAGCAATACACCTTTTGACCGCCCCTTCATAAATGTGTCATCTATGAAAAGCATTGACCTACAGTTTTTAAAGCCTTCCTTGCTTGCATGCATTAAATGAAATAAAAATTCTTTCAAAGCGGTTGGTTATGTGGTTGGTCTCTAAATTCACTATACTTCCAGGATTTGTGTGTTTCACTGCGTCTCTGTACCATCTTAATTGATCGTACAATTCGTCATAGCTTCCAAATATGTCGTTCCTAGCAGCCTCAATACCACGCTACGTCTTCCAATACGTTAGTTCAAAACCATAATCTTTATTAAAATCTTTGTGTACATTCTTTCCAGATATCATCGGATCCGACTTCACGTCTTGCAAAAGAAGATCTTTGAGAACTTTTGTACCAAACCTGGTTTTGTCCTCATTTAGCAAGTTGCCCACACAATTATAATCTAGATTGGCTTTGGAAACAATAAAACCTGAATTCATAGGTAAATGTTTTCCTCTGATGAACCAATCAAAGCCAGACGACTTCTTCTCAAAACACTTAACATATATATACCTAGGACCGTTCTTAACGTATATATACTTGAAGTTCAGTTCAGTTTAGTCCAATACTTAATTAGCTCGATCCTAAACTCGAGCGCACCACCACCAAATATTGCACCCACCTTCATTATGTTGACCCAATTATCCGACAAATAGGATTTAGTCTTCTCCAAAGTACATATATCAAAATTCGTCAAACTACCCAACCCAGAAAACTCTGTTGAACAAGGAGTTTGATTCTTGCAATTCGAAACTATGTCAACCCAGAAAACTCTGTTGAACAAGGAGTTATATTCTTGCAATTCGAAACTATGTCAACAACTTTAACATGTATATTTGATGATTCAGATTGGGATGTAGAAGTATTTAGAGTAAGTTGATTGATTACATAACTAGAATTGAAACTTTGTAAATTTTGCATATCAGGTACAAAGCTCGAAGATTGATAAAATTATACAGAAACATCAACTAACTTTTCAGAGGATATCTTGCAGTATTCAACCAAGCCGACTAAATCAGAATCTGATGATAAAGAACAATTCTTTATGCAACCAATATAATAGCCATTCGTATATTAGGAGAAGATAATATGGGCCACATACCAATTATTTCATTAAAAATATCTTGAATGCTTGTAGATTCTTGAACGGGAGACAACTTCATTCCCTCGAATTGGAACTTCAGAATTACAACATATTCCATCTGTCACTAATAAATTGATTCCCCAAATATAAGAAAAAAACGATCAATAAACCCTAATATGCAGGCTTGAAAACGAAGGAGATGGATCAAAACATATCAAATTGGTTTAAAATTTGATATCAATTGCAAGAAACGAGGCAGGTGAATGATCGATTCTTGCAGTCTTGAACAAAAAGAAGGAAAGCACGAATGCAAGAAACATATCAAAACTGTAATGGTTCTGCAGAAAATTTCTTAATTTTGGAAAGTAATGAAAAAAAATGGCGATAAGAAAGAAAGTTATTTGAAAAAGAAATTTTGTTCATAATGGAGTGATTATCGGTTACTAAAGGATTTGTTCATATTGGAGTAATTATTGGTTACTAACGGAGATCATGATTTAACCTTAATTGTAATGTTATAATTTTTTATCTTTATTTGAAAATGAGTCTATAGGATTGTCTCTCTTAGTAATTAAACTCTTTACTGTGTGTGATAAAATCTTAGTGATTAATTATTTGTGAGTTGAGCGAGTTAACAAGTTTCTTTGTGAATCATACTTGTAATTGTAAACACTTGTTCAAGTTTGTAAATAAAGTATTTATCCTCCGTGGACGTAGAACATTTGATCGAACCACGTAAATCTCGTGTTCTTACTTGTTCAATTCATTGCGTTCTTTTTTATCTTGTTTTATCATTTGTGATTGGAATAGCTTTATACAACATTTCATAACAAAATCAAAACAAGCAACTCGAATCTAAAAATTAATTGCTTAGTCCCCTAACCTTCACCCCGGTTAGAATCTAAATTAATTATTTAAGATTTTCTTCGGGAAAATATCAATTTTGGTCACTCAGTTTTACCTTTTTTCATATTTGGTCACCCCCATTTAGTCACTATCAAAATTGGTCATTCACTTATTATATTCTATCAAAATTGATTATTCCGTTAGTCAATCTGTCATTGACTAACGGAGACAGAGTTTTGAGCTCAAAATTTTCAAAACGTTAAAAACTTCTGATGAATCTTCTAGAAACTAATGAAACAAACAGTAGTAAAAATGAAACATGTGGAACCTACCCGAGCGTGAAAAAATACCCATTGAAGAATCTTAGTCAATCACAAAAATTATACATTATTTCTTATTTCAATTTAAGTTTTAAGTTTTTTTATGACAAAATTATTTTATTATATTTATCTTATAGATCAGAAGGAATTAATTCTCATTATATTTATCCGTCAAAAAGGAATTCTCATGCATCTTTTAGAAGGAATTTTCAATATATTTATCCTTGATCAGAAAGAATTCTCATCTTGATCAGAAAGAATTCTCATGCATCTTGTGGGACGTGATTCAATCAACTTGTTGGCTTGTTGGGTAATCAAAAAAATTCAGTAAATTTTTAATAATTATTTAACTCAATTATGAATTCATTTGTTGTTGGTTTACTTTCTAGAACGTGATTCAGGGTGTGTTTGCAAATTATAGTAGTTGATTCAAAGTGATTAAAATTGATTTTTGTAGTAAAATTGAAAGTAGATTGTGTTTTAAAAATAAGCACTTCTAATCAATTTTTTAAATGGTGTGATATATGTCACATAAATCACTTTTTTTGTAATTTTACAAAAAACACCTTTATTACATTTGAATAAATAATGGGTAAAAATAAAATATTATTTAAATTGTGAGGGCAAAATTGTAAAATTAGTGAGTGTAATGATTAGAAGCACTTAGAAGTTGTTAGAAGCATGGGGAGGGGTGCTTCACCAAAATTGCTTTTAAGTGATTAATTTAATCACTCACTTGTGTTTGCGAACACTTCACAAGTGATTGTATTTAAAAAAGAAGTGCTTTTAAGCACATAGTAGTGCTTGCAAACACCCACTCAATCAACTTGCTGTTGTAAAAAATGTTTAGTTAGTTTTTAATAATTATTTAACTCAATTATGAATTTATTTGTTGTTAGTTTACTTTTTATTTTACCGAAATGAGAAACTCAGATAGAATGAAACTTTGTACTCGGTTTTTTTGAACCATTGTACTTTGTTTTTCAATTCTTGGTTTCATATTGAATTTGTATAATAATTGGAGATATAAATTTATTTCAATTCATTTCCCAATTTATAATTATTGGAGATTATTGCAGATTTCTTGAAATGTTAGTTAAACAATTGGACATTTGAAATTAATTGAAATAAATTTATATCTCTTGAGTTTCTCATTTTCTAATTATCTATAAAATAAAAAGTAAACCACTAGAAGATCAGAATTCCTTCTGACCTATTATAAATATAATTTAAATATTGGTAATTTTTGCACATGTTTCATTCTTACTTCTGGTTCTGGAAGATGCATGAGAATTTTTTAATCTAGGTTTTGAGAAATTGCACGGCTCAAAACTCTTTCTCCGTTAGTCAATGACAGATTGACCAACAGAGTAATCAATTTTGATAGAAAATAATAACTGGGTGGCCAATTTTGATAGTGACTAAATGTGGGTGACCAAATATGAAAAGAGATAAAACTGGATGACCAAAATTGATATTTTCCCATTTTCTTCTTCTTAATTTGTTCGCTATACACAATTTTCAAAATCTAAGAGTTGGAAACATTGTTGACAATGACGATTTGAAGCGAGGAATAGCAACAGTCGATGAATTAAAGCAAGGAAGAAGTCGACGATTACCAAATTTAAGTTGTTTTGTTTTGATTTACTATGATTTTTTTTTTCTAAATTTTTTTGTTTTGTTTCTTACAATTTTTTTTTAGATTTTTCTTTTTTGACAGAGAATTTATAGATTTTTAGACATGGACAAGTCTAAGTGACATTCTATGTAGCACAAATACACATATTTCGGTGAGACACATCAACTCTTCTTGATCGGAGAAAAAATATTTATTAAATTGCAACAACATTAAATGTTGAACTTTTTCTTATTATAATATACTGAAAGTAGTTATTAAATTGATATTAGACTTATAAGAAAACAATTCCTAGTGCTATGCTTATATAAAGGCCGTGCTCTACACGCGCTTGCTGCAAGAAAATTGAAAATTTGTGCAGGTGGTAGGTGCTGCCGCATTTGACAGCATGCGTATAGGGGATGAATAGAAATATACAACATTTGATACTCTCTTCCCGGAACATAAAGAAATGAAAAAAAGAACAAGAAAAATTTCCCAATAATTTCAGGTTTGGAGTTGTGTTCATTATGCAAAATTAAGGTTTTCTTACATTGCTGTGCCATTTCTTCTTCGTTTCAGTAATAGGTTACCTTCAATTGTATTTCCTAAGTCTTCAAATTGACAAGACATTTGCTTTGGCATTTCTGTAAGCTTGGAGATTGGATTGATGAATTACTCCCCTGTTTATTAGTTTGATATTTCTCTCAAATTGGTTCAATCATTTGCAGCAGCAAATAATTTATTGTGGTATACGAGCATACAATTCAAAATTCCATTGTTTCGTAATTATAGGTCATTCATTATCTTGAGAAGACTGATTGTGTTAGGATTTTAAGATGGTTTTTTGGTTTGTTATGTGAGTAAGAAATGTATTTATGTAGACTTGTTAACTAAAAATTGCAAATGTGTAATCTCATCTTTTGTAATGTTTGGACAGGTATATATGGTTAATTCTACTATGCTTCAATAAATAGTTGTGACCAACATACTGATTATCTTACAAATATTCTGATTGGAGTTGTAAGTTCGATCTTCATTGATTCCCAATATTTTCTATCTTGTTTCTGCTTCAATCTCATTATGTCATTGCCCTCTTTATGCTTATTCACTGTATAGTCACTTTTAAGTCTGGCTTATTATAGGCGGGAGCTGCTACATTGGGCAGTTAAGCATGGCCTTGGTTGTTACCATTTCAGGTACAATTTCATCTTCAATCCTTCAGTTTCAATCTGTTTTTCTTATTCTTTTTCATTTCTGGAATTTATTTTCTTTATTGCTCAGTAGCTGCTACATAGAATACACAGATGACATATGTAGAGTATCTCCATGAAAAATATAGAGCAACCTAAAATCAATTGCTTAAGCTAACAGAGATGTTGTTGCAACAAGTAAAGCAACTTCAATTTTCTATGCAAACAGAAAGTTCCTCGAGTGTAGAATTAATGATAGGAATGTGTTTAATCCATTCACGATCTGCACCACGCATTCTGAGTCGAGCCATGAATTCCCAGGCCATGTCGTATAGACTCAGCTCTTCAATCTTGATGAGATTGTGCAACCCCACTGGAAACGTCTTAAGTCGAGGGCATTTCCCAATTGTTAACTTGCTAAGTTGATCCATTGCTCCATCTCGTATCACAATTCTCTCAAGTTTGCTCAAGTCCTCAATCAGCAAAATCTTGAGCTTCTTGAAACATGAAGCTTCAAATGTCAGCTCTTCCCCCACACAACAGTCCACCAGCTGAAGCTCCGTTATGTTGGGAAGGCGCTCAAGGGCCCGCAACGGACTGTCCTCCATTTTAGACCACTTGAGACAAATCCTGAGCAAATTATTGAGTGAGGAAATCCAGCTTGGAAATTCTTTCAGGCGGCCTTTCAAGTAGAGACGCTGCAGAGTCTGAGGAGGATTTATCATTTCTCCCACTTCAAGAAACTCGTCTTTTGTGGCTGCACATAAATCCAGTGTTTTCAAATTCTCCATCGATTCAACTGCTGCACACAAATCTTTGCCGTGTTCCCTCTTGAGTCCTGTCAGTCCGAGCTTTCTAAGTCGGGTCAGTTTTTTTAGATCTTTTAGGATGCCACCCTCTTTGTCTACCGTAACAAGAGACAAATCCTGTAGATTTGTCAGGTTGTCAATCCCTTTGTACACCTTAACGCCTTGAACTGAGTTGACCTGAACTGAGTCATTTTTGTAGACAAAGAGGTGACAGAGGCTATGCAGGTGTGATATTTCTTGTGGAAGCTCTGTGATATCAGTTTGTTTTAGGTCTAAGGTTTCGAGGTAAGAAAGGCTCTTTATGGAACTGGGAATCATCTTTATTTCATTTTTTCTAAGACTGAGGTATTTTAGAAGGGTGAGACGGGTGATGTCCTTCGGAAATTCGGTAAGATGCGCTCCTTCAAAGTCTAAGACTCTAAGCAACACGAGTCCCCTTAAATGTCTCTCAAAATCGTGGTCAGGTTTAATACTCATCCTGAAAAAAAAAACATGTTAGAAACACGACGTACTGTAAACAACTCAAGATGTGTTCATCTTGTACTTCATTACCTCAAATACATCACATGTCATTTATTACCCATGTCATGTATGAGACCAATGAAACACCAAATTGAAATATGGAATCCATGTATATACCATATCGCAAAAAAAGATTTGTCCAAAATGTTACATACCTCAATAAAAACATGGAACGAACACCAAAAAAGTCACTATTTCCGGGCAAATGGGAGCAGTCATAGTGGGCAGATAGACGCCGAATCTTCTGGCCAGGACACGCATTCTCTCTGGTAAAAATTGATGCAAAATTTTCCTCCTTGCATTTTTGGATGACAAACTCGTGGATAAGGTTCAATACCCGACAGCTTCCAGGGCTGCCATCAAAATCCCAGTCAGAAACATGAACCAAGTTCCTCTGAATGAGTTCATTGAGATACTCCTCTGCCACCTCCTCTGCTGTCTTATAGTGTGTTTCCATAGCGAAGCGTTCAGCCACCCAGAGACGTATGAGCCTTCCCCGCTTCACAGAGTAATCCTCTGGGAAGATGCTGAAGTAGAGGAAACAGCACTTGAGATTGGTGGATAAATCCATATAGCTAAGCAGAAGACCGTCTATTATGACACACAGATTGGAATCATCACCCATTTCATCTCCAAGATTGTCGTTAAACCTTTTCCACTCACTGGCAAGTCTTGGTTTATTCGCAAGCGCACCAGCTACTGCTAAAATAGCCAGCGGGAGTCCTTCGCATCTCTTCACAATTTTCTCGGAAGGTTCCTTCAAATCAGAAGGGCATTCCCCATTGCTATCTGGGAACACCTCTCTGCAAAAGAGTTTCCACCCTTCTTGCTCCTCCAAATGCTTCAACGTAAACACGTGCTGACTTGACGATGCACAAGTAGAGGCCAATTTTGAGGACCTGGTTGTGACAATTATTCTACTGCCACGATTTGAATCTGGAATTTCATTCTTTATCTTATTCAAATCTACCCGCTTCCAAACATCATCAAGAACGATCATGAACCTCTTCCCAGAAAGGTATTCTCTTAGCTTTGCTGACGTGGCTGAATCGTCTTGCCCCCCTGGATATGGCTCTTTCATCGAACCGCACACCTGTTTGAGAATATCAATCAAAAGTTCCTCGTCATTAAAATGGCGTGAGACTCGAACCCAGGCGTAGCACTTAAATTTCCCCTGAATTCCTTTCTCCAAAAACACATTCTTGACGAATGTTGTCTTTCCAGAGCCACTTGGACCGTCAACGGCTAGCGTGAGCAGCCTCGCCTCTCCCTCGACCAATTGGCGCGTAAATTCTATTTTGGGCTTTTCATAGCCCACCATTTCATCATCATGGTGAAGAGGACTGATCACCTGCTGACTGGCAATCCTGAGTGTACAACTCGACAATCGTGGTGAATTCAGACCTCGAACAGAGAGAGCTGCAGTCTGGGCTTTAATATCTTCTATATCTCGGTTGATGCTTGCTATCTTGTCGGAGATTCCGTAGAGTGGGAAGCCATGATGGAGTTGATGGGCTAAGTTGTGAATCTTTTTTGTGAATTTGTGGTTGTGGAATGTGTAGGGCGGTGAGTGAAGGATGATCTCCTCTAGAACATCTTCAATGTCGTAAGCGATATCTCGAATTTTGTGCAACTGGTCGTCCAGCATTTTGCTCCCTTCAAGGCCATAGTTTTCTTCTATGAAAGCGTTCATAGAATTAAGCCAACTTTGCATGCTTTTGATATCCACATTTTTGGGGGAATTGAGTTTGTTGAGGTGAGGTGAGATGGTGTCGATCAAAAGCACCGCTGCCTTAACTGCAAGATCTGCCATAATTTGTGTTTAATTTCTGGTTTGGTTTGGTTTGGTTTGGATAGAATAGAGTGAGGAAGGATGAGCACATTTCTGGGGGGTTTAAAGGAAAAGATGCGTGATTAATCACTTCAATGGTTGTAATAAATTATACATAATTGGTAAGAGTCTCGATCGGATGAGGTAACACCAACTTCAGTTTGCTACACTTGGATTATAAAATTTGGTCGAATTATTGATAGGATTATGGTAAAGATTGGTATATGATCACCGTTAATTTGGTGGTAATAGGAATAACTTGTATTTATATTCTGAGATTACATGAGATATACATGAGAATAATTAACAACCTTATCACTGAACTTATAACAAATAATGTTTTGAAAGATATGAGAGAATAAGTCAAGAGACTTATTCTTCAATTCTATTATCCCTCAAGCGATGTTGTGGATGTAACGAAACACATAGTTTGGAACGAAGTATCTCAAAACTCGGATGAGGAAGACTCTTCGTGAATATGTCAGCATTCTGGAGAGTCAACGGAACGAACTAGGTGTCAAGGCGGCCCGACGAGACCAGTTCACGAACAAAGTGACAATCAATATCAATGTGTTTTTCTCGTTTGTAGGCAACCAGATTCTGAGAGAGAAATAAGGCGCTCTTGTTGTCACATAGGAGTAGGGGATGATGAGATGGTAACACACCTAACTCCCGAAGTAACTGTGTCCCAAACAATTTCTTGTGCAGTATTAATCAAAGCCCAATACTCAGGTTAACAACTTGAACGAGCCACAATTGATTGTTTCTTAGCACTTCAAGAAACTAGATTACCTCCTATATGTTTGGTTTGTTTGATTAGCATGGATTAGACTTGATTAACTTTTTATTCCCAACTAATCAAACGTTTGGTTTGATTGATTGTGACCTGTGTTTAATGCAAGGCCCGCTAATTTTGTACTATTTACCATGCATTTGTGGGATTAATAGTCCTAGGGGAAGGGTGAGTTAATTTGTCCCATGTTTTCCCATCCATCAATCCAAACTAGCCCTAAGAATATAGAGTATCCAATGATGGAGTAATCGGAGCCACGTGTAAAAGATAAGCCAAACTTGATAGTACCCGCCACATAACGCAGTATATGTTTAACGGCCGAGAAGTGATCCACAGTTGGATACTGAAGGAACAGACTAACATGGTATCAGAGCCTTAAGACTCTCATGCCCACACGTTTTGGGTTCGATTCCTACTAAAAACAACTCAAACGAAATTCTTCCTTCCTTCAATCATAATCTTTTAGTAAGAATTCGGATATTCATTTCAATTAGGGGTGGGAATAGGCCAGGCCGGGTCAGGCCTTAAGAAAAAAAGCTTGGGCGTATATAATATTTGGGCCCAAGCCTGGCCTGTGGCCTATTATAGGTTTTTTTAAGAGGCTAGACCTGACCTTTTTAGTAAATAGGCCTGGTCCGAAAGCCTTTTAAAGGTCTCTTTAGTGTTATTCAAAATTAATTTTTACCACACTTGTATTACCATTAAATTATAAATACCAACTTTTTAAATTTCAAAATGAAGAAATAAGAACAATAAAAAATTAATCAAAATGTACATAAAATTATACTCGCAAATTTTCATATCAATTATTTTTAGCTATTACAAAGAAAAATAAAATAAAAAGTATATAATTTTTTCAAGATAATCTCATCATATATTGAATATTATATTATATATTTATTATATTTTTATATATTATATATTTATACATATAGAAATATAGTTAAATAGGCCGGTCTGTTGAGCTTAAAAGGCTTACGAAAAAGTTCAAGTCCGGCCTATTTAATTAAAAAGACTTGTTTATTAAACAAGCCGAGCCGAACCGAGCTTTAGAAGGCCGAGCCGTAGACCCCTGTCGAGTAGTCTAGCCCATTCCCACCCCTAATTTCAATATCATACCACTATAATTATATAGTGGTCCCGCCAAAACAATTTTTGTAATACTTAAACGACTTTTTATGTTTGCATAGTAAACGGAATGTAGGAAGGAAGAACACTCCAACTAGTTGCTAAGACAAATTTGACTTAACTGCTACCACATGTTATAAGATTATTTAATTGACAAAGCAATTATCTTATTTATATTAATCTTAAATAGTGTTACTGTATACTTTATGCTAGAATTTGTGTAAAATCTCGTATCATGAATTTAACCAATTTCATATTTTTAGAGTACATAACTGGCCTGGAATTAACAATTGGTACATTTATTTTATAAACGTGCACCACATAAGACTGAATTTGCAGGAAAGCGAGGAACCGAGGCTCATGTGACAAACGATTTTTTAAAACAAATTACATCATTCACTCTCAGTGTTTGTGATCGAGAATCAATAAGACGATTGTTTCCCATTATACAACAATACTAGCATTGTATATTGTTTAAGATCCGTTTGTACGTCGGCCAACAAATCGGTGCAACATTCGTGTACCTCTCGCTGCGAGGGAGAATCTCAAGGGGTCACAGCCTGAAACTCGGAGTGCTGCGTGGCAGTGAAATAGCAATTGAGGCGCTACATCGGCTGGGGCGGAGGCCTGGGACGGCCCATGGCACCCTGGTAACGTGCGACCATACTGCTAGTGGGGGACATAGGCTACATAGCCGGTGACAAAACAATAACGTACGGGTGGTGCACCAAACACGGATCTACGTGCAAGGGATGACACTGCGATGCGGATCTGCGCGCAGGGTCAGCGATTAGGTTTGTCGATGGGCACAACAACCAAGGGACGACCGAGGAGGAAGGACCCGTTGGTTGTGAAGAAGATAGAACTAGGGTTACCAAATTACACCTTTATTGTGTGAAAATTGCACACTGTGCTTATGACGAGACATAGAGAGCAATACATCATAAATCATAAGACGAAGTTGGATAGCTCAAGTGGTTAGAGCACCATTACCTAGGCTTTAGATTCTGGGTTCGAGTCATGGGGAGGGAAAAAGGGATGGGTATTTAATGTAATTAAAAAAAAAACATCATAAATCATAAGCAACACTCATTTTTGAAGTAACAACAGTTCACCAAATGAAAATAGTGAAAATAGTAGTAGGACATACAAATTGACTCGGTAAAAATACCACTGTGCCCTTGAAGTTGCTTTCTCATTTGGCTCTGACACATTTTGAAAAAATTCTCACCTCTCTTATTTTATTTAATTGCTTTTCACTCAATTATTTTATTAAAAAAATTGTATTCAGATTTTCTTATTTTTTAATTCACGCAATTTTTTTATTCCAACATTTTAATTCAAATTTTACTTGAATTTTAAATTAAGATTTTTTTTTTTAATTTCAAATTTTTTTAGTTTTTCAAATTATATTTTATTCTGTTTTTAGATTTCTTAGTTTTGCTAATTCACGCAAAAACTTGAATTTTTAGATTTCAAAAACTTATTTTCAAATTTCTTAGTTTTGCTAATTCACGCAAAAAAAAAAAAAATTTAATTCAAATTTTACTTGAATTTTTTTTATTTAATTTTTAAATTTATATTTTATTCATATATTTTTATTTAAAATTGATTTAAAATTTTTTTTTTCTAAAAATTAAAAGTAAGTTTTGACTTGTCAAATCATAACTTTCTATCAACTTAATTCAATTATTTAATTCAAATTATTTTTTTTTAGTTTTTTATTTATATTTCATTCAGATTTTTTATTCAAAAATTTAATTTATATTTTATTCAATTTCTACTCAATTATTTTGTCGAATTTTTTTTTCAAAAGTTTTAAGTCAATTTTTTTAGTTCATTTTTCTTTATTCAATTTTTTTAATTCGTATGTTTTACATAATTAAATATTGAATATTGAACACCGAATATCGATATATATTGAATATAATTAAACATTAAATTTCAATGTAACACTGAACATTAATATATATATTGAATATAGACATATATATTGAACATTATTAAACATTGAATTTCAACATCACTAAACATTAATATATATATATATTGAATATAGATATATATATTCAACATTGACAGTAATAAACATATTATTAGGTAGCACGACAATAATTAGGATTTACATGATTTATATGCATTGCATATACTCCCCCTAAGAGGATGCCCAAAAACTACCCGAAGGCAGTGAACCAAATGACCCCAATCTTGTTTTCTGTGATGACCTGCAACTAGAGTCTCCATTCCTCCATTCCAAACAACTCACGGAAAAAACTGCCTCAATCTACCAAACTAACAGTTTCTACAGCGCTACGACATCTTAAAAACTAAGAAATTTTAGATTTCCACCATAACCACCAAAATCTCAGCAAATCAACATCTATTTCAAAAGGCACGACCAATTCACCGAACATATATGTATATGTGAGCATAAACACAATAGCCGCACCCTCACACTTCATTTTCTTCAGATCTACAGATACCACACCAAAATAAAATTTTAACAAAAACTACTCCAATAAAATTTAAACAAAAATTACTCCAAAATAAAATTTAAACTAAAATTTTCTTCAGATCTACAGATACCACCACTGGTTGAAATTGGTCATAACCAAAAAAAATTTAAAAATAAAATTCAAAATAAATTTAGAAAATACTGATGCTTTCTGATAGCTGAATTACCTGTTCAAAGAAGACTACACAGAATTTCACACTAAATAGACACATTATTCCACTACCGAAAAGAAATCTATCAATAATTCAACAAATTAACAGCAAGAAGTACCTGGATACATAAAACAAGGAGTGAGCCTAACTCCTTCTTCAGGTTGTCTCGAATAATACCATATATCTTCTCAACATATGCAGTGAGTTGCTGCTTAAAAAGCAGAGCAGGATATTTTGCTTCAACTTGGCGCACTGTTTCCAGAAAATTTTGCAGATCGGAGAAGACGAGCCCCAGAAAAGAGAGTAGAAACCCACTGAGTCAACTCAGTGTGTCAACACCCCCAGAAAACCCTAGATCTACGCCGCCATCACGCGAGCGGCGCAGATCGGAGAAGACGAGCCCCTTGACGGAGCATTCAGGCTCTGCAACGGGCGATATCGATATGCCTGGGCTGAGATCGAGCGAATTCGTACCTTCACCGCAATTGTTTTCGGCTTCTTTGGCTCCGGCGGCGGCAGCTTCTCCACCTTCACACTCAGCACTCCGGGAACACAAATTTCCTCATCAATTTCCCCACGCGCCGCTCCATTCTCAAGAACTTTGCCCCTTCCTCCTCCTCCTTCTTCTTCTTCTTCTTCTCACCGCTGCTCAGAAGCACATTATCGTCCCCCCACCTGCACCTTGATGTCGCCCGTTCTCAGCCCCGACATATCGATCTCGAACACGTACGAATTCGCATACTCCTTGATGTCGGCCGGTGTCGCCGCCATGGCCTTGGCGTCGCGAACGTAGGTCTTGGTTGGGGCATTGATTGGTTTTTTGGCTTCGGAATCGTCGAAATGGCTAATAGAAACTATGAGAGAGAATAGAGAGATAGGAGAGATGATATGAGAGAGAAAAATAAGGGACGGTTGATTTGAAATCGAAGGGTAATTGAGACATTTTGACAGGGATTTTGCAGTGATAAGTGGAAAAAAAATGACTTGTATTTTTTACCCCTTAAGAGACATATTTTGTATTAACAAGTCAATAATCTCTTTTTTCAATACTAGCTGCCTGTTAATCCAAAATGTATTTATGGATTTAGCCAACTTATGAGAGGTGAAAACGCGCGACTTAAGAAATTTTGAATTCATTTTCTACATTTTGTATAGTGACATTTCTTCTTGAGGTTTTGAGATTGAGCAGTAGCAATTTTCCATTTTTTTTTTCAAAGGCTATAACCGGATCCAGAAATTTTCAATAGGGGCCGATTAACATTATTATAAAGATAAAATAATACGTACTCATTATTTTCATCAAAAATTTACATTATAAAATTATCAATACCTCACATTTCATTAAATTAAATTGATCGAATAAGTTTACTTTTGCTATGTTTTGGTAGAAGTTAATACTCCATCCATTCCGTGATAACTTGCACATTTTAACCGATTCACTTAAAAAAAAATTGAATTTAGTAGTGTAGAGTCAAATAAGAAAGCGTATTTTGAGTGATTTGATAAGGTGTGAGGAGGATTTAGTAGAATGTAAAATAAATTTAGTGAAATGTAGGGTAAAATGTAGACTCAATGATTGACGATTTTAAAATAAAATGATGATCGAATTATTTTTATATCAGGAGTGTGCAAATAATTATAGAATAGAGTATTAATTTTAATGTGTAAAATTATCAAAATACCCCTAACAAATTTACAAAATTAGTGGGGGCTCACTGCCCCGGGCACTTAGTAGGTCCGTTACTGGCTATAACATCTTAATATATTTTTTGATAACTACATAAAAAGAAATCTTCTTTCGAGATAACTATTTTAATCATATCTTACCATGCTCTCAAATTTCTTAATAAATTTATATGATTAAGAATATAAAATATCCAATATCGTTAGCAAGTCTACGTATACTTAGATTCCATTTAACTTTATTGGCCCATGAGGTCTTACCTTAGTTATATATTCTTACATCTAATTTTGAATTTTCCTACCATGGCCATAAATTTTAATAATTCTACTTTTTTTTTTTTTTAGTAATTGCAGAAAACTTTATTTGCAATTTTGTACATTTTCTGATTTTCTCAGGATAAATAATTTGTTGGTGAGCAGATGGAAAGATGGATGATTTGATTTGATTTGCTTTGAAGATGTTTTCTAATTTTTTTTAGATGTTTTCTGATTTTTAATAATGGATTAGGTGAGAGATTAAATATTAAAAAAATATATTTTAATGGATAAGATTTATTTTAAATTATCTTTAAAATATATTAATAAAACTAATGTGGATATGGATAAGATTTATTTTAAATTATCTTTAAAATATATTAATAAAACTAATGTGGATGATGAGGCGTGACACCTCAGTAATCTGATTCTATATAAAAAAATAAAAAAAACAGAAGTTGGTTAATTTTGTCGTATATGTATAATTTTCTAATTGTTATTTCATAAAATATTTTAGAAAAATTTGATGTATCATAGATTAGAAAATTCACTTGTATATAATGACAAGTTCTTAGAATTTTTTTTTAAAAAAAACTTTAATAATAGCATAATTTACAATTTAGCAGTACCTAAAAAATAAAATGGAGGATGTACTTATTAGCTAAATCAAAGAAAGTAAATCAGCAAGCGAATGCATCATCAACTTATTTTTGTGTGAGGCTTTGAACAACATAAATCTCATTTATAATCTCTAAGGTGCAAACAATTTCTAGGGGCCATGTTCATACAGAGCGCAAAGCTCTGACGGGACCCCGCAAGTGGGCGTTGGGATTGGTCCCCCGGGATTAGTCGGTCCTTGGACCGGATACCGAGACTTCAAAAAAAATGCATCATCAATTTATTTCTGGAAGCACAAAAAAGTTTCACTTATTTCTGGAAGCACAAAAAAGTTTCACTTTGTGTACAAAATTGGCTTGTTTCTGTAAGCACAAAATCATTTTTCTTTTTATTGGCCATATTGTATCAACACTAAAAATGTGTTTCACAAATGCCAGAACCTATCGACTACGCAAATCATACACACGTTTTTGCAACCTATCAACTACGCAAATCATACACACGTTTTTTTGCAACCTACGCAAATCATACACACGTTTTTTTGCAACCACCCATGAGGGACCTCTGAATATAATATTATTCTACGCAAATGAAAGAATTCCGTCTCATCTAAAAGTTCGAACTTGTAGAGAGGTTGAGAATTAATTCTTGTATATTAATTCCTATTACTCCCCCTCACTCGTGGGCCGGATTATCACCTCTTACCTTTGGGGAGGAGGCCCAACGAGTGGACAATTTTTAAATGGGTCCCTTTGGGAAGGAGGCCCAACGAGTGGACAATTTTTAAATGGGTGGAGTTGCTTTCAGCAGGAATCGAACCCAGGTTGTTTGGCCCGGTTTGCTCTGATACCATGAAAGAATTCCGTCTTATCTAAAAGTTCGAACTTGTAGAGAGGTGGGGACATTGCACTGTTTTCATATTATAATATTCATCCTTATAAGCGATTTGATTAATCTTCTCTTAAATGAATCATATTATAATATTCATCCTCCAGAGGTATTGTAATATGTACGTGGGAATGCTTGAGTGATAGCTTTCGACATTGCACTGTTTTCATATTATAATATTCATCCTTATATAATATTCATCCTTATAAGCGATTTGATTAATCTTCTCTTAAATGAATCATATTATAATATTCATCCTTATAAGCGATTTGATTAATCTTCTCTTAAATGAATGAGTCTGTTTTGATTCAATATTATCATTTTTTTTTATCATTTTATTGCTAAATTATAAATTTTGTCATCCATCACCGCTATTTGTTTGTGTTAGTAAATTGAAAAAAAAAAGTAATAATTGTAGAAAACTTGATTTGCTTTGTGGGAAAAGCTTGATTTTTCCAGGAAAAATAAATAGTAAATCAGAAAAAATAAATCGTTGGTGGGTGAGCAGATGAAAAATTTGCTGGTTTTTACTAATGGTTAAGTGAGAGATTACATATTAAAAAATTAAAATATATTTTAATGGATAAGATTTGTTTTGAATTATCTTTTAAAATATATCAATAAGAATGATGTGGATGATGACGCGGAGTGAAAGCTCAGTAATCTGGTTCCATAAAAAACCCGAAGGTTGGTTCTATATCAGTATTCTATATATATATATATATATAATTTTATTAAATAATTTTTTTATAATCTAATACGCTGGTCTTGCAATAGGGATCTTTGTTGCAATAGTTGACGTCTAGACTAGACTAGGCGTTAGTCACTGGTCTACTACCCGTCTAGCGTTTTGGATTAAATTATGAATTGATGCTCGATCAGAGCAAAACATGTGACTTTTCCATTGTGTATAACTTATTTTTGGAAAAATCTACTCCCTCCGTCCTACAAAAATTTACACACTTACCATATTTGGATGTCTCATACCAATTTGCACACCCCATAAAAGAAAATATCATCATAATCCTCATACACAAAATATACGCATATTTATTCATATGAAATTACCTTTTCACATTCAATCTATCTTTTAATTTACTTTATTCATAAGATTTCACAAAATTACCACTCAAAACATCACTCATTACACATTTTTTAAAATGTGTGTCATTCCAATAGTGTAAATTCTCTTGGGACGAAGGGAGTATCATTTAAGTGGTGAAAACAAAATTTTTATATTTTTCGTCATTATTTATTTTTGTAAGTTTAATTAAGTTTTTTCAGGAACCTTTTGCAATTTTTTACTTTTATTAAATGAGAATTTTATATTTATTGCTCGAGAATTATATTATATAAATAAACTATTATAATAAATATTCTAGGTGTCAATCCGCCCTGCTACTACAACTTGAATATAATTCATCTTTATTTTCATTACTAATTAAAAAATAGTAAGCATTAATTAATTGTAATTTTTTTAAAAATAAATTAATTGTAATGTTGGGACCGCCAATTGACATTCATAACGTACGAAACGTATATCTGCAGGTTAATATAAAGAATTTTTTACTATGGTTGTAATACACTGTACCGTAAAAAGTCTCCGACGACTAAATTAGCAAGTTGAGTTGCCCCTTGGAGTTTTTTATTTATTTTTTAAATAAAGAATTCGGATCCTGATTAGTTTCATAAAAATATGGTTTTATTTTCACAAATATCCCTTTTGTTAATGTATTTTCGACAATGACTTACTTGAGTTAGCGTCATTGCGTGGTAACTTGCATAGCTAGGACAATGGTTGACTTTAGATATATTTTCATAATTAATTTTAAAATATTCGCATCATTATGTAATGTTATACATCAGTACTACATTAATTATTAAGGCACATATAATTGAAAACGTATATGTAGAGTAAATAGGGATTGCAGTAGTAAACATAAGAAGAATAGGAGAGTGGAGCTCAACTTAAAGATGAAAAAATGAAGGTTGAAAGACTATTATAACGTACGTTATGTACCGATGAGATCACCTATTTTAATTTTGGTGTTTTAATCTAATTTTATTATATGAATGATTAACATATGTTATATTAAAAAATGAGAGTTTTTACAAATAGGGCCCTTCATATAAGTATCGTTTCAATTTAGTGCAAAATTTAAAATCATTTTCAATTAGGCTAAAATTGAACGCAAATAGCCCATAATGCCCTTAATCCAATTTAAAATATAATATATTCCTTAACACACGCCATAATGCCCTTAACCCAATTTAAAATAAAATATATTCCTCACGCCTATTTAATATATCTCTTGTTTTCAATTTATGCAAAGATCGTGGGAATTGGTTTAATTGGCTTGACTTTCCATTTTCAATTCACAATTCGAATAATACAATATCAATGTTAATTTCGATCAATTCCCCCCCCCCCCCCCCCAAAAAAAAAAAACGTATTGTTCATAGCATTTGTTCAACACTTAATCTGTGACGACGACGACGAATTGGAGAGCCGCATCACCGCCGCAGCTTATGCAACAGAAGCTGTAATCGAAACCCGTATTGTGGATCAAATTCATGATGCTACATCCACAACTGACTTGTATAGAGATCTACAAAGAGTGATAGCAGATATGGATTTGATCCAGAAAGAGGCCATGGAGATAATCATTAAACCCAAGAACAGGGGAGCCCAATTATGTAACAATCAACCCACTGCATATTCCTCTGTTTCAAATGTTTCAGCTTCGAGTAGTACCGTGGTGGGGTTTGATGATGTCTTAGTCAATCAAGTCTTGGATCAGTTCTTCGGACTCTCGCCCCATACGTTTCAGATTAGGATTAATGGATTAATGTGTTATACTAAAGATCGAGTTCGATCTTGTAGATTTGATTGCATTGTTAATTCATTGATGCCCTAAAAATTCTCTAATTATATCTGCATATATTTGCGAATCTCACGGATGGAGACTGATTTTTAATCGTTTCTACATGACAGATCTTCCTTGCCGTCGTCGTCCACGATCGAACCCCTCACCCAATCTCATTCGCGACGACGTGACAACACAGATTATCATTCTAGAGTTTCTATTTTTATTATTATTCTAGAGTTTTCTGATAAATAGCAGATTATCAATCAATGGATTATTTCGTGATACTCAAGATCGAATTCGATGGGAAAACCAAGTTGGTTTGTGTTAATCAGTCTTCAACGTTTCTAGAAGTCTTAAATCAAGTGACTGGTATGTGGCCTACATTAATAGACGAATTTTATTATTGCAGATCAAATTTGCATTAAAGTCGTTTTTCTACATAATGATATTTGCATATGCACCAAATTTACTGCACACTTCTGCATTATCAATATGCTTATGCAACTTTAGTATTTTTTTTTTCTGCATTACAATCAGAGATTTTTCTGTAGTTCTTTCTGCATAATCAAGTCAGCAATTTTTTTGAAGAAAATATCTAATTTGATTTGACGATTTTTCTGCGGATCTTCAAATTTGAAAATGAAATTGAATATCAGAGTTTTATGGAAAATGCAATTGAATATCAGAGATTTGGGGAAGACTTGAATATTAGCTTTGGGGAAAGTCCTAAAATTGGGGATATTGGGGATGTAGAATAATCAGCGGTGTTTGAGTGAGAGAGAGAGAGAGAAAGATTTGCATTTCAAATTTTAAAATTGTTGACTACTTAATATATTAAAATTCAATTTTAAATATTAAGGGTAAGATAGTACATTTAAGTATGATTTTGTCCTTAATTTGAAATTAATTTGAATTTTGTTCTTTTTGAGAAAACTCTATGTGAAAGGATCTTATTGGTGAAATCCCCTTAAAAAATAATCAATATCATATAATATTGACTTTAACACGTGTTAAAAATTTAGTAGATTGAAATATAAGTGGAATACAAAAAGTGGAACAGGGAAATTCAATCGGTACTGATGTGCATTATTTTTTAAATTATTAAATCTGCTAAATTAAGCCAATTTTAAACTAAGCTCGCATCCTAACAGAAGCTGCTGAAAATTATGTGATTTATTTTAGCATTTTAATTTTAATTGAATACTAGTATTTTATGTTATTTTTGACTAATTACATTTAATTATGAAAAATATAGTGATTTGCTATTATTATTTTTTTGGTAATTGAGTATTTTTGGAAGCACAGTGACGGAGCCAGAAAATTTCGATTGGAGTTCGATTAACATTCCTTTAAAGATAAAATATTATGTAATAATTATACTCATCAAAATTTCTCATGATAAAATTGTCAATACATTTCATTCCATTAAATTAAATTGAAGTAAACTGACTTTCATTATGTTTTGTAAGAAGTTTCGATAATTCCGACTCAAAATGAAGCGAAACAATTTAAAAAATCCTAAAATATTAATATCATTAATTTTTAAAATCATTTTATTAATTTTTTTTAAATCATTTTCTTTCTTCAGTTATAATTAATCATCAACATACATCAAAATTTAATTTTTAAACAATTAATTTATTAGTTGAAACTAAATGTCAGGGTGTATTCAATTGAGATTCTGTTGGATTGTTTTGGACTTTTAAAATCTGGGGGTATTCAATCCGGATTTTTAAAAGTCTTTCAAAATTTTGAGGTATTCAATACGGATTTTAAAAAGTCTTTAGAAATCTTTAGGTATTCAACAATCTATGGATTTTAATACTCTATGGATTTCGTTGGATTCTCTTTAAAAAATATAAATAAATTTCACCATTCAAAATCTCTTCTAAAAACCAGAGATTTCAACAGATTCTCTCAGAAGACTTTGAAAGAGAAGAAAAAAAATATTTGTTGTTCTTCTAACAAAATTTCAACTACTAACCTACTGCATTAGTCTCCTTCGAAAGCACTTGTTATTTGAAAAACTGGTTCATGGCTATCACAGCCCAGAAAAGTAGAGAAAAAACAGACATTCTCATAGTTTACAAAATCGAAAAACTGTCCATCTTCTTGCTCTTCTTCAAACGAAATAAAATCAAGAAACGTAACTATGTTCTTCGATAAGTATCACAAATTCTTCACCACCATTATTATCGTGAAAAAGATTACTCTGTATTTTAAAATTATGTTCTCTCTTTAAAAATTATAATATATCGGCACAGTTGACACGTTAGCAATAATATATTCTCGATCGCCACCTAATTTATAGCATTAATGCCAACTTTAAGATCTCAAGAACATTTATTCACAATGTTCTTGAGATCTTAAAGTTAGCACGTGGGGTTATATATCATCTAAAAGATTTTGGTGGTCAAGGTGTCACCCTAGAAATGCAAGTGAGTTATTCAATCTTCGCCATGCATTATTAAGAAATGTGATTGAGAGAATTTTGGTATTTTCAAATCGCAATTCACAATTTTCAAAACACACCTCCGTTCCCATTTCAAACACAAGCAGAGTTAGTATTGACTTGTGCTGAATTTTCTTCGAAAAGAATGTCGCTCTAAATTTCCAGTCGAATATGAAGAAGATCAAGATTCACCACATCTCGACATGAAAGAGAAAATTTGGAATTGCTTTCTCAAAGCCAACTAAAGAACTGTTTCTCAAAGCCAACTAAAGAACCGAAGCTAATGCATGGAGAACTAGTATTGCTAATGCTATGTGGAAATGAGGCCGAGGTATAACCGTGGAAATGAAGATGAGAATAATAATGATGAATAATAATTTTTTTTTTAACTAATATATTTTTGGTATTTTTTCTAAATAATTTAGATAATTTTTTTTTTATATACAAGTGTGTTCGATATACGTTTGCATCAATAGTTTTAGGGGCATAATTTATGGAAATCCAAAAAATGTGTATTTCAGAATCCTGTCAAATCTATGAAAATCCATATAAATCAATAAAAAAGTCAGTCAAACTCTGCATAGAGTCTATGGATTTTCTAAATCCACCGACTTTTTAAAGTCCAAAAAAATCCAACAGAATATCAATTGAATACACCCCCTAAATGTCTTTAAAATAATACCTTAATGTGTACAATATTCTATGATTCATACTCCCTCCGTCCCATACTTGAAGACACATTTTACCATTTTGGGCGTCCCATACTTAAAGGCTCATTACCTAAAATAGCAAAAACACTTTTAAACACTCCCCTTAAAACATCACAATATTACAACAAATGCCACTACTTTATTACACTAAAAAGTAAATTTGTTACTATTTATAAAGTTGAAAAGTTTTTACTACCCCACTTTATCTTACACAATATTAATAAACAATTCATTCATTAAAACCCGTGCCCAATTAGTTTGAGCCTTCAAGTATGGGACGGAGAGAGTACAATATAGTATTTCCTCCGTCCAATTTTATAATGCTCACTTCTCCGAACACAAATTTTAATGAATATTAATTAATTTATGTATAAAGTAGATAAATTTAGGGTTTGATGAGATGTTGTGGGGTCCATTTTTAGATAAAGTGATTGTTTATGAATAAAGTTAATGACAATTTGAGTAAATAAGTGATGGTTGAAGGGTGGAGATAAATGTGAATAGTAAATTTTCCAAATAAGAAATGAGAATAATAAAATTGCACAGCCCAAAAAGAAAAGTGAGAATTATAAAATTGGACGGAAGTTATACTTTAAAAAAAATGTATAAAAATTTTAAAATACTAAAATAATTTTTTTTTTAAACATCAATAATATTGTTTAATTTTAAGGAAATTTTTGTGAGTCTTAGCAAAAAAAAAATTAGACAATAATTTCAAACCATCAATCTATTGACTCTATTAAAAAAATGAGTATTATAAAATAAATTTAAGAATAGAATACATGAAAAAAAATCCTTTCTTCCAAATTTTGTATGTAAATTATTCATTTTTTTTTTCTCTAAACTTAATATGTATATTTTACAATGAAAATAATATTTTAATTTATATATAATGAAAATAACTATTATCAAAACAATACATATAATTATTAAAAAAAAATTATCATATATATTAAAAAAAAAATGGTGGGGGGCCACTGGACCTAGTGTGGCTCCGTCCTTGATCACTCGTGCCTAATAAATGAAGAAAGAAACGAGATCGTAGGAAGCTATGACAGAAATGAAAAGAATTCATTTACTATTGAGTACGGCTATTTGCACCTCCGACTTGTTTAAGGACACTTTCCCTTTTAATTTATTAATTTAATAAGGGTAGGGCTGCTGTGTACTCAAGTACACGGTGTACTTGAGTCCAGCTATATAGGAAATATCAATTATATATAGGATAAATAATAAAATATTTAACAAAACTTGTTGTGGCCTAGTGGTTAGGTTCGAATCCCACTTCTAACAATTTTCTATTTTTTATTTTAGCTATTTTGGTATATCATTAATATTAATAAAAGTGCAATTAATAAATAATAAAATTTGTAAAATAAATAGCAACAGTTTTTTATACATTAAAATATCATTAATTGCACTTACTAATAGTAAAAAAATAATAAAACGCGTAAAATTAATAATATTTTTTTAAAAAATATTTAGCACTAGTTTTTCTAGATTATGAAAGTGCAAGTACAAATAAACAAAAGGTGTATCATGAGCATACACTTTTCAGTTATAATATCATACACTTTTCAATTATAATATCATACACTTTTCATTAATATATAACTTACACTTTTCATTAATAGAACATACACTTTTTAGTTATAATAACATACACTTTTCATTAAATAGATCATACACTTTGCAGTTATAATAACATACAATTTTCATTAAATAAACATACACTTTTCATTAATAGATCATACACTTTGCAGTTATAATAACATACACTTTTCATTAATATATAACTTACACTTTTCAGTTATAATATCATACACTTTTCAGTTATAATATCATACACTTTTCAGTTATAATAACATACACTTTTCATTAAAAACAATGTTGCACTTTTCAATATAGTAACATACACTTTTCATTAAAAAAACAAAGATACACTTTTTAGTCATAATAACATACACTTTTTCAAAAAAAAAATCAATTTTTTTTATAAAAAAAAAAAAAAAAAAAAAAGGTCAAAGTTTGACCGTTGACCGGTCAACGGTCAACATTTGACTAGTAAAAGTCTACTCAAGTACATGGTGTACTTGAGTACATACAAGAATTTGACATTTAATAATAGAGGAAAAAAGTTAATTTAATATATAATGGAGGAAAAAAGCCGTAAAGAAAACACGGAAGGAGGAGGATAGAGGAAAGAGAGAAGATAGAAGGCAGAGAGAGGGTGTGGCGGAAGGTGGCGGCGGATGTTTGTGGCGTGGGTGGTTGGGAGTGGGGTGGGGAAATGAGAGAAATGATTTTAGAATTTATATATTTTTTAAATTTTAAAAGAGATAGATTAGGGTTTGGAGGTGTGTTTAATAAAAAAGTTATATAGAGAAAATGTTATTTAGAACAATTCATAGGGGTACTCCATTCGAATTTAGGGGGTCAATATTTTTAATGACCTAAAACATTAACATAGGTATGATTATATACTCCCTCCATTCCTTTTTAAGTGTTCCACTTTATTGTTTACAAAAAAAAAAAAAAAAAAAGTGTTCCACTCTATTTAAAACGGGTGTTCCTTTTTAAGTGTCACTACACCAATATCAATGTAAATTTACCTTTTTTTTTTGTAAAAATATCCTTAGGATTTTCCCCTCCCCATGACTCGAACCCAGGACCTAAGGCCTAGGTAGTGGTGCTCTGACCACTTGAGCTATCCCACTTTGTCAATAAAGTAATATTCATATAAATTAACAATTGAGTCTTTAAAGTAATATTCATATATCTTACAATTGAGACAGCATTGAGTTATGGCCTCCACAATCTATGCCTAGAGTCGGACTCGAAGAACCTCATATAGGCCCTCCGCCAGGAACCTGACACCCTCACGGCGGCCATCGTCGACAACATCAGAAGCCTAGCTAAGGATATCAATTGTTCTGTTTTCTCTTTTGTTAAGCGTGAGGCTAATAGCGTAGCCCACCATATGGCCAGAACAGCCGTTGATAGGGTCTGGGAGAATTGTGTCCCCACTCTAGTAACCCAATAATTGACAAAGATGTAAGGCGCGAGCCTAACAATTCTATTCCTAAGTAATGAAGATGCTTTGTTTCCCATAAAAAAAAATCTTATAATTATAAACTTATTAATTATAAACTTATTAATGATTCTACTTCCCCAATCCACAATCGCGACTTGCTCACTCCAAGAAGCAAGAAGAAGCTTTTCTTCGACGATCGCTCAATTCCAATCGACTGCTCGCGGCTCGCTCACTCCAAGAATCAAGAAGGGTTTTTCTCCGACCTCTCGCTCACTACGCCTCCCTCAGTTGCAAATTTTTTTTGAGACATTTTGTCGAACATTTGTTGATCAATCAAGTTTCTATTTTATTTGAGTCAATTTAAAAAATAATTACTACTAAACAACTCAACCACAATTTTAACAACCCCAAGTTTGAGTGTAGAACTCAAGAAATCGAGCATAGAACTCGTAAACAAAATCAATCAGAGAAAATAAAAAATTCTAACAAGAATTTCAAAATCAGTCGACGGAGGCTGGCAGGTGGCGGGTGATAGCAGGCGGCAGATGATGGGTGAAGAGGAGGAAAAAAACGCATGAAACTGAAAATGCATGTATTAGCTAGGTTTTAATGAATTTGATTTCTTTAAGGTTTAATTTGATTTGTTTTTTTGGTTAATAAATTGATTTGATTTATTTTTTGTTAAATTAAATTAATAAATATAATACATATTTTTACAAATTAAATGAGGGTGTAGGGAAAGGGTGAAAGTCAACCAAAGAGGTGAGGGGGCATTTAACCGTGGCCTTTTTTATTTGATGGGAGCCCAATTGTTCGAAGGACCCACATCCTCATTTACCCAATTGAAAAGAGGGCGTGACTTCAGATTAGGGATTAGGCCTTACTATGGCCACGGTTATACGCACACACAGATTTACTGAGGACACCCACCTCTTCTTATTTTACAAATTAGTGATGTTTGAAATGTCGGTTCTACCCTTGACTAAAACTAAAATAATTCTCTTGATAAGTACACCCACTGCAAATTTCACCCATAATTATGTTCGCGATTTCATTATGACATGAACAACAACAACAACCAAAAAAAGAAATATAAGAAAAATGACAACAGTCTCGAAAAATACCAAATGAAGGAAAATAACAAAGCAAATTGTCTAGAAAAAAAACAAAATACATTAACTTTAATCTAAAAAATATATATACATATTCGAAAAAGGGAAAAATTCGAAAAAAATTCTTGTAGGATTTCAGATCTTGATATTTTCCAATCGAGATTCAAGAAAAAAAAACATGTAAACAGAAATATAATTTCACCTTGAATTGGTGATGAGGGATATCAAATATTTATATTGAATGTTGTACGCTTACAGAAGGTACAGAAGATAAGATACTTGAAAATATTTGAAATATTCAAAGATATAAACTAATCAACAATGCTATCATGAACCATAATATGCGGATGTGGTTATCGTGATGCGGTTGCGATATTATCGTTAATATACCCCCTCAAGCGCGACGTGGGTTGAGAACCGACGCAAAGCTTGGAGCGCAGCAATTCAAATGCGGGACGCGGTAGGTTTTTTGTGAAAACATCGGCAACTTGCATATGAGACGGGACGTGCTTGGTGACCAAACGTCCAGAAAAAATGAGTTCCCTGATAAAGTGGTAGTCAATATCTATATGCTTTGCACGTTTATGAGCGACTGGGTTTTGGCTAAGGAACAGGGCGCTGGTGTTATCACAAAAGAGAAGCAGACATGATGACGGAAGAGCATGAACCTCCTTGAGCAGATGAGTTAACCATACCAATTCTTGAGCAGCATTGGCAAGGGCGCGATACTCGGATTCACAACTTGATCGGTTGCTTCTTTGCACTCCATGAAACCAAATTGCTGGCCAAAAAATGGAATAACCATATGTAGAGCGTCGTGTGTCAGTACAACGTGCCCAATCGGCATTCGAATACCCAATAATGTCGTAAGTAGGCGATCGAGTAAACGTAAGGCCATAATGTAGAGTGCCTTTGACGTACTGGAGAATGCATTTCACGGTTAAGTAATGATCATTTGTGGGCGAGTGGAGGAACTGACTTACATGATTTATGGCATATGATAAATCCGGACGGGTGATGGTAAGATATTGCAGTGCACCCACCAATGATCTATATAAAGATGGATTATCAAATGGATCCCCATGACTAACAAGTGAAGTACCAGTAGGTAATGGTGTGGACACGGGCTTGGAATCAAGCATGGACGCCCGTGTCAAAATATCATGAGCATATTTTGCTCTGCCCAAAAATAGACCGGAGGCAGTGTGGGATATTTCGAGACCAAGAAAATAGCTTAGACTCCCAAGATCTTTAATTGCAAACTCTTTATTTATCCGAGTAATGAGTTTTTGAAGAGCGGAGGGACTACATCCTGTAACAATTATGTCATCGACATATAATAAAGAAATATCTGATTTGCTGCATGTAAATCCCTAATCAATAAGAAAATTGCTGAAACGAGTAAACCATGCCCGAGGTGCTTGACGAAGCCCATATAAGGCCTTCTTGAGACGACACACATGGTCGGGATATTTCAGATCAATAAAACCTGGAGGTTGTGCTATGAAAATCGGTTTATCAAGATAATCATTTAAAAAGGCACTTTTTTTACGTCGAGTTGGAGAAGAGGCCATTGACGTTGGACCGCAAGAGATAAAATTACACGAACAGTAATAGCTCGAACAACTGGGCTGAATGTATGCGAAAAATCAAATCTCGGAAGTTGTGTGAATCCCTGAGCAACCAAGCGGGCTTTGTATCTTTCAATACTGCCGTCGGATTTGTATTTCGTGCGAAAGACCCACTTTGAGCCTACAATATTTTCGGCAGATGGTCGAGGAACCAGCTCCCGTGTGTTATTGTCATGAAGTGTCGTCATTTCTTCATGCATCGCAGTATACCAGTGCGATTGCTTAATAGCAAATTTGAAGCCTCGAGGTTCGGAGGCTGTGTATAGGGCCGAAAGAAGAGCTGTGGTCGCAATATCAACATAGTGGCGAGGTTTAATAATTCTTGACTTAGCCCATGTCTGCATTGGATTAGTGGAGACGGACTGAGGCGGAGGTGCCGGATGTTGGACAGGATCCGGAGGCGGAACGGACTGAACTTGGACTGGAGCAGGTTGAGCAATTGGCAATATTATTTGAGGAGCAGGAGCAGATTGTGAAGCTGCTAGATAAAGAGTGCATATTGGAGAAGAGGAAATAGGTGTTGGGCAAGAATCCGCCAATGAAGGAGGGAATATTCTAGTTGCCATAGCAGGTTCAAAAAAAGTAGAATAAACCAAATTTGTTGCAGCGGTAGAAGATGTTCCATTGAATGGAAAATTCAACTCGTCAAATTGTGCATGACGAGTAATATAAACCCGAGAAGTGACAGGATCTAAACACCGAAAGCCCTTGTGAATAGAACTATATCCCAAAAATATACATGGTGTGCTTCGAGGGGCCAACTTGTGATCCGCATAATCACGAATATATGGAAAAACTCGACAACCGAAGGGTTTGAAGTTTGCAAAATTTGGAATACCCCCAAATAAAATCTGAAACGACGACTTTTGCATGAGAACGGGTGACGGCAACCGGTTGATAATATATACTGCCATAGAAAAAGCATCAAGCCAATATTCGGTTGGAGTATGCGCATGAAACAATAGGGAAAGCCCGGTTTCCGTGATGTGTCTATGCTTATGTTCGGCCCTACCATTTTGCTGAGGTGTATAAGGGCACGAAAGACTATGCAATATACCACGAGAATTAAATAATTCACGAACACACCCATTCGTAAACTCAGTTCTACCGTCGCTTTGGAAAGTTTTAATAGTGGATGAAAATTGATTGCAAACAAGAGAGTTGAATTTAACCAATACATCATAAAATTCGGACTTAGCAGTCATCGGATACAACCAAGTAAATCGAGAATAATCATCCACAAATACGACATAGTAACGAAAACCATAAACATAAGCAATCGGGGCTGGTCCCCATAAGCCGCAATGAATTAAATCCAACACGCATAATGCACGTTTATCATTCAAATTAAAAGGCGTTCCAATTGGCAAGATGAACAAATAGTTGGGGCAGGTAACAAAGACGTAACATCTAAATAACCCATTTTTTTCAACAAATTAATAACAAAAAATGAAGCATGACCCAAACGAGAATGCCATAACTCAAAAGATGCCTTCAAAGTCTTGGACCGGAGAGCTACCACCATAGCCGAGTTCCCATGATCCAATATATAAAGTTCATTTCTACATCTTCCCTGTGTCAGGATTTCCTTTGTCAACCGGTTCTGAATTTCAAAAGAGCGATTAGAGAATTTGACATCAACGGGCAAATCCGAAGTCAGCTTACTAATAGAAAGTAAATTTTTCGTGATATGTGGCACAACTAAGACATCTGACAATGGTAATTTATCTGAAATATTATAAGAGCCCAAATGAGAAATTTTAAGAGCGTCACTGTTACCGACAATGACGTGATTATTACCGATGTATGAATCAAATATGTCGAGAGTGGTGGAGTCATTTGTCATGTGAGCGGAAGCCCCTGTGTCGACATACCAATCGGGTTGAGGGGAAGAAGAGACTTTTCATTTGGCCTGAAATGCATGAGCAAGATTTGCGGTGGCTGGATTTGAAGCACAATCATGGCACTGGGAGCAAGCGTTTGCATAATACCCAAATTCTCGACAAATCTGGCATTTAGGGACGTAAGGCTTCTTGCCAGAGTTTGCATGAAAAGTGCCACGACCATCATTTGGAAGAGAAAAATCACTAGGGCGACCACCAGAATTACTACCACGAGAAGAAGATCCTCGGCCAGAACTGCGATTGTTAGCATAAAACCCAGCAGGAGCAGTATTTGAAGCCTGGGTTTCCATTGCTTTATCATACAATTCATAGTTTCGAGCCAGGTGAATAAGATCAGAAAAGGATGGAGCCGGAGTGAGGGCCATTCTTACATCAGTGAAACCACGAAATTGAGGGCCGAGGCCACGCATGAACCAATTACATTTATTAGCATCGTCAATGGGACGACCGATAACATCCAATTGATCACACAAGAGTTTGAATTTCCGATTGTAATCAATGATTGATGAGGAAGCGCGCTTGAGAAACTGAAGTTCATCACGAAGTTGATGTGCACGAGAGGAAGAAGAGTGACTAAAAGCAGCCTCCAAGGCAAGCCAAACCTCATGGGCAGAGTTGAGATTCACTACCTCACACATAGATTCTTCTGTGAGTGAAGAGAGTAAAAGGCTGAGTACACGATGATTTTTCGTGCACCAGCTGGCGTGATCCGGATTCGGGATATCTTTGTGAGCATCATCTATCGAAGTGGAAGAAGGTTCGACAATAGTGCCATCAACAAAAGAAAGAAGATTGTTGCAGCGTAACATGGGGATCACTTGATTCCTCCATAGAAGATAATTGGTCGATGAGAGTTTGATCGTGACCATGTGAATGAGAGTGGCGAGCGAGACAAAATCTGATGCAGCCATGGCAAGAAGAAAATGAGGGAGAGATAGATGAATTTAGGGTTTAGGGTCATATGGCTGATACCATGTAAACATAAATATAATTTCACCTTGAATTGGTAATGAGGGATATCAAATATTTATATTGAATGTTGTACGCTTACAGAAGATACAGAAGATAAGATACATGAAAATATTTGAAATATTCAAAGATATATATAAACTAATCAACAACGCTATCATGAACCATAATATGCGGATGTGGTTATTGTGATGCGGTTGCAATATTATTGTTAATAAAATAATCTAGATTTTAGGGTTTAGGGCAAAAAAAAAAGAAGATATTTTTTGTTCGAACTTACGGACGGACGGGGACGGCGAACGGACAGACAGCGTGGCTGAGGGGTAGGGCTGTGAACGGACATACGCTTGGGGGATTGGACAGATGGGTGGCGACAACGCAGGGGAGGAGGAACGGTGCCGTCGGCCACCTTATTTTTCAAGTAGAATTAAGCGGCGGCATCTTCGTCCTCTTCTTCTTGAAATCGTAGCAGCGACCACTTTTTCTAACCGTAGCGGCGACGATCGCTTCTCCTTCTAACAGTAGCGGCGATGATCGCTTCTTCTTCTATATGTAGTGTGGCAGCATCATCATTGCCACCGCGGAATCGTCGTCGTCGACCGCGGCGGTATCGTCGTGGGAGGCCGATTTGGCATTGTCGTGGGAGGGAGGATGAAGATGGTTGGAGAGGATTGAGAGAGTATACAGTGGGTGTACCAAATGTTATGAGTGTGAAATGTGGTTTTAATTAGGGTTTTTACGAGATGGGTAATTTTGGTTTTTCATGGGTGGTGTACTCATTTTAGGGTGGGTGTCCTCAATAAATTTGTGTGTGTATAATGATACACGCGTTATGCAACACTAAATAAACAACCGCAAGTGTACGGCGTCTATTGTAGCGTGATAAGCACGAGGTCGATCCCACGAGAAGGTTAAAGCGTAAAAGTGGAGTTTGCTAGTCGAATTCTAAGTAGACGTGATCGAAATTTTGAATATGATGTTTTACTCTAAAGTTACCTACCAAGTGTCACTAATAAGCAACAAAGAGCAAAGATAAAATCGATCAAATAGCATACGAATCACGAAACGAAAGTAAAAATGGATGAAAACTCAAAGAGAGAAAGTGGATCCTAAAGCACATGCAACACTAATGTATCCATCTATGATTAATAATCTACCTAAGTGGTGTTCATGCTTTGTCTATAAGATTGATCACGTAATAATGAATTAAAAGTCCTTTCGATCCAAGTAATTCAAAGGAAATACTACACAACCTAGTATCTCTACCTAAGTTGCACAATAAAACCCAATCAAGCTTTTACGATCATCACATATCTTCCTAATCATTGATCATCTTTCAATCTCACAATAAAATTATGTTAAATGCTTGCAATCAATTAATCAAAGTAGATTTCTCAACCTAATTCAATTAACTAGGATTAAAATATCATCATTGTACACTAATGACATGCTTTGCAATGAAAATCAAGCATCCAAATAGAATTAAGCCACACAAACACCAAATAAGCAAAACATTAATTCATAAACTTCAACAAAAGTATTTACATGGCTTTAGAATCACAAAGTGTTTAGCTAACTACAAACATAATCAAATTACAAATTCCAAATAAAATAACTAAATAAAAAGGGAAAGAAAGAGAAAGCTTAGTCTAAGATGTAGTAGGGAATGAAATTCCCAAGCTAATGCCTCTTCCCTCGCATGAATTGATGGAGAGATGAAGAAGTTATGGCCAAAACACCTCCAAATGTGTGTAATTATGTGTGGATTGGGGGGAAGTGTCTTGGGTTTCAAGAATGAGGCCTTATATAGTGTTGGGGAAGGGTTTGGATGCCAAAATTGCAAGTTGGTCCCTCAAAAATGGAGAAAATGGCCAAAACCCCCCGAGAATGATGTCACCCGGCCGGGTGGCTCCCACCCGGGCATGCCACCCGGCCAAAATACGAAGCAACAACTAATTCAGCCTTGCCCGGGTCGAAACCACCCGGCCGGGTGGGTTTCACCCGGGCCAAATACGAACATCCTCAAAATCTGCCCTTGCCCGGGTTGAAGTGACCCGCCCGGGTGGTTTTTGACCCGCCCGGGTCGATTCTACCCGGGCATGTTTTTTTCGTCTCTTCGTATCTCGAGCTTCCGACCTCCGATTGACTCGATTCTTTTTTTCATTCCACTCCATTTTTCGAGACGAATCCAACGGTGCACTCCTCTTCCTGATCCAGTAAAGTATGGTTGGTGTTTTGCTCCAAATTCCATCGTATTTCCTATAAAATTGACAAAACACAACCTTTCTCTCATTTTGGCTCAAACAATCATAATCAATGCATAAATCAATGAAATCCACATCAAAATACGCTTCACATGTGCCTCGAAAACGTGTAAATTCCACCCGAATCAAACCCCCCCAAACTTAAAATGTTGTTTGTCCTCAAACAACTAAACACTTAAAACAATGAGGGTGGAATGATTACAATGGAATATTCAATGTAATTCATACATGCAAAGTAGGATGTAATGATATCTCTTTCTCAAAGTGCATCTCTCAATGAAAGTCATAGGTTCATTATTGCAATTCACACTCATGGATCAAAGAATGCATAAACACACAACACATTGTGGATGGGAAACATAATCCAAATGCTCAAGTCCTCTACTCACATGATGGGGTATTTCTCTCAAACACACAAACAAATTAAGGATATTAATGCACTCATCAACCAAATCATGCTATGCAATCACCATATGCTTGCCCAACTTCTACTTTTCTACACACACTCAAATGCTCAACAATGTGATCAATAGGTCTTAATCAAGGATGTAACATTGGCTCTTTGGACAAGGTAGGATGAATTTGGGACTTGTGACTCTTCTAGTGGAGGACAAAGCTTGTTGTTTTACAATTTGTGCTTTCACTTTCAAACTTTACAAACTCCATCCTCACTTTTCATTTCCTTTTCTTTTTCAAGCATTCATCACCTCATCTTTTGAACCATTTTTTTTTTCTTTTTAAGCTTTTGGGGCTCTTTGTCCCTCTTTTCTTTTCCTTGATTTTCTTTTCATCTTTTTTTTTTTTTTTTTCTTTCAACTTTTCCAATTTCTCCTTTCACCAAAGGTATTCATTCAAGCACATGTTTTCCACTTTGTCTTTTATCCCCCACTAGATATAGGTATCAAAGGCTCAAAAAGGCTAAGTGGTTAACATTGTAGTTTGCCAAGAAAATGAGGAATTAAGCTAAAGGGGCTAACTACGGAAAATTACTTTGGTTTTGGGAAATTTTGGCTAAGTGACTCTTTTTAGAACAAGATGGCCTATATCACATCACATCATCTCACACAATCATGCTTTCAAACAAGAATTTGGGCAAGTTCTAGGATCACTAGCAATAACCTAGTCCACTCTCAAATGAACTAAACCGGATTACATGCTCGATTTAAGGCTCAATTCTCACCGATTTATTCAATAGGACTCTCACATTCATCAATGGAATGCTTTTGTCTTCCTCCATATCCAAAACCACAAAGTCTACCGGAAAGAGAAATTTGTCGATTTTGACCAATACATCCTCCGCTATACCCAAAGGGTATGTCATAGACCTATCCGCCAATTGGAGGCTCATTGTGGTTGGTGTGAGCTCTCCTAAACCAAGTGATTTGAAGAGTGACAATGGCATGAGGTTGATGCTTGCTCCCGAATCACATAGGGCTCTTAATGTACCTCCATCTCCAATGGTGCATGATAAAGTGAAGGATCCGGGATCCCTAAGCTTTGGAGGTAGCTTAGCTTGAATTATGGAGCTACATTGTTCGGTTAAGTGCACCGTCTCATATGCCTCAATTTCCCTCTTGTGTGACATTATCTCCTTCAAGAATTTGAAGTAATGTGGTATTTGCTCAAGAGCTTCGGCGAAGGGGATGTTGATATGGAGTTTCTTGAACATCTCTGCAAACTTGACAAACTTGCTATCCAAGTTTTTCTTCTTCACCCTTTGCGGATATGGGAGGGGCACTGCATTCTTGCCTTTGTTTTGTGGAGGGATTGCCTCCCCACTCTTCTTCTCCCCTTCTTTCTCTTTCACTAAGCCATCATCTTTGTCAACACCCTCGGGTTCCATTACCACTTCCTCCTCTAACGGCATCTTGAGCCCTTCGTAGCTTGTCCCACTTCTTAGCCTTATGGCGTTGCATTGCTCCTTAGGGTTTAGCTCCGTGTTGGAGGGGAATTTCCCCGGAACGTGTTGCTTTCCAATGATGGTGGCAAGTTGGCCCATTTGCTTTTCCATAGCTTTCATGTGAGTGGTCACATCTTTGATCATCTCACCATGCTCATCAAGTTTTTGCCATATCTTTGCCACATTATGCTTAGTTTCTTTCATGAAATTCTTGGTTTCTCCCATGAATGCACCAAACATCTCTTCCAAGGATAACTTTGATGGAGATTCCACAATTTCACCATCTCTTACGTTGAAATTCGGAGGTGGTATGATGGTGTTCCTTGTGTTATCATACGAGAATTTTTCATGGTTTCTCAAGCCGGGATGGTATTGGTTCGGATTAGGAGGATTTTGCCTCTCATTCCAACCTCTTTCTCGAAAATAACGGTCCCGTTGGTTGTTCATGAAATGAGCCTCCTCATATTGATCATTATTGGGCTCCACTAGTACTTTGGCCGTCATCAAAGAGATTAGCTTGTCCTCTTTGTTGGATAAGTTGATACTTTCTTCCGAATTTTGAGTGGAAGCTACTTTCCGGGCTTGCCTTCTCTCGGATGGCCATTGATTTCCATTCTTAGCCATTTCCTCCAATAGCACATAGCCTTCTTCCGTTGTCTTGCCCAACAAAGAACCTCCACCGGCCGAGGCATCTACCATCCCTCTCGTACGGTGATCCATTCCATTGTAGAAGTAACAAATCAATTGGTCTCTTGAGAACCCATGTTGAGGACAACTCCTTATCAAATCCTTAAAACGCTCCCAAGCCTCGGCTAACGACTCATCGTCATCTTGCATAAATGAAGAAATCTCTCCTCTTATCTTGATGATCTTTCTTGGAGGAAAGTACTTCATAAGGAAGGCATCTACAAGGTCGGCCCAATTTTCGATCGTCCTTAGATCAAGAGACATGTACCATTGCTTTGCACGATCACGGAGGGATAATGGGAACAATTGGAGACGGATGTAATCTTGAGGGACACGATTGATCTTAACCGTTCCACTTATCTCTAAGAATTGAGATAAATGGAGGTTAGGATCCTCCTTTGACAACCCTCCAAATTGGTTGTTTTGGACCATCATGATTAGCGCCGGTTTGAGCTCAAAGTTATGAGCATCAACGGGTTCCCGACCCGCTCCTCCATAGGGCCTTGGGATAGGGCGGAAATGGTCTCTCAAAACTCGTTGATTCCCGTTTTCCTCCCGTTGCTCTACATTTCATTCCATCCCAATGTTCTCTTCAACTCTACGACGAAAGTTGTCCCTTAGCACCCTTTGAGGTCGGTTACCTCCATTCCCGTTTGGTTCCTCAACTTCTTCCACTCCTTGATTCTCAAGTTTCTCGTCAACTTCTTCTACAACCGGATTCTCCCTTCGATTCATTCTTTCCAACTCTATTCTTCTCCTTTCGGCGTTCCTTCTTCGACAATTGGCTTCAATCTCCGGATCTAAGGGTAACACGTCTTGTTGGTTTCTCCTAGATCGTGTGATCATAAACCATGTCTATCAAAAGAGCAAACGAGAGTGAGAAATACAAATAAGCTCAAAATAACAAACACAAATATTTTTGGATTTTTGCAAATAAAGAAAGCAAGTAAAATGTCTAAACTAAAACTCTCTTAGCCTACACTCTAGAGCTTATAAAAACCTCCCCGGCAACGGCGCCATAAACTTGATACACGCGTTATGCAACACTAAATAAACAACCGCAAGTGTACGACATCTATTGTAGCGTGATAAGCACGAGGTCGATCCCACGAGAAGGTTAAAGCGTAAAAGTGGAGTTTGCTAGTCGAATTCTAAGTAGACGTGATCGAAATTTTGAATATGATGTTTTACTCTAAAGTTACCTACCAAGTGTCACTAATAAGCAACAAAGAGCAAAGATAAAATTGATCAAATAGCATACGAATCACGAAACGAAAGTAAAAATGGATGAAAACTCAAAGAGAGAAAGTGGATCCTAAAGCACATGCAACACTAATGTATCCATCTATGATTAATAATCTACCTAAGTGGTGTTCATGCTTTGTCTATAAGATTGATCACGTAATAATGAATTAAAAGTCCTTTCGATCCAAGTAATTCAAAGGAAATACTACACAACCTAGTATCTCTACCTAAGTTGCACAATAAAACCCAATCAAGCTCTTAAGATCATCACATATCTTCCTAATCATTGATCATCTTTCAATCTCACAATAAAATTAGGTTAAATGCTTGCAATCAATTAATCAAAGTAGATTTCTCAACCTAATTCAATTAACTAGGATTAACATATCATCATTGTACACTAATGACATGCTTTGCAATGAAAATCAAGCATCCAAATAGAATTAAGCCACACAAACACCAAATAAGCAAAACATTAATTCATAAACTTCAACAAAAGTATTTACATGGCTTTAGAATCACAAAGTGTTTAGCTAACTACAAACATGATCAAATTACAAATTCCAAATAAAATAACTAAATAAAAAGGGAAAGAAAGAGAAAGCTTAGTCTAAGATGTGGTAGGGAATGAAATTCCCAAGCTAATGCCTCTTCCCTCGCATGAATTGATGGAGAGATGAAGAAGTTATGGCCAAAACACCTCCAAATGTGTGTAATTATGTGTGGATTGGGGGGAAGTGTCTTGGGTTTCAAGAATGAGGCCTTATATAGTGTTGGGGAAGGGTTTGAATGCCAAAATTGCAAGTTGGTCCCTCAAAAATGGAGAAAATGGCCAAAAACCCCCGAGAATGATGTCACCCGGCCGGGTGGCTCGAAGCTCCCACCCGGGCATGCCACCCGGCCAAAATACGAAGCAACAACTAATTCAGCCTAGCCCGGGTCGAAACCACCCGGCCGGGTGGGTTTCACCCGGGCCAAATACGAACATCCTCAAAATCTGCCCTTGCCCGGGTTGAAGTGACCCGCCCGGGTGGTTTTTGACCCGCCCGGGTCGATTTTGACCCGCCCGGGTCGATTCTACCCGGGCATGTTTTTTTCGTCTCTTCTTATCTCGAGCTTCCGACCTTCGATTGACTCGATTCTTTTTTTCATTCCACTCCATTTTTCGAGACGAATCCAACGGTGCTCTCCTCTTCCTGATCCAGTAAAGTATGGTTGGTGTTTTGCTCCAAATTCCATCGTATTTCCTATAAAATTGACAAAACACAACCTTTCTCTCATTTTGGCTCAAACAATCATAATCAATGCATAAATCAATGAAATCCACATCAAAATACGCTTCACATGTGCCTCGAAAACGTGTAAATTCCACCTGAATCATATAACCGTGGCCCCTAACGATTTACACCTCCATTTAGGTTGTGCCAACTCCCCCGATTGATGCACCCCTCCAAATTTGTCTAGGATAAACGTACCCCTCGAATTTTCATAAATACCCTTGATAGCAGTTTGATGTCTTTTACAAGCTACACCCCTCGCTAGATGCACCCCCTACACTATACCACCCCAAAATCCTAATTCTCTCATTTTCTTCTTCTTTCTCCCTTTCTCTTTTCCAAATCTTCCATTTTTTTCTTCTAAAAAAAAAAAAGAAAAAAAAACCTCCACCATGTCTCCCCTGCAACCTCCACCACCAAGTTGTCGGCCACCGCTGCCCCTCCCTTTACTGTGAGAAAAAAAAAAAAAAACAGAACATCCCCACCCCACCCTACCCAATGAACATCCCCCCACCCACCCCAGCGAACATCTTCCCCTTCGGTATTTGATATGAAACAGTACACCGATATATACCGGAAACCTTAATAAAATAATAGTTTTATAATACTCCCTCCATCCCACAATAACTTTCACACTTTCCTTTTCGGAACGTCCCACAATAACTTTCACACCCTAAACATGGAAAAAGTTTATTGACATTAAGAGCTAAAATCCAACCCACTACTACAATTAAAGTCAAAAAAATTTAGCATTTCAATTAGAGACAAATTAGTAGTTAAAAAACCTATTATACCCTTTCTTTGTAAAACCCACAATTAATTTAAAATGTTACCCATTTCACGGATGTAAAATACCAATTCCTTTCCACTCACCTGTATAATTTCTATTTTCCATTTTTCAAACCCTACCTGCTCTGCCATAGCCGCTGCTACTATAGTCGGATGAATGGAGGCACTGCGGCGTCGATCTTGTAGGCTCTCGGCGGCGATGTTGTGCCTCTGCGGCGTCGATCTTGTAGGCTCTCGGTGGCGGTGTTGTGCCTCCATCTTCCAATCCTCTCATTCGACAGTCTATTGCAAGCCACATCGGCGTCAATCTTGTAGGCTTTCGACGGCGCTGTTGTGGCGGCAACGATCATCCGATCTCACGCAACACAGGTGGTGCCGCCGACGATTTTAATTGAGGCTTGAAGCGGTGCTGTGGAAATTGAGTGTGGTAAGGCTACTCGCGGGCTCGCAATTCGGGGAGAAGCTTGGGCACCTGCGACTCGACGCTACGTGATTTCTAGATCCAATTCAATATTTTAATTGATGAATGTGCTTAATTGCATGGATTTATTTTTGCATAATTTTACTACTTTATGACTTAATATGTGGCATCTGCTCCAAATATTGGGTAGTTTTAGGGCTCGTAGTATTTCTGGGAATTGCAGTTCACTTGCGCCTTCGGAATATCGTTTATCGCATCTCTTCTAATGATTCACAGCTATTAAGGTTTCCTAATATTCAATTTCCCCTCTCTATATGTTTTCTTTTATTTTCTTTAAAGAATTTGGCTCGATCATGTACGTGGTTTATGTGTAAGGTGAATTAAATTCTGAAATATGTGAATTTATTCTTTGTCAATTGAAATTTCCCTTCAATTTTAGTCACACAGTGTGTTTTTTTTTTGTTTTGAACTACATCAGGTGTTGTTTTGATTATTTATATACACGCGATTACATGCATCCTACTGTGTTTGTTTAACTCAGATTCTAGATTAATCAATTGTGTAGAATCTACGAGACTTGTTTTATTATGAATTATGGAGTGTGGAACAGAATTATACATGTGACTGGAATATCAATGTTTTTGAGTCAATTTATTTTCTTGTAGGAGACAATTTGATCTTGCTAACCAAGAAGCTATGGATGAATCTGCAGAGTGAAGGAGGTTTGATTTGGAGTTTGAGAAGGCAGCAAGGTGCTCCATGGAATTGGATAAAGTATGCTTTCCGTGATAGCTAATTTTTTAATTCTGCTACATGCCTAATTGGTCTCATTGATTCATGCACGATCCAGTACTAAATTCAAATGATGACTGGGGATTATAAGTAGCTTGTTTTTTAATCAATCAAATTGCATTCCTATTGTGATGTGTAAATCATTTGAGGTTAGAAGCACATTGATTTTAAACTATGTTAATTTAGAGTGTAGTGATAACCTTATTGTTGATCTTCGTCTTACAAAATCTGATTTTATTCCTGACTACTCTCTCATTTTTGAGGTATAGTGCAGGTATGGTAAAACCTAACATTAAAAAAAAATTGTATGTTGCCTTAACTTTGATAGGAAAATGTGGATTTACTTGAACGAGTCGAGTCTCTGAAACAAGAGCTTGAAGCAGAGAAATTGAAATGCAGCATGCAACACATGTAATGTCTTTGGAGGAATTGAAGTTGGGTTTTGCTGATAACGCAACATGCAATTTTCGTTGCATATATAAACCCAATTTATTGTATATATTTGTATGTATAATGCATATTTCGTGTCTTTTCGTATAATGTAATCTTTAGATTCAATGGTTTATTTACTTCACGAACTAGGAAAATCATAATTATTATAACATGTATGATAAAGTGTTATATTATTATTATGCAATGCACATATTATATATATGCACCAAACTATGAATATATGCACATTAGTTGCGCATTACGTATAAGATTACAGGCCAATTCGACCTTTGTGTTAAAAATTCCAATGAAATTCGAAATAATTTATTCTAATTTTTCAGTACATCAAAGATTTAAACTAACATGCAGAAGATGAAATTGAAACAAACACCTATAATGATTTATGTGCAGTTGGTCTTGAATGCTTCTGAATTCTTCTTCCAACTTCAGATAATCGAGCAAGTAATCGAATGCATGAAACGAATGTGCACAAAATTAATGGTCTACAAATTAGGAAAGTTGTTTGAATTAAAAATCGCGTTATAATCGAGAAAAAAAATCTTCCAACAATTTCAAATTGTTTTGGTTGACTTTACATAATTAAGTTTAATGAAATTAAATTTTTTTTAAATTCGAAATTAATGCTAACTTAAGGGTATAATGGTACATCTAAGTGGTATTTTTTCCTTAATTGAAACTCTAATAAAAAAATGTCTTTAATCTTAAAGACTAAGAGTGAATTGTCATAGAGTGTAACTTCCCCAAATGTAAAACCCCTTTAGGGTTAATTCTAAATAAATACATGAGATTTTTTACTAATAGAGTCATTATCACCATACATTCAACTAATTGCAACGCCTAATTAATAGTTTGTCTATTTGCTTCATTTTCGATATAAAAACCCCTAATTACCCTTAAATCATAATTACCATTAAATCATTCAAATTTAGATTTAAATTTTTGAAACTCTCCCTATTTCCGATTTTTATTCTGCCTTAATTATCGGGTTCAATGAATTAGGTTATACAATTGGAAAGACTACGACTTTCCAAATTTCGAATTCCCAATTTTTCAGTTCGATCATCTTCAAATTCCACCATTTCAGATTCTATATTGATCTTCAATTCCGATCATCTGCATCGCTCGTACGTATATTCATTTTCAATTCCATGATTATTAATTCTGCATTTTCTGATATTATCAATTCCATGTATTAATCTCACCCCAATTTCACAGGCATCTCTGAATCGTGAAGAATTGACATGGATTATATTGTTTTCTGCAAGTTTGATTGTAATGGGAAGAACAAACTTATTCGCGTATCTGAATCGACAACTTATGCAGATTTGGTTGCTGAAACAACAGGTCCAACTTATGCAGGTAAAATATTTATTGCTTACTCAGTCTCTAGCCTGAATAACATATGCATAGAATCCGATGCTGACCTCATTGGTATGGTAGAATTTTGTAAGGCGACGTCAGAAAAAATAGTCAATATATCTATTGTGACAAGTAACTCAGTTGCACCATGCATTCAAATGATTGAATCTTCAAACGCGAACGACAATCTAGCAAGTCAACAATTGCATTTCATTCCCACTTCTTTATTGCCTAACACCGAATCGAATGATTCAAGAAACATGTCTAAAGGCAATCAACATATGTTAGATTTTGAAGGTGTGTGCAGTATACCTAATTTTGATGTATGTCCAGTTGAGAAGAAGAAGACTCATTTGTCTGATCACTGGGTGAATATAATGGAAGGTGGTGTGGGTACTGTTTTTGTTGAAGGTGCCTCTGAGTTTAGGACTGAGTTGATTAAATACTCCACAAAACTCAACTTTAAGTACAAGTATAGAAAAAATGGTCCCAGGTATGTACATGCAGTATGCAATGAGGCTGCAAATTCGAACTGTGAGTGGTTCATCAAGGGAAAGAAGCTTTCTATGAATAATGCATTTATTGTTGCTAAAGCAAACCTGGTTCATAATTGTGTGGGAAATCTACTTCGTGAAAAAAGTAACCGATTAGGTCCCAGAATAATTAAGCAGCTTGTTATTGATACTGTCAAAGCCAATCCTACAGTGGCTGTGAAGGATGTCACTCTTCAAGTTAATGATGGATACGGTTTCACCCTTCCTTACTAGAAGGTTTGGTGAGGAATAGAAGCTGCCAGAGATGATATATTTGGAAGCTACGAGGAATCTTATGACCAGTTGCGTTGGTACTGTGAAGCAGTCAAAAGGACAAATCCTGGTAGTATTGTAGACCTAGAGAAGAACACTACAACCAACCGATTTGAACGAATTTTTGTTTCGTTTAACGCGTGCAAGGAGGGTTTTAAAAAGTGCAGACCCATGCTATTCATAGATGGGACATTTATGAAGGGTAGGTCCAAGGGCGTACTGCTTGCAGCCACGGCGAAGGATGGGAACAATGGTAACAAATATGTTCATATTATAGTCGATAAATTCTGCATTGTTTCTCTTTTTTTTTTTTTACCATTCATATTGTTTTTCCAAACATTTATTCATTATACAGGACTGTTTCCAGTGGCATTGGCTGTAGTATCTGCTGAGAATAGGAACAACTGGGCATGGTTCCTTATTAAATTGCGTGATCTTATCATTCATGAAAACAAGATCATTTACATATCAGATAGGAATCTAGGTTTGATGTCGGCATTCTATGATGTATGGGATGAGCCTGCACACTTCTACTGCCTATACCATTTACTTTTAAACCCGAGGGGCAGATTTGGTGGTGGTTGGAACACCCAACATCGCGATAACATGGCTGATCTATTCAAGCAATGCGCATACGCCCCAACAGTCACTGTTTTCAAAGAGAAACTTGGTGTTTTTAAAGCAGTTGGTGGTCCGATTGCAGAACAATGGCTTGAAGACATGCCGTACAAACAATGGGCAGTTGCCTACTCACCTCATATCCAGCGATATGGTGAAATGACTTCTAATGCAGCAGAGTCTTTTAACTCGTGGATTCGTGAAGCTCGATCTCTACCAATTACTTATATGCTAGACTCTATCAGGAAAAAGATATCCCAATGGTTTGTGGAGAGACGTGAAAGAAGTAATAAATGGAATGGATTGCTTGTTCCTAACAAAGAAGACTTATGGAACGAGCTTGGAAACATAAGTGCATCGTGTGGTGTTTCAATTTATCCTAATGGTCAGTTTGAGGTGCGTTCGAGGACGTCTGTCACAGTTGATTTGGAGTATAAAATATGTACATGTTTTAAGTGGCAACTTACAGGATTCCCTTGTTCACATGCTGTTGCTGTTATTAAGAAGAATTGTGATTCGGTATTAAACCTTATTGACAATTGCTTCTTTACATCCACATATAAACAATGTTATGCAGAAGACCTCATTCCTGTTCTAGAGACTGAACGTTTTGAATGCAATCCAGGGCCTACCACTGAGAAAATACTCCCACCCATCCTCAACAACCCCCCTGGCAGACCCAAACAAAAAAGAATTACGTCATATGGAGAATTTCGTAGAGTAAAGCCTACACCTTGCAAACGATGTGGCAAAACAGGTCGCCACGATCCCCAAACCTGCGCTGCTGTCTTTGGAACGGACAAGACTAACTTTTAGAAGTAGTTAAACACTCATTGTGTTTTTCTTATTTATTTATTTGTTTTTTTTTTCAGCTCCATTCCGATATACTTATCGGCTTATCTTATCTTTTAATTGATGCTTTGTTATTTCAGTATTCCTATGTCTACACACAAACTCTTATATTTCCAGATTTGCTAAGAGTCCAATGAACATGCGTTTTATCTTTGTCTCATATATATTTCTTTCATTTATACAATTGTTCAATTCACCTGTTCAAGAAAATGTCAAAATCTTAATCCATGTTCTACTAACTTAATCCATAAGTTTGAATTATATAATGTATTAATAGGTTTACTAATACTGTAAATCAGATGCTTCGTATCCCGTTCACCGCACACTTCATATATATGTTATCATTCACAACGAATATGAACTACGTACGTCATATGTAGTGAACATCGCATATCAGTATGCACGCCGCAAAGCATATATGTACCTTCTCCAAATGTTAACGTCCAGGGAGTACAAATACAAATGCATATATATGTAAATGGACGAGGCTCGTTTTATGCATTTTTGGGGTATATGCATTATGCCCTTCATTCAATCTGGTCCAACGCATCCTGGTTATGCATATTTTTAGGATAACTTTTTTTTGGTATGCACTACTCCGCGCATATCCTACATGCATACAGCATATGTACCCTTCATTCAATCTGGTCTAACTCATCATGGTTATGCATATTTTTTGGATAACTCTTTTTTTTTGTGCACTTCTTAGCGCATATCCTCATTCATACAACATATGTACAATAGGTTGCACCTGCATGTTAATGGCATAATGTTTGTGGAAGCTTGATAAATGTCTTATTGTGCACGTTCATTTAATGTCAATATATGTAAATCATGTCAATTATTGCACGTAGTAACTAAACAGTCGAAATGTATCTAATAAATGTTATAAATTAACTGTTTAACAAAAAAAAAAAAAAAACGGCAAAAATTGTGCATATAAATTCTGGCTTAATATTTTTCATAACACACGTTCTCAAAATAATATTAATATGTATTAAAAGGAAAAAAAAAACCGCTAAACACTATGTCCACCATGTACGTGTCTATGATTATGAGAACGTTTCCCCTCCACTAATTATAATTCACAATCTATATATTAGGTCATCCTTTAATATCTCTCCAATCCTTCTAACAACCTGTATCCGAGTTCAAAAAAATACACCCCACCAAAATGGAGAATTCTACAATGATAGAAACTCTTCCCGATGAAATTACTATCTCTTTTCTATTGTTCCTTCTTCCACAAGTTCTATTTAAATATAAATGTATTTCTAGGATATGGAACTCAGTAATATCTTCTAAGTGGTTTGTTGAAGCACATTTGTTCAATATGAAAGTAGGTAATAATTTTTCATTGATACATAAATACCATGTTGCTAGTCCACCAATATCTTATGTATTAAAACTCTGGAAGGGTGACAACATCGTTTATAGGCAACTACCAAGGAATTGCGAAGAATCCGAGGTATTGGGTAGTTATAATGGTCTAGTATTATTCTGCAATACTAAAGACCAATATACTATAAAAAAACCCCACTACTAAAAAATATATAATTGTTCCAAATCTACCCATATCATTTCCCAAGGGTCACGATGTAGCTTGGGTTTATTTTGGGTTTGGTTATGTTAAAAATTCGAATGATTACATCATAATGAGAATTGCATATCTTTGGGCAGAAACTGGTGGAGTGACTTAGGTTACTATTTTCTCACGTAATTCTAACTCGTGGTCAAAACTTTTTTCGTTCCCTTTTGATACCTATCCATTTGTAAATGCTTTTTTTGTCGGTAATCTCTTCCATTGGAATTTAAGTTTTGGTCGTGGTGTTTATAAATTGGCCACATTTGATATAGAGAGTGGTATTTATTCGTTGATTCAAATTCCAAAGTTTAAGTATCACCCATTGAACTTACAAGTCCAGGGGTTGGATGACAATACAATTGCAGTCTACTGTAGTCGTTTGAGCGAAGTCGAAGGTCGTTTTTATAGTAAATTTTTCTTTCAGATGCATATCCTACACTACGCAAAAGAAGGTCCTACATGGACAACTATTATGATTTTCACAAAAACTCTAGTACCAAACAAATATCATATATGTCCAATATCCTTCTTGAATGTAGATAGAACGAAAATACTCTTCATCGTCCAACCATGGGGAGACTACTATTGCTATGATACTATTTCCAAGACGTTTCAGCTCTCCGAAGAATATGAAATGACATATGGGGTTCAACATGCATTTAAGTATACTCAGAGTCTTGTATCTCCAGTTGCTTGTTAGTTATATAGACATAGTTGGAGAATTTTCTTTATATATCATTTTTATAAGTCTTATTTATCTATAATTTGTAGTAGTTGTCATTTTATTTTATAGAAGTCATTATTTTCCTCTACTGAATAATTATTTATCATTCAGATGATTATATATGCACTATAAAATTATAGTAAATAACAAAATTAATACATTATACATCATTTTATGTCCTGTAAATTTACAAAAAAACTTAAATAAATAAAACCATTTATTTTATTTTGAACTAAAGTATACATATATATTTGGCGGGATATTATACCTAAAAAATGTATAAAGTGACTTTAATTTTAATACATCGTGAACCGCTTCCATTGAAACAAGAAGTAGAATAGACACATTCAATCAAATCCTAGAAGTTGAAAGGTTTATAATTTAACGTTGTGTCTTTTCAGATTCTATTTATTGGTAGAGATCGAAACCAAACATCTTCATTATCACTCGGAATCGTCTTCACTAAGTTACACAAATATATCTTCAAATAACCTTCCTGCAGTCACCTGTAAAAAATGGACAACCATGTCAACCCAACGTTCATCCCTTCCGAAATCAGAGACCAAGTTCTGCACTAATTAGATACTAAACCCCTTGGGCGATTGAAGTGCGTCGACAGACACTGGAATCACATGATATCTTCCAAACCTTTTGTCGATTCTCATCTTGATCGGGTAAAGCGTGAGCATAAGTACTCTTTCATACACAAGAATTATGTTTCTGATCCACCAGTTTGTTACTTGTCTGACGGATATGGTGAGCCTGGAACGAGGCGATATATTAGAGAAGATTCAGATAATTTTGAGGTTCTCGGTTCGTACAACGGGTTAGTTTTGATTTGCACCACTGCTGATGAATATATTCTGCGTAACCCTTGTACAAATCAAAACCTCATTTTGCCTCCCATTCCACAAAACTTAAGACCTTATTTATCTGAAGAACGTGCTTATTTTGGTCTTGGCTATGATGTTCTGCATGATGATTTTTTGGTTATGCGAGTTTCCTGTTTTTTTCAATTAGAAGGGAACCTTTACTCAGTTATGTTGTACTCTAGAAATATGAACTCCTGGTGGTCGCTTCCTCAGTTTCCAAGTCAATTTCCTCCTTCTGAAAACTCATTTTATATTGGAGGCCTTTTTCATTGGAAAGTTAGATCAGGAAATGAACATGCAATTGTAACTTTTGATTTCAATGCCCGTGTGTCTACGACCAGTTTGCTGTGCCTGCTTTTATACTTCAGCCATGGTTTTGTAAGATGGAGGGGCTTGACGACAATAACCTTGCCGTATATGCTGATCTGCTATCGGTGGATGAGTCTGGTGTCAGTAGATATTTTATTGAAGTGCATATTCTAAATTATTCGAATGCTGTTAGAACTTGGTCGACTTTTACGATATTCAGGGAAGAAAGATTGCCAGACGATTTTGCTCTCAAGCCAATATGTTACTTGAACTCTGCAAGGACACAAATAATGTTTAGTGTTAAGCCTGATGGTACGTTTTTCTCTTATGACATTCTTTCAAGGAACTTTCGAAGGATGGATGAGATTGAATCGTGGCCAGGTTGTGCAAAATCCTACAAGTACATGGACACTCTCGTATCACCTCACCGTAATTTAGCCATATAGTGTAGATGATAGTAGTTTATGTAATTTTTGTAGCATTTTAATGTATTCCTCTTTTATTATGTATTTCCTTTTGTAGTTCTTTTGGTATTTGTACCTAACTATGCAGTATGTATTTTGCTTAGCCTTTTTTTTTTTTGCAATACAACTACTTAATCTCGTACTCAGGAAAACTAAAATATGAAACCAATGTGCATATCAAAACCAATTATTCATATATGTACCAAAACATACATACATTCATTTCTGTTGTCTTATAACATTGAAAGTGATTTTGTTCGTGCACCTGCTAACAATTTTGCACATTAAATTGGTTTGCATTTGCAAATCAGTAGTCAAAAATCACATATTAGTATGAAATAAATAAACATTTAAGCTCTGTTTAAAAAAAAGACAATCATGCATTTTTCCAACCACCAAAATTCTGCAGATTTTCCATGTAGACTACATCAATCAATTCTTAACCAAAAAAAAAAAATCCAACACATCATCTCATATTTCAAAACAAAATGGCCAACTCATGAGTAATGTTAATGGCTAATAGTTCAACTTGTTTTCCCAAAACAACTACTTAGTCTTCATCCAACAAAAACAAAATGATAATCATAAACAACTACTTAGTCTTCATCCAACAAAAATAAAATGATAATCATAATTTAACTAAACTAAGTACGGTAATGAGTAGCAAAGCTTGAATTGTCTAGACTTCCACAAATATACTTATTCAAAAGTCATATTCATCTGATCAACAAACGATTCAACGATCCTAGCTCGCATCGTGCTTGCTGCCAGTTTCCCGAATTCACCCGACTGCGGCTCTTCGCCCTTATAAATAAATTATATCTCCTTGCAAACAATCACACCGCAGTCCAGCGAATCAGATCCCTGTCTCCAACTATCAGCTGGAGTTGGGTATTTCAATGACATTTTCAGAAAGGGATGATTAGGCTGTTTTGCTTTGAACAAACTGGCCAATCTTGCATCTATAAACTTCACCTATAATAATTTGACAACAATAAACAAACAAACAGAAAACATTATAACAATGCTAAATACAATGCATTCAACTACACAATTCAGGAAAAAAACTAACATTCGAAAAACTTACAACATTTAATGACTCCGTCATGCATGTATCTTCATGAGCTTTTGTTCTTGGCGGCAGAGAGTTATAAAATGTCCATTCCCTTGTTGTCACATCAAGTTTTAACAGTGTCCAATGGTCAACAGCTTTTGAACCACTTGATGAACCCATTTCACTTACATTGATTGGGAATAAAAAGATGCTTTTATCTACGCTGTCCTCAATCACCTTTTCTACCAGAGAGTAGAAAGACTTCTGCTTGGAAACATTACGATTGGTAATCAATGCCTACAAAACAAATGATAACAATAAACTTATAGTTAATATTTAATCTACTCTTACAAAACCATTATATTCATAAACCAGTAAAAGTATTTTGTACAATACCCAGCATGTAGCAGTAAACACCCTCACACGTCTAGACACTGGCCTCGTTGTGAAAAGAACAGATCGTAACATATCAGCCCATGCATTGATTACCTATAATTATGCAAAAGATTATCATATAAAAGTACAAACAAACTTAAGAATGTATTTACTGTATACCGTAGTACATTAGAGTCATGCAAAATGTTTACCTGACTAGTAATTCTTCCATTGTTTAGAATATCAATCAGCATCTGTACCGAAATATCGGCTAGTGGTATATCAGCGTGCCAAACAATGCAATTGTCAAATGCAGAAATTTATCAATACAATATATATAGACAAAATCAGGCAAAAGCATCATATATAAATATAAATAATTATAAAAGAAGTAGACACTAAGTACTCTTTACTTACTGTGGACCATTATTCTTTAGCTCTGAGAATATCTGTTCTCTAACATATGCAGAAGACTTCCGAACAGTTGCCAATTTATTGTTGAAAGGGTACTTAACAACTCCCTTTGGTTTGTTATCCACCACTAAATTCTTCGACGCATCATCATCAGAATCATTGATTTCATGGACAAAAGCAAGTTCTTTCGTAAGGGGTTGAGGGGATACTGTTATAGTTTTCATGTCATCAGTTATGGTTCTTCCCTTAATCCTATTCACTAATGAACCTGCAGATGGCCATTTGTTCTTCTTCTGCACTACACGTTTCGGTGTCTGTTCGCAAGCCTCTAATATTTCCTCATTCAAATCATCAACAACTATCTTTCCCTTATCAACAAATTTTTCATCAGTATCTTGCTCTTCATAATTGTCAATCTCAGCTTGAATAATATCATCTTCAATCAATGATTTCGAACACAATTCAGAAGTGACTTCTAGATTCTTGCTCAAACGCTGATTTTCAGCTTTCAGACTTATAATGACTTCGTCTTGAATTCTCATCTTGTGATCAAACTTTGCACTCTCATCTTCAAGCTTCTTTCTCATATTAATCAACTCAGAAGCAGATTCCTCAATCATTTTGGCATACTCATCCTTTTCTGTCCTCAACTTAAGAATTTCTGCATCCTTTTCCATCAATTCTTTATCACAATGTACCCTCACATCTAGAATATGTTTCTGCAGAATTCCTATTTGAGATAAATAATTATCAACCAATTTAGACTGATTAACCTCAATGACAGGTGACTTCCTCTTCTCATTGGAATTCATGTTCACAACAACATTATCTGCAGCCTTATCCTTCACATTGCCATCTACAGGTCGACTCTCACTGTCCATTAAGTCCATCCCAGCAGCTTCATTATTAACTTCCTTACACACTTTCAAAACTGGGTCCTCACTGTTGATTAAGTCCACCCCAACAGGTAAATCTTTGTCAAACCCAATATCGAATGTTAGGCATTCAACCGTGAAACTCTCCTTTGATTTTGAACTGGACCCAACCTCGAACAATTTTGTAGATGAACCCTGGAAAATACCACTCTGCCTTGCACCCACATTTAACTCTGTCTGCATTTCATTCCCCCCCGTATGACTACCAGATGACACCTTCCCATCTGTTGCAGGCGTTCCACTTCCTCCTAACCTTGAGCTTATTTCTGCGCATCTGAAACGACGAACTTCTGAAAGCTGCTCATTTTCATCAGTTGTAGGTTTAGGTTCTTCTGTGAAAACCTATATTCCAAAAATATATAATCACAAATTAAGTATACAATGAAAATTTACAATAAAGAATAACCTATTCTTAACAAATACTAACCTTTGTTTTGCGAGTCAGTTTATCAGTTAATATTGCAGCATGCACTTTATTTGTATCCCATTTGAGGAACCGAGGAAATGCAGATGGATTGTTTGGTTTAACAATCCTTGTATGCTCGCATAACCAGAACTAAAAAAAATTAAATAAGTTAAACATTGTCTAAAGTATTGAAAAAGAATAATTGCAATAAATGTACCGGCAACAACATAACACAACCACCGGACTTCAGGTGTTTGCTTCTCTTAAGTTGACTCTTCAATTGATCAACTATAAAAGTACTCTAGTCGTATCTGCAAATGTTTGAGTAGTTCTCAAGGTAATGGGTCAAATGCCAAGGTACAGCTGAACTCCGAACTGGACATAGAAGAGCAACCAACATATAACAACAAACTAATCTTGCCACATCGCGACACGATTCATCATACTCTAATCTCACAACCTCCTTCAACTTTAAAAGGACATGATTTTTATACAAAGAATTATATTGTCTTGGTTTTGCTTGTATATCATTGCCAAAACATCGCATTACCCATGCATGATGCATCATGCTTTGATAAGCCGACCCTAGTTCCTCCGACTACAAAACTTTCAGTTTCAAAGTCAAACCTTCTAAAAATCTCGACGATGTCACTCTCGAATTTAAGACATCTCTTCTTTAATGAGGGACTAACATTGAGGCACACAGAGTTGAACAAAAGCCAGAATGGAGTTTTCTTCAGATGTAGTATATGCTGCTCTGTGAATTGAATTCCCTTCAAGTCTTTGATAGTTGTCCTCAGATTTGACCTATAGTAGGTCTCGCTGAAGTCGACTTCTACTCCAGCTAAAACAGGAAAGAGGTTATTAGATCAAAAATTAGTTTATATGCATATCATAATATGCAGTTGTATTTGTTCTGCATTATTACCAAAGCAGTTGTGAGGTTCTATTGCTTGGACCTCATTATCCTTCTTCGCATGCTTTCGAATCCTTTCGTAGCTTTCTGTATCAGTTTCTGCACATTCAAACACACTTATTGTATTACGACAGTAAACCGTATGTGTAAATCTATACATCGAATCTTTATCAATTACCTTCTGATTCAGATGAGCTATCTTTACAAATAACTTTATATATCTTTATCTTTTAAGAAACAAAAAAAATATAATGTAGTATTACTATTATAAAATCGTATCTTTATCAATTACCTTCCGATTCAGATGAGCTATCTTTACTTCTCCTCTGTTTACTGCCACCATCACTCTCAAAATCTATACAATCATGTAAAAATACTGTGAGTATTAAGAACTTTGTCTGGAGAATGTTTATTGCATATTGTGATAAGCAACTACTAAAAACTACTAATATTAATAAAATCTGTTTAATTGCATATCATTGTTGCATAACCTGAATCTGATATTACATGAGAACCCCTTGACAGAACTTTGCCTGCAGAATATTGATTTTACATAAGCAACAAAGTTACAAAACTAAACAAATTACACTAACACAAAAGCAGTGACATAGTACATAAACCTTTACACTTTTCTTCTTTCTTTTCTTCCCTCTTACGCTTTTCCGAAGATCCTGTTAATAAATAGGAATAGTAATTGAATGTGATTCACTGTATCCAAATATCATCATCATCTCTTTCTTAAGCTACTGAAATGTGTAAACTGTTAAATTACCTCTTGTTTCTACACGCCGTACGCTGTCATCAACAACTTTCCTTTGTTTCCCACTCCCCCTGCTTGATCCTTCACCCAAACGATAAGCTGGTTTTCTACTTCTTGCCATCTTTACAAATACAATAGTACATATCTGTGTAAGTACACTGATACAAAACATCTAATGCACCTATGCACTGTTTAATACATATTCCGAATTCGCTAAAATACTACTACAAAATATTCAGTCCATAGTACATATATTTCTAAAAAAAACACCCATTATTTTATATATCTCAGCAGCTCAAACAAATTTTATTCTGTTTCCATAAAAAACGAATTTCATTGTTTCTATCAACAAATTTTTAGGGTTTATATCCTTCGTAAGTTAATGGTATGTACTTTTTTACTAAAAATTTTGCACATAAACACTACCAAACAACACATGCAGTTTACCCATTATTTTATATATCTCAGCAGCTCAAACAAATTTTGTTCTGTTTCCATAAAAAATGAATTTCATTGTTTCTATCAACAAATTTTTAGGGTTTATATCCTTCGTAAGTTAATGGTATGTACTTTTTTACTGAAAATTTTGCACATAAACACTACCAAACAACACATGCAGTTTACCCACTATGAAACACAACAAATATGTCGAACTTGAGTTTGATTATCACTATCTCCGAAACATTATTGACCACAAAACCATTAACATCAAACATGCAGATGATCCCATACCTTATTCGGTTACTCGTCGTCCTGGTCGCCGGAAATTTGAAGTATGAAACAATCGCTTGAACAGAATGCACCGTGCAGAATTCTCGAAGCTGAAGAAAGTAAAACCAATTAATGCGTATACCTACTTTTTAGGGAAAATTTAAATCTTTGGAAGGTGCTAAAATTTCTCTGTTTTCGAATTTTCCCTTAATCGGATAATTATGGTATATAATTGACTTTTGAAATCCTATAAAATATCCGATTTTTTTGAAAGTAATAAAAGGGTATAAATGTCTCAAAGTTTTCAATTTGATGCTATTAGACAAGAAATTATATTGTAGACTTTATTAGACTAATCTTATAGTGAAAAAACCCTATTAATAACTAACCCAATACATCACCTTTCGTCTCAATATCAATTTAATTACAACCTTTAAGATTATTGTAAAAAACCTTAATCTTTCATTACACATTTTTTTCTCCGATCAACAATTGATGATGTGGCTTGCCGGAGCTTGCCACGCCAGATTACACATATTTTTTTTATTTTTTTTTATTTTCCACATCAAATTACACTTTATAGAAATAAAAATAAAACTCCCGCTTCTTCTGCGTCTTCTCATCTTCTCAAACTCACTTCTTCCACGTTTTTCTCACTTCTCAAACTCAATCAACTTCTTCCACACCTCTGCACCACTCACATATACAACATTATTCTTAGAACGTAACCAGGCGCCTGGAAGAATGAATATAACAGTATAGTTATGAGAAATATACAAATATTTAATAAAATAAGAAACTTACCCTCATATAAATAGTGCGCTTCACATACACCCATGCCTTGTTTGCCATTAAAATGAATTGCTCAAAAAAAAAAAAAATTAAAATGAAGATTCCTAAACCAAGTTGTCTTTATAATCAAATTTCAACTAGATAAAAACATTAGTTTCTTGACTTAGTAACATGTTCCCCACTACTCTCTTCCTAAAAATAATCTAATAAAAATTTCCATATATACTTTCATTTTCGAGACATTTCACCATAACTTTCACTCCCTTAAAGTGAAATACTCTTTATATATAAATGGGAAAATTGTGCAAAACTTCATTTGGGACATATCTTCAGAAAAAAATTCAAGCACACTTTCTTTTTGTTTAGAGCTTCAAAGTAGCATATGAAGTTACAATTTTACCCTCCACTTACTTGTTCCTCATTCCACTTGACAAATTATAAAATTTTTGTTCAAATTTTTTTTATTCCAATTTTTTTTAAATGGAATTTTGATATATATATATATATATATTTTTTTCTTTCACGGTTTTTTGCGTTTAAAACATTTTATGAGATTGAGAAATTAAAATTTTATTTTATTTCATTTTCTTTTCTTTTTATATTATATTTACTTTTATTTAAAAATTATTTAAATTCAAATTTTAAATTATAGAATAATTTTTTGTTTCTATTTTATTTAGGTTTTTTTATATAATATTTCATTATATTTAATATATGTTTGCATACTAGCAAATTCAAAAATTATTTAGATTCAAATTTTAAATTATAGAATAATTTTTTGTTTCTATTTTATTTAGTTTTTTTTATATAATATTACATTATAATATTTCATTATATTGAATATATGTTTGCATGCTAGCAACAAATAATGCATATACATATTGCATACGAGCAATATATATTGCATACCAGCAACAAATAATGCATATATCGAGTAAACGTTGCATATTTACAACACATTACGTATTAGCAAATAAATAATGCATATACAAAGTTTCTAATCGAGACGAGCTTGATCTTCAAAAATTTTTACATACTATCCAATTGGATGATTTACTTGATGAATATAAAAGTATTGAAAATATAAATTGGGATTTAAGAAATATACCAGAATAAAAAATTCCCCCAATTTAGGATTTAAAACTGGAAACAAAATCAATACATATGAAACAAAAATACTGAAACTTGGGGGTGAACTAACGAGATCATTTGGTGCACCCGGGAGAGGTGTATCGAGTGAAACTGGGGTGCACATAGGAGGGGTGTATCGAGTGAAACTGTGGGTGTAAATCTTGGTGGTGTATTAAATGAAACTGGGGGTGCACGTCTGGGCTGGCAAACCCTAGCCCAATAACTCATTAGAAAGCCCATTTGGGGGAACCCTAGTCCATTGCGCTAGAATCTGTGTGGCCGCCTTGGAAATCGCCGACAATGGTAGACATTGAATCTGTGTGGCCACTGCAGCCCGCCCACCATGGCCGGAAAAAATGAAACACAAAGCCGGAAAAATACCATGATACTCGAAAACGTAAAAAAAAAATATATTAAAAGTCGAAAAAAATCGAGAAACCCATTCGTCTTCGTCTTTAATCGCTGCCCTCTTCGTCTCTCACGGTGGAGTTGCCAAATCTGAATAAATCATAGCCCAATTAGATCAAATCAACAAGAAGACGAGACAGTCATCGTACCTTATCATGTGCAAGAAATGGGTAGCTAACGCCGCTCATCGACCTGTCGCCGCCGCCATCCCCATTCTACCGCCTAGATCTTGACTATCGCCGGCAAACCTGTGACCAGCGGCAGATCTAGAAAAATCTAGAATGAGCCGCTGGTGTGACGGTCGGGAAGGGCAGATCGCCGGAAAAGGGATCGACGCAAGGGTTTACTAGAAAACCTTTTGTCGCCGATAAACAAGGGTTTACATCCATCAAGGTCTTGTGTCGCCGCCTTGGCTTCGGAAGAGCAAGTAAGGTCGGGAAGGAGGTGGAGGACGGGAAGTGAGTTCCTGTCAGCGTAAAAAAATCAGACGGTGAAAAGAGAAAGAGGATGGAGAGATAATGAATAACAGGGATTTGAAAAATGAAGAGAGAGAGAGAAATGGAGAGTTGAAAATGAGTTTTGAAATGGGAAAGGGAGGAGAGAGGTTAACACGATGTTGTACAGGGGTAAGATTGAACTTTTTCTCAGATTTTGAAGTTTTAAAAAATGTCATATTATTTTTTAGGTTTTAAGTACTTAGGAGGTTCAAAATGTAGATTTAAGTAAATAATCACTATATAAATCTCACTCTCACAATATCAAAATCCCAAATTGGACAATATTCGAATTAATAAATCAAATTCGTAAGTGGAATTGGTGTGATATCTCGCAAAATATTAAACTGTTAATTTGATATCGTCTTCCAACTGTATTGAGAAGATGCAATTTGCAAATTAAACACGTCCATTAAATTAAGAGTAGAGATTAAACTTACTAGTCATGTTAGGGGAAAGAATAAATACCATAAATAATCAAATTTTCACAATTTAGGTCAAATTTCACCGATTTTTTTTTTTCAAAAAGCATGCGGCATGTCATGTGATCGTCTATTCACCACCTTTTATTGATGCTACTATCATAATTTTTAGTTAAATCAAAGGACACGAGATATATCAAATTGTTCATCTTTTCATGTCCGTCAATTTGATACATCAAATTGATCATTTTATACAAATTCTATACATTTGGATATAAGACTTACCTTTCAATTCATCTGAAAACGGCCTCAATCGCATTTTGATAATTACATTATTTGCATAAATAATTCTTTTTAGAAGCCTATAACAATAAACAAAAACTTTAGATTAATACAAATACAATATTGTAATGAATATTAGCCTTTTAAATCAGATGGGATAATTGGAGGACTAAAATCATAAGAGTCCTGTTTCAGTGTAATTGGATTCAAACAAGTTAGCTCTAGTTCATAAGAGTTGGGATCAACGATAAGGATCAACTAGGTTGAGTCAGTAGAGTTGGTTAGACGAGGTAATTCAGCATAGATGACTTAGTTCAGCAGCATTGGTCAGCTGGGGGAATAACAATTGTTAGTCAACTGAACTTCTAGTTGGGAAGTTAACGGTTATGTTTTCTATTAAAAACAATTATTCTGTTGCAATCATAAATCAGTTATTTTTTTCTCAAACGGTTAATTACCTCATAGGATATTTCAGGGTATAAATACTATATGGGTGGTCATCATTCTCAGGGTAATCAACATCTATCAAACAAGAGTGATTGATAGAGAGTACTAACTCGACATTAAGTGTAGATTGTAATTTCTCGTTAATTTGATGATTTTCTATATCTTTATTTAGTATTTATGTATGCCCAATTAATTATGATCTGTCATTCAAAAATCAAAAGTAGAAAGTAGATATTTTTCATGAATCCCAAGTCAATCATTGCCCCACTGCAATGCAACTTGTTGGAGTCTTCTTTCGAGGAGTTTACCAGGCAACGACGACAATTGAAAAGTAGCTTCTTCTCACGAATACAATAACCTCACACTTGTTCACATTAAAAAAAAAATTCTTCTTCCCATCATCAGTTTCGACGAAGTGGGCAACTCAACTCATTACTTTCTTTCTTTCTTTAAATTCGATCAATCTCCAACTATTCCTTCACCACCTTAATTCAATCTTCTAAAGTGAAATCATGGCCGAAGTTGCTGTTTCCGCAGCTCTGGTTTTGGTCGAATTCGCCTCGCCTTTGATCGAAAAGCTTAATAATTCCCAAAAAAAGGTCGAAAAAATCGATATAAAAAAAATGCAGAGTTGGCTCAGTTATATGAAGGCTTTTATGGAAGACAATTGCGGGCGTGAAGGGAGGAGCAGAATGCAGGAGGATCAGATGAATAAAGTTCGAGATATTGCTTACGATATTGAAGATGTTGTGGACGAGTTTGTTCTTCACTGCCCTCCCTATACATTCCACAACCACAGAATCACAAAGCGGATCCACAATAAAGCCCACCAAATTTATCATGATTTTCCACTTGGTCGGATCTCTAAAAACATAGCAGAAATCAGTCAACAAATAGATATTATCAAAGAACAGACTTCAATGTTCCTTGATCCATATCTGAATTCACAACCCTCATCAAGTGCTAGTGCAGGCACATCCACCATTGGACGGGTCAGTAGTCCTCTTCTCCCTGATGATGAAATGGTAGGCTATGAAAAGCCCAAAGCAGAATTTATGCGGCACTTGCTCGGTGGAGAGACGAGGCTGCTCACGCTAGCTGTGAACGGTCCTGGGGGCTCTGGCAAGACAACATTCGTCAAGAATGTTTTCTCGAATCGAAAAATTCGGCGGCGGTTCGATTGCCATGCATGGGTTCATGTCTCTCACCGCTGTGATGTTGAACAGATCTTACTCGATTTGCTCAGACAGCTGTGTGGTTCGAAAAAAGACGACGGTTCAACTACTTCGGAAAAGCTGAGCAAATACCTTGCTCGTAAGAGGTACATCGTCGTTCTTGACGATGTTTGGGGACAGGGAGACTGGAATTACATAAAGAATGCATTGCCTGATGCTTCTCGTGGCAGTCGAATAATCGTCACAACTAGGTCCTCAAATTTGGCCACTTGTTGTGCATCATCAAAGGAGCATGTGTACAGATTGACAAAATTGGAGTGTGAAGAAGGGTGGAAACTCTTCTGCAGAAAGGCCTTCTCCGACAGCAATGGGGAATGCCCTTCTGATTTGAAGGACTCTTCGGAGAAAATTGTGAAAAGATGTGAAGGACTACCCCTGGCTATTGTGGCGGTAGCTGGTGCTCTTGCAAAGAAACAAAGACTACCCTTGGAGTGGGAAAGGTTTCACGACAATCTTGGAGATGGAATCAACAGCGATTCTGATCTGTCTGTCATCTCCAATGTTCTGCTGCCTAGTTACATGGATCTGTCCACCAATCTCAAGTGTTGTTTCCTCTACTTCAGCATCTTCCCTGAGGATTACTCTGTCAAGCGAACAAGGCTCATACGTCTTTGGGTAGCTGAACGCTTTGCCGTCAAAACAGGCTGTAAAACAGCAGAGGAGGTGGCAGAGGAGTATCTCAATGAACTCATACAAAGGAACTTGCTTCATGTTTCCGACAGGGACTTTGATGGCCGGCCCAGAAGTTGCCGAGTTTTGAATCTTATCCTCACGTTTATCATCCAAAAATGCAAGGATGAAAATTTTGCCACAATTTTCTCTCAAGAGAATAGAACTCAAAGCCAGAAGATTCGGCGTCTATCCGTCCACAATGATGTCACCCGCTTGCCTGAAAATAGTGCCTCTATTGGTGTTCGTTCCGTGTTTCTAATGAGGTGCGTTAATATTCTCGATCTGACATTTATTTTCTTTTTCAGATTACTTCAAGTTAATAACATGTATGATATTTTCAGGTCTGTCTCTGAATTTGAGAAAGATTTATGCAAGCTCAAGTTGCTTAGAGTCCTAGACGCGCAAGGTGCGCCTCTAAGGGAATTTCCTAAGGACATCACCCGTCTCACACTTCTAAAGTACCTCAGTTTTAGAGGCACTCAAATAAAGACAATTCCCAGTTCCATAAAGACCCTTTCTTACCTTGAAACCTTGGACCTTAAACAAACTTGTTGGAATTTTTGAGCACCCAACAACGGCTTTACAAAATTAACAGAAATAAATAACAAAATTATAAATACAATTAAATTAATATTTACACAAAGTCTTCGATTTTCCTCTTTTAGCAGTTTTTCTCCTCCTTTAGCAGCTTTCCAAAATATGCAAGTTCTCGAAATTAGCAGCAACAACCCCATCTCACGAACAATCGGAACAAAGTTAAAGTCGAGTCAAGGAAACCCTTTTCCCGCAAAACGAATACGTCCCGGCTAGTGCTCACGGTTGACGTAACGTCTTAAAAGGTAAAACGACTTTCGCCTCTATACGAGCAGCACCACAACGTATAGAGTTCCAACGAACTGAATCGACACGAAAACTGGACTACACTCTATATGCTTGATGCAAAATGTGTGATGCTATGATTTTTCTAGAAAATCTCAAATGTTGTGTGTTAAGAGTATTTTTGCAACATAAAACATGCACCCTATTTATAGGCATGTTCCAACATGTGAGGGGTCTCCACATTTATTATGGCATTCATGCTATTTGTAACGCCTTGCGGTTACAAAATTTAAGTATGACATTCATGGTTTTGTAACTCCTTTGCGGTTACAAATTCATTACTGAAACGTCTATAAACCTGGACACCCGAACGTCCAAGTTTATCACAATTTGTAACGTCAATGTACCTAAACATCCTCAACGTTCAAATTCGTCATAGTTCAAATTCAACTTTTAAATTTATTTGGGTTAAACCCAATTTCGATGGGTATGAAAGCCCAAATTTAAAACCCACAAGTCACGAGCCTAAGACTAGGCCCAAGCTCAACCGAACGAGCACACACGTGCATCCGTATAGACTATTGGATTGCTCCTTAGTCATTATTATTTGAACCATTGTAACACCCTCCTATTTATAAGGAGTAATTAGTCCCATTAAACTTTCAAAGTTTCAATGTGGGACAATTAGCATGATATAACACTTTATCCCATAAAGTGTATTATTTGACGTTTCAACTTCGTGAATTAATTTCTCACTCACCGAAATTCGGTTTTGAGATTTTAAATACACTACGAACATCTACTCCGAGAGTAGAACGATTTTATGCCATTTAATTTTCTTGAAATTACATTTATAGCCCTAAATAAATTGGTCAAAGACGAGTGTTCTCCACTCTCATTTTAAAATCAATTAATTAATTAAAATTAATCAATTTCTAACCAATTTCTCCAACAATCCCCCACATGAGTGGAAATTACACCTATAATTATGCAGACTCGCAATCCAGTTCTCAAGAGACACTATTACATCCGGATAGGTAGCTTGTGGCTTTGAACCTTCCGTAGTCAAACACTATCGAGTACACCGGTGGCTTAGTGGACACAATGTCTTGAACTATTCCTTCTTGGTGTGTACCGAGACAACAGTGTAGACACAATAAAGCCTCAATGCCTTTTCGTTCTCACGTTTTTGTCCGTTTTGGCCATGGACATCCTTTAATTTAATAAGTGTTAGTCGAAGCGACCCTCACTTCTCACTTATATAGGTGATCTCCTTTAGAGTATCCCGTCATACTGAACCTCCTCGAGGCGTTAGGAATCATTAAAAGTCAAAGACTTAACCTTTACCACAATCTTACGGGTTTCGACACTTGGTGTTGTGCTCTCCAAGAAATAGTCGGGAATACCAAGTGTTTCCAACAAACATTTACAGCTTAGTTTTCCCATTGAACCAAGATCTTGGGATCTCCAGTCAACATGGTTGGGTTACCACTGTTTACGTTTTTATTTGTGGATTTTTGGACTCATTCCTTCTAGCACATTTGTTTGATCTCGATTTTAAGCCTTTTGTAGCAGATCTGCTTGAGATCAAACATTTTTAAATACCCCCACATTTTGAGGTATTTACAAACCCACCTCTTATTCCACAAACTTCAAATCACATACGTCTATGTGACTTAAGTGTAGAGGTCTAATGTTCCTTTCAAAATTAAATGACAATTTTTGTCAATTTTTAAACTTCCACACATATCACACCCTTTAGGTTTATTGATATTTGGAATATTAATAAATTATAATTTATTAATCTTTTTATAGCTTTATATTTACAAAAATCTCAAACGTTATAAAGAGGAACATTTAATTACATAAATAATCGTAAATGTAATTTTATTCATATGCTATTATTATTATAGCATTTGACCATTCTCCGATTGTATTTTTCAATCCGGAGTTTCACAAACAAGTCATAGAGACTCATACCACGAACTTCTTAGTTCCGGCATCCTCGGTTTTGTACTTTCGTTCCAAAGACTCTCACAGTTCTTTGGCAGTACGAACTGACTGGTACACGTTATACAACGCGTCAACTAGTCCTCCAAGGACGTAGTTACGACTCATAAAGTCACAACGACCCATTGGTCGTAGACAACATGTTTAGCATTATCCGTGTCGTTTTCATCGACCACGGGTGGATCCTCCCAGAGGAACCTTGCTAATTATAACGTTGTTATCGTTATCTCCGTCGTTAGCCATTGCTACGAGTACACTATTCGTTTTGCGATTGTTGGAATTTTTGAGCACCCAACAACGGCTTTACAAAATTGACAGAAATAAATAACAAAATTATAAATACAATTAAATTAATATTTACACAAAGTCTTCGATTTTCCTCTTTTAGCAGTTTTTCTCCTCCTTTAGCAGCTTTCCAAAATATGCAAGTTCTCGAAATTAGCAGCAACAACCCCATCTCACGAACAGTCGGAACAAAGTTAAAGTCGAGTCAAGAAAACCCTTTTCCCGCAAAACGAATACGTCCCGGCTAGTGCTCACGGTTGACGTAACGTCTTAAAAGGTAAAACGACTTTCGCCTCTATACGAGCAGCACCACAACGTATAGAGTTCCAACGAACTGAATCGACACGAAAACTGGACTACACTCTATATGCTTGATGCAAAATGTGTGATGCTATGATTTTTCTAGAAAATCTCAAATGTTGTGTGTTAAGAGTATTTTTGCAACATAAAACATGCACCCTATTTATAGGCATGTTCCAACATGTGAGGGGTCTCCACATTTATTATGGCATTCATGCTATTTGTAACGCCTTGCGGTTACAAAATTTAAGTATGACATTCATGGTTTTGTAACTCCTTTGCGGTTACAAATTCATTACTGAAACGTCTATAAACCTGGACACCCGAACGTCCAAGTTTATCACAATTTGTAACGTCAATGTACCTAAACATCCTCAACGTTCAAATTCGTCATAGTTCAAATTCAACTTTTAAATTTATTTGGGTTAAACCCAATTTCGATGGGTATGAAAGCCCAAATTTAAAACCCACAAGTCACGAGCCTAAGACTAGGCCCAAGCTCAACCGAACGAGCACACACGTGCATCCGTATAGACTATTGGATTGCTCCTTAGTCATTATTATTTGAACCATTGTAACACCCTCCTATTTATAAGGAGTAATTAGTCCCATTAAACTTTCAAAGTTTCAATGTGGGACAATTAGCATGATATAACACTTTATCCCATAAAGTGTATTATTTGACGTTTCAACTTCGTGAATTAATTTCTCACTCACCGAAATTCGGTTTTGAGATTTTAAATACACTACGAACATCTACTCCGAGAGTAGAACGATTTTATGCCATTTAATTTTCTTGAAATTACATTTATAGCCCTAAATAAATTGGTCAAAGACGAGTGTTCTCCACTCTCATTTTAAAATCAATTAATTAATTAAAATTAATCAATTTCTAACCAATTTCTCCAACAAAACTGACGTCATAGAGCTTCCAAAAGAAATATCATACCTGCACAAACTCTGTCACCTCTTTGTCTACAAATACAGTGTGACCAGTTTTGTAGAATTTGAGTCAGTTCAAGGTGTTAGGGTTCATGAAGGGATCGGTAACCTAATAAATCTGCAGGAATTGTCTCTTGTAAAGGTTGGCAAAAAGGGCGGCATACTAAAAGATTTGAATAAACTAACCCAACTTAGGAAACTAGGACTCATGGGGCTCAAGAGGGAGCATGGTAAAGATTTGTGTGCAGTTGTTGAGTCGATGAAGAAGCTGAAAAATCTTGACTTACGGGCAGCAACAAAAGACGGATTTATCGAATTGGGAGAGATGAGAACTCCTCCTCAGACTCTGCAACGTTTGTACTTGAAAGGCCGCCTGGAAGAATTTCCAAGATGGATTTCGTCACACAAAAATCTGCTCAAGATTGGTCTCATGTGGTCTAAAATGGGCAAGAGCCCGTTGCAGGCTCTCGAGCGCCTTCCCCATCTAATGGAGCTTCAGCTGGTGGATTGTTGTACTGAACAAGAGCTCACATTCAATGCTTCGGGTTTTAAGAAGCTAAAGAGTTTGGTGATTGAAGAACTCACCCAACTTCACACAATTTCTATACAATCGGGAGCAATGCCTCAACTTAAACAGCTATCAATCCGTCGATGCACTCAAATGAAGATGTGTCCACTAGGCTTGCAGCATCTCAACAAGCTTCAAGAACTGAGTCTGTATGGTATGAGTGAGGAATTTGTAGCCTGCCTTAGAATGAAGGGTGAAGTTCGTGAGTGGGTACAACGCGTTCCTGTTATTCATTCTTACACTGTTAATAACCTGCAGACTTGGTCATTTGAGAACCTCTCTGCCTGTTTTTCAAATTGAAGCCTGTTGTTGCAACAACCAGTTTCAGATTCGAAAATTACATGTGTGATTTTGTGATTCCTTGTTATTTAAAACAAGTGTGCGTGATTAAATTTAACGTTGTAATCATGATTACAAGGTGCAAATGCAAATAAAATGAACCTGCTAGCATATCTTCACAGTTCTTAATTTTAACTTGCAAATGGGGCTTCGATTGTTATCGACAATTCTACTGTTTCATCTTATTTTCAAATATAATTAATTATCACGCAACAATTGAAAGTACATCTTCAATTTATATGTTTCATGTGTTGAATTAATTTAAATAGTTGATCAAATCCCAAAAATTGTGCTGTGTCATTTTGAGATTGATATATAACAGTAAAAACTTCTTGTTCAATCATTTTTATTTAGTTGTTATATATATGATCAAACTTATTGCATAACCATTTGACATCGACAAAACAAACTTTCTATATATAAAGAGAGTTGAATAGGCTCCGATAACCATTTTTGGCAAACTTGTAGGTGCTGCATAGTCCTGCTGGGAAACTCTGGTCACTTCTGGGGCCATCTCCTCTCTTGTTCAAATAACCAGGGTAATCTGATAAGCAGAAACCGGCCTCCTCACTAATCACAAGATTTGCTTCTTGACCCAGTTCTTCAATCTTCCACTCTGAATATGGATGTCCAATTTTGTGGGTTATGTGAACTTCCCCTTTATCTGCTACCATCTCGCTCGCACTTTTCAGGAAACCGCGAACCACATCCTGGTGACGCCTGCAATTAATGCAATCGTAAGAGAGTAGTCGTCGTTGAAACAGGGCCGGTTTTTCTATTATGCCAATGATCCTTCCATTCAGGCTAAAAACATTACTACCCTTTAATCTACAATTCTTTCAAATTCAAATTTTAGTATTAAAAAATCAAAGAAACAAAAAGGATAATAAATATAGCAGAAGCCAGAAGTAGTTCCACTGACACTACAAAAAAAAAAAGCTGAAAGAAAACACCCAATAGACAATGTGTTTTAATTAAAAAGGTTGTTCAGAGCAAAACCGTTGTCTTTTAACACATATTTTCTCTAAAAGACAACAGTCTTGGTGATCCGTGGTCATTCTCCGTTGTAAATCATTGAAATTTAAAAGAAAGCCGCTAATAGACAACGGTTTTGGTACCGTTGTTGTTCCACATTTTTTCTCCTGAAAACGCTGAAAGACAACGGTCATAGAAAAAAAAAATCCAGAATAGAAAGGACCCTATTTTAAGTTCGGTTCATGCCAAAATATTGTTTGAACCGGGCCTGCTTGAAACTTACGATATCTGATACGTGTCATTTTCGAATGTGATGAAGCCTGCGTGAGGAAAATTAAACACGATTCTGTCGAATTTTTTGTAGCATAGGAGGTGGTGAGTGCTCATGGTCCGTGCGTCTACACCATGTATTACGGTGCAACCCATATTTTTTAGTGAAACCAGATTGGCTGCGGCGGATGGATGCTTTATCCACAACATCCCTGCATTAATTAAAAAGATTATTTAACAGATAATTTATAATATTAAATTGAATTGAATTTTGTAAAAGGTTTCAGACCTTCAGAATGTAGTGAGGTTGCAACCATATTAGTTGCATTGCCAAAAGTTGTGGCTAAACTCAGAGCAAAGGAGAAATCCCCCTCCCCCACAAGCAGCATCTTGTGTCTGCTGCTGTAGTGCTTAATCCTTTTCTCCGTTTCCATTTTCTATTTATTTCAGAAGCCGACTATTTTCACCATGTTAGTTAATTTTTCTGTGACATTTCACAATTTGATCTCGGTTAAGTAGGCTTTTATACTAGCTAGTTGAAGGAAAAAAGATACAAAGAGTCGGATAATGATTTATTCTTAATTGAGAGTATTATATTATACTAGTCTTAAAACTCTAATATTGATCATTAATTAATTTCATCTGGGCCTGTTCGTATTCTTTTTCCAAAATATAAATACCTGCATTTTAGTAAAGTTAATGATTTGTTTTCATATGGACTAGTATTTCACCTGTGCAATGCACGATTATTATATTTATTAATTAAAAAAAATATAAATTATAAACAAACATCTCACGTAACAAAATATTTAAAAATTACTACTTAAGTTACAATTTTAATTGGTAAATTTAAGTTATTCATCATAGTGTATATTGATTTTAGAAAAATACACTTATCTTGAAAATAACATATTATGTTGAATTTGTACAACATTGTAAAACTTTAATTATTAAAGTAATAGAGAAGATGTTAATATTTCAACAAAATAATGAATCCGGCCCCTTTATTCAACTTTTACATGATATCAGACTCAATAAGTATTTTAAAATATTTGGGAGTGCTTAACAACCATATTAACTCGTACAAAATTTTTAATTAGGTAAAGATAAAAAATCTTTACATTAACCTGACGTGAAGCTTGTCAATACAAACTCGATCTGAATAATGGATGCATCTAGAAATAAACATAGTCCAAACACCTAGGTCACATCCTATATTAAATTTTAAATAAAATGGATGCAATGAGTAAATATGAATCTGAACTTTTTCAACCATCATAAAAATCTGACAAACCCAATTTCCGAAGGTTTCAATAGCAACTATAGTGGACTGACTACTCACAAGAACTGCCCACCATAGTTAATTAAATTTTATTTCAGAGTCGTCGACGAAAACTAAAATCAAATGACTATGTCCATTTGTTGCCCCTCAAATTGGATTGTTGTTACTCGTGCACGGTGCTTGCATTAGTTAATTTTCAGAAATTTAAAGTAGTAATGAGCATTTGATCAACCATATTTTTTTATGAAAATGAATAAGACAAAGAACTACAGTTTTATACTTGAAATAAGTGTGTACAATATAAGGAGTAATATCATTCTCTAAATTAAAAATTACAGTTTTTTTTTTTTTTAAATTAAACTCACCACGTGCTTATATTCTCTTTTGTTTTCTAGCTGTAATTATCTTCGAACACAAACCCGAGCAAAACAATTAAGCAAAAATTGATCTCCAACTTGGCTCATTTAAGCAAAACAATTCTAGTTGTAATTATCACTACCTAGATTTTGTCTGAGATTTAAAATTTGAAGAGCTGATAAATGTTGCCTCGATCGGCTTCAAAGCATATATATTGAGGCACATATTATATAGTGTATTAATTTTGTGTCATATCGGGGTCCATTATACAAAATTAGAACCTATCATATCATACAAAGTGAGTAATATATAAATATAATAATTAAATGAATTTACATGATCTTCCACTCGGTGCACACACTAAATCATAGAAAGTCCACAGAGTACAAATTTGATTTCTCTCATGGATTCTGCAACTTCACCATAAATTTTCACACAAAAATATGCATAATTTTGCTACATCCTGATAAAAATAACTTCAGATCTTGTTAAAACCATACCATAAATTTAAAAAATAAGTCTAATGTAGGTACACAAAGCATGCATTGCGATTTTGTTCATTAACCATTTCTTTCAAGTTTCAGCACTGGGAGGATAATCGTTATTATCAGTAGATTTAGAAGTACATGTTTTTTCTTTCTAAATTATAGCAGCTTATGTTCGACTCTATATTTTTATGTATTACAAACACCGCACCCAAAAAAAAATACATAGCTAGCCTACTCTAAATCATCTTACAACGTGAATACATTCAATTATTTATTAGAAATATTAATTATGGGCAATTCTTACGGTAGTCAAATTGTACAAAAAGTGACTACCTAGTCACTTTGTCGAATCGCGCCACGTGGCGTCGTATACGTTGTAACGACCTGCTACCTGTTATACATGTTTAAGTTATTTAAATCATTTTATAAATTGTATTTTTGTTATTAAGTAAAATTACTGTTCTACCCTTTTTAATACAAATATTATTATTTTAAAAATTAAATAAACCAATCTAAAAAATAATTAAATAATAGATTAGTTAAATTAGAAATTACATTTTTTTTTCTTCCCTAATTCCATCGAGTCTGGCACGATTCTTAAAAATTTTGAGATAATGGCTTATTTCTCCCCAAATTCCGTCTGAGCAGAATTGATTCAGTTGCCATTAATAGGTTTGAAACTCCCAAATTCCGTCTGAGCAGAATTGATTCAATCGCCATTATCAGGTTTGAAGCTAGAATGAGTTTTTCTCATTGATTCTGCTTCTCCAATCCACAATCGCGACTCGCTCACTCCAAGAAGCAAGAAGGAGCTTTTCTTCGAGCTCGCTCAATTCCAATCGACCCTATTGTCGTCGGATTCGCAGTCGCGCCCCATCTAGGCGTTGTCCTTCGCCAAGCCCTAACAACTGTTGATCAATTTCCAAGTAAGCCAAACCTTCAATTGATTAACAGGGCACAAATAGTATATTATTTGCACCACTTCTATCAGATAAATACATGATATTGAATTTCTTTAGGGCTTGATACAATTGAATTTTCCTAGATGTTGCCTCATATGTGGCATGAGATCAGTTAACGTGATTTGGCAATTGTTATCCACTCCTTTTTTCAATTATATGTTCTGGAGATTGTTTAAGTGTGTGTGTGTGATGATCTATACTGCGTGTGGGGTGTAAATGAGTATATATAAGAGTGTTTGAAGGGGAAATTCTGGAAGCAAAAAGGGTAGTGGAGTCAATCAAGATTAACCTATGGACTTGGCTTGGGAGTTCAATCTCAGCTTGGTGTTTGGATCCTTATCTTTGCCTGGGGTAGTTACGTTAGTGGGGGTATACATATACCTTGTAAAGGAGGGGCTCATATAATTGATGATGAGTAATTTGTAATAGCAGAGGTGGATATATTCACTTATAATCAATTCTGGGTAGGTACTTCTTGTACTGATCCTTTAATATATAAAAAGTGCAATTTTTACTTTTCAAAAAAAACAAAAAAAAGAGTATATATATATGTTTGTGTGTGTATTCATTCAGCTTGTTCTGATTTGTGTATATTTGTTTTCTCCCACCAACACACATTTTCCATGAATTTACTGACTATAAACCACTGGTTTTAGCTAATTAGAACTGGGTTTTCCAGAATTTATGGCATCTTTTAAGTGTTTCTCGATAGTATTTACTGTAATTTTTGGGTTGTTTTGTATTTCAAGAACTGCTGATTCCATTCCCTTTGTCGTCTTTCATGATAATTTGCTCTACTTTGATAGATTAGGTTGTTTTGATTTCATTTAGTTTAGTATTTCATCAATGAGTGTACTGATTGGTTGTTTATGAAACTCTGGATTGTCAAGTAATTCCAGTCGATTAGACGTCTCCAACCAAGTAGAATACTTGAAGATATAAGAAATAACTGCTCTAGGATAGTAATTAAAAAAGTAAGCAACGAGACAAACAACACACAAGAATTTAAGTGGTTCGATCAATGTGATCTACATCCACTGGACCAGACGAGTACTTCTTTGATTGATAAAGAATGTTTACACACTCATTCGCTCGGAATAGGATATTTCCTCACTTCACTCGTGAACTCACACAACTCAAAGATTACAAAACGTACTACAATTCCATCAAACCTTTACAATGAACACATACAAGAGTATATAAAGACCAAAGGTAGTTGCTGCTGTTAGGAACTGTTTGAGTAGTTATCAACCGTTTGCAACCGCTTGTAACAACCCATGTGCTCTGTTATTGCCCAACTGAAATGGTAGTTATGCCCTCAAGTAGTTGTAACTGCAATACAGTTAGTTAACCTAACTAACTTCCAGATCAGAAGACTTGTCCATAAAGATCAGAACACTACTTAGTGTGCTGATACTCAACTCTTCTGTTCCTGTGATCAAAAGCTAACTCTGCTGATCTTTACTGCACTGACCAAGTACTGTGCTGATCTGGTACTGAGCTGATCTACTCTGCTGAAGTACTGTGCTGATAAAGTACTGTGCTAATCTAGTACTGTGCTGATCTTACTGTGCTGATCTAGCCAACTGTGCTGAACTCTAAGCATCACCTTCTCATCTGAATGAAACCCTTCAACTCATCTGATAAGGCCTAAGTTATCTTATCTGATCCTATCAGCACACTACTCACTTAGGGCATGTTTGTTTTGGGATTATGTAGGATGGGGGAGATGGGAATGGGGAAATCCTGGATGGAGAATAGGATGAGATGTAACTTTATGTCAAATCAATTGTGTAAGAGTGTGTGATGTTGTATTATAATATTATATAATGTAACTTTATGTCAAATCAATTAGTAAGAATGTGTGATGTTGTATTATTATAATAGTAGAATATATAGATATTTTAGGGGTGGATGTAATTGGATGTTGAAATCCGGATGTGAAATCCCGAACTAGAACAAGATGGGGGACGTTACGTCCCACGTCCGGACGTGTGAGTCCCAAAACAAACATGCCCTTAGTGTGCTGACTATGAGATTATGAGATAACACTCACAATTCTCCACCTTTAGCTCATAATCGAACTAACCTCCACCAAAACACCAACACTATCCTCCTCAAAGAATAGCCTCCACTACTGATCTTCTGTCACAAGAACAGTAGCCTTCTCCTCAGAGGAATTAATGCAGTCCAATAAGTCTAAGACACAAGCCAAACTTCTCTTTTGGCAATGCCTTAGTGAACGCATCAGCAGGGTTCTCCTCTGTAGCAATCTTCACTACTTGGACCACCCTCTTCTCTACAATCTCTCTTACAAAGTACAACTTTACATCTATATGCTTAGTTCTCTCATGATACCCCTGATGCTTTGCAAGATGTATTGCACTTTGGTTATCACAGAAGACAGTCACACTTCTTTGTGATATACCAAACTCCTTCAAGATCCCCCTAAGCCACATGCTCTCCTTAACTGCTTCAGTCAAGGCCACATATTCTGATTCTGTAGTAGATAATGCAACTACGGACTGATGTATTGACCTCCATGATATAGCTGTACCAAATAAGGTGAACACATACCCTGTTAAGGACTTTGTTGTGTCTACATTGGCTGCATAGTCGGCATCAACATATCCCACAAGTGCTTCTCCCTCATCTGATATCTTCTGAAATTTCAGACCCTTCTCAGCTGATCCCAGAACATATCTCATGACCCACTTAACTGTCTCCCAATGACTTAAGCCTGGATCACTCATGTATCTGCTGATTACACTCATTGCATGAGTTAAATCTGGTCTACAACACACCATAACATACATTAAACTCCCTACTGCACTGGCATAAGGAACCTTACTCATATGAGCTCTTTCTTGGCTGTTCTTGGGACCCATCTGATTGGATAGCTTCTGATGCTGGCCAATTTGTGTAGAAATTGACTTAGCTTGATGCATCCTAAATCTCTCTAACACCTTCTTCAGATAGGTAGGCTGACTAAGCTAAATTGCTCCCTCAACTCTACTGATCTCCATCCCAATGATCACTTTAGCTTCACCAAGATCTTTCATCTCAAACTCCCTTTTGAGAATCTCTTTCACCTGATTGATACTGTTAATAGACTCCCCAGCTATTAACATATCATCAACATACAGCAGAAGATAGGTAATTGAACTCCCAACTCGTCTGAAGTAAACACAACTGTCATACAAGCTTCTTGCAAAACCATCTGAGCAAATGTACTCATCAAACCTTAAGTACCATTGTCTAGGGCTTTGTTTAAGGCCGAGTGATTTTCTGAGTAAGCACACTTTGTCTTCTCCATCTTCTATGTCCAACCCTTCTCGTATTTTCATGTAGATCTTCTCATCTAAGGTCCTATGAAGAAATGTTGTGGTCACATCCATCTGATGCAGCTCCAATTCATATTGAGCAACCATAGCCAACAAGATTCTGATGCTACAATGCTTTACAACAGGAGAAAAGATTTCATTAAAGTCAATACCTTCTTTCTGTGTAAATCCTTTAGCTACAAGCCTTGCCTTGTACCTAATCTTGCCACCTCTCTGAGCCTCCACCTTCTTCTTGTAGATCCACTTACACCCAACAAGTTTCTTGTTCTTAGGCCTCTCAACAATCTCCCAAGTCTGGTTCTTGTTAAGAGATAACAGTTCTTCCTCCATAGCAACTAACCACTTCTCTTTGTCATGGTAGTTGATGGCTTCAGTGTAAGTTTTAGGCTCCAGAGACTCCACCTCAAGAGCTGCACATAAAGCTAATGATACTATATCAGCTTGACCATACCTTTGAGGTGGGTTGACTTCTCTTCTGGTTCTGTCCCTAGTGAGCTGATAATCATGAAGCTCAGTATCACTATGAGTAGTCTCCTCCTCATCTAGATCAATCTGATCTTCAGTTACTGTTCTGGTTTCAACATGCTCTACCTCAACCTGTGTCTCATCTGGTCTGTTGTGTGTTGTACTTGAACTTGCCTCTTCTTTCAATGGCATTCTACTTTCATCAAAAGTTACATCTCTGCTGATAATACACATCTGCATTCCAGCTTCAAGGCACCACAACCTATACCCTTTCACTCCTGAAGGATACCCTACGAACACACATTTCAAGGCTCGAGGCTCAAGCTTATCTTGCTTGACATGGGCATATGCTAAACAACCATAAACTTTCAAATTACTGTACTCACCTGTATGGCCAGACCATAACTCTTCTGGGGTTTTAAATTGCACAGCTGAGGAAGGGCTTCTGTTTATCAAATAGGCTGCTGTTGACACTGCTTCTCCCCAAAATACTTTAGGCAATCCCGAGCTGCTCAACATGCACCTGACCCTCTCAAGCAAAGTCTGGTTCATTCTCTCAGCAACTCCATTATGCTGAGGTGTACCTGGTACTGTTCTATGCCTCACTATACCCTTCTTCTTGCAGAAAACATTGAACTCTTCTGATATGAACTCCAGCCCATTATCAGTTCTCAAATGCTTGAGCTTCTTTCCAGAGACATTCTCAACCTCAGTGAGCCATTCCTTGAACTTTTCAAATGCTTCTGACTTGGATTTCAGGATAGTGATCCATACCTTTCTTGAGTAATCATCTATGATAGACATGAAGTATCTCCCACCACTTCTGGTCTGATTCCTAGCTGGCCCCCATAAATCTGAATGGACATAGTCCAAAATTCCTTTGGTAGAGTGTGAACTCTTCCCAAACTTCAATCTCTTGGATTTCCCAAGAATGCAGTGCTCACACAAATCAATCTTTGTGATCTTGTCACCACCTAGCAATCCTTGCTTACTTAGCTCAAGTAGGCCCTTCTCTCCTACATGACCTAATCTTCTGTGCCACAACATTGAGTTGTCTTGCACCCTTGCCACATCTGATCTCCCAACTACTGTTCCTCCCTTAAGAAAGTAGAGATCTTGCCTTCTCTCACCTTTAAGAACAGTAAACTCCTCCTTTAAAACTCTGAGCTCTCCATCTTCTGACTGGAATTTGTAGCTCATTGAATCCAGCATACCAAGAGATATCAAATTTCTCTTGAGTTTAGGAACATACCTGACCCTCTTGAGAATCCTCACTACTCCATCATACATCTTCAAGTGTACTGTACCTTCACCTTTGACTTTGCAAGTGTGATCATTCCCTAACAACACAGAACCTCCATTCTGATGCTTAAAATCATGAAACCAATCTCTCCTTGGAGTCATGTGGAAAGAACACCCTGAATCTAAAATCCAATCCTGTTGTTCTTTAGTGGAAGTGATGGATAGGGACTGAGCTGACTCATAGCCTTTCTGCTCCTTATCTTCTTGGGTTTGATTTGCTTGATTCTTATCAACAGGGTTCTTGGGACCAGCTTTTCTCATAAGCTGTTTGTACTTGTAACAAGTACTCTTAAAGTGCCCAGGTTTGTTGCAGTGGTGGCACACTACTTCCCCTTGATTTGACACTGCTAATTTTCCCTTATCAGCTCCCTTGGGTTGACTAGACCCCTTCTTGGAGACAGATTTCTTCTGTCCTCCCTTGATTGTCAATCCTTCTCCACTGCTCATTTTATCTCCTTGAGATGTTTTATTATGCAGCAGCTTGGACTTGACAGCCAAGATCACATCCTCCAATGTGATTGCTTCCTTTCTACCATACAAGATGGTGTCCTTTAGGACTTAGGAAGAGCACTCAACAAGATAAGAGCCTTATCCTCTTCTTCAAGCTTGACATCCAAATTCTCCAGATCATCAAGTATCTTGTTGAACTCATCCAGCTGCTCCGTAATGGGTTTGTCATCTCCCATTCTAAAGGCATACAACTTCTGTTTCGAATAGAGTCGGTTAGCAAGAGTTTTCACCATATATAACTTCTCAAGCTTATCCCAAACCTCCTTCGCTGACTTCTCTTTAGCAACCTCCCTCAAGACCTTATCTCCAAGGCAGAGTAGGATTGTGCTTAGAGCTTTTCTGAGCAACTTGCTCCTTTCAGCCGCAGCTCCTGCAGTTTCTTCTGCAGTCTCTTTAGATTCTTCGAGAGCCTCGAATAATCCTTGCTGTTCAAGGAGGGCCTGCATCTTGACCTTCCACAGCCCAAAATCTCCCGTGCCTGTAAACTTCTCTATGTTGTACTTGGTAGAATTCCCCATCTTAGATCTGCTGCTACTTCAGTTTCCCACAGACGGCGCCAATTGTCAAGTAATTCCAGTCGTTTAGACGTCTCCAACCAAGTAGAATACTTGAAGTTATAAGAAATAACTGCTTTAGGATAGTAATTCAAAAAGTAAGCAACGAGACAAACAACACACAAGAATTTAAGTGGTTCGATCAATGTGATCTACATCCACTGGACCAGACGAGTACTTCTTTGATTGATAAAGAATGTTTACACACTCATTCACTCGGAATAGGATATTTCCTCACTTCACTCGTGAACTCACACAACTCAAAGATTACAAAACGTACTACAATTCCATCCAACCTTTACAATGAACACATACAAGAGTATATAAAGACCAAAGGTAGTTGCTGCTGTTAGGAACTGTTTGAGTAGTTATCAACCGTTTGCAACCGCTTGTAACAACCCATGTGCTCTGTTATTGCCCAACTGAAATGGTAGTTATGCCCTCAAGTAGTTGTAACTGCAATATAGTTAGTTAACCTAACTAGCTTCCAGATCAGAAGACTTGTCCATAAAGATCAGAACACTACTTAGTGTGTTGATACTCAACTCTTCTGCTCCTGTGATCAAAAGTTAACTCTGCTGATAGACTCCATATTGTGCTGATCTTTACTGCACTGACCAAGTACTGTGCTGACCCAAGTACTGTGCTGATCTGGTACTTAGCTGATCTACTCTACTGAAGTACTGTGTTGATCAAGTACTGTGCTGATCTAGTACTGTGCTGATCTTACTGTGCTGATCTAGCCAACTGTGCTGAACTCTAAGCATCACCTTCTCATCTGAATGAAACCCTTCAACTCATCTGATAAGGCCTAAGTTATCTTATCTGATCCTATCAGCACACTACTCACTTAGTGTGCTGACTATGAGATTATGAGATAACACTCACATGGATTAATATAGCATTGTAATCTGTTTAAAATTAGTGATTATTCTTTTAAATGTTAGTTGAAGGCCAGAATCTTGCTATTGGTTTTGGGCGTTTTGAAGATTGACTTTTTGTGGTTAGGATATGGATGTGAGATTTTATAACGAATGCTTAGGGAATATCTATTTTCTAGAAAGCTCTATTTAGATGCACCCTTTAGAGGTATAACAGCCTCCTGGGTCATTTCTATCTATTATGAAGTCGATTTTTTTAATATAACGCTTCTAATCGATTCCATACTTGATTTGAACGTGCTCCATTAAGATAGATATTAAATATTTTCTTTAATGTATTTTGGCCACCAAAGATTAAGTATTTTTGTTAGTTGTGACTTATTTTGTTAATCTCTCTGCCTCTATTATTTTGTTTTTCGGTAATAGTTGAACTAATATCAAATTTGTGTATATTTACAAGATATGGCATTAGAGTTTACTTACAACCGGAAGGTTGTTGGTCAAGCAAATATTAGTTGTCGCAGTAAGTTATCCATGATTGATTTCGTGTTTAACGAACTAGATGATCTCCATAAAGAACAGTTTCAAACATCATGTTTTAAAAATCTTTTGAAGTTGAGGAGGATGGACGTTGGATACCACCTCTTCCATCAGCTACTTACGAGGCAGGTGCAAACACAGAAAAACAACGAAGTTTGGTTCAAATTTGGCGATAATGTCTGTAGGTTTGGACTAGAAGAATTCACCATAATAACTGGTTTAAACGCCGGTGATCTTGAAGAGGAGGTTGTACAGAAAAACATAACCATTCGCTTGTTGGAAAGTTATTTTCCTGCGAAGAAGCGTACACATAAAATAAATAGGGAAGAATTGAATAAAGCCTTATTGAATTGCCGTGTCCCTGAGGACAAATACAAATTAGGTTTGCTTGTCTGCTTAGTGTGGGTACTATTAGCAAGTGAGGAGAGAAAATATGTGAACTTGTGGTTGTTTTGTGTTGTTGAGGACCTAGATAAATTTAATGATTACCCATGGGGTAAAAAATCATTTTTGTACACCATGAACAATTTCAAGACAAAGCTGGAGTGTGTATCAGACAAGTCGGAGCAGCAAAAGAAGAATGTAACGTACAATCTACATGGATTTCCTCTAGCAGTCATGGTACTATATTATGTTTTTCAAATATATTTCATTTATATCTTGTGTATGTAATCTATGCATTAACCTGTTCTAATTGTTGTATTTTACAGATATGGGGCTTGGAAACAATTCCAGCTCCCGGGGAGAGATTTGCCAACTCAATTGGAGAAACAGTGCCCCGAATGATAAGTTGGAAGCTGAATGAGAAATTACCATAAGTTACAGTGGATACCTTTTTGGAGTTGGGAAAGGTACTTAATTATTCATTAATGTTACAGAATCCTTCTATAATAATGTTTATAAATGTGTAAACGTGTTTCAACTTTTATGTAATGCAGTATAATGTTAAATGCAAATTGGAGCCCACTGAAGCTGAGAAAGAAGAAACATTTTGGTAGCAATTAACTAATTTAGATGACGTGGAGGATGAAAAGGTTGATGAAAAGTGTAATATTGAGTATGATACTGAGCCTTCATCTGGATGTGGCCCGACAGATGGTGGTGGTGTTGATAATCGGCTGAACGCTGAAGTGCGAGATTACATCTCCCTAATAATAGACGAAAAATTGAAGAATTTTAAAGATTCGATCATGGTTGAGATCAATGCAGTGAATAAAAAAGTGGATGGGTTGATTGATTTGATAACCAAAAGAAATGAAGATGCACATGATAATGATGAAAATCGTAACGTCGGAGGTTATCAAAGATTTTCCGAGAGGATTTTTCAGATGTTAATGCAAGTTCCATGGAGATTTCTACTTGGTATTTAATTAAAAATAATATTCTTGTTATTTTTACATTGTATCATTTAATGGTGACGTGTAGGTCAAGCTAAAATGGACGAAGATGGAGTATTAGGGGATAAAACCAAAGGAGAATATGAGGACGCGGAAAAAAGCTCAAAAACTAATTGTACGTTTACTCAAAACCACCTTCGTCTATATTTATGTCCAAAGTTGACTGTTTATTATGCGAACTTGTGTTTGGTACGTTTAATAACATGTTTATTGATCATGTTTAATAAATATGTATGAGATTTAATTTCCTTGTATAGAGGAGTCGAGATTGGAGGGAGGTGAATTAATCGACGTGGAGACCTCTTTGACAGAGGACGTGAAATCAAAGTCAAAAGCTGATGGTACGATTAATAGGAAGGATTTACTTTTATTTTATCTCTCAGTGTTTTTTTACATGTTAATTCGCACTTTGTAGTAGTGGGGGCTCGAAAGCGCAAAATTGGACCCACACCATGTTCTCCTTACCCAAATCCTTCACAAGTGGAGAAATCGGTAAAAAAAAACATTGATTGATGCACATAGACCTTTTGACGAAGGCAGCCATAAAACTAATCTTGATAAATGGTTAGACAATCCAAACGGGAGGTCATTGCATCTGCATGCTTTAAATATAAGTAGTTCGCTTTCAATATAGGTTATGGTCTAACACTGTTCTTTTTAATGTGTGCTGAGATTTATTGAATACGCCTATATGCTCTGTATAAAAAAAAATTCTTTATTGACCTCTTGGACAACAAATGGCTTACAAGTGATGTAAGTTCACAATTCTACTATTATAGTAACTTACCAATTTTAATTCATATTTTAATCAGTCTTTCTTGTACAACATATTGACCTTGCCTTGTATCACATACGAGAGCGGCTTGTGAAATCTCCTTATCAGGATTCATGTATCCTAGACACGTATTTTGTTTGACTTGCGGATACAATTAATTCGTTTATGTGTGAAATACCAAGTTTAAGTAAAAAGGATAAATTGTTGATAAGTGAATCATTTTTTGACGATTATTGTGAAGAGAAGAGCGTAAAACATTTACTTCAATATGTCGTGGGGGACTCACCAGTGTTAGGAAAGTCTTAGAAGGATTGTAGATTCTTATATATCCCTTTTAATTGTCTCGAGCATTGGCTTGCACTGAAAGTTGATATGAAATCCTAAGTGATTGAAATTTATGATAGTATGAGTAGTCGTCGTAGATATGGCATGATGAGAACCTTTGCAAAGATCCTTCCTATACGATCAAAAATGGATGAAAAAAACGACATCAAGCTTTTTGAATTAAAGAGTATACCATGTGGTCAACAGGTTAATGGGTAAGAATGTTATAATTTTTTTAGTGTTTGTTTTGTATATAATCGTTATACTAAAACTCATTCTGATGCAGATATGATTGTGGTATGTTCACGATAAAGTACATTGAGCGTTTGGCGCTCTAGGAAGGTGTCAGCACAATTTGTAGCAATGACATGCCGGAATTGAGGAAGAAACTAGCACTTGACATTTTTTGTCATCATTTTGATCCATGACTTGTAATTGAATCATGTAGTCCACAATCAATGTAGACGTTTTTTTTTTTTGTTCATGAACAGAATATGAATGTTTTCATACTAAATTTATGTTTAGAATTTCATCTTTGTTGTTTTTGTTCAGGCGTTGATTAAATTCTAGAATGTAGTCATTTCAAATTATTCTTTTTGCATCAAGATTACTAATAAGGATACCTTTTTAAAACATTACAACGTAAAATACATGTCTTGAAATTTAGAGAAAAAGAATAATAATACCCATTTCAAATATTGCGGCCTAAAAATAACATAAAATACATGTTTTAAAATTTATATAAAAATGATGGAAAAATATCTAAACACATTAAATTTAGTAAAACCATGTCATCGTATAACGTGGATATCGATGGATAACGTGTGTTGAATACCCCTATAAAGGAAAGAACGACACATGTGACATTCTAACGGAACGAAGGTCGTTATTGTCACCGACGACACAATACGTTGTGTTCAAGTGTCGGACAACTTCCATGACCATTATTATGAAAGGTGTAGAGTGAATATTTGTATTTCGGTTGCCATGTTCATTGAACAGTACACCACTAATTAATAATTGGCAATTTCACTCAATCACTATATTATAGGTTATATAAATCATGTGGTGTTTATCAATCAGATCATTCATCGTTTTCGAACACGTTAAATTTGAGGTTTACCATATCGTCCTCTTGTTAAAAACATGTTAGGTTGTAAAATGATGACATCGAAAAACTTAAGTTTCATATTTGACACGCGAAAACAAGATAACGACCCGTGTAACATTATAACGGAACGAAGGTCGTTACCGTCACTAACGACAACTTATCGACCATTCTCCTAGATCCATGTGATATTTTATACGAGTACTGTGTAGAACATGGATATCGACGTATAACATGTGTTGAATACCCCGATAAACGAGAGAACGACCCATGTGACATTCTAATAGAATGAAGGTCGTTATCATCACCAATGACACAATACGTTGTGTTCAAGTGTCAGACAACTTCCATGACCATTATTATTAAGGGTGTAGAGTGAATATTTGCGTTTCGGTTGTCATGTTCATATGACAGTACACCACTATCAATTTATCCATTTGTACGGTTTAATACGTATGGACCGTGCATTGGTTCACGGCTCCAAGGTCGTGCAAATGAGAACGTACAAGAGGTTTTACGATTTTGCACGTTCAATAGAGCATTGCCCGTGCAGAGTTGCACGACTGTCCATGATTGAGAAAACGGTAAGAATGATATTCAAATTAAATTCATGATTCAGTTCAAGACTACAGTTGAATAAAATATTTGGGAAATAGGTTATAAGGTTGCAGAGCGTGAGCAAATTGTGGGGAGATGAATCATTTAGAAATTCGAATTGGCATTCAACTTTTAAGTATCAGTACTCTGAAACACTTCCAGTACAACCAAACGGGTAAACATTAAATTGCTTGTTCATTTAAATTCACCGTTGGATTTTAGATATTTAATACTCCCTCTGTCCTAGAAAATTTTGCTCATGTAGCTGGGCACAGGTTTTAAGGAAACCCTGAATATTAAATTCAAAAAGGTAAAGAATGTGATAAAGTAGTAAGGGGTAATATTGGTAAAACTTTGACTTTTCAAAGCTAACAAAAAAAGCAATTACAGTGTTAACAACTCCCTCCAATTGTAAAATGGAGGGAGATTCAAATGCAATTTCATAATAATCATGACTGATTGAAAGCCTGCAATAAATCTGGAATTTTTAATTCATCATCTAATATAAAACCAGATTTGATCAAAATATTCAAATTCCTTCCAAAGAAGATTTAAAAGTTTTCACCTAATTCAACACAATAAATACACACATAACAACAGTAATTAAATTCTAAGCATAAAATGAGAACTAAAAAGACAAATATTTCAGCTGAAATGAAGAACAAGTCATCACAATTGTTGCTTGAAAATTCAAAAGATGGCCAACTGGTTAGAGTGATATTTTTAAGGCACCCAAATGGTCAACACATCGTGATGCAACAAAGTTGGATATTCAGAAATTCAAAAGTCTACCTTTTTGAAAAAGATCTACATATCGAAGGATAGCTAGGGAAATGGGTGTAAGTAAGAGTACTGTGGGAATTTGGTTTAAAATGGGGTTGATCAGGGCACATACAAATGCTATCAAGCCAGATTTAACAACTCAAAACAAGCTTATAAGGCTGACATTTTGTGTAAGCTCGTTACAGTATGATGCAACACTCAACAATGTTAAGTTCAAAAGCATGCACAACACAATTCATATTGATGAAAAGTGATTTTACATCACAAAAGAGAATGAGAGGTACTACTTGCTTCTAGGAGAAATAGAGCCATATAGATCATGTAAGAGAAAGAGGTTCATCACTAAGTTGATGTTTATGTGTGTAGTGGCTAGGCCACAATATGCAATAAATGGTGACCTCATATTTGATGGAAAAATAGGGTTATTTCCATTCACTAAACAAGAGCCAGCCAAAAGAAACAGCAAGAACATATTGAAGGGCACATTGGAAACCAAGCCAATTGAAACAATCAACAAGGAATTCATCAAGAATTGCATAATCAACTAGGTACACAATTCATTACTAAAACTAACACTATCAGAAAAATATCATCATGTAGTTTTCTAACAAAGTAAGTATTTAAACACAAAGTACATAAATGTTGGTTACATTATTTTGTCAAATTATTCCAGCAATTAAGGAGAAATGGCCACCTAATGCAACAAGGAATATATTTATACATCAAGACAATGTCAGGCCACACATTAACAATAATGATATTGATTTAAGAGCTGTTGCAAGCTCAGATAGATACAATATCCATCTGGTTTGTCAGCCAGCTAATTCTCCTGATACGAACATCAATGTAGCACCCTATATTTTTATTTTATTTTAATCACCATTAGTTATAATATATATATATATATAATTAACATATGAATATACTTGCATAGGATATATGTATATATAGGTTAGTACGTACGTATTTATACTTTAATAGATTATTTATGTATTAAATATTTTAGATTTTAATTATATATATATAGATATATATATATATTAATAGTTTTAAGATATTGATTTGAAATAGAACACGCCCACTAATTCTAATCACATTCCTTAAGTATCTCTATTCGGTTGGCAATTAGAATTCAAATCGAGAGACTAATTTTCTACGTCAATTCAGATAATCCCAGAGTATTCTCAACCTCCCACATAATTTTCAACTAATTTTATATCTCCTCTCGTAGTATATTATACGGTAGTTTTCTCTAGACGTATACAGAAAAGAACTTCATTTCCTTCCAGTAAAGAAACTCTACCCTAAATATTTAATTGATCGAGTCTTTAGCAGCCGCATTGGATCGAAAAGTTTCCGCGTCTTCTCTTCGCTTTGAACATTGTAAAGTTTAATATCTCCCTTTCTTTATTTTTAATTCCTTATTTCTTGAAATTTCCAGTTCCTGAATTTCGTTATAGGCAGCTATATAGTGTTCTGTATACAGAAAGAGTTAAGTGTGCTAACTAAGCAAGAATTGTTGATAAGAGAATTTTTGGAAATGAAGATTGAGATTTTGAAACCACCAAGGAGTGTTAGAGCAGTTCTATCAACTCTAGTGGTACAACCGGATTTGAGGGACACGATTAAAAATGAACAACCCAAAGACGAGTTTTTGAGTAAAGTGAAGGAGAGTACTCTTAAAGGAGAGGATAAAGGTTTTGCAGTAGCTGGGGATGGAGCATTGTATTATGAAGGTAGAATAAAGATTCCCGAATGGAAGTGGGAGCACATAACGATGGACTTCGTTACAGGATTGCCGAGAATAGTTAAAGGGAATAATGCAGTTTGGGTTATCGTGGATCGTCTAACTAAGTCTGCACATTTCCTTCCAATAAAGACTACTTTTAAGATGGAGCAATATGCACACTTGTACATTCAAGAAATAGTGAGATTGCATGGAGTACCAGTTTCAATCGTGTCTGATAGAGATACGCGATTTACGTCGGAGTTTTGGAAAAGTTTACATAAGGCCATGGGAACAAAGTTAAACTTTAGTACGACTTACCATCCGCAGTCTAATGGGCAATCAGAGAGGACAATCCAAACTTTGGAAGATATGTTGAGGGCATATATATTCGATTTGAGCGGTAGTTGGGAGTACAATATTCCTCTGGCTGAGTTCGCGTATAACAACAGCTTTCAAGCGACCATTGGGATGGCTCCTTATGAAGAGCTATATGGAAGAAAGTGTCGTTCACCATTGTGTTGGGATGAGGTTGGTGAAGGCAAGTTCGTGGGTCCTGAGTTGCTAAAACAAACCGTTGAAGTAGTAAAGAATGTGAGGGAGAAGATTAGAATTGCGCAAGATAGACAAAAATCCTATGTTGACAGCGGAGAAAGGATTTACAGTTCAATGAAGGAGAGAAGGTGTTTTTGAAAGTTTCGCCAACAAAAGGAGTTGTACGTTTTGGAAAGAAGGGCAAGTTAAGACCAAGGTATGTGGGTCCATTCGAGATACTTGAGAGAGTTTGTGATTTAGCCTACCGACTAGCTCCTGAGTTTGCCGTCGTGCATAATGTGTTTCACGTGTCCATGCTGAGGAAGTATGTGCAAGATCCCGAATATGTCATTGATTACTCGACATTGGAGATAAATAATAATTTGGCATATGAGGAAACACCTATTGCAATACTAGAAAGGAAAGTTCATCAGTTGAGAAACAAGGACGTTGCATTAATCAAGATTCATTGGAATCGACATAGTGAGAAAGAGGAGACATGGGAGCGCGAAGATGAAATACGCTCAAGATATGCAGAACTATTTATCCATGGTACGTTTAAATTTCGAGGACAAAATTTTCTTTAAGGGGGATAGGATGTAGCACCCTATATTTTTATTTTATTTTAATCACGAGTAGTTATAAAATATATATATATATATATATAATTAACATATGAATAGACTTGTGTAGGATATATGCATATATAGGTTAGTACGTACGTATTTATACTTTAATATATTATTTATGTATTAAATATTTTAGATTTTAATTATATATATATATATATATATATATTAATAGTTTTAAGATATTGATTTGAAATAGAACACGCCCACTAATTCTAATCACATTCCTTAAGTATCTCTATTCGGTTGGCAATTAGAATTCAAATCGAGAGACTAATTTTCTACGTCAATTCAGATAATCCCAGATTATTCTCAACCTCCTACATAATTTTCAACTAATTTTATATCTCCTCTCGTAGTATATTATACGGTAGTTTTCTCTAAACATATACAGAAAAAAACTTCATTTCCTTCCAGCAAAGAAACTCTACCCTAAATATTTAATTGATCGAGTCTTTAGCAGCCGCATTGGATCGAAAAGTTTCCGCGTCTTCTCTTCGCTTTGAACATTGTAAAGTTTAATATCTCACTTTCTTTATTTTTAATTCCTTATTTCTTGAAATTTCCAGTTCCTGAATTTCGTTATAGGCAGCTATATAGTGTTCTGTATACAGAAACATGCGATCCTCACCCTAATTAGATCTATAGGCTAACTGTTAGTGTTGGTCCTGAAAGGAGTATATAACAAGTGTATTGGGGGGGGGGGGTTGGGAATACACTTGTATGCAAATCTTTTTCAAACTTTGATCAAACCAGAGTTCAGCAAGATTGTCTTGGACAACTCTGCTGAAGATGTATAACTTTTCAAAGATAACCAAGCTACTAAGTACTATTGAGTACTTAGTTGAATAACTATCTAAGTTAGTTATAAGTGCGGAATTAGTGGTTGGCCCTTTAGTTTAAACTCCTTTTAAGTTCTGAAATCACTTAGTCAATCAATTCAGTTTTCAGGGAACTTGTCCAAATTTGGTTTGCATAGTCTTTGAATATTTATCCTTTGAAAGATCAGTTTTGTGTGCAGTGTTGAATGTATGAAAGTACTTTGAAAGTAAATCAACACAAGTGTTTATAGTGGTTCAGAGACTCAAGCTCCTACATCCACTTTCCCTGATTGAACAGGATAATTCATTCACTTTTGGAATTAACTTGTTTTATAGTGCCAAGGTGCACTTGATCAAGAACACCACTCCTTGGTGAATTGATCCCTAGGATGTCTAGAGTCCTAGTACCCTCTTCTCAACTCAGAACTGAACTGTTCTTCTCTCAACAGTCAGTTCCTACCACTTCTACTACTACAACCTTCTCACTTTCTCACTTGAAAGATGTAAGGGTTGAAGTAAGGTTCCAACTAATGAGATATCCTTTACAATGAAGATCAGTGTATAAGGATAGGATATCTCTCTAAGATTTGTATGGATATACAATGAAGTTTAGCTTAGATGAAGTGTTTGAAGACTAAGGCAGTCTCTTTGAAAGCTTGAAAGCACTCTTGCTTGTTGGATAGTTGGATAGATAATGGATGCTTCCAAATGGTCTTCACACTTCTGTATTTATAGACAAATGAAGGATTTGCCCGTTGGAGAGGCAGCCCCAAATGTCCATAAATGTCTTCCTTGAGCTTCTTCAAACTGGAAGACAGATTCTTGATAGTGACATGTCCTTATTTGGGAAGTAAACGACTGTATAGACTTTGTCTTCATTCTGCAGCACTCTTCCCAATGTCTGACTTCAAGATTCACTTGTTAGGACATGTACATGGCTTCTGATGATTGATCCAAATATAGGACAACATTCCTTATCACTTGGATAACTCTCCTTATCATTATCAGCAGACTTGCTTATCAGCATAGTTGGCTTGCTCTTTTCAGATGGCTTGGCTCTTTCCCTTTGCTTCTTTTGCATGTGTTCTTAGCATGATTCCTTGAAGATCTTTAGGGTATAGTTGTCTTGACTTCTTCAGCATAGTTGATCTTAAGCTTCAGAACACTTGTTCTGGTTTAATTGTGCTGAGACAACTATACTGATCAGCATACTTGTCCTTCAATGGACTTGGTAATCATTCCAGAATTTGAGCCTTGAGGGGACTTGATCTTGATAGACTTCAAGGCATATGTTCCCCCTCACATTGTGCATCTAATAAACTAAGAGCTGTCTAACATTTCAGCTTCTCATCTAGCTATATGTTCTAACATTCTTAGAACATGATCATCCTTGACTTAGGCATGTCTCAGGGGATTTTGGTATTGAATCAAAACACTTCTCATTTTATTCCCAACAGTTAGTTTTTATCAAATTTTCAAAAAAAAAACTGATAACTACGCACGCATTAATTAAAATGGTATGTTTCTCATGCAGCAGTATATATATATTCAATTCATTATTGTTTAAAAGGGTTGTTGGCTTTTATTTTTAAATCTTAAGATTTCAAGAATTTTACTTCTACTTAGATCTCGTAAAGCAAATGTTAGCAAATGTTATTAATTGGTAATTTAATAATAGTTTATTAGTTATCTGTTATCTCTGACAATTCTAAATTATATATATATATATATATATATATATATATATATATATATATATATATATTATTTCGCTAGTTAGGAGTTAGGATAGACCTTTCCTGATTTTTCATATTTTTCTTAAAATCCAATCAAGCTAAATTAGATCTAAGTAAATTCAAATTTATTCTTAGTTAGTTTCGTGTCTCTATTTTGTTAAGTTACTCCCTCCGTCCCTGAAAAGTTTTCATACTTTCCTTTTTTGTTTGTCCCCAAAAAGTTTGCATACCCCAAAATAGAAATAATCATCACAATCCCCACCCTCACAATATACACATATTTACCCTTTATGTCATTACTTTTGGGACCCACCATACACTCAACCCACTTACTTTATTTACTTTATATATAAAAGTTTACAAAATTACCCCTCAACACTATAATCATTACACTTTTTTCTTAAACCATGTGCCCAAGATTCCCCGCAAACTTTTCGGGGACGGAGGGAGTATAAAATATATGCTCTTATTTAATTATTTCTAATCATTCCTGTATGATTCCAATAAGGAATATATTAGTAATTATTAATTTAATAATAATATATTAGGTATTCATTAATTTAGTCATAGTAATAATTCTAAAAAATATATTTATTATTATAGGTGACGAGGAACTCGTGCATTAATTCAAGTTACGTAGTTACGAGAGTACTCAAGTTTTAAGGTGGGATTTTCTTGATTGACCACTTTGTCATTTTTAAGTATTTCGTATGAGTGATTTTATTTCTTACTGCATCTTACATCTTATGGTTGGTTTATCCAACAAACTTATGGTTGGTTTATCCAACAAGCCTATGTTATTATGGTTGGTTTATCCAACAAACTTATGGTTGGTTTATCCAACAACTTATGTTATTATGGTTGGTTTATCCAACAAGCCTATGTTATTATGGTTGGCTTTGCCAACAAGCTTATGAAATTGTATGCATGTTTGTGAGTTATGATTTTATTCATATGTTATATTTAACTGTGATAAAGTTAATCCCATTGAGTTAGTTTACTCACCCCAATCAAAACATTTTACAGATTGAAGAAGTTGAAGTGGAGGGACGGTGGATGTGGTACATGTCATTAAAGAATAACTTTATGTTATTTTATTTAATTATTTGCATTTAAAATTTAAACTATTTTCATTTTAGGAATGTTCACATCTTTTTTTGGAACAAGTTTTGGTACTCATTAATTAGTTGAAGTTACATTTTAATATGAATTTCTTAAAAGTGTTTGAGTGTTTATTTACCAAATTAATTCCGCTGCCAATTTTTATAAAAATATGCATCGTATAGTATTTTCATCTAGCCCCCTAAAATCGAGATGTGACAGAGTGGTATCAGAGCAGGTCTACGTTCTTGTAGACTTGTTAAGAAAAAACTTTCTTTTATTGTCAATAATGTTAACCTTTATTTGCATGCATTCATAATGTTTATAAGTTATAAGTTAGGCATCCACCACCGCCCACTGCTTCAACTCCAATAAGGTACGTTAAGATATTATGCTGTTGAGATTGCTATGATTTACCAAAAGAATTATGATGGAGTAGGTATGACAAGATATTTATTTTTAAATAATTGATAGATAAGATGAACACATAGTACTGGGCTTAAGTGTTTATTTTGTTTTACAAGGAATGAGGAATTTCTAAAGATTTATAAAAGGATATAATGGCTTGTTACTATATTGATAATGACTATAAGAAATAGAAACGATGTCGCCACATCGACAACCTATTCAAAATCAAGTGAGCAAAATATGATCTTTTAAAAAACATGTATAAAAAAATATGTATAAAAAAAAGTGAGCAAAATTTTACGGGACAGAGGGAATATATATTATATAATATTATCTAAATAAATATTATATATATATTATAGATTTATAGTCTCTATATTATATAATCCCTAAATTAGAAAACTCAAGACATTTTTCAAGCCGGCAAGCACAATTGTCCAAAGCCGAAAACCCTACTCATTTTCTTCTATTTATTATTTAGCGCCTCTACGTGCATGGCGCTCTCAGCCTCTCACAGTCTCACTCAATCTGAAATCTCGAAGAAGTCAGAAGTTTGTTGTTGTTTTTTTGTGGTTATTTAGTTATTTTTTAACAACTAGTTTGTGAACGCTGTAATAGCATTTTGTCTACTCGAATTATATTTTGGATTATTGGGATTTCATTTTGTCTATTCTATTGATATTGTGTTTTACATTTTTATTAATTATTGTGTATAGGGAAAAAAATGAGCAAAACTACTGTTCGATCAGAACCGATCGAACCGCCCGAAATATTATTGTTTCAAACCGAACGATTTTTATAAATACAGTTTGGTTTACGGTTTTGAAAAAAAAGAACGATTTATAGTTTGGTTTACGATTTACGGACGATTTGGTTAACCAAACCGAACCATGCACACCCTAATGATTCCAATAAGGAATATATTAGTAATTATTAATTTAATAATAATATATTAGGTATTCATTAATTTAGTCATAGTAATAATTCTAAAAAATATATTTATTATTATAGGTGACGAGGAACTCGTGCATTAATTCAAGTTACGTAGTTACGAGACTACTCAAGTTTTAAGGTGAGATTTTCTTAATTGACTACTTTGTCATTTTTAAATATTTTGTATGGGTGATTTTATTTCTTACTGCATCTTACATCTTATGGTTGGTTTATCCAACAAACGTATGGTTGATTTATCCAACAAGCCTATGTTATTATGGTGTGTTTATCCAACAACTTATGCTATTATGGGTGGTTTATCCAAGAAGCCTATGTTATTATGGTTGGCTTTGCCAACAAGCTTATGAAATTGTATGCATGTTTGTGAGTTATGATTTTGTTCATATGTTATATTTAACTGTGACAAAGTTAATCCCACTGAGTTAGTTTACTCACCCCAATCAAAATATTTTATAGATTGAAGGAGTTGAAGTGGAGGGACGGTGGATGCGGTACATGTCATTAAGGAATAACTTTATGTTATTTTATTTTATTATTTGGATTTAAAATTTAAACTATTTTAATTTTAGGAATGTTCACATCCTTTTTTTGGAACAAGTTTTTGTACTCATTATTTGAAGTTACATTTTAATATGAATTTCTTAAAAGTGTTTGAGTGTTTATTTACCAAATTAATTCCGCTGCCAATTTTTATAAAAATATGCATCGTATAGTATTTTCATCTAACCCCCTAAAATCGGGATGTGACAATCAATGATTTGGGGATTTTTAGAGCAATTCAGAGTTTGCAAGATGAGACAAAATCATACACATCACATTGAATAAGGTGTTCCTAAGTCTACAAAATTGCATGATTGAGATTATGAAATGCAAGGGGCACAATTCATATAAACTGCCCCATATGTACAAAGAAAGGCTCATCAGAGAGGAAATACTTCCAGAGTGCATACAAGTTGATGAGCTACTAATCAAAGAATGCATTGACTACTTAAGGCAACCTGAGAATCAAATTGTTTGTTCATATGATGTGGAAAGTTTAGTTGCAGATCTACGGTGGCTAACATAGACTCTCAACTTGAAATACTTCTTGTGGAATGCTTTTTGTAACATGCTTGTGGAATGTTTTTTGTAACATGCATGTGGAATGCTTTTTGTAAACATGCATATTGAATCTTTTTGTAAACAATATGATAATCTATTTTGTAAACATGTTATTGATGCAATTTCAGATTCAATTTTAGATTTGTAACTAGAGACCCATAGACTAACTCTAAATATTCTCTTAAGATTCATACCTACCTTAAAAAATTCTCTTATTCCTCTCAATCCAAATAGACCAATATCCTAACAGAGTATGACTGTATTCTCCCCAATATCCTAAGGATGATAATAGTTTTTCTTGTTGGGATATGAATCCTAATACAAGTCCTAATCGATGTTGAAGTAGTTTTGATAAGTCAAAAGTAGACTCGAATATATTTCTAAGTGTTGACTGATCGAGTTATGGAAGTCGTCTTGTGATAAAGATCAGTAGAGTGCAAGAGTACATATGAAAGAAAAGACAAGTACATTTTATAAGTACTATATGTGAAAGAAACTAAGTGTTGAATTTTATATAGGTTTCATGATAAGCTTATAATCATTGTATAGAAGCTTATATTCATGTTATTGATGTATAGTCTTAAGGTGACTAAGCTAGATTTATAAAGCTTAAAGTAATGTAATATTCTTGTTATGATTAGATTGATAGGACTAGTTTAGTTCTATATATATATGAGTCTACTGCTGGAAGAAGACTGCTGCAAGACAAGACAAGTGAAGAAGATTGAAAAATTGTCTAAGTGTTGAAGACTAGACAAGTCAAGTATGCTTAAGTTAAAAACGCGTGAAGATACAAAATGAAGATAAAATCATATATTTAAGAGTTAGTTATGGAATAACTAATTAACTGAAGAAATGCGTGAAGAAATAAGAAGAAACCGTTCGAAGTTAGTTATCAAGAAAAGATCGTTGAATAACAAACTTATCTTGATTTCTGGAAGTCTATAAATACTTGAAGATATTCAACGGTTATGGACTACTGACTACTGAAAGACTACTGAAACACTGAGAATTAAAAGCGTTCATTAAGAGATATCAAAGCAAAGAAGAAAACTCACAGAGTTGAAGATTCAGAAGTTCAAGCTAGAAGACAAGTCATATTCAAGGAGGCTACTACTGAATTAGAGAAGTTTTTATTTAAAGTTTTGTTTGATTCAAGTTGCTAGTTACTTGTAAAATAGCTAGTTGTTAGATCGAAGATATATCTGGAGATATAATCGAAAAGATCGAAGTCTTATTTCTTGGGACTTAAAGCCACAAGAACACACTACTCGAAGAGAAGAGTTAATAAATTTCGCAACTGGAGTTGTGAGAGTTGATGTAGACAAGTTGTCGAACCACTATAAATCTCGTGTTGATTTACTTTACTTTTTATTTGTTGTTTGATTGATTACTTGTTTAATTGATTAATCTCCATATAGAATATATAATGAAAGTGTGCTGGTATTAAGTGTTTAAGTTTAAGTAGAATAATGTTGTACTAAATGTTGTGACAAATTGTACAACACTGACTCTAACAGAATATCAGAAATTACGATTCACAGCGGGAGACTTGAAACACTAAAAACAAACGAGACACAATGGAAATATTTTTAACATAGATTTTATAAATAAAAATCTATGTTAGCCTTACGGCGAAAATCAATACTTATCTTCAAGTACAAATGTTGTGTGAAATGTTACAGCTATAACCTTCACAACTGAAACTACAAACGAGGCAGGTGCCTTGTTTTGAAAACGAACTAAGTGTATAAAGTATACACTGTCGAAATGCCTAGTCTATCTATGATTACACTCTCAATAGATAAGAAGACACACAGCCATACGGGTGGGATACTTCGTATGATCTAAAAGGTAAAACTACTGGCCACAATTCCTAACAGGGATGAACGCTCGGTCTAGGAAATTGATCGAATAGAATACACTGAATTGAGAAGCCTTCAATCGGTATTTATAGAAGTGGGGTGCTAATTCTAGAGGCTTCCACATTGAGATCCTATTTTTTAGGAGCTCAACTTCCATGATCTTTCTAGATCCTTCTTGCACGTTCCAGGTCATTCTAGATTGCTTCCAGCCTCTTCTAGCTCTTGTAGGACGTTCTCCAATATTCTGGAATCTTCCAGGTTCCAGATCCTCGTAGAAGCTTCTAGACTCTGCCAGAAATGCTGTAACAATTAGCTCAACATTTAATGCAACATTTCAGAAAGGACTTAGAAAAAATCTCAGAAGGTCAAATTAAGATGTTGATAATGTTAAGGCATTTAAGGATTAACAACATCTACAATCTCCCCCAATTTGACCTTTCGACTACAACACACATGATGCACATATATTTCTATACATACTCAGTATTATGTACTTAGTTGAGGTCGACATCATTGCTAAGCACTAGTCAAGACAATACCTGTTGTAATTGTTGGATCAAATCGAATGAAGATCAAGGATAACTTTACAATAATCCGTGCCATAAAATCAAGATAAATTTTATCCAAAATAGAACAAGTATAAACAATACACTTATTCACAACATAAGTAACTTTACTGAAATCCTAAGTTAAGTTTTGGAAGAACTACTTAAGATTTAAGTAAGACACAAAAACAAAAACAAAGCAAACAAACAGAATGGCTTAAGCATCAGAGCAAAAGCATAACAACTCTGGACAAAAAACAAAGAATAAGCAACCTGCAGTAGACACATGATAACCTCTAAACAATTTAAGCAAAAGCAGTAAACAAATATCATCAAGTGGAATTAAGCAAGTTGCAAACAATAAACAACCTATCATCTAGAAAAAATAAATAACAAGTGTATCAGAATTTCAGAATTCAAACTTAAACATTAATTACAGAGATTGAACTGAATAAATGGCATATATTGCTGTGGTAACAACTGCAGCATCAACTTCCTACACAGTAGCCATTATGAAATTCAGATCTCCCCCTGTCTAGCAGCTTCCTCTATGGAGATCCCCATACAAGGTCTCCATGTCAGCATCATCATCATCATCTCCTTCATCAACAAAGTAGGTAGATGCAAGGTGTGCAACTACATCAGTCACTGCAGCATCTCCAGCATCAGGTCCATCACCAGCATCAGCAGCAGCTGGAACTCCATCATCATTCATTTCTTCAATCACCACATTGGAGTTCGATGGTGGTGGTACTCCCCCTGTTGTTGGTGAAAGTAGATTGGTCCACCTGTCCTTCAGGAACTGGAGCTCATCAATTGTTTCCTGCAAGTGTTGGAGTTGGAGTTTGATGAATTCCAGTGAAAGATACACATTACCAGAAATGTTGATACGGATGTTCTCTACATTTGGGGTTTCATTTCTCTGTCTTGATCTGGATGATTCAGGATGATCAGAAGTTGAGGGTCTGGAAGTTCTCTGTGGACTAGCAGTACCAGGAGCAACTAAGGCAGATCAATCACTCTATCCCCAATCAATAAAGCAGGAGCAACAGTAAGCAGTGGCACTCTCCCCCTCAAAACATCAGTCTTCTTAGCAGTGAAGCCATAGTGCTTCAAATAGTTTGAAATCAAGACTGGATAGGGCAGATTTCCTTTCCCAGTAGTTTTCCTAGTAAACTTCCTCATATGGTGAAAAATTGTGTGGCCTAGATTGAACTTCTTAAGTATGGAAATCATGTACATACGAATGGCTTGATCTCTGGTAATCTTAGTGGTGTTGGTAGTGGGGATCCAATTGTAAATAATCAGCTTATACAAAACAGAATGTAAGGAGGTTAAGTGTCTAGCCAACATTTTCCTAGCCCACTTAGTCTTTCTACCTCCTGTGATTGTAGTAATCACAACATCCATATCCGGATCCTCATCCTCATCTACATTAGGGGTGTGCAAGAACTCATTAATAAGTTAAGGAGTGAATGGCACATCCCTCCCCCTAAAATTAACAGTACCATAAGATCTAGAACTTCTCCTACCAGTGCTTTTCTTCATACAGTCATAGAATTCATAGGACCAATTAGTCAGAAAAGCTTCACCAAATGTAACAGCATTCAACAGGTTTCTATCCTCTAAAAACTTAACCATTCCCTTACTATCAAAATCAGGCACATTAATTCTTTTCTCAATCAACAGCTTCCTCTTAGAGTAAATTTCTAACCTTTTTTCAACATAGTTAGAGTGATCAGAGATACCTTCACTTTCTTCCTCAGAAGGCAGTTCCTCATCAGGATCAAAATCTCCATCATGTTCAGAGGAGCTTTTGGATGAGCTCTTTGCCTCAGCAGATGAGCTTTTTGCCTCAGAAGATGAGTCTCCACTTCCACCACCATCAGGTTCTGGTGCAGACTCCTATGCAGCAGCAAATGACTCAGCATTCTTCTTAAGAGATTCTTGCATATCTCTTAGGCAAACATTGAAATCAGAATCAGAGTCTGATTCAACAGGTTCTTCTTCAGGGATCATCTTGGCCTTTCCTTTCCCTTTAGGTTCAGCATCAACCTTCTTCTTCTTTGTTTTCTCAAAAGCAGTAACAACAGTGTTGGGATATGAATCCTAGACAAGTCCTAAATGATGAATAAAAGATGAAGTTTTGATAAGCCAAAAGTAGATTGAATATTTTCTAAGTGTTGACTGATCTAGTCTAGTTGAGTTGAGTCATCTTGTACCAGACCAGTAGAGTTCACATGGGAAATAAAGTGTTGTTTATATTAAAAGATAAGTACAGTTTATAAGTACTTCATATGTGTTTACAGTATTTGTTTAAGTTTGTTACTGAGCTATTTAAATATTGTATAGAGCTCATGATTTTTATTGTAATAGATTAGTTTGATTGTATAGTTTATAAGTTGACTAAGCTTGTATTATGAAAGCTTAAAGTAATGTAATAGTCTTGATAGGTTTAGTATAGTCTACTGATTGAACAAGGAAGACCAGACAAGAAGAATTGAAGTCTACTACTCAAGACAGGAGGACTACAAGACAAGTACATACAAGTCTACTCAAGACAAGTCAACGTGAAGATAGTTAGTTCGAAGCGCGTATAAAGATGAAGATAAAGAAGTTAGTTATGGAATAACTAATTCGTAACAGAAACGCGTGGATGGATAAGAAGATTCAGTTGAAGGTAGTTATCAAGAAAAGTTGGTTACAACTAATTAAGTTCTTGATGATTGAAATCTATAAATACTTCATGATGGTGATTGATTGAAGACTACTGCAACTACGCATACTGAAACTTGATATACTACATACTGAAGATTACTCTCAGAGTGCATTGAAGATTCAGAAGGAAGCCAGAAGACAAGTGAAGAATTCAAAAGGCTACTACTGAATAAGTGTTTAGTTTTTGTTGTTATTTTTCAAGGTGCTAGATACTTGTAAAATTTCTAGTTAGATCATAGACATATCTGGAGGTATAGTCTTAGAAGATCTAAGTCTTCTTCTTGGGACTTAAAAGACAGGAATATACACTTGTACTCGATTGGAAGAGTTTAGTGGAAACATCACAACTGGGTTTGTGAGAGTGGATGTAGACAAGTTGTCGAACCACTATAAATCTTTGTGTGTTGTTTACTTTACTGTTTTAATTGTTTGATTGCTTAACTGTTTAAACTGCTACTAAGATTAACAAGTTGAGTGTAGAACAGAGTTCTCGAATTTAATAAGTTGAGCATAAACGTGTATTGGGCTCATTGTTAATTTCGTATTCCGCATATTGTATTCTGATATTTCGATAGATTTTTGAAAAGTCTATTCACCCCCCTCTAGACATTTTCACTAGCTTACTCGTTATTAACTCAACTTTGGGGACCTACAAGTGGTATCAGAGCAGTAGTTTACGAACTGCTGTTTCTTGATAACCGACTTAAGACTTAGGGTGAAGTCTTGTTCCTTGATTGTAGTTGCTTACGTGTTCTTGATCAAATACTCTTGTTATATCTGTTTCGTGCTCCCTGTTCTTGACTTATTTGTTTTTCTTGATCATAACTCTACTTAGCACTTATTTCTTGAAAACATGTCTCTTGAGATCAGCGCTAACAAGTTACCCAAGTTCCAGGTTCAGGACTATGACTACTGGAAGCTGCGAATGGAAGCCATTTTCAGTTCCACGCACGACCTAATGATCTCTGTCATCACAGAAGGACCTATTGTTACTATGGTTCCTAATACTGCTGTTCTTGACCCAAACAAACCAATTGGTACTCTCGTCAAGAAACCCAGGTCAGATCTAACCTCAGAAGAAATGCGTCAAAATAATTTGGATAGTTTGGCAAAGAATTACATTTTACACACCCTTCCTAACGAGTATCTAGGAAAAGTGTTAAAATGTAAGACTGCCAAAGAGATGTGGGACAGACTAGCTATCCTTTGTGAAGGGACCTCCCTAATCAAAGAGAGCAAACTCTCCACAGCTGTCCAAAGATTTGAATCATTTCGGATGAAAGCTGGAGAAACTATCGACCAGCTGGATACTCGTTTTACTAAGATCATGAATGATTTGGAAGTACTTGGTAAATCTTATACTGCTCGTGAGATCAATCTTAGGATTTTGAAGAGTCTTGATAGTCGTTGGAAAATGGTAAAGATGCTTGTTAAGAACACTCAAGACATTGATACGTGGACTGCTGAAACCATGTTTCAAACCCTTAAAGCCCATGAGTTTGATTTAGACGAAGATGAACCACTAGCCAGTAGTGATAGAGAACATGCTGTATCTAAGAACGTTGCCTTTAAGTCTAGCTCTTCTAAGTCTTCTAAGGTAGACAGGTCCAAGTCTAGAACTAAGTCTGCCTCTGTGAAAGATGAGTTAGATACTGATCTTAGTTTGAAGGATCAGATGAGTCTCATGGTTAGAAAGTTTGATAGGCTCAATAAACGCTTCGGAAGATACAAGAAGTTCTATAGGGATCATAGAGCATCTACGTCTAAGAACTCGTCTGAGACCAGACGAGACCGAAACTCATCCGAAAGGAGAGACGAAGTCTCGAAAGGTAATAGACGAGATAGAGAGTCTGACGATAGGAAGATTCAACGTTCTGATAGACGTGATAAACGTAGGGACAAATCTCCTATTAAAAAGGCTACTAATGATCTCTTGTGCTATAATTGTGAAAAGCCAGGTCATTACATATATGAATGTCCAGACCTGAGCACTGATGATCGTGAAGAACGCAAAGCACGAAGAGAAAGAAGATATAACCGTGGCAAAAAGGCTATGATGGCCAATGATGACTCTGATTCGGATTCAGACGAGTTGCCATCGTCCGTATCTAGCCACTCAACTGATCAAGATCACGACGAAGCATTCATAGTAGATGATGGCCTATGCTGCATGGCTAAAATCGACCAAGAGGTATCATCTGCTACATCTTTTCAATCTTGTGATGATTCAGAAACTGATGTAAGTGACACTGCTAGTAGTGAAGTAGGAAGTAGTCTTCAGCACTCGACTAGTGCAGTCGAAGACGACCTTCTACTTGCTAACCAAGCATTCATTGAAGTCAGTGATGAAAACATTGCATTAAAACAAGAAATGATTGATCTTAAGGAAGCTCAGTCAAAAGTAGATCCTAATATAACAGTCCTAAATAAACGCTTGACTGAAGAGTTGAGTAAACTCAAAGAAAAGTGTGCGTTGACAGACAGGTTATATCAAGACCTACTTAAGATACATGCAACTGAGAGAAATGAATTCAATGTTTTAAAGAACAAGTGCAACAGACTTGAAGAACGTAATAAGTTCTTAGAGACCGAGGTAGTTACACTTGATCTCAAACTTACTGACCTGGTTAACTCTTCAAAGATTAACCTTGAACTGTCAGATAGGTATAGAGATCCAGGTGACAAGACTGGTATAGGTGCTGAGTCATCTAGCTCGTCTACTCGAGTCATTAAAAACCCTACTACTATTAAAGCAAGACTTTTGCCAAATGATAAAGGAAAAGGACCAATGTTATACAATATTGGAACTCCTTCTAAAGGTACTGTACCTAAACAAGCTCGAGTTAACATTTCGATTACCAAGGGAGGTAAAAAGAATGGTAACAGCAAGCCTGCTCCATCTAGAACTAATCTTCAAAGGACCACTAATCGTGGACGACCCAACCAGGTCAGATACGAGGACTGGTATCCTGAGGAGACGAGTACTAGACAGGTACAGACTAGACGACAAGAGTCTAGACCTCCATTTATAAGGCAGTCTCAACTCTACTCGTCTAGACCTAGACAGGTAGCTCCAAAATATCGTACACAAGCTGTCCTATATCCTCCACCTCTATCATACGATATTTTAAGTGAGGAAAGACCCAAACGCGTCTATAAACCGTATGGACCTAATGCTTTCAAACCCTACTCTAACTATCATAGACAAGTGCCTGCTCAAGTAGAGATTAAGTCGAAAGGCTATCTCCAAAGAGTAGACCCGAACTCGACTGATAGGCCAGAGAAGGACAACAAGGTCTTATTTTGCAACAAATATGGGCGAAAGCTTAAAAGATCGAACTTGTTCAAGACTCCAATGTATATCTGGATTCCTCTGAACATGACTAACCCCCAAGGACCCCAATAAACAAATGGGTACCTAAGTTATTGAATATCATCTATTGCAGGGTCGACTTGACTTGTATAAGAAGGGTGGCTCAGTAGGAGAAACCTGGTACATAGATAGTGGTTGTTCGCACCACATGACTGGTACCAAAGCTCTCTTGTCTAGCTACCATGAGCAAGAAGGACCAAAAGTGATATTTGGTGATAGCTCCACTGCTGTTACTAAAGGATTTGGTTACATCCGGAATGGAGACGTCGAAATACAAGATGTTTCATATGTTGAAGGTTTGAAATATAATCTACTCTCTGTTTCACAATTTTGTGATCGTGGTTACAAAGTGCAGTTCAAGACCCGCAAATGCGAAATCATTGACAAAAGGACGCACACAGTCCTACTAGTCGGCGTAAGACAAGGTAGTGTGTACATAGTGAACTGGAACAGTTGTCCGAGGGACACCTGCCTACTTACTAAGAATCCTAAAGAACTTGGCTGGCTCTGGCATAGACGCCTCTGTCATCTAAACTTTAAGGTTCTTAATAAGATAGCTAGAGATTACCTTGTAGAAGGTATTCCCAATGAAGTTTACTACAAGTCACATGTATGCACAGCTTGTCAACAGGGTAAACAGGTTAAAGGTTCATTTAAGTCAATTCCTACTCTCTCAACTAGTAGAGTTCTAGAACTCCTACATATGGATCTTCATGGACCAATAACTCCTCCAACCTTGAACGGAAGAAGGTACACACTTGTTGTTGTAGACGACTATTCTAAGTTCACTTGGGTAGTCTTTCTACACAAGAAGAGTGATACACAAACACTTCTGCCTGAACTGTTGAAGAAGTTACAAGTTGAGAAGAACCAGTCTATTGTCAAAATTCGAAGTGACAAGGGAACTGAGTTCATTAATTGCTATATCAAAGAATTTTGTACTGATCGTGGTATCCAGCATCTCACTAGTGCAGCTAGGACACCACAACAGAACGGTGTAGCAGAAAGAAGGAATCGAACTCTTAAAGAAGCCTGTAGGACCATGTTAGCTGAGTTCAACACGCCTCAAAAGTTTTGGGCTGAAGCTATCAACACTGCATGCCACTCACAAAACAGAAGCGCGATCAATAAAGCTCTAGGCAAGACACCTTATGAGGTTTGGAAAGGTAGAAAACCCAGAGTTTCATATTTCCATATATTTGGTTGTAAGTGTTTCATTCACAACAATGGAAAGAGCAAGTTGAATGCTTTCGATGCTAAAGCAGACGAGGGGATATTCTTAGGATACTCCTCGACTAGCAAAGCATTTAGGGTATTCAACTACTCAACTCTTTGTGTGGAAGAAACACCACATGTGGTTTTCGATGAATCTCGACAGGACTCGTCTGCCGACAAGATCAGTAAGAAGGTAACTGATCTATCGATCGAATCTGACAAAGATTCAGAGATATATGAATCCGTTCAAGCCTACAACCCATTCCTAAAAGCTCTCGAGTCTGATGACAAGGAGAAGGTAAGTGCCCAAGGTAAGTCTTCTAGACCAGTAGACATGCCTGCTCTAGTTGACCCTACTACTCCTAGTAAATCTGATACTAATGATGTTGACATGCATGATGCTGTACATGATATAGATGATGATAGTATTCCTGTTAAGAATAGGAAAACATGGAAATCTGCGCATGATACTGAAAATATCATTGGTGACTCTACTATTGGTGTGAAGACTAGACGACAACTCTTTGAGTCGCAAGAACAGCCGAGTCCAACTATGTTTTGCTGGTGTTGTTTCCTCTCTGCTATTGAGCCTACCACTGTTAAAGAGGCATTGGCTGATAGTAATTGGATCATCGCTATGCAAGACGAGTTGAACCAGTTTGTTCGAAACGACGTCTGGGAACTTGTCGATAGGCCGAAACATCATAATGTAGTTGGCACTCGATGGATTTTCAAGAATAAGAAAGATGAGAATGATTTAGTCGTTAGAAATAAGGCTAGATTAGTTGCCCAAGGCTACTCACAAGCTGAAGGCATAGACTATGATGAAACATATGCTCCTGTTGCTAGACTAGAAGCCATTAGATTGTTCATTGCATATGCTGCTCACATGAAGTTTACTGTATATCAAATGGATGTTAAAAGTGCATTCCTTAACGGTATTCTTGCGGAAGAAGTGTATGTTGAACAACCTCCAGGTTTCGAAGTCAAAGGCAACCAGGTGTACAGATTAAAGAAGGCCTTATATGGACTAAAGCAAGCTCCAAGAGCATGGTATGACACTCTATCTCTCTTTCTATTGGAAAATGGTTTTACTAAGAGCAAGGTCGATCGAACCTTGTTCAGAAGACAAGAAGGGAAGGACATTTTACTCGTCCAAATTTACGTAGATGACATCATTTTTGGGTCACCTAACAAAAAGCTGAGTGAAAGTTTTTCAACACTCATGCAAAGTAAATTTGAGATGTCTATGATGGGTGAAATGAACTACTTTCTTGGACTTCAAGTAAAACAAACTCCAGAAGGTATTTTCATAAATCAGGCGAAGTACACTAGAAATCTTCTAGACAAGTATGGGATCAAAACATGTAAGTCCACTGGTGTACCAATGCAACCAACTTACAGAATGGATCCAGATGAGAACGGTAAATGTTCTGACCAATCCTATTATCGTGGCTTAATTGGTTCTTTACTGTATCTAACTGCTAGTAGACCTGACATTGCATTCTCTGTTGGTGTTTGTGCTCGATTCCAAGCCAATCCAAAAGAAAGTCACATGGAAACTACCAAAAGGATCTTGAAATATTTGAAAGGGACCATCAATCGTGGTATATGGTATCCTTCAAATGATGATCTATCCTTAAGTGGGTATTCAGACTCAGACTTTGGAGGCTGTAGAATAGATAGGAAATCTACTTCTGGTTCTTGTCAATTTCTAGGCACAAAACTCATATCTTGGTTTTCTAAAAAGCAGACTAGTGTTGCTACCTCTACTACCGAAGCCGAGTACATGGCTGCTGGTAGCTGCTGTAGTCAACTACTCTGGCTCATACAACTGCTACGTGATTACAATATACATGAATCAAATGTTCCTATTTTCTGTGATAGTAATAGTGCAATTGCCATTACACAAAATCCTGTTTTACACACACGATGTAAGCATGTTGATGTGAAGCATCATTTCATACGTGATCATGTAGAAAAGAAGGATATTCGCATGGAAAAGATTCATACTGATTTTCAAAGAGCTGACATTTTTACAAAACCATTAGCTGAGGCACGATTTCGTGAGTTATGCATTAGTCTAGGGCTAATTGATTTAGACCCTACTTGCCTATAGCCCTGTACTAACAAGACAGGTACATCAATAAGAGGAGACAAGATCACTAGACCAGAGCACTCGACTACTCATCCAACAGACAGGTATACAAGGCTAGACTAGATGACCAAAACAACCCGATGAGGAAGCTGGTAAAGCTGAGGGTAATACTAAGGGAATAAACATTTAAGGGGGAATCTCTGATTTCTTAAATATCCTTATGTTGACTCTTATGTTTGTTACAAGTCATCTGGATCGAAACCTTGACCATTGCATTAAAGTGATATTCGTTTTATTTATTAATCCACCTGTACCTACAATTACACTTTGAAAATCATAAGATAGGTACATGACGACGTTCGACGATTGGGATAGACAAGCATAGTCGAAGGGGGAACTCGACTGGTGTTCATAAGTCTACTCGTCTTGTGAAGTTCAAGTCTACTCATCTGTTCTGGATAGACTCGAACAAACTAGCTAAGTGTATCTCTTAATTAAAATATGCTAAGTGTTTTGTCAATCGAATTAAGGGTATCATTGTAATTAGATAATGTTAGAATTTGAAAACCCTAGAATTGGATTTATACACTCCCATTTTAATGAGGTGTATACACCCAGTTCGAACTCGGCTACATTAGGTCAGATGAGTTCACTCCCCTGTCCTAAGTAAGAAGAGCCGGATTTCAAATTTTACAATATTGAAACACATAATATTCTCGAATCCGTAACCGAATTTCAACAGTCTCGACCGTTGGATTAAGGCCTTCGATCGTGGCCGTTGGATTATTTTCAGTTTCGAACAAAACCCAGACACTCCCACACGTCTTGCCCCACTTTTGTTCTTAACTCTTCTACTTGAGAAACCTGATTTCTTGCTATTTCTTCAAGTTAACTGCCTATACTCATAACACACTATGTCTACTCGTTCTATTTTCGATCTTAGAACCAACAAACAGGTCACTTTTGACCTAGGCCGGTATATCTCCGACAACAAGGTGAATGTCGAACCATCTGTTTTCTTCCAAGGCCAACACTCAGTTGAAAATGCAGAGATTCTAACTAAATGCACAAGATGTGGTCTAAAGCCCTATTTAGAAGCCTTTCCTCAAGTCGTCTTGGAGGAAGAGGTGCTCGAGTTTTATGCCAATGCCACCAGACGCGGTGATATTATCGAGTCCTTCATTGGAGAAGATCGAGTGCAAATTACTCGAGAAGTGTTGTTCAAATATCTGAAGCTGCCCACTGGAACGATTGATGTTGAGAATTACGCTCTAGGGCAAGAGGTTCGATATTTGAGTATTTTCTGCGGAAGGAAGCTGAAACCGAAACAAGATGGAAAGTATGCTGCAGTCAAGAAGGGTGATCTTCTAGACAAGTATCGCACATTATTGGATATTGCCAGCAAGATTTTATTGAGTTCCACTGGTTCTCATGATTCGGTGACGTTTGCAAAGGCAAGGGTCATGGCCGCAATTTATGATGGAATAACTGAAGGAGATTGGTTCAGGTTGATTGCGGATCGAATAATGTATTTCGAGAAAAGTGTTCGAGTAGATGATCACACTCGCAATTGGGTGGTGTCTACGGCTGTTGGATATGGAAACAAGTTAAGTATCCTATTCCCTCGTCTACTGTCCAACAAGTCGAGTTGGAGTAAAGGAAAGCCCTTCCATCCATTGAAATTCTACTTGAAAAAGGAGGTCGTGAGGAAGCAAGTTGTTGTAAGGCCAGCCGCCCCAAGACATGTTCAGATTGAAGACTCAGACGTCTTACCCTATGGCAACTCATCTAGCTCCTCAGAAGATGAGTCAGTTGATGAAGAAACGGAGGCTCCTGCGAAAGCTGAGTCGAGTGGAGATGATTCAGAAGAGACTCACTTGGACAAGGAAGTTGATGCTGAAAAGGATGTTGATGAAGAGAAGGAGACTCAAGTTCTCAGACTTGTGAGGATTGGTACTCCACCTCCACCAGAAGAGATGAGTTACCAGGTTGGTTCTTCGTCTCAATTTTTGTCACTTCCCTCTCTCTCTCTCCCCTCTGTTCGAACCAAGGCTAGATCACACCGATCTAGGCCTCGTCCTGCACCCTCAACCTCTCAGGCGTTGCCAGCATATCCGCTGAGAGCAAGCCTACCCGAAATCACTCCTAAAAAGGACACAACTGATACTCCGACAGTTGTCATACCTAACCTAGCCACATCAAAGCCCATAGATAACACAGCCTTTACTCCCTCTCCCTCACCAGAATATGGTGAACCCTCCAACCCATCTACTTCAGACAAGACGCTAGTTGCCACTGCAACAGCTGAGTTAGAGACCCCATCTACTCAGGACCCGTCTGATGTCAGATTTGAATCCCTCGTGTATTATCCTATGTGTCTGCGAGAGAAGAGAGTTCGTGCTCGCGTTTCCAGAAATCTGAAAAAGCAGCTTTCGACTCTTGACATCGACACAGCTTCAGAACAATTTGAGAAGCTAGTCAGAGTTTGCACTTGGTTTGCGTTGAAGAAGTCTTCTACTGATGATCTTTTTGAAGTCATCCAAGGCAAAGGCGGAATCTCCAACTTCATGGATTGGGAGATGGAACAGAAAGAAAATAGTGGAGTCAAGGATCACTCTGAACTATTTCCTCGCAAAGCCTTGGTTAACTTAGTCAAAAAGTTGCTGAACATTCCGGATGGTGTTCTGGAAGATGAATTTTCATTTGATGTCGGAACCCAGACTGATCTGGTGGAAGACGAGATCAAGCCTGAAGCAGCTGAGATGACCGTACAGACTTCAGAACCAATTTTAGAAATTGAAGATGGTTCAGATGAAGAGGAAGCTGAAACTTCAGAAAACATTGAGTCTTTTGAACTCGGAGAAGAGGATGATGAGTTCATGGATGCTGTTATGTTCACTGAAGAAGAACTTATTGAAGATGTTCAGAAAGATGATACTCAGTCGTCTACTCAAGTATTTCCTGAAGGATATCTCGATGAGTTGAAGACGGACTTGAAGGAAGTAGTACATTCCGCGATAGATGAGTTCCTTGAATCGAAGGTGAAAGATGCTTTGGTACAGCAGAACCAAACACTTGTTGATAGTTCTCGAGAGTTGATAGTTGGAGAAGTCAACAAGATGGACTCGTCTTTCCGAGAGAAGATGTATACTGAGGTCGAAAGCTTTCTGAAGAAACAAATAGATTTTTCTGAAAAGAGGTCTATTTCGTTTGCTCGTTCATTGGCTGAAGAGTCAAGTAAGATGGAACGACTCTACAGGGTTAAAGTTGCTATTGCTGATGATCAGAGAAGAGAAGCACAAGACCAGTTGGTGCGTTCTCAAGCCATGTTAAACGAGTTAACAGCACAGAACACACTCCTTCGTCAGACTGCTACACACTTCAAGGATGAGTTCATTTCAAGCACAAGGAAGCTGGAGCTTACGACTGATCGTCTTGACAAGCTGAGTCATGAAAAGACGCATCAGAGGCAGATTGAGCTAGCTACTGAAGCCATGAAGGAAGCTGTGAAAGAAGAAATGACTCGCTTTACTAGTCTTTTCACTCTTAAGGCGGATGAAGCCAAAAAGGGGGAAGAGTCAAGTATTGTTGAGAAGTCGGCTGAACCAGAAGCTAAGGAGGCTGCTGAAACAATTCAAGAGTTCAGAAGACCTAAGAGAGGTAAGCTGGTCAAGACTGCTGAACTTGAGAAGGTTAGAGCAGATGAGCTGAAATTGGTCAAAGGCAAAGCTGCTGCGTCTCCTGAAGCTGAGATTCAGACTAGACGAACTAAAAGAAAGCTGAATATTGAAGAGCCTACTGCTACTGCAACAGTTGAGAAGAAACAAAGAATTGCTGATGATGAGATTCACTATGCAAGCAAGAAGAAGATTGTTAAGCATATTGAAAGATTGCAGTAGTTGAAAGCTGATGAAGATCTGATGGAAGACAAGTTCATTGATCACTTCATAGATAATGAGCATAGAGCTGAATGGATTGAAGTGAAGAGTCAATGGGAACTTGATCATTGGATAATAAGGAAATATGGTGATGCTGATAATCAAGATGAGCTGTATTCACTTTTTGATAGATTCATGGAAGGTCAACACAGGAAGTTATGGCATCTAATCTTAAGGATATCGGCTGGTGCTAACTTCAACATTCTTGTTCCTGAGTTTCCTGATTGGAAGTGTCCTATGACAAAATCTGGAAAAAGGATTGATATGAGTCGAATCAAGAAATTTGAAGAAGAGCTACTAGATAAAGAGAAGATTATAGATGATGGTCATATTAGTCTGATACATAGAAGGATTCTCGATGCGTTTCATGTTCCAAACCCAGAAGGAGGTAATCTTTCAGACTAGTTGTTTTTTCATTGTTAGTTTTTGGTTGTTGTTTTTGTTCTGATACTTAGGTGTTTTGTTTTTCTAAGTATGTGTAATCTACTGATCTATTTTGAATGAATGAAAGATAAGAACTATTTTGATGTTAAAGACAAGGTAACTACTTAACTAGTCTACTTATGAGAAAAGATTCAAGTAGTTTTGGCTTCATCAAAAAGGGGGAAATTGTTGGGATATGAATCCTAGACAAGTCCTAAATGATGAATAAAAGATGAAGTTTTGATAAGCCAAAAGTAGATTGAATATTTTCTAAGTGTTGACTGATCTAGTCTAGTTGAGTTGAGTCATCTTGTACCAGACCAGTAGAGTTCACATGGGAAATAAAGTGTTGTTTATATTAAAAGATAAGTACAGTTTATAAGTACTTCATATGTGTTTACAGTATTTGTTTAAGTTTGTTACTGAGCTATTTAAATATTGTATAGAGCTCATGATTTTTATTGTAATAGATTAGTTTGATTGTATAGTTTATAAGTTGACTAAGCTTGTATTATGAAAGCTTAAAGTAATGTAATAGTCTTGATAGGTTTAGTATAGTCTACTGATTGAACAAGGAAGACCAGACAAGAAGAATTGAAGTCTACTACTCAAGACAGGAGGACTACAAGACAAGTACATACAAGTCTACTCAAGACAAGTCAACGTGAAGATAGTTAGTTCGAAGCGCGTATAAAGATGAAGATAAAGAAGTTAGTTATGGAATAACTAATTCGTAACAGAAACGCGTGGATGGATAAGAAGATTCAGTTGAAGGTAGTTATCAAGAAAAGTTGGTTACAACTAATTAAGTTCTTGATGATTGAAATCTATAAATACTTCATGATGGTGATTGATTGAAGACTACTGCAACTACGCATACTGAAACTTGATATACTACATACTGAAGATTACTCTCAGAGTGCATTGAAGATTCAGAAGGAAGCCAGAAGACAAGTGAAGAATTCAAAAGGCTACTACTGAATAAGTGTTTAGTTTTTGTTGTTATTTTTCAAGGTGCTAGATACTTGTAAAATTTCTAGTTAGATCATAGACATATCTGGAGGTATAGTCTTAGAAGATCTAAGTCTTCTTCTTGGGACTTAAAAGACAGGAATATACACTTGTACTCGATTGGAAGAGTTTAGTGGAAACATCACAACTGGGTTTGTGAGAGTGGATGTAGACAAGTTGTCGAACCACTATAAATCTTTGTGTGTTGTTTACTTTACTGTTTTAATTGTTTGATTGCTTAACTGTTTAAACTGCTACTAAGCTTAACAAGTTGAGTGTAGAACAGAGTTCTCGAATTTAATAAGTTGAGTATAAACGTGTATTGGGCTCATTGTTAATTTCGTATTCCGCATATTGTATTCTGATATTTCGATAGATTTTTGAAAAGTCTATTCACCCCCCTCTAGACATTTTCACTAGCTTACTCGTTATTAACTCAACTTTGGGGACCTACAAACAGGTTCAGTTTCTTCCTCGGATTCAGTGAACACTTGGATGGGTTCAGTAGCATCATGTCCAACTTTCTTCTTTTTCCTCATGGATTCAGAGTAATCCACTCGGGTAAAGACACGGTTTGACCTCCTCCTTTGAACAGGGCTTCTTCTTCTTTTCCCTTTCTACACTAGTTTCTTAAGAGGAACAGGGGCAGACTCATCAGTGGGTGAGAGAGAGGAGTTTGTACCATCATCAGAAGCTTCAACATCCTCCATTTCGACATCCTCAAAATCGGATGCATCAGCAGTAGCTTCACCTGCAACAACAGTTTCCACAATCCTTTTCGGTGCAACAGGCTCAGTAGGGTTTGATGAATTGGGGGGTTTTTGCAGCAGCAGCCATTTGAGCAGTTTGTTCTGCCAAATTGCTTGAGATATCCACAGTGATATCTCTGAACGTCATCACAGGTAGATGACCAGTAGTTCGAAGAGTATTGGATACCTCTTCAACAGCCCTAGTGAATTCTTCAACGGTTGAGTCTTGTGGGATGTGGGTAGTTGGTGGAGTAGTTTGTGGAACAGGAGTGGTTGTTGATGGGGTTGCAGAGACATTGGTGTCGGCATTTGAGGAATTTGACTGTTGTGAGGCCATTGAAGCAAGAAGATCGAGAGAGTTTTGGGCGATTTGATCGGAAGGTTCAGAAGCAGAGTGTGAGTGAGAGTGTGATTGACGGTGGTTTCCAGCCATTAAGAAGGGTCGGTTGGATTTCCAAGGCAGGTTTGAGAGTGTATGCAGCAAAATTGGGAAATACACGGCCAAAAACAATTTCTGCAAATGAAGTACTTAACAAGGCTTGACAAAAACAATTAGCAACATAAATCACAGTTAATTGAGTTTTATAGAGAGAATGTGTGTAGTTGGAGGTTAACACGATTAATCCCAGAAATAATTTGATAGTGCTCAACATTTTTAGCCACAACCTAGATCATGGTTTAATTAGTGGGAAAAATCAATTTTATTAATTAATTAAGTAATTAAGAAGTTTCTAGAATTTTTACTTAGTCCAAGCATAATCTGAAAAATAAAAACGTGGATCAGTATATAATTAAATAAATAAAATAAATCTCAGTAAATAATTAAATAATTACAACTTATAAAAATAAATTCGAATCAGGCAATATTGTTGTGCTCAAAACAGTTACAAACACCTCAACACGGTTTTTACATGAATTTGCTTCATTTGTGTTGCACCATATTTTTTCTTTTTGTGTTATAGCATCTAATTTGTATTGATCCATTGTTCCTGTAGAGTACATCCTAGTAGCGAACTATGTTCCCCATACTTACTTAATGGATTACAAATATGTTGATGTTTTTACCAAATATCACCTTTTGAAAAGAAGGCATCGTAGTAGTGAACTCCGTGCTCCATAGTTACTCAGTGATTTGGTACATCTTTTAGTATGCTAATAACATTCTCATTTTTATGCATTTGAGAGGTGTGAGACGTTTATTTTTGCACTCCAAGGTTCTTAGATTCATAGATATTTTACAAAGGAATTATTTGACTAAGTAAGAAATAAATTCTGTTGGGATATGAATCCTAGAACAAGTCCTACATGATGAATAAAAGATGAAGTTTTGATAAGCCAAAAGTAGTATGAATATTTTCTAAGTGTTGACTGATCTAGTCTAGTTGAGTTAAGTGATCTTGTACCAGACCAGTAGAGTTCACATAAGTTCACATGAAAAGATAAGTACAGTTTATAAGTACTTCATATGTGTTTACAGTATTTGTTTAAGTTTGTTACTGAGCTATTTGAAATGTATAGAGCTCATGTTTTTATTGTAATAGATTAGTTTCATTGTATAGTTTATAAGTTGACTAAGCTTGTATTATGAAAGCTTAAAGTAATGTAATAGTCTTGATAGGTTTAGTATAGTCTACTGATTGAACAAGGAAGACCAGTCAAGAAGAGTTGAAGTCTACTACTCAAGACAGGAGGACTACAAGACAAGACAAGTACATATTAGTCTACACAAGACAAGTCAACGTGAAGTTAGTTAGTTCGAAGCGCGTATAAAGATGAAGATAAAGAAGTTAGTTATGGAATAACTAATTCATAACAAGAAACGCGTGGATTGATAAGAAGATTCAGTTGAAGTTAGTTTTCAAGAAAAGTTGGTTACAACTAACTAAGTTCTTGATGATTGAAGTCTATAAATACTTCATGATGGTGATCATTTGAAGACTACTGCAACTACGCATACTGAAACTTGATATACTACATACTGAAGATTACTCTCAGAGTGCATTGAAGATTCAGAAAGAAGCCAGAAGACAAGTGAAGAATTCAAAAGGCTACTACTGAATAAGTGTTTAGTTTTTGTTTGTTATTTTTCAAGGTGCTAGATACTTGTAAAATTTCTAGTTAGATCATAGACATATCTGGAGGTATAGTCTTTGAAGATCTAAGTCTTCTTCTTGAGACTTAAAAGACAGGAACATACACTTGTACTCGATTGGAAGAGTTTAGTGGAAACATCACAACTGGGTTTGTGAGAGTGGATGTAGACAAGTTGTCGAACCACTATAAATCTTTGTGTGTTGTTTACTTTACTGTTTTAATTGTTTAATTGCTTAACTGTTTAAACTGCTACTAAACTAGACAAGTTGAGTATAGAACAGAGTTCTCGAATATAGAAGTTGAGTATAAACTTGAATTGGGCTCATTGTTAATTTCGTATTCCGCATATTGTATTCTGATATTTCGATAGATTTTTGAAAAGTCTATTCACCCCCCTCTAGACATTTTCACTAGCTTACTCGTTATTAACTCAACTTTGGGGACCTACAAGTGGTATCAGAGCAGTAGTTTACGAACTGCTGTTTCTTGATAACCGACTTAAGACTTAGGGTGAAGTCTTGGTCCTTGATTGCTCTTGAATACGTGTTCTTGATCAAATATTCTTGATATATCTGTTTCGTGCTCCCTGTTCTTGACTTATCTGTTTTTCTTGATCATAACTCTACTTAGCACTTATTTCTTGAAATCATGTCTCTTGAGATCAGCGCTAACAAGTTACCCAAGTTCCAGGTTCAAGACTACGACTACTGGAAGCTGCGAATGGAAGCCATTTTCAGTTCCACGCACGACCTAATGATCTCTGTCATCACAGAAGGACCCATTGTTACGATGATTCCAAATACTGCTGTTCTTGACCCAAGCAAACCAATTGGTACTCTCGTCAAGAAACCCAGGTCAGATCTAACCTCAGAAGAAATGCGTCAAAATAATTTGGATAGTTTGGCAAAGAATTACATTTTACACACCCTTCCTAACGAGTATCTAGGAAAAGTGTTAAAATGTAAGACTGCCAAAGAGATGTGGGACAGACTAGCTATCATTTGTGAAGGGACCTCCCTAATCAAAGAGAGCAAACTCTCCACAGCTGTCCAAAGATTTGAATCATTTCAGATGAAAGCTGGCGAAACTATCGACCAGCTGGATACTCGTTTTACTAAGATCATGAATGATTTGGAAGTACTTGGTAAATCTTATACTGCTCGTGAGATCAATCTTAGGATTTTGAAGAGTCTTGATAGTCGTTGGAAAATGGTAAAGATGCTTGTTAAGAACACTCAAGATATTGATACGTGGACTGCTGAAACCATGTTTCAAACTCTCAAAGCCCATGAGTTTGATTTAGACGAAGATGAACCACTAGCCAGTAGTGATAGAGAAAATGCTGTATCTAAAAACGTTGCCTTTAAGTCTAGCTCTTCTAAGTCTTCTAAGGTAGACAGGTCCAAGTCTAGAACTAAGTCTGCCTCTGTGAAAGATGAGTTAGATACTGATCTTAGTCTGAAGGATCAGATGAGTCTCATGGTTAGAAAGTTTGATAGGCTCAATAAACGCTTCGGAAGATACAAGAAGTTCTATAGGGACCATAGAGCATCTACGTCTAAGAACTCGTCTGAGACCAGACGAGACCGAAACTCGTCCGAAAGGAGAGACGAAGTCTCGAAAAGTAACAGACGAGATAGAGAGTCTGACGATAGGAAGATTCAACGTTCTGATAGACGTGATAAACGTAGGGACGAATCTCCTATTAAAAAGGCTACTAATGATCTCTTGTGCTATAATTGTGAAAAGCCAGGTCACTACATATATGAATGTCCAGACCTGAGCACTGATGATCGTGAAGAACGCAAGGCACGAAGAGAAAGAAGATATAACCGTGGCAAAAAGGCTATGATGGCCAATGATGACTCTGATTCGGATTCAGACGAGTTGCCATCGTCCGTATCTAGTCACTCAACTGATCAAGATCACGACGAAGCATTCATAGTAGATGATGGCCTATGCTGCATGGCTAAAATCGACCAAGAGGTATCATCTGCTACATCTTTTCAATCTTGTGATGATTCAGAAACTGATGAAAGTGACACTGCTAGTAGTGAAGTAGGAAGTAGTCTTCAGCACTCGACTAGTGCAGTCGAAGACGACCTTCTACTTGCTAACCAAGCATTCATTGAAGTCAGTGATGAAAACATTGCATTAAAATAAGAAATCATTGATCTTAAGGAAGCTCAGTCCAAAGTAGATCCTAATATAACAGTCCTAAATAAACGCTTGACTGAAGAGTTGAGTAAACTCAAAGAAAAGTGTGCGTTGACAGACAGGTTATATCAAGACCTACTTAAGATACATGCAACTGAGAGAAATGAATTCAATGTTTTAAAGAACAAGTGCAACAGACTTGAAGAACGTAATAAGTTCTTAGAGACCGAGGTAGTTACACTTGATCTCAAACTTACTGACCTGGTTAATTCTTCAAAGATTAACCTTGAACTGTCAGATATGTATAGAGATCCAGGTGACAAGACTGGTATAGGTGCTGAGTCATCTAGCTCGTCTACTCGAGTCATTAAGAACCCTACTACCATTAAAGCAAGACTTTTGCCAAATGATAAAGGAAAAGGACCAATGTTATACGATATTGGAACTCCTTCTAATGGTACTGTACCTAAACAAGCTCGAGTTAACATTCCGATTACCAAGGGAGGTAAAAAGAATGGTAACAGCAAGCCTGTTCCATCTAGAACGAATCTTCAAAGGACCACTAATCGTGGACGACCCAACCAGGTCAGATACGAGGACTGGTATCCTGAGGAGACGAGTACTAGACAGGTACAGACTAGACGACAAGAGTCTAGACCTCCATTTATAAGGCAGTCTCAACTCTACTCGTCTAGACCTAGACAGGTAGCTCCAAAATATCGTACACAAGCTGTCCTATATCCTCCACCTCTATCATACGATATTTTAAGTGAGGAAAGACCCAAACGCGTCTATAAACCGTATGGACCTAATGCGTTCAAACCCTACTCTAACTATCATAGACAAGTGCCTGCTCAAGTAGAGATTAAGTCGAAAGGCTATCTCCAAAGAGTAGACCCGAACTCGACTGATAGGCCAGAGAAGGACAACAAGGTCTTGTTTTGCAACAAATATGGGCGAAAGCTTAAAAGATCGAACTTGTTCAAGACTCCAATGTATATCTGGATTCCTCTGAACATGACTAACCCCCAAGGACCCCAATAAACAAATGGGTACCTAAGTTATTGAATATCATCTATTGCAGGGTCGACTTGACTTGTATAAGAAGGGTGGCTCAGTAGGAGAAACCTGGTACATAGACAGTGGTTGTTCGCACCACATGACTGGTACCAAAGCTCTCTTGTCTAGCTACCATGAGCAAGAAGGACCAAAAGTAATATTTGGTGATAGCTCCACTGCTGTCACTAAAGGATTTGGTTACATCCGGAATGGAGACGTCGAAATTCAAGATGTTTCATATGTTGAAGGTTTGAAATATAATCTACTCTCTGTTTCACAATTTTGTGATCGTGGTTACAAGGTGCAGTTCAAGAGCCGCAAATGCGAAATCATTGACAAAAGGACGCACACAGTCCTACTAGTCGGCGTAAGACAAGGAAGTGTGTACATAGTGAACTGGAACAGTTGTCCGAGGGACACCTGTCTACTTACTAAGAATCCTAAAGAGCTTGGGTGGCTCTGGCACAGACGCCTTTGTCATCTAAACTTTAAGGTTCTTAATAAGATAGCCAGAGATTACCTTGTTGAAGGTATTCCCAATGAAGTTTACTACAAGTCACATGTATGCACGGCCTGTCAACAGGGTAAACAGGTTAAAGGTTCTTTTAAGTCAATTCCTACTCTCTCAACTAGTAGAGTCCTAGAACTCCTACATATGGATCTTCATGGTCCAATAACTCCTCCAACCTTGAACGGTAGAATGTACACACTTGTTGTTGTAGACGACTATTCTAAGTTCACTTGGGTAGTCTTTCTACACAAGAAGAGTGATACACAAACACCTCTGCCTGAACTGTTGAAGAAGTTACAAGTTGAGAAGAACCAGTCTATTGTCAAAATTCGAAGTGACAAGGGAACTGAGTTCATTAATTGCTATATCAAAGAATTTTGTACTAATCGTGGTATCCAGCATCTCACCAGTGCAGCTAGGACACCACAACAGAACGGTGTAGCAGAAAGAAGGAATCGAACTCTTAAAGAAGCCTGTAGGACCATGTTAGCTGAGTTCAACACGCCTCAAAAGTTTTGGGCTGAAGCTATCAACACCGCATGCCACTCACAAAACAGAAGCGCGATCAATAAAGCTCTAGGCAAGACACCTTATGAGGTTTGGAAAGGTAGAAAACCCAGAGTTTCATATTTCCATATATTTGGTTGTAAGTGTTTCATTCACAACAATGGAAAGAGCAAGTTGAATGCTTTCGATGCTAAAGCAGACGAGGGGATATTCTTAGGATACTCCTCAACTAGCAAAGCATTTAGAGTATTCAACTACTCAACTCTTTGTGTGGAAGAAACACCACATGTGGTTTTCGATGAATCTCAACAGGACTCGTCTGCCGACAAGATCAATAAGAAGTTAACTGATCTATCGATCGAATCTGACAAAGATTCAGAGATATATGAATCCGTTCAAGCCTACAACCCATTCCTAAAAGCTTTCGACTCTAATGATAAGGAGAAGGTAAGTGCTCAAGGTAAGTCTTCTAGACCAGTTGACATGTCTGCTCTAGTTGACTCGTCCACTCCTATTAAGATTGATGATACAAATGACATTGATATGCATGATGTTGTACATGATCTAGATGATGATAGTATTCATGTTAAGAATAGAAAAACATGGAAATCTGCGCATGATACTGAAAATATCATTGGTGACTCTACTATTGGTGTGAAGACTAGACGACAACTCTTTGAGTCGCAAGAACAGCCGAGTCCAACTATGTTTTGCTGGTGTTGTTTCCTCTCTGCTATTGAGCCTACCACTGTTAAAGAGGCATTGGCTGATAGTAATTGGATCATCGCTATGCAAGACGAGTTGAACCAGTTTGTTCGAAACGACGTCTGGGAACTTGTCGATAGGCCGAAACATCATAATGTAGTTGGCACTCGATGGATTTTCAAGAACAAGAAAGATGAGAATGATTTAGTCGTTAGAAATAAGGCTAGATTAGTCGCCCAAGGCTATTCACAAGCTGAAGGCATAGACTATGATGAAACTTATGCTCCTGTTGCTAGACTAGAAGCCATTAGATTGTTCCTTGCATATGCTGCTCACATGAAGTTTACTGTATATCAAATGGATGTCAAAAGTGCATTTCTTAACGGTATTCTTGCGGAAGAAGTGTATGTTGAACAACCTCCAGGTTTCGAAGTTAAAGGCAACCAGGTGTACAGATTGAAGAAAGCCTTGTACGGATTAAAGCAAGCTCCAAGAGCATGGTATGACACTCTATCTCTCTTTCTATTGGAAAATGGTTTTACTAAGGGCAAGGTCGATCGAACCTTGTTCAGAAGACAAGAAGGGAAGGACATCTTACTCGTACAAATTTACGTAGATGACATCATTTTTGGGTCACCTAACAAAAAGCTGAGTGAAAGTTTTTCAACACTCATGCAAAGTAAATTTGAAATGTCAATGATGGGTGAGATGAACTACTTTCTTGGACTTCAAGTAAAACAAACTCCAGAAGGTATTTTCATAAATCAGGCGAAGTACACAAGAAACCTTCTAGACAAGTACGGGATCAAAACTTGTAAGTCTACTGGCGTACCAATGCAACCAACTTACAGAATGGATCCAATCCTATTATCGTGGCTTAATTGGTTCCTTACTGTATCTAACTGCTAGTAGGCCAGACATTGCATTCTCTGTTGGTGTTTGTGCTCGATTCCAAGCCAATCCAAAAGAAAGTCACATGGAAACCACCAAAAGGATCTTGAAATATTTGAAAGGGACCATCAATCGTGGTATATGGTATCCCTCAAATGATGATCTATCCTTAAGTGGCTTTTCAGACTCAGACTTTGGAGGCTGTAGAATAGATAGGAAATCTACTTCTGGTTCTTGTCAATTTCTAGGCACAAAACTCATATCTTGGTTTTCTAAAAAGCAGACTAGTGTTGCTACCTCTACTACCGAAGCCGAGTACATGGCTGCTGGTAGCTGCTGTAGTCAACTACTCTGGCTTATGCAACAGCTTCGTGATTACAATATACATGAATTAAATGTTCCTATTTTCTGTGATAGTAATAGTGCAATTGCCATTACACAAAATCCTGTTTTACACACACGATGTAAGCATGTTGATGTGAAGCATCATTTCATACGTGATCATGTAGAAAAGAAGGATATTCGCATGGAAAAGATTCATACTGATTTTCAAAGAGCTGATATCTTTACAAAACCATTAGCTGAGGCACGATTTCGTGAGTTATGCATTAGTCTAGGACTAATTGATTTAGACCCTACTTGCCTATAGCCATGCACTAACCAGTCAGGTACATCAAAGAAAAGGAGACAAGAACAGAGCACTCGACTACTCACGCAATAGACAGGTATACAAGGCTAGACTAGATGACCAAACTACCCGATGAGGAAGCTGGTAAAGCTGAGGGTAATACTAAGGGAATAAACATTTAAGGGGGAATCTTTGATTTCTTAAATATCCTTATGTTGACTCTTATGTGTGTTAAAAGGTCATCTTGTTCGAAATCTTGATCATTGCTTTAGATTGATATTCATCTTATTTATCTTACTCTACTTGTACCTACGATTACACATTGCAAATGATAAGATAGATACATGAAGACGTTCGACGATTGGAATGGACAAGCACAGTCGAAGAGGGAACTCGACGGGTGTTCCTAAACCTACTCGTCTTGTACACTTAGGCCTACTCGACTCATGAAGCTTAAGTCTACTCGTCTGTTTTGGATAGACTCGAACAGACAAGCTAAGTGTTTCTCTTGATTGAAATATGTTAAATGTCTATTCAAACGGATTAAGAGTATTATAGTAAGTAGATAATACTAAATTTTGAAAACTCAGAATTAGATTTATACACTCCCAGTTTAATGAGGTGTATACACCCAGTTCGAACTCGACTACACTAGGTCAGATGAGTTCACTCCCCTGTCCTAAGTAAGAAGAGGCAGATTTCAAATGTTTACAATATCAAATCACGTAATATTCTCGAATCCGTAAATAGAATTTCAAAAGGCCCAACCGTTAGATCATTTTCATTTTCATCTTGACCATTGATTCAACAGTTAAGGTTTTACAAAACCCTCAACTGCTCCACTCTTCTCCCCTACGCGTTCTTAATTCTTCTACTCTTGAGAACTTTCGATTTCTTGCTTATACTCACTAACTGTTCTCACACAACTTATCGATTATGTCGATCGTCTCGTTATTCGATGTCAGAACTAACATGCAGGCCAGGTTTGACCTAGGCAAATATGCATCAGAGGGGAAGGTGCATGTTGAAGGTTCTGTATTCTTCAAGGGCAAGCACACTGACGGCAATAAAGAAATTTTGATGAAATGCTGCCGCTGTGGATTGAGACCTTACTTGGAATCATTTCCAGAAGTGGTGCTTGAAGAAGAAGTGCTTGAATTTTACGCCAACGCAACTAGGCAAGGCGACTCCATTCAATCATTCGTTGGTACCAGCCGAGTAGAAATTACTCGAACAAATGTTTTCGAGAATCTGAAGTTGCCAACCGGTTCAATCGACATCGAAAATTATGCTGAAGGCCAGGAGTTGAGATATCTTAGTATTTTCTGTGGTAAGAAGTTGAAACTTGGTCGTGATGGTAAAATTCCTGCTGTCAAGAAGAAGGAGCTCTTAGACAAATACAAGACTCTTCTTGACATCACATCGAAAATATTGCTGTGTGTTTCTGGAAGCTTTGATTCAGTGACTCTACAAAAGGCAAGAGTGATGGCCGCAATCTTTGACGGCATTACTGACGGAAATTGGTACAAATTATTCACGGATAGAATAATGTACTATGAGAAGAATGTGCGTGTTGACACCAATTCTGCAAATTGGGTGGTGTCTGCCGCAGTTGGGTTTGGAAACAAGCTAAGTATTCTGTTACCTATCTTGTTGCCAAACAAGTCGACTTGGAGCAAAGGCAAACCGTTTCATGCCCTCAAATTCTATCTGAAGAAAGAGGCCTTGGCAAATCAAGCTACTGCCAGGACTGCTGCTCCAAGACAGGTTCACATCAATCCTGACGACGCCTTGATTGAAGCTGCCTCGTCTAGTTCAGACGAAGATGAGTCAGATGATGGAGAATCTGAGCCTGAGGCTGGAACTAGTGGAAGACTAGTTGAGTATGTGGCAGAGGAGGCCATGATCGAGGCTGCTAGTGATTCGGATAAGACTCACTCCGACACAGGATCCGAGAAAGAAGAGAAAACAAGTGCTGAAGTCCCGGAGATGTATCGACTGGTGAGAGTCGAGTCGAGTCCTTCACCAGACAAGACAACTAACCAGGTTGGTACTTCTTCTAGATCTCTTTCAATACCTCTCTCTCTCCCTCCTGTCCGAACCAAGGCCAGATCACTTCGATCTCGTGCCAGACCTGCACCCTCAACCTCTCAGGTGTTGCCAGCATATCCGCTGAGAGCAAGCCTACCCGAAAACACTCCTATAAAGGATACAACTGATACTCCGACAGTTGTCATATCTGACCTAGCCACATTAAAACCCATAGAGACCACTGCCTTTACTCCCTCTCCCTCACCAGAATATGGTGAACCTTTTCAACCATCTATTTCAGAAACTCCTCAAGTTGCCACTGCAACAACTGCAATAGGGACCCCACCTGTGCAGACCCCTTCTGAAACTAGATTTGATTCCCTGGTTTACTATCCGATGTGTCTAAGGGAGAAGAGGTTGCGTTTGAAAGTTACCAACTACCTAAAGAAGACACTTGTGTCAGTAGAGATTGATACGTCTTCAGAACAGTATGAGAAACTTTTGAGAATTTGCACTTGGGTTGCTCTGAAGAAAGGCCCAACTGAAGATTTGTTTGAAGTCATCCAAGGAATGGGTGTAATCTCCAACTTTCAAGATTGGGAGATGGAACAGAAGGAAAACAGTGGAGTTCAAAGTCATGAGGAACTGTTTCCATCTTATGCCTTGACTGCCCTGGTGAAAAGGATGCTGAATATCTCTGATGACGTGTTGTTCTCGTTTGCTACGATTGATGTGGGTACTCAAACCGATCTTGCAGAAGATGAGTTGAAAATTAATCTTGTAGATGCTGTCGTTCAGACTTCAGAACAATTGGAAGAAATCGCTGGAAGTGATGAAGATGAAGTCAACTCATTCATGCTTGGTAAAGAAGACGATGAATTTGTGGAAGCCTTTATGTTTGATGAAGATGAAATCAAAACCATCAATGATGATGAGGCTCTTGGAACTCCGATGTCTACTCAAGTTGTTCCAAAAGGATTTTTGGATGAATTAAAAACTGATCTGAGAAGTGTTGTTCATACTGCCATAGACGAGTTCTTAAACTCGAAGATGAAGGATGTGCTAGTTGAACAGAATCAGTCACTTGTTGACAACTCCAGAGACTTAATTGTTGGTGAGGTCAACAAAATGGATTCTTCCTTCAGAGAAGAAATGTTTGCTCAAATTGAAGACTTTCTGAAGAAACAAGTTGATTTTTCAGAAAAGAGGTCAATCTCGTTTGCTCGGTCACTAGCTGATGAGTCAAGCAAAATGGAACGACTCTACAGAGTTAAGGTTGCTATTGCTGATGAACAGAGACGGGAAGCACAAGATCAATTGGTGCGTTCTCGAGATGTTCTAAATGAGTTAACTGCACAAAATACTCTTCTTCGTCAGACGGCTACTCATTTGAAAGATGAACTAGTTTCATGTACAAGGAAGTTGGAACTGGTTACTGATCGTCTAGACAAGATAAGCCATGAAAAGACTCATCAGAAGCAGATTGAGTCAGCTGCTGAAGCAGTGAAAGAAGCTGTCAAGGAAGAGATGACTCGCTTTACTTCTCTTTTCACTCTTAAGGCAAATGATGAAGCCAAAAAGGGGGAAGAGACGAGTAGAATAGGAGTTGAAACTGAAAAGTTTGCTAGTGCTGAACCTGAGATGAAAGCTGCTGCTACTACGATTGAAGAACTAAGAAGGCCTAAGAGAGGCATATTAGTGAAGAAGGCAGATCTAGAGCAAGCTAAAATTGAAGAACAAAAGAGATTAGAGAAAGGCAAAAGAGTTGCTTCTCCTGAAGCAGAGATCTTGACTAGACGGACTAAAAGAAAGTTAGAGCTGAAAGATGCTGAAGATCAAAGTATTATGAACAAAGATCAAATGAAGATTGCTGATAATGAAGTTCGATATGCTAATCAGAAATGACTCGAAAAGCATATTAGAAGGCTACAGAAGCTGAAAGCTGATCCAGATCGTGCTGAAGATGCTTTCATTGACAACTTCATTGACAGAGAACATAGAGAAGACTGGTTCAAAGTCAAGTTGCAATGGGAGTTGGATCACTGGATTATTAGAAAATTTGGTGATGCTGATAGTGCTGAAGATCTGTATGCTGTCTTTGAGAAATTTATGGAAGTTCAAGACAAGAAGCTTTGGAATCTGATCATGAGAATTGCTGCTGCTGTGAATTTTAACATTCTCATACCGATCTATCCAAAGTGGACTACTCCTTTGTTAGGTTCTGGTAAAAGAGTTGATATGAATCATATTAAGAAATTTGAGGATGAGCTACTGGACAAAGAGAAGATCAACGATGAAGATCATATTAGTCTAATTCATAAAAGACTCCTTGATGCATTTCAAGTTCCAAATCCAGAAGGAGGTACTCTTTCAGATTAGTTGATTTTTTTGAAGATTTTTTTGCTCTGATACTTAGGTATTTTTATTTCAAAGTATGTGTAATCTACTGATCGTATTTTGAATGAATGAAAGATAAGTACTATTTGGTGATTAAAAGACAAGATAACTACTTAACTAGTCTACTTATAAGAAAAGATTCAAGTAGTTTTGGCTTCATCAAAAAGGGGGAAATTGTTGGGATATGAATCCTAGAACAAGTCCTACATGATGAATAAAAGATGAAGTTTTGATAAGCCAAAAGTAGTATGAATATTTTCTAAGTGTTGACTGATCTAGTCTAGTTGAGTTAAGTGATCTTGTACCAGACCAGTAGAGTTCACATAAGTTCACATGAAAAGATAAGTACAGTTTATAAGTACTTCATATGTGTTTACAGTATTTGTTTAAGTTTGTTACTGAGCTATTTGAAATGTATAGAGCTCATGTTTTTATTGTAATAGATTAGTTTCATTGTATAGTTTATAAGTTGACTAAGCTTGTATTATGAAAGCTTAAAGTAATGTAATAGTCTTGATAGGTTTAGTATAGTCTACTGATTGAACAAGGAAGACCAGTCAAGAAGAGTTGAAGTCTACTACTCAAGACAGGAGGACTACAAGACAAGACAAGTACATACTAGTCTACACAAGACAAGTCAACGTGAAGTTAGTTAGTTCGAAGCGCGTATAAAGATGAAGATAAAGAAGTTAGTTATGGAATAACTAATTCATAACAAGAAACGCGTGGATTGATAAGAAGATTCAGTTGAAGTTAGTTTTCAAGAAAAGTTGGTTACAACTAACTAAGTTCTTGATGATTGAAGTCTATAAATACTTCATGATGGTGATCATTTGAAGACTACTGCAACTACGCATACTGAAACTTGATATACTACATACTGAAGATTACTCTCAGAGTGCATTGAAGATTCAGAAAGAAGCCAGAAGACAAGTGAAGAATTCAAAAGGCTACTACTGAATAAGTGTTTAGTTTTTGTTTGTTATTTTTCAAGGTGCTAGATACTTGTAAAATTTCTAGTTAGATCATAGACATATCTGGAGGTATAGTCTTTGAAGATCTAAGTCTTCTTCTTGAGACTTAAAAGACAGGAACATACACTTGTACTCGATTGGAAGAGTTTAGTGGAAACATCACAACTGGGTTTGTGAGAGTGGATGTAGACAAGTTGTCGAACCACTATAAATCTTTGTGTGTTGTTTACTTTACTGTTTTAATTGTTTAATTGCTTAACTGTTTAAACTGCTACTAAACTAGACAAGTTGAGTATAGAACAGAGTTCTCGAATATAGAAGTTGAGTATAAACTTGAATTGGGCTCATTGTTAATTTCGTATTCCGCATATTGTATTCTGATATTTCGATAGATTTTTGAAAAGTCTATTCACCCCCCTCTAGACATTTTCACTAGCTTACTCGTTATTAACTCAACTTTGGGGACCTACAAATTCAACTTATAAAATTTATACAACCCATGATGTTGTCCCAAATGCTTACGCATTTGTGACAACATCCATCCGAATTTTTCAGATAGTGCTCATACCAAGAGATTTCCTCAAGATTGAGAATCTCTCATGGTCTAATGCCTTGGTAAAGATGTCAGCATTTTGTTTTTCAGTAGGTATATACTCCAACTTTACAATATTCTTCTCTACTAAATCTCTCATAAAGTGATGTCTTATGCTAATGTGCTTAGTGAGTGAGTGTTGTACAGGATTCTTAGAAATGTTAATAGCACTAGTATTATCACAAAAGATTGTAAGTATACCATTCTCAATACCATAGTTATGGAATATCTTGCTCAGCCACAAGAGTTGTGTGCAACAGCTTCCAGCAGCAATATACTCAGATTCTGCAGTGGATTGTGAAACACAATTCTGTTTCTTGCTGTGCCATGATACAAGATTGTTTCCCATTTAGAAACATCCTCCACTCGTACTATTTCTATCATCTATATCTCCAGCCCAATCAGCATCACTATAACCAATCAAAATGTTGTTGGTGTCCATAGTGTACCAGATTCCAAGGTCACTTGTACCTGAAACATACTTGATAATCCTCTTCACAACATTCAGGTGAGATTCCTTTGGATTAGCTTGGTACGTAGCACAAACACACACACTGTACATAATATCTGGTCTACTAGAGGTTAAATATAGTAAACTACCTATCATGGATCTGTAAAGTGTTGGATCAACATCTGTTCCAGCACTATCTTTGCAAAGTTTCAAAGAAGATCCCATAGGAGTTTTCATTGGTTTTGAATTCTCAAGACCAAATCTTTTAACCAAGTTCTTAGCATACTTACTCTGGCAGAAGAAAATACCATCACTGCACTGTCTGATATGAAGACCTAGAAAATAGTTCAAGTCTCCAACCATACTCATTTCAAATGTTGCAGTCATTGTCTCAACAAAGTTACTCAACATTTTATCACAAGTAGAACCAAACGCAATGTCATCAACATATATTTGAGCAATAAGTAAATCTCCTTCAGTGTGCTTAATGAACAAAGTTCTATCAGCTTCTCCTCTAATAAATCCATATTCCAAAAGAAAGTCAGTAAGCCTACCATACCATGCTCTAGGAGCTTGTTTAAGACCATACAAAGTTTTCTTAAGTTTATATACATGATCAGTATATTGTGGATCTTCAAATCCTATAGGTTGTTCAACATATGCTTCTTCATTCAATATTCCATTTAGAAATGCAGCCTTTACATCCATTTGATGAAGTTTAATATCAATAAAACATGCAATAGCTAGCAGTAATCTAATAGATTCTATCCTAGCAACAGGTGCAAAAGTCTCATCAAAATCAACTCCTTTAACTTGGGTGTAACCTTGTGCTACTAACCTAGCCTTGTTCCTAACAATATTACCAGATTCATCAGTTTTATTCTTGAATATCCACTTTGTTCCAATGACATTAGTATGACTAGGTCTTGGAACAAGTGTCCACACTTCATTTCTTTCAAATTGACCAAGTTCTTCATGCATAGCATAAATCCAGTTTTCATCAGTTAATGCTTCTTTAGCACTCTTAGGTTCAATTTCAGATAAATATCATTCAACATTTACAACATTACACATAGAAGACATGCATATTGTTCTTACCACATCTACCTTGTTTGATCTTACTCTTCCTCTTGTTTGCACTCGAACTGTAGCATCGCCTATGATCTGGTCAGAAGGATGACTTTTACCTATTCTTGAAGAAGGATTCGTTTTGGGAACGCACTGGTCATTCTGTGAAGTTACAACTGACTGTTCTGTAGATGTTGACCCAGATGTGTTAACATTTGGTGCAACATTTTCAGACTTCAGTGTATTCTCAGAAGTGTCAGTAACATGTGATACATCTTCTTCATCTTTGTCATCTGTAAGACCTTTATCATCATCAAACACAACATTAACAGATTCTTGAACAGTGTTAGTTCTAAGGTTATATACTCTATAAGCTTTACTATTTCTAGAATAGCCTAAAAAGAAACCTTTATCACTTTTAGAATCAAACTTATGAAGTTGATCCCTATCATTCAAAATCTCATAAGGTGTTTGACTTGCGCCAGAACGAATAAAAACCCTATTAATAATATGACATGCAGTATTCAATGCTTCTCCCCAAAATTTCTTAGCAAGACATTTGGATGTAAGCATGACTCTAGCCATTTCTTGTAAAGCTCTATTCTTTCTTTCAACAATTCCATTTTGTTGTGGAGTTTTAGGAGATGAATATTCTTGCAAGATACACTTTTTATCACAAAAATCATTAAACATGTTGTTTTCAAATTTCCTACCATGATCAGTTCTAATACGGCCAACTTTCAAGTTAAACACATTTTTGAACCTCTTATAAAGAATTTTGAATGCAGCAAATGCTTCAGATTTATCTATCAAAGACTCTACCCAGGTGTATCTAGAAAAATCATCTACCACAACTAAAGAATACCTCTTACCTCCAATGCTTTCAGTTCCATGTGCAGTAGTTCAAAGCATCGATGTGTAGTACAATGTGACAGCATTTTGTGCGACATTCTTACCTGCTTACCTTTTTGGCATGGTCCACATACAGTGATATTGTGAAACATCAGTTTTGGAATTCCTTTTACTGCATCTGCTTTGATTAGTTTTTGCATTGCTCTGTAATTTGCATGACCTAATCTTTGATGCCATAAGACATTTTCATCATATTTTAACAAGTTACACATATTTGTTCCAATAAGATAGCAATTATCAGCTGACCTAGTACCAGTCATTACACAAACTTCATCTTTATTCAGAACATAACATGAGTCTTTATCAAATTTCACATGCAAATTATCATCACAAAGTTGACTAATGCTAATCAGATTTGCAAGTAAGCCATCAACATGTAAGACATTTTTAAGCTTAGGAAAACCTTCAACATTCAAAGTTCATTTTCCAACAATCTTTCCTTTAGAACCACCACCATATGTAACACTACCACTATTCAAGGTCATATAATCAGATAAGAAATCAGTACGACCTGTCATATGTCTAGAACAACCACTATCAAAATACCATAAATCAGGTAGACATGCTTTTAAGGAGGTATGAACAACATTACAGGTAGTTTTTGGTTTCCATGCAGATTTCAGAAACTGTTTACCAGGATGTGACAGTTTTTTATGCAGCATTTTCAAGTTTTTCTGTTCTTCAAACAATTTTATACAGTAAGGAAGAATATGACCAACTTTGGAACAGTAATGACAGATATACTTCCTCTTAACCTTGTGAGGATCTGATTGTGCAGATGTTACACCAGATGTGTCAACATTTGCCTTCAAAAATTTCACAGGTTTTCTAAAATTTTCAGAAATAGAAGCAGTTATACCATCATAACCTAATCCATAATTATTAGACTTACCAGTAGCTATAGCATTATTTACCTCAGAAGCACTCTTGGAATATTTCTTGAAACATAAGGTGGAATTTATCAATTTCTCCTTTAAGTTACATATTTTCAGATCTCTTTTGGTAAGTATAACCTCTAGCTTGGTGATTGTGTCTTTCAGATCCTCATTCTCTTTATTCAAGGAATCAAGAGTGAGTTTCTGATTGTTCCAATCATCTAACAGCTTTCGGTGTTCATTGTCATCAGTCCTTTTTCCTGCATCATCAACCAAACTATTAAAACAGTTCAAATCTGGGTGACTCTGTTCTGATGTTGCTGTAGATGTTGCAGCATCAGGTACATCATCAGAATTTATTTCATCCAGATCATCATCTGAGGAATCATTATAATCAATTCTGGTAAAATTAGAATATTCATTCTGATTTAACTCATCAAAATCATCATCATCAGATTCATCACTCAAGGTAGCACTAAAATTCAGTTTTTGCTTAAGTCTAGTATTGGCACACTCATTTGCATAATGGCCATAACCAGAACAAGCATTGCATTGAACTGATTTTCGAAATTTAGGATCATACATTGGTTTACCTTCACTCTTTGATGGTCTTGGTGTGAATTGACTTTTCCTCCTTTCTGGTTGAGGTGTTGATGTATTAATTTGAATCTTAGGCTGAATGTTTCTAGATTTGTTCACAGATTTTTTAAGAAACTTATTAAAGTGCTTAGTGAGCAAGGCAATGTTGTTAGGATTGTTGAGGCATTCATCAAGCAATTCGTCATCCAAATCAACTTCAGTAATGATAGGTTGAACCTCAGAAATGTTTGATGTTTCCCCTTTAAAACCACAACTTTCTTATCAGCATTAGTTTCATCAACTTGATTAGTGTTTATTTCATATGTTCTAAGAATACTCACTAACTCATTTTGACTTAACTTATCTGTATCTTTTGCCTCTTCAATAGCACAAATTTTAGCATCAAATCTTTTAGGAACAGATCTTAATATCTTATGAACTACTCTAACATTAGAAATATGGTCACCAAGAGAATGTGATTCATTGATAATCTCACTTAACCTTTCATTGTAGGCTGTAATTGTTTCATCTTCCCTCATTCGGAGATTCTCAAATTTTGTCCCCAACATTCGAAGCTTAGTCTTTCGAACACTGTCTGAACCCTCACAATGCTCTTGCAACCTGTCCCATGCATCTTTAGAAGTAGAACAGTTAGATATAATTTTAAACATTGAAACATCAACAGAAGTAAAAATAGCATTTAAAGCTTTAGAATTGTAGCTTGTTGTTGTTATTTCATCAGCCGTCCAGTCAACTTTTCTCTTGAGTTGAACTTCACCATCTGCATCTGCTGGTCTCTTTGGAGTTTCCCAACCTGTAAGTACAGTCCTCCAAGCACGTTCATCAACTGACTTGATGTACATACGCATGTTAGGCTTCCAATAAGCATAATTCGAACCATCTAAAACGGGTGGCCTAAGTGTCGTGGATATGTGATGTGTTTCCATTGCTAACCTACACTAAAAACACACTTGACCAAAGATCTAACCTAGTGTCGTCAGGTATCGGCTCTGATACCAACTGAAAGTGTGCTGGTATTAAGTGTTTAAGTTTAAGTAGAATAATGTTGTACTAAATGTTGTGACAAATTGTACAACACTGACTCTAACTGAATATCAGAAATTAAGATTCACAGCGGAAGACTTGAAACACTAAAAACAAACGAGACACAATGGAAATATTTTTAACATAGATTTTATAAATAAAAATCTATGTTAGCCTTACGGCGAAAATCAATACTTATCTTCAAGTACAAATGTTGTGTGAAATGTTACAGCAATAACCTTCACAACTGAAACTACAAACGAGGCAGGTGCCTTGTTTTGAAAACGAACTAAGTGGATAAAGTATACACTGTCGAAATGCCTAGTCTATCTATGATTACACTCTCAATAGATAAGAAGACACACAGCCATACGGGTGGGATACTTCGTATGATCTAAAAGGTAAAACTACTGGCCACAATTCCTAACAGGGATCAACGCTCGGTCTAAGAAATTGATCGAATAGAATACACTGAATTGAGAAGCATTCAATCGGTATTTATAGAAGTGGGGTGCTAATTCTAGAGGCTTCCACATTGAGATCCTATTTTTTAGGAGCTCAACTTCCATGATCTTTCTAGATCCTTCTTGCACGTTCCAGGTCATTCTAGATTGCTTCCAGCCTCTTCTAGGACATTCTCCAATATTTTGAAATCTTCCAGGTTCCAGATCCTTGTAGAAGCTTCGAGACTCTGCCAGAAATGCTGTAACAATTAGCTCAACATTTAATGCAACATTTCAGAAAGGACTTAGAAAAAATCTCGGAAGGTCAAATTAAGATATTGTTGATAATGTTAAGGCATTTAAGGATTAACAACATCTACATATAAGATCAGTGTTCATACAGAAGTTCATATTCGATATTAGTTGAGTATAAATTTTAAGGGCTCATTGTTAATTCTGATATTCTGCATTGTGTATTCTGATATTTTGAAAGATTTGGAAAAGTCTATTCACCCCCTCTAGACGTTTTCTTAGTTTACTCAATCTTATCAACTCAACTAGGGACCTACATTTCTCATCTATAAAGTTGCAGTCATCAAGGATCTTACTATGTTTAATAAGAAATGAAATTTTTTATAAGGTAGTTATGGCTTCGACTGTTTTCAGATTCAATTTCAGATTTGTAAACAATATGGGAACATGATTAATTAGCTAAGTTAAAGGAACTAGTGCAAGCTACTGAATAAATGGACATTTCAGAAAAATAGGAGATTTAATTCAAACCCTAATCACACTAGTTTATGTCCATTTTTACACGCAAAAAATACACCAATTTCATGTCATAGTTAAAAACACCAATTTGTATCTTATATTGTATTACAGATAACATTGTGTATGGTGTTTATGTCCATCTTTACATGCCAATAATACACCAATAATTTCACATGGATAAAGCAATAACAAGACTATTTTAACTTGGGTACATACACGAGTTTTTTAACTTTGTTATTGAAGCACCTAAAATAATTAACACATTGAAGCATACTACAACAAATAATATCCAGCAAGCAATTATAAATAATAAAACAAGGAAGTAAAACATGAGTGCTAATGTACTGAGCATGCTAGATATATACAGTGTTTTCTTAATCCATCCCATATTGGAAAAAATAATGATTGGAAGAAACAGTGCTAGATAACTATAACATCTAAAGTGAAAGCCACAACCATTTACTCAAAGGATCTACAATAAACAATAAGATGTAGAATTTCTCATCCATCTAAGATATTTACATAATAAATCATTCAGTTATCAAAGCATCTTGCTCATATCAAACTATATAACAAAGACATATTTATCTCCCATAAGCAATATACATAAGATACACAACAGATTTGAATCGATATGCTTTTGGTCGATCTTGACTTGTGAAAATTGACCCAAAACCTTTCTGACAAATTTTCCTGATGAACAAGAAATGAAAAAGGGAAACAAAAAAGATTCATTTTTTATGCAAAATATACAAAACCCTTGAGCAGATCACAGCTGCAGCTGCAAATTCTATTGAGAAACAAGAATTAAGTGTAAATAATACCTCAATCTAAGAGATAATTTGAGCAAAATCTATTTAAAAAGGACACGAGATGAGAAAGAGACTCTAGTTTTATTATTTATTTCAATAAATAAAAAAATATGTGTACCACTTTCTATTATATTATATAGGACTTTCTATATTGAATATTAGCACTTCCCATAAATAAAAGAATACATGAGAAATCATTCAACTTTTCCTTTTCTACCTAATTAAAGGGGGTGAAAAAATGCAGAATATCAAAGACCAATCTATTAACTTTAGACATTGTTGAAGAAAACATAACACAATCTAAATAAAAAATAGACATAGTTCTATAGACATATGTGCATAAATAAGTACACATCAAAAATTTAATAGTAACCTGAACCTCTATATTAAAAATATATATATATATATATATATATATACAGATTGTTGAATAAGAGTTATTAAAGACAACATAAGAGTCCAGTAATCCAAATATACATGTTTTAAAAACTTTTAATTTTCACTCATTCATACCAGGGGTCTGAGATGCGGTTTTAGAGAGAAGGGAGAGCTTCTCTCTTAGAGAGTTGCTCCTCCCTTTCTCCACCGATCTTCGTCGTTGGTCCGTCGCAGATTCCTCGTTCACGTTGCCGTCATCGTTTTTTACTCCTTTGTTGCTATGTCTCAGATCTGTTGGCTTTCCGCTTCTCTCTGATCTCTTCTGGTATTTTGGTATTTCGCTATATTTGAGTTGTAGATCTGCAGATCCGTTAGTTCTTTTGTGGATCTCTTTTTTGTGGTTGGGATCTCAGATCTGCAAATCTGAGTTGTAGATCTATAGACCTGGTGTAGTTTTTTGTGGGTCTCTTTTTGTGGTTGGGATCCTTGAGATAGACTTGAGAGTCCTTGGGTTCTAGTTCTTGGGATCGGTACTTGGTTGAACTTTGTCTATTTTTTTGTTTCCTATTCTTGACATGAAACACCTTAGTGTGGGGTTGTCTCATTTAAAGATTGGAGACCTGGACACCTGTTAAGACAAAGGGAAACTCGTCTTTCCTCTTCACGCGATTGGAGTTGACGGCGATATCCGCATTGGTTTGAAGATCAAGATCTTAGTTCGTGATTTGTAATTCTATTTGATGATCTTGGAAACCCCTCCTCAAAAAAAAAAAAAGATTCCGATAATCCGAAAAACATACTAGTAATAAAAACTCAACACCTTTCTTTCTTAGGCCCTCCCTCCCTCCCTTTCTTATGATTCAAACGAAACAACAAAGTAGCAGTAACACAACACCCTTTACACTACCTTCAGTACTCCCACTACATATAAATCTTCCTACTACTAAAATCCACAACAATTATTTCCCCTTTAACAAACAACGATTACCTCCACCACCAATTACCTAAGACACTGTACGACCATACGAAATAGCTGAAATATATAGATTTTTTGCCCATTTCTCTTAACACAATCAAAATGCATACATTAACATAAGTAGATATGTGTGCATTCAAGAATTACTGGTCTTAAAATATGGCAAATCATCTGAATTCGTCATTCACAATAAATGAAACTTACACCGGAAACATAAATTAGGTCCTTGGACAAAATTGAAGATCCAAATAAGTGAGCAACACAACACTCTAGAATAAATTTCAGTACACATACGACATAAATTTCACCATATTTCAACCATCAGATTCAATTAACATCCATCACAGGGTTGTTATTAAGTTAAAGCCTCCACCTCCTAGATAGAAGGATTTAATTCACCATATTTCAAACTCTCATATTCAATTTCAGTGAACATAAGACATAAATTTCACCATATTTCAACCCTCAGATTCAATTAACATCCATCACACGGTTTTTATTAAGTTAAAGCCTCCACACCTAAGAGTTCACATCCTAGTGGTGGCTTTTAACCCTCAACAATAAATCCTCATATTCAATTAACAAACATCACAGGGTCTATTGTACTCAAGTTAAATCCTCCACACCTAAGAGTTCACATCCTAGGGGTGGTTTTTAACCTAAAACATGTCTCACTACACATGCAAACATCATTTCAGCACTAAATCAGAAAAACCATCAATATTCTCATATCACTCTTGCAATATTTCAGAAATATAATCATAAATTAAATGAGTGAGCATGAGTTGGATATAGATAACCTATTTAAAAGACATTTAGCTGCTGGAATCCATATGATGTATCTATCCACAACATATTGACGCATTTCAGGGCACCTTGGTCCACGAGAGGGTCTAAAAATCTTCGAAAAATCATCATTTTCGAGAACCATCGAATATGGCTCTACTTTTTTAGAATCGAACACCATTTGCTGAGAAATAGGGACACCACATCCACACATCAAGGAAAATACCACGATCGACTCAGAAATTGGAGCACCACATTTGCACTTCAATGAATCCGACACCACAATAGATGAATCAGACAAAGAGGGTTTGATTGTAGGAGAATCGAACAAATGGGACCCGATGGTAGATGAATCGGAACCCATCAACGATTCTGGCACAATTGTGTCAAACGGAAGGGGCAAAATAGTTTTGATGGTAGGAGAATCAGAAAATAGGGTTTCGATGGTGGATGAATCGGAACACATCAACGAACCCGACACAATCGTGTCATCAAACGAAAGGGGCAAAATAGTTTTGTGGGTAGGAGAATCAGAAAATCCGACTGTGGATGAATCGTCGACCATCTCAAAGGTAGTATATGGAAAGACGAAGAACAAATCGATGGTAGAAGATGGAAAGACGAAGAATAGTTGAATAGCTATAGGGTTTCTTACTTTCTTGGTTGATAAACCAAGAAGAAGATTCGAGACAGAGTGAGAGAGAGTGAAAGTTGTGTTAATTTTAGAAATAGGTTTAAATGTTTAATTAGTATTGTTAAATTGCTAATTGACTTGAAAGTGTAAATATAATGTGGGCCCATGGAGTGACATTTTCAGTAAATAAGACTTGAAGAAAGGGTAAAAATGTAAAATTGTGTAATAGTGTTATTTCCTTAAATGGAATGATCAAAGTTTTGGTGGACAGACAAATAAGGTAAGTGAGCAAAATTTTACTGGACGAATGGAGTATTTGTTATTGTGTGTTGATCATAGCTATGATTGCGGCATGTATGTGTGTCTCTTGATTTTGAACTCATTTGTGCCCAATCCAGCATTAACCGAGGTATTTAACAACACATATTTTTTTATAACATAAGTATTGTTAATCTGAATATTCCATTTTGAATATACCGGATGAGGCAGTTTCCACATGCATGAGAATAACATTGAGATTGTATACATTCAAATAAAATAGACTTTACAATAGGTCTGATGTCATTTATTACCCTTTTGAAGTAATTAATAATTTCACACACCGTGTCTCGAATATTGCAACTAAATTAGAAATATGTATTTTTTTTTCAGGTACATGGTTGAAATTTGGGTTTCTGTTGCATTTAAACCTCCGACTTGGTTGACCAACATAAAAGTGAGTTCTCTAGTGCAAAAAGATGTGGATGCATCAACACTAATTGTGGTTGGAATAAGAGAATTAATGATAAAACACTTAGTTAAGGAGGAGTACTTTGATCGCAAAGACCACAGTCTAATACTAGCACTACTGCGGCCGGATACTTCCACCTACATTAAAACAACGACGACCAATTGAAGGATTATGTCGAGAAGTGCTTGAATGCTGGGCGGCGAGCCATCCAGATCGTTGTGATATGGACGCTGCCTGAGGTTATCGAAGAAAAATAAGGACCGAATATTGTTACAACAATGCAAGACCTCACAGAATTGCTTGAAGAAGACATGATGGGTGATTCAGCGGAATAATAGGAATTCATGCGTTTTATATATATTCTTTTGTTTACGAGTTATTTTTATCTTATTGAATGCTTTAGTAGTATAAAAATTAAATGATTGTTATGAGTTATTTTTAGAAATTAATGCATTTTGTTTCAATTAAAGATTTTTTTTGTTACGAGTCTTATTTTTTTATTACTGAAAGAATGTGTTTGATGTTTAATTATAATATGCAATTGGGTATTCAGTATTTATAAATGCGTTTTTATATTTATTATTGAAACATTAGTTTTAATGCATTTTGTTTCAATTAAAGATTTTTTTTTGTTACGAGTCTTATTTTTTTATTACTGAAAGAATGTGTTTGATGTTTAATTATAATATGTAATTGGGTATTCAGTATTTATAAATGTGTTTTTATATTTATTATTGAAACATTGGTGTGAGAATTAGGGTTTGATCACAACCAATTACATGAATGTAGGAAAGAGATATGTACAATTAAATATAAATTCCTATATACAAGGAAGGTGGAGATAATCATGGAATTGTTCCTTAATAATTACTTCCTCCATCTTTTAATAAGTGTCATTTTAGTTTTTTTCAACAAATTAAGATTATAAATTTTGGTCGATATCACCCTTCATTAATTATAACTAATTTTAATATAGAAATTTTGTTTGATAAAAAATGTAGTTAAGAATGTAGCTAATATTCATACACCAAATTAATTTTGGTATAAACAATTTTTGTGGAATTTATTAATGAAAAATATTTATGGTAAATGAATAAGGATAAAATAGTCAAAATTAAAGAAAAATCCTAGAATGACACTTATTTTAAAATTAGTTAAAAAGTTAAAGTGACACTTATTAAAAAACGGAGGGAGTAGCTTTTAAGTCGTATAACTTATAAAAATTCAATAACATTAAATTAGTGTATACGTTTAACTATTCATTGTTTCTAATGCATTTGAAATTATGTAAAAAAAAAAATCGTTTGAAATAGCAATAAAATAGGGAACTTATAAATGGCAACTGAATCGTGCACCATAAATTAATTAAATAATTTTTTTTAAATTTTCTGTTAATGCACGGTCAATTTTGATATAACCGTGTAATCAAACACGGGTTGGGCCTCGTGCACATTTTTGGAAGTCGAAAAATTAGGACCAGTTTTGAAAAAATCGTGTATAATTAATTTGAACCGACAGAAGCTTTCACACTACCTCATTCCAAGCGTACTGAACGGCCCCAATCCTCAAAACTGAACGACACCAATCCTCATTCCTCAAAGGTACGAATTCCATCCAAACCCACTCCATAATGTAGTGATTTTCGAAAATATTGTGTGAAGTTAATGAGCAAGAAATGCAAGGAAAAAGAAAGAGAAGGGTTCATGATGAGGCAGAACAACAAGATGATGAGGAAGATGCAGAACATGAACATGAAGAGGAGGAATTGGTGCCCGAAGGCATGCACCCCGAGATGCCCAATGAGGACATCAATATGGAACGAGCTCCTGACGAAGGACCAGTTGGAGAGTGGCATTTTCAGAGATCACATTGGGAATCGCTTGTCAACGATGTGAATGAAATGAGAACCAACATGACACAAATGCATAATTGGATGAGGCAACTCTTTATCTCCAACTTCCCGGATCGAAATCCCAATGAACCTCCTCCTCAAGCTTGAAGAGATTCAATTTGATATGTCCTTCTATCTCTATCATTTTCGCATAGTCATTTTAGTTTGATTTTGGATGCACTAAACTATTAACAAGATTTAGTAGAACGGTTGTTTTGATAATTACCTGTTTAGGAGCTTGAATTGACAATTATCTCCTTCTGATCAAAATTGTGATTTGATGTTGGTTAAAATTAGTGTGTTTATGCATCATATGTTTTGTATCAATTTTGGAGGTCCGTTATTCTGTGACTCCATTCATTAATTTGTGGGTAAGGATGATAGTTCTTTATATAATGTGGAGATCATATTATAATGGTGATAGGTCAAAATAGAGATTATGATATAAATTTGGTGTATCTTAATATAGAAAATTATAAGATATGAAAATTTATATTTGGTAGTGTACCCCATTAAGGAGAAATTTTTAAAGATGGAGATTTTAATTTTGTTGATAAGGATATGATGTAACAATAAAATATCATAAATAATTTAAATATATAATTATTTGAAAAAATAAATACCATTTCGAAAATTTTGATTGTGCACGGTCCAGCAGCCGTGCACAATTGCACGTTCTATTCTCAGTAACCTGTATAAATTGAAAAATGTTATGTAAGTGGTATTGTGCACGATCTAGGAGTCGTGTAGGATTGTGTGGTCTTTACTCAGTCACTCGTGTACATCGAAAACTCTAATTAAAAGTGTTTGGTTGCACGGTCTATACTCAGTCACTCGTGTAAATCAATAGACGTACTGGAAGAAATCACTTGCACGGTCGATACTAAGTAAACAGTGCAATCCAAAAATTGAAAAAAAAAATGCTCTTTTCTTGTTCATGTGCTCGAGCCACAAATAGAGTAGTAATGCACGACATACAAACATTTTTCTCATATTCATATAAAATACATATTTCATCTGTAACATTTTTTTTAAAGATTAATTTGTCACATCTCAATTCAATATGATTATTGTTCACGCTTAATTTTAGCATAGACGTATCTTATGACGTGGATTAAACAATACAAGAAATATTAAATAAATTTTCAAATAAAAAACTGCAACTCAATAAAATTCCTGAAATATATATGCTCAATATTCATAAAAAAATCAATCTAACACTAATTGTTTTAGTATGATCAACATTAATTAACGTTTTTGGACATCGCCCAATTTTATGTCCTGGATGTCTGGTAAAGAAAAATATTAAGTTAGTGAGTGTTAAAAGAAACGTAACTTTATAAATTATTATTAAACATGCAAAAATAATTAAAAATGACATACCCACAAGCTCCACATTTCTGCTTTTTATTTCGAGGTGCTCCTCGGGGCTTACTCTTTGTCGGATTACCTACACCATAGTTTTGGGACTGCTTAATGGGGTCTAGGACTTCATTATGCACACCAAATGTTGTAAAATCCATTTCGGGAATCTCCGAGCAACCTTGTGCCACATCCGTTAGGGATCTTTTGGCATTTCTTATTTGCTTAAAAATTTATTTAGTGCTTGATTCGGAATGAGAAGCATTCAGATACAAACCAACACTCTCTTTGTGCAACTGCATGAACCTCTGGCGTTGGGGATCGCTGGATGAAAACAAGTTTGAAACATAGACGGAAAGTTGCTTTCCAATTTCAATAGTCCAGCGTTCACAAATGCAAGGTGAAGGGATCTTCGCGAAACCCATTTGTTTGAATCCACAAAATAAGTGGCAACAAGGAAATCCTATTGACTCCAGTTTATTGCATTCACAATGAAATATCTCACGTGCTTCATCTATTTCCACCGACCATTGTTGGCGATACTTACAATTGTATCTTTTGAAAGTGAATTTGGTTATCCCACTCTCACACGTACTAGGTTCTGCAAGAATAAGTATTTGTTCTCTAGCGATTTCCTTATGAACCATGTTGCGTATGTTTTTAGTGTAAATTGCAGACGCATGATCAAAAAATGAACGTAATGCGACATGCTTGACTGATATTTCTGGCAATTCTGATTCATATTGAACTTTGAATGCTTCAATCCTAAGATTATAGAATTCATTAAAAAAAATGCTTCAAGGACTCACATAAATTGTGCCCTTTCTTACCCCCAACTTTGAAACGAGCGTTCATCGACTCAAACCTTTGGTTGCTTCTCATCATTCCAGTAAAATGACCTCTAAAGTATGCTTCAGCCCACATTTTCCTCTTCGAATATGCTTCCAACACCCATGGATTTTCTGAAATGCCATGCTCTTCTGTTATCCGTTTTCAAGTTTCCTCAAATTGATCAACGGAAAAGATTTTCCCTGTCAACTTTGAAAATTCATCACAAAAATCAGGGACATGGACATGTTGCCTACAGTTCTTCCCTAAATGCCAGTTGCAGAGTCTGTGCCTCGCTTCAGGAAACACATCATATATTGCCTTGCACATCGCTCCATTTTCATCAGTGACCACATACAATGGCGATTGCCCACCCATTATCCTACAGAAATTTTGCAACAACCAAAGAAATGACTCGTAGGTTTCGTTATGGATCAGAGCACAACCAAAAACACATGTTCTAAAGTTATTATCAACTCCCGAAAGAATTATAAGAGGAAAATTATATGTGTTTGTTTGGTATGTGCTGTCAAAAACCAAGGCATCACCAAACAAGTTGTATTGTTCACGCCCAAGTCCATCAGTCCAGAACAACTTATTCAGTGATCCATTCTCATTATCCTCTTTCTCATAAACAAAGACTTGGGTCCCCCAATTTCATAGAATCGAGAAAATACAGAGCTGTAGTAGCATCTCCGTGTTGAACCAAATCTCTGCGCTCCTTTGCCAAATAATTATGTGCATCCTTATTGGTGAATGACAGGTTTGATGGTCCTTCAACAAGCTTCAAATAATCTATTATTTGACTTGTTTTAATTCCGGCAACACTAAATGTACTTAACAAAGATTTATTACCAGAAGATATGTACCTACCACGCGAAAACAACTTATAAGTACAAGTAAACTACAATTTGAAGTAGAAACATATTTTAGAATTCATATATGTAAAAAAGACTGAATAAATATATGCTGATAATTACTAAAACATAAATCACGTACCTTCTAGCCTTCTTAGCGGTGTTGGCCGGTTTTAAGTCGTGGTTGTGTTCGGATACAAATTTAGTGACCTTGTAGATTCCGAAATGAAGAGCGATACGAAAATAAGCTTTGCATCCACATTTGGTATCAAGTTTCGAATTCCGAATGTTGTTTCGTCCACCTATAGGAGTTTTACGAAATCCAGATCGGGAACAGTCCCACGCCATATTTTTTATAATGTTATTTTTCCGATCAATGTGACATCTTCGGCTTATAAATCCCTTTCGTCTTGCATATATCTTATAAAATGCATTAGCTTCTTCCGTCGAAGAGAAAGTCATGCCCCAAATTGTATTATAGTCCATAGGAGCATTTTTTAAATTGGGATACCCAAAATTCTCATCTGACGCATCTTCTGAAATCATGTGCTCCTCGTGTGATTCATCGTCCACTTTGATATCTTCATATCCAATGTCTGATGACATTGTGGAACGTTGTAAATACAAACTGCATGAGAAACACAAAAAAATGAATCAAGTGTGATATTGTGAGACGTTCATTAAAAGACATGTTATGCAACATCTTACAATTTTACTGTCATCTTCCCATGTTAAACATGCAACATCTTCATATTATATATTTCAATATCCTATTTTACTGCCATTTACGGCAACTAATAACATGTGCTTCTAACATAAAATTGAGAAATACCATGTGCCTATGACATAAAATTCAATTTAAACATTATATCAAATATATAATTCAATTGAATTGCAAATAAATAGTATATCAAAACTTTACATGATGATTTAACTCTACATTATGTCCTTCTAGTTAGAGCAATCAAACAACTAATACGGTTAGGAATGTGCATTCAATAGCCACTTGCTAAATTCAGTTGCAAATTTTCTTTGACGCATTTTGTCGAACACTTGTTGAGCAATGAAGTTTCTATTTGATTTGAGTCAATTTAAAAAACAATTACTACTCAACAACTCAACCCCAATTTTAACAATTTCACAATGTTAATTCCCCTACTACTCATAACAAAATACGGAAAAAGTAAGAAATATGAACAAATACATAAACCCTACTCCACAATGGTATTAATTCACTTACTCAGTTTAACAATAATTACAAATCGATAATAATTACTCAGTTTACCTACTCATTTTAACATTACATATTTTAATTAAATTAATAAATATAATAAATTATTTTATTGTATAAGGATAAAAATGTAATTTTACAATAATATATTTTAATTAATTTAATTTAATAGAAAATACAAATTTATGACACATTACGACACATACGATGAATACATACCGTACATTATACAAAAGGCAACAGGTCTTCAAGTTTAAACCTTTAGATTAGATTTTTAATGGCTTAAATTAACTGACTATGGTAGTCATTACGACACCATGACTACATGTAGGAGGTCCCTTGTTACCATGGCAGGCGTTGATATGATTGAAAAAGATGTTGCTTTCGTACATACCCCAATAACCCCATTGTTTTTCTTTCATTCAATAACTTAGAAAAGTTTAAAATGATTTTTTTAATATACATAGAAAGAAGGAATAGAATTATAGAAATATTGAATACTATTATTCAAGTACATCCTAAACAATGCTAGGCTATCTGAAAAATGAAGATGAAAGGTCCCTAAATATGGTTTAAATTTAAGTTGCAGTTTGAATCTCCATTTTTAAGTATTTGAGCAACAACTTAAAAAAAAGTCTTTGAGCACCAAAATAAAATACTTCGTCCCTCTCATTCCATTTTTTTTCTATTTTTGGCATATTATTTTCTCTATCTCAATCATGTTACTTATACTTTATCTATTATTTTATCATACTTCATCTCATACTCATTTATTATTTTTTCTCTCACCATCACATCAATTGTACTACATCTATTATTTTATCATATTTTTTAATCAAAACACCCGAAAGAAAGGAAAAATTTATAACAGGATGGAGGGAGTATTGTTTTTATCTTCAATATCAAAACAATGGACTTTCATTTCGTTACTTTTTAAGAAAGTTTTCAGACTTCGAAGTCATACTGCCCCTAATGCACTCTCGTCAAGACATAATCCAACAATTAAATATACATACATATATACTACTCCGTATAAATATATATATATACATATATATATATATAGTAATTAACATTAATAAAGATAAATTATTATTCTTCTATTAATAAATTATACACAAAGATTAATTTGAACACAGTAAATTCCAAAACATTTAGTATGTTATAAATCTGCATTGTATAATGAATTTATCTACAAATTACTACTTATACCAGAAATTCCAAAACATTTATGTTATAAATCTGCATTGTATTAATGGAGAGTATAGTTTATCTACACCCAATTGATTGTATTATGAATTTAATTTGTAATTTTTTAGGGTTTGTAGCAAATGATAACTATTTGATAGGTATAATATTTAAATTGTATAGACTTGAAAAATTATTAAAATGGGGAGATAAATGAATGAAAAATATTTAATTAATATAGAACAATTGTATTATAGAAATCCATAGATTACCATAAAAGTAATTTTCCTTTTATTTGTTCAAGACTGTAATTACTTGTGCCAATACATTAAAAATCAAAATGAAAAAATCGAATTCAAAATACTACACAGGGGCTAGGTACGTGCCCTGACAGGCCAACACGGAATAATTATGTAAATAGACAGATAAAAAATGATAAGGCCCAATAGAATATAAAAATATTTTTTCAGAAACAGAATAATAAAATGGGCGGGAAGTTGCTAAGAATAGGCTGTGTTGTTATTATATACTCCCTCCGTCCCAGAGGAACTTGCACCTCTGGGATGACACACATTTTAATAAATGTGTAAGAAAAAGTGTAATGAGTGATGTTTTGAGGGATAATTTTGTAAATTTTTATGAATAAAGTAAAGTAAAAGGTAGATTGAGTGTGAAAAAGTAATGACATATGTGTAAATATGTGTATATTTTGAGGGTGAGGGTTATGACAATATTTCCTTTTATGGAGTGTGCAAATTGGTATGGGACATCCATATATGGAAAATGTGCAAATTCCTATGGAACAGAGGGAGTATATATTACTCAAATCCCTTGTTACCAAATTGCCATCTTGTGGAGGAGTAAGCAATTATATAATGTAGAGGGTGTAACTTGTAAAGATTACAAATAATAACAATGCAGATGAAAGAAAGAATTTCTCACAAACTCTGCTTCTTCTCCAACTCTCAAATTACTGCATCACTCTGTTTGACTGGAGCATTGACTCTGTCGGCTAAAGCTGACCGGGCTTCCCTTTTCCACATGCCTTGGTCAACGATGAGGAGTGGGCCCATTGCTTTTCAATTTCACTTAGGGGTGAAAATGGGTCAGGTCGGGTAGACTTTAAAAAAAAAGTCTGATCTGGTATATACTCCATTTTTTAGGTCCAAGTCTGGTCCATGATCTATCATAGACTTTTTTAAAGGCTCAAGCCTGACCTTTTTAATAAATAGGTCTGGCCCGAAAGCCTTTTAAAGGCCTCTTAGTCTTATTAGTGTATTTTTTTTTAAATCTACCCGGGATTATATTTTTTTAAGTTCATTAAATTTCTATGTTTTTTAATTTAGTCCACCAGATTACCACTTTTTTGAATTTAGTCCATTAAGTTTCAATTTATTTTGATTTTGGTCCAGTTACCTACTATAGCAAGTTTAACAGATATTTTTTAAAACACACCCCACAAAATGTTATACACACCCCAAATGTTAAACATACCACACTAAAATTTAAAAAACTTTTGTTATTACTATACACACTCCAATTTTTTCCTATTTAATAAATTGTCAAAAATAATTAAATTAAAAAAAATAAAAATTTAAATTAATATGAAAATTATAAATAAAAATCTATAAAAAATTCACCTAAATCTTTAAAAAATAAACAAAGCTAAAAAAAAGTATTGAAGTCTTAAACTTTTTTATTTTCTTTTTCTTTTAAATATTTATTTTATATTACATCAACCTATCAACAAACCATAAATATTATATACACCATAAAGGTTAAACACAAAAATTTAAAAATCAATTAAAGTTAAATAAAATTATAAAAATATTTAATAAATTATTAAAAATAATTTAATTAAAAAAAAGTAAAAAAATAAAATTAATATGAAAAATATAAATAAAACCTATAAAAAAATACATAAATCTTCAAAATTTTAAGACTTAATTGCAATAAAATAATCATCATTCATTCATTTGTAATCTAATCTAAACCTTTGCAAATAAATTATTAACTTTACAAATTGTTGCAAATTAAATTTTAGGGTCATCAATTCTGGATCCATGAATAAAAAAAAAAATCCCTCTATCAATTCTCATCACTTATAACAATTTATTGTATCCATTTATGTTTTGTTTTCAATTTTGAGTGGTTGAAGCTTGATGGCGCAGGTGATCTACACAGAGATGAGCAACAATGAGTTTATGGTATTTCCCAAAGAGATCTCGAGAGGAAATTGCACCAAGTTTTGGAAAACAGACAACTCGAAAAGATAAATGAGCTTGAATCTGATTTAGATTATACAATGCAAACAACTCGAGGAGAAAGAATTATATAATCATAATCGGTTATTAATATTTTCAAATGATTATTTTTTTTACAAATCAACTATTGTGTTGTTGGCCAGTTGCAGATTACCTACGTTCTATTTATGGAATTTTTTCGGCACAAGGCCTGAAAGTTGGGTCAACTATAATTTAAGGCCTAAAAGAAAATTCTTATCGATATAAGGCTCGATTCATATAAAACTATCAACTTAAGGCTTAAAATTTTAACGTCGTTAACAATCCATTTAACAGAAGCTGACGAGGCAATTAAGTGCCATATAATATATCCATGTGGCATTTTATTCAATTAAAATATAAAAAATAATAATTTATTTATCCCTCCCCGAGTCTTCTTCCATGGCCGCAGCACTTCACAGCACAAGTTTTTGGAAGCTAACAAGCAAACCAAGTGACAACACACACAGAAACCCCAATTCACTTTCTTACACTCCCCCCTCGTGGATCTTTGAATAATTTCAAATTAGAATTTATATGATTCTCAGACTAGAATCAAACTATAACAATTATTGATAATGGTGGCGGGTAATGGTGGCGGTAATTTATACATGAGTTATGAAGAAATGTTAAAGATTTATTGTTCAGAAATTATAAGATATTTTAAGTTTTTTCTTCAGCCCATTAGGTGTTTGATGAAATGCTTCAAAGATCATTTTTTTTCTTATCTAGTGTTAACCTCCATGAATTTAATTACACATTTTAATAATTTGATTGATGCTGCATAAAAAAGAGAGAAACATAATTCTTGTGAAAGGTCGATAAATCGATCCTAGTTTGGCACTGTTTATAGCATTGAATTTACTACTGTTAAATCAGAATTGAATTGAATGATATGATCCATCTTTTAGAATTCAGGTTTTGATTTGCCTTTTCAGCTCTGTTTCTTCCAGAATGGTTAGATGGATAAGCATTTTTCAGCTCTGTTTCTTCCAGAATTGGGGCTGCTGCCATGGAAGAAGAGACTTGGGAGGGAGAAGTAAAATATACTTATTTCTTTTTATATTTTAATTGAATAAAATGACACATGTTATGTGGCACTTAATTGTCTCGTCAGCTTGCCTCAGCTTCCATTAAATGGATTATTAACGGCGTTAAAATTTTAACCCTTAAATTGATAGTTTTATATGAATCGAGTCTTATATCGATAAGGATTTTCTTTTAGGCCTTAAATTGATAGTTGACCCAACTTTCAGGCCTTGTGCCGAAAAAATTTCTTTTTTTATTGGTTGGGCGTGGAGGGGAGTTTTGTGTGTATCTTTTACCAAGCCAAGTAGTATTTGTATTTGTTCTTTGTTCTTCCATAATAATATGGTTTGATTCGGAACGGGACGCGGTTTAGAGAGAAGGGAGAGCTTCTCTCTCTAGAGAGTTGCTCCTCCCTTTCTCCACCGGTCTCCGCTGCCGACCCGTCGTCGTTCACATTGCCGTCATCGTCTTTGATTCTTTTGCTGTCTTTGTTGTCTTTTCGTCCGGTGGGCTTTCTGCTTCTCTCCGAGCTCTTCTGGTATTTTAGTTTTCGCTAGATCTAATGTGTAGATCTGCTAAATCTGAGTGGTAGATCTACAGATTTGAGTTGTAGTTCTCCTATGGGTTTCTTTTTGCGGTTGGGAACTCGGATCTGCGGATTTTGAGTGTAGATCTGGTGTAGTTTTTTTGTGAGTTTCTTTTTTGGTTGCTGGGCTCCTTGAGATTGACTCGAGAGTCCTTGAGATCGGGTAATTGGTACTTGGTGGAACTTTGCCTATTTTTTTTATTTCTTATTCTTGACATTAAACACCTTAGTGCGGGGTTGTCTCGTTTAAAGATTGGAGACCTGGACATCTGGTAAGGCAAAGGGAAACTCGTCTTTCCTCATCTCACGATTGAAGTGGACGACGATATCCGCATTGGTTTGAAGAATCAAGATCTTTGTTCGTGATTTGTAATTCTATTTGATGATCTTGTAAAACCCCCCCTCAAAAAAAAAAAAAAAATATGGTTTGATTCATTTCTCGGGTGAAGTGCATATATGATTCTTAAACTAACAGAACTTGATGTTTTTTTATCAATAAACTTCGAAAATAAAAAGGCAACGCTGTTACTTGGTGAGAGGTGAACACAAAGAACTCTGTTATGAACTTGTGGAAGAATTAAATTTCATTTGTAATGTTTTATCACTAAATCTATGTTTTGGATCCGTGCCGATAGACTTCAATTTGCTCTTAATTAATACTCCCTCCGTTCCAGAGGTACTTGCACCTCTGGGATGACACACATTTTAATAACTGTGTAAGAAAAAGTGTAATGAGTGATGTTTTGAGGGGTAGTTTTGTAAAATTTTATGAATAAAGTAATGTAAAAGGTAGATTGAGTGTGAAAAAGTAATGACATATGTGTAAATATGTGTATATTTTGAGGGCGAGGGTTATGACAATATTTTCTTTTATGGAGTGTGCAAATTGGTATGGGACATCCATATATGGAAAGTGTGCAAATTTCCATGGGATAGAGGGAGTATATGTAGTGTATAGTAACTATAGTAGTGGAATGGAGTGGTTTAAATCTCTTGAATGTGGTTGTTGTATCTTTAGGTTAGTAAATCAAAAACTTGATTACTTTCGTTGAACTCTCACTGATTCAATTATCCAAAATGTCTCACTGGTTCAATTATACAAAATGAAAGCAAATTCTTTGGACGAGGAAAGCAAAGGTCTACATCAATTGTGGGTAGGGGTGACAATTTTTGACACGACATAAAAATTATGGGTTAGTGTTTGACCTTATCGGGTTCGTATCGTTCTCGGGTCGACCTGATATCGACATGAAAATTTTGTGTCGTGTTCATGTCGGATTCGTGTCGACCAGTTAAGCACGATAAAATTAACAGGTAACTCATTAACCTGTTAATAGCCCGTTAATCTTTTATTTTCTTATCGCGTTGTTATCATGTTGTGTGTTGTTATCGTTTCGTGTTAATATAAAAATTATCGTGCTAGTGTCGCATCGACATATATCTTTATCGTGTCGTTCGTATTTGACATTATCATGTCAACACGACACGATAGCACGATTTGTTAGACCTAATTATAGTTCAATCTGGTACAAATTTGGTCAATTTAATATTTTTACATTTTATATCTCACTTTGTAAATCAGTTTTAAAATAAAATTTTGAACATATTAAGTTATAAAAAAGCAAGTGTTTATTTCGAAGGCTATTTTTGTTATTTTTCTTTCTTTTTAAATATGAATATTGGTTTAACAAAATAAAGTTGAAACTAAAATTCAATCTATTCTATAGAAAAAAAAATGATATTTTTACACACAATAAAAAAATAAAATCTTAAACAAGTCCGTGCAAGCCTTAGCAAGGCTCTTTCAATAGAAAAAACTAGTTTATCAAATGTTTCAAAAAAAATATTTAACTAGTTTTTCAACTATTACATATCAAAATATAACTAGTGTTAGTAAATTTTTTTATTTATTTATTTAAAAATCACATATTATATAAGTATATACTTATAATATATATATATATGTGTATGAAGTTATATAGGCTGACCTGTTGGGTTTAAAAAGCTTACGAAAAAGCTTGAGCCCGACCTATTAGCTAAATAGGTTTTTAAAAAAGCTTGAACCCAGCTTATTTATTAAACGAGCCGAGCCGAACTTTAATAGGCCGAGCCGTAGGCTCTTGTCGGGTAGTCTGACTCATTCCCACCCTAATTTCACTAATTCCAAATTTCCAATTCATTTCTAAGCTCACGACAACAATGCAAGTAATGGGGTGGAATTATTTTTCAAATATGGGCTGCTGAAGTGGACTCATTTTTTGGCTCCAATTTCCATGTTACTAGTAGTCCATGAGTTAATATGGTGTGGGTTATATATCCCTCAAACTTTGTTAAATATAGGGGAAATTTTTATTTTAGTTTATATGACATATTCCAAAATAAATCCTTTAAGTTTCAACTTTACAAAATACGTCCTTTATCTTTTAATTTTAATCCTTTTCTACTTCAATTTTAGTCCTTTATCTTTTTAAAGAATTAAAATTGTCAAAATGCCAATTAAAAGCTACAATTTCATAACCTTTGACCTAAATCATCATCTTACCCAATTAACAATTAAAATTATGATTATTGATTTTAGTTTAAAATTAACTTCGGTTATGCTTTTTAATTTAAGTGAAATTTTAATGAGTTTAAAAGATTAAATATTTTATTTTCACACATAATTATATGAAAATGAATTTTGCTTGTGGTGTAGTGCAATTTTTGGGTGGGATAATGCATAATTATTATTTTTTTAAATACATATAACAAAAAAAATTGAATGCAAACCATCTCATACAAATTTTTATCATTTAATGTACAATTTTTTTTAAACATCATTAAAATTTTTTTTAAAATTAAATAAAAAACATTAGTAAAATCTGAATTATGCTCGAATTCTACCCAACTATTTCCCCCCTAATTAATTAAAAATATACAAATTTGAAAATAAAAACAAAAATATATACTAAAATCTAAAAAAATTAAATTAGATTAATAATTCAATAAAAAATATACGCCCCACCCCTTTTTTCAAAATGAAAATTAAATTGATAGATTTTTCTAGATTTTATTTTGAAAAGTGTATTAACAAAGCCTAAATTATATTAATAAATCAAGAAAATTATAAAAATATATTAAAAAAACAAAAAAAAATGCAAATTTTATTTATGATTTATATAATATTTGGTACTATTATTTTGCTAAAATGCAGATTTATTTATGATCAATATAATAATTTTTATATTTTATTTTGTTGGTTTTTAATTATTTTATTTTACTAAATATTTTTTGTTAAATACTGTAAATTTTATATTTTCAGATTTTAAATAATTGTTTGTTAAACTGAAAATTTTGTACTTTTCAATTTGAGGAAATAAAATTTTGTTAAATATTTTATTTTTGAATATAAGTTGACACCCCTACCCAAATTTCAATTTTCTATTCTTTTCAAATTAATTTATATAGTGTTTACTTTGTTTTTAAACATAAAGGACTAAATTTAATTTAAAAAATGACTAAAATTAATAACTTATAAGATATAGGATGTATTTTTATAAAGTTAAAACTTAAATAATTTATTTTGGAATCATTCAAACTTATAGGACTTAAAAAAAAATATTTTCCCTTAAATATACTCCCCCAATTCATCCATCCGGGCACCCACCCACCCAAAAAGAGATGATCATACACTCCCCAAACCCCCCAATTTTCAGTTAATATATCTTTCTCCCCTCTTTCATGCGCGCTTACCTCCTTCTTTCTCTTTCCAACTTTGTTAAATATACTCCCCCAATTCATCCACCCACCCAAAAAGAGATGATCATATACTCCTCCTTCTTCCCTAAAGATAAAAGTCAAATTAATGAGAATTGAGTGATTTTGAAATGATGAGATTTGGAGAAAATGTGACACCTAATATGTTTGCAAATATATATGTAAGTGTTATCTCAAAATCTTATATCAGTTGTATGTACAAGCTGATAGGATATCAGCTGGTATCAGCTGATAGGGTCAGATAAAATGACTTAGGCCAAATCAGATAAGTTGAATGGTCAGATAAAATTACTTAGGCCAGATCAGATGAGTTGAAGATTTTTCAGTCAGCTGAGATCAAATCGCTTAAAGTCAGCTAAGTTGGTCAAATCTGAAGGGTTGGATCAGCAGGGTTTGATATCTACCAGTGGAGTCAGTCTTTTGACTATGGAGAATCAGATGAGGGGAGTCATCTGATTTCTGGACAAGTCATCTGAGGAGCTGTTACAAGCATTTTCAACTAACAGGGGGATTAAATTCCATTCAGTTGCGCACTAACTTGTGATTAGGTTGTAAATTGCATGAGATTTTGTGTGTTTTAATGATAAACTATGGTGGTTTTACATGCATTTTCATGTTAAGAGGCTTGACTTGATGGAGAAAGGTTTGTGAGCTCATTTTGTAGGAATACGAAGGGAATTAGGCGTCAAAATCACAAAAACAGTGTCAATATGTATTTGACACTCGTATGAGACGTAGCAACGAGGCTAGGGAGCATGTACAAAGAGTTTGAGAAGAATCGAGACAGGAAAATGATGAAAAGGACAGACATTTGGATCACCCGGCCGGGCCACTTCACCCACACGGCCGAGCGGTCACTGGGTGCAAAGTCGAAGGTTCCGCCCGGCCGGGCCGTTCAAGCACAAAGGCCACCCCAACTTACGAATGTTTGGCCCGGCCGGGCCACTTCATCCGCCCGGCCGGGCGGCTCATTTTTCGGGGGTTTTTGTCAAAACTCTCCAATTTTGAAGGACTTAAGTTCAATTCTTGTTTTTGGGATTTCTCACAACATATATAAAGGGCCCTTAGTCAGTTTTGAGAGGATATACTACCTTGGAGAGCAATTCACACACACAATCACACATAGTCATAGGTGTTCTTGTTATTTTGCAATTTCCTTTGATAGATAGCTTAGATTCTTGTTTAGTTTGACAATTCAAGTGAAGATTTCCATTGGGCTTTGTAAGTAATTGAAGTTTATAGCTACATTTCAACTTTTAAGGTGATATCTCTTTAATTCTCATTTCAATTTAGTAATTCTCTTATTTCTTGCCATTGTTTTCTTAATTATTATGGGTTTGGTGAATTCTTGCATTGTAGCCATGGATTTCTCTCATAGAACCATGAGTTAAGTTCTAATTGCCTAGGGTGTTGAAGTTTTGGGTGGTCAAGTGGTTTAATTATGTATTAATTGGGTGATTAGCTTAGGATTTGGGTGTATAGGTTTCTAGTGTTGTGGTTTTCATGATTCAATTGGTTAATTCACCCTATTAGCTAGCATTCTTAGTTTTGTCGATTTCAACGACCGTATTGGATTGCATGATTAAGAATGTGTGTGTGAGATTGGATTAATTGATTAGAATTAGCATAGTAATTAGCTACACCGACCGGGGGTTGATTGCTTAGATCGACGACACTAGGCACTAGTCGATTAGAGGTCGTCTATTAGATTAGTGAGAGGACGTCTCATAAACATTAGTAACCGTGTTGAACGTGTTTATGAGAAACTATCCTAGGATCTTATGGTATTGGTTAGACTCTATAATTGCTAATGAATACACGTGTTCACCTAGGCCTCACAAGGGATTGGTCGACATATACGAGTGATAGCCTTTAGCTTGCCCAACATCTTAGGTTTAATTTGTGTGATTTAATTCATTAATTAACCACTTAGCCTACAAAATGGATACACCCGAGGCAATACTCTCTCACTCTGCACTTTCGAAAGGAAGTTAGATATCTTGTTATTTCGTTTGTCCATTTATTCTTGTCATAGTTGATCTAGTTTCGTCTTTGTGTTTTAAATTCCCAAAAATCCAAACAAACATCATTTAGTTACTACAATAGCATGATAACTTGCAACCTTAGGGACTCATTTTCACTCAATTAAGTCCTTGGAACGAAAATATACTTGGGACACTTATCCAAAAATACGAACAAGTCAACTTGGCACATGGGTTGTTACAACGATTGACACGGTGTTAACTACTCAACTTTCATCATAACTACTGCAATCACCATGGATAGTATAAATAAACTTGTAGTTGTAAATTGTAAGGTTTACTGTTGGTCCTCGAAAAACTGAAAAACTTTGTGGAAATAACATTTTATGCTTGATCATGTCTTTTGTGCAAACATGTTTGATTATGACAGTTAATATGAAAGCAGTAAAGAACATAAGATTTATAGTAGTTCGATCTCCAGACCCACGTCCACTCTCACAGCTCAGTTGTGATATTAATCCCTTCACTCGGGCTTGTAGTTTAAAGTTCCAAGAATAAGACTTTGATCTTTTGGCACCTCCAGATGCACTCGATCGACTAGTCATTGTGAGGAACTAGCACTCTTACAGTGAATCATACAAACTTGGCTTCTAAGGGTTTAGGATAGAATGTGAGTTTTGTGTATATGAACGAGGTTGAGATTTTCCCTTACAATTATGATTAGCCTCATTTTAGGATTGGGAAAATCTCTCTAAGCTTGAAATATATATATGTGACAATACATGGTTAGATATGAGTTCACTCACTCTTGGATGATGATGCTTGTTGAATCTTTATTGACTTTCCATTGCGCTCTTCTTCGTGAATAATCACTTAAGATGCATGCTCGACCTTTGCATCTCTTTCATGTGTCTTGAGATATGAGTAATGAACTCGTATATATAGTGTGAATTTGAAAGTTACCGTCAGAGAGTAATTTCAAATTCATCCTATTTTAGGAATGCAATGTTTGATTGAATCTAGAACCTTCCTTCTTTGGATCTTCTTTGAATATGGAAGGTGCTTGAATATGGAAGGTTCTTCAATATGGAATGTTTAGAATTTATTCCTTAAATGCTTCTATACTATTTTAGGAATTCAATCTTTGATTGATACTCTCAATATTATCATTGACATGTAATATTCAGTGTATCTTTGACTTTTCATATCTGATTGCATACCTCAGCTGTATGAACCTCTGATTCGGGTGAAATTTACACATTTTTTTATGCATATGTGAAGCTCATTTTGATTTTGATTTCATTGCTTTATTGGTCGTATATGGATGTTTTGGTCAAAATAAGAGAAAGGTAGTGTTTTGTCGATTTTGTAGGAAAAACAAAGATTTTGGAGGCAAAACACTCATCATATCTCACTGGACTGAAAAGAGGACTGCACCATTGGATTCGTCTCGAAAAACAAAGTGGAATAAAAAAATCGAGTAATTGGAGGTCGGAAGCAAAAGTTACGCACAAAACAAGTTCGAGGTGCATCTCTGCCGAGTTGCTCAAAACCGGCCTAGCACGAAACAAGTCCTGCGAGCAAGCATCACCCGGACTCGGCCGAGAAGCCCAACTCGGCCGAGTTGGAGCTGAAGACACACTCGGGCAAATACCAAAACTCATCCCAACTCGACCGAGTGGCCCCTGTTTCGACGGTTTTTATGATTTTTTGTTATTTTCAAGGGACTTAAGTGCAAAACTTATCCCCAAACCCTACCCCAACACTATAGATACCCCTTTTCTTGAAATTCAAACACATTACCCCTTCCACTCATTTGGAGGTAATCATCATCAAATTCTTCAATTTTTCACTAAATCAAGCAAGGAGGGCATCAATAGCTTTGAAATTTCATTCCCTATCATCCATTAGTCTAAGCTTTCTTTTCCTTTCACTTTTTATTTACTTTTCTCATTAGTTTGTTATAATTAGAGCATGTTGTTGATTGTCTAGAACACTTTTGGTTCTAGGGCTATGTTTATACTTTGGATGATGTTTATGAATTGGTTTCTTGTTTATTTGGTGGTTGTGGTGTTTATTTCTATTTGAATGTTTAACTTTCATTGCAAGACATGTTGTCAATGGCTATGATAATATGTTTGATTTATTATTAATTGAAATTGGATTGAGAAATGTTTTTCATTAATCGTATTTAAGCATTCAACCCAATTTATTGTGAGCTCGAGAGAGGATCAATGATTGCGAGGGTATTAGATGATTTTAGGAGCTTTTTTGGGATTTATTATGCATGCTAGGTAGAGATACTAGTTTGGGTGACATTTGTCTTGGATTAATTGGATCGAAAGAACTTTTAATTCATTATTTAGTGATCAACCTTATAGTAAAACCACAACACCACTTAAATAGGCTTTTAACCATAAATTGACCCATTAGTGTGGCATATGCCTTGGAACCTCCCTTTTCTTTATTGAGTTTTAATCATATTTCTTGTGCTTTTGTGATTTGTATGAGCTTTACTTGATCGATTTTACCTATTACTCTTTTATTATTTACTTGTGACACTGGTAGGCAATTTAGGGTAATCTAACACTTAATTTTCGATCACGTCTATTTAGAACTAGATCAACAAACTTCACTTTTACACTACACCTCCCTGTGGGATCAACCTTGTATTTATCACGCTACGATATACACCGTATACTTGCGGTTGTGTATTTTGGTGTTATAAAAATTAAAATACATGAATCCAGTTTGTGGCGCCGCTGCCGAGGAGGGTTTAGTAGTTCTAGAGTGTAGGTTGAGATAGTTTTAGTCTAGACACTTTATTTTCTTTCTTTATTCTCAAAAATCCCAAAAATATTTGTGTATAATACACAACCGCAAGTATACAGTGTATATCGTAGTGGAGTAAGTACAAGGTAGATCCCACGGGGAGGGGGAGTGTAAAAATGTAGTTTGTTGATTAAGTTCTAAATAGACAATGATCGAAATTTGAGTGTTTGGTCACCCTAAATTGCCTACCAAGTGTCATAAGTAAACAATAAAAGAGTAATGGATAAAGTCGATCAAGTAAAGCTCATACAAATCACAAAAGCACAAGAAATATGATTAAAACTCACTAAAGAAAATGGAGGTTCCAAGGCATATGTCACACACTAAGGGGTCAATTTATGATTAAAAACCTATTTAAGTGGTGTTGTGGTTATTACTATAGGGTTGATCACTAAATAATGAATTAAAAGTTCTTTTGATCCAATTAACTTAAGAGAAATATCACCCAAACTAGTATTTCTACCTAGCATGCATAATAAATCCCAAAATCCTTCATTTTTCCTACAAAAACGATAAAACACCACCTTTCTCTTATTTTGACCAAAACACCCGTAATCAACCAATAAATCAATGAAATCACAATCAAAATGAGCTTCACATGTGCATAAAAAACGTGTAAATTCCACCTGAATCAATCCTTCAAGGGTGAAAGGATATAGGTTGTGGTGCCTTGAAGCCGGTATATAAGTGCAGCCGACAATAGAATGCCACTTAGAGAAGAGGCTAGTTCAAGTGCAGCCGACAATAGACTAGACGAGACACATGTTGAGATGGAGCATGTTGAAACCAGAAGCCGAGGTGATGATCATGTTGATCCAGATGAGGTGGAAGACCCTCAAAGTGATAATGAGATTCACAACTATCAACTGACACGGGACAGAACTAGAAGAGAAGTCCACCCACCTCAGAGGTATGGTCAAGCTGCCATTGCATCATTTACATTAGGTGCAGCTCTTGAGCTAGAGTCTCTAGAGCTGAAAACTTACACAGAAGCCATCAGCTGCAATGACAAAGATAAGTAGTTAATTGCAATGGAGGAGGAATTGCTATCTCTTGACAAGAACCATTCGTGGGACATTGTCGAGAGACCTAAGAACAAGAAGCTTGTTGGGTGTAAGTGGATCTACAAGAAGAAGGTGGACGTTTAGAGAGGTGGCAATATTAAGTACAAGACAAGATTTGAAGCTAAGGGATTTTCACAGAAAGAAGGTATTCATTTCAATGAAATCTTCTCGCCTGTTGTAAAACATTGTAGCATCATAATCTTGTTGGCTATAGTTGCACAATATGGATTGGATTTGCATCAAATGGATATGACCACATAATTTCTTCATGGGACTCTAAAGGAAAACATCTACATGAAGATACCAGAAGGGTTGTACATAGAAGATGTGGAAAACAAGGTGTGTTTGCTCAAGAAGTCTCTCCATGGTCTAAAGTAAAGCCCTACACAATGGTACTTGAGATTTGATGAGTACATTTGCTCAACTGGTTTCATTAGGATCTTGTATGACAACTGTGTTTACTTCAAACGAGTTGGAAGTTCAATTACATATCTTCTTTTATATGTTGAAAATATGTTAATTGCTAGTGAGTCAATTAATGGTATCAATCAAGTTAAGGAGATTCTCAAATCCGAATTTGAGATGAAAGATCTTGGTGAAGCTAAAGTGATTATTGGGATGGTGATCAGCCGAGTTAATTTTTTTCAAAAATGTTGATTTTCTCAATCAAGGTGGTGATTATGGTGTTCATGTTGTCTACCTCGTTCACATGTGCAACTCTATGCCTTGCTCCCTGGTCTATTCTCATCTTAAAAGTATTGTTGGCTATTCCGTCCATGATCTTCTAAATTTCTCTGGCAGACTTTAACCAAATTGACCTACCCGCACAAGCATTCAAATGATGTTGGTCCTCTTCTCTCAAGCCATAAAAGAACCAACACGTTGTTTGCTCAATTGGGAAACCATGTTGAGGACATGTAATCAACAAGTTTGTAAACCTCTCCCAAGCTTCTTTGATGTCTTCATTCACTTCTTGCTTGAATTGAGAGATTTTTTGTTTTACCTCCATGGTCTTTGATGGTGGATAATATTTCAAAAGAAATTGTTTCTTCAAGTCTTCCCATGTCCTTACCTCTCCGGGTGGAATACTAGATTGCAACCACACTTTTGCTTTGCCTGACAACGTGAAAGGGAAGAGTCTTAATTTCTTATCATCTTCCGATACTCCATTTTGCTTGAGAGTATCAGTGATCTCTAAGAATTGAGGTAGATGATCATTCAAGTCCTCTTCAAATCCTTCTTTCGTTCTCCTTTCAAATTACTTCTCTCTCAATATCCAAAGCAATGATGCACTAATCTCGAAGTTGTTATCTTTCACCCGAGGCCTAGCTAATCCATCGTAATACTCTCGTGGTTGAGGTTCAAAGTATTCCCTCATAGGCCTTCCATAATGAATTGGACGAGGCTCCTCTATATGTGGATGAGGTGGATGATATTCTTTTTAAGGTTGTGGAGGTGGCGGATATTGGTAATTAAGGAGGGTAAGTGTGTTGTGGTGGAAGCTATTGATGTAATGGAGGTTGAAGGTAATATGTTTGTGGTTTAGGTGGGTAAGGATAAGGATAATATCCTTGGTACAGAGGAGAATTTTGAGCATTTTGAAGTGAGTATTGAGAAAGGTGGGATGGACTCTCTCCTAGTGGATTTCCAACTTGAGGATTTTCCCTTTGTGGATTGGCCACTTGAGGATTCTCTCTTTGATCTTCCTTCCCTTTGGGGTGGAGGATTATCGTTCTCATGGTTGTCCGCCATCTCACTAGTTGTCTCAACAACTCTCTTTCGATTTCTACTTCGATTTCTCTTTCATGCGTGCGCTTCGATCTCAAGATCCAACGGTTCCAAATTACCTCCACGGGATCTTGTTATCATACACACCTACAAAAGAAAAGTATCAAAGTCCACAAGAAAATTGAAAAATAAGATAACGAAAAATAAATGTTACTATCAACAACACTAAACAAACTCTAAGTTCCACTAAAAACACTTGCTTAGGTCTCCGGCAGCGGTGCCATTGACTTGTTAAGTATTTTGCACAATTTAAAGCAATAATACGATCCCCACAAGCGTATGGGTTCGATTTTAGTATGCAAGTACGACCAAGTAGTTTTTCGTTCCAATGACCCAATTGAGTGTAAGTGAAGCCCCAAAGTTACAAGTTTTCATGCTATTGTAATAACTAAACAATTGTTTTTTTGTTTTTGAAAAAACGAAAGCAAGTATCACTAAAATTAAGCTAAGCAACAAACAATTGAAACAGCGATTAAACGAATTACGATGAAAATTCAAAGATGAGAAGATTGTTTCAGGTGCTTCTATTTTGTGGACTTATTAATGAATGAACGAACTAATCACAATAATTAAGTCCAATGTCTTAAAATTATGCTAAAGGCTATCACATATATGTGAAGACCAATCTCTCGTGAGGCTTAGGTGAACATGTGCACTAATTAACAATTATAAGATCTAATTAGTACCATAAGTTCCAAGTATAGAGACCCATAAACACTTTCAACACGGTTATTAATGTTTACGACTCACCCTCTCACTAATATCATAGACGAACTCTAATCAATTATTATCTAATGTTGTCGATCTAAGCAATCAACACTCTCTCGGTTAAGCTAATTACAATTTAACTCTAATTAATTAATCAAGACTCACACACACACCTTAATCATACAAACCCAACTCTCGTTGCAATTAACATAATTGAAAATGCTAGCTAATAGGATTGATCAACTAATTAAAGCATACAAATTACAACACTAAAAACATTTAACCAACAAGACATATGCTAATTATTTAATTACATTATTAATCCACTAATCACCCAACAAAACATCCACACCCAAAGCAATTGGAGCTTAGCCCATGGCTATACTAACAAATTCCATAGCTAAAATAACAACATAAAACAAACCCATGTAAATTAATCAACAAAACTAGAAATGAAATGAAATTACCAAACAAACTTGCAAAAACGAATAAATGTCACCTTGTTTGTTGAATTTAACTACAAACTTAAAGTAGTAACAAAGCCGAATGGTAATCCTTGCTTGGGATGTAAAGTAGACACTAATTTAAGCTAAACTATCTATGAAAATTGAAATTAAACTAAGAACACCTAACAATACGTGGAACTATATGTATTTGATCTTCAAAAGGGGTGGAAGATGGGCAAAAATATGAAAATAAGGGTTTATATACTCATGGTGCAGGGTTTGGAAGTGTATTTAGCAATTACATCCCTAAAAAATGGAGAAAATGCATGATAACCCTCGAAAATGAGTTAAATCGGTCGAGTAATTAGGCGAGTTGGTCGAGCCAACTCGGCCAAAATAAGCAAAACAGGTTATGGCCGAGTCGAGTCACTTGAGTCGGGTGGATTCGCCTGGCCAAAAGCAGAGAGGAAGTGAAAAAATGACCAAAAGTCGAGAGGGGTGAACTAATTAAAAAAATGGGTGTACAACACTGTGGCCGAGTGGATTGCTCGGGCCGAGTCGCACGGCCGGGTCGGCCCCTTGGCCCAAATTTCGTCCTCCATCTTCGTCCCTTCATATCTCGAGCTTCCAACCTCCGATTGACTTGATTCTTTTTAAACTTCCACTCCATTATTCGAGACGAATTCAATGGTGCAATCCTCTGTTCAGTCCAGTGTGATATGGCATGTGTTTTTCTCCCAAAATCCTTTTTTTTCTACAAAAATAGTAAAAACACTACCTCTCTCCCAATTATACCAAAACATCCATAATTGATCAATAAAACATAAAATTATAAGAAAGATAAGCTCCAAATGTGCACTAAAATCATGTGAATTCTACTCGAATCAATTGGGAGACAGTTAAATGGATCATGAGATATGTACTGGGATCAGATGACAGAAGTCTGAGGTTTCAGAGTAAATCAGAAAAAGTAGATGCACTTGTGGGATATGTAGATGTCGACTATGCAGCTAATGTTGACAAAAGAAAGTCTTTGACAAGGTATGTGTTTTTTAATTTGTTTAGAACAACTATCTCTTGGAGGTCTATACATCAGTCCGTAGTTGCTTTGAATGAGGTAGTCAAAGAGATCATGTGGTTTAGGGGTATCTTGAAGGAGTTGGTTTATCACAGAGAAGTGTGACTGTCTTCTGTGATAATCAAAGTGCAATACATCTTGCAAAACATCAAGGTTATCATGAGAGAACCAAGCACATTGATATGAAGTTGTACTTTGTAAGAGATATTGTGGAGAAGGAGGTCGTCCAAGTGGTCAAGATTGCTACGGAGGAAAACCCAGTTGATGTGTTCACTAAGGCATTACCAAAAGAGAAGTTTGGTTTATGTCTTAGACTTATTGGATTGCATTGACTCTCAGATAAGATCGAGGATACTGCTCCTAAGCAGAGAGCAGAGGTGGAGGCTATTCTCTAAGTAGAAGAATAGTGGAGGCCTTAGTTCAAGGTTGATTTTGAGCTAAAGATGGAGATTTGTGAGTGTTATCTAAAATTCTTATGTCAGCTGTGTGTACGAGCTGATTGGAATCAGATGTCAGTTGATGGGTATCAGTTGCTAGGGTCAGATAAGATGACTTAGGCCAGATCAGGTGAATTGAAGGTTTTCAGTCAGCTGAGAGGAAGTCGCTTAAAGTCAACTAATTAGTTGGTCAGATCAGAAGGGTTTGATCAGCAGAGTTTGATGTCTATCAGTGGGGTCAATCTTTTCACAAGGGTATCAGAGGAGTTGTATCAAATGAGGGGTGTCATCTGATTTCTGGACAAGTATTTAGAGGAGGTTGTTACAAGCAGTTTCAACTAACAAGGAGAATAACTACCATTCGGTTGGGCTCTAACTTAGCACATGGGTTGTTACAACGGTTGGCAAACGGTGTTAATAACTGACGCAACCACCATGGATAGTATATAAACACTTATAGTTGTACACTGTAAAGGTTACGTTCATCCTTGAGTTGTGTAAGATCACGAGTGGGGTGAGAAAACTCTTATTTCGAGTGATTGAGTTTGTAAATATTCTACAGTAGAAACTCTATAAATTAATAATCTTGGGACCACCAAAATCTATTAATTAAAAGAGTTATTAATTTATCTATAAATTAATAATTATTAATTTATATATTAATTAATATTTTATTAATTTATAGAAGCACTCTTTCAAACTTTCACTTCTAATTATTTATTGTATATTGAAGGGTCTAATTTAAAAGAATCCTTGTGTTCATTGTATCACTTTATGAACATTAAAACATATTTTCAATATAAATATATAAGATTAAAATATGCTAACACAAACAAATCATACACACAACATGACTTCTCATCTTACAGGTGTGAAAAAAATAACAACGACCGACAAGATTCGAAAAGCATTATGCAAGCACAACAAGGATAATCCAAGTCTCACTCAAAAGCAATTGCAAAAATGAGTTCTTAGTAAATATGGTGAATTTTTAGGTGAAACTAATAAGGAAAATTAGAGACCAGATTTAAGGTGAAATTGATTTCAACAAAAAAAAACAAAAATAATTGAGTCATTTTTTAAGAAACATTCATAAATCATTCATGTAATAGGTAATATATATGGAATTATTAATTTATATTTTATTTGGGGTCTATAGAAATTACAAAAAATGTATTATCTTATAATTTTAGCGAGTTTATTAATTTAGCACGCTATCCCCGAGTCGGGACCGGCCAAAAAATATTATCTTAGAGAGTTTATTAATTTATCGAGTATTAATTTAAAGAGTTTCTACTGTATATCAATCAAAGTTGAGTCGTCTAGTACAATGGATGTAGATCAAGTTGATCGAACCACTATAAATCCTAGTGTGTTATTTTACTTGTAGATTACTTTTAAGAGCTACTACTTAGTTGTTGAGTTATCATCTGATTTTGATCTCTACACGCGTGTATCATAACGTTTGAGTTGGTGTTATTAATTGAGTTGACTGACTTTTAAGAGCTACTACTTAGTTGTTGAGTTGACTGATTTTGATGATTCATAACGCGTAATTTTTCTTGACAATTTCTCTATCAGTTGGTGTTATTAATTAATTGTTTTCTCTCTCTACAAGAATCAATTGTGAGTTTTCCTAAAAACTTTTGTTAAAAAGTTTCTTCCATCCGAATCGAAACTTCTGTTTCTGATTTTTCGACTTTTTATCTTTTGTTTTTTACTTTCTCTTGGTTGGATTCGATGCAAACTATGGTAAAATTGGGCTTTTGTAGTTGAGAATTGGTAAAGTTATTTCAGAAAAATTCATTGGAGTGTGTTCTTGAGGCAATCATTGTTTTTTTCTCGTTTCTTGGGGCTAGCCGACTGGGTTTTTTGGGCGTGTATAATACGCAAGTTTTCACTGGGGGTTGGGTTTCGAAAATTGAGTTGGATATCTAGTGTGTGAGATTGCCTAAATGGGGATTGGTGGATTTCAAAAGAAAAAAATTGCGTTTCGAATTTGCTGCCAGCTTCAATCCATTTCTCTCCCTCCGCACGCTGGTTTGGCAACCAAGGTGTCTCCATTGGTGGTATTGGGCCTATTTAAACCAACTGAGATCATCAGATGGCTTCAAAATTCTCATTTTCTCTCTAAACACCAAAACGCTTCACTTTCTCTAAACATGGCGGAGCATACTTATGAAGCTTTTGAAAACTTTTCCTTGGCCGATCATGAAACCACCAACATCATCGTCCAACAAGATGAAATGGTTGTTCCAAAAAACGCTCTTGTCCTTAAGTTCATTGCTAGGAGAAAAATCACATCTGCAGAACTTCGAAATTTGTTACAGAGGGTATGGCAGATCAAAGCAAGCTTGCGGGTCTCTTTCATTGGTGTTGGCCTTTTTCTTCTTGACTTCTCTGATGAAGGGGAGATGATGAAGGCACTTTTTCGTCAACCTTGGAATCTGCGTGGTTCCTTGGTTGTCTTGAAGAAGCTGCATGTGCTGGACCGACCTTCTAACATCAAGATCCAGTTCGTTCCTTTCTGGGTTCAAGTGCATGGCTTGATGCTGAGTGCTATGTCTAAACAAATTGGGGTTCGTGCTGGAGCGGTGATTGGCGAAGTCATTGAGGTGGGATCGGTGACGGCTGATGATGTAAGGGGTGATTTTCTGCGAATCCAGGTGATTGTGGACGTGACAAAGCCACTTAGTCGGTGTTGCTTTATCACTGTTAATGAGGAAAAGGTAGCCGCTATTTTTCGTTATGAACATCTTTCTGATTTTTGCTATCTTTGTGGACACCTAGATCATGTGGAGGAGGACTGTGGTCTGGCTTTAGGGAGAACGGTGGAGTGGCGTCAGAGTCATAGATTTTTTTCTGAATGGCTGAGAGCAGATCATCCGAAAGGGCCCACTGAGGAGGACATGCAAAGATTTCTTGGACCGGTTCCAAGAAGGGTTCAACAGCTTGATCAAGTAGGTGAGGATCAAGCCTTAGAGGAGAAGAGGAAGGCTAAAGGGAAAGAGGCGATTATTGATGATGATGTGGATTCCCTTCGGTTTGGGACTGGACCAAGGCCCAGAAAGGAGGTCCATCGCTTTGCTGACCTCATGACGCAAGGTGGTATGCGTAAAGGTATGGATGAAGGGTCGAGCTCCTTAAAAAGGCATAGATGGGATCCCATAACAGGTATGTTTTTGGAAACATTGAATTTTATTGTACCGGTTGACTATGAATACAGGCTCTTTAAAATACCGCTTTGGGGAGATGACAATGGAATGGACTATCGTGTAGTCCATCATGTGGGGAGATGTTTCAGAAACTATGATTTTGATGAGTACGTGGAAATTATTCGTCAAGGGGAGGCGCCATATGTTCCAGTTTTTGAGGGGCTTCTGAAAAATGGTGATGACATTCGGGGATGGATTGGAAAAACACATGCAAGGGAGGAGACTTCGGATGATGACTCTTTGTTTAGTTCTTCTGGGCCATGCAAGAAGAGGACGTTTCACAATCGGGAGGGAGGCTATGTGGAGAATGCGGTGTGGGAGGATTTTAACATTCTTCAAAATGCAGCGGATGGGCTCAAAAAAGCGAGGAAGCTGGCTGAAGAGGTGGGGAAAGAGATCAAAATGAATGGTAAGGTGGAGACCGACGAGGCTCGGCTCCGCCAGTCGGAATGAGCATAGTCTGCTGGAACGCACGAGGAATTAATAATTCTCGTGCGTTTGGGTCTATTAGTAGTATAATTAGTAAATTTCATCCGTCTTTGTTGTTTGTTTGTGAAACTAAGTGCTCCAAGCATAGAGTGGAGTATTTTAGGAGTAAATTAGGTTTTCATCATGCTTTTAATGTGGACAGTAGGGGATGTTCAGGTGGTCTTTGCCTGTTTTGGAATGAATGGAATGTGTCTATTTTATCTTACTCGTTGGGTCATATTGATTGCTCCATTGCTGACACTACTTATTGCTGGCGATTTACGGGCTTCTATGGTAATCCAATTTCATCACAACGATATTTTTCTTGGGATTTACTAAAACGCCTTAATAATTACAATAACAGTTATCACTCGGCTTGGCTTGTTGGAGGCGATTTCAATGAAACCCTTTATAAACATGAAAAGAAAGGAGGTGAATGCACTAGTTTGAGAAGGATCCGGCTTTTTCAGTATACTTTAGACCATAATGGATTAAAAACTTTGAAGTCTTCGGGACCTAAATTTACGTGGTTTAATAAGCAAAGTGGGCGAACATTAATCAAAGAAAAGTTGGATAGGTTTGTTGCGAATGTAAATTGGCTTAAACTTTTTCCAAATTTTAATGCCAAGGCGTTGGACTTTCATGGATCAGATCATCGTCCTATTTTGTTAAGTATCCTTCCAAATTTGAATCGTGCAGAAGGTCCTAAACAAAGGGGTTTCAAATTTGAGAATCATTGGCTACAAGAAAGGGATTTTAAAGGTTTCTTTGCTAAAATCTGGAGAAAAAAGGATACTCAAGGAAATGTTGTGGAAAAACTTAATGATTGTCGTGTGTCATTGGGCGAATGGGCGAGATCAAAAGGGGGATCATTGGACTCAAGAATCAAACAAGCTAATGATGCCATTGAGACTGAATTGAAAGATGATGTTGTTGATCCTGATTTGGGTAGAATTAGAATGTTGGAAAAAGAAATCAACAAACTTCGATCTCAACAGGAGATTTATTGGAAACAACGAGCACGGGTGGAATGGTTGCGTGAAGGAGACAGAAACATGAAGTTCTTTCATGCTAAGGCTTGTTCAAGACGGGCAAGAAATCGTATTGGGGCCATTCAAAATGCTGATGGTGTGGAAATTACAAATGCTAATGAAATGCAAGCCTGCTTTGTGGACTATTTTAAAGATTTATTCACTTCTTCTCATCCTTCCAGATTAGATACTCAAAGGGCAACTGCGGCACTGTCAAAATCAATTACAGCGGATAGGGCATTATTATTGGATGCACCGTTTACTAAAGTTGATATTGATAAAGCGGTTAATGATCTTAATCCGTGGAAAGCTCCGGGTCCTGAGGGTTTCCCTGCTTCCTTTTATCAATCTAATTGGAATACTATTGGAAGTGATATCTCAAAATCCATTTTGGGCTTCCTGAATGGCAGTAGCTCTTTGGAAAGTTGGAATGACACTACCATTGCGCTCATTCCAAAGGTTATGAATCCATCCTTGATTTCGCATTTTAGACCAATAAGTCTATGCAATGTTAGTTACAGAATTGTAGCTCGTGCCATTACAAACAGATTGAAATGTTTCATGAATGATATCATTGACCCTTTTCAAAGTGCTTTTATTCCGGGTCGGCTCATTACGGATAATGTTCTTGTTGCATATGAAGGCATGCATTGGATTAGATCTTCCAAGAGTCAAGAGGGTTATGCTGCTTTGAAGCTTGATATGAGTAAAGCATATGATCGGGTGGAATGGTCTTTTATTAGAGAATCAATGAGATGCATGGATTTTTCACAAAGATGGGTTGAGCTTATTCATAAATGTGTCTCGTCTGTTCACTACAGTGTATGCTTCAATGGTGACTTGTCTCATTCATTCACCCCATCCAGAGGGCTTAGACAAGGTGATCCTTTATCTCCATACTTATTTGCAATCTGTGCTCAAAGTTTGTTATCCTTGATCTCAAAAAATGTTGCTTTAGGAAAGATTTTGGGTGTAAAAGTTGCAAGATCGGCTCCGGTCCTTTCACACCTTTTCTTTGCTGATGATAGCCTAATTTTTATAAAAGCTAATCCCAGGGTTAGTTTTTATTTGAAGCAGTGTTTGTACATTTATTCTAAGGCATCGGGACAGGTTATTAATTTTGATAAATCAGCCATATCTTTTAGTCCCTTCACTATTCAGGATAACCGAACAAGGGTTGCCTCCATTCTAGGAGTTAAAAAGACACAGGGCCATGAGATATATCTTGGGTTGCCAACTTATTCACTCAAGGCTAAACATTTGCAGTTTGGATATTTGATTGATCGAGTTCGTCAAAAAATCAACTCATGGAATCATAGGTTTTTTTCGGAAGGTGGTAGAGAGGTCCTCATTAAAGCCGTTCTACAAGCGATCCCTTCATATGCGATGACTTGTTTTCGCATACCTACATCAATCTGTGCGGAAATGGAAAGATTAATGGCAAAATTTTGGTGGGGCGGGCAAATAGAGATTGGCAAAATGCATTGGACAAAATGGAATACTCTTTGTCGACCAAAAGAGGAGGGTGGATTGAGATTTCGAAGGATGGTCTTATTTAATAAGGCCATGCTAGCTAAACAAGCATGGAGAATTATTAGCCAGCCAGATTCTTTGGTTAGCAAAATTTTTAAAGCAAGATACTTTAGACATGAAGAATTGATTGAAGCTGGTATAGGTTCCAACCCATCCTTTGTATGGAGATCAATCTATTGGAGTCGGGATATCATTGAGCAAGGGTGTAGATGGTGAATTGGAAACGGGGAACGTGTTCGAATTTTAAAAGATAGATGGATTCTTAATTCGGATACTGGTCCTCCATCAACAAAGAAGGTAAGTTCATCAACGGTTAACAGGTTTATATCCAATGATTATGCATGGAATGTTGAACTTATTAATCAGGCTTTTCACCCATTTGAAGCAAGTGCTATTATTGAAACTCCTCTGATTGGTAAGCATAAAATCGATTCGCTATGGTGGCCTTTAACATCTCTTGGAAAATATACAGTAGCTTCTGGATACCACTTTGCTCTATCCATGGACAGTAAGGAGCACGCAAAGAGGGAAGACGGTCCTTCTAATTCCCAAAAAATAAGTGGAATATACAAGATCATTTGGAAATTGAAGATTCCACCAAAAATTCGCATTTTTGGGTGGAAAATGCTGAAGGACATCGTGGCTACAGAAGGTAATTTAGCATCGCACCATATTCCCATTGATTCATCTTGCTGTGTTTGTGGTTTTTCTTCTGCTGATACGATGCATGATCTATTTTGGTGCCCAAAAATTAAGGAAATATGGAAAACACATGGCTTGTGGCATACTATTAAAAATCTTAAGAGGACATGTGTATCTGTTTTCTTCATAAAATTGTTTGAAGATATGAGCAAAGTAGAAACTGCATTGGTGTTTGTTATAGCTTGGGGCATATGGAAAACTAGATGCAAATGGAGTCATAATCTCGATGGATTGAGAAGAATTGGGAAATTTGCAACTAATGTCCAATGGGCAATTGATTACATTGAGGACTCAACAAATATGATATTAAAAGGAAATCGTAAAGATGTAAGAGGTGACCACCATGATCAAATGGCAAGTGTGGATTATACTCTGTTTTCTGATGCGGCTTTTAATCCGGAAAAACAGTTTTTTGCCATTGATTTTGCTCTTCTTAAAAACAAGACTATCATTATTTGTGCAGGATCAGAAAGAATTTCTAACCCTGGGACAGTTCTTGCAGCTGAAATGGCCATGAGAAAAGGAATTCAATACTGTGGTTCAAAGGACTTGCAAATCAAAGGAGTTCGATCGGACTCGACGATGGTAATTTCAGCTTTGTTGGCTAAGGTTGAGTTGGATGGTTATGAGAAGGAGTTAGTACAGGAAATTAGAGGTAAGCTTAAATCAATCCTAGTGTGGGATTGTCGCCATGTGAATCGGAAGAATAATATGCTTGCTCATGGACTTGCTCAGAAAGCTTTCATCTCTTCAATTCCGTATGAATGGAGTGGAGTAGATGCTGTTAGAAGATTCAAGAAGAAGATTTGATGTTTTGATTCTTTTCTTGTATCTTTTGTCAAAAAAAAATTAATGTTTGAGTTTTCCTCGCATGCACGACTCTTGAAAAAACACCATAGCATGAGATTTTTCTTGCTTTCACGTGATTTTTTTTCCCTTAATTTTTATAGGGTTTGTTTGATCTTCGTATTGATCGTACTAGTAGCTAGTCACGAAACTAGTTAAGTGTTAGATCTCATTGACATTTTGATGAAAATGTGTTGTTTGTTTCAATTAGAATTAATATTCATGGAATTTTTACTTGGCTCTTGTTGCCCGTGGTCTCTTTTTTGTTTAGGGATACTTCCTTGAAAGTGTTTCCTCTTTTTAAAAAAGGAAATGTATACTCCCCCGTGGCCCCGCACTTAATAATTTAGAAGAACTTAGCCCAGTGGCGGATCCAGGATTTGAAATTGGGGTACGAAAAATATTAAGTTAAATACTACTTTCTCCGTCTTCTATTTAATGACACATTTTGTTATTTTTAATGTCCCTACTTAAAGACTCATACTTAAAATAGTAAAAAAAAAAAAATTAACTATCTTCTCAAAATATTTCAAAATTACATCATATGTTATTGTTTTATTCACACTAAAATATTTTTATTACTTTAAAATTGAAAAATCCTAAAAATTACGTGTCCTTAGTTAAAGGATGGAGGAAGTATTTAATAATAAAGTCCTAAAATTTGAGGTTTTTTTTTTTTTTTTTTATTATACGTAATCCATAGGAGTCTACTCATCTCTTGGGTAAGTACAAGGGGATTCTTGAGATTTTATTCTTTTGAACATAAATTCTTGAAAATTTTATTATTTTTTCATTGTTTTGAATTTTTTTGACATAAGTTTATCTTTAGTCGACCTACTCTAATTGAATTAGATAAAAAAAAATAAACGTAGTAAATTAGTAAATATAATTTATTAATTCTAATAATAAGTCTACAATCGAACAATTCAAATTTTAGTTGTAAATTCATTCATAAATTAAAAATCATAATCAAATAAATAATAAATATTAATAAACATATTAAGTAAACAAAATAAAAAAATTGACTGGGCCTTGAACCATTTTTTTTGCTCTTTATTGGATGGACTTTAAATTAATTTGAGTTTGTTAGAATGGATGCAGATTTGCAGTCGAAAATAATTGAGCCACTTCTTTTTTTAATACCTAAGATTTAAAAAAAAAAAACATTTTGGGGTACAGTTGTACCCCATGTACCGGGTTGGCTCTGCCACTGACTTAGCCATAGGCCCATAACAGACAACAATCCCTCTTGACCAGCTTTAATCTCCGCCACTCAAGTCTTTCCCGCCACCTTTAATCTCCGCCACTCAAGTCTTTCCCGCCACCTTTAATCTCCATTCAATTTTCTCTCCACCACAAAAACAAAACAGTGTTGTTTCCTTTTCTCCTCTTCCTCCTTATCTTCCAAACAACCGCCGCCGCAGACGGAGGCAGCGTGGTACAACTGTACATCCAAATTCAATTTTTTTTTTTTTTTTTTTTATGTTATGCAAAAAAAAAAAATGTGTGAAAATTTTCTCCAAACTAAAACTCTACAACCCCAATATCTAATTATCAATTATTTATATGGTTTGACTATTTACACCTCCATTTACAATGGATGCACTCCTTCACTTAATTTAATAATATAATAATAAAGCAAAAAATCCAAAATACCCTTTCAATAAAATTTCAATGCTAAATGCACCCCCATTACTAACTACACCCTCCATTCAACTTTAAAACTCTAAGTCTAATGGTTTTGTCTAGTATGGACTCGAGTGCATGTTGTGCACCATAGTCTAAAGAAAAGTGTAAGTTATTAAACTGAAAAGTACAACACAATATTACTAAAAAGTGTAAGTCACTATAACTAAAAATATTATTATACAGTTTAATAATTAAAAAGTGCAACATCATTTCTCAAAAAGTGTAAGTCAGTAAACTGAAAAGTGCAACATGGACTAGGGTGCACAACATGCACTCGAGTCCATAGCAGACCAACCCAATCCTAATTACTGTCGCCACTACCACTTCAGGTGACCACCAAACAAAAAAAAAATAGAAATGCCAAGAAAATAAATCACAATTTTTTTTTTATAAATTTCAACCAACCAGTGTCGATCAAATACACCCTCGTCGACAACAATTTATCGACGAGAGTGTATATGGTCGACACTTATTGGTCGAAAAAATATATAAAAAATTTTTAAAAAAAAATCGACCACTTTAGGTCGACCAAATACACTCTCGTCGACAACAATTTGTCGAGGGAAGTGTATAGGGTCGACCTATAATTATAAAAAATTTAAAAAAAAATCAAATCTGGGGAGGCTGACTTGAACGAATTTTATGTCAATTATATGTTGACTAACTACTTCCCCTCAAGCATAAGGGATCGTAGTAGTATGCACGTAAGTATTTCGACCAAGTAGTATCGAACCACGGAAGGTGGGCTAGTGCAATGGATCCCTAGAGTTGTGTGTTGTCATACTTAATGTAGCTACGGTTTCGGGAGATGGATATTGAACTAAAACTAAACAATAATCCAAAGAAAATGCATTTAACTAAACACAATCCTAATAAGTAAATGAACTACTAATCAATAAAACAAGGAAATGAAAGTTAAAGCAAAGAACAACTACGAATCTAAATTCGAAGAAGTGCAAGTGTGAGGAATGCTTCGGGTGTTCTTTACCTAGTGAAATCGAGTGGGATTGATTATACTATTTTTATGCTTTAATTTGGATTTGCTAAGAGCATCAAGATGCTAGGATAAAAATTGTTTCCCTTCGGGTACTATAGCCTTACGTCGAAGGTGTTCCCAAAACCGGTAATAAGACATCTTCCTGATCCTCATCAACTACTCAAATAACCATTCAAGTATTTAATGTCTCCCAATGGGGGTCCCAATATGATTAACCCTCTCTCGACGAATTAAAAGTATAATAAACGCTTTTGTATACCAACAACTCACACCATAAATTTAAACATGTTCATGTAACTCTCGTCTACGCTAAACATGCCTCAAAATATGGATTAATAGAAGCAAATAAACAAAGCACCAATAAAACCCAATAAGAGAAGCAATAATCTAAATATAAAAAATAATCAAAGCATAAACAATTCACACATTCAATATTCACATGGTTTCAAACACCCAAAGCATAAAAAGCTTAGCACATGGTGTTTGATGAAAAACCCATGGCTAAAACAACAAGAAAACAATAAATAAACATAAAAATAACAATATTATAGAAAAAAGAGAGTTTGGGTGGAAGTCACCTTAATGATTCTTCAACAATCTAAGCTATTACAAGTGAATGTAACTTTAATCTTCAAAAGCCCAAACTAAATACTAAATTTGAAGCTAATCTATGGAATTAAACTTGCAAAGTATGTTGAAAATCTATCTAAGAATGAAAATCGGGTTTGAGTGTGTGAAAGTAAGGTCAAAACCCCTCAATAATCTGATTTGGGGAGCTATTTATAGCTTGGAAGAATGTTTGAGACGAAATTTGCACTTAAGCCCTTGAAATCCTTTAAAATTCTCAAATTTCCGCGCATCATCTAGTTGACTCGGTCAACCGAGTGGTTTGACTCGGCCAATCGAGTGAGTTGGAAGTACAGAAACTGACCTGGAAGCAGATTTGACTCGGTCAACCGAGTGGGTTGACTCGGCTGCCCGAGTGGAATCTGTTACAGTTTCACACTTTCTTGTTTCGATCATATCTTGAGCTCCCAACCTCCGATTTACTTGATTCTTTTTTTCATTCCACTCATATTTTCGAGACGCATCCAATGGAGCAGTTATATTCTTGACTTCATGAATTCTCAGACACGTATTTTGCTTCCAAATAAGTTCAATTTACTTAAAAAAATAGCAAAACACATACCTTTCTCATTTTAAGTGCAATTGGTCAATTTAGTGTGAATAATGCAACAAAATCCTAAAAATTATGCAAAATAAACACATGAATTTCAAGAAATTTTCACACTAATCAGAGGCCGACGGTGGAGCTATCGCCGTTTAGATCGGGTTTGGGAGGGCGACATCTTGCGTGGGGAGGCTGATGGTGGCGTCTTGGGTGGGGTGGCCGTCGACGGCGAGTGGGTCGATGGGGGTGGGGGGCGACGGGAAAAATCGCATGAAAAAAGAGGAGAAGAGGGAGGGGCGACGATCGCGTAGCCGATTGGCAAGGGTGTTTTTTTTTTCTACACAGAAGGGGAGGGGATGGGGAGTAGTGGCGGCAGCGGAGGAAGGGAATGAGGGGCAGTGGCAGCGGTGGAGGGAGGGGGTCGCGGCGGGGACGGCTGCTGCGAGGGTGGAAGAGATGAGAGTTATAAATTAGTGTTTGGGAAAGTGTTATTAGTATATGGGTATTTTATAGAGAAAATAGAGAAAATGGTATTTGTGACAATTAAGAAAAGTGCATCTATCTTAGACAGGTTTTTTTAGGTGGAGTGCATTAATCGGGGGTGTGCATCCATCGTACATGGAGGTGTAAATAGTCAAACCCTTATTTATAATGGATATAAGTATAGGAGGCCCCATGATTAAATTTTGAAAAAAATCTTGCAAACATTTTTTTTTTCTTTCAACAACGCGTCTCTTCAAACAATTTTTAAATGATACTCCCTCGGTCCATGAAATGTAGTCTCATTTGCCATATATTCTTTGTCCACCAAATGTAGTCTCATACACTTTATGGAAACTATCACCCTTCAATCCATCACTTAATTACTCAATTTGCCATCAACTTTATTCACAAACAATCACTTTATTTACAATGGACCCCACAATACCATATAATACCTTTACTTTATCTATTTTATCTACCTTTTTTTTTTAAACTTGTGCCCCACCTCAATGGGACTACATTTGGTGGATGGAGGGAGTAATTTAGTTACTTTGTGTGAGAATGATGTATTTTTATAAAATTTTGATAATATTGATATTATAGACCGTTTTCAAAACATGAGAATTATGCGGATTAATTGTAATTTAATTTGAATATTATGTACTCCCCCCGTTCACGAAATGTAGTCTCATTTGCCTTATATTCTCCGTCCACCAAATGTAGTCACATACACTTTATGGAAACAATCACCCTTTAACCATCAGTTTAATTACTCAAATTGCCATCAACTTTATTCACAAACAATCACTTTATTCACAATGGACCCCACAATACCCTATAATAACCTTACTTTATCTACCTTTTTTTTTTAAATTTGTGTCTCATTCCAGGACTACATTTGGTGGATGAAGGGGGTAATAGTTTTTTTTATTTATTTAAGTTGCATTAAATTGTATGAAATTTATTATTGAATATTCCCTCCGTCCTGTAAAAATTCTTTTGAAATCAGTTTTGCAAGTAAAATATGTACAAAATAATCACTTTTAAATATAAATATAAAGACCAAAAGTATACTAAAAAATTTCTTTAGAGACAACTTTAACAATAAACTCACTATTAAAATAACTTATTAAATTAATCTATCATTAATTTTAATTATTTTAAAAAAATACTATTATTTTTTAATATATACTCCCCCGTTCCACTGAAAACTACCCAAATTTCCTTTTTGGTTTGTCCCAATGAAAGTTATCCAATCTTTTTTTTGGCAACTATTCCCTCTCACATTTCATTATATTCTTCTCTCTCAATCACATCACCTCTAATACATCTACTTATTATATTAGTATTTCTTAACCTCCGTGTCTGGACCTCGGGGGGAGCTTTCCCCGGGACAGAGGGAGTAGTATATTATAGAGGGTGGGGTAGCCAAGGCCCTCTTAGATAGTGCATAGTTTTGTCCCTGGGTCAAGATACGTGCCGCCCAACGCTGCCCGCATATCCACTGCCGCCGTTGCTTCTCGCATGGACTCCTCCATTTTCCGAGTCCCTTTCGAGAAGGCTCGCATTTTCAGTTCCCCTTTCACCTACACTTTTCCCGTCAACTTAGGACCAAAATTCCTTCACCTCTATTTCTACCCTGGAATATACCCATATTTTAACACTTCTCAATCTTTCTTCAATCTCATTGCCAACGGCTTCACTTTGCTGACAAACTTCAGCGCTTTTCTCCATTTCGAGTATCTCTCCCGCTCTTTTATCAAAGAATTCGTCATCAATATTGCAGAAAATCAGTCCCTGAATTTAACCTTCACCCCAAACCCCAACTCCTCTGCTTTCGTGAATATGATCGAGATTGTTTCCATGTCGGAGAAACTTTACTTTAAGGGCGACGGCGTCGCCATTCAAAACGCGGATCAACTCTTCTACCTAGAAACCGACACCGCCTTGGAAATGTCTACAGGCTAAATGTTGGTGGCAGCAAAGTTGAAATTCAAGACGATAATGTTATGTTTATGGCCTGGTCCAACGATGCAAACTACACGAACAAAGATATAAGCTGGACGCCTCATGCCCAAGAACTTCAAATCAACTACACCGCTGTACAGTTCTCCACCGATTATGTACGAAACCAGCAGAGTGCTTGCAAATTTCAGCAGAAGCATCGACTGGCATCTTCCCGTTTGAAAGTGTGTGTGGATGGTATTACTAGTGTTTAAGTGAAAATAGAACAATGTTACACTGAATGTTAAGACAAATGGTGTAACATTAATTCAAACAGAATATCAGAAAAGACAAACACAGCGGAAGACTAAAACACTAAAAATAAACTGAACACAAGTAAAACAAGACTGATGCTACACTCAATGTTAGAACACTCAATGTAACACTGACTCGATTAAAGAATATCAGAATACGAATAGCGGAAGACTTTAAAGAATGAAAAACACAAAGACACAGAATTAACTTTTTAACATAGATTTTAATTTAAAATCTATGCGAGCCTCAAGGCGAAACTTTCACTAATAATTATGTGAATACAAATGGTGTGTGAACAAATATTCACAACGGAAATAAGACTTGACAAACTATCAAATCTAAAGATGGCTTAAGTGTAAAACACTGCCAAAAACTAATCTAACTCTATGATCTATCTATCAAAGAAGTATAGAAAAGTCTATGTTGTACAGGAAGTCTGGACTCTTCGGCACAACGACATGAACATGCTAATGACAATTAATTCCTAACAGGATGAACACTAGTTTAGGACTTAAAGAATAGCACTTCGTGAAATATGTGACTCTCGGATCTGATATGTATTTCTTCATGTTGTACGAGAATCTGATGAAGAAGAAATAATAATCACGACACTGTCTAAGTAGGACGAACACTTCACATAGACATTATGTGATTACTCTTAATTCTCCATGCTGAATAATGAAGACTTCCTTGAGTATTTATAGAGGTAAAAACGAATTCTAGAAGCTTCATAATCCATATCCTATTTTTTAGGATCTCATCCCTTCTTTTTAGCCCACTCTTCATTCCAATGAATTCTAGCACCTTCCAGCCAATTCTGGACGTTTCTCCATGCAACCGCCTGATCTACAACGTTCTGCAAGCTTCCAAATTCTTCCAGTCTGGAACTGTGTAGAATGTTCTAGATCTTCAACCTGCGATGTTACAACATCCAAAGCAACATTAGTTAGAAAACATAATTTGGACTTAGGAAAAATAAGAAAGGTCGAATTAAGATGTTGCTGTGAATGTTAAGACATTTAAGTGTAACAACATCTACAATCTCCCCCAATTTGACCTTTCGACTACAACACACCTGATGCACATATATTTCTATATATACTCAGTATTATGTACATGCTAGAGTATTACCATCATATCCATGTACTAGTCAAGTCAACACCTGTTGTAGCTTCCGGATCAAAGTAAGAAAGACCAAGAATGATATCACATAGTCCGTGCCATAAGAGCAATGTGATCTCACTCAAAACAACAATAAGTATAAACAATATACTTATCTGAACAACATATAAACTTTACAAAAATCATAAGTTAAATCAGAGCATATATGAATATGTACTAGATCAACCTAAGACTTATGTATGACTCAATAAAATAAAATTAGAGCAATAATGAAGAAAAGAAAAACAAACAGAGCAAAGACTAAAAATAAAAAACAGAGCAAAACATGTGAAAAACAACAATATCTAACAAAGACTTAAACAATAAGCAGTAAGCAACTGAGAATTAAAAAGAAGTGTACTTCTAAATTATATTATTATCAAAGCAAACAATTTAAGCAGTAAGCAGTAAGCACATGATAATTAAAGAGAGGTGTACTTCTATATTATCCTCAAAGCAAACAATTTAAGCAAATTGAATAATAAGGCAAGTTAGAAAAATAAAACAGACAACATATACAACATGCAGTAAGCAAATGATAATAAGTATGAAAACAATTTAAGCATAAAGCAGTAAACTATTATCATCAATTCAAATAATTTAAGCACGTTGAATAAAGAACAACCTATCAACTAGGAAGGAAAAACAGAATCTGTAAATCAACTTAAACACATAATAAATGAATAAGATCATGGCACAAATACTTGAGAAACTAAACAAGTGACATATATTGTTGTATCAACAACTGCAGCATCATGTTCCTGCACATTATCACTTATAAGCACGCTGAATAAAGAACAACCTATCAACTAGGAAGGAAAAACAGAATCTGTAAATCAACTTAAACACAGAATAAATGAATAAGATCAAGGGAAGTATAAAAGGCACAAATACTTGAGAAACTAAACAAGTGACATATATTGTTGTATCAACAACTGCAGCATCATGTTCCTGCACATTATCACTTATAATGTTCAGCCCTCCCCCTGTCTTGTATCAACCTGTTCAGTTGTTACCATAACCTGTTTAGATGTCATAAAGAACATCCATACGTTCATCAGCATCAGCAAATTAATCCTCATTCTCTTCAACAACAGTGATTGGTGTAGCAATAAATGAACTACATCTTTCGGTTCAACAGTCTCTTTATTAACAGCATCAGGTACACAATCAACTTCTGGTACATCTTCATGGAGCTCTTCACTTCGAATCCCAGAAGTTGATGGTGTTTCTCCCCCTGTGGTAGTAGAAAGCGTCTCTAACCACTGGACTTTAAGGAACTGAAGGCCATCAATAGAGTCCTGTAAACGTTTTAGTTGAAGTAAAATAAAAGATTCAGAAACAGAAAATATTTGACCAATGTGACCACCAATGTGTTTCACATTCGGTGTAGCATTTCTCTATTCAAGTCTTGCTGGAGCTGGTCTAGCTAGAATAAGAGCATCTCTGTGATCAGAACCATCTGAATTTTTTAACACAGCAAATCAACAATCCTTTCACCAAGTAACAGAGCAGGTGAGATAGTCATTAAGGGTACCTTGCCTCAAATAACCTCAGTTTCCTCAGGTTTAAAAATTCATGCCTCGTAAGATATGAACATATCAGCAAATGATAAGGTAAAATCCCTTTATAATAAATATCAAAATAAACTGCATGTGGTGAAAATAATTAAATCCAAATTGAAATTCTTCAACACAATCATCTTATACAACAATAGAGCTTAATCCTTAATCACCGTAGTGGAATTTGTATAGGGTAACCAATTGTAGACAATCAATTTATTGAGTACAGAGTATAGAGATGTGAGATCTTTAGCAAGCATAACATTTTGTCACCTAGTTATTCTACCCTAGTTATAGAAGTGGCAACCAAGTTCAAATCAAGTGCATATTAATCAATCACAGGCTCTATCTCTAAGAAGTCATCAATCAATTTCAGAGTAAATGAAACTGATCTCCCCCTAAATTGTACATTCACATATCATTTAGATCTACGTCTACCCGTACTCTTCCTAAGACAAGCATAAAGTACATATACCCAGTCAAACAAAAGTATCACTCAAAGTTACTGTTTTCAACAATTTCCTTTTAATCAGAAATTGTATCAACCCTTTACTCTCAAAATCAGCAATCTTAACTCTTCTTTCCATTAACAACTTTCATTTAGACAGTTTAGTTATTTTAGCAACTAACCTATCAGTCTAAAAATTATTATCAGGATCAGAATTACCTCCTTCAGAATTTGTTTCCTTAACTGATTTAGAGTCTTTACTACTGCTCTTCTCAGAATCATCACTTCTACTGTCATCAGGGTCTGGTGTTGTAGCACTTGCTTCAGCATTTGATGCAGCATTCTTCCTCAGAGTCTTCTTAATCTCATACACAATGGGATTATCTTCTGGATCAGAATTTAATTCTTTTGGGCAAGTCTCGTTCAGCAGCAACCTTCTTTCCCTTTGGATCATACTTCCTTTTGACTCGTTTCTCAGTAACCACATTTTCTTCCTCCGATTAAGAAAAGAACTTAAATCGTTTCATCAGCAACACTACTTCCTTTCTTCTTTCTCCTCAGTAAGTTAGAGTAATCAACTCATAAACACATAGCCGAATCTCCTTTGTTGAACATGGCTCCTCTTTCTCTTTTCTTTTCCAACATTCTTCCCAAATGCAATCTATTAAGATTCATCAGTATTAGAAAGATAAGAGTTAGTTTAACCTGAGTTAGCATTAGCATCGGCCTCCTTCATTTGAGCGTCCTCAAAATCAGATGTCTCAGCATTTGCTGACTCATTCTGCTCAGCAACAGGAAAATCATCAATTTCCTTTTCAATCTCCCCCAGAGAGAAAGCAATCAAGGCAGTTGCCCCTGTTTCAGTATTAGGACTTGGAAATTGGGGCTTTTGTAAGGTGAACGAACCAAGTGTAGTGGTGAGTTTTTCGGTTTTCAGCAGTGAGAAATGTCTATGGTCATATTTCCAACAGTAAGAATAAGTAGATTCTCAAAATGTGAACAGTTTTAGAATGGGTGTAACTGGAGTTGTTTGGGTAAGTGTTTCAGCTTTTCTTGTAGCAGTTGGTGAGCTTCGGTGTAAAGCGACCATGAAAGCGAAACTATTAAGATTGGAGAGAGATGGAGATGACGGTTTCGTGGGAGTTTGAGTGTGGTGAGGTAGTTTCCTGACATTTAAACACCAAGAAATCGAAAAGATAATCACAAAATTCTAGACAAACAAGGCTTTAGCAAATCTTAAAACGCAATACTCAAATCGCTCGAAAAAAAAATGCATTGCTTAGTATATAATGTTATGAGGAGTATATAAGAGAGAATGCATAGTTGGAAGTAAACGTATAAAAAAAAGAACTAACTAAGGAGGATTCTAGAAGGAATTCGATAATACTCCATAAACTTAGCCACAAAAATATATCATGGGTAAGTAGTGGGTAAAATCATAATTAAATAATTAATTAAATTAAGAAAAATCTAGAATATTTAACATTTAAATGTGTATAACCTGAAAATAAACCAAAGACGTGGGTTAGTATAATCAGAATAAATGAAATAGATTTCCACAAATAATCAAATAATTACTGCTTATAAAAATATAATCGAATCATCTAATGATATGCTCAAAACTGTTACATACACCTCAACACGGTTTTTACATGAATTTACTTCATTTGTGTTGCACCATTTTTTCTTTTCTTTTCGTGTTGTAGCACCTAGTTCATATTGATCCATTTTTCTAGAAGAGTGCATCGTAGTAGCGAACTCCGTGCCCCGTAATTACTCAATGGATTATGAACATGTTGATGTATTTTATTAATCACCTTTTGAAAAGAAGGCATCGTAGTAGTCAACTCCGTGCTCCATTGTTACTCAGTGATTAACTACATCTTTTAGTATGCTAACAACATTCTAATTATATGCATTTGAGAGGTGTAAGACATGTTTATTTTTGCACAACAAATTTTAGATTCAAGAATATTTTACAAATGAATTATTCAACGAAAATAGGAAATAAATTAAATCTATAACAACTATACAACCTTTTTATGTTGTCTCAAATGCTATAACATTTGTAACACCATCCATCTAGGATTATTCAGATACTACACATACCAAGAAATTTTCTCAAAGATAAGAATATCTCAAGGTCAAAACCTTAGTAAATATATCATCATTATGATTTTCAGTAGGTACGTATTCCAACTTCACTATGTTCTTCTCCACTAAATCTCTCATAAAATAATTCCTAATGCAAATGTGTTTAGTGAGTGAGTGTTGTACTGAATTTTTAGAAATGTTTATGCACTCGTATTATCATGAAAATTGTAAGGATATCAATTTCAATTTCATAAGTCATGAAACATCTTGTTTAACAACAAGATTGTTTCCCATGTAGAAACATCCTCTACTCTTACTCTTTTTGTCATCTATATCTCATGCTCAATCCGCATCACTGTATCCAATCAAAGTGTTGTTGGTGTCCTTAGTATACCAAATCCCAAGTTCATTTGTACCTGCATCATACTTGATAATTTTTTTCAAAACATTCAGGTGAGATTCCTTTGGATAATATTGGTAACTAGCACAAACAAAAAACACTGTACATTATATCTGGTCTAATAGAGGTTAGATAAAGTAAAACTTCTTATCATAGATCTATACAATGTTGGATCAACATCCTTTCCAGCATTGTCTTTGCAAAGTTTCAAAGTAGATATCATAGAAGTTTTCATTACTTTTTAACTTTCAAAATCAAACCTTTTAACCAAGTTCTCAGCATACTTACCTTGAGAGAAGAATATATCATCCTTACATTGCTTGATTTGAAGACCTAAAAAATAATTCAAGTCTCCAACCATACTCATCTCAAATGTTGCAGTCATTGTTTTAACAAATTGGTTAACATTTTATCACAAGTTAAACCAAACACAATGTCATCAACATATATTTGAGCAATAAGTAAATCTTCTCCAGTGTGCTTAATGAACAAAGTTATATCAGTTTCTCCTCTAACAAAATGATCAGGGTATTGTGGATCTTCAAATCCTTTAAGTTGTTCAACATATGCTTTTTCATTAAAAATGCAATTTAGAAATGCAACTTATACATCCATTTGATTAAGTTTAATGTCAATAAAACATGCAATTGCTAGCAATAATCTAATAGATTCTATCCTAGCAACATGTGCAAAAGTTTCATCAAAATCAATAACCTCAACTTGAGTGTATGTTTGTGCAACTAACCTAGTCTCATTCCTAAGAAATGTTATCAAACTCATCAGTTTTATTAACATTTTTAGGTTCAATTTCAGAATAGTAACACTCTGCATTAACAACATTCAAAATAGAAGACATGCATATTGTTCTTACCACATCTACCTTATTAGCTCTTACTTTTCCTCTTGTTTGCACTTCAACTGTAGCATCACCTATGATTTGGTCAGAATGATGACTTTATCAATCAGTGAAGAAGGATTCCTTTTGGGAATATACTGACTGTTCTGTGAAGTTCCAACTGATTGATCTGTAGATGTTGCTCCAGATGTTGTAACATTAGGTGCAACATTTTCAGATTTCAGTGTATTCTCAGAATTGTCAGTCACTTGTGATACATTTTCTTCTTCTTTGTCATCTGTAAGACCTTTATCATCATCAAACACAACATTAACAGATTCTTGAACAGTGTTAGTCCTAAGGTTATAAACTCTATAAGCTTTACTATTTCTAGAATAGCCTAAAAAGAAACCTTACACTTTTAGAATCAAACTTATGAAGTTGATCCATATCATTCAAAATATAACACATACAACCAAATACATGAAAATATTTCACATTTGATTTTCTAATGTTCAAAATCTCATAAGGTGTTTGAATTGTGCCAGATCGAATATAAACTCTATTAATAATATGACATGTTGTATTCAATGCTTCAGCCCAAAATCTCTTATCAAGACTTTTAGATGTAAGCATGATTCTTGTCATTTCTTGTAGAGTTATATTCTTTCTTACAGCAAAGACATAAGACCAGTTAAATCCATGTGCAACAATTCGAAACATTGATGTGTAGAACAATGTGACAACATTTTATGCAACACTCTTACCTGCTTACCTTTCTGGCATGGTCCACATACAGTAGTACTCTAAAACTTCAGTTTTGGTAATCCTTTTCACTACATCGACTTTGATTAGTCTCTTCACTGATGTATAATATATGCATGTCCCAATTTTTGATGCAATAAGATATTTTCATCATTCTTTGACAAATTACACACACTTGTTCCAATAAGAAAACAATTATCTACTGCCCTAGACAATTTTCATATTCATTAAGAACATACACATGATTCTTTGTCAAATCTTACATGCAATGTAACACCCCGTCCCAAAATTAATATGGAATAAAGATATATATAATTTAAGAGTATTTCGATTATATTAACATTGTTATTTGTTTTGAAAAGACTTGATTTTCAGGAAGACGGACGAGCATTCTGATCCGGGAGCACTCCTAGCACATAATAAAGAAATAAATAAAGTATAAGGTTTGATAAATATTTAATAATGCAAAAAAATAATAGAAATCTTATAAACAACTTTACAAATTATTTTATGAAATTTATGGTAAATGACATAACAAAACAAATTATAAAAATAAAATTGTCCTGTTATCTAAATCTTGATATGAAACATATAAATTTAATTTGTCTACTTGATTAATCACACGATGGATATTACATTATTAGAATTTAAAGTAGAAATGCATATACACACACACACGTGTTTCCTTCATTCTTTGTCAAAATTCATACTATAATTTAATGTTTGATGACTTGCTCTACTTCTATTTTTTTTAGTGATCTGTTTCATTAACCCAAACCCAAAGGCCCATTTAATTTGATTTTCTAATCTAAGCACACTCATTTTATTTGTAAAAGCCCAAAAAAAATAACATCCAGAACTTACTGCTACAATTCTTTCTACACACCACAAAACATTATGTGGTGATAATTTAACCACATCTCCCTGCACCTTTCAGTTGGCCAATAGGTAACTATTACCTTCCTCTATATATATCCCCTTACTCCAAGCTTCTTATTCATCCAGATCTGCCAAGAAACACGTCCAACCCCTGTCCTTTTCACTACTCAGTGAACTCCAAGAATCAATCCACACGAAATGAAGAACACCACCCCTTTTTCTTCTTTGCTGCTGCGTTTTATTTCACGGTTGTATTTGATAACTATTTCTTCAAATAATCTTGCAAAAATCATGAAGAACTCGAGCCAACTTTATCCATGATGAATCCCCCAGGTTCCCACACAAATTCGAGTCAATATCTTAGCCTGAATCGAGAAAACTACACAGGTTTTAACACACAACCCATTTATGTGCTATTTACGTAAATTTCGATTTCCGTTTATGATTTTTGGTACTTGAATCTGGTGGAATATGTGTTATAATTGTCTTATGGTGATAAGGTTATGTGGTCGGCATGTTTAACTGTTTCGAAGCATGAACTGAATGTACAAAAAACGTTTTTGAAACTCAGCAAACAAACTGAAACTTTGATGTTGGAAATAGCAACTTTAGGAGCCGATATCTTTTTATAGAAAAATGATTTTGACTCAAAACCAAAGAAGTTATGATCTCCATATGGTAGGGAGTTTGAGTGTAAAATATTACGCAAATTGGTTCAGTATTCTGGGAGTTATTCGATTTTTAAAGTTAAGGCAATAAGCTGGAAAATAAAGAAAAACAGGGCATGTTCATTTCAGTTTGAAACTTAGGAGTCGTTTTTACTCGACTTCGAGACGCGTTTTTCACAAAAGTATTTATTGCCAGTAAACTTGATATATCGTAGTGTAATTAACCCAAGATTTCATGTTAATTGAATTAACCGTTTGACGAGAAATGATTGATGAACATACGCAAAAATTCACTATTTTTAAGAATGTCCAATTTTGCAAAATTACAAATATTATCTTTTGAGTCACAATTAAATTCTGGAAAAATATCTATGTTGATAGAAATATTTTGAAATGCTATGGAAATGATTTTCATAAGAATCAAACAGCTATAACTATTTTATTATAATTTTCCGAGCAAAAAGGACCAATAATGAAACAGGCACAATCTTACCCAAATCCATAAAAAAATATTCGGCATGTGTTAAAACTTTTTAAACAGATCTTGAAATATTTTTAAAGTATCTAAATACCTACTCTATAGTTAAACCATTTTTTCCGCAAACAATTTGTTTATATTTATTATTATAATATATATGCTAAATATACGGGTGCTATTTCGTTTGTGAATTTTGTGTATGAAAGTGTCAATACTGTGATGATATATCTACTTTATTATCACTATTATTTTTCGCGCTAATAAAATAAGAGTGATTTTTATTTAAACATAATTAAGTTAAACCCTCCTACTTTAAATACATTATTTATAAGTTACTCTTATGTGATTTGTTAAGTGAGGAACATGTTTATATTATATATGAGTTACTACATAAATGGTTATTATTTGTTGAAGCACATTGATAAGTATTAAAATGTATTTATTAAATTTATTATTGTGGTATTTCTTGTTATGTGATTATAAGATTTTCATGAAGATAAATTGTTAAGTAAATTTAAGAATCGAGATTTCTGATAATAAATAAATATTCAAGAAACCGTGCTAGGCGAAGTGCGGCCTAATCGGAGCTCGGACGGTCCCTGCGTTACGCTTGCTAAAATCATTCAAGAAGTTTGTAACTTTTCTTAAAAGTTAACCAGGTGGGTGTCACTACTGTATTGCCGATGTAAATGTTATATGGACTGTTGGTGTATTCTGAATTGAACTAAACTAAACAAACATCAACATATAACTAAGAATACAAGAATAAATTATGATGCACTTATTTTTATGATATTATGATATTGATATATGAATTTCGATTTCACGAAGGAGGTGGAAAGTGTTTATGGGGATTGCACGTGGTAAGTCGTTGCCAGTGTGGTCCCACTATGATAAAAGACTTTTATAGTCAACAGACTTTTGTAGTCAAGGGAGATGATGGGGATTGCACGTGGTAAGTCGTTGCCAGTGTGGTCCCACTATGATAAAAGACTTGTATAGTCAACAGACTTTTGTAGTCAAGGGAGATGATGGGGATTGCACGTGGTAAGTCGTTGCCAGTGTGGTCCCACTATGATAAAAGACTTGTATAGTCAACAGACTTTTGTAGTCAAGGGAGATGATGGGGATTGCACGTGGTAAGTCGTTGCCAGTGTGGTCCCACTATGATAAAAGACTTTCGTAGTCAACAGACTTTTGTAGTCAAGATATGTGATGGGGATTGCACGTAGTAAGTTGTTGCTAGTGTTGTCCCCCCTATGATAAAGGAGATGAGATGATGGGGATTGCACGTAGTAAGTTGTTGCTAGTGTTGTCCCCCCTATGATAAAGGAGATGAGAATATAATGGTGATATAAAAGCAGACGATTGGGATTACACGTGATAAGTCGTTATCAGTGTCGTCCCACAATGGTGAAGGAAATGATGAGAATTATTATCAATGATATGAATGTGAATGCAATATGAATAAGAATTATTTACGATAAAATACTAATAATAATTATTTCGGCATACTGCCAATCTGTGTAGCAGCGTACAAGGATATCCACTGAGATTTTTATCTCACACCCCAAAACTAATATTTTTCAGGTTATGATCGAGAGGGGCCGGCGTTGCAGCAGGGATGACACAGAGTTCCCCCATATTAAGATGTTATAATATATCTATTTGAGACTTATGATAATAAATTGAAATGTGTTATGAAAGACGATATTTATTATTATGTCGAGTGACAAACATTTCTTAAGCAACTCGATGATCATTATGTAAGGTATCTTCAAACCAAATACTGCTCATCATATTCTAAATTTTCAAATAAATGGGCCCACACTGCTTCTATTACAACTTATAACTATCTTTAAATTATTTCCGCTGCAAAACTCTTATCGATTCACTTGTGTTATTATATTTTTAAAGAAATTTTTAAGTTCGGATTTTCAGTCACTAAGTGGCGACTCGAATTTAGAGTGTTCGAGCCTTAAAGGCTGCATTCCGGATTCGGGGCGTTACAGGTGGTATCAGAGCCTAGGTTCAAACCTTCGGCCCAAATTATTTATTTTCTCTTCTTTCAAAATGTTTATTTTAAAAAGTTAAGTCTTTCCGCAAAAGTCCTTCAAAAAAAAATATATTTATCTTTATACATATGTACAAGTAAGAGAAATTTGGTTCAGTAAGTCTTATACTAAAGTATGTCAAAAATATTAAGATAATGTTAAAGGGTATTACCCGTGGAAAAATGTGTCTCCTGCTGCAGCCGAAGCGCCCTCAAGGTATGTAAGTATTTAAAGTTTCTAAATAGTAGTTATAATACGATAATGTTATGAAAGTAGAAATTACACTGTCTATGAAAGTTACGAAATGAGATTGCGTCTTGATACGACAAAGTTATGAAAAGGGAAGGAAAGTAAGTTATGTTTGATACGATAAGTTTATGAAGTAAACAATGATTATGAAAGAATCTTTTACGAAGTGAAAAGTGTTATGATATGATTAATTTACCAGTTTCCTATAGTACGAGTGCAAGTTTATAAAAGTATTTCACATGCGTTCACGATACTTATGATATATATATTTTTTCCTTTTGAAAAATAAGACGGACCTAAAAGTCTTATTTTATTTTGACATCAGTCCCTATTTCACTATATATACTCGAAAACGCTAGATGCATATGATCTTGTTTTATCTTATTGGGATTGTTGTTCTTTTTCAATGGAGAAGGTCACTCCACGTTTTAAACATTATATATACTATATTCTGCAACTTACTTCAAGTGGGTTTGCTTTATTCTATCCGTTACTTTTACCTAACTGTCGCTTTAATGACATGCGATCAATGGTTCCCTAACATACAAACGACGACGTGCCGTCATTGTGCCGCTGAATCTAGACAGTGTGTGTCCAATGTACTGTGTACTCTCAACGTAGATCTGGTGCTAGTACCTTATCATTACGATTTTTGGGTTCTGTTTTTGAAAGTTTCGTCACACCTATATGAAGTAATATATTCTTTTCTTTTCAATCCTTTAGATGGCACCACGCGGACGTGGACGAGCTACTAGGAATCGTGCTCAGGACCCTTCCGAAGAATCAGTAGGACAACAACCCCCTAACATTATCTCTGGAGCCGACATGGCAAGAGAATTCTTCAACTCTCTCCAAACCTTTATGCAACAACAAACCCCACCACCACTTGTACCTATGCCTCACTCGCCACTTAGAGCCAACGAATTTGTCGAACAGTTTCGACGTATGAAACCACCAAAATTAAATGGGAAAGAGGGTCCTATGGAAACTGAAGAGTGGATTGCTGGTCTGGAGCGAATCTATAAACATATGGTTCTGACTGATGCACAAAAGGTCTCTTGTGCGCAGTTTCAACTTGGAGAAGATGCTGCCCAGTGGTGGGAATCTTACGACCGAACCTTGAATGCTGAAGGAAGACAATCTTTGACATGGGAGGAATTCAAGCAGGCAGTAATGGATAGGTATTTCCCGCAAGTTCTTTGCGATCAGAAGGAACAAGAATTTGTGAACCTGCGACAAGGAACTCTCTCAGTGACAGAATATGAGAGGAAATTTAATCAGTTGTCACGATATGCTCCACATCTGGTGGAGATCGATGAGAAGAAAGCAAGGCGGTTTGAACGGGGTTTGAGACCTGAAGTTGGAGGTACTGTAGCCGGGCTAAAACTTATGAACTACAACGAGGTCTTTGACCGAGCACTAATTATTTCCATCGGCATGGGATTAGAATTTAAGCCAATCCCCGCGACACTATTAGTTAACCGAAATTTGCAACCTAACTTTAAGAGGAACCAAAACCCACCTACGAATGGAAATAATTTTGCTATTGGAGTTAGGCCAAGGAACCACCGACTATGTCCCAAGTGCAACAAGGGACACGGAGGAGAATGCTGGTTTGGGAAGGGAGTATGCTACAACTGCCGTCGGCCGGGACACAAGATTAGAGAATGCCCTGAACAACTATTTGAACGACCACCGTTGAGGATTAATCAATTCGGTGACAACCAAATCATACCGCTACCAATAAGGAGTGTCTCGGGACAAGATCATCAAGAATGGGCTGTGGTAAATGCTATCCTAGAGGAAGGTAACGAAACCGACACATAATAAATCACGTTAGGCATATTACTAGTACTCGATTTCACCTACATACATATTATTTCGTACTGAAGCTTTCTAAACTTTTATATTCAATAACTTTAAAGGAAGCTTGAAAACTAAAGTGTTAAAATATAAATATTAAATATGCATGTTTAATATGAGAATTCTGAAAAAATTTGAAAGGTTGAAATATAAATTTATTTATATAAATATATACATAGGATAAGATGGAGGCCAAATAAATTTTACTAAATAAGATATATATATATTGGTGAATGAAACTTATATGGTTATGGAATTTGAAGTATAGAATATTCGAAATAAATGCGATTACCTTTTTTTTAAACTTGTGTATTGAAAATGCAATAAGAGATATGAAAAATGAGTAAGTGAAATTTCGGGGACGAAATTCTGTTAAGGGGGTAGGGATGTAACACCCCGTCCCAAAATTAATATGGAATAAAGATATATATAATTTAAGAGTATTTCGATTATATTAACATTGTTATTTGTTTTGAAAAGACTTGATTTTCAGGAAGACGGACGAGCATTCTGATCCGGGAGCACTCCTAGCACATAATAAAGAAATAAATAAAGTATAAGGTTTGATAAATATTTAATAATGCAAAAAAATAATAGAAATCTTATAAACAACTTTACAAATTATTTTATGAAATTTATGGTAAATGACATAACAAAACAAATTATAAAAATAAAATTGTCCTGTTATCTAAATCTTGATATGAAACATATAAATTTAATTTGTCTACTTGATTAATCACACGATGGATATTACATTATTAGAATTTAAAGTAGAAATGCATATACACACACACGTGTTTCCTTCATTCTTTGTCAAAATTCATACTATAATTTAATGTTTGATGACTTGCTCTACTTCTATTTTTTTTAGTGATCTGTTTCATTAACCCAAACCCAAAGGCCCATTTAATTTGATTTTCTAATCTAAGCACACTCATTTTATTTGTAAAAGCCCAAAAAAAATAACATCCAGAACTTACTGCTACAATTCTTTCTACACACCACAAAACATTATGTGGTGATAATTTAACCACATTTCCCTGCACCTTTCAGTTGGCCAATAGGTAACTATTACCTTCCTCTATATATATCCCCCTACTCCAAGCTTCTTATTCATCCAGATCTGCCAAGAAACACGTCCAACCCCTGTCCTTTTCACTACTCAGTGAACTCCAAGAATCAATCCACACGAAATGAAGAACACCACCCCTTTTTCTTCTTTGCTGCTGCGTTTTATTTCACGGTTGTATTTGATAACTATTTCTTCAAATAATCTTGCAAAAATCATGAAGAACTCGAGCCAACTTTATCCATGATGAATCCCCCAGGTTCCCACACAAATTCGAGTCAATATCTTAGCCTGAATCGAGAAAACTACACAGGTTTTAACACACAACCCATTTATGTGCTATTTACGTAAATTTCGATTTCCGTTTATGATTTTTGGTACTTGAATCTGGTGGAATATGTGTTATAATTGTCTTATGGTGATAAGGTTATGTGGTCGGCATGTTTAACTGTTTCGAAGCATGAACTGAATGTACAAAAAACGTTTTTGAAACTCAGCAAACAAACTGAAACTTTGATGTTGGAAATAGCAACTTTAGGAGCCGATATCTTTTTATAGAAAAATGATTTTGACTCAAAACCAAAGAAGTTATGATCTCCATATGGTAGGGAGTTTGAGTGTAAAAAATTACGCAAATTGGTTCAGTATTCTGGGAGTTATTCGATTTTTAAAGTTAAGGCAATAAGCTGGAAAATAAAGAAAAACAGGGCATGTTCATTTCAGTTTGAAACTTAGGAGTCGTTTTTACTCGACTTCGAGACGCGTTTTTCACAAAATTATTTATTGCCAGTAAACTTGATATATCGTAGTGTAATTAACCCAAGATTTCATGTTAATTGAATTAACCGTTTGACGAGAAATGATTGATGAACATACGCAAAAATTCACTATTTTTAAGAATGTCCAATTTTGCAAAATTACAAATATTATCTTTTGAGTCACAATTAAATTCTGGAAAAATATCTATGTTGATAGAAATATTTTGAAATGCTATGGAAATGATTTTCATAAGAATCAAACAGCTATAACTATTTTATTATAATTTTCCGAGCAAAAAGGACCAATAATGAAACAGGCACAATCTTACCCAAATCCATAAAAAAATATTCGGCATGTGTTAAAACTTTTTAAACAGATCTTGAAATATTTTTAAAGTATCTAAATACCTACTCTATAGTTAAACCATTTTTTCCGCAAACAATTTGTTTATATTTATTATTATAATATATATGCTAAATATACGGGTGCTATTTCGTTTGTGAATTTTGTGTATGAAAGTGTCAATACTGTGATGATATATCTACTTTATTATCACTATTATTTTTCGCGCTAATAAAATAAGAATGATTTTTATTTAAACATAATTAAGTTAAACCCTCCTACTTTAAATACATTATTTATAAGTTACTCTTATGTGATTTGTTAAGTGAGGAACATGTTTATATTATATATGAGTTACTACTTAAATGGTTATTATTTGTTGAAGCACATTGATAAGTATTAAAATGTATTTATTAAATTTATTATTGTGGTATTTCTTGTTATGTGATTATAAGATTTTCATGAAGATAAATTGTTAAGTAAATTTAAGAATCGAGATTTCTGATAATAAATAAATATTCAAGAAACCGTGTTAGGCGAAGTGCGGCCTAATCGGAGCTCGGACGGTCCCTGCGTTACGCTTGCTAAAATCATTCAAGAAGTTTGTAACTTTTCTTAAAAGTTAACCAGGTGGGTGTCACTACTGTATTGCCGATGTAAATGTTATATGGACTGTTGGTGTATTCTGAATTGAACTAAACTAAACAAATATCAACATATAACTAAGAATACAAGAATAAATTATGATGCACTTATTTTTATGATATTATGATATTGATATATGAATTTCGATTTCACGAAGGAGGTGGGAAGTGTTTATGGGGATTGCACGTGGTAAGTCGTTGCCAGTGTGGTCCCCCTATGATAAAAGACTTTTATAGTCAACAGACTTTTGTAGTCAAGGGAGATGATGGGGATTGCACGTGGTAAGTCGTTGCCAGTGTGGTCCCACTATGATAAAAGACTTTTGTAGTCAACAGACTTTTGTAGTCAAGATATGTGATGGGGATTGCACGTAGTAAGTTGTTGCTAGTGTTGTCCCCCCTATGATAAAGGAGATGAGATGATGGGGATTGCACGTAGTAAGTTGTTGCTAGTGTTGTCCCTCCTATGATAAAGGAGATGAGAATATAATGGTGATATAAAAGGAGACGATTGGGATTACACGTGATAAGTCGTTATCAGTGTCGTCCCACAATGGTGAAGGAAATGATGAGAATTATTATCAATGATATGAATGTGAATGCAATATGAATAAGAATTATTTACGATAAAATACTAATAATAATTATTTCGGCATACTGCCAATCTGTGTAGCAGCGTACAAGGATATCCACTGAGATTTTTATCTCACACCCCAAAACTAATATTTTTCAGGTTATGATCGAGAGGGGCCGGCGTTGCAGCAGGGATGACACAGAGTTCCCCCATATTAAGATGTTATAATATATCTATTTGAGACTTATGATAATAAATTGAAATGTGTTATGAAAGACGATATTTATTATTATGTCGAGTGACAAACATTTCTTAAGCAACTCGATGATCATTATGTAAGGTATCTTCAAACCAAATACTACTCATCATATTCTAAATTTTCAAATAAATGGGCCCACACTGCTTCTATTACAACTTATAACTATCTTTAAATTATTTCCACTGCAAAACTCTTATCGATTCACTTGTGTTATTATATTTTTAAAGAAATTTTTAAGTTCGGATTTTCAGTCACTAAGTGGCGACTCGAATTTAGAGTGTTCGAGCCTTAAAGGCTGCATTCCGGATTCGGGGCGTTACAGGTGGTATCAGAGCCTAGGTTCAAACCTTCGGCCAAAATTATTTATTTTCTCTTCTTTCAAAATGTTTATTTTAAAAAGTTAAGTCTTTCCGCAAAAGTCCTTCAAAAAAAAATATATTTATCTTTATACATATGTACAAGTAAGAGAAATTTGGTTCAGTAAGTCTTATACTAAAGTATGTCAAAAATATTAAGATAATGTTAAAGGGTATTACCCGTGGAAAAATGTGTCTCCTGCTGCAGCCGAAGCGCCCTCAAGGTATGTAAGTATTTAAAGTTTCTAAATAGTAGTTATAATACGATAATGTTATGAAAGTAGAAATTACACTGTCTATGAAAGTTACGAAATGAGATTGCGTCTTGATACGACAAAGTTATGAAAAGGGAAGGAAAGTAAGTTATGTTTGATACGATAAGTTTATGAAGTAAACAATGATTATGAAAGAATCTTTTACGAAGTGAAAAGTGTTATGATATGATTAATTTACCAGTTTCCTATAGTACGAGTGCAAGTTTATAAAAGTATTTCACATGCGTTCACGATACTTATGATATATATATTTTTTCCTTTTGAAAAATAAGACGGACCTAAAAGTCTTATTTTATTTTGACATCAGTCCCTATTTCACTATATATACTCGAAAACGCTAGATGCATATGATCTTGTTTTATCTTATTGGGATTGTTGTTCTTTTTCAATGGAGAAGGTCACTCCACGTTTTAAACATTATATATACTATATTCTGCAACTTACTTCAAGTGGGTTTGCTTTATTCTATCCGTTACTTTTACCTAACTGTCGCTTTAATGACATGCGATCAATGGTTCCCTAACATACAAACGACGACGTGCCGTCATTGTGCCGCTGAATCTAGACAGTGTGTGTCCAATGTACTGTGTACTCTCAACGTAGATCTGGTGCTAGTACCTTATCATTACGATTTTTGGGTTCTGTTTTTGAAAGTTTCGTCACACCTATATGAAGTAATATATTCTTTTCTTTTCAATCCTTTAGATGGCACCACGCGGACGTGGACGAGCTACTAGGAATCGTGCTCAGGACCCTTCCGAAGAATCAGTAGGACAACAACCCCCTAACATTATCTCTGGAGCCGACATGGCAAGAGAATTCTTCAACTCTCTCCAAACCTTTATGCAACAACAAACCCCACCACCACTTGTACCTATGCCTCACTCGCCACTTAGAGCCAACGAATTTGTCGAACAGTTTCGACGTATGAAACCACCAAAATTAAATGGGAAAGAGGGTCCTATGGAAACTGAAGAGTGGATTGCTGGTCTGGAGCGAATCTATAAACATATGGTTCTGACTGATGCACAAAAGGTCTCTTGTGCGCAGTTTCAACTTGGAGAAGATGCTGCCCAGTGGTGGGAATCTTACGACCGAACCTTGAATGCTGAAGGAAGACAATCTTTGACATGGGAGGAATTCAAGCAGGCAGTAATGGATAGGTATTTCCCGCAAGTTCTTTGCGATCAGAAGGAACAAGAATTTGTGAACCTGCGACAAGGAACTCTCTCAGTGACAGAATATGAGAGGAAATTTAATCAGTTGTCACGATATGCTCCACATCTGGTGGAGATCGATGAGAAGAAAGCAAGGCGGTTTGAACGGGGTTTGAGACCTGAAGTTGGAGGTACTGTAGCCGGGCTAAAACTTATGAACTACAACGAGGTCTTTGACCGAGCACTAATTATTTCCATCGGCATGGGATTAGAATTTAAGCCAATCCCCGCGACACTATTAGTTAACCGAAATTTGCAACCTAACTTTAAGAGGAACCAAAACCCACCTACGAATGGAAATAATTTTGCTATTGGAGTTAGGCCAAGGAACCACCGACTATGTCCCAAGTGCAACAAGGGACACGGAGGAGAATGCTGGTTTGGGAAGGGAGTATGCTACAACTGCCGTCGGCCGGGACACAAGATTAGAGAATGCCCTGAACAACTATTTGAACGACCACCGTTGAGGATTAATCAATTCGGTGACAACCAAATCATACCGCTACCAATAAGGAGTGTCTCGGGACAAGATCATCAAGAATGGGCTGTGGTAAATGCTATCCTAGAGGAAGGTAACGAAACCGACACATAATAAATCACGTTAGGCATATTACTAGTACTCGATTTCACCTACATACATATTATTTCGTACTGAAGCTTTCTAAACTTTTATATTCAATAACTTTAAAGGAAGCTTGAAAACTAAAGTGTTAAAATATAAATATTAAATATGCATGTTTAATATGAGAATTCTGAAAAAATTTGAAAGGTTGAAATATAAATTTATTTATATAAATATATACATAGGATAAGATGGAGGCCAAATAAATTTTACTAAATAAGATATATATATATTGGTGAATGAAACTTATATGGTTATGGAATTTGAAGTATAGAATATTCGAAATAAATGCGATTACCTTTTTTTTAAACTTGTGTATTGAAAATGCAATAAGAGATATGAAAAATGAGTAAGTGAAATTTCGGGGACGAAATTCTGTTAAGGGGGTAGGGATGTAACACCCCGTCCCAAAATTAATATGGAATAAAGATATATATAATTTAAGAGTATTTCGATTATATTAACATTGTTATTTGTTTTGAAAAGACTTGATTTTCAGGAAGACGGACGAGCATTCTGATCCGGGAGCACTCCTAGCACATAATAAAGAAATAAATAAAGTATAAGGTTTGATAAATATTTAATAATGCAAAAAAATAATAGAAATCTTATAAACAACTTTACAAATTATTTTATGAAATTTATGGTAAATGACATAACAAAACAAATTATAAAAATAAAATTGTCCTGTTATCTAAATCTTGATATGAAACATATAAATTTAATTTGTCTACTTGATTAATCACACGATGGATATTACATTATTAGAATTTAAAGTAGAAATGCATATACACACACACGTGTTTCCTTCATTCTTTGTCAAAATTCATACTATAATTTAATGTTTGATGACTTGCTCTACTTCTATTTTTTTTAGTGATCTGTTTCATTAACCCAAACCCAAAGGCCCATTTAATTTGATTTTCTAATCTAAGCACACTCATTTTATTTGTAAAAGCCCAAAAAAAATAACATCCAGAACTTACTGCTACAATTCTTTCTACACACCACAAAACATTATGTGGTGATAATTTAACCACATCTCCCTGCACCTTTCAGTTGGCCAATAGGTAACTATTACCTTCCTCTATATATATCCCCCTACTCCAAGCTTCTTATTCGTCCAGATCTGCCAAGAAACACGTCCAACCCCTGTCCTTTTCACTACTCAGTGAACTCCAAGAATCAATCCACACGAAATGAAGAACACCACCCCTTTTTCTTCTTTGCTGCTGCGTTTTATTTCACGGTTGTATTTGATAACTATTTCTTCAAATAATCTTGCAAAAATCATGAAGAACTCGAGCCAACTTTATCCATGATGAATCCCCCAGGTTCCCACACAAATTCGAGTCAATATCTTAGCCTGAATCGAGAAAACTACACAGGTTTTAACACACAACCCATTTATGTGCTATTTACGTAAATTTCGATTTCCGTTTATGATTTTTGGTACTTGAATCTGGTGGAATATGTGTTATAATTGTCTTATGGTGATAAGGTTATGTGGTCGGCATGTTTAACTGTTTCGAAGCATGAACTGAATGTACAAAAAACGTTTTTGAAACTCAGCAAACAAACTGAAACTTTGATGTAGGAAATAGCAACTTTAGGAGCCGATATCTTTTTATAGAAAAATGATTTTGACTCAAAACCAAAGAAGTTATGATCTCCATATGGTAGGGAGTTTGAGTGTAAAAAATTACGCAAATTGGTTCAGTATTCTGGGAGTTATTCGATTTTTAAAGTTAAGGCAATAAGCTGGAAAATAAAGAAAAACAGGGCATGTTCATTTCAGTTTGAAACTTAGGAGTCGTTTTTACTTGACTTCGAGACGCGTTTTTCACAAAAGTATTTATTGCCAGTAAACTTGATATATCGTAGTGTAATTAACCCAAGATTTCATGTTAATTGAATTAACCGTTTGACGAGAAATGATTGATGAACATACGCAAAAATTCACTATTTTTAAGAATGTCCAATTTTGCAAAATTACAAATATTATCTTTTGAGTCACAATTAAATTCTGGAAAAATATCTATGTTGATAGAAATATTTTGAAATGCTATGGAAATGATTTTCATAAGAATCAAACAGCTATAACTATTTTATTATAATTTTCCGAGCAAAAAGGACCAATAATGAAACAGGCACAATCTTACCCAAATCCATAAAAAAATATTCGGCATGTGTTAAAACTTTTTAAACAGATCTTGAAATATTTTTAAAGTATCTAAATACCTACTCTATAGTTAAACCATTTTTTCCGCAAACAATTTGTTTATATTTATTATTATAATATATATGCTAAATATACGGGTGCTATTTCGTTTGTGAATTTTGTGTATGAAAGTGTCAATACTGTGATGATATATCTACTTTATTATCACTATTATTTTTCGCGCTAATAAAATAAGAATGATTTTTATTTAAACATAATTAAGTTAAACCCTCCTACTTTAAATACATTATTTATAAGTTACTCTTATGTGATTTGTTAAGTGAGGAACATGTTTATATTATATATGAGTTACTACATAAATGGTTATTATTTGTTGAAGCACATTGATAAGTATTAAAATGTATTTATTAAATTTATTATTGTGGTATTTCTTGTTATGTGATTATAAGATTTTCATGAAGATAAATTGTTAAGTAAATTTAAGAATCGAGATTTCTGATAATAAATAAATATTCAAGAAACCGTGCTAGGCGAAGTGCGGCCTAATCGGAGCTCGGACGGTCCCTGCGTTACGCTTGCTAAAATCATTCAAGAAGTTTGTAACTTTTCTTAAAAGTTAACCAGGTGGGTGTCACTACTGTATTGCCGATGTAAATGTTATATGGACTGTTGGTGTATTCTGAATTGAACTAAACTAAACAAACATCAACATATAACTAAGAATACAAGAATAAATTATGATGCACTTATTTTTATGATATTATGATATTGATATATGAATTTCGATTTCACGAAGGAGGTGGAAAGTGTTTATGGGGATTGCACGTGGTAAGTCGTTGCCAGTGTGGTCCCACTATGATAAAAGACTTTTATAGTCAACAGACTTTTGTAGTCAAGGGAGATGATGGGGATTGCACATGGTAAGTCGTTGCCAGTGTGGTCCCACTATGATAAAAGACTTGTATAGTCAACAGACTTTTGTAGTCAAGGGAGATGATGGGGATTGCACGTGGTAAGTCGTTGCCAGTGTGGTCCCACTATGATAAAAGACTTGTATAGTCAACAGACTTTTGTAGTCAAGGGAGATGATGGGGATTGCACGTGGTAAGTCGTTGCCAGTGTGGTCCCACTATGATAAAAGACTTTCGTAGTCAACAGACTTTTGTAGTCAAGATATGTGATGGGGATTGCACGTAGTAAGTTGTTGCTAGTGTTGTCCCCCCTATGATAAAGGAGATGAGATGATGGGGATTGCACGTAGTAAGTTGTTGCTAGTGTTGTCCCCCCTATGATAAAGGAGATGAGAATATAATGGTGATATAAAAGCAGACGATTGGGATTACACGTGATAAGTCGTTATCAGTGTCGTCCCACAATGGTGAAGGAAATGATGAGAATTATTATCAATGATATGAATGTGAATGCAATATGAATAAGAATTATTTACGATAAAATACTAATAATAATTATTTCGGCATACTGCCAATCTGTGTAGCAGCGTACAAGGATATCCACTGAGATTTTTATCTCACACCCCAAAACTAATATTTTTCAGGTTATGATCGAGAGGGGCCGGCGTTGCAGCAGGGATGACACAGAGTTCCCCCATATTAAGATGTTATAATATATCTATTTGAGACTTATGATAATAAATTGAAATGTGTTATGAAAGACGATATTTATTATTATGTCGAGTGACAAACATTTCTTAAGCAACTCGATGATCATTATGTAAGGTATCTTCAAACCAAATACTGCTCATCATATTCTAAATTTTCAAATAAATGGGCCCACACTGCTTCTATTACAACTTATAACTATCTTTAAATTATTTCCGCTGCAAAACTCTTATTGATTCACTTGTGTTATTATATTTTTAAAGAAATTTTTAAGTTCGGATTTTCAGTCACTAAGTGGCGACTCGAATTTAGAGTGTTCGAGCCTTAAAGGCTGCATTCCGGATTCGGGGCGTTACATGCAAATTATCATCACAAAGTTGACTAATACTAATCAAATCAGCAAGCAAGCCATCAAAATGTAAAGCATTTTTTAAGCTCAGGAAAACCTTCAACATTCAAAGTTCCTATAATCTGTCCTTTCGAACAACCACCATATGTAACATTACCATCATTCAAGGTCACATAATCAGATAAGTAGTCAATTTGTCCTATCATATGTCTAGAACAACAACTATCAAAATACCATAAACCAAGTAAACATGCTTTCAAGGAAGTGTGAACAACATTACAAGTAACATCAGATTTCCATACAGATTTCAGAAAATATTTCATAGGATGTTACATCTTTTTAGGTAACATTTTCTCAATCTCAGATCATCAAACATTTTTATGCAGTAAGGACAAATATGATCAATTTTCGAAAAATAATGACATACAAACTTCTTTTCAATGTTTTTGAATTTGTGAGAATTTGTTTGTGCAGATGTTACAACAGATGTTTTAACATTTGCCTTCACAAATTTCACAGCATTTTCAAAATTCTTAGAAATAGAAGCAGTTTAACCATCATAACGTATACCACAATTATCAGATTTACCAATAGCTATAACATATATCAGAAGCACTCATAGGAAATTTTATGAAACTTAAAGTAGAGGTGATCAATTTCTCCTTCAGTTTACAAACTTCAAAATCTCTTCTGGAATGTATGATTTCTAGCTTGGTAATTGTTCCTTTCCGATTCTCATTCTCTTTATTCAAAGAATTAAGAGTGAGTTTCTGAGAGTTACAATTATCTAACAACTTTTGGTATTTAGAATCATCAATCCTTATACCTACATCATCAACAAACCCATTAAAACAGTTCAAATCTGGGTGACTCTGTTTTGATGTTACCATTAATGTTATGATATTAGGTACAACATCAGAATCTGTTTCATCCAAATTATCATTTAAAAGAATCATCATAATCAATCTTGGTATGAAAAGCGAATTCAACATCTTTTGATTCATCAAATTCATCATCTGATTAAACATTAAAGGTAGTTCTAAAATTCAGTTTTTGCTTTAGTTCTGTATTGGTACATTAATTTTCATAAAGAGCATATTCAAAACATACATTGAACTGATTTTTTATATTAAAGATCATACCTTGGTTTACCTTCACCTTTTTGATAACCTTGGTTGAAATTGACTTTTCCTTCTTTCTGGTGGGGTGTTGATGTGTTTATTTGGATCTTTGGTACATCATAACCTGTAAGTACAGTCCTCCAAGCACGTTCAACAATCGACTCTATATACATGCACAACTTAGGCTTAAAATATGGATAATATGTTCGTGTGCCTAAGTGTAGTGGATATGTGTTGTGTTTCCATTGCTAACATAAACTAAAACACACTTAAAACAAGGATCTAGACCTAGTGTCGTCAGGTATTGGCTCTGATACCAACTGAAAGTGTGTGTGGATGGTATTACTAGTGTTTAAGTGAAAATAGAACAATGTTACACTGAATGTTAAGACAAATGGTGTAACATTAATTCAAACAGAATATCAGAAAAGACAGACACAGCGGAAGACTAAAACACTAAAAATAAACTGAACACAAGTAAAACAAGACTGATGCTACACTCAATGTAACACTGACTCGATTACAGAATATCAGAATACGAATAGCGGAAGACTTTAAAGAATGAAAAACACAAAGACACAGAATTAACTTTTTAACATAGATTTTAATTTAAAATCTATGCGAGCCTCATGGCGAAACTTTCACTAATAATTATGTGAATACAAATGGTGTGTGAACAAATATTCACAACGGAAATAAGACTTGACAAACTATCAAATCTAAAGATGGCTTAAGTGTAAAACACTGCCAAAAACTAATCTAACTCTATGATCTATCTATCAAAGAAGTATAGAAAAGTCTATGTTGTACAGGAAGTTTGGACTCTTCGGCACAACGACATGAACATGCTAATGACAATTAATTCCTAACAGGATGAACACTAGTTTAGGACTTAAAGAATAGCACTTCGTGAAATATGTGACTCTCGGATCTGATATGTATTTCTTCATGTTGTACGAGAATCTGATGAAGAAGAAATAATAATCACGACACTGTCTAAGTAGGACGAACACTTCACATAGACATTATGTGATTACTCTTAATTCTCCATGCTGAATAATGAAGACTTCCTTGAGTATTTATAGAGGTAAAAACGAATTCTAGAAGCTTCATAATCCATATCCTATTTTTTAGGATCTCATCCCTTCTTTTTAAGCCCACTCTTCATTCCAATGAATTCTAGCACCTTCCAGCCAATTCTGGACGTTTCTCCATGCAACCGCCTGATCTACAACGTTCTGCAAGCTTCCAAATTCTTCCAGTCTGGAACTGTCTAGAATGTTCTAGATCTTCAACCTGCGATGTTACAACATCCAAAGCAGCATTAGCTAGAAAACAGAATTTGGACTTAGGAAAAATAAGAAAGGTCGAATTAAGATGTTGCTGTGAATGTTAAGACATTTAAGAGTAACAACATCTACACCGTTGATTCTGGATTTTACTACTTGCTCAAACTCCATTTTTGTGAGTTTTTTCTCGAAGTTACAGAACAGAACCAAAGGGTGTTTACAATTGTTGTCAATGATTGAACAAATTCAAGCTGATGTAATTTTTTTGACAGGGGACACTAAAATCCCCATTTACAGAGACTAAATAGCTTTTGTTCCCAACAACGGCCGCCATGGAGAGCAGGACATATTTCTTTCTCTGTAATCGGTGTTCTCGCGGTGGTTGTAGTCGTGAGTTTTTTCATTCTACAACGGCGGAGAAGGGTGAAGGACTCTTTAACCACGATCGGCGACAAGTCATCGTGGGTGCCTCTTTCAATCACATCAATGTCCACCACGAGGCTCCGGCGGCCCACTACCGTCAGATCTATGCAAGTTCTTCACTCTGGATGAGATCAACCAACAATTTCGACCGTCATCGGCAGGGCCAGGAGAGGATATGGAAACGTCTACAATGGGCTAATGGACAGCGGAATTCTTAACGGAAATCAAAATGCTCACGAAATTAAGGCATCTCCACTTAGTGTCTCTGATCGGCTACTGCGAGATGATTATAGTGTACGAGTACATGGCCCATGACACTCTCCGCGGCCATCTCTACAATTCTGAGAAGTCGCTGTTGATTTGGAGTCAACGCCTCCGGATCTGCCTGGGCGCCGCCAAGGGTTTGCACTTAAAAACACCATCATCCACCGCGACGTTAAGTCCACCAACATCCTTCTGGATGAGAAATTTTTGGCCAAGGTTTCCAATTTCGGCCTCTCGAAAGTCGGGCCCACCAGCGGGATGCACGCACACGTCAGCACCGTCGTGAAGGGCAGTTTCGGGTACGTCGATCCGGAGTACTACAAGAGGCAATGTGAGAATAGGTATGAGATCACCGTTAATGAGGTGATTGAGAAGATCCAATATATATAGTCAAGGTACAAGAGATTTACAAGGAAATAATAACAAACAAATAAAAGGAAATATGTACAAGATATGGTAAATAATAATTTAAATATTTATATCCTATTATCCCCCCTCAAGCGATGCAGTGGGTGAACGGTCACGCAAAGATTGGAACGAAGTAACTCAAAACTGGGATGAGGAAGACTCTTCGTGAAGATGTCGGCAACCTGGAGCTCGGAGGGAACAAACTAAGTGGCGAGACGACCAGACGAGACAAGTTCCCGAACAAAATGACAATCAATATCAATGTGTTTTGCTCGCTTATGCGTTACAGGATTCTGAGAGAGAAAGAGAGCCCTTTTGTTGTCACGGAGAAGAAGAGGGCGACCAGGGGGCAAGGCACCCAATTCGCGAAGAAACTGGGTGACCCAAATGATCTCTTGAGCAGTGTTGGCCATGGCACGATATTCAGATTCACAGCTGGATCGAGAGACGGTAGGCTGCTTTTTAGCACTCCAAGTAACCAAATTACCACCCAAGAAGATGGAATACCCATACGTAGAGCGTCGTGTCTCAACACATCGAGCCCAATCAGCATCCGAGTAGTCGATAAGGGAGGGATCGGAACCATGAGTGAAAGTGAGACCGAAATTGATGGTACCTTGAACATAGTGAAGAATACGCTTGACGACGGCGAAGTGATCCACCGTGGGAGAGTGAAGAAACTGACTGACGTGGTTGACATTATAGGAAAGATTCGGACGAGTGATGGTGTGATACTGTAGGGCGCTGACCAGGGACCGATATTAGGTGGGGTCATGGAAGGACGCACCTGTGCTTGGATTCCAGGAGGTCGGCCCGAGTGAGGATGTCATCGGCGTACTTGGCCTAACCAAGAAACAAAGTGTCCGAGGAACGAGACACCTCAAGGCCGAGGAAGTAATTGAGCTCGCCCAAATCTTTGACCCGAAACTCTGCATGAACGCGAGCAAATAAGCGCTTAAGGAAGGCAGGGTTATTGCTCGTCACAATGATGTCATCGACGTAGAGAAGAAGATATAGAGTGACCCCCTTACGAGTGAAGTAGAAGAGGGAGGTATCAGTTCGACTGCATTGAAAACTAAGAGAGGCGAGGAAGGAACTGAACCGAACAAACCACGCCCGAGGCGACTGACGGAGCCCATAGAGAGCCTTCTTGAGTCGACAAACATGATCCGGAAAATGAGGATTAATAAAACCCGGAGGTTGAAACATGAAATCGGGTTTGGTTAGAACATTGTGCAAGAAGGCATTGTTGACATCCAACTGATGTAGGGGCCAGCCATTTCGTACAGCGAGAGAGAGCACAATGCAAACTGTGGCGACCTTGACGACCGGGCTGAAGGTGTGGGAAAAATAGAAACCAGGAATCTGAGAGAAACCCTGGGCGACCAAGCGAGCCTTGTAGCGATCAACTGAACCATCACTGTGAAAATTTGTCCGAAAAATCCATTTGGAACCAACAATGTTCGTGCTTGGCGGTCCAGGAACCAGATCCCAAGTTTGGTTCGCGTGGAGAGCTTCAAGCTCCGAACGCATAGCCAGCGTCGAATGAGGAAGCTTCAAAGAGGACTTGAACCCTTTGGTTCATCGGAGACAACGAGAGTAGTTAACAAGCATGTGGTCGCAATGTCAGCCACATAACGAGGCTTGAAGATACTAGACCGAGCCCGAGTAACCATCGGATGGGTGGATCGAGGAGCGGAGGGCAGGTCGACATGCTGGTGCTCGGCCGGAGGTAAGGCGGGACGAGCGGGAGGTCGCTCGATAGGCGGGACCTCGAGTGGGCGAGAAGGCACATGTCGAGGAGCTAGATCTGAAATAACCTCAGAGGGGTGCGGGCAGAGCGAGCAAGGCTCGTTGTGAGCAGGAGTGGGGCGAGCAACAAGTTTAGGGCAAGGAACTGGCCCGGGAGCAGGAGACTCCGGAACCATAAACGAGTTGCAATCAAGAGATCGAGAATCTTCCGAGGAGCCCTCATCAAACTGAGCATGTCGAGTAGTGTAGAAGCGGGAAACGATCAGATCGTTACACCGAAACCCTTAATGAGAAGAACTGTAACCCAAGAAGATGCAAGTAACACTTCGAGGAGCCAATTCGTGAGGAGAGTAATCCGAAGGTACGGAAAGACACGACAGCCAAAGGTTCTGAAATTGCCATAAATAAGAGGCGTATGAAAGAGCAATTCATACGGAGACTTATCATCAAGTACATGAATAGGCAAACAGTTTATAATATAAGCTGCAGTGGAAAATGCATCATCCCAAAAATGAGAGGGAACGCTGGAATGAAGCATGAGAGACAATCCAGTTTCAGTGATATGTCTACGTTTACGCTCCGCACGACCATTCTACTGAGGAGTGTAGGGACACGACAATCTATGGTGAATACCTTTGGCGGAAAAGAAATCCCGAACTCTGCTGTTAACAAACTCCGTACCACCATCACTCTGAAAAGCTTTCATGGAGACAGAGAACTGATTACACACAAAGGCATGGAAGCTAACCAAAACACCAAAAAAATCGGACTTAGCACGCAAATGGTACAACCATCATTAGAACACATCGGGGCAGGCCCCCATAAATCACAATGAATAAGATCCAAAACACGGGATGCTCACTTTTTATTCAAAGTAAAAGACAAATGTTTGCTCTTTGCTAGCTGACAAGGAGTACATAGAGAAGGTTTAAGCAAAACAGAAGTAACATCCAAGTGACCCAAGCGTTTCAACGATTTATATATCTACGAAAAGTGGAAGGATTTTTTTTGTCCCGTAAATTTAAGTAATTCCAAAATAAATTCCACAAGTTTTAACTTTACAAATTAAAAATACATCATATATCTTATAATTTAATATAGGGAAAATATCAATTTTGATCACCCAAGTTTATCTTTTTTCATATTTGGTCACCCAAGTTTATCTCTTTTCATATTTGGTCACCCACATTTAGTCACTATCAAAATTGATCACTCAGTTATTATATTCTATTAAAATTGATCATTTCGTTAGTTAATCTGTCACTCACTAACGGGGAGAAAGAGTTTTGAGCGCTTAAATTTTGAAAACCTAAGTTAAAAAATTCACATGCATTTTCTAGAACTAATGAAACAAACGCAGAAGTAAGAATGAAACATGTGAAGCCTACGTACATGAAGAAATACCATTGAAGAAGCACAATTGTTTGACTAACATTTCAACAAATCTGCAATAATGATCTTAATAGAAAAATATTTCGAATGAAAAATAAGTTTAAGAAATTCTTGAATGGATAACTTTAGAAAATTATTTACAATTAATCTGCACCACAAATTATGCTTCAATAATTATAAATGGGGAAATGAATTGAAATGATTGTATCTCCAATTATTATACAAATTCAATATGAAACCAAATTGGAAAACAGAGTACAATTGTTAAAAAAAAAAAAAAAAAACAGTAACCACAGTGAATACAATAATTATAAACCATTCAACTACACACCATAATTATAAAAACAAAGTACATCAAACTAATACATAACCACCATAATTTAACTTGTTTTTCTTTTGGTAATTTCCTTTCCGTTCCTTTCTATGAATATTGTCACTCTTTTCCATGTAAGTAGCTAGGTTAATTCACTCTTCCTTTCAACTGTATACCATTAAGAGGATTGCACAACCTATAAAATAAGAAATTAATAACATAACGTTACAAATATTATAAAATGAGATTGTAAGTCAAGACATGCTCACTGTGATTATTTATTTTTCTACTATATCCTGAGTTTCTCATTTCTGTAAAATAAAAAGTAAACCAACAACAAAGATGAATGGCTACCCTGAAAAAAAGGTTGATTGAATCACGTTATAAAAGATTCAATCAACGTTATAGAAGATGCATGAGAATTTCTTCTGACCTATTTTTATTTCAATGGGTATTTCTTCACTCTCCACAGTTCCACATGTTTCATTCTTGAGTTTGTTTCATTAGTTCTAGAAAATGGATGGGAATTTTTTAACCTAGGTTTTGAGAAATATATCGCACAAAACTCTTTCTCTGTTAGTCAATGACAAATTGACTAACGGAATGATCAATTTTGATAAAATATAATAACAAAGTGATCAATTTTGATTAGAGATGTCTATCGAGCTGGCCCTAGCCCTATAGGGCCAGGGGCTAAACGGGTTAGGGTCTTAACCGATTCATATTTAACGGGCCTACAATTGTTGGGACCTAACCCTAACCCTAGCGGGCCACGGGTTAAACGGGTCACTAACGGGCTACAATAATTTTTTTTCTTTTAAAATTAAAGGTCTCAATTGGCACGTCCAACAAGTAAATAAAATAGAAAAATACATAATTAGTTAATAATCAGTAAATGAGAAAAAAAGAGTACTATAATTTAAACACAATTCTACTAGAACTCATCGGTCTTTAATATGACCAAATAAAGCTAAACAAATATCATAGTCTAATAAAAAATAGTAATAATGACTAATGGATGGTAATGGACTTCTTGATACTTACGGCATGATTGGTATGATGGAATGAAAATTAATATGGCTTAATGGAATGAACTCATGAATGGAATGAAGGTTGGAAAGGAATGAAAATGGAATGTAAATTCTTATGATTGGTATGAATAAGGAATGAACATAAATATTGTATAAAATTACTTAAATTATTATTATTATTAATTTTTGTTGTTGATAGTATTTATTATTATTACTATTTATTGTTAAAATTATTATTATTAAATATTACTCCTACAATATTATATATTAATATATATTATTATTAATATATAAAAAATATTATTAATATATAATTATTATTATTATTGAATATTTAATTATTTTTTTCTTTAATAAATATTTTCATAATTATTATTTTTTACTATATATATAATTAATTTTTTATTATATATTTCATATATATATATTATTGATTTTTAAAACTTATTATTTTTATGATATATTATTATTTATTTAGTAATCATAAATTAATTATTAATTTTAATATTGTGAAAAAATAATAATGACATTTAGTATAATAATAATAATAATAATAATAATAATAATAATAATAAAAATTCATTCCTAATCACATGGAATACATAAAACCATGGGGTATAGAAAGAATGATCATTTCTTTAATTTTGGGAATTACCATTCCATTTGGAATGATCATTCCTAATATAATAACATACCAATCATAGTATTTGGAATTAAGGAAGGAATTATCATTCAATTCCTAATTGATTCCTACATACCAATCACACAGTTATAGTTATGGTTATTGGTCAAATGACCCAAAATTTGTTCTTAGGTTATTTATTAAAAAAAAAAAAAAAAGGTAACAACTCGGGCTAGCGGGTTGGCCCGCTTTAGCCCACGGGCTAACCGGTCCGGGTCAAAAAAGCCCGATTTTAAACGGGCCTATAATTCATGAACCCTAACTCTGTATTTTTCAGGGTTAAACGGGCCAGCCCGGTTAGCCCGGCCCGGATAAACATCTCTAATTTTGATAGTGACTAAATGTGGGTGACCAAATATGAAAAGAAGGTAAACTTGAGTGACCAAAAGTGACATTTTCCCTTTAATATATTCATCGAAAAATTTGGGGACTCCGACCAATTAAATGTTCAATTTTGGTCCTTTAACTATGTTAAAATTTGAAAAAAAAAATATTTTTTATTGTACATTTTTATAAAACATCATTAAAATGGAGTAGTATAAAAATATAAAAAAAAAACTAAATAAATCTGGAAAGTACAACAAAAATTTATTAAAATAAAATAATTAAAAAACACATATATAAATTTGCATTTTTAGAAAATAATATATATATATATATATATATCTTAATCTTAATACTCTATATTTGTGAGAATATAATGGGACACGTGTCACAATTATATCCCTCTACACAATCTCTCTCTTCACCAAAATCGTCTATTTCAAAATCCATGCATTCTCAGGGATTCTGATTAAAAAATTCTATTTTTCTTATTTTAATTTCAAAATTATAATTCAAAATTTTATTTTATAATTATTATTTTTAATCTCTCTCCCCTTTAAATTCTTCCATTTCAAAATCTCAATATTGTCAAGCATTCTTATTAACAAAAATTTAATTCTTCTAATTTGTCAAATTCATCCATTTCAAATCTTAATCTTAATTTTATTTTAATCTTAATGTCATATATTTGCAAACATTTCAACAACCACATGAAATGATTGCTTTGTCACAATTTATTTCTTCTCAAATCACTCCATTTCAAAATCTATTTTTTCTCATTAATTTCACTTTTTAATTTTTTTATTAATCATTAATTTTAACCGTACATTTTTTAATCTCATATTTTAAATGCGTCAGTTTTAAATATTAAAATTTAAATAAAACATAACTTTTGAATAATCACTTTTCAATATTAATTTGAATAATAAAATTTATAAATATAAATTAGTTGTTTTTATATTAAATATTAAATCTTATCTTAATCTTAATATCTTAATATCAATCCATTTCAAAAACTCTTTTTTCAAATTAATTTCACCTTTATTATTTTTTTAATTATTTTAAACATTAATATTAACCATACATTTTTTTTTAATATTTTTTTTTTTAATTTCATCTTCACTTTTGAATATTAATTTTGAATATTAAAATTTAATTGAAACAAAATTACTTCATACGCAAACATCTCAACGACCCATTATTTGTACTCTATAAATATCAACACATTTCTTCTCATTTCAATCAATCAAGTCTTTCATTTTGTTTGTAGTTTAGTACAATTTTTAAGATCTTATAAATATATTTTAAGATCTTTCATTTCGCGTTTGTAGTTTAGTACAATTTTTAAGATCTTCTAAATATATTTTAAGATCGTTGTGTTTATAATTACATGTGTTTATAACGTTAATATAATATATTTTTCTTTTTTTTTCTTTTTTTTTTTCCTCCTTTTTTTTAGGCTTTTTTTTCCTTTTCCTTTTCTCTCGCTGTTTTTTAGTATTTTTTTTTTATTTTTCTTTTTTAATTATCATTCATTTTATTCAATTAGTTGTCATGTTAATATAATTTTTTTTTTTTTTTTTTTTTTTTTGCCCTTTTTTTCTTTTTCTCTCTCCTAATTTTTAGTATTTTTTTATTTTTATTTTTCAATTATTTTTCATTTTATTCAATTTAATAGATTTCTAGTTTAGTACAAAGATTTATATTAGAAATTGAAGAGATTATTTATGTATTTATAATTTTTTGCATTAATATAATATATTTTTTTTCGCTATTTCTTTTAGATCTGTATATTTCAGGAAAAAAAAAGTTTTTTTTTTATCAATTGTAATTTAGTTTCTGAAATTTATGGCAGTTGATTTTATCTGATATTAAAAAATATGTAATTTGATTGATTTTATCTTTTTAATATCTTATTTAAATTGAGGTGCACTCTTTAATATCTTATTTAAATCATGCACCTTTTTATCGATTAAAAAAATGTAATTTTATTTTTTTTAATATCTTATTTAAATCGAGGTGCACCTTTTTGGGATAAAAAAAAATTGTAATTTAGTTTCTGGAATTTATGGGTTCCTATTCTTAATATTTGCATTTCTTTCATATTTTAGTTAAAATTTGGTCATTTTTCATGTAGGTTATATGGTTTATTCAGGATTTTTCGACTGCATTCATGAGTTATTTTATTCTTTTAGTAAAAATTATTCATGTTTTTTTCCATACAGTTTATAAAAATTGTTGAGGCAATTTTTTTTTTTGCAGAAAATTTTATCTATCTACGTACTCTCCCCATTTTCGATATTAGTCCAACTAAGGAAAAATTGACAATCAATAATTTAAGCAAAGAAAAATACGAGTATTAAGAGCTTATTTTGATGGATGAGGATGTTTTTTTTTTTTTTTTCAGTCTTTATTAAAATAATTTTTTTGGTGTTTTAATGTTTATGTACATATATTATATATAATCGAATGGTTTTATATAAATTTATTATATATAAAAAAATTTAAGCATGTATTTTTTTAATTGATTCTTAATAAATAGTCGATATAGATTAGTGTATAGATTATCTAAATTATAGATCCAAATCAAAAGATTACGGATTTCCATATATTAAAAGACAACACCCCTAAAATTGTGAAGTTAGTTATATATATATATATATAATTATATATATACTCACGCATATTTCCTCCATTAATGTATGAAATTCATCATTTTCTAACATGGAAGACTTTCACGTTTCAAAAAAAAAAAATCCCAAGCCACCAACTTTTGTTTTTACATATTTAATATATATCAAATTATTGTACTAATTTTTAAATTTATTTATAAATAGGTACACATAAAAAAATTTACATGGCAACAAATTGAAATATTAAATGATTAGTATTTTGTAGACACCCTCTTTCATAAATATACATTTTAAATGAATATAAGTTTATCAATATTAATTGTAAAATCGATTTTTTTATTTTTTATAAATTAGAGTTATTGAGAAAAATAAATTTACTGTAAGTAGGTATAAAGTATTGTGGAGGATTTTAGAGAATTTTAAAAACATTTGAAAAATCTCCATTTTAAAAACAATTTTGAAAATTCTTCATGATAAGAAGGAAATTTTCCATCATAAGAAGAATGAGGTAATTTGTGATACCTTTTAAATATATAAATTTATATTTTTATTATTTTCAAACTAACAAATTAATTTTAAAAATATTTATTTTCAAACTAACAAATTAATTTTAACAATATTTTTTTATTGTCTTGATATATTTCATAGTATTTTTTTTTAAATTGCAGGTTTAGATGATGAATTTTCAATCGAACTAAAAAATTAATCAAAAAGAAATTTATATTTAGAATTAGTATTTAAATTTTAATTTGGGGAATAATTATTAGGAAGTACTATATTCACGGTTTGTGAAACTGACTTCGGATTGATGTGCAAGATGATTTTTATATAATAAATTAAATATAAAATTTTATGTTAATTTAAATGTAATTTATATATTTTATGAAAATAATTTTTTATAATATATATGACGGACATGTATTTATTTTGTTAAAGTTTTTTTAATTGCATATTATTATCTTTTAGCAAAAAAACTATAATACTTTCAGATGAATCATTTATAATACTTTAAGATGAATCATTGATGTAAATGTATATATAATTTTATTGAGACGTAGAGTGTGAATGTATTTTAAGATAATTTTAAAAACTTTTTAAGATATATAGAGTATTGTTGAGGGTTTTAGAAAATTTTTAGTAATTGAAAATAAAAAAAATCTGAGAGTAAGTGTATTTTAGAATAATTTAACAAACTTTACTTGAAAAAGTTTTATGGTACACTGACTTAGTTGAGAAAATTATGGAAAAATTAAAGACTATTTTGTGCCATGAAAATAGGTTACTCACAAAGAAATGTTTGTTTTGAAATGAAAAATTTCACACGTTTCTACTCTAAACTTTAGATTTACAATTTTAAAATCTTATCCTACAAATAACTATAAACCTACCAAAGTCAACCCTATAAATATTTATAAATTCTATATAGATACATATAATAACCTATATAAAATTATTTTATAATGCCCATTCTTATTAAATATATTTTTAATTTTACAATTAAAATTATAATTTTATTAATGCACATTTTATTAATATATTAAAAAAATATTATAATATATAAAAATAAAAATACAATAATATAGATTCAAATTTATAGATATGTATATGTTATAAATATATTAGAATAAAAAAAAGTTTATTCTCACAAACTCTAACAAATAAAAAAGATATAAAAATTAATATAGTATTTTAAATTATTATTTTAATATATTATCTTTAATTTTAATAAATCGACCCCGCGTAAAACGCGGGTATAGGGCTAGTATATATATATATATATATATAGTATCAAATATATTTATTTAAAATCAGATTTTTTTTCCAAGAAAATATGAAGATTTTAAATTTAATTAAAATAAATAGGAATTGAAAATTTTAAAATTTAAATTAATTCTTAAATTTATGATTATATTGATAAATCAAAACATATAACCTAAACTATTGGGGGGTGTTTCTTTTGGGATTTGGGTGGTTTTAAAAACCAGATTTTTGAAATCCTGGTTTTTGAAATCCCGATAAATAGTAATATGGGTGTTTCTTTTGGGTTTTGGAATAGTGAAGGTTTTAACTTTATGTCAAATCAAGTTGTAAGATTGAATGAGTTTGTATTATTATATTATTGTTTGATGAGATTATAATGATTGATTAAGTGTGTAATGATTAAATGTATTATATTATTGTATTATTATATTATTATAGTATTATTATATTATTGTTGAGAAAGAATATAATGATTGAAGTAATATTATATAGATATAACTTTATGTCAAATCAATATGTTTGATAGGGGTGGTTTTGAGTGGATTTTGAAAACCGGTTTTTAAATCCCGAAGTAACACGGGTTTTGGATCTTGAAATCCAAAACCTGGCTTTTAAAACCAAAAAGAAACATACCCTTGGTAAATTCTAAGAATAAATTCAAATCTCTCAAATTTGAAAATTTAGAAATATATATCAAAATAATTTTCATTTGGGAAAGATGACAGATAGGGGTGGACGTATTTTTTTGGTATTTTTAATACATTTTTTTAATTTTCTTAATTTATTAATATAATTTAATATTTATTAATACATTTTTTAAATTCAAATATAAAACTTAAACGATTTAATTTAAAATCACTCAAACTTACGAGACCAAAAATAATATTTTTTCAGCAAATTAAAGTGAATACCAAAATACATAAAATTCAGTAGGCAAAATATAGACTACGTAATATTTCGTTGGTAATTTTGTAGGCATCTTTCGAACCAAAATTTCGGTAGGCAAAATTTAAATATATATATATATAAATATTTTATTAATAAATTAATTGTTTGGGCCATCCAGCATGTTCGTAACATAGTGATAATTGATGGTGTGGGGTCCTCTGTTTATAGATGTTTAGCTCTTGTTCTCTCGGGGGTACGTGAGTCTAGCTATTAGCCCCTTCAAAGATGAATGTTTAATTCATATAATTTTATAAGATTTCATTGCATTTTTACACTAAATTGACTAATTGCATTTGATTTGGAGAAAGAGTGTGATTTGTTATTTATGTAGGAAAAATGAGCACTTTTGGAGTAAAACATGACTCGATTATATTATGAAGTCACTCGAAGAAATAAATAGTGAAGAAAATAATTTGGGCTAATTTAATTAAAGAAGGCAGCAACAGTTTTGGGCTTAGGCGTGGGGTATATATCCCTCAAGCTTTGTTGAATGCACTCTCCCTCTACATTTATTAATTAAATATGTATGTAAACTACCATATTTACCCTTTTAATAAAATATTATAGATATATATATTCTCCTCTTAAAATCCTAACCCTAATGGATTAACCCTAATTTTGTAGCCCACTCCTTCGGCAACCAGCCACGGCCGCTCCTCCGACTACCACCATCACCTCCGGTGGCCACAACCACCTTCTCTTCCAACCACAATTTTTTTTAAGAAAATAGAAATTCAACAATAAAACACAATAAAGCCTAAAAGGATTTCTCTTACTGTAGTCAAATTATACAAATCGACTATCATAATTGGTATGTCGAATTACGTCACGTGGCGTCGTATGCGTCGTATGAACCTGCTACATGTTCTATAAGTTTAATTTAATTAAATTATTTTTTCATAACTATATTACCCTTCTTTTATATAAATTAAAATATTTTAAGAGAAATTAAGAAACAAATTAAAGATTATTTTGAAATTAATTAAATTTTTTGAATTGAATTGCATTTTAGGTTTTTCAAGGAGTGGCTTTTTATTTTTTTGCAAAGTTTCTTCCCACACCAACTTCGAGGCCGCCGCCGGCCCACCGGAAGAATCACATGAGATTTTTTATTGGGTTTGACTATTTACACCTCCATTTTGGAGAGATACACTCCTTCTTTCAATATAATTATAAAATAATAGAGTAAAAACTCAAAAATACCCTTCATTAAAATCTAGTAACCATCTCTACTGAACGCACCCCCTTCCTTTCATTTCTTCCACCTTCCCCTAAACCATTACTTACCACCATCGACACCATTTCCGGCGACCATGAAACCAAAAATTACTTTAAAAAATCTCAAAAAATTTTTTTAACATTTCGACAAACCAGTATCGACGAAGTGTATATAGTCGATACTTGTTGGTCGAAAAAAATTTAAAAAAAAATTAAAAAAATTCGACAGCTTAATGTCGAAAAAACACACTCGTCGACAACCATTTGTATACGAGGGAGTATACGGTCGACACTGATTTGTCGAAACAAAAATCAATTTTTTTTTAAAAAAAATTCGACACGCCAATATCGAGCATATACATTGTTGTCGACGAGAGTGCATATGATCGACCCCTGGTGTATCGAAATTAAAAAAAAAAGGGAGAGAGAAAGAGAGAAACCTGTAATTTTTTTGGATAGGGGAGTCGTGGGTTTTGTTTTGGGAGGGGTAGCAGCGTGAGCGTTTTTTTTGGGGGTGGGGGCTTGGTTTGGATGGTGGGCAGCGGGGGAGGGGGTGGGGTTTGGTTTCGTGGGGTGGGGGTGGTGGGAATGGAGTTTATTTTGCAGAAAAAAAAAATTTAGAAAAGAGAGAGAGAAAGAGGGGGAGCAGGCAGTGGTGGCAGTGGTGGCTGTGGCCGTGGGTGCACTGGGTGGGTGAAGGAATGGAGGGGGAGGGAAGAAAAAAAAACGCAGAAAGGATGAGGAAGAGAGAAAAGGGAAAGAGGGTATGGCGGCAGTGGGAGGCGGAGGGTGGCGGCAGCGGCGGGGTGGTGGCAACGGCGGCGGTTGAGGTGGGGGAGGAAATGAAGATGAAGATGTAGAAATTAGGTTTGGAGGAGTGTGGATAGTAATAGGAATATATAGAGGAAAAAACATTTATGACAATTAATGGGGGTGTATCCAATTTTAGGAAAAGTGTATAAATTGAGGGAGTGCATGATTCCGAAATGGAGGTGTAAATAGTCAAACCCTTTTTTATTTTATTTTTAGTTGGCCTGAAATATGCATTGGATTTGCCTCTTAATTAATATAGTAACCAAAATTTGGCAGCCCACCAAATTTTTAATATAAATTGACATAATTATTTTCTCTGAAAAACTCCCTACAAATATAACCTACAGACACGTGGGTGCAATAGACCCAAGTTTGTTATTTTAATTTATGTTTATATATTACTAGTGTAAGACTCGGGTTGAAATAGATATATTATATGTTTAATTTAAATTTATTAATTAAAAAAATTAAAACATTTCTTAAACGGAATTTTTTTTATTAAAAACAATGGAAAATTTAAATGTTGTATTAATATAGATTACATCATACGTATATATAATATATATATATAAAATAGAAAAGAGAATTATAAATTTATTTATAAAAAAATTAATATAATAAATTACAGAAAAAAACATTACCTAATTTATTTAAGATGATAAATTTATTAAAAATTTAAGAAAATATTTATACAGAAAATATTGAATTTTAAAAGAAAACAATATTTTTATTTTTACATTATGTTCGTATTATTACTCACATAAATTCCAAAATTTTGATAAGTTTGTTATCTTTTTTTTATAGATCTTGCTAATTCAAAAAATTATTTTATTGATAGTTTGAAAATCTTGCTTAATCGTGATTAATTCATATTAATTAATTAATTAATCAAATATTAATTTATGCAATCAAATATGTACAAATATATGATATAACATGGTAAACGTGCAAAATTATAGTTTGTATAGTTGACTTCAATAATATAGAATTTGAAATTTTAATTTAAAAATATTATTTAATTAATTTATAAATAAATATTGATCAACTCAATATCTTTTAAAATTAGTATGAACGAATATTTAGTTATTTGAAGTCAAATTGGTAGGGGAATATGGTTTCCCTCAAAGGGAATCTTTATTATTAAATAAATAAAAATGCAGTTGTTTTATAAAGTAATTTTAGGAAATTCAATTTACCTAATTTATTTAAGATAACAAATTTTGAATTTTTACGGTATATTATTAATATCATCAAATTTATCTAATTAAGTCATTATAATTAAATTTATAGTTTATTAGTAAGTACTTATCTAAATATTGTGTACATTCATTTTGTTTTACATGTGATTTTATAATTAATGTCTTTGAAAACCCGTAATTAAAACAATGATGTAAACAAAGTCGAATATTTGATGTTGTGATTGAGATGCTCTTAGAATGACTCAATAAAGAAATAAATAATTACACAATATTTAAAGATATGAAACAAAATGTGCACATTTTTCATGTTTGGAAAAAGTCAAAATCTTATTTATAGGATAAGAATTAACGGTTAAGATTAAAACTTAAAATGAATGATTGAGATTAAATGATAAGAGTTGAAATGAATGAGAAATGATATTAAGATTTTAATATTTAAATTAATATTCAAAAGTGTTGTTTCATTTAAAAAAATTATGTTTCATTTAAAATTTTAATATTTAAAATATGAAATTAAAAAATGTACGATTAAAATTAATGATTAAGATTAATAAAAAATTAATAAATGTGAAATAATTGAAAAGAGAGAGAAAAATTTAAGGAAATTTAAAAAATAGAGAAAAAAAAGGGAGGGGAGATAAAGTAAGAACCAAAGAAAGAGGGAGAGAGAGAGGAGAGAGAACAAAAAAATGAAAAAATAATTGAAGAAAAGTTAAAAAAAAAAAATTGAAAAGAAGAAGAAAAATTCAAGAAAATTTAAAAAATAGAGAAAATAAAAGGGAGAGGAGATGAAAGGAGAGAGAGAGAGAGAGCAAAAAATAAAAAGAAGAGGAAGGAGAGAGAACCAAAAAAATAATTGAAGAAAAGTATTGAAAGGAGAGAGAACCGAAAAAATAATTGAAGAAAAGTATTGAAAGGAGAGAGAAAATTTTAAGGAAATTTAAAAAAAAATTAAAAAAAGTAAAAGAAAACTGTTGAGATTTTTTTTAAAAGAAAACTATAAATAGTAGAAAGCGAAAAAAATGAGAGGAATGAGAGTGAATCAGAGATTTAAGTAAACTCCACTATTTAAGAATTTAGTGAAAAGGGAAAAAAAATCATTTAAAAAAAATAATCAAAATTTAAGGATATATGTGCGTATATAAAATCATAGAGTTAATCACAAAAACAAAAAAAAATTGAAAGAGAAAGAAGGTTGAAGATCTAAAAATATATCAGCACTATAAAGAAAACTAAAATTGAAAAAAATATGTACAAATATAAAATCATAGATTGAATCACTAAAATTTTTTTTTTAAAAAATAATGTTAACTAAACTCAACGATTTCTGTGAAAAAAAATTATCAGTAGACAAATGAGAGAATATTAAAATATACCAATTTTTAAAACTCCCTATCCAAAAATCATTCCCTAGCATCACTTCTTCAAATTTTAAATAATACGTAAAAAAAAAAAGAAATATAATACATAAGAAAAAATATATAGTACGTAAAAAAAAAGAAAAAATCTACATATTTGAGATGGAGAAGGAAAAGCGAAAATTGTAAAAAAAAAATTATGATTGTTGAAATGAAAGAAAGATGTTGAGATTTATATAGAATACTCCGTAGAAGATTATGCGGAAATTCTGTTTCATTTTAAATTTTAATATTCAAAATTAATATGGATTTTAAGATTAATAAAAAAAATTAATAAAAAGTGAAATTAATGAGAAAAAAAAGATTTTGAAACAGAGGAATGTTTGCAAATATATGATATATATATTAAGATTTGTTCTATTTTATTATTTGTTAATTTATTCTTTAAATTATTCCCTAAAAAATTAATATATTAATTAACATTTAAAATTAAACATTCAATTATTAATTGATGTATTTTTAGAATTAAGTTTGTAGATAATAAATAAACAAAAATCATATAATAAGAGTTGTGTTGGTCCTGGTATGACACAAGTGTATGGGGGAAATGCACTTGTGTATGCAAATCTTTTCTATTTTAATCAAATTAGGCTATCAGCCGAGTTGTCCTGAACAAGTTCTATGAGTATTTATAACTTTGTTTAGATAATCAAACCACTAAATACTATGAAGTACTTAGTTGAATAACTATCTAATTAAGTTATGTGTGCGGAATTATAGTTGACCATTTATATTTAAACTCCTTTAATTTTGAAAATCTTCTTAACACATAAACTGTTTTTCAAGGAACTTGTCCAATTACTGTTTTACACAACTTGTGAATGTTTTCTTTTGAAGATCAATTTGTGTGCAGTGTATGAATGTGTTACCTGTATGAAATGACCTGAAAGTAAATAACACAAGAGTTTATAGTGGTTCAGAGACTCAAACTCCTACATCCATTTTCCCTGATTTAACAGGATAATTCCTTCACTTGGAATTAACTTGATTTATAGTGCCAAGGTGCACTGATCAACCACACTACTCCTTAGTGCCTTGAGTCCAATACAGAGGTATGTTCGAAAATGTTAACAAAAAAAAAATCCTAAAAACCCAAAATTTCAACAACAAAAATAAAATCTTAGTATGTTCGAAAATTTTACCCAAACAAAGTTGAGATGTCCGAAATTTTTTAATGAACAAACTCAATATGTTCGAAAAAAATTCCAAAACAACTTAAATTTGTCCGAAAAAAAAATATCGAACAAAATGTTCGAAATTTTTTCCAAGACAAACACAGATTGTTCGAAATTTTTTCCAAAACAAACACAGATTGTTCGAAAAAAATTCCAAAACAACTTAAATTTGTCCGAAAAAAAAGATCGAACATTTTGTTCGAAATTTTTTCCAAAACAAACACAGATTGTTCGAAAATTTTTCCAAAACAAACTCAATATGTTAGAAAATAAATCACGAACTTCTAAAAACCCTAAATTTCCTAAAATTCCATTTTTTTTTTAAAAATCCTACCTGGAACGGGCGGCGGTGGCGGAGGAGGGGTGCGAGCGGCCGCGTCTCTAGGAGGAGGGCGACGGCGGCCGTGGCGGACGAGGGAGGAGAAGAGGGGTTGGTCGCGCGAGTTGTGTGGGGAGTGAGGCGGCGACGTGGGGAGTGAGGGCAGCGCTGTCTCCGCGTGGGGAGGGGAGGCGGAGATGCGCTGCGGCGACGTTGTTGGTCCTTGGTGGAGTATAACACAAGTGTATGGGGGGGGGAATGCACTTGTGTATGCAAATTCTTTTGTTTTTTGACAAAACTGGTCTTATCAGGCAGGTTATCTAACAACTGGCCTGAGTGTGAACTTTGATAGATACTTGTCCTACTGATTACTATTGAGTGATCAGTTGGCTAAATATCTAAAAGAGTTGCTAAGTGCGGAATGTGGTTGGCCTTTGACTTAAAGAAATACTCCAAGTTAATTTCTGAAAAGATACAGTTATCAGGGACTTTGTCCAAAACAGATTTTCTCACTTACTGACTTTTGCTTCTTTAAAATATGTTTGAATGTAAGTGCAATAAAGAATGCAGTAAGTAAATGGCACACAAGTTTATAGTGGTTTAGAGACTCAAGCTCCTACATCCACTTTCCCTGATTGAACATGATAATTCCTTCACAATGGAATTAGCTTGTTTTATAGTGCCAAGGTGCACTGATCAACAACACTCTCTTAGTGCTTTGATCCCTAGGATAATCTGAGTCCTAGTGCTCAATCTCTCTGAGTTAAGACTGTGTTTCACTCTAACAGTCCTTAACTCCTCACTTCTACAACAAACACTCTCTTCACTAAATGAGATAAGGTTTGAGGTTTGGTTCCAACTAGAAGAGATACCCTTTACAATAAGATCAGTATAAAGGCTTAGGATATCTCAATGCTAAGCTTTGGATGTTTACAAAGATTGGCTTAGCTAAGTGAAGTGATTCAGGAAACTTGGGATTCTGAAGAACAGCTTGGTTTCCTTTGAAAGCTTGATAATAGTTTGATAGCTTGTAGTTGGATTATGAATCCCTTTGATCACTTCTGTATTTATAGACAAATTTGAACAACTAACCGTTGGAGGGATAGCAATTCAAATATGTCTATTTGCAGCACCATTGAAACGGTTATGGAGCTTGGCATCCTTTTATCCACTGTGTAAAAGGGCTCTTCAATGGTTGCTTGAATGAATGTGTTGACTTCTGACAAATGCGGCTGAGAAGACTTGTGTCAGTTTCCAAATTTGCACATTGTCCTAGGTTGATTTGTGGCAAACTCTACACTCAATCAACGGTCAGATGGGACAAGCTCCCTGAACATTCCTGCTGCAATTTAGAATGTTCCAACATTCATTCAATGCTTCACTCTTTAATGCTCTAAGTCTTCAATGCTTGGTTCAGGCATGATTGGCAATTAGGGGTGTAAGTGAGTCGAGCCTACTCGCGAGCTACTCGTGCTCGACTCGAAAAAAGATCGAAATCGACTCGAAGCTAATCGAGTCGAGTTTCGAGCTACTCGAGTAGCTACCGAGTTCGAGTTCGAGCTTGTAAATACTCGGCTCGAGAGGCTCGCGAGCCTAATCGAGTTTCTTAGTATTTACTAATATGCCATTATTATTTTTAAAAAATATACTTATATTATATTTAAATAAATAATAAAAAAAAAACTTAAGCAACCCTAATCTAATTCCCCGCCGCATATCATTAGATTCACAATATCTCTGAGATTCACAATATCTCTTCGCAGCGGCGCCGCAACCACCAAATCGGAACACGCTTTGGCGGCTGATCTCGCCGTCTAGTCGCCAGCCCACCATATATCAACTCCTCTTCCGATCTCCCCTCAATTTCCTCTTTCTACCGGTAATTAATTCAAAATTTGTTGATGAATTTCTAATAATCCGCTGTAGCTAGATTCTTGAAATACCTTATTCTTAATTTCTTCGCCATATTTGTTTGCTTATGCGACCATTCCAGGTTGATTTATTTCAAAAACAAGAATTTCAAACAACCCAATTTTTTTCATTCCAGTTTCAATGTTTTTTTTTTTTTTTTAAATTGACTTGCTAATTAATTAATTGTTAATTCATTGTTTGCTGTTGTAAATAATATTTTTCTTTTTTGAATGCCAAATTGTCAATACATGTTAATATTTTAGGTTACAAATTATTTGATTGAATAATCTATTTGATTGGAGATTATTAATTTGGTTGGAAATAATGCCACATGAATTATTTGGAGATTTGGAGATTATTTGGTTGAGTAGTTTCTTCTTCTCTTTCGTTCCCATTTGCTAATTAATTGTTTGTTGCTGTATATAATATTTTTCTTGTTTGAATGTCAAATTGTCAATACATGTTAATATTTTAGGTTACAGATTATTTGGTTGAATAATCTATTTGATTGGAGATTATTAATTTGGTTGGAAATAATGCCACATGAATTATTTGGAGATTATTTGGTTGAATAGTTTCTTCTTCTCTTTCGTTCCCATTTGGTTTGGTTGGAGAAATCTTCTTTTTTTTTTTATCTTGAAAACTAATTAAAGTTTTTTGTTTAATTTAGATATGTCGATCTCTCCAGCCGATGTTTCCTCATCAATGCATGGTGAATCTCCTACACCTAATAACCAATCGCCTGGTAACACTGCAAATTCAAATGGTGATGCTCCCGCTAGAGCTGAGGGTGACACTCTTGATACTGCAGAAGACGAGTCTCAATTTCAAGTGAAAAAAAGACAAAAGACTTCTAAAGTCTGGTTGGAGTTTAGAGAAGTTGATTGTCCGGATGGTATAAAAGCAATGTGTACTCATTGCAACTCCAAACTCTCAATGCTGAAAAGTAAGAGTACTACCCATCTCTCAAGACATTTGTCCAAATGTGCTAGACGAATTATTCATCAGAAGCAACAAAGAATGATTAATTTTCAATCAAGTGAAGTAGCAAATGAGGATGATCGACAAGTAGTAACACCTGCACTGACGGATGGCAAGTTTGATATGGCAAAAATGAGAGAGTCAATGGCACATTGGATTCTAATGCATGAACATCCCTTTACAATTGTGGAGGAAGAAGGTTTTAATATGATGCAAAGGCGTGGCATGCCCATGTGGGAAAAAGTTTCACGAAACACAATTAAGAAGGATTGTGAGCAAGTGTATGAAATCGAGAAGAAGAAATTGAGGTCTCTTCTGAAAGGCATAGATAAAATCAGTTTGACAACGGATATGTGGAGGTCTTCCAACCAAAAGTTAGAGTACATGGTTCTAACAGGACACTTTATTGACTCTAATTGGAAATTGCAAAAGCGGGTGCTTAGTTTTGTTCATCTACCTCCCCCTCACCGTGGTGTTGAAATAACTGATAGTATTTATAAGTGCACAAAGGAGTGGGGGATTGAGAATAAGGTGTATACACTTTCGGTGGATAATGCTTCAAATAATGATTCGGCAATCAGATATTTAAGAGAAACTTATTCAAGAAACAAGAAGCTACTTTGTGGAGGGAAGTTGTTTCATGTGCGGTGTTGTGCCCACATTTTGAACCTTATGGTTCAAGATGGACTATCAAAAATTGAAAATATTGTTGGGCAAATACATGACAGTGTGGCTTTCATTAACTACAATGAAGGAAGGTTGATGTTGTTTTCAGAAATTGTGCAACAATTACAGTTACCTCATAGGAAGCTTATTCTTGAATGCAAGACAAGGTGGAATTCTACATACGAGATGTTGTCTACTGCAGTCTTGTTCAAAGAGGTGTTCCCGAGGTATAAGGAGTGAGAGCCACGTTATCAAAACTGTCCAAGCAATGAAGATTGGATGAAGGTAGAAAAACTAATTCCCATTTTAAGAGTCTTTAATTCAGTCACTCATATCATTTCTGGGAGTGAGTATCCAACTTCGAATTTGTTTCTCAATGAAATATGTAGAATCAAAGTTTTGTTGGATAAAATCTATCAAGATGAAGATGAAGATGCATTTATTCATGAAATGGTTGGGGCTATGAAAGCGAAATTTGATAAGTATTGGGGTGAGTGTAATTTGGTGATGGCTTTAGGTGCCATTTTGGATCCAAGGTGTAAAATGGTGGCTATTGACTATTCCTTCCCAAAAATGTATCCAAATGATGAAGGTGAACAAAATATCTCCAATGTTAAGAAAGCTTTGTACGAGTTATATGCTGAGTATGTTGCTGAAACGCAATTTGGTAATGATGTTCAAAATCAAGAACGTGATGGAAGAGGCTTTGACCCTCGAAATATTCAAACTTCAGATTCGGGTTGGTCAGAATTTACTCAGTATGTGAAATCAAATCAAACCATTCAACCACAGAAGTCTGAATTAGATGCATATTTAGAAGAAGGTTGCTTAGTTTGTGAAGGAGATTCAGCCCCATTTGATGCTTTAGAATGGTGGAAGGCGAACAATTTGAAGTATCGAATTTTGTCCAAAATGGCTCGAGATATACTAGCTATTCCTGTATCGACAGTGGCTTCGGAAGCTACTTTTAGTGCGGGGAGTAGAGTTATTGATACTTATCGTGCATCCTTGGCTTCCGATACCGTTCAGGTTTTAATTTGTGGAAGTGATTGGTGTCGTAGTCTTCATGGTTTGAAAAGAAAGAACAAAGTAAGCATGTTTATTGCTACCTTTCTTTATTATTGTTTATTATTTTAACAATACTAAATATTGTTTATTTTATTCTATCTTTGTAGAATGAGAAGAAGTCTTTGGAGATAACCTTGCCTGTTCCAGCTTGATTAATTGGTTAAATTATTGAAGATGATTGTTATTGATTTTAGGTGAATATTTTGCTTGTCTTCTTTTGTGATTGAAGTTTATTATTTATTGTATAGTAATCATATTTTTATTATTAAACAATGGAACAGGTTCACTCAATTTGTTGGAGGAATATGCTCAGGCTTCTGAAATCTGGAATAGGATTAAATTCGTTGGAGGAATGTGATCAAGTTTATGAAGTTTATTAATTTCTCTTATTTTCTTGATAGGACTTCAGCAAGAACATTTACATAGTTTATTTAGTTGTTTTGATGTAATGAATGTTGAAAACATTGTTTTTTTTTTTTTTTTTTGAAATCTGTTGAAAACGTTGTTTATCACTGACTTTGAGTTGTTATTTTTTTTTTATTTGAGTTGTTATTTTTTTTATTTGACATGGAAAGTTTGGACAAAAATTTTGAATTTTTTTTGTTTTACATATAATTTTATAAAATTATATAGATAATCGAGTCGAGTCGAGTCGAGCTCGAGCTTATCGAGTTTCTGTTCGAGCTTAAAATTTTAGGCTCGATCGAGTTCGAGTCGAGTTTCGAGCTCGAGTATAATAATCGAGTCGAGTTTCGAGCTCAGCACTACTCGGCTCGACTCGACTCGTTTATACCCCTATTGGCAATAAATGCTTCATTGAATGTGTCTTCTGTGGGCTTTGGCATTCAATGCTCTTGATCATTTGTACTTCAACTGTCTTGATCATTTGCATTTATGAGCATTGCTTTACTGCTCTTGATCTCTTCAGCTAAGTTGTCCACTTGGTTAGTCTGTCTTGAAAGTTCAGCAACTTTGGCCTATAGACTTATCAAGCTGCCTAACATTCCAGCTTTGGACAACTATCCTGAACACTAAAATCTCACAACATTCCTGAGATTTTTCACTTAAGCAATCTACATACTCAAGTGTACTGAGACAACTTGCCTGAACTAGACTTGAGCTTATCTCAACTAATCTGAACATCATCAATCAGGGGTTTTGGTATCTAGATCAAAATCATTTTATTCCCAACAATTTCCCCCTTTTTGATGATGCCAAAACCTATTACAAAGGGAACTTGACTTATACTATACTTTATCTTCAGGATGAGTGAACTGGTCAACTTTCCTGAAAGAAACTGTTAGCACAATAAATCAAGTATATATGTAATGTCAGGTTAGTTGAGATAATGAGTTGTTATCTCTTGATAGAAAATCAGTGGTCCTTTTATATATCATTGAGCATTACAGATCAAAAAAACAAAGGACAACATAACTGATACAAGAAAAACAGAATAACAACATCATAAGCAATCATAAAAAAAATAGGGAAGAGATGAACTTATCCATCATAGAGTTCCATCATCCTGAGGAGCTATGCCATATTGAGCCCAGACCCTTTTCTTCAGCTCCCAAACATCCTTGTTGGAGCCTCTAGGGCCAATCTTCATCTTCTCCATCTTCATGATGGTGATGAACTCCTCCAGAATCTTTCCCTCATCAATTAAGTTCCCATTGAACTTAGGAGGCATGTACAGAATTGGACCAGGGGCCTTGAATTCAACTCTTGCCATCTCAGCTGCTGCAAATAGCTTTTGGTAGAGGTCCCTATGATTCTCAAACATGAACTGGACAAAGACTTCATCTACACTCTCTTCAAGCCACTTTCCAATGACATAAAAGTCATATACAAAACTTCTCTTGGCCTCCTCCCATGCATCATTCAGTGAGATTGGAACCCACTTATCATGGTGAGGGTACTGAGTGTCCCATCTTTGCAGCATTTGAGGTTTGAGCCTTCTGTATGAAGCCCTCCTTCTTGGAGCTTTGAAGTTTGCCCTTCTTTCATCTCTTGCCTTGTTGGCCTCAACCAGCTGATCCATTCTCTCTTTAGCCCTTTGAAGAGCTAGCTTCTCTTGTGTCTCTAGATCTTTGCCAAATCCTTCTTCAAAAAATTTAAAAGGATCATCAGCATGCTTGGGCACACCAACTTCAGGCTCTCTGTCCTGTACCTCCTCTTCAACATCTTCTTCAATGGCAGGCAGCTTGGCTGCTTTCTTCAATCTCTTTGATTGCCTTACTGGAGTAGATTCTTCAGACTGAAATTCTGATGGCAAAGTCAGGCTGGTTGGGAATTCATTGAAGGCTTCCAATTCCTTCCTCTTTCTTTCAGATGACCTAGTCACCTTCCCCCTTACTTCAACAACCTTCTCTTTGGGGTCAAGTCCTGCTGACTCACCACCAGGCCTTTGTTGCTTCCTTGCCTGACTCTCCATTGTAGACATCATGGACTCTTTAACAGCAATTTGAATCTGCTCTTCCTCAGTCAAGCTTTCAATATCCATTGGGCCTTTGCCTTTCCCAATGTCTTCTACTGCCTTCTCCTCAATCTCAGGGACCTTCTCCTTTCCCTTAGGTTCACCAATCACCAAGGTTCCCTTTGCCCTTGCTCTCTCTCTTTCCCCCTTTTTGGCATTATCAAAACACTGGGGCTTTAATTCACTCATAGAGACTGAGAGATGTGAGTGGGCCTGAATGAGGGACTTCAACTCCTGTAGTAGATAAACATTCTCATCATGAATGTTTTGCATTTTGTCATCTGCCATGCTAAAAAATGTGTGAACTGGCTTCATCTTTTGAGTAACAATTGCATCCAATGTGGCTTTCAGTGATTGATCAAGTTTGGCCTGAAGTTGTTCAGTGAGGTTGGCCACAACTTGATCAGACACTTTGGCCATAAGTTCAACAGTGAACTTCTCAGCAGCTTCCTTCACCATAGCAGCCTTCAATTCTTCAGCCTTCTTCCTCTGGGCTGCTGTCCTCTGCCTTAAAGCATCCTTGATTGTTTTTCTCAAGGCTTTCACATTATGCTTGTACAAATCTTTGAGACCCTGCTGCTCTTTCTTCACAGATCTTGTGAATTTTCCCATAGCATCCTTGGCCTTTGTCACTTCAGTTGAAACTGTTTGCAGTCCAGTTTCAACTCCACAGATTCTTGCATCCAATGTGGGTAGGATCACCTCCTCTGAGCCAGTTAGCCTCATCTCCACAGAGGCTAGAGTCTTTCCTTGGCCATCTAGGGTATCAATTGTTGCTGCATGTGCCTTACCAACTTCCCTGACCAAAGTATCCAGCTTATCTGATTGTTCTTCAATGATAGATGCAGTTTGAGTAGCAATCTGAAAGCCTGCTTCAGTGGTGTTGGCTTGCTCAAAGTACATCTTATTCAATGTGGATACATTGGCTGATACTGCTTCAAGGTCAATGTCAGCATCAACAGGTATATCTGTAAGGGAGGCATCTGCAAAAATTTTCTCAATTGTAACAGCAACAGAATCTGCAAAACTAAGAGTGTTAGAAAAATCTCCCTCAACACCCTCATTTTTTCTTTCTCCCATAAGGCCTGATACATCAGCACCTTCTCTCTCTTTTTCAACTAAATTCTTTTCTTCTTCATTCAATTCAGATGGACTCACATACATTTGAGAATCAGGCCTCCTTTCACCAAGGGATTCATCAAGTTCAGATTTGACTTGAAGAATTGCCTGACTCTCATATTGGGCTGCACCCAATATTTCTACCTCATCTCTCTCTTTTTGTGGTGCACTCAGGGAACCTGTAATCACACAATCCTCACCATCATCTCCCTCTGAGTTTTCACCACTATCAGCCGTTTCAACTCCTTCCATTCCTAAACCTGACACCTCAATATCCTCAACAGGATCCACAGAGGGCAGTTGTTGGGAGATCACAGTGCTTGGGCATCCCAAGGCCATTGAGTCATCCTGAATGTCTAAAGGCTGGTCAATGTCCAACTGTCCTGACATTGATGAGGCTTTAGCCAAACTAGCTTCTCCCATGGAAGTCTCAACATTGTCAAGCTGTGCCTCAGGTTCAAGAGAACCATCCTTGGCCAATGCAGCTTGGACTGAGTCACTATCTTTGGTCAACTCCTCTGAATGATCAGAGTCCTTTTCAGAATGATAGGTCAAGTAATGTACCTGAGCAGAGTTGAGGCCTGGAGGGTTGGGATTGGTGTTATCATCATCATCATCATTATCATCATCATATGGACTATCAGGATGCTTGAGTCCCTGTGCAATTCTTTCTCTCTCAGCAAGCACCTTCTCATGAACAATGGTGCAGAACAAGGCCTCAGTGGTCAACACACTGGATTTCTTCACATTTGCAAAATGCAAGAGCCTGTTCTCTTCAACCTGCCACCAGCTTGCTCCTTTATCCTGTATAGCCTGAGCTATTTCCACCATAGTTCTATCCTTGATCTCAACAAGAGCTCTGAGATCATAGAACTGTTGTTGCAACCTAGGATAATCCTTCAACCCTGGATATAATTGATCCACATTAGCCTTGGCAATCTGCCTCAGCATCCCCTCATAAGTGTACTCTTCACCACTTTCATCTCCAGAAGAGTTGGCTTGGGATTCAGGAAGGTTGGATTGGGATTCAGGTAGGCTTGGCTGGATTTCAGGTAGGTTGGGTTCAGAAGGGTTGGGTTCAGAAGAGCTTAAAACAAGTTGGGATTCAGGTGCTTTTGAGAGCAATGTGCCTGAAGAGGTAATTGGAATGGCTGGAATGGGTGGGAGAACAACTTGATCACCTTCTTGAAGAACAGTTTCAAGAAGTTTGGTATATGAGAGGAGTCTTGGATAAAGTGGGGAAAAAGGTCTATCCTCAAGATTGACTAAATCTGCCAGCATATCTATACCTGCTCTGTCAGGTGCACCTTCTGGGGAATAAACCTTCTTTGCAATAATTGGGGCATCTTAGGAGTCTTGCACTCCTCTTCTTCATGCCTTGATGGAGATATTCTTCTGGACTGAATATCAGGAGAGTTGTCTTCAGGGCTGTTGGGTTTTGACTTGGATTTGGAGTTAGACTTACTTGCTTGTCTAATCTCCTTGAGGAACTCTTTCTTCCTCTTCTCCTCTTCCATCAACTTCTGCTTCTCAGAAGTTTTGATTATCCTTCTCCTCCTTTCAGATCTTGTGGGCTGATCAAGATCCCTGAATTCTGTTACACTTTCAGGCTGTAAGGGGACAACCTCTCTGACTTCTTCACCCTCTTCAGGGGGGTTGACTCCTTCATCAGCAACCTTCTCAATTTCCTCAGAAGTGGCTCCTCCACTTCTTGACTGGCTTTCTGGTGAAGATTCACTCAGAATCTTCTTCATCCTTTTCATCTTTGGCTGAGCTTTTGGTGGTTGGGCTTTCCTCTTTCTTGGAGAGGCTCTTGTTGCTGGAACAACTGCAACAGCTTTCTTGGAAGCAGCCTCCTGCTTCCTCTTTTCTGTCTTAGAAGACAGCTTTCTGAACATCACCTTTTGTGCAGGAAAAGGCTTTGGCTTTGCTTGTAGATGGGTGTAATGAGCAAATCTTTCCAAGAGCAGGCTGGCTCTTGTGCAGAACTGAAGTCTTCCATCTACTACCACCTTGTGGTGTTTCACCTCCTTAAACTTGAACTTCTCATTCATCATCTTGTCCAAGATAAAGCTTTTCCAGTCAAACTTGACTCTCTTCTCAGCAGAGTCAATCACAGCAGCCATTACTCTTAACTTAGGCATACTTATTTGTTCAACACTCCCAGAGTGGCTTAACAAACTCTTCACCACACAATCAAACAAGTGCCTAAACATTGGCTTTAAGGTATTCTTGTTTTGAGCACTTACTAGCTTTTTGGGTGTAAGCAGCCATGGAAAGTAGAACTCCTGGTCATCTCCTTCCTTGTAAGTTTCTGGATTCTGACCTTCTGATGGTAGCCCAAAGCTAGCATCCAAATCCTCTGCAGTGAAGACGATGGTGTGTTGGCTTTCTTCTTCTTCATCTTCCTCAACATATGTGAGCTTAGTGCACACATCTCCCTTCTTGCCCTTCCATCTGAGATAGGCAAAGAATTCAGCCATGAAGGAGTTCAGGCAGGAATCTGGCTTGGTGCCTAAGAACTTCTCTAGCCCAGCCTCCCTTAGCCATTGGAGGACTTGATGAACTTCAGTGTCTGGACTATCAAAAGCAACTAGTTTCTCAAACCAAAGAGAACTTGTGTTGCTGAGATATGCAAAATCAATGTCCAAAGATGGATCATTGAAGTCTACAAGTTCTTCTCTCTTGATTTTGGGTGCCATGGATAATATGAGAATTGGGTAGGTTTTTTTTTGGAGAGGAGTTGCAGGTTTGAGAGGTTTTGAAAATCTTAAGAGTTTGAAAAATATGAGTGCGTAAGGATGAAAGTAAAACTGAGGAGTTTATATATGTGGGGAGTTTATTAACCGCTGGTTAATAGAAAGTGGCAGTGGGTAATAGTAAAAACCAATTGAATAAAGTAGGGTAGTGGGCTTTAGGCGGTTTGATGGAAGTTTAATGCAAATCAATGGTCTTGATGATGGCTCAAGAATTCATGAAATCGCAATTAAGATTTTGCATTAAATGCTGATTTGCCTTTTTGGTGGTAAAAATCTTTATAGCACACTCCATCCTAAAATGGCCTACTCTTAGACCAAGAAATCTTTTAAATGTCTAATCAATGCTAAAAATAGCAATGATTATCCAATTAACTCGGACAAACATCCTGAGATGTGCTTTGATTTCTGTGAAGGTCAAACTGCCTGATGAACTTGCCTAAGTGGGTCCCAAAGTTGCTGACTGGGTCCCACTTGGACAAAGCTCCTGACCAACATTGCTGAACAGCGGACAACTTTGCTGAGTTTCCCTCTTTGGCTGACTACATCAGTGAGGTTGGTCAACTTTGCTGAAGTTCATCTTAATGAACTTCCCCCTTCATATGAGCTTTCTTTCCTCATTTATCCATCTTGCCTGGATCAAGTAAGCCCAATTCAGCTGACAATTCTAAGAACCTTGCTTCAGCTAGAGGTTTAGTCAAGATATCAACTTTTTGCTTATCAGTGTGAATTTTGACAAGCTTGATATCTTTCTTCCCCACATGATCCCTTATGAAGTGATGCTTGATATCCACATGCTTGCATCTGGTGTGGAGCACTGGATTCTGTGAGATGGCAATTGCACTGTTGTTGTCACAGAAAATTGGCACTTCATTTGAGATGACTTTGTAATCTCTAAGTTGCTGCCTGAGCCAAAGTATCTAAGCACAGCAACTTCCAGCTGCTACATATTCTGCTTCAGTTGTTGAAGTTGCAACTGTGTTTTGCTTCTTGGAGAACCATGAGATAAGCTTGCTGCCCAAGAATTGACATGTTCCAGAGGTGTATTTTCTGTCAATTCTGCATCCTCCATAGTCTGCATCTGAATATCCAGTGAGCTCAATGTTGTCATCAGCTGGATACCACAATCCAAGATTCTCAGATCCCTTGAGATATCTTAGGATTCTCTTGGCAGCATCAAGATGACTCTTCTTTGGATTGGCTTGGAATCTTGCACACACTCCAACTGCAAATGTGATGTCAGGCCTGCTTGTAGTGAGATATAGCAAGGATCTTATGATTCCCCTGTAGTTAGTGGAGTTTGTTGACTCTCCACTTTCATCAGGATCCATTTTCCAGTTAGTATTCATAGGAATTCTGACTGGCTTGCTTGTAGCACATCCAAATTTCTTGATCATGTCCCTTGTGTACTTGGCCTGATTGATGAATATTCCCTTCTTTGATTGAGTGACTTGGAGTCCTAAGAAGAAATTCATCAATCCCATCATGGACATCTCAAATTTGCTCTGCATGAGTTTTGAGAGCTTCTCACACAGCTTCTCATTTGGAGATCCAAATATAATGTCATCCACATAGATTTGGACTAACAAGATATCATCTCCTTCACAGATTCTGAACAAGGTTCTATCAACAGTGCCTTTGACAAAACCATGATCTAAGAGAAACTGTGATAAGGTGTCATACCAAGCTCTTGGAGCTTGCTTTAAGCCATAGAGAGCTTTCTTCAATCTGTACACCTTGTCTCCATCTTCAAAGCCTGGGGGCTGTTCCACATATACTTCTTCTTTGAGCACCCCATTGAGAAATGCACTCTTTACATCCATTTGATATACTTTGAACCTCATGTGAGCTGCATATGCTAAGAAGAGCCTGATTGCCTCAAGTCTGGCCACTGGAGCAAAGGTCTCATCATAATCAATCCCTTCAGATTGACAATATCCCTTGGCCACCAGTCTTGCTTTGTTCCTCACAATGATGTCATTTTCGTTTTTCTTATTTTTGAACACCCATTTGGTTCCAATGACATCTTGATGAGTTGGCCTGTCTACCAGCTCCCAAACTTCATTTCTGGTAAACTGGTTCAGCTCCTCTTGCATGGCTATGATCCAGTTGGTATCTTGTAGTGCTTCCTCAATGTCTTTTGGTTCCTGTTCTGAAAGGAAACAACAAAACAAAGCACTTTCTCCATGAAACCTTCTAGTTTTGATCCCTTCACTTGGATTACTAAGTATCAGGCTAGATGAGTGGTCCTGCAACCAAGTCCTTCTAGACCTGATCCCTTCAGGAGGATTGTCCTCATCTGAAGTTGGATCACTAGATTCATTAAATTCAGGAAAGTTAATTGAAGGATCAAATTCAGGATCATATTCAGGGGTATTGTCCTCATTGTCAGATGAGTTGACATTTTCATTGGTTCCCCCTTGAATATTGGATCCATTTACTACCTCAGCATTGCCTGCTTCTTCATTGGTAGTTGTTACCTGGTTTTGAACTGGGATGGGGTCAGTCGGTTCAATTTCACCTTCAGGTTGGTTGACTTCAGGTTGATTGCCATCAGGTAGGTTGTCCAGTTTTTGATTATCATGCAATTCAGGCTGGGCAACATCTACAAACACTGTTTCCTTGCTTTGAAGCCTAAGTCTGGTTGTTCTTTGTGTTATCTCATCAATATTCAGGTTTCTATCCCTGAACTCATCAATAGATTCATCAAACACAACATGAGGTGTTTCTTCCACAATAAGAGTTTTGCAATTGTAAACTCTGTAAGCCTTGCTGATTTGTGAATATCCAACAAATATTCCTTCATCAGCTTTGCTGTCAAAAGCTTTCAATTGCTCTTTCCCATTATTGTGAATGAAACACTTACAACCAAATATGTGAAAATAAGCAACAGTGGGCAATCTACCTTTCCATATTTGATATGGGGTTTTACCTTGTCCTTTGGTGATTAAGGACCTGTTTTGAGTGTGACATGCGGTGCTAATGGCTTCAGCCCAGAACCTTTTAGGCAGTTTGGATTCAGCAATCAAGGTTCTTGCTGCTTCTTTCAAGGTCCTGTTCCTTCTTTCAGCAACCCCATTTTGTTGAGGTGTTCTTGCTGCTGAAGTTTCATGAGTGATGCCATTCTTGCTGCAGTACTCATTGATGTATGAGTTTATGAATTCAGTGCCTTTGTCTGATCTGATCTTGACAATACTTAGGCCCTTTTCATTGCTCAATCTCATCATCAATTCAGGTAGCTTGACTTGGGTCTCCTTTTTGTTCAGCAAGAATACTACCCAAGTGTACCTGGAAAAATCATCAACAACAACTAAAGCATATTTTCTTCCATTTATACTTACTGGGATTATTGGTCCAAATAAATCCATATGCAGTAGTTGAAGAACTCTCTCAGTTGAGATGACAAGCTTTCCTTTAAATGAAGCTTTGATCTGCTTTCCTTCCTGACATGGCTGGCATATATGTTCTTTGGTGAACACTTGATTTGGCAGCTCTTTAACTAGAGAGCTTCTTGCAATCTTGTTGATGGTTTTGAAGTTCAGGTGATTTAGTCTCTTGTGCCACAGCCAGCTTTGCTCACTTGTGCTTTTGGCAAAAAGACAAACTGCTTCAGGGGTTTTGCTCCAATCTGCAAAATAAACATTTTCCTTTCTCACCCCTATTAGTAGCACCTGTTGTGTTGATTTGTTTTTGATAGTACATTCATTTGGTGCAAATTCAACACAATATCCTTTATCACAAATTTGACTTATAGACATCAAGTTATATTTTAGGCCTAGGACATATGAGACATCAGTAATTTTAACACTACCAATGTTTAATGTACCATAACCTCTTGTGATCCCTTGAGAGCTGTCTCCAAAGGTTACTGAAGGACCATCCTTTTCTATGAAATCTGAGAGAAGCTCTTTGTTCCCAATCATGTGTCTTGAACATCCACTGTCCAAGTACCATGCTGTTTTCTTGTTGATGCTTCTCTTCTTCTCGTGGTCCTTGCAGTCCTGCAAAGTCAAAATTTAGGTACCCTTTGAGTGTTGGGTCCTAGAGGGTTAGCTGTACCTTTTGGAACCCAAATCTGCCTGATTACTCTGATTGACTCAAAGTGACTGACTTGGTTTCCATTTACATCTACATACACAGTTTGACCCTTAAATGCCTTGGGTGGCTTCTGTGTATAAGTGTTAGTCTTGTAAGGTTCAGGAGTGTTTGTGAATTTCTTTGGGACATTTCTCCTGGAGTTACTAGACTTAGGTGCAGCTTGGTAAGACCTTTGAGGATAGGGTTTTGGATGACCTTTTCCATTTGGCAAGTAAGGTCCAGGCTTCCTGAATGTTTTATACCTGTCAGAGGGGATTGGCCTTAGTCCATTCAGTTGAGGTTGCCTCATTTGAGTTGGCCTTTTCTGAACAGATTTTGGACAACTTCTCTGATGAGGATTCAGATAGGTTGGCCTTCCATTGGTTCTACCTTTCTGACCCTCATTTCTCCTGTAAGCAATGCCTTTAACCTTTTCCATAGGTATGGGTTTAGGTACATTGTTTACCTGAGTTGGTATAAAAATTCCTTTACCCTTATCCTTAATCAATGGTTGATTTACTTCCATTTCATTTTGTTGTGCCACTGATCTTACAAAAGTCATCTTAGAATTGCTTGATGAGGCAATACTAAGACCAGGTGAGGGTTCAAATGGATTATAGCCTAATCCACCCTTTTGAGCAAATGGTGTTTGAAACCCTTGAATTTCCTCTATTGCCTTAGCAGATTTGTTCAAGGCAGACATTTTCATTTTAAAGATCCCCTCACTCAATTTTAGAGTATCAAATTCACTTGAGAGATTGTCAAATTTTGCTTGAAGAATTCTAAGATCAAAATCCTTTTTCCTCAAGGCCAGTTCTTGATCATCAATCAACTTTTATTGTTCAGAGACTTTGAGAGACATCTCCTCATGCTCTCTCATAGTCTGCTGATACAACTCAGTTGATTTAAAGTCAAGCTCTGGTTCAGGAAGATTGGGAGTTTGAGCTTTCGAATTCAGTAGCTCATTTTCTCTAAGTGCCATATTGCATACTTTTCTTAGCCTGTTGAAATCCTCAAATAACTTTACAAAGTTGAGTTTTAAAGGGATTTCACTGGACTCATGTGTGTCATTAGAAGTACTAGAAGAACTAGAAGATGAACATACCTCATCATTTTCAAATGCCATTTGACAGTCATCATCACTGTCACTGTTGGAGAACAATCCATCATCAGAAGAGTAGACACTCTCTTCACTTGCTGAATCTCCAGCTATCATGGCCTTCCTGTTGTTCATCCTCTTGTCTCTTTTGTTCTGCCTTTCTTTTCTTTCTTTGGCACTAAGGTCAGGACAATCATACTGAAAGTGACCCTTTTTCTGGCAGTTGTAACACACATCTTCATCATCATTCTTCTTGCTTGAGGACTCCTTCCTCCTTGATGATGATGGTTCACCTTTGCTGAATTTCTTCTTATCAGCATATCTGTTTTCTTTCTTTTCATCAGAGACTTTGTCCTCTGATTTGTTGTCAGGAGAACTGAATCTCCTTCTGGTTCTGTTGTCTTGGTAGAACTTCTTGTATCTACCAAATCTGGAGTTGAGCTTCTCAAATCTCCTAGCCATGAGTGCCAGCTCCTCCTTTATTTCAGATTTTGAAACAGATTGAGAGGATCTTTGTGTATTCTTCTTTTCTGTTTCAGCAGCTTTGAAGGCAACACCTTTGTTTGAGGAAGATGGCTCTTCATGCACCTTCTTTCTGTTTAGATCAAACTCATATGCTTTGAGTTCAGAGAATACTTGCTACATTGGCATGTTGTCAAGATTGCTGGTATTTTGCATCATGACAGAATATATGTCCCACTTGGATGTGAGACTTCTCAGGATTTTCAAAGCAACCTCTCTTTTGGCATAGAACTTGCCAAGAGAGTTTATCTCATTCATGATGTCAGTGAATCTGCCATCAAGATGATCAATAGTTTCATTGGTTTCCATAGAGATTTGTTCATATTTTTGGATAGCCACTTGAAGCTTATTCTCCTTGATCTTTTGGGTACCTTCACACATAAGTGCTAAGGTGTCCCATATCTCTTTAGCTGATGTGCAGTGGTACACTCTTCCCATCACTGCATCTGGAATGGTCTGGTACAATGTGTTCATTGCAATGTAGTTCAGGTTGTGCCTTTTTCTTTCCTCAGCTGTAAAGTCATCTTCATCCTTTGGCAGCAACTCCCTTGGATCTGCTTTCTGAGCATCAGTGAGCTTGGGATTTGCTTTAGTGAATGTCAATGGCCCTCTGGTGATGACTTTAAGCATCTCATCATGCTGGCAAGCAAGATGTGCTCTCATCCTGATCTTCCAGAAATCATAGTTCTCAATTGAGAACATTGGCAGTTTGTGATGAGAAATATGATTGACTTGGTTTGGACCCATGTTGTTGATGGTGTTGACAGCATCTCCTGGAACTGCATTGTTAGCCATTTCAACAGAAATAATATAGGATGAACACAGATAAGTTTTTCAGAAATTTGGATCAGTTCAGTGACCACAGAAAATGTGATTTTGAAAATCAGTTGGATTTTCAGAAGCAGTGGTCTATGAACCCCTGCTCTGATACCACTTGTTGGTCCTTGGTGGAGTATAACACAAGTGTATGGGGGGGGGGGAATGCACTTGTGTATGCAAATTCTTTTGTTTTTGACAAAACTGGTCTTATCAGGCAAGTTGTCTAACAACTGGCCTGAGTGTGAACTTTGATAGATACTTGTCCTACTGATTACTATTGAGTGATCAGTTGGCTAAATATCTAAAAGAGTTGCTAAGTGCGGAATGTGGTTGGCCTTTGACTTAAAGAAATACTCCAAGTTAATTTCTGAAAAGATACAGTTATCAGGGACTTTGTCCAAAACAAATTTTCTCACTTACTGACTTTTGCTTCTTTAAAATATGTTTGAATGTAAGTGCAATAAAGAATGCAGTAAGTAAATGGCACACAAGTTTATAGTGGTTCAGAGACTCAAGCTCCTACATCCACTTTCCCTGATTGAACAGGATAATTCCTTCACAATGGAATTAGCTTGTTTTATAGTGCCAAGGTGCACTGATCAACAACACTCTCTTAGTGCTTTGATCCCTAGGATAATCTGAGTCCTAGTGCTCAATCTCTCTGAGTTAAGACTGTGTTTCACTCTAACAGTCCTTAACTCCTCACTTCTACAACAAACACTCTCTTCACTAAATGAGATAAGGTTTGAGGTTTGGTTCCAACTAGAAGAGATACCCTTTACAATAAGATCAGTGTAAAGGCTTAGGATATCTCAATGCTAAGCTTTGAATGTTTACAAAGATTGGCTTAGCTAAGTGAAGTGATTCAGGAAACTTGGGATTCTGAAGAACAGCTTGGTTTCCTTTGAAAGCTTGATAATAGTTTGATAGCTCGTAGTTGGATTATGAATCCCTTTGATCACTTCTGTATTTATAGACAAATTTGAACAACTAACCGTTGGAGGGATAGCAATTCAAATATGTCTATTTGCAGCACCATTGAAACGGCTATGGAGCTTGGCATCCTTTTATCCACTGTGTAAAAGGGCTCTTCAATGGTTGCTTGAATGAATGTGTTGACTTCTGACAAATGCGGCTGAGAAGACTTGTGTCAGTTTCCAAATTTGCACATTGTCCTAGGTTGATTTGTGGAAAACTCTACACTCAATCAACGGTCAGATGGGACAAGCTCCCTGAACATTCCTGCTGCAATTTAGAATGTTCCAACATTCATTCAATGCTTCACTCTTTAATGCTCTAAGTCTTCAATGCTTGGTTCAGGCATGATTGGCAATAAATGCTTCATTGAATGTGTCTTCTGTGGGCTTTGGCATTCAATGCTCTTGATCATTTGTACTTCAACTGTCTTGATCATTTGCATTTATGAGCATTACTTTACTGCTCTTGATCTCTTCAGCTAAGTTGTCCACTTGGTTAGTCTGTCTTGAAAGTTCAGCAACTTTGGCCTATAGACTTATCAAGCTGCCTAACATTCCAGCTTTGGACAACTATCCTGAACACTAAAATCTCACAACATTCCTGAGATTTTTCACTTAAGCAATCTACATACTCAAGTGTACTGAGACAACTTGCCTGAACTAGACTTGAGCTTATCTCAACTAATCTGAACATCATCAATCAGGGGTTTTGGTATCTAGTTCAAAATCATTTTATTCCCAACAGACGTTGGGAGAGAGGGCGGTGTTGTCGCGCGTGTTGGGTGGGGAGACGGGGACGGCGCTGGCGAAACGGGGACGACGACGAGAGGAGACGTGGAAAGGGAGGGCGGCACTGCTACTTGTGACGAGAGCGACGTTGGCGAAACGGAGGCTGTCGGCGACGAGACGTGGGAGGGAAGGGGAGAAGGCGAAAATGGGGTGGGTGTACCAAACGAGTTGATGAATTAGGGTTTTAATGGGAGAAGTGGTATTTTTTAGATTTTCACGTGGGTGTTCTCATCCCATTGTGTGTGTCCTCATCGCGTGGGTGTCCTCATAGCATTCGTGGATGTCTTTAACCGCGCCCTACTGTAAAATATATCAAAAGCTGCTTAACAGAGAGTTGTGCAAGGTACATGCATACGGAATACCCAAACTTTATTTGCATTGATTGATCGCTTTTGTTTGGGCTCCCTCTATCCAACACTATATTGCCTGTTTTTCCATTTTGGTATGTTCTATATTAGATTCTCTCTTTTTAAAATGGTAAAAAGAAATTTACTATTTATAACTATCTCTTTCAAATATTACAAAATTACACTAAATTTCATTATTTTTATTTTATTTCTCCTTAATTCACTAATACAATCTCAACAAAAAAATATTTTTTATTTATAATACTAATAAACAACTCTCACATTAAAGCGTGTGTCAAAGTTAAAGGGACAATCGAATCCAGTACGAAGGAAGTAAGGGCTAAATTATATCTTAATACTAGTATATACATATATATATATATATATAATACTTTCTTCGTCTCATAATAACTTTCACGCTTTCATTTTTGGGACGTTTCAAAATAACTTTGTCACCCTTAATGTCAAGTAATTCCAGTCGATTAGAAGTCTCCAACCAAGTAGAATACTTGAAGATATAAGAAATAACTGCTCTAGGATAGTAATTCAAAAAAGTAATCAACGAGACAAACAACACACAAGAATTTAAGTGGTTCGATCAATGTGATCTACATCCACTGGACCAGACGAGTACTTCTTTGATTGATAAAGAATGTTTACACACTCATTCACTCGGAATAGGATATTTCCTCACTTCACTCGTGAACTCACACAACTCAAAGATTACAAAACGTACTACAATTCCATCCAACCTTTACAATGTACACATACAAGAGTATATAAAGACCAAAGGTAGTTGCTGCTGTTAGGAACTGTTTGAGTAGTTATCAACCATTTGCAACCGCTTGTAACAACCCATGTGCTCTGTTATTGCCCAACTGAAATGGTAGTTATGCCCTCAACTAGTTGTAACTGTAATACAGTTAGTTAACCTAACTAACTTCCAGATCAGAAGACTTGTCCATAAAGATCAGAACACTACTTAGTGTGCTGATGCTCAACTCTTCTGTTCCTGTGATCAAAAGTTGACTCTGCTGATAGACTTCTACTGTGTTAACCAAGTACTGTGCTGATATACCCTGCTGAAGTACTGTGCTGATCCACTCTGCTGAAGTACTGCGCTTGGTATACTCTGCTGAAGTACTGTGCTGACTCAGTACTGTGCTGATCCACTACTGTGCTGATCTGACCAACTGTACTGAAATCTAAGCATCACCTCCTCAGCTGATTGAAAACCTTCAACTCATCTGATTCCGGCCTAAGTCATCTTATCTGATCCTATTAGCACACTACTCACTTAGTGTGCTGACTATGATATTATGAGATAACACTCACAATTCTCCACCTTTAGCTCATAATCGAACTAACCTCCACCAAAACATAAAAACACCAACAATATCCTCCTCAAAGAATAGCCTCCACTACTGATCTTTTGTCACAAGAACAGTAGCCTTCTCCTCAGAGGAATTAATGCAGTCCAATAAGCCTAAGACACAAGCCAAACTTCTCTTTTAGCAATGCCTTAGTGAACGCATCAGCAGGGTACTCCTCTGTAGCAATCTTCACTACCTGGACCACCCCTTCTCTATAATATCTCTTACAAAGTACAACTTTACATCTATATGCTTAGTTCTCTCATGATACCCCTGATGCTTTGCAAGATGTATTGCACTTTGGTTATCACAGAAGACAGTCACACTTCTTTGTGATATACCAAACTCCTTCAAGATCCCCCTAAGCCACATGCTCTCCTTAACTGCTTCAGTCAAGGCCACATATTCTGATTATGTAGTATATAATGCAACTACGGACTGATGTATTGACCTCCATGATATAGCTGTACCAAATAAGGTGAATACATACCATGTTAAGGACTTTCTTGTATCTACATTGGCTGCATAGTCGGCATCAACATATCCCACAAGTGCTTCTCCCTCATCTGATATCTTCTGAAATTTCAGACCCTTCTCAGCTGATCCCAGAACATATCTCATGACCCACTTAACTGTCTCCCAATGACTTAAGCCTAGATCACTCATGTATATGCTGATTACACTCATTTCATGAGTTAAATCTGGTCTACAACACACCATAGCATACATTAAACTCCCTACTGCACTGGCATAAGAAACCTTACTCATCTGAGCTCTTTCTTGGTTGTTCTTGGGACACATCTGATTGGATAACTTCTTATGCTGGCCAATTGGTGTAGAAACTGACTTAGCTTGATTCATCCCGAATCTCTCTAACACCTTCTTCAGATAGGTAGGCTGACTAAGCTGAATTGCTCCCTCAACTCTACTGATCTCCATCCCAAGGATCACTTTAGCTTCACCGAGATCTTTCATCTCAAACTCCCTTTTGAGAATCTCTTTCACCTGATTGATATTGTTAATAGACTCCCCTGCTATTAACATATCATCTACATACAGCAGAATATAGGTAATTGAACTCCCAACTCGTCTGAAGTAAACACAACTGTCATACAAGCTTCTTGCAAAACCAGCTGAGCAAATGTACTCATCAAACCTTAAGTACCATTGTCTAGGGCTTTGTTTGAGGCCATAGAGTGATTTTCTGAGTAAGCACACTTTGTCTTCTCCATCTTCTATGTCCAACCCTTCTGGTATTTTCATGTAGATCTTCTCATCTAAAGTTCCATGAAGAAATGTTGTGGTCACATCCATCTGATGCAGCTCCAATTCATATTGAGCAACCATAGCCAACAAGATTCTGATGCTACAATGCTTTACAACAGGAGAGAAGATTTCATTAAAGTCAATACCTTCTTTCTGTGTAAATCCTTTAGCAACAAGCCTTGCCTTGTACCTAATCTTGCCACCTCTCTGAGCCTCCACCTTCTTCTTGTAAATCCACTTACACCCAACAAGTTTCTTGTTCTTAGGCCTCTCAACAATCTCCCAAGTCTGGTTCTTGTTAAGAGATAACAATTCTTCCTCCATAGCAACTAACCACTTATCTTTGTCATGGCAGTTGATGGCTTCTGTGTAAGTTTTAGGCTCCAGAGACTCCACCTCAAGAGCTGCACATAAAGCAAATGATACTATGTCAGCTTGACCATACCTTTGAGGTGGGTGGACTTCTCCTCTGGTTTTGTCCCTAGTGAGCTGATAATCATGAAGCTCAGTATCACTATGAGTAGTCTCGTCCTCACTTGGATCAATCTGATCTTCAGTTACTGTTCTGGTTTCAACATGCTCCACCTCAACCTGTGTCTCATCTGGTCTGTTGTGTGCTGCACTTGAACTTGCCTCTTCTTTCAGTGGCATTCTACTTTCATCAAAAGTTACATCTCTGCTGATAATACACTTCTGCATTCCAACTTCAAGGCACCACAACCTATACCCTTTCACTCCTGAAGGATACCCTACGAACACACACTTCAAGGCTCGAGGCTCAAACTTATCTTGCTTGACATGGGCATATGCTAAACAACCATAAACCTTCAAATTACTGTACTCAGCTGCATGGTCAGACCATAACTCTTCTGGGGTTTTAAATTGCACAGCTGAGGAAGGGCTTCTGTTTATCAAATAGGCTGTTGTTGACACTGCTTCTCTCTACCCTTCTTCTTGCAGAAAACATTGAACTCTTCTGATATGAACTCCAGCCCATTATCAGTTCTCAAATGCTTGAGCTTATTTCCAGAGACATTCTCAACCTCAGTGAGCCATTCCTTAAACTTTTCAAATGCTTCTGACTTGGATTTCAGGATAGTGATCCATACCTTTCTTGAATAGTCATCTATGATAGACATGAAGTATCTCCCACCACTTCTGGTCTGATTCCTAGCTGGCCCCCATAAATCTGAATGGACATAGTCCAAAATTCCTTTGGTAGAGTGTGAACTCTTCCCAAACTTCAATCTCTTGGATTTCCCAAGAATGTAGTGCTCACACAAATCAAGCTTTGTGATCTTGTCACCACCTAGCAATCCTTGCTTACTTAGCTCAAGTAGGCCCTTCTCTCCTACATGACCTAATCTTCTGTGCCACAACATTGAGTTGTCTTGCACCCTTGCCACATCTGATCTCCCAACTACTGTTCCTCCCTTAAGAAAGTAGAGATCTTGCCTCCTCTCACCTTTAAGAACAGTAAGCTTCCCCTTTGAAACTTTGAGCTCTCCATCTTCTGACTGGAATTTATAACCCAATGAATCCAGCATGCCAAGAGATATCAGATTTCTCTTGAGTTCAGGAACATACCTGACCCTCTTGAGTTCAGAAACATACTTTTCTGAGCAACTTGCTCCTTTCAGCCGCAGCTGCTGCAGTTTCTTCTTCTGCAGTCTCTTCGGATTCTTCGAGAGCCTCGAATAATCCTTGTTGTTCAAGGAGGGCCTGCATCTTGACCTTCCACAGCCCAAAATCTCCCGAGCCTGTAAACTTCTCTATGTTGTACTTGGTAGAATTCCCCATCTTAGATCTGCTGCTATTTCAGTTTCCCACAAACGGCGCCAGTTGTCAAGTAATTCCAGTCGATTAGACGTCTCCAACCAAGTAGAATACTTGAAGATATAAGAAATAACTGTTATAGGATAGTAATTCAAAAAAGTAATCAACGAGACAAACAACACACAAGAATTTAAGTGGTTCGATCAATGTGATCTACATCCACTGGACCAGACGAGTACTTCTTTGATTGATAAAGAATGTTTACACACTCATTCACTCGGAATAGGATATTTCCTCACTTCACTCGTGAACTCACACAACTCAAAGATTACAAAACGTACTACAATTTCATCTAACCTTTACAATGTACACATACAAGAGTATATAAAGACCAAAGGTAGTTGCTGTTGTTAGGAACTGTTTGAGTAGTTATCAACCGTTTGCAACCGCTTGTAACAACCCATGTGCTCTGTTATTGCCCAACTGAAATGGTAGTTATGCCCTCAAGTAGTTGTAACTGTAATACAGTTAGTTAACCTAACTAACTTCCAGATCAGAAGACTTGTCCATAAAGATCAGAACAATACTTAGTGTGCTGATGCTCAACTCTTCTGTTCCTGTGATCAAAAGCTGACTTTGCTGATAGACTTCTACTGTGCTGATCTTTACTGTGCTGACCAAGTACTGTGCTGATTTTTTGACCCACACATACATACAGGTCAATTCTTTTTTTTTTTTTTTATATAAATATTTATAATAGTACTTTTTAAAATTCAACTCATTATTACACTTTTTGTATGTATATCCATCTACAAAAGATTTTATGAAAATGAGGGATTATCGGTAATAAATAATACCTCTTTCGAGATATTTTCTTTAATCATATCTTTCTCTATCCAAGCTCTCAACTTTCTAATTAAATTTGTACTATTATAATAAAATATTCAATGACGTAAGTGTACGTACGTATACCAATATTTCCATTTAAACATAATTGGCCCATGAGGTCTTACCTAATTAGTTGACATATATTCATCTATATTATATTTCTGCCAATTGAAATTCATAAATCATAACCTACGAAAGATACTTCTGGTTAATATATACTCCCTCCGTTCCATAGGAACTTGCACACTTGAGTGGACACACAATTTAAGAATTGTGTAAGAAAATGTGTAATGAGTGATGTTTTGAGGGGTAGTTTTGTAAAATTTTATGAATAAAGTAAAGTAAAAAGTATATTGAGTGTGGAAAAGTAATGACATATGCAGTGGCGGACCCAGGATTTCAAAACTGGGGGTACAATTAGTAGATAATTTTAAAATATTTATACATAATTAATATCTTATATTTAAAATGTGTACAATCAAATTAAATATGCAAATAAACAAAATAGTACACTAAGTCGAGTAAAATTAGAAGTACAATTAAATTATAACTCGATAGGTAAGGTCTTCATATTTTTAGAGCTATTTAGTACATCGTCATCAAGAATTTGTAGAAACACGTCATTTCTCAATGAAAGTGGCCGAACAATATGATATAATTGATTATATATGGTCTATACTACTTCACATTTATAGTACCAATATAACATGATTGATATATAATAAATCAATCGAAAATTAAAATGATAACTCAAGAAAAAATTAATTATAAGTTTTAAAACAAGTAATTTCATAAACATGTTAGGAAAATATACTAATCTATAATTAAAATATTAATGATGTGTTTTAAAATTGAAAAGGTAAACGGGTGGGTTAATTCTTTGGGCAAAAAGGTGTGGCATAATGGACTAAAAGAATTGGAAAAAAATAAATGGCCCAAACTTTTTTATTATTATATTATTTTATTTTACACAGGAGTATTAGTATATCAAATTTTAGGAATTAATATACAATAATTAATTTCCACCCTCTCTACAAGTTCGGACTTTTAGATGAGACGGAATTCTTTCATGGTATCAGAGCAAACCGGGCAAACATGACCTGGGTTCGATTCCTGTTGAAAGCACTTCACCCATTTAAATTGTCCACTCGATGGGCCTCCTCCCCGAAAAGGGTAAGAGACGGCCCACGAGTGAGGGGGAGTGTTAGGAATTAATATACAAGAGACTTTTAGATGAGACGGAATTCTTTGGGTAAATAAGAGTATATTTTGAGGGTGGGGTTATGAAATTTTTTTTTTTTATGGAGTGTGCAAATTGGTATGGGACATTCATTTATAGAAAGTGTGCAAATTCCTGTGGGACGGAGGGAGTATATAATAAATAAATAGTTGGGAATTTATTACTATGGTTGTAATAATTAATTCAACTGTACCGTAAATTAAAAGTCTCCGACGACTAAATTAAGAATTCGTCAAAACTAATGGGAGATCGTTTTTTCTTTTAATAAAGAAAAAATGATTTTATTTTCGCATATCCCTTTCTTGACAGAAATGTATTTTTTGTTAAGTACTACTTATTTAAGCTAGTTAGCGTCATTGCGTGGTAATTAACCTGCATGGCTGCATTGCTAAGACAATGGTTGACTTAATTAGGATACATATTTAACTTGTCTTTGATTTTAGAGATATTTTCATAATTAAATTTAAATATTCGCATCATTATGTAATATTTTACACAGTAATACATTTATTATTACTCTCCTACTATTCCATAATAACTTTCACAATTAAAAAATGTGAACGTTCACAATACACTACTACACATTTAAACTTGGAGAGCTGCACTTGAAGAGCCTTTTTTTGAAACAGCTCTCCAAGATATAGCTTAAAGAGCGGTTTATTAAAAAAAAAAAAAAAAACACATAGGCAGCGGTTCCCATACCAATTTGCACTCCATAAAAGGAAATATTGTCATAACCCTCACTCTCAAAATATACACATATTTACCCATATGCCATTACTCTTTCACACTCAACATACCTTTTACTTTACTTTATTCATAAAAATTTACAAAATTACCCCTCAAAACATCACTCATTACACTTTTTTTTACACATTTATTAAAATGTGTGTCATCCCAGAGGTGCAAATTCCTCTGGGACGGAGGGAGTAATATATATATAGGACCTGTGCTTTATTTTTAAGGGAGATGAGGGTGTAATTTCCTGAGAAAATCTCTGCTTTTGTATTTGTGCAGTTCAGGCTATATAATAATATTAAATAAATGTAAAAAATCTAATGCGCTACATTAATATAATAATATTAGATTATTGTACAAGAAGGAGGTGACCCACTAGTAGGAGTTGTCTCACTTTGAAAAGGCATACAGATCGAACTAGGGGAGTTGTCTCACCATGATGCCCGACGACATCCGCAGTATCGGTACTGATGATATGTATGGACGGGCTGTAGGTCGCCAGGAGCATCTCGGTCGCTTACGGAGTTTGGGATATAGCGTGACGAAGACCTCATTAGCGATGGCACCTGCTCTTCAAGCCATGAATATGGTGGGTATACTTTCAGAAAAGGTTGCCAAGTTGACTAGAGATATGGAGACTATGAGGTCCGAGAGAAAATTCAGTCACGGATTGTGTCGTTGATGCTAGGTTTTCGACTGATGGTAGATATGACTTTATTGAGGCACTTCAAAACATCTCTCAGGTATTAAAATGTGCATGTCTCGCCCTTTTTTAATTAAAGACTAGTGTATTAAAAATTTCTAACTAAATATCTTATTCGAACAGCCAACAACCTTTTGCTACCTTTATTTGGAGGATCCTACTCAGTTGGTGGCCACGATATCGTTGCTCAATAGCTCCCATGAAATGATTCATGGTCGTCCACTCACTCCTGGTTTCGTGAGGGTCACACTAAAAGTACCCATACTCGAAGAAGTAGATTCACCCTTGCTGAAACCAGTAGATGATGTTGTCATAGTCGGAACAGCGGTCATGCACTTCATCGAATGGCCGAACAACTTGGTCTCTCACACCGCGAAGGTAAAATATATGTTATTAAAATTTATTATCTCATCAGTCGTTCTAAATAATGTTGCAAATTGATTGTAGAAACTGCCTACACGACAAAAGCCTAAACATAAATCAAGATGTGTCGTAGACAGTCGGATGGAGAGAACGAGGGACGGGGGTATTGATGCGCGCAGACTGGGTTATCCAATGTCTGGAGACTTATATCACGACTGCGCCGTACAGACTATGGCGAGCACGATAGTGTAGTCCAGTGCTTTCGATACCCTCATGGTTCCGATGAGTGCTCACTTTCATCGGTATTATTATGAAAAATTCATCGTTCTGGACATTGTGCTTGAAGTATTGAATGACCAGTGGTTGAGTGCAACCACCGTAGCCTTTTACCTCAAGTATGTGTTTATTAATTATCAGTATTTACTTTCTATATAGTTTAATTTTCTTTTTAAACTTTAATTAGCGTATATATGTTGGTTAAAGATATTTGGGTGAGGTATAACTCTCTAGAGATAATCGAGCATGTGGAATGTATTCCTTCGTCTCCCCCAAGTGTCTTGCGTAATGGGTGATAGGACACAGGGCATGTAAGGGATAGTCGAACATATGCTGAGGAATAATGCGAGAGAACATCTCATTTTTTGGCCAACAAATGTGGGGTGAGTACAATAAACATTTCATTAAAATTTGTATACATAATATGTTATTTGTACATTTGTAGTTAATTTTAATATTCTTGATATAATATAGGAACCATTGGGTGTTGGTCACCATAAATATGAAGACATTAAGTGTCTTTTTTATGGACCCAACTGTGGATGGGGTGGTTGCAAATCGTCGTGATCTCATGTCATACATGGAAGAGTAAGTTCATTTTTAATATTCTAATATAATGATTTGTTTTACTTTTAAAATTATCCATATTTAATCTATTTTTTTCTAATTATAATAATAATAGTGTGATGACGATGTATCGGAGTCGCCTTCACAATCAAGGCTCAAGATCTAATTTCAATAGAGTGAGCTGGATAGATGTTAAGGTAATTTAATTTAGTAAGTTATCAAATTAATAGAAAATAATCATAATTGTAATGCGTGCTTATAATTGCTAATCATAACAAGTTCCGAGGCAACGTGACGGTAACCATTGTGGACATTTTGTATGTTGTTATATTGAGGATATAATCCAGTCTTATCAATTGACGATTCCTAACACTGTGAGTCAATTTATCGATTTATTTAAATTATTATTGATTGAATAAAAATTCATATACTATATATCTAACTATATTGATTGATCGTTGTTTGCAGTTTGTCTATGACCATTCGCTCAAGACTTACAGCGACAAAAGAATGGATAAATGGAAAAAAGATTGGACAGGGTACCTTTACAATCGATTTTTGTATATGTATAATTAAAGTAGTACTCCCTTTGTCCCATAGGAATTTGCACACTTTCCATATATGGATGTCCCATACCAATTTGCACACTCCATAAAAAGAAATATTGTGTGAAAGTAATTGCGGAAATATTTCATGAAGTATTATAAAGGGTTTTCCGTTTTAAGAGTGTGAAAATTATTGGGGAGCGTTTCGAAAATGGAAGTGTGAATGTAATTGCAGGACGGAGGAAGTATTATTTTTTATTTTAATGGAGAGTAAGATAGTAAATAAAAATAAAATTAATAAATTATTTAAAAATATTAAATATATGAGCGACATCAGGTATATCAAGTTAGTGCGATAGAGTACGATGACACGTGACGCGATTCGACACCCGGACTATTCATAGTCCATGCGTCACTCAAATCATTCTATGAAAATTCGTATATATATTATGAGGGTGTAGTTTATAAAAAAAATGTATTTGTAAATATGTAAAAGTTATCACTAATACATATTTGGCTTTGCACAGCCCTTAAAAAGTGTCTTGGAGAGCTGTTAAAACAGTTCTCCAAGTAATAGTTGTCTAAGCTTAGACAGCTGTTAAAAACCGTTGTCTAAGAAAAAGCACTTGGACATCAGTTTTGAACCGCATTGTAAGTGGTGACCTTAGACAGCGGTTATGAACCGCTGTCCAAGTGTTTCATTTGGACAATGGTTCATAACCGCTGTCTAAGTAATTTTTTTTATATATATTTTTTTAATAATTATTTTATATTTTAAAAATCCTATTTATACAAAATCAAAACTTAATTATACCACTACAATATAAATATATATATATATATATATATATACACGTCATATACCAAAAAATCAAATAAATAAACGTACACAAACATACGTCAAATATACACCAAAAACATGAAATATCATCACAAATATATAAGTTAATATATTACATGCTACCAAAAGTTATACTCCCTCCGTCCCAGAGGAACTTGCACCTCTGGAATGGCACACATTTTAATAAATGTGTAAAAAAAAGTATAATGAGTGATGTTTTGATGGGTAGTTTTGTAAACTTTTATAAATAAAGTAAAGTAAAAGGTGGATTGAGTGTGAAAAAGTAATGGCATGCATATGGGTAAATATGTGTATATTTTGAGGGTGAGGGTTATGACAATATTTCTTTTTATGGAGTGTGCAAATTGGTATGGGACATCCATATATGGAAAGTGTGCAAATTCCTATGGGACAGATGGAGTACTACTTTAATTATACATATACAAAAATCGATTGTAAAGGTTGAAAGTGTGCGTGGGGTGGTATCTAGTGTTTAAGTAAAAAACAGAACAATGTTACACTGAATGTTGTGACAATTAGTGTAGCATTAACTCTAACAGAATGTGAAAAGTAAACACAGTACACAGCGGAAGTCTAAAACACTAAAACACAATACGAACACAATGGAATAATTTTTAACATAGATTTTATTAATAACAAAACCTATGCTAAGCCTTACGGCGAAAAGTAACTTAGTTCCTAAGTTATACAAAAAGTGTCGTGTGAAATGTCTCAGCAATTACTTCAACATTCCACAAACAGAAACTACAATCGAGGCAGGTGCCTGAATCCGCAAACAGACTTAAGTGTAAAACACTGTCTAAAGAACTAATCTAATCTTGTGATTCACTCTCACTCGATTCAAGACTAGAACAAAGTACACTGGAAGGCGGTATCCCTCGGCGTACGTTAAATGATACAACTACTGGCCATAACTCCTAACTAGGGTTGAACGCTCAAGGAGGTGTTACTCGAGTAGTGCATACTTTGAAATGAGAGGCTCTGGCGGTATTTATAGAGAAATACACAGCTTCTAGATCCTTCCATTATGAGATCCTATTTTTTAGGACCTCAACTTCCATGATCTTTCTAGAACATTCTGCCATCTTCCAGGTCGTTCTACAATGCTCCAAGGCCTTCTAGCACCTTCTCCAACCTTCTGGAATCTTCCAGGTTCCATACTCTTGTAGAAGCTTCTAGAATCGTTCCTGAATGTGAGAGCATTTAGTACAACATTTAATGTAACATTTCAGAAATGACTTAGAATAAATCAAGGAAGGTCAAATTAAGATGTTGTTGATAATGTTAAAGCATTTAAGAGTTAACAACATCTACAATCTCCCCCAATTTGACCTTTCGACTACAACACACCTGATGCACATATATTTCTATATATACTCAGTATTATGTATTTAGGTATGTTGAACATCAAAGCTAAATACTAGTCAAGACAATACCTGTTGTAACCGTTGGATCAAATCAAAAGAAGATCAAGAATAATTTTACTAAGATCCGTGCCATAAAATCAAAGTAATCTTATTCAAAACCAAAACAAGTATAAACAGTACACTTGTTTACAAAAACATATAACTTTTACAAAAATCAAAGATTAAATCAGGGTATCATATATGAATATGTACTAGATCAACCTAAGACTTATGTAAGACTCAATAATCAAACAGAGCAATAATGAAGAAAAGAAAAAACAAATAGATCAAAGACTAAAAATAAAAACAGAGCAAAAAATGTGAAAAACAATATCTAACAAAGACTTAAACAATAAGCAGTAAGCAAATGAGAATTAAAGAGAAGTGTACTTCTGAATTATATTATCATCAAGGCAAACAATTTAAGCACTAAGCAGTAAGCACATGATAATTAAAGAGAGGTGTACTTCTATATTATCCTCAAAGCAAACAATTTAAGCAGATTGAATAATAAGGCAAGTTAGAAAGACAAAACAAATAACAACTAACAAAGACCTAAAGTCAGCAAGCAGTAAGCAAATAAGAATAATTCTTTGAGGCAAACAATTTAAGCAAACTTGATGCAGTAAGCAAATAAGAATAATTCTTAAGGCAAACAGTTTAAGCAAATTGAAAATAGAGCAAGGTTAGGGAAAAAACAACTAACTTATACAACATGCAGTATGCAAATAATGATAAATAAGAAAACAATTTAAGCATAAAAGCAGTAATCTATTATCATAAATGCAAACAAATTAAGCAAGTTGAATAAAAGAGACAACCTATCAACTAGGAAGTAAAAACAAAATCTGTAAATCAACTTAAACACAGTAACAACAATGCATAAGATCAAGGGAAGTATAAAAGGCACAAATACTTAAGAAACTAAACAAGTGACATATATTGATGTATCAACAGCTGCAACATCATGTTCCTGCACATAATCACTTATAATGTTCAGCCCTCCCCCTGTCTTGTATCAACCTGTTCAGTTGTTACCATAACCTGTTTAGATGTCATAAAGAACATCCATACGTTTATCAGCATCAGCAAATTAATCCTCCTCCTCTTCAACAACAGTGCACATTGTAGCAAAGTGAACTACAACATCTGGTTCACATTGTAGCAAAGTGAACTACAACATCTGGTTCAACAGTCTCTTCATGAATAGCATCAGGTACACAATCAGCTTCTGGTACATCTCCATGGAGCTCTTCACTTCGAACCCCAGAAGTTGATGGTGTTTCTCCCCCTGTGGTAGTAGAAAGCGTCTCTAACCACGGACTTTAAGGAACTGAAGACCATCAATAGAGTCCTGTAAACATTTTAGTTGAAGTAAAATAAAAGATCTGGAAACAGAAAAAGTTTGACCAATGTGACCACCAATGTGCTTCACATTCGGTGTAGCATTTCTCTGTTCAGTTCTTGCTGGAGCTGGTCGAGCTGGAATAAGAGCATCTCTGTGATCAGAACCATCTGAATTTTGCAAGGGCAAATCAACAATCCTTTCACCAAGTAACAGATCAGATGAGATAGTCATTAAGGGTACCTTGCCTCAAATAACCTCAGTTTCCTTAGGTTTAAAAATTCATGCCTCTTGAGGTATGAACATATCAACAATGGTAAGGTAAATTCCCTTTATAAGAAATATCACTATAAACTGCATGTGGTGAAAATAGTTAAATCCAGATTGAAATTCTTCAACACAAAAATCATCTTATACAACAATGTAGCTTGATCCTTAGTCACCTTAGTGGAATTTGTAGAGGGTATCCAATTGTAGACAATTAATTTATGGAGTACAGAGTATAGAGATGTGAGATCTTTGGCAAGCACAAAAAATTTCACATAGTTAATCTACCCCAGTTATAGAAGTAGCAACCAAGTTCAAATCAAGTTCATCTTCATCAATCACATGCTCTATCTCTAAGAGATCATTAATCAATTTCAGAGTAAGTGAAACTAATCTCCCCCTAAATTGTACATTCCCATATCATTTAGAGCTACGTCTACCCGTACTCTTCCTAAGTCAAGCACAAAATACATATACCCAATAAGACACAAAAGTATCACTCAAAGTTACAGTTTTCAACAATTTCTTTTCAACCAAAAAATTGTATCAACCTTTTACTCTCAAAATCAGCAGTGTTAATTCCCTTTTCCTTTAACAATCTATCAGTTTCAGAATCATTATCAGGAAAATCAGCAATGTTAATTCTCTGTTCCATTAACAACTTTCATCAAGATAGCTTAGTGATTTTAGCAACTAACCTATCAATCTAAGAATTGTTATCAGGATCAGATTTACCTCCTTTAGAATTTATTTTCTCAGCCGATTCAGAGTCCTTACTACTGCTTTTCTCAGAATCATCACTACTACTGTCATCAGGGTATGGTGTTGCGGCACTTGCTTCAGCATTTGATGCAGCATTCTTCCTCAGAGTCTTCTTAATCTCACGCACAGTGGGATTATCCTCTGGATCAGAATTTTCGATTCCTTTGGGCAAGTCTCGTTCAGCAGCAACAATCTTTCCCTTTAGATCATACTTCCTTTTGACTCATTTCTCAGTAACCACGTTTTCTTCCTCCGATTAAGAAAACACCTTGAATCGGTTCATCATCAACACTACTTTCTTTCTTCTGTCTCCTCAGTGAGTTAGAGTAATCAACTCTAGTGAACACAAAGCCGAATCTCCTTCGTTGAACATGTGCTAATCTTTTCTCTTTTCTTTCTTAACGATCTTCCTAAATGCAATCTATTCAAATTCATCAGTATAGAAAGATAAGAGTTAGTTTAACCTGAGTTAGCATTTGCGTCGGCCTCCTACATTTGAGCGTCCTCAGAATCGGATGTCTCAGCATTTGCTGACTCGTTCTGCTCAGCAACAGGAAAATCATCAATTTCCTTTTCACTCTCCCCCAGAGAGGAAGCTATCGAGGCGTTTGCCTCTGTTTCAGTATTAGGACTTGGAAATTTGGGCTTTTATGAGGTGAACGAATCAAGTGTAGTGGTGAATTTTTCGGTTTTCAGTAATGAGAAATGTCAATGGTCATATTTCCAATCAGTAGAAATAGATTCTCAGAATTCACATTCGATTGAGACATATTCTCAACAACTTGGTTCAGCTCGTTAAGGGTCGAATCGAGTTGAATGTGAACAGTTGTAGGAATGGCTGTAACTGGAGTTGTTTGGGTAAGTGTTTCAGCTTTTCTTGTAGCAGCTGGTGAGTTTTGGTGTGAGCGGCCATGAAAGCGAAACTATTAAGATTGGAGAGAGATGGAGATGACGGTTTCGTGGGAGTTTGAGTGTGGTGAGGTAGTTTCCTGTCATTTAAGCACCAAAAAATAGAAAAGATAATCACAATAACCGAGACAAACAAGACTTTAGCAAATCTTAAAATGCAATACTCAAATCACTCGAAAAAATGCAATGCTTAGTATATCATGTTATGAGAAGTATATAGGAGAGAATGCATAGTTGGAAGTAATACGTGTAAAAATAAGAACTAACTAAGGAGGATTCTAGAAGAAATTCGATAATACTCCATAAACTTAGCCACAAAAATAGATCATGGTTAAGTAGTGGGTAAAATCATAATTAAATAATTAATTAAATTAAGAACATTCTAGAATAATTAACATTTAAATGTGTATAATCTGAAATAAAACAAAGATGTAGGTTAGTATAATCAGGAATAAATAAAATAAATTTCCACAAATAATCAAATAATTACTACTTATAAAAATATAATCGAATCATCTAATGTTATGCTCAAAACTGTTACATACACCTCAACACGGTTTTTACATGAATTTACTTCATTTGTGTTGCACCATATTTTTTATTTTTGTGTTATAGCATCTAATTTGTATTGATCCATTGTTCCTGTAGAGTACATCGTAGTAGCGAACTCCGTGCCCCATACTTACTTAATGGATTACAAACCTCTTGATGTTTTTACCAAATATCACCTTTTGAAAAGAAGACATCGTAGTAGCGAACTCCGTGCTCCATAGTTACTCAGTGATTTGGTACATCTTTTAGTATGCTAATAACATTCTATTTTTTATGCATTTGAGAGGTGTAAGACATGTTTATTTTTGCACAACAAATTTTAGATTCAAGAATATTTTACAAAGGAATTATTCAACGAAAATAGGAAATAAATTAAATCTATAACAGATGTACAACCTTATGATGTTGTCCTAAATGCTACGACATTTATGACACCATCCATCCAGAATTATTCAGATACCACACATACCAAGAGATTTCCTCAAAGATGAGAATGTCTCAAGGTCAAGACCTTAGTAAATATATCAACAATATGATTTTCAAAAGGTACGTATTCCAACTTCACCATGTTCTTCTCCACTAAATCTCTCATAAAATAATGCCTAATGCAAATGTGTTTAGTGAGTGAGTGTTGTACTGAATCTTTAGAAATGTTTATGCACTCATATTATCACAGAAAATTGTAAGGATATCAATTTCAATTTCATAGGCATGAAACATCTTGCTTAACCACAAGATTGTTACCCATGTAGAAACATCCTCTACTCTTACTCTTTTTGTCGTCTATATCTCATACTCAATCCGCATCACTGTATCCAATCAAAGTGTTGTTGGTGTCGTTAGTGTACCATATCCCAAGTTCACTTGTACCTGCATCATACTTGATAATTCTTTTCAAAACATTCAGGTGAGATTCCTTTGGATTAGTTTGGTACCTAACACAAACAAAAACACTAACATTGTACATAATATCTGGTCTATTAGAGGTTAGATAAAGTAAACTTCCTATCATGGATCTATATTATGTTGGATCAAAATCTTTTCCAGCACCGTCTTTGCAAAGAATCAAAATAGATCTCATAGAAGTTTTCATTACTTTTTAACTTTCAAAACCAAACATGTTAACCAAGTTCTTAGCATACTTACCTTGAGAGAAGAATATACCATCCTTACATTGCTTGATTTGAAGACCTAAACAATAATTCAAGTCTCCAACCATACTCATCTCAAATGTTGCAGTCATTGCTTTAACAAATTGGTTAACATTTTATCACAAGTTAAACCAAACACAATGTCATCAACATATATTTGAGCAATAAGTAAATCTTCTCCAGTGTGCTTAATGAACAAAGTTATATCAGTTTCTCCTCTAACAAAACAATCAGGGTATTGTGGATCTTCAAATCCTTTAAGTTGTTCAACATATGCTTCTTCAATCAAAATGCCATTTAGAAATGCAGTTTATACATCCATTTGAAGAAGTTTAATGTCAATAAAACATGCAATTGCTAGCAATAATCTAATAGATTCTATCCTAGCAACATGTGCAAAAGTTTCATCAAAATCAATAACCTCAACTTGGGTGTAATCTTGTGCAACTAATCTAGTCTCAATCCTAAAAAAAATGTTATCAAAATCATCAGTTTTATTCTTATAAATCAACTTTGTTCCAATGACATTAGTATGACTAGGTCTTGAAACAAGTGTCCATACTTCAAATCTTTCAAACTGACCAAGTTCTTCATGAATATCATTAATCCAATTTTCATCAGTTAATGCCTCATTCACATTTTTAGGTTCAATTTCAGAATGATAACACCCTGCATTCACAACATTTCAAATAGAAGACATGCATATTGTTCTTACCACATCTACCTTATTTGATCTTATTCTTCCTCTTGTTTGCACTCCAACTGTAGCATCGCCTATGATCTGGTCAGAAGGATGACTTTTCCCATTCTTGAAGAAGGATTCATTTTTGGAACATACTGATCATTCTGTGGAATTACAGCTGACTGTTCTGTAGATGTTGCTCCAGATGTGTTAGCATTTGGTGCAGCATTATCAGACTTCAGTGTATTCTCAGAATTGTCAGTGACTTGTGATACATCTTCTTCATCTTTATCATCTGTAAGACCTTTATCATCATCAAACACAACATTAACAGATTCTTGAACAGTGTTAGTCCTTAGGTTATAAACTCTATAAGCTTTACTATTTCTAGAATAGCCTAAAAAGAAACCGTTATCACTTTTACAATCAAACTTGTGAAGTTGATCCCTATCATTCAGAATATAACACACACAACCAAATACATGAAAATATTTCACACTTGGTTTTCTAACATTCAGAATCTCATAAGGTGTTTGAATAGGACCAGATCGAATATAAACTATATCAATAATATGACATGATGTATTCAATGCTACATCCCAAAATCTCTTAGCAAGACTTTTAGAAGTAAGCATGACTCTTATCATTTCTTGTAGAGTTATATTCTTTCTTTCAGCAAAGACATTCCGTTGTGGAGTTTTAGGAGATGAATATTCTTGCAAAATACCATTTTTATCACATAAATCATTAAACATGCTGTTTTCAAATTCCCTACCATGCATGATCAGTTCTAATATGGCCAACTATCAAGTTAAACACATTTTTGAACCTTTTGTAAAGAATTTTAAATGCAGCAAATTAATGTTTCAAATATATCTCTTAAAAACTCAATTCAGGTAAATCTAGAAAAATCATCTACCACAACAAGTGAATATCTTTTGCCTCCAATGCTTTCAGTTTTCATAGGACCAATAAAATTCATGTGCAAAACAATTCGAAACATTGATGTGTAGAACAATGTGACAGCATTTTATGCAACACTCTTACCTGCTTACCTTTCTGGCATTGTCCACATACAGTAGTACTCTGAAACTTCTGTTTTGGTAATCATTTTCACTTCATCGACTTTGATTAGTCTCTTCACTGATCTATAATGTGCATGTCCCAATTTTTTATGCAATAATAAGATATTTTCATCATTCTTTGACAAATTACACACATTTGTTCCAATAAGATAACAATTATCTACTGCCCTAGACATTTTTCATCTTTATTAAGAACATACACATGATTCTTTGTCAAAATTTACATGCAAATTATCATCACAAAGTTGACTAATACTAATCAAATGAGCAAGCAAGCCATCAACATGCAAAACATATTTAAGCTTAAGAAAACTTTCAACATTCAAAGTTCCTTTTCCTATAATCTGTCCTTTAGAACAACCACCATATGTAACATTACCATCATTCAAGGTCACATAATCAGATAAGTAGTCAATTTGTACTGTCATATGTCTAGAACAATAACTATCAAAAATACCATTGACCAAGTAAACATGCTTTCAAGGAAGTGTGAACAGCATTACAAGTAACATCAGATTTTCATGCAGATTTCAGAAAATGTTTCATAGGATGTGACATCATTTTAGTTAACATTTTCTCATATATCAGATCATCAAACATTTGCATGCAGTACGGACAAATATGATCAATTATCGAAAAATAATGACATACAAACTTCTTTCCAATGTTTTTGACTTTGTGAAAATCTGTTTGTGCAGATGTTACAACATATGTTTTAACATTTGCCTTCACAAACTTCACAGCATTTTCAAAATTCTTAGAAATAGAAGCAGTTTCACTATCATAATGTATACCACAATTATCAGATTTACCAATAGCTATAACATATATCAGAAGCACTCATAGAAAATTTTATGAAACTTAAAGTAGAGGTGATCAATTTCTCCTTCAGTTTACAAACTTCAAGATCTCTTCTGGAATGTATGACTTCTAGCTTGGTAATTGTTCCTTTCAGATTCTCATTCTCTTTGTTCAAAGAATTAAGAGTGAGTTTCTGAGAGTTACAATCATCCAACAACTTTTGGTACTTATGATCATCAATCCTTATGCCTGCATCATCAACAAACCCATTAAAACAATTCAAATCTGGGTGACTCTGTTTTGATGTTACCATAAATGTTATGACATTAGGTGCAACATCAGAATCTGTATCATCCAGATTATCATCTAAAGAATCATCATAATCAATCTTGGTATGAAAAGTAAATTCAACATCTTTTGATTCATCAAATTCATCATCTGATTCATCATTTAAGGTAGTACTAAAATTCAGTTTTTGCATAAGTCTAGTATTGGCACATTAATTTTCATAAAGACCATATTCAGATCATGCATTGAACTGATTTTCTATATTAAAGATCATACCTTGGTTTACCTTCACCTTTTTGATAACCTTGGTTGAAATTGACTTTTCCTTCTTTCTGGTGGGGTGTTGATGTGTTGATTTGGATCTTTGGTACATCATAACCTGTAAGTACAGTCCTCCAAGCACGTTCATCAATCGACTTGATATACATGCACATCTTAGGCTTAAAATATGGATAATATGTTCGGGTGCCTAAGTGTAGTGGATATGTGATGTGTTTCCATTGCTAACATAAACTAAAACACACTTTAAGCAAGGATCTAAACCTAGTGTCGTCAGGTATCGGCTCTGATACCAACTGAAAGTGTGCGTGGGGTGGTATCTAGTGTTTAAGTAAAAAACAGAACAATGTTACACTGAATGTTGTGACAATTAGTGTAGCATTAACTCTAACAGAATGTGAAAAGTAAACACAGTACACAGCGGAAGTCTAAAACACTAAAACACAATACGAACACAATGGAATAATTTTTAACATAGATTTTATTAATAACAAAACCTATGCTAAGCCTTACGGCGAAAAGTAACTTAGTTCCTAAGTTATACAAAAAGTGTCGTGTGAAATGTCTCAGCAATTACTTCAACATTCCACAAACAGAAACTACAATCGAGGCAGGTGCCTGAATCCGCAAACAGACTTAAGTGTAAAACACTGTCTAAAGAACTAATCTAATCTTGTGATTCACTCTCACTCGATTCAAGACTAGAACAAAGTACACTGGAAGGCGGTATCCCTCGGCGTACGTTAAATGATACAACTACTGGCCATAACTCCTAACTAGGGTTGAACGCTCAAGGAGGTGTTACTCGAGTAGTGCATACTTTGAAATGAGAGGCTCTGGCGGTATTTATATAGAAATACACAGCTTCTAGATCCTTCCATTATGAGATCCTATTTTTTAGGACCTCAACCTCCATGATCTTTCTAGAACATTCTGCCATCTTCCAGGTCGTTCTACAATGCTCCAAGGCCTTCTAGCACCTTCTCCAACCTTCTGGAATCTTCCAGGTTCCATACTCTTGTAGAAGCTTCTAGAATCGTTCCTGAATGTGAGAGCATTTAGTACAACATTTAATGTAACATTTCAGAAATGACTTAGAATAAATCAAGGAAGGTCAAATTAAGATGTTGTTGATAATGTTAAAGCATTTAAGAGTTAACAACATCTACAAAGGTAACCTGACCAAAATTTTTTCCATTTGTCCATTCTTTTATCGGTGTAAGATTTGAGCGAACGGTCATAGATAAACTGCAAACAACGATCAATCAATATAGTTAGATATATATTATATGAATTTTTATTCAATGAATAATAATTTAAATAAATCGATAAATTGACTTACAGTGTTAGGAATCGTCAATTGATAAGACTGGATTATATCCTCAATATAACAACATACAAAATGTCCACAATGGTTACCGTCACGTTGCCTCGGAACCTGTTATGATTAGCAATTATAAGCACGCATTACAATTATGATTATTTTCTATTAATTTGATAACTTACTAAATTAAATTACCTTAACATCTATCCAGCTCACTCTATTGAAATTAGATCTTAAGCCTTGATTGTGAAGGCGACTCTGATACATCGTCATCACACTATTATTATTATAATTAGAAAAAAAAATAGATTAAATATGCATAATTTTAAAAGTAAAAAAAATCATTATATTAGAATATTAAAAATGAACTTACACTTTCATGTATGACATGAGATCACGACGATTTGCAACCACCCCATCCACAACTAGGTCCATAAAAAAGACACTTAATGTCTTCATATTTATGGCGACCAAAACCCAATGGTTCCTATATTATATCAAGAATAATAAAATTAACTGCAAATGTGCAAATAACATATTATGCATACAATTTAATGAAATGTTTTTGTACTCACCCCACATTTGTTGGCCAAAAAATGAGATGTTCTCTCCCATTACTCCTCAGCATATGTTCGACTATCCCTTCCATGCCCTGTGTCCTATTACCCACTACGCAAGACACTTGGGGGAGACGAAGGAATACATTCCACATGCTCGGTTATCTTTAGAGAGTTATACCTCACCCAAATATCTTTAACCAACATATGAAAGTGTGTATATGGTATTACTAATAGTGTTTAAGTGAAAAACAGAACAATGTTACACTGAATGTTGAGACAAATAGTGTAACACGGACTCTAACAGAATATCAGAAAAGACAGACACAGCGGAAGACTAAAACACTAAAAATAAACTGAACACAATGGAAATAATTTTTACATAGATTTTAATTTAAAATCTATGCGTGAGCCTCATGGCAAAACTTTCACTAATCAATGAGTGAATACAAATGTTGTGTGAACAAATATTCACAACGGAAATAAGACTTGATAATGTATCTAGTCTAAAGATGGCTTAAGTGTAAAAATTACACTACCAAAAACTAATCTAACTCTATGATCTATCTATCAAAGAAGTATTGAAAAGTCTATGTTGTAAAGGAAGTTGGAACACTTCGGCACAACGACATGAACATGCTAATAACAATTAATTTCTAACAGGATGAACACTAGTTTAGGACTTAAAGAATAGCACTTCGTGAAATATGTGACTCTCGGATCTGATTTGTATATCTTCATGGCAAACGAGAATCTGATGAAGAAGTTATAATAACCAATATAACGTCTAAGTAGGTAGAACTCTCACATAGATATTATACGATTATTACTAATTCTCCATGCTGAATAATGAAGACGTTCTGTCCTATTTATAGGCGTGTAAATGGAGCCTAGAACCTTCATCCATGATCTCCTAACATTTAGGATCTCATTCCTTCTTTTTCTCCCACTCCTCATTCAACCGCTTCTAGATCATTCCAGCCTATTCTGGACTCCTCTAGCATGCAACCGCCTGATCTACAACATTCTGCAACCTTCCAGAACCTTCTAGCCTGGAACCATGTAGAAACTTCTAGATCTTCAACCTGCGATGTTACAACATCCAAAGCAGCATTAGCAAGAACAGTGAATTTGGACTTAGGAAAAATAAGAAAGGTCGAATTAAGATGTTGTTGTGAATATTAAGACATTTAAGAGTAACAACATCTACAATCTCCCCCAATTTGACCTTTCGACTGCAACACACCTGATGCACATATATTTCTATATATACCCAGTATTATGTACATGCTAGAGCATTACCATCATATCCATGTACTAATCAAGTCAACACCTGTTGTAGCTTCTGGATAAAAGTAAGAAAGATCAAGAATGATTTCACATAGTCCGTGCCATAAGAGCAATGTGATCTCACTCAAAACAACAATAAGTATAAACAATATACTTATCTGAACAACATATAAACTTACAAAAATCATAAGTTAAATCAGAGCATATATGAATATGTACTAGATCAACCTAAGACTTATGTATGACTCAATAAAATAAAATCAGAGCAATAATGAAGAAAAGAAAAACAAACAGAGCAAAGACTAAAAATAAAAAACAGAGAAAAACATGTGAAAAACAACAATATCTAACAAAGACTTAAACAATAAGCAGTAAGCAACTGAGAATTAAAAAGAAGTGTACTTCTAAATTATATTATTATCAAAGCAAACAATTTAAGCAGTAAGCAGTAAGCACATGATAATTAAAGAGAGGTGTACTTTTATATTATCCTCAAACCAAACAATTTAAGCAAATTGAATAATAAGGCAAGTTAGAAAAACAAAACAGACAACAACTAATATAAACATAAACAACATGCAGTAAGCAAATGATAATAAGTATGAAAACAATTTAAGCATGAAGCAGTAAACTATTATCATCAATGCAAACAATTTAAGCAAGTTGAATAAAGAACAACCTATCAACTAGGAAGGAAAAACAGAATCTGTAAATCAACTTAAACACAGAATAAATGAATAAGATCAAGGGAAGTATAAAGGCACAAATACTTAAGAAACTAAACAAGTGACATATATTGGTGTACCAACAGCTGCAGCATTATGTTCCTGCACATTATCACTTATAATGTTCAGCCCTCCCCCTGTCTTGTATCAACCTATTCAATTGTTACCATAACCTGTTCAGATGTCATAAAGAACATCCATACGTTCATCAACATCAGCAAATTAATCCTCCTCCTCTTCAACAACAGTGCACGTTGTAGCAAAGTGAACTACAACATCTGGTTCAACAGTATCTTCATGAATTGCATCAGGTACACAATCAGCTTCTGGTACATCTTCATGGAGCTCTTCACTTCGAACCCCAAAAGTTGATGGTGTTTCTCCCCATGTGGTAGTAGAAAGCGTCTCTAACAACTGGACTTTAAGGAACTGAAGGCCATCAATAGAGTCCTGTAAACGTTTCAGTTGAAGTGAAATAAAAGATCTAGAAACAGAAAAGGTTTGACCAATGTGACCACCAATGTGTTTCATATTCGGTGTAGCATTTCTCTGTTCAGGTCTTGCTGGAGCTGGTCGAACTGGAATAAGAGCATCTCTATGATCAGAACCATCTGAATTTTGTAAGGGCAAATCAACAGTCCTTTCACCAAGTAACAGAGTAGGTGAGATAGTCATCAAGGGTACCTTGCCTCTAATAACCTCAGTTTCCTTAGGTTTAAAAATTCATGCCTCTTGAGGTATGAACATATCAGCAAATGATAAGGTAAAATCAAATATGACTTTTTTAAAAATAGGATAAGGTAAAATCCCTTTATAATAAATATCACAATAAACTGTATGTGGTGAAAATAATTAAATCCAGATTGAAATTCTTCAAGACAATCATCTTATACAACAATAGAGCTTAATCCTTAATCACCGTAGTGGAATTTGTATAGGGTAACAAATTGTAGACAATCAATTTATGGAGTACAGAGTATAGAGGTGTGAGATCTTTAGCAAGCATAACATTTTGTCACCTAGTTAATCTACCCCCAGTTATAGAAGTAGCAACCAAGTTCAAATCAAGTTCATCTTCATCAATCACAGGCTCTATCTCTAAGATATCATTAATAAATTCTATAGTAAATGGAACTGATCTCCCCCTAAATTGTACATTCCCATATCATTTAGAGCTACGTCTACCCGTACTCTTCCTAAGTCAAGCATAAAGAACATATACCCAATGAAACATAAAAGTATCACTCAAAGTTATAGATTTCAACAATTTCCTTAAAAAAAATTGTATCAAACCTTTACTCTCAAACTCAGCAATGTTAATTCTCTTTTCCATTAACAACTTTCGTCAAGATAGCTTAGTGATTTTAGCAACTAACCTAACAATCTAAAAATTATTATCAGAATCAGAATTACCTCCTTTAGAATTTATCTTCTCTGCTGATTCAGAGTCCTTACTACTGCTCTTCTCAGAATCATCACTTCTACTGTCATCAGGGTCTGGTGTTGCGGCACTTGCTTCAGCATTTGATGCAGCATTCTTTCTCAGAGTTTTCTTAATCTCATACACAATGGGATTATCTTCTGGATCAGAATTTTCAATTCCTTTGGGCAAGTCTCATTCTGCAGCAACCTTCTTTCCCTTTGGATCATACTTCATTTTGACTTATTTCTCAGTAACAATTTGTTCCTCCTCCGATTAAGAAATGTCTTAAATCGGTTCATCAACAACACTACTTCCTTTCTTCTTTCTCCTCAGTGGGTTAGAGTAATCAACTCTAGTGAACACAAAGTCAGATTTCCTTCGTTGAACATGGGCTAATCTTTTCTCTTTTCTTTCTCAACAATCTTCCTAAATGAAATCTATTCAGATTCATCAGCATTAAAAAGAGAAAAGTTAGTTTCACCTGAGTTAGCATTCGCGTCAGATTCCTTCATTTGAGCGTCCTCAAAATCGGATGTCTCAGCATTTGCAGACTCATTCTGCTCAGCAACAGAAAAATCATCAATTTCCTTTTCAATCTCCCTCAGAGAGGAAGCAATCAGGGCAGTTGCCACTGTTACAGTATTAGGACTTGGAAATTGAGACTTTTATGAGGTGAACGAACCAAGTGTAGTGGTGAGTTTCTTGGGTTTTCAATAATGAGAAATGTCAATGGACATATTTCCAATGAGTAGAAATAGATTCTCAGAATTCACATTCGATTGAGACATATTCTTAACATCTTGGTTCAGCTCGTTAAGGGTCGTATCGAGTGGAATGTGAACAGTTGTAGGATGGGTGTAACTGGAGTTGTTTGGGTAAGTGTTTCAGCTTTTCTTGTAGCAGTTGGTGAGTTTTGGTGTGAAACGGTCATGAAAGCGAAACTATTAAGATTGGAGAGAGATGGAGATGACGGTTTCGTGGGAGTTTGAGTGTGGTGAGGTAGTTTCCTGTCATTTAAACACCAAGAAATCGAAAAGATAATCACAAAATTCTAGACAAACAAGGCTTTAGCAAATCTTAAAACGCAATACTCAAATCACTCGAAAAAAAATGCATTGCTTAGTATATCATGTTATGAGAAGTATATAGGAGATAATGCATAGTTAGAAGTAATACGTATAAAAAAAAGAACTAACTAAGGAGGATTCTAGAAGGAATTCGATAATACTCCATAAACTTAGCCACAAAAATAGATCATGGATAAGTAGTGCGTAAAATCATAATTAAATAATTAATTAAATTAAGAACAATCTAGAATATTTAACATTTAAATGTGTATAACCTGAAAATAAACCAAAGACGTGGGTTAGTATAATCAGAATAAATAAAATAAATTTCCACAAATAATCAAATAATTACTACTTATAAAAATATAATCGAATCATCTAATGTTATGCTCAAAACTGTTACATACACCTCAACACGGTTTTTACATTAATTTACTTCATTTGTGTTGCACCATATTTTTTCTTTTCTTTTCGTGTTGTAGCACCTAGTTCATATTGATCCATTTTTCTAGAAGAGTGCATCGTAGTAGCGAACTCCGTGCCCCATAATTACTTAATGGATTATGAACATGTTGATGTATTTTATTAATCACCTTTTGAAAAGAAGGCATCGTAGTAGTCAACTCCGTGCTCCATAGTTACTCAGTGATTAACTACATCTTTTAGTATGCTAACAACATTCTATTTATATGCATTTGAGAGGTGTAAGACATGTTTATTTTTGCACAACAAATTTTAGATTCAAGAATATTTTACAAAGGAATTATTCAACGAAAATAGGAAATAAATTAAATCTATAACAACTATACAACCTTATGATGTTGTCCCAAATGCTACAACATTTGTAACACCATCTATCTAGGATTATTCAGATACTACACATATCAAGAGATTTTCTCAAAGATAAGAATGTCTCAAGGTCAAAAACTTAGTAAATATATCATCATTATGATTTTCAGTAGGTACGTATTCCAACTTCACTATGTTCATCTCCACTAAATCTCTTATAAAATAATTCCTAATGCAAATGTGTTTAGTGAGTGAGTGTTGTACTGAATTTTTAGAAATGTTTATGCACTCGTATTATCATAGAAAATTGTAAGGATATCAATTCAATTCCATAGTCGTGAAATATCTTGTTTAACAACAAGATTGTTTCCCATGTAGAAACATCCTCTAATCTTACTATTTTTGTCATCTATATCTCATGCTCAATCCGCATCACTGTATCCAATCAAAGTGTTGTTGGTGTCCTTAGTATACCAAATCCCAAGTTCACTTGTACCTGCATCATACTTGATAATTCTTTTCAAAACATTCAGGTGAGATTCCTTTGGATAATATTGGTAACTAGCACAAACAAAAACACTGTATATTATATCTAGTCTAATAGAGGTTAGATAAAGTAAAACTTCTTATCATAGATCTATACAATGTTGAATCAACATCCTTTCCAGCATTGTCTTTGCAAAGTTTCAAAGTAGATCTCATAGAAGTTTTCATTACTTTTTAACTTTCAAAATCAAACCTTTTAACCAAGTTCTTAGCATACTTACCTTGAGAGAAGAATATACCATCCTTACATTGCTTGATTTGAAGACCTTATTTGATCTTACTTTTCCTCTTGTTTGCACTTCAACTGTAGCATCGCCTATGGTTTGATCAGAATGATGACTTTGATCAATTCTTGAAGAAGAATTCCTTTTGGGAACATACTAACTGTTCTGTGAAATTCCAACTGACTGTTCTGTAAATGTTGCTCCAGATGTTGTAACATTAGTTGCAACATTTTCAGACTTCAGTGAATTCTCAAAATTGTCAGTCACTTCTGATACATCTTCTTCATCTTTGTCATTTATAAGACCTTTATCATCATCAAACACAACATTAACAGATTCTTGAACAATGTTAATCCTAAGGTTATAAACTCTATAAGCTTTACTATTTTTAGAATAGTCTAAAAAGAAACCTTAAACTTTTAGAATCAAACTTATGAAGTTGATCTCTATCAATCAGAATATAACACACATAACCAAATACATGAAAATATTTCACATTTAGTTTTCTGTTGTTCAAAATCTCATAAGGTGTTTGATTAAAACCAGATCGAATATAAACTCTATTAATGATATGGCATGCAGTATTCAATGCTTCAACCCAAAATCTCTTATCAAGACTTTTAGATGTAAGCATGACTCTTGCCATTTTTTGTAGATTTATATTCTTTCTTACAGCAAAGACATAAGACCAATTAAATCCATGTGCAACAATTCGAAACATTGATGTGTAGAACAATGTGACAGCATTTTATGTGACACTCTTACCTGCTTACCTTTTTGGCATGGTCAACATACAATGGTACTCTGAAACTTCTGTTTTGGTAATCCTTTTCACTACATCGACTTTGAGTAGTCTCTTCACTGGTCTATAATGTGCATGTCCCGATTTTTGATGCAATAAGATATTTTCATCATTTTTTGACAAATTACACACATTTGTTCCAATGAGATAACAATTATCTACTGCCTTAGACAATTTTCATATTCATTAAGAACATACACATGATTCTTTGTCAAATTTTACATGCATATTATCATCACAAAGTTGACTAATACTAATCAAATCAGCAAGCAAGCCATCAAAATGTAAAACATTTTTTAAGCTCAGGAAAAACGTCAACATTCAAAGTTCTTTTAGAAATTAATCTTTCCTTTCGAAACCACCACCATATGTAACATTACCATTACCACCATTCAAGGTCACATAATCAGATAAGTAGTCAAATGTCCTGTCATATGTCTAGAACAACAACTATCAAAATACCATTGACCAAGTAAACATGCTTTCAAGGAAGTGTGAACAACATTACAATCCATGCAGATTTCAGAAAATGTTTCATAGGATGTGACATCTTTTTAGGTAACATTTTCTCATATCTCAGATCATCAAACATTTTCATGCAGTAAGGACAAATATGATCAATTTTCGAAAAATAATGACATACAAACTTCTTTTCAATATTCTTGACTTTATGAGAATCTGTTTGTGCAGATGTCACAACAGATGTTTTAACATTTGCCTTCACAAATTTCACAGTATTTTCAAAATTCTTAGAAATAGAAGCAGTTTAACCATCATAACGTATACCACAATTATCAAATTTACCAATAGCTATAACATATATCAGAAGCACTCATATGAAATTTTATGAAACTTAAAGTAGAGGTGATCAATTTCTCCTTCAGTTTACAAACTTCAAAATCTCTTCTGGAATGTATGACTTCTAACTTGGTAATTGTTCCTTTCAGATTCTCATTCTCAAAGAATTAAGAGTGAGTTTCTGAGAGTTACAATTATCTAACAACTTTTGGTATTTAGAATCATCAATCCTTATGCCTGCATCATCAACAAACCCATTAAAACAATTCAAATTTGGGTGACTCTGTTTTGATGTTACTATAGATGTTATGACATCAAGTGCAACATAAGAATCTGTATCATCCAGATCATCATCTAAAGAATCATCATAATCAATTTTGGTATGAAAAGCGAATTCAACATCTTTTGATTCATCAAATTCATCATCTGATTCATCATTTAAGGTAGTACTAAAATTCAGTTTTTTTAAGTCTAGTATTGGCACATTAATTTTCATAAAGACCATATTCAGAACATGCATTGAACTGATTTTCTATATTAAAGACCATACCTTGGTTTACCTTCACTTTTTGATAACCTTGGTTGAAATTGACTTTTCCTTCTTTCTGGTGGGGTGTTGATGTGTTGATTTGGATCTTTGGTACATCATAACCAGTAAGTACAGTCCTCAAAGCACGTTCATCAATCGACTTGATATACATGTACAACTTAGGCTTTAAATATGGATAATATGTTCGGGTGCCTAAGTGCAGTGGATATGTGATGTGTTTACATTGCTAACATAAACTAAAACACACTTAAACAAGGATCTAAACCTAGTGTCGTCAGGTATTGGCTCTGATACCAACTGAAAGTGTGTATATGGTATAACTAATAGTGTTTAAGTGAAAACAGAACGATGTTACACTGAATGTTGAGACAAATAGTGTAACACGGACTCTAACAGAATATCAGAAAATACAGACACAGCGGAAGACTAAAACACTAAAAATAAACTGAACACAATGGAAATAATTTTTACATAGATTTTAATTTAAAATCTATGCGTGAGCCTCATGGCAAAACTTTCACTAATCAATGAGTGAATATAAATATTGTGTGAACAAATATTTACAACGGCAATAAGACTCGATAATGTATCTAGTCTAAAGATGGCTTCAGTGTAAAAATTACACTACCAAAAACTAATCTAACTCTATGATCTATCTATCAAAGAAGTATTGAAAAGTCTATGTTGTACAGGAAGTTGGAACACTTCGGCACAACGACATGAACATGCTAATGACAATTAATTCCTAACAGGATGAACACTAGTTTAGGACTTAAAGAATAGCACTTCGTGAAATATGTGACTCTCGGATCTGATTTGTATATCTTCATGGCAAACGAGAATCTGATGAAGAAGTTATAATAACCAATATAACGTCTAAGTAGGAAGAACTCTCACATAGACATTATACGATTATTACTAATTCTCCATGTTGAATAATGAAGACGTTCTGGCCTATTTATAGGCGTGTAAATGGAGCCTAGAACCTTCATCCATGATCTCCTAAAATTTAGGATCTTATTCCTTCTTTTTCTCTCACTCCTCATTCAACCGCTTCTAGATCATTCCAGCCTATTCTGGACGCCTCTTGCATGCAACCGCCTGATCTACAACATTCTGCAACCTTCCAGAACCTTCCAGCCTGGAACCGTGTAGAAACTTCTAGATCTTCAACCTGCGATTTTACAACATCCAAAGCAGCATTAGCTAGAACAGTGAATTTGGACTTAGGAAAAATAAGAAAGGTCGAATTAAGATGTTGTGAATATTAAGACATTTAAGAGTAACAACATCTACAACATATATACGCTAATTAAAATTTAAAAAGAAAATTAAAGTGTATAGAAAGTAAATACTGATAATTAATAAACACATACTTGAGGTAAAAGTCTACGGTGGTTGCACTCAACCACTGGTCATTCAATACTTCAAACATAATGTCCAGAACGATGAATTCTTCATAATAATACTAATGAAAGTGAGCACTCATTGGAACCGTGAGGGTATCGAAAGCACTGGACTGCACTATCGTGCTCACCATAGTCTATACGACGCAGTCGTGATCTAAGTCTCCAGACATTGGATAACCAAGTCTGCGCGCATCAATACCCCCATCCCTCGTTCTCTCCATCCGACTGTCTACGACACCTCTTGATTTCTGTTTAGGCTTTTGTCGTGTAGGCAGTTTCTACAATCAATTTGCAACATTATTTAGAACGACAAATAAGATAATAAATTTTAATAACATATATTTTACCTTCGCGGTGTAAGAGAACAAGTTGTTCGGCCATTCGATGAAGTGCCCGACCAATGTTCTGACTGTGACAGCATCATCTACTGGTTTCAGTAAGGGTGAATCTACTTCTTCGAGTATGGGTACTTCTAGTGTGACCCTCATGAAACCAGGAGTGAGTGGACGACCATGAATCATTTCATGGGAGCTGTTGAGCAACGATCTCGTGGCTACCAACCGAGTAGGATCCTCCAAATAAAGGTAGCAAAAGGTCGGTGGCTGTTCGAATAAGATATTTAGTTAGAAAATTTTAATACACTAGTCTTTAATTAAAAAAAAGGCGAGACATGCACATTTTGATACTTGAGAGATGTTTTGAAGTGCCTCAATAAAGTCGTATCTACCATCAGCCGAAAACCTAGCATCAACGACACTATTATCATAGCTTGCTCCACTCGACGACAATCCATGACTGGATTTTCTCTCGGACCTCATAGTCTCCATATCTCTAGTCAACTTGGCAACCTTTTCTGAAAGTATACCCACCATATTCATGGCTTGAAGAGCAGGTGTCATCTCTAATGAGGTCTTCGTCACGCTATATCCCAAACTCCGTAAGCGGCCGGGATGCTCCTGGCGATCTACAACCCGTCCATACAGATCATCAGTACCGATACTGCGGATGTCGTCGGGCGTCATGGTGAGACAACTCCCCTAGTTCGATTTGTATGCCTTTTCAAAGTGAGACAACTCCTACTAGTGGGTCACCTCCTTCTCGTACAATAATCTAATAATATTATATTAATGTAGAGCATTAGATTTTTTACATTTATTTAATATTATTATATGGCCTGAACTGCACAAATACAAAAGCAGAGATTTTCTCAGGAAATTACACCCTCATCTCCCTTAAAAATAAAGCACAAGTCCTATATATATATATTAACAAAGATTAGAAAGCTTCAAATCTTAATTTATACAGCATGCTCATTCATTCTTTCCACATTAACAAATTAATTTATACTCCAGTATATAATACTACTCCATTACTCCAGTATATACTCTAGTATATAATCCCAAAGGAACAAGTAATTCAAGCATAAGTACTGAAACGAACAAGTAGAATTTATATATTTCAGCAACATATCTAGCTAGATTATACAAATTATTGAGAAATAAATTGATTTTGATTAAGATACCAAAACCCCTGATTGATGATGATCAGATTAGTTGAGATACAAATATGAAAGCATCAGTCTAGTTGTCTCAGGATAGTTGAGACAGTAGAAATGCCTAAGTCTAAATCTCAGAAATGTTGTGAGATTTATAGTTCAGGATAGTTGTCCAAAGCTGAAAATGTTAGGCAGCTTGATGTGCTTAAGTCTCTTAGGATAAGTCTGCTGAATTTCAAGTAGACAAATATGCTGAAGAGGACAACATGGCTGAATGATCAAAGATAAGAAGTCAAGCTGCAAGGTAATGATAAGAGCAATATCAGATCAGCTTAAGGACTTGAAGATCAAGAGCATTGAATGAGGCAAGACAAATTTAATGAAGCATTTATTGCCATCAAGCCTGAACAAAGCATTGGACACTTAGAAGCATTAAAGACTGAAGAATTGAATGAATGGAGGAACATTCCATTTGCAGCAGGAATGTTCTGGGTACTTGTCCCATCTGACCGTTGGTGGAGTACAAAGTCTGCCACAATCAACCTTGGGAAATGTGCACATTTGGAAGCTGACACAAGTCATCTCAGCCGCATTTTTCAGAAGTCAACACATTCATTCAAGCAACCATTGAAGAACCTTTTACACAGTGGATAATAGAAGGTTGGCCTTCATAGTCGTTTCAATGAAGCTGCAAATAGACAATTTGAAATGTTGTCTCTCCAACGGATAGTTGATCAAATTGTTCTATAAATTCAGAAGTGATCCAAGGATTCAAGCATCCAACTATCTGCTATCAAATTACTATCAAGCAATCAAAGGAAACAAAAGGTGTTCTTCATAATCCCAAGTTTCCTGATCACTTCAAAAGCTAAGCCTTTCTTGTAATATCCCAAGCTTAGCACTGAGATATCCTAAACCTTTACACTGTACTTATTGTAAAGGGTATCTCACTTAGTTGGAACCAAAACCTTAAACCCTTACCTCATTGAGTGAAGTAGAGTTTGTTGTAGAAGTGAGGAGTTAAGGACTGTTAAGTGAAAATACAGTCTTAACTCAGAGAGATTGAGCACTAGGACTCAGATTATCCTAGGGATCAAAGCACTAAGATAGTGTTGTTGATCAGTGCACCTTGGCACTATAAAACAAGTTAATTCCAGGTTTAAGGAATTATCCTGTTCAATCAGGGAAAGTGGATGTAGGAGCTTGAGTCTCTGAACCACTATAACTTGCTGTGTTATTTACTTACTTCATTATTTGATTACTTACATTCTTGTTAAAGATCACACTAAAAGATTTAACTCAGCAAAGTTGAACAAAACAGTGTTTTGGACAAAGTCCCTGATCAACTGATTTTTCAGAAACTATTTGGAGTATTCTTTCAAAGATTAGCCCAACCACATTCCGCACTTAACAACTCTTTTAGATAGTTATCCAACTAATCACTTCATAGTTTTCAGTAGGTTAAGTATCTATTAAAGTTATCACTCAGAATAGTTGACAGAAAACTTTCCTGATTAAGTTAAACAGTTTTGAGAAAGAAAAGAATTTGCATACACAAGTGCATCCCCCCCCCCCATACACTTGTGTCATACTCCATTCGGGACCAACACAAAAACACAAATTTATATATTTCAGCAACATATTTCAGCACCACAATCTTACACAGCACACCAAAGATATATACTACTACTATTCTTCAAAGTGGAAAAAAAACAAGATATATACTGTTTCATGCCATATTTACCTTGTGTGGAGGGGAGCGCGCGCGTCGGAGGAGAGTGGAGGGGACGCGGCGACAGCAGTGGCAGTGGAGGAAGACGACTTTACCTTGTGTGGCGGGAGGAGACGACGACGGCTTGGATGTGGTGAGGCCCTGACGACGACGGCGAGGCGGGAGAGGGAGGCGACGGCGACGACGCGAGGGCGGGAGAGGGAGGCAGCGACGGCGAGGGCGGGAGTGGGAGGCGACGGTGCTAGGAGGGAGGGGGAGGCGACGACGCTAGGAGGGAGAGGGAAAACATTTTTTCAATTAATTTGGGGGAGAAGGTGGTTAACCTAAGATTTTGGGGAGAACACGCGTTCTATCTGGAAATTAATATCGCGAATTAATGTGGTTTGACTAAGGCCAACACTTGCACAACGGTTCTAAACCGCTCTGTAAGATCATTTGCACAGCGGTTCCAAACCGCTCTCCAAGTGTTTCGCTTGGACAGCGGTTATGAACCACTGTCTATGTGTTTTTTTTTTTTTTTAATAAAACCGCTTTTCAAGCTATATCTTGGAGAGCTGTTTCAAAAAAGGGCTCTTCAAGTGCAGCTCTCCAAGCTTAAATGTGTAGTAGTGTATTGTGGACGTCACATTTTTTAATTGTGAAAGTTATTATGGAATAGTAGGAGAGTAATAATAAATGTATTGTTGGTTCCGGTTTACGCCGTGTAAACTGCAATATCAAAAATATCAGAATAAACAGAAAAACACAGAATACCTCAAATAAGTCGAGTCAAGGGAATCCCTTTTCCTGCAGAACAGAATACGCCCAGGATAGTGCTCGACTGTTACGGCGTTCCGTTCCCAAAGGTAAAATGACTTTCACTTAATACACAGTAGCACCACTGTGTAAGAAGTATCGGCGAACGTACTTAGTTACGAACTGAACACTCTTCGGATATTAATCCGTCACAAGAAAGAACAGTGTAAGGCTTTCGGTAGCTCAGTACACTGTGTAGGGACGAGAGGAGAATAAAAGGTTGAGGGGCGAATTTCAGCGTAAGATGTATGAGGGAAGAGTCTGATATTTATAGGCAGAATAAACCCTTGGAGGGAGATGGAAAAACGCGTGGGCCCAGGCCCGATTCTTGGGAATATATCGCGAAAATATCGCAGCAGTTGAGATAATATCTCGCACGTGGATAAGTCTTGAAGACTGAATCTTGAAGACCAAGTTTGAGACTTCCAGATTATTCTGGAACATTCTTGAAGTAGTTCGAATGGGCCGAGCCCATTCCCCACATTCTCAAACTTCCAAGTTGAAACTCTTCAACTTCAACAATTAATTTCTCACTCACCTTAACTCGGTTTTGAGATATTAAATATACCACGTTCATCTACTCCGCGAGTAGATCGACTATGTCACGTTCAATTATTTCTTAATTAACGTTTAGTCCGTCTAATTAATTAAATTAGATCAGGGTGTCAAAACCCAATTAATTCCCATTAATTCCAACAATCCCCCACATGAGTGAAAATCGTATCTATACAACATCAGACCCAGTGTTCAGTTCGAGTGAGATCTCCGTGCGTCCGGATAAGTGGTTTTTGGCCTTGAACTTTCCGTAGCCAAACACTATCGGATATACCGGCGGCTTAGTGGACGCGATGCCTTGAACTATTCCTCCATAGTGTATACCTAGACAACAGTGTCAGCACACTTTGATCTCGTCTTCGTATCGTTCTCACGTTTTTGTCCGTTTTGGCCATGGACGTCCTTTGTACTTCATAAATGTTTGGTCGAAGCGGCCCTCACTTCTCATTTATATAGGTAACTTCCTTTCGAGTATCCCGTTATACTCTAGGAATTATTAAGAGTCCAAGACTCAGCCTTTACCACATCTTACGGGTCGTTAACACTTGAGATAGTGCTGTCCGGAATAGTCATATTTTTCAAGTGTTTTCTCACTAACCTCCACAGCTTCGTTTTCCCATTGAACCAAGTTCTTGGGATCTCCAGTCATCATGGTTGGGTTACCACTGCTTTGGTTTTTATTGTGGGTTTTAGACCCATTCCTTCTACCAGCTTGTACAATTGATCTCGATTTATGCTCTTCGTGAGCGGATCCGCTATATTGCCCTTCGTATTGACATAGTCAATGGACATTACTCCAGTGAAGATCAATTCTCTAACGGAGTTGTGTCAACGACGTATGTGTCTCGACTTTCCGTTGTACATGACATTCGTAGCTCTCCCAATGGCAGCTTGACTGTCACAGTGTACCGTCACCGCAGGTACCGGCTTTTTCCAACATGGAATGTCTTCCAGAAAATTACGCAACCATTCAGCCTCTGCAGCGGCTAGGTCTAACGCTATAAATTCTGATTTCATTGTGGAACGAGCAATACATGTTTGTTTCTTGGACCTCCACGATACTGCTGCTCCTCCAATAGTGAATACATATCCACTGGTGGACAGCGAGTCTTTCGTGTCTGATATCCAATTTGCATCACTGTATCCTTCGACTACAGCTGGATGTCTTGTGTAGTGAAGCCCATAATCAATGGTGTACTTCAAGTATCGTAATACCCTTTTCAACGCTTTCCAATGCTCATGACTTGGATTGTTCGTGTATTGACTCAACTTGTTTACCGAACATGCAAGATCAGGGCGCGTACAGTTCGTGATGTACATCACACTTCCAATGATCCTTGCGTATTCCAGTTGAGCCACTGATTCTCCTCTGTTCTTTTTCAAGTGAACATTGAGTTCCAAAGGTGTCTTAGCAGGTGGATCGTCAAAGGCCTTAAATTGCTTTAGTACCTTCTCCACATAGTGAGATTGTGTCAAGGAAATTCCATAGGACGTTTTCTCTATCTTGATTCCAAGAATCACATCTGCTAATCCCATGTCTTTCATGTCAAAGTTTCTACTTAACATGTTCTTCGTATTATCTATGATATCGTGATTGTTACTCATGATTAACATGTCATCGACATATAAGCACATAATAACATATCCAGTTGGTGTATCCTTCACATACACACACTTATCGCATTCGTTAATTCGAAACCCATTTGACAGCATTGTACTGTCAAATTTCAAGTGCCACTATTTTTGGAGCTTGCTTAAGTCCATACAGTGATCTAACGAGTTTGCACACCTTTTTCTCGTTTCCAGGAGCAACATATCCTTCAGGTTGCTCCATGTATATTTCAGCATCCATCTCACCATTAAGAAACGCCGTCTTAACGTCCATTTGGTGTATTTCGAGATTGTGCAACGCAGCAATGGCGACTAACACCCGAATGGAGGTGATCCTTGTCACTGGTGAGTATGTATCGAAGAAATCATACCCTTCCTTTTGTTTAAACCCCTTTGCAACAAGACGAGCTTTGTACTTATCAACAGATCCATCTGCTTTGTACTTTCTTCTAAGGATCCACTTGCATCCTAAGGGCTTACAAACTTTGGGGAGGTCAACCAACTCCCATGTGTGGTTTAAGAGAATAGACTCGTATTCACTTTTTATGGCTTCCTTCCAGAGGTGTGCATCTGGTCTTGCCATAGCTTCTTTGATAGTTTTAGGTTCATCTTCCTCCAAAACATAAGTAATGAAGTCTGAACCAAAATCTTTATCAATTCTAGCTCTCTTACTGCGTCTCGGTTCTTCACTCTCTTGAGTGGAAGGACTAACAGTGTCGTCTGTTGCTTCGAGAGTTCTCTTACTCGAACTCACTTCCTCTTTCTCCTTAAGAGGAAAGATACTTTCAAAGAACACTGCGTTCCTTGACTCTGTTGTAGTGCCTTCTGTCATATCCGGTACTTCGGATTTGTGAATCAGAAATCGATAGGCACTACTGTTTGAAGCATATCCTATAAAGATACAATCGACTGTTTTAGGGCCGATCTTAACTTGTTTAGGAAGTGGTAGTTCAACCTTAGCCAAACACCCCCACACTTTGAGGTATTGGTATGAAGGTTTTCGTTTCCTCCATATTTCATAAGGAGTTTGATCCTTAGTTTTATGAGGAATCTTATTCAGAATGTGGTTTGCCGACAGAATAGCTTCCCCCCACAAGTTCTGAGGTAGACCAGAGCTGATTAACATTGCGTTCATCATCTCTTTTAGTGTTCGGTTTTTCCTTTCCGCAACACCATTAGACTGAGGTGAGTAAGGGGCTGTCGTTTGATGTATAATCCCAGATTCAATACATAATTGTTCAAACGGAGCTACGTACTCTCCACCTCTATCACTACGAATTGATTTAATTCGAGTGTCCAATTGATTCTCTACTTCTGTTTTGTAACGTTTAAAAGCTTCGATAGCTTCGTCTTTACTCTTTAAAAGGTAAACGTAGCAGAATCGTGTACAATCGTCTATGAAAGTAATGAAATACTCCTCTAGTTTGTACGAACTTCAAGTCACATACATCCGTGTGAATTAAGTCTAGAGGAGCAGCGGTGTTCCTTTCAACAGTTTTAAACGGTAGTTTGGTCATTTTTGCTTCCGTGCATATTTCACATCGTTTGGATGTATCAACGTTATCAATTTTAAGTAAATCGAGATTTACTAATCGCTTTAAGGATTTTAGATTCACATGTCCTAATCTAGAATGCCATAAAGAGGAACACTCAACGATATACGCAGAAGTAGAAGCAATTTCATTCATAATTTGTTTGCCTTGGGGGCTTACAACCATTGTGCTTAATTTAAACAAACCATTCTCGAGATAACCCTTCCCGAGAAAGTGACCAAACTTACTTAGAACTATCTTATCAGCTTCAAAGACTAGTCTAAATTTATTGCTAACTAGAAGAGATCCCGAAATCAGATTCTTCCGGATGTCTGGGACATGCAGCACTTCCTTCAATGTTAGCTCTTTTCCGGACGTCAGTTTAAGCACGACTGACCCAATTCCAGCCACTTCAGATGAGGCTTGATGGCCCATGAACAACTTTCTCCCATCCGATGGAGAGTAGTCTGAGAATGCAGATCTCTCCGAGCAGACGTGGCAAGTGGCACCGGTGTCCACAAACCACTCTTTCTTGTTGTCCACCATGTTGACCTCCGTCACCACTGCGGACATGTCCAAATCTGTAAGGTTCACAGAATCTTGTGCTTTCTGTTTGCCCTTTTCCTTATCGTCACGACGAGGTTGACGACACTCACTGGACCTATGGTTCGGTTTCCCACAGTTATAGCAATTTCCAGTGAATTTCTGCTTTGCGGCTGGACCCTTCCCCTTCACAATCTTCGTTGTGTTGGCAGCAGATTCGTTTGGACGTTTCCTTTTCCTTGACGGACCCTCTCGTTCCATCAAGTTAGCTTTGGCTTCAATCTGGAGGGCAGGCCCCTTGCCTTCTCTCTTCCGATTGTCCTCCTCAATTCTGAGACGAATAATCAGATCCTCCAAGCTCATCAGCTTTCGTTTGTGCTTTAGATATGATTTGAAATCCTTCCACGATGAAGGCAGTTTCTCGACCACGGTCGCTACTTGAAATGCATCAGGTAACACCATATCTTCAGCAGCAATCTTATGGAAGATAATCTGCAGTTTCTGGACTTGATCCACTACAGACTTGTTATCGTCCATCTTGAAATCGTACAGCTGTGAGACGACGAATTTCTTTAATCCGGCACCTTCAGTTCTGTATTTCTTCTCCAAGGATTTCCACAGTTCCTTGGCAGTTTTTATGTCACAGTAGACACTGTAGAGTGTATCGGAAAGTCCTCCAATGATGTGATTTCTGCACAGATAATCACCACTCAACCACTGATCGTAGAAGATCCTCTCTTGTTGGCTTGCACTTGCCTCAGGTTGTGTAGGTTTCGTTTCGGTTAGAAACCTATTCATTCCAAGCATGGTTAGGTAAAATTGCATCTTACTTTGCCATCGCTTGAATTCAGTCCCGGAGAATTTTTCCGGCTTTTCCCCTTGTACGACCATTGGCCTCGGCCCAGGTGCGGAGAAGTTAAACATCGGATCCCTTATGGGATTGTGGAAAGGAGGAAGCGGTTCAAGCGTGCTGCTTCTGAACTTAGCTTTTTCCGCATGATCACTAGGTTTTCCTTGTGATTTCATGTCGGAGTTGTGCGACTCTGAACGATCAGAAGACGCTCCGTTATTAGCATCGTTGCCAATATTTTCAGTACCATGTACTGCTTCCGTATTGACGGGATCGACATCCATGTTATCATTCATCTTTGATACTGCAGTGGATTATTTAAATTAATTAAGTCTGAAAAATTAATTTAGTTTCGAAAATATTAATTATATATTCTGTTCTGCGATTGTTGGATCCGGTTTACGCCGTGTAAACTGCAATATCAAAAATATCAGAATAAACAGAAAAACACAGAATACCTCAAATAAGTCGAGTCAAGGGAATCCCTTTTCCCGCAGAACAGAATACGCCCAGGATAGTGCTCGACTGTTACGGCGTTCCGTTCCCAAAGGTAAAACGACTTTCACTTAATACAAAGTAGCACCACTGTGTAAGAAGTATCGGCGAACGTACTTAGTTACGAACTGAACACTCTTCAGATATTAATCCGTCACAAGAAAGAACAGTGTAAGGCTTTCGGTAGCTCAGTACACTGTGTAGAGACGAGAGGAGAATAAAAGGTTGAGGGGCGAATTTCAGCGTAAGATGTATGAGGGAAGAGTCTGATATTTATAGGCAGAATAAACCCTTGGAGGGAGATGGAAAAACGCGTGGGCCCAGGCCCGATTCTTGGGAATATATCGCAAAAATATCGCAGCGGTTGAGATAATATCTCGCACGTGGATAAGTCTTGAAGACTGAATCTTAAAGACCAAGTTTGAGACTTCCAGATTATTCTGGAACATTCTTGAAGTAGTTCGAATGGGCCGAGACCATTCCCCACATTCTCAAACTTCCAAGTTGAAACTCTTCAACTTCAACAATTAATTTCTCACTCACCTTAACTCGGTTTTGAGATATTAAATATACCACGTTCATCTACTCCGCGAGTAGATCGACTATGTCACGTTCAATTATTTCTTAATTAACGTTTAGTCCGTCTAATTAATTAAATTAGATCAGGGTGTCAAAACCCAATTAATTTCCATTAATTCCAACATGTATTAATGTGTAAAATATTACATAATGATGCGAATATTTAAATTTAATTATGAAAATATCTCTAAAATCAAAGACAAGTTAAATATGTATCCTAATTAAGTCAACCATTGTCTTAGCAATGCAGCCATGCAGGTTAATTACCATGCATGCAATGACGCTAACTAGCTTAAATAAGTAGTACTTAACGAAAAATACATTTCTGTCAACAAAGGGATATGCGAAAATAAAATCATTTTTTCATGAAACTTATAAGGGGGAATTTCAGAAATAGCCTAGTCAAACTACTACTTATCAAAAATGGCCTTACTTATATAAAATATACAAAAATGGCCTTCTTTTATTTAATTAATTAAAAAAAAAAGAAAAAAGAAAAAAAAACAAGCACAATAAACAACCAACCCTAAACAACTCTATTAAACAACCCTAAACAACCATAAACAACCCCAAACAAGCTCATAAACAACCCTAAACAACCTTAAACAACCCTAAACAACCCCAAACAAGCTCAGTAAACAACCCTAAACAACTCTAAACAACCTCAAACAAGTCCAGTAAACAACCCTAAACAACTCTAAACAACCTCGAACAACCTCGAACAACCCTAAACAACCTTAAACAAGCCCAGTAAACAACCCTAAACAACCTTAAACAACCCTAAACAACCCTAAACTACCCCAAACAAGCCCAGTAAACAACCCTAAACAACCTTAAACAACCCTAAACAACCTCAAACAAGCCCAGTAAACAACCCTAAACAACTCTAAACAACCTCAAACAACCCTAAACAACCTCAAACAAAAACCCTAAACAACCTTAAACAACCTCAAACAACTTCAAACAAGCCCAGTAAACAATCATAAACAACCCTACACAACCCTAAACAACCTGAACGAAAATTTTGAGAAGTTAAGAAGAAGAAGATAGAGAAGTGTTTGCGCGCAGAAGCTTTGGAAAGAAGAAAGAGGGGATTTTTTCTTTTAACAAAGAGGGGTTTTTTCGATCTGTGAAAGAAGATGAAGAAGCGAAAAAGAAGAAGATGGAGAAGTGTTTACGCGCAGAGCAGAAGCTTTGGGGAGAAGAAAGTGTTTTTTCAATCTGTTCTATAGGAAGGAAGAAAGGGTCTTTTAGTTTTTTACTTTTTAATTTTTTTTATTGCAATTAAATTTGGTCAAAGAGGGATAAGGCCAAAATTAAATATGCAGTGGATTATCCGGCCATATTTGACAATTCCCACAACTTATAATCAGGATCCGAATTCTTTATTAAAAGAAAAAACGATCTCCCATAATCCCATTAATTTTGACGAATTCTTAATTTAGTCGTCGTAGACTTTTAATTTACGGTACAGTTTAATTAATTATTACAATACAACCATAGTAATAAATTCCCAACTATTTATTTATTATATATATATTAACCAGAAGTATCTTTCGTAGGTTATGATTTATGAATTTCAATTGGCAGAAATATAATATAGATGAATATATGTCAACTAATTAGGTAAGACCTCATGGGCCAATTAAGTTTAAATGGAAATATTGGTATACGTACGTACACTTACGTCATTGAATATTTTATTATAATAGTACAAATTTAATTAGAAAGTTGAGAGCTTGGATAGAGAAAGATATGATTAAAGAAAATATCTCGAAAGAGGTATTATTTATTACCGGTAATCCCTCATTTTCATGAAAACTTTTGTAGATGGATATACATACAAAAAGTGTAATAATGATTTAAATTTTAAAAAGTACTATTATAAATATTTATATAAAATAAAAAAAAGAATTGACCTGTATGTATGTGTGGGTCAAAAAATAATACTCCCTCTGAAGACCCATTTTACCATTTTGGGTGTTCCATACTTGAAGACATTTACCTAAAATAGTAAAAACACTTTTAAACAATCTATTTAAAATATCACAATATTACAACATATGCCACTATTTTATTACACTAAAAAGTAACTTTATTAATATTTATAAAATTGAAAAGTCTTTACTACCCCCACTTTATCTTACACAATACTAATAAACAATTCATTCTTTAAAACTCGTGCCCAATTGGTTTGGGTCTTCAAGTATGGGACGGAGGGAGTAACATTTTATGTAAATTTATAGATGTTGTGAGATCAGTTGAGTTTATAAAGATCTTTTCAAGTAAAGTAAAAGGCTGGTTGAGTGTGAAAAAGTAATGACATATGGGTAAATATGTGTATATTTTGAGGGTGAGGGTTATGACAATATTTCCTTTTATGGAGTGTGCAAATTGGTATGAGACATCAATATATGGAAAGTGTGCAAATTCCTATGGGACAGAGGGAGTATATACTACTAGTATTAAGATATAATTTAGCCCTTACTTCCTCCGTACTAGATTCGATTGTCCCTTTAACTTTGACACACGCTTTAATGTGAGAGTTGTTTATTAGTATTATAAATAAAAATAATTTTTTGTTGAGATTGTATTAGTCAATTAAGGAGAAATAAAATAAAAATAATAAAATTTAGTGTAATTTTGTAATATTTGAAGGAGATAATTATAAAGAGTAATTTTTTTTTTTTACCATTTTAAAATGAGAGAATCTAATATAGAACATACCAAAATGGAAAAACGGGCAATATAGTGTTGGATAGAGGGAGCCAAAACAAAAGCGATCAATCAATGCAAATAAAGTTTGGGTATGCATGTACCTTGCACAGCTCTCTGTTAAGCAGCTTTTGATATATTTTACAGTACGGCGCGGTTAAAGACACCCACGAATGCTATGAGGACACCCACGCGATGAGGACACATACAATGGGATGAGAACACCCACGTGGAAATCTCAAAAATACCACTTTTTCCATTAAAACCATTAAAACTCTAATTCATGAACTCATTTGGTACATCCACTCCATTTTTTGCCTCCTCCCCTTCCCTCCCACGTCTCGTCGCCGACAACCTCCGTTTTACCAGCGCTGCTCTCGTCGCCGGCAGCAGCGCCGCCCTCCCTTTCCACGTCTCCTCTCGTCGTCATCCCCGTTTCGCCAGCGCCGTCCCCGTCTCCCCACCCAACACGCGCGACAACACCGCCCTCTCTCCCAACGTCGTCACAGCGCAGCTCCGCCTGCCCTCCCCACGCGGCGACAACGCCGCCCTCACTCCCCAACGCCGCCTCCACTCTCCACGTCGCCGCCTCACTCCCCACACAACTCACGCGACCAACCCCTCTTTTCCTCCCTCGTCCGCCGCGGCCGCCGTCGCTCTCCTCCGCCACCGCCACCGCCACCGCCGCCCGTTCCAGGTAGGATTTTTTTTTAAAAATGGAATTTTAGGAAATTTAGGGTTTTCAGAAGTTTGTGATTTATTTTCGAACATATTGAGTTTGTTTTGGAAAAAAATTCGAACAAAATGTTCGATCTTTTTTTTCTGACAAATTTAAGTTGTTTTGGAATTTTATTCGAATAATCTGTGTTTGTTTTAGAAAAAAATTTGAACAATCTGTGTTTGTCTTGGAAAAAATTTCAAACATTTTGTTTGATCTTTTTTTCCGGACAAATTTAAGTTGTTTTGGAATTTTTTTCGAACATATTGAGTTTGTTTATTAAAAAATTTCGGATATCTCAACTTTGTTTGGGTAAAATTTTCGAACATACTAAGATTTTATTTTTGTTGTTGAAATTTTGGGTTTTTAGGATTTTTTTTTTGTTGTTAAAATTTTTGAACACACCTCTGTATTGAACCTTCCTATAGGATTTTTGTTGTTTTGATGGTGATGGTGGGGATCCGAATGATTCCGGTGTGAAATGATGAATCGAGTGTGAAATGAAATGGATGGGTGTACTCATCCGTCCAAATTTTTAAAAATTTACAGGAAGGATACAAACGACATTTTGCATACCCCTTGTCATAAAAAAAAGATTCGGTGGGTGTCCTCATAAGATTCGTGTGTGCCTTTAGCTGCGCCCTTTACAGTATTATGTTTTGAATTTTAAACAATAATATAAGGCCCATTTAGGATCAGTATGATTTATGTTCATATCCGAATATTACAATTGACTCATATTAAATTACAATAATATGTATTTTAATTGTTTGATATACACACAATCAAGTGTATTTTAATGTATTCCATCCGTCCCACAAAAATAACTACATATTTATTTTTTTAATATTCCAAATTATAGCTACATTTTCTCTTTTACTTTAGTATTAAATGTTTTATTGTCAATTTTACCCTTAATTAATAAGAGTAATTAAGGTTTAGCAGATTTTATAGAATGTGATTCTAAGGGTAAAATTGGCACATTAGCTAAATTTGACTATATTTATTGATTTTTCTTAATTTGTGTGTAAAGTCAAATGTACCTATCTTTGTGAAATAGCAGGAGTATTAGGTATAAATTTTAGATGAGATATACTCCTTCCGTCCCATAACTATTTGCAAGAATTAAAATAGTGATAAGTTTTAAGTAAAAAGCGATATTAATTTATTTTACACCTAGTACAAATGAGGGGCAAATAAATTCATTCAATGAAAGTTAATAAAGAGGAATTGATTTTTAAGAGTGAAAAAATAGTGTAAATAAGTGTGTATTGTGGTAAGCGATTTGACTAAAATATTTTTATTTGTGTTTGCAAATAATAATGGGACAGAGGAGAGAGTAATTTTTTCCATATTAAATTCTCCACTTGATAGGTCTCCTCTGTAAAGACTAGCGGTGATAATTCGACCCACGAGTTAGGGGGAGTAATACGGAATTAATATAAATCATGAATTGATTTTACACCTCTCTACAAATTCAAACTTTTAAACAAGATAAAATTCGTTCCGTGATTAATTAAGCTCCTATCTTGAGCTAATCAACCCGTCAATCCGGGTCTAATGGGATATTTAATCTCAATATACATTTTAACATGTAAAAATAATATTTTATATAAATTGTTGGTTGCATAAGAAATTCGTCAGCGCTGCTTTCATATTAGGTTTCAGTATGAAATCTCCAAAACACAAACAATTTATATGGTTCAGTTTATACAAAGTTTAGCTCTAACTTTAATCGAGTCTTTGCTAATGGACGAGAAGATTGATCTCCCATCATAGGGCTGAATACTGAGACTTTAGAGTTTAGACCATGTTTATTGCTGGGCTGATGCCCAGATCGTCAACTAGCGGATAAAAAAAAAAAAAAAAAAAGGAAAATTGAAATTTTTTGGATGACCATGGTTGACGGACAACCAAAAACAACTAAGGAGTGTGGGCCCTGTGGAGGTAATTTTTTATCCCAAAAAAATTCAAATATGCCACATGTCAAATTTTTACTCGTCGGTTATATTTTATTTAGATAATTTCTGATTTTCACTTATCTACTTAATAATAATAATAAAAAACTAAAATTCATAAAATTAAATTCTCTATAAATAGAGACCAATCTTGATATATTTTGATCACCATTTCATACACTCTCTTTTCTCTTCTAAATTGTTTTAATTATCTTTTTTCTCTTCTAAATTGTTTTAATTATCTTTTTTCTCTTCTAACATGGATCCAAATGATCCCAATTATCATCATGACTTTCAAAATCAGTCAAGTTCACAAAATTTTCAATCGTTTTTTAATATTGATAATTATCAATTTTCTCAATATTATCAAAATTTGTGTGATGTTATTTAATTTCATGTAATCTCAATTTATTTGTAGTTCAATTTATTTATTTTCAGTTGTATTTCAATTTTTGTAATTTTAATTTTATTATTAATGTTGTAATTTTTTTTAAGTCTATGGTAATTTTTTATTATAGTTATGAATTTTTTAATATTAAATAACGTATATATTTTTTAAATATTGTGAAAATATTATAAAGAATTAATAATAGATATAATTATTATATTATAAAAGAAATAATTTATTAAATGTTGCTTGTGGTTGTGGTGGTTATGGATAAAGTGTGAAAAAAGATGAGTTTGGGTTGTGGTGTAAAATGTGTAGGTGAAGGAGTGAGAAATGAATTTTATATTTGATGACTCGGTCATGACCGGACATGGATAATTAAACATGGTCTTAGAAAAAAAAAATGCAAAGCTAGCTACTTGGATGGTTCCTTCTTCTTACCTTTGGAGGCTCGAGTTTACCACGCAAACATAAAAAGACGTTAATTAATTATTAAAGAAAGGTGGGATTATTAACCCTCATATAATATTATACCCACCCTATTAAAATTTAAAAATCATTTTTTATTACTAAATATACTTTAATTTTTTCTATTTACCTTTCATCCATCAAAACAAATACAAATTAAATAAAAATCATTATAAAAATGAAATTAAATCTTTAAATTTTAATCATTTAAAAAAAATATATCCAATAATAATAAAAAATAACTATTTAAAAAATCAAAAAAAATATTTGAATGAAAATCAATTATAAAATCTTAAAAAAAAAATCAACAAAAAATAATTAAATTGACAAACCTCAATTAAAAAAATAGATTAATTAAATCTAAAAAATATTAAATAAATTTTTTTTAAATAATTATACATCTTACTTTTTTATATGTTTTTTTAAATTTAATTATTTTTTACGAGTTATTAAATATTTTAAATATGTTATTTAACTTTAATTGATTTTAAAAAAAAATTAGATTAATTTAATTTTTATTATTTATTTTATAAAATTAGATTTTATTTAATTTTCTCATATTATTTTCAAAAAAGATAATTGATTTATTTAAATTATTTATTTTTAAAATTTAGTATATTTTTTAAAATACTTTAAATTATTTTTCAAAAATTATTTTAATCTCTATTATTTAGTCATTTTAATCTCTAAATTATGGAGTGTGTATAAAATATTTTGGAGGTGTTATTTTTGGTACTCTATTAAAAATTGTTTTGCCAGGTCCACTAGAGAAGGAAATATAAAATAAAAAACATGATACTCCAAGTGTAGCAAGTGAGGTTGGTGTTTACCTTTGATATTTGACAGAATTTAATAATCCAAGTGTAGCACAACTGAAGTTGGTGTTTTTACCAACTTTGTATAATTTATTGCAACCACGGAAGTCATCAATCACGCTTCTTTTTCTATAAATTCTCCCCAAATGTGTTCATCCTTCCTCACTCACTCAATTAAAGAAAAATTATGGCAGATCTTGCAGTTATGGCAACGATTCTTTTGATAGAAACCATCACACCTCACCTCAACAAACTCAATTCCCCCAAAAATGTTGATATCAAAAGCATGCAAAGTTGGCTGAATTCTATGAACGCTTTCATAGGACAGTACTATGGCCTTGAAGGGAGCAAAATGCTGGACGACCAGTTGCACAAAATTCGAGATATCGCCTACGATATTGAAGATGTTCTAGACGAGATCGTTCTTCACTCGCCGCCCTACACCTTCCACAACCACCAGTTCACTAAGAAGATTCACAACTTCGCCCATCAACTCCATCATGGCCTCCCACTCTACCGAAGAATATCCGACAAGATAGAAAGCATCAACCGAGATATAAAAGATATTACAGCCCAGAATGCAGCTCTCTCTGTTGGAGGTTCAAATTCACCACGATTGCTGAATTGTACCGTCAGGATTGCCAGACAGCTGGTGATCAGTCCTATTCACCATGATGATGAAATGGTGGGCTTTGAAAAGCCCAAAATAGAATTTACGCGCCAATTGCTCGAGGGAGAGACGTCCAGGCTGCTAACGCTAGCTGTTGACGGTCCAAGTGGCTCTGGAAAGACAACATTCGTCAAGAGTGTGTTTTCGGAGAAAGGAATTCAGGGAAAATTTGATTGCTACGCCTGGGTTCGAGTGTCACGCCATTTTAATGACAAGGAACTTTTGATGGATATTCTCAAACAGGTGTGCGATTCGATGAAAGAGCCATATCCAGGGGGGCAAGACGATTCAGCCACGTCAGCAAAGCTAAGAGAATACCTTTCTGGGAAGAGGTACATGATCGTTTTTGATGATGTTTGGAAGCGGGAAGATTGGAATAAGATAAAGAATGAATTAATCCCAGATGATTCAAATTGTTGCAGTAGAATAATTGTGACAACCAGGTCCTCAAAAGTGGCCTCTGCTTGTGCCTCGTCAAGTCAGCACGTGTTTACGTTGAACCATTTGGACGAACAAGAAGCGTGGAAACTCTTTTGCAGAAAGGCGTTCCCAGAAAGCAATGGGAAATGCCCTTCTGATTTGAAGGAACCTTCCGAGAAAATAGTGAAAAGATGCGAAGGACTCCCCGTAGCTATTTTGGCAGTAGCTGGTGCGCTTGCGAATAAATCGAGACTTGCCAGTGAGTGGAAAAGGTTTAACGACAATCTTGGAGATGATATGGGTAATGATACCAATCTGCGTGTCATCATCAACGGTATTCTGCTTAGCTACATGGATCTGTCCACCAATCTCAAGTGCTGCTTCCTCTACTTCAGCATCTTCCCCAAGGATTACTCTGTGAAGCGGGGAAGGCTCATACGTCTCTGGGTGGCTGAACGCTTCGCCATGGAAACACACCATAAGACAGCAGAAGAGGTGGCATCAGAGTATCTCAATGAACTCATTCAGAGGAACTTGGTTCAAGTTTCCGACTGGAATTTTGCTGGAAGCCCTGGAAGCTGTCGGGTATTGAACCTTATCCACGAGTTTGTCATCCAAAAATGCAAGGAGGAAAATTTTGCAACCATTTTTCCCAGAGAGAATGCGGGTCTTAGCCATAAGATTCGGCGTCTATCTGCCCATGATGACTGCTCCAATTTGCCCACAAATAGTGACTTTTTAGTCTTTTCTGGTGTTCGTTCCATGTTTTTATTGAGGTATGTAACCTTTTGGACAAATCTCTTTTTGTTATATAGGATTCCTTATTTCAATTTGGTGTTTCGTTGGTCTAATATATATACATGACATCTTGTGTTACATTTGCTCTAATAAATGACATATGTGATGCATTAGAGGTAATGAAGTACTGTATATGATATGATTAATGTTTACAATACGTCGTATTTCTAACATGTATACGTGTGTTTCTTTTTTTTTTTCCTTTTTTTTCAGGATGAATAAGCCTGACCTCGAGATTGAGAAAAAATTAAGCAGACTTGTGTTGCTTAGAGTGTTAGACTTTGAAGGAGCGCATCTCACCGAATTTCCCAAGGACATCACCCGTCTCACCCTTCTAAAATACATCAGCCTTAGAAACAATGAAATAAAGATGATTCCCAGTTCCATAAAGAGCCTTTCTTACCTCGAAACCTTAGACCTAAAACAAACTCATATCACTGAGCTTCCACAAGAAATATCATACCTGCACAGCCTCTGCCACCTCTTTGTCCACAAAAAAGACTCAGTTGAAGGCGTTAAGGTGTACAAAGGGATTGACAACCTGACAAATCTACAAGATTTGTCTCTTGTCGAGGTAGACAAAGAGGGTGGCATCCTAAAAGATATGAAAAAACTGACCCGACTTAGAAAGCTCGGACTGACGGGACTCAAGAAGGAGCACGGCGAAGATTTGTGTGAAGCAGTTAAATTGATGGAGAATTTGACAACTCTAGATTTATGTGCTGCAGCCACGTTTCCTGAAGAACTGGGAAAGATGACAAATCCTCCTCAGAGTCTGCAGCGTCTCTACTTGAAAGGCCACCTGAAAGAATTTCCAATCTGGATTTCCTCACTCAATAATCTGCTCAGGATTCGTCTCAAGTGGTCTAAAATGGAGGACAGCCCGTTGCAGGCCCTTGAGCACCTTCCGAATTTAACGGAGCTTCAGCTGGTGGACTGTTGTATGGGGAAAGAGCTGACATTCGAAGCTTCGTGTTTCAAGAAGCTCAAGGTTTTGCTGATTGAGGACTTCACCAATCTTGAGAGAATTGTGATACGAGATGGAGCAATGGCTCAACTTAGCAAGTTATCAATTGGGAAGTGCCCTCGACTTAAGACGTTTCCAGTGGGGTTGCAAAATCTCATCAAGATTGAAGAACTGAGTCTGCACGACATGGCCTGGGAATTCATGGATGGACTCAGAATGCGCGGTGCAGATTGTGAGTGGATTAAACACATTCCTACATTGAATCCTGAACTCAAGACCTTTCTATTTGCTGTTGCAACAACATCCAGCTCTGTTAGCTTAAGCAATTGATTTTTTTTGGTTGCTCTATATTTTTCACAATATGCTATGTGATGCATGCCCTAAATAATACCATGATTTGTATTTCCCGAAATATAGGACTACAACCAAAATCTAATAAAAACACGATTGCACAAAAGAAATACTCCGTACGTCCCATTTTAGATTAATTATTTACTATTTACACGGAGTTTAATGTAGAAACTATTTATTAATATTTAAACAGATAAAATATAGGTTATGAAAATCTTTTGAGCAATAAAAAATAGTGACATATGGTGTAATTTAAGATGTTTGAATTATTGAGTTTAAAGTGAAAAAATTTGAAGTGTAGAGTTTAAAAAATAATGTTTTGGATGGTGGAACGTCTGTGAAAAAAAATATCCAGAAATGAAGATACTACATATGCTATCGCCCATCTGTGTATTCTATGTACGTAGCAGCTACTGGAACACTGGGTGAAAGAATTCCGTCACCTCCTACTTTTTTGGGAGGAGTCCATCGAGTGATGTAACACCCCATAATTTTACCATGTATTATAAAATACATAAGATATATTTTAAAAATAAACTATGATAGATACGATATTATTTGAGACATTATTTATTTAATTGAGAGGGTTTAAATAAAATAATCACTAAATATAATTATATATTAATGAGTTGTTTTTTTTTAATATATGATATATCTGTACGTATGTATATAGTGAATACAAGTAGAATTATGTAGATATTAATATGTATTTTATTATTTATTTTTTTTAAATACTTTTATTTATATATATATATATATATATATATATTAAGAGTTATGTGTGCGTATGATTTGCTAATTAAGAAAATGAACTAAAAATCTTTACTCTTATCTACAATTTAAAATTTCACTAAGGTTATTTTATCTTTTTTCTCCGAGATAAACATTAATATTGAATTGGTATTTTCTTATGTATCAAATCTTTATCCCAAAAATCTCTCAACTAAAATTATATTTTCTCTATTTTGTACACGTATTTTTTTTTAACAAATCAAATTATAAGAATATTTTCAATACTCGAGAGACAGTAATACTTTCTCCCCCAATAAATTTAAAATTTTATATCTTTTAATTATGTTGCGGAGTTAATATATATATATATATATATATATATATAAAAGTTGTACTTTGAATTCTACTTCGTCAATGTTTACAAACTTATTACTACAACTTTGATTTCAAATTCAAGATCCCTTATTTATTATTATTATTATTATTAATCTATTTATTTAATAATTCATCTTGAGATTTCTAAAATAGATTTAAATCCCTAATTTTTCTAACAAGAAAACTCATCTTTCCGTTATAAATAGAGACTGTATTTGCAAAACTAAAAGACACTAAAAGTATTCTCACACAAAAAATTTAGAATTATTTATTTTACTCTCAATTCATGGAAGTCGACTCCAAGAAGATTAAAGTTATTGCTTCAATTACATTCATTGCATCCACGACATATAATCGAGGTGGGATTTTCTTACTTACGTATTCATTTTGTCACCTTTAAATGTTATTTGTGAATTTAATTGTTGCTTAGCTACATGAACCTATGTTTACGATATTATGGGTTATTTCGACGGAAAGGTCGTTATAGCTAGCGGGGACGACGGTCCGGGATGGTAAGATCCTTGGGGGCAACTCCACCGTATACAGATTGGCCAATTTAATTGGTCAATATATGGAAGACTTATGTTATGGAAGACTTATGTTATGGAAGACTTATATTATGGAAGACTTATTTACGCATGTTTGTGAGTTGATGGTTATTTTTGCATTGATATTTAACTGTGACAAAGTTAATTCCACTGAGCTAGTTGATTTGCTCACCCCAATCATATTAACATTTTTACAGATTAAAGGAGATTAAAGGTGTGGCGGTGGAGGGACGGTGGATGCGTGTCAAGAAAAGAAAGTAATTATTATTTTAAAACTGTAATTTAATTAGTTCGATCGTATGTTATTTAAGTATTTCGTTTAATAAAAAGTCACATCTTTTGATTTATTAAAAATTATATTTACCTTTACAGTAAATTTATTTATTTTTGAATGATTGGTGTTAAGTTTTCAAAATTGTCTTTATTTAATATTTACTTCCGCTGCACATCTTTTTATAATTCATAAATTTGATCTACTTCAGTATTTCAAAGTCTTTTGAAAGTGAAGATAAGACAGTATTTTATTTAGTTGGCCTTCAAAAGTAAAAATATAGTATTTTCATCTAGGCCCCTAAAAATCGGGATGTGACAAGTGACAATTTAAATGTTGGGTGAAAGAATTCCGTCACCTCCTACTTTTTTGGGAGGAGTCCATCGAGTGACAATTTAAATGGGTGGAGTTGCTTTCAGCAGGAATCAAACCCAGGACGTGTGCTTTCAGTAGGAATCGAACCCAGTGTGGGCGTGAGTCTTATGACTTTGATACCATGAAGAATTTCATCCCATCTAAAAAATTCGAACTTGTAGAGAGGTTGAGAATTAATTTATGTATAGTAATTTCTATTACTTACCGGTCAATAAAGAAAATGAATTCCAAATATGAAAAAGAAAAGGAACTAAATGCCTCACTCCCTCTACCTCGTCAACAGTGGACCCAGGAGTCGAGGTTAGAGTGGGTAAAAACGAGTTGGTCACAACTAAATGCCTCACTCCCTCTACCTCGTCCAAGCCACCGCTGCCCAGGCCCACCCCATGGCTGCCGCGCGTCCTCTGCCTCCTCTTGCTGCCCTTTACCTTCATGGTGCGACCATCACTCTCCTCTTATAGAATGTAAGAAGGAAGCTGTGGTTTTAATTGTGTATAACTATCAATCTCAAAACCACACAGCACATTTGTGGGATTTGGATCTACTATTTAAATAGTTAATTCAATACATACAACGTGTAAGTAAGAGATGTACTTTCAGTTGGCACATATGTAGCGTGATAATTAATTATATTTGAAAATGAGATGAAACAGTAGATAACAATCGATGCCCCATTTGCATTTGCACCGTGTAATCATGATTACAACGTTAAATTTAATCACGCACACTTTTTTAAAATAACAATTTTCATACATAAATAGATAAATACTGTAATTAAGAAAGTGAAAGTGTTGATATGCCTTGAATCACACACTTCGCTGAGTTGATATGGTCTTTGAGATCTGTAATCTGTAACCCTAATCAGTAATAAAATCCGTTCTCCTCTCTGCCCGTGGACGTAGCCAATTCATTGGTGAACCACGTAAATCACTTGTCTTCTTTACGTTTCGATCAAGTTTTTTTTCCGCACTGTTAGGGTTTTTGGAGCCGATCGAGAATGTCTGCTTTCAACGTAAAGGTTGACAAATTCACCGGGAGAAATAGTTTTGGCCTATGGCAAATCAAGATGCGATCTCTGCTGAAGCAGACATGATGTGAGGACCAAGCATATTGATGTGAGGTATCTACATGTCTCAGCCAGAGGGGTTCCAGGTTCCGGGGAAGGAAGATTATGTTTGCAAGTTGATGAGGTCTCTATATGGGCTAAAGCAGTCTCCAAGGCAGTGGTATAAGAGGTTTGATAGTTACATGATCCAGTTGAGATACAACAGGAGTCCGTATGATTGTTGTGTGTATCACAATAAAGCCGATGATGGTTCCATGATCTATCTCGTCCTGTATGTGGATGATATGCTCATAGCTGCGAAGTCCAAGTCTGATATTCAGAAGTTGAAGGATCTGCTCAGTGCTGAGTTCGATATGAAGGATTTGGGTGCTGCCAAGAAAATTTTGGGAATGGAGATATATAGGGAAAGAGAGAAGAAGAAGCTTTTCTTGTCACAGAAGAGTTACATTCAGAAGATCTTGTCTAGATTTGGCATGTCTACCGCCAAGCCTATTGATACTCCAAGTGCTACAAATATTCACTTATCCACTGATTATGCACCAAAAACTGTAGCTGAGCAGGTGTACATGTCTCGAGTCCCATACTCTAATGCAGTAGGGAGTTTGATGTATGCTATGGTCTGCACTAGACCAGATCTTGCACATGCTGTTAGTGTTGTCAGCAGGTTCATGGGACAACCTGGAAAGGAGCATTGGCAAGCTGTGAAGAGGATTTTTCGTTATCTCAGAGGTACGTCTGATGTTGGTCTCATTTATGGAGGTGATGCTCACGTTTCTGTGACTGGTTATTCTGATTCTGACTATGCTGGAGATGTTGATAGTAGAAGATCTATGACTGGTTATGTTTTCACTCTTTGTGGTTCTGTTGTTAGTTGGAAGGCAACTCTGCAGGCTACAGTCACTTTGTCTACAACTGAAGCAGAGTATATGGCACTTACAGAAGCTGCTAAAGAGGGAGTTTGGTTGAAAGGGCTTGTAGGTGATCTTGGTCTACATCGTGATCAAGTTATTGTATTCTGTGACAGTCTGAGTGCAATCTGTTTGACCAAGGATCAGGTCCATCATGAGAGGACCAAGCATATTGATGTGAGGTATCATTTTCTGAGGAATGAGCAGAGAATCAAGGTGATGAAAGTAGGTACTGCTGATAATCCTGCTGACATGTTCACCAAGCCGGTCCCACATAGCAAGTTTCGACATTGTTTGAACTTGCTAAATGTTACAAGCTGTTAGTTGCCCAAGGAGGGCAAATCTGAGGCAGAAAGGAGAAGTCTGTTCATCTGGCATTGTAATGATGCATCTGCAAGGAAGATTCAAGTCAAGGTGGAGATTTGTTGATATGCCTTGAATCACACACTTCGCTGAGTTGTTCGGGGGTCTCGCTGTGCTATATATATGGTCTTTGAGATCTGTAATCTGTAACCCTAATCAGTAATAAAATCCGTTCTCCTCTCTGCCCGTGGACGTAGCCAATTCATTGGTGAACCACGTAAATCACTTGTCTTCTTTACGTTTCTTGTTCATGTGCTATAACCCTATTCTGTCACAACAGAAAGCACAAGGAATCACAAAATCACACACGTAATTTTCGAATCTGAAACTGGTTGTTGCAACAACAGGCTTCAATTTGAGAAACAGGCAGAGAGGTTCTCAAATGACCAAGTCTTGTTTTCGAAGGTGAAAGAATGAATAACAGGAACGTGTTGAACCCACTCACGATCTTCACCCTTCATTCCAAGGCAAGCTACAAATTCCTTACTCATACCATACAGACTCAGTTCTTGAAGCTTGTTGAGATACTGCAAGCCTAGTGGACACATCTTCATTTGAGTGCATCTGCGGATCGATAGCTCTTTAAGTTGAGGCATTGCTCTTGCTCGTATAACAATTGTGTGAAGTTGGGTGAGGTCTTCAATAACCAAACTCTTTAGCTTCACAAAACTTGAAGAATTGAATGTGAGCTCTTGTTCTGTGCAACAGTCCACCAGCTGAAGCTCCATTAGATGGGGAAGGCACTCCAGAGCCTGCAACGGGCTCTTGCCCATTTTAGACCACATGAGACGAATCTTGAGCAGATTGTTGAGTGACGAAATCCATCTTGGAAATTCTTTCAGCCGGCCTTTCAAGTACAAACGCTGCAGACTCTGAGGTGGATTTCTCATCTCTCCCACTTCGAGAAATCCATCTTTTGTTGCTGCGCGTAAGTCAAGAGTTGTCAGGTTCTCCATCGACTCAACAGCTGCACACAAATCTTTACCGTGCTCCATCTTGAGCCCCATGAGTCCTAGTTTCCTAAGTTGGGTTAGTTTATTCAAATCTTTTAGTATGCCGCCCTTTTTGCCAACCTTTACAAGAGACAATTCCTGCAGATTTATTAGGTTGTCGATCCCTTCATGAACCGTAACACCTTGTACTGACTCAAATTCTACGAAACTGCTCACACTGTATTTGTAGACAAAGAGGTGACAGAGGTTGTGCAGGTATGATATTTCTTTTGGAAGCTCTACGACGTCAGTTTGTTTAAGGTAAGAAAGGGTCTTTATGGAACTGGGGATTGTCTTTATTTGAGTGTCTCTAAAACTGAGGTACTTTAGAAGTGTGAGTCGGGTGATGTCCTTTGGAAATTCCCTCAGAGGCGCACCTTGCGCGTCTAGGACTCTAAGCAACTTGAGCTTCCATAAATGTTTCTCAAAGTCAGAGAGAGACCTGAAAATATCATACATGTTATTAACTTGAAGTAATCTGAAAAAGAAAATAAATGTGAGATCGAGAATATTAACGCACCTCATTAGAAACACGGAACGAACACCAATAGAGACACTATTTTCAGGCAAGCGGGTGACATCATTGTGGACGGATAGACGCCGAATCTTCTGGCTTTGAGTCCTATTCTCTTTAGAGAAAATTGAGGCAAAATTTTCATCCTTGCATTTTTGGATGATAAACTTGAGGATAAGGTTCAAAACTCGGCAATTTCTGGGCCGGCCATCCAAGTCCCAGTCGGAAACATGAATCAAGTTCCTTTGGATGAGTTCATTGAGATACTCCTCTACCACCTCCTCTGCTGTTTTACAATCTGTTTTGACGGCAAAGCGTTCAGCTACCCAAAGACGTATGAGCCTTGTTCGCTTGACAGAGTAATCCTCAGGGAAGATGCTGAAGTAGAGGAAACAACACTTGAGATTAGTGGACAGATCCATGTAACTAGGCAGCAGAACATTGGAGATGACAGACAGATCAGAATCGCTGCTGATTCCATCTCCAAGATTGTCGTGAAACCTTTCCCACTCGAAGGGTAGTCTTTGTTTGTTTGCAAGAGCCCCAGCTACTGCCACAATAGCCAGTGGAAGCCCTTCGCATCTTTTCACAATTTTGGTGGAAGAGTCCTTCAAATCAGAAGGGCATTCCCCATTGCTGTCAGGGAAGGCCTTTCTGCAAAAGAGTTTCCACCCTTGCAGCCAGTCCAAATTTGTCAAGCTATACACGTGCCCCCTTGATGATGCACAACTATTGGCCAAATTTGAGGACCTAGTAGTGACGATTATTCGACTGCCACGAGAAGCATCAGGCAATGCATTTTTTATGTAATCCCAGTCGCCCTGTCCCCAAACATCATCAAGAACGACAATGTACCTCTTACCAGCAAGGTATCTGCTCAGCTTTTCCAACGTAGTTGAACCGTCGTCTTCTCCTTGATATCTCGAACCACAGAGCTGTGTGAGCAAATTGAGTAAGAGCTGTTGAACATCACAGCAGCGAGAGATATGAACCCATGCATGGCATTCGAAGCGTCCCCGAATTTCTTGCTTCCAGAAAACATTCTTGACGAATGTTGTCTTCCCAGAGCCACCGGGACCGTTGACGGCTAGCGTGAGCAGCCTCGTGTCTCCTCCACTGAGCAAGTGGCGGATAAATTCTGTTTTGGGCTTTTCATAGCCCACCATTTCATCATCAAGTAGAAGAGGACTGACCCGTCCAATGGTGGACGTGGCTGCACTTGATGAGTGTTGTGAAATCAGATGTGGGACCAATGACGGAGCCACATAGGGCCCAGCGGGGGCAGTGGGCCCCCCACCAATTTTTTTTTTTAGGTATATTTCTTCTGTTTTATAATTATTTGTATACTTTTTTTTTATTTGAGATGTTTCAAAATTATTTGTACACTCATAATATGTAAATAATCTACAAAATTAATATTCTCACTACATCATTTTATTTTTAAAATTGTCACTCATTTTAATCTACATTCTTCCCTACATTTCACTAATTTTTTTTTAACACCTCATTAAATTTCTTTTATACCTCACTAAATCACCAAAAATACACCTCACTAAATTCACATTTCTTAAAAAGTGAACTTATCAACGTATTCAAGTCATTACGGGATGGAGGTAATATATTTTAAGTTATACATTTGTCTAATAATTTTAACACCGTTTCACCTATTATGAGTTGGAACAATCAAAATTTATAATAAATTAAATATAATATTATTTTGTCTTTATAGTAATGTAAATCGGGCCCCCCAATCTAAAATTCCTGGCTCCGTCACTGTGTGGGACATAGAGCGTTGCATTCTGTTGTTTGATATTATCTATTTTTTGACTGATTTCTTCTATCTTTATTGAGATCTCATGGAGTGGAAAATCATACTTGAATTGGTGGGCTTTATTGTGGATCCACTTCGTGAATTTGTGGTTGTGGAATGTATAGAGAGGGCAGTGAAGAACAAACTCGTCCACAACATCTTCAATATCGTAAGCAATATCTCGAACTTTATTCATCTGATCCTCCTGCATTCTGCTCCTCCCTTCACGCCCGCAATTGTCCTCCATGAAAGCCTTCATTATACTGAGCCAACTCTGCATTGTTTCTATATCAATTTTTTGGACCTTTTTTTGGGAATTAAAGTTTTCGATCAAAGGCTTGACGAATTGGACCATAAGCAGAGCTGCGGAAACAGCAACTTCGGCCATGATTTCACTTTAATTAGAAGATTGAATTAAGCTAGGATTAATTGATATCGCTGGCAGGAGAAAGATCGAATTTAAAGAAAGAAAATATTAATGGTGATGCATGGGTTGTTGAAAGCAAGTACAAGTTGATCAGTTTGACAAAAACCTACTTTTCAATTTTTTATCTTATCGAAAGATGGAGACAGGATTAGGAGGAAGACTCCAACAAGTTGCAATGGCAATGTCAATGATTGACTTGGGATTCATGACGTTGCGACTGAGTCCATCAAAAATATCTGAGTTTTGATTTTGAATAAACATTAATGTGATCATACGTACATAAATGAGAGGAAATTTTGATTCAAGAATACTGTATTAATGTGATTGTTACTTCCCCACCTCTCTACAAGTTCAGACTTTTAGATGAGACGAAATTCTTTCATGGTATCAGAGCAAACCGGGCAAAACGACCTGGGTTCGATTCCTGTTGAAAGCACTCCACCCATTTAAATTGTCCACTCGATGGGCCTCCTCCCCAAAAAGGGTAAGAGGTGTTAATTCGGCCCACGAGTGAGGGGGAGTGTTAGGAATTAATATACAAGAATTAATTCCCCACCTCTCTACAAGTTCGGACTTTTAGATGAGACGGAATTCTTTCAGTGATCATACATACAAAACAACCTCTCTACAAGTTCGGACTTTTAGATGAGACGGAATTCTTTCAGTGATCATACATACAAAACAACTTACAAAACAACCTCTCTACAAGTTCGGACTTTTAGATGAGACGGAATTCTTTCAGTGATCATACATACAAAACAACTGTGTCTTTATTATTATAGGCTTCTACATTAGTTTTGCTATTGGATATGAGTTAGTTTCTTTGTTGAAGTCCGGACAGGAGTAGAAGGTAGAATCCCATTGTAATACTTGAACGTTTATCCCTCCGAGTACCACTGGTACTCTAGTAATACACATCCATTTTTTCCTTTCAAAAAAAAAAAAAGTTATAGGCTTCTACAACCAAAAAAAAATCCATTTATGCAATGAATGTAATTATCAAAATGCAGTATATCAAAGTCACCACATCAAATTCGTGCGCGAATTGGAGTTGCTTTCCGCAGGAATCGAACCCAAAACATGTCCTATTAGATCGTTTTCTGACTAAACAAAAGATAGTCCTATATCCAAATGAAATGCTTAGAGAGACAAGCAATTTGATACTCCATATGTCTTGACCTGCAATTAGTTGAAAATGGCAGAATTTTGGTTGGGAAGGGGTTGTTCGCAAATTGACGTGAATTACATTACACGAATAATTCTAACTTAATTAATTCGTGAAGTTGTAACATATAGAATGAGAAATTTGATGAATCAAATTGACGTACATAGAGCGAGAGACGAATTGAATAATTTGATATATCATTTATCCTTTGATTTGCCCAAATTAAAATGGCGACAGTAACAACAACAAAAAGGTGGTGAGTGGACGATTACAGACATGTCACATGGTTTTTTTTTTTTAAATTCGTGAAATTTGACATTAATTGTGAAAATTGTATTGTTGATTGTACTTATTCTTTTTCCTAACATGACTGGTAAGTTTAAACTTCTACTCTTAATTTAATGGACATTGTTTGCAATTTGCAATATTCCATTACAGTTGAAAGTCAATATTGTAAACTAGATATTAAATTAATAGTTTAATATTTCGCGATATATCAACCGATGAATTTGTTCATAAACTTATTATTCGACTATTGTCCAATTGGGGTTTTTTAAATAGATTTTTTTTTTTGTTAGCCTGTCGAGCTCTATTAGCTCATTTCGAAAATGTTTCGGTTGTCTTTGCAAGGCGTGATGCTAACATAATGGCACACACTTTGACTAGAGAGTCTCGCCGTTTCAATACTACTTCAATTTGGGTAGACCCGCCGACTTTTGTGGTTGGGCTATCCTCGCCTACATGCATTTGCAATAATCGAATCTAACCTCCTTTGAATTCAAAAAAAAAAAAATAGATTTTTTTTTGGAAGAGAGAGTTGTCAGGAACATGCTACTAAGTCAAGAAACTATTGATTTTAGCAAGTTGGGGTTTGATTATAAAGACGACTTGGTTTATGAATCTTTCATTTTATATGGTAATCTAATCGTAGAAGTGTCGATTTGTCCTGGTATTTATTATTAGTATTTTATTAACAAAAGGTGGTAAATGGAAGATGAGATCACCTGACATGTTACGAGTGGCGAACTACGTATCTAGTGGGGTGGCCATGCCCCCCTCATTTTATTTTTATTTTTATTTTCTACTACTCTATATTTAATTACTGCTTAATTAATATATGCTTATTTAATAAGGATAACTGTCCGATACTTATTATTTGGGCTTTGAAGATTTAAATAATTTGCACAAATAAAAAATAATTAAATAAAAATATTTAGAAGAGAATTGGTTTACCTCTACATTTTAATTTTCGAGCAACAAGCATCTCATCAAATTATGTAATTATACTTCTAGTTTCTTCTTAAAAAAATGTAATTTTTGTATTAATAATTATCTAATATTTTTAGATTTCAAATGATTATAAATTTTAGCTAGGGTTAGAGGTATTTGAACATAGTTTCACCCCTCCTATCTATAATATACTTTTGTATATTGTTTTGACCTTTCGTTTTCTCTACATGTTGCATGCTTTTTATTTATGTTTTATGGTGAAATTTGATATAATTGTGAAAAAAATATTATTGATGGCATTTATTGTTTTCTTTTTTTTTTTTTTTTTTTTTGGAAATAAAGTCAATTTAGTCCCGTAGTTTTTTACCTTTTATGGAATGGTCCCAAAAAAGTTAAATGTATCAATTTAGTCCAAATTTTTTTGAAATTTATTTTGTTTTGGTCACATTTTCGCCGGAAAGATAACTGGACAGTTGTATTCCGGCCGCCGAAAAGTGCTGAGTGTATAAATAAAAAATAATTTTAAAGTCCAATACAATAAAATAAAATTAATGTCATTATTTTATAAAAATAAAATTATTATATTATTAAATTAACTAAAATTAATTATGATTCAATTTATTGTTTTCTCTAACATAACTGGTAATGATATGATATCGTTCTCACCCACAAATAAATTAAATCACCTTAACCAATTCACTGATATAGTAAAAATGTAAAATAAGTTAAAAGGTTAATCCCACAAGAAACCGTCTATAACTACCAACAAATACATATGAAAAATAATCAATATAATTGCAGAAAAATAAAAGTTATAATCAGGAATTAAAAGGTATAGTTCTAATCAGAAAAATAAAAGTTATAATCGGACAGCTTCCACATAAATGATACTCTAACTCAATTAATGAAGTACATAGAAGCCACATTGGTACTTAGGCAATCTAGATTATGAATAAAATAAACTCATTATAAAGTATATATTGTTTTCAATTCAAACGGTTAAGTAAAACTACTAACATCAAGAAAATTAAATTTATAAATGATTATGAAAAAATAAATTGTGAGAGATTATCTCAAAATTAGCTGAGGATCAAGTGACAAAGTCAGTTGAGGTTAATCAAATGAGTTGAAATCAAATGAGATTGACTCAAAGGCCAATTAGATGAGCAGAGAAGTTAGTTCAAGTTAGATGAGTTGGGTCGTTGTTGGTCAGCTAAGTTGTCCCGCCAAGATAAGTTGTTTCATTCAGGCGAGAAAATTCAGTGAACTTGGCTAGTAAAGAGTTTAGCGAAATTGTAACATATTCAACTGATTTGTCTCAGTTTGATTTTTAGCTAAGGTTATCTCAGCCGAGAAGGTCATTTGATGATAGAAGTTACACTTGGTTGAACGGTTAAGGGTTTGTTAACTGTTTTGCGGTTAAAATTTCAATAAGGCATAACTTCCAAACAGTTGGATCATTACACATAAGGTTTGTTGCACTGTGTAGCTGATGTGGCAAACTAACTAACTAACTAATTGTGAAAATAACTGCTATTATCAAATAGTAGAAGGCCAGTATAAATACTCTTGTTATTTGACATTGTAAAAGTTGACGAATTCCGTATTCCAAAGTGAGATCATGAATGAAGTAGGGATATTGTTGTTTCGAGTGTTGAGTGTCATTAAGCCCTATTTTTGTCAGCCAATAAAGTTGTGGTCCTCTTTTTGCTACCTCTCAAAGTTTTGCCCAAAAAAATGGGTCTCACGTGACTTTCACGTGCAAAATCAGCCCGAAATTGGGTCGATCGGGCTAATTTGGCCTGAAATTGCGAAAACAAATGTCACGGGCCTAATTTTGCAAATCCGTAAAGTTGCGGTCCTCTTTTTGCAACCCCACCTAAATTGCAGTCCTAAAAAAAATTCTCGTAACAGGAGTAAGCAACTCAGATAAGAGAGATTTGGTCCATTGAACTTCTGAAACAGCAGCAGTGGCACGATATTCAGCTTCAGTAGAGGAACGAGCTACCGATCTCCTTTTGCGTAAGAAACACTAAATGGGGTTGACTCCAAGATATACCATAGAGGGCAAATTGCATTCTACTACAATTGGCAACTGACTTTTACTCTAACATACAACCCTTGAAATTCATTACTATTAGATACAAATTTCACTATAAAATTACTCTTTTACCCTTAAAACCCCACATCCTTTGGTAAAGCTAAAAATCAAAAGTCTTTGATTGTCAAATCATACACATCTTTCCATCACTTAATTCAAATTTTCTATTCAAATTATTTTTACTAAAATTTTATTCAATTCTTTTATTTAGATTTTTTATTTTTCATTTTTTTATTCAAAATTTTTATTATATACTTCCTCCCTCCGTCCCACAATAACTTTCACACTTTCATTTTTAGGACGTCCCACAATAACTTTCACACCCTTTAAATGGAAACCCCTTTATAAACTCTACCCTCACAATAACCTCAATTTTACACAAATGCCATTATTTTTTCTTCACACATACACAAAAGTCAACTCATTTATTTACTTTATACATAAAGTTTTACAAAATTACCCCTCAAAACTTCACTCATCAGTACACTTTGTTAGTTTACGCGTCCATCTACCTAGGAGTGTTCAAAAATAAACCGGACCGGAAACCGGACCGACCGGTTAGATTCCGGTCCGGTCTCCGGTCCGAGAAATTTTGGATTCCGGTCTTCCGGTCCGGTCCAAGACCGGAATTTTCCGGTCCGGACTGGTTTGGACCGGAATTTTTTTAATTTTTTTTTTTTAATTTTTTTTATATTTTTTTACTAATGCACTCTCAATTATTTTTCAAAACCAAGTAATTTGTGAAAATGTGTTGAGATCTTATTACATTTTTTACAAATATATAATTTAACAAACATATTTAATTTATTTTTAGGGTCAAAAGATCATTAATAACAATGTAAATAAAATTCACATTGACGTAATGAAGAGCAAACACTTTAATTTTCATACACAAATTCATCAATCTTGTTTTTGCTTCCATAAATTTAAAAAAAAAAAAAAATCAATTCCGGTCCAACCTGTCCAAACCCGGACCGGACCGAAATTTTCCGGTCCGGTCCGGTCTGGACCGGATAGATTCCGGTCCGGTCTCCGGTCCGACATTTTGGTAAGATTCCGGTCCCGGTCCAAACCGGTCCCGGTCCGGTCCGGTCCGGTTTTGGACCGGTGCACACCCCTACATCTACCTATGAAGATTAATATGGGACGGAGGGAGTATATATATTTTTTTTCAGTTTGTACTCAAAAAAAATTTATTCAAAATTTTTAATTATATATTAACTAATTAACATAGATATTAATATATTATATTTTTAAATACTCATGACTCGAACCCAGGACCTAAGGCCTAGGTAGTGGTGCTCTAACCACTTGAGCTATCCATCCCACTTTGTCACTTAATGTGGGTTGATGTGTATTAGGAATTAATATACAAAAATTAATTTTCCACTTCTCTACAAGTTCGATCTTTTAGATGAGATGAAATTCTTTCATGATATCAGAGTCTCCAAGAAAACGATCGGGATTCGATTCTTGTTGAAAGCAACTTCACCGATTTAAACTTTTAGATGAGATAAAATTCTTTTAATGTGATTTAATAAATTAAATTATTATTTATTAGCATAATATATTATATTTATTCAAATTTTTTTTTTAAATTCCAGATTTTTATTGAGAATAAATTTTTTTTATTCAGATTTTTTTATAAAAATTTTTTAATTCAATTTTTTTATTCTTAATTTAAAATTTATTTGGCTTATACATGAATTATTTTGACGAAGTTGGATTGCTCAAGTGGTTAGAGCACCACTACCTAGGCTTTAGATTTTGGGTTCGAGTCATGGAGAGGAGAAAAGGAAGCTTTAGATTCTGGGTTCGAGTCATGGAGAGGAGAAAAGGAATGGGTATTTAATGTAATTCAAAAAAAAAAATCAATCTTGAAGTTCAAAAAATATGTGGATAGTCAATTGGTATTTGCATAAACCTATATAAAGTGACATAATGTAATCTTTTAAGATGGCCGGATAACTTTTGCAACTTTTTGTGGTTTGCAAAATTGAATATCTTTAATTGAGATGCTACTATTGTTATCTTATTCCCAATTGATTTGACATCATAAGAAAACCAAATAGGCAATAATTATATGTAATGTATTAAGCAATTTTAAGCGTTTAAGATAGAAAATAAACTTTTGCCGAAGTTCTCAGACATCTGAACAACAATTTTGAAAGTAATGCTTCAAAAAATTTTGTGGCTTTGTATCTCAATCTCTAAAATTGCAATTGAATCTTCACATCTCTACTAATATTGCAATTGAATCTTCACATCTCTACCTTTCGAGCTTGTCCTTTGTTACCTATATTAAAATTAGGGGTCAATTGTTGTAGTAAATTCTGAATCTATGTCCGCAGGTCCGCCCATACAACGTGTAGGTCGTGAAGGGTACAACTTCTTATGTGCATTAACAACATTTCTTAATAAAAACTAAATAAAAACACATCAAACAAAAGCTCTCAATGGCTGAAGAACATCATAAGGTGCATAATTTGAGAACGTTAACATACCAGGTAGAATTCCCCTAGAAACAAATGATGATCAGCGGCTAGCATGCAATGAAACATTCCCATTGTCCCAAAATGCAACATTTAATTTGTGGTGGGTGCTTAACATTGAGAAGACAAGAAATACAATGATTGCTTTAATTTGGTCTATTCTAGGAAAAATATTGGGCTGACTGTCCTTTATCCTCTGCCTTGAATCAAACACTCGTTCTTCTTTAATTAGACACCAGTGCATGTGACTCCCCAAGAGAATATAAATTAGGGATGTGTGCTTACAATAGAAGTGATTACTTTGAAAATTGCACGAAATTCATGTATTTAATTCGCATAATTTTATAGAGTTTCGTTGCATTTTTATATTTTTGTAGGAAAAATGTACATTTTTTGAGCAAATCACGTCTCTATTATTTTAAAAAGTGAATTGATCAAAGGAGAGAATAGAGTCGAAACGAAAGAGAATAAAAGGCCCAATTGTTGAAGCAGCCCGCGCATGTGAATAGATATCAATCAACTAATTTTTTTAATTGCTTATGGGCCTACGGCCCATTTTTATTAATTGAGGGAAAAGGCAGTGAGCTGAAGGGTATGCGCATTTGGAGAGCAACAGTGGACCAAAAGATTTAAGAGTTGTTCTCCTGTGCATAGTGTGACATGCACACTAATGCACAGGTTAACTATCTATGTATGCTGATGTGTCAAAAATTGCACAGACGAATTAGATATCCTTGGGGTCAAATATCCAATTTCCCGAACGCGTATGAATGATCCGGGTGCAACGCTTCCTGTAGAATGATCCTCCAAGAACCTGCAAAAGACACACCGGAGGGGACTCCGGCACGGGCACTCCGACGCTCAAGTCAGTATCGGCAATTCAGTGTATGGCAAGGACTGAAGAGTCCTTTAATTATCAGTGAGGTTCTCAAAGGAAATCAGAATGTTGTTGTAAGCAGCGTAATATATCAAGTAAAATTAGAGATCGTAACCTGAAAATGTACCCCAGTTTACCTATTTATAGAGAGTTCCCACCTAAGAGGAAGTTAGGGTTTCCTTCTATTTCGGAGCTGCACTTTGGGCTCGGCCCTGCTGCGTTGACAGGGTCCTCCACTCTCTCACTCCCTAAAGAACCGGAACCACTCCCCCTAGTGGACTTTATCCACTGAGATAAAAGAAGAATGAGTCTTCCTTTACCCAGTCTCGGGCCGTTTCGTACGGGACTCCTCCTAAATCCTCGGACTACTAATTCTTATCAAGATTAGGTCTTCCTGATATCTCTCCCCAGGTGGAGCTCACTCCGGAGGGACCTCCGGAAGAGATTCTTTATTCAGAGAGTATTCCTTAATCCCATATCTCCTCTTTTATCTTATCCTCTATACACGTGTCGACTTCTTGTGCCATGACAATTTTAGGCCGCATCATCTACTCCCCCTACTCTCATAAAGTGATTATATCTTTTGTGAGAGGAAAAAGTTCAAGTGAATTTAGCACAGGGGCGTTTCTGGAGAGACGTGTATTATTCTTGCTTCGGAGAGGAATTTCAAAAGTGCTTCCCTTCGGAGATTTTTCCCGCCCTCGGTTCCGAAAAGACGCTTCGATTTCTGCGCCTGGGTCCCACACAGTCGCAATTTTCTCTCTCTTGCTAGTTTCTCGAGGAGAAGCCTCGATTCTAACCCCCCTTTTCTTACTCACTTCACGCAATTACTTTCTCTTTTCTTACTCACTTCAAATTTCATCTTCTCGGAAATTCTCCCATTACTTTCTCTTTTCTTCTCAGGCGTCTTCTTCTCCAGGCCTCCTCATCGCCGGTCGCCCAGTCCGACTTCGTATTTCTCCCAACAAGGTAACCTAGCTATCTTCTTTTCTCTCTTTTTTAACACTACTTAGTCAATGTCTCACCCTGAATCTTCCGAACCCACTCCTTCCGAGTCAACTCCGTTTCCGATGGGGAGTCCTGAAAATAGGATTTCAACTTCTTCACTAATCACTGATACCCATCTAGCCAGTCTTGTTCAGGCCCAAATCTTCCCGTCGGAGTACACCCTCCGAATTCCTCGCTCAGATGAACGCCCCGATTTTCCAGAGCCTCGAACCCTAGCTTTTTTCGAAGCTCAAATTAGGGCGGGTCTTCGATTTCCTGTTCACCCCTATTTGGCCTCCATATCTACTCGCATGCAAATCCCTCTCAATCAGTTTACTCCGAATGTTATCCGCATTATGATAGGGTTTTTCATTTTGGTGAAGGGGAATGGCGGTGAGCCTTCTGCCGAATTATTTCTGAGTCAACACTCTTGCAAGTTGAACGACGGCTTCTTCTATGTTTGTGGGAGAAGGTCTCGTGTTTGCAAGTTCATGACAAAACTCCATGAAGAAGAGTCATCTTGGAGGGATTATTATATTTTCGTCACTAACCCCACCGATTGACCGTTTCCCCACGAAAGTTGGTGTAGGTCCCGAAAGTTGAGTTAATATCGAGGGAAGCTAAAGAAAATGTCTAGAGGGGGGTGAATAGACTTTTCTAAAATCTTTCGATATATCAGAATACAATGTGCGGAATACGAAATTAACAATGAGCCCAATACAAGTTTATACTCAACTTATCAAATTCGAGAACTCTGTTCTATACTTAACTTGTCTTGTTCAGTTATGTATGTAACAATTAAGCAATTAAACAAAACAGTAAAGTAAACAACACAAAACTTCAGTATATAACAACTTGATAAAAACAACAAACAAAACTAAAAACTTATTCAGTAGCAGTCTTCTGGATTCTTCACTTCTGACTTGCTTTCTGAACTTCAGTAAACTCTGTGAGTAATCTTCAGTATATCTTCAGTATGTATCAGTATCAGTTGTTGGGATATGAATATCCCTAGTTTAGTTTTGATAAACTAAATCAAACATGTAATAGGATAAGTTGTATTATATAGACAACTTTATTATACATCTTGTAATAGATAGGACTCTGGTTAGAAGAGAAGACATGTCAATGCTCTAGAAGAGAAGAGAAGAGAAGACCAAGACCAGAAGTCTCCTGATAAGATGAGTTGAACTCATCTTACAAGATAAGAAGAGTAAAAACAGCTGAGTAAAGACAGCAGAGTAAAGACAGCTGAGTAAAGACAGCAGAGTAAAGACAGCAGCTGTGTAAAGACAGCTGAGTAAAGACAGCAGAGTAAAGACAGCAGCTGAGAAGAAACAGCAGCTGTGTAAAGACAGCTGAGTAAAGACAGCTGAGTAAAAACAGCAGAGTTAAGTCTTCTTACCAGCAGAGTGAAGTCTTCTTACCAGCAGAGTAGAAGTCTTCTTACCAGCAGAGTGAAGTCTTTTTACCAGCAGAGTAGAAGTCTTCTTACACAATTAAAGGAAGACCAATCACAGCTGAAATCAAGGATTGACAAAATATGTGCACAAGAAAGGAAAGTCAAAGATATGATTGAAATTACATGACAATGGTAATATTCAATCATATCAAATCAAGAGATTGTCAATTCCTCAATTAATGGAGATTTGAATTGCTATCATCCAACGGTAACATTCAAACATCAACACTATATAAATGAGCTCATACATCATTGGGAAAAGTGAAGAGGTGTGAGATGCAGAGGTCGAGCAAAGTGCTTAAAGTCCAGAAATAAGAAGAGCTCAAGAAGATCATTCATGAAGATTCAACACGCATCACCTCATCCCCAGTGCGTGAACTCATACCATCTAAGCCAGTTTAACCACTCATATATATCCATAGCTTAGAGAGAATTTCCCAATCCTAGCATGAGGCTAAAACAGATTGTAAGGAAAATTCTCACCTAGTTCATATACACAAAACCCACCTTCTACCATAAAACCCTAGAAGTCAAGTTGAGTGTTCGTCACTGTAAAGAGTCCAAGTGCTCTATAATCACTTGTGGAGTGCAAGTGAAGTTCTTACAATCACTTGTGGGGAAGTGCAAGTGCTTACAATCACTTGTGGAGACCGCAGCAGTTAAGGAACTGGCTTAGATCTCAAAGTCCTACCCTTGGGACTATAAAGGACAAGCCCTTGTAATTTTTGGTAAATTAAAGGGATTAAACATCACGTTAGGACGTGAGAGTGGACTTAGGAACGTATATCCGAACCACTATAAATTAATGTGTTATTTACATTTATGCACTTTACATTTCAAGTCTTTTCATACATATTTGTGCATAAAATGTTTTACACACTGTATTTATTAAATAGACGAGTATAATATTTATGGGCACACTACAATTCCACACTTAACTCCGATAAGTAATTAATCAGTCGACTAACTAGTCCTAGGCCCCTAGTGAAATCAGCGGACTAGTTACTTTGAAGAGTTAGTTTATTTTCCACACAATCAGCAGACATCAAGTCAGCTGATCTTACACTCGTCTCAGGGACCAACATCAGTAGTCTCAGTAGTCTTCAAATGATAAACACCTTGAGGTATTTATAGACTTCAGAAATCAAGAACTAAGTTAGTTGTAACCAACTCTTCTTGAAAACTAACTTTTGTAACTGAATCTTCTTATCCATCCACGCGTTTCTTGTTAAGTAGTTATTCCATAACTAACTTCTTCTTCCTTATCTCTATACGCGCTTCACTTAGACTTCTCTTCAAGATGACTTGTCTTGTGGAGTCTTGTATGTACTGGTCTTGTAGTCCACCTGTCTTGTGTAGTAGACTTCAACTCTTCTTGTCTGGTTTTCTTGTGCAATTTACAATAGTAAACTATTCTAACCTAACAAGACTATTACATTACTTTAAGCTTATAGCTTAGTCAACTTATAATCTATACAATCAACCTATCTATTACAGTCAAAATCATGAGCTCTATACAATGATTATTCATAGCTCAACAATAATCTAATAGTTAATAAAACATATATGAAGTACTTATAAATCATACTTATCTTTTCATGTGAACTCTACTGGTCTGTTCAAGATGACTTCAACTCAACTAGACTAGATCAGTCAACACTTAGAAAATATTCAAACTACTTTTGGCTTATCAAAACTTCATCTTTTATCATCAATTAGAACTTGTCTAGGATTCATATCCCAACTGTTGGATATATCATAATCCGGGAATACCTCCTCCTCCTCTGAAAACTTATTATGTCTCAAACCACACTGTTATGACTAATCTCAATGCTCATGTCCGTCAACACGATTTTTTTTATGTTCTTGGTATCTGCAAAAATCCTCACATCCTCTCCCATTTTGGATTCTGTCCTCAAGATTTCCCTTTAGAACCTCGAGATGGTAAAAAATTCCCTGTTTTTGTATTTCGTTTTTTGCATGTGGCTATTTCTCTGAATTTTGAAAATCTTCTTAGTTATCTACAGCAATGAGTTGGTTGACTCATATCTCGTGGGATGCCCCTGCATTGGCTGCCCCCGAAGACCTTCCAAAAGCTCCTCAATCTCCTGCTCTAGAAAGTTCAGTAAAGACCCCGACTCCAGAGAGTTCTACAAATGCTCCTCCTCTCCCTAGCTCTTCTACCCAAGTCCCGGGCTCTATCGCTAGGAGGACTCGCTCAGCTACCAATGCTTTCTTCTCTGACTGCGGCACTTCTAAAAAGAAGAAGGGAAAGACTGCTCGGGCTTCTGCTGAGAAAGGAGTCCCCCTTGTTGGGAATAAAATGAGATATGTTTTGATTGAATACCAAAACCCCCTGAGATATGCCAAAGTCAAATTGAATATGTTCTAGAAATGTTAGAACATATAGTACAAAGGCTAGATGAGGAGCTAATATGTTAGGTAGCTCTTAGATGATTATATGCACAATTTGAGGGGGAAAATATGCTTAGAAGCCCATCAAGATCAAGTCCCCTCAAGGCTCAAACTCTGGATTCAACACTAAGTCTTTTGAAGACCAACTATACTGATCAGGAGAGTTGTCCAGAGGAGTTGTCTCAGTACAAGTAATCAAGATCAAGTGCTCTGAAAGCTTGAGGTCAACTATGCTGAAGATATACAGACAACCACACCCTAAAGAACTACAAATCAACATGCTAAGATCACACTGAAGTGAAACAAGGGTATGAGCCAAGTCATCTGAAGAAGAGTAAGCCAACCTTGCTGATAAGCAAGACTGCTGATAGTGATAAGAAGAGTTGTCCAAATGATGAGGTATGTTGTCCTATCAATGGAACAACCTTTAGATGCAATGTCCAAGTCTTAACAAGAGAATCTGAAAGTCAGACATTGGGAAGAGTGCTGCAGAATGAAGACAAAGCTCTTACAGCCGTTTATTTCCCAAATGAGGACATGTCACTATCAAGATTCTGTCTTCTAAGTTGAAGAACTGAAAGAAGACATTTATGGACATTTGGGGCTGCCTCTCCAACGGGCAAATCCTTCATTTGTCTATAAATACAGAAGTGTGAAGACCATTTGAAAGCGTCCAACTTCAACCTCAACCAAGCACATCTAACCTCAAGTTCTTACAAGCTAGAGTGCTTTCAAAGCTTTCAAAGACTATCTTAGTCTTCATACACTTCTTCTAAGCTGTACTACACTGTATATCCATACACAAGCTTAGAGAGATATCCTATCCATATACACTGATCTTCATTGTAAAGGATATCTCATTAGTTGGAACCTTACTTCAATCCTCATATCTTTCAAAAGTGAAAGTGAGAAGGTTGTAGTAGTAGAAGTGGTAGGAGCTGACTGTTGAGAGAAGAACAGTTCAGTTCTGAGTTGAGAAGAGGGTACTAGGACTCTAAACATCCTAGGGATCAATTCTCCAAGAGTGGTGTTCTTGATCAAGTGCACCTTGGCACTATAAAACAAGTTAATTCCAAGAGTGAAGGAATTATCCTGTTCAATCAGGGAAAGTGGATGTAGGAGCTTGAGTCTCTGAACCACTATAAACTCTTGTGTTGATTTACTTTCAAGTACTTTCATACACTCAACACTGCACACAAAACTGATCTTTCAAAGGATAAACACTCAAAGACTGTGCAAAACTGATTTGGACAAGTTCCCTGAAACTGGACTGTATTGAATTGACCAAGTGATTTCAGAAACTAAAGGAGTCTAAACTAAAAGGGCCAACCACTATTCCGCACATATAACTCCCCTAGATAGTTATTCAACTAAGTACTCAATAGTACTTAGTAGTCTGATTATCTTAGTAGAGTTAATCATCTTCAGCAGAGTTGTCCAAGACAACCTTGCTGAGCTCTGGTTTGATCAAATTAGAAAAGAATTTGCATACAAGTGTATTCCCCCCCCCCCATACACTTGTTATATACTCCTTTCAGGACCAACAAGTGGTATCAGAGCAGGGGCTCAAAGACCACTGCTTCTGAGAAGCCATCTTGGTTTTCAAAAATTCACATATTTGGTGTGGTCACTGAACTGATCTATCTGAAGTCCTTTGTATCTATTGTCTAACCTTCTCTTACAGAAATGGCAAGAGGAAATAACAACAACCAGAACCAGCAGCAACAAAATCCTGATCATAACATAAATGCTGCAGTTCCACCTCCTGCTGTTCAAGGATTGGACAATATGGCAACTAATCCAGTCAATCACATATCTCATCACAAATTGCCCATGTTCTCAATTGATAATTATGATTTCTGGAAAATCAGAATGAGAGCTCATCATGCATCTCTTCATACTGATATGTTGAGAGTGATCACCAGAGGTCCTTTTGTGTTCACATTTGTTAATCCCAGAGTCACAGAGGCTCAAAGGGCAGACACAAGAGATGTACTCCCCAAAGATGAAGATGACTTCACTGCTGATGAAAAGAGGAAGGATAATCTGAATTATCTAGCAATGAACACTCTCTATCAAACAATTCCAGATGCAGTCATGGGAAGAGTCTACCACTGCACAACTGCCAAAGAAATTTGGGATACTCTTGCAGAAATGTGTGAGGGTACTGAAAAGATCAAGGAGAATAAGCTCCAGGTGGCAGTGCAGAAATTTGAACAGTTTGCAATGGAGTCTGAGGAGTCCATTGATAAGTTTCCTGGTAGATTCACTGATGTGATGAATGAGATCAACTCATTGGGCAAGGTCTACACTAAGAGAGAAGTTGGATTGAAGATCTTAAGGAGTCTCACTCAAAAGTGGGATGTCTATGCTGTGATGATGCAAAACACCAAAGATCTCTCCACCATGCCCATGCAACAAATCTTCTCAGAACTCAAAGCTTATGAGTTCGATCTCAATAGAAGAAAGCCTATTGAGGAACCTTCAAATCCTACTAAGGGAGTGGCATTCAAAGCCAAAGCTGCTGAACTAGAAATACAGTCCACTCCAAGATCATCAAAGTCAGTCTCAAAGACTGAAATGAAGGAAGAACTAGCCTTGATGGCTAGAAGGTTTGAAAAGCTAAATTCAAGGTTTGGTAGATACAAGAAATTCTACCAGGACAACAAATTCAGGAGAAGGTACAACTCTCCTGAAAATCAGGCTGAAGCCAAAAAGCCTGAAGAGAAGAGATCAGAGGACAAGTACTCTGATAGGAGAAGGTCCAGTAGAGCTGAACCTTCATCATCAAAAAGAAAACAAGAATCAAAGAAAGAAGATGATGAAGATCTGTGCTATAACTGCAAGAAGAAAGGGCACTTCCAGTATGATTGCCCTGAATTAAGCTCTAAGGAGAGAAGAGAGAGACAAGCTAAAAGAGACAGAAAATTCACCAATAGAAAGGCCATGATGGCTGGTGAAGAATCTGATAGTGCTGAAAGCTTCAACTCTTCAGATGGACTGTTCTCCAACAGTGATGATGATGATGATGTCTGCAACATGGCTCTTGAGGATGATGAGGTATCCTCTACTTCTAGTTCACCATCATTCATCTCACAAAACAATAGTGAGGTCAACTTGAAGCTTTCCCTTGGAAAGTTGATGGAAGATTTCACTATGCTACAAGAATTTCATGATAACTGTGTGAGAGAAAATGAAAGATTGGCTATTGAACTTGCCAAAAACTCTGAGACAGTTGTTGATGTCAAGTCTACTGAGTTGTATCAGCAAGTCTTGAGAGAGCTTGAGGAAGCAAATCTCAGGATAGTTGACCAACAAAAGGAGATTGATGATCAACTTCTCTCTCAGAAGAGAAAAGATTTTGAACTTAAAATTCTCAATGCCAAGTTTGAAAACCTCTCACATGAATATGATATTCTTAAATCAAGTGAAGAGAGCCTGAAATTAAAGATGTCTGCTCTGAAGAAATCCTCTAGAGCAATAGAGGAAATTCAGAGTTATCAAAGACCTATGGCTCAAAGAAGTGGATTAGGTTTTGATCCATTTGAATCTTCACCTTGTCTTAGTGTTGCTTCCACAAGTAACACTAAGAGAATCTTTGTTAAATCAGTGGCACAAACTGAAAATGAAGTAATTCAGCCACTGAACAAAGGAAAGGGCAAAATAGATGATCTGCCTACTCAAGTGCTTCAGGAGACTAGGCCTAAACCTAAGGAAAAGGCCAAAGCTCCTAAACATAAGAGGAATGTTGCTCAGGCAGAGTAGACCCAATGGAAGGGCAACTCTCCTGAACAATGTTCAGAGGAATTATCCAAGGTATAATCAGCCTAGGCCAACTCTTCTGAGAAAGTCTCAGCTGACTAGACCTAAGGACAATTATCCTCAAAGGCAAAATAAAATGAGACAACCAAAACCCTTCATGCCAGAGGGTAATGGTCAAAAGAAAGCCTTTCCTCAAAGATTCCCTCAAGTAGCACAAAGAACTCAAAAGTTCAGGAGATTTGACAACTCTCCTGAAACTTATAGAGTTAACACATTCACACACACTTTCCCAAAGGCATTTAAGGGAAAGACAGTGTATTTAGATGCTAGAGGAAGACAACTTAGCCACCTTGAATCAATCAGGGTTATTAGGCAAGTTTGGGTTCCTAAAGGTACAGCTAACCTCTCAGGACCCAAAACTCAAAGGGTACCTAAACCAATCTAATTACAGGTACCAGTGGGCCACAAGAAGAGGAGCATGAGCAAAAAGTCAGCATGGTACCTTGACAGTGGATGTTCAAGGCACATGACTGGAAACAAGGAACTCCTCACTGATTTTATTGAAAAAGAAGGCCCAAATGTCACATTTGGAGACAGCTCACAAGCAACTACAAAAGGTTATGGTACTTTGATGATTGGTAACATCAAAGTATCCAATGTATCTTATGTGGCTGGTCTCAAATACAATCTCCTAAGTATCAGTCAATTCTGTGATAAAGATTTCAAAGTTGAGTTTTCTAGTGGAAAATGTTTAATCAAAGATAAGGCTCAACAAACTCTATTGACTGGAACTAGAAAAGGAAATGTGTATTTTGCAGACTGGGACAAGTCTACTGATGCTGCATGCTTCATTGCTAAGAGTTCTAGTGAACAAAGTTGGTTATGGCATAAAAGATTAAACCACTTGAACTTCAAAATAATGAACAAAATTACTAGAAATGCATTAGTTAAAGGACTACCTAATGAGGTTTTCATTAAGGAACATGTTTGCAAACCATGCCAAGAAGGAAAACAGATTAAAGCCTCATTTAAGGGAAAACCAGTCATCTCTACTGAAAGGGTACTTGAACTTTTACATATGGACCTATTTGGACCAATTATCCCTGCAAGCATAAATGGTAGAAAATACACATTGGTTGTAGTAGATGACTTCTCTAGGTTCACATGGGTAATATTTCTCCTTAGTAAGAAGGAAACTCAAGTCAAACTGCCTGAACTGTTAAAGAGATTGTCAAATGAGAAGAGCCTTAGCATTATCAAGATAAGATCTGATAAAGGCACTGAGTTCATTAATTCATACATCAATGAGTACTGCTCATCTAATGGAATAACTCATGAAACCTCAGCAGCTAGAACCCCTCAACAAAATGGAGTTGCAGAGAGAAGGAATAGAACTTTAAAAGAAGCTGCTAGAACTTTAATTGCTGATTCTAATTTACCTAAGAGGTTTTGGGCTGAAGCTATAAACACTGCATGCCATACTCAGAATAGATGTTTGATAACTAAGGGGCAAGGCAAAACCCCCTATGAACTCTGGAAAGGAAGATTGCCTAAAGTGTCATACTTTCACATTTTTGGTTGCAAGTGTTTTATTCACAATAATGGGAAAGATCAGCTGAAAGCCTTTGATAGCAAAGCTGATGAAGGAGTATTCCTTGGATACTCTCAAATCAGTGGAGCTTTCAGAGTCTACAACAAGAAAACCCTTATTGTAGAAGAAACACCTCATATTGTGTTTGATGAATCTTTTCATGAGTTCAGAAATGAGAACTTGGAATCTGAAGAAATCACACAGAGGACAACCAGACTGAGCTTAAAAGACAAAGACACTGAATTCATAGAAGTTGTCCAAGCCAACCTACCTGAAAAACTCCCATTGGACAACAATCCAGAAGGCAACCCTCCTGAGGCAAATCCCACTGAAAGGAATGGTGAACTGAATGATCCAATCCCAGTTCACATCCAGGTAACAACTACCAATGAAAAAGCAGTTCCTGCTGAGGTAGTTTATGGATTAAATAATCAAGGGGGAACTCAAAATGTTGAAAATGCCAATGTCCCTGACATTGAGGACAACACCCCTGATTATGATCCTGAATTAGATCCTGCATTCAATTATTCTGAATTTTATGATCAAAATGACTCAACTTTAGTAGAGGACAAATCTACTGAAGAGATCAGAAAAAGAAGGACTTGGTTGTCTGACCATCCTACTGATCTCATACTTGGTGACCCAAGTATTGGAGTCAAAACAAGGAGATTCCATGGTGAAAGTGCTATTTTCTGTTGTTTCTTGTCAGAGCAAGAACCAAGTGATATTGAGGAAGCACTTCAAGATGCCAATTGGATAACAGCCATGCAGGAAGAACTGAATCAATTCACCAGAAATGAAGTATGGGAGCTGGTGGATAGGCCTTCACATCAAGATGTTATTGGAACAAAGTGGGTGTTCAAGAACAAGAAGAATGAAAATGATGTGATTGTCAGAAACAAAGCAAGACTTGTGGCAAAAGGCTATTGCCAACATGAAGGCATTGACTATGATGAGACCTTTGCACCTGTGGCAAGGCTAGAAGCAATAAGGCTCTTTCTAGCCTATGCAGCCCACAAGAGGTTCAAAGTATATCAAATGGATGTCAAGAGTGCCTTTCTGAATGGAGTATTGAAAGAAGAAGTCTATGTGGAGCAACCACCAGGATTTGAGATTGGAAATCAAGTCTACAGACTGAAGAAGGCTCTATATGGACTCAAACAAGCCCCTAGGGCTTGGTATGATACACTGTCACAATTTCTCTTGAATCATGGATTCACCAAGGGAACTGTGGACAGAACTCTCTTCAGAATCTCTGAAGGAGAGGACATCTTGCTTGTCCAAATCTATGTGGATGACATAATATTTGGATCACCTAATGAGAAGCTGTGTGAGAAGTTCTCCAAGCTAATGCAAAGCAAGTTTGAGATGTCCATGATGGGGTTGATGAACTTCTTTTTGGGTCTACAAGTCAAGTAATCAAAAGAAGGAATCTTCATCAACCAAGCTAAGTACACCAGAGAAATGATCAAGAAGTTTGGGTGTGCTACTAGCAAGCCAGTAAGGGTCCCTATGAACACAAATTGGAAGATGGATCCTGATGAGAATGGTGTCCCTACCAACTCTACTGAATATAGAGGAATAATTGGTTCACTCCTCTATCTCACTGCCAGCAGGCCTGACATCACCTTTGCAGTTGGTGTTTGTGCAAGATTTCAAGCAAATCCTAAGAAAAGCCATCTTGAGGCTGCAAAGAGGATCTTGAGGTATCTCAAAGGCACTGAGAACCTAGGCCTTTGGTACCCTGCTGATGACAACATTGAGTTAACTGGCTACTCAGATGCTGATTATGGAGTTTGCAGAATTGATAGGAAGTCCACTTCAGGGACTTGTCAATTCTTAGGCAACAAGCTCATATCTTGGTTTTACAAGAAGCAGAACATAGTGGCTACTTCCACCACTGAAGCTGAGTATGTAGCAGCTGGAAGTTGCTGTGCTCAGATCCTATGGTTAAGACAACAACTAAGAGACTACAGAGTCAACTCTACTGAAGTGCCCATATTTTGTGATAACAATAGTGCCATTGCTATATCACAAAATCTTGTCTTGCATACAAGATGCAAACATGTGGACATCAAGCATCACTTCATTAGAGATCATGTGGAGAAGAAGGATATAAAGTTGGTCAAGATCCACACAGATCATCAAAAAGCTGATATTCTAACTAAGCCACTTGCAGAGGCAAGGTTTCTGGAGCTATCAGCAGAGTTGGGTTTACTTGATCCAGGGAAGTTGGACAAGTAAAACTCATTGAAATTAGTGGGAGTAAAAGAGCTGAATTGATCTTCAGCAGACTTGGACAAGTCTACTGAAGTACATAAGAGATGATCAATATCACTCAGGACACTTGTCCATTGAAACTCAGGACTCTTGTCCACATCTCTTCAGGACACTTGTCCTTGTAGGGTCAGATAAGTTGTCCTGGCTATCAAACTATTTTCTTGGTTTGATAAGCACCTATTTTGGGTAATCATTGTCTACCTTGATACCTGTCCCAAATACAGATATCATCTCTGTGGGATTTAATTTGTCCCCCACCCAAAAGGTCGCTTTCCATGCATTAAATGCCAAGATTTAACTCTTGTTTGCATTACACTTTTCAAGCCATGATCTATCTCGAAAACTCCCCAACCATTAACTAATATTAAATACCTTCCACGTTTTGAATAAAACCAACAAGTCACTGTTACATTGGTTTTTAACCATTGGATCAAAACTGGCCAACTCCCCTGAAATTCATCCTGGCCGTCCAAGTGTATTTTTCCATATTTGACAACCGTTGAAAATACACAAACCTCACCAACTCATTGACAAACATTCTTTTTAGAATATTCTCAAGTCTTAAGAACTCCCCACACACTCTTCTTCCCAAAGTATTCGAAACCCTAGCTCATTTTCTTCAAACTCTCTCAAAACTCTCTCAATTTTATCTCTGTAATTTTCAATGGCTCCCAAAGTTAGACCAGAGATGATCATAGATTTTTCCAATAAGGCTCTAGACCTTCATTTTGGGTATTTGAGCAATAAGAACAGCCTTCACTTTGAGCCAATAGTATCATTTACAAGTGAAGATCCTGAAATCACTCCAACCCTGAGATGGTTGAGAAGAGCAGGCCTTCAGAAGTTCATGGAGGAAAGGCCAAGCTCTTGTTTGGACAACTACATGGCTGAGTTCTTTGCCTTTCTCAAATGGAGAGGCAAACCAGAAGATGGTGAGATTTCCACCAGATTGTCCTATGTTGCTGAAGAAGATGAAGAAGAGAGATTTCATAGAGTGAAATTCTCTTCAGAAGATCTTGAAGGAGCCTTTGGATTGCCTTCAGAAGGAAGGAATCCAGAATCTTATGGTGCTGGCCATGAAGATGACATAGCACAAGAATGACTATTAGTGCCAGGCCCTCTATCTTCAACACAAAACAAGAAGACTCTCAAGCCTAAATTTCTCAATTTATTTGAGGTAATCACTAAGAGTCTCATGAGCAACACTGGGAGCTTGGAGCAGGTCAGCCATCCTAGAATCAGAATTATGGCTGCAGTCATTGATGCCAGTGACAAGGGTATCAAATTTGATTGGAGGACCTTCATTATTTCTGAGATGATGAAGGAAAAGGCCAAGTTTAGAGTGAGAGCTCATAACAAGGTTGTGTTAGAAGGGAAACTCAAGTATTGCACCAGGGCAAGCTTGTTGATTGAGAGATTTTCCCATTATTCCCAAATGCAGACCTTTGCCAAGCCCCTCCCAGCCCAAAAGATTCAGTTCAGAAAGCTCAGCAAGAAAACTGAGCAAAGGAGGATGATAGTGGCCAAACCTGCTGAAGAAAAGGTGTAGGAGAAGCCTAAAATGAAGAAAAGGACAAAAGCCAGAGTGGTAAAGACAAGGAAAATGTCTCAAATCATTTCAGAAGAGTCCTCAGATGCTTCAACTGAGATTGAAGAAGTTGCTTAAGAAGGTGTGCAAGTGCCTTCTGATCATTCAGAAGAGCTTAGACAGAAATACAATGAGACTAGACAGAAGTCTAGGGGTGATAAGAGAATCAGGGAGGTTGTCCCTGAGAAGGATGGTGAAGGAAGTGGGAGCAGTAGGGCTAGCAAGAGAAGGGCCAAGCCTACTGACAAAGTGTTGGAGCTTCAAGAGGAAAGGTCTCTACAAAATGCTTTAAGAGAGAGCAGAGCTGAAAGCAGGACCAAATCCAAGTCAAGGACCAACTCATCTGGTTCTGGAACTCCAGAATCCAAGGTCCCTGAAGGTCAACCAATAGAGGCCAACATCCCTGAAATTCAGAATCCTGAGCCCAACTCCCCTGAAACCCATATAACCCCAACCAATCAACCTATCACCCCCATCAATCTTACAAAGAGATACTCTCCTGAAGGGAGTGTGCAAAGAAGTGGGATAGATGTGCTAGCAGATATAGCAGTAGATGAGACTAGATTACATTCTCCCCTTGACTCATCTATGCTCAATTATTCAAAGCTTTTATAAGCTGCTCTCTTTGAGCCAACCCCCCTGAGTAAAGCCCCTTCAGATCCATTGCTCTCAAAAGCAACTGAAGCACCTTCTATTGCACCCAACCCTTCTGAAGCCAACATTCCTGAACTAAACCTTCCTGAAGCCACTTTAGGAGAACCCAGAGCCAACTCCCCTATAACCCAAAGTCCCCATTCAAGTGGAGATGAGGAGGAGTATACTTATGAAAGTATGCTCAGAGGAGGAGCCATGGCTACTGTGGACAGTCTGTACCCACAACTTGCTGAATTTCCAAGAATTCAGAAGACATTTCATGATCTAAGGATGCTTGTTGATGTAAAAGACAAGTCTATGATGGAGATATCACAAGTCATCCAAGATAAGGGTGCAAACTGGTGGCAAGTGGAGGAGAACAGATTGCTACACTTTGCTGGAGTTTCAAAGACAAGATTTCTCATTGATGAGGAAGTATTTGCAAAGCTGGTAGCTGATAAGATTAATGAGGAGAGGGAAAGAAAAGCTAAGGGCATCAGACACCCTGAAAGTAGCTCCAATGATGATGATTCCACTGATGATCCCTCAAACCCCTCAAAACCCAACCCTCTTGAAACCCCTCAAGCCAATCTCCCCAAGCCTTCTGTATCTGAAAGATTATCCAACCCTCCTAAAACCTATCATAGGAAAGGCTCTGTATCTTCAGAGGTGTTGACTAAGGGTGGTAACACAACCAAAGACACATCTGCCAATGAAGGTTCTTCTGAACCCAAGGCACAGCCTAAAGATGTGGAGGTTCCTATTTTAGAGGCTGGTTTGGTTAAGGCCTATTCAGTGTCAGATGAGTTGGACACTGATCAGCCCTTAATCATTCAGGATGACTCAGTGGCTGTTGATATAAGCACTGTGATCTCCCCACAACTGCCATCTTTGAACCTTGTTGAAGGTGGAGATGCTGCAGGTCTAGATGAAGGAGTTGAAAAGGAGATGATAGCTGAAAAACCAGAGGGAGTTGTAGATGAAAGAGATGTGGTGATCACTAGGATAGTAAGTGTACCACCAAATGAGGGTGATATAAGTGAGGAAGGGCAGGCTATTCTTGAAGTCAAATCTGAACTTCAGGAATCCCTTGATGAGAGGAGGCCTGTACCTTTAAGTGGGGAAATCATTAATGAAGGGAGAAAAGAATTAGTTGAAAATGAGAAGAAGACTGCTGATGTATCAGAGTCTTATGAAAAAGAATTGGAGGGAGACAAGTGTGTTTTTACGGACTCGTTTGATTTGTCTGATATTGCAGGTATAACCTTTGACCAAATTTTTGCAGATGAACTCCTAACAGATGCACCCATCCAAGTTGATAGTGGATCAGCACAAGCCTTGCTTGGGATGCAATCAGAGAAGTTGGACTCCTTGGCTCACCAAGTCCAATCAGCTCATGCAGAAACTTCTAGAGCCTTGGATGAGCATGGAAGAACTTTGGCATCTGTAGAAATGAGGCTAACTGGCTCAGAGGATGTGGTGTTACCTACCTTGGAGGCAAGGATCAGTGGAGTTGAGACTGGTTTGCAAACCATCTCCACTGAAGTTATCAAAGCTAAAAACACCATGAGTTCAGTTTCAAAGGATGTGAAGAAAGAGCAATCTTTGCTAAGAATCAATCACAACAGGAATGTGAAGACTTTGAGGTCAGTGGTGAAGAAAGCTCTTGGAAGAAAGACTGCCCTGCAAAGACAAAGAGCTGAAGAGCAAAGGCTAGCTATGGTGAAAGCAGCCTCAGAAAAATTTTCCCAAGAGGTATTGGCCAACATTGCTGAAGGTGCAGTGGCCAACCTCACTAAGCTTCTTAAAGCCCAACTGGATGCATCTCTTAAGGCAACCATGGAGGAGGTTGTCCAACTGAAAATGAAGCCTGTTCTAGCTTTCCTTAGCTTGAGCAGTGATAGGATGCAAAATATACATGATGAGAATGTATATCTATTGGAGGAAATGAAGTCCCTAACCCAAGCCCAGTCCTTATTGGCATCTACTATGAGTGAACTGAAGCCAGAATGTTTTGATGCTGCCAAAAAGGGGGAAAGGGAAAGAGCAAGGGCAAAAGGTGCCTTAGTAATTGGAAGCCCAGTCAAAGGGGGAAATGGTAAAGACAAAGCCCCTGAAGGAAAGGGAAAAGAGCCAGCAGTGCTGAATTTGGATGATTTAGATGAAGAGGAGCAATTAGCACTTGCCTTGAAAAACTCTATGGCCTCAGCTCAAGAGGAAAGAGTAAGGCTACAGCAAAGACCAGGTGGTGAAGTATCTGGTTTGGACAAAGATGCTGAAGGTGTCCAAACTAGAGGAAAGATCAAGAGGGCAAAAAGAAAGAAAAGACAAGCTGAAATATTCACTGACTTTCCCAACAGCCTTGACCTTCCACCTGAATTCAGAGTTGTTGTTGATGAGCCTATCTCAAAGAAGGCCAAAACTGCTGAAAAGCCCAAGAATGCTGAGATATCCAAGACTGCTGAAGAAGACAAGTCTACTGAGACCAAGTCCACTGAAAGTGTCAAAGCTTCTGAAGATGTAGAGGGGCTGTATGAAAAAGGCTTTGGACCTGGACCTAAGAAAAAGAAAGTAGTAGTGCTAAATGATCCATCAAAGCTGTTTCATGAAGGGTATGGCAAAGACCCTAAAACACAACAGAAATTGGCCATGATGAGGGCCCAAGAAAAGATGGACTTGATGGATGAAGCACAAAGAGCAAGAGACAAGAGAAGAGCAGACTTCCAGAAGCCAAGAAGAAAGAGAGCAACCTACAACAAGATGAAGCCACAACTACTGATTCCAATGGATACCAAATATCCTCACTTGGATAAATGGGTACCAAAACAGCTGAATGACTCATGGGAGGAAGCAAAAAGGGAGTTTGTCTATGACTACTATGTCATTGACAGATGGAATGGAAGAGATGCCAACTCCACTTTTGCAGAGTTCATGATAGAATACTACAGAGAGCTCTATCAACAATTGCTTGCAGCTGCTGACATTGCAAGATTTGAACTCACTGCTCCCAAGCCAATCATTTACATGCCTCCAAAGCTTGAAGGATGGATTGACCAAGCAAGGATTCTGAGAGAATTCACTGAGATCCTCAAGCTGAACAAGATGGTTCTTGGTCCTAAGGGAACAAACCAAGAAGCCATGGCCTTGAAAAGAAGAGTGTGGGCACAATATGGGATGTTGCCACCTCCTGAGGATGATCTTTGAAATGGCTAAGTCTTCTGACCTATCTTAATTGATCAACTATGCTGGAATATGGTCAAGAGTGCTGATGTGGTGTGCTGTGAAAATCTGTTTGCTCTGATATGCTTTGGATTGCTCTGATATAAGCATGATTTTCTGATATCTGATGATTTGCTCTGATCCAATCACTACTAAGTGTTTTAGTGTTTCTGCTCTGATACTAAAAACTTTGTATAGTGAAATGCTCTGATGTATTTAGTGTTAATGATTCATGCTCTGATATGTTTATTTCAACTATCAACATGCTTGTAATGATTTTCTAATGAATGATAGTTGAATTTACTTTGAATCAAGAAACACTCATCTCTCTATGCCTATCTATGAAACCTATCTGCAACATGAATGGTGAATACACTAACACATTGCTTTTCAGGATAATTGACCTAAGTCATGTCTTCTGAGGATTAATGTAATAGCTGTAGCTAAGTCACTTTTGCATAAGTTGTATAGGTTTTGGCATCATCAAAAAGGGGGAAATTGTTGGGAATAAAATGAGATATGTTTTGATTGAATACCAAAACCCCCTGAGATATGCCAAAGTCAAATTGAATATGTTCTAGAAATGTTAGAACATATAGTATAAAGGCTAGATGAGAAGCTAATATGTTAGGTAGCTCTTGGATGATTAGATGCACAATTTGAGGGGGAAAATATGCTTAGAAGCCCATCAAGATCAAGTCCCCTCAAGGCTCAAACTCTGGATTCAACACTAAGTCTTTTGAAGACCAACTATACTGATCAGGAGAGTTGTCCAAAGGAGTTGTCTCAGTACAAGTAATCAAGATCAAGTGCTCTGAAAGCTTGAGGTCAACTATGCTGAAGATATACAGACAACCACACCCTAAAGAACTACAAATCAACATGCTAAGATCACACTGAAGTGAAACAAGGGTATGAGCCAAGTCATCTGAAGAAGAGCAAGCCAACCTTGCTGATAAGCAAGACTGCTGATAGTGATAAGAAGAGTTGTCCAAATGATGAGGTATGTTGTCCTATCAATGGAACAACCTTCAGATGCAATGTCCAAGTCTTAACAAGAGAATCTGAAAGTCAGACATTGGGAAGAGTGCTGCAGAATGAAGACAAAGCTCTTACAGCCGTTTATTTCCCAAATGAGGACATGTCACTATCAAGATTCTGTCTTCTAAGTTGAAGAACTGAAAGAAGACATTTATGGACATTTGGGGCTGCCTCTCCAACGGGCAAATCCTTCATTTGTCTATAAATACAGAAGTGTGAAGACCATTTGAAAGCGTCCAACTTCAACCTCAACCAAGCACATCTAACCTCAAGTTCTTACAAGCTAGAGTGCTTTCAAAGCTTTCAAAGACTATCTTAGTCTTCATACACTTCTTCTAAGCTGTACTACACTGTATATCCATACACAAGCTTAGAGAGATATCCTATCCTTATACACTGATCTTCATTGTAAAGGATATCTCATTAGTTGGAACCTTACTTCAATCCTCATATCTTTCAAAAGTGAAAGTGAGAAGGTTGTAGTAGTAGAAGTGGTAGGAGCTGACTGTTGAGAGAAGAACAGTTCAGTTCTGAGTTGAGAAGAGGGTACTAGGACTCTAGACATCCTAGGGATCAATTCACCAAGAGTGGTGTTCTTGATCAAGTGCACCTTGGCACTATAAAACAAGTTAATTCCAAGAGTGAAGGAATTATCCTGTTCAATCAGGGAAAGTGGATGTAGGAGCTTGAGTCTCTGAACCACTATAAACTCTTGTGTTGATTTACTTTCAAGTACTTTCATACACTCAACACTGCACACAAAACTGATCTTTCAAAGGATAAACACTCAAAGACTGTGCAAAACTGATTTGGACAAGTTCCCTGAAACTGGACTGTATTGAATTGACCAAGTGATTTCAGAAACTAAAGGAGTCTAAACTAAAAGGGCCAACCACTATTCCGCACATATAACTCCCCTAGATAGTTATTCAACTAAGTACTCAATAGTACTTAGTAGTCTGATTATCTTAGTAGAGTTAATCATCTTCAGCAGAGTTGTCCAAGACAACCTTGCTGAGCTCTGGTTTGATCAAATTAGAAAAGAATTTGCATACAAGTGTATTCCCCCCCCCCCCATACACTTGTTATATACTCCTTTCAGGACCAACACCCCTTTCTACCTCCTACGAACCTCTTCAGCGCCTCATCAGCCAATGTCCTCCTCCTTCCAACACCGAGCTCTCCGACAAGCCTCTCCTTGAAGATCAACTGCTTCGCGGCGCTCATCTTTTTTCTGAGGTATTTCCCCTTATCTTTATGGCATCTAACTTCTCTATCTCTTAAACATTATTTCTTCTCGTCATGCAGTTCGGCCTTGTCTACACTAAAATATTTGACCAAGGTGTTGAAATGGTTGCTGAGATTGAACTTCTTCGAGCTAAGGCATCCTCTTTTCAGTCAACTCTTAAGGGTGTCACCGCGGAGAAGGACAAAGCTCAAAAGCGGGCTCAAGCTCTGGCTGAGGAATTGCCTCTTCTCCGGGCTCAAAGCAAGCAGGAGGCAGCTAGGATTAAACATCTGGAAGAGGAGGTGGAACGAATGGGAGCAGAGATGAAGCGGATGGAGCGCGAACTGCCGGATGTTGGAGTGCAAGCCTGCATCAAATCCCTATTTACCTCTTCCTTGGGTCAAGAATTCTTGGGGACTCTCCATACTCAGTGGCTGTCCAGCTTTTTAAAGAGCTCAAGCTTCCTATGCGTCATGGGGCCACATATTCCTCATTTCATCGATCACGGCTTCAACAATGCCGTGGCCGAGCATTCAGCCCCAGGGTTCGATGGGACCTACTCTCGTGCTTTCCGTCTGGACCAGCTTGCTGCTCCTCCCAAATTCTTAGGGGATCCGGCGGAGAGTGTCGATAGTCCTTGGTGGTTGCCCGGAATGAGTCAGGTCATTGCCAAATTACAGGCGGCCAAGGTGGGTATGGCTGAGCTAAAGCCTCTGGAGCAGTTGGTCTATCCTTATGTCTCTGCCCCCAAGACTGTGACAGGAGCAAATGGAGAAAAGGGTGATGAGGCTACCTTAGGAGATGAAGAGGGCCCAAAGGAGGGCGGAGGGTCTAGCAGTCATGCTGCTGTTGAGGAGGCTGCCATCGAAGGAGCTGTGGTCGAGGGAGCTGTTGCTGAGGGGGCTGCTGTTGAAAAAGCAGTTTAAAATTCATATTTCCATGGTCATAACAAACAATTTACCTTTCTTTTGTTTTGCTACACTCTTTTAATTTCTGCTCATGATACTTGCTTTCTTATACTCTGTAGGGGACCCCACACTCCTGGATATGTGGGGGATTTTTGTAGTAATCGTGTTAGCTTCATACTACTTGTTTGTTGGCATGTCTTTTCTTTTCTGCTTACATGGGCAACCTATAAGACCAGTAAAGAATATGTTGGAGGTGTGCTCTTTTCTTTCCCCCTTATTGGTCTTGTAGGTTGCACCATAATCGTCTCTTGGTTTCATAACCTTCAAAGAATTTTCTCAAGAAATTCAGGGAATCTCTCCCCCTTTCAAGGGATCACCTCTGATTTCAGGTGGCTCGAGGAGGTTTTCCTTGACTTTAGCGTAATTTTTGTTTTCTAAGTACCCATCTTGGGTCTTGGTTATGGGGAGATGCTCCCTAGTTCTCCTTGGCCTCTGAGCCTCTACTTGTCTCTCACTTTCGTTTAAAAGATTTTGATTCATAAAACCTTTCTTTTCATTGAGTAACCCTTTTGGGTCTTAAGTATGGTGAGGGCTCTCCGGAGCTCCTCGGCCTCTGAGTGTCTCTCACTCTCATTCTTAAAATATTTTGATTCATAAAATCTTTCTTTTCATTGAGTAACCCTTTTGATTCTTATGTATGGTGAGGGCTCTCCGGAGCTCCTCGGCCTCTAGGCCTCTGAGTGTCTCTCACTCTCATTTTTAAAAGATTTTGATTCATAAAATTTTTCTTTTCATTGAGTAACCCTTTTGATTCTTATGTATGGTGAGGGCTCTCCGGAGCTCCTCGGCCTCTAGGCCTCTGAGTGTCTCTCACTCTCATTCTTAAAAGATTTTGATTCATAAAATCTTTCTTTTCATTGAGTAAACCTTTTGGGCCTTAAGTATGGTGAGGGCTCTCCGGAGCTCCTCGGCCTCTAGGCCTCTGAATGTCTCTCACTCTTATTCTTAAAAGATTTTGATTCATAAAATATTTCTTTTCATTGAGTAACCCTTTTGGGTCTTAAGTATGGTGAGGGCTCTCCGGAGCTCCTCGGCCTCTAGGCCTCTGAGTGTCTCTCACTCTTATTCTTAAAAGATTTTGATTCATAAAATCTTTCTTTTCATTGAGTAACCCTTTTGGGTCTTAAGTATGGTGAGGGCTCTCCGGAGCTCCTCGGCCTCTAGGCCTCTGAGTGTCTCTCACTCTTATTCTTAAAAGATTTTGATTCATAAAATCTTTCTTTTCATTGAGTAACCCTTTTGGGTCTTAAGTATGGTGAGGGCTCTCCGGAGCTCCTCGGCCTCTAGGCCTCTGAGTGTCTCCCACTCTCATTCTTAAAAGATTTTGATTCATAAAATCTTTCTTTTCATTGAGTAACCCTTTTGGGTCTTAAGTATGGTGAGGGCTCTCCGGAGCTCCTCGGCCTCTAGGCCTCTGAGTGTCTCTCACTCTCATTTTATTATAGTCATACATCATATATTCTAATAAGGGAAAGATAATCAAAACGCGGTAACTCTGTATAATTCTTTTTCAAAAAGGATAAAGCTTCATTTATTAATATCAGTTTTCAACATAGGCCATAGATAACCTACGCCGGTCTCATTAAAAACCTCTTTACGGAAAAACCCCAAAGGGGAAATCCATAAAGAGGGAAAAAGAGCTCCGGTGAAGCTACTAAATACATTAAATAGAATACGAATTAATGCGGAAATCACAAATGGTCTCAAGACCTTACATTTTCTTCAAACGAAGAACCTCTTCAAATGGCAAACATTCCAAGGTCTGGCTATATCGACTCCTTCCATGCTCTGCAATCTATAGGCTCCTCCCTTCAGTACCTGTGTGATTTTATAAGGCCCCTCCCAGTTGGGCTCCAGTTTTCCGGTATTCTTTAGAACATCAGCTCTCCTTAATACCAGGTCCCCCACTCTAAAGGACCTCGGGATCACCCTTCGGTCATATGCAGCTTTAATTCTGCTCTTGTATCTCTCTGCACGTACTCGAACCATCTCTCTTTCTTCTTCCATTAAATCCAGGGCCTCTCTCATCAACCTCTCATTTTGATGTTCTTCAAATTGGGCAATTCGGTGGGACTGCAACACGGCCTCTGGAGGTATCACCGCCGCAGCTCCATAGACCAGCTGGAAAGGGGATTCTCCAGTTGCTGTCTTTGGGCTAGTTCTATAGGACCATAGCACATTGTCTAACTCGTTCACCCATCCTCCACCTATTTTCGTCAACCTCGTCCGAATACCATCTACTATCGTTCGATTAGTAACTTCCACCTACCCATTAGCTTGAGGATGAGCTACGGAGGTAAATCTTTGTATTATGTTTAGTCTTGCGCACCATCCTCGTACATTTTCTCCATTGAACTGTGTCTCATTGTCAGAGACCAGTATCCTGTGTACTCCGAATCTGCAGCAAATCTGTCTTCCCAGGAACTTGATCACATTATCCTCATCTATTGTTGCCAGAGGGGCAGCTTCGACCCATTTGCTAAAATAATCTACTGCTACTATCAAAATATTTCTTCCTCCCGAGGCTGGGGGGAAGGGCCCCACCAAATCGATTCCCCACTTAGCGAAAGGACACGGAGAGTGCATAGCTCCCATCTCTTCCGCAGGAGTCCTTATCAGGGGACCATTTTTCTGACATCTGGCGCATTTCTTTACGAACTCTTTGGCATCCTTCGTCATGGAGGGCCAATATAATCCGGCCCTTAAGGCTTTCTTCACCACTGTTTTATATCCCTCATGACTAGCCGCATTTCCTTCATGAATTTCTTTGAGTGTGTACATCGCTTCTCGGGTTGATATGCACCTCAAGTATGGTTGGGTAAATGACTTCTTGTATAAGTGTCCTCCGATAATACAGTATTTGATCCTAAGAGCTCGAGCCTCTCGGGTGGTAGGGGCATCTGCTTCCTTGGTGAGTTCCGTCCAAATATCTTTCCTCCAATCATCTCCTTCCTCGATGGAACCAATGGGGTTTCCAAGAGTCTCTCTTTCTGCTACCACCAAGGTCACTGTTCCTTGTCCATCAAATTCTGTGGAGCTGGCAAGTTTGGAGAGGCCATCAGCCTGCATGTTCTCCTCTCGAGGTACTTGAATCACCTTACAATCTTGGAACTTACCCATCACTTCTTTAGCCCGTTCCAAGTAAGCAGCCATTCTGTTATCTTTAACTGCGTATTCTCCATTTACCTGTTGAATAACTAATTGGGAATTGGAGTATAGAATTACCTTTAGAGCTCCCAATTCAACCGCCATCTCCATTCCTCTGATCAGTGCTTCGTATTCTGCTCCATTATTTGAAGTTATGAATTGAAACCTCACTGTAAATTGTAGGTCCTCTCCTTGGGGGCTCACTAGCACTATCCCTGCTCCACACCCGTTCAAAGTCGCTGAGCCATCCACATATATCTTCCATCCCTCTGATTCTTCTGGTTTGGTAGATTCTTGGATGAAATCAGACAAAGCTTGGGCTTTTATGGCCCTCCGTGGCTCGAAGTCCACATCATATTCTTGGAGCTCTATTGCCCATCTCACCATCCTTCCCGAGAGGTCTGCTCGGCCAATAACCTGTTTCAATAAGTAATTAGTGCGGACCAGTATTTTATAAGAGAGGAAATATGGGCGCAATCTCCGCGCCGTAAATACCACGGCCAGAGCAGCCTTCTCGATTTCCGAGTATCGAGCTTCAGCTCCTTGAATGACTTTACTGACGTAATAGATAGGATGTTGGATAGATTCTTCTTCTTTAACTAAGGCTGAGCTCAGTGAGAATTCCCCTACAGAGAGATACAGGATGAGAGTATCTCCCGGAGAGGGTTTAATCAGCTTCGGCAGCTGGGACAAGTGACGTTTCAGGTCCTCAAAGGCCCTCTGGCATGTTTCATTCCATTCGAACTTGGCCCCTTTCTTGAGAATTTTGAAGAAGGGGTGGCTTTTCTCGGCGGACCTGGCTATGAATCTACTCAACGCTGTGATCCTCCCATTGAGCGTCTGGAGCTCTTTCACGTTCCTCGGTGGCTGCATGTCCAGTACAGCCTTCACCTTAGCTGGATTCACTTCTATCCCTCTTTGAGTAACCATGTATCCAAGGAATTTCCCCGACTTCACTCCAAAAGAGCACTTGGTCGGGTTCAATTTGATACCATTTTCTCGAATTACCTGGAAAATCTCCTCCAGGTCCTCCACGTGCTGATCTGCTTTCAAACTCTTGGCCAGCAGATCATCCACATAGATTTCCATATTTCTTCCTATTTGCCCTCGAAAGACGGCGTCGACCATTCTTTGATATGTTGCACCGACATTGATTAACCCGAATGGCATTCGGACATAGCCAAACGTTCCGCACGCTGCTATGAAGCACACTTTGGGAACATCTGAGGGGTTTAGCTAGATCTGGTGGTATCCTTGATATGCATCCATCATACTCAGTAGCTCGAAACCAGAAGTCGCGTCCACCAACTGGTCTATCCTTGGCAGTGGATAGTGGTCTTTAGGGCATGCCTTGTTGAGGTCTCTGAAGTCAATACACATTCTCCATTTCCCTCCCCCCTAAGGTACTAACACTGCATTGGAGAGCCATTCTGGGAATTGTACTTTCACAACGTGTCCTGCCTTTAATAATTTCTCGACTTCCTCCTTCACAATACTATTCTTCTCAACTCTAAAGTTTCGTAACTTTTGTTTCACCGGCTTTGCCTTTGGGTCAACGTTAAGACAATGTATGGCTATCTCCGGAGGGACACCTGTCATGTCAGCTGGAGAAAATGCAAATATATCGGAATTTCGACGTAATGTAGAGATTACCTTCTCTGTAAGTTCAGGTCCCAGCTGGGTGCCTATCTTAGTGGCAAAGCCGAGTTTCACTGGGAAGAGCTCCACATTCATCAGCTCCTCATCTGTTTTAACATTTACCTGTTCAGGTGCTACTCCTTCCACTTTCTTTTTCTTTAACTCAGGGTCGTCACCTCTCGTCCTCTCCAGGCCCCTGGTTAAAGCTCTGTCCGCCATCTTTACAGACTCCGCATAGCACTTCCGTGCTTGATATTGATCTTCTCTTACTTCTCCCACTCCTTCAGCCGTAGGGAATTTCATTTTCATATGAAATGTGGAGATGACCGCTTGAAAGAGATTCAGGCTGGGTCTTCCCATTACTACATTGTATGATGAGGGAATATCCACAATGAGGAACTCCACCAGGTGGACCTTTCGAGCTGGAGCGTCCCCCAATCCTACCTGTAACACCACAGATCCTAAGGGTTGGGTGGCCCCTCCAGAGAAACCATATAGGGAGGTATCTACAGGTCGCAGCTTCACACTCAGTTCCATCCTTTTGAAGCACTCAAAAAACATAATATCAGCCGAGCTTCCCGTGTCTACAAAGATTCTGGCGACGTCAAACCCAGCTATGTCTGTAGTGATCACCAAGGTGTCATTGTGATCCTCCTTAATTTCCTTTATATCCTCCGGCCCCAAATTTGATATTGGGCGTCTCTATCATGCGTCCTACTTCTTTTGGTTGACTTCCCTGTCCAGCTTTTAGAGCTCGAACACTCTATTTTCTCTTTCGGAAGGAATCTCCATCTGCTGGTCCCCCCACAATTATGTGGATTACTCCTCTTTTTGGCGGTGGATGAGGCATATCTTCGGCCGCCTCCTTGAACTCCTTTTCTTTCGGCTTCCTTTCATGTTCCTTTCGCTTCTGCCCCCGAGGGCCCTGTCTGTCTCTAAATATAAATTCCTTCAGATGCCCCGCCTGGATCATCCTTTCAATCTCGTCTTTCAGGTGATAACATTAGATTGTGTCATGTCCATACTCATTGTGGAATCTGCAAAATCGATCGGACTTGGGCTTCTGAGGGCCCCGATTTCTGGAATAAGGGAATTTCAAGTCGGGATGATCTCCTGCTACCTCCAGTACTTCGGCAGGTTCTATTCTCAAGGGTGTGTACTTCTCAAACCTTCCGCGAGGGCCGGACCGGGAACCTCTAGATGGATTGTTGTCTCTTGTTGGACCGGAGGTCCGAGAGACCTCTGGACTGGAACGTCTGGAGGGGCCCTCTCTTCTTCTCTCTCGATCTTGTGGCCTAGCCTCCAGTCTTTTGGCTTTACGAACCTCCTCCAAGGTGAGGTATTTCTCTGCTCTGTGTAGTAACTCATCAAAGTTCTTGACTGGCTTCTTAGCCAAGGAGGAGAAGAAGTCTCCATCACGCAATTCGTTAGTAAGAGCATTGATCTTCACCTCCGGAGAGGCTGTAGGGACCTCCAGGTCTGCTTGATTGAACCTCCGGAGAAAAGCTCTCAAACTCTCGTTCTCCCCTTGCCTCAGATTGAAGAGGGTCAAAGTGGCCCGCGGCTGCCTCCGGGCACTTGCAAATTGATGGAGGAATAACTCACTGAATTCCTCTCAGGATCGAATGGTATTGGGTTCCAATTGGGTGAACCACTGTTGTGCTGCTTTTGTCAAGGTAGTTAGGAACACTCTACACTTGATTCCCTCTCCATACCGATGTAATAACGCAGCATTCTCGAATCTTACTAGGTGTTCGTACGGATCCGCCGTACCATCATATTCAAAGTTGAGGGGCTTGAAGTTGAATGGCAGTTCATCCTGTAATATGTTAGGAGAGAACTGACATCCAGAAACATAAGCAGATCTACTTGCTCGGTTGGTCATCTGTTTCCTCATATCCCTCATTTCCTTCTGTAGGGCCTGTAGTTGGTCGTTGACTGGTCCTGGGTATGTATCATCTGTACTTTCTTCTACATCTGGGAGCTCCATCTCTCGGGACGCCAAATCTGCATTCCTTCTTGTGTTCCGAGGGGGGATGCTTCTTTCTGCTCGGGAAGGCGCTTTCTCATCTCCCTCTGCCCGCATTCCTACATCCTTGGATAGCACTTGGGAGGCCCCTGGTGCCTCTTCCTGGAGTCTCGGAGTAGGTATCTCCACATTCACTGGTGTAGTTCTGGGGACTTGACCTCCTTGAGCCGCGAAAGCTCTTTCTACAGCCTGCTTAATAAGGGCATTCAATTGATCTGGAGAAACCAGGCATGGTTCTGAATTTGGAGTATCCCCCTGTTGGGGATCTGAAGTCCGGATCGCTGGGGCTTCCGTGATCGTCGTTACCCCTTCTCCGACTGGCAGGGGATGGTTTTCATCGCCCAAGCCCGAGGTTGGTGTCAGGGGTGGATTTGATCCGGAAGGGGCATGAACTGGATCCTTTCCTCGGCCTCCCTTCGGTGTGGGATCAGTCGGCAAAGGGGGATTTTTCCCTGGAAGAGTTTTCTTTCCTAAAGTAGGTGTGATTGTGTTATTTGCTCCGCCCATCGCTCGAACAAATAGAAATTTGTGAGAAGATCTCTCAAATCTTTCCCACAGACGGCGCCAGTTGATGTGCCAAAAATTGCACAAACGGATTAGATATCCTTGGGGTCAGATATCCAATTTCCCGAACGCGTATGAATGATCCGGGTGCAACGCTTCCTCTGGAATGATCCTCCAAGAACCTGCAAAAGACACACCGGAGGGGACTCCGGCGCGGGCACTCCGACGCTCAAGTCAGTATCGGTAATTCAGTGTATGGCAAGGACTGAAGAGTCCTTTAATTATCAGTGAGGTTCTCAAAGAAAATCAGAATGTTGTTGTAAGCAGCGTAATATATCAAGTAAAATTAGAGATCGTAACCTGAAAATGTACCCTAATTTACCTATTTATAGAGAGTTCCCACTTAAGAGGAAGTTAGGGTTTCCTTCTATTTCGGAGCTGCACTTTGGGCTCGGCCCTGCTGCGTTGACAGGGTCCTCCACTCTCTCACTCCCTGAAGAACCGGAACCACTCCCCCTAGTGGACTTCATCCACTGAGATAAAAGAAGAATGAGTCTTCCTTTACCCAGTCTCGGGCCGTTTCGTACGGGACTCCTCCTAAATCCTCGGACTACTAATTCTTATCAAGATTAGGTCTTCCTGATATCTCTCCCCGGGTGGAGCTCCCTCTGGAGGGACCTCCGGAAGAGATTCTTTATTCAGAGAGTATTCCTTAATCCCATATCTCCTCTTTTATCTTATCCTCTATACACGTGTCGACTTCTTGTGCCATGACAATTTTAGGCCGCATCATCTACTCCCCCCTACTCTCATAAAGTGATTATATCTTTTGTGAGAGTAAGAAGTTCAAGTGAATTTAGCACAGGGGCGTTTCTGGAGAGACGTGTATTATTCTTGCTTCGGAGAGGAACGAACACCAATAGAGACACTATTTTCAGGCAAGCTGGTGACATCATTGTGGACGGATAGACGCCGAATCTTCTGGCGTTGAGTCCTATTCTCTTTAGAGAAAATTGAGGCAAAATTTTCATCCTTGCATTTTTGGATGATAAACTTGAGGATAAGGTTCAAAACTCGGCAATTTCTGGGCCGGCCATCCAAGTCCCAGTCGGAAACATGAATCAAGTTCCTTTGGATGAGTTCATTAAGATACTCCTCTGCCACCTCATCTGCTGTTTTACAGTCTGTTTTGACGGCAAAGAGTTCAGCTACCCAAAGACGTATGAGCCTTGTTCGCTTGACAGAGTAATCCTCAGGGAAGATGCTGAAGTAGAGGAAACAACACTTGAGATTAGTGGACAGATCCATGTAACTAGGCAGCAGAGCATTGGGGATGACAGACAGATCAGAATCGCTGCTGATTTCATCTCCAAAATTGTCGTGAAACCATTCCCACTCGAAGGGTAGTCGTTTTTTGTTTGCAAGAGCACCAGCTACCGCCACAATAGCCAGGGGAAGCCCTTCGCATCTTTTCACAATTTTCTCTGAAGAGTCCTTCAAATCAGACGGGCATTTCCCATTGCTGTCGGGGAAGGCCTTTCTGCAAAAGAGTTCACACTCCAAATGTGTCAAGCTATACACGTGCTCCGTTGATGATGCACAAGAATTGGCCAATTTTGAGGACCTAGTAGTGACGATTATTCGACTGCCACGAGAAGCATCAGACAATGCATTCTTTATGTAATTCCAGTCTCCCTCTCCCCAAACATCGTCATGTACCTCTTACCAGCAAGGTATCTGCTCAGTTTTTCCGACGTAGTTGAACCATCATCTTCTGTCGAACGACACAGCTGTGTGAGCAAATTGAGTAAGAGTTGTTGAACATCACAGCAACGAGAGACATGAACCCATGCATGGCAATCGAACTGCTGCCGAATGTGAAAACATTCTTGATGAATGTTGTCTTCCCAGAGCCACCGGGACCGTTCACAGCTAGTGTGAGCAGCCTCGTCTCTCCACCGATCAACTGGCGCGTAAATTCTGCTTTGGGCTTTTCATAGCCCACCATTTCATTTTCATCATCAAGGAGAAGAGGACTGACCCGTCCAGTGGTGGATGTGCCTGTACTAGCACTTGATGAGGGTTGTGAATTCGGAATGCAGTCTGCGCTTTGATATTTTCTGCAATCTTTGTTGTTGGAAAATCATGCTTGAATTGGTGGGCTTTATGGTGAATCCACTTTGTGAATTTGTGGTTGTGGAATGTATAGGGAGGCCAATGAAGAACATACTCGTCTAGAACATCTTCAATATCGTAAGCAATATCTCGAATTTTTTCCATATGATCTTCCTGCATTCTGCTCCTCCCTTCACGCCCGCAATTGTCCTCTATGAAAGCCTTCATTGAACTGAGCCAACTCTGCATTTTTTTTATATCGATTTTTTCGACCGTTTTTTGGGAATTATGGTTTTGGATGAATGGCGAGACGAATTGGACCAAAAACAGAGCTGCGGATACAGCAACTTCGGCCATGATTTCACTTTAGAAGATTGAATTAAGCTAGGATTAATTGATAGCAGGATTAAGATCGAATTTAAAGAAAGAAAGAAACTACTAATGTTGATGGGAACACAGCAATTTTTGTTTGCTAGTATTGTATTCCTGACATGCAAAAACCTACCTTTCAATTGTCATCTTCTAGTCGTTGCCTGGTATACTCCTCGAAAGACTCCAACTAGTTAATGACTTGAGTCCGTGACAAATATCTACTTTCAAGTGTTGATTTTGTATAAAGGTTAATGAGATCATAGTTAATGTCCTAAATTTTGATTGAAGATTAATGTCGTGAATTCGATGATAAAACAATACCAAATAAAGATATAGGAAATCATTAAAAATTAGAAATTACAGTCTACACAACACCAATATTTAAGTGGTTCAATTAAAAAAAAAAAAAAAAGGAAACTTTTTTTTTTCAGTCCTACAAGTTTGAGACATTCCAAAATAAATTCTTTAAGTTTTAACTTTACAAAATACATTTTTTACTTTTCAATTTTAATCCATTTTTACATCAATTTTAATCATTTATGTTTTGAAGGAATTGGAATTTGCCACATCCACATCACTCTCCCCTCTCTATATATTTAAAAAAAAAAAAGTAGAGCTAATAACACCCAAAATATTCTATACACACCTCAAAATTTTAAATTAAAAAATAAATGTATATAAAATGACTAAATAACCCTTATGTAAATAAAGAGTAAAATAATTTTAAAAAATAACTTGAAAAAAAGCTGAAATTTAAAATGTAATTAAAATTTAAAAGTATTTTAAAAAAATAACTAAATCTTTAAAATTAATTAATTTGTTTGAAAAAAATCTTAGAAAGTTAAATAGAATCTGAAATTAAAAAATAAATCATCAAAACAAAATTAAATTAAAAATATTGAAATAATTCAATAAAACGTAAAAAAAAAAAGTAAATTACAAAAAATATTTTATTTAGTTTTTTAGAAAATTGAATCAATTGGTATTTTTAATTTAATTATTATATAAGTTTTATTTGATTTATTTAATTTTTTAGATTTTATTTGGATTTAATTAATTTTTTCATTCATTTATTTTTTAGGGATTATATTTTTTTTAGTCCATTAAGTTACCACAATTTTGAATTTAGTCCATCAGATTACCACTTTTTGATTAAGTTTCGATTTATTTTGATTTTGGTCCAGTTACTTGCTACAGCAGGTTTACCAGGTCATTTTTAAAAATACACCCCATAAAATGTTATACACACCCCAAATATTAAACACACCATACTAAAATTTAAAGATCATTTTTTATTACTATACACACCCCAACTATTTCCTATTTAATAAATTGCCAAAAATAATTAAATTAAAAAATTAAGAATTCAAATTAATATGAAAAATATAAATAAAACCTATAAAAAATTGTCTAAATCTTTAAAAATTAAACAAAGCTAAAATAATTTATTTAATTAGTTTTGAAGATTTAGTTGATTTTATAATATTTTTAAATTTTATTTAGCCTTATTTTCGACGTTTTTTATAGAAGTTAGAACGCAAATAAAACATTAATAAAGCAATTGAATTTTTTTATTTTATTTTATTTTTCTTTTAAATATTTCTTTTATATTACATGAACCTACTATAACACCCCATAAATTTTATATACACTCCAAATGTTAAACACAAAAATTCAAAAATCAAATATAGTTAAATAAAATCATAAACATATTTAATAAATTGCTAAAAATAATTAAATTAAAAAAAAGTAAGAATTCAAATTAATATAAAAAATATAAATAAAATCCATAAAAAATCACTAAAATTTTCAAAAATTAAACAAACCTAAAATCATTAATTAATTTAATTAATTTTAAAGATGTAATTGATTTTTTTTACTATTTTTGAAGATTTTTAATAAATTTTAAAAAAATCAACTTGAAAAAATTATTAAATTAAATAAAAAAAATCTTTAAAAGTATTAAAAAATCAACTAAATTTTTAAAATTAATTAAATTAATTAATTTTTTAGCTTTATTAATATTTTGAATATTTATGTATTTTTATAGGTTTTATTTATATTTTTCATATTAATTTGAATTCTTACTTTTTTAATTAAATTATATTTGACAATTTATTAAATAAGTTTATGATTTTATTTAACTATATTTGATTTTTTAATTTTTATGTTTAACGTTTGTAGTGTATATAAAATTTATGGGGTGTTAATAGGTTTAGGTAATATAAAAGAAATATTTAAAAAAAATTAAAACTCCATTGTTTTATTAATGTTTAATTTGCGTATTAACTTCTATAAAAAAACGTCGAAAATAAGGCTAAATAAAATTTAAAAATAGTAGAAAATCAACTAAATTTTCAAAACTAGTTAAATTAATTAATTTGTTTTAGCTTTGTTTAATTTTTAAAGATTTAGGCGATTTTTTTATAGGTTTTACTTATATTTTTTATATTAATTTAAATTCTTATTTTTTTTAATTTAATTATTTTTGGCAATTTATTAAATAGGAAATAGTTTGGGGTGTGTATGGTAATAAAAAATGATTTTTAAATTTTATTGTGGTGTGTTTAACATTTGGGGTGTGTATAACATTTTATGGGGTGTGTTTTAAAAAATGACCTGTTAAATCTGCTGTAGCAGGTAACTGGACAAAAATCAAAATAAATCGTAATTTAATGGACTAAATTCAAAAAGTGGTAACCTGATGGACTAAATTCAAAATTGTGGTAACTTAATGGACTAAAAAAAATATAATCCCTATTTTTAATATTTAGTTGACTTTTTAAAATATTTTCAAAATTTATTTAGTTTTTCGTATTATTGAATATTTTTAAAATTTATATATAGTTTTAATGATTTAGTTGAATTTTAAATTATATTTTTAATTTTTATTCAATTTTAATTTGTTTTGAGGGATAAAGAGCAAGTAGAAAAGAATTGGGGTGTGTTTAGTAATATAAATTGATTTTAGTGGGGTGTGTATAACATTTGAGGTTTGTATACATATTTTATGGTGTGTTAGTAGCCTCACAAAAAAATCACAAAAAAAAATTTATATGCATTTACTTCAAACTAATTAATCATTTTCCTCTATATATATGAAAAAAATAAAAAAAATTCACTGCATCTACTATAAACTAATTAATTAATTTATTTAAAATATATTTATGTTTTATAAGTATTTGATAAAATGGTGATATTATCATTAAATTTAGTTATACGTTTCAATTAATAAAGAAAAATAAGATTCACATAACACTCTTTGGTTTCGTTTGTGAAATTTATTTTGTTTCATATTTTTTTAGATTTTTTCAAGTTATTTTTTTAATTATTTTACTATTTATTTATGTAAGGGTTACTTAGTTATTTTATATACATTTATTTTTGGATTTAAAATTATGGGGTGTGTATAAAATATTTTGGGGTGTTATTAGCTCTACTTTTTTTTTTTTAATATATATATAGAGGAGAGATAATGATGTGACATTTTTTAATATATGTGGCACCAACTTTACCAATTCTAATTCCTTCAAAACATAAAGGATTAAAATTGATGTAAAAAAGAATTAAAATTAAAAGGTAAAAGACGTATTTTATAAAATTGAAACTTAAAGGATTTATTTTGAAATATTTCAAACTTATAGGACTAAAATAAATAATTTCCCAAAAAAAAAAACAAAGAGATTACAATCACGAATACTTCAACATTAAGCCATAATACATTCAATGTGCAAATTCTCACAACTCTCGTGTTTAACACTTAACAATCTCTTTAATAAATGTGTTGAGTTTACTCCCTATCAATCACTCTTGTTTGATATATGTTGATTATCTAAGAATGATGACCACACATATTATTTATACTTGTGAAAATATCATCTTAGCTCAACCATTTAATCATAAATAACTGATTTATGGTCGCAAGTTGTAACATAATAACTGTTTTGTAATAGAAAACACAATCGTTTAACTTCTCAACTGGAAGTTCAGTCGATTAACAGTTGTTATTCTGTCACCTGACCAACTCTACTCTATTCAACTAAGCCATCTCTGTTGAATTACCTCAAGTGACCAACTCTATTGACTCGGCCTAGTTGATCATAACAATTGATCCCAACTCTTCTGAACTAGAACCAACTTGTTTGAATCCAACTATACTGAAACAGACTCTGGTGATTTTACTCATCCGATTATTCCATCTAGTTCAAAAGTTAATATCATAACAATATTGTATTAAATCTATTCGAAAGAATTATTTTTTTAGGACTGCAACTTAGGGGGGTTTGCAAAGAGAGGACCGCAACTATATAGGCTGGCAAAATTAGGCCCGTAACTTATTTTTTTCGCAATTTCAGGTCAAATTAACCCAATCAACCCAATTTCGATTGATCGAATTTTTGTAATTAATGTTTAGCATAGTCCTCTTAATAATAAATCTATAAAAAAAATTTACTTCAATTACGCTACGGATATAGTTGTAAAATTTATAAGCATTATTATGTAAATGTATTAAGTTAAACTATCTTCATATTTAAGAATTGTGAGAATCTTTTTAATTAAGAATTAAAAATTTATCATACCAAATTATAATATTTTGTTCTTTTATATGTAATATTTAAACATGAATAATGTTGTCTAATTCATAACAAATTATTACATCTACAATTTTTAAATTTAATTTTTAAAAGTTTATTGGTATTTTTTTATTTTTTCAAATAAAGTATTAATTAAATGTTGAGTTGGTCTTCTGTGCACAGTGCACACTAATGCACAGGTCAATCTTATATCTATTTATAAAGACAAAAAATATAATTAAATGATGAATGTTCTAGTGGTTATAGATACCCTTCGTAAGCATGAGAGACTATGAGGTCCTAGGTTCAAATCCTTTCGAACTTGTTTTTTTTTTTATTCGTTTTTTTATTCGTTTTTTTCGTTTTTTTTTTTTTTTCGTTTTTTTTTTTTCGTTAACTTTTGACTAATAATAACTACCACTTTTCAGTAACAAAATTTTCACTTTTCAATAATAATAGTTATCACATTTCAGTAACAAAATTTCCAATTTTCAATAATAAGAATTACACTTTTCAGTTAAAATATCTACCACTTTTCAATAATAAAAATTACATTTTTCAGTTAAAATATCTAACACTTTTCAGTAACAAAATTTCCACTTTTCAATAATAAGAATTACACTTTTCAGTTAAAATATCTATCACTTTTCAATAATAAAAATTACATTCTTAATTTAAAATATCTACCACTTTTCAATAATAAGAATTACACTTTTCAGTTCAAATATCTACCACTTTTCAACACTTTTTAGTAACAAAATTTCCACTTTTCAATAATAAGAATTACACTTTTCAATAATAAAAATTACACTTTTCAGTAACAAAATTTTCTCTTTTCAATAATAAGAATTACACTTTTTAGTTAAAATATCTATCACTTTTCAATAATAAAAATTACATTTTTAAGTTAAAATATCTACCACTTTTCAATAATAAGAATTACACTTTTCAGTTCAAATATCTACCACTTTTCAATAATAAGAATTACACTTTTCAGTTAAAATATCTACCACTTTCAATAATAAAAACTACATTTTTCAGTTAAAATATCTACCTATTTTCAATAATAATAATTACATTTTTCAATAACAAAATCTACCACTTTTCATTACTTAATTAATTAATTAATTTACCATTATTAATTAATTACAGTAAAATCCATTACTTAATTAATTAATTAATTTATAATTCATTACTTAATTAATTAATTTACCATTATTAGTGAAAAGTGGTAATTTTTTTACTGAAAAGTGGTAATTTTTATTAGTGAAAAGTGGAAATTTTATTAATGAAAAGTAGCGACTATTATTATTGAAAAGTGGAAGTGAGTAACGAAAAAAAAAAAAAAGAAAAAAAAAACAAGTTTGAAAGGATTTAAACCTCTGACCTCGTGCTTATGAGAATTGTAAATTAATTAATTAAGTGATGAGAATTGTAAATTAATTAATAATTGTAAATATTGGTCGATAAAAATGAGAACTGTAATGAATTAATAATGGTAAATTAATTAATTAATTAATTAAGTAATGGATTATAAATTAATTAATTAATAAATAGAAAAAAAATGGAATTATAACCATAAGTAGAGAAAAAGGGATAATAAGTTAGAGTGGGAGGATAAGGACAAAAACATGTGCACCAAACCTGTTTTGGTGCACATGGTGCATTTGAGAATTTCCCTTAAATGTTTATCTATTTTAAGAAATTTAGATATTTATAGGTAATTATTAGAAAAAATTAAATTGTTAACTTCATGTAGTACTTAATCAGTAATGTTTACCTGTAAAAAAAAAAAAATCAGTAATGTTTAGTTAAATATGTACATCGTTTTCTAATACCACTAATCATCAACTCATCTACTTTCTCCGTCCGTCTATAAGTTTCACGTTACTTTTTGACATAAAAATTAAGAAAAGTGATTAAATAATGGATATAGTACAAGTGATTTGATTAAGAGAAGGATAAAGATAGAGAGAAAAAATAAGCTATAAAGTGAAATGTAAGAATAAAAAATTAAAAGTATTTACCAAAAAAAAGTATGAGAAGCTTATAGTCAAACAGACCAAGATAGTAAAATGGAAAACTAATAAGCGAACGGAGGAAGTACATTTTTTAAAATTTATTATCATAAATATTTTTATCACATATTCTTAAATTAACTGTTCCATAATTTATGCAATTAATATAAGAATCTCATAAACTTTAACTCATCTACATTTGTTCCCTTTCATACTTTCCTTATATCTTAATTTCTTATATTGATTTATATTATAAATAAAATTTGAATGCTCTATTTTATTAATGTTTTATTTATATAATATATATATATATATAGTCTATATTTTGTTAAAAAAAATGTATATCTTTTATTAGAATAACAAATTTATAAATCAATACATGTATTAAAGATTATAAATCAATATACATATATTATAAATTTATTTCAACTCCATGTAAAATGCGGGTCTTACACTAGTTTTAAATAATATAAGATATGAGACAATATGAATATAATTGAAGGGAATATGGGTTAGAGTAGATTTTAAAAATTATATATTTATATTGGTTGAAATTGTAGAAAAAAAAAGTTACAATCCTCTGTTTGTTAGTTCATAAAGTTGCGGTCCTCTTTTTGCTACCTCCCAAAGTTTGGCCCGAAAAAATGGGTCCATGTGCAAAATCAGCCCGAAATTATCAAATTGGATTGATTGAACTAATTTGGCCTGAAATATATTATCAATTCACAACATTTAAATTCATTCTAATTTTCAATTCACAATAATATAATTATATACAACATTGAATATAATTATTTTCAATTATACGTTTCAATTTATTTTAATCTTCAATTTACAACATTTAACTTCATTCTAATTTTTAATTCACAACAATATAATTACATACAACATTGAGTATAATTATTTTCACTTATACATTTAAATTTATTCTAATCTTCAATTCACAACATTTGAATTCATTATAATTTTCAATTCACAACAATATAATTACATACAACATTGAGTATAATTATTTTCACTTATACATTTAAATTTATTCTAATCTTCAATTCACAACATTTAAATTCATTCTAATTTTCAATTCACAACATTATAATTACATACAACATTGAGTATAATTATTTTCACTTATACATTTAAATTTATTCTAATCTTCAATTCACAACATTTAAATTCATTCTAATTTTCAATTCACAACAATATAATTACATACAACATTGAGTATAATTATTTTCACTTATACATTTAAATTTATTCTAATCTTCAATTCACAACATTTAAATTCATTCTAATTTTCAATTCATTCTAATTTTTAATTAAACCTATTTTCATCTTAATTAAAATCATTCTCAAGTTCATTTTCAATTAAAATAATATCACAAACAACATTAATTATAATCATTAGCATGTTCACGTCAATTAAAATAACATCACACACAACATTAAAATAAACAATCCTCAACTTCAATTTAAAATAAACATAACAAAGTAATAGAAAATGTATCACTCCTCACCACCACCATCATCCTCAGCATCACCTTGATCCTCAACCTGGTCAACATCCTAAACGTTGTTCGACACCCCCGACGCCCCACCCATCCGACTCATCATCACTTGCATTTGTTCCTGAAAATTTTTGAGTAAGCGCTCCTCCGTCTGCTGCATTTGTAGGAGTAAGCGTCGCTCTCTGTCCTCATTGATTCTTCGTTCTTCAGCAATAACATGGTCAATGTCGGCCTGGGTGAATCGTCCATAAGCCGTACCGGCTTACGTCTCGCCAGGACCGGAGGAGACCCGTCTGTTCTTGCCTACTTGTCCAAGGCCCCTAACACGTCCATGAGACATGCCGACCTTCTTCAAGTACAATTCAGACATGTCGGGTATAGATGGGGTCTGGGAACCATCCTCTGAAGTATGTTCATCTGACGGTTCTCCTGAGAGATTGGACAACTCCTCCTGTACCTGGTCCTATACGTGCATATTTAAAAGTGGGATAATACATTTTCAAGTACAATTAAATATATATTTATTATATAATGTTATATATACTCACTTACAAGAATATCACCCATATAACCATATCTGTATGTGCCGTTTTCGTAACGGTGGTAATATTCAACTATCTCCCAGTCGTGGGCAGGGCGTCCCATCTTCTGCTCCTGTATTTTGAATTGAAGACATATACGTATAAATAAAATAAAAAATTAACTCAAATTAATTATAATTGACCACAAATACTTACAATGCGCCGTGCGACCTCTGCTGCTCCACGAGCTCCGCCTTTATGAGTACCACAGCTAGTACCCGGACCTCCAGGCTCGGATAAGCGGTTCTTACGACACTGCTCGCTCTTGTTAACTGTGTCAGGATGGTCAGTGACAAACTAAGTCGTTCCAAACATTGACATCCCACCTCGGCTTCTTTTTCTCCTTCTCCCACACTTTCTTGACGCTTGATAACATGTCAGTGTACCGATTTACTGCTCTTTCAAGAAAGAGCTTGTACACTTGTTCAGAAGATGTGGTATCAGGGTCCCACGTGACCTCGATCTGCAAAAAAAAATTAATGAATTAATATAACAAAATATTAATGTAAAATGATTTTATACATCATTAATTAATTATACCTGGAATGTCTCCCACCACCGTTGAATCGTACCGGGTGATACCTTGGCAAAGGCGTGTGCACCAACCTCCATATTCCTGTACATAATATGTCTGATCGTCCTCGAGATTAAATTTGAAGGCATCAACCTGTTACATGTAATTTATAATAATGAAACATTATTAATAAACATGTTATACATACGTCTAATGAAAATTAAATATATTATACTTACGTATCAAGGTAGATCCACAGTACAATGCGACTCTCGGGTGCATCAGCCGACATGCTGGCCTGTGTCCCGACAGACGGAGGTCCAACTGGCTCATGTGTCGGTGGAGGGGATAGTTCATGTGCATGTGGATACATATAAGGCACCTGAGTATAATAGGTCTGGGGGTTCATTCCGGGCATCTAGGGCATTTGTAGTATCTAGGTCATATCAGAAGACCCATCCCACACATCAATTGTTTGGTGTCATTAAATTTCTTGGGAACCTTATTTTCGGGAGGACAAATCTCACGAATCAACTCAACGACCTGATTGTATCCCCTTTCAGACAATCTGTTTTTCGTTTTAATGTTCAACAATCTGGAATTGAATGACAACCCGAATGAGATTCGCAACCAGGATACAAGTCTTGGTCCGCTGCACGAAGCATGCTGTAAAACTGTGTCGCATTCTCGTTAGGGGGTTCTTCATTATGTGTCTCCTCTTCCACGTTTATTCCAAAATCAATGTTTAGGCCACCCATTAAGTCTTCTACCATAGTGTGGTACGAACTAGGTCCCGTTGGGTTAACTTCGTTTGAAGTTGACGCAAATTCATTAGTGTTTTGAAATGGACATGGACCCCAACTCTCTTTCCCGTGATAAATCCATTTATAATAATTCAGTGTAAAACCATTTCGATATAAATGAGATTTAACTTCATTAGGATCTCTATAAGTCTGATTTCGACATCTACCTTTCGAACAAGGACACCTAATTTTTTCTTCCCAAATCGAATTCGGATTACTAGTGGCAGCTTCAATAAATTCATTTACTCCACTAATAAATTTGGGGTTCATAATCCCATTCACCAATCTTGGACTATACATCCAACTACGACTTGAATAATTCATGTCAATCGACGTCTACAACACACAAACAACCAACGTCTCATCCCTCCAATTCGATTAAAATTAATTAATACAATTTCAAATATATTCTAACAATTCTAACACCCTAACAAATAAATTCTAACACTTAAAACATACATGCATAACACAATTAACAATTAAATTCTAACAATTAACACATGCATACATAAAAATTAACATTTAATTTCAAACAATTCTAAAAATAAAATCATATATATATATATATTTTCAACAATTTTATATATACATGTAACAGTACGTATTAAGGAGTGAGTAACAACACGCGCGGATGTGGGGGCCAATTCACACTAGGTAGGTGCGATTTCACCTAAAAAAGGTACGATCTTCTCCGTTTTGCTCAAGAATGTAATTATGGTGACCTAAAGCGTGTTATAGGCAGTAATTATCATAGGGGGAGGAGTATACGCATTTAATATGTCGGAAGTTTTGCCAAATGGGAAGCCTCCCGTGCAATTATCCGTGATCCGGTGGCCGATTTTTTCCATTGTTCAAGACGCCTCTTCGTCTGATTTCCTGTCTTCGAGGCTTCCATAATCATTGTCTGATTTCTTGGGGGAACTTCTCGCGGCCGATTGGCCGTTGCTGCGGTGGGTTGGAGTATATAAACGTTTTTGGGGGTAGAGATGAAAGTCACACAAACCCTAATTTTCTTTTCCACTCTTCTGATAATTGAAATGGCGGAACAACTGAATGAACCTTTGAGGAATGTGAGGATCTCCGATGCGGAGGATGCTAATATCCATGTCGATGCGAATGAACTTGTTATCCTGAGGCACGCCTTGCTAGGGCACTTTACGCTGCGCAGACCCATGGGTTTAATCGAAACCCTCAACTCACTGAAGCGTATTTGGAAGGTTGAAGGACGAGTAAGGATCGTTTTTTCTAGCTGATGGATATTTCATGCTGGAGTTTGATAAGGAGGCTGACTCAAACAGAGCCTTCTACCGACAGCCGTAGATCGTCAATGGACCTATGTTGGTTCTCTCGAAGCTCGAAGGAGATGAGCGCCCAAGAGACTTGATGATCAACCGGATCCCGTTCTGGATCCAAATCCATGGGCTCCCTATTTATTGCATGACACGCCAGATTGCTTTCAAACTGGCTGAAACTTTGGGGGATGTCATCGATCTGGATTGTCCACAAGGGGAGACGGCGTGGGGCAGGTGTTTACGAGTCAGGGTGCTTCTGGACCTTCAACGTCCTCTCAACCGAAGCACGAATCTCACCATCCATGGCGAAACCATCCTTTTAGCATTGAGGTACGAGAAGCTTGGTGAGTTTTGTTATCAATGTGGGGTGCTTACACACATTGAGAAAGATTGCATTGAAAGATATCGTGATGAAGAACATAGGAGCATGGACCAGAAGAAATTCCCGATGTGGCTTCGAGCTGAGAATAAAAAAGGTCTCACTCAAGACCAATACGACCATCTGCGAAACCTTACTACAGCTCGTGCCCCAGATCCTGTGCAACCACAACAGGAGGAAAGAGAGGTACACCAATCTTTGGTGATTAGGGCTGATGCGAGAGTGGGCAGTTTGGTGATGAAAGAGCAGCATTGGAGCGAGCAAGAACAGGAACATATGCAGGAAGCGAATCAATTTGCAGATTCAGTTTTGGTGGAGGAAGCTCATGACCTACTACAAAGAAATGCAAATAGGTACCTAGCAAGGGAGGAAAGAAGAATGAGAGCGGAATGGGAAGGGGTCATGCAAGTTAGTTACTTTGCAAGCAAGTGTGGATTCGAGAATGGGGAGAACTCTAATGCTCGGCAGGGCCTAGGGATGGGAAAAGGACTGATGAAGGATACTCCGGGGAAGGGAAAAGGCAAAACTTTGGCACTACCAACCTCAGAGGTGGGACATGAACAAAACCAGATGGCTACTGGCCTTCGTAGCTTTCCGAAGGGGCCAAGGAAAAGAGGTAGGCCAATTAATACTATGGTGAAACTTGTTGTAGGACCTGGTGTGATTGGCATTGATGATGGAGACGAAGGAGACAGTGGCATGAAGAAGCACAAGAGTGATGAAGAGGCGGCGAGCTCAAATCAGGCGGAGGAGGGTGAATCCCCTCCTCGCTCATATCCATGAACATTGTTAGCTGGAATGCAAGGGGTTTAAAGGGTCCCCAAGCATTCCAGAAAATTAGGCAACTCATAGCCATAAATAAACCCGACATTTTGTTTATCATGGAATCTAAACTCCCAACTAGGATAGCCCAAAATTGGAAGTCGATGTTTAATTTCTCTTTTTGTTTTGCTGTGGACCCAATAGGCAATAGTGGGGGTTTGATTTTGTATGCAGTTTCGGCAATTAAGATTTCAGTTTTCTCTTATTCCAACAGCCATATTGATTCATGTATTAATTTTGAAGAAGCACAATGGTGGTTCACATGTCTTTACGGCCCTCCGTGTGCCAATCAACGTCATCTTTCTAACGAATTACTAAAGAGAATTGATTCTACGCACTCCATCAACAAAACGTGGTTAGTAGGTGGAGACTTTAATGAGATCTTATGTACTAGTGAAAAATGGGGAGGGAATCTAAATGGGAGAACTCGATCAAGTATGGATCGATTTCGAGCAATGCTCAACTCCTTTGATCTAGTAGACTTAGGGTTTAAAGGACCTCAATTTACTTGGGATAATAAGAGAAAATCTCAATTTCACATCAAAGAAAGACTTGATAGATTTGTGGCGAATAACGAATGGCGTTCCCTTTGGAAATCTATGCAAGTACAACATTCACACTGGTTTGGATCCGATCATCGGGCCATTTCCCTTCGTATCGAACCTAAAGACTGGGACGGAAATCTTAATCAAAAGGGACCATTTAGGTTTGAAAATGCGTGGTTATTGGAACCAAGCTTCGATAATGCACTTAGCACCTGTTGGAGCGCTCTTGATGCCTCAAACCCGTTGACAATGAAACTTCATAGATGCTCGTCTCATCTGACTAGTTGGGATGAGAGACATATTGGGAATCTTGACTCAAGAATTAAGCGGTTATCCAAAGAAATTCTTGATCAGACAACTCTGGACAAAGGGGCTTCAAAAAATGTAAATTTGGAAGGGGTCTTTGAAAAATTGTTATCTCAACAGGAGGAGTATTGGAGACAAATATCGAGAACAAATTTGATGGTTAATGGTGATCGCAACACGACGTACTTTCACCGCAGAGCGACGGAGCGAAGAAGTCGAAACACGATCTCTCGATTATTAAAGGATGATGGTACATGGGTGGAATCAAAGGAAGATATTACAAACTTTATCTCGAGCTATTGCCAAGAGCTATTCACATCGACTTCCCCTAGTGTCGAGCAAATGAATAGGATCATCTCTCACACGGAACCAATGGTTGATCATAATATGGCCTCTTTTCTCTCTAGACCCTATACAAAAGAGGAGATAAAAGATGCAGTCTTCAGTCTAAACTCGAACAAAGCTCCAGGGCCGGATGGTTTTAATGCAAAGTTTTTTTAAGATAAGTGGCATGTTGTTGGAGACGATCTTGTGAAAGGAGCTTTGGACATCTTGAATCACGATGGTGATATCCAAAGGTGGAATGAAACGTGGATTACTTTAATCCCAAAGGTCAAGAATCCCAAGCACTTGAAAGACTTTAGACCAATTAGTTTATGCAATGTCATTTACAGAATTGTTGCAAAAGTTATGTCAAACAGGCTCAAGGTGGTTATGCCGGGATTATCGATGAACAACAAAGTGCTTTTGTCCAGAACAGACAGATAGCCGATAATGTACTTTTGGGATTTGAGTGTATGCACTGGATAAAACACAACAAGAGTAGAACCGGGTATGCAGCCCTAAAGCTTGATATGAGTAAAGCTTATGATCGCATTGAATGGTCGTTCGTTAAAACTCAACTTGAGAAGCTGGGCTTCCCAGAGGTAACTATTAATTTGTTGATGAAATGTGTCCAAACGGTTAGCTACTCCTTCAAAATCAATAATTATGTGGTAGGGAGAGTAAACCCTTCTCGTGGGCTACGGCAAGGAGATCCCCTATCGCCTTTTCTTTTTGTAATTTGTGCTCAAGGGCTCTCATCGTTCGTTAAAGAAAGGGTGGTCAGGGGTAACATTGAGGGTGTTCGGGTTGCTAGGGAGGCACCGGTCATTTCTCATCTCCTTTTTGCAGATGACAGTGTTATTTTTTTCAAGACCAAAGATAATAGTGGGGACGAGATCAAAGAGATACTTAATAGTTATGAAAGTGCGTTTGGACAAATGATCAACTTTGAGAAATCCACTATCCTCTTTAGCCCTAATGCGTCGAATTACTCTAAGAATCGAGTTAATCAGGCCTTGGGTATTCGGGCCACTCAGGGTCATCAGGTCTATCTTGGGATACCAACGTTCTCAGTTAGGTCAAAACGCATTCAGTTCTCCTATCTGGTTGATAGATTAAAAGATCGTATTGACAATTGGAAGAATAAGGAATTTTCAGAGGGGAGAAGAGAAGTTCTCATACGGTCGGTCCTCCAAGCTATTCCTACGTATACGATGATGTGCTTCAAAATTCCGATTCAGATCTATGATCAAATGGAAAAGCTTATGGCTGATTTCTGGTGGGGCAGAAAAGAAGGTCGTAGTAAAATGCATTGGCAAAAATGGGAGGATCTTTGTAGACCAAAAGAGGAAGGGGGCATGGGTTTTAAAAGATTACATATGTTTAATGACGCACTTCTAGCCAGGCAGGTCTGGAGATGTATAAAAGAGCCAACATCTCTCTTAAATAGAGTTCTTAAGGCAAGGTATTACAAACACATGGACATCATGGAAGCTGAAGTTGGAAATAACCCATCTTTCACATGGAGATCCCTTTGTAAGAGTAGATACACATTGGACCACGGTCTGCGATGGGTGATCGGTAATGGTAACTCGATATGGATTCATAAGCATGCCTGGGTACAAGGAATAGAGAGTGGTAGAATTACATCAGGGATTGCGGCTGCCCCCAATATTAACTATTTTATAAATGAGGAACGTGAATGGAAGGAAGATATGATTAGGATTGCCTTCAATCACTATGAGGCAGAAGGGATACTCCGGACACAAATAGGAATAAAGGAGGATGAGGATAAGAGATTTTGGAATAATGATGTTATGGGGAATTATTCAGTTAGCTCTGGATACAAACTTATTATGAAAAGATCTTACTTTAACCCGGCTCAAGCTTCCTCCTCTGGGGATTGGTATAGCCATTGGTGGAACAAATTGTGGAAATTGTAGATACCTCCTAAGGTCCGCATATTTGGGTGGAAACTGTGTAAGGACTTTATTCAATCGGAGGGCAACCTTGCAAACAGACATATCCCAATCCGACCCGTTTGCGGCTTATGTGGAAATTACTCTCCAAACACTACCCATGTTATCTTCCACTGCCACAAAGTTAAGAAAATCTGGAGTAGGATCGGATTCCAAAGGCTCATTAAAAAAGGAGTAGGCAGAAACACTATTGATTTTCTAGAGTTTCTGAGAACAAACGTGCAGAAAATAGACTTCGAAAGAATCGTAATGGTATCTTGGGGAATCTGGAAAGAAAGATGCACGATTCTACACTCTAGTACTCCGCGGCCAAGAGAGTTGGACCCAGAGGTCGGGAGGAAAGTACTTCATTATCTAGAAGCCTAACAGCTGCAATTGGAAAAGATAAACGATAATACGAACCCATTTCAAGACGAAGAAGACAATTTGAAATCAGTCCCCTTTGAAGGATGTATCTTAGAAGTTGATGGAGCGCACAAGAGAGAAGACAGATGGTACGGCATAGGGGGATCCCTCAGACAGGCAAATGGCACTATAATGGTTGAATTTGCAAAATGAATAAGGCCCCAAAGGAATGCGCTTGGAGAAGAATTGATGGCAATCCTCGAGGGCCTAAAAATGGCAACCAGTAGGCAGATCAGGTTACTGGAAATCAGAACGGACTCCCAGCTAGCGGTTTCTCTGTGCCGACAAAAATGTACTACCTCGGGACCAGAAGAGTGCATTGTTAGAGAGATTATTTCGCTAGCAAAAGGATTTGTAGTCTGCAAATTCAGTTATCTCCCGAGGAGTAAGCTAATGAAAGTGCATAATCTGGCTCGGATCGGAGCTGACTCTACCTTTTCTCAAGATTGAAATGGAGTAGTCTTTGGGCTGAAGCAGGACTCGCAAACTTTTGGATTCTTATGTTATCCTGCCTAGTATTCATCTTTGGAGCCCCCCCCCCAAAAAAAAACAATTTTATATATACATACAACATATATGCATATATATACATGTATATACTAAAACTATATATATACATAGAACTTCAAATTTAACCAATGAAAACGAAAAAAATTACCGTAGAAATGCTCCCGTCGAAGTGTAGAACACAAATGGCCAAAAACTGAGTTCGATATGCAACGAATGTGGATGTTGATTTTGGAGGTGTAAAACTCGAGAGGGAGGAGGGAGGAGCATCGCTTCTGTTCTGGAAGAAGGGGTTACGGGCGAATTTATGTTTAACTAGGGCGACGGTTTAGGCGACGGGCCCACTCTCGTTGCCTTTTAGCGAGTGAGGTCCCATTGCCATTTTGCAAGGGTCCCACTCCCGTCACCTTTTGGCGAGTGCAGCACACGCCCTTACCTTTTCCGTTGCCAAAAGGCAAGGGCGTCAACATCCGTCGCCTTTTGGCGAGTGCAACACATGTTGTTGCCTTTCCCGTTGCCAAAAGGCCACCTCGATAACATCCGTCGCATTTTTTTAGCAGTTGCCAAATCCGTTGCCAATTAGCGACTGTACATTGCCCTTGCTAATATCCGTTGCCTTCAAGACAATTTTTTGTAGTGTTGTTTGAATTAAAAAGTAAATGAATGGATTTCAAATACTTAGCAACGTTTTTTAGTTAAAACTGAGAGGATTTTTAAATCCTTACTAAAACCATGTCATTTGAAATGCATTTATTTTTAAAAAATTTTATTTGAAATACCTCCTCAAATCAAATCCTCTCATCCAAACACAACCTAACATAAAACTAAACTATACCCTACTTAAATTTTAAAACAAACACAAAACATACAAGTCCTTAAAATTCGAATTTCAAAATCCTCAAAATCTCAAAACAAACATATTCGGGGACAAACGGTTAAAATCGCAAGTTTCAGTTAGAAACTGACGGTTATGATTTGTCGAAAAATATAACCGGAACCGAGCCAGTTACGGTTCGATTTTTTAAAAGCCGGTTCAACCGATTTTTTTTTCGTTTTTCCATATAAAAAAAGTAGAAACCTAAGGTTTGGTGGCCATTACAGAAACCCTCGAAATCTGCTCTTTCTTCTTGAGAGAGAACAACGGAGGAAGCGAAAGTAAAGAGAAGTAATAGCAAAAAATATGAGATTTAAAGTGTTTAAATGGAATTGAGATAAATGGGTGTGAATATGAAGCTTTTGAAGGAGTAAAGAGTAATGGGATTAAAATTATGCAGTCATTTGTTACCATTGACATATAATTTCAGAGAGAGGTGTGCAAATTGAGTGAAGTGAAAGAAGAAATTGAGGTAAACATTTCACATCTGTAAATAAATTGAAATTAAAAGCAAAAGTAAAAGTAATGCTCCCTTTGTTCCGTATTAACTTTCATAGGTAGGTGGACACGTAAATTAAGAAAGTGTAATAATGAGTGGAGTTTTGAGGGGTAATTTTGTAAAACTTTATGTATAAAGTAAAGAATGAGTTGACTTTTGTGTATGTGTGGAGAAAAAGTAATGGCATTTGTGTAAAATTGAGGATATTCTAAGGGTGGAGTTTATAAAGGGTTTTCCATTTTAAGGGTGTGAAAGTTATTGTGGGACGTCCCGAAAAGAAAAGTGTGAAAGTTATTGTGGAACAGAGAGAGTAATAATAAAGAAAGAAACTTTTTTTTGCACTTTCACATTTCCATTAATGCATATGCGGATATTGATATTGCAGAATGTAAACTATGTTCATATTGATTATTAACATTGAAAAGAGAAAAAGAAAATGGTCATGTGATGTTGCGCCTGCAATGTTGTAGATTGAGGATAAGGCCTAAGGGTAGTATATGACTCTATATTACAATTATTTAAAATAAATGCTAATAATCGGTTGTTTGGCGAGAATTGGCGCCTAACCGACCGAACCGCTGATTTAACTGAAATTAGCAGTTCGGAAATTCAAGAATCAAAATTGAACCACTATTTTAAGGGTTCAATTCGGTTTTTAAACCGAAATCGACAGTTCAGCCAAATCAGGGGTTTCGAACAGATCAATTCGCCCGGTTTCGATTTGCACATGTCTTGATAACCTTGAGTGGTTTGGTATGATATACGAACCATATAACCATACCTTGTTAGCGTTAAATACTTTATCCCTATCATCTAACCAAGGATCTAACTAAGGAGTACCCATTCCCAATTTTAAGACTCACATTATCATAAAATAAGTCACCCTTAGGCCCTCTTACCAGACTACACAAATCCCCCCATCATAATGAACACTTATTTTCGTCTGCCCCCTCGACCTAGGTACACTAAACGAGCCATATCTAGATTTGAGAATACGCACCCATAGTGATTTCTCCTCTATAGACCACCTCCACAACCATTTACACAGGAGAGCTTTATTTAAAGTGCCAACATCTCTCACCCCCAACCCCCAACCCCCCCCCCCCTATAATTTTAGTATAATTTAATCTTACACACTCTCTTCCATTTGATCTAAGCTATCTTCATATTATTATCGTTACCTCCCCCCAAATGAAATTTCTTTGAATACGTTTAATAGTTTGGATAATGTTGTAATCTTTTTTGTCGGGGTGTATCGATCAAACAGCAACAAACATCATCATTTATATGTGAATGGTTTTTTACGAATCGAAAGATGATAAAAAATGTTCTTGATGAACTCTTAATAAGAAAAATGTATTTTTTTTATGAAGAACTTGAGGAAACTTGTATGAGAAGTTGAAATTAGGGTTTAGTGTATAAGAAAATGAAATCGGATCTTGTTTATTATGCCTCCAATGGGCTTTTATACTAGGTTACAATTTCCATGCATTCATTGCTGGCAGCTCACCATTAATACACATATTAATGTGAATATACTTGTTATTAATGTAAATACAGTTGTTATTAGTGTAATCATTCTATGCATTTAATGCACTTGCTTTACATCAAATCCCTCTGTAATCAGCCACTTTAAGTCTTATCCCTCGTTGTAATCGTCACCGATCATAACACTTGCACTGCCTTAGACTTGTCATTGCTTGGACAATCAATTCCATCTTTGTTCGGTAAATGTTGCTCTATCCTGGGCTAATGGCGAACATCTGGTCTTGGAACCTCTCTTATGATTACTTCATCTGCCTTCAAGATATCTTATTCGCCCTATGACCCTGATCGTCATAATAGACTATGCCGACCACATACCCTTTGCAATCTTATAAACATCATTTTGCCAACACCCTCCATCATCCTCGCTAGCCGAAGATGACCGTTCTTGCTCACCGCCACGTGGATATTCCTAACATATTTAATAATTAAATATGCATTTACCTTGCTCGCTTCTTATTGGTTGCTCGTCATTGACCTGGCTGACTAAGCTTGATGACTTTGACTTTTCTTTGTTGATTTGTTGACCAGTCAGTAAAACAAATGCTGACTTGTTGACCGGACATAACATATATAACAGATAGCACACAAAGAGGCTTTGAAGAACGAGACAGGTCCCGAGATACAATCAATAATTCCTTCTTGGGGCACAAGTTCATCTGCGTTGATCCCAATATCGTGAAGAGAGATCTTCGAGAAATTCACCTTTAATCCTGAAGTCAACTCAATACTCCTTTCATAACCTTTGCATTCTCAGTTGTAGCCCTTCCCAAGATAACAGTGTCGTCTGCGAATTGTAAATTGCTAATCTGGATGTTGTGGTGACCGATATTGAAGTACTGAAATTTGTTGATCTCCACTACTTTGTGCATTATGCAACTAAGCATTCTACAACAATGAGGAACATAAAAGGTGATAGTGGATCGCCTTGTCGCATTCCCTTTTGAAGTTGGAACTCTCCTATTGGGCTTCCGTTAAGTAGAATTGTCATTGTAGCAGATGATAAAAAGCTCTTAATCCATTGTCTCCACTCCTAGTTGAAATTCATGTCATTCATCATTTCATCAATGAACTCCCAGAAAACTAAGTCGTAAACTTTTTCAAAATCCACTTTAAGATTAGCTCGTCTCGTTTTTCCCTTTTGAGGAAATGCTGCTACAAGTTTTTCCCAGTTGATGCTCACGTGCAAAGGCAATTTAATTAAAAATTAATATTGAGCTGCTCCTTCTTTCACTTTGTGTTGTCGAAACGGGCTTGAAATTCAATATATTTCCTTCGGCCACGGTTATACGCACACACAGGTTTATTAAGTACACTCATCAATTTTTTTTTTACTAATTTGTGATGTGTGAAATGTCGATTCTACACCATGACTAAAATAAAAAAAATCTCGTGATAAGTACATTCACTTGCAAATTTCTCCCCAGAATTATATTCATTGTCCTCGTGTAAATCAAACCCAAAAAAAAAAATCCATTTCATTATGATATGAACAAAAAAAAAATATATATATATATAAATAAATGATATGGAGCCCATTATGGACTCCTTATATGGAGTCAAATGATGATGTGGCATTATTCACGTCATTCTATTTTTTAATTAATTAAAATTTATTTAAGAAAATAAAAAGATTTAAAAATATATCTTAACCTCTCTCCTAAAATTTGAGAAAAGTCACTCATGTTTTCTAATATTTAGGTCAGACAAATTTATATTAATAATAATTTATTTATAATTAATATTGATAATAAACTCAATCACGCATATACTATTAGGCAATATTATATTTAGATGAAAAATATATTATTAAATATTGATTGATATATTGATATTGTTAATAAACTCAATCTTAATTTATTTATTGTACTTTACTTAAAAAAAAAAAAAAAAAAACCATTCATTTATATATTTAATTTTTTTAATAATAAAAAAATAAAATTATAAAAAATAATGTCTACGTTAATTTATTAAACCCTAAACCCCTAATCTAAACCCTAAAATAACTCACCATTTTTAATTAAAATTTTAATTTTTAGAATTTAGGGTTATGTGGTTTAGGGTTTTAGGGTTTAGGGTTAAGTAAATTAATATAGTTATTATTTTTTATAATTTTAATTTTTTGTTATTAAAAAAATTACATATATAAATGAATGGTTTTATTTTAAGTAGAGTACAATAAATAAATTAAATGTGTAATATTTAATAATTATGTATTAATAATAAAATTCGTTAAAAAGAATTTTTAAAAAATCTTAAAATATTTTATTTTCCCATTTTATGGAGGTTGAAATATACATGCAATTATATATTTTTCATTTTTTAAATTATTTAAATAAGTTAATATGATAACTAGGATAATGTCAAATCATCATTTGACTCCATAAATAGGCTATTAATGGGTTTCATATCATTTCTCTCTCTCTCTCTATATATATATAAAAGAAAACTGTCTCGCAACTCGAAAAATACCAAATGAAAGTAAATACCTGGTTCAGGTGAAAATTCCATGATTTTCTTGAGCATTTTAATTTTAATTTAATAGAATTTCATGTTATTTTTACTCATTTTTGGCTAATTACTATTGATTATGAAAAAGGTAGTGTTTTACTATTTTTATAGGTAAATTGAGTCTTTTAGAAGCAAAACATGTACCTAATTTTTAGTTGAAGTCAACGAAGAAAGAAATTGAGATCGAGAGCAACGAGTAAAAATGATGGATGAAAATTATTTGCGCCAACCATTAAATTGTGTAACCCATTTAATTAATTGTCCACATTTTCAGCAAATTAAAAACAACCTATTAGCATTGAAGATTGACAATAACTCCATTCTCATTTTCTTAGTCAACGCTAATAATTGGAAGCAGTAGCTATTTTGCCATATAACTCATACACTGAAACACGCTTTTATTGAAAAAAATTAGCAGAGCGACTTTTGAGAAATAGGAAACAACATAAACAGAGAACAAATATTTTTTTGAGGAGGAGACAGCAGATTGGGGTAACCCTCCTCACTTTGAGGAGCAGCCGATTTTTAATTAGGGTTTTTAGAAGAAGGAAAATTTTGGTTATTCGTGGATGGTGTACTTATCTTAGGGCGGGTGTTTTTAACGGGTGGGTGTCCTCACATTTACACACAGTGGAAATGTGGTTTTAATTAGGGTTTTTAGAAGAACGGTAATTTTGGGTATTCGTGGATGGCGTACTTATCAAAATTATATACCTCAAAGAGTTAATTTAGTGGAGTAGACTTGAAATTTAGAGGTGTGCTCCTCTTCGAATACCCTAAGGTACAAACAATTTTTAAGTGGTCAAAACTCTGCCTTTAAATTGGGCCCCCGCAAATGGTCAGTGAGATTGGTTCCCCAAATTAGTCGGTTCTTGAATCGAATGCCGATATATCAAAAAAATATCAAAATGATATACCGGTGGAATTATTTGTGCTGACGAGCAAGGTAAAACAACATTGTTTTCGGAAACAAACAAAATTAAGGTCTCAATTTTACGAATCTAGTAATGCATAGTTAGAGCTGTCAAAACATGTCGGCGGGGTGGGCCAAAACCGCAAAAGTCTGCTAATTGGCAGGGTGGGGGCGGGTCGACCTATTTGCTAGGCGGGCTGTCAAAACCTCAACCCAACCCACAAAGGGATGGACCACCCGTTTTTTTTAAAATTTATTTTTTATTTATTAAATTTATCATCTTCATTTCCAAAATTCAAAGGCTCTTAATATCTCTTTCTACATGTTCATTATTAAATCTATTATTTTAATTTAAAATTTAACAATGAAACTATAATTAGAAGGTCGACGTTTGACGTTGGAACTAAAATAAACGGCGCGAGCAGCGCGAATTTGTAATGCGAGACAAAGACTTTTTGTGCTTGACTGTTTTTGCTTCTAAATTTTGGTTGTTAATTGCATCAAGCCACTCAACTTTGAGTTGTTGAATAAGTCTTAAAGATGTGACTAGAATTTTGTTATTTTTCTATAACATTAAACTAATTATAATAAAAGAATAATAATATTAATAATTTTTTATTTAAAAAATAAAAAGGCGGGCTAGCGGGCTGGCCCGCCCTCAACCCGCCGTCCAAACGGGGCGGTCTCTGTAGGCCCGCCTCTTAGCGGGCTGAGGAAAGTTAAACCAACCGTGTTTTTTTATGGCGGGGCGGGTTGGTCCAACAGGCTCAACCCATTTTGACGGCTCTATGCATAGTGATATATCGTATCACAATTGTGCAATGTTTCAGATTTTAGTCTTATTTTTGCACATTTTTAAGTATAAAAATAATTTATTCAAAAAGGTATGAGATCGTTATAGTATGATAAGTACACGATCTAATAGTATCAATCAAGACCTTAGAAGAGCATGATTCACGGGTCCAAAGCACGAGGTGGGAATGACCCATACCCACTATGTCCCACTATAGGGCACAGTGAAGACGATCCACATAACAAGAGCCAGTGGCGGATTCAGGATTTCAAATTCGGGGGTACGAAATATATTAAGTAAAATACTACTTCCTCCGTCTACCAAAAATATGTCCAATCTTATTTTTTTCGTTTATAAAAAATAAGTTCATTCTATTTAAATAGTTAAGTTTTAAGTATTTTTTTCTATTTTATTAACAAAGTTAATGATCTATCGACAATATTCTCTACTCTTTAATTCACATACCTATTTTATACAATAAATGTGAATTATTCTTAAAATATGTGTTCAACCAAAGAAACATATTTTTATGGACGGAGAGAGAGTTTTATAATAAAAATCATACAATTCGTGGTAACTTAAAATTTTTATATAACATTAATTACAACTGAGACCCATGAATTCTCATATTTTAATGGAAATTTGAGAAATAATTGGACTTTAAGTTTAAGTTGGAGAAGGCTTTGGAGAACGGTGGGAATGGAGTTACCTATTTTTATGCTGTTATTTTAATTTTTAATTTATTTTTACCTTAAATAAAAAAAATAAAAAATCAATTTACCTATTTTTATGATGTTATTTTAATTTTTAATTTATTTTTACCTTAAATAAATAAATAAAAAATCAATTTGAGGTACAGTTGTACCCCATGTTCTATACTACATCCGCCACTGACACGAGCCAGGATGGGTTGGGATGAAATTGTCATCCTGCACCGATATATCCCCTCAGGCCCTCGGGCCATCAAAGAAATCAAATATATATGGCATACTTGCATTCTTTCCATTTCTTTTTGTAAATTTAAAAAAGAGATAAACACATCGAGTATACCCACACTTTTATATTTTTTAATCATTATTTTATTACTTGTCTATTTTCCCCCAAATTTTACATGAATTTACCAAAAAAATGGAGAGATCTCTTGGCTTTCTTGTTGCACAGGTCCCAATTTTACTAGGTTAACAATTTAATTAGCCCATGGCCTCGTGTTGGGCTCGTCTTCATAAATTGTTACATGGCCCAGTAGAGAGCCTCCCTTGTTTTGGGCTTTTTTTCTTTTCTTTAGGGTGGGACTATTTACACCTGCATTTCGGTTTAGAACACCCCCCTATGAATTTAATAATAAAATAATGAAGTGTAAAAAATCAAAAATACCCTTTAAGTCCTAAATGCATCCCCTTACCTTTAAACCTTAAAACCTAAGTTTTATCCATCCTCCTCCGCCGCCATCACCACCACCACCACCAAACACCAAAATTTCTCCCCAAACAAAAAAAATTCAACTTAAAAAATTTCAACTTTTTTTTTAAGATTTCGACAAATCAGTGTCGACCATATTCACTCCCGTCTACACTGGTTTGTCGACGAGATTGTATATGCTCCACATTTGTTGATCGAAAAAAAATAAAAATTAAAAACTCGTCGACAACTTTAGGTCGACCAAAAATACACTCGTCGACACCCTGTTGTCGACGAGGTGTATTTGGATCGACCTAAAGTGGTCGAAAGGTAAGAAAAAGAAGGAAAAAAAAAACAAACCTGGATTTGGCCGAGGGCCGTTGAGCAGGGGCGGCGGCCGTTGGGCGGGGGCGGCGGCGGCCGATTACTGTAATTTTTTTTTTTTTTTACAAATCGAGATGGGAGAAGGGAGGGGGAGAGCGGCGGAAGGACTACGGGGCACCAGGGAGGGAGAGAGGAGGTGGGGGGAGGGAGGGGACGGCAGCGGCGGCCGCGATCTGTTTTTTTTTTTTTTTTACAGTTGGGAGGTGGGGCGACTGGCTCGGTGAGGGAGGGGACGGCCGCGATCTGTTCTTTTTTTTTTTTACGGGGGGGGGGGGGGCGACGGGCTCGACGAGGGAGGGAGGGGGTGGCGTCGCCGGCGACCTGAGGGGTGGGGGAGAAGACGAAAGAAGAAATGGAGGAGGAAGAAGATGGAGGATTTGAGAGAGAAAGTAGGGTTTAGGGAGGGTGTGAGTAGTAATTGAAATTGTATAAGAGAAGGGCATTTATGACAATTTGATGGGGGTGCATCTATCTTGACGAAATTATGGGAGGGTGCATCAATCGGGGGAGTGTTCTAAACCGAAATGGAGGTGTAAATAGTCCTACCCTTTCTTTATTGATCTATTAGTTTGAGTTTATTCAATGTTTTTTCATACTTAGTTCAAGTCCGTTCATATATCTTTAAAATATTTTATTTATACTTAAATTAAATACAAAAATTAAACACAAAAAAACATTGAATCGAGAAAAACACAAAATAGTTAATTAAAAGAATAAAAAAGCATGCAAAATCCTGATTTATCAGTTAAGTTGAAAAATAATTTTATTTCAAGCCTTAATTTATGGGCATGTTTTGCAAATCTTCACAATACAGTTGAAAGACAATATCAAATTAAGAGTTTAATATTTCGCTGAGACATGACACCGATTCCACGGATGAATTTGCTCATAAACTAATACGGAGTATTATATTCGAATATTGTCCAATTTGGGGTTTTTAAAAATAGATTTTGTGAAAGAGACATTAGTCGGGAACATGTTACTAAGTCAAAATTAAAACTAATGTATTCATCTACTTGGAATTTTATTATAAAGACAACTTGGTTTAGGAATCTTCACTTGATTTGGTCATCGGCCTACATCATGATACCAGGCAATGCTGTTCTTTTTTCTTTTTTACAATGTTTTATACTTTTATATTTTTGTTTTTATTTTGTTTTTTGCAATTTCACAAAATTCGTCGCAAATTACACTTTGTGATTTTTTTTAAAATTTTTTTTTGTCCCAAAAATAGTCTCAAATCAGCCGTTTACCACGGATTTTGCGACACTTAGTTTTGACTTCACAATATTTGTTGCAAATGAGCTTTTTTTCTGTTGTCGTTGTTGGTGTAGTGAGCATTAATTAACAATTTATCAATTTTTTTTTTAATTTTTAATTTAAAATTTAATATACGTTTTGACACATGTGCAAACATACGAAATATTATTCCCGCACGTAATCATCAAACAATTGAAATAATAGATACAATCTTATAATTATGAAGCAAATTAGTTATTTATATCCCCTTATATACTAATAGGGAGTTTAAATTGATGATGTGTCATTTTGTGGTTAATTTGGTTTATGTGTCATTTTGTGGTTGATTTGACTTATGTGTTATAATTTAATGAAGTTGTTAATTTTAAAAAGTATGATGTGTAATTAAGTTATTGATTGAGTAAGATATAATTCATAAACTCTTTCAAAATATTATATTCTTATTAACTATTGAATTTTTTTTCTAATTAATTATAGTATTTATTGTATTTAAGGTGTTAGTGGTTGATATGAATGTTGAATTTCTTATTATTTTAATTAAGTTATTTTATTTAACAAATTTGTTATATATACATATAATACACTACTTCTATAATATAAAATCCCCTTATATATTAATAGAGAGTTTAAATTGATGATGTGTCATTTTGTGGTTAATTTGGCTTATGTGTCATTTTGTGGTTGATTTGGCTTATGTGTCATAATTTAATGAAGTTGTTAATTTTAAAAAGAGTTAATTGCAAATTAAATCACGACGTTTTGCTCATTTGCAATCTAATCTAAATCTTAAAAGAATTGCAAATAAATCACAAACTTTAAATATTATTGCAAATTAGACTTCTTAGAAGTCTACTTTGTTCCTAAATCATACATTTTGATATTTAGTTTGATTGAAAAACAATATTGTTTTATTAAGGTGTTGTTATATATGTCATTAAGAAGTCTAAATTATGTTAGATTTGAAGACAATTAAAATTGTCAAAAAGACTAAATTGCAACTATATTTAAAGTTTGTGATTTATTTGCAATTAATTTAAAGTTTAGATTAGATTGCAAATTAGGAAAAAGTTATGATTTAATTTGCAATTAACTAAAATATTTATTTAAGGTGTTGTGGTTGATATTGAAGGTTGACTTACAATTTATTATTAAGAGTTATTTTAATATTAATTAAATTATTTGTTTCCGAAATTTTATAATTTTTTTCAAAGTTATTTTTTCACATTTATTAAATGTAAGGTGTTGTGGTTGATATTGAAGGTTGACTTACAAATTATTAAGAGCTATTTTAATATCATTTAAATTGTTTGTTTCTGAAATTTTATAATTTTTTTGAAAGTTGTTTTCATATTTATTAAATGTCAACGTCTCATTTCTTTTGATTCTCACAAATTTTCTTTGAAATTTACTTTATAAAATTAACTAACATAAGTGTAATTATTTTGTATAACTCAAAATATTATATTAGTTAAACTTTTATATTATAATACAACGTTATAATAAATATATTTGAAAAAAATGTTAATTTTTTTTAACAAAATAATTACTATAATTTTGCGAAATCATTTTTTTAAAATATAATTATAATAATTTATCATACAAAATAAAAATATGAAAAATTAAATTAAGTAAATAAATAAAAATTTATTATTAAATGTTTAAAAATATATTTAAAATTCCGTATAATACAAGGGTTCTACACTAGTATATAAATATATTTCACTTCTTATACTTCACTATAATGAATTAATTTTGATCACACCACTCTAAGTTCAAACTTTTAAACTAAATAATTTTTTTTAACAAAGTATTATATTGCTTGGGAGAAGTAATACCAATACAAGAACTACTAATACTATTTTCCGAAGTATATATTACATAAAACTCTCTCATGATATATACATACACATGTATAAATCCTAATTAATTCCATCAATTAAGAATTTTTATTATCCAACTCTTGGTATCCATCCTCTCAAATCCTATAAATCCCCACTACTTTAATAGTATATCAATGCAGATCCCTGAACATTTTACAATGAAAACAATGATCTTTTGAGTTGGAGCAAATAATTATTAAGTGGCCAGGCGTATATAAATAATGGTAAAGCTGAAACGCATTAAGCATTACAACAACCACCAAACTATATTGCTTGTTGGCGAGGGCGATTTCTCCTTCGCTGCATGTTTAGCCACTGCCTTTCGCGACGCATCCAACATGGTCGCCACCTCTCTCGACTCTCGAGGTCTGTATAAATTCCATTTTTCCATCAACGTCATAAAAAATCGAGACAATTAATATCGATTTACATCCTCTAACTTAGGGTGGAACCAATATAAATAGTAATTTTTTTCTACCTTTTCAATATATCAATTTAAGTCATTTTTTCCAATTTTAGTCTTTCTCGCTAGAGAAAAAAAAAATCTGAAAATTACCAACTTCAAAAACTGAAGTTTGACATCCTAGATAGATGTTTAATTAAGTTTCATAAAACTACCCTTGATATATCAAATGAGCTAAAAAAAAACATATCCTCTGCTATTCAGTGTGGACCGATTGACATATCCGACCATAAATAACTCAACAAATCTACCAAATGGGACCTTACTGGCCGGACTAAATTGATTTTAACTCACGAATGCAGTGATGCTGGGAATTAAGCATTCAACAGCGGCAGCCAACCTGATATTACTTGAAGAAATGGGGTGCACAGTAAAGCATGACGTGGATGCTTGTACCATGAGCAAACGTCGTTTCTTCAAACACAGAAAATTCGATAGAATCGTTTTTTATTTTCCTCACGCAGGCCTCCAAACTTTTGAACGTGATACTAATCAAATATCGTAAGTTCAGTCTCCCATGCCAATTCCATAATATATTTTTTTAGGCCCGTAATTTAAAGGTAGCATGCAATTGTTGTATGATCGATATTATGTTTGTTTATATTTTAATTTACGCACATATAGGACAGATTGGTCCGTAACACCCCGGCCAATTCGAAATGTCACGTACGTAGTGTTGTTCAGATTTTTGGTCTAAATGTGTCAAACTTAAAATATAAAGACCTAAATTTGGCAGAAACGTGCGAAAATTAAATTTAAAAGCCAAAATTTGTCAAATTTATATTCAATGGTCTAATTTTGTCAATCCGTTAGCATATTGTCCTTCAATTGCTACCTCTACAATTACGGTCCTAAAAAAAAGTTTGTATTCCCCCAATTTTGTTACAACAGAGACGAATTAAGTCACCATGTTTGTTGATGTGATGGCATGAATATATATTGCAGGCTTCATCAGGACGTGGTTTGTGGTTTTCTAAAAAATGCGTATAAAATGGTGGAAGACAATGGAGAAGTTCATATAACGCATAAAACTACGTATCCATATACGGAGTGGAAGATTGAGGAACTTGCACAAGAGGAAGGATTTGTGTTGAAGGATAAATCCTATTTCTCCAAATAGGATTACCCTGGTTATCATAACAAGAGAGATATGGCTACAAAAGCAACAAAACTTTCGAGGTTGGAGAATCTAGCACTTACAAGTTTGTCAAAGGATAGTAATGTATTGTAACAACTTTTGGTCTTCATTTCTTACACGTTAATTAAATGAAATTCCAAACGCCGCGCGAAATTAATTATAGTTTGGTTTGTCATTACATATGTGCTTTAATGTATTTTGCAGTTGATTATATTTTAAATAATCATCCATTTATAAGGTGCAAATATTATATTTTGTCAAAGGTTAATTTGGGGTGTGTGAATTTATTATAACCCAAAAGTGTCTACACCAATATTTCTCTACACAACACAAAAAATGCACGCAGTTCAATATTCTAGCTACTTACGTACAATTTTAGAATTCACGTAGGAAGTCTTTCTAACATTGTCAAGTCAGGTGTAAACGATAAGATATGATCACCATTAATTTTAGTGAGGTGTTATGACTTGTATATATAGAGAAAATTTACAATAACAGAATTACATAAATTTAGGAAACGAATATATACAATTAAATGTGCAATCCCTATATAAGGAATGAGTCAATCATTCCTTAATATCCCCCGTCAAGTGATGCGTGAGATGAGGACGAACGCAGAACTTGGAACGAAGGAACTCAAATGCTGGGCGAGGAAAACTCTTCGTGAAGATGTCGGCCAGCAGAAGGTGTGTGGGAATATTAAGAGATAATTCCATGATTATCTCCACTTTACTTGTATATAGAGGTTTATATTTATTTGTATTTATTTCTTGTGCTACAATCATGTAAATTTGTTTCTCTTGTAAATCACGTACAGTATATATACAAGTTCTCTCACTCACCAACATTACAGTGATCAAACCTTAATTTTTACATGGTATCAGTCTTCTCTCGATCCTAAACACTTCTCCCTCCGCCCTCACGACAGCCTCTTCCCTTCTCCGATGAGCCAGTCCCCCTCGTCTTCACTCATATTCGAGCTTGTCCCCCTCGATCTACATTCTAATTGTCGATTCCTCAATCCCTTTGAATGTCTTAATCCATATGGTTACGGTCAAACTGACCTCCACCAATTTCCTTCTATGGAAGAAGCAGGTTCTTCCAATGTTACACTGTGCCGATCTGTTCGGCTTTGTTGATGGCACCACTGTCGCCCCTCCTAGCAGAGTCAACAACGCCGCAAATCCGGCCTACACCGTCTAGCGTGCTAAGGATCAGAAAGTCCTTAGTCTTCTCCTCTCCTCTCTCACCGAGGAATCCCTCTCCGAAGTGATCAACTGTGACACCTCTCGGGATGCTTGGCTCGCCCTTAAAGCCGCCTTCAGCCACTCTTCTCAGTCTCGCACCACTCAACTCCGCGAGGAACTCTTTCTCCTCAAGCGGAACGATATGCATGTTACCGACTACGGCCATAAATTCAAACTCATTTTCGACCAACTGGCCGCCATCGGTAAGCCCGTCGATGACTCGAACAAGTCTCACTGGTTCCTTCGTGGCTTGGGTCCTCACTTTGGGGGTTTCTCCGACACTCGCATGTCCATGACTCTGGTTCCACCCTTTCGAGATCTGCTTCATCAGGCCACAGCCTTCGAAATTATGAACAAGCTGCCTGACACTGCCCCACCTCAGGCCACTCATCGCAACAACACTTCGTCCCCCTTTCGGGGTGGTCGCCATGGCTCCGGTCGGGGTGACCGTCGGCCTTATGTTCCTCGCTGCCAAATCTGTCGCAACGAACACTATGAAGATAAATGCCCTGGTCGTTATGCTCGTCCGCTCGCGCACTCTGTTGCCCCATCATATGCTCGCCCGCCCGACCACACTTCGGCAAATCTAGCCCAGGCCTTTCACTCTGCCTGCTCGATAGACCCGCCCCCACCTCTGACTGGTATATTGACTCTGGGGCTTTGGCACACATGACATCTCGCCCTTCCGACTTGGACTCATGCTCGCCCTACTCTGGTAATGGTTCCCGTGATTGTTGGTAACGGTTCTACACATATTGATTCTCGCTCTTTATCTAGTACAGCTCAACTTCGTGATGTGTTGGTTGTGCCCGATATCACGAAGAATCTTTTGTCTATCAGCAAATTAACCTCTGATGTAGTTGTTGATGTTGTTTTTTCCGACAAATCATTTAAAATTCAGAAGCGGAACACCGGGGAAGTGGTCGCTCGGGGCATATGTGAGCAAGGACTATATATGTTGGACTCCTCTCTTTTAGCGTTTGTTACAGCTGTTCGAGCCACTATAGCCAAAGCCTCTTTCGATTTATGGCACTTAAGATTGGGACATGTTCCTTTTGATGTTTTGAAACTTTTGCATAGACTATGAGCTATTTCAGTTACATCTGTATTACCCACTCCGGGAGTTTGTTCTTCATGTCAGTTAGCCAAGAGCAAAATATTATCTTTTAAAGTCAATGAAAAACGAGTTTTGTCTGTTCTAGATTCAGTGCATTGTGATTTTTGGAGTCCTGCACCTGTTTAGTCCATAGATGGTTATCGATATTATGCTGTGTTCGTCGATGATTTCTCTCGTTTCTCTTGGATATACCCTATGCGAGCTAAGAGCGAATTTCCGGTCATTTTGGAGACATTTCACACCTTTGTCTGCAACCAGTTCTCCACTTCTATGAAGGTGTTCCAGAGTGATGGAGGAACGAAGTTCATCAACAACAAAGTTTCCACCTTTTTGCGAACACATGGTGTTCTCCATAGATTATCATGTCCATAAACTCCCGAGCAAAATGGCAGGGCTGAGCGTAAACATCGACACATCACCGAATCAGGGCTCTCTATGATGTTTCATGACAATCTTCCTGCTCGTTTTTGGTTTGATGCTTTTTCGATAGTTGTTTATGTCATCAACCGACTACCCTCCTCCATCTTGAGTGACACCTCTCCATTTCAGGCTCTCTTCTCTGAGTCGCCGAACTATGGGAACTTCAAGCCCTTTGGTTGCCGAGTTTATCCATTTCTTCGCGACTATGCTTCCCACAAGCTCGCACCTCTTAGTCGCCCCTGTATTTTCTTGGGATACAACAACATTCACAAGGGGTTTCGCTGTCTTGATTCAGATTCAAACAAAGTATTCGTCACCAGACATGCTAAATTTGACGAGCACTGTTTTCCCTTCTCGGCTTCAGCTCGTTCCTCTCCCATGCCACTATTGGATGTTTTAGTGTTTTTGGAGCATATCTGCTCGCCCCCTCCTGTCGATCAGTCACCTCCGGACTCACCTGCTCCTTGCTCGCTATGCCCTTCTAAGCCAGATCCAGTCGTCGCCCCGGTGGTCATCCAACCGCCGCCGCCTGCTTGCCCTCTGCCTCCGCCTACTTCCTCGCATCAAATGGTCACTCGGAGTAAGGCAGGTATCTTTAAACCCAAATATCTTGTTGGTTCAACTTCCTCGACACTTGTCTCTGCCCTGGCTCTATCCTCTGAACCACGGGGGTTCAAATCCGCTACCAAGTCTCCTTTTTGGTTGGCGGCTATGCAAGAAAAAATTGATGCTCTTCGCACTAATCACACCTGGGATCTAGTTCCTCGCCCATCTGGCGTTAATATTGTCGGATCAAAATGGGTATTTCGGACAAAATATCACTCTGATGGTTCTGTGGAACATCATAAAGCTCGCTTGGTCGCTCAGGGCTTCACTCAGATCCCTAGCGACGACTTCTCCCATACCTTCAGTCCCGTGGTCAAGGTTGCGACTGTTCGGATCATTCTCGCCATTGCAGTTCATCGAACTAGTCGCTCCACCAGTTTGATGTCAAAAATGCATTCCTCAATGGTGTCCTAGACAAGCCCGTCTTCATGGCCCAACCCCCTGGCTATGTCGATGCTCGCTTCCCGGATCACGTTTATTGTCTCAAAAAGGCACTGTACGGCCTGCGACAAGCTCCACTTGCTTGGTTTCAAAGGTTTAGTACCTTTTTGTTCGGACTCGGTTTCTCTGATTGCAAGTCCGAATCCTCGCTCTTTTATCTCCAAAAGGGCAAGTCTATTTGCTTCTCTATGTGGACGACATTATTATCACTGGCAATGATCCTCCTCTCCTTGCTCGCTTCATCTTGCAGGCTCACAAGGAGTTCGCTTTGAAGGATTTAGGTCGCCTGAACTATTTTTTGGGACTCGAGATCTCCTATACTTCAGATGGCCTCTTTATTGGTCAGTCCAAGTATGCTCGCGACATCCTTGACCGAGCATCCCTGGCTGACTCCCGACCAATTGCTACCACCTTGGTCGCCGGTGAATCTCTGACGAGCACGGGTGCCTCGTTCTCAGATCCAACTCTCTACCGCTCCCTTGTTGGTGCTCTTCAATATCTGACGATCACTCGACCAGATCTTTCATTTACGGTGAATCATGTTAGCCAATTCCTTCAGGCTCCTTCTGTCGATCATTTTGTTGCGGTCAAACTCATCATCTGCTATGTCAAAGGAACTCTTCACTACGGGCTCTCCTTTGCTCGCCTACCTAATCGATCAATTGTTGGCTATTCGGATGCCGATTGGGCTAGGTGTCTTGAAACACGTTGCTCCACCTACCGTTACTCAATTTTCTTGGGAGGTAATCTTGTCTCTTGGAGCTCCAAGAAACAACCAACAGTTGCTCGCTCGAGCTGCGAGTCCGAGTACAGAGCAATGGCGAACACAGTTGCTGACATAATATATCTGGCTGACGAACCTTCTGCGAGAACTTCTTCAGCTTCCACCTGCTCGCCCAGTTCTTCTAACGGATAACAAAAGTGCCCTTTTTCTCAGCCAGAATCCGGTGGCCCATAAGCGAGCAAAGCACATTGACATCGACTGTCATTTTATGCGCGAAATGGTAACATCTGGGAAACTTCTCACTGATTTTGTGTCGTCTCATCTCCAGCTTGCGGACATGTTAACAAAGAGCCTTCCTTGCCCAGCTTCGAATTTCTGCGCTCCAAGCTTTGCGTTTTTCCGCATCCCACGCAACGCTTGACGGGGGATATTAAGAGATAATTACGAGATAATTTCATGATTATCTCCACCTTCCTGGTATATAGAGATTTATATTTATTTGTATTTATTTCTTGTGCTACAATCTTGTAAATTTGTTTCTCTTGTAAATCACAGTATATATACAAGTTCTCTCACTCACCAAAATTACGGTGATCAAACCCTAATTCTAACAGGGGACAAACTGTGTGGACAACTTGCCAGAGATGACGAGCTCGCGAAAAAAGTGACAATCAATGTCAATGTGCTTGGCCCGCTTGTGAGCCACTGGATTCTGGCTGAGAAAAAGGGCACTGTTGTTGTCGGAGAGGAGAACCGGGCGAGCAGGTACCGGAATACAGAGCTCGCGGAGTAGAGTGGTTAACCAAACGACCTCAACAGCTGTGTTGGCTAAGGCACGATACTCTGATTCTCAGTTAGCGAGCAATAGTGGGCTATTTCTTCGCACTCCAAGATACCAGATTTCCACCTAGGAAGACTCAGTAACCATAGGTGGAGCGACGAGTTTCCACACATCGAGCCCAGTCAGTATTAGAATAGGCGATCACAGAGGAGTCTGGTCGGCGAGTGAAGGAAAGGCCAAAGTTAATAGTGTGTTTCACTGCTGAGAAGTGGTCGCTGGTCGGCGCATGGAGAAACTGGCTGATATGATTTACCGAGAAAGATAGATCAGGGCGAGTGATGGTGAGATACTGGAGGGCGCCCACCAAAGAACGATAAAGAGTGGGATCCGAAAATGGATCACCGGTGCTCACAAGGGTCTCGCCTACAGCCAAGTGAGTGGCAATAGGTTTGGAATCTCGAAGATCAGCTCGCTCAAGAATCTTGCGAGCATACTTGGACTTCCCGACAAATAGTCCCGACGAGGTGTAAGAGATTTCCAGACCCAGAAAGTAGTTGAGGCGACCAAGGTCCTTGAGAGCAAACTCCTTGTTCGCCTGAGCAATGAAGCGAGCAAGTGTCACTGCATCGGAGGGTCAATGGTCGACAAGGGGTGCTCGACCGGTTCGGGGGGAGCAGGAGGCTCCACAATAGGTGCAGGCAGAGGAAGGGGATCCTCGTCAAGGGAAGAGGTGCAGGCCGAGCAGGGCAGGGTCAAAGTAGGATGACTAGACCCAGGCTTGGAGTCCAACTCGGCCTCCAAAAAGGACGAGATAACTGCAGTGGTGGTTGGCATGGGCCGAGCAGAACCTGAAAAGGGAAAACACTCTTCATCAAATATAGCATGGCGACTAATAAAGATTTTGGAGGAGCCAAGATCGAGACACCGAAAACCCTTGTGAAGGCTACTGTATCCCATGAAGATGCATGGTCGACTTCGAGGAGATAGTTTGTTCAAGGCATAGTCTCATAGATATGGGAATACTTGGCAGCTAAAAGTCTTGAGATTCCCATAGATGGGCACAGTGCCAAACAGAACCTGAAGAGGAGATAGGTCGCCCAAGACCGAGGACGGGAGTCGGTTGATGAGATGGACGGCAGTGGCAAAATCATCTAGCCAAAATTCCGATGGGGCACGAGCATGGAAGAGCATCGAGAGGCCAGTCTCAGTGATGTGGCAGTGTTTGCGTTCAGCGCGACCATTCTACTGAGGGGGGTAGGGGCATGACACACGATGTGAGATGCCATGCTCGACCATGAAGGTCCGAACAACCCTGTTGACGAACTCAGTGCCACCATTACTCTGAAAAATCTTGATATTCGACGAGAATTGGTTGCACACAAATTTGTGGATGGCGACCAAAGTGGCAAAAAAGTCATACTTGGCACAGAGAGGATATAACCAAGAAAAACGAGAATGATCATCGACAAACACAACATAATATCGAAAACCAGAAGTATTAGTAACAAGGGCAGGACCCCAAAGGTCGCAATGGACTAAATCAAGAACTACAGAAGCTTGTTTTTCATTTACTTTAGATGACAAGTTTACTCTTGGCCAATTGGCAAGAGGTGCAAACAGTGGGACTTGGCAAAATTGAACTAACAAACAGATGCCATAGTATATTTAAGTCTTTAATAACGTCAAAAGGGACATGACCCAAACGAGAATGCCATAAATTAAAAGAGGCCTTTGCAACACCAGGCTTCTAGACAGCGACCAACGCAGGGAGTGCCCTTTCCAGCACGTACAGTCCCTGTTCACATCGACCCTGAGCCACCACTTCCTTGGTAACTCGATTCTGAATAACAAACGATTTATCATAAAAGAAGACATCAACTGGGAAATCAGACGTGAGTTTGCTAATAGATAGGAGGTTCTTGGTGATATAAGGGACAACAAGAACATCCAAAAGACCAATATCTCTAGAGAGTGAATGGAACCCAATACGAGAGATCTGTAAAGAATTACCATTACCAACAATGACTTGACCATTACAGAATAGGGGGTCGAGGAGTCCAGATGGGAGTCATTGGAGGTCATATGGGCCGAAGCCCCTGAGTCAACATACCAATCTGAGGGGGGGCGGCGAGGAGACAATGCAGGCCGAATGGAAGGCCTGAGCAAGGTTGGCCGATGGGTCCTCGGAAAGGCGGGCAGAAGAACGAGCAGATTGGCGAGGATATGGGCCGTGAACAAATCGCTAAGGACATTTGTTGGCATAGTGCTCATCACGACAAATTTGACACCGAGGTACATAGGGTTTCCGTCCCCCGCGACCACTAAAGAAGTTATTCTGGACACCAAGAGGAGAGTCAGAGGGGCGACCACCAACATGGTCGTGAGGCTATGGGCGAGCAGACGGCTGACCACGAGCATAAAAGGCAGTCGGGGAAGGTTCCGCCAAATTGGGCTTGTTCATAATTTCAAAGGCAACAACCTGATGCAGCAAGTCAGGGAAGGAGGGAACGGCGAGAAGGCTATCCGAGTGTCTGCAAAACCGCTGAACTTGGGGCCGAGACCCCATAGAAACCAGTGCGAAATGTCAGATTTGTCCATGAGTTTACCGATCGCTGCAAGTTGGTCGCATAAGACCTTAAAACGTCGACCATAGTCGGCAACAGGGAGAGAATCACGCTTCAGGATAAGGAGCTCCTCACGAAGTTGAGTGATACGTGACTGAGAGGAGTGCCTGAAGGAATCCTCCAGGGCAAGCCAAGTCTCATGGGCCGTGTCACATTGAATGACCTTGACTAAGGTATCCTCGGTGAGAGAGGAGAGAAGAAGGGAAATTACCTTCTGATCCTTCGATTTCCAGGCACCGAAGGTTAGATGAGTGGTAGATGGGGGAGCGGATGTGCTATCCATAAGGCCATAAAGATCGACACAAGTGAGCATCGGGACAATTTTCTTCTTCCATACGAGATTGTTGGAAGAAGAGAGTTTCACTGTAACCATATGAATGAGAACATTCATGGGGATGGAGGATTCTGCCATTGGAAGAAGATCGAGGGGGACAAGCTCGATGGGAGGAGACGGCGGTAGAAGGAAGAAGAGAGAAATAATTAGGGTTAGGGTTTTAGGTGTGTGTTTAGGTTAGGCTGATACCATGTGAAAAATGAGATATGATCACAGTTAACTTTGGTGAGGTGTTACGACTTGTATATATAGAGGAGATTTACAATAACAAAATTACATAAATTTAGGAAACTAATATATACAATTAAATGTGCAATTCCTATATACAAGGAATGAGTCAATCATTCCTTAAGAACATGCTACTAAAGAATATTTTACAAAGGTTGTTTCCACATGTAATTAATTAATTAGTTGAAAAGAAGATATTAATTCAATTAAAATTTAAAAACATTGGATAAACTATTGGACACAATTTAACGAATGGATTTGGAGAAGTGGTTTTTTTTTTTTTTTTTGGTGCAACCTTCAATTTATTTGCAACTACAATTATCATTAGATAAACCCTCCATAAAGGTCGGGTCAAACCGTGTTTAAGGACTCGTTAATGAAAGAACTTAAATTAGCTAAGCATGTACTGCAGTAAGACTAAGTATAGATCGATCGATAATGAAAAAAATTAATTGAGCAAGATATATTCTTGTATATTTTAATCCTTTTATTTCATGATGAATATGGGCAAAAATGATGTGTAGTATATATTAATTCTTGCATCATTGCAAAACATAAAATTGTATCACTATAGGAGATATGAACAGTCAAGAAATCTAGTCGATTAGACATCTCTAATCAAGTAGAAGACTTGATGATATACGAAATAAACCAGCTAAGATAGTAACTCGAAAAGTAATCAACGAGACAAACAACACACAAAGGATTTAAGTGGTTCGATCAATGTAATCTACATCCACTGGACCAGACGACTACTTATTCGATTGATAAAGAATGTTTACACACTCATTCACTCGTAATAGGATATTTCCTCACTTCACTCGTGAATTCACACAATTCCAAGACAAAAATCGTACTTGCATCAAATTACAATGAACAATTACAAGAGTTTATAAAGACCAAGGTGATTGCAGCAGTTAGGAACCGTTGAGTAGTTAACATCCGTTTGCAACTGTTTGTAACAACCCATATGCTTTGTTAATGCCCAACTGAAATGGTAGTTATGCCCTCAAGTAGTTGAAACTGTAATTCAGTTAGTAAATTAACGAACTTCAGTATCAGAACACTTGCCCATAAAGATCAGATGACTACTACTCATATGATACCCAACTCTTCTGTTCTGGTCAAAAGACTGACTCTGCTGATAGACTTCATACTCTACTGATATGACCAATTTAGCTGATTTCTAAGCATCTCCTCCTCAGCTGACTGAATACATTTAACTCATCTGATTTGGCCTAAGTCATGTTACCTGACCCATATCAACTGACTTCCTGAGAGGACTATGAGATTATGAGATAACACTCACAATTCTCCACCTTTTAGCTCATAACCAAACTAATCTCCACCAAAACACTATTCTCCTTAAAGAATGGCCTCCACCACTGCTCCTCTGCCACAAGATCAGCAGCCTTCTCCTTAGAGGACTTAATGCAATTCAATAAGTCTAAATCATAACCAAGCTTCTCTTTTGGTAATGTCTTAGTGAACGCATCAGTTGGGTTCTCCTCTGTAGCAATCTTTACTACTTGGACCACCCCTTTCTCTACAATATCTCTTACAAAGTAAAGCTTCGCATCTGTGTGCTTGGTTCTCTCGTGATACCCTTGATGCTTTGCAAGATGTATTGCACTTTGATTATCACAGAAGACAGTCACGCTTCTTTGTGATAAACCAAACTCCTTCAAGATCCCCCTAAGCCACATGCTCTCCTTAACTGCCTCAGTCAAGGTCACATATTCCGATTCAGTAATAGATAATGCAACTACTGACTAATGTATAGACCTCCACGATATAGTTGTACCAAATAAGGTGAATGCATACCCCGTTAAAGATTATCTTGTGTCAACATTGGCTGCATAGTCGACATCCACGTATTCCACAAGTGTTTCTGCCACGTCTGATATCTTCTAAAACTTCAGACCCTTGTCTACTCATCCCTGAACATATCTCATGACCCACTTAGCTGTCTCTCAATGACTTAAGTTTGGATCACTCATGTATCTACTGATTACACTCATCGCATGAGTCAAATCTTGTCTACAACACACCATAACATACATTAAGCTGCCTACAACACTGGCATAAGGTATCTTACTCATCTGAGTCCTTTCTTGACTATTCTTGGGACACATCTGATTTGACATCTTCTGATGCTGGCTAATTGGTGTAGAAGCTGACTTAGCTTGATTCATCCTGAATCTCTCTTACAACTTCTTCAGATAAGTCGGTTGACTCAGCTGAATTGCTCCATTAACTCTGCTGATCTCCATCCCAAGAATCACTTTAGCTTCACCAAGATCTTTCATCTCAAATTCACTTTTGAGAATCTCCTTAACTTGATAGATACTATCAATAGACTCCCCTGCTATTAACATATCATCAACAAACAACAGAAGATAGGTAATTGAACTTCCAACTCGTTTGAAGTAAACACATCTGTCATACAAGCTTCTTGTAAAACCAACTGAGCAAATGTACTCATCAAATCTTAAGTACCACTGTTTGGGGCTTTGTTTAAGGCCATAGATAAACTTTCTAAGTAGACATACCTTGTCTTCCTCATCTTCTATGTCCAATCCTTCTGGTAGCTTCATGTAGATTTTCTCCTCTAGAGTCCCATAAAGAAAGGATGTGGTCACATCCATCTGATGCAGCTCCAGTCCATACTAAGCAACCATAGCCAACAAGATTCTGATGCTACAATACTTCACAACAAGTGAGAAGATTTCATTGAAATCAATACCTTCTTTCTGTGTAAATCCTTTAGCTACAAGCCTTGTCTTGTACTTAATTTTGCCACCTCTCTGAGCCTCCACCTTCTTCTTATAGATCCACTTACACCCAACAAGTTTCTTGTTCTTTGGTCTCTCAACAATGTCCCAAGTTTGGTTCTTGTTAAGAGATAACAATTCTTCATCCATTGCAACTAACCACTTCTCTTTGTCATGACTGTTGATGGCTTTTGTGTAAGTTTTAGGCTCCAGAGACTCCGCCTCAACAACTGCACATAATGTGAATGATACAATGTCAGCTTGACCATACCTCTGAGGTGGGTGGACTTCTCTTCTGGTTCTGTCCCTAGTCAGCTGATAGTCATGAAGCTCATTCTCATTGTGAGTAGTTTCCTCCTCATATGGATCAATATGATCTTCAATTGGTCTTCTGGTGTCAACATGCTCCACCTCAACCTGTGTCTCTTCTGGTCTGTTGTCTGCTGCACTTGAACTTGCCTCTTCTTTAAGTGGCATTCTACTTTCATCAAAAGTAACATCTCTGTTGATAATACACTTCTGCATCCCAACTTCAAGGCACCATAACTTATACCATTCCACACCTAAAGGATACCATACGAACACACATCTCAAGGCTCGAGGCTCAAGCTTGTCCTGTTTGACATGGGCATATGTTAAACAACCATAAAACTTTAAATTCTTGTATTCAGCTACATGGCCAGACCATAACTCTTCTGGGGTTTTAAACTGCACATCTGAGGAAGGGCTTATGTTTATCAAATAGGTTGTTGTTGACACTGCTTCTCCCTAAAATATCTTAGGCAATCCAGAGCTGCTCAACATACACCTGACTCTCTCAAGCAAGGTCTGGTTTATTCTCCCAACTACTCAATTCTGCTGAGGTGTACCTGGTACAGTCTTGTGCCTCACTATATCCTTCTTCTTGCAAAAAACATTGAACTCTTCTGATAAGAACTCCAAGCCATTGTCAGTCCTTAAATGCTTGATTTTCTTTCCAGAGACATTCTCAACATTAGTGAGCCATTCGTTAAACTTTTCAAATGCTTCTGACTTGGATTTCAGGATAGTAATTCATACCTTTCTTGAGTAGTCATCTATGATAGATATGAAATATCTCCCACCACTTCTGGTCTGATTCATAGTTGGCCCCCACAGATCTGAATGGACATAGTCCAAGATCCCTTTGGTAGAGTGTGAACTCTTCCCAAACTTCAATCTCTTGGCTTTCCCAAGAATACAATGCTCACACAAATCCAACTTTATGATCTTGTCACCACTTAGCAATCCTTGCTTAGACAGCTCCAGTAGGCACTTATCTCCTACATGAACTAGTCTTCTGTGCCACAACATCGAGTTGTCTTGCACCCTTGCCACATTTGATCTACCACTCACTGTACCTCCCTTCAGAAAGTAGAGATCATTCCTTCTCTCACATTTTAGAACAGTCAACTTCCCCTTTGAAACTCTGAGCTCTCCATCTTCTGGCTGGAACTTATAGCCCATTGAATCCAGCATACCAAGAGATATCAAATTTCTCTTAAGTTCAGTAACATACCTAGCCCCCTTGAGAATCCTCACTGCCCCATCATACATCTTCAAGTGTACTGTACCTTCACCTTTAACTTTGCAAGTGTGACTATTTCCTAGCAACACAGAACCTCCATTCTGATGCTTGAAATCTTGAAACCAATCTCTTCTTGGAGTCATGTGGAAAAAGCACATTGGATCTAAAATCCAATATTGTTGTTCTTCAGTGGATGTGATGGACAGTGCCTGGGCTGACTCATAGCCTTCTAGCTCCTTATCTTCTTGGGTTTGATTTGCCTGATTCTTATCAGCAGAGTTCTTGGCACCATATATCCTCATGAGTTGTTTGTACTTGAATCAATCACTCTTGTAGTGTCCAGGTTTATTGCAGTGGTGGCACACTACTTTCCGTTGTTTTGACACAACTGATTTTCCCTTATCAGCTCATTTGGGTTGACTAGACCCCTTATTGGAGACAGACTTCTTCTGACCTCCCTTGATTGCCACTCCCTCTCCACGACTGCTTTTATCTCCTTGAGATGTCTTATTATGCAACAATTTGGACTTGACAGCCAAGATCACATCTTCTAATGTGATTTCTTCCTTTCTACCATACAAGATGGTGTCCTTTAGGTGCTGTTTGGTTAGGGATTGTGGTGGATGGGATGGGGATTGGAAAAATATGGATGAGAGTAATCCTTGAATAGTAATTGAATAATAGTTGTGTTTGGATAGAGATTGAAAATTAGATGTGGACGAAGAACTTTATGTCAAATCAAGTAGGAGAGAGAATAAACGTCTGTAAGAAAGTAGGAGAGAGAATAAATGTGTGGAAGAAAAGTAGGAGAGAGAATGAGTTATTAAAAGAAAAAAATGGTGATGTGATTGTATAAAAATAGGTTTGTAGGTGTATTATAGGAATAGATGTATATTTGGATGTGTATTTGGATGGGTATTTGGATGGAGAGAGATGGGGGATGGCTCATCCAAATCCTAATGGGCCGATCCCAAACCAAACACACCCTTAGGATTTCAAAGGATTTAGGAAGAGCACTCAACAAGATCAGAGCCTTATCCTCTTCCTCTAACTTGACATATAAATTTTCCAGATCATCAAGAATCTTGTTGAACTCATCCAGTTGCTCCGGAATGGGTTTCTCATCCACCATTCTAAAGGCATACAACTTTTGTTTCGAATAAAGTCGGTTAGCAAGAGTTTTCACCAAATATAGCTTCTCTAGGTTATCCCAAACCTCCTTCGCAGATTTCTCTTTAGCAACCTCCCTCAAGACCTTATCTTCAAGGCAAAGTAGGATCGTGCTTCAAGCTTTCCTGAGCAACTTGCTCCTTTCAGCCGTAGCTGCTGCAGTTTCTTTTGAATCTTCTTCTGGTTCTTCGAGAGCCTCGAATAACCATTGTTGTTCAAGGAGAGCTTACATTTTGACTCACCACAACCCAAAATCTCCCGTGCCTGTAAACTTCTCTATGTTGTACTTGGTGGAATTCTCCATCTTAGTTTTTGGCAGTTACTTCAGTTCCCAGAGACGACGCCAATTCTCAATAAATCTAATCGATTAGACGTCTCCAATAAAGTAAAAGACTTGCTGATATAAGAAATAACCCAGCTAAGATAGTAACTCGAAAAGTAATCAAAGAGACAAACATCCCACAAATGATTTAATTGGTTCGATCAATGTGATCTACATCAACTAGACCAAACGACTACTTCTTTGATTGATAAAGTATGTTTACACACTCATTCACTCGGAATATGATATTTCCTCACTTCACTCGTGAACTCACACAACTCAAAGACAACAATCGTACTTGTATCAAATTACAAGAGTTTATAAAGACCAAGGTGATTGCAACAGTTAGGAACCGTTGAGCAGTTAGCATCTGTTTGCAACCGTTTGTAACAACCCATGTGCTTTGTTAATGCCCAACCGAAATGGTAGTTATACCCTCAAGTAGTTAAAACTGTAATTCAGTTAGTAAACTTACTAACTTCCGTATCAGAAGACTTGCCCATAAAGATCAGATGACTACTACTCATCTGATACCCAACTCTTATGTTCTGGTCAAAAGACTGACTCTGCTGATCGACTTCATACTCTACTGATCTTACTCTGCTGATATGACCAACTTAGTTGATTTCTAAGCATCTCCTCCTCAGCTGACTGGACATATTTAACTCATCTGATTTGGTCTAAGTCATCTTACCTGACCCATATCAGCTGACTTCCTCAGATGACTATGAAATTATGAGATAACACTCACATGAACTAAAAGAGTTATTTAAAGAAATCAAATTATCTTGTAATTAAAGGAATAAACTATTTGAAATAAATATAATATTTGTAAAATATTATAATTTAAATGGAAACAATATAATAGTTCTATAAATACTCCAATGCATATATCTTGTATACATGGAAACAATAGTTATATATATATATATATATATATATATATATATATATATATCTTCTACTCCCTCTGCCCCATTGGAATTTGCACACTTTCCATATATGGATGTCCCATAACAATTTGCACACTCCATAAAATGAAATATTGTCATAACCCTCACCCTCAAAATATACACATATTTACCCATATGTCATTACTTTTTCACACTCAACCTACCTTTTACTTTACTTTATTCATAAAAATTTACAAAACTACCCCTCAAAATATCATTTATTACACTTTTTCTTACACATTTATTAAAATGTGTGTCATCCCACATGTGCAAATTCCTCTGGAACGGAGGGAGTACATCAATAGTTCTATAAATACTCATTATAATCTCTTTTTATTATCAATGTAAATACAATAGACAAAGTCTCGTGTGCACTCAAGTACATCGTGTACTTGAGTGGACCTTGACCGGTCAATTGTTGACCGGTCAATGGTCAAGCTTTGACTTTTTTTTAAAAAAAATCAATTTTATTTTCGATTTTTTTCTTTCAGAAAAAGTGTATGTTAGTATATTGAAAAATGTATCTTTGTTTTTTAATGAAAAGTGTATGTTACTATATTGAAAAGTGCAACATTGTTTTCAATGAAAAATGTACGTTATTATAACTAAAAAGTGTATGTTGTTATAATTGAAAATTGTATGTTTTATAACTGAAAAGTGTAAATTATATTAATGAAAAATGTATGTTATTATAATTGAAAAGTGTATGTTATTATAACTAAAAAGTGTATGATATTATAACTGAAAAGTGTATGCTATATTAATGAAAAAGTGTATGTTATATTAATGAAAAAGTGTAAATTATTATAACTGAAAAGTGTACGATATTATAACTGAAAAGTGTATGCTATATTAATGAAAAGTGTAAGTTATTATAACTGAAAAGTGTATGCTATATTAATGAAAAGTGTAAGTTATTATAATTAAAAGTGTATGATTTATTAATGAAAAGTGTAAGTTATATATTAATGAAAAGTGTATGTTATTATAGCTGAAAAGTGCATGTATGATATTATAACTGAAAAGTGTATGTTAATGATATACCTTTTGGTTATTTATACTTGCACTTTCATAATCTAGAAAAACTGGTGCTAAATTTTTTTAAAAAAATTATTATTAATTTTACATATTTTATTATTTTTACTTGTACTTTTATTACTATTAATGATATTATTAGTACTTGCACTTTTATAATGTAGTATAAAAAAACTGGTGCTAATTTTTTCTTTAAAAAAAAAAATTGTTATTAATTTTACAAATTTTATTATTTACTACATGCACTTTTAACTATTATGATATGTAACGTTGTAGTAAGGCAATCCAAGGAAACCCACTAAGTATAACGACTTTTATTAAGTTATGCGTTAATTATCATATGTATCCACGATATATCCTATATAGTTGGATTCAAGTACACCGTGTACTTAAATACACAACAACCATACCCAATACAATATATTTGTTTGTATATATCTCTATCAAATCAACTACCTTGGTTTATACTATATATATATCAAACTTTTTTTTTTTTTTAGGGTAGAATTACAGATAGGAATATTAGGATTACATCTCACGCTCACCTACCTAAACAGAGAAATTCTACCAAAGACTTCTGGCTCCAAACTCAATCTTGAGAGAGTGGAAAGTCAAATCACTAGCACTCCATGAGGTTCCTCGATCCAAAAATATAGCAAATCTGCTCCAAAACAGAAACAGATTGTCGCACACTACGACTCGCGCTAGTCCTCCCAAATCATAGAAGACGCCCCCGAAGATAACCAGTGTCACGCCCAACATCAGCGCATCAGAGACCCGCAAGGGGGAAGGGTACCCACAACCGGGGAAAAAGACCCATAACGGGGAAGTAAAAACGACAGAAAAGAAAACAGTACAGAAATAACAAGATAAAAAGCAGATCTACAGCAGATCTAAAGCAGGGAATAAAATAAAACCCTAATAAACAAAAATAAAGACTACAATAAAGCAAATAAAACGGGATCAACGGGAGACTCACCCGGACGGCCACCGTGACTCCGTCGGTAAGGATCTACCCATTGATCCCAACTGAAAACCAGAAGAACGCCCTACATCCACCAAAAACTGAGGAAGAGGAACGGCGAGGCGATTCGGCTGTGCGGTGGCTGTCCGGCGGCGGTACGGTGGCTATCCGGCGGCGGTGAACGACGGTTTGGAGGCGGATCTACCCTATAAAAGAAACTAAACCAGATCTGCAAATAATCCTATCTAATGTGTAAACCTAAAACTATTATTAAGAAATTTTAAAAGAACAAAATGGAGAAGGGGGAGGAGGAAGATAGGCGGTGCCGGAGGGCTGCGGCGGCGTTGGGCGCCCCCAATATATTAACTTGTACCAGATCTACATTAGAGGAGGGTAGGGGATGATACTGTTGGTGGTGGTGGAGGGAGGCTTACCGGAGAGAAAAAAGGGGAGGGAAGGATTGGAAGGGTTTTCTAGAGAGAGAAAAAAATGTGTTTAAATTTTGGTGAAAAATGTGTTTTTATATTCATCAAACTTGCCCTCTTCAAGAAAATGAATTTTTTTTTTTTTTACTTGTACAAGGCTAAGAATATCAAAATGAATTGAAAATGTAAAAGCGTTGATTAAAATTGAACACGGTACAAGTTACTGGACAATTATATCTGCTGAGGTTTAGATAAACAATTGTTCATGATTTATTAATTGATGCGTGATTCACAGCTTGGGTGGCGCTTGTTTTCAAATTCTTAAATTGAAAAAATAATATAATTGTTTCCCTCTATTCCCGAGTATATATGTTGGAGAATGAGTTGTCTTTATAATGATCACATTATTAGTATTGTGTTCTAATTTCATAATTAAAAAAAGTGTAAAGGGATGTTGGCGCGCGGTGAAATAACAGAATAATTGAGGAAGTAATGTCATTGATCATTTTTTATTTTTTTTCATTAACCACTATAATTACCCTTAATTCGTTTTCATTATCATTAATCCTCTTAAAGATTTTCCAATCAAATGTCCCTTAAAAAGAATATTAACTCTACATGTTTAATTCTTTCAATTAATTTATGACAAATACTTATGTGTACCAGTTACATGATCCAATTTTCTATTTACCCTCCTTTTTTTAATAAGTCCACACTCACTTCTTTTAGGCAGTTATGTGTACAAGTTACATACATGTAACTAATTAAATTCAATTTATTAGTTATTTACCCTCTTTTTTATTAACTTCACCCCAATTTTTTTAAAGAAAAATACATTTAAAAACTATATTACCATTTTATCAATTAAATTAAAATACAACTCATAAAATTATAATTATACACTGACTATCGAGTCACCAATGAATCACTATTAAGTCAAATATTATTCTATTTTTTTAACTTTCAAAAAATAAATATGAAAAAAACAACGAATATAAAAAAAAAAATTGAAAAAAAATATGAAACTCAAAAATAAAATTATGAAATAAAAATTTCAGTTTTTTTTTTTCAAAAAATGATCAAAATTTAGGAAAAAAATACAAAAAAAAATCGAAAAAAAAAAACTAAACTATAAAAATTTAATTTTTTTCTAATTTGGGTATAAATGTATGAATATGACATGCTCGCTTTCTAGCTTTAATCCGATTTATAATAACTAAGATTATTTTGTTATGTCTTCATTATTTCTACAATGATATCTGATTTGTTACAAGTTTTTTAAAGTTGTAGATTATTTTTTAAGACTAATTAATAACATAATCTAATTGAAAAATAAAAATTATATTTAAAAACTTAAATGAGTGGAGAATTGGGGAAGAAACCAGCATAATATTGCATCAGCTTTATTATTTTATTTGTTGTCATCACCGTGTTGATGCATTCATATGTTTATTGAGTGTGATCGTATCTATTAATTGAATCGTATGTCCAGTGTGTTCATTTTAACTTTTGTTTTTGTTTTTCTTATAGTTAGTTAATATCAATCTTTTAATATTGATTTATTAATTTGAATGGTATGCCAGTAATTATGAATGTGTTAAGTTATGTATTTTTTTGTTAAATATAATATTAGTTTAAATACGATATAGTATTAGTACGCCTATGGTATAATACTAGTTAATATATTGTATAGTACTAGAGATTAATGTGGGTATAAAATATTATTTAATATATGAACTAATACTATATAATATGTGAATTAATAGTATATTATATTTGAACTAGTATCATATAGAGTATGCGAACTAATACTATACAATATGTGAACTAATACTATAATATATTTGAACTAGTACCATAAAGTATATGAACTCGAAAACATTAAAACTTGTATCAATATAAACTAATACTCCGTATTATACTATACATGAACTAATACGTACAGTACTGCATATTAACTAATAATATACGATAATACTTATTAACTGTTATCATAACACTTATAAACTAAAAATTATATTCATAAAAAACTAAAATAAAGTGATTAAAAAATGAAAGTTCGAATGAAAAAAATAATTAAACAAGGTAAAACGAAGTAAAATTTGTAAGGAATGAAGTAACATTTTGAAAGGATAAGGTGAAAATTATACACCAATTAATTAAAGTAAAATAGTACCAATAAAATTGAACACTTTCAACTAAGAGAGATGAGAGTTTTATTTTTTAATAAAAATTATTATTATACTATTTAATAATTAAAAAAAATAATTAATATTATTTTAATTTTTTTTTTATTAGACTTTAAAATTTTAGAATAATTATTTGCGGCATAAAAAGAAAGTACGTGAAAAAAAATTATCATTTAAAACACAAATGATAAATAGGAAGAAAAATAAATTTAAAAAATAATATTAAAAAGAGAAATATAAATATTAGTAAAATAAAAAAATCAAAATTTTAAAAATTAATGGAGTATTATTTTTTAATGAATTTTTTTTAAAAAAATTAATTGAAGTAAAATAAAGGCTCATGAAAAAATCTCCTAATTGACATAGTAAATGGGTCATGTGTTATTTATAATGGATTATTGAATTGAATATAGTAAATGAGTCATGTGTTATTTGTAATCCAGTTACATACATGGTACACAAGAGTGCAACCCTTAAATTATTGTAAAAGCCTAACTTTAGCATTTTTTTTTTTCTATTCTTCCTAAGTTCCTAGCTAGGAATCCAATGAATTGTTTGAGCCGGAAGTTTCGTAAATAACTTATGTACTCCTAACACGCATCTTCACAAGTGATTTGTGTCGCACTATACAAATTAATAGACCGGGTCCAAATGGGAAGAACAGTCAAATTATAGAAATTGGTTGCATATTGTTACTAGTCAGAGAATTTATTATGACTCTATGCGGCTTTAATTTAACTAATAAATAAATATTTATGATTGTAGGAAGAACTTGCATTAAATATTTTTAATGAAAGCTTGAGAGAGTTAAAAGAGAGAGATTTTGGTAGTTTTGATTTAGATCCTTTATTAATTAGGTCAAATGATCCTTTTATATATATATGTAAATATAAGTTGTATTTAATTAGTATATTGTTCGTGCCTTATAGAAGGGCACATGTTTTTCTATGTGATACTTGAACTCATAAGATTTAATGACTATGTATTCTACAGTAGTTCGACGAGCTAATTATGCTTATCCTATTTATGTACACATAAGACTTAAGATTTGATGTATACATAGATTAGAAATTACACATGTATATAATGCACGAGTTGTTATCAATCTCTACATTAATGTTATTAGAAAATAAACATGCTCTCATATAAATGGGAGAAAGATTGCTACATGTATATGGCTCTGTGTGGTTTGGCTGATATGGAAATGGAGAAATGCAATACTCTTCAAGAACGAAACCTTCTCGATTACAAAAGTCAAGGAGGAAATGAGAGCAAGAATATGGAGCTGGTTTACGATCAAATACCCTAACCGGGACAACCTTTCTTTCAGGACATGGGTGTTAGACCCAATGCAGTGTATGAAATGAAACCTGTGTAGCGTAGGACCTTTACTATTTCTATGTTGCACCCTGTACAATGATTTCTCGGGTATCCCTTGTACCCAATAATAATAATATATTTTTACCGATAAAAAAAAAAAACATGTTCTCATACTTTTTTTAATAAAATATTTTTCTTTCACTCAAAAGGAATATAACAAGTATAAATAACACATTTTAAAATAATATTTTATAATAAGTCTACGTTCTTGTAGACCTGCTCTAATACCGTTAACATACTCTAATACCACTTTGTCACACTCCAAATTTCATAAAAGTAAATATTACAAAATAATTGACCTAGCGTCTTACTGTTTTCGACTAATTCATTAATCCTCATACCATCTAAGTTTCGAGAAGGTGGCCTACCTTCTTCATTTCGTACATATAAAGATGGGAAGGGTTGATACAACATGAAGAGTAGACAAAACCTCAAGATAATTAAGGATGCCCCGTACAAAATCAAGGACTGGCGAGATAAATTTTGGTAAAATTTTGGTTCGTCAGTGGCAATTAGAGGAGTGCGGCTTGTCGTCCCTACTGGTTTTCAAATTTTTCTCTATGTGAATTTTTTTGTTTTCTGATAAGTATTCAAACATGTGAGCTATTTTGGAATATGAATTGTGCACACTTGTTACAAGAGACCAACTCAATAAACGATCCATTCGAAAATTATAAGTGATACAACTAAAAGAATAAATAGTTATTTGAAAACACTTATTTCGGTATGTGAAATCATGAAAAGTAATAATAATATAAATTTTAAAAAACATGCACCAAACAAATTGGAGAGAAACTTATGTGCATTAAGGTTGGCAACGGTTACCCGCGGGCCAAATTTTTTTAGACTCGTTACCCTCCCCGTCTAAACTCGTCCCGTCTCGCGAACCCAGCGGATATACCCGCCCAGCCATCACCCACCTATTTTTTTTTAAAAAAAATATGCTAGTTAAATAAAATAGAACATAAAAAACTGCTCTTAAATTACAATAAAACATCAATTTCAACATCAAATATAACATAAAATCTTCAAAAAAATACATATTGTTCAATGAAAAATTAACCTAATTAATAATATCAAATGCATAACACAATGTCTCAATTCTCAACACTCGTCGATAGATAGTTCATTAATTCGTCACGTACGTCTACTTCCTCGTCAATTACAATAGGACAAATCGATGTAGAAGAACCTACAAAAATTAAGATTGTAAATTGATATCATACATTTAGTAATTAGAATGTATTTATTAAAATTAGAAATGGATTAAAATTAGAAATAAAATAAATTTATAAATGAAAAATTACATACTACAAATTACAAAATATGCAGACAAGAGACTAGAAAGAAAAAGTATATACATATATATGTTTTTTTAATATATATCTATATGTACAGGTCGGGTACATACAAAACTATTACCCGTCTCAGATTCGGCGGGTATTGTTTGACCGAGTATTTACCTGATTCGAGACATGTTTGACCGGGTATTTACTCGTCCCGTGCAAGCCGATTTCATGCGGGTTCGAGTTTTTACCGTCCTATTGTCATCCCTAATGTGCATAACATAAATTAGGAAGGAGACAAAAAATCTTGTGAATCGTATACATGTTGAACCGGGTCAATGAATCTCACAAAAATCATGCATAGGCAAATATAATTACTCAATCACAAGTATGTGTTAATACAGGAGAATATATGGGTTACTAGAAGTGAAAATAAGTATTACTATAAAAAAAAAAAAGTAACACATACTTGTCTTTATAATTAGGCATGTTTAATTTTTCCTATAGTAACACATGTAAGATATTTAAAAATTGTATTGCTATATGAATACAAATGAATTACCACTACAAAAAATGTTTGGATTAGAGACCAAAGTTTTGAGACCGACTTTGAGACTGATTTGAGATCGATTCGAAAAAAAATCGAGTTTTGAGACTGTTTTCAGTTCGGTCTTTAATATTTATGTTTTAAATTTTGATTTTGAATTTTGTTTAGAAACTGACAATTTAGTCTTTAATTGGTATCAAAAAATTTGAATCCCAAAATTTTAATTGACTACCAATTTTGACCGCTCGTTTAGAGATTGTTTTCAATTCGCTCTTTAATATTATATTTTTCAAACCACTTAGCCACCGAATATCAGTCTCTAAACCGAAATTAAAATTCTGATTTTGAATTTTAATTGGAGACCAAAAATTCAGTCTTTAATTGGTATAAAAAATTTCGACAAGTTGTTTTATACGTATGTGAATCGATCACTTACCGTCGGGATCGGGCGAGAATCCTTTAAGCTCGGACAAAGTATATATCCACATCCGAAAAAGAATCTTTTACTACGTTATCTAAATCCGTGGAATCTTTCACTACATCCTCTAAATCAACTAAAGCAGGCACTACAATCTCTAAATCAATTGAATCAGACACTACGATCTCTAAATCAATTGAATCGGGCACTACAGTCTCCACTTCCAACGAATCTGACTCTATGACTTTGTTCGAGATGGAGGAATCGAATTTAGGAGAAGAAGAATATTTGTCCATCGTTGGGAGAGACATATCAGATTAGCGTTAAAGAGATATGAATAATATTTAAAGATACAAATTTTTAAAATATTATCCCTAATATTTTATATATAGATAATTTTAAACAGTAGAGACCTATTTTTCGGTCACAAATCGGTCCCAAATCAGGCGGTTGTGTTTAGAGACCGATTTTTGCTGTCTCAAATCGGTATCAAATCAAGTTGTTTGTTTTCAGAGATCGATTTTAGCGGTCTCTGAACACTCCGGAAGAAAGCCCAGCCCACGCCCCATTCTTGCGAATAAATAACCCATATATATCACATGTCATTCTCTTAATTTTAACCCACAAACCAGCTTCTAAATAGGTCATTTCTTTATTTTTCTCTCCAATATCAATTTGAAGATCTCGTTTCGAATTCAACGTAAGGTTTCTAATTTCCTTTTCGTTTAAATTAATGTTTTCTCATATTTCTCAAATTAATTAATTTATGAAGTGTTCACATTATGATAATTTTCTTTTAATGTATATTACATCATATAATTAATAGATATGTATAATAGTAGTAAATAATATAGATCAGGGACAGTGTTATCTTCATAAATCAAATACTAGTACTAATTAAAGTTATTTATTCTGAAAAGTATCATGATCATCTTCAAATTACTAAAAATTTGGAACGACTATGAAACATGCTGAGGTCGACCCATATTTCATCAAAGACCAAATATACACCTTTATTTTTCCGATAATTTATTTATCTTCGATTTAATTGATTTTTCCGCTTTGAAAATTTAAGTTCTTAATTATGTTTAATTGTTTTTCGTGATTATAAATTATACTCATAAGATTATAAATTATAGTAAGAAGTAAATCATACATCATAATTCGTGATATAATGATTGTTATTCGAATTATGTTTTAAAGTAAAATAATTGTCAAATATTAAAATAAACAATGTCAAAAAATCATGATTGAATCGGAATGACATCGGGATCAAATGATTGTTATATGCCAATATTTATCTTATATACATATGTCAATTATATATTTTCTTAAAATTTTGATTATAAATGGAACTACTTGATCGTCGGTGGATGTATTATACTCCTCAATCGATTCGTTGATGGAAGTACGGACAGTGAATTTTGCGAAGATGAGGCCACAATATATGTTTAACGATAAAATCAAGTGTCCGTGTACTTTGAAGAAATGTCGGAATAAAGCATTTAAAAGCGTTGGGAAAATGTCAGAATAACTATTAGTTTTAAATAGTTATTCATATTATTTTGGACTTTTTAAAGTAACATTGATTTTTTACAATTAATTGAATAATTTTTATCAATTAATATATGTTAAATAATTTAACAAATGAAGCTTTGAAAATTTATTACTTATATCATATACAATAAAGAAATTAATTATATATGTATATTTTTTTTTGGTCGGTAAAAAAACTCCATTTTATTGAGATATAGAAAAAATATTTACAGGGAGTGTATAAAGCATGTATATAATTAATTTTAAAAGTTACACAAGACAATTACTTGTCAAAGTGGTAGGTTCCCATTACTGGGCACCCATCCAAAATAAAGAGTGTGGGTGTGGGTGCGGGTAAATAAAGAGGGTGTGGGTGTCGGTTGCTGGGTTGGGTATCGGGTCGGAGTGGGGTGGGGTGGGGTGGGTAAATAAAGAGGGTGTGTGTGGGTAAATAAAGAGGGTGTCAGGGTCGGTTGCTGAGTCGGGTATCGGGTCAGGGGTGGGTGTGGGTGTGGGTGTGGATAAATAAAGAGGGCGTGGGTGTCGGTTGCTGGGTCGGGTATCGGGTGGGTGTGGGTGTATATTATTATTTAGAGAATGAATATTCGGTCCCTAATTATAGAATATAGATCGATTTGTGTTTTAGGGCCCGAAAATAGATCGTGTTCTTGAGACTCGTATTTATAATAGATAAACTAGGGTTTTAGGCGTGTAAGCCCTAAAAGCCCGGCCCACTAATAATTAATCAAAACCTAAACAAAGCTTTTAACACTATATAAAATATAAATAATACTAAATAATTAAAATACAATCTTATATTCATCATTCTCTCCCTCTTTGAAAAGATTCGTCCTCGAATCTGCATGAATCTTATCTCTAGCTGTATGCAAAAAAAACCCCGACAGGATCATCTTCAGAGAAAGCAAAATTAATTAACGCCTCCGAAAATTAAAAAGATTCGTCCTCGAATCTGCATGAATCTTATCTCTAGCTGTATGAAAAAAACCACGACAGGATCATCTTCAGAGAAAGCAAAATTAATTAACGCCTCCGAAAATAAAAAACATCTGCAGTTCGTACGTTGCCCAAAGTCTTGAGACTATAAGCAAATGTTGGCTTAAGAGAAGTGCCAAAATAACTATCATTAGTAATAAAAAAACAATTATTACTAACTCTAGGTCCACTATTTCCCTCATAAAATATAGGACTAAATTCTCCCAAAATATTAGTTGACCCAACTTGGTTAACATCTTCCACGGGCTGAATCCGTGTGGAATGAGTTTCTGGAACGGGGGGCGGCACTGTGGCGGCAGCGACAAGGGCTGCAAAAACTAGAGATGGTGGTGGCGCTGGCGTTTCCAGTGCGGCAAGTTCGTCTCGTTGGCTGTAGCTGTCGAAAATTCCATCGACGGTGGTGGCCAATTGAGACCAGAGAAAATCAAATTTCTCCTCTGTATCGTAATTTTGCTTCATCGTTGATAAACGATAAACCCCACGGAATCGTTATGGCAACTGATATCAGGTACCAATGAAATAAGGACCACTATAAGACGGTCTCAAATCGGTCTCTAACGTGTGTTGACGGTCTCTAATCGAAGCATTTTTTGTAGTGTACTTTGAAGACAGCTGTATTGTTTTATGACCAAAACCAGTGAAGAAGCTTAAAAAAATTAAAAATTACTAGAAGATGTATTAAATTTTCACACTAAAAATTTCGATATTGTATATAAATTTTTGTCAACAAATTCAGCTATCTATAAGCATAGCCATCCACATTAGCAAAATCAATTGGAGAATAAATAAATCCCCAAATTAAAGGGTTCGTGTTCCTTTAAAATAAAAAATTGTCCTCCTCAAGTTATGAAAATTGGGAATGGTTGGCCTAATTCGTTACCCTGTCGTCTGTGTAAGTTGTGGAACTATAGAACCAAATTGACAATTTTCCCATTCTCTAAGGGGCATAATTTAATTTTTTTTCAATGGATTTTATGCAATTTTAGTCACAATATAAACAACTGTTCCGTACGTAGTGATGTTGTCGTGTTCCTTTGGGAACCAACGTAGAATAAGTCGCATATTTCTTTCAAGTTTCAAATATTATTTCAAGTTGACGTTTCACTTTCATGTAAATTAACATTTGTTCACTACTTGATCATAGTATTAGGTATCTTATCATATATTATACAGTATATAATTATAATAACCCAGAGACCTCGTCCAAATCACCAAGTTGGCAGTGCAGTCGTACCTGGCGGCAGCAATCCATATACGGAGTATATACTAATTATGATATATATATATATATATATATATATATTTTTTATCGAGTAAATAATTTATTGATAAAATTAAGAAAGGCGTTGGAATTAAAATTCAATTTGGTTGCATAGTTTTCCACAAAAGGCCTTAGTATTTTACGAAATTTCACATTTTTTTCAATTTAATTTCATATCTCCTTAATTAATTGATCAAATTTTAGTCCTAAGGGTTGATGAAATTTGAAGCACAACGTTGTTCACTATAAGAAAATTAAATTTTAATAGCATAATTTAGCTAAAAAGATTTAATAACAGAAAATAATTTTAATGACAATTTTTGTCAATAATTCGCTATCTATATCATTAAAGACTTTTGGATAGAGAAACTATAATTACATTAATTTATGTCATTAAATGTCATTTTTATCTTGTAGTGTAACCTTTTGTTGTGAAGACTTTGAGATCTAATAACGTCAAAGTTCAAATTCCAATAATTTGTAACCAATTATATATAAAGAAGTATACAATTAAATTGAGAAACTACTTAACCCTTTAAGAGGTTGGTCAAGTGGCATATACTTAAAATTTAAGTTTATGTTTCTCTTAAGTATCAAGTTTGACTATTCAAATTTTATATATAAATATTTTGAAGTATCATAAATCAAAAAAGAAAAAAAAAGAAGGCATTACCTTTATATATATAACTAAAACAAAATCATATTTTAACACATGTCATTATATTTAAGAATAGAATTACCTTCCCTCAAAAAAAAAAAAAAAAATAGAATTAACTTTATTAATGCATGCATAACACCAAATCCCAATATGGTAAAATTTAATAATTGTAATGTTAATATTTAATATATACATGACGAAAGCACGAAAAGTTATAAACGAATCATATGCACACCCATTAATTTAATTATTTACACAACAATTTTAACATTACCTCATGAAATCGGACCGTGGTCACTCTTGCAAGTCCTAATGTCAGTAACTTGTCTTCGAGAAAGTAATTGGATAACATGCAAGACTTTTTCCCCCCAATTTAACAATAATTTTAACTTATTTTTCTTATTTTATTTTTTTTAATTGAAGAGTTCACATGGATCCTTTTTCCACCAACCTAGTTGATCAAGCAATAGCTAGGGTGCCCATAACAACTTGCATGAGACCATTTATTAAATACTATTAATACTGTCCACTAAGATCTTAATCATATTAGGATATACTGTCTCATTTTAATAAGTAATTTTGATAGTTTATATATAAAATATATGAATTTATACATTTATATTTAAAAGTTTTAGTTTAGTGTTTTAAAAGTTTTGTACAATTATATTTAAAAATATTAAATTGTACGTATGAATTATAGAATGGAACGTAACACACATTAATTTATTGTTTTAAGAACATTTATTGTTAAAATAATAAACTATTTAAATTTTAAATTTAACGTAGGTTGGAATAAAATTATAACTGAAGAAAGAAAATATTTTTTAAAAATATTAATTAATGACATTAATATTTTAGTAATTTTTTAATTGTTTCACTTCAATTTGGGTCAAAACTATTAAAACTTCAAACAAAATATAATGAAAGTCGATTAGCTTGTTCAATTTGATTTAATGGAATAAAATGTATTAATAATTTCATCATGAGAAATTTCGATAAATATAATAAATACATATTATTTCATTGTAATGTTAATCGAGTCATGACAATTTCATTTTAAATCCTTTAAGTTTTTACATTTTCAAAATATGTTACAATGTCCAATTTACATCCTAGGAAAAAAAATTACCCTAAAATAATTGATCAAAAAAGGTAAATTATAGAAGAAGTAATAATATAACAGTGTTTTTGTCTTTTAGTTTTATCCAATTTTGACTTTTTCGGTTTGTTTATTATAGTCCGTTAACTTTGTTTATTTTCAGTTTATCGTCTCTCTACCAACTATAACGGGTACGTAACAGTCAATTCTGGACGACATGGCTATTAATTAACTCATTATTTCATGTAAAGGGACAAAATATTATATGAAATTACTAAAAATTTATTTCATATTTTTCAATATGAAATAAATTTTAACTTCTAAAAATTTATATAAAAATCAACTAAATATTACTCCGGCCATATGACAATTATTTAAAAATAATAATTACATGCATCTGAAAAATATGCAAATCAATTTTGAAATCTGAAATAATTTTGTATAAACTAAAATAACAAACAAAAATGAGTTTTAATGGTCACGTCATCATAAGGTAACTGGCTTTGTTACTCATATTAATTAGCCTGTAGAGGGACAATAACTTTCCAAAAAACAAAAAATTAATTAAAGAACTAAAGTCAAATCGAGGTGACTGAATTAACTTCAAATTTGGTAAATTTAAGGAAATAAAAAAAATGAGTTTGTCTTGTAGAGTGAAAAAAATAAAATAAGAGTGGTCCTTGCAGTTAGTTGCTTATAATTAAAAGTAGTAGGGGGCAGGAGGGCACTTGGGCGGGTTTTATCCCATTTAATATTCTACAGCTTCAAATTTTGAAATATATATATATATATATATAACTTGGTTTAACTCTTAACCCTACCTCCCAATGCAAATTAAGGAATTAAATCCTCCAAACACTTGCATTTAGCCAGCAGGATTAACAATGAAGGTACCTAAATTAAATCTTAATTTGTTCAATTAATTCATCATTGTGCATGTGCTGCATGCAATTCTTTCTTTTTAACTTTTAAATATTCATAATGTAAAAGGAGTGTATAATATATAATGTCCCAATTATTCCAGCAAAAAATTGTGATCAAAGTGCCGATGCAGAGCGACAAGGATAAGTCAAAAGCCATGCAGATAGCTGTGGCTGAAGAAGGTACGTAAAAGACAAAGCATTAATTATATAAACCGTTTTTATATTAAGGCTTATCATGAAATTAAAACATGATTCGTCTGATGCGGGTAAGTTTATGGTAAACATAATTCATACAAAACGTGCAGGGGTGATCTCGGTGAATTATAAAAAAGATAAAGATGAGCTTGAGGTGATCGGAGAAGGAGTTGATTCAGTGTGTTTGGCCAAATCTCTGAGGAAAAAATTCTGCTTTGCTCATATTATAAGCGTTCAAGAAGTGAAGAACCCACCGAAACCTCCCGATAAATGCGTGTGGCCGTCGCCATGCCTCCTGCAGCCACCTTGCTACTACCAGCCCCCGCAGTATTGCGATTCTTCACCTGGAAATTGTACTATTATGTAATTACCCGCTTAATTAATGTTTCATTTAGATTTTCAGTTACTTTTAATTTGTGTAATTGGATATTATTGAAAATATGTTAAGATATATGTATGTATGATTAATGATTGGATGATGTGGTCAATTAGAGATAAAATCCATTTTTATCCTGTGTAACTTTTACCTTTTCAGGTTTAAAAAATAAACTTGAGTTTTTTAATTTAATTTCATAATTCCTTAATTAGTCTAATTTTGGTTTCACATGCAGTTGCTGAAATTTACCTTTTGTGGAAAATGACAATAATAATGGGATCAGTTTTACACCTCACGTGCACGTTGTACTTCAAAGTAACTATGGTGTTTTTTATTAAAATCGGATCAAGTAAGAAGTTATGAGATTAAATTGAAAATTTTAACCTTTTTAAGGACCTTTTTGCAGAAAAGACAAAATTATGAGACCAGATGGATTATATATAACTAGCTAGTTATTTAGTATCATTCAGTTTGATTGATTATAGTGGACTATCCATTGATGATCTTTGACCCTTCTCATGCACTCATAATTAAAAACTTGTTGCGTGTTAAGTTCCATTCATTTGTTAAAAAAAGATACTCCAATACACTTGCATGTGGTCAGCCAGTAATATTAAGACATACGCGTTAGGTTAAAGTATATTACTAATAATCTTCTGGCAGTTAGTAATTATTGTACTTATATTAATGATCAGTTTAATTAGCTATATATAATTTTGAAGAATTTTTTTCTTGTTAAGAAGTAGTGCTTTCATTCATGAGTAGTTAGTTAATTTCCAATCAAACAGTAATCTCACATCGTAGATTCAGTCATACAAATTGTTAATCAGACGCCTACAGGTAGTTGGTTGAGCTAGGCAGCTAGCTGCCAAACTAATCATCTATAATTTTCCTAATTTTAATGAGCTTCTTAGAATTTATTAAAAAATCGACGACCACAATAATTTACTTAAGGTTGCTTTTGATTTGATAGGAAAGAATAATTAGTATGAATGGATTAAAATTTACAGTACTACTAAATTAGTACTCCCTCCGTTTTTTATTAAGTGTCACTTTGCCCTTTTTAATATTTTCAAAATAAGTGTCATTCTACATTTTTTTTCTTTAATTTTGACAATTCTACCCTTATACATTAGACTCCCTCCATTTTCTTTACGTTGATTTAACTTTTTTCCCTTTTGAATATAATATTATAGCATAAATTATGGATAAACCTTAATTATGATATACATGAATATCACCTACAATATTGACCACATTCATTACTAAACATAAATCTAATATTAAAATTTTATATCATTAATGAAGGGTAAAATGGTCCATGAATATATATCTTAATATGTTGAAAATTGTTAAAATGACAATTAATTAAAAGTGGAGGGAGTAATTTGGTGTGGTTGTTTATAGATTAACATTGATTGAAATCCTAGTGTAATCTTATTTCAAAATTAACTTGCGAAGAATATTTGTCAAGTTGGATTCGAGAATCTTTCATTTAAGGAATTTTAAATTAATTTGATTGAACAATTTATTCACGTCAATTTACAATCACATTCTTTATAAATTAAATTCAACAACTTTTCTACGAATTGAAGATCAAGTCATATATGAAATTATCAAAAAAATAGAGGCATAGCAGCAAACGATCGATGATAAAATTTTCGTTTTCTGGGGACTTTTGAACATAAATTGCGGAAAATTGATAAATGAGAATATCAAAATTTACTAAATATACAACCCCCAACCCAACCAGCGCCAGGATTAATTGTAATTAAAAATAGTTACACAAAAAATTTTCGATGCACTTTTGACACCTATGCTAAAAAATTGTCGATTTTATGCAGTTTGGTCCCATCATTAAACCATTAGGTTTTTAAGGGTTAATCGCAAAACTAGCCTCACAATAAATTTCCTATGAAACTAAATTTTGCAATTTACGAGTTCCGTCAATACACTTGTCAAAATTTTCTAACAAGATTAAAAATGATAACAAAAGAACCCTATAGAACTAATTATGCCATTAATCCTAAATAATTGATCAATGAATTGATCACGGCTAATATCTGTCTCTTAGTTGGATGTACGGTATGTTTAATGACCTAGTCTCCGCAAGTTGGCAATGCAGACATGGCAACTCGCCAAATTGCTTGAGTCGCTTATTTCGATAAACTGGTGTTTGAGTTAAATATATGTCATCGTATGTAATTAAGTTACACAAGAGTCCCTCTCTGGCCTCATATACTATTGTACTTTTTCAGTCTCATAATAAATTTTATATATAGTATAATAATGAGTAGTGTTTTTCGGGATAATTTTATAAACTTTTATATATAAAATAAATAAATCAATTGACTTGTATCTAAGTGTAAGACCTAAAAAGTGTGAAATTGAGGATATTGTAAGTATTAAGTAGTATAGTTTATCTTGGTAGTTATAAACCTCTTGTTAGTTGTAACTACTTATTTCTATCTTCTTGTAACCTCTCTTATAAATACCCTAATACAAGTCTTTGACTCTCACTTTAGAGAGTCCTTCTATTCTACATGGTATCAGCCTAATCTCTTCTGGGCCTATTTTCTCCCCCTCCTTCTTTCTCGTCTCTTCTTGATCTCCCTCTTCCATGGCCGACCCACCGGCGACCACCTCCGTCTTTGACGCCACCCTAACCCTTCATGCTATGACTCACCTTGTCACCATCAAGTTAAAACCCACAAATTATCCAATGTGGTATCGTCAAGTCCATCCGCTTCTTGTTACCCAAAAGTTTTTGCCCTACGTTGATGGCTCCTCACCGGCCCCTCCCACCACCGTCACCACCAATGGTACGTCCTCTTCTAATCCACTCTACACAACGTGGTACTCTCGTGATCAAATCGTGAGTGTTTTCTTGACGTCCACCCTTACCGAGGAGGCCATGGCGGTGACCGTTGGCTGCTCGACCTCGCTGGAAATCTGGAATGCCCTCGCTGAGGCATTCAACCAGCCCTCCAAAGCTCGTGAACTACGACTAAAAGATGAGCTTCAACTCATCAAGAAAGGTTCAAGATCCGTTTCTGATTATGGGGCCGCCTTTAAATACCTGTGCGACCAGCTTTCCTCCATGGGCTGCTCCCTTGATCCTACAGACAAATCTCATTGGTTCCTTCGTGGCCTGGGTCCAGAGTTTCACAGTTTTTCCACCACTCAAATCAACATCTCGCCTCTCCCCTCGTTTTCAGATCTGCTCGCCAAGGTCGAATCTCACGACCTCTTCACCCGTAGTCTTGAAACCCCTTCCACTTCGTCGCAGTCGCCTGCTTTTCTTGCTCGCTCCTCGGCGTCTTCCGTGTTAGGCCGACCTCCTGCTCGCCAGCAATTTGGTCGTGGTCGCCCTCCTGCTCGCGGCTATGCAGGACGTGGGCGAGGTCGTGCTAGATCGTCTCCTCGCTGCCAGATCTGTAGATTTGACGGCCATTATGCTCCAACCTGTCCCCAACGCTATGAATCCTCCTCTCCTCGCCAGGCGAACACCGTTGGCTCCTTTCCTCGCAATGATTCTGCTCGCCTCGCTAATCTCTCGGACTGGTATGTTGATACTGGGGCCTCCTCGCACATGGTTCCCTCCTCGGCTGCTCTTGATTCGTGCTCGCCCTACACCGGTACTGATAGAGTCGTCGTCGCAAACGGTAATATCCTCCCAATTACTCACACTGGTACTCATCTTTATAATTCTGACTTATCTTTCTCAAATGTTCTTGTTGTTCCTTCCATTACGAAAAATCTTCTCTCTGTAAGCAAATTGACCAATGACTTTCCTGTTCGTCTTATCTTTTCTAACAATTCTTTTGAAATTCAGAATCGGACTACAGGCTTGACTCTTGCTCACGGCAGACTTGATCATGGTTTATATGTTTTGGAAAAATGTCACTATAGCTTTGCTTCCTCTTTACGTGCTCGCTCGAACCATAGTTCTTTTGAAATATGGCATAGTAGATTAGGGCATGTTGCTTTTGATGTTGTAAATGTACTTAAACGAAAAGGACATATTTCCACCACTTCTTTGCTTCCTAGGCCTGTTAGTTGCTCGGCATGTCAAAAATCTAAGAGTACTCGGCTTTCTTTCTCTCTAAACTCAAAACGTGCTTCTCATGTTCTTGACATTATTCACTGTGACTTATGGGGTCCCTCACCTATTAAATCTCATGATGGTTTTCGTTATTATGCCTTGTTCATTGATGATTATTCTCGATTTACTTGGTTCTATCCCCTCCGTCAAAAATCTGAATTTGTCTCCACCTTTGTTAACTTTAAAAGTTTGGTTGAAAACCAATTTGATCGTAAGATAAAACGCTTTCAATCGGATGGTGAGACTGAATTCACCAACCACAAACTCCGTGACATTTTTCTCTCTTCCGGAATTATACATACTATGTCATGCCCCTACACTCCGGCCCAAAATGGCCGAGCAGAGAGAAAACACCGCCATATTACTGAAATGGGGCTTGCTTTACTGTTTTCATCTTCCGTTCCGACCACCTTTTGGGTTGAGGCCTTTTGCACGGCCGTCTATCTTATCAATCGATTACCTTATCCTATTCTTAACTCCAAATCCCCTTATGAGATGCTTCTATCTACTCCTCCTCTATATGATAATCTCCGTGTCTTTGGATGTTGTGTTTATCCTTGTCTTCGTCCATATACTACTAATAAATTCTCTCCTCGCAGTATTCCTTGCGTTTTTCTTGGATACAGTTCTCGTCATAAGGGGTTCTGTTGTTTTGACCCCTGCTCGCAGCGCATGTACATTTCTAGGCATGCTCGCTTTGATGAGTCTCTTTTTCCCTTTGCTACAAGTGGACCATACCCCGATTTCTCCTCCCTCGATGTTGCTACTTTTGATAGCTCTCTTCCCTTGCCGCTCTCTTCTCCTCCTTCTATGCCTGGTCGCCCCAATGATTCCCCTGAATCTCCCTGCTCGCTATGTCTTCAACCTGACATTACGCCTCCGTCCACCCAACCAACTGCTCGCCCTCCTCCACCTGCTCGCCCTCCTCCTGCTGCTCGACCTCCACCAACTCATGGCATGCGAACAAGATCTCAGGATGGCATCTTTAAAACCAAACATCCCTTTGATTCCTCCCTTTTCACCACCACATCCTTGCTCACTGCCATTCATACCTCTCCTGAACCCAAAGGTTTCTCCTCGGCGGCAAAACAACAACACTGGCTGACCGCCATGGACGAGGAGCTCAAAGCTCTTCACAAAAACAAAACTTGGGACTTGGTCCCTCCTCCCCTCGACGCGAACATTGTTGGCTCCAAATGGGTCTATCGAACAAAGTTTCTTGCTGATGGCTCCATTGATCGTCACAAAGCTCGGCTGGTCGCCCAAGGCTACACTCAAATTCCTGGTTTCGACTATGACCACACCTTCAGCCCGGTCGTTAAGTCCTCTACTGTTCGTGTTATTCTCTCTCTTGCCGTCATGAATAACTGGTCGCTCCATCAACTGGACGTCAACAACGCCTTCCTTCATGGTCTTTTAGACAAACCCATCTACATGAAACAACCGCCTGGCTTTGTTGATCCTTCTCGCCCTCAACACGTTTGCAAACTCAACAAAGCCCTATATGGCTTGAAGCAAGCTCCTCGCGCTTGGTTTCAACGCTTTTGCGACTTCCTTCTCGCCCTTGGTTTTGTTGAAAGCAAATCGGACACCTCCTTATTCATCTATATGTCAGGTCGTATTTCTCTTTTTCTCCTCGTCTATGTTGATGATATTATAATCACTGGCAATGATCATTCTTTCACCACTCGCCTTATTTCCAGGATCAATAAAGAATTTGCCATCAAGGATCTTGGTCGACTAACATACTTCCTTGGCCTTGAGGTCACCTACACTGATAGCGGCCTCTTCCTCGGCCAATCCAAATATGCAGCCGACATCCTCACTCGTGCCGACATGCTCGATTGTAAGCCTGTTGCAACTCCGCTTTCCACCTCTGACCTTCTTCGCCTAGATGGTACTCCCTTCTCCGATCCTACCTTGTTCAGATCACTGGTCGGCGCCCTCCAATATCTTACCATTACTCGTCCCGATATCGCCTTTGCGGTCAACACTGTCAGTTAGTTTCAAGCAAAACCAACAATCGACCACTTTCAAGCTGTCAAGCGTATTCTTCGCTATGTTAAGGGGACTTCTCATCTCGGCCTTACCTTCTCTCCTGGTCGCCCAACACTGCTCGCATACTCAGATGCCGACTGGGCTCGATGCCTTGACACTCGTCGTTCCACTTTTGGATATGCTATATTTTTTGGCACCAACCTTGTCTCTTGGGCGGCTAAGAAACAACCTACAGTCTCCAGATCGAGTTGTGAGTCCGAATATCGAGCCATGGCAACCACTTCATCAGAAATTGTCTGGATCTGCTCGCTGCTGAAGGAGCTTAAGGCTCTTCCCACCACTACGCCTACTCTACTCTGCGACAACAAGAGCGCCATTTTTCTCTCTCAAAATCCAGTCGCTCACAAGCGAGCAAAACATATTGACATAGACTATCATTTTGTTCGAGAGCTCGTCACCACTGGTCGCCTAGTTACTCAGTTCGTGCCTTCTCAATACCAATTGGCAGACATCTTTACAAAGAGCCTTGCTCGGCCTCTTTTTGAGTTCTTTCGACACAAGCTCAACGTCTCTTCGCTCCCGCTTCGCTTGAGGGGGAATATTAAGTAGTATAGTTTATCTTGGTAGTTATAAACCTCTTGTTAGTTGTAACTACTTATTTCTATCTTCTTGTAACCTCTCTTATAAATACCCTAATACAAGTTTTTGACTCTCACTTTAGAGAGTCCTTCTATTCTACAGTAAGGTTGAAGTTTATTAAAAAAATTATTTTAAAAGTTGAAATTTATTACTCCGTATGTAATATTTTGTAGAGAAAAAAAAAGTGTAAACGTTATTGGTTGGTGTGTGTGTTAGAGTAATAAATTACTATAAAAGAGAACTAAAATTCTTACCGGCATGTGGTCATTGTATATTGTGATCAATCAAGAAGTCGTACATGTATATTAGTATATTATTATATATACATAATACATATATATGACTATTTCTCTTCTAGTGTGGGTAATTTGTTATCCACTACAAGAAAAAAGGCTTTTTGCCACATAGCTTTTATCACACTATAAAATAAATATGGTAAAAAGTATTATGTAGCCACATTAAAAAGCTTTTATCACACTATAAAATAAATATGGTAAAAAGTATTATGTAGCCACATTAAAAAAATTAGTGTGTTAATATGTGTGTTTTTAAAGACATTCAATAATAAGTGTGGGGATATGTACTCAATTACCACACACAATAATAAACATTGTCTATTGTCACACCCCTATTAACACACTAAAAATAAATGTGTTTATAAGTACCTTTTAAATACATCATATTTTAAATGTGTTAACAAATATATTATTACCACACTAAGAAAAATAAGCTGTGTTAATATTAACTCTAATGCCACATTATTATGTTAGAATAATAAAAAAAAATTCAAATTATATTAATTTTTTATTTCATTTTATATTGGCTGATAAATAATATTTTCAAAAATATAAATAACGATTTTATTTATTGAAATTTATTTTTTACTTAGAAGAAAAATTTATATTCACAAATTATAAATTTTGAAAAATAAATAAAAATTAATTTGAGTTTTATTCAGCAAAAAATATACACTTTTTTTCTTAAAAAAATCTGGTATATATATACATACACGCTATTTCTAAAATAATGTTAAATTAATTTAATAATCACAATATACGATTTTTCAAAATGTTTATATATATATATATATATTTATATTCGTGAAATTATGATACTAAATAACTTGTAGCATAGTGGTAGAGTCATTACATTAGATTCAAAAGGTGTAGGGTTCGAGTCCTATGGGCCGCAGTTGGTGGTGTTATTTTTTAAATTTTATTTTTAATTAATATTTAAATGTAAATTTTAGAGTGTGATAATATCTACTTTATTTTCTCATTCTTAAAGTGTGATTATATCTCATTAGTCTATCCTCACACGACTTTAGACCACACATAAAATAAATGTGATAATAGATAAAGTGTGATTATAGATATTTTATTATAACATTTTTATGTGTCCTTAAAAACAATTTATTTTGTAGTGATCGTTGCATAATGCAGAAGGTTGTAGCAGTAAGTGGCCTATAAAGATTCTGATCATAGCTTGATGTTAAAAGGTGGAAGGGAATAATGTTTTTTAATTTTAAGTACCGTAACACCAAAATTTAAGAACAATATATTTAGTTTTGACAAATGTAGTCAGGCCATTTAATTTTTTTTTTAAAATATTTAAATTTTTATATTTTAATTTTATCACATTTAGGTTCATAAATGTCGATTTGGCGGGCCACCTATATGGACATCCTGAGGCACCTTGAATACACGTAGATAATGCTCCAAGTTGTTTACATCAATTACGCTCACGATTGTGCTCGCTTTGAAATTGTTTGTCACGACTCTTTTGTACGATTTTTGGGACAAAGTCCAGGGAAAACACTTGATATACTCGGGGTACGTGGGGTTGTGAGGTTGACCTTCAGGAACCTCGCCCTCAACGAAGGCGATGACTTGATCAACTAAGTGGCAGCGTCAACCCTTTGAACAATGTTTATATCGTCTTCATCCTCATCATCTACCTCTTTCTCCTCGCCATCCAAGCTAGCCCAATTGAGTCTAGATCCGAGCTAAACTCCGCTAGATCTTCATCAACCTCATCATTATCATCGTCGTCTTAGAATGGAGAGTCAATATTACTATCAACATCTACTAGCTCTATACTCACCAAAACACTTGTGGGAACCCTAAATACATGCATAAGCTCTAGCCAACGTAACTTCTTCACCCCCCACATCAACTTCGAGAGCACGTTCTGATGCAAGGAAAGTATATGGATGGGTTGTAATTTTCCAGTGTACGTCTAGTGAATGGGGCCGCCGATATCATATCACTACTATAACCCTCCCCGATATCTTCTCAATGAAGAATTTTGAAGATTAAGAGAGAAAGAAAAGAAACTAATTGATTTACCTTGTTTCCTCAGAAAAACGGTGTCAAAGGTTTTTATTCAACACTTTCAATTGTCTGGAGATTGAGGGAGTGTAAAGGAAATTTTTTTGCACAAATGATTTGAGTGAGACAGTGAAAGTGAGAAGTGAGGGACAAACCCTTTATAAATAAGAAGGCCAGCGGGGTCAATTTGTGATTTTTCAAATATAAAATTAGGGGTCTACGTGTAAATCATATACCCGTGTGGACTCAATAGCACTGGTTCAAATTCGGTGTGTGAGCCCCACACCGGTATCATAGCCTTGCCACCTCTAACGTCTCCTTATGCCTCGAAAATGTGCAAGTGCACAGAATTTGTAGCATCACCACGAGACGTGTCGTCACTAGAACGGGTAGAAATCAAAGTCATGTCAGTAACATGGTTAGCTCGTCCTTCGAGCACAACATCAAAGAATGACCTGAGAAAAAACATTATATTCAGTCAACAACATAAAGAGTCTAAAGTTCATTGTCTCGTCTAGTCACGGAGACGACCAGCGAATATGACGAAAACAACATAGAGTCAAAGGAGACAAGTGAACAGTCAATGGTTACAAGGGTGCTCGACCGCTCCACCTCGTCAGGTTGTTCCACCCAACCAGGAGGTCAACCCTCAGGTCGGTCAAGTCAATGAGCAGATTCACATGGATACCACTTAAGCCGAACAACCACCTCGGTCAAATGAGAGCTCTTCACATGAGTCAACTCATCACATGTGTTAAGGAGACAACTTAGTCACCTCGTCCACGAGTGTCACTCTAGTGAAGTAATCATTGAGCTTAGACAAGTAGAATGACATATATCATGACATCTAAATGGACATTTGACAACATTTAAATCTACATTGAATATAAACATGATATACATTTGCATGTACTATATATGGTCTTTAAACCACAATGTAATAAACTTTTAGCAATATAAGTAAAATACGTTTTCTTACTACACTCTTCTTTCCCTTCTCTCTAAAACTACTCAACGCTTATATCTATTTTATGTTTGTTGGTTGAACACTTCAAACCACATAATTAATTCACTTTCACGAATCAACTAACAACAATGACCCCTTTAATCTAGTTTGAAATTTTCGTTAAGATTATTTTAGGGAATTCACATACTGTTACGATTAATTGCAAAATTATTCCTATAAATAAATCCTCGTGGGACCAGTTTTGCAATTAACCTTTTCAAAACTAACGGTTTTCACTCCGTTATTTAGTGATGGAACCAAATTGCATAAAAATGACTATTTTCGAGCATTGATATTGAAAGTGTAATCAAGAAATTCCTGTAGGATTATTATTTCATATATATCTCAAAAGGTATAATATAATATATATTCAAAAATATTTTCTTGAATTGAAGCTCTCTACCTCCGAGATCCTTTCTCGAACTCTTATATAGGGGTGAGCACTACTCAGATTTTAACTGAAAACCCAAGAATTTGGTTCGATTTTCGGTTTGCATTTTTTAACATACCTATTTTCAGTTTCAGTGTCAGTTAATTGAGTAATAAATTGTGGTTAATCGAAACTGAACGAATTATCAACATATATAATTTTAAAACCCTAGCTTTGACCAAACACTAATTCTCAATTCATTATTTCCCATTTCTCAGCCCTCAACTCATCCCCAAGGCCCAAACCAAACGGTTGCAAGCCTGTAAGTTCCCAACCCAACCATTTGCATCCCTGGTCTACTCTGCCTCACCCACGGGGCCACAGCCACATCCATCCTCTCCGTTCACCCACACCGCCCTCCTGTCTATCAGCGTCCACCAACTTTACTTCGGCCACAAGCGAGGTTGCGATGCGATTGCGACCCACTCTCAGTCCATGACGATTCACGAAAATCGGTGTGCATCTTTCGATTCACAAGAATCACAACAAACGACCTCTTCTGATTTACAACGGTCGTCGACCAACATCTTCATATTCACGACGAATTGAATCTGGTTAGTCTCTGACTTTCTGTTACTCATTTTATGTAGACATGTTTCCATGTTGGTGTTACTCATTTTATATAGGCATGTGAATCATATAAATTATTCCAAAATTTGAGAATCTATTTAGTATATCTGTATATATAAAAGTTTATTTGGGATATTAATTGAGAAACTGATAGTTTGGGGTAATTTGAGAATCTAACTTAAATTTAGATTTTTTTTTTATAAAGCCGCTTGAATTTACCATATTAAGAAGTTGATTGAGAATTTGACTTGTTGAGAATTTACCATATTGCTTTAGAATTTGACTTGTTGTTTCAGCTGGAATTTAAGAATCTGATCATTCTTATATTTTTGTTGTTTTTGCTTGTTTATGTTGGAATCTGGTCATTCTTACATGTTTTAGATGTCAACCTCAAATACACATAAGAATGTGATATTGGAAGCAATGTCATGGAAAACCGAGTCCGAGTTACAAACACAAATTCACTCATCACCTATAGTGAATTCCTAATCGACGAAGAGAACATTGATGAAATCAAGGTCGAAAGTGTGGGAGCACTTTGAGAAAATCAAGGGCGAGGATGGTGCCGATAAAGTTAAATGTAAGTATTGTGAGAAAATTATTTGTTCTAACACTTCAAAAAATGGCATTTCATCACTATATAATCACATAAATTTGTGCATGAAGAACCCTAAAAATCAAGAAGCACATCAAGGGTTGATAAATTTACAACCAAACAAAGATAATAGTTGCACGGTTAGTACTTGAAAATTTGATCAAGATGAGATTAAGGAAGTTCTTGTACGAATGAATGATTGTGATTGATGAATGACCATTTAAAAGTGTGGAGGGTGAGGGATTTAGGGATTTTATTAGCAAAACATGTCCTAGGTTTGGTATTCCTTCTAGATGGACAATTTCAAGGGATTGTTATCAATTGTATCTTAATGGAAGGTCAAGACTTAAGGATTATATGAAAACAAACTATGAAAGGGTGTGTATTACAACTGATACTTGGACTTCATTGCAAAGGATTATTTACATGTGCATTACTGCTCATTTCATTGATAATTATTGGAAGTTGCATAAGAATATTATAAATTTTGTGTCTGTTTCTAGTTATAAAGGTGACTATCTTGGTAGAGCACTAGAGAATTGTCTTCATGGTTGGGGCTTGAAAAATGTGTTTACTAGTGGATAGTGCAAGTTCAAATTATGGAACTATAAAGTTCATGAAAAGGAAACTTGTGACTTGGGGAACTGCAATTGCAAGTGGTAAATACCTTTATATGAGATGTATTGTACATGTAGTTAATTTAGTTGTTAGCGATGACTTGAAAAATAATGATTCTTCATTGAAGCGTGTGAGGGATGCAATTAGGTACATTAGGAACTCACCTGCTATATTAAAAAGATTTAAAGATTGTGTGGAGTTGGAGGTGTAGGTCCCTAGTTGAGTAGATAATATTGAGTAAGCTAAGAAAACGTCTAGAGGGGGGTGAATAGACTTTTCTAAATCTTTCAATATATCAGAATACACAATGCGGAAATATCAGATTTATCAATGAGCCCAACAAATTTATACTCAACTAATACTTCGAATATGCACTTCTGTTATGAACACTTAACTTGTCTATTCTATATGCAGATTAATCAATTAACAAGTAATCAACTAAACACAAATAAAACAGTAAGTAAATTTGAACACGAGATTTTATAGTGGTTCGACAACTTGTCTACATCCACTCTCACAACTCCAGTTGTGAAATTCTTATTACTCTTCTCTTCGAGTAGTGTGTTCTTGTGGCTTTAAGTCCCAAGAAATAAGACTTCGATCTTTTCGATTATATCTCCAGATATATCTTCGATCTAACAACTAGTGATTTACAAGTAACTAGCAACTTGAATAAAAACAATAAACGAAAAACTTCTCTTAGTCCAGTAGTAGCCTTCTTCGAATTTGTGACTTGTCTTGTGGCTTCAACTTTCTGAACTTGAACTCTGCGAGTTTCCTTGCTTTGAATATCTCAATACTATGTTTCAATATCACGAACTTCAGTAGTCATAACCGTCAAATGTCTTCATGTATTTATAGACTTCTAGAAATCAAGATAAGTTTGTTATCCAACAACCTTTTCTTGATAACTAACTTCAAACTGTTTCTTTTTATCCTTCCACACGTTTATTCAATTAATTAGTTATTCCATAACTAACTCTTCAATACTTCCTTCATACGCGTTTCTGACTTAAGTAGATTTTCTCTTTTGCGTACTTGTCTTGTCTAGTCTTCCATACTTAGACAAATCTTCAGTCTTCTTCTTACTTGTCTCTGGTCAAGTCTTCTTGTCTTCTATCTTCACAGTAGACTTCTATAAATAACTAATCTACACTAGTCCTATCATCTAATCTTAACAAGACTATTACATTACATTAAGCTTTATAATTCAGCTTAGTCAACTTAAATCTATACATCAATATAATAAAAACATATGAGCTTCTATACATCAATTAATCGCTCATCATAAACCTAACATAGTACTTATAAAACGTACTTGTCTTTTCTTTCTGTCATATGTATTTTGTACTCTACTGATCTTGTTCACAAGACGACTTCCATAACTAGACCAGTCTATACTTAGAAATATATTCAAGTCTACTTTTGGCTTATCAAAACTACTTCTCATCATCAATTAGGACTTTCATTAGGATTCATATCCCAACAATTTCCCCCTTTTTGATGAAGCCAAAACTACTTGAATTATTTTAAGTCAGTAGATCAGTTAAGTAGTTATCTTCTCAAAATATGTTATCTTTTCATTCATAATCATAGATCAAGTAGATTACAATTACTTAGACAAAAAAAATATGAAACTAAGTAAAGTACTTACAATTTTACTCACTGATGTTTCCAGCGTCTGGATTAGGAGTGCAGAATTCATCGAGAATTCTTTTGTGAATATCCGAGATATGATCTTCATTGTCTATCTTCTCTTTCTCGAGCAACTCTTCTTCAAACTTCTTCACTTTGTTGAAGTCGATTCTTTTTCCAGATCCTAGTAGAGGAGTTTCCCACTTTGGAAAATCAGGAACAAGAATATTATAATCAATAGCAGTAGCAATGCGCATGATCAAGTTCCATAAGTTGTTATCTTCAGATTCCATGAACTTGTCAAAAACAGCATACAACTCTTCTTTGCGGTCAGCATCCCCAAATTTTCTGATAATCCAATGATCAACTTCCCATTTCAACTTGACAATCTTCCAGGCATCTTTATGCTCATTGTCAATGAACATGTCTATGTGGGCATCTTCAATCATATCAGGATTTTCTTCCATCTTCTGCAGTCTTTTGATGTGCTTACCTAACACCTTCTTGTTAGCATAACGATCATCTTCTAGCTTCTGCTTCTTTAGAATCTTTGTCTCATCTAGATCGGCGATTATCTGACCTATAGATTCTTTAACTTTCGGTTCGGAAATGTCCAGCTTTCTCTTGACACTTCTTCTCGTCTGAACCTCTTCAGTAGCAACAGACTTGCCTTTCACGAGTCTCTTCTGCACTGGTTTGTTCTAGATCAGCTTTCTTTACTAGCCTGCCTCTTCTTCTTGGCCTACTAGTCTCTTCAGCAGCAGTTTCAGCAGCAATTTCAGGTTCAACAATCTCTACAACTTTAGCAATGTTCACCTCTTTTATCTCTTCCCCTTTTTGGCTTCATCACTTGCCTTAAGAGTTAATAGAGAGGTAAAGTCAGTCATCTCTTCCTGAACTGCTTGCTTCATCAACTCAGCAGCTCTATCAATTTGCTTTTGATGAGACTTGTCTTGACTCAGCTTCTCAAGACGATCTGCTGTATATTCCAATTTCTTCGAACAAAATGTGAATTCATTCTTGAAGTGAGTAGCAGTCAACTTGAGCAGTCTGTTCTCTTCAGTCATAGCTGTCAGTAAAACTCTTGCTTGCACCAAATGATCTTGAGCTTCTCTTCTTTGCTCATCTGCTATCTCAATCTTTACTCTGTAAATGCGTTCCATTTTCTTTGATTCTTCAGCCAACATTCTCGCAAAATCAACAAAACACTTCTCAGAATAATTAATCTGTCTTTGCAAGAAGTCTTCTAGCTGAGTATACATCTCTTGTCTGAATGTAGCATCCATCTGGTTAACTTCACCAACGATCAGTTCTTTCAAACTTTCAACAAGAGACTTATTCTGCTCCAGCAAAACTCTTTGCACATCCGACTTCAAGAATTCATCAATAGACGATTGGATCACTTGCTTCAAATTAATATTCAACTCATCTAACACAGCAGTTGGAATCTCTTGAGTTGTGTGATCAGCTCCAATAGGAACAGCTTCATCAGGAATCGCTTCTTCCATAAGTTCATCTTCATCAATAACTTGGACTTCAACCAACATGTCTTCCAGATCAGTAGTCAAAACCTCGTCTTCTACTGCTTCATCTTCTGGAACGACACTTCCAGCAATAGCTTTCAAATTTAGTGGAGGACAGTAAGGTATAATGGCTAACCTTGCTTCCTTTGCTCTTCTTTCAGCAGCATCAGAATCTCTTTGCACCAATTCAACTAATCTGGCGGTATAAGCACACGTCTCAGACGGAAAGTACTTTTCCACCTGTCTGGTGATCTGTCAAACATTGTACCTTGGACCATGTGCATGTTCCACTTGAAACTCAAACACAAGGCCTCTCATCTGATCTGAAACGTTTTCACGATCAATGTTTGGATCAGTAGACATCAACTCTTCTACTGGCTCAACTTCTTGCATCAACTCAACTTTAGCAACATCAGTTTCCGAGACTTGCACACCAACACTTGACTTTGCTTCCAAAGACAACACGTCATCAGAAATATTCAGCATCCTCTTGACAAGAGCAGTCAAGGCATGCGCTGGGAGTAGTTCAGATGGGTTAGAAGGGTCAACATTTTCTGTTGTGGATGGAGGAATAATTTGGATTGTGATTTCTTGGGGCTTTGATGTGGCTAGGTCTGGTATGTCAGCCGTAGGAGTATCAGCTGTAGCATATATGGTTATGTCTTGGCTAATGTTTGATCTCAGCGGTTGAACGATCAACAGAGTGGTTCGGGAAATAGGTTTGGCACGAGATCAAAGTGATCTTGCCTTGGTTTTCACAGGAATATTGAGAGGAGGATGAATAGAAATAGCACGAGAAGAAGTACTAACCAATTCAGTCTTCTCTTCTGGTGGTGAACTCGTCTCAACTCTCACCAGTCTGTATGCTTCCGCACCCTCAACTTCTTTTTCCGAAGCTTCATCCGATTTCGTTTCCTCAGAATCATCAATTGGCTCGATCATAGCCTCATCTGACACATAGCTAACTAGAGCTCCACTGGTTCCAGCCTCAGCCTCGTCTTCTTCAGCACTAGACGAGTCGGCTTCTAACATAGCGTCTCTTGGATTGATCTTAACTTGCTCACGCTCCAGCGCTCTTTGCTCAGCTTGTCTATCGAGCGCATCCTTCTTCAAATAATGTTTCAACACATGAAACGACTTACCCTTGCTCCAATTCGTCTTGTTTGGGAGTAAGACGGGTAGAAGGATACTGAGTTTGTTTCCAAAGCTCACAGCAGTAGACACCACCCATTCTCTGGCATCTGTGTCTACTTTGACATTTTTCTCAAAATACATCACTCGTTCTAAGAATAGTCTATACCAGTTTCCATTAGTGATGCCATCATATATGGCAGCCATCACTCTTGCCTTCTAGAGAGTTACAGAATCGTAACTTCCAGTCACTCCAAGCAACATTTTGCTTGCGATGTCGAGTAGGGTCTTGTATTTGGACAGCAACTCCTTCTTTTTAACTGACGGAATCTTGCCATCTCGCCCTAACTTCAACTTCTTTCCACAGAAAATGCTAAGATATCTCAACTCTTGACCCGCCCCATAGGTTTCCACATTAATCGAACCTGAGGGTAAATGAAATGTGTTGAATAGAACTTCTCTGGTAATCTCCACTCGATAACCACCAACATATGCTTCAATGGAGTCGCCTTGTCGAGTAGCAGTGGCATAAAATTCGATCACTTCTTCTTCATAAACTACTTCTGGAAAGGCCTCCAAATAAGGTCTCAAACCACATCTGAAGCATTTGATAAGGATTTCCTTGTTGTCGTCCATATGCCTTCCGTTGAAGAACACTGGGCTTTCAACCCGCACCTTTCCTTCCGAAGCATATCTTCCTAAATCAAATCTTTCTTGCATGTTAGTAGAAACGTCTAACATAGATACAATCGACATAGTAAAAGAAATGAGTAAAGATCAACACACAGAATGAGAATAGCAAAAAAGTTTGATTGCTTGAGAGTAGGAAAGTAGAGTGAATCGTGAGGAGAGATTTGAGGAAAGAACGGTTTTGTTACAAATCAAATTTTGAATGAACGGCCAAGATCGATTCGTTTGATCTAACGTCAGAAACCTTTGGTATTCAGTTACGTAATCGAGAATATTATGCGATTTAGTATTGTAAACTTTGGAATCCGTCTTTGCTATTGGTTAGAACAGAGGAGTGTACTCATCTGACCTAGTCCAGTAGGTTTAGGCGGGAACTGGGTGTATACACCTCATTAAATGGAGTGTATATATCCAGTTTTAGGTTTTCCAAAATTTTGCACTATCAAATTACACTAATACCCTTAATAACGTTTAAACACTTAGTGAATATAGAATCACACGAGAGCTTATCTGGTCTGTTCGAGTTCATCAGAACAGATTAGTAGACTTCATCTGCACTAGACGAGTTCCCCCTTCGACTGTGCTTGTCTGTCTGACTGTCGAACACCATCAAGTACGTCGCATTAGTGTAGGTACGAGTAGCAGAGTAGAATGAATAAATTGAATAACATTCACACGCAGTAGTCAAGGTTTCGATCAAGATGACTTTTAACAATCTTAAGAGTAAACATAAGGATATTTAAGAAAGCATAGATTCCCCCTTAAATGTTTATTCCCTTTAGTATTACCCTCAGCTTTACCAGCTTCCTCATCGGGTTGTTTGGTCATCTTGTCTTACCTTGTATACCTGTCTGTTTGACGAGTAGACGAGTGCTCTGTTTCTGTATTAATTCGTATGTTCTCCATTCGTCTTTATGATGTACCTGTCTTGTTAGTACACAGCTATATACAGGTAGGGTCTAGATCAATTAGTCCTAGACTAATGCATAACTCTCTAAAGCGAGCTTCAGCCAATGGTTTTGTAAAGATGTCAGCTCTTTTAATATCATTATGAATCTTTTCCATGCGAATGTTTTTCTTTTCAACATGATCACGTATAAAATGATGTTTCACATCAACATGTTTACAACGTGTGTGCAAAACAAGATTTTGTGTAATGACAATAGCACTGTTACTGTCACAGAATATAGGAACATTCGATTCAAAGATATTATAATCTCTAAGCTGTTGAATAAGCCAAAGTATTTGACTACAACAACTACCAACAGCCATGTACTCGGCTTCAGTAGTGGAGGTAGCCACACTAGTCTGCTTTTTCGAAAACTATGAAATGAGTTTTGTGTCTAAGAATTGACAAGAACCAGAAGTAGATTTCCTATCTATTCTACAGCCACCAAAATCAGAATCTGAGTAGCCACTTAAAGATAAATCATCATTAGAAGGATACCATATACCACGATTGATGGTTCCTTTCAAATATTTCAGTATCCGTTTAGTGGTTTCCATATGACTCTCTTTTGGATTAGCTTGGAATCGAGCACATACGCCAACAAAGAATGCAATATCAGGTCTACTAGCAGTTAAGTAGAGTAGAGAACCAATAAGACCACAATAATATGATTGATCAGCACACTTACCATGTTCGTCTGGATCCATCCTGTATGTAGGTAGCATAGGTACTCCAGTAGATTTGCATGTTTTAATACCATACTTGTCTAGTAGATTTCTAGTATACTTGACCTGGTTTATGAAATCCCATCGGGTGTTTGTTTTACTTGAAGACCAAGAAAGTAGGTCATTTCACCCATCATCGACATCTCAAATTTACTTTGCATGAGTGTTGAGAAACTTTCACTCATCTTTTTGTTGGGAGAACCAAAAATGATATCATCCACGTAAATTTGGACGAGTAAAATGTTTTTCCCTTCTTGTCTTCTGAACAAAGTACGATCTACTTTGCCCTTAGTAAAACCATTGTCTAATAGAAAGAGAGAGAGAGTATCGTACCATGCTCTTGGAGCTTGCTTTAGTCCATACAAGGCTTTCTTCAATTTGTAGACTTGGTTGCCTTTGACTTCGAAACCTGGGGGTTGTTCTACATACACTTCTTCCGCAAGGATACCGTTAAGAAATGCACTTTTAACATCCATTTGATATACAGTAAACTTCATATAAACAACATATGCAAGAAATAGTCGAATGGCTTCTAGTCTAGCAACAGGAGCATATGTTTCATCATAGTCTATGCCTTCAGCTTGTGAATAGCCTTGGGCTACTAGTCTAGCCTTATTCCTAACGACTACATCATTCTCATCTTTCTTATTTTTGAAGATCCATCGAGAGCCAACTACATTATGGTGTTATGGACTATCGACAAGTTCCCAGATGTCGTTTCGAACAAACTGGTTCAACTCATCTTGCATAGCGATGATCCAATTACTATCAGCCAATGCCTCTTTAACGGTCTTAGGCTCGATAGAAGAGAGGAAATAACACCAGGAAAACATAGATGGACTCGACTGTTCTTGCGATTCAAAGAGTTGTCGTTTAGTCTTCACAGCAATAGTAGAGTCACCAATGATATTTTCAGTATCATGGGAAGATTTCCATGTTTTTCTAGATTTAGCAGGCATGTTATCATCATCTAAATAAATTATAGCATCATGCATTTCAACATCATTTGTATCAGGAGTTTTAGCAGGAGTAGATGAGTCAACTAGAGCAGGCATGTCAACTGGTCTAGTAGACTTACCTTGAGCACTTACCTTCTCCTTGTCATCTGACTCGAGAGCTTTCATAAATGGATTGTAGGCTTGAACAGATTCGTACACTTCTGATTCCATCTCAGATTGGATCGATAGATCAGTTACTTCCTTATTGATCTGGTCGGCAGACGAGTCCTGTCGAGATTCATCGAAAACAACATGTGGTGTTTCTTTCACACAAAGAGTGGAGTAGTTGAACACTCTGAATGCTTTGCTAGTAGAGGAGTATCCTAAGAATATCCCCTCGTCTGCTTTAGCATCGAACGCATTCAACTTACTTTTCCCATTGTTATGGATGAAACACTTGCATCCAAATATATGGAAATATGAAATTCTGGGTTTTCTACCTTTCCAAATCTCGTAGGGTGTCTTACCTAGTACCTTATTGATAACGCTTCTGTTCTGGGAGTGGCATGTAGTATTGATCGCCTCTGCCCAAAACTTTTGAGGAGTATTATACTCGGCCAGCATCGTTCTACAGGCTTCCTTGAGAGTTCTATTCCTTCGTTCGGCTACACCGTTTTGTTGTGGTGTCCTGGCTGCACTAGTAAGGTGCTGGATACCACGTTTAGAACAAAAATCTTTGATATAGCAATTAATGAATTCAGTCCCCTTGTTACTACGAATCTTGACAATGGATTGATTCTTCTCAACTTGTAACTTCTTCAACAGATCAGGTAGAAGAGTTTGTGTATCACTCTTCTTGTGTAGGAAGACTACCCAAGTGAACTTAGAATAGTCGTCTACAACAGCAAGTGTGTACCTTCTACCATTCAAGGTTGGAGGAGTTATCGGACCATGAAGATCCATATGTAGTAGTTCTAGGACTCTACTTGTTGAGAGAGTAGGAATAGATTTAAAAGAACCTTTCACCTGTTTACCTTTCTGACAAGCATTGCATACATGTGACTTGTAATAGATTTCGTTGGGTATACCTTCCACTAGGTAATCTCTTGCAATCTTATTAATCACCTTAAAGTTCATATGACACAAGCGTCTATGCCATAGCCAACTGATCTCTTTACGGTTCTTACTAAGAAGACAAGTATCCCTCGGATAGCTATTCCAATTCACAATATATACACTGCCTTGTCTTATGCCGACGAGCAATACAGTATGAGTCCTCTTGTCTATGATCTCGCACTTTCGGCTTTTGAACTGTACCTTGTAACCACGATCACAAAATTGAGAAACAGATAGTAGATTATATTTCAAACCTTCTACGTAGGATACGTCCTGTATCTCTACATCTCCATTTCTGATGTAACCAAAGCCTTTAGTGATTTCCATTGAGCTATCACCGAATATTACTCTAGGTCCTTCTTGCTCGCAGTAGCTCGATAGAAGAGCCTTAGTACCTGTCATGTGGTGCGAACAACCACTATCAATGTACCAAGTTTCTCCTACTGAGCCACCCTTCTTATACAAGTCGAGTCGACCCTGCAATGAAAATATTTTAATAATTTAGGTACCATCCTTGTCTATTGGGGTCCTTGGATGTTAGTAGTGTTCAAAGGAATCCAAATATACATAGGAGTCCTGAACAAATTTGATCTCTTAAGCTTTCTACCATGCTTGTTGCAAAATAAGACCATGTTGTCCTTATCTGTCCTATCATCAGTCCTTGGGTCTACTCATTTGAGATAGCCTTTCGACTTAACCTCTACTTGAGTAGTCATGGGCCTTTGATAGTCAGAATAGGGCTTGTATGCATTGGGGCCATACGGTTTATAGACTCGTTTAGGTCTTTCCTCACTTATAATATCATAAGATAAAGGTGGAGGATATAAGACAGGTTGAGTACGATATTTTGGAGCAACCTTCTTAGGTCTAGACGAGTAGAGCTGATACTGCCTTATGAAAGGAGGTCTAGGCTCTTTCCATCTAGTCTGTACTTGTCTAGAACTTGTCTCTTCAAGATACCAATCCTCGTATCTGACCTGGTTTGGTCGTCCACGACTAGTGGTCCTCTTTTGACTAGTTCTAAACGGAACAGGTCTGTTGTCAACATTCTTTTTACCGCCTTTGGTAATCGAAGTGTTAACTCTAGTCTGCTTATATACAGTACCTTTGGATGTCATTCCAATATCGTATTCCATTTGTCTTTTGCCTTTATCTTTTGTCAAAGAACTTGAATTAACAGCAGTAGGGTTCTTAATGACATGAGTAGACGAGCTAGGTGTATCTGCACCCAACCCTGTCTTGTCATCTAGAGCCCTATACCTATCTGAATATTGTAGATTAATGTTTGAAGAATTAACCATGTCAGTAAGTTTAAGATCTAGATTAGCAACCTCAGTCTCTAAGAACTTATTACGTTCTTCAAGCTTTTTGCACTTGTTCTTTAAAACATTGAATTTGTTGGTCCCTGAGACGAGTGTAAGATCAGCTGACTTGATGTTTGCTGATTGTGTGGAAAATAAACTAACTCTTCAAAGTAACTAGTCCGCTGATTTCACTAGGGGCCTAGGACTAGTTAGTCGACTGATTAATTACTTATCGGAGTTAAGTGCAGAATTGTAGTGTGCCCATAAATATTATACTCGTCTATTTAATAAATACAGTGTGTAAAACATTTTATGTACAAATATGTATGAAAAGACTTGAAATGTAAAGTGCAGAAATGTAAATAACACATTAATTTATAGTGGTTCGGATATACGTTCCTACGTCCACTCTCGCGTCCTAACGTGATGTTTAATCCCTTTAATTTACCAAAAATTACAAGGGCCTTGTCATTTATAGTCCCAAGAGTATGACTTTGAGATCTGAGCCGTCCTAACAGCTGCGGTCTCCACAAGTGATTGTAAGCACTTGCACTTGCACTCCACAAGTGATTATAGAGCACTTGGACTCTTTACAGTGACGAACACTCAACTTGACTTCTAGGGTTTTATGGTAGAAGGTGGGTTTTGTGTATATGAACTAGGTGAGAATTTCCCTTACAATCTGTTTTAGCCTCATGCTAGGATTGGGAAATTCTCTCTAAGCTATGGATATATATGAGTGGTTAAACTGGATTAGATGGTATGAGTTCACTCACTCGGGATGAGGTGATGCGTGTTGAATCTTCATGAATGATCTTCTTGAGCTCTTCTTATTTCTGGACTTTAAGCACTTTGCTCGACCTCTGCATCTCACACCTCTTCACTTCTCCCAATGATGTATGAGCTCATTTATATAGTGTTGATGTTTGAATGTTACCGTTGGATGATAGCAATTCAAATCTCCACTAATTGAGGAACTGACAATCTCTTGATTTGATATGATTGAATATTACCATTGTCATGTAATTTCAATCATATCTTTGACTTTCCTTTCTTGTGCACATATCTTGTCAATCCTTGATTTCAGCTGTGATTGGTCTTCCTTTAATTGTGTAAGAAGACTTCTACTCTGCTGGTAAGAAGACTTCACTCTGCTGTCTTTACTCAACAGTCTTTACACAACTGCTGTTTCTTCTCAACTGCTGTCTTTACTCTGCTGTCTTTACTCAGCTGTCTTTACACAACTGCTGTTTCTTCTCAGCTGCTGTTTTTACTCTGCTGTCTTTACTCAGCTGTCTTTACACAGCCGCTGTTTCTTCTCAGCTGCTGTCTTTACTCAGCTGTTTTTACTCTTCTTATCCTGTAAGACGAGTTCAACTCATCTTATCAGGAGACTTCTGGTCTTGGTCTTCTCTTCTCTTCTAGAGCATTGACATGTCTTCTCTTCTAACCAGAGTCCTATCTATTACAAGATGTATAATAAAGTTGTCTATACAATACAACTTATCCTATTACATGTTTGATTTGGTTTATCAAAACTAAACTAAGGATATACATATCCCAACAATTTCCCCCTTTTTGATATAACCAAATCATCTAACACTAACTGAAGCAATAAAGAACAGACAGTGCTAGAGTCCATATAATAGTGCAGAAGAGTAAAAACAAAAGGCTTTTGTATGATGACAATGAGAGGTTGTCATTAGATGAGATAACTAGATGTTATCTCCAAAAGCTAAAAAGATGAGTTTTATTAATATTGCACTTTACAAGCACGGACTCACCTAATCAGCTATTACAAAGGTCTTCTTATCTACTCTTCAGCTGATATGTTGCAAATCAGACGACTTCCAATTAAGCTCTTCTTGCCTTCAGGTCTTCTAACAACTTGATCATCTTGATCTCCTCTTCTTGCTCATACGCGTGTAAAATATAATTTTTGGTTGTCTTACATTTTAATACTTTCCCAAGATACTCATTGGGAAGGGTATGTAAAATATAATTTTTGGTCAAGCTGTCCAGGTTATTTTGTCTCATTTCTTCAGACGTTAAATCTGACCTGGGTTTGGGGACAAGAACCCCAACAACTTTTGTTTTGTCCAGAGTGGCAGTATTCGGCACCATTGTCGTGATTGGTCCATCTTGAACAACAGAGATCATAAGATCATGAGTCGAACTAAAAATCGCCTCCATTCTCAGCTTCTAGTAGTCATAATCCTGGATAGAAAATTTAGGAAGTTTGTTAGCATTGATTTCCAAAGACATGATGTCAAGAAGATTAGTAGAATGCAGTTTAGATCAAAGATATAGGTAATTCAAGAACAGTGATAAGAACATGTACAATCAAGAACCAAGACTTCACCCAAGTCTTTTAGAGATTATCAAGAAACAGCAGTCCTATGAACTACTGCTCTGATACCACTTGTAGGTCCCTAGTTGAGTAGATAATATTGAGTAAGCTAAGAAAACGTCTAAAGGGGGGTGAATAGACTTTTCAAAATCTTTCAATATATCAGAATACACAATGCGGAAATATCAGATTTATCAATGAGCCCAACAAATTTATACTCAACTAATACTTCGAATATGAACTTCTGTTATGAACACTTAACTTGTCTATTCTATATGAAGATTAATCAATCAACAAGTAATCAACTAAACACAAATAAAACAATAAGTAAATTTGAACACGAGATTTTATAGTGGTTCAACAACTTGTCTACATCCACTCTCACAACTCCAGTTGTGAAATTCTTATTACTCTTCTCTTCGAGTAGTGTGTTCTTGTGGCTTTAAGTCCCAAGAAATAAGACTTCGATCTTTACAACTGAAATTTTTGAAAGGGCTTTTGAGAAGTATGACGACTTAGATCCATGTTATAAACTTGATTTGGGGAACTTAAACCTTCCATGTGCTATTGATTTGATTTGTGTTTGTAAATATACTAATTTGTTAAAGCATTTTTATAAGTTGTCTGTGCGCATTGCAGGTTCATCTTATGTCACTCCTAACTCTTTTTTAAGTCAAGTTCGAATTTTGAGACAAAAAAGTTGGGTGATTCTATGGAAAGAAAATTTGATAAATATTGGGGAGATGCGGAGAAAATTATTAAAGTAATCTTTTGGGCTAATGTTTTTTTATCCACGTGATAAGTTGTGGTACTTAGAGTACTCATTGGTTGAAATATTATATGGGGTGGAAAAAGGGGTACTATCTTTCAATCGGTGAGGAATAAACTTTTTAGGGTGTTCAATGAATATAATTATAAGTATTAGTTGGTGAATGAAGCAAATGTTCACATGTCAAGTTCTAGTGGGGTGATTATTGGTGAAGAGTATCGTTGGTCCCAAAGTTGAGTGTTAAGATTGAATAAGCTAGAAAAGTCTAGAGGGGAGGGGTGAATAGACTTTTAAATCTTTTTCAAAATATCAGAGATTGTATATGCGGAATTAACAACTTATGAGCCCTTACAATTATACTCAACTATACACAAAAATACCTTACTTGTCTATTCTGCAAATATGTCAACTTATCAATTCAAGTAAACAATTAAGAACAATTAACAAGATAAATGTAGTAAGTAAACAACACAAGATTTATAGTGGTTTGACAACTTGTCTACATCCACTCTCACAACTCCAGTCGTGAAATTTTATTAACTTGTCTTGTGGCTTTAAGTCCCAAGAAATAAGACTTCGATCTTTTCGACTATATCTCTAGATATATCTTCGATCTAACAACTAGCTATTTTACAAGTAACTAGCACCTTGTTTAACAACAAAAACAATAATGAAAAACTTCTCTGTTTTCTTCAGTAGCCTTCTTCTTCGTAGTAGACTTGCCTTTTCTGGGCTTCTTCTTGAACTTCAAACTTGCTTTGAACTCTATGAGTTTCCTTGCTTTAATCTCTTCCGTATACACTCAATATTTCGAATATCAGTGGTCTTCACACGTTGAATGTCTTCAACTATATATAGACTTTGCTTGATCAAGATAAGTTTGTTATCCAACAATCTTTTCTTGATAACTAACTCCATAACCGTTTTTCTTTGATACGTAACTTCCAATACGTCGGTTATTCAGTTATGATACGTAACAAACTTCATATCTTCTTTTTAATACGAACATATCTTTTATCTTCATTCTTGACTTGGCTTCCTTCATATTCTGTACTTCAAATATTTCAGCTTACTTCAGCACTTGTCTTGTCTTCATAGTCTTCTTGTCTTATAGAACTCTGCTTGTCCTATCAACTAAACCATTTAGACAATTACATTACTTTAAACTTTATAACACAACTTAGTCATTCTATAAACTATTACAACAATAACATAATCATAAACTATAAGCTTCTATACACTGATTCAAGCTTATCATAAAATCCTATAGTAAACTGTACTTTTCATACTTAGCTTTATTTCAGTATTACTTCAACTTATCTGATCTTGTCACATACAAGACGACTTCATTTAACAGATCGGTCAACACTTAGAATATATTCAAGTTCTCCTTTTTTACTTATCAAAACTATACTTTCATCAATTAGGACTTGTCTTTAGGATTCATATCCCAACAAGTATAGTGATGTGTGGTTGTTTAAAGTAAGATATAAGAGACAAAGAATTGAGAGTGGGGTGGGTGGACGAAAGTAAAGTGAACTAGAACTCTACTTGAGTGAAACTACTTTAGATGAAAAATTAGATGGTTTAATGTGGTGGAAGGTGAATTCCACTATACTCTCAAGAATTACTCGTGATATTTTAGTTGTTCCAATTTCAATTGTTGAATCGGAGGCTGCATTTAGTGCATGTGGTGGGGTCCTTGATGCATTTGAGAGTTCTTTAACTCCTAAAATATATAGTTGAAGTTTAATTGGTTTGTGGGCAAGATTAGCTGAGACATTCAACACATTCCATATCATATGAAGAATTAATCGAAGAACTTGAGAATCATGAGAAAGGTAACTAAGTTCTAAGTTTAGTCTTTAATTTTTTGTCTTAACGTTGTAAATTGTAATATATTAACATAATATTTTTTATTTTCAAATTTTCCAACTGTAGTTGGAAAGGAAGGGGTTGGTGCACAATTAAACCATATCCATGAAGAATGAATTTAATTGGAGGAGCTAAAGAGTAGATATTGCATGGAGTTTGGCACTATTTTGAAATATTAAAATTGTTGGCTATTTTTAAGTGTTTAAACAATGTTTATTTTCAGTATTTAAACTTTTATTTAGACAATTTGAACTATTTGAGAATTTTATGTAATGTGTAATTGTACGTGGACGGGTGTTGTAGGGTGGACATTAAGGCCATGTTTGTTTTGGAATTATGTAGGATGGGGAAAATTCGGATGGGAAAATCCCGATGAATAGTTATTGCGTGTGTTTGTTTTGGGATTTTGAGTAGGGTATGATGTAAATTTATGTCAAATTAATTGTGTAAGAGTGTGATGTTGTATTATATAATATAACTTTATATCAAATCAATTGTGTAAAAGTGAGTGATGTTGTATTATTATAATAGTAGGATATATAGGTAATTTTAGGGGTGGATGTAGTTGGATGGTGAAATCGGAATGTTAAATTCCGAACTAGAACAACGGGGAACATCCCACATCCGGACATGTAAGTTCTAAAACAAACATGCCCTTACGTGTGAGTCTCAAAACAAACATGTCCTAATTGTGGACTGATGTTAATGGTAATTGGTTAATGTTTATTTTCAAAAAATTTTAATTTTTACTTGTCATATAATGTGAATTTTTATTTTTTTCAAGTTTTTTCGGTTTTAGCTTAAACCGAACCGAATAATTCGGTTAATTTAGATTTTGAGTCACTTCGATTCGGTTTCAGTTACGAATATTAAAATTCGATTTTTGTTCGATTCGGCTAGTTCGGAACTGAACTAGCAGATGCACACAGTGACAGACCCATATAGGGCCCAAAGGGAGCAATGGCTCCCCCATTGATTTTATATATATATATATATATATATATATATATATCTTTCATTTCATGATTATTCGTAAACTTTCTTTATTGAGACCTCTCAAGATTTTTTACACACTTATAATACGTAAATAATCTATAAAATTAATACTCTTGTTGCGTCGAGTTTGAACGCTCAAAAAATTACTAAACTGACCTTGGGCCACCGGTGATAAATGGCTTGTTACAAGGCTACCACGTAGCTCACATTACTCCTGAAAATCTACAAAACACGCCGGAGGGATCTCCGGCGCGCGGGGACTTCGACGCTCTAGTCAGAAAACGGGTGATCACCAAAGTAAAGGTGTTCGGAGAACAGTCGCCCGGAGGTGAGACCGTCCTTCACAAATGCAAGATGATGCTCAATCAAAGATGAATGCACGAGTGCAGTGTGTGTATGTTCTCATGTCAAATCACGTAAAAAAGTATCAATGGCGTATATGTAGTATTTATAGAGATACCTTGGGGGAAGGGATAACCATCTCCCCCTATTTCTCCACTAAACCACTTATCCCGAAATTTTCGGGAGTTGGCGACTTCCACTCAACTCTGACTAAGTCAAACAGTCTTCTTTCCCAAGGAATTATCCCACGATTCGTTCCATTACTCGCTCAACTCTGATAATTCATGGACAAGTTAAGGGTGCCTTCTGGACCCTGATTTCTCCGGCCTCTCACCATTGGGCTTTGGCCCGGTTCTCCATAAACCTATGCAAATGTGGATCTGGGCCTTCTGTTAGGTACTGTGACTCAAGGCCCAGGGAAGGTCACAGTCCATACAATCTGGCCCACAATCGGGGTATCAACTAACATTGGGCCCTAATCACATAATTTAAGCTTAATTAAAGAAATAAACAGATAAATAACATATAATAATATTACCTGTATATTCCACATGTCATTATCTTATATGATGACTAATTTTGGCCGCATCACTCTTACTATATTATTTTATTCTTAAAATTGTCACTCATTTTGGGTCCACACTCTTCCCTACACCTCACTAAATTATCTTTAAACTTCACTAAATCACCCAAAATACTCCCCTACATTATTTTATTTTTAAAATTGTCACTCATTTTGAGTCCACATTTTTTCGTACACCTCGCTAGATCACCTTTAAACAACACTAAATATTCAACCAAAATACTTCTCATTTATTTGACCTCACACCTCACTAAATTCTCTTTAAAATCTCACTAAATCTGTAATACCCTAGAATTTTATAATAATATATTTATAATAATAAAAATTTATCTAAATTAATGCATAAGTTATTATTGACAAAATAAATTGTATTTGAATAATTTGAATAACTCTAATTACTTGACCACTCAATTTTCCCATACGTTTTTTTTATGAAAATTTATTATGGATTGATTGTAGTAATGATGGTTTTGTAATAGTTTCTCATTAGTACGTATTTGTCTCATGCAAGTAGTCTATATATATACGTACACTACGCAGCTGAGGGGAGTACTAAATTATACAAGCCATATGCATTTGCCTTTTTTTTAAAATTCTTCTACTTATTCTATTAAGCACAATGTTTAGTTAAAAGAAAACTCGACATTTTTTATTCTATGTACGTCATGGCTAGGCAATAACAATTACGATTACTAATTTGTAGAGGCTTCCACGTATCATTTCCACGTTCATCTATTGAGGTGGGTTTTAATTGCTTTAATCTCTACAATGGTTGATAGAGTTCTATTGTAGTGTTATTCATTATTTAATGTTTTAGATAAATGTTTGAGTTAATTGTTTACTATGTGAATTCATTTCTATTGTTATTCTATTGACAAAGTTATTATTCTATTGACAAAGTTTGTGGCAAAGTCATTATTCTATTGGCAAAGTTTGTGGCAAAGTACATTATATATTGACAAAGTTTGTGACAAAGTTATTTAATAGCCAGGGGCTCCAAATGTGGTCCGGGGTCGATGGGTCTTCGGGTGTAACCCGTCGTGCTGACTACGTGTAGGAATACCTTAGTCATTAATTTGGCTTTGGGAAGGTACACAAACATGCGAAGTATACGTGTGAGAATACCTTATTCATTAATTTCGCTTTGGGAAGGTTCACAAAATTCTATTGGCAAAGTTGGCAAAATATCAATGGCAAAGTATATGTAGCAATGTGAATGTTATTTACTAAGTTGCAATTACTTGATTATTTATTTTTAGCATTAAATATCGAATGACGTAATTTCACTGAGTATTTGCATGCTCACCCCCAACAATTTACAATTTTAGATTGAAGAGTTGGATGGCGAGAAGTGGTGATGGGAAACGATTTTCATGTATTTAAGAATAAATGAATATTTTATATTTATTTACTTGAATATTGGTTTTCTTTAAAAATCTTAGTAAAATAATTAAATGGTATTTTCCACTTGAATTATATTAATTATAACCGTTTCTGCTACAATATTTAATTTGATTTTAATTATATTTGTCGTTAGGTCCCTTTATGTTATCGTTATAATTTTAAGATTCAATTCTTTAGCGCGTTAAAGTTAGTTATTTTAACTACTTTTTGAAAAGTCATTATTTTTTAATTTAGGGCGTGACAAAATCACTCAAAATACTCATTTATTTAATCTCACACATCACTGAAAATTTACATTTTTTAAAAAGTGAACTTGTTAAAGTAAGCAAGTTATCATCGGGGCCGAGGAGCGTACCCACCTTTGCCCAAAGGGGGTCTCACACACACACACCCTGCCCCCCACAATCCATACACATCCCCTTTATTTTTATATATATATATATATATATATATATATATTTAAAAAAAATTGTAATTTTTTTTAATTAAATGAATAAATTATTTTTATAATAAGTTTATTATAAAAGTTATCTCAAAAAAGTTTCATTATTGCACTTTTGGTACATAGATGTATAAAAGTAATTATTTTGTAAGTATTTTAATTATAAACTGATCTTAAAATAATTATATTTTACATATTTGAGACTATTATTAATAAAAAGATGATAACTTTTGTAGTGCTTTAGTATTTTTTAAACATATTTGCAATTAACACATGTAATATAGTACTATTATAACCTTAGCTCCTTCAAAAAAATATTGATAAAGATAATATAATTGATAATTGTTGGGAATAAAATGATTTTGATTTAGATACCAAAACCCCTGATTGATGATGATCAGATTAGTTGAGATACACTCAAGTGAGATCAGTCTAGTTGTCTCAAGATACTTGAGTAAGTAAGAATGCTTAAGTCAAAATCTCAGAAATGTTGTGAGATTTATAGTTCAGGATAGTTGTCCAAAGCTGGAATGTTAGGCAGCTTGATAAATGTTAAGTACTTTAGGACAAGGTTGCTGAGTTTTCAGGACAAGCTGACTGAGTGGACAACATGGCTGAAAAGATCAAGAGTGATAAGGCAAAACTCATGCACTGACAAGAAATAAATCAGATCAATTGAAGTGCAAATGATCAAGAGCATTGAATGCTATACTCACAGAAGACACATTTAAGGAAGCCTTAATTACCATCAAGCCTGAACTGAGCATTGAAGACTTAGAAGCATTAAAGACTGAAGCATTAAATGAATGTTGGAACATTCTAATTTGCAGCAGGAATGTTCAGGGGAGTTGTCCCATCTGACCGTTGGTTGAGTGTAGAGTCTGCCACAAATCAACCTTGGGAAATGTGCATATTTGGAATCTGACACAAGTCATCTCAGCCGCATTTTTCAGAGGTCAACACATTCATTCAAGCAACCATTGAAGAAGCCTTTACACAGTGGATAAAAGGATGTCAAGCTTCACAACCGTTTCAATGGTGCTGCAAATAGACAAGTTTGAATTGCTATCTCTCCAACGGTTAGTTGTTCAAATTTGCCTATAAATTCAGAAGTGATCAAAGGATTCAAGCATCCAACTACTTGCTATCAAACTATCATCAAGCAATCAAAGGAAACCAAAGTTGTTCTTAAGAATCCCAAGTTTCCTGATCACTTCATATAGCTAAGCCAATCTTTGTAAACATCCCAATCTTAGCATTGAGATATCCTAAGCCTTTACACTGTTCTTATCGTAAAGGATATCTCTACTAGTTGGAACCAAACCTCAAACCCTTACCTCATTGAGTGAAGTAGTGTTTGTTGTAGAAGTGAGGAGTTAAGGACTGTTGTTGTGAAACACAGTCTTAACTCAGAGAGATTGGGCACTAGGACTCAGTTTATCCTAGGGATCAAAGCACTGAGAGAGTGTTGTTGATCAGTGCACCTTGGCACTATAAAACAATCTAATTCCATTGTTAAGGAATTATCCTGTTCAATCAGGGAAAGTGGATGTAGGAGCTTGAGTCTCTGAACCACTATAATTTGTGTGCCATTTACTTACTGCATTCATTATAGCACTTACATTCAATCATATTTCAAAGAGTTTTTTTCAGTAAGTTAAGAAAATCTGTTTTGGACAAAGTCCATGATCACTGTGTTTTCAGAAATTAAATTGGAGTATTCTTACAAGAAAAAAGCCAACCACATTCCGCACTTAGCAACTCTCTTAGATATTTATCCAACTGATCACTCAATAGTTTTCAGTAGGACAAGTATCTATTGAAGTTCACACTCAGGATTGTTGTGAGACAACCTCCCTGATAAGACAATTTGTTTGAAAAGAAAAAGAATTTGCATACACAAGTGCATTCCCCCCCCCCCATACACTTGTGTCATACTCCACCAAGGACCAACAAGTGGTATCAGAGCAGGGGTTCAAAGACCACTACTTCTGAAAATCCATCTGATTTTCAAAACACATTATTTTCTGTGGTCACTGAACTGATCCAAAATTTCTGAAAAGCCTATTTGTGTTTATCTAACCTATTTCTATAGAAATGGCTAACAATGCAGTTCCAGGAGATGCTATCAACACCATCAACAACATGGCTCCAAAGTCAATCATATTTCTCATCACAAATTGCCAATGTTCTCAATTGAGAACTATGATTTCTGGAAGATCAGGATGAGAGCACATCTTGCTTGCCAGCATGATGAAATGCTCAAAGTCATCACCAGAGGACCCTTCACATTCACCAAAGCAAATCCCAAACTCACTGATGCTCAGAAAGCAGATCCAAGGGAGTTGCTACCAAAGGATGAGGATGAGTTTACAGTTGAAGAGAGAAAAAGGCACAACCTGAACTACATTGCCATGAATACCTTGTACCAGACCATTCCAGATGCAGTGATGGGAAGAGTGTACCACTGCACAACAGCAAAAGAGATTTGGGACACCTTAGCACTTATGTGTGAAGGTACCCAAAAGATAAAAGAAAACAAGCTTCAAGTGGCTATCCAAAAATATGAACAATTTTCTATGGAGCCCAATGAAACTATTGATCATCTTGATGGCAGATTCACTGACATCATGAATGAGATAAACTCTCTTGGCAAGTTCTATTCCAAAAGAGAAGTTGCTTTGAAAATTCTGAGAAGTCTCACATCTAAGTGGGACATATACTCTGTCATGATGCAAAACACCAGCAATCTTGACAACATGTCAATGCAACAAGTGTTCTCTGAACTCAAAGCATATGAGTTTGATTTAAACAGGAAGAAAGTGCATGATGAGCCATCCTCCTCAAGCAAAGGTGTTGCTTTCAAAGCTGCTGAAACAGAAAAGAAGAGTACCCAAAGATCCTCTCAAACTGTTTCAAAATCTGAAATGAAGGAGGAGCTGGCACTCATGGCAAGGAGATTTGAGAAGCTCAACTCCAGATTTGGTAGATACAAAAAGTTCTACCAAGACAACAGAACCAGAAGAAGATTCAGTTCTCCTGACAACAAATCAGAGGACAAAGTCTCTGATGAGAAGAAAGAAGATAAATATGCTGATAAAAAGAAGTACAACAAAGCTGAACCATCATCATCAAGGAGGAAGGAGTCCTCAAGCAAGAAGAATGATGATGAAGATGTGTGTTACAACTGCCAGAAAAAGGGTCACTTTCAGTATGATTGTCCTGACCTGAGCTCAAAAGAAAGAAAAGAAAGGCAGAACAAAAGAGACAAGAGGCTGAACAACAGGAAGGCCATGGTAGCTGGGGAATCAGCAAGTGAAGAGAGTGTCTACTCTTCTGATGATGGACTATTCTCCAACAGTGACAGTGATGAAGACTGTCAAATGGCTTTTGAAAATGAAGAGGTATGTTCATCTTCCAATTCTTCTAATAACACACATGAGTCCAGTGAAATCCACTTGAAACTCAACTTTGGGAAGTTACTTGAGGATTTCACCAGACTACAAGAAGTATGAAATATGGCATTGAGAGAAAATGAGCTACTGAATTCTAAAGTTCAAACTCCCAACCTTCCTGAACCAGAGTTTGACATTAAATCAACTGAGTTGTATCAACAGATTGTGAGAGAACATGATGAAATGTCTCTCAAAGTCACTGAACAACAAAAGTTGATTGATGAACAAGAACTGGCCTTGAGGAAAAAGGATTTTGATCTTAGAATCCTTCAAGCTAAATTTGATAATCTCTCAAATGAATTTGATACTCTTAAATTGAGTGAGGGGAGCTTAAAAATGAAGATGTCTTCCTTGAACAAATCTGCTAAAGCAATAGAAGAAATTCAAGGGTTTCAAAGACCATTTGCTCAAAAAAGTGGATTAGGCTATAATCCATTTGAACCCTCACCTGGTCTTAGTATTGCCTCAACAAGCAATTCTAAGATGACTTTTGTAAAATCAGTGGCTCAACAAAATGAAATGGAAGTAAACCAACCACTGATCAAGGAAAAGGGTAAAGGAATTTTTATACCTACTCAAGTAAACAATGTCTCTAAACCCATACCTAAGGAAAAGGTTAAGAACATTGTATACAAGAGAAGTGAGGTTCAAAAGAGAAGAACCAATGGAAGGTCAAACCATCTGAACACTCATCAGTGGAGTTGTCCAAAATCTACACAGAAAAGGCCAACTCAAATGAGGCAACCTCAACTGAATAGATTAAGGCCCAACCCCTCTGATAGGTATAAAAGCTTCAGGAAACCTGGACCTTACATGCCAAAAGGAAAAGGCCATCCAAACCCTTATCCTCAAAAGTCTTACCAAGCTGCACCTAAGTCTAGTAACTTCAGGAGATATGCCCCAAAGAAATTCACCAACTCTCCTGAACCCTACAAGACTAACACTTATGCACAGAAACCACCCAAGGCATTTAAGGGTAAGACTGTGTATGTAGATGTAAATGGAAACCAAGTCAGTCACTTTGAGTCAATCAGAGTAATTAGGCAGATTTGGGTTCCAAAAGGTACAACTAACCCTCTAGGACCCAACATTCAAAGGGTACCTAAAATTTGACTTTGCAGGACTGCAAGGACCACAAGAAGAGGAGAAGCATCAACAAGAAAAACATAATAGTACTTGGACAGTGGATGTTCAAGACACATGACTGGGAACAAGGAGCTTCTCTCAGAGTTCATTGAAAAAGATGGTCCTTCAGTAACCTTTGGAGACAGCTCTCAAGGGATCACAAGAGGTTATGGTACATTAAACATTGGTAGTGTCAAAATTACTGATGTCTCATATGTCCTAGGTCTAAAATATAACTTGCTGTCCATAAGTCAAATCTGTGATAAAGGATACAGTGTTGAATTTGCACCCAATGAATGTATTATCAAAAATAATTCAACACAACAGGTGCTACTAACAGGGGTGAGAAAGGGAAATGTCTATTTTGCAGATTGGAGCAAAACCCCTGAAGCAGTTTGTCTTGTTGCCAAAAGCACAAGTGAGCAAAGCTGGTTATGGCACAAGAGACTAAACCACCTGAACTTCAAAACCATCAACAAGATAGCAAGAAACTCTCTAGTTAAAGGGCTACCTAATCAAGTATTCACTAAGGAACATATATGCCAGCCATGTCAGGAAGGAAAACAGATCAAAGCTTCATTCAAAGGAAAGCCTGTCATTTCAACTGAGAGAGTTCTTCAAATACTGCATGTTGGTCCTGAAAGAGTATATAACAAGTGTATGGGGGGGGGGAATACACTTGTATGCAAATTCTTTTCAAACTTGATCAAACCAGAGATCAGCAATGTTGTCTTGGACAACTCTGCTGAAGATGATTAACTCCTTAAAGATAATCAAACTACTGAGTACTATTGAGTACTTAGTTGAATAACTATCTAAGAGAGTTATATGTGCGGAATAGTGGTTGACCCTTTAGTTTAGACTCATTTAAAGATCTGAAATCACTTAGTTAATCAAACAGTCCAGTTTTCAGGGAACTTGTCCAAATGTCTTTTGCACAGTCTTGAGTATAAGTTCTTTGAAAGGTCAGTTTTGTGTGCAGTGTTGAATGAATGAAAGTACTTGAAAACAAATCAACACAAGAGTTTATAGTGGTTCAGAGACTCAAACTCCTACATCCACTTTCCCTGATTTAACAGGATAATTCCTTCACTCTTGGAATTAACTTGTTTTATAGTGCCAAGGTGCACTTGATCAATAACACCACTCCTTGGTGAATTGATCCCTAGGATGTCTAGAGTCCTAGTACCCTCTTCTCAACTCAGAACTGAACTGTTCTTCTCTCAACAGTCAGCTCCTACCACTTCTACTACTACAACCTTCTCTCTTTCTCACTTGAGAGGATTAAGGGTTGAAGTAAGGTTCCAACTAATGAGATATCATTTACAATGAAGATCAGTGTATAAGGATTTGGATATCTCTCTAAGCTTTGTATGGATATACAATGAAGTTCAGCTTAGAAGAAGTGTATGAAGACTAAGATAGTCTTTGAAAGCTTTGAAAGCACTTTGAAAATTCTTCTTAAGGTTCAGGTTGAGGTGCTTAGCTGAGGTACTTTCAAATGGCCTCCACACTTCTGTATTTATAGACAAATGAAGGATTTGCCCGTTGGAGAGGCAGCCTCAAATGTCCATAAATGTCTTCTTTTAGTTCTTCAACTTAGAAGACAGATTCTTGATTGTGACATGTCCTCATTTGGGAAATAAACGGCTGTATAGACTTTGTCTTCATTCTGCAGCACTTTTCCCAATGTCTGACTTTAAGATTCTCTTGTTAGGACTTGGACATGGCTTCTGAAGGTTGTTCCAATGATAGGACAACATTCCTTATCAAATGGACAACTCTGCTTATCACTATCAGCAGACTTGCTTATCAGTATGGTTGTCTTGCTCATTTTAGATGACTTGGCTCTTACCCTTTGCTTTACTCCAAAGTGATCTTAGCATGTTTCTTTGAAGATCTTTAGGGTATGGTTGTCTCCAAATCTTCAGCATGGTTGACCTCAAGCTTTCAGAACACTTGATCTTGTTTAATTCTGCTGAGACAACTCTTCTGGACAACTCTCCTGATCAGCATACTTGGCCTTCAATAGGCTTAGTGACTGTTCCAGAATTTGAGCCTTGAGGGAACTTGTTCTTGATAATCTTCAAAGCATATGTTCCCCCTCAAATTATGCATCTAACTACTAAGAGCTGCCTAACATATCACCTTCTCTTCTAGCCTTATTCTATATGTTCTAACATTCTTAAAACATAGTCATCTTGACTTAGGCATGTCTCAGGGGGTTTTGGTATTAGATCAAAACATATCTCATTTTATTCCCAACAATTTCCCCCTTTTTGATGATGCCAAAACCTATACATTCTATGCAAAAGTGACTTGACTACACCTATTACATTTATCTTCAGAAGACATGACTAAGGTCAATTATCCTGAAAAAGAATGTGTTAGTGTACTCACCATTCATGTTGCAAATAGGTTTCAAGGATAGGCATAGAGAGAATTCTGCAATAATGTTTCTTGATTCAAAGTAAGTTCAACTATCATTCATTAAAAGTCATTACAAGCATGTTGGTAGTTGAAGTTAACATCAGAGCATGAATTCAAGACACTATTACATTTCATCATTCCATTACAAAAGTTTCAGAGCATATACTAAACATAAGATCTAGAGTATCAGAGCAAAACAACTAAACACTTAAGAGTATCTAGATCTTCAATTTATCAGAGCACAAAACTTATGTCAGAGCAACCAAATCATATCAGAGCTTAACAACTTATCAGAGCACACCACATCAGCAACCTTGACCAAAACTTCAGCATAGATGACCAATTAAAAACATATCTTCAGGTGAGATAAGTTTTAATTCATAAAAAGGTCAGAAGACTTAGCCATTTCAGAGATCATCCTCAGGAGGTGGAACCATCCCATATTGTGCCCACACTCTTCTCTTCAGCTCCATGGCCTCTTGGTTTGTTCCCTTGGGTCCAAGAACCATCTTGTTCAGCTTGAGGATCTCAGTAAATTCCTTCAGGATCTTTGCTTGGTCAATCCATCCATCAAGCTTAGGAGGCATATATATGATTGGCTTGGGGGCAGTGAGTTCAAATCTTGCAATATCAGCAGCTGCAAGTAGTTGTTGATAAATTTCTCTGTGATACTCAATCATGAACTCAGCAAAAGTGGAGTTGGCATCTTTTTCATTCCATCTGTCATTGACATAGAAGTCATAGACAAACTCCCTTTTAGCTTCCTCCCATGAGTCATTCAGCTGAATTGGCACCCATTTATCCAAGTGAGGATATTTGGTGTCCATTGGGATCAAAAGCTGTGGCTTCATCTTGTTGTAAGTTGCTCTCTTTCTTCTAGGCTTTTGGAAATCTGCTCTTCTCTTGTCTCTTGCTTTTTGTGCTTCATCCATCAAATCCATCCTCTCTTGGGCCCTCATCATGGCCAGTTTCTGTTGAGTTTCAGGGTCTTTGCCATACCCTTTATGAAACAGCTTTGATGGATCATTTAGCAACACAACTTTCTTCTTCTTAGGTCCTGGTCCAAAGCCTTCTTCATACAGCTCCTCTACATCTTCAGAAGCTTTGGCACCATCAGTGGACTTAGTCTCAGCAGACTTTTCCTTCTCAGAGGATTTGTCCTTTTCAGCAACTTTGGACACTTCACAGTCTTGTCCTTTTCAGCATTTTTGGTCTTTTTGGAGATGGGCTCATCATCATCAATTCTGAACTCAGGAGGCAAATCAAGGCTGTTGGGAAAATCAGTGAATGTTTCAGCCTTTCTTTTGTTTCCATTGGCCTTCTTGATTTTTCCTCTAGTTTGGACACCTTCAGCATCTTTGTCCAAACCAGACACCTCTCCTCCTGGTCTTTGCTGTAGCCTAACTCTTTCCTCTTGAGCTGAGGCCATTGAGTTCTTCAAGGCTAGTCCTAATTGCTCCTCTTCATTCAAATCTTCCAAGTTCAGCACTGCTGGTTCTTTTCCTTTAGTTTCAGCAACTTTGTCCTTCCCTTTCACTGGGTTTCCAATAACCAAGGCACCTTTTGCCCTTGCTCTTTCCCTTTCCCCCTTTTTGGCAGCATCAAAACACTCAGGCTTAAGTTCACTCATAGTTGATGCCATCAAGGACTGGGCTTGGGTTAGAGACTTCATCTCCTCCAACAAATATACATTCTCATCATGTATATTTTGCATCCTATCACTGCTCAAGCTAAGGAAAGCTAGAACAGGCTTCATCTTTTGTTGGAAAACCTCCTCCATGGTTGCTTTTAGAGATGTATCTAGTTGGGCCTTAAGAAGCTCAGTGAGGTTGGCCACTGCACCTTCAGCAATGTTGGCCAATACCTCTTGGGAAAACTTTTCTGAGGCTGCTTTCACCATTGCAAGCCTTTGTTCTTCAGCTCTTTTCCTCTGCAGGGCTGTCTTTCTTCCAAGAGCTTGCTTAACCACTGATCTCAAAGTTTTCACATTCCTGTTGTGGTTATTCCTTAGCAAAGTTTGCTCTTTCTTGACATCCTTTGACACTGACTTCATGGTATTCTTGGCTTTGATGACTTCAGTGGAGATGGTTTGCAAACCAGTCTCAACTCCACTGATCCTTGCTTCTAAAGTGGGTAACACCACATCTTCTGAGCCAGTTAGCCTCATTTCTACATATGCTAAGGTTCTTCCATGCTCATCCAAGGCTCCAGAAGTTTCTGCATGAGCTGATTGGACTTGATGAGCCAAGGAGTCAACTTTGTTGATTGCAAGCCAAGGAGGGCTTGTGCTGATCCAGAATCAACATGGATGGGAGCATCTGTCAAGAAATCATCTACAAATATTTGGTCAAGAGATATACCTGCAATGTCAGACAAATGAAAGGGGTTAGTGAAAACACACTCATCACCGTCAATTTCTTTTTCATAAGACTCTGATACATCAGCAGTCTTCTTCTCATTTTCAACTTTTTCTTTTCTCCCTTCATTAATAATGTCCTCACACAAGGAATCAGGCCTCCTCTCATCAAGGGATTCTTGAGTTCAGATTTGACTTTAAGAATAGCCTGTCCTTCCTCACTTATATCACCCTCATTTGGTGGTACACTCACTATCTTAGTGATTACAACCTCTCTTTCATCCTCTACTCCCTCTGATTTTTTATCTAAGTTCTCCTTTTCAACACCAACACTTAGATCTGCGGCATCTCCACCTTCAACAAGGTTCAAAGATGGCAGTTGTGGGGAGATCGCAGTGCTTATTTCAACAGCCACTGAGTCATCCTGAATGATTAAGGGCTGATCAGTGTCAAACTCTTCTGACACTGAATAGGCCTGAATCAAACCAACCTCTATGATAGGAACCTCAACATCTTTAGGCTGTGCCTTGGGTTCAGAAGAACCTTCATTGGCAGATGTATCTTTGGTTGTGTTACCACCCTTGGTTAACACCTCTGATGAAACAGAGCCTTTCCTATGATAGGTTAGAAGGGGTGTTGAAAGCAATTTGGTTTCAGGAGGGTTGGGATTTGAAGGGTTTGAGGGATCATCGGGGGAATCATCATCATTTGAGCTACTTTCAGGGTGTCTTATGCCCTTTGCTTTTCTCTCCTTCTCCTCAATGATCTTCGCATTTACCAACTTTGCAAAAACCTCCTCATCAATGAGGAATCTAGTCTTTAAAACACCAGCAAAGTGTAGCAGTCTACTTTCCTCCACTTGCCACCAGTTTGCACCCTTATCTTGGATGACTTGTGATATCTCCATTATGGTCTTATCTTTCACATCCACAAGCATCCTCAAATCATGGAACATTTTCTGAATTCTTGTAAATTCAGCAAGTTGTGGATACAAACTGTCCACAGTAGTTTTGGCTCCACCTCTGAGCATACTTTCATAAGTATACTCCTCCTCATCTCCACTTGAATGGAGACTTTGGGTTATAGGGTAGTTGGCTCTGTCTTCTCCTAGTGTGGCTTCAGGAAGGTTAAGTTCAGGGATGTTGGCTTCAGAAGGATTGGGTGCAATGAAGGTACTTCAGTTGCTTTTGAGAGCAATGGATCTGAAGGGGCTTTGCTTAAGGGGGTTGGCTCATGAAGTGCAGCTTCTAAAAACTTTGAATAATTGAGCATAGATGAATCAAGGGGTGATTGCAGCCTTGTCTCATCCACTGCTAAATCTGCTAGCACATCTATCCCACTTCTTTGCACACTCCCTTCTGGAGAATACCTCTTGGTGAGATTGATGGGGGTGATTGGTTGGTTAGTTGGGGTTATGTGGGTTTCAGGGGAGTTGGGCTCAGGATTCTGAATTTCAGGGAGGTTGGCCTCTATTGGTTGATCTTCAGGGACCTTGGATTCTGGAGTTCCAGAACCAGATGAGTTGGTCCTTGACTTAGACTTGGTCCTGCTTTCAGCTCTGCTCTCTCTTAGAGCAAGTTTGAGAGATCTTTCCTCCTGAAGATCCAACACCTTATCAGTAGGCTTGGCCCTTCTCTTGCTGGCCCTACTGCTCCCACTTCCTTCTCCATCCTTCTCGGGGACAACTTCCCTGGACCTCTTATCACCCTTAGACTTTTGTCTAGTCTCATTATACTTTTGCCTCAACTCTTCTGAATGATCAGAAGGCACACTCACTCCCTCTTCAGCAACTTCTTCAATCTCAGTTGAAGCTCCTGAATTCTCTTCTGAGGGGATTTGAGACACTTTCCTTGTCTTTGCGACTCTGGCCTTAGTCCTCTTTTTCAATTTTGGCTTCTCCTCCACCTTCTCTTCAGCAGGTTTGGTCAGTAGCATCCTCCTTTGCTCAGTTTTCTTGCTGAGCTTTCTAAACATGATCTTCTGGGCAGGGAGGGGCTTTGCAAAGGTTTGCATTTGAGAATAGTGGGAAAATCTCTCAATCAACAAGCTTGCCCTGGTGCAATACTTGATTTTTCCCTCCAATACAACCTTGTTGTGGACTTTCACTTTAAACTTAGCCTTTTCCTTCATCATCTCAGACATGATGAAGGTCCTCCAATCAAACTTGATGCCCTTGTCACTAGCATCAATAACTGCAGCCATAATCCTTATTCTTAGATGGCTGACCTGCTCCAGGCTTCTAGTGTTGCTCAAAAGACTTTTGGCAACTACCTCAAAAAGGTTGAGAAATTTTGGCTTGAGAGTCTTCTTGTGTTGTGTTGAAGAGAGGGGACCTGGAACTAATAGCCATTCTTGAGCTACTTCATCTTCATGGCCTGCACCATAGAATTATGGATTACTTCCTTGAGAGGGCAATCCAAAAGCTCCTTCTAGGTCTTCTGTAGAGAATTTCACTCTGTGAAACCTCTCTTCCTCCTCACCCTCTGCTACATAGGAAAGTCTTGTAGTAACTTCACCATCTTCTGGCTTACCTCTCCACTTGAGGAAAGCAAATAACTCTGCCATGTAGCTCTCCAAACAAGAGTTTGGCCTTTCTTCCATGAACTTCTTCAATCCAGCTCTTCTCAGCCATCTAAGGGTTGGAGTAACTTCAGGGTCTTCACTTTCAAATGATACTATGGGCTCAAAGTGAAGGCTGTTCTTGTTACTTAGATACCCAAAATCAAGGTCTAGAGCCTTGTTGGAGAAATCAATGATCATTTCTGGTCTGATTTTGGGAGCCGTTGAAGGTTACAGAAAGAAATTTGAGAGAGTTTTGAGAGAGTTTGAAGAAAATAAGAGCTAGGGTTTCGAATACTTGGGGAAGAAGTGTTTGTGGGGGGTCTTAAGGCTTGAGAATATTCTAAAAAGAATGTTTGTCAATGAGTTGGTGAGTTTTGAGAGTTTTCAACGGTTGTCAAAAATGGAAAACACACTTGGACGGCCAGGATTGATTTCAGGGGAGTTGGCCAGTTTTGATCCAAAGGTCAAAAACCAATGTAACAGTGAGTTATTGGTTTTATTCAAAACGTGGAAGTTATTTAATATTAGTTAATGGTTGGGGAGTTCTCGAGATAGATCATGGCTTGAAATGTTTAATGCAAACAAGAGTTAAATCTTGGCATTAAATGCATGGAAAGCGACCTTTTGGGTGGGAGACAAATTAAAATCCCAAAAAGGTGATATCTGCAAAAGGAATGAGACAGATATCAAAATAGGCAATGATTGCCCAAAATAGGTGCTTATCAAACCAAGAAAATAGTTTGATAGCCAAGACAACTTATCTGACCCCACTTGGACAAGTGTCCTGAAAAGATGTGGACAAGTGTCCTGAGATTCAATGGACAAGAGTCCTGATCATTTGAGGTCATCTTTTCTGAGTTTCAGTAGACTTGACCAAGTCTGCTGAAGACCAAATTAATTCCCCTTACTCCCATTAACTCCAATGGATTTTACTTGTCCAACTTCCCTGGATCAAGTAATCCCAACTCTGCTGATAGCTCTAGAAACCTTGCCTCTGCAAGTGGCTTTGTTAGAATATCAGCTTTTTGATGATCTATGTGGATCTTGACCAACTTTATGTCCTTCTTCTCCACATGATCTCTAATGAAGTGATTTTTGACGTCCACATGTTTGCATCTTGTGTGCAAGACAGGATTTTGTGATATTGCAATTGCACTATTGTAATAAAAAAATATAGGCACTTCAGTAGAGTTGACTTTGTAGTCTCTTAGTTGTTGTCTCAACCAAAGGATTTGAGCACAACAACTTCCAGCTGCAACATATTCAGCTTCAGTGGTGGAAGTAGCCACTGTGTTCTGCTTCTTGGAGAACCAAGATATGAGCTTGTTGCCTAAGAATTGACAAGTCCCTGAAGTGGACTTTCTATCAATTGTGCATCCTCCATAATCAGCATCTGAGTAGCTAGTTAACTCAATGTTGTCATCAGCAGGGTACCAAAGGCCTAGATTCTCAGTGCCTTTGAGATACCTCAAAATCCTCTTTGCAGCCTCAAGGTGGCTTTTCTTAGGATTTGCTTGAAACCTTGCACAAACACCTACTGCAAAGGTGATGTCAGGTCTACTGGCAGTGAGATAGAGGAGTGAGCCAATGATTCCTCTATATTCAGTAGAGTTGGTTGGAACACCACTCTCATCAAGATCCATCTTCCAATTAGTGTTCATTGGGATCCTTACTGGCTTGCTAGTTGCACACCCAACCTTTTTGATCATTTCTCTGGTGTACTTAGCTTGGTTGATGAAGATCCCTTCTTTTGATTGCTTAACTTGTAGACCCAAAAAGAAGTTCATCAACCCCATCATGGACATTTCAAACTTGCTTTGCATAAGCTTTGAGAACTTCTCACATAGCTTCTCATTGGGGGATCCAAATATTATGTCATCCACATAAATTTGGACAAGCAAGATGTCCTCTCCTTCAGTGATTCTGAAGAGTGTTCTGTCCACAGTCCCCTTGATGAATCCATGATCCAAGAGAAATTGTGACAGTGTATCATACCAAGCCCTAGGGGCTTGTTTGAGTCCATATAGAGCATTCTTCAGTCTGTAAACTTGGTTTCCAACCTCAAAACCAGGTGGTTGCTCCACATAGACCTCTTCTTTCAAGACTCCATTCAGAAAGGCACTCTTGACATCCATTTGGTACACTTTGAACCTCTTGTGGGCTGCATAGGCTAGAAAGAGCCTTATTGCTTCTAGCCTTGCCACAGGTGCAAAGGTCTCATCATAGTCAATGCCTTCATGTTGGCAGTAGCCCTTTGCCACTAGTCTTGCTTTGTTTCTGACAATCACATCATTCTCATTCTTCTTGTTCTTGAACACCCACTTAGTTCCAATAACATCTTGATGTGAAGGTCTGTCCACCAGCTCCCAAACTTCATTTCTGGTGAATTGGTTCAGTTCTTCCTGCATGGCTGTGATCCAATTGGCATCTTGAAGTGCTTCTTCAATATCACTTGGTTCTTGTTCTGACAAGAAACAACAGAATAGAGCACTTTCACCATGAAATCTCCTTGTTTTGACTCCTATACTTGGGTCACCAAGTATTAGATCAGTAGGCTCAGTCTGGTTGTCCTCTGTGTGATCTCTTCTGGTTCTAAGTTCTCATTCCTGAACTCATGAATAGATTCATCAAACACAACATGAGGTGTTTCCTCCACAATAAGGGTTTTCTTGTTGTAGACTCTGAAAGCTCTACTGATTTGAGAATATCCAAGGAATACTCCCTCATCAGCTTTGCTATCAAAGGCTTTCAACTGTTCTTTTCCATTATTGTGTATGAAACACTTACAACCAAAGATGTGAAAGTATGACACTTTAGGCAACCTTCCTTTCCAGAGTTCATAGGGGGTTTTGCCTTGCCCCTTAGTGATCAAACATCTATTTTGAGTATGACATGCAGTGTTTATGGCTTCAGCCCAGAACCTCTTAGGTAAATTTGAATCAGCAATTAAGGTTCTAGCAGCTTCTTTTAAAGTTCTATTCCTTCTTTCTGCAACTCCATTTTGTTGAGGAGTTCTAGCTGCTGAGGTTACATGAGCTATTCCATTTGATGTACAATACTCATTGATGTAAGAGTTTATGAACTCAATGTCGTTATCAGATCTTATCTTGACAATGCTAAGGCTTTTCTCATTAGACAATCTCTTTAGAAGTTCAGGTAGTTTGACTTGAGTTTCCTTCTTATTAAGGAGAAATACTACCCATGTGAACCTAGAGAAGTCATCTACTACAACCAATGTGTATTTTCTACCATTTATGCTTGCTGGGGTAATTGGTCCAAATAAGTCCATATGTAAAAGCTCAAGTACCCTTTCAGTAGAGATGACTGGTTTTCCTTTGAATGAGGCTTTAATCTGTTTTCCTTCTTGGCATGGTTTGCAAACATGCTCTTTAATGAAAACCTCATTAGGTAGTCCTTTAACTAATGCATTCCTATCAATTTTGTTCATTGTTTTGAAGTTCAAGTGGTTTAATCTTTTATGCCATAACCAACTTTGTTCACTAGAACTCTTTGCAATGAAACATGCAGCATCAGTAGACTTGTCCCAGTCTGCAAAATACACATTTCCTTTCCTAGTTCCAGTCAATAAAGTTTCTTGAGTTTTATCTTTGATTAAGCATTTTCCACTAGAAAACTCAACATTGAAGTCTTTATCACAGAATTGACTGATACTTAGGAGATTATATTTGAGACCAGCCACATAAGACACATTGGATACTTTGATGTTACCAATCATCAAAGTACCATAACCTTTTGTTGTAGCCTGTGAGCTATCTCCAAATGTGACATTTGGGCCTTCTTTTTCAATAAAATCAGTGAGGAGTTCCTTGTTTCCAGTCATGTGCCTTGAACATCCACTGTCAAGGTACCATCCTGACTTTTTACTCATGCTCCTCTTCTTGTGGCCCATTGGTACCTGCAATTAGATAGGTTTAGGTACCCTTTGAGTTTTGGGTCCTGAGAGGTTAGTTGTACCTTTAGGAACCCAAACTTGCCTAATAACCCTGATTGATTCAAGGTGGCTAAGTTGTTTTCCTCTAGCATCAACATACACTGTCTTTCCCTTAAATGCCTTTGGGAAAGTATGTGTGAAAGTGTTAACTCTGTAAGTTTCAGGAGAGTTGTCAAATCTCCTGAACTTATGAGTTCTTTGTGCTACTTGAGGGAATCTTTGAGGAAAGGCATTTTTATGACCATTACCCTTTGACATGAAGGGTTTTGGTTGTCTCATTTTATTTTGCCTTTGAGGATAGTTGTCCTTAGGTCTAGTCAGCTGAGACTTTCTCAGTAGAGTTGGCCTAGGCTGATTATACCTTGGATAACTCCTCTGAACATTGTTCAGGAGAGTTGTCCTTCCATTGGGTCTACTCTGCTGACCAACATTCCTCTTGTGTTCAGAAGCTTTGGCCATTTCCTTAGGTTTTGACCTAGTCTCTTGAAGCACTTGAGTAGGCAAATCATTCATTTTGCCCTTTCCTTTGTTCAGTGGCTGAATCACTTCATTTTCAGCTTGTGCCACTGACTTAACAAAGATTCTCTTAGTGTTACTTGTAGAGGCAACACTAAGACAAGGTGAAGATTCAAATGGATCAAATCCTAATCCACTTCTTTGAGCCATAGGTCTTTGATAACTCTGAATTTCCTCTATTGCCCTAGAGGATTTCTTCAGAGCAGACATCTTTAGTTTCAGGCTCTCTTCACTTGATTTAAGAATATCATACTCATGTGAGAGGTTTTCAAACTTAGCATTTAGAATTTTTAGTTCAAAATCTTTTCTCTTCTGAGAGAGAAGTTGATCATCAATCTCCTTCTGTTGGTCAACTATCCTGAGATTTGCTTCCTCAAGCTCTCTCAAGACTTGTTGATACAACTCAGTAGATTTGACATCAACAACTACCTCAGAGTTTTTAGCAAGTTCAATTGCCAATCTTTCATTTTCTCTCACACAGTTGTCATGAAATTCTTGTAACATAGTGAAATCTTCCATCAACTTTCCAAGGGAAAGCTTCAGGTTGACCTCACTAGTGTTTTGTGAGATGAATGATGGTGAACTAGAAGTAGAGGATACCTCATCATCCTCAAGAGCCATGTTGCAAACATCATCATCATCTTCACTGTTGGAGAACAGTCCATCAGAAGAGTTGAAGCTTTCAGCACTTTCAGATTCTTCACCAGCCATCATGGCTTTTCTATTGGTGAACTTTTTGTCTCTCTTTGCTTGCCTTTCTCTTCTCTCCTTAGAGCTCAATTCAGGGCAGTCATACTGGAAGTGCCCTTTCTTCTTGCAATTATAGCACAAGTCTTCATCATCATCTTTCTTTGGTTCTTCTCTTGTTTTTGATGATGAAGGTTCAACTCTACTGGACCTTCTCCTATCAGAGTACTTGTCCTCTGATCTTTTCTCTTCAGGCTTCTTGACCTCAGCCTGAGCTTCAGGAGAGTTGTATCTTCTCCTGAATTTGTTGTCCTAGTAGAATTTCTTGTATCTACCAATCCTTGAATTTAGCTTGTCAAACCTTCTAGCCATCAATGCTAGTTCCTCCTTCATTTCAGTCTTGGAGACTGACTTTGATGATCTAGGAGTGGACTGGATTTCTGGTTCAGCAGTTTTGGCTTTGAATGCCACTCCCTTTGTAGGATTTGAAGGTTCCTCAACAGGCTTTCTTCTGTTGAGGTCGAACTCATAAGCCTTGAGTTCAGAGAAGATTTGTTGCATAGGCATGGTGGAAAGATCTTTGGTATTTTGCATCATGACAGCATAAACATCCCACTTTTGAGTGAGACTTCTCAAGATCTTCAGTCCGACTTCTCTTTTAGAGTACACCTTGCCTAATGAGTTGATCTCATTCATCACATATGTGAATCTACCAGCAAATTTGTCAATGGATTCCTCAGATTCCATTGTGAATTGTTCAAACTTTTGTACTGCCACTTGGAGCTTATTCTCCTTGATCTTTTCTGTACCCTCACACATTTCAGCAAGAGTATCCCAAATTTCTTTGGCAGTTGTGCAGTGGTAGACTCTACCCATTATTGCATCTGGAATTGTTTGGTAAAGGGTGTTCATGGCAAGATAATTCAGATTATCTTTCCTCTTCTCATCAGCAGTGAAGTCATCTTCATCTTTGGGGAGCACATCTCTTGTGTCTGCATTTTGAGCCTCAGTGACTCTGGGATTAACAAAGGTGAACACAAAAGGACCTCTTGTGATCACTCTTAACATATCAGTATGTAGAGATGCAAGATGAGCCCTCATTCTGATTTTCCAGAAATCATAGTTATCTATTGAGAACATGGGCAATTTGTGATGAGAGATGTAGTTGACTGGATTTGTGGCCATGTTATCCAATCCTTGGACAGCAGGAGGTGGAACAGAAGCATTGTTGTTGGCCATATCTCAAGAACAAACAGTTAGTCAACAGTTGATAGGATTTCAGATAGATCAGTTCAGTGACCACACCAAATATGTGATTTTAAAAACCAAGATGGCTTTTCAGAAGCAGTGGTCTTTGAACCCCTGCTTTGATACCACTTGTTGGTCCTGAAAGAGTATATAACAAGTGTATGGGGGGGGAATACACTTGTATGTAAATTCTTTTCAAACTTGATCAAACCAGAGATCAGCAATGTTGTCTTGGACAACTCTGCTGAAGATGATTAACTCCTTAAAGATAATCAAACTACTGAGTACTATTGAGTACTTAGTTGAATAACTATCTAAGAGAGTTATATGTGCGGAATAGTGGTTGGCCCTTTAGTTTAAACTCCTTTAAAGATCTGAAATCACTTAGTTAATCAAACAGTCCAGTTTTCAGGGAACTTGTCCAAATGTCTTTTGCACAGTCTTGAGTATAAGTTCTTTGAAAGGTCAGTTTTGTGTGCAGTGTTGAATGAATGAAAGTACTTGAAAACAAATCAACACAAGAGTTTATAGTGGTTCAGAGACTCAAGCTCCTACATCCACTTTCCCTGATTTAACAGGATAATTCCTTCACTCTTGGAATTAACTTGTTTTATAGTGCCAAGGTGCACTTGATCAATAACACCACTCCTTGGTGAATTGATCCCTAGGATGTCTAGAGTCCTAGTACCCTCTTCTCAACTCAGAACTGAACTGTTCTTCTCTCAACAGTCAGCTCCTACCACTTCTACTACTACAACCTTCTCTCTTTCTCACTTGAGAGGATTAAGGGTTGAAGTAAGGTTCCAACTAATGAGATATCCTTTACAATGAAGATCAGTGTATAAGGATTTGAATATCTCTCTAAGCTTTGTATGGATATACAATGAAGTTCAGCTTAGAAGAAGTGTATGAAGACTAAGATGGGGTTGCTGAAAGAAGGAACAGAACCTTAAAAGAAGCAGCAAGAACATTGATTGCTGAATCCAAATTGCCTAAAAGGTTCTGGGCTGAAGCCATTAGCACTGCATGTCACACTCAAAATAGATCCTTAATCACCAAAGGTCAAGGTAAAACCCCATATCAAATATGGAAAGGTAGATTGCCCACTGTTGCTTATTTTCATATATTTGTTTGTAAGTGTTTCATTCATAATAATGGGAAAGAGCAATTGAAAGCTTTTGACAGCAAAGCTGATGAAGGAATATTTGTTGGATATTCACAAATCAGCAAAGCTTACAGAGTCTACAATTGCAAAACCCTTATTGTGGAAGAAACACCTCATGTTGTGTTTGATGAATCTATTAATGAGTTCAGGGATAGAAACCTGAATATTGATGAGATAACACAAAGAACAACCAGACTAAGTCTTCAAAGCAAGGAGACAGTGTTTGTAGATGTTGCCCAGCCTGAACTTGATGACAATAAAAAACTGGACAATCTACCGGATGGCAATCAACCAGAAGACAACCCACCTGAAGTAGAAATTGAATTGACTGACCCCATCCCAGTTCAAAACCAGGTAACAACTACCAATGAAGAAGCAGGCAATGCTGAGGTAGTAAATGGATCCAATATTCAAGGGGGAACCAATGAAAATGTCAACTTATCTGACAATGAGCACAATACCCCTGAATATGATCCTGAACTTGATCCATCAATTAACTTTCCTGAATTTAATGAGTCTAGTGATCCAACTTCAGAAGAGGACAATCCTCCTGAAGGGATCAGGTCTAGAAGGACTTGGTTGCATGACCACCCAACTAGCCTGATACTTGGTAATCCAAGTGAAGGGATCAAAACTAGAAGGTTTCATGGAGAAAGTGCTTTGTTTTGTTGTTTCCTTTCAGAACAGGAACCAAAAGATATTGAGGAAGCACTTCAAGACACCAACTGGATCATAGCCATGCAAGAAGAGCTGAACCAGTTCACCAGAAATGAAGTTTGGGAGCTGGTGGATAGGCAAACTCATCAAGATGTCATTGGAACCAAATGGGTGTTCAAAAATAAGAAAAATGAAAATGACATCATTGTGAGAAACAAAGCAAGACTAGTGGCCAAAGGATATTGTCAATCTGAAGGGATTGATTATGATGAGACCTTTGCTCCAGTGGCCAGACTTGAGGCAATCAGACTCTTCTTAGCATATGCAGCTCACATGAGATTCAAGGTGTATCAAATGGATGTGAAGAGTGCATTTCTCAATGGGGTACTCAAGGAAGAAGTATATGTTGAACAGCCCCCAGGCTTTGAAGAATGAGACAAGGTGTACAGATTAAAGAAAGCCCTCTATGGCTTAAAGCAAGCTCCAAGAGCTTGGTATGACACCTTATCACAGTTTCTTCTAGATCATGGTTTTGTCAAAGGCACTGTTGACAGAACCTTGTTCAGAATCTGTGAAGGAGATGATATTCTGTTAGTCCAAATCTATGTGGATGACATTATATTTGGATCTCCAAATGAGAAGCTGTGTGAGAAATTCTCCAAACTCATGCAGAGCAAATTTGAGATGTCCATGATGGGATTGATGAATTTCTTCTTAGGACTTCAAGTCACTCAATCTAAGAAAGGAATATTCATCAATCAGGCCAAGTATACAAGGGACATGATCAAGAAATTTGGATGTGCTACAAGCAAGCCAGTCAGAATTCCTATGAATACAAACTGGAAGATGGATCCTGATGAAAGTGGAGAATCAACAAACTCCACTAACTACAGAGGAATCATAGGATCTCTACTATATCTCACTGCAAGTAGGCCTGATATCACATTTGCAGTTGGAGTTTGTGCAAGATTTCAAGCAAATCCAAAGAAGAGCCACCTTGATGCTGCCAAGAGAATTCTAAGATATCTCAAGGGATCTGAGAATCTTGGATTATGGTATCCAGCTGATGACAATATTAAGCTCACTAGATATTCAGATGCAGATTATGGAGGAAGTAGAATTGACAGAAAGTCCACCTCTGGAACATGTCAATTCTTGGGCAGCAAGCTAATCTCATGGTTCTCCAAGAAGCAAAATACAGTTGCCACATCAACAACTGAAGCAGAATATGTAGCAGCTGGAAGTTGCTGTGCTCAGATACTTTGGCTCAGGCAACAACTTAGAGATTACAAAGTCATCTCCAATGAAGTTCCAATATTCCGTGACAACAATAGTGCAATTGCCATTTCACATAATCCAGTGCTACACACCAGATGCAAGCATGTTGATATCAAGCATCACTTCATAAGGGATCATGTGGAGAAGAAAGATATCAAGCTTGTCAAAATTCACACTGATAAGCAAAAAACTGATATCTTAACTAAGCCATTAGCTGAAGCAAGGTTCTTGGAACTTTCAGCTGAATTGGGCTTACTTGATCCAGGGAAGATGGAGAAATTAAGGAAGGAAGCTCATATGAAGGGGGAAGTTCATTAAGTTGAACTTCAGCAAGGTTGACCAACCTCACTGAAGCAGTCTGCCAAAAAGGGAAACTCAGTGGAGTTGTCCTTGGAATGTTCAGCAATGTTGGTCAGGAGATCTGTCCTAGTGGGACCCAGTCAGCAACATTGGGACCCACTCAGGCATGTTGGTCAGTCATTTTGACCATAACAGAAGTCAAAACACATCTAAGGATGTTTGTCCGAGTTAATAGGGTGATAATTGCTATTTTTAGCATTGATTGGACATTTAAAAGAATTCTTGGGCTAAGAGTAGGCTATTTTAGGATGGCGTGTGATATTAAGGTTTTTGCCCCCAAAATGGCAAATCAGCATTCAATGCAAAAATCTCTTTTAAGATTACAAGAATTCCTGTGCCATCATCAAGGCCATTGATTTACATTAAACCCACATCAAACCGCCCCTAAGCCCACTACCCCACTTTATCCAATTGGTTTTTAATTTAATTCACCCTCAAACATTATTAACCAACGGTTAATAAATTCTTCACATATAAAAACCCTTAGTTTTTACCCACCTTCCTCAAGCACTCATATTTTCGAACCCTTGAACTTTTTGAAAACCTCTCAAAACCTGCAAATTTCTCCAAACCTACCTCTCTCACAAATTTATCCATGGCTCTCAAAATCAAGAGAGAAGAACTTGTAGACTTCAATGATCCATCTTTGGACATTGATTTTGCCTATCTCAGTAACACAAATTCTCTATGGTTTGAGAAGTTGGTGGCCTTTGACAGCCCTGATAAAGAAGTTCAACCAGTCCTCCAATGGCTAAGGGAGGCAGGGCTTGAAAAGTTCTTAGGCACCAAGCCTGATTCTTGTTTGAATCCATTTATGGCAGAGTTCTTTGCTCATCTCAGATGGAAGGGCAAAAAGGGTGATGTGTGCACCAAGTTGACTTATGCTGAAGAAGATGAAGAAGAAGAGAGTCAACACACCATCATCTTCACTGTTGAAGACCTTGATGCTAGCTTTGGGCTACCATCTGAAGGCCAAAATCCAGAATTCTACAGAGAAGGAGAGGAGCAGGAGTTCTCCAATCCATGGATGAAGGTACCCAAAAAGCTGGTAAGTGCTCAGAACAAGAAAACATTGAAACCAGTTTATGAGCACTTATTTGATTGTGTTGTGAAAAGTTTATTGAGCCACTCTGGAAGTGTTGAATAAATTAGTATGCCAAAATTGAGAGTAATGGCTGTTGTGATTGACTCTGCTGAAAAGAGATTCAAGTTTGATTGGAAAAGCTTCATTCTAGATAAAATGATGAATGAGAAGTTTAAGTTCAAATAAGTGAAGCACCACAAGGTGGTGGTGGATGGGAGACTTCAATTTTGCACAAGAGCAAGCCTGCTCTTGGAAAGATTTGCTCACTACACACATCTCCAAGCTAAGCCAAAGCCTTTTCCAGCTCAGAAAGTGATGTTTAGGAAGTTGTCCTCAAAGACTGAGAAGAGAAAGCAAGAGGCAGCTTCCAAGAAAGCCTTAACTGTTGCACCATCTGTCAGATCCTCTCCAAGAAAGAGGAAATCCCAACTAGCAAAAAGTCAGCCAAAGATGAAAAGGATGAAGAAGATCCTCAGTGAATCCTCTCCAGAGAGCCAGTCTGGAAGTGGAGGTGCCACTTCTGAAGAGATTGACAAAGTGGTAGAAGAAGGAGTCAACCCTCCTGAAGAGGGAGAAGAATTCAGAGAGATTGTCCTTCTGCAACCTAAATCTGTGACTGAGTTCAGGGACCTTGATAAGCCAACAAGGTCAGAAAGAAGGAGAAGGATCATTAAGACTTCTGAGAAGCAGAAGTTAATGGAGGAAGAGAAGAAGAAAAAGGAATTCTTTAAGGAGATTAGACAAGCAAGTAGGTCTAACTCCAAGTCAAAGTCCAAGCCCAACAGCCCTGATGCTAACTCTCCTGATATTCAATCTCAAAGAATATCACCAAGGCATAAAGAAGAGGAGTGCAAGACTCCTGAAGATGCCCCAATTGTGGCCAAGAAAGGTTACTCTCCTGAAGGTGCTCCTGACAGGTCAGGTATTGATGTGCTAGCTGATTTGGTTGATATTGAAGATAGGCCATTCTCCCCACTTGATCCCAGACTTCTTTCTTATACCAAACTTCTTGAAACTGTTCTTCAAGAAGGTGATCAAGTTATTCATCCACCCATCCCAGCCATTCCAATAACCTCATCAGGAACATTGCTCTCTAAAGCACCTGAGTCCCAAATTGTTTTAAGTTCTTCTGAACCCAACCCATCTGAACCCAACCTTTCTGAGCCCCAGCCCAACTTACCTGAATCCCAATCCAACCCTCCTGAATCTCAAGCCAACTCTTCTGATGGAGATAATAGTGATGAAGAGTATACTTATGAGGGGATGCTAAGGCAGATTGCCAAAGCTAATGTGGATCTATTGTACCCAGGATTGAAGGCTTATCCTAGGCTGCAACAACAGTTCTATGATCTCAGGGCACTTGTTGAGATCAAGCATAGAACAATGGTGGAGATAGCTCAAGCTATCAAGGATAAGGGAGCTAGCTGGTGGCAGGTTGAAGAAAACGGGCTTTTACACTTTGCAAATGTGAAGAAGTCCAGTGTGTTGACCACTGAGGCCTTGTTTTGCACAATAGTCCATGAGAAGGTGCTTGCTGAGAGAGAGAGAATTGCACAAGGAGTCAAGCATCCTGATAGCACCTCTGATGATAATGATGATGATGATGAAAACACCAATCCCAATCCTCCTGGCCTCAATTCTGCTCAGGTACATTACTTGACCTATCATTCAATTAAGGACTCTGATCAATCAGAGGAGTTGACCAAGGGTGGTGACTCAGTCCAAGATGCATTGGCTAAGGATGGTTCTTCTGAGCCTGAGGCACAGCTTGACAATGTTGAGACTTCCATGGGAGAAGCTGGTTTGACTAAAGCCTCATCAATGTCAGGACAGTTGGACATTGACCAGCCTTTAGTCATTCAGGATGACTCAGTGGACTTGGAATGCCCAAGCACTGTGATCTCCCAACAACTGCCCTCTATGGATCCTGTTGAGGATATGGAGGTGTCAGGATTAGGACTGGAAGGAGTTGAAAAGGATGATAGCATGAAAAAATCAGAGGGGGATAGTGAGGATTGTGTGATTACTGGAAGTTTGAGTGCACCACAATTAGAGGGAGATGAAGTAGAAATATTGGGTGCAGCCCAATATGAGAGTCAGGCTATTCTTCAAGTCAAATTTGAACTTGATGAATCCCTTGGTGAAAGGAGGCCTGATTCTCCAGTAAATGTGAGTCCATCTTGTGTGAATGAAGAAAAGAATATAGTTGAAAATGAGAGAGAAGGTGCTGATGTATCAGACCTTATGGGAGAAGAAAAGAAAGAGGGTGTTGAGGGTGTTTTAACTAACCCTTTGAGTTTTGCAGATTCAGTGGCTGTTACAATAGAACAAATTTTTGCACATGCTTCCCTTACTGACATTCCAGTTGATGCTGATACTGATCTTGAGGCAATTTCAGCAAATGTGTCCACTCTGAACAAGATATACTTTGAGCAAGCTAATGCAACTGAGGCTGGTTTGCAAATTGCAACAAAGACTGCTACCTCCATTGAGCAACAGTCAGAGAAGTTGGACAATCTGGTCAGGAAAGTTAGGAAGGCACATGCTGAAACTGTAGACACCCTTGATGGCCAAGGCAAAACTCTAGCCTTTGTAGAGATGAGGCTTACAGGATCAGAAGAGGTGGTTTTGCCAACCTTGGATGCCAGGATTAGTGGTGTTGAAACTGGACTGCAAACAGTTTCAACTGAAGTTACCAAGGCCAAGGATGCAATGGCAAAATTCACTAAGACTGTGAAAAAGGAGCAGCAAGGACTCAAGGACCTTTACAAGCACAATGTACAAGCATTGAGAAGGACAATTAAGGATGCATTGAGGCAAAGGACAACAGCTCAAAGGAGGAAAGCTGAGGAGTTAAAAGCTGCTATGGTGAAGGAGGCTGCTGAAAAGTTCACAGTGGAACTCATGGCCAAGGTGTCTGATCAAGTTGTGTCCAACCTCACTGACCAACTGCAAGCCAGACTTGATCAATCCTTGAAGGCCACACTTGATGCTATTGTTGCTCAGAAAATGAAACCAGTCCACACCTTTCTGAGTATGGCTGATGATAAAATGCAGAACATTCATGATGAGAATGTGTATTTGCTACAGGAATTGAAGTCCCTCACTCATGCTCAATCACCTCTCTCTGTCACAATGAGTGAATTGAAGCCCCAATGTTTTGATAATGCCAAAAAGGGGGAAAGTGAGAGAGCTAGGGCAAAGGGAACCTTGAGGATTGGTGAATCCAAGGGAAAAGAAAAGGTCCCTGAAGTTGAGGAAGAGGAAGAAGAAGACATTGGGAAAGGCAAAGGCCCAATGAATGTTGAAAATCTGACTAAAGAAGAGCAAATCCAGATTGCAGTCAAGGAGTCTATGGTTTCAGTGATGGAAAGTCAGGCAAGAAGGCAACAGAGACCTGGTGGTGAATCTGCAGGCCTTGACCCCAAGGAGAAGGTTGTTGAAGTAAGGGGGAAGGTGACCAGAGCCTCTGAAAGAATGAGAAAGGAACAAGCCTTTAATGAATTCCCAACCGGCCTGACCCTTCCATCTGAGTTTCAATCAGAAGATTCAACTCCACTGAGACAGTCAAAGAGGCTAAAGAAAGTAGCCAAGTTACTTGAAATCCAAGAGGAAGCTGAAGAAGAAGAACAGGACAAAGAGCCTGAAGTCAGAATGCCCAAGCTTGCTGATGATCCTTCAAAGTTGTTTGAAGAAGGATTTGGAAAGGATCCTGAGACTCAGGAGAAGCTAGCTCTTTAGAGAGCTAAGGAAAAGATGGACCAGTTGGTTGAGGCCAACAAAGCAAGAGATGAAATGAGGGAAAACTTCAAAGCTCCAAGGAGGAGGGCATCTTACAGAAGACTCAAGCCTCAGATGCTGCAGAGATGGGACACTCAGTACCCTCACCATGATAAGTGGGTGCCAATCTCACTGAATGATGCATGGGAGGAGGCCAAGAGAAGCTTTGTGTATGACTTTTATGTCATAGGAAAATGGCTTGAAGAGAGTGTTGATGAGGTCTTTGTATAGTTCATGTTTGAAAACCATAGGGACCTATACCAGAAGCTGTTTGCAGCAGCTGAAATGGCAAGAATTGAGTTCAAGGCCCCTGGTCCTATTATGTACATGCCTCCCAAGTTCAATGAGAACTTGATTGATGAAGGAAAGATTCTGGAAGAGTTCATCTCAATCATGAGGATGGGGAAGATGAAGCCTGGCCCCAAAGGAACCAATAAGGACATTTGGGAGCTGAAGAAGAGGGTCTGGGCTCAGTATAGGATTGCCCCTCAGGATGATGGAACTCTCTGAAGCTTAAGTTCATTCCTTCCCTCTCTATCTATGATTTTATTGTTTGTTGTTATTTTGTCTTATGTGTATCAGCTTAGTGAATCCTTTGTTGTTTTTCTGCACTGTAATGTTATATGACTTATATGAAAGGATCACTATATTTCTATCAAGAGATAACAACTCATTATCTCAACTAATCTAACATGACCTATTTACTTGATTTATTATTTGTGCTAACAGTTTGTTTCAGGAAAACTGACCAGTTTCATCTATCCTGAAGACAGAGCTTAGTATTAGTCAAGTTCCCTTTGTAATAGGTTTTGGCATCATCAAAAAGGGGGAAATTGTTGGGAATAAAATGATTTTGATTTAGATACCAAAACCCCTGATTGATGATGATCAGATTAGTTGAGATACACTCAAGTGAGATCAGTCTAGTTGTCTCAGGATACTTGAGTAAGTAAGAATGCTTAAGTCAAAATCTCAGAAATGTTGTGAGATTTATAGTTCAGGATAGTTGTCCAAAGCTGGAATGTTAGGCAGCTTGATAAGTGTTAAGTACTTTAGGACAAGGTTGCTGAGTTTTCAGGACAAGCTGACTGAGTGGACAACATGGCTGAAAAGATCAAGAGTGATAAGGCAAAGCTCATGCACTGACAAGAAATAAATCAGATCAATTGAAGTGCAAATGATCAAGAGCGTTGAATGCTATACTCACAGAAGACACATTTAAGGAAGCCTTAATTACCATCAAGCCTGAACTGAGCATTGAAGACTTAGAAGCATTAAAGACTGAAGCATTGAATGAATGTTGGAACATTCTAATTTGCAGCAGGAATGTTCAGGGGAGTTGTCCCATCTGACCGTTGGTTGAGTGTAGAGTCTGCCACAAATCAACCTTGAGAAATGTGCATATTTGGAATCTGACACAAGTCATCTCAGCCGCATTTTTCAGAGGTCAACACATTCATTCAAGCAACCATTGAAGAAGCCTTTACACAGTGGACAAAAGGATGTCAAGCTTCACAACCGTTTCAATGGTGCTGCAAATAGACAAGTTTGAATTGCTATCTCTCCAACGGTTAGTTGCTCAAATTTGCCTATAAATTCAGAAGTGATCAAAGGATTCAAGCATCCAACTACTTGCTATCAAACTATCATCAAGCAATCAAAGGAAACCAAAGTTGTTCTTAAGAATCCCAAGTTTCTTGATCACTTCATGTAGCTAAGTCAATCTTTGTAAACATCCCAAGCTTAGCATTGACATATCCTAAGCCTTTACACTGTTCTTATTGTAAATGATATCTCTACTAGTTGGAACCAAACCTCAAACCCTTACCTCATTGAGTGAAGTAGTGTTTGTTGTAGAAGTGAGGAGTTAAGGACTGTTGTTGTGAAACACAGTCTTAACTCAGAGAGATTGAGCACTAGGACTCAGTTTATCCTAGGGATCAAAGCACTAAGAGAGTGTTGTTGATCAGTGCACCTTGGCACTATAAAACAAGCTAATTCCATTGTTAAGGAATTATCATGTTCAATCAGGGAAAGTGGATGTAGGAGCTTGAGTCTCTAAACCACTATAATTTGTGTGTCATTTACTTACTGCATTCATTATAGCACTTACATTCAATCATATTTCAAAGAGTTTTTTTCAGTAAGTTAAGAAAATCTGTTTGTTTTGGACAAAGTCCATGATCACTGTGTTTTCAGAAATTAAATTGGAGTATTCTTACAAGAAAAAGGCCAACCACATTCTGCACTTAGCAACTCTCTTAGATATTTATCCAACTGATCACTCAATAGTTTTCAGTAGGACAAGTATCTATTGAAGTTCACACTCAGGATTGTTGTGAGACAACCTCCTTGATAAGACAATCTGTTTGAAAAGAAAAAGAATTTGCATACACAAGTGCATTCCCCCCCCCCCCCATACACTTGTGTCATACTCCACCAAGGACCAACAATAATTTAATTTGTTAATTTTTTTTAATATTATATCATATTAAATAAAATATTCATTGTTCAATAATTCGAGTGTTTAATTTTTTAATTATCAATACTAGACGACATAATGCTAGTATTTTGAATCATTAAAAAAGAATGGTCCTCCCTAACTTTGAGTTCTGTGTCTGCCCCCAGTCATCACGAGATAGTGAGAGTATATTTTAAGTTCTACATTTATCTAATAGTGACTAATGTCTCAACGAGAATGCACGTTAAATTTTAACATTGTTTCACTTATTATGAGTTGGAACAATAAAATTAATTTTATTTGAAACATAACAAGAGTCGTTAAATTTAAATTAACAAAATGTAGAGATGTAAACACACACTCATCTAATAATTGTAAAGAAGGAAATACAAAACAAAAGGTATTTCATATATGGAGTGTTACAATGTTTACAATACTAAAATGCATTAGGAATACAAAAGAGCCTAATCTATATTTATAGACTAAGTAACAACTAGTAGTTACTAACTAACCACTAACTATTCAAACTAACTAACAAAGGGAAGTTACAAAAGAAAACAATACATGTTTATTGTGTTTAGTATAAGCACACTACTTTATATTACCCTTTACACCCCCACCCCCCTCAAAATGAGAGTGGATGTCAATCAACCTCATTTTGATAATGTGAGTGATGATCAATCTCCAAACGTCGAGAATCGACCGAAAACAACACAAAAATCCACTAGCCACATATGCTTCATTCTTGAGCACTCGTTGATGAAGGTACTTTGCACAAAATTTGGCAACTACCTTACCTCCATGTCCATCATAGACACCAATAATCGAATTCATCCAATCCGTGGTGAGAATTCCACAAATATTCCAAAAAAAAATGGAATCGTGATAAACACGAAAAAATCGATTTCGAATTAACATGAAATCAAATATAAAACTCACGAGGATATAACTCGCAAAGAAATGAGTATTAAACTCAAGAAACACAAAAAAGAATTCGAATCAAGATAAAATCGAATCCAAAAATTCACGAGCATAGAACCCGCAAAGAAATTGAGTATAAAACTCAAAGAAATGAGCATAGAACTCTAAAAATTCGAATCAAGATGAAATCGAATTTAAAATTCACGAGCATAAAACCCGTAAAGAAGAAATCTCGAAAAGAGAAAAAAAAAATTCAAATCCATCAAAGATTTGGCAGAAATGAGTATAAAACTCAAGAAATTCGGAAATTTATTCATACCGAATTACGGAAACGTACCTAGATCGACGAACATATTTAATCGATCATAAATTAATCCATACATAGCTCCGATACCATGTAGAGATGTAAACACACACTCATCTAATAATTGTAAAGAAGGAAATACAAAACAAAAGGTATTTCATATATGGAGTGTTACAATGTTTACAATACTAAAATGCATTAGGAATACAAAAGAGTCTAATCTATATTTATAGACTAAGTAACAACTAGTAGTTACTAACTAACCACTAACTATTCAAACTAACTAACAAAGGGAAGTTACAAAAGGAAACAATACATGTTTATTGTGTTTAGTATAAGCACACTACTTTATATTACCCTTTACACAAAATGAGGTCTATTGAAAATTTTGTAATGAATTTTTATCTATAGATATAATATTATTTTGTATTTGTAGTAATACAAATCGGGCCCAATCTAAAAATTTTGCGCCCGTCACTGGATGCACACCGATCTTATCTACATAGAATGAAGCAATAACATTTTATATACAGCAAGTATTAGTTAGAAAATGATGATGGCTGGCACACTTTTGAAGCAGTAATATATTTATAATTAATCTCACCAAGAGAATGAATTAATCCCTTCAATCATTGCATTAAAGTTTATTATATACGCGTCTAATATATACTTAACTATAAAGTACAATGTAGTTAGAATTTTTAATATACTCGTGGAACCGGTCCGAACAGATTATCAAGTTGACAATGCGCACGTCAATATATTCCAACACAATTTCCGGCCACGGTCCTAAATTTCCTTTTTTTCTATTTTCCAAACACATATATACATTATCTCACTGATATTAAAAAGTCAAATTAATGAATATCGTGCTATATATATAGTTTAAATTTGGTGATAAAAGGATTCATTATTTTTCTGCAGAGGCTTAACCAGAAATGAAGGTGGGTTTTTTTTTTTTGGACACACATACAATTTGCTACTTTGATCAATTAATTTATTTTGTACATTAATTGTGCAGAGAAAGATTGTGATGAATGTGCCCATGTACCACGAAAAGGCCAAGTCAAAGGCCATGAAAATTGCTGTAGTTGTAAATGGTACGTACATTGAGCAAAATTAATTTTATTTTTTTTAATTATGTATATATATATATAATTTTTGTGATGGATTAATTCAGGAGTAAGCGAGGTAAGCTTGGGAGGAGAAAATGAACTGGTTGTAATCGGAGAAGATGTAGATTCAGTGTGTTTGGCAAATTCTCTGAGAAAGAAGTTTTGTTTCGCTAATGTTGTAAGCGTAGAAGAAGTAAAGCCTCCGCCACCGCCTCCGCCACCAACTCCGCCACCGTGCACGTGTCCGCCGGAGCCGTGTTGCATTTATCCGCCGCCGAGTCCAATACCGTGTCCGCCGTATTGCATGTACCCAACACCGCCTTATTATTACGAGTATGACGAAGGCCCTTCTAATTGCTCCATTAGTTAATCAATTTTGATCATTTTTAATAAGAGTTTTCATGATTGTGTTTGATTTTTAAATTTTTTTTTCAACTCCAATCCCTTTCCAAAAAAATTACTTTGCTATCATGAAATTTATGTCGTCCTTGACCTAGCTAGCCCCCATTATTGTTGGTTAAATATTTCAATGATTAATTGTGAGGTGAATATATATGTTTATTTGAGTTTTAAGTTATTTTTAAAAATGGGTTTTTGAAATTTTTATGAGTATCAAATGTGTGTTTCTTTTTTTCTTTTTCTTTTTTTCAAATCAATATAATTGATTAAAGTAGCCAGTATTATTATTGCGTGTACCTAATTCGGATGGCGTAAAAGTGGAAAAAATAGTTGAATTGGTATTGATTATTGGTATGGGTGATTTTTTGAAATCGATTTTTTAAATTTCAAAGTTAAAACGATTTAGGATTTTAAAACACAAAATCAAATATTTATAAAAAAAAAAAACTCAAAAGTAAACATCAGAGTTTTGTTATAGTAAAAACGTATATGAGACGGTCACATGCATGAGACATGTCTTAATTATAATATTATTATGACTAATGGAGTAATGGCGACCGTCTCACACAAAACTAATCATTTTTTTTAATTAATAGAACAAAATAAAATTTTATGAGAGATCTTTTGTGAGACTATTTCATGAACCAATCTTATTTGTGAGACAGAGCTCAAATTAGTATATTTGGCTGAATTTTAATTAGAAAAAATGACACGTTTGATTTTAGTTGATTTAATTACCTTAGTAAATATATATGTCTCACAAATGAAGTTTTTCAAGGTAAGATATGCTGAAAATTTAATTTTATTATTAATATTATAACCTATATTCAATATCAACAACCAACCCTAAAGTTTAATATTTTCCTCGTAAATATTAAAAATTTCACAACTATGTACGAAATTGTTGTTTCATGTAACCTAGCTATATTTTAATACTCCCTCCATCTTTTAATAAGTGTCATTTTAGCTTTTTTCAACAAATTAATATTATAAATTGTGGTCGATATCACCCTTCATTAATTATAACTAATTTTAATATAGAAATTTTATTTGATAAAGAATGTAGTTAAGAATGTAACTAGTATTCATAAATCAAATTAATTTTGGTATAAACAATTTTTGTGGAATTTATTAATGAAAAATATTTATGGTAAAAGAATAAGAATAAAATAGTCAAAATTAAAGAAAAAACTGACATTTATTTTAAAATTAGTTAAAAAGCTAAAGTGACACTTATTATAAAAAACAGAGGAAGTACTAATTATTTAGATTAGAAAGAAAATGTAGATTAGAAAAACACGTGACTTTTCAAATCATCGGTTGAGTTGGAATGGAGGGAAGCCATAAAATGATACGTGTAATTGATTTTTTTCTAAAAATAATACGTAGGCGAAGTGGCTATAGAAAGAAACTTCATATAGGGGATTATCGAACCTCTTCTTTATATTTTAGTATACATATCTACAGCCATGGCACATGGGCTGCTGCAATGGAAATAAGATTTTAAAACATGGCCCAAATTTATTCATTACTTTAGCCCATTACAGTATAATTAGCATTACCCATTACTTCAGTCGACAATTTTTTTTTTTATATTTTTTTTTTTGACAGATCAGTCGACAAATATTAATTAGCCCATTATGGCATTAGCCATATATACTTCAGCGTTCATTACTTTTGCCGGCAATTATTTTAATTATTTCATATATAATTTGTTTTTTGTAATTATATAAATTTTTATAAATAATTAATTTGATTTTTCTATTTTTATTAGAAGATGGTGATGTGGTGGATGATGTTCTGTCTTTGTCCACAGAAAGATCAAATGATGAAGAGGATGAAGAGGGTGAAATGTTTCTTAGATTATGTTTAACCTTTCTTGTTTACATTTGAATAACTTTGTGTGATATATGTCATAAAATTTATGATTATAATATTTGTTTAGTTTTATCTAATCATATAAGGAGCGAAGTATTTGTTTAGATTTATCTGTCTTTGGTCCCTTATGTTTTTCGTCAGTTTGACCATACATTTTCGACTTTGATCGCTAATCCAGCATAACGACATCAACCAATTAAGCAGCCTAATATCAGGGACGGAGCCACACTGGGTCCAAAGGGGTTCAGTGGCCTCTACCATCTTTTATTATATATATATATATATATATATGTATTGTTCTAGTAATAATTATTTCCATTATTTATATATAAATTAAAATAAAAATATTATTTTCATTTTAAAATATACATATTAAGTTAGGCGGAACAAAAAATAAATGCTTGTATACAAAGTTTGAAAGAAAGGAATTTGCTTTCTTCTTTTTTTTCATATATTCTCTTAAATTTGCTTCACAATACTCCATCTTAATAGATTCAATAGATTGATGGTATATTTGAGATTATTGTCTAAATTTTTGCTAAAGACTCACATAAATTTTCTTAAAATAGAACAATATTATTGATGCTTTCAAAAAAAATTAGTATTTTATAATTTTTGTACATTTGTTTTTAAAAGTATTACTATATATATTATATGAATCATAGAATATTGTAATTTGTAACACATTAATATGTTATTTTAAAGACATTTAGTGTTCAACTAATAAATTGTTTAAAATTTGAATTTTGATGTATGTTGATGATTAAATTATAACTGAAGAAAGAAAATTATTTTAAAAAAAATAATGATATTATTATTTTAGCAATTTTTTAATTTTTTCACTTTATTTTGAGTCGAAACTATCAAAACTTATTACAAAACACAATGAAGGACCGTTTGTTCAATTTAATTTAATGGGATGAAATGTATTGACAATTTTATCATTAATTTTTTTTTATGAGTATAATTAATACATAATATTTAATCTTTAAAGTAATGTTAATCGGGCCCCCAATCGAAATTTTCTGCCTCTGTCAATGCCTACTATGACTTGGATTCAGCAAGTTCCCTTAGGCAATGTTTACTTTTGGTTTTAAAAATCAAGTTTTGGATTTTAAGATCATAAACTCGTTGAAGTTCGGGATTTAAAAACCGATTTTCAAAATTCATTCAAAACCACCCCTATTAAATATATTGATTTGACATAAAGTTATATCTATATAATATCACTTCAATTATTATAATATTTCTCAACAATAATATAATAATATTATAATAATATAATACATTCAATTATTACACAATCAACTAATCATTATAATCTCACCCAACAATAATATAATAATACAATTTCATTCAATCTTACACGTTGATTTGACATAAAGTTAAAATTTTTTACTATTTCAAAACTCAAAAGAAACACACATGTTACTATTCATCAGGATTTCGAATTTCAAAACCACTCAAAGCTCAAAGTATACATCACCTTAGGGGTTTAAAACTCATTTGGAACAGGTGCTCGAAACAACATTAATTGGTGGAGTCAGCTCGATCAGAGCTAGAAGCTTTCGTTTGGTCAGAGCTTCCATATTCACTTCGATCGGTCCAACATCATTGAATATCTTAATTAGGGCTAATCTCGACGTCTTCCCCGATTACATGAGGACATGGTCGGTTAAACCCTAAGCATGTTTATCATTAGATGCTCCTCTCGATCAAACAAAAAAAGAGAAAGTTTGGTCCGGACAAGTACGCTACCCTTGAGGTTGAAGTAAAAAAAATTGATGTACAATAAAAAATTGATCAACTTTTTTTACTTGTGAAAAACATTTTTTTTTTCAAAATTAAAGAAGTGGTGAAATCAACCTATTTGTTTTATTCAAAAAACGTGAAATGAAGCAAAACCCGCCTCTCTCTGTTAAATAAACATTGCTTTCAGACAGGGAGATTTGAAAATTGATTTGAAGTTCTATGAATATGAAATATACTCCAAGCTAAAATAGATTTTGTGAAGAAATCCGTAAGATTAGACGTCTCCAACCAAATAGAAAACAGATTAAACGAAACAACTCAACTAATATAGCAATTCACAAAAACAAACAGAAACGAGAACTGAAAATAGAGCACACAAAGATTTAAGTGGTTCGATCAATGTGATCTACATCCACTGGATACACGACTTCAACTCTGATTGATCAAGAGATGTTTACACACTCATTCACTCGTGAACTCATAACTCAAAGACGAATGCTCGATATGCGTCAAGTTTTACAAAATACAAGTGATGGGGTATTTATACCGATCAAGGTTGATTGCAGCATGTGTTGAAAGCGTGATGATGTCAGACCGTTGTAACCGCCTAAAAAACTCACGTGTTCCGCATTGCCCAATCGAAATGACAGCCTTTCCCTTTCTGCTTGTAACTTGTAACAGATGACCTCCATCAGAAGACTCATCAGCTGACTCCCCTCAGCTGATCTCCTCTCCTGATCTCCAAACTTACTCAAAAGACTAAAAGACTAACTCTGCTGATACGACCTCTTCAGATCACACCAACATAAGCAGACTCTAAGCATCTCCTTCTCATCTGACTGAAAACCTCCAACTCATCTGATCAAGTCTAAATTAACTTGCCTGACTTCACCATCAGCTGATATCATCATATGATACCTGGTATCAGCTGATATGAGATTATGAGAAAACACTCATAAATTTAAAATTATTTCACTTCAAATAATTATATTTCAAAACATGCATCCAAACTAAGGTATAATAGGATAAAAAAATTATGAACTTAGTTTCCAAAAGTTTTACAGTGAACTCAATATCACTATTTAATTTATAAAATGTCACTGTATAAATAAATTAATTTATAAATGAACAACGCAAAATTAATTTTTTGAAGTGGTGGGTATGTAAACATATATTTCGCATACTAAATAAATAATAATACTCGAAAAAGAGTTGATAATAAATAGAATTCACTGCACTACTAAACTATAAAGTTAATCAATAATTTATTATATATAACTGAAATTCTCCTCCAACGCTGGAGATTTTTCCTTCGTTTTTGCCACCATGTCCATATTTAATTGTTCAAATGCTTCCATGTATATATATCACTCATTATGTAAACGAGAAACATTCAATATTCAAAGTTTGAAATTATTATTGAAAGACCCTCCAGCTCCAAGAGTGTCGTAGTTTCTAATATAATTTAAAAAAATTATACATCCTTTAATTTCATGTAATTATTATGTATTCATATGGTCACTTGGCCATCACGAAATTCAGAATTCAATATTAATTCGTACTACTTTTCTAAGATAAATTACGTACCATAGGAAGGTGTACTGTGATGTCAGATGAGTTGTGAAATCATTTTAAATTAAATTAATACATTTGTAAGTGTTAATTTATTGAATTTTCCTTTACTTAGCTAGCGCATTTTAATTCACGTCACTAAGAGGCGTGAGACGGTCGCCTCCTAAGAGAATATATGTCTCATTTAATTATTTAATTAATTTCCTTTTATTTAGTTATTTTAGTCATTGCATACCTTATTCATTACTCATAGAATGAGTTATCCCTCACTTCCTTGATAAACTTCTCATTTTGTCAAAACGGACGTTCCAAGCAAATCTTCTTGTTTTTGTTTTTTACAATATTCATCATATATCTTTTCTCTTTCTTATATCCATCTACCTATTCTCTTTCTTACTCTTAACTCAACAATTTACTACACATATAATATATATATATATATATATTTGTTAATTAATGTGCATAAAACAAATAAAAAGCTTTCAGAGTTGCAAAGTATATATCACTTGCTACAAGATCGACTATAGTAGTCTATCAGTTCATACTATGAATGAGTATTTGTATCAGTTAATTTGAATTAACATGTAAGTTAGGTTATGTAATCCAATTTTTTTGGGTTTTTTTTTACTACACATAAAATATAATTTTTAGAAAATGATTAATTGTTGGCACTTAAAATTTTATACAGATAAAAGCTCATTCAATCAAGTACATAAAGGATTGACGTTGAATTGGAGTTTAATTAATATAATGGCCTATTGGAGTCAATTTATAATATGGTGTGGTTGGAAAATTTAATTTAGTGGTGGAATTGGCTCATACAAAGTGTTGACAATGCCCACACGCCCACAGTACATGCGCGTAACAATACAATTTCCAGCCACGGCCTTTAGTTAATTTATTTAATTATTATTAATCTTTTTAATTTGTTAGTTTATCTTTCATGGTTAATACACTAAAAAAGTATGTAAAAACGTCCATGCATGTATGAACTATATATATCATGGAAAAAAATTCAATTGGTCTAATTTAATTTGTCTCAATTTTGACCAAATTAATTTTAACACATTCATGTAAAAAAATATATATATACTCTGAGAAATATTAGTTCATCTGAATAAAAATATAGTTAATGCAAAAAAATATGTTCATTACATTAGTTGATATGTTTCATCACATTAACTAATACTTTGCTATCGATTTTTTTATGATTCACAAAAAAAATATAAAATAAACCTTAAAAAAATTAGTCTGAATTGTAAAAGTCTTACTCTCCCTCCCTTGTTAAGTTATCTATTTTATAATTTTTTACATCCTTATTAATATACCAATTTCCATTTTTACCAAAATCATACTCATTTATTTCTGCATTTTCTCTTTCCTAATTCTACAAAAAAAACGCGCGGTTTACCGACGGACCTACCGACGGAATTGTGGTCGGTAGGCGTGGTTTCCGACGGAATTACCGACGGAATAATTCAGTCGGCTCTAGACTCGTCGGTACGGTTTACCTACGGAATAATTTTTTCCGTCGGTAGTCCCGACGGATTCCCGACGGAATAAATCTGTCGAGTCTACCGACGGATCTCATTCCGTCGGTAGTCCGAATGACCCGTTTTGAAACCGGGTCTGATATCTGTCGGCAATTCCGTCGGTCCGTCTGTCGGTAGTACCGACGGACCTACCGACGGAAATTTATTTTAGCATTTTTTTTAAGAAAAATATATCCGTCGGCTTCTGTCGGGAATTCCGTCGGTACGTACCGACGGAACTGCCGACGGATCTCGATTTTATATTTTTTAAATTCGGAATTATATTCAGTCGGGGGTTCCGTCGGTAGTGCCGACGGAATTATCCGTCGGCAAGTCAACCCAAAAAAAAAAACTGGCGTGGATCGGACCCAACCCGACCCGGCCAGGCCCCGACCCGCGATCTGTTATTAAGGCCACCATTTATTCTGGCCTTGCTAGGAATCGAACCCGGCTGTGTGGGCGCCTAGTGAGGGGCGCCTACCACTCGGACAAGTGTGTTACTTGTTCATAATTGTAATATTAATTGTATATGTACTCATTTTCGACCCATTTTTTTTAAAAAAATTCACAAAATTAATTTCTTTCATATATATCAAATAATTAAATTTGAAATCTATAATTTATATTTTTATAATTTATATATTTTAAAATACTAAAATATTCATATTTTAACTAAAATACTAATATTTTTTTAGTAAAAAATTCATTTTTTTGCTAATTATTTTTTAAAAAATTTCATAAAATTAATTTCATTCACATAAATTAAATAATTAAATTTGTAATATAATTTATATATTTTTAAATACTAAAATATTCATTTTTTTTACTAAAATATTCATTTTTTTGCTAATTATATTTTAAAAAAATTCAAAAAAATAATTTCTTTTCACAATTTTTAGTTGTAACTTAATGATAAATAAATATTTTTAAATTGTACATCTAATAAAATAATTAGCTTACATTATATAATTTATTCTTCATCTTCTTCCTCTTCATCTTCTTCATCTACATTTTCATTATTTGTCTCATCTTCCTCCTCTTCATCATCATCCTCCTCCTCCTCCTCTTCCTCTTCATTTTCATCATCTTCCTCATTTCCATTATCGTTTTCAATTTCGATCAATTGTGAATTTCCAGTCGTCAAGTCTACGTGGATATTCAAATCTCCCGTAAAGACTTCAGTTCTAGCCTCTATTTGTTCTGTTTGAAACGGAGAATCATCTTCATCACTCTTGTCCTTTGTATGGACTTCTACCATTGATCTTGCCTTTACTTTGCAAACAGCGTGCCATTCAATTTTACTACGTGATCGTACTGGATACTTGCAGTAGTATACTTGAGATACTTGATGGGCAAATACAAATGGATCATTCCCGATATAGCTCCTTTTCGGATTAACATCGACGAGTTTGTACTCCAGATGAATCCTTGTTCCTGAAGGGCCTGAATCAAACCAATGACACTTGAACAACACTACAGTCTTTGCTGGATATCCCGGATATTCTACTTCAACGACTTCGTGCAACACCCCATAGTAGTCACTTGCATCTGCATTGTAGTTTGCACTGCTAATGCAAACACCACTGTTGGTAGTCGCTTTTCTTGATGCATACTCGGATGTATGAAATCTGTAGCCCTTCACAATATAACCGTTGTAAGTCTTTACACGACGTAGTGGTCCTTTGCTGAGATCCCTTAAGAATCGATTCTCAAAATCGTTTGACCGTCCCTATACAGTTCAAATAATTAATATTAATTATGAATCATATTTATTTACGTAAAATTTAAGGAAATGGTACTCACACAACGTTGGAACCATCGGGCAAAATCACGTTGAAGACGAGCATCTATATCCGTATCTGAGATGTTTTGTTCTGTTCGTCTTAGTTCTTGAGTATACATCCTAATTCACAACATCCAATCACAATTAATATTAAATTACATAAATGAAGTAATGATAAAAATATGAAATACTTACTCAATGTAAGGCTGAACTTCATCACAATGCAATAACACATACGTTTGTGCTATTTCTGCCTCTCTGTTCGACTCCCACTCTCGTTCTGTGAATTTTCCTATTGGTCGTCCCTTAGACTTGAATATAGACAGCATTCCATCGACCTCTTCACCGATATTGTCTGTATCTCTACCACCGTAGTTACGTGGTTCACTTCTCAACCGAGTGTTGACATGGTCCTCAAAATAATAAGAACAAAACATGCCAACCTCTTCATTCAAATATGCGTTAACAATTGATGCTTCCACATTTGCCTTTTGTTTAGCATTGCGTTTCAAGTTGTGGAGATATCTGATTTATAATAAAAAACATATATTTTAATTCAGTGAACATGCATGTAGTATATATAAAAAATGAAAAATGTAAGAGTTTACCTTTCAAATGGGTACATCCACCTGTACTGCACTGGACCACAAATTCTGGCTTCATACGCTAAATGAACGGGTAAGTGTTCCATGGAGTTGAAGAAGCTAGGTGGAAAAATTTGTTCCAACTTACACAAAATCACTGGAATGTCTTGCTCCAAACGAATCATATCATCGATCTTGATCGTTGAAGATGTTAAATCTCTAAAAAAAAAGACTTAATTCAGTGATAGCCCTCCACACATTGAGAGGAACAACGTCACGGAACGCAATCGGTATCAAGCGCTGCATAAAAACATGACAATCGTGACTCTTCATCCCTGAAACCTTACCCCTGTTTATGTCTACGCATCGACTCAAGTTTGACACGTAGTTGTCTGGAAAATTCAACTCGTGAATCCAACGACACAGTTGTTGTTTCTGTGGCTTGTCCAGTGTGTAGCAAGCCTTCGGATATTTACCTGTACTGGGATCCATTTCCAACTCTTGACGACGACAATAAATGTTCAGCTCTTCCCGGGACTTTGGAGTATCTTTCGTCTTGCCTTCTGTGTTCATCATTGTGTGGAACACATTATCAAACACATTCTTCTCAATGTGCGTCACGTCCAAATTGTGTCGGATCAATAGTGAACTCCAGTATGGCAAATCCCAAAAAATACTCATTTTATTCCATCCACCTGGGATTCGACCGTTGTGTTCAGCTGCATTTTCCTCAGTAGATTTTTTCAAACCCGTCCACTGAATCTCATGTAACAACGTATGTCCTGTACGGTAACATTATACTAGAAGAAATTAATAAAACATATACGTATAACATTATACTAGATCAAATAATTGTATAATTAATTAAAATACGTACCGTTTCGAAGGGGCGGTCGATTGTTTGTAACTGTTCTGTTCTTCAAGAAGTTGTTCTTATTCCTTCTAAATGGATGATCTCGAGGTAAGAACTTTCGGTGATTATCGAACCACGTAACTTTCCTACTCTTCTCAAGACTGAAAGCTTCAGAAAAATCCATACAATACGGACATGCTTGAAACCCAGTCGTTTTCCACCCAGACAACATAGAATATGCAGGAAAGTCGCTAATGGTCCACAATAAAGCAGCACGCATCGTCTCCTCTTCAATCCTCCGGTTCACATTCAACTACATAATTACAAAAATATTAAATTAATACATAGTTCAATACATTTAATTAATTAAATATTAAAAAACACATCACAATTTAATTAAACTTACGTGAAGCTCAGTAGTGCGTCCATATGTGGACGTCTGCGAATCTCGATCAAACGGATGAAGAACGTTCAACCGATCCACGTGTGTGGGTTCACGCCCAAGATCCCGCTCCTATTTTGTACCAAATGAGCATATAAAAATTATTTTATATAATATTATAATATAAATAATTGAAATAAATTTAGTGAACACTTACTAGAGCAATTGAGTGCTCATACGCGGATCGGGCCCCCCCCCCCCGATGCCTTGACATCCCACCTCCCCCATCACTTCTACGGTTGGCTCGAGCAGTTGCACACTTCCGCACGTACTCCGTGCTACTCCAATACGTGGTCAACGTGTTCCACACGTTGACTCCATTTTCGTCCTCCCCCAACGTCTGCACCACGCCACGACTACGCCAAGCAGTCCTCCAGGTGTACATTATCTCATTATACCTAGACTGACATGAAGATTGCCAGTGCATGTGGATATCGTTGTCCGAAAAAAACTCCCTATGCCAATAAGCATGTTTCTGTACATATTCGATCAGCATATTTATCAAATAATATATATAATAAATTGTTTATTAATATTTAATTGAATGCACTCAAATACCTGGAATTCCTCCCAGTATTCATCATTTTTCGTCTGCGGCACCTTCAGCCAGGAGTAGGCATTCGCAGCAATCTTGCACTTAGTAATCACCTCAGTGCAAATCTTCGATATCTAATTACCAGGAAGTAAGCTGTGACATTATATATTAAGAAACAAACACATTATAAATTAAAAAACGTACAAAAATTGATGCTATTAAATATTGTTAAACCTTAAAATTATTTAATTAATTACTTACTGTACATCTTCAATCCATATTCTCAGTCTGGTTTCTCGGGCCCGCGTAGGATGTCGACGAGCTGCCGACGACTGAGATGACGGCGGCGAATGCTGTGGAACGGATGCCGACGACGTCAACGTAGCAGGCTCAACAGGCCTAAGTGAGGTTCTCCTACGTCGAGATCCTGAGGCCCCACTAGCATCTTGACTCATCTATTTTAATAAATAAATTTTAAAAGTATAATAAATTAATCAATAATTAATATAGTAATGAAATCAATAATTTTCTATTTTAATTAATAACATTTTAGTAATTTAAGTCAATAATTTCCTAATTTAATCAATAACAAAATCATGTTACTCATGAAATCAATAATTTACCAAACTAATTAATAATGACTTAATTTAAACAATAACAATAATTACTATATTAATCAAACCGTACAACACCCCTACTTATAAGAATAATTACTAATTTAATCAACAATAATAACCTAGTTTAATTATAAGAACGAACTAACAAGAAAACTACACTATATATTTGAACTAACATACATTAATTAATTACAATTAATCAATAAAAAATATATAATCCACGTACTAACATATATTTGAATTAATTATACATATATATTCATCAACTACGTACATGAAATTTTATAATAATTAACATGCAATTTATAATAATAACAGTTTTATAATAATTAACATGCAATTTATAATAATAACAGTTTTATAATAATTAACATGCAATAACTAATACAATAACTTAATTAAAATTAATTAAGAATTTATAAAACGTACCGTTTAAATTGAAGAAAATTGGAGTAGATAATCTTTATGCTCTTTGTCGATCAATCCACGCACCACGCACAAGAAAATCCAATCCAAGAACCGAGGAGAGAACAGGGAGACGAAGAGGGAGAGGGAGACGAAGGCCAAAAAAAAATTTTCCTCAAAGAGGAACTGCCTTCGGCAGTTCTTATAAAAAAAAAAATTTAAGAATATCCGTCGGTAGCACGCGAATATTAATAACACACGTCTTTTCATGCGTATCCGAGGCGGTGGTCAAAGCGGGTCGGCTACCGACGGAAAATTTCCGTCGGCAGCCGAATTTTGAACGTCCGACGGAAAAAATCCGTCGGGAAGCAAGGCTAAACGACACCGTTTGGCCGCGGAACTGAATTCCGTCGGGAAGTCCGTCGGACGGTCCCGACGGATCTTGGATTCCGTCGGCAGTCAGTCGATTCGAATATTCCGTCGGCGATCCGTCGGGGCGGCCGACGGAATGGATTCCGTCGGCAAACTCCGCGTTTTTTATAGTGATTCCGTCGGCAAACTCCGTCGGTAGTCGATTCTTTACATTTCCTCTTTTCTATCTTTCTCAACATCAATATCTCATTTATTTCTGTATTATATTGGACCGTAGATGTGTAACTTAATTAAGGGAGGACGGAAGTACTAATATATATGATGGTATGATCATGATAATGAAATAGTCAGATTAAATCAGTAAATGAGGTACCCGTACGTACGTAGTAGTTAATTTGGTTTCTTTTTCCTCCCCTGTTGTATTATTATAATATCATCGATGTACAGTTTCTTAATTACTTTCACGTACTATATATATATAAATTAAGGATTCATATTTCTGCAAAAGCAAGCTTGCATAAATCCAGAAAAATGAAGGTAAGTTTTGTTGTTAATTAACACATGCAATTTACAGTGAGCTAGCTAGCTAGACCGACCATTATATTATATAAGTACTAATTAAGTGTTTGAATTTTGCAGCAAAAAATTGTGATGAATGTGCACATGCACAATGATAAGAATAAGTCAAAAGCCATGAAAATTGCTGTATCTGTACATGGTATATATTGCTGTATCTGTACATGGTATATACAGTATGTAACATCAAATTAAAATTAAAACCCTAGTATCATCTATTTCACGTTAAACCCTAATTAATTCTTAATTTTACGATATTGATTGCAGGAGTAATCTCAGTAAGCATTGGAGGTGAAGATAATCGGCTTGAGATAATCGGACAAGGAGTGGATTCCGTGAGTTTGGCCAACTCTCTAAGGAAAAAGTTTCCTTACACTGATATTGTAAGCGTCGAAGAAATCAAAGAGACAACGAAATCTCCAGATCCAAGTCCGCCGTCATCCCCACCACCACCACCACCAACACCGTACCCACCGGCTTATTACCAATGCCATCAGTATTATGATCCAGGCCCTCCTAGTTGCTCCATAATGTGATATTCATCTATGTATTATATATTGAAGGTACGTTTTGATATATATAATATATCATAATTAAAATTATAATGTAATCACTAGTATCAAATATTGTGTGTGTCGACGGATATTGATTTATGGAAATTTATCCCAAGTCGTGTCCTAGATTTTGATTATATATAAATTGAGTACATTATTAATTTGGGTAATTTGTTTGTTGATTTCATGAAATTGATCGATCCAGTTATATTTTTCGTTAACCGTGTTTTTAAATTACAAACATATATACATGCTTCTATTTTATAATAAATCATTAAATTGCATCGAATGAGCACATATATATAATGAATATATACGCGTGTGATGTATATTTAAAGTTTAGAAATAAAATATGAAACACAATTCGAAACATTGGCAGATGCAAGTATATATATATATATATATATATATATATGCAACAGACTATTGAGGAAGAACTTCTAAGAATAAGATAAACATCAAGGAGTCCTTAATATTTAATTTCGCTATAAATATTTTAAAATAATAATGTGTATAATTTATCCTGCTTGGAATGCTTAAAAAACAAACACAAAAATAAGATAGTCATGTTTTTTTTTTTTTTAATATAAAAATGGAGGTTTCAAAGATCGACAACACATAGGAAGTACAGTAATTAAGGAGGGTGTATTCAATTGAGATTCTGTTGGATTTTTTTGGACTTTAAAAAGTCGTGGATTTAGAAAATTCATAGACTCTATGCAGAGTTTGACTGACTTTTTTATTGATTTATATGGATTTTCATAGATTTAACAGCATTCTAAAATACACTTTTTTTTATTAATTTACATGAATTTTCATAAACTACGCCCCTAAAACTATGGATCCAAACGTATATCGAACACACTTGTATATAAAAAAAAATTATCTTTATTATTTAGAAAAAATACCAAAAATATATTAGTTCAAAAAAAAAATTATTATTCATCATTATTATTCTAATCTTAATTTCCACGGTTATACATCGGCTTAGTTCTGTGTTGTAATTGACATTGAGAAAGCAATTCCAAATTTTCTCTTCTATGTCGAGATGTGGTGAATCTTGATCTTTTTCATATTCGATTGGAAATTCATGATCTTTTTCATATTCGATTGGAAATTCATGATCATATTCGATTGGAAATTCATGACATTCTTTCCGAAGAAAGTTATGTAATCCAGCCAATACTAACTCTGCTTGTGTTTGAAATGGGAACAGAGGTGGGTCTGCTCGTGTTTGAAATGGGAACAGGGGTGAGTTTTGAAAATTGTGAATGACCCGATTTGAAAATACCAAAAAATCTCTCGCTAAAATTGAATAACAATTGCATTTCTGGGGTAACGACTTTGACCACCAAAATCTTTTAGATGATATCGAACACCACGTGCTAACTTTAAGATCGTGAATAAATGTTCTTGAGATCTTAACGATATACTATAATTTTTAAAGAGAGAACATAATTTTAAAATACAGAGATGTAATCTTTTTCACGATAATAATGATGGTGAAGAATCTGTGATGCTTAGTGAAGAACATAGTTACGTTTCTTGATATTATTTCGTTTGAAGAAGAGGGTTGTGTAGGATTTTGTGGTTCGAATTACAGCAAGAATGTCTGTATGTGCTTTCGAAGGAGACTTTGAAATTTTGTTAGAAGAACAACAAAGTTTTTTTTTCTTCTCTTTCAGGGCCTTCTGAGAGAATCCGCTGAAATCTCTAGTTTTTAGAAGAGATTTTGAATAGTGAAATTTATTTATATTTTTGAAGGAGAATCCAACGAAATCCATAAAGTATTAAAATCCATAGATTGTTGAATACCTAAAGATTTCTAAAGACTTTTTAAAATCCATATTGAATACCTCAAAATTTTAAAAGACTTTTAAAAATTCGGATTGAATAACCCCAAATTTTAAAATTCCAAAAAAAATCCAACAGAATCTCAATTGAATACACCCCTCTAAATATGATACCCAATTGTATAATTAGAAATTATATGGATCAAATAGATCGATAGGGCGCGACGCCGACAAATATCGATCAAAACGATATCACATATAGTAGTAAATAACTAAATATTAAATTTGTATTCTCAAAGTATATATATCTAAGCAATTGAGTTTATAGATACACTTGAATTTTAATGTTTTATTCAATTTAATCTTTGAACTCAACATTTAACTTAATTCATTGGAGTCCAATTCCAATTGTATAGTACAGTCAATTGGACTTAAGTATCACTCTATTATATAAACTATAATCAATTAAATGGGTGAAAGAGTGGGAGCGACAAGTATCAATTATATTGCAGGATTAATTGAGTTTGATATAACCAAAAGACAAAAATTTGTACGGTAAGATATTTCTCACTTATATATATTTTGTAGGATTAGTAAATTATGACCCTATTCGAATCAACACTCCCTCTAACTAAAATTTACTCCAATGTGAATTTGAAATCGATTTGTGTCAGATCCTTCAATCCAAACACAAACATATTTTTTGTTGATTGTAAAATTGGTCGGCAATTTTGGGTCGGAAATGCAGCTACAGCTTTTTCTTGTTTTTTCATTGTCCGTAGACAATTGTTCAAATATCCGTTATATTCCGTATACGGACAATCAATTGTGTAGACTAGAAACATTCAATTCAAAGTATGATTAAATGATTATAGAAAGACCTTCCAACTCCAAGAGTGTTTTTTTATTTATTTTGATTCACTTGTCCATGTAATTCTATTCTTTAGTCATATGGTCATTCTCGAACATGGTAGAAATCGGTTTAGGTGGCCGCCTTATTTCAAGCCGATGCGTCGTAAAAAAAATTAAAATTGAGAAACAAAAAATTTGCAGAAAAAACAATTTTAATTCATACTTCAACTTGCCTCCTCATGACCGTCGTGCACACTCGCCGCCACGTACGCTACCACCGTTGCACGCTCGAGATCAAGATGAAATTGAGAGTAAATGTTTCATGGCCGTGCCCTTCTCTAATTTGTGATTCTGTAATGGAGCTATGTGTTTTAATAATTTTTATTGGCAATAGACAATAACTTACCCATATTCACGATATTTAGAATTAAGGTTAAGGTTATATTTGTGATATTTTGTGGGCCTGTATCAATTTAGTCCAATAACATAATAACCCACATATTTAATTCCATATTATTGGGCCTGTCCAGAAATTATTATATAAAAAAAAAAAATACTAGGCAGCTGAAAAAACGCCCTACTGCCAATTTTTTACAATTGCAACCTAGCTAGTAGCTCCCAACACATTGTTATATAACTATCTCACAATCCATAATCCAATATATATAGGGCTGGGGTATATACCCCTCCAGCTTTGTTTAATGCACTCCCCCAATACACGTACTCCTCAAAACACATGTAAGATAGATGCACTCCCCATAAATTACCTATTATACCCTTATCTCGTTAAATTGTATATGATAAATACACTCTCCAAAAACCCTAATTTTCTCCAATTTCTTCTTCCCCACTCCATTCTCTCACACCATTCATCTTCTTCTCCACCCCACATATCGCCGCCGCCTGCCGCCTTCGTCCAGCGCCGTCAGCTCACCGCCTTGCGCAACAGCGCTGCCTTATACTCCCCTTCTTCCATCTCGTGGCGTCGCCTCCTCCTCGATCGCGCGCCGACGCCTCCTCATTCGTACTGCCTTCCGCCCCCTTTCTCATTCTCAGGTTTTTTTGTTTTTTTTTTCGTCGATAATGGATCGACCAAAAACACGTTCGATTTAAAAAAAAAATCTAAATTATATCGACGGGATTATTTTTGGTCGACAACCGAGAGTCGACTGGAGGATTTTTGGTCGACAAACCAGAGTCGACAAGAGGATTTTTGGTTGACTCTGGTTCATCGAAAATAAGGTTTTTTTTATTTTATTTCTAAGTATTTTTTTAATTTATTTGAAATGGTGGTGGCTGTCGGAGGTGAGACGATAGTGGCTGTCGGAGGTATATGACGACGGCGGAGTTGGGTGGCGGCTGCTGCTTAGTATTAGGGTTAGAATGTGTTTAAACTTTAAATGTTAGGTGAGTGTATGAATCTTAAGATATATTACTAAAAAGGGTAAAATTTGTATTTTATATGAATATTTAATTAATAAAAGGCAGGGGGAGCGTATCTAACAAAGTTGGAGGGGTATATACCCCAACCCATATCTATATTTGAAAAAATATATATATAATTGACCAAAACATACATGCATGTATTTAATTTAAACATTTAATATTGTATGAGACTTGGGCCTCAGTTATATGATGTGAAGTCCAAATTGGGCCATATCGATGATCACTTGAGTAACATATTATACCCGGCCGCGGCTAAAGGCACCCAAGGATACTATGAGTACACCCACGCGATGAGAACACACCCAAAACGGATGAGGAAACCCACGTGAAATCTCAAAAATAACCTTATCTCAAAACCTTTATCTTCCTTCCATTCTCACATTTTAACATTTTAACACACAGGGTGCACCCACCTCCACCTCCACCTCCCCCTTCATCCCAATCGGCGCCGCCACCACCACCCCTCCCACCCTAGCGGCGCCGCTCCTCCCCACGCGGCGACAGCCCCGCTTCACTCCCCACGTCGTCGCTTCGAACGCCGCCGCCGTCGGAGAAGGGCGAATCGTCCGCCACCGCCCCTGCCCTCGTCCGCCCACCACCCCTCCCTAGCGGCGCCGCTCCTCCCCTCCCCTCCCCACGCGGCGACAGCGCCGCTTCGAACGCCGCCGCCGCTGGAGAAGGGCGAATCCTACGCCGCCGCCCCTGCCCTCGCCGCCGCCGCCCGTTTCAAGGTAGGTTCTTTCAAATCGACACCTTGTCCTTCGCTTCTTTCACTTCACCGTCTCCCACTCTCTCTCCTCTCACTCTCACTTGCAACTCTTTAATCGAATTAGTTTCCAAAAGTCTGGGTTGTTTTGCTGGGTACGATTTGTATAGGGAAATTTTTTGTTGCTCTTATTGATAAGAACTAGCACTTGCAACTCTGTTTTTGTTGCTGAAATTGAAAAATTTAGGAATCTAGGAAAATAGGAAAATTAGGGTTTTTAGAAAAATTAGGGTTTTTAGAAGTTCGAGAATTATATTCGAACATATTGAGTTTGTTTTGGAAATATTTTCGAACAATTTGTGTTTGTTTTGAAATTTTTTTCGAACATTCTGTTTTGGTTTTTGAAAAAATTTCGAACATCCTGTTCGATTTTTTTTTCCGGACAAATTTAAGTTGTTTTGAATATTTTTTCGAACATATTGAGTTTGTTCATTAAAAAAATTCGAACAACTTGAGTTTGTTGGGTAAAAATTTTCGAACATGATGTCCAATTTTTTTTCGGACAAATGAAAGTTGTTCATGAATTTTTTTCGAACACATTGAGTTTGTTGTGTAAAATTTTTCGTACATCTTAACTTTATTCGATTAATATTTTTGAACATCTTAAGAATTTTTTTAAATTTTTTTTGTTGATTTTTTGTGTTTTTGTTAAAAAATGGTGTTTGTTTTGGTGGTGGTCGAGATGATTCTGTGGTGAAATAGAAGCGGTGGGTGTACTCATCCGTCCTTTTTTTTTTAAAAGTGCAGGAGGGGTACAAACGTCATTTTGCATACCACTTATGTTAAAAAAAATTCTGGTGGGTGTACTCATAGTATTCTTGGGTGCCTTTAGCCGCGCCCATTGCGCGGTTATACACACACCAACCTATTGAGGACACTGGCCGAGTACACCCACAGTCAGTTGAGGACACCCACCTGAAAATCCCAAAATTACCCTTCTCCACACTAAAACCCTAAACCTTCCTCATTTCTCAAAAATTTCAGTACACCCACCTCCATTTTCTCCCCCTTCCCTTTCCTCCCACGAGCGGCGCCACCCCTTTCCCTCCGCAGTTGTGTCGGCCGCCCCCGTGCTGCGTGCGGCCACCGCCCTCCATTCGACCGCCCACCTCCTCCCTCCCCATGTCGCAGCTGCACCACCCACCTCAGTGGCGGACCCACGATTTTGAATTTGGGGGTACGATTAGTACAAAATTTTTAAATATTTATACATAATCAATATTTTATATTTAAAATTCACACAATGAAAATTAAATATGCAAATAAATAAGATATTTCATAGAGTTAAAATAAAATTAAAAGTATAATTATAATTGAGTATGACGAATTTTCATATTTTGAAAGTTATTTATTACATTGTTATGAAGAATTTGTAGAAACGCATCATTTCCTAATGAAAGTGATTAAATAATCTGATAAAATTGATCAATTATATTATTTCACAACCTATTTTTATATAATTTATCCTCAAAAATATTCTTTCTACATATGTAGTACAAAAATAACATGAGTGATATATAATTAATCAATAGAAAATTAGCATATATAGAACGCGTCACTTCGAAAGATTTAATTACAAACTTAAGACAATTAATATCATAAATTTATTTGGAAAATATAATAATCTATTCATAAATATAGTCAATTAACATAATAATTTAATTAACTAGGATAGAATTTACGTGTAGCCTGCTTAGATGGGAATTGCCCAGGGTGGACTAATATTATGAATGGGCCAATATTGAAGAAAGAAATGGCCCAAAACAAAATTGTAAATGCATTAAAAAAAATACTAGACGAAATTTATGAAGTTGGGGGTACAACATGTCACTTCTTAGGTCCGCCAGTGGCCCACCTCCTCCCTCGTCGCGGCCGCCACCGCCCATGGCCTCCCTCCCCAGCCACGTTTGTAGCGGCCGCCGCTGCCCCGTTCACACTCACCTCTCCTACGCGGCCGCGAACGGCGCATCCCCTCTTCGTCGCACCCCTCCCCGTCGCATCCCCAGAAACGTCGTCGCCGTCGCCTCTACTATTTGAGGAAGAAACGTCGTCGCCGCCGCTCATTTTTCACGTAAGATTAGGGTTTTTGAAAAATTTAGAAAAATTAGGGTTTTTTGAAGTTCGGGAATTATTTTCGGACATTTTGAGTTTGTTTTGAAATTTTTTTTGAACAATTAGGCTATGTTTACTTTTGGTTTTAAAAACTAGGTTTTGGATTTCAAGATCCAAAACCCGTTTCACTTCTGAATTTAAAAATCGGTTTTCAAAATCCACTCAAAACCCCCCTATCAAACATATTGATTTGACATAAAGTTATATCTATATAATATTACTCAAATCATTATATTCTTTCTCAACAATAATATAATAATACTATAATAATATAATAATACAATAATATAATACATTTAATCATTACACAATTAACTAATCATTATAATCTCACCAAACAATAATATAATACTCCGTAATACAAACTCATTCAATCTTACAACTTGATTTGACATAAAGTTAAATCCTCCAATATTCCAAAACCCAAAAGAAACACGCATATTACTATTCATCGGGATTTTAAAAATCTAGTTTTTAAAACTACCCAAAGCTCAAAGTAAACATCCCCTTTAGGGTTTGTTTTGGAAAATTTTTTGAACATTTTGTGTTTGTTTTGGAAAAAAATTCGAACATTTCGAATTTTTTTTGGGACAAATTTAAGTTGTTTAGGAATTTTTTTCGAACATATTGAGTTTGTTTTGTAAAAAATTTCGAACAACTAAATTTTCGGACACATTAAGAATTCTTTTATTTTTATTTTCGAACATTTTACCTCTGTTTCAGTTGTTTACTTTTGAAATTTGGATGTTAGGGTGGTGGTGGGGGAAGATTTTTGGGGGCGGTGGTGGTGGTGGGGAAGATTTTTGGGTGGTGTTGGTGGTGGGAAATATTTTATCGATTAATATAACGGTGGGTGTACTCATCTTCGTTTTTTTTTTAAAATTTACATGAGGGGTTGTATATGAGACATTTTGCAAGCTCTCTAGAATGATTTTTTTTTTTTTTGTGGATGTTCTCAATAGGTTGGTGTGTGTATAACCACGCCCATTATACCACCTAAAATAGTAGGCCACGGTTATACACCCACAGACTAGTGCACACATCGTGGAATGAAGACACCACACTGAAAACTCCAAAATACCCCAAATTTAATAAATTTTCACACCCACCTCATTTCTTCCAAAACCCTAAATTTCTCTCATTCTTCCCCTCCCCCTTCCCACACGGCGTCGACGACAACCTTCTCTCTCTCCCCAGCTGTGTCGGCACTCCCACACCCTTCCCTCACCTGCATCGAGATTCTCGACTGTAAAATAAAAATAAAAATCGCTCCCGTCCTACCATCGCCTCCCTGAAGCCTCACTCTCTGTCGCTCGTTCGCACCACTCCTTCAAATACATCTCCTCCACCTTCACCGCCCCCCGCCGTCGATCTCTTACACCATCGGCCATCTCCTTGTACCGCCTCGTCCATATCCCCCGCCGCCTATACAAAAAAATTTTTGCTCAACTTCGATTTTTTTTTTCTTGAATTTCTTTGAGTTTTTCGATTTTTTATCATGTCTGAAATTTTTTTGCAGAACTTTTTTATTTTATTCTAAATTTTTTGCTAAGATATTGGTCTTTTTTTCAATTATTTTTTTTGAAAAGTGTTATTTTTTTAGACACTAGTTGATCGAGTTTAAACTTTAATATCTTGGATGATGTATTTTACTTGTGTATTTTTTTTTATATTTGTTTGAAAAAATTTCATTTTGAGTTACATGGTTGGAAAATTAAATGGCTGAAATGGGGCTACAAGAGATGGTGGTGAGGTGGGGGCGATTCTGACTTGAAATGCGGAGGTGGGTGTACTAATCCTGAGAAATTTATTTAATTAAGTCTAGGGGTAGAACTGACATTTCACATGTAACTAATTTATAAAAAAAAATTGATGGGTGTCCTCAATATGTCTGTGTGTGCATATATCCGTGGCCAAAATAGTAATATGACGAATACGTGCACAGGCAATTACTAGTAATAATAGGGTTGTGGCCCAGTTATACTATAACGTACTCCGTATATAATTCTTATCCGACGTTTATCTTTTGGAAGAATTGATATATCACTCTTTTAAAATAATATATTGAAGAGTAACTTTGTAATTTCTTTGGTGGGAACAAACTAATTTACAATTCTCAAATCTATAAATCATGTTCATAGAACAAATTTGTTTATACGGAGTATATATTTATTTTTTTAGTTAAACAAAATTTTATTATAAAAAAAAGGTGATGTACAATATTGAGTCAAAAACAGCATGTCCAACTACCCAAGCATGTATTGGACATTAAAAAAAAAAAAAAAAAACCGTAACTGCATATATATGTGTTCAAGATTGAAAGTGGACGACGTTCCACCACACTAAGGAAATTTTTTGTGATAGTTCATTGTCCATCTAATCCCCCAAAACATGTTACTGTGTAACTGCATGTACGTCAAATACAAACACTAGAACAAACTACAAACTTAAATTCCCTTCGCAATCTAACAAAGTCCCAACTGGGCACCAACACCACGTATAAACCAAGGATGACAACATCAAGCCTAACAAGCCCAATAAACTGAAAACAAACAACAAAACCAAAACATGAAATAACTATATAGGCAAAAACGCAATCAGCCCAGCAAATTACATTACATCCCGTCTAGATGTAGAGACATCTGATATTAAAAAAACCCTAGTAACTTGAGAGCGAAAGTAGATATGTGGTCACATGATCACCCACATATGCCAATGTTGTTGAACCAGTCGCCGTTATCAGCACCCGACCAAGCGATCACCGCCACCGTGAAGTTGTTGATTTGTGTCGCAGAGAGAAGGAGAAACAATCTAATCGGGAGACGTCCATTGTCTAAAGCGTAGGGGAGAGTTGCGCTACAAGACGTCCACCAAACCAAATTATTTATTTTTGTTTCAATTTTATTTTAGTAGCAACATTAGAACGTGCATGTATATCTAATAGGATACATAAATGATATATTAGCACCGATATTTTAGATTGTCCATATCTGTGTATTTGTTATTATTTCCATGAATATCTCCCACTAATTGTGGAGTTTGTTGTATCCTCAAAATATTAATAGCTAGTGAAATCTCTCCACCACTATTCAACGGTGATTGACTAAATTCTCTTATATGGTATCAGCCACTATCGATCCTAAACCCTAAAATTCTTCTTGGCCGCCATTTATTCCTCTCATCAGAATTATCACAACGTTGTCTTCTCTCTAATATATCCCTCTTCTTTTTCCTTTTCTGCATTTTTCACCACTCATGGCCGCTGCACCCGCTGATCCTATTCCTGTCACCACCATGATCAATATGGTCGCAGCAATCAAGCTTGGTCCAACCAATTTTCTTCCATGGAGCCGTCAAGTTTCGCACATGGCCGACTGTTTTGAGTTAACGAGACTCCTCGACGGATCCGTTAATTCCCCTGCCTCCACAATTACGTCTGATGCGGGCGAGAAATCTGTTAATCCAGCGTACACATCCTGGAGATTTTAAAGATAAGAAACTACTAAGTGTTATGTACTTCTCCCTAACAGAAGACGCTGCATCTGAAATCATCAATGCGTCGACTTCACGTGAGGCCTAGATCACTCTTGAGTCCGTCTATGCATCTGCCTCACGCCAACATCAGCTTCGCGAGGAACTTCTCTCGCTTCTTCGTGGTGAGTCTTCGGTTGATGATTATGGTAAGCGATTTAAATCATTATGTGATCAGTTATCTGCTATTAAGTGTCCCGTGGATGAAACTGATAAGAGTCATTGGTTTTTTAGGGGTTTGGGCGTGCAGTTTGCTAACTTTGCAAATACACGTTTGGCTTTCACTTCCATTCCCTGCTTCCGTGATTTATTGCATCAAGCGAAGCAGTATGATCTTATGTTGCGTTCTATGGAGGGTTCTTCGGCTCCTGCTGCTTTTACAGCCACTGAATCTAGTCGTGGTGTTGGGTTTTCGAGGTACGAACACCATACTCGTAGCAGCGGAAGTTTAAAATTTTGTTCACCAACACAGATTCCTGATATGACTGTATAACATAATTGAAGGATAATTAAAGCATTAAATAATCCTTATAGTGATTCGTATGCGATATCCTCTACTACGGTATCCACGTAATTAGGAGTGTTAAAAAAAAACCCAGACCGGAAAAAAGATCGGAACCGGTCCGGACTGGAACTGGACCGACCTGTTAGTTTCCGGTCCGGTCTCCGGTCCGGTAAATTTTGGATTTCGGTCTTCCGGTCCGGACCGGTTTGGACCGGATTTTTTATTTTTTTTAATATTTTTTACTAATTAACTCTCATTTATTTTTCAAAATCAAGTAATTGGTGAGAATGTGTTGAGATCTATTGCATTTTTTGCAAATATATAATTTAACAAACATATTTAATTTATTTTTAGGGTCAAAAGATCATTAATAATAATGTAAAACAAATTCACATTGGCGTAGATTGATTTCAAATGAAGAGCAAACACTTTAATTTTCATACACAAATTCATCAATATTGTTCTTGCTTCCATAAACTTGAAAAAATATTTAATTTTTTTTTTAAATCCGGTTCAACCGGTCCAAACCCGGACCGACCGGTCCGGTCTGGACCGGATTAATTACGGTCCGGTCTCCGGTCCGCCCTTTAGCATCAATTCTAGTCCCGGTCCAAACCGGTCCCTGTCCGGTCCGGTTTTGGACCGGTGCACACCCCTACACGTAATCCTCGTCTACGAACTTGTGATCCAAATTGGAATTCTCTAAAAGAATTCGCTAGGAGAATTCTATAGAGAGAACCGGAGAAATATTATGAGTGATAAATTGTTACGACTCAGAACCTCTAACCCTAGAGGTATTTATATAGTAAAACAGAAACCCTATCTGTGCACATGGGCTTGAGCCCAAGTATATATTTTACCATATTTATGTTATATCTAATATATCATCTTATTAATTAAATCTAATTTAATTAAATAAGTTATTATTCTATCAAATAGAATTATTCTATATTTCTCCATAAATTAAATATCTTGATCAAATCAAATAATTAATTCATCCAACTTTAATTCGTAAATTAAGACTACTTGTTGTGTGACCCATAGACCCTCACATATCAAGCGATTAGTCAAACTAATGGTCTTAGCAGAACCCTAGACAATGAACCAGACAATCTCAATATGTGAGGTACGTTGCGAGGAAATAGCAACAACCTGTAATGTGAAGCTCACAATGATATGATCCTTTCATTCACGAATACTCCGATTAAATCTAAAACATGATGATGTGTCTATTCCAATAATTTAATCACGTTATCTCATTCTACTAATTGATCACAGTGTCGCATTTGAACACCATTCCAAATGTGACGTGCATTGGCCAATGACTAACGATCCAATTAGTTATGAGAAGACGAGTATTCTCTCTAAATCTATTTAAGGAATGAATCCTATTCTTGGCTCAACTACCGCGCACATGTACTTTATGGTGTGCCCAACACATGCCTAATCTACCCCGTTAGGAGTGCAAGCGTCGGTCATGGTCAAAACCCATCATGCCATACATGTCGCGTGTATTGATCTCAAGTCGAAGGACATTGTATTGCTCCACAAATCGATATTCCCGTAGACACGTAAATAGAATACACCAAACGGTTTCTCGATTGGGCAAGCCAATACTCTCAAAGTATATGTGCATCCATCATGAGATACCTAGTATCTCGTAGTTGTGAGAACCACTACATCCTCTAAGGATATGATGCAAATCGCATCATCGATATCCCAATCTCGATGATCCTTGATTGGGGCTACTTTAAGAACCATGATATAGTCAATCGAGATCTCACATCTCAATGACATCATTGGTTCATGGGAACACATATAAGAATAAATGCAAACAATCAAACATAACATTCTATAAGTGTATCACCGAATATTATTACTAAAGTTAATAATACTTAAATAACCGAATATGATCAAGTATAATGTCCTTATAATGATTGTCTCTAGGACATCTATACTAACAATCTCCCACTTGGACTAGAGTCAATCACCCACATGTCTAACATTTAAAATTGTTAAAGTCTTTCGTGTTTACATGAACACCAAGTGTTTGGTGAAACATCTTCCAATTTATTCTCGGTGGGAATTCGTTCAAATTCAATTTCTCATCTTGTCATGATCTCTTAGATCAAATACTAACGCTTAGATACATGCTTGTTTCTGTTATTGGATCTTGGTTCCTTTGCTTCTGCAACCGCACTAGTATTGTCCCAATACAACTTTATTGGACGACTGGCACTCGGAACTACCCCTAGTTCTTTCAAGAACTCTAAAATCCAGACAGCCCATTTCGTGGCTTCTGATACAACAATATACTCAGCTTCAGTTGTTGAATATGCAGAGGTTTCTTGCTTGGAACTATTCCAGCTCACCGTTCCGTTATTGAGTGTAAATGCATTACTTGACTGTGACCAGTAGTCATCGCAGTAAGACTGGAAACTAGCGTCAGTGAATCCAGTCACTGCTAGTTGTGGTTGTCCACCATAGACTAGGAAACATTCCTTAGTTCGTCTAAGATACTTAAGGATGTTCTTAACAGCAATCCAGTGAGTTCACCTGAATTCTGCTGGTATCTACTAGTAATGCTAATAGCGTAGGCCACATCAAGCCTAGTGCAATTCATGACATACATGATTGACCCATTAGCCGATGTATATGAGACACCCATTAGCCCATTGGATTTTGAAATCGAGTGCATGAACAGTGTCTCATATGCATCGGCTAATGGGTCAATCATGTATGTCATGAATTACACGAGGCCCGATGTGGCCTACGCTATTAGCATTACTGGATTGCTGTTAAGAACATCCTTAAGTATCTTAGACGAACTAAGGAATGTTTCCTAGTTTATGGTGGACAACCACAACTAGTAGTGACTGGATTCACTGACGCTAGTTTCCAGTCTGGCTGCGATGACTACAGGTCACAGTCAAGTAATGTATTTACACTCAATAGCGGAACGGTGAGCTGGAATAGTTCCAAGCAAGAAACCTCTGCATATTCAACAACTGAAGCTGAGTATATTGCTGTATCAAAGGCCACGAAATGGGCTGTCTGGATTTTAGAGTTCTTGAAAGAACTAGGGGTAGTTCCGAGTGCCAGTCGTCCAATAAAGTTGTATTGGGACAATACTGGTGCGGTTGCACAAGCAAAGGAACCAAGATCCAATAACAAAAACAAGCATGTATCTAAGCGTTAGTATTTGATCTAAGAGATCATGACAAGATGAGAAATAGAATTTGAACGAATTCCCACCGAGAATAAATTGGAAGATGTTTCACCAAACACTTGGTGTTCATGTAAACACGAAAGACTTCAACAGTTTTAAATGTTAGACATGTGGGTGATTGACTCTAGGACATCTATACTAACACGTGGTCCTTCTCACGGTCGTGGTCAGAGCTCTCGGGGTCAGTCTGGATGCCACCATTCCCAAGGCTCGTTTAATAACCGTGGTTCAGGTTATAGTCGTGTGTATCGTAATTCCTTTTCGGGAGGGCAGCAGGGTGCAAATTCTTCCAACTCGCGCAGACCATATATTCCCCGTTGCCAAATTTGTCGCGGAGAACACTATGCAGACAAGTGCCCTTGATTTATTTCTGCTCAAAATGCAATGTCTTCAACAAATTTGGCTCAAGCTTTTTCATCTTCGTGCGATGTCTCAGATTCTACTTCGGATAGGTATCTTGATTCAGGAGCCTCTGCTCATATGACAAGTCAACCTGATGCATTGGACTCTTTCAAACCCTATTCTGATAATGGTAAAGTAATTGTTGGTAATGGAAATGCTTTACATATTTCGCATGTTGGTTCTCGTAATTTATCTGATGATGTTAAATTGTTAGATGTTCTTGTTGTGCCCCATCTTACTAAGAATCTCTTGTCCATCAGCAAACTCACTTCCGATCTACCTGTTGATGTTATATTTTCTGATAAATTTTTTGCCATTCAGAACCGGGTGACAAAGCAAATTCTGGCTCAGGGCAGGTGTGATCAAGGTCTTTATTTGCTTGATAAAGGAATTCCAGCTTTAGTGGCAGCAGTTCGTAATAAAACTTTGAAGGCTAGTTTTGATTTATGGCACTTACGCTTGGGGCATGTCCCATTTTCTGTTATTTCTTTGTCGTATAAACTTGGACATATATCTGTTACTTCTATTTTGCCTAGTCATAGTGTCTGCTTTTCTTGTCAGATGGCAAAGAGTAAAAAATTATCTTTTCAGTTGAATGAGAAACGTGTTGATAATGTTTTGGACTTAATACACTGTGACTTATGGGGTCCTGCACCTATATCTATGTTTGATGGCTATCGTTATTATGTTGTCTTTGTGGACGATTACTCTAGATTTTCGTGGATTTATCCCTTGCGCACTAAGTCTGAGTTTTCTGATATCTTGGTTCGTTTTCATACTTTTGTGTGTACTCAATTCTCACGTAAAATCAAGATTTTTCAGAGTGATGGGGGAACTGAGTTTGTGAATTCCAAGGTTCGAGATTTTATGCATATGAATGGCATTCTTCATCGTTTGTCATGCCCTTACACACCTCAACAGAATGGTCGGGCTGAACGTAAGCATCGTCACATCTCTGAAACTGGTATATCCATGTTATTTCATGCTCCTGCCTCGTTTTGGTTTGATGCTTTTGCTACGGCTGTCTTTGTAATTAATCGGCTTCCTTCATCAATTTTGCATGATACATCTCCGTTTGAGTTATTATTTGGCCATGCACCGACTTATTCAACCTTCAAACCTTTTGGGTTCCGGGTTTATCCGTATCTTCGCGACTATGTGTCTCACAAGTTGGAACCGCACAGTCGTCCTTGCATTTTTTTGGGATATAACAACATCTACAAAGGGTTTCGTTGCTTTGACCCAAGTACCTCCAGAATCTTCACTACTCGTCATGCACAGTTTGATGAGACGTATTTCCCTTTTTCCCAAGCTCTGTCCCCTTCCCGAGCTTCGGAATTGGACTTCTCCACTTTTCTAGATTCATTGGGCTTTGCTCAGCCGTCTTTACCACTATCTTCAGTTCCTGAGCTTACGTTTGTGCGCCCTCTGTCCGCCCCAGTGTTCGCTCTTGAGGACTCTGCCGAGTCCATCATGCAGCAACCCGCCCATGCTAATCCTGCTCGAGCCCCTGTGCTGCCTACAAACCCTGTCGAGCACAATATTCCAACACAACCTCCTGCTCCACCTCCTGATGTCGAACCCACATCAGCTCCGGTGGTGCCTCCTTCTCATCCCATGATTACGAGGGCTCGGGCTGGTGTTTTCAAGCCAAAGTATCCTGTTGACTTGGCTTCCACTGCTCTCCTTTCCGCTCTTGCTGCCACCTCTGAGCCTCGTGGATTCAAGTCCACTGCTAAGCACCCTGAGTGGCTTGCTGCTATGCAAGAGGAGATTGATGCTCTCCGTTCGAACAATACGTGGGATTTGGTGCCTCGTCCTCCTGACACTAATATTGTTGGCTCAAAGTGGGTCTTTCGCACGAAGTTTCATGCTGATGGTTCCATTGAACGTCATAAAGCCCGTTTGGTTTCTCGGGGCTTCACTCAGATTCCGGGTACTGATTTTCATCATACATTTAGCCCTATTGTCAAAGCTTCCACAGTTCGAATTATTCTAGCTCTCTATGTTCAACATGATTGGCCCCTTCATCAGCTTGATGTAAAAAATGTCTTCCTTAATGGTTTTCTCGACAAACTAGTCTTCATGGCTCAATCCCCTAGGTTTGTGGACCCTCGCTTTCCTAATCATGTTTGTCGGTTAAAGAAAGCTTTATACGGTCTTCGTCAAGCTCCACTGGCTTGGTTTCAACGTTTCAGTTCTTATCTTTTCGGTTTGGGCTTACTTCAGAGCCGTTGTGATTCGTCTCTGTTTGTGGACCCTCGCTTTCCTAATCATGTTACTTTATGTTGATGATATCATTGTCACCGAAAATGACTCGTCCTTGTTACGGGATTTTATGACTCGTACTCATCGGGAGTTCGCTATCAAAGACCTTGGGCGTCTTAACTACTTCCTTGGCCTTGAGGTCTCTTCTACGTCGGACGGCCTGTTTGTTGGTTAGACTAAGTATGTCCACGATATTCTTAAACGGGCAGATATTCTTGATTCTAAGCCCGTCTCCACCCCTCTTGCGGTGGGCGAATCTCTAGTTAGTACTGGTGTCCCATTTCATGATCCTACTTTATACAGATCGCTGGTTGGTGCTCTTCAGTATTTAACAAGCACTCGTCCTGATCTCTCTTATGCGGTTAGCTCGGTTATTCAGTTTCTTCACTCGCCCACCGATGATCACTTTTCGGCTGTCAAGTGTATCCTTCGTTATGTCAATGGTACAGTTCATTTTGGTCTTTACTTCACATGACGCTCTGACTCTTCTATTTTGGGTTACTCTGATGCCGATTGGGCTCGCTGTCCTGAGACTCGTTGTTCAACTTATGGATATTCTATTTTCATCGGGGGTAATCTAGCCTCTTGGAGTGCTAAGAAACAACCGACTGTTGCTAGATCAAGTTGTGAATCGGAATATCGGGCAATGGCTAATGCCTCGGCTGAACTTGTTTGAGTAACAAATCTTCTTCGGGAAATTCGGGAATTGCCTTCTTCTCGTCCCGTTCTTTTGTGCGATAACAAGAGTGTTATCTTCCTCAATCAGAATCCAGTAGCCCACAAACGAGCTAAACACATTGATCTTGATTATCATTTTGTTCGTGAGCTTGTATCATCCGGGAAATTACTCACTCGTTTTATCCCTTCAAAATTGCAACTAGTGGATATCTTTACGAAGAGCCTCCCTCGTCCCGCTTTTGAATTTCTACGGTCCAAGCTTTGCGTGTGTCTTCATCCCACGCAGCGCTTGACGGGGGGTAATAGGATACATAAATGATATATTAGCACCGATATTTTAGATTGTCCATATCTGTGTAGTTGTTATTATTTCCATGAATATCTCCCACTAATTGTGGAGTTTGTTGTATCCTCAAAATATTAATAGTGAAATCTCTCCACCACTATTCAACGGTGATTGACTAAATTCTCTTATAATATCACAGAATGAGTTTTGTACGATGAAAAAAATTATTCCCTTTGTTTCTGGTTTATGATGAGAACCACAATACAAAATACGAATAAATTTGTAATTCCTAGCTCAGGCTAACAAGAAACGGTTGGAAGAAATTGGTTTACACCAAGCTTGAATTAATTTCTACTAACTGTTCATTCGCTTTACATCTGCATTTTAAAGGAAAATCATAGTAACAACAAAAGAACTAAAACTGAAAATAGTAAATGGTAACTGCTGATTATTTGCATGCACCTCACTCAAGATTTATTCTTCATTTGGGCCTTAGTTTGCCTCCTGGTCCATTTGGGCCTTCAACCCAGCTCTCGCTCGTACGAGTTCTTAAGCCCACGACCCTCATTCGCATCAATTTACTTGAACATTTGCTAAAAGGATTTGTCTTTAACTTAATTGAACATTTCATAACATAAAACAATTATTTTCCATTTAACTATCCCCTCAAACATTTTAATATTACACTCAATGTCATTATATTTTCTACATAATTTTTTTTTTTTTATCTTATTCACTTTAATTGACCATCATACTCTCATAATAAAAATACAAGTTTATTTCATTGAATTTAATATTAATAATAAACAACTGGCACATTAAAATTTGTGTCGTTCACTTGCGTAATAATTTTTTTTGTTGTAAATTAGTATAATATTTTCATGTTATTAAAATATATTTTTTCAAAATAAAAATCTACAGAAAAGCACTCCTCTTAGATTAGTTTGTGTGGCGATATTTTTTTCGATCTTATCCAGTTATCCTTTCTGTCGCGATTTATTAATGTTGCCGTATGATTGTTCATTTTTCGTTAATAATGTCACACCTGAATTCAAGTAAGAGTAAAATAAATTACTTTTGGTGCAATAAATCCTTTTATGGTGTACTATTCTACTATGTTAATATTAAATTAAATTATAGTATATCATTAAAAAAAAATACAAGAAATAAGATCATTGTGGTTAGAGTAACCTAGGCCTTAGGTCCTGGGGAGGGGAAAAGGGATGGGTATTTAACTTTAAAAAAAAAAAAAAAAAAAAAAAAAAAAAAAAAAAAAGCATGACTCGCCTTTTATATTGCAATCAGATCTTCTCATTTTACACTGTCCACAAAATCTTGTATACTATTTTGATAATCACAAAAATTCGTATCAAAGTCTTGTATACTATTTTGGTAATCACAAAAATTTGAATGTAAAAATAATGTTTAGAAGGTAAACTGTATTTTTTATTAATATTATTCTACAAAAATGTATTACTTATTTTTATTTTAACAATATTTTTTCACTTTCAACAATTAATACTAAAAATAACAATTTAAAAATTAATAAATAAATTTAAAATTGTGATTATTTAATAAATAATAATTATTTAATAAATAATAATTATTTAAAAAATAATAATAAAAATAATGTATTTTAAAAAATAATAATAATAAAATGGAGTACATATTAATAATAAATCAATTTAATAATAAAAACAGAATTCTATATACAGTAAAAAAATGAAAATATGTATTAGTATTGATAACAGTAATTCAACAATCAATACTAATATATATTAACATATAATAATAATTTCAACAATAAATAATAATAATAACAAATAATCTGAACAACAAAAATTAACTATAATAATTATTTAAGTAATATTACATTGTGCTTACATTCATTTCTTATTTATATCAATTATACTAATTGTCTTTTTTTTTTCCACCTTCATTTCATTCATACCAATTATGACATTATATTTTTCTCATAAATTATTTTTTACCTTATTTTTAAAAGTGATACTCCTTTTATACCCTACTTAATTAATTATTCATTTTGTCATTTTTTTTGTCATCTTTGTCTTATTTACTCATACTTAAAGTAGTTAACAAACATTTAAATTATCCCCTCAAAACATTACAATATTAAATCAAATTATAAAGTTGAAATGTTTTTACTATCCTTATATGTATCTCTCACAATACTAATAAATAATTATTCATACATTAAAACTCGTACACAAAAGTTATGAGTCATTTTTTTTTTTTTTTTACAGAAAGTAGAAATTTTCATTACTCAAGGAATTGTAGGCAACGGCCTTAGATCTTCGATTACATACTTCATACACTGAACAAGAACTTCACTACACCAGAAATGTTTGTAGCCTACGGCAGTGCCAAAGTGGGCCAAAAAGTGGGCTGAACAAATTGCTCTTCTTCGGGCAAAAGTGAAAGAACGGTTGGTTGCTGAACTCGTGATAGCATGAATGTCCTCCACCGTCTCCATTGTTTCGATGCTGCTCTCAAAAACGAGGTTGCTCAGGTCTCTAGAACAAGAAAATTGTGTTGCAAAACGCATAACAACAACTTCAATCAGGGTGTTATCCCCCGATGCAGCGAGGCGTTTGGACCCCACCCATACAAAGTTTACGGAGCTATCTCGAATAACGAAGCCGAGGCTGACCAACCCGTCTGAGAAGATTGTTGCATTAGAGTTCACTTTTAAGCAACCCGGTGGAGGGCAACACCAAAACTCCCATCGTTGTTGGTCTCCATCCCCGCTCTTGGTGGTGGGTGAGGGCTCAGACATTTGATTTGCAAGGCTTAGGGCGTGGGACACAAGAAGAGTATGGATTGGGGTCTAGTTTTAAAAAACGAGGGTTTTTCGTGCCTTCCAAAGGTTCCAGGATATGATAGCAAAGATTGAGCATCCGTACTCTAGTAGAGAATTAAACGCTTTCCAGTAAACCATTTTGAAACTATCTTCGGGTTGGGAGATCGACTGAATGTTTATGGGGCACTGCCCCCAGGTGTGAATCGCGATCGGGCACTCCAATAGGGTGCGAGTCACGATTTCAGGACTGATTCCGCACATGAGACAAGTAGGGTCGATGTCGATTCCCCTTCGCTTTAGGGCCACTCGGGTGGGAAGGGAGTCTGTGCAGGCTCTCCACAAGAAATAACAAACCTTTAGGGACACCCTGCATCTCTAGAGGATTTTCCACTCCAAAATCGGTGAGCTTGAGGAGGCTATGTCTCGACCACACTTAAAGAGTTTTTCCACATCCCGCCTGTAAGTCAATCTCACAGTACATCTTCCATTCTTACTAAGTGTCCAAACCCTTCGGTTATTTGGTCGTCTGAAGCTCAATGGAATTTGAGCGATGTGGGCAACAACCTCAGGGTCAAAAAGAAGTGAGATCACATCATATTTCAAGCAGGGGCCTCTCTCATCGATCAAATCATTCTCGACAACCTCAGTGTGATTAACCGGTTTCTGAAGCAGTCCAAACTTTGTCCATTTATCACCAAAATAGCAGATATTCAGCCCATTTCCGACATGCCATGAAGCCCCTTCATTCACAGGCTCACGGGCGCTAATGATACTCCTCCAAAGGCAGCTCGGTTAGTAGCCAACAGTTGTCGATTCAATATTGCCTCTTAGGAAGTACTGGGATTTTAGAACTTGTGCAACCAGCGATTCTCCATGCGTCAAGAGTCTCCAATATTGTTTTGCAACCATGGCTAGGTTAAAGTAGAACATCTCGCGAAAGCCGAGGCCACCCATAGTCTTCGACCTAGAAATCCTTTTCCAGTTAAGCCAATGAATTTTACGTTCATTCGGTGAGGCACCCCAATAGAATCTTGCAACACATTTCTCAATATCATCATAAAGGGAACGGGGGAAAAGAAAACAACGCATAGCATAGTTTGGGATAACTTGTACAACGAAATTAATAAGAACCTCTCTACCCGCCTTTGTAAGTGTCTTCTCCTTCCATCCTTTCAGCATGTTGATTACCTTATCCACCACAATCGGGAACATTTCATTTTTCCTCGGCCTATCACAGTGGGGAGGCCTAAATACTTTGAGTGTTGAGCCACAGCCTTTGCCCCCAATTGAGCTTCCAATAGTGTAATGTCTTCTCCTTTGATATTTGCACTTGTTGAGATCTTCGACTTTTTTAGGTTAATTCTTTGGCCCGAGTCTTCTTCATATGTACCGATAATATCCCTCAAACGAGAAACTTCCCGTTGGGCTGCTTTAAGGAAAATGATGTTATCGTCAGGGAACAGAAGGTGGGTGATCGACGACGCATGTCGAGCAACCTTGATGCCTGAAATTTCTCCATCTCTCTCGGCCCGTCGGATGAGTGACGATAGTGCCTCTGCACAAATAAGGAATAAATTTACAGGCTCTGGATCACTGTAATTTATCTCTTAACTTGTTCCACCCGATGACTAAAATTCCTGAAGGCTACCCGGTCCCAAGACTGAAGGTTTGCACTGCAGTTCTCATTCTGGTGTCTCAGAGGGATGGTTGGGTTATTGTTGTTCCAAGTTATGTCGATGATCTGGTGGCACTCCTCTTTTTCACTCCACATTTTCTTGAACCAGAATAGTGTCTTTCTCCTGTTTTGAAGCCTTGCCTAGGGTTGTAAACAAATCGAATAATTTTGCTCGATTCGGTATTCGTATTCGGATTTTGATATTCGTATTCAAAATTTTATGATTTTAATTCGAATACAAATATTTTTTTTATTCGATTAATAAACAAATACAAAATTATGATATTCGATTCGATATTCGTAAGTATTCGATTCGATTTATATATAAATAGATATTATATATATATATATATAATATTCTTAAGTTATTTAGTAAATTAAAATTATATTTATTTATTTAATTACTACTCCCTCTGTCCCATAGGAATTTGCACACTTTCCATATATGGATGTCCCATACCAATTTGCACACTCTATAAAAGGAAATATTGTCATAACCCTCACCCTCAAAATATACACATATTTACACATATGTCATTATTTTTTCACACTCAATTTACCTTTTACTTTACTTTATTCATAAAAATTTACAAAACTACCCCTCAAAACATCACTCATTACACTTTTTCTTACACATTTATTAAAATGTGTGTCATCCCAAGGGTGCAAGTTCCTCTGGGACGGAGGGAGTAATAATTTGTATAGAATATTACTCCACAATGCAGCAGCACCAGGCCCACAACCCACAAGCCCACATCATGCATATACACAAATTGGCGAAATCCTAATACCTTAATTTAATTTCAATTTCTCCAAGTCCAAACTCCCTTTACCCTCTGCGAGTCGCGACCCTCATTCTCTCCGTCCCGCTGCTTGCCACCGGTCTTCCACCGCCGTCCACGACCAGTCGACCACCAGGCTCACTAGTCACCACCTCTATCCCCTACACTTTCCCCGTTCCTCACACACACGCACACACATAAATTTTGATTCTACCAATATATTATGTAGGAGTAATTTCTTAAATGTTGGTGTGGATCCACTCAGAGTTTCATCTCACGCCGCTCACTCCCGTCGTCGCGTCTATACTACCATCGTCGTCGCGTTTGTACCGCCATCGCCGTTGTTAAGCTCTCTCCCCCTCCCCATCTCTCTACTGTGTACGCGTAAGTTAGTAGCAAGGGCACAAAATTAGAATTAGGGGTTTGACAATTCTTCTATCTCTATTCTTTGTGCCTTAATTGGATTTGCCCATTGTTCCATCTATATTCTTTAGGCCTGTAATATTGGAACCGTCGATTATTAATAACCCATATTTTTTGTCTATATTATTGGCCTAATTAACTCAAACACATGTAAAAAAAAAATGAATAAAATAGGTAAATATGTTGGTTATTTTAAAAAAAATCTTCACAAAATTTCAAATCGAATAATATTGTTTAAAAAATCGAATTGAATTGAATAATATCGAATAACCACTCGAATCGAATATCAAATCGAATTTATTATTCGAAAAATAAATGAATATGAATCGAATAGTGTGGTATTCACTTCGATTCGATTCGTTAACAACCCTCTTGCCTAACCGAGTTATTTGTTATCTAGATGACCACGAGAGCGTGGTCGGAGTTAAAGCGAGGGAGGTGAGAGACCCTCGTAGTCGGGAACATGAGACACCATTGTGAATTTGCCATGGCTCGATCGAGCCGAATCTGTATATTTTCCCTCCCTGCTCTGCCATTTGTCCATGTGAATTTGTGGCCTGAAGTAGCCCAAGTCCTGAAGGTCCAGGTCGGACATCGTGGATCGAAAATTATCCATATGGGTGGTGCGACTTGGGTTCCCTCCCAATTTTTTCCAACTCCACATATTTTCGTTTAGATCTCCGAAGCAGAACCATAGTGTGCCTGGGGGTGGGGCAGTACGATGAAGGAGCTGAAAGGTTTCAGTCCTCTGGTTTCGGTTGGGCCATCCATAGATGTATGTAACATGTCATATCAATGCCCCATTATCATCTTCCACATTCATCGAGATATGGTTCTGGGAGTAAGTGGATAAGGCCATATTTTGATGATCTTTCCACAGAAAGCACAAGCCTCTTTTCTTTCATTTACATTACCAACACATGTCACCGGAAAGCATCTGGTAAAGTGGAGTGAACTAGCATTCAAACTTCGCATTTGGGTATTCGTCAGCTTCGTTTCTATGAGAAAGACCATACCCAGGTCTTGCTCATGCAGGATCTTTTTTAGGGCGCGAATTGTCGCTCGGTTCCCAAGCCCGCGACAATTTCGGCTAATGGCATTCATTGGGATCGGCGGGGCTGCCCCGCAGCCTCCACCATTGAGTTTTTGTTGTCCTCCTAGACTAGTTTCTTCTTGCATTTTTTTTCAGTGTTGTTTGAGGGTAGCACCGGGTTACCCTTTCTTTTTTTATTTAGCGTTGGGTGATTGGTAGGCTTTTGTATCTTCTCGCATGATGCCCTAGTTTGTTGGAGTATTTTTTTTAAGTAGAGAACGAATGGAGTTTTTTTTTTTTTTTTTTACGTTAAAAATGATAGTTTTTTGTTAAAAATGTTACTCTCTCTGTCTTGCTATATATTACTGATGAGTCGGATTTATTGCATATTTTTGTGCTTTAATTGAACATTCTTTGTGATTAAATTGGTATTTTGGTGTATTCTTCCGACTCATTATTTCGTGACTTCAATTACCTTGATATTTTTATTTTCTTATTTAATACAGGTAAATCGGAGCATTTTGATAAGAATGAAAAATAGTGGGTCTTATAGAATTGTGGGGCCGTAAATTAAAAGGAAAGGCAATTAATTCCTTGGGCCCATTACTTTGTTGTTGGGCTTATTGAAATAAAAGAGCAAAAGAGAGAACACGCATGCTGGGAGCCACACCTTGAAATTAAAAGGGAAGAAAAAGTCAAAGCTTGCAAGTTAGAGATTTCTAGGGACCAGCTGGTGGTGAGATGGGCCATTAATTCATCTAATATTTTTGGGCCCTAATGGCCCATGAAGGGAAAGAAGCCGGCCGTTAGTTTTGAAGAAAAAGGAGAGAAGCGACTATTCGAGGGAGGGCATACGAGACGTGAGCAGCATAGAGATTAAGGCTGAAGACAATTATTTTGGGTTTTTATTCTTTCGTATTTTGGAAGTACATGAATTCCTTATTTACTTTTGTTATGCGTAGCTAATTTCCTTTATTCTAGCCCGAGGATGTGAAACCTTAGGACAATTATGCCTTTTTTAATTATACAACTCCTGGTTGATTTTGATTTATATCTCGATTTTGTTATTACTTGAGTAGATGTTATGCATGTTTGAATTAGGAGTTTAATAGGCTTGATCACCCAATTTTATTCATATATCAATTCTAGCTTGTTTCAATTTGTACAAAGCTTATGCCTGAAAATTCTCGTGGTCCTGAAGCAAATCTCTCGCGATGTATTAATAATGCTAAAAATGAATTTGTGGTGTGCAAATTCACTCATATATCTCGTGAGATCAACAATATGGCCCATTCGTTGGCTCAAAGGGCGGCTCATTCTACCATTTCTCATGACAGAGGTGGAGAATCTCATTGAAGAACTCTTCACTGGCAGGAATGTTTGAATTCTATGTTTTTCTTTCTATTGGGTCTCTTCTTTTGTTCCAAAAAAAAAAAAAAATCTAGCTATCCTATAAATTATAATCCGTAATTGTTATAACATTGTGGGAATTGTAGCAATTAAGGCAGAACACCTTAGGGAGTAGTAACATTTAGGTTGCATGAAACGAGCGTCTCGTATTCATGGTCTAGTTTGTCCTATTGTTTTAATTCTTGAATGCGTTCCTCGAGTTGAACCTTAGATACATATTTTAGGGTTATTTGTAGGGATAGATTAATTGGGGGTCGTACCTGCTAATTAATTAAACGTAAGAAACAATTCGAGTTAGTTTGGTCGTACCACTGGCTTAGAGATAAGATTTGAGATTAGCTTGAGATAACCAGAGTCGTTGATTAAATTGGTGTAATTAATTAAGAGAAAGCTATTCGAGGGCTAGATCATTTCCATTATTTGAGTCTTGTTATTTGATATTGCAATTTACTATTTCTTGTTATTTAGTAGTTATTAGTCAATCAATCAAACTCCCCCCTTTTTAATTGCTTTCATAACACGAACTATTTAATTAAATTACATCGTTCTTTGTGGGATCGACTCTTACTTTTCTACTACATAGTGGGTATTTAAGGTAATTATTTTTGGGTGTTGGCAACAACACACCAATTACTCAAAACATTTGACCACAAACATTAAAAAGTTTGATAAAACAATAGATGTAATACAATTGTACAAATGATGTGACATAGAGAGATAATATTATACTCAAGGCAGAATATAATAAAATAATATATAAAATGTTTGTAAAAAATAGAATGATTAATATATTGTGAAAAAAAAAAAAAGAGATAATAATATACAGTGGAACATGGAGTATTATTTTTCTTATCGTCCCGCTAACACATTTTGTGAATCATTCTCACACAACGACTAATTGTCCCCTGATAATGTTTGATTTTTTAATAGGCTTGATAATATTTGGTTGATTAATTATTAGAGATATATTGCACTAAAATAAATTAAATCTTCAAAAAATAGCCACGTAAATCAACAAGACATTTTTTTAATTTAATGATCAATGTTCTTCCCCCCTTTTTTTATCCGAGAGTACGACGATTTAATTTGTCACATCAAGCCAAAATTAATGTAAATGCCAAGTGTCCTACTAGTTAAATGTTGCCCAACAAATCTGCAACTACCTTTGCAACGTTGAGTCAATATGCTTTGAAAGATATTGAAATAAACCTAATAATTAATTGTTTATTTTAATGTTTAAAAGCCTTTTAAAATGATGAATATTGACGTCGGCCTTTGTATCTGTTTAAGGAATGGAGGAACCTATTGAATTTATTCACCAATTGTCAGATTTTTTTTTTTTTTTTAAATCTTGTTATTCGGATCAAAGTTTGATTAATTACTAATAACGAATTCCACGGTCCACTATTGAAGGTCTCAATTAAAGTGCTTTGATCCTCAAAAATTATTTGCATATTAAATTTTTTAAAATTGAAATCTAAAGAGAAATATATTTTTTAATTTTAAACCAACACCACGAAACATTGTGGTTCACCAATTATCACCTTAATTACGTGTGCATCCGATATTAAGCAACGAAACGAAACCGGGGGCCCAATACATGGAACTAAAAGTCACTTGATTGAGATTTGAGACCCTACATAGTTGGACTTTTACTATCAATTTCCCCAAAATATCTTTCAACCAATTTTTTCATATTAATTGAAGTTATAGCAGAGTTATGTATAGATGAACTCATTTCAAAAATTATTTATATTATAAGTTTTGAACCTAACATTTAGAAAGGTCTTAAACCTACATCACTCGATCAACTCCGAACTCTTTTCTTAATTAGTGGTGATGGGTGAGAAAGTTTAAGTAGTTAGAGCACCTTCGAATAATGAGAAGAGGTGATGAAAAATCTTAATATATTGGTGTTACTCTATATACTTTCTTCTTATACTTGCACATATGAAATCAATTTAAGATATTTATAAAGTGCACCATGTACATTATGCAACTCAAATGTTATTAAATTATATTATTGTAATTTATCCGTGTCATAATAAATGTCATTTTAGCGATTTATAAAAAATAAAAAACTTTTTAAAATTTATATAAGTACTGTCTTTATTCTTATTTCTCCAAATCTATTCATATTATCATTTTCATTTTAACAAGGAGGAGGTAAATTCAAAAGAAATGATGTGAAAATAGTTAAATTGACAAATGATTTGAGATAAAATGTATAGTTTAAAATGACATTTATTATGAGACGTGGAGCAGTTGTTTTACCAAAAAAAAAAAAAAGTTACAATATTTATTGTTTTCTTAAAAAAAAAACATTAATTATTTTAACTAAAAAGTATTAGAGCTACACGATGCAAAAAGTACAAACGCAAAGGCATGTAATTAAATAGGCAAATACTGTATCTTTTTTTTTTTATTACAAGTTAAATACCCACCCCTTTTCCCCTCCCCATGACTCGAACCCGGGACCTGCCTGAGGCCTAGGTAGTGGTACTCTGACCACTTGAGCTATCCCACTTTGTCGGCAAATACTGTATCTGCATATATGTTTATGAAAGATTTTTATCATCATAAGCAGTGACGCCAAGCAATTTGTAGTATTAAAGGAAACAATAATGAGAGTAATTAAATAAGGACAATTTGCAGTTTTGCACTATATACTTTAATGAAGATCAGGTGAGGAGACAAGTATTTATCTTATTTGATATGGGCCATTCTAAAACTACTTGTCATGTTGCGGCCGACGTGTATCAGGAATTTATGATGATGCTGACTTTATACTATATTTTTTTTTTTTTTTGAGGGGATATACTATATTTGTTTTGTTTTATTAATAAAGTATTTAAAATATAATTTGAAAATGTTTTAAAATACGTAATTAAATAATCTCAAGTTTATTAAGAACGAACTACATGTGTTAAAAATTCAGAAGTGTAAAATACCTGTAAAACAAAGGAATGCAAATCAAAGTAAGTGCATTCTCTTTTTTCCTATTTTTTTGGGTTGGGGTGTGTGTGTTAGATATTAGGTGATTGATTAGATAAGGAAAATGGAGATGTAGTTGATGATGTGTTGGATCGTGGGAGTAGTCATTGCAACACTTTTTCTTCAATCTCCATAACCACTAATGAATGTGATTTGCACTACAAAACTCTCATTCTCCTTCTCACTAAAGCAACTTATAGTGTGCACTTTATTCCTTTCATTACTTCCTAATCAAATTTACCCAGAAACGTGGTTGCGTTGATACTGTAAAAATAAATTTCTAGATATAGTAAATAAAACGGATGGAAAAATTATGACGGCTATTTTTAGCATACTATTCTGTTATTATATATTTAAATATTAAGGTAAAATTTTATTTTATTTTGCATCGAGCCCTTCAAACGTTTTACTAGCTCTAATTTCATACTCCATCCGTCTCAAACTAAGTGTCTTTTTTATTTTTACACATTTGTATAGTGGGATATTTATGTAAAAGAATCATGATTCTTTTTTTGAAGCTATGTAAAGAATCATGATAAGAAATTAAAAAAAAAAAGACAGAAAGGGGTAAGAAGAAATGTAGAGAAAAACGAGGCCCGTAGCAAAACTGATATTTAGACCCATTCCACCCCAAATGCACAATCCAAACAACACGAATTATAATTGGTCCGACTTGAAATTATCATTCCAAATCAAATCATCTAACAAAAGTTATTTTGCTTTTGTTTAGTTTGCGTATAAATATATATCATTATTCCAATCAATATCAATAAATCTTGTGACAGTCAAAAATAGGGAAAATTTCAAAATAAGTCCTGTAACTTAGATTGATTTCATTTTAAATCCTTTAAATTTTCACTTTTTCAAAATACATTCTAAAGTGTCCAATTTACGTCCTGTAACTTAGATTGATTTCATTTTAAATCCTTTAAATTTTCACTTTTTCAAAATACGTCCTAAGGTGCCCAATAATCAAATTTGCCGGAAGCCCCAATTTTAAACAAAAGTTCGAGCCGCGCATGACAGCTTTTAGAAAAAAATTAATTTTCGATAAAAAAATGATGTAAATTGGACATCTTAGGATGTATTTTGAAAAAAGTGAAAACTTAAAGGATTTAAAATGAAATTGTCCTAAGTTACAGGACGTAAATTGGACAACTTAGAACGTATTTTGAAAAAGTGAAAACATAAAGGATTTAAAATGGAATCGATCTAAGTTACAGGATGTATTTTGAAATTTTCCCTCAAAAATATTATACTCCCTCCACTTTTAATTAAGTGTCATTTTAACAATTTTCAACAAATTAAGATATATAATCATGAACCATTTTACCCTTCATTAATGATAACTAATTTTAATATTAAATTTATGTTTAGTAATGAATGTGACCAATATTGTAGGTGATATTCATGTATACAATAATTAAAGTTTATCCATGATTTATGCTACAGTACTATATTCAAAAGGAAAAAAGCTTAAATCAAGGTAAAGAAAATAGAGGGAGTATAATGTATAAGGGTAAAATTGTCAAAATTACAAAAAAAAAATGTAGAATGACACTTATTTTGAGAATATTAAAAAAGACAAAGTGACACTTAATAAAAAACGGAGGGAGTATTTGTTTGAAACAATTAAGAATTATTATTTTATAATAAAATACAGTATACAAGACCCTTAAGTATAAATGTAGGCATTATTGAAGCGTTGATGTAGACAACTTAGCTTAAGCTAATAAATATTCTTATCACGCCTCTTTTTGCTTCTTTCCTTCAAATGCTTTCATGCACCATCAAACAATAATATGCGTACGTTAGAAACATGTGTCCATTTTTTATTCGTTTTCCTCCAATCTACTATCTATTGCAACAAAACAGCCATTTCAATTAAAACTGTCACACTGTGAAATAGAGTATAATTTGAACATTGTATTCTAACATTTTAAAAGGGATGAATAATTTGAATTAGTTCGTGAACGGCCTCAATGAAAGCGTTTCACACATAGTCTTTGCCTTTTAACTATATATATATATAGTTGTAGTGCACATTACAGTTACACCCATTTATATACTATAATTGAGGTGGTGGTTGTTTTTTTATGCATTTGGAGCAAAAAGATTAGGAAGAGACTGTGTCGTATGGGTTTGAGTTGGATAAAACTAGGTTTAATTAGTTTGTCCGATTGACTCCGACAGCATCACAACGTTGGTATAGTTTTACCGAACACAGTGTTCTAAAAAGGATGTGGTAATCTACAAAAAAAAAAAAAAATTATGATAATTAATTTGCATTGAAAAGTGCAAACGTCATATAATTTGTAAAGAAAACGAGATGTCAAAACTTCAATACATTTTGAATAGGAGAGAGTACAAAGGAAAATATATGGACAAAATTGTAATATGAGGTTTAATTCTTCTAGATTAATGTAAAATGACAATAATTTTGCTATAAAAATTCATCATCACTAGAAAGACAAACAAAATGGGGCATGGTGAGTAGTTAATGATTTGAATGAAAAATACAAAAATATAAATAAAATATACTCCCTCCGTCCCAGGATTTTGTGCATGGTTTGACTGGCACGGAAATTAAGAAAATTGAATATAGTGATGTATATAGTAGAATAAAGGAGGGGTATTATTGGTAATTCATTGACTAAAGTGGGTGGAGATTTGACTAAAGTTATAAATTGAGTTAAGTTGTGGGCCCAAGTAAAATAAAAGACGGGTAATATTGGTAAAAATAGATGAAGATCAAACATATGAAAACACCATGTTTGAAGATCATTTAAAGAAAGAGATAAGAATTCTAATTAATTAAAGTATTATAGTGTTATTTGTTATTGCAGGAACACACATTTGCCTTTATAGTAATATACTTTGGCCTTGCAATCCTTGAAAATTTGGTCGACTTAGATTTGTGTTTGTCACCTGCGGTTTTTTAAAAAGTGTCTTAATTAGAAATGGTAAAGTCTAGTATGCACTCGAGTGCATGTTATGCACCCTACTCCATGTTGCACTTTTCAGTTTTATTGACTTACACTTTTTGGTAAATAGTATTGCACTTTTCAATTATTACTAAAAATATTATTATACAGTTTAATAATTGAAAAGTGCAACACCATTTACCAAAAAATGTAAGTCAGTAAAATTGAAAAGTGCAACATGGACTAGGGTGCATAACATGCACTCGAGTCCATAGCAGACCAACCCATTAGAAATATTTTACATAAGTGTTGTTCAATTAATGAACAAAATATAACTTTAATCATAGACGTGCAAGATACTTGTTACCGAAAAATATCACAAAAATAGAATTAAGTTGTAATCGGTTAAATTTTGCACTACAAAAAACGCGCGCTATAGGGACGGACAAATGCCGACGGATTATAGTCCGTCGGCATTTCCGACGGAAATGCTGACGGAATGCCGACGGATTGAAAAGTCAACATCAATGCTGACGAATTTCCTTTCCGTCAGCATTTACCGAGGGAAATGCTGACGGATTTCCGTTCCGTCAGCATTTACCGAGGGAAAATGCTGACGGAAGTTTTGAAATATGTATGCCGACGGAAATGCCGACGGATAATCCGTCGGCAAATGACACGTTGAATTCGCACCGCCTCGTTTTCCAATAAGGTAACCGTTGGCATTAAAGTCGGCGGTTACCGAGGGAAATGCCGACGGAATATCCGTCGGCAAAAATATATATTTTTTTTATATATAAGGGCCTTCAGATTGAGAATTCGTTTTAGAAAAAAAAAAAAGGGGCGTGCGTGAGTGAGGATTCGGTGGGGAAGACGAAGACGAGGACGAGGCTATTGAAGCAAATTTCTCCGATTATATTGATACGGTACGTTTTCTTAATTAGTTCTATTACTTAATTTTAATACTTATATATGTTTATGCATGGATATATGTAAATATGAATAATTTAATGTTGATTTGCATGTTATATTGATTTAGTTAGTTGTTAAAATATTATGATCATGTTAGTACGTACGTTGGTTAATTTAATTTGTTGATTAAGAATAATTTTGATAGATCGAGTAGTTTTTTAAGGTTAATTAATTAATTGTTATATGTATACATTAATTAATTGTTATATAGTTAATTACTAGTTTAATTTAATGGTGTAATTTTGATATAGAATATTTTTAATGTAGGTAGTGCATGTTTCAATCATTTGTTTAAATTAGTTTAGATATAGTGGTTCGACCGTTGGATCACGTTGTAATTAGGAATATGTTGATTAAATTAGGAATACGCTATATTAGTAAAAATTTTAAATTAGGAATATGTTCATTAAATTGATAATTATTGACCCAATTAGAAAATTATTATTTTAATTAGTTTTAGGTTTGTTAATTTAGGAATATATATGTTCAATTTTTTATTATTGATTAAGTTAGGTAGAAAAATAATAATTAGAAAAATAATAATTAAATTAGGTTATTGTTGATTAAATTAGGAATATGTTGATTAATTAAATTAGGAATATGCTATATTAGTAAAAAATTTAAATTAGGAATATGTTCATTAAATTGATAATTAGAAAACTCCAATTAGAAAAGTATTATTTTAATTATGTTTAGATTTGTTAATTTAGGAATATGTTAATTTAGAAATATTTTTAATGTAGGTGATGCATGTTTCAATCAATTGTTTAAATTATTAGTTAATTAGATGGTTCGACGGTGGTATCACGTTGTAATTAGGTTATATATATATATTGTTTTGATTTAAATTAGGAATATGTTGATTAAATTAGGAATTGATTAAATTAGGAATATGCTATATTAGTAAAAAAATTAAATTAGCAATATGTTCATTAAATTGATAATTAGTAAAATTATGTATTTTTTATTGATTGAAACAGATTAGTGAACAAGTACCGAATCAGGGTTCTGGTTCGCGTAGGTCGTCATTTTTTTCACGTCGTTCAAGGAGGTCTCGGGATGAATCAGTACCTGAGATGGCTCCTCCTCCTCCTCATGTGGCAGTGTCATCGCCGCCGCCGACTACGATGTCGGTTGGTTCGTCATCCTCTTCTCGTCAGCATCCTGTTCGAGACAAAAGGAAACCCATTGAAATCGTTTCAGGAGCGTAAGTCAATAATTCTAATGTTTAACAGTATTCAATAACGATTAACTTTATTTATTTATTTATTTATTTATAATGTGTTAGTTTATAAATTTGTTAATAATTTTACAGGTTGGTGCCCGGTAATGAGGTGTCCAGGATCTGCACAAAATCCTTTAAGAATTGCAAGATTTCTAAGGGTGCTATCACTTGGTTGTCGGTGCCACAGTCTAAAAAGGATGAATATTTCGAGGAGTTCCAGGTATATAATTACAATAATTAAAGTTTATTAAATAACTAATTATTCATATTATTTGATAAATATGTTGAATATTTATTTGTATAGAAAAAGGCCCGTTGGGATACGGCGATCTACTCGGACGCCGATATTTACGAGAAGTGGTACGGTGTTTGTTCTAGTCGGTACACGAACATGATGTACGACTGGAGAACGGCCTGGCGTGATAAAGACGTAAATCTTGTTCTGGGGGTAGAGGATGGTGTTGACCTGTGGGAGTCGTTGGTTGAGAAGTGGTCGGACCCGGCTTACCAAGAGAAGTGTGACAAAGCTCGGGCCAACCGCAGAACCGACGTTGGAGGCAGGATGGCAGTGCATCGGGGGGGAGCTCGGTCCGTCCTCGAGCAATCACTTGCTATCGTAAGTTTTCATTAATTTTTAAAAATTAAATAATTATAGTTAATTATTTTATATTAGTTATCTAAATTAATTTGTATATGTTTATTTGATACGTAATAGGAGCGGGAGACTGGACGTCCACACACCCACTTGGATCGGATGAGTCTTCTTCATCCGTTTAATGCCGATACACAGACGTCCACCTACGGGCGCACTACTGACCTCCACGTAAGTTTAATTAAATTTATGTATTAATTACATTATTATATATATATATATATATAGATAATTAAATTAATTTTAATTTTTTAATTATGTAGTTGAGCGTCCGACAGAGGATTGAAGAGGCCGAGACGCAAGCCACCGCCACGACTACTGCTGAATCCGGAAGCAGCGGTACCCCTCCGGCTGTTGACGTGGACCGGTGTTACCTTGACGTTGCCCCGACCTCCAAGGGAAGGGTCCTTGGCCTTGGTGGGATGAGCAACGCCGTGAGGACACCAAGTGGTCGGTCGGCCCGGAGTGCATCGCAGCCGTCCGTATCCTCCACTCCCGTCCCGGATCCGAACGTCATGGCAACGTTCGAGAACTACTTCCGTCTCTGGAGTACCAATGCGGGTCGGACGTTGGGGATGTCTGCTGAGCAGATCGAGGCCATCTATCAACAGACGATGGGGCAACCACCGCCAGCTCCAGCTCCAGCTCCAGATCAAGCTGCAGGTCAAGATGCAGGTCAGGCCGACGGTGCCGACGTCAACTTGAATGAGGATGTGGAACAATTTTTTAACTTTCCGGGCACTGGCAACTATCCTGGTTGAACAATTTGAACAATTTAATTTTGTGTTGAACTTATTTAATTTTCTGTTGAACTTATTTAATTTTCTGTTGAACTTATTTATCTTTATGTATATATTTATGTTTATGTTGAAAAATATGTTGAACTATATATTGCAGTTTATTTGTGTAGTTTATTGGTGTATAGATGAAAATAGGGTGCATTCTAGATATAGATTTAAACCACTTGAAGGTGGAAGTGAATTTTAGTACAAATTAAAATAGCCTCATATAGAGTGCATTATACATATATTTAACCAAACCACTTGAAGGTGGTAGATGCAACCATGACAACTAGCACAATCAAAATGATTTTGTTCACTTTGATTAAATCCTTGATTTCTTCAGCCAAATTCTTGATTTCTGTAACCAATTTCTTCATCTCTTGAGTCATTTTCTTCATGTCTTCAGTTTCTTGGTCACTTTGATTAGATCCTTGATTCTTGTCAACACCACAGTTTTCTAGAGTATCAGCCCATACAAAGAAACCATATCCACCATCACTTAGGGAGTCAGGACAATTATGAAATATCCTCCCTTTACTTCTAGGTTGTTTAGAAGCATATGTACGACATGCCTTTCCACAATAATAAACAAGGCCTTGCTGAAATCGAATAGAAGATGAAGAAGACATGATATTTCTTTGCAAAATAGAAAAAATCGAATATGGTGTGTGTGAGCTTTGTGTTGCTATATATACAAAAAATTGAATTAATTAATAATAATAAAAAAAAAACCCGCCAAATGCCGACGGAATATATTTTCCGTCGGAATTCGGAATTTGATAAATGCCGACGGATATTCCGTCGGCATTTATCTTGACCGACGGATATTCCGTCGGCATTTATCTTGACCGACGGAAATTTGGGCGGGTGAAATGTCGACGGAAAGATAAGTCCGTCGGCATTTCCGTCGGGAAATGTTTCCCTAAAACTTTCTTTTTTTCCACTTCACTTTCGTATTGCAAATTTACACCAAAACTTTCTACTGCCTAATTTTTTATGCTCATGCTCGGGTATTCAGAAACATCAAATTACGGTACATTTTCTACCATTTTTAATTTACTCTATATATAAAATTCAATATAATGTAATTACATGTTTTATATATATCATAAGTTTTGTTTGAATTTATTATAAGTTTAGTTTAGTAATGTGTTGCTCCACTTAAATTTTTAGCAGATGGATTTGCCTGACCGTCGTTGGATGTATTGTACTCCTAGAATGATTAGAGGAAATGTGAATGTGGAATTTTATAATGAACTCGTGTTATTTGTTGAATTTGCAAAAACCCAGCCACATTACATGAGTGGAAATTGCATTAGGTGTCCGTGTAATGCTAAGAAATGTCAGAATAAGCAATATAAAGAGATTGATGAGGTCCTAGTGCATATTGTGAAGAATGGTTTCGTTGATAATTATTATAATTGGACTAGTCATGGCGAAACACGTTGGCCTTATAGATTTGATGAAGTGTTTTACTATTACACTGTTGGAATATATATACAAGAAGCAAATTTCGATCATGTTGGCACTAGTAACGAGGTAGAACAACAGTTTGGGGACGAAGAACAACAGTTTGGGGACGAAGAACAACAGTTTGGGGACGAAGAACCGAATATGTATCAAACAATGATCAGGGAAGCTGGTTTTTCAAACATGGAAGAGGAGCCGACGAATGAGGCATTTCGGTTTTATGAGATGCTCAAATTAGTCGAAGAAGATTTATATCCGGGTTGTGAATTTCACTCACAGTTGTCATTTAATGCACGACTCATGAACATTAAGACCGAGAACAAGCTTTCTAACAGGGCATATGAGCAAGTGACACAGTTATGCAGTGAAATTTGTCCTCAAAATAATAAGGTGCCTACGACGTTTCATCAAAGCAAACAAATGTTGAAGAATGTTGGTTTGCCGGTTGAGAAGATTGATTGTTGTGTGAAGGGTTGCATGTTATATTGGGGTGACGAAGATAGCAGTCTGAACATGTGTAGATTGTGTGGCCATCCCCGGTACAAAGAGGCACGTCGAAAGGGACCTGGTGGTCAATCGAAGAAGACAAAGAAGAAAGTGCCATATAAGAAGATGTACTACCTTCCTATCATTCCTCGTTTGATGAGATTATATCAATCAAGTGCCACTGCACAACACATGACGTGGCATGCTACAGATTCCTCTTCGGTTGAGTCGAGGGAGATGCGACATCCGGCAGACTCAGAGGCCTGGAAACATCTTGACAACGTGTTTCCAGATTTTGCTTGTGAACCGAGGAATGTGAGATTAGGTTTGTGTACTGATGGTTTTGCACCGTTTGGGATGCATGGGAAGCAGTATTCTTTGTGGCCGGTGATACTGACTCCGTATAATCTTCCTCCGTGGATGTGCATGAAACCTCAAACAATGTTTCTGACTGTATTGGTACCTGGACCAACGAATCCAAAGGACAAACTGGATGTTTATCTCCAACCTCTTATAAAAGACTTGATCTTCTTATGGGAGAATGGAGTCCAAACGTACGATGTTTTTAGAAAGCAGAACTTCACGATGCGTGCTGCTCTTTTATGGACCATTAGCGACTTTCCTGCATATGGTATGTTGTCCGGGTGGAGTACGGCCGGAAAGAAAGCATGTCCGTATTGTATGGAGAATTCTGAAGCTTTCAGTCTCCCGGTGAGTAGAAAAGTTTCATGGTTCGATAATCACCGTAGGTTCTTACCTCAAGGTCACCCGTTTCGAAGAAATAAGAAGAACTTCGTAAAGAACAGAGCAGTCACAAACAATCGACCTCCACTTCGAGATGGTATTTTATACATTTATTTAATGAGTATTAAACGTATATTTATCTATTGCTTTTAGTGTCACTTATAATTTACTCTCCGTACAGGACGTAGGTTGTTATATGAGATTCAGTGGACGGGGTTGAAAAAAAGTACTGAGGAAAATGCAGCGGAACACAACAGAGGAATTGAGGGTGGTTGGAACAAAAGGAGTATTTTTTGGGACTTACCATACTGGAGTTCACTATTGATACGACACAATTTGGATGTGATGCACATTGAAAAGAATGTGTTTGACAATGTGTTCCACACAATCATGAACACCGAAGGCAAGACGAAAGACACTCCAAAGTCTCGGGAGGATTTGGACACTGTTGGGAATAAAATGATACATGTTTTGATTAAATACCAAAACCCCCTGAGACATGCCTAAGTCAAATTGATAGTGTTCTAAAAATGTTAGAACACATAGCATAAGGCTAGATGAGAAGCTGAAATGTTAGGCAGCTCTTAAACAATTAGATGCACAATTTGAGGGGGAACCTATGCTTTAAAGATGACCAAGATCAAGTCCCCTCAAGGCTCAAAGTCTGGAACTATCACTTATGATCAAGGACACTCTATGAAACATCAAATGCTCTGATCAGGAGAGTTGTTCAGAGAAGATGTCCTTATGCAAAAACAAGATTGTAAAGCTCAAAAGGACAAGTCCAATAAGATGCTCTGATCAGGAGAGTTGTCCAGAGAAGTTGTCCATATGCAAGACTGGTAAAATCAAAAGACAAGCTTAATGACTCTGATCAGGAGAGTTGTCCAAAGAAGCTAGCCATATGCAAGAACAAGTTTACCTAGCTCAAAAGGACAAAGACTACTCAAAGGTTTTGATCAGGAGAGTTGTCCAGAGAAGCCAAATCTATGTGATAAGTGCTCTGATGCTAAAAGACCAAATATGTTGATCAGAAGAGTTGTCCAGAAAAGTTATCTCAGCATGAGTGAATCAGAACAAATGCTCTAAAGGTTGAAGGTCAACTATGCTGAAGATTTAGAGACAACCATACCCTAAAGAAATGCAATGCAACATGCTAAGATCACTGTGAAATGAAATAAAGGGAAAGAGCCAAGTCATCTGAAGAAGAGCAAGCCAACCTTGCTGATAAGCAAGATTGCTGATAGTGATAAGAAGAGTTGTCCACTTGATAAGGAATTTTGTCCTATCATTAGATCAACCTTCAGAAGCCATGTCCAAGTCCTAACAAGAAGTCAAACATTTGGAAAAGTGCTGGAGAATGAAGACAAAGTCTTACAAGCCGTTTATTACCCAAATGAGGACATGTCACTATCAAAAATCTGTCTTCCAGTTTGAAGAACTCAAGGAAGACATTTATAGCAATTTGGGGTTGCCTCTCCAACGGGCAAATCCTCCATTTTGTCTATAAATACAGAAGTGTGAAGACCATTTGAAAGCACCTCAACAGAATCCAACTACTCAAGTATTCTGAAGCTCATAGAACTTTTAAAAAGCTTTCAAAGACTATCTTAGTCTTCACACACTTCTTCTAAGCTGTACATCACTGTATATCCATACAAAGCTTAGAGAGATATCCTATCCTTATACCTTGATCTTCATTGTAAAGGATATCTCATTAGTTGGAACCTTACTTCAATCCTTACCCCTTTCAAGTAAGAAAGTGAGAAGGGTGTTGTAGTAGAAGTGTTAGGAGCTGACTGTTGAGAGAAGAACAGTTCAGTTCTGAGTTGAGAAGAGGGTACTAGGACTCTAGACATCCTAGGGATCAATTCACCAAGGAGTGGTGTTCTTGATCAAGTGCACCTTGGCACTATAAAACAAGTTAATTCCAAGAGAGAAGGAATTATCATGTTAAATCAGGGAAAGTGGATGTAGGAGCTTGAGTCTCTGAACCACTATAAATCTCCTGTGTTGATTTACCTTACAAGTACTTACATTCATTCAACACTGCACACAAAACTGATCCTTCAAAGATATCTATTCAAAGACTGTGCAAAACTGATTTGGACAAGTTCCCTGAAGCTTAACTGGACTGTTTTGGATTGACAAAGTGATTTCAGAATCTTAAGGAGTCTAAACTTAAAGGGCCAACCACTATTCCGCACAATATAACTCCTTTAGATAGTTATTCAACTAAGTACTCAATAGTACTTAGTAGATTGATTATCTTAGAAGAGTTAATTATCTTCAGCAGAGTTGTCCAAGACAACCTTGCTGAGCTCTGGTTTGATCAAAGTTGAAAAGAACTGCATACAAGTGTATCCCCCCCCCCATACACTTGTTATATACTCCTTTCAGGACCAACAAGTGGTATCAGAGCAGGGGTTCAAAGACCACTGCTTCTGAAAATCCATCTTGATTTTCAAAACTCACATATTTGGTGTGGTCACTGAACTGATCTCTATCTGAAATCCATCACTTATTGACTGACTGATTATTATTGAAATATGGCCAACAACAATGTTGTTCCTCCACCTGCTGTTCAAGGATTGGACAATATGGCCACAAATCCAGTCAACCACATTTCTCATCACAAACTGCCCATGTTTTCCATAGACAATTATGATTTCTGGAAAATTAGAATGAGGGCTCATCTTGCATCTCTTCACACTGATATGCTTAGAGTAATCACAAGAGGACCTTTTGTGTTTACTCAAACTAACCCCAGATTGACAGATGAGCAAAGAGCAGATATAAGGGAATTGATTCCCAAAGATGAGGATGACTTCACTGCTGATGAAAAAAGGAAAGATAATTTGAATTATCTTGTCATGAACACCCTCTATCAAACAATTCCAGATGCAGTTATGGGTAGAGTCTACCACTGCACCACAGCCAAAGAAATTTGGGATACCCTTGCTGAAATGTATGAGGGCACTGAAAAGATCAAGGAAAACAAGGTCCAAGTTGCTGTGCAGAAGTTTGAACAATTTTCAATGGAGTCCGATGAGACCATTGACAAATTTGCTGGTAGATTCACTGATGTGATGAATGAGATTAACTCATTAGGCAAGGTCTACACCAAGAGAGAGGTTGGATTGAAAATCCTGAGAAGTCTCACTCAAAAGTGGGATGTCTATGCTGTAATGATGCAGAATACCAAAGATCTCTCCACCATGCCCATGCAACAAATATTCTCAGAACTCAAAGCCTATGAGTTTGACCTCAATAGAAGAAAACCTGTTGAGGAACCTTCAAATCCTACTAAGGGAGTGGCATTCAAAGCTAAAATTGCTGAACCTGAAATGCAACCCACTCCCAGATCATCAAAGACAGTCTCTAAGACTGAAATGAAGGAAGAACTAGCCTTGATGGCTAGAAGGTTTGACAAGCTCAACACAAGGTTTGGTAGATACAAGAAATTCTACCAAGACAACAAATTCAGGAGAAGATACAACTCCCCTGAAGATCAGGCTGAGGACAAAAAGCCTGAAGAGAAAAGATCAGAGGACAAGTCCTCTGATAGGAGAAGATCCAGTAGAGCTGATCCTTCTTCATCTAAGAGAAGAGAAGAATCCAAGAAGGATGATGATGAAGACCTGTGCTATAATTGCAAAAAGAAAGGGCACTTTCAGTATGACTGCCCTGAATTGAGCTCTAAAGAAAGAAGAGAAAGGCAAGCTAAAAGAGACAGAAAGTTCACCAATAGAAAGGCCATGATGGCTGGTGAAGAATCTGATAGTGCTGAGAGCTTCAACTCTTCTGATGGACTATTCTCCCACAGTGAAGATGATGATGATGTTTGCAACATGGCCCTTGAGGATGATGAGGTATCCTCTACTTCTAGTTCACCATCATTCATCTCACAGAACAATAGTGAGGTCAACTTGAAGCTTTCCCTTGGAAAGTTGATGGAAGACTTCACTTTGTTACAAGAATTTCATGATAATTGTGTGAGAGAAAATGAAAGATTGGCCATTGAACTTACCAAAAACTCTGAGGTAGTTGTTGATGTCAAGTCTACTGAGTTGTATCAACAAGTCTTGAGAGAGCTTGAGGAAGCAAATCTCAGGATAGTTGACCAACAAAAGGAGATTGATGATCAACTTCTCTCTCAGAAGAGAAAAGATTTTGAACTTAAAATTCTCAATGCCAAATTTGAAAACCTCTCACATGAATATGATATTCTTAAATCAAGTGAAGAGAGCCTAAAATTAAAGATGTCTGCTCTGAAGAAATCCTCTAGAGCAATAGAGGAAATTCAGAGTTATCAAAGACCTATGGCTCAAAGAAGTGGATTAGGTTTTGATCCATTTGAATCTTCACCTTGTCTTAGTGTTGCTTCTACAAGTAACACTAAGAAAATCTTTGTTAAATCAGTGGCACAACAAGCTGAAAATGAAATAATTCAGCCACTGAACAAAGGAAAGGGCAAATTGAATGAAATGCCTACTCAAGTGCTTCAGGAGACTAGACCCAAACCCTTGGAAAAGGTCAAGGCTCCTGAACACAAGAGGAATGTTGGTCAGCAGAGTAGACCCAATGGAAGGGCAACTCTCCTGAACAATGTTCAGAGGAGTTATCCAAGGTATAATCAGCCTAGGCCAACTCATCTGAGAAAGCCTCAGCTGAATAGACCTAAGGACAACTATCCTCAAAGGCAGAATAAAATGAGACAACCAAAACCCTTCATGCCAAAGGGTAATGGTCATAAAAAGGCCTTTCCTCAAAGATTTCATCAAGTTGCACAAAGAACTCATAAGTTCAGGAGAATTGACAACTCCCCTGAAACTTACAGAGTTAACACATTCACACATACTTTCTCAAAGGCATTTAAGGGAAAGACAGTGTATGTTGATGCACAAGGAAATCAACTTAGCCACCTTGAATCAATCAGGATTATTAGGCAAGTTTGGGTTCCCAAAGGTACAGCTAACCTCTCAGGACCCAAAACTCAAAGGGTACCTAAACCTATCTAAATGCAGGTACCAATGGGCCACAAGAAGAGGAGCATGAACAAAAAGACAGCATGGTACCTTGACAGTGGATTCTCAAGGCACATGACTGGAAATAAGGAACTCCTCACTGACTTCATTGAAAAAGAAGGCCCAAATGTCACCTTTGGAGACAGCTCACAAGCAACAACAAAAGGTTATGGTACTTTGATGATTGGTAACATCAAAGTAACCAATGTATCTTATGTAGCTGGTCTCAAATATAATCTCCTAAGTATCAGTCAATTCTGTGATAAAGATTTTAATGTCGAGTTCTCAAGTGGAAAATGTCTAATCAAAGATAAGACTCAACAAATTCTATTGACTGGAACTAGGAAAGGAAATGTGTATTTTGCAGACTGGGACAAATCTACTGATGCTGCATGTTTTATTGCTAAAAGTTCTAGTGAACAAAGTTGGTTATGGCACAAGAGGCTAAACCACCTGAACTTCAAATCTATGAATAAACTTGCTAGAAATGCATTAGTTAAAGGACTGCCTAATGAGGTTTTTATTAAAGAACATGTGTGTAAGCCATGTCAAGAAGGAAAACAGATTAAAGCCTCATTCAAAGGTAAACCAGTCATCTCCACTGAAAGGGTACTTGAACTTCTACATATGGATTTGTTTGGACCAATTACCCCTTCAAGCATAAATGGTAGAAAATACACATTGGTGGTAGTAGATGACTTCTCTAGGTTCACATGGGTAGTATTTCTCCTTAATAAGAAGGAAACACAAGTCAAGCTACCTGAACTACTTAAGAGATTGTCAAATGAGAAAAGCCTTAATATTATCAAGATAAGATCTGATAAAGGCACTGAGTTCATAAATTCATACATCAATGAGTACTGCTCATCAAATGGGATAGCTCATGAAACCTCAGCAGCTAGAACTCCTCAACAAAATGGAGTTGCAGAAAGAAGGAATAGGACCTTAAAAGAAGCTGCTAGAACCTTAATTGCTGATTCAAACCTACCTAAGAGGTTTTGGGCTGAAGCTATAAATACTGCATGCCATACTCAGAATAGATGTTTGATTACAAAGGGGCAAGGCAAAACCCCCTATGAACTCTGGAAAGGAAGAATGCCTAAAGTGTCATATTTTCATATATTTGGTTGTAAATGTTTCATTCACAATAATGGGAAAGAACAATTGAAAGCTTTTGACAGCAAAGCTGATGAGGGAGTATTCCTTGGATACTCTCAAATCAGTAGAGCTTTCAGAGTCTACAACAAGAAAACCCTTATTGTGGAAGAAACCCCTCATGTTGTGTTTGATGAATCTATATTTGAGATCAGGAATGATCACTTGGAACCTGAAGAAATCACACAGAGGACAACCAGATTAAGCCTAAAAGACAAAGACACTGAATTCATAGATGTTGTTTAAGCAAACTTACCTGAAAAGCTCACATTGGACAACAACCCTGAAGGCAACCTTCCAGAGACAAACCTCACTGATGGAAATGGTGAACTGAATGATCCAATCCCAGTTCACATCCAGGTAACAACTACCAATGAAGAAGCAGTTCCTGCTGAGGTAGTTAATGGGTCAAATAATCAAGGGGGAACTCAAAAAGTTGAAAATGCCAATGTCCCTGACATTGAGGACAACACCCCTGATTATGATCCTGAATTAGATCCTGCATTAAATTATCCTGAATTCTATGATCAAAATGACTCACCTTCAGTAGAGGACAACTCTACTGAAGAGATCAGAAAAAGAAGGACTTGGTTATCTGACCATCCTGCTGATCTAATACTTGGTGATCCAAGTATTGGAGTCAAAACTAGAAGATTTCATGGTGAAAGTGCTCTATTTTGTTGTTTCTTATCAGAACAAGAACCAAGTGACATTGAGGAAGCTCTTCAAGATGCAAATTGGATCACAGCCATGCAGGAAGAGCTCAACCAATTCACCAGAAATGAAGTATGGGAGCTAGTTGATAGACCTTCACATCAAGATGTTATTGGAACCAAGTGGGTATTCAAGAACAAAAAGAATGAGAATGATGTGATTGTCAGAAACAAAGCAAGACTAGTGGCAAAAGGCTACTGCCAACATGAAGGCATTGACTATGATGAGACATTTGCACCTGTGGCAAGGCTGGAAGCAATAAGACTCTTCCTAGCCTATGCAGCCCACAAGAGGTTCAAAGTGTACCAAATGGATGTCAAGAGTGCCTTTCTAAATGGAGTCTTGAAAGAAGAAGTTTATGTGGAGCAACCACCAGGTTTTGAAGTTGGAAACCAAGTTTACAGACTGAAGAAAGCTCTATATGGACTCAAGCAAGCCCCTAGGGCTTGGTATGACACACTGTCACAATTCCTCTTGGATCATGGATTCACCAAGGGAACTGTGGACAGAACTCTCTTCAGAATCTCTGAAGGAGAGGACATCTTGCTTGTCCAAATTTATGTAGATGACATAATTTTTGGATCCCCTAATGAGAAGCTGTGTGAGAAATTCTCCAAGCTCATGCAAAGCAAGTTTGAGATGTCCATGATGGGGTTGATGAACTTCTTTTTAGGTCTACAAGTCAAGCAAACAAAAGAAGGAATCTTCATCAACCAAGCTAAGTACACCAGAGAAATGATCAAGAAATTTGGGTGTACATCAAGCAAACCAGTAAGGATTCCAATGAATGCTAATTGGAAGATGGATCCTGATGAAAGTGGTGTTCCAACCAACTCCACTGAGTATAGAGGAATCATTGGATCACTCCTCTATCTCACTGCCAGCAGACCTGACATCACCTTTGCAGTAGGTGTTTGTGCAAGGTTTCAAGCAAATCCTAAGAAAAGCCACCTTGAGGCTGCAAAGAGGATCTTGAGGTATCTTAAAGGCACTGAGAATCTAGGCCTTTGGTACCCTGCTGATGACAACATTGAGCTAACTGGCTACTCAGATGCTGATTATGGAGGATGTAGGATTGACAGAAAGTCCACCTCAGGGACTTGTCAATTCTTGGGCAACAAACTCATATCTTGGTTCTCCAAGAAACAGAATACAGTGGCCACCTCCACCACTGAAGCTGAATATGTTGCTGCTGGAAGTTGTTGTGCTCAAATTCTTTGGCTAAGACAACAACTCAGAGACTACAAAGTCAACTCTACTGAAGTGCCAATTTTCTGTGATAACAATAGTGCCATTGCTATATCACAAAATCCTGTCTTGCACACAAGATGCAAACATGTGGACATCAAGCATCACTTCATTAGAGATCATGTGGAGAAGAAGGATATCAAGTTGGTGAAAATTCACACAGACCATCAAAAAGCTGATATACTAACTAAGCCACTTGCAGAGGCAAGGTTCCTGGAATTATCAGCAGAGTTGGGTCTTCTTGATCCAGGGAAGTTGGAAAAATGAGTCCAAAGAAGTTCATTGACTAAGGGGGAAATAAACTCAAACTTCAGCAGACTTGGTCAAGTCTACTGAAATTCTCAAAATTCAGAAAAGATGACATTACCTCTTCAGGACACTTGTCCCTTGAAATTCAGGACACTTGTCCACAGCCTTTTAGGACACTTGTCCATATAGGATCAGATAAGTTGTCCTAACTATCAAACCAAATTTTGGTATGATAAGCACCTATTTTTGGTGATCAATGCCTATTTCGAAATCTGTCCCATTGAAATACAGTTTTCACCTTTCTGGGATTTAATTTGTCTCCCACTCAAAAGGTCACTTTCCATGCATTAAATGCTAAGATTTAACTCTTGTTTGCATTAAACTTTTTGAGACATGATCTATCTCGAAAAACCCCCAGCCTTAAACAACATTAAAAAACCACCCACGTTTTGAATAAAACAGTTCTTTCACTGTTACATTGGTTTTTGACCATTGGATCAAAAATGGACAACTCCCCTGAAATCAATCCTAGCCGTCCATTTTGGATTTCCATTTTTTCTCACCTTTGAATTGCATCAAGACCTTACCAACTCATTGACAAACATTCCTTTTAGAATATTCACAAGTCTTAAGATCCCCACAAACACTTCTTCCCCAAGTATTCGAAACCCTAGCTCAAATTCTCTTCAAACTCTCTCAAAGCTTTCTCTGCAAATTTCAATGGCCCCCAAAGTTAAACCAGAGATGCTTGTTGATTTCTCCAACAAGGCTCTAGACCTTGATTTTGGCTACCTAAGCAACAGAAACAACCTTCATTTTGAGCCCATAGTATCCTTTGAGACTGAGGATCCTGAGATTAAACCAACTCTAAGATGGCTGAGAAGAGCTGGTTTGCAAAAGTTCATGGAGGAAAGACCAAGTTCATGCTTGGAAGGTTACATGGCTGAATTCTTTGCCTTCCTCAAGTGGAGAGGTCAACCGGCAGATGGTGAAGTGTCCACAAGGTTGTCATATACTGCAGAAGGAGAGGAAGAAGAGAGATTCCACAGAGTAAAATTCTCCTCAGAAGATCTGGAAGGAGCCTTTGGATTGCCTAATGAGGGAAGAAATCCAGAAATTTATGGCACTGGCCATGAAGATGAAATAGCTCAAGAATGGCTATTAGTTCCAGGCCCCATCTCTTCAACACAGAACAAGAAGACTCTCAAGCCAGAGTTTCTCAACCTCTTTGAGGTGGTTGCTAAGAGCCTCTTAAGCAACACTGGAAGCTTAGAGCAGGTCAGCCATCCAAGAATCAGAATCATGGCTGCCATTATTGATGCCAGTGACAAGGGCATCAAGTTTGATTGGAGGACCTTCATCATGTCTGAGATGATGAAGGAAAAGGCAAAATTCAAGGTGAAAACCCACAACAAGGTTGTGCTAGAAGGGAAAATCAAGTATTGCACCAGGGCAAGCTTGTTGATTGAGAGGTTTTCCCACTATTCTCAAATGCAGACCTTTGCAAAACCCCTCCCAGCTCAAAAGATCTTGTTCAGAAAGCTTAGCAAGAAAACTGAACAAAGAAGGATGCTCATGGCCAAACCTGCTGAAGAACAGGAGGAAGAGAAGCCTAAGATGAAAAAGAGAACAAAGGCCAGGGCTATCAAAACAAGGAAAATGTCTAAATTGTCCTCAAGAGAAGCCTCAGGAGCATCAGCTGAAGTTGATGCAGTGGCAGAAGAGGGAGTGAGTGTGCCTTCTGACCACTCAGAAGAGTTGAGGAGGAAGTACAATGAGACTAGGCAAAAGAAGAAGGGTGATAAGAGAATCAGGGTAGATGTCTCTGAAAAGGAAGGAAGTGGAAGCAGTAGGGCCAGCAAGAGAAGGGTCAAACCTACTGAGAAGGTGTTGGAGCTGCAAGAAGAAAAGTTTCTTCAATTGGCTCTAAGGGAGAGCAGAGCTGAAAGTAGGACCAAATCCATGTCAAGGACTAATTCATCTGGTTCTGGAACTCCAGAATCCAAAGTCCCTGAAGTTCAACCTATAGAGGCCAACATCCCTGAAACTCAGTACCTTGAGCCCAGCTCCCCTGAAACCCATGTTACCCCTTCCAACCAACCTATTACCCCTGTAAATCTCACTAAGAGATATTCTCCTGAAGGGAATGTGCAAAGAAATGGCATAGATGTGCTTGCAGACTTAGCTGTAGATGAGACAAGACTCCTGTCTCCCCTTGACTCATCCATGCTCAATTATTCAAAGCTCTTAGAACATGCACTCAATGAGCCAACCCCCCTAAGTAAAGCCCCTTCAGATTCATTGCTCTCTAAAGCAACTGAAGTACCTTCATTTGAGCCTAACCCTTCTGAAGCCAACATCCCTAAACTTAACCTGCCTGAAGCCACTCTAGGAGAACCCAGAGCCAACTCCCCTATAACCCAAAGTCCCTATTCAAGTGGAGATGAGGAGGAGTATACTTATGAAAGTATGCTCAGAGGAGGAGCAAAGGCTACTGTGGACAGTTTGTATCCACATCTTGCTGAATTTCCAAGAATTCAGAAAACCTTTCATGATCTAAGGATGCTTGTTGATGTAAAAGACAAGTCTATGATGGAGATATCACAAGTCATCCAAGATAAGGGTGCAAACTGGTGGCAAATAGAGGAGAACAGATTACTACACTTTGCTGGTGTTTCAAAGACAAGATTTCTCATTGATGAGGAGATTTCTGCAAAGCTAGTAGCTGATAAGATTGAGGAGGAGAAAGAAAGAAAAGCCAAGGGAATCAAACACCCTGACAGTAGCTCCAATGATGATGATTCCCCTGATGATCCATCAGATCCTTCAAACCCCAACCCTCCTGACACCCCTCAAGCCAACCTCCCTGAACCCTCTCAACCTAAGTCTTTTGTAGCAGATAGACTTTCCAACCCCCCTAGAACCTACCATAGGAAAGGCTCTGTGTCATCAGAGGTGTTGACCAAGGGTGGTAACACAACCAAAGACACATCTGCCAATGAAGGTTCTTCTGAACCCAAGGCACAGCCTAAAGATGTTGAGGTTCCTATATTAGAGGCTAGTTTGATTAAGGCCTATTCAGTGTCAGAGGAGTTGGACACTGATCAGCCCTTAATCATTCAGGATGACTCAGTGGCTGCTGAGATAAGCACTGTGATCTCCTCACAACTGCCATCTTTGAACCTTGTTGAAGGTGAAGATGTTGCAGGTTTAAGAGAAGGAGTTGAAAAGGAGAGGATAGTTGAAAAATCAGAGGGTGTTGTGGATGAAAGAGAGGTAGTCATCACTAAGATTGTGAGTGTACCACCATATGAGGGTGGAATAAGTAAGGAAGGACAGGTTATTCTTGAAGTCAAATCTGAACTTCAAGAATCCCTTGATGAAAGGAGGCCTGATTCCTTGAGTGAGAACATTATTAAAGAAGTGAGAAAAGAACAAGTTGAAAATGAGAAGAAGACTGCTGATGTATCAGAGTCTTATACAAAAGAAACTGAGGGAGATGAGTGCTTATTTCCTAACTTGTTTGATCTGTCTAATATTGCAGGTATCTCTCTTGACCAAATTTTTGCAGATGAGTTCTTAACAGATGCACCTATCCAAGTAGACACAGGCTCAGCTCAAGCCTTACTTGGGATGCAATCAGAGAAGTTGGACACCTTGGCTCATCAAGTTCAATCTGCTCATGCTGAAACTTCAGGAGCATTGAATGAGCAAGGCAGGACTCTAGCATCTGTGGAGATGAGGCTCACTGGCTCTGAAGATGTTGTGCTACCAACCCTTGAAGCAAGGATCAGTGGTGTGGAATCTGGTCTCCAAACCATTTCCACTGAAGTTCAAAATGCCAAATCAACCATGGAAGCCATCTCAGAGGAGGTCAAGAAAGAGCAAAAGCTGCTGAGAGACAATCACAATGCCAATGTCAAAGCTCTCAGGCTCACTGTCAAGCAAGCTCTTGGAAAGAAGACAGCACTACAAAAGAAAAGAGCTGAAGAGCAAAGGGTAGCTATGGTAAAAGCAGCCTCTGAAAAGTTTTCTCTAGAGGTATTGGCCAACATTGCTGAAGGTGCAGTGGCCAACCTCACTGAGCTTCTTAAAGCCCAACTGGATGCATCTCTGAAAACAACCTTGGAGGAGGTTGTCCAACAAAAGATGAAGCCTGTTCTAGCTTTTCTTAGCTTGAGCAGTGATAAAATGCAAGATATACATGATGAAAATGTATATTTGTTGGAAGAGATGAAGTCCCTAAACCAGGCCCAATCCCTGATGGCCTCAACAATGAGTGACCTCAAGCCCCAGTGTTTTGATGCTGCCAAAAAGGGGGAAAGGGAAAGAGCTAAAGCAAAAGGTGCCTTGGTGATTGGAAGCCCAGTCAAAGGAAAAGACAAAGCTGCTGAAGGAAAAGGAAAAGAGCCTGAAGTGCTAAACCTGGAAGAATTGGATGAAGAAGAGCAATTAGCACTTGCATTAAAGAACTCTATGGCCTCAGCTCAAGAAGAAAGGATGAGGTTACAGCAGAGACCAGGTGGTGAAGTGTCTGGTATGGACAAAGGTGATGAAGGTGTCCAAACTAGAGGAAAGATCAAGAGGGCAAAAGGAAAGAAAAGACAAGTTGAAACATTCACTGACTTTCCTAGCAGCCTTGATCTCCCACCTGAATTCAGAATTGATGAGGATGAGCCTACATCCAAGAAAGCCAAAACTGCTGAAGAGCCCAAAGCTGCTGAAAAGGACAAGTCTTCTGAATCTGACAAAAGTGCTGAAGGTCCCAAGTCCACTGAAGACATTGAAGAGCTATTTGGTGAAGGATTTGGACCAGAACCCAAAAAGAAGACAACTGTCCTAGCCCATGATCCATCAAAGCTGTTTCATGAAGGGTATGGCAAAGACCCTGAAACACAACAGAAACTGGCCATGATGAGGGCCCAAGAGAAAATGGACTTGATGGAAGAAGCTAACAGAGCAAGAGATGAGAGAAGAGCAAACTTTCAGAAACCAAGAAGGAGGAGAGCAACTTACAGCAAGATGAAGCCTCAACTTCTAATCCCAATGGACACCAAATATCCACACTTGGATAAATGGGTGCCAATTCAACTGAATGATACATGGGAAGAGGCTAAAAGGGAGTTTGTCTATGACTATTATGTCATTGACAGATGGAATGGAGGAGATGCAAACTCTGCCTTCACTGAGTTCATGCTAGAATACTACAGAGAATTGTATCAACAACTACTTGCAGCTGCTGACATTGCAAGAATTGAACTCAATGCTCCCAAACCTATCATCTATATGCCTCCAAAGCTTGAAGGATGGATTGACCAAGCAAGGATCCTAAGGGAGTTCACAGAAATTCTGAAGCTGAACAAGATGACCCTTGGACCTAAAGGAACCAACCAGGAAGCCATGGCACTCAAGAGGAGAGTGTGGGCACAATATGGGATGCTGCCACCTCCTGAGGATGATCTTTGAATGGCTAAGTCTTCTGACTTTTTCTGGGTGAAAAATTATCTTATCTGAAGATATTTTTGCTATGTGGTCAAATCTGTTGAAATTGGACAAGCCTGCTGATATGTGCATTGACATGCTGTTTGCTCTGATATGGTTTAGAATGATCTGATACAAGAATTGATACATTCTACTTTAATATCTGGAATATCTTGTATTAGTTAGCTCTAGGTGATAAAGCTCTGATACCTGAAATAGTCTATTTTGCTCTGATCTTATGTTTAGTATGTATATCTTGATTTGTAATGATTCCATGCTCTGATAAGTTATCTCCAACTATCAACATGCTTGTAATGATTTTATGAATGATAATTGAACCACTTTTGAATCAAGATACATTCATAACAAGAAATCTCTCTATGCCTATCTGTGAAACCTACTTGCAACAAAAAAAAAAAAAAAAAAAACAGTGAATACACTAACACATTATCTTTTCAGGAATATTGACCTTAGTCATATCTACTGAAGACATATGTAATAGGTGCAGACAAATCACTCTTGCATAGAATATGTAGGTTTTGGCATCATCAAAAAGGGGGAAATTGTTGGGAATAAAATGATACATGTTTTGATTAAATACCAAACCCCCCTGAGACATGCCTAAGTCAAATTGATAGTGTTCTAAAAATGTTAGAACACATAGCATAAGGCTAGATGAGAAGCTGAAATGTTAGGCAGCTCTTAAACAATTAGATGCACAATTTGAGGGGGAACCTATGCTTTAAAGATGACCAAGATCAAGTCCCCTCAAGGCTCAAAGTCTGGAACTATCACTTATGATCAAGGACACTCTATGAAACATCAAATGCTCTGATCAGGAGAGTTGTTCAGAGAAGATGTCCTTATGCAAAAACAAGATTGTAAAGCTCAAAAGGACAAGTCCAATAAGATGCTCTGATCAGGAGAGTTGTCCAGAGAAGTTGTCCATATGCAAGACTGGTAAAATCAAAAGACAAGCTTAATGACTCTGATCAGGAGAGTTGTCCAAAGAAGCTAGCCATATGCAAGAACAAGTTTACCTAGCTCAAAAGGACAAAGACTACTCAAAGGTTTTGATCAGGAGAGTTGTCCAGAGAAGCTAAATCTATGTGATAAGTGCTCTGATGCTAAAAGACCAAATATGTTGATCAGAAGAGTTGTCCAGAAAAGTTATCTCAGCATGAGTGAATCAGAACAAATGCTCTAAAGGTTGAAGGTCAACTATGCTGAAGATTTAGAGACAACCATACCCTAAAGAAATGCAATGCAACATGCTAAGATCACTGTGAAATGAAATAAAGGGAAAGAGCCAAGTCATCTGAAGAAGAGCAAGCCAACCTTGCTGATAAGTAAGATTGCTGATAGTGATAAGAAGAGTTGTCCACTTGATAAGGAATGTTGTCCTATCATTAGATCAACCTTCAGAAGCCATGTCCAAGTCCTAACAAGAAGTCAAACATTGGGAAAAGTGCTGGAGAATGAAGACAAAGTCTTACAAGCCGTTTATTACCCAAATGAGGACATGTCACTATAAAAAATCTGTCTTCCAGTTTGAAGAACTCAAGGAAGACATTTATAGCAATTTGGGGCTGCCTCTCCAACGGGCAAATCCTCCATTTTGTCTATAAATACAGAAGTGTGAAGACCATTTGAAAGCACCTCAACAGAATCCAACTACTCAAGTATTCTGAAGCTCATAGAACTTTTAAAAAGCTTTCAAAGACTATCTTAGTCTTCATACACTTCTTCTAAGCTGTACATCACTGTATATCCATACAAAGCTTAGAGAGATATCCTATCCTTATACCTTGATCTTCATTGTAAAGGATATCTCATTAGTTGGAACCTTACTTCAATCCTTACCCCTTTCAAGTAAGAAAGTGAGAAGGGTGTTGTAGTAGAAGTGTTAGGAGCTGACTGTTGAGAGAAGAACAGTTCAGTTCTGAGTTGAGAAGAGGGTACTAGGACTCTAGACATCCTAGGGATAAATTCACCAAGGAGTGGTGTTCTTGATCAAGTGCACATTGGCACTATAAAACAAGTTAATTCCAAGAGAGAAGGAATTATCCTGTTAAATCAGGGAAAGTGGATGTAGGAGCTTGAGTCTCTGAACCACTATAAATCTCCTGTGTTGATTTACCTTACAAGTACTTACATTCATTCAACACTGCACACAAAACTGATCCTTCAAAGATATCTATTCAAAGACTGTGCAAAACTGATTTGGACAAGTTCCCTGAAGCTTAACTGGACTGTTTTGGATTGACAAAGTGATTTCAGAATCTTAAGGAGTCTAAACTTAAAGGGCCAACCACTATTCCGCACAATATAACTCCTTTAGATAGTTATTCAACTAAGTACTCAATAGTACTTAGTAGATTGATTATCTTAGAAGAGTTAATTATCTTCAGCAGAGTTGTCCAAGACAACCTTGCTGAGCTCTGGTTTGATCAAAGTTGAAAAGAACTGCATACAAGTGTATTCCCCCCCCCCCCCCATACACTTGTTATATACTCCTTTCAGGACCAACAGACACTCTTTGTTGCCGTCCAGAGTTGAAAAAGGATGAGCGTACATGTAAATTTCCAAAGGCTAGCTACACACTGGATAAGCCACAAAAACAAAGATTGTGTAGGTGGATAAAGGAGTTGAACTTTCCGGACGGCTACGTGTCGAACTTGAGTCGATGCGTAGACACAACAACGGGTAAGGTTGCAAGGATGAAGAGTCATGATTGTCATGTATTTATGCAACGCTTGATACCGATTGCGTTCAAGGAACTTCTTCCTCTCAATGTGTGGAGGGCTATCACTGAATTAAGTCTATTTTTTAGAGATTTAACGGCTACAACGATCACGATCGATGATATGATTCGTTTAGATGAAGACATTCCAGTGATTTTGTGTAAGTTGGAACAAAATTTTCCACCTAGCTTCTTTAACTCGATGGAACACTTACCCGTTCACTTAGCGTATGAAGCGAGAATTTGTGGTCCGGTGCAATACAGGTGGATGTACCCATTTGAAAGGTAAAATCTTACTTTTTTTTATTTCATTACAATTACACATGCATTCTTATAAGTTTTATATATATATATATATATATATGTGTGTGTGTGTGTGTGTATCAGGTATCTCCACAACTTGAAACGTAATGCTAAACAAAAGGCAAACGTTGAAGCATCGATTGTGAATGCTTATTTGAATGAAGAGGTTGGCATGTTTTGTTCTTATTACTTTGAAGACCACGTCAACACAAAGTTAAGAAGTGCTCCACGTAACTTCGGTGGTACATCCGCTGACGATATCAGTGAAGAGGTCGATGGAATGCTCTCCATATTCAAGTCTAAGGGACGGCCAATAGGAAAACCCATTGAACGATTTTGGGAGACGAACTCGGAGGCGGAAATAGCACAAGCGTATGTGTTATTGAATTGTGATGAAGTTCAGTCATACATTGAGTAAGTATTTCATATATAAATCGTCTATTTAACTACCACTTCATTTATGTCATTTAATATTAACCAAGTTTTTTAATGTTGTGAATTAGGATGTACACTCAAGAACTACGACGAGCAGAACCAAACATCTCAGATGCATATATAGATGCTCGTATTCAACGTGAATTTTCCCGATGGTTCGAACGTTATGTGAGTATCATTTAATTAATTATGTTTTACGTAAATAAATTAATATTTATTTTAATTAATTTTAAATTGAGCCGTATAGGGACGGGATAACGCTCTAGACAGTCGATTCTTACGAGATCTCAGCAAGGGACCACTACGTCGTGTAAAGACTTACAACGGTTATATTGTGAAGGGCTACAGATTTCATACGTCTGGGTATGCATCGACAAAGGGGACTACCAACAGTGGCGTCTGCGTTAGCAGTGCGAATTACAATGCAGATGCAAGTGATTACTTTGGGGTGTTACGGGAAGTCGTCGAAGTAGAATATCCAGGATATCCAGCAAAGACTGTAGTGTTGTTCAAGTGTCATTGGTTTGATTCAGGCCATCTAGGAACAAGAATTCACCCGGAGTACAAGCTCGTTGATGTTAGTTCGAAAAGGACGTATGTTGGGGATGATCCATTTGTATTTGCCCATCAAGTATCTCAAGTATACTACTGCACATATCCGGGAGCTCCACGTGGTTATGAATGGCACGCTGTTTGCAAAGTAAAGGCAAGGTCAATGGTAGAAGTCCCTAAAAAGGACATAAATACTGAAGATGAATCTCCATTTCAAACAGAACAAATAGAGACTCCAACTGAAGTCTTTACGGGAGATTTCAATCTTTCTGTACCCTTGACGGCTGCAAATCCCCAATTAATCGAAATTGAAGGTGAAGAGGAGGGGGATGAAGAAGAGGATGAAGAGGAGAATGAAGATGAGGATGAATAGGAGAATGAAGAAGATGAGGATGAGGAAGATGATGATGAGGAGGAGGAGGAGGATAAGGACGAAGAGGAGGATGAAGACGAAAATTAATTCAATTAATGTAATGTATTTATTTCTTATTTTATAAAAGTTAATTAATTATTTATCATTTAGGTACAAATTATAAAAATTAAATTTACTATAAATATAAGTCACAACCAATATATATATTAATATATGTGGAAGAAATTAATTTTGTGATTTTTTTAAAAAATATTTTGGTAATTTAGTAAGTATATAGAAAAAATTGAATTATTTAAAAAAAAAATAAAAAAAATCGCCAAAATGCTGACGGAATTAGTTTTCCGTCCGTGTTTACCTTTTGAAAAATACCGACGGATTATCCGTCGGTATTTATATATGTCCGTCGACATTCACCATTTGATAAATACCGACGGAATATCCGTCGGTATTTGTACATGCCGACGGAAAATAAGCCCTTATATAAAACCTCAACCTAGGGTTTTCTTTCACTCTTTCCAAACTTTCCTCTTCTCCACCACTCTTCGGCCCTACTCTTCGGCCCCATTCCCCCCCCCCCCCCCACCTCGCCTCCCTCCACCACCTCAAAATCCTCAGAATCGGCGACAACTACCTCACCGGCCCTATTCCCGCCACCCTCGGCACCGATTTCTCTCCACCGTGAAGCATGGCCGCCGCCCAATCTGTGCTCCTCCGGCGTTTTAATAAGTGGTCCGACTCCGACGTAAGTGATTTTGAGTTTAGATTGAAAAATTTTGAACTTCAACATCGATTTTTTTTTTTAATTTTTTGGTTGTTTCCTTGAAGAATTTTCTGGCAAGAATAGGCTCCAAATCAACTTTTATAAAATTTATATTAAAATACTACATCAAGTTATGAACCACTTATATTTATTTCATGATTTATTGATTATTATAAATAATTTTATAAAATCCTTTTCCAAAACTGCTCAAGCTGAAATTAAAAGCTACCTACTGTGATTTTCGAAAATGAACCAAAACAATATTTTCTGGCACCCAAATTGTATGATACAAAATTTTTATGTGTTCTATACTTCAAGATGTACCAACTTTTTAAAATTCATAATTTTCTAACATGTTTTAGTATTTTATAAAAATGCTCAAAGTTAGTTGACTCTATGACTCATTTACATAAATTGCACTGCACTGTTTTAAAAACGAGTCCTTCGACTACCAAAACTTGTTACACAAATTTTATACACTTTAAAAACTTCAAGGAGCTCTTACAGTTTCAATTTCATAATTTTTCAAGGAGTTTTGATATTTTAAATTAATTCTAGAAGTTTGAGGTGTATAAACCATCTTACAAATTGCATACATTAGTTTTTATGAATCTTATATTTGTGTATTTTTCAAGGAATGTGATTGTACTACTGGTGCAGGTGTATGAATTGAAGAATACTTTTTAACCATGAGGATATGTAATAAAAACAATGCCAATTTCTTCACATTCCCAACATAATATTTCATGTAATATTATTGTTTCATTACATAATATTTTAATTTTTACATAATGACATTTTTTACGAAATTTCTTCACATTCCCAACCTCTCGGAAAATGTAATTCTGGTCGGAAAATAAAATTCTGGTCGGGGCCTCCCCGGCCACCCATATTTTTTTTATTAATATTTTGTTTTACTGACGGATATTCCCTCGGTAAATTGCCGACGGATATTCCGTCGGTCAAATGCCGACGGATATTCCGTCGATATGTGTATTTCGAAATCATATTTTTTTTTATTCATATTTTGTTTTACTGACGGATATTCCGTCGGTAAAATGCCGACGGATATTCCGTCGGTCAAATGCCGACGGATATTCCGTCGATATATGAATTTCGAAATCAATATTTATTCAAAAATTAATTTCTTATATAATTATTTTAATTCATTCTAATTTGTTTTATAATTATTTTAATTCATTCTTTCCGACGGAATTACCGACGGAATGTTGACCCGGTTTGTTAAACGGGTTGTCCGAAATACCGACGGAATTTCCCTCGGTATTTCCGTCGACAAATCCGACGGAAAATCCGTCGGGAAATCCGTCGGCAATGCCGACGGAATTCAAAAATCCGTCGACAAAAAAAGCTGACGCCGAAAAAGGGGACGACCGACTTTCCGTCGGTAAATCCGTCGGTAACCTCGGCGGCCGACGGAAAATCCGTCGGTAAATCCGTCTCTAAAACGCCCTTTTTTTGTAGTGTCCTAGCACAGGTTATAATCGATTAATTTCGTATAATACATGTTATTAGTGAAATTTTTTGACCAGGTTGCAAGTTGAAAAGAAAATGTGATATTTATATCTTGGATTCTTGGTGTCTCTTTTACTAAACATTAATTTAGGATCTGCTCGATTGAGGTAATGAGATTGTGTATTGGAAATGAAAATAATGAGAAGTCATTTCCATTAATAATTAGGTAATTAGAGTAAGATTATTAATAAATTATTTTTATTTTTATCAAATAATAGGAGTACCAAATAATATTAATAAGAATGAATCATCATTCATTCTCACTGATTTATATAAAATATTGTATACCACATGATATAGCTAATTAAAATAAATTGAGGTAAATATTCACATATAAAATATTTAAAAACTATCTTAATTTGACATATTTTATGTATAAATTATTTTGGTGTGGTTATTCTCATTAACCAATTTTATTATCTCCAAACAGGTGATCCATTTTTTTACTTTATTTTTTTCAAAAGGAGATAATTATTATCAAATTAAGTGGGGGCAAATACTTGTGTGTATCAGTTACATACATATAATTGGCTATTACCTTCCTTTTTTTAATAAGTCCACACTCCCTTCTTTTAGGCGTGTACAACTTACATGTAATTAAATCCAATTTTTTACATAGGTTATTAGTTATTTACCTTCTTTTTTATTAATTTCACCCCCAATTTTTTTAAAAAAAAATACATGTAAAATACTATATTACCATTTTATCAATTAAATTAAAATACAACTCATTAAAATTATAATTATACACAGACTATCAAGTCACCAATGAATCACCAGGAAGTCAAATATATATATATTTTTTTTTAACTTTCAAAAAATAAATATAAAAACATAACGAATATAAAAGAAAATTGAAATAAAAATTTCAGTTTTTTTTTTCAAAAAATTACAAAAAAAAATAGAAAAAAAACTCAACTTAAAAAATTCAATTTTTTTCTAATTTTGGTATAAATGTATAATACTCCCTCCTATTCAAAATATATGTCATCCTAAGCTCATGCACACATATTAAGAAAAATGTTGACTTCCTATTATACCCTTAATTAATTACTTTATGATTCTTGTAGAATTTTGAAAGCTAAGTAATTATTAATGAGTTTAAGGGTAAATTAGGAAGAAACACATTTAATTGACATTGAAAAATGCAAAACGACATTTAAATTGAAAATAAAATGAAAAGTGAAAACGACATTTAAATTGAATAGGAGGGAGTATATGATATGCTCACTTTTTAGCTTTACTCTGATTTATAATAACTAAGATTATTTTGTTATGTCTTCATTATTTCTACAATCTGGTTTGTTACAAGTTTTTTAAAGTTGTAGATTATTTTTTAAGACTAATTAATAACATAATCTAATTGAAAAATAAAATTTATATTTAGAAACTTAAATGGGTGGAGAATTGGGGAAGAAACCAACATAATGTTGCATCAACTTTATTATTTTCTTTGTGGTCATCGATGTGTTGATGCATTCATATGTTTATTGAGTGTTATCGTATCTATTAATTTAATTGTGTATTCAGTGTGATTCATTCTCACTTTTGTTCTTCTTACTAGTTAGTTAATATCAATCTTTTAATATTGATATATTAATTTGCATAGTATGACTGGAATTATGAATTTGTTAAGTTATGTATTTTTTGTTAAATATAATATTAGTTTAAATACGATATAGTATTAGTACACCTATGGTATAATATTAGTTAATATATTGTATAGTACTAGAGATTAATGTGGATATACAAATATTATTTAATATATGAACTAATACTATACAATATGTGAATTAATACTATACTATATTTGAACTGGTACCATAGAGTATGTAAACTAATACTATACAATACGTGAACTAATATTACACTATATTTGGACTAGTACCATAAAGTATGTGAACTCGAAAACATTAGAACTTGTACCAATAAAACTAATACGGAGTATTATATTGTATATGAATTAATACGTACAATACTGCATATTAAATAATAATATACCATAATACTTATAAATTGTTATCATAACACTTATAAACTAAAAATTATATTCATAAAAAACTAAAATAATTTGATTAAAAAATGAAAGTTCGAATGAAAAAAATAATTAAACAATGTAAAACGAAATGAAATTTGCAAGGAATGAATAAAATTTTGAAAAGATAAGGTGAAAATTATACACCAATTAATTAAAGTAAAATAGTATCAATAGAATTGAACACTTGCACCTAAGAAAGATGAGAGTTTTATTTTTAAAAAAAAATCATTATTATACTATTTAATACTTAAAAAAACAATTAATATTATTTTAAAAAAAAATTATTAGACTTTAAAATTTTAGAATAATTATTTGTGAGATAAAAAGAAAGTATGTGAAAAAAATTATCATTTGAAACACAAATGATAAATAGGAAGAAAAATAAATTTAAAAAATAATATTAAAAAGAGAAAAATTGGAGTAAAATAAACAATAAAATTTCTAAAAATTAATGGAGCATTATTTTTAATGATAAAATTAAAAAAAAATTAATTGAAGTAAAATAAAGGCCCATGAAAAAATTTATATGTTAAATTGATATAGTAAATGAGTCATGTGTTATTTGTAATGAGTTATTGGATTGAATATAGTAAATGGGTAATGTGTTATTTGTAGTGGGTTATTGGATTGAATATAGTAAATGCATAATGTATTATTTGTAATGAGTTATGGGATCAGCTGGTACACAAAAGTGCAACTCATTAATTGGTACTCCCTCTGTTCTAAGTAGATGACCTTTCAATTTCTTTGTAAATTAGAGGACGTTTAACTCTTGACAGTAAATTTATTGCATTTTTTTTTAAATTGCCCTTAAAAAAAATTAAATACTCAAATACAAATAAACACTTATTTTGAATAAAATGGATTACCAAGTTTAGATTTTTGAGTTTTTCTTTTCATGATATGGATGACAAAGTGCATTTAACCCACATTTGCCGAACTGTCAATTAACCAAGTACAGTATGCTGAAACCAATGTAGATTGTGTGTACGTTAATTTCCTTTTGAAAGGAAAAGAGAAAAGCAAAGAAAAAAGAAACATTCTTTGCTTGCAAGGACCAAATCACAAAATTCGTTTCATTAAATTATCGTTAAATATAACATGAAAGAGAAAATTACAGTGGTTTTTTTTATTATTATTTAAAGACATTACTTGAAGGGTGATAAAAAAAGAAAGCTCTTATAATAGTCAGCAATTCACAAAAAAAAAAAAAACTGATAAATCACTGTGATTTCGATCAAAAAGGTATAAATACAAAATTTTAGGTAAAAATCTCATATGAAACGGTTTTATGTGTAAGACGGATCTATTTACTTTATCATATAATTCATGAGTTTATAGAATTTCAACTCAATGATGTTTTAAGTGAAACATGACATAAATAATAAAGTGGAGTTTTGTCTCATGTATGTGACTGTGTCACATAAGGAAATCGGATCCCTTCTTGTACGGAAGAAGGATCATTAGATCTCACACACTCACACATATGTATATGTGTGAGATCGTGCACATGACCCTTTTGTACCGGCAGGGATCCAATTCTGTCAACATAACTCTCCTAAAAATTTAAACTAATGACTTTTTCAGTCAGTGTGCTCCATTAACATGAATAATGCTTTTATATTCAAAATAATATTTTTTAGCAAATGAAATATCCTTTTTTTTAAGGTACGTTATAATAAGAGTGTTGAAGTATTAAGTTGAAGGTTACATAAGTGATGTTGTTGAAACACCTAAATCAAGTACTATAATAAAGTTAATGCGTAATTTAGAAAAAAAAAAATCAAAATATATAACCAATCGGCCATCAACCGTTAACCTACCTCTACCTCCTCAGGTGTAGTATAAGCAAACCAAGCATCTCTCTCTCTCTCTCTCTCTCTCTCTCTATAGACTCCATTAACACACAAGAGAGAGAGATCAGAGGAATAACCAATAAAACTGGGCAACTGCAAATATAACTCTCCCAAAGATTCACCATCAATGGAGGAGTAACAAGGTTTCGATCATTAAGCAAAAAAAAAAAAAAAAAAAACAAGGTTTCGATCAAACATTACCTTCACATTCAATTTCAATTTCAGGAAATTCAGTTTTTATCTTATAAGGAAAAGCTATAGAGTTGCAGAAACAGAGGATGAGAGGGCGTAAATGAGAAGTGAATAAAAATTTATGAGGAAGAGAGTGAAAAGCAAAGCTGGGGAAGCACGGCGATCACTTCCTCTCGGAAGGTATTTTCAGTTGCATCAATGAAATCACGGCGGCGTTCGTCTTCTCCAGGATGAGCGACTCTGCTTATAAGGTCGATACGACGTCGCGCCTCGCCCAATGGCGGATCGACACTTTGGCCCCTTTCACTTTCAGAGAATCCGATCCTTTCACCATCGCCAACTGGAATTGGTAATTAAATTCACTCTACTCCCATTTCCCCCCTTTTTTGCTACATCTAAAAAAGAGTTCGTAAAAAATCCCTAGAATTCCGCCCTTGCTTTTTCAAATTGAAATTGAGGCAGATGAACATTACGAAGAATGAATCGATAACGTGTAATCATCTATCAATACTTTAAGCTAATGTGTCTTTTTCGTTATTTGAATTGAAGGCATTTTTCTGTGGAGAAGAGTCGGACATTGACTATTAGATTGTACCCAGAGAAATCAAATATAACTAGAGAAAATCCTCCGATTGCATCTTTCATAATCAAAGTTATCTGGCCCTCGGGAGATCGAAAATGCTTTGTTCATCCAGGTAAAAATTATCTCACCCAATATGAAAAATTCTGCAGGCACTGATACAACTATATTACCTGCAGAAGTTACAGATAAACTGCTCAAGAGCGGCGACTATTTCGTTTGGGCAATTGAGGTTCCATTAACTGGGAAATTCATCATCGACGTTGAGTTTCTTGATTTAAAAACTGCGTCTCCAGATGTAAGATTAGTATTGTAACTTAAAATAGAAATGAAAAACTTGTTCTGGTGAAGAAAAACCTGATTTCCCCCCTTTTCCCTCTTATGAATTACACAGGGCACAGAGCCACCTTGCTCGATTTGGAAAGAAGGATTCACGAGGAGACAATCTAGTGACTCGGCTCTTTCGTTACTCAATCGCATGCTCTCTGAAAGCATTCATACTGATGTTGTAATCAATGCATCCAACGGAAGACTCTCAGCGCACGGGGCTGTTCTTGCTTCAAGATCGCCTGTTTTTCGCAGCATGTTATTGCACAATCTCAAGGGAAAAGGAATGTCCACCATTGACATGTCCGAGATGTCAGTTGAAGCTTGCGACGCTCTACTGAATTACATGTATGGCAATATAAGGAAGGAAGAATTCTTATCCCACAGGCTTTCCCTTCTTCAAGCAGCTGATAAGTACGATATTTCAGATCTTAAAGAAGCTGTCCACGAAAGCCTAGTAGAGGACATTGACACGACAAATGTGCTTGAGAGGCTCGAAAGTGCAACTCTGTATCAACTGCCAAAACTGAAGACCAGCTGCATGCTATATCTTGTGAAGTTTGGTAGGATCTTTGATATTGGAGATGATCTTAAGGGGTTTGTAAAATATGCAGATAGGGGACTTGTGTCTGAGATATTCGACCAAGTTCTTGGCGCGTGGAAAGGGTTCTGAATATTCCTCACATTACAGTGTGCAGCAATTGTTGTAAAAAAAATGGATGGATATTCTTTTGCTTACTACTTGTACAGATATTATTGATCAAGGTGTATAGTGGTGTGCCGTGTGAATGTAATATGATTGAATCAGAAAGAAGAAACATGTTGGTCATTTGTTTGACATACATACAAAGCAGCTGATTATTTGTATTGACATAAATAGCATCATTATTAATTCCTCCAAAAACAAAATAGTCAGAGAAGTAAAATCCCATGGGATGATCAAACAGGATAATTGTTGAAGAAGTAATTCGAAAGAGAAACAGATGACAATATAAACAAGAATACAGATGATTAAGATATACAAAGGTTGATTGAACGAAATAAGAGTGCATATGTATAGGAGGATACCTTACCTTGCCTTCATGAATTCAGATGTTTGTGGTTCATTTCAAGAAATTCCTCTTTTATGGGAAAGAACATGGATGGAGGAATATTCTGATAATATACGGACAATATTCCTCCTATATGAGCACTTGTTGGGCTATGTACGTACCAATTAACACCCAACTTGAAATTATGTTAACAAGAGACATTGTTAAACCGTTCACAAATTAGGACAAATTACCATCTATCTTTTTCAAAGTGTTTATGCATCGTGCGCAAATTATACAACGTCCCACTATGAAACAGTCTCCCGCAAGACATAAACAACATAGATTATAGATAAGAGAGTGAGGAGAACAATTCCAAATTGTCATTCTTCCTTGTCACAAAAACAATGCAGAAATGGCATATTATATCCCTTCCAAAATAAAAATAATGTTTGATTATATATTTATATCCAATAAGTTAGGTTAAATGAACATGTTTGTTGAAGGAAAACATTCAGACGATGACGCAAAAATCAAATAAATCATGTTAGGACTCGTGTCATCCATTCCAATAATCTATCCACAATAATTTCAATGAATCAGAAGTGAGGTGCAAGTGCCAATCAATCCAAGACAGTGGAGTAGAAATCAGCCACCAAAGAGAAATCCTGCTGCTTGTTCTTCATTGCCATCGAAAAACTTCAAAGCTTGAATTACTTGTTCTCTTCCAAACCCTAGCTCCACTAGCTTTGCAACTTTAGCTTCAAACTCAGCTCCCTGCACCACATCAATAACATCTCCCAGTAAGAAATCGGCTCATGAAAAAGATTACCGGTTCCAATTTATGATTGATATTTCTATTTCTCCAGGGTTAACGCGATTGAGTAAGATAAATCAACAAATAAATGCAAGGCATAAGTAAGACGTGGTTCTACTTTCTTTCATTCGAAATATAAAGTTCTGTTATGCAGAATTATCTCGTCATTTTCTTTTGGATGTTGTATTACGAAATAACAAGTGTCTTCATATCATATAACACAAGCAAGTGCATACTGAATGTATTATCACAGAAAATAAAGTTAAAAGTTTCAAAGTACCTGAGAGGGATTGCTGCCAGAACTTCCTGTAGTTCATACAAGAGAAAAGCATTAGTTCCAATGTAAACACACCGGCCCCAAAAAAAATAAAGGAGAACTCGTAGCTAAGCATTATAACATGGCAAGAACTAGAATAAGTCAATAAGATACTAAATACTGCTTCAAGAAATGTTTGAACTAACCAACAGGTCCACTTGGTGAACTGATGTTTTCTTTAGCTCCAGATGTTGCCTGAAAATCAGAAAACATCTATGAGATCCCTTGTGGTTTACTTTAAAGCATACAAATTTAGCAGATAAGCTCCACCAAGAAAGCATGCATCAAAATAGTATAAAATTAATGGAAAAGAAGCCCGTCTTCATTGGACATATAGTGACAGCTTGAGTTGCAGCCTCTACTGGCACATAAGACACAGATAATATCAACTTCACATGAATTAAATCTGTGTTAAACTTGAAGTCACATAATTTGACAATTGTTTTTTCATTATGTGATGAAATTAGAAACTTATGGTCAAGGTATCATCTAGTAAAATGTTCCCAATCTTAAAGACTTTAGAAACACATTTAAAAATTTAGGCATTTCGTTAAAAACCTCAGTATACACCATAAGTAATTCCATTGAAGAACGTTGCTATAAAACCAAGGGATGTGGAAGAAATACAAGTACAACTGAGTAGCAAAAATCAAGGGTATCATTACTTGTGCTCCTGAGCTAGAAGCTTCCTTGGCATGCCTCTCTTCATCCAAAAACCTTGATGGAATGTCCTTCTCTGAAATTTAGATAACATTATTGTCAAGTGATTCAAACAATCTTAAACAACTAAAGAAAAATATCAAATTACTTCAACATGAAAGTACGCATATTATAAAATGGATAAAAATACTGCCAAAATATTACCTGCCAGAAAAGGTACGGCAACCTCTCCTCCACCCACTCTCAATACATTATCCTTCAGATCAATAATACACTGCATATGGTGGCATTTTAAGTACATCAATTTCTAAATACAATTAAGCACCAGAAAAAAAAAACATATGAAGATAAAGAAGTTACTTGGTGCTTGCGAAGCATGTCCAATCCAAAGAGAAATTCCATGTTTGGTGCGTCCAGCACCAAGAAGGAACAAGGGTAAAATATACTTCCAATCTATCAAATTATGTAAACAAGATGTGTTAATTATACCAGGAATGATATACTATATGATACAAGAACAGAAGGCATATAAATATCACACAGTAGAGACAAAGTTTACAGAAAAACAAAGTAGCAGAGCAATTGAGTGCATGCCTTGATTGGGGCAACATGAATCCGTCCTAAGATCTCAGACTGACCAACACCATGAGCAATACCCTTATACCGAGTATCTAAAAGCCTCAATAATCTGGAAGAACAAGAAAATATCAATAATACCCCCACGAGTAAACAAATATAACAGATAGCAGGCAAATAGTTTCTACCACACACAAGAAAGCAAGAGGATATCTTACCCAAGACGTTCAGCACAGCTTTTAGATATAATTGTTGACTGAGCTCCACTGTCAACAAAAGCCTGAAAGAAAGAAATACAGAGTGATATACTTGGCTAAAAAATAAGAAGCAAGTTGACATATTAACATAGGATTGTCCATATTATCACATTGGATTTGCATTCCAAGTTAACCGAAATCCACATTGAACTGGGTGGACTAACGAATTCAACATGGTCATGTAGCTCACAGCTACCAATTGTAACATTTATGGCATCATGATTGAGTGACTGGTAGAAGTGTGGTAGATGTCCAAATTTAAGAAATGAAGCCTAAAATAAACTCTTCCGTAGAATCCCAGTATGTTGGTTTTGTCCTTTCTATGTAAGTCAGGCTCGTTCATTTAAAACGTAGTCATCCATAATAGCCAAATCTCTCATCTTTAACTCTTTAAGTGCCAGATTTGCCCCTTATTTTCCTTTCAATGGGCCCGTGTTGATTCTTTACTACTATTGCGTAGTGGTGGATAAAATTATGGGGCAATTACAGGAAAAAAAAAATCAAATTACTATATGATTTTATCAAATAAGTACCTTCATGGGAACGCCATTAACTTCCATGTCAACATATAACATTACCTGGAAAATTGAACACTTATGTAAGCTTTACTAATCAAAATTAGAAATGTAATTTGACAGTAGAATTGGCAATCATATATACCACTCTTGCAAACGCTTCAGGGTTGTGTTCCAAGGCTGCTGCCCAGTTCTCATCAATTCCTTTCTGCAATCATGAATGGAATTTGTTAGGAACCATTAAATTCCAACAATATGCCCAAACACAATAGTTTGACAAGACGAGCCCACAAAATAAAGTTTTCTATGAACAAAACATAGTTCATTTTCCAGGCGCACATTAAGATGCTAAACCAAATATAAAATCTCAACCAAGATCATTAATTGCTGCACCAAAGAATTGCAGCATAACATGTACACCAACTATAACCAGTTTCTTTGCATGGAATTTCATATATTATAACCTGGTATATAAAAAGCCCCGAAAAATTTGAAGAGGGATTAGGGAAACTAACTGACCTGTCGAATTGAGGCTTCAATTTTCTTCTGTGCCTCCACATCAAATGGATCTGCATAAAGTAAGGCCTGGGCAAATAAATAGCTAAAAATATTAGATTCCCAAAATTTGAGTGAGAAAACTACCAGAAATTTTAAAATAAATGTTTTATTGTTTCATAAAGAAAAGTGAGAAGACCAATAATGATGTTAATACATATAATTCGCCAAGAGTTTCAGATAACAGCAATTTGAGTGTATCCAATCCAGTGTGGATTGTTGATTCTTAAAGACACTTGTTTACTTAATTTAGATTAAGATCATATATAACGGCTAATCTTTAGAAAAATGGTGAGTACTTATTACAAGGAGGGTCTAAAGAAGTAGCTAAAGCCAACATATCTTAGCAGCAACGCATCAGACAGGAAACACATAGCCATTAACCATTATCAAAATGATAAATGCAGATGTAAAGGAATTGAAAGAATATATACTTCTCATAAACTCTAGGAATGTTTTCAGGATTTGTAAAACCAGAGTAACAGGTAAATATTTGTTGAGTAGAAGTCAAATAATCAATGGTGGGAAAAGTTGATATGATACTAACCATCTCCTCTTCTTGTTGACGCCTTAATTCACCTCTCTGGCGATGGCGTGCACGCAAAAGGTCTTGCAACTTGTTGATATCATTTCCAAGTACAGATTGTGCCAACTCAGGATCACTCTATAAGTTCAATAATACATTACATGTTAGTAAAAAACTAACTTTTGTTGTTTAACAACAGGTGAGCTAATGCAACTATGCCAAGAATCATAAAGCTAGAAAATAAATATGAAAGGATTTCATAATGAAGCCAATGGCCACAATTTAGCATATCCAGACATGATCAGACGAAAAAACGAAGAACACTAGCAAGTGGTATTGCAATATTGTACTTAAAAGATACTCCCTCCGTCCCAGAATTACTTGCATTGTTTGACCGGCACGTTGTTTAAGAAAAGTGGATTTAGTGGTTGATGATGTAAGATAAAAGAGGGGTATTTTAGGTATTTTGATGATGTGTAAAGTGGATTTGATGATGTGTAAAGTGAAATGTATGGAAAAAAGGAGTGGCAATTTTGAAAATAAAATGATGTTGTGAGGTTATTAATTTTGTGGGGTATTTCCATATTAAGAGTGTGCAAGTAATTTTGGGACGTCCCAATAAGGAAAGTGTGCAAGTAATCACGGGACGGAGGGAGTAGCAAGTATGAATAATCAAGTATTTCAGTTATTCAATTGCTAGTATAATCAAGTATTTCAGTTATTCAATTGCTAGTGTTACAAGCACATAAGAACAAAACTAAGTTGATGTGACTCAGTCAAAATCCATAGTGCAACCAAGAGAATTTATTTTCAAGCCAGAATCAAGGAATGAGCATGAGGGTGTATGGGCAATGTAAATACACAGAAACATTGCTAGAATGGGCATTGTATTTTTGAGCAAATGAACAGAGCAAAAGGAGGTTCCACCCTGATTAATTAATTTTGTACAAAAGTAAAATATCTTGGCATAATATATGCATGCCGAGATAGCTGCACTGTGAGCATGTGTTTGTAATTATCAGGAATGGAGAAAATGAGAGAACGACTAAGATTGATAATACATTTCTTGACCAAAAGACTTAGGTTACTGAGCCCAATAATGTAATTAGCATGTTGATTCAGATCTTTGTTATTATGTAATATGTACCATTTCTTTTATAATCCCAAAGCAATCTGTACCATTTACGAGGTCATTGCCTTAGTTAAAAGTAGGCTAATAACAACCAGAATTCACATCAATTAACCAAAATCAAGAGAATCTTCGATGGCCTGCGGCTTCCTATAATACCTGAAATAGTTGTGCCATCAAATTAGAATCACCACGCAACTGCTGCTGGAAAGCCGAGGGGTTTACAGCTGAACCATCCGGATTGAAGCCCACAGCTTCACTTGCAGGTGCTCCAGCTCTACAATATATCAGAACAAAACAATCTTTAAGCAAATTTAATAAAGGAAACACCTTTGTTTCCAAATATACGCATACCTAAAGAAAATATTACCACAACCACCCAAAAAAAAATAAAAGACATGAAAAACCAACAATAACATTATACTAACATATATCCAAAGCAATATCCTATGCAGCTAGTGAAAAGCATCCTAAAGAACAAATTTTTAAGCACTGAATAACATATAAACACCAAATTATTATAAGAAACCTGGAATTAGAAGATGAGGCGTTTGAGACCATCATAACCAAATCTCCATCACTAACACCAAGAGCACTCAATTTCTCCGAATTCCTCATCTCCTTTCCATTATACAGCAACTGCTGTTGCTGGAGTCCCACCTGTGTCTGTTCATCAATGTTAAATTAAAAACGATTTCAAAAATCAAAAGAATGTATCCAGGAAAAAACATTAACCAAAGCCATAAACAAAGGGGGGCTCATCCAACCTCAACCTCCAGCAGAGCTTTCAAGTTCTCAACCTGTTACAACGCGTATAACAAGCGACATCATGTTAATACCTCTCACAATCAGCAAGGTTCTTTCACAATACAACACAACACAAATACACAATACCCAAACAAAAAAAAGGTACAGGGGAAGGGTTTCTAAGAGTGAATTACAGATTCGTCGCGATCAACTTCGAGCGAGACAATTTGTTCGTCGGCGGTCATTACAGTGATCTTCATCTTCTCCGGCGCGATTCAATTCAATTCGTCAACTAGATTAGTGTGCAGAGATAAAAGAGGGATTTCAATTATAATCGGAGTGGATTACTATGACAATATAATTACTGCAAAAAGTAATCTTCGACTCTTTTGACTGATGTTTGGTATGTAACTGCGGTGCTCTTTAAATAGTTACCGCGGTGGTGACTTTGCGGCTAAGAAAGCCTTGTTCTTTCTTTGACCTTTTTCGGCCCCTAAACCTTACCTTCTTATTTTTATATTTCTACTCTTTTATTTGAGTATGTTTTAGGTTTTTTTTTTTTTTTTTCAAATCTTTAGCGGTATGTTTAAGTTTATTTCTATTTCAAAATTTTAGATTCTATTTTTTTTAATTTAATACTCCCTTCCGTTCGTGATTATTTACCCACTTTCCTTATTAAAACGTCTCAAAATTACTTGCACACTCTTAATATGGAAATACCTCCTCAAAATTAATAACCTCACAACATCATTTTATTTTCAAATTTGCCACTCCTTTTTTCCATACATTTCACTTTACACATCATCAAACTATCTAAAATACCCCTAATTTATCTTACATCATCAACCACTTAATCCACTTTTCTTAAACAACGTGCCGATCAAACTATTCAAATTATCCTGGAACGGAGGGAGTAGTATATCAACTTTTATGAATGTGTAAATACTCAATATACTTGTATGTACAACACATTACATTACAATGTATCATTAAACATAATTAAAAGGTGATTTCTTATGGGATTTGTAGATGTTGTTAATTCTTAAATGTATCAACATTCTCAACAACATCTTAATTTGATCTTTCGAGATTTTTTCTAAGTCTTTTCTGAAATGCTACATTAAATGTTGATCTAAATGTTGTCGCATTTCTGGCAGGATCTAGAAGCTTCTACAAGGATCTGGAACCTGGAAGATTCCAGAACATTGAAGAACATGCTAGAACGGCCTGGAACCATTTAGAACGACCTGGAGCATTCAAGAAGGATCTAGAAAGATCATGGAAGTTGAGTTCCTAAAAAATAGGATCTCGTTGTGGAAGCCTCTAGAATCAGCACCCCACTTCTATAAATACCGATTGAAGGCTTCTCAAATCAGTGTATTCTATTCGATCAATTTCCTAGACCGAGCGTTCATCCCTGTTAGGAATTGTGGCCAGTAGTTTTACCTTTTAGTTCATACGTTCGTATCCCACCCGTATGACTGTGTGCTTCTCTTATCTATCGAGAGTGTAATCATAGATAGACTAGCATTTCGACAGTGTGTAATCTCTTATACACTTAGTTCGTTTTTAGAACAAGGCACCTGCCTCGTTTGTAGTTTCAGTTGTGAATGTTAATGCTGTAACATTTCACAGAACATTTGTACTTGAAGATAAGTATTGAATTTCGCCGTAAGGCTCACATAGATTTTTATTTATAAAATCTATGTGAAAAATTATTTCCATTGTGTCACGTTTGTTTTTAGTGTTTCAAGTCTTCCGTTGTGTGAATCTTAATTTCTGATATTCTGTTAGAGTCAGTGTTGTACAAATTGTCACAACATTTAGTACAGCATTATTCTACTTAAACTTAAACACTTCATACACACCACACTTTCAGTTGGTATCAGAGCCGATACCTGACGACACTAGGTTAGATCTTTGGTCAAGTGTGTTTTTAGTGTAGGTTAGCAATGGAAACACATCACATATCCACGGCACTTAGGCCACCCGTTTTAGATGGATCGAATTATGCTTATTGGAAGCCTAAGATGCGTATGTACATCAAGTCAGTTGATGAACGTGCTTGGAGGACTGTGTTCGTGTATACTGTAAAGCAAACTTTTAGTGGGCTTTTGTGACGTATATTCGATTTCCTTTTATCTGAAATAAATGATTTTTCACATTATTGCATTCTTTGTGATTACTTGTATGTCTGCTTATCTTGCATTGTAGACGATGTGGTGGGTTTGTAGTCACACAGAAGATCACATTGTCAGTCCCTTGTAAGATATAAACAGTATTCACAACTGAGATAGTTATGGACAAAACTATTGGTTTAAGTTGTAGTATAAACTTGTTAGTGGTTTGTCTTGGCCATTAGTTTATACTAGTGCGCAGAGGCGTATTGAATGGATCACAGATAAGACATGTTCTTCTGTTCTGACTGTTATGAAGAACTAGAGGTCTTGGTGACTTTTATGATTCTTAACCCTAAGTGTGATATTTAGACGTGTGGGGTGCTTGTTCACTACTTTGATGTACCATAGGTGAGAATCTTGGTAGATTCTTCACGCTCCGTATTTTGGGTAGTGGCATCGCTCGCATGATGTCTACTTATTGGCATTAGGGCACCGTGTCCTGTACATCCAGGCTGATGATGTCCCCTTGAGGAAACTCATAAAGGATTGTCGTATTAAACCCTGCAGGTGGATTTAATCCGTACGACAACAAGGTTGAGTGGTACTACTCAAGGAATTATAGAAATTAATTATTTAAAGAAGTCAGAAGCTTTAATAATTAATGGACGTGAGATATCTTAAACACGGGGAATTATAAAGTCTAATAGAAGCCCTGATTCAGTTCGGGATAGGACGGGAGTGCAACATTAATTCTCTAGTGGAATGAATTAATGTTCTCGGGCCAAATTATATGTTCTGGGCTGAACATAAGAGTATTTGGGCCTGTAAGAAGCCCAAACCCTATACCTTCTAATGGATCCCTAGTCTGGCCCATGAACTTATGGAGATTATAAATAGGAGCCTCAAAATAGTTTTGAAACCCTAGTACACACGAAATTGAGAAAACGGCTAGGGTTTCAAGGAGACGAACTAAAGGCAGCCTTCTCCACGTTTGATAGCGCGCCCACCCGGTGTTCGAACAAGGTTGGGAGACAGACTAGAAGATCCGTAGATTGGAATCAACGCCTCGATCTTCAAAGGTAACAGATCTAAACTATGCTTTAGATGCATGTTGTTTATGTTTCAATTCGTTTTATACGTTTGGTACCCAACAACGAACCTGGTGACGGACCGCCTTCGCCGGCGTGTTCCAGCAATTGGTATCAGAGCCTGGATTCGTGGATTGTTGGCTCTGCCTAAAACGTATGATTGTATGATTCAATTTATTTTGTTTCATGTATGTATGCGTTTCTGTTGGATATATTTTTTTCTTCTATCGCAACCCTAGTGTTATGTAATCGTTTTTCCCACCAGATAATAAGTGTGGGTAGTATAGGACTATTTCATAGATTACTGTAGTAGGGTTTTGCTCGTTTATATTGTAATTTTTTATCGTGAGAACGGGCGGTGTCGATGGAAGATCTGAAAACAGTAATCTGAGTTTTTCGGGTTATGGCTTGGACGGTGAAAACTGTTTTGGCCATAACTTTTGACTCGGGTGTCCGTTTTCAGCCCACAAAACCTTTTCGGAAACGTCTCAACGAGATCTACAGGAGTCTCAGCTATGCTATGACGACGAGTGGCGAGGCCTAATTCAAAAGCCTTGATGAAGTTTTCGGCCAGTTTTTATCGGTGGACGAGAATTCGAGGTTTTTGCATTGCGTGAGAGGCCGATGCGAGGCATCCGTCCGCGCCACTGGTTTTATCATTGTAATAGCTTATAATAGGCTGTTTTTGATAGGTTTTCAAGGGGTTGCGATAGATGTGCATTTATTTATTTTTTGCCTATGTTTATCGCATCTTGTATTGTTATGGCATGCATGTATTACTTTTTGTTAATTTGCTATGCCAATGAATAATCTTCATGTTAAAATGACTAAGTGAGATAATTGAATTTTAATTAATTTATAGGCCTCCACAATTGGTCTTTAAGTAAGGTGTATGTTGCTCGTGGGACCTTGGGAGTCTTCCCCTAACGGGTGCAACATTCACGAGCTTACTAGTTAAGACTTCTAATAAAACTGTTTTAATCTTTAGATGAAGTGTGTGATCTTCCCTAACGGATTTGTCATCCATGAGTTCATCAGTAAAGAATAATTCAAGATAATTGTTGTTAAATTGTGGTCATCACTTAGATGTGAATTTGAATATAACCCCCCAACGGGGTCACTGTTCTAGTTCACATGGCCAGTTAAAGTTCGACTGTTAATTTCATTCGTCATAAGGATAAGTTGACGTGATATTGAAATTAAAGACTGAATGTCTGGTCGATGAATACATGTGTAAACGACCACCCTAACGTGGCTTGCATATGTGTTTGTTGGGCTGTTGGAGGTTGTGTTGAATATTGGTTTTGAAGGTTTCCAATGTTTTATGCTTCAAACTTATGTGATTCATTGCTTGCATTTTATTTATTTCAGATACATTATGGTGACATTCAACCCACTTATGGTTATCTTAAATCAAAATAAGCTAATTGGTCAAAATTACTTGGATTGGAAAAGAAATTTGGACATTGTCCTAGTTGCTGATGAGTACAAGTTTGTGCTCGATACACCTGCTCCTGCCCCTTTGGGAGCCGAATCTACTGAAGAGCAAAGGGAGGCTCATAAGAAGTGGCACAAGGCTGATGAGATGGCTCGTTGTTACATTTTGGCCTCGATGTCAAATGTTTTACAACAGCAGCATCAAACTATGCCTACTGCCGCAACTATGATGTTGAGCCTCAAAGAGCTTTTTGGTGAGAAAGATAGGGCTGCCCGCTTTGAGGCTATGAGGAAGATCATGTCAACCTCTATGCCAGAGGGAGCGTCCGTGAGGGACCACGGTCTCAAGATGATGGAATATCTGAATGAGATTGAGGTCCTCGGAGGGTTAATCGATAATGACACCAAGATCGATATGATCCTACACTCGCTCCCAAAGTCTTTTGAGAACTTCCGTGTAAACGCGATCATGAGTAAGAAGGATTATACTTTAACCGAGCTTCTTACGGAATTGGTCGCGGTGGAGGGTCTCATGGGTAAACGACCACAAGCCAATGTTACTGTTCAGGCTGGACCTTCTTCGTCTAATGGCAAGAAGAAGAAAAAGCCTTTACAGAAAAAGGGTGGTGGTGAAAGCAGTGGGAGCAAGAAACTAGCACCTTCTGGTGGCGTGAAAAAGCCTAAGGGCAAATGTTTCAAGTGCAACAAGACGGGACATTGGAAGTCTGATTGTCCTCTCCTAAAAAAGGACAACTCTGGTACGTCTCTCGCTTTAGTTGTTGAAACATGTTTTGCGGCTTGTTCTGACTTTTCTTGGGTAGTAGATACATGAGCCACTGACCATGTTTGTTACACCTTGCAGGGGTTTCTGCAGACAAGGGAACTGAGTGATGGCGAGATTACTATTAGTTTGGGCAATGCTGCGATAGTATCAGTGGTTGCAGTGGGAGACGTGCACTTATGTTTTTCTAATTCTGTTTTAGTATTAAAGAACGTTTTATACGTGCCGAATTTTCGGAGAAATTTAATTTCTGTTTCGAAGTTATTTTTGGATGGATGCTCAGTTGTTTTTAATGACAATGTTGTTATTATGAGAAATGACTCTTTAATCTGTTCTGGCACGTTAGAAAACAATCTTTATACTATTACGTGTGCATATCATACTGTGACTGAAGCTCATTCATCATCATCATTAAATAAGAGAAAGGAACCTTCTAAGTTGAATCAAACATACCTTTGGCATATAAGATTGGGTCATGTCAACCTAAGAAGGATTCAAAGACTAGTAAGTAGTGGGTTTTTTGAGTCTCTCCAAGTGGAACCATTCTCAGTCTGCGAATCCTGTTTGGAAGGCAAGATGACCTCGAGGCCTTTTAAGGCCAAGGGTAATAGGGCTAATGATGTGTTGGAATTGATTCACTCTGATTTGTGTGGGCCTATGACTGTTCAAGCTAGAGGAGGCTTTGAGTACTTCGTCACTTTCATTGACGATTACTCAAGATATGGATACATCTACCTGATGCGCCACAAGTCTGAATGCTTTGGCAAGTTCAAAGAATTTAAGGCAGAAGTGGAGAACCGTCATGGTAAGAGTATCAAGTCACTGCGTTCTGATCGTGGTGGCGAGTACCTTAGCAATGAATTTAGGCAATACTTATTAGAGAACGTGATTAGATCCCAGCTCTCCGCGCCTGGTACTCCGCAACAGAATGGCGTGGCTGAGAGAAGGAATAGGACTCTATTAGATATGGTGAGATCGATGATGAGGTATGCTTCATTACCTACCTCTTTTTGGGGTTATGCCTTAGAAACAGCAGCGTACCTTCTAAATTATGTACCTTCTAAAGTGGTTCCAAAAACCCCGATGGAATTGTGGTCTGGGCGAAAGCCTAGTCTAAACCACATTCGGATTTGGGGTTGTCCAGCACATGTGCTGAACAAGGAAGCTGATAAGTTGGCACCTAGAACTGAAGTACGGTTGTTTGTAGGATACCCTAAGGGAACGAGAGGTGGTTATTTTTATAGTCCTAATGATCAGAGGGTGGTGGTGAGTACCAATGCCCGATTTTTAGAAGAAGACTATATGAATGAGCATAAGTCCAATACTGAGATCATTCTAAATGAGTTGAGAGGAGACAATGGCACACCGAATGTGCAAGAGGAAATACCACAAGAGACTGCACAACGTGGCGACTCTGAAGAACCTTTGTATACATTGCCTCGTCGTAGTAGGAGGGTTGTTCGCCAACCTGATCGTTTCATGTTTGTGGGAGAGTCTATTGACTTGATTCCAAGCGATGAACATGATGATAACGACCCCTGGACATACAAAGAGGCAATCAAAGACAAAGATGCAGAGTCTTGGCACAAGTCCATGGATTCAGAAATTGAATCTATGGATGCTATGGAAGTGTATGACCTAAGTGAACTTCCCCACGATAAGAAAGCCGTTGGGTGTAAGTGGGTCTACAGACGTAAGAGAGGGTCTGATGGGCAGATTACTGCTTTTAAGGCACGGTTGGTGGCAAAGGGTTTTACCCAGAAAGAAGGAATCGACTATTACGAGACCTTCTCACCAGTAGCCATGCTAAAATCGATCCGGATTCTCTTATCCATAGCTAATCACATGAACTATGAGATTTGGCAAATGGATGTCAAGACAGCTTTCCTTAATGGAAATTTGGATAAGGACATCTATATGCAGCAACCCGAGGGTTATGTGAAGAAAGGCAAAGAGCATCTAGTCTGGAAACTGAAAAAGTCTCTTTATGGGCTAAAACAAGCTTCCAGGTCTTGGAACATTCGTTTTGATGAGGTGATCAAATCTTTTGGATTTGAACAATGTCAAAACGAAAGTTGTGTGTACAAGAAGAGTGACAGAGACGTAGTGGTATTCTTAGTACTATACGTAGATGATATTCTTCTTATTGGCAACAATGTGAAAGTATTATCAGACGTAAAGGTGTGGCTTTCAGAACAGTTTCAAATGAAGGATATGGGAGAAGCATCGTACATTCTTGGTATTAAGGTCACTCGTGATCGAAAAAAGAGAATGTTGTGTTTATCTCAAGCGTCTTACATTGATACCGTGATTGCTCGTTTTGGCATGCAGAATTCCAAGAAGGGTGTACTACCTTTCAGACATGGAGTCCCTCTATCTAAAGATATGTGTCCTAAGACACAGAAGGAGATAGAGGAGATGGCTAAGGTTCCTTATGCTTCGGCTGTAGGAAGCCTTATGTATGCGATGCTGTGTACGAGGCCTGATATTTGCTATGCAGTCGGCATGGTAGCAAGATATCAGTCTAACCCTGGTCAAGGACACTGGACTGCTGTTAAGCATATTCTCAAGTACTTGAAAAAGACTTGAGATTATATGCTAGTATACCAGTCAAATAGTTTGATTCCTTTGGGTTATACCGATTCAGATTTCCAAGCTGATCGAGATGAACGGAAGTCAACCTCGGGTTATGTGTTTATGCTGGGAGGCGCAACCATATCTTGGAGAAGTGTGAAGCAGAAATGCATCGCGGACTCCACTATGGAAGCCGAGTACGTAGCTGCCTCAGAGGCCGCAAAGGAGGCTGTCTGGCTGCGTAATTTCTTTCTGGAATTAGGGGTATCTCAGAGTATGCCGATGTGTATCACTGTTTATTGTGATAACGTAGGTGCAGTGGCAAACTCGAAAGAACCTAGAGCCCACAGAGCAAGTAAACACATAGAGCGAAAGTACCATATTATACGAGATATCGTAAACCGAGGAGACGTGGCTGTAGCTAAGATTGCGTCGTTGGATAACTTGGCTGATCCTTTCACAAAGACTCTGGCAATAAAAGTCTTTGAGAAACATGTAGAGGGTCTTGGTTTACGATGTATTACAAGCTAGACTTTGAGTATAAGTGGGAGAAATGTTGATGTCTTTATGTGTATACTAAAAGTTAAGCTTTAGTATAAGTGGGAGATTGTTGGTGTATACTGTAAAGCAAACTTTTAGTGGGCTTTTGTGACGTATATTCGATTTCCTTTTATCTGAAATAAATGGTTTTTCACATTATTGCATTCTTTGTGATTACTTGTATGTCTGCTTATCTTGCATTGTAGACGATGTGGTGGGTTTGTAGTCACACAGAAGATCACATTGTCAGTCCCTTGTAAGATATAAACAGTATTCACAACTGAGATAGTTATGGACAAAACTATTGGTTTAAGTTGTAGTATAAACTTGTTAGTGGTTTGTCTTGGCCATTAGTTTATACTAGTGCGCAGAGGCGTATTGAATGGATCACAAATAAGACATGTTCTTCTGTTCTGACTGTTATGAAGAACTAGAGGTCTTGGTGACTTTTATGATTCTTAACCCTAAGTGTGATATTTAGACGTGTGGGGTGCTTGTTCACTACTTTGATGTACCATAGGTGAGAATCTTGGTAGATTCTTCACGCTCCGTATTTTGGGTAGTGGCATCGCTCGCATGATGTCTACTTATTGGCATTAGGGCACCGTGTCCTGTACATCCAGGCTGATGATGTCCCCTTGAGGAAACTCATAAAGGATTGTCGTATTAAACCCTGCAGGTGGATTTAATTCGTACGACAACAAGGTTGAGTGGTACTACTCAAGGAATTATAGAAATTAATTATTTAAAGAAGTCAAAAGCTTTAATAATTAATGGACGTGCGATATCTTAAACACGGGGATTATAAAGTCTAATAGAAGCCCTGATTCAGTTCGGGATAGGACGGGAGTGCAACATTAATTCTCTAGTGGAATGAATTAATGTTCTCGGGCCAAATTATATGTTCTGGGCTGAACATAAGAGTATTTGGGCCTGTAAGAAGCCCAAACCCTATACCTTCTAATGGATCTCTAGTCTGGCCCATGAACTTATGGAGATTATAAATAGGAGCCTCAAAATAGTTTTGAAACCCTAGTACACACGAAATTGAGAAAACGGCTAGGGTTTCAAGGAGACGAACTAAAGGCAGCCTTCTCCACGTTTGATAGCGCGCCGTCCACCCGGTGTTCGAACAAGGTTGGGAGACAGACTAGAAGATCCGTAGATTGGAATCAACGCCTCGATCTTCAAAGGTAACAGATCTAAACTATGCTTTAGATGCATGTTGTTTATGTTTCAATTCGTTTTATACGTTTGGTACCCAACAACGAACCTGGTGACGGACCGCCTTCGCCGGCGTGTTCCAGCAGACTGTACTTACAGGTTGGGAAGCTCCAAAAAGACCAGCAGACGCAGATGGTGAAATACAACTCAAGAGAGAAGTTGACTGGACGGTTGATGAAATAACAACAGCAAGCTACAATTCTAAAGCTTTAAATGCTATTTTTACTTATGTTGATGTTTCAATGTTTAAAATTATATCTAATTGTTCTACTTCTAAAGATGCATGGGACAGGTTGCAAGAGCATTGTGAGGGTTCAGAAAGTGTTCGAAGGACTAAGCTTCGAATGTTGGGGACAAAATTTGAGAATCTCCGAATGAGGGAAGATGAAACAATTACAGCCTACAATGAAAGGTTAAGTGAGATTATCAATGAATCACATTCTCTTGGTGACCCTATTTCTAATGTTAGAGTAGTTCATAAGATATTAAGATCTGTTCCTAAAAGATTTGATGCTAAAATTTGTGCTATTGAAGAGGCAACAGATACAGATAAGTTAAGTCAAAATGAGTTAGTGAGTATTCTTAGAACATATGAAATAAACACTAATCAAGATGATGAAGCTAATGCTGATAAGAAAGTTGTGGTTTTTAAAGGGGAAACATCAAACACTTCTGAAGCTCAACCCATCATTACTGAAGTTGACTCTGATGAAGAATTGCTTGATGAATGCCTCAAAAATCCTAACAACATTGCCTTGCTCACTAAGCACTTTAATAAGTTTCTTAAGAAATCTGTGAACAAATCTAGAAACATTCAGCCTAAAATTCAAATCAATACATCAACACCTCAACCAGAAAGGAGGAAAGGTCAATTCACACCAAGACCATCAAAGAGTGAAGGTAAACCAAGGTATGATCCTGAATTTCGAAAATCAGTTCAATGCAATGCTTGTTCTGGTTATGGCCATTATGCAAATGAATGTGCCAACACTAGACTTAAGCAAAAACTGAATTTTAGTGCTACCTTGAGTGATGAATCTGATGATGATGATTTTGATGAGTTAAATCAGAATGAATATTCTAATTTTATCAGAATTGATTATAATGATTCCTCAGATGATGATCTGGATGAAACAGATTCTGATGTTGTACCTGATGCTTCAACATCTACAGCAACATCAGAACAGAGTCACCCAGATTTGAACTGTTTTAATGGTTTAGTTGATGATGCAGGAAAAAGGACTGATGACAATGAACACCAAAAGCTGTTAGATGATTGGAACAATCAGAAACTCACTCTTAATTCCCTGAATAAAGAGAATGAGGATCTGAAAGACACAATCACCAAGCTAGAAGTTATACTTACCAAAAGAGATCTGGAAATCTGTAACTTAAAGGAGAAATTGATAAATTCCACCTTATGTTTCAAGAAATATTCCAAGAGTGCTTCTGAGGTAAATAATGTTATAGCTACTGGTAAGTCTAATAATCATGGTTTAGGTTATGATGGTACTACTGCTTCTATTTCTGATAAATTTAGAAAACCTGTGAAATTTGTGAAGGCAAATGTTGACACATCTGATGCAACATCTGCACAAACAGATACTCACAAGGTTAAGAGGAAGTATATCTGTCATTACTGTTTCAAAGTTGGTCATATTCGTCCCTACTGTATAAAATTGTTTGAAGAACAGAAAACTTTGAAAATGCTGCATAACAAACTGTCACATACTGGTAAACAGTTTATAAGATCTGCATGGAAACCAAAAACTACCTGTAATGTTGTTCACACCTCCTTAAAAGCATGTCTACCTGATTTCTGGTACTTTGATAGTGGTTGTTCTAGACATATGACAGGTCGTACTGATTTCTTATCTGATTATGTGACCTTGAATAGTGGGAGTGTTACATATGGTGGAGGTTCTAAAGGAAAGATTGTTGGTAAAGGAACTTTGAATGTTGAAGGATTTCCTAAGCTTAAAAATGTCTTACATGTTGATGGCTTACTTGCAAATCTGATTAGCATTAGTCAACTTTGTGATGATAATTTGCATGTGAAATTTGATAAAGATTCATGTTATGTTCTTAATAAAGATGAAGTTTGTGTCATGACTGGTACTAGGTCAGCTGATAATTGCTATCTTATTGGAACAAAAATGTGTAACTTGTCAAAATATGATGAAAATGTTTTATGGCATCAAAGATTGGGTCATGCAAATTACAGAGCAATGAAAAAACTAATCAAAGCAGATGCAGTAAAAGGAATTCCAAAACTGAGGTTTCACAACAACACTGTATGTGGACCATGCCAAAAAGGTAAGCAGGTAAGAATGTCGCACAAAATGCTGTCACATTGTACTACACATCGATGTTTTGAATTACTGCACATGGACTTGATGGGTCCTATGGAAACTGAAAGCATTGGAGGAAAAAGGTATTCCTTAGTTGTGGTAGATGATTTTTCTAGATATACCTGGGTAGAGTCTTTGAGAGACAAATCTGAAGCATTTGCTGCATTTAAAATTCTTTATAAGAGGTTCAAAAATGTGTTTAACTTGAAGGTTGGCCGTATTAGAACTGATCATGGTAGGGAATTTGAAAACAGCATGTTTAATGATTTTTGTGATAAAAAGGGTATCTTGCAAGAATATTCATCTCCTAAAACTCCACAACAAAATGGAATTGTTGAAAGAAAGAATAGAACTTTACAAGAAATGGCTAGAGTTATGCTAACATCCAAATGTCTTGCTAAGAAATTTTGGGGAGAAGCATTGAATACTGCATGTCATATCATTAATAGGGTTTTTATTCGTTCTGGCACAAGTCAAACACCTTATGAGATTTTGAACAACAGAAAACCAAGTGTGAAATATTTTCATGTATTTGGTTGTGTGTGTTATATTCTGAATGATAGGGATCAACTTCATAAGTTTGATTCTAAAAGTGATAAAGGTTTCTTTTTAGGCTATTCTAGAAATAGTAAAGCTTATAGAGTATATAACCTTAGAACTAACACTGTTCAAGAATCTGTTAATGTTGTGTTTGATGATGATAAAGGTCTTACAGATGACAAAGATGAAGAAGATGTATCACAGGTTACTGACACTTCTGAGAATACACTGAAGTCTGAAAATGTTGCACCAAATGTTAACACATCTGGGTCAACATCTACAGAACAGACAGTTGTAACTTCACAGAATGACCAGTACGTTCCCAAAACGAATCCTTCTTCAAGAATAGGTAAAAGTCATCCTTCTGACCAGATCATAGGCGATGCTACAGTTGAAGTGCAAACAAGAGGAAGAGTAAGATCAAACAAGGTAGATGTGGTAAGAACAATATGCATGTCTTCTATGTGTAACATTGTAAATGCTGAATGTTATTTATCTGAAATTGAACCTAAAAGTGCTAAAGAAGCCTTAACTGATGAAAACTGGATTAATGCTATGCATGAAGAACTTGGTCAGTTTGAAAGAAATGAAGTGTGGACACTTGTTCCAAGACCTAGTCATACTAATGTCATTGGAACAAAGTGGATATTCAAGAATAAAACTGATGAATCTGGTAATATTGTTAGAAACAAGGCTAGGTTAGTAGCACAAGGTTACACCCAAGTTGAAGGAGTTGATTTTGATGAAACTTTTGCACCTGTTGCTAGGATATAATCTATTAGATTACTGCTAGCTATTGCATGTTTTATTGATATTAAACTTCATCAAATGGATGTAAAGGCTGCATTTCTAAATGGCATATTGAATGAAGAAACATATGTTGAACAACCTATAGGATTTGAAGATCCACAATATCCTGATCATGTATATAAACTTAAGAAAGCATTGTATGGTCTTAAACAAGCTCCTAGAGCATGGTATGGTAGACTTACTGATTTTATTTTGGAATATGGATTTATTAGAGGAGAAGCTGATAGAACTTTGTTCATTAAGCACACTGAAGGAGATTTACTTATTGCTCAAATATATGTTAATGACATTGTGTTTGGTTCTACTTGTGATAAAATGTTGAGTAACTTTGTTGAGGCAATGACTGCAACATTTGAAATGAGTATGGTTGGAGACTTGAACTATTTTCTAGGTCTTCAAATCAAACAGTGCAGTGATGGTATTTTCTTCTCCCAGAGTAAGTATGCTAAGAACTTGGTTAAAAGATTTGGTCTTGAGAATTCAAAACCAATGAAAACTCCTATGGGATCTTCTTTGAAACTTTGCAAAGACAGTGCTGGAACAGATGTTGATCCAACACTTTACAGATCCATGATAGGTAGTTTACTGTATTTAACCTCTAGTAGACCAGATATTATGTACAGTGTGTGTGTTTGTGTTAGGTACCAAGCAAATCCAAAGGAATCACACCTGAATGCTGTGAAGAAAATCATCAAGTATGTTTCAGGAACAAGTGACCTTGGAATCCGGTATACTAAGGACACCAACAACATTTTGATTGGTTATAGTGATGCTGATTGGGCTGGAGACATAGATGATAGAAAGAGTACGAGTGGAGGATGTTTCTACATGGGAAACAATCTTGTATCATGGCACAACAAGAAACAGAATTGTGTTTCACAATCCACTGCAGAATCTGAGTATATTGCTGCTGGAAGCTGCTGCACACAACTCTTGTGGCTGAGCAAGATGTTCCATGACTATGGTATTGAGAATGGTATACTTACTATCTTTTGTGATAATACTAGTGCCATTAACATTTCTAAAAATCCTGTACAACACTCACTCACAAAGCACATAAGCATAAGACACCATTTTATGAGAGATTTAGTAGAGAAGAATATTGTTAAGTTGGAGTATGTACCTACTGAAAAACAGAATGCTGATATTTTTACAAAAGCCTTAGACCATGAGAGATTCTCTATCTTGAGGAAATCTCTTGGCATGAGCACTATCTGAAAAGAATTCGGATGGATGTTGTCACAAATGCGTCAGCATTTGGGACAACATCATGGGTTGTATAAATTTTATAAGTTGAATTTATTTCTTACTTATTTAAATAATTCCTTTGTAAAATATCTACGAATCTAAGAACCTTGGAGTGCAAAAATAAACGTCTTACACCTCTCAAATGCATAAAAATGAGAATGTTATTAGCATACTAAAAGATGTACCAAATCACTGAGTAACTATGGAGCACGGAGTTCACTACTACGATGCCTTCTTTTCAAAAGGTGATATTTGGTAATAACATCAACATATTTGTAATCCATTAAGTAAGTATGGGGCACGGAGTTCGCTACTACGATGTACTCTACAGGAACAATGGATCAATACAAATTAGATGCTATAACACAAAAAGAAAAAATATGGTGCAACACAAATGAAGCAAATTCATGTAAAAACCGTGTTGAGGTGTTTGTAACAGTTTTGAGCACAACATTGCCTGATTCGAATTTATTTTTATCTGTTGTAATTATTTAATTATTTATTGAGATTCATTTTATTTATTTAATTAATTACTGACCCACATCTTTATTTTTTTCAGATTATGCGATTTTAATTAGGTAAATTCTGGAAGCTTCTTAATTATTTAATTAATTTAATTAATTGATTTTTCCCACTAATTAACCATGATCTAGGTTGTGGCTAAAAATGTGGAGCACTATCGAAATTTCTAGATTAAATCTTCTGTTTTATTTTCTTAACCTCCAACTACATTACTCTCTCTATAAATATCGAACATAAGATGTCATTTATTTGCTAATTGTGATTTCTGAATTTGTTGAGTACTAAGATTGCAGAATTGATTTTTGGTTGTGTATATCTCAAAGAAGTGTGTGAAAATTCCCATCCTATACCTTGAAATTCCAACCGCCTAACTTAAATGGCTGGAACAAACTCGAATTCCTCACAATCTCTCTCTGATTCGAAAACCTCATCCCACTCTCGCACAAATCCTCTCGAAATCCTTGCTTCCATGGCTTCACAAAACTCTACCGCATCAAATGCTGACTCGAATGCCTCTGCAACACCATCAACAACCATTCCCACTCCTCAAACCACTCCTCAAACTGCTCCTCAAACAAATTTTCCTCAAGATGCAACCGTCGAACAGGTCACTAGGGCTCTTCGAACTACAGGTCATCTGCCCGTGATGACTTTTGGAGATATCATTGTGGATATCTCGAGCTATTTGGCTGATCAAACCGCCCAGATGGCTTCTGCTTCAAAAAGCCCCAAATCACCCTCTGTTCACGAACCGCAAATTGAGAATGCTGAAGCTTCTGTTGAAGAAGAAGCTACTGCTACGTCTGACCCTGAAGACGTTGAAATGGAGGAAGCAAACATCTCTGAAGGTACAAACTCTTCACTCTCTGTTTCAGATGAGTCTGCCCCCATTCCTCTTAAGAAGAATGCACAGAAAGGGAAAAGACAGAGAAGCCCTGTACAAAGAAGGAGGAGATCAAACCGCGTTTTCACTCATGTGGATTATTCTGAATCCATGAGGAAGAAGAAGAAAGTTGGAGCTGATGCTGGTGAACCCATCCAAGTGTTCACAGATTCTGAAGAAAAAGCTCCTGTTGTTGCTGAGAAAACCAAGAGAGCAAAGACTGTTGTTGCTGAGAAGACCAAGAAGAAAGCTGTTGATGATCCCAAAGGAAAGGGGAAGGCCAAGATGATTGCTGAAGATGAACCAGCTAAATCAGATTCCAATTCTAATTCTGAAAGATGCTTGAGAGACATTCTGAAGTCTCTAAAGAAAAATGCTGAGCACTATGCTGTTGCAAAGGAAGCTGCACCAGAACCTGAAGATGGTGGCAGTGGGGATAGCTCTTCCAGTGCAGCAAGCAGCCCTAAACAGAGCTCTGCTAAAAGCTCTACACCAAGCTCAGATGCCCTTGCTTCTGAAGAGGAAGGTATTTCTGATTCTCTTGACACTCTAGAGAATAGGTTGGCCATTTATTCTAAGAGAAAACTGCTGATAGAGAAGAGGATTAATATACCTGACTTTGATAGTAAAGGCATGGTTAGTTTCTTAGAAGAAAGGAATTTGATGCATGCTGTGAATTTTGGTGAATCTTTCTTGACAAATTGGGCATATGAATTTTATGCATGTATGAAAAAGAGCACTGGTAGGAGATCATCTAAGTGGTATGGGACTGTTAATTTTAGGGGGAGGGATGTACCTTTTACTCCTGAATTGATAAATGAGTTTTTGGAAATTCCCAATGTTGAGGTTGATGAAGAACCTGACATGGATGTGGTCATTTCTGCTATAACTGGTGGTAGGGTAGTTAAGTGGACTAGACAGATGCTAGCCAAAGACCTCACTTCCCTACATTCTGTGTTATACAAACTCATTATTTACAATTGGATTCCCACCACAAATACTACCAAGATCACAAAGGATCAAGCTGTTTTGATGTATAGGATTTCTGTGCTTAAGAGATTCAATTTGGGCCTTACAATTTTCCAACATATGATGAGATTCACTGGGAGAGTTTCTGAAAAAGGCAATTTACCCTATCCTGTTCTGATTTCTAATTACCTGAGGCATCATGGATTTGTTGCCAAGAACACTGATGTGTTGAGGGGGAGAGTTCCATTATTGGCCATAGCTCCTGCCTTACTCACTGGGGATAGAGTAATTGTTCTGCCTTTGATTGCTCCTGGTACTGAATATCAGCACAGACCCTCTACTTCTGCTCAACCAGAACCTTCCAGACCCTCAACTAATGATCATCCTGAATCATCCAGATCAAGACAGAGAAATGCAACTCCAAATGTTGAGAACATCCGTATCAACATTTCTGGTAATGTGTATCTTTCACAGGAATTCATCAAACTCCAACTCCAACACTTGCAGGAAACAATTGATGAGCTCCAGTTCCTGAAGGACAGGTGGACAAATCTACTTTCACCTACAACAGGGGGAGTACCACCACCATCCTACTCCAATGTGGTGATTGAAGAGATAAATGATGAAGGAGTTCCAGCTGCTGCTGATGCTGGTGATGGACCTGATGCTGGAGGAGATGCTGCAGTGACTGATGTAGTTGCACACCTTGCATCTACTTACTTTGTTGATGAAGGAGATGATGATGATACTGCTGAGATGGACACCTTGTATGGTGATCTTCATGGAGGAAGCTGCTAGACAGGGGGAGATCTGAATTCCATAATGGCTATGGTGCAGGAAGATGATGCTGCAGCTGTTACCACAACAATATATGCCATTTATTCAGTTCAATCTCTGTATTTAATGTTTAAGTTTGAATTCTGAAATTCTGATACACTTGTTATTTATTTTTCTAGATGATAGGATGTTTAGTGATTGCAACTTGCTTAATTATGGTTCCACTTGATATTTGTTTACTGCCTTGCTTAATTTGTTTGCAAATTATCATGTGTCTACTGCAGGTTGTATAGTGTTAGTTTCTGTTTTGTTTATATTTTTTTTGTGAATTATTTTTGCTCTGATGTTTGTTTTTGTTGTGTCTTACTTAGATTCTAAGTTAATTCTTCCAGTTTAACTTATGATCTTAGTATAGTTACTTATGTTGTGAATAAGTGTAGTGTTTATACTTGTTCTATTTTGGATAAAATTTATCTTGATCTTATGGCACAGATCATTGTAAAATTATCCTTGATCTTCATTTGATTTGATCCAACGGTTACAACAGGTATTGTCTTGACTAGTGCTTAGCAATGATGTCAACCTCAACTAAGTACATAATACTGAGTATGTATAGAAATATATGTGCATCAGGTGTGTTGTAGTCGAAAGGTCAAATTGGGGGAGATTGTAGATGTTGTTAATTCATAAATGTATCAACATTCTCAACAACATCTTAATTTGACCTTCCGAGATTTTTTCTAAGTCTTTTCTGAAATGCTACATTAAATGTTGATCTAAATGTTGTCGCATTTCTGGCAGGATCTAGAAGCTTCTACAAGGATCTGGAACCTGGAAGATTCCAGAACATTGAAGAACATGCTAGAACGGCCTGGAACCATTTAGAACGACCTGGAGCATTCAAGAAGGATCTAGAAAGATCATGGAAGTTGAGTTCCTAAAAAATAGGATCTCATTGTGGAAGCCTCTAGAATCAGCACCCCACTTCTATAAATACCGATTGAAGGCTTCTCAAATCAGTGTATTCTATTCGATCAATTTCCTAGACCGAGCGTTCATCCCTGTTAGGAATTGTGGCCAGTAGTTTTACCTTTTAGTTCATACGTTCGTATCCCACCCGTATGACTGTGTGCTTCTCTTATCTATCGAGAGTGTAATCATAGATAGACTAGCATTTCGACAGTGTGTAATCTCTTATACACTTAGTTCGTTTTTAGAACAAGGCACCTGCCTCGTTTGTAGTTTCAGTTGTGAATGTTAATGCTGTAACATTTCATACAATATTTGTACTTGAAGATAAGTATTGAATTTCGCCGTAAGGCTCGCATAGATTTTTATTTATAAAATTTATGTGAAAAATTATTTCCATTGTGTCACGTTTGTTTTTAGTGTTTTAAGTCTTCCGCTGTGTGAATCTTAATTTCTGATATTCTGTTAGAGTTAGTGTTGTACAAATTGTCACAACATTTAGTACAACATTATTCTACTTAAACTTAAACACTTCATACACACCACACTTTCAGGATTAGTACATACAAAGTTTTACTCTAACTTTAAACCTAGTTCCTATAAGTGGACGGTAAAATTAGTCCCCTTAATTAGTCGGTTCAAGAATCGTATATTGAAACTTCAAAAAAAATTAAAAGGTGGATGTGTATTGAACAAAAATCAAGATGTCTATAGAGCCACAAGCTAACCGTTCACTTTAGACGGTGCATTAATATTGTGGATCAACCTTAACTTTAATAGTCCCGACCCCCAACTCCCTAGGCTAAACAGAACACCAGCGAGCCATGTAAATATATATATATATATATATATATATAATTACAAATTAATAAAAATTTCCGTCCAATTTCATTATTTGCACATTACTTTTTTGGTTGTCCAATTTTATTATGTCCATTCACTTTTTAGAAATAATACTATTCACACTACTTTATCTCCACCCTCCAACCATCACTTATTTATTCAAATTGTCACTAACTTTATTCATAAACAATCACTTTACCTATAAATGGACCCCACAACATCTCATCATACCCCCAACTTATCTATTTTATACATAAACTAATCAATATTCATTAAAACTCGTGTCTGGAGAAGTGGGCATAATAAAAATGGACAGAGGGAGTAATAGATTTATTAATTAAAATTAAATATATACTCATACTTAATGTAATCAAAATAAAGTTTAACAATACATGTATAATTTAATATTTGTTTTGCATTTAAATTAGGGGACAATAGAAAATCTCAATACATTAAATAGTTAGTTTTGATCAATGTTATTCTCACGACATTGCTACAAATGTCAATCTCTTGATTGTTTATAATTAAATATTATCTTAAACTTTTTAAGCTTAAATATATACGTGTTGGAGTTAGTCTCCTAGGTTTAGTGTACACGGTGCACACTAATCCAAAAGTTGAGATTGGGTCGATCATATATATATATGTTATAATGAAATTTTAAACAAACTGTCAGTGGCACAGGCGGTTGCAAAGGCCTTTACATTTTTTAATAATAAAGAGTTATACTTTTCAGTAATAAAATATACTATAACTTTTCAATAACACGAGTTTCACTTTTCAATAATAAAGAGTTATACTTTTCAGCAACAAAATTATCACTTGTCAATAATAAAATATATTCCACTATTTTTCAATAACACGAGTTACACTTTTCAATAATAAAGAGTTATATTTTTCAGTAACAAAATTACCACTTTTCAATAATAAAATTTATCATTTTTCAATAATAAGAGTTACATTTTTCACTAACAAAAATGACCACTTTTCAATAACAAAGACTTGCACTTTTCAGTAACAAAATTATCACTTTTCAATAACAAGACTTACACTTTTAATAATAACAAAGAATGGTGTGAAAAAAATTTACTTTAGATGCAACGAAGCCACGTCAAAATCCAACAAATTATCCTCCAACTGATGAACTTCTATCACCACCGACGTCCTCGACCCTGCATCCACAAACGCCAGACACATTGTTTTCCGATCAATCTCCAGTCTCCACCATTGATTTCACCCGGTTAATCCTCTAATGCACATCTTTTTCACCCCAAACCAGTTCAATCACTGGAACAACAAGCCACGCACCTGTCCTCAAAATCGACTCTGAACTGTAACACGCCCTGAACGCCGCCACACTCTTGATCTTCAAATTAAAGGTTGCCTTATCAAAAGCCCGAGTAAAAGGCTTGTAAATTAAAGAATGAAGGGAAGTATAATACTGCACGGTATTCAATTTCGTCCCGCCCACGCCATCTTTATCGAAGGAGAAATAAGAATCTTTGATTGGCAGAGCTTCTCCGGATACTGTGATTGATTTGACGTGATGACATATTCCTCTGACGCATCGCCCATTGTGTATGGGTATGTTTGGTTTGTTAGATTAGCATGGATTAGACTTGATTGACTTTTTATTCCCGACTAATCAAACGTTTGGTTTGATTGATTGTGGCCCGGGTTTAATGCAAGGCCCGCTAATTTTGTACTATTTATCATGCATTTGTGGGACTAATAGTCCTAGGGGAAGGATGAGTTAATTTGTCTCATGTTTTCCCATCCATCAATCCAAACTAACCCTAAGGGTATGTTTACTTTTGGTTTTAAAAACCAGGTTTTGGATTTCAAGATCCAAAACCCGTTTTACTTCGGGATTTAAAAATCGGTTTTCAAAATCCACTCAAAACCACCCCTATCAAACATATTGATTTGACATAAAGTTATATCTATATAATTAATATTACTCCAATCATTATATTATTTCTCAACAATAATATAATAATACTATAATAATATAATAATACAATAGTACATTTAATCATTACACACTTAACTAATCATTACAATCTCATCAAACAATAATATAATAATACAAACTCATTCAATCTTATAATTTGATTTGACATAAAGTTAAATCCTTCACTATTCCAAAACCCAAAAGAAACACTCATATTACTATTTATTTATCGGGATTTCAAAAACAAGGATTTCAAAAATTCGATTTTTAAAACCACCCAAAGCCCAAAGTAAACACCCCCTAAGAGTATAGAATCACATACATAAAATCCACGTGGATCCAAGAAAAAGTAATAAGTGGGCGTTGAATAATAGAGAAAGAAACACAGAGAGATGAGGGTGAAGTTGGAACAAGCTGTCACCAGCTATGCCTCCGCGCCGGCCCCATCATCCAGTAGCATCTAATGGACGAAGGGATTCGCCAATTCCGTACACCTTGAGTGGTGTGGCTCTGATGTTGGCTGTGGTAGTAGCGACGAATACTATCAGTATGTTGGCTTTGAGAAAAGTGATGGGAAAATGGAGTTTTATATTGTATAGTAAAAAGCGTTTGCACCATGCTAGTTTGGTATTTAGTGTTCATTTAAGACTTTTCTGTTGTATTGATATTTATCTCGAAATGACATATTTATATGATATAAATTCGTATGAATTTGTTTAGTAGTCAATTAATCTCCCATAATACATTTGAAGATGCAATTTGTTATTAGTTGGAATCTACTAAATCTCACACGTGTTGTCTAATCAATTTTGACATGTGATTTTTTTTAAAAAAAATATTATTATCACAGTTCCAAGTTTCACTTTTTTTAGTCTCATATTAGATTTTAACCCAAAAAAAAAAAGTTTATCACATCTCATACACTCAAAATTGGTACATATTGCCTCTATACCATTATTTTTTCTTACCCAATATTTTACTTTTATCACTTTTTCTAAATTTATGTACTCGAATCAATGTGAAATTGGTTTAAGATGGAAGGAGTATGATTTAATATAAATTCATCCTAATTTTTGGTTTAGTGTATATATTAGAACTAGTGTAAGACCCGCGTACTACGCGGGGTTGAAATAAGTATATTTTATTAATTTTTAATAATTATAATAATTTTTAATTTAATTTAATTTTATATTATAATGCGAGATTTGTAAAGATATGAAAAAGATTTTTTTCCTCTAAAAACTTGGAGAAGAGAGAGAAATAAGAGAAAGTCATTTAAAAAATAAAATAAAATTATATAATTAAAGAAATTTAGCAGAATTTTATTAGAGTATTTTTTTTTTAATTCAATTTTCTTTTTTCAATTTTTTTATTTAAAATTATTTAAACTATTTTATTCAGTTTATTTATATTTTATTCCAGTTAGTTACTCAAATTTTTAAATTTGCAATCGTATAAAATTTATAAATTAAAATTTTGTAAATTAAAATATATTATAATATATATATATATATATATATTATAAATATAAATTTAATTATACATAGATATTTAGGTAATTTTAGGACAATACATAAGAGTAATTTTAGTAAATATGAAGATAGGAATATAGATAAAAGTAATTTTAGGGGAAAAAATCAAATCTTATTATTGGAATAATTTTAGGGTGAAAAATCAAATCTTATTATTAGAGATCTTTTATATTATTAAATTTATTAATTTTATAGACGAAAATATTAAATTTGTTAGATTTATAAAAAATTGTATAAGATTAAATATGTAATTTTAGGGTTGACATGTTAAAAAATCGTGTATATATTTGTTAGATTTATAAAAATTTGTATAAGATTAAATATGTAATTTTAGGAAAAAAAAACCAAATCTTATTATTGAAGTAATTTAGGAAAATAGATAAGAGTAATTTTAGGGAAAACGAATCAAATCTTATTATTAGAGTAATTTTAGGAAATATGAAGATAGGAAAATAGATAAGAGTAATTTTAAAGGAAAAAAAATTAAATCTTATTATTAAATATTATTAAGATAGATTAAATAGGAAAAAAAATCAAATCTTATTTTTGGAGTAATTTTAGGAATAAGATTAAAATTAAATTTATTTAGATATTATTAAGATAGATTAAATTTGTTTAAGTTAGATTTATAAAAATTAAAGTCAAAATATGTTGCATATTAAATTTTTGAATTTATAAAAAATCAAATCTTGTTGGAGTAATTTTAGGAATAATATTAAAATTAAATTTATTTAGATATTATTAAGAAGTAATTTAGGAAGATAGATAAGAGTAATTTTAGAGAAAACAAATCAAATCTTATTATTAGAGTAATTTTAGGAAATGCGAAGATAGAAAGATAGATAAGAGTAATTTTAGGGGAAAAAATCAAATCTTATTATTAAATATTGGGTTATAAACTAATAAGGTCATTTCACTACTAGTTTTTTCTAATAAAACCTACACCATAAATTATTGTCTAATAGAGTCAAAATTTGAATTTTTTGTCAATTATGCCCTTCCACCATATTTTGAAATTTTGAATTTATAAAATACACAATTATTAGTCAACTAAACATCCAATCAATTATTAAATGCAATTTTTCGAATTCCCGAAAATCTATTACTTTCTAAAATTTAAAAACTTTCCTAAAAGGTAGGTCTCTCCATTTATTTCGTTAAGTTAAGGGATTCTGAAAATCTGCATTTCAACCCACGTATATGCAGTGTCGAATGCATATTCATATGCACTTGTAACCTTTTAATTATAGAACCACGTAAACTATCAGAAGTTAATGCACATGTAGGATATGTGTCAATGCAGTATTTAGTGCATGTGCATACTATCAAAATATGATGATTATATTGCATATCACGTTATGCATAATGCATTCGATTGAAATATGATAACTATTTTGCATAACACTTATGCATAATTCAATTGAAAAAATCAAAATAAAAAATAGTATCCATTTTGAGGCACTGGACTGTTCAAAAAATAACTGCTATATTAATTTGAACATAAATATGCATTGCAGAAGTAACAAGCAAGAATATCTGCTTTCATTCATTCAAGAATGGATTTACATAATGATAGCAAAATGTAACTCAAATTTCCATCAAAATACTTCCAACTTTTTTTGGCAGATATTGGTTTATTCTTCTTCAGCAACACACACTCTTAGAAATTAGGACCAGCGACAAAAATTTCACCGGTCAACTTGTCATCCTTGCCGATCTTGTGAGCAACAAAATCCTTGAAAGTTGTTCTTGAAAAGCCCTCCCAAACGCAGGAGTGTCTCCTTGTAGGGCTTTTTATCTGACCACTGCATTCACAAATGCACACGGTTGATTGCTAAACAAGAATATCAACAGAAAAATATAACAAAATATATTAGACTGGGCTTCGAAAACTCACAGTGTTCATCGGCTCCAATATATCTGATGGCACACCTTCAACCTCAGTCGGGATCTCAAGCCCGAACACCTCTGTTTTCTTATAACTTGCCTTTAACAGGCTGCCTGAGTGAATTGCATCGATTATTTTACGGGTGTACGCTAATTTGATACGATTTCTCGAACCATATCTGCAGAAAATGATAACAATAATAATAAATATCAACTACATCAACAAACCTATTTTGAATGTCTGGAGGAAGCCCCAAAAGTCGGTTGAGGAAACGCCCAACATCATGCATGTCTGAATCAACTATGCGACCAGTTATTTTCCCCTGTTCCTTCCCATTACCTAAAGAAGAGTATCAAGAAACAAGAGATATATCATCCAAACTGTAGTTGAAATTTCAATAAAGTTCATGAAATCACAGAATAAAGATGACACTCTATAGATGCAAATTCAGACAAAGAACAAGAGTTCAAAAATAAATATGCCAAGATAGCAAAGCTATTACCAAGAACTGAATCTCTAATTATCCCAACAGATACGAGAGCAGCTTTTCCCTTGAGTATGAAGTCTTCTATTGTCTCAGGTTTTTCAGATGAACAGCCTGGTGGAACAATGGGCAAAGCTTCCTAATAATTCAAAATAAATATCATAATAAGTACTTCAAAATATAAAAGACTGATAGTTTCAAATAATATGAGAATGTCTTTCAGATTAGCACCTGTTCCATGATTCCCCTATACAACATCACCAAGGCCCTCTTTCCATATGCACTATCATAATTATAAGCACTGAGAGATGGTCCAGCCCTGCATTATGCAATTCTCTTAAGCCTTCTATTGCAAGCGAATAAGGTAATAAATTACTAAGAATAACTTATTCATACACAATCAACATTACCTGCGGTCCCCCTGTGTTAAAGCTCCGAGAGATTCAAGTCTCTTGGCAACAATGGATGCAAACCTTCGTTCACCACCAAGATTTGAGAAAAGCAGCCTGAAAGGAATAATTAAATCATTTACTTTTCATCATCAGAATCAGATCTGCTTCATATCATAATATGTGGACTGTAATACAGTTGGCAATCAATTTCCGTTTATAATTCAAGGTTCCATTCGGCGGCCAATAGATCGGCGCATCGGAGTCGAGGGGGTTGCAGATCGGCGGCTGCTTCGTCTTCGACGGCCAGGCGGCGGTGGCGACGAGGCTTTCTTCTTCGGCCACTTCGTCTTCTCCGGTCAGTGCGGCGGCAAAGCAACGACGATAGTCAAGGTGCTGCTTCGTCTTGGTTTGGGAGGCGACGGTCGTGTTGGTGGGCGGCGGCCATGGTTCAGCGTCGAAATCGAGGGGGCGGTTGCAAGAGAGGGAGGCGGTGGGAAAATGGGGCAGCGGCAGAGAGGATGTTGGTCGTGTTGGTGGGCGGCGGCCATGGTTCAGCGTCGAAATCGAGGGCGGCGATTGCAAGAGAGGGAGGCGGTGGGAAAAGGGGCGGCGGCAGAGAGGATGTTGGGGAGGGGCTAGGGTTTTAATTTTGGTTTTTTGGTGAACGTGGAGAATGAATTAAATGAGTATAGGATTCTTATTTATTTATATAAGGGTATTCTTGTATTTTTAACTCTATTTTGACTCTATTAGAAAAGTATACATATTGGTGTCTCTATTAGATTAATGGATTATAATAGTGGACTTATTAGGCAATAATCTCTTAAATATTATTAAGATAGATTAAATAGGAAAAAAAAAATCAAATCTTATTGTTGGAGTAATTTTAAGAATAAGATTAAATTGGAGTAATTTTAAGAATAAGATTAAAATTAAATTTATTTAGATATTATTAAGATAGATTAAATTTATTTAAGTTAGATTTATAAAAATTAAAGTCAAAATATCGTGTATATTAAATTTTTGGATTTATAAAAAATAAATCTTATTGTTGGAGTAATTTTAGGAATAATATTAAAATTAAAGTTATTTAGATATTATTAAGATATATTTATGAGTTATTTAGATATTATTAAGATAGATTTATTTAAATATTATTAAGATATATTTGGTTGGAATTATAAAATATTATTATTTGTTGGAATAGTTTTAGAAATAAGATTAAAATTAAATTTATTTAAATATTATTAAGATAGATTAAATAGAAAAAAAAAATCAAATCTTATTGTTGGAGTAATTTTAGAAATATAAGATTAAATACGTTTAAATTGAATTTATAAAAATAAAAAGATATAAAGATTAAATTTATGACAATTAAGATGAATTTCTAAAAATCTTCCATCTTCAAAATTTCTTCACAATCTTCAAAGTTCTTCACAATCTTCAAAGTCACAAAGTCACAATCATCGAATTGATTTCTATTGATAAATAGACAATCTTCAAAATCCAAAATCTTCAATAAATTGATACATCAAGAAAGACGAATGATTGGATTTCTATTGAGAACATGAGAAACAATGATAAATTACAAAAATCTTCGAATGTAAGAAGAAATATACATAAATTACAAAAATATTCAATCTTCAAAAATTCTACACAATCTTCAAAGTCACAACCTTCAAATCTTCAAAATCTTCAATCTTCAAAATTTCTAAAAATCTTTCACTATCTTCAAATCTTCAAAGTTCTTCACAATCTTCAAAATCTTCAATAAATTGATTATAATCAATGGATGACATAAAAAGTAAAAATTTCTTCACTATCTTCAAATCTTCAAAGTTCTTCACAATCTTCAATAAATTGATTATAATCAATGGATGACATAAAAAGTAAAAATTTCTTCACTATCTTCAAAGTTCTTCACAATCTTCAATAAATTGATTATAATCAATGGATGACATAAAAAGTAAAATTGAGAATGAATGAGAAATTAGAGATACAAAATCTTCAATAAATTGATTATAATCAATGGATGAGTCGATAACATAAAAAGTAAAATTGAGAATGAATGAGAAATTAGGGATTTTGAGAAGAGATGAGAGATTTATATATAAAAAAAGATTAAGAATGTATGGTCAAGATTAAGTTTTAAAATGAATGGATGAGATTAAAAGAAAAGTATAGAATGAATGAGAATTCAGGGATTTTGAAATAGAGTGATTTGAGACGAGAGAGATTGAAATAAACCAATAAATTAGTGCCACGTGGCTGTAAAAAATGTTTGCAAATATATATAATTTCAAAATCTTCAATCTTCAAAATTTCTAAAAATCTTTCACTATCTTCAAATCTTCAAAGTTCTTCACAATCTTCAAAATCTTCAATAAATTGATTATAATCAATGGATGACATAAAAAGTAAAAATTTCTTCACTATCTTCAAATCTTCAAAGTTCTTCACAATCTTCAATAAATTGATTATAATCAATGGATGACATAAAAAGTAAAATTGAGAATGAATGAGAAATTAGAGATACAAAATCTTCAATAAATTGATTATAATCAATGGATGAGTCGATAACATAAAAAGTAAAATTGAGAATGAATGAGAAATTAGGGATTTTGAGAAGAGATGAGGGATTTATATAGAAAAAAAGATTAAGAATGTATGGTCAAGATTAAGTTTTAAAATGAATGGATGAGATTAAAAGAAAAGTATAGAATGAATGAGAATTCAGGGATTTTGAAATAGAGTGATTTGAGAAGAGAGAGATAGAAATAAACCAATGAATTAGTGCCACGTGGCTGTAAAAAATGTTTGCAAATATATATAATAAAGATATATGGATATTTATTTCGAATCCTGAAAATACTTATATATTATGAAAATTGACATATTTGGATAATATAAATTAATTTTCACTATTTAAAAGAGATTATTGTATAATATAATGGGTTTGTTAACTTGTGATTAGTGCAATAATTGCTTGTATTTAGGTTATTTTATTGCTCAATTTATTTAAATTACTTGCATTATTTACATAAAAGTTAACTAATCGCATAAGATAATATTTTGTTGATTTTATAAGCAAAATGGCGATTTTTGAAAGTAAACACGTCCCCAGTTATAATCAGAGTCAATTAAAGGAGTGAGTGAAATAAAAGAACTAGAAAAAAGTGGTCCAAAAAGATGGCCCAGGCTATATATCCCCCCGAGACTTGTTAAATATACCCCCACAATACATACAAACCCCTTCAAAATGAATTATGTTAGATGTAATCCCCACGAATTATCAAATTTGTCCTTTTCTCTCAAATTTGAACACCAAATTTGAACATGATAAATGTACCCCCATTTAAAACTCTAATTCCCTCTTCTTTCCCTTTCTTCCTCCCCTCCCACCCTTTCCTCACTTTGTCCCAGCGTCGCCCGCTGCCGTCCATCGCCACGCTCGTTTGCTTCTTCTTTTTTGTTCTGCAACAACGCGGCGGTGCCGCCCCTCGTCCCTCGCGCCGCTCGCCCCTAAGATGTCCCACTAAAGTCGTTGTCGTCCCCTCCTCTCTCTCTCTCTGTGTATATATATATATATATATATATATATATATATATCTGGGTGGCCTGCAAAAGGCAAATACTTGTGTGTACTAGTTACATGTATGTAACTGGTCCAAGTTTCTAAATGGGTTGAGCTGAGTTTTTAGATAAGTTGTTGTTATTTGCCCCTTCTTTTTTTGACGAGTTCACCCCCAATTTTCTAAAAAGAAAATTACATGTAAAAAAATATATATTACCCTTTTATCCATTAAATTAAATTACAACTCATTAAAATTTTAATTGTACAACCACCACCGAGTCACCAATGAATCAAGTATTATACTTTTCTTAATTTTTCGAAAAAAAATTAGCGAAAACAATTATGAATATCGAAAAAAATTACTAAAAAAAATAAAAATCTTAAAAATAATCATTTTTAGATTTTTTTTTTTTAAATGATCAAAATTCGGAAAAAAACTTTCGAAAAAAATACAAAAATTTCAAAAAAAAAAACCAACTAAATTAGTACTCCCTCCGTCCACCAAAAGTGTGCTCATTTCTTTTTTTGGGTTCACAAAAAATATGTTTATTCTATTTAAATAGTTCACTTTTAAATATTTTTTCTACTTTACTAACAACATTGAGTATCTACCAAATATATTCTTTACTCATTATCCTAAATATATTCTTTATAATTAAAATATAATTTTTTTAAAAAACATGTATAAAAAAAGTGAGCACACTTTTGGTGGATATAGTGATTTTTTTTTTAAAGAGGACATTGATAAAAGTATAACAAGTTAATATAATGCATTGATCTGATTGTGAAGAGCTCCCCAGTATAATAGTTGCAATTAGTCAATTTGCAATTGAATTTCAATCTTTGTTTGTTAAAAACCCAATCAATATTGTGGAGTAAATGCTCAACTTGGTAAACTCCGTGTTATGTAAAAAAAAAAATTACTACATGTTTGTTATGATTAAATACACACCGATATTACTTCTAATATTTTAAGATAATTTATCTAATATTACTAGCTTCGTATTATCAAATCAAGCTCTTGATATAACTGCATGAGTGAGCAACTTTGAGTTTATCAAAGTTTATTAACATTAAGAGCTAAAATCCACTCCCCTACTACAATTAAAACTAAAAATATTCAGCAATTCAATTAAGGCAAAATCAATACTTAAGATACCTAATATACCCTCATAATTACATTTTAATATCTTTAACCTCCCACTTTAAGTTATACCTTTCCCATCTACGAAAATTGACTGAAACCCTACTTCACTGTGTGCGATTTTCACATAGTGGAGGTGTAAATCGCCGCCCAGCCAACATCTCTCCAAGCTCTGAGTCGCCCCCTCCTTCTCGTGTGCCACTGCACCAGGCCGTCCTCCTCTTCCAGTCGTGCCACCCTGCTCCCTGATCCGTCGATGGCCCTCGTCGAGTCCATTTAGTCCGACGGGCCCAACCTCAATCTTTGCATGGCGCTGGAAACAGAAACCAGGGGGTTGTCCCTGTGTTGCACTGAGAGACGTCATTGATGGCGAGAACGCCATTGATGGCGAAAAGAAGCAATGTTGCGAGAGGTCGCCTTGAGGATGTTGTTTGACCTAAATTAATATATTTTCGAATTTATATACACACCGATCTTCCGATCCTCTCATTACACCACTCGATCAATCACCGCCCAGGATTGACGACGTAAATCCCTGCTCGCCGCGCTTCCCTCATCCGCGCCGGGTCTTACACCGATGAACTGATCATCAAAACCCCTGTAAGATTCCTCACTTTTGTATTAGTGTCCTTGTGATTTTGTTTGTTGAATATACGTTACATACATATGATGCAGTGAAATCAATTTTGAAGTGTACAGGGAGTTGTGACATTTATGCTGCTATGATGCATTCGAATTTTCGTCTCTGTTCTCGTTTGGTGTACCTTTGTATATATGTGGTGTTTTGCATTCTTGGACATTGTATATATTTTTCTTTTCCTTTTTATTGTCAGATTTATTTGCAATGTTCACATTATTTTCTTTGTTACATGTCTGAAATCCCTTTGGCAGCTACTAAGTTTAAGTTACCTAAATCGAATTGTTAGTTAATGAAGGATGAAGCTAAGGCAGTTTTTTAATCTATGCAAGCGTTTGGGCTTTTGATCTTTTGAACGTTAACAGTGACATTAATAACCTAGTTGTTTTGTTTCAATTGCAGTGTAAGGTTTGTATGCAAACTTTTATTTGAACTACTTATGGGGTGAAATGCAAGGAACATGATGAAGCGAAGCATCCAAAGGTCGGTCTATTCACATGCTTCTCCTGTAACGCCCCGAATCCGGAATGCAGCCTTTAAGGCTCGAACACTCTAAATTCGAGTCGCCACTTAGTGACTGAAAATCCGAACTTGAAAATTTCTTTAAAAATATAATAACACAAGTGAATCGATAAGAGTTTTGCAGCGGAAATAATTTAAAGATAGTTATAAGTTGTAATAGAAGCAGTGTGGGCCCATTTATTTGAAAAATTAGAATATGATAAGCAGTATTTGGTTTGAAGATACCTTACATAATGATCATCGAGTTGCTTAAGAAATGTTTGTCACTCGACATAATAATAAATATCGTCTTTCATAACACATTTCAATTTATTATCATAAGTCTCAAATAGATATATTATAACATCTTAATATGGGGGAACTCTGTGTCATCCCTGCTGCAACGCCGGCCCCTCTCGATAATAACCTGAAAATATTTAGTTTTGGGGTGTGGGATAAAAATCTCAGTGGATATCCTTGTACGCTGCTACACAGATTGGCAGTATGCCGAAATAATTATTATTAGTATTTTATCGTAAATAATTCTTATTCATATTGCATTCACATTCATATCATTGATAATAATTCTCATCATTTCCTTCACCATTGTGGGACGACACTGATAACGACTTATCACGTGCAATCCCAATCATCTCCTTTTATATCACCATTATATTCTCGTCTCTTTTATCATAGGGGGGACAACACTGGCAACAACTTACCACGTGCAATCCCCATCATCTCATCTCATTTATCATAGGGGGGACAACACTGGCAACAACTTACCACGTGCAATCCCCATCACATATCTTGACTACAAAAGTCTGTTGACTACGAAAGTCTTTTATCATATTGGGACCACACTGGCAACGACTTACCACGTGCAATCCCCATCATCTCCCTTGACTACAAAAGTTTGTTGACTATAAAAGTCTTTTATCATAGTGGGACCACACTGGCAACGACTTACCACGTGCAATCCCCATCATCTCCCTTGACTACAAAAGTCTGTTGACTATAAAAGTCTTTTATCATAGTGGGACCACACTGGCAACGACTTACCACGTGCAATCCCCATAAACACTTCCCACCTCCTTCGTGAAATCGAAATTCATATATCACATATCATAATACCATAAAATAAGTGCATCATAATTTATTCTTGTATTCTTAGTTATATGTCGATGTTTGTTTAGTTCAATTCAGAATACACCAACAGTCCATATAACATTTACATCGGCAATACAGTAGTGACACCCACCTGGTTAACTTTTAAGAATAGTTACAAACTTCTTGAATGATTTTAGCAAGCGTAACGCAGGGACCGTCCGAGCTCCGATTAGGCCGCACTTCGCCTAACACGATTTCTTGAATATTTATTTATTATCAGAAATCTCGATTCTTAAATTTACCTAACAATTTATCTTCATGAAAATCTTTAATCACATGACAAGTAATATCATAAACAATAAACTTTTAACATATATTAATTGAAGCGCTTTAGAAAATAATAACAATTTGGAAACAACTTATATATAATTTAAACATGCTTCATTTAATAATTTAAAAGAAGCAAAATATAAAATAAGATTATTAAGTCTAAACTTAACTTCACTACAAAAAAACAGAGATTTAGAAACGAATTAGATACCATAAACATTGTATCTAAACAGGTTAGAAACGGATTTTGGAACCATTTTCTATCTGTTCCTAATCGCATGGTATCTAATGTTAGGAACGGTTTTCTAAATTCCGTTTCTAATAAGAGACAGATTTGAGACCGTTTTTTCGGTTTATAATGAGAGACGGAATTTGACACCGTATATTCTCGTATCTAAACGATGAACGACCCGTTTTATATCCGGGTCAAAATTCCGTTTCAAATGTCGTTTCGTCTCTAAATCCGTATCTAAACGATAAACGACCCGTTTTACATCCGGGTCAAAAATCCGTCTATAATTTCGTTCTTAATTAGAAACGACGTTTTGTCGTCTCTAAATCCGCAAAAATCCGTCTCCAAGAGTTAACAACCCAATCCCCATTCCAAGCCTTTAATCCTCATTCCAAGCCCGAACCCGACCCGACACCCATCCCACCCTACCCTACCCTGCAACCACCCCCCTCTCCAATTATTTAATCCCCATTTCAAGCCTTAATCCCAATCCCACCAAGCCCGAACCCGACTCGACCCCACACCATCCCAACCTAAACCCACACCGTCCCAGTCCGCCATCCCACCCCCCTCTCCAACTATTTAATTGACCTTTTTTTGGTCTATATGGGAATTGAACCCAGGTGGATAAGTGTCTATTATTAAGCATCTGCCACTAGGACAGATAACTCTTTTGTTTTATCTTTTAATATTAATTGTATATGTATATTAATTTATTTCTTTTACGTGTATTCAAATTGTAACTTTTAAATTTGTAAATCTAAAAATTGTAATTACTCACCGCCGTCAATAAGCTGTAAAATATTAAGAACAATGCATAGTTTAGACACTTTATTTTATTATAATAGTTTAACATATATAATTAATTAATTAATTTGTAACTTTAAAAATATATAAAAAAAAATTGTTATTGAATAATTTCAATTGTAAAAGTCGATCTTACTTTATAAATTAAAATAAATAAATTAAATTACGTTTAATCTTCATCTTTAGCCTTTAAATCTAATCAATGATTCATTCATTGTTACGTGCACTCAAGTACACCGTGTACTTGAGTGGACCTTGACCGGTCAACTGTTGACCGTTGATCAGTCAATGGTCAAACTATGAAAAAAAATCGATTTGTTTTTTTGAAAATGTGTATGTTAGTATATTGAAAAGTGCATCATCGTTTTTTAATGAAAAGTGTATGTTATTATATTTCAAAAATTGAGTTTTGAACTTGTGACATTATGGTAAGGCAATTCAAGGACAACCACTAGGGCTGTGATATCGCTGGATAGGTGCAGTAGTATACTTGACACACTTGAATGACAAAATTTATATATTTGTTCCTATACCATTTATATCTTTGTTCCTAAGGGGATAAATCACATTTGAACAATTTATATATTTGTTCCTATACCATTTATATCTTTGTTCCTAAGGGGATAAATCACATTTGAACAATAAGATATCCTAGGACATCCCGCATATTCTAAAATTAAATTAAATATAGAAAAACTGGTACTACTTAATATAGAAAAACTGGTACTCGGTGCTAAAATTAAATTAAATATAGAAAAATTGGTATTAAATTAAATTTCAAAAAATTGAGTTTTGATCTTGTGACATTATGGTAAGGACAACCACTAGGTAGTATACTTGAGTACACAGTCCTACCCCAGGGATAGGTGCAGTAGTATACTTAGTATACTTGACACACTTGAATGACACAATTTATATCTTTGTTCCTATACCATTTATATCTTATCCTAATATTCTACTTTAATTACTACAGTCTTTATTGGTAGTCGATCTTCTTGATGCAAACTTGGATATATGAAATTTGTATCCAACGAGTCCTGAATGAATTCTGAATTGAGTACTTTAATTACTACCGTCTTTATTGATAGTCGATCTTTCTTGATGCAAAATCGGATATATGAAATTTGTATTCAACGAGTCCTGAATGAATTCTGAATTGAGTCAATATTATCTTGAAATTTACTGAGATTGATTCAAGGTGTTTGCCTACTTGAATTTAGTTATGTGTACGTGTATGTGTGTTCTAGACGCATGCTGATTTAGTTAGGTGTATATGCGTGTATGAGCATGATAAATCTCATTTTTATACAATAATTTACTAAATTAAATGATAATTGTAATTTATAGTAGGCGAATTGATTAGTAAATTGATATATTATAATAAAGGCTTGAGATGCACAACTTACCTCGTCAATCTTGATGGTAGAGACAATATTATTAATGTCGTGACACCTACGTTCTTGAGTTACCGAGTTTTAAAGAAATTCAAGAATTATTTTCATTAATCCATATATTATATATATTGTCATATAATACATATTTCCATATAAAAGATATAGAATATATAACATAATATTATTATAATATCTATATTTATTATATAAACTTATTTTTTAAGAATGGACAAAAATCGAAATTGACATATTATTATATTATTAGATAGGATTAGGTTTAATTTCCTTTAGAATGTATTTTTCACAAATTTAGTAAAACTAAATAAAAATAATTTCTATAAAAAGATTTTCAATTTTTATTTCAAGTTCATTTTGACACAAAATAATTTTTTATTTTTATCTCGATTGATCTTATCCTTTTTACTATACTATTTAGACTATTTTACCATTAGCAATGCTTCAAGTATTTATACTTTTTTCTAAGTGGATGATAGCATTATTTTTTAATCTAGAACTTTTTATAAAATACTATACAAGTTTCTTTATAAGTCTTAATAGTAGTTTTATAAAGATTTAGAAACTTTTAAAAATTATTGAATGACTTTTTTTTTTAATCTAACGTTCATACAAAATTGATATACATACTTTGATTAGAGAATCAATTCTTGGAATATTTTCATTAGTTTATACTTTTTCTAAATTGATGATAGAATTATTTTTTAATCTAAATTTCTTTTAAAAATACTATACAAATTTAAAAAATTATTAAATGACACCTCCTTTTTTTTAATCTACAAAATTGATATACGAGAATCAATTCTTGGAATATTTTCATTAGAAAATCAATTGATATATATATATATATATATATATATATATATATATATATATATATATTGGCATATGGAATTGAAGATATAATATAATAATATTATTATTATAATATCTATATCTATCCTAAAATATATGTACATAGTATTATTCTAACATTTATATTTATCCGATACATACAAGATATATTAATTGATTTTTTTTTTTTTACTATTTATTAATTAAATAAAAGAGTAAATAAATTAATATAACTCCGTCCATATTCTCTCATTCTCAATTCTCTATATACATAATTTTTTGATTTATTTTTTAATTTAATTTTATCATTTGACTAATTAGATACAGATTAGAGATGGTTAGATTCCGTATCCCAAATTTCGTGTACTACCTTATCTCGTTTTATATTGGGGAGAAAAAATTGATTGTTTAGAGACGGTGGCATATGTATCTAATCCGTATCTAAAACTCTCGAAATTGAAAGTCACGTATCTAGTCCGTATCTAAAACTTTCGAAACTAAAAGTCGTATCTAATCTGTTTATAATGAGAGACGGTTTTATTTTCGGTTTCAAATCTCGATTTTTTAACAAATCCGTATCTAATCCGTATCTATTAGAGACGGATTAGGTGTCCGTCTCAAAATTTCGGTATCAAAATCAGGTTTTTTTTGTAGTGCTTCAATCACATAAAAGCATCATATATTTTTATCGATTTCAGTCCTAGTCGCTTATGAAAATATTGCAACTATTGAAAACATCTTAACATACATTAGAATGCCAAAGAAATTAGGTTTAAATGTATGGAAATCAAACAGGAAGTATTATTTTGCAATTTCAGAAATGGTCCTTGATAAGTAGTTTACAAGGCATAAAATAAATGAATTTTCTACTATATTCGTGAATTAATTCCCGTCAAATGAATAACCCAAATAATATTTTTATTCAACAAATTTAAACTACTTTATGTTAAGTTTACTGGCAATAAATTGGTTTGTCAAAAACGCGTCTTGATATTGAGTAAAAATGACTCCGAAGTATTGAACCTCAAACGAAATGCTCTGTTTTCCCAGATTTTCCCAGCGCACTGCCCCATTTTAAAAATTGAATAACTCTCAATATACTCGGTCAATTTGTGTTATTTTTTAGATTCAAACTCTCTACCATATGGAGATCATACCCTCTTTGGTTTTGAGTCAAAATCATTTTTCTATTGAAAGATATGGACTCATAAAGTCACTGCAGTCAACACAAAATTCCAGCTTGTATTGTAAACTTTGAAAAATCATTTTATACACTTAACTCACGTTTTCAACCAATTAAACACACATAACATATAACATACTTGTTATACAACATATATATCACAATTTCCAAAAGAATCGAGTACCGAAAATCATAAACGGAAATCGAAATTTACGCAAATAGCATATAAATGTTTGTGTGTTAAAACCTGTGTAGTTTACTCGATTTAGGCTTCGAAAGAGCTTGATCGTTTTCGTGATTAGGGCCCGAGGGAGGACAAAAGAACAACAGGGGCTTGGTTCGTCAAGGATTGAGCAAGAAACTTGAAGAACGAGTTAGCGATGTAATCTGTGAAGATGAACACGATGAAAATGAACGAGTTAGAGATGATTGATTCTCCAACTCAAACACCAGCTGGGAGTCGTTTCTGATGGATGGAAAAGCTTCAAGACGAGCTGGAATTGTAGACATGAATCGGTTCTTCCTACGGATTAGAAAGACCGATCGAAGAGGCAAAAGGAAAAGGAAGTGGAGTGTTCTCCTCCTTAATCTTGATCGATTCTCCAGCTGGAAAGGAGAATGATTTTGGCAGAGTTTGGGAGTGTTTTTTAAAGGGACCAATGAGTAAGAAGTTGAGTAAGAAGTTGCTGTGGTGGAGGGTATATATAGAAGATGATGGAGTTAGCAATTTGGAGATGAACTATAACCACAGTTGGGAAGGATGCAGGTCATCGTCCACTTGGTAGTATAGGGTAAGGGGCCTAGCTGCAATTTTTTACACAAGTTGGTAAAATATCTCAAGGGGCTAATTGTTAATTTTAAATTATTGAAGGAGGGGATGAATTAATCCTTTGCTGGCATATGACCGACTCCAAGTATTGAAGAGAGGTGTGGACAATTTTTGACCTTTTATTTGCATGTGGTTACTAGTTAAGGGTCTAGATATTTTCATTTACGGTAGTACTCATTAGTACTTGTAATTTACTACACAGTCGTTATTTTCATGTTGGTTTGTCGTGGAAAATTATGCAAGAGCTATAAATATTTATCCAGGATTTATGGTGATGAAATCGTCGCGCTTCGAGACCAAAATTATTTAATTATAACATTTGACTTAAGACTTTTTATATTATTTCTATATTAATTCTAGTATTAATTTAATAGCAAATCATCAGAATGACTCGTAACCAAAAATAAAATTAGATAAGACAAACATTATATCACATACACACGCAAAGCAGGATAATCAAAGAAATGTAATTTTCACATAGGAGATGTTGTATCTATGATCAAGCAAGTAAATATTTTGTATTAAAACTAAGACAACAATGCATTATTATTTATTAAAACATATTATGCTTTGTTTAGTCTTTTATCACGAGGTTTCATAAAATAATTTGTAAAGTTATTAATTAAACTTCTTTCATTTTAAATATTCACTAAACCATATATTTTATTTATTTCTTTATTATATGCTAGGAGTGCTCCCGGATCAGAATGCTCGTCCGTCTTCCTGAAAATCAAATCTCTTGATAACAAATAACGATGTTAATATAGTAGAAAAACTCTTAAATAATTTATTCTTTTATTTCATATCAATTTTGGGACGGGGTGTTACATCTCCCACCTGAAGCGTGATAAACATCAAACATGGGTTTTCAACTATTTGATATTTATATTCTGTCAATATTTAGTTTGAAGTTGTTTCTCAGTATGAATTGCATATTTGAGATGTCCTAAACTTTTGATGGTTAAGTATATTGAAACTTTATGGGACGTGTTGAGATAAACTTTTGATGGTTGAGTATATTGAAATTTTATGGGACGTGTTGAGATCATGCTTATTCTCATATAAAACACTCAGAGATAGTCATTGTTGACCAACATCTTTGGAATCATTTATGCAATTATATTTAAGTGTTGTGCAATTTTTTTTTTTTTATGCAATTACAACATGCAATTTTTGTTGCATATATGCAATTAACTGTCAAAATCATTGCATACGAAACGTGTCTAAGTCCGTTTTATAAATTAATAAATATAAAAGTTATAATTGCATATATTATAACTATATATATATGCAATTAAATTAAAAAATAATTGCATATATTTCATATATATGCGAATATATATAAGATAGTTGCATATGAAATGTATCTAAAATATTTTAGGTGTAACTCCCACTTTATCATACACCTCTCAAATTGCTAGTATATTATTAGTTTAAATATAGTATAGTATTAGTTCATATATTGTATAGTATTAGTTCATATATTATATAGTTTTACTTTGTCTAGTTTGTTTAAGTATATCAACATTTATTATTTATTTTTTTAATATTAGGTTCAGTAGTATAGTATTAGTTCATATACTCCAATATAGTTTTAGTGCATATACGATATAGAATTAGTTCACAAGTAAATTATTGTGTCTTGCATTTCTTGTGTATAATTTTATCCATTTGCTTCTAATTGTAGAAAATAAATATATATTGGAAAGGAAAATATAAACTAATACTATATTGTATACGAACTAGTACTACATTGTATGTAAACTAGTACTATATTGTATGTGAACCAATATTATATACTCAGTACATTTCTCGAGTTTATATCTTATAACATATCATATATACTTCAAAACTGAAAGACATTAGAGCTTACACATGTATGTGAACTAACATGAGAACTAATATTTTAAATTTTTTTACTAATACTATCATACCACATATTATCTAAAAGCTGGTAATATTCATTTCAAACTAAAATATGTCTAAATAATTTTAAAAAATGAAAGTTTAGATGAAAAATTAATTAAATAAGGTAACATGAAATAAAATTTGAGAGGTTCGGATGAAGAAGTAATTAATCGAGGTAAATGAAGTGAAATTTTGAGGTGTTTAGATAAAAAAATAATGAATTGAGATAAAATGTTGTCAAAAAAATTGACTTAGTCTGCAAATATAGAAGCAAAAATTTTCTAGTTAAGAGAGGTGAGAGTTTTTTAAAACAATTAATTTTTAAGGGTATATTTGTATTGGGATAATGTAGGACGAGGAAAATCCTAGATGAAGAAATCTCAATTAATATTGATTATGTGGGTTTGTTTTGGAATTTTGAGTAAGATATGATGTAACTTTATGTCAAATCAATTATATAAGAATGAGTGATGTTGTATTATATAAAGTAATTTTATGTCAAAATAATTGTGTAAGAATAATGTTATATTATTATAATAGTAGAACATATATGTATTTTTATGAATGGATGATGTTGGATGGTGAAATTCGAATGTGAAATCTCGAATTAGAACAGGATAACGTCCGCCGTCCGAACGTGATAGTCCCAAAATAAACAGGCTTTTAATGTATTAGTTAATACTTACAAAAAAATCAGTTAATTAAAAAACAATTAATTTTTAATGTATTAATTAATACTTAAAATAAAATTTTAAGATACTTAAAAACTCAATAAATATCATTTTATTAGGGTTTAAGAAATAAAAAAAATAAATGTGGTCAATTAAAAAGAAGAAAAATAATTTTTAAAAAATAAAAAGAAATACAAAAAATAAAAGTGGTCAATTAAAAAGAAGAAAAATATTATTAAAAAAATAAAAATAAGGTGACAAATTTTGAAAACAAGTAAAAGGGGGTCTAATTAAATATAAAGAAGGGGCTGATTGCTGCTTTCAGGATTTGAACCCCTGTCATTGAAAAAGAGTATAAACTATACCATCAACATCAAGTTGCATAGAATAATTCATATATATTTCCGTAATAATTTTATTTATACCAAATATTCGGTCATATGCTAAATGAATCCAATCTTTATAATACATATTTGCAAACATTTTTTATAGCCAATTTATTGGTCTATTTCAACCTCTCTCTTCTCAAATCACTCTATTTCAAAATCTCTGAATTCTCATTCATTCTACACTTTCTTTTAATCTCATCCATTCATTTTAAAACTTAATCTTGACCCTACATTCTTAATCTTATTTTCTATATAAATCTCTCATCTCTTCTCAAAATCCCTAATTTCTCATTCATTCTCAATTTTACTTTTTCTGTCATCCATTGATTATAATCAATTTATTGAAGATTTTGTATCCCTAATTTCTCATTCATTCTCAATTTTACTTTTTATGTCATCCATTGATTATAATCAATTTATTGAAGATTTTGTATTTTAATAATCAATTTATTGAAGATTTTGGATTTGTATTTTGATAACTCATCTCTTCTCAAAATCCCTAATTTCTCATTCATTCTCAATTTTACTTTTTATGTCATCCATTGATTATAATCAATTTATTGAAGATTTTGTATCCCTAATTTCTCATTCATTCTCAATTTTACTTTTTATGTCATCCATTGATTATAATCAATTTATTGAAGATTTTGTATTTTGATAATCAATTTATTGAAGATTTTGGATTTGTATTTTGATAATCAATTTATTGAAGATTTTGGATTTTGAAGATTTGAAGATTGTCTATTGATCAATAGAAATTCAACAATTCGTCTACTCAATGATTGTGACTTTGTGACTTTGAAGATTTTGACTTTGAAGATTGTGAAGAACTTTGAAGATTTGAAGATTGTGAAGAAATTTTGAAGATTGAAGATTTTTAGAAATTTTGAAGATTGAAGATTTTTGTAATTTATGTATATTTCTTCTTACATTTGAAGATTTTGAAGATTGTGAAGAACTTTGAAGATTTTGAAGATTGTGAAGAAATTTTGAAGATTGAAGATTTTTGTAATTTATGTATATTTCTTCTTACATTTGAAGATTTTTGTAATTTATGATTGTCTCTCATCTTCTCAATAGAAATCCAACAATTCGTCTTTTGTGATTCGTCTTTCTTGATGTATCAAATTTTATAAATCCCAAATTTTAATATTTAGAAAAATTTAATATTTCGATCTTTTTACTTTTATTGTATCAAATTTTATAAATCCAAAAATTTAATATTTCAATCTTTTTACTTTTATAAATCCAACAAATCCATCTTAATTGTCATAATTCAACCATTCGTCTTCCTTAATGTATCAAATTTTATAAATCAAAAAATTTAATATTTCAATCTTTTTATTTTTTTAAATCCAACAAATTCATCTTAATTGTGATAAATTTAATCTTTATATCTTTTTATTTTTATAAATTCAATTTAAGCGTTTGTTAATAAAATTACTCCAACAAATTTCAATTAATAAATTTAATCTTATATTCCTAAAATTACTCCAACAATAAGATTTGATTTTTTTTTTCTATTTAATCTATCTTAATAATATTTAAATAATTTTTCTTATATTCCTAAAATTAATCCAACAATAAGATTTGATTTTTTTTTCTATTTAATCTATCTTAATAATATTTAAATAAATTTATTTTTTTTTCGATCTTTTTACTTTTTAAATCCAACAAATCCATCTTAATTGTCATAATTCAACCATTTGTCTCCATGTATCAAATTTTATAAATCCAAAAATTTAATATTTCAATCTTTTTATTTTTTTAAATTCAACAAATTCATCTTAATTGTCATAAATTTAATCTTTATATCTTTTTATTTTTATAAATTCAATTTAAGCGTTTGTTAATAAAATTACTCCAACAAATTTCAATTAATAAATTTAATCTTATATTCCTAAAATTACTCCAACAATAAGATTTGATTTTTTTTCTATTTAATCTATCTTAATAATATTTAAATAAAATTAATTTTAATCTTATTTCTAAAATTACTCCAACAAAAAATAATATTTTATAATTCCAACCAAATCTATCTTAATAATATTTAAATAAATCTATCTTAATAATATCTAAATAAATTTAATTTTAATCTTATTCCTAAAATTACTCCAACAATTTTATTTTTTATAAATCCAAAAATTTAATATGCACGATTACTTTAATTTTTATAAATCTAACTTAAATAAATTTAATCTATCTTAATAATATCTAAATAAATTTAATTTTAATCTTATTCCTAAAATTACTCCAACAATAAAATTTGATTTTTTATAAATCCAAAAATTTAATATGCACGATGTATTTTGACTTTAATTTTTATAAATCTAACTTAAATAAATTTAATCTATCTTAATAATATCTAAATAAATTTAATTTTAATCTTATTCCTAAAATTACTCCAACAATCATAATCCTTTTCCTAAAATTACTCCAACAAACAATAATATTTTATAATTCCACAATCCGTCTATAAAATTAATAAATTTAATCTTATTTTAATAATATCTAAATAAATTTAATTTTAATATTAATAATATTCAAATATAAATTTTATACGATTGCAAATATTATTAAGGATTTAAATATATCATCTTACAATGCTTTAAAATGGTTAAGCTCAACGACAATAAACGAGACTGGAACTGTGAGAACTGCAATACAGACTCTGAATCTATTGATACAAGGTACTATTTAATGGAAATTTGTATTTGCAGTTTGTTTCCATTATATTTTATATATTTAATTAATTAAAATCATATATACGTATTACGACAACTAAAATTATTCTTCAGGTTCAAGGTTCAAATTCGTGTCGTTGATCAAACTGGATCAACCTCCTTAGTTATGTTTGACCGCGTGGTTATTAAGTTGGTTGGTAAAACAACAACCAACATTCTTACTTAGATGGAGGAGGTATTTTATAACTATAATAACATTTATAACTATAGTAACATTTGTGGAAATTTTAATTGGTCTATTTTTTTCAGAATTATAATGTACTTTTTTAGTATAATTTTAACAACATACTTATTTCAAATTTCAGAAAGATCTAGATGACAAAATGCCACCAGAACTTGAAATGATGTTGGCAAGAAATTCATTTTTCGAATCCATATTTCATTATTCAACTTGAGAAATAACTACACGGTATACACCGTTGTAAAGTCATCTTCAGATGAAGAACTAATTTTAAGTTGGTTGGTAAAACAACAACCGACATTCTTACTCGGATGGAGGAGGTATTTTATAACTATAATAACATTTATAACTATAGTAACATTTATGGAAAATTTAATTGATCTATTTTTTTTAGAATTTTAATGTAATTTTTTAGTATAATTTTAACAACATACTTATTTCAAATTTCAGAAAGATCTAGATGACAAAATGCCACAAGAACTTGAAATGTTGTTGGGCAAGAAATTCATTTTTCGAATCCATATTTCATTATTCAACTTGAGAAATAACTACACGGTATACACCGTTGTAAAGTCATCTTCAGATGAAGAACTAATTAAAAAATTTGAATCCAAGAATGGTTCTTCAAAGGTATCTCCTATTTCGGAAGGAAAGGTAATACAGTAATATTTTTTACCAAGTTTTTTATTTTAGTTCTTTTAATATATCTATTTTATAAAAAATTGAATTAATTTTTTTAATTATACTTTATTTCAGAGTAAGACTTCTTCGTCAATAAATGACAACGAAGATATCGAGTGTGTAGAAGTTACTACTCGATATAAAAGAAAGTTGGATTATGTTTTTTTATAGAATTATGTTTTTAATTATATTATATGCAGTAGCATTGACACATTGAGCAATTTTCAATTACATTGATTTTTTTTACCGTTTTGACTACATAATTTCAATGATGTGTATCAATAAGCCCTTAATTCATTATTGACAATAAAATGTGTGTTGTATAAAAGAGAAAGAAAAAGAAAACATACCAAAAGGTATGTCAAGGAAAGATACACTTCCATGTACAACAAAGTAAAGTCTAAAGTAAACAAAAATACAAGTAAATCAAACTACATATGATCGTCCCGATCAATAATCAGTTGATCTTCCGTGGCTAAAACTAACTCTCAAACGAGAAGAGGGAAGCGAACTCTCAAGCGAGGAGAGGGAAGCGAACTCTCAAGCGAGGAGAGGAAAAAGTGCAAAAATCACGACGAGAACCAAAATCTATTCACCGAAACATAGCTAGAAGACTCAAAACGCGAACAAATCAACGATCGAAACTCGAACACATGTTGAAACGAAACCTCAACCATCGCCAAAATTGTGGCATGAATCAACACAGCCAAGGAAACAATCGTGAACCAACAAACAACAATCCAACGTTCCATGGAGCTTGAACTTTGAAACCCTTTAAAAATTTGAGTAACTAATTGGAATAAAATATAAATAAAGTGAATAAAATAGTTTAAATAATTTTGAATAAAAAAATTGAAAAAAGAAAATTGAATTAAAAAAATACTCTAATAAAATTTTGCAAAATTTCTTTAATTATATAATTTTATTTTATTTTTTAAATGACTTTCTCTTATTTCTCTCTCTTCTCCAACTTTAAAAAAAAAAAAAAAATCATATCTTTACAAATCTCGCATTATAATATACAATTAAATTAGGTTAAAAATTATTATAATTATTAAAAATTAATAAAATATACTTATTTCAACCCCGCGTATTACGCGGGTTTTACACTAGTTATTGTAATGTGTGTGGCCAAGACGATCATGCCACAATTACATTAGGCTCAGTATACTCAACTCGACTTCTTAAATTCGTTTACGAGTTGAGTCATATTTTATTTCAAACTCGTTAATGTAATCAAACAAATGGTTGTGGTGAGACGACGTCAACATCAAGGACTGACTTATGTTGTAATAGTTTTTTAAGGAGGCCAACCTCTCTCTGACTTGCACAGTTGAAGGAGTTTTTACCTGAAAAAAGGTACGGTCGATTGCTGTCTTATTCTTTGTCGCCTCGAATCGAGTTCGAACTTTAAATGGTAGAATGGAGCAAAACATTATGAAAAACTACCTATATTTAATAATCGGATACATTCGATATAGTAAGGGTTCATTTGGATTAAAGGATAAGCCTTGACAAGTTATTTTATACCATCTAATAAAGTGTTTGGTTTGCTGGTTTATAACTCGGGCTGCTTTTTAGAAAGAATCGTGTTGCGATGTGTGATTAGTGTATAAATTGTTTGAAATTTATGTATTTATTTTGTGAAAATTGTTTAAAATTTATGCATTTATTTATTTTGCTTAATTTTATGAAATTTCATTGCGTTATTTAAATTAAATTAAATTGACTAATTACACTTAAAATGAGAAATGTACGTTGTTTGCTATTTCAATAGGAAAATGTGCATTTTTAGATATCAAACAAAAGAAATAAATTCACAAGAAAAGAAAGTTTAAATAAGAAAACGAAAATACACGGTGAAGCTTCCTTGGGCCCCAAAAAAAAAAGCCCATTATTTACAATTGAGAATTATTATTACCGTGTGCCCAAAAAAATGCCAAAGTTATACACATATGCCGCGTTTGGTTTGCTTGAGTTTGTTGGATTGACTTTTTTATATTGCTTAATCAGTTGTTTGGTTCAATTGATTAAAGCCCGAGTTTATGTTGGGCCCGAACTACTTTTTAAAAACTATCCCCATTTCGTAGGTTTATTGATCCAAGGTGGAGGGATAAGATAATTTGTCCAAATATTTTAAATCAGGAAATTGGGTGAAATACCAATAGTGTCCTTACTGTTGGTAAGAAAATGACTAAAACAACATTTGGCTAATTACCCAATGACATTATAGATAACTTTGAACCCTAATTTCTTCATCACCAAAACCGAATCAATCGGCGATCATCTCTTCGATGATTCTTAGAGATTTCTGAAAGAAATATATTATTTGTTCCGCAAAATCCGAGACACAAGGTAAGAACGTACTATCAATGAAATAATATGTACTTCTTTGTTTTTTCAATTCAACATCGAATTAAGAATGAATTTGTATGATTTTACCATAAACACAGGGCAGCTGCCTAGTTGGAGATCTACAAATATAGATTGACAATTTTTTAAATTAGGCGTGCTCGTGAAACTCCACAGCCTTCTGCCGCCGTGAAGCTCCAAACCCCATCGCCTGTAATAATATGGACACCGACAAGGTATTACGCAAGTGTACTTTTACCTTGCTTTCTAATATTTATATGTATTGATATTTGAAACCCTACTTTACCCTCTTTTAAACTCAATCTAGCTCAGTATTTTCACTCCATTCTTAATTTTTGCTTCTTAAAGGATCGAAGAAAGTGTATATTGGGCATATCAATAGCGTATTCGTTTTTATGGGTGTTTTGTTGTCTAATTTGATACATGAGCTGAAATTATATGATAAAATGAATGTTTGTTTTTTTTTTTTTTTTTTATTAACCCATTTTTTTGTGTTTATTTATGTAAGGGCTTATTTTCTGTGAAGAATTGACAAATTTTGTGTTGAGTGTATCTAAGTTGTTAAAGTTATTGTTTCCTTTTATTTCTTAGGTTCACTAATTTTTTTTGCCTATTTATGCCTATGGTTTTACACAATGATAGAATCTATATATGTTGCCTATGTATTTGCATACAATGATGGAGCACATAATTTTGTGTTCCCTATGTATTTACACAAATGATATAATTCTGTGTTTGTTGTGTTGTGAAGTTGATCAATTAATTGTGTGGATAGCTACTGTATGAGAGATTATTTTGTGTTTGTTGTGTTGTTAAAATCTTCTGGTTTATACATTCATATATGTTAAAATCTACAGGTATGGAGTGTGTTGATTTCTGCAGAATTATTGTGACTCTGAGATGTATACAAGCAACCCAAAGTCCCGAAGCTCTTACAAGGGAGACAGTGTGTATCTCAAATTAATGTTAAGAATCTTATCAATTTTTTCAAGGTGGAAGTCAACATTAATTTTGGTATTTGTTGCATGTTCATATCTACAAGCGTGTATGTAAATTCCAGTGAAACTAATGTCTGAAATTGAGTTTTTCTTTTTTCTTGGTTAATTGTATGTGTGGTTCACGGGCTTTAATAGTAATTAGTATACAATATGTTCTATATCTCAATACAAAACTCCACACATTGATTAATTATTCACACAAAAGTGAAAATGCTTGTATTTCACAGGGAACAAACATACATAATTTGTACATTATGAAATTCGTTAAAGTAGCATACGAGAGAAGTTATAAAATAAAAGAGAATTGTATTTGATAAGGTAAAAAAAAGAAAGGGCAAATTTGACTTTTGTCATTTTAATCTCACTTATCATAGAATTCAAATACAAAATAGAACTTATCATTATATAATTAAAAAATGTAATCAGTAAATTCAAAAATATATAATCCAATTAGTGCAATCCTATTTAATCATATCATAACTTATCTTTCTCATCCAACAAAGCAAACGAGCCAATATAGGTTTATTGAGTATGTTCACCAGCTAAACACACCTTCGGACGAGGACACCCACGTAAAAAGTTCTAAAATATCCTTCTCCTCTCCTAATTAAAACTCTCTCCTTCTTTCTCTCTCACTTTTTATGCACACCCACCCACTTCTCCCTCTCCCATCGCCGCCCACCCCCTCTTCCTCCCAACAACCACCGTTCACCCATCCTCCATCTCAGTTCGCGGCCTACCCTCTTCTCCCCTAGTCGCTCCGGTCCTTTCCTTCCCAGCCACAAGTTCGCCACCGTCATTTCCGTTTAAAGGTCGCTTCCCTTACAGGTCCCATGAACATCAACAAATTTATTTATTTTTTGCATGTACTGTGGTTTTTAGGATTTTTACGGATTCAAATTTATTAGGATTTTTTTAGTTTGTTCATTGATTTTTTTTCGTACAATTGAAAGTTGTTCAGAAACTATTTTCGGACAATTTATGTCTGTTCGGAAAAAAATTCCGAACAACTTGAATTTGTACATAAATTAATTTCGGACGCATGTTTATTTTACATTTCAAAAATTATTTTTTTTATGAAAATTATGCATTGTTGGACAATTATTTTCGAACAAGGTAGATGTGTCCGAAAATAAATCATGAAATCTATAATCATTTTTGCATAATCAGTTGACAAATCTTTTAGATTTTTATATTTAGAATTATTTTTGAAATGTGGTTTTGCATTTAGAATGATTTATTTTATTTGGAATGATTTAATTTATTTGCATTTTGTTTCGAAATGTTTTTTTAATATTATGGTGATGATGGGAAAAGATTCTACCGTGAAATAAAATGGGTGGATATACTCATCTATCGAATTTTTTTAGGTGGGTGTCCTGAATAAGTCTATGTGTGAGTATATACATGGCCCAAAAAAAAAACAAGCATTATTACTCTGGGCCAAAAAAAAAAAAAGCAAACTATTTACCATTCATTATTACCATTTCGTGTAAATGTGGACATTTCCCCCGACAAACATTAAGAAAATAACTTCCACCGACCAACTTTAAGAAAATAACAAGGCGCCTGAAACAGAAGAAAATGAATCATGGAATCCACCACAAAACCTAATCAGTCAAAAGCTCAATCAAAAACAAAAAAGGTAAATTCATTTTTTACTTTTTGTTTTACTTTTTGTTTAATTCTGCGAAATTAGGTTTTGGATCTGTTGTTGTCCTATTCTTGTTTTACTATTTGTTTAATTCTGCCGAATTAGGTTTTGGATCTGTTGATGTCCTATTTTTTAATATATGACCATCTTTGTAATGGATTTGTTTTTTTAATATATGATCACTTTATTAACTAGAATCTGCCTTTTGTTTTACTTTTTGTTTAATTCTGCGAAATTAGGTTTTGGATCTGTTGATGTCCTGTTTTTTTTTTTATGGATCTGTTTTTTAATATATGATCACTTTATTAACTAGAATCTGCCTTTTGTTTTACTTTTTGTTTAATTCTGCGACTGTTGATGTCCTGTTTTTGTAATGCCGTTGATGTTGAATAAAAAAATAGGATCTCATTGAATGTAGTAAAACCCTAGATCAGACCTTTTTATTTTTGAATATAATAAGAATATATGATCACTCCCGTTGATATTGAACAAACCTTTTTGTTTTTGAATATAATAAGAATATATGATCACTAAACCCAATTCTTTCTCTCTCACTTTTTATGCACACCCACCCACTTCTCCCTCTCCCATCGCCGCCCACCCCCTCTTCCTCCCAACAACCACCGTTCACCCATCCTCCATCTCAGTTCGCGGCCTACCCTCTTCTCCCCTAGTCGCTCCGGTCCTTTCCTTCCCAGCCACAAGTTCGCCACCGTCATTTCCGTTTAAAGGTCGCTTCCCTTCAGGTCCCATGAACATCAACAAATTTATTTATTTTTTGCATGTACTATGGTTTTTAGGATTTTTACGGATTCAAATTTATTAGGATTTTTTTAGTTGGTTCATTGATTTTTTTCGTACAATTGAAAGTTATTCAGAAACTATTTTCGGACAATTTATGTCTGTTCGGAAAAAAATTCCGAAAAACTTGAATTTGTACATAAATTAATTTCGGACGCATGTTTATTTTACATTTCAAAAATTCTTTTTTTTTATGAAAATTATGCATTGTTGGACAATTATTTTCGAACAAGGTAGATGTGTCCGAAAATAAATCATGAAATCTATCATCATTTTTGCATAATCATTGACAAATCTTTTAGATTTTTATATTTAGAATGATTTTTGAAATGTGATTTTGCATTTAGAATGATTTATTTTATTTGGAATGATTTAATTTATTTGCATTTTGTTTCGAAATGTTTTTTTAATATTATGGTGATGATGGGAAAAGATTCTACCGTGAAATAAAATGGGTGGATATACTCATCTATCGATTTTTTTTAGGTGGGTGTCCTGAATAAGTCTATGTGTGAGTATATACATGGCCCAAAAAAAAAACAAGCATTATTACTGTGGGCCAAAAAAAAAAAAAAAGCAAACTATTTACCATTCATTATTACCATTTCGTGTAAATGTGGACATTTCCCCCGACAAACATTAAGAAAATAACTTCCACCGACCAACTTTAAGAAAATAACAAGGCGCCTGAAACAGAAGAAAAGGAATCATGGAATCCACCACAAAACCTAATCAGTCAAAAGCTCAATCAAAAACAAAAAAGGTAAATTCATTTTTTACTTTTTGTTTTACTTTTTGTTTAATTCTGCGAAATTAGGTTTTGGATCTGTTGTTGTCCTATTCTTGTTTTACTATTTGTTTAATTCTGCCGAATTAGGTTTTGGATCTGTTGATGTCCTATTTTTTAATATATGACCATCTTTGTAATGGATTTGTTTTTTTAATATATGATCACTTTATTAACTAGAATCTGCCTTTTGTTTTACTTTTTGTTTAATTCTGCGAAATTAGGTTTTGGATCTGTTGATGTCCTGTTTTTTTTTTTATGGATCTGTTTTTTAATATATGATCACTTTATTAACTAGAATCTGCCTTTTGTTTTACTTTTTGTTTAATTCTGCGACTGTTGATGTCCTGTTTTTGTAATGCCGTTGATGTTGAATAAAAAAATAGGATCTCATTGAATGTAGTAAAACCCTAGATCAGACCTTTTTATTTTTGAATATAATAAGAATATATGATCACTCCCGTTGATGTTGAACAAACCTTTTTGTTTTTGAATATAATAAGAATATATGATCACTAAACCCAATTCTTTCTCTCTCACTTTTTATGCACACCCACCCACTTCTCCCTCTCCCATCGCCGCCCACCCCCTCTTCCTCCCAACAACCACCGTTCACCCATCCTCCATCTCAGTTCGCGGCCTACCCTCTTCTCCCCTAGTCGCTCCGGTCCTTTCCTTCCCAGCCACAAGTTCGCCACCGTCATTTCCGTTTAAAGGTCGCTTCCCTTCAGGTCCCATGAACATCAACAAATTTATTTATTTTTTGCATGTACTATGGTTTTTAGGATTTTTACGGATTCAAATTTATTAGGATTTTTTTAGTTGGTTCATTGATTTTTTTCGTACAATTGAAAGTTATTCAGAAACTATTTTCGGACAATTTATGTCTGTTCGGAAAAAAATTCCGAAAAACTTGAATTTGTACATAAATTAATTTCGGACGCATGTTTATTTTACATTTCAAAAATTCTTTTTTTTTATGAAAATTATGCATTGTTGGACAATTATTTTCGAACAAGGTAGATGTGTCCGAAAATAAATCATGAAATCTATCATCATTTTTGCATAATCATTGACAAATCTTTTAGATTTTTATATTTAGAATGATTTTTGAAATGTGATTTTGCATTTAGAATGATTTATTTTATTTGGAATGATTTAATTTATTTGCATTTTGTTTCGAAATGGTTTTTTAATATTATGGTGATGATGGGAAAAGATTCTACCGTGAAATAAAATGGGTGGATATACTCATCTATCGATTTTTTTTAGGTGGGTGTCCTGAATAAGTCTATGTGTGAGTATATACATGGCCCAAAAAAAAAACAAGCATTATTACTGTGGGCCAAAAAAAAAAAAAAAGCAAACTATTTACCATTCATTATTACAATTTCGTGTAAATGTGGACATTTCCCCCGACAAACATTAAGAAAATAACTTCCACCGACCAACTTTAAGAAAATAACAAGGCGCCTGAAACAGAAGAAAATGAATCATGGAATCCACCACAAAACCTAATCAGTCAAAAGCTCAATCAAAAACAAAAAAGGTAAATTCATTTTTTACTTTTTGTTTTACTTTTTGTTTAATTCTGCGAAATTAGGCTTTGGATCTCTTGTTGTCCTATTCTTGTTTTACTTTTTGTTTAATTCTGCCGAATTAGGTTTTGGATCTGTTGATGTCCTATTTTTTAATATAAGATCATCTTTGTAATGAATTTGTTTTTTTAATATATGATCACTTTATTAACTAGAATCTGCCTTTTGTTTTACTTTTATTTTAATACTGCGAAATTAGGTTTTGGATCTGTTGATGTCCTGTTTTTTTTTTTATGGATCTGTTTTTTAATATATGATCACTTTATTAACTAGAATCTGCCTTTTGTTTTACTTTTTGTTTAATTCTACGACTGTTGATGTCCTGTTTTTGTAATGTCGTTGATGTTGAATAAAAAAATAGGATCTCATTGAATGTAGTAAAACCCTAGATCAGACCTTTTTGTTTTTGAATATAATAAGAATATATGACCACTCCCGTTGATGTTGAACAAACCTTTTTGTTTCTGAATATAATAAGAATATATGATCACTAAACCCAATTCTTTCTCTCTCACTTTTTATGCACACCCACCCACTTCTCCCTCTCCCATCGCCGCCCACCCACTCTTCCTCCCAACAACCTCCGTTCACCCATCCTCCATCTCAGTTCGCGGCCTACCCGCTTCTCCCCTAGTCGCTCCGGTCCTTTCCTTCCCAGCCACAAGTTCGCCACCGTCATTTCCGTTTAAAGGTCGCTTCCCTTACAGGTCCCATGAACATCAACAAATTTATTTATTTTTTGCATGTACTATGGTTTTTAGGATTTTTACGGATTCAAATTTATTAGAATTTTTTTAGTTTGTTCATTGATTTTTTTCGTACAATTGAAAGTTGTTCATAAACTATTTTCGGACAATTTATGTCTGTTCGGAAAAAAACTCCGAACAACTTGAATTTGTACATAAATTAATTTCGGACGCATGTTTATTTTACATTTCAAAAATTATTTTTTTTATGAAAATTTTACATTCCGTAACAATTATTTTCGAACAAGGTAGATGTGTCCGAAAATAAATCATGAAATCTATCATCATTTTTGCATAATCAGTTGACAAATTTTTTAGATTTTTATATTTAGAATGATTTTTGAAATGTGGTTTTGCATTTAGAATGATTTATTTTATTTGGAATGATTTAATTTATTTGCATTTTGTTTCGAAATGTTTTTTTAATATTATGGTGATGATGGGAAAAGATTCTACCGTGAAATAAAATGGGTGGATATACTCATCTATCGATTTTTTTTTAGGTGGGTGTCCTGAATAAGTCTATGTGTGAGTATATATACATGGCCCAAAAAAAAAACAAGCATTATTACTGTGGGCCAAAAAAAAAAAAAAAGCAAACTATTTTTTTGAGCAAAAGGATAAAAATTTTATTAATGCTCAAAAAACACGCTCAACCCCGAAGGGAAGACGCCGGCGCTACAACTCTCTCAACTCTCATCTTCCCCACCCATCGGGACTCCGGATGAAAACCCCCTCTCGGTAAACCACGTGGGATAAACCCGGGAAGGGGGAAACCGTGGTCCGTCCTACAGGTGGGTACTCCTCCCAAATAAACTGTTCTATTAGTGCTATTACACCACCTACTCAAAACGGAAATTACAACGAGAAAATTATAATTTTCGAGATTGGTCCTTTTCCTTGTTATGCAAAAAATTCTAGCCATGCAGAAATTCCTTGCCACGCAACTGTACTGCCTGGAATAATACTTCCTCGCCATGCCACTCCTTCTCGCCGCCAAGCAACAAACTCTCGCCATGCCACTCTTTCTAGCCATGCAATAACTCCACGCCATGCAGCAACCCCACATGATCCTTTTATTAGCCATGCACCAAATCTGGGACAGCATATTAGTTGCCATGCATGCACAGCAACAATCCTTATGCACCATGATCTCCAATGCAGCACCTGTAATAATCAAACACCCACAGCAGTACACATTCCAAAGACCAACAAGGCCAATTTTCCAGCTTCCTATACTTCTATAACAGCCACTCATGCACCAACAACCAAGGTACCAAATATCAAGTAAGCATGCACACATTGCCACGCGTATTAAAGCATTCTTCCAGATTTTTGAAACCATGACCAAATTGATACACACTAACTTTCACCTTATGAGTAATATCAGCCACGTTAAAACGCTTTCCTTGAAAAATATGCCAATTACGAGCCATCCAAATATGATAAATTGTAGAACACATAATGAAGCGCAAAAGGTCTTTCTTATGCCTCGTCACCGCCCTAGTACGCCTAATATTCTTACACATATGAGCAATGGAAGTAGCCTCCATATTATAGCCAACCCAACTCCCCATACATCTCCAAATATTCATAGCAAAAGGGCAACCAAACAACAAGTGAATAATAGTTTCTTTCGCATTAATACACCAATTGCACTCCTTATCATTCATATTGTACAATCTATCTTTAGTGGCAAGTCTACCACGAGCAACAAGCCAAGCAATCATAGAGTATTTTGGAGGGATGCAGCCCTTCCAAATATCATCAAATCGAAAATCAAACGTATTAGAGCAATGGTTCAACTTGGCATATAATAATTCCACATTCACGCCCTTAGGCGAAGCCACCGATTTGAACAAAGTAATGATATTCTCCACACTACCACATTGCATAATAAGCTCATTTTTTACTCTCACAAGATACCTACGAAGGTTAGTGCCACTAGCGCCACACTCCATGTCCCACACACTATCCCCCTTAGTCCAATAGTTATGAACCCATCGAATCCAAAGACAATCTTTTTTGTTATGAATATCCCAAAGTTTCCTCCCTAAAAGGACTTTGTTCCACTTTTTAAGATTTCTAAGGCCCAAACCCCCAACATCTTTAGGTTTACAAACCTCCTTCCAAGCCACCAAGTGTCTCATGCCTCCCCACAAAAAAGCACTACACATGCTATTAATACGATTTATCACCATTTTAGGAATAGGCAAAATACCAAGCCAATACGCACAAATACCTTGAATAACAGCCCTAATAAGCTCTAATCTACCCGCATACGAGAGAGTCCTAGAGCCCCACTTCCCAATTTGCTCCCGGATTTTAGTGATTAAATGATCAAAATGGCGTGTTTTAAGAAAAACCGAAGCAAGGGGTATACCCAAATATTTAATGGGCAACGTACCTTCCCCAAACCCCAACACACTCAAAATCTGCCTTTTATCATTTTCTTTCATGCCCGTAAAAAAAATTTTCGATTTATGAGGACTCACACCCAAACCCGAAGAGCTCTCAAAATCATGCAATATATCACAAATAGTCCTTGCCGACTCCACATCACCTCTCGCAAATAAGAGTAAATCGTCGGCAAACATAAGATTAGTAATTCTATAAATATCACACTTAGGATGATATCGAAAATTACTAATTTCAGTTCGCGACTTAATAAGACGGCTAAGATATTCCATGCACACGACAAAGAGAAAGGGAGAAAGAGGGTCACCTTGCCTAATGCCGCGTTTGCCCTTGATAAAACCATGCGGCAACCCGTTGATGAGGATCGAGTACATAGGGGTAGAGACGCATTGAACAATCCAGTTGACGAATATTCTAGGAAATTTCAGCCTATGAAGAAGGTTCTCCAAAAAACTCCAAGAAATCGAGTCATAAGCCTTTTTGATGTCGATTTTCATAAACAATCTAGGAGACTTATTCTTATTCCCATAATGCCGCACCAACTCTTGAGCGAGATGGACATTCTCCGTGATAGAACGGCCCGGAATAAAAGCACCTTGAGCTTCACTAACGATGTCCTTAAGCGCTGCACATAATCTATTAGCAAGGATTTTCGAAATAATTTTGTACGCCACATTGCAACAAGCAATGGGCCGAAAATCCTCCACCGACGGATCATGGCTAGTCTTAGGGATCAACGTTAAAAATGTACAATTTAATTGCTTTAAAAGAAGCCCACTCCGAAAAAATTCCTTAACGGCCTCACAAACGTCCGTCTTGATAACACTCCAACCTTTCTTGAAAAACGCCGCTGAATACCCATCCGGACCCGGAGCTTTGTCGTTGCCCATAGCGAAGATAACATTCTTAATTTCCTCCTCCTCGACCTGCCTACACAGCCACTGCCCCATGTCGATATCAATGCACCTGCCCTTATTCACGACCTGGTCATCAATATCGCTCACGTTCGTCGAAGTGCCAAGCAGCGATTCATAGTATTCTACTAGTTTGCTCGACACCTCATCCTGCGACTTGGTGCGATTCTCCCCAGCCTTCAAATGGGTGATGAAATTTCTTTTTTTATTCTTGTTGATAAGGGCATAAAAATACTTGGTGTTCTTGTCTTGATTCACCAAATATTTAGTTTTGGCAAGTTGGCTAAGATATCTTCTCTCGAACCCTCTAAGCTTGGCCACCTCCTTCTTCTTGTCTTTGATGATCTCACGAATCTGCTGCCTATCACCCCTATCTTCCATAACTTGCTGCTGTAACTCGATAAGCTCCTTGTCTTCACGATCGGCCCTCTCGGAAATATGTTGAAAGTGTTTTTTATGAAGAGTTTTTAACGGACTCTTCAAACTTCTCAATCTCGAACAAAGCTGGAACTGTTTAGTGCCATGCACGTTCGTTTTCCAATGCTTGTTGATAATGTCCATAAACTCCTCATGGTCGCACCACATGTTGAAGAATCGAAAAGGCTTGTTACCCTTCTTACTTTTGTCGAAAACCCTAGAAATTGCAATGACATGATCCGACTCAATTCCAACGGCCCTAAAATCCGTCATAATAGTCCAGCCCTGTTCTCGCCATGCACAGTTTGTCATAACACGGTCGAGCTTGCATTTTATCGTGTTACTAGACCACGTAAAAAAGCACCCGGATGAAGGCGTATCCACCAAGCCCGTACTTGCCATGCAATTCTGAATTTCCTCAAGGGTGTTGATGGAACCAGCAGCGCCACCTTGTTTCTCATTGTCGGCCAAAATGCTATTGAAATCACCAACCACGATCCACGGCCTTTCGTCATGCTCGCTGAAATTAATTAAATTCTCCCACAACAGCCTTCTTTCAAGACTCGTATTCCTGCCATAGATAGCCGACATAGTGAAAGCATTTAAAGAAATATTGCAAGTTATATGGAAGTGCATAACCTGGTCATTCTTGTCGATGAGGGTAACTTCCGCCTTTTGGGATTTCCAAATCACCAAAATTCTCCCCATATGACACGTCTCAAAATTATGCGCCATACTCCAATCCGGACCAAAATTTTTGGGGAACCAATCATCGATTTCATCCATTTTTAATTTTGTTTCCACAAAACAAAAAATGTCTATCTCATCATTACGAATAACACTTCGAACCTTGTTAAGAGTTGCATCGACTCTTAACCCCCTTACATTCCAAGATGCAATGATCATTGATAAACGAAGGGGAAACCCCCGCTGCTCACATTATTTCCAGAATTATCAATTCTGGTCCTTTCGTCTTTAGCATGGTTCTTGCCACCTCGTTTGCCACCAAATTCTTTTTTCTTGTTATTTTGGGCTGCTCTTGATGACTCTCCTGTTTCCACCACCCTCAAAGCCTTGTTTCTATTATTATTTCCAATGTCCGGCCCTTTTTGCACCAAACTTCCGTCTTTGAGTTTTTCGAACCTTTCAATTCTGTCCGCTACTTCCATGTTCTCATCGGATTCTTTATTTTCAGCATGTTCCTCCTCCATATTATCCTCAGCTTCCTCGCCATCCTCCTCAAGGTTTCTAAGCATGTCGAAGCGGCCACTTATGACCTCCTTTCCTTCCTCGTCGCTGGAAACAGCAGCTTCGTCTTTGTTACCTACAGTTTTGGCAGCGAACGTATAGGCTTTGTCTTCTTTCTTTTTGTTGTTCCTTTTCCGCACCCTAGGTTTAATGAAGCCCATGTTATCCACACGATACTGCTCTTCATTATTCGTTTCTCCAGCCCCATTATTTCCAGCCTCGTTTTGATTGGTTTGCAGCGGCGGACAGTTTCCCATAGCATGGCCAAATTTACGACACTTAATGCAATACCTTGGTTCGAATTCGAATTCAACCTTTTGGATCCATTCTCTATTCTCTCCGAAGCTCACATCAACCTGTTTGATAAGGGGTTTGGCTGCATCGACTTCAACAAGGACACGAGCATACGACACTCTTTCCATCGTGGTAGACATGTTATCGGTATACATTGGCCGACCCACAAATGACGCAATAATTTCTATAATCCTATTATTCCAACAGCAAAGAGGGAGATTCATAAGTTTGATCCATACCGGGGTTACACTGATCTCATAGTCTCCAAAATCGAAGGCCTCCGGCATCTTTTTCATGAGGAGATTTCTGCCCCAAATGTTGTACGGACCACCATTTAAGACTTGTTTCATATCGGCTTCGTTCTCGAACTTGAAGATAAGCCAACCACTGTCGTGGCTCTTTATTTGGTGAGGGACTCTCCATTCATTGCATAGTTTCTTCAAAGCTTTGAAACCCGGGAACCGGCCCATAAAGTAACCGATTAGGACGAAATTCCAGTCTGTTCTAGCAAGCTCCGTCGGAATATAGGCTTTATTCGCTGTCGGAGGGACGTAGTTCAGCCTCGACTCTTCTTTTAAAATTCTGTTTCCGCGAACACTGTCCGGAACGTTGCCCTTCCTCCATGCTTTGGGATTTTTTCCGGCGTCGCCTTTCTTTTCCGGTGGTTTAGCCTCCTTTTCTTTAGACGCCATATCTGAAATTTCTGGTTCTCCCATATCCAAGTCCTTCGAAGTTCCTGTGCATTCAACCATAATCTCATTAGGCGAATTATTAGAAACGTTAGGACTAACCTGGTTCATTGCCGATTCAAAAACATCGCCGAAATTTCTGTTATTATTCTTGATTTTCAGGGGGGCCAGATCGTGGGCATCTTCATCGCCCTCCTTAGCAACTGCTATCACCACTTCCAAGCCGTCAAGAAGGTCATCCTCCTCGTATTCTTCCGACCCAGAATCTGCTTCTCCGCCATTTTTGTCACCCTCGCATCCATGCTCAGTTTTTTCCTCACCACCATTCGCAACCAATTTCTCAGCTTCGATTTGGGAGAGCAATTTCATGGTTTCTTTCTCGTCTTGCATCGAAGCTTCCTCCAAGAACTCCTTCGCAAAAGCCCTCTCGATGGATTTATCACGAGATCTCTTGTTATTGTTGGGTCTTGGGGAGTCTCCCGATTTTTTCCTCCGTTTCATTGGAGAAGAAGGGCGTGCAACCGTTAAAGGAGCGGACGTAACTGCAGCAGTTGCAGCGGTTACGGTGTCTTCTTTAACATTCCTTGCTTTGCCCATGGAAAATCAAGGGCCACGAACCACCTGGAACGGTGAACGTATCCGCCAAACTACCCCGAACTGCAGCTGGATTGATCACCTTTCGCGGAAAAAATTACTAGATCGAACCGAAATTAATGATTCCCAAAATCCCTCGATTTCAAGATGAAATCGAGGATAATCGAACAACGAACTCTGAAAATCCACAAGAGCAGTAATAATCAACGCCAAATCTAAGGTATAGAGGCCATAGATTCGAATGATGATTGACTAGTTTGAAATTTCAGATCAAGAACTCATATCGAGAATCTTGGAGAAAAATCATTATTGGTAGTCACACTTGTTAAAAAAAAAGCAAACTATTTACCATTCATTATTACCATTTCGTGTAAATGTGGACATTTCCCCCGACAAACATTAAGAAAATAACTTCCACCGACCAACTTTAAGAAAATAACAAGGCGCCTGAAACAGAAGAAAAGGAATCATGGAATCCACCACAAAACCTAATCAGTCAAAAGCTCAATCAAAAACAAAAAAGGTAAATTCATTTTTTACTTTTTGTTTTACTTTTTGTTTAATTCTGCGAAATTAGGCTTTGGATCTATTGTTGTCCTATTCTTGTTTTACTTTTTGTTTAATTCTGCCGAATTAGATTTTGGATCTGTTGATGTCCTATTTTTTAATATATGATCATCTTTGTAATGTATTTGTTTTTTTAATATATGATCACTTTATTAACTAGAATTTGCCTTTTGTTTTACTTTTTGTTTAATTCTGCGAAATTAGGTTTTGGATCTGTTGATGTCCTTTTTTTTTTTATGGATCTGTTTTTTAATATATGATCACTTTATTAACTAGAATCTGCCTTTTGTTTTACTTTTTGTTTAATTCTGCGACTGTTGATGTCCTGTTTTTGTAATTCCGTTGATGTTGAATAAAAAAATAGGATCTCATTGAATGTAGTAAAACCCTAGATCAGACCTTTTTGTTTTTGAATATAATAAGAATATATGATCACTCCCGTTGATGTTGAACAAACCTTTTTGTTTTTTAATATAATAATTGAATATATGATCACTAAACCCACTTCTTTCTCTCTCACTTTTTATGCACACCCACCCACTTCTCCCTCTCCCATCGCCGCCCACCCACTCTTCCTCCCAACAACCTCCGTTCACCCATCCTCCATCTCAGTTCGCGACCTACCCGCTTCTCCCCTAGTCGCTCCGGTCCTTTCCTTCCCAGCCATAAATTAATTCCGAAAAACTTGAATTTGTACATAAATTAATTTCGGACGCATGTTTATTTTACATTTCAAAAATTCTTTTTTTTATGAAAATTATGCATTGTTGGACAATTATTTTCGAACAAGGTAGATGTGTTCGAAAATAAATCATGAAATCTATCATCATTTTTGCATAATCAGTTGACAAATCTTTTAGATTTTTATATTTAGAATGATTTTTGAAATGTGATTTTGCATTTAGAATGATTTATTTTATTTGGAATGATTTAATTTATTTGCATTTTGTTTCGAAATGTTTTTTTAATATTATGGTGATGATGGAAAAAGATTCTACCGTGAAATAAAATGGGTGGATATACTCATCTATCGATTTTTTTTAGGTGGGTGTCCTGAATAAGTCTATGTGTGAGTATATACATGGCCCAAAAAAAAAACAAGCATTATTACTGTGGGCCAAAAAAAAAAAAAAAAAGCAAACTATTTACCATTCATTATTACCATTTCGTGTAAATGTGGACATTTCCCCCGACAAACATTAAGAAAATAACTTCCACCGACCAACTTTAAGAAAATAACAAGGCGCCTGAAACAGAAGAAAAGGAATCATGGAATCCACCACAAAACCTAATCAGTCAAAAGCTCAATCAAAAACAAAAAAGGTAAATTCATTTTTTACTTTTTGTTTTACTTTTGTTTAATTCTGCGAAATTAGGCTTTGGATCTGTTGTTGTCCTATTCTTGTTTTACTTTTTGTTTAATTCTGGCGAATTAGATTTTGAATCTGTTGATGTCCTATTTTTTAATATATGATCATCTTTGTAATGGATTTGTTTTTTTAATATATGATCACTTTATTAACTAGAATCTGCCTTTTGTTTTACTTTTTGTTTAATTCTGCGAAATTAGGTTTTGGATCTGTTGATGTCCTTTTTTTTTATGGATCTGTTTTTTAATATATGATCACTTTATTAACTAGAATCTGCCTTTTGTTTTACTTTTTGTTTAATTCTGCGACTGTTGATGTCCTGTTTTTGTAATTCCGTTGATGTTGAATAAAAAAAATAGGATCTCATTGAATGTAGTAAAACCCTAGATCAGACCTTTTTGTTTTTGAATATAATAAGAATATATGATCACTCCCGTTGATGTTGAACAAACCTTTTTGTTTTTTAATATAATAAGAATATATGATCACTAAACCCACTTCTTTCTCTCTCACTTTTTATGCACACCCACCCACTTCTCCCTCTCCCATCGCCGCCCACCCACTCTTCCTCCCAACAACCACCGTTCACCCATCCTCCATCTCAGTTCGCGGCCTACCCGCTTCTCCCCTAGTCGCTCCGGTCCTTTCCTTCCCAGCCACAAGTTCGCCACCGTCATTTCCGTTTAAAGGTCGCTTCCCTTACAGGTCCCATGAACATCAACAAATTTATTTATTTTTTGCATGTACTATGGTTTTTAGGATTTTTACGGATTCAAATTTATTAGGATTTTTTTAGTTTGTTCATTGATTTTTTCCGTACAATTGAAAGTTGTTCAGAAACTATTTTCGGACAATTTATGTCTGTTCGGAAAAAAATTCCGAAAAACTTGAATTTGTACATAAATTAATTTCGGACGCATGTTTATTTTACATTTCAAAAATTCTTTTTTTTATGAAAATTATGCATTGTTGGACAATTATTTTCGAACAAGGTAGATGTGTTCGAAAATAAATCATGAAATCTATCATCATTTTTGCATAATCAGTTGACAAATCTTTTAGATTTTTATATTTAGAATGATTTTTGAAATGTGATTTTGCATTTAGAATGATTTATTTTATTTGGAATGATTTAATTTATTTGCATTTTGTTTCGAAATGTTTTTTTAATATTATGGTGATGATGGGAAAAGATTCTACCGTGAAATAAAATGGGTGGATATACTCATCTATCGATTTTTTTTAGGTGGGTGTCCTGAATAAGTCTATGTGTGAGTATATACATGGCCCAAAAAAAAAACAAGCATTATTACTGTGGGCCAAAAAAAAAAAAAAAAGCAAACTATTTACCATTTATTATTACCATTTCGTGTAAATGTGGACATTTCCCCCGACAAACATTAAGAAAATAACTTCCACCGACCAACTTTAAGAAAATAACAAGGCGCCTGAAACAGAAGAAAAGGAATCATGGAATCCACCACAAAACCTAATCAGTCAAAAGCTCAATCAAAAACAAAAAAGGTAAATTCATTTTTTACTTTTTGTTTTACTTTTGTTTAATTCTGCGAAATTAGGCTTTGGATCTGTTGTTGTCCTATTCTTGTTTTACTTTTTGTATAATTCTGCCGAATTAGGTTTTGGATCTGTTGATGTCCTATTTTTTAATATATGATCATCTTTGTAATGGATTTGTTTTTTTAATATATGATCACTTTATTAACTAGAATCTGCCTTTTGTTTTACTTTTTGTTTAATTCTGCGAAATTAGGTTTTGGATCTGTTGATGTCCTTTTTTTTTTTTTTTTTTTATGGATCTGTTTTTTAATATATGATCACTTTATTAACTAGAATCTGCCTTTTGTTTTACTTTTTGTTTAATTCTGCGACTGTTGATGTCCTGTTTTTGTAATGTCGTTGATGTTGAATAAAAAAATAGGATCTCATTGAATGTAGTAAAACCCTAGATCAGACCTTTTTGTTTTTGAATATAATAAGAATATATGATCACTCCCGTTGACACTACAAAAAAAAGTCTGATTTTGATACCATTGATTTAGAGACGGATATCCAATCTGTCTCTAATAGGTACGGATTAGAGACTGGTTTGTAGAAAAATCAAGATTTGAAACCAAAAATAAATAAAAATCAGTCTCTAACCGTACCTATTAGAGACAGATTGGATATCCGTCTCTAAATCATTGGTATCAAAATCAGACTTTTTTTGTAGTGTGATGTTGAACAAACCTTTTTGTTTCTGAATATAATAAGAATATATGATCACTAAACCCAATTCTTTCTCTCTCACTTTTTATGCACACCCACCCACTTCTCCCTCTCCCATCGCCGCCCACCCACTCTTCCTCCCAACAACCTCCGTTCACCCATCCTCCATCTCAGTTCGCGGCCTACCCGCTTCTCCCCTAGTCGCTCCGGTCTTTTCCTTCCCAGCCACAAGTTCGCCACCGTCATTTCCGTTTAAAGGTCGCTTCCCTTATAGGTCCCATGAACATCAACAAATTTATTTATTTTTTGCATGTACTATGGTTTTTAGGATTTTTACGGATTCAAATTTATTAGGATTTTTTTAGTTTGTTCATTGATTTTTTTCGTACAATTGAAAGTTGTTCAGAAACTATTTTCGGACAATTTATGTTTGTTCGGAAAAAAACTCCGAACAACTTGAATTTGTACATAAATTAATTACGGACGCATGTTTATTTTACATTTCAAAAATTATTTTTTTTATGAAAATTATGCATTGTTGGACAATTATTTTCGAACAAGGTAGATGTGTCCGAAAATAAATCATGAAATCTATCATCATTTTTGCATAATCAGTTGACAAATTTTTTAGATTTTTATATTTAGAATGATTTTTGAAATGTGGTTTTGCATTTAGAATGATTTATTTTATTTGGAATGATTTAATTTATTTGCATTTTGTTTCGAAATGTTTTTTTAATATTATGGTGATGATGGGAAAAGATTCTACCGTGAAATAAAATGGGTGGATATACTCATCTATCGATTTTTTTTTAGGTGGGTGTCCTGAATAAGTCTATGTGTGAGTATATATACATGGCCCAAAAAAAAAACAAGCATTATTACTGTGGGCCAAAAAAAAAAAAAAAGCAAACTATTTACCATTCATTATTACCATTTCGTGTAAATGTGGACATTTCCCCCGACAAACATTAAGAAAATAACTTCCACCGACCAACTATAAGAAAATAACAAGGCGCCTGAAACAGAAGAAAAGGAATCATGGAATCCACCACAAAACCTAATCAGTCAAAAGCTCAATCAAAAACAAAAAATGTAAATTCATTTTTTACTTTTTGTTTTAATTTTTGTTTAATTCTGCGAAATTAGGCTTTGGATCTGTTGTTGTCCTATTCTTGTTTTACTTTTTGTTTAATTCTGCCGAATTAGGTTTTGGATCTGTTGATGTCCTATTTTTTAATATATGATCATCTTTGTAATGGATTTGTTTTTTTAATATATGATCACTTTATTAACTAGAATCTGCCTTTTGTTTTACTTTTTGTTTAATTCTGCGAAATTAGGTTTTGGATCTGTTGATGTCCTGTTTTTTTTTTTTTTTTTTTATGGATCTGTTTTTTAATATATGATCACTTTATTAACTAGAATCTGCCTTTTGTTTTACTTTTTGTGTAATTCTGCGACTGTTGATGTCCTGTTTTTGTAATGCCGTTGATGTTGAATAAAAAAATAGGATCTCATTGAATGTAGTAAAACCCTAGATCAGACCTTTTTGTTTTTGAATATTATAAGAATATATGATCACTCCCGTTGATGTTGAACAAACCTTTTTGTTTCTGAATATAATAAGAATATATGATCACTAAACCCAATTCTTTCTCTCTCACTTTTTATGCACACCCACCCACTTCTCCCTCTCCCATCGCCGCCCACCCACTCTTCCTCCCAACAACCACCGTTCACCCATCCTCCATCTTAGTTCGCGGCCTACCCGCTTCTCCCCTAGTCGCTCCGGTCCTTTCCTTCCCAGCCACAAGTTCGCCACCGTCATTTCCGTTTAAAGGTCGCTTCCCTTACAGGTCCCATGAACATCAACAAATTTATTTATTTTTTGCATGTACTATGGTTTTTAGGATTTTTACGGATTCAAATTTATTAGGATTTTTTTTAGTTTGTTCGTTGATTTTTTTCGTACAATTGAAAGTTGTTCAGAAACTATTTTCGGACAATTTATGTCTGTTCGGAAAAAAATTCCGAACAACTTGAATTTGTACATAAATTAATTTCGGACGCATGTTTATTTTACATTTCAAAAATTATTTTTTTTATGAAAATTATGCATTGTTGGACAATTATTTTGGAACAAGGTAGATGTGTCCGAAAATAAATCATGAAATCTATCATCATTTTTGCATAATCAGTTGACAAATTTTTTAGATTTTTATATTTAGAATGATTTTTGAAATGTGGTTTTGCATTAAGAATGATTTAATTTATTTGCATTTTGTTTCGAAATATTTTTTTAATATTATGGTGATGATGGGAAAAGATTCTACCGTGAAATAAAATGGGTGGATATACTCATCTATCGATTTTTTTTTAGGTGGGTGTCCTGAATAAGTCTATGTGTGAGTATATACATGGCCAAAAAAAAAAAAAAAAGCATTATTACTGTGGGCAAAAAAAAAAAAAAAGCAAACTATTTACCATTCATTATTACCATTTCGTGTAAATTTGGACATTTCCCCCGACAAACATTAAGAAAATAACTTCCACCGACCAACTTTAAGAAAATAACAAGGCGCCTGAAACAGAAGAAAATGAATCATGGAATCCACCACAAAACCTAATCAGTCAAAAGCTCAATCAAAAACAAAAAAGGTAAATTCATTTTTTACTTTTTGTTTTACTTTTTGTTTTACTTTTTGTTTAATTTTGCGAAATTAGGCTTTGGATCTGTTGTTGTCCTATTCTTGTTTTACTTTTTGTTTAATTCTGCCGAATTAGATTTTGGATCTGTTGATGTCCTATTTTTTAATATATGATCATCTTTGTAATGGATTTGTTTTTTTAATATATGATCACTTTATTAACTAGAATCTGCCTTTTGTTTTACTTTTTGTTTAATTCTGCGAAATTAGGTTTTGGATGTGTTGATGTCCTTTTTTTTTTTTTTTTTTTATGGATCTTTTTTTTAATATATGATCACTTTATTAACTAGAATCTGCCTTTTGTTTTACTTTTTGTTTAATTCTGCGACTGTTGATGTCCTGTTTTTGTAATTCTGTTGATGTTGAATAAAAAAACAGGATCTCATTGAATGTAGTAAAACCCTAGATCAGACCTTTTTTATTTTTGAATATAATAAGAATATATGATCACTCCCGTTGATGTTGAACAAACCTTTTTGTTTTTGAATATAATAAGAATATATGATCACTGACCAGACACTAGAGCTTTTTGTTTTTGAATATATATAACAGAGCTTTTCAATTTTGATCAGAGCTTTCGGTCATATGCTAAATGAATCCAATTACATACATGTAACTGATACATAAGAGTGCAACTAGCTGTAAAAATTAGGTTTAGAGTTAGTTTTCAATTTTAGGTTTGAGGGGTGTATCTATCTAATTATATTTTATTAAAAATGATAAATTGAATATTTTATATGTATACTTAATTAATAAATTGAGGGGGAGTATACTTAACAAGTTTGGAGGGGTATATAGCCTGGGCAAAAAAGAATTAATTTCAACATTATTCAAGGCCATTGAAGGCCCATTTTAGCATCCTAAAGGCCACGGATAAATGCCCCCCTATTTATTATGTGTTCACCCTCCAGATGACTTCACCCCCCAAAATATGAGTTCACCCCCCATAAAATACCACATATAACCTTTTCCACTTCCCCACAATTAATATACAATACAAAATATTTTCAGTTCACCCACAATTAAAAAAAAAACCCTCTTAAAGCGAAATGGTGCAATTCTCGTTGTTATTGGAAATGATTTAGACTTTTAGTTGTTCAATATATGTGTAATGTATTTCGTTTCCGAGTTTTTTTTTACAAAAATCGCGTTTTACAAAAACTCAGCACTGGTTCGCCGAGTTTTATGAGATTTTTCGAAAAAAAGTTCCACGTTATGAATCAAAACTCGGCCAAATTTTCCACGTTATGAATTAAAACTCGGCGACCGAGTTTTAATTCATAACGTGGAAAATTTGGCCGAGTTTTGATTCATAACGTGGAAAAGTTGGCCGAGTTTTGATTCATAACGTGAAACTTTTTTTCGAAAAATCTCACAAAACTCGGCGAACCAGTGCTGAGTTTTTATAAAATGCGATTTTTGTAAAAAAAAAACTCGGAAATGAAATACACTACACATATATCTATTACAACTACACAATCATGCAACAATACGGTCAAATAAAACAATAATAACATGAAATATAATCAATTACAAAAGAATAATATATTTTTGGTGGGGGAGAAATGCAAAAAAACTGTTTTTTTATGGGTGGGTGAACTCAGCACATAGGGGTAGTATAGTCTTTTTATGTATTAGTTCAAAATATAAATGGGGGGTGGGGTGAACACATAATATGTGGGGGTTAATTTATCCGTGGCCCATCCTAAATTGTGGGCTATTTCAAATCAAAAGCAGGCCCATTTGCAAATACAATTAGGTGTGTTATTTGCTCTAATGTTAGATGCACCCCTCCATTTTTATTAATTAAATATTCATGTATACTATCCGTTTTGCCCTTTTAGTAAAATAGACACAAATACATGCACTCCCCCAATATTCCATGGATAGATACACGTAGGGGTGTGCAACACAACCGAATCGAACTGAAGTTTAGAAACCGAATTAAAACTAAATTTCATTATAATTAAGCGAAACCGAATGGCAGGAGGGTAAAATCGAAAATAACCGAATAGAATTATTCGGTTCGGTTTCGGTAAAAAACCGAAATATACTTAACAATTATGAAATTTCAAATAACAGCCCACATATAGTCCAAATAGTTTAAATTATCCAAATACAACCCCAAATATAGTCCAAACTCCAAATACCAATCCAAATAACATAGTTTATAAACATTTAAATATTCATAAAAACAATCCAAAATAGTTTAAAAGATAAAATTAAGAGTCCCTAGCTCCGTAACACCTTGCCTCCAACTTCCCCAAGCTCTCTTCAATCTATAGCTCCTTACTTCCTCCCCATCCTCCTCCTCCTCTATGATAGGACTTAATCTTAATGATGCACCAACACTTGGATTTTATAGGCTCAACAACTATTGATAAATCTAAAAATAAAAAATAACATGTTAATAAGTCCAAAAAATTACAACATCAAGAAAAGATAAAATATTCACTTAAACTTAAAAGTCAGAACTTTGTTACCTTTCTCATAAGTCTCAGGTTCTTCAATCAATTCTTCATAAACGGGATGTGTTGAATGTCAAAGCCAATCTTGAGCACAAATCAAAGTTTCAACTATCTTAGAAGTTAGAGAACTCCTAAATGCATCAAGTACCCTTTGATTAGTGTGAAAATTGCTTGAAATTCATGTGTTTATTTTACATAATTTTGAGGGTTTTGTTGCATTATTCACACTAAATTGACTAATTGCACTTGAAATGAGAAAGGCATGTGTTTTGCTATTTTTTTAGGTAAATTGAACTTATTTGGAAGCAAAATACGTGTCTGAGAATTCATTAAGTCAAGACGATAATTGCACCATTGGATGCGTCTCGAAAAAATGAGTGGAATGAAAAAAAGAATCAAGTCAATCGGAGGTCAGAAGCTCAAGATATGATCGAAACGATAATATGCGAAATTGCAGCAGAATCCACTCGGGCAGCCGAGTCAACCCACTCGGTTGACCGAGTGAAATCTGCTTCCAGAGCATTTTCTGGACTTCCATCTCACTCGGTTGACCGTTTGAGGTCACTCGGTCGACCGTTTGAACCTGTTTATGCGCGAAAATTCGAAAATTTTAAAGGATTTCAAGGGCCCTAAGTGCAAAATTCGTCTTAAACACTCCTCCAAGCTATAAAAAGCACCCACAATCAGATTTTGGAGCCCTAGAATTCATTCCCCACACAACCAAGAACTCATATTTTCACATTCAACATGGGATAAAGAAAGGAGTGGATAGCTTAGGATTTGAGGAGCTTTTCTCCTCAAACACCATTAGTTAGTTTTATGCTTTCTTAGCTTAGAATCATTTGAACATTTCATTTTCATGTAAGAATGGAAGAATTTCAAGACTCTCAAGGTGCTATTTTTCTTTTATTTAAGCTTTGTTTGATACATTTCATTTTCATGTCTTATTTTGTTGTTTTAGCCATGGGTGTTTTCTTAAACACCATGGGCTAAGATTTTTATGCTTTGCGTGTTTGAAACCATGTGAATATCTAGTGTTGAAATTGTTTATGCTTTGATTATTGTTGATATTTGAATTGTTGCTTCTCTTATTGGGTTTTATTGGTGCTTTGTGTATTAACTTCTATTAATCTGTATTTTGAGACATGTTTAGCGTAGACGAAAGTTACATGAACATGTTTAAATTTATGGTGTGAGTTGTTGGTATACATTGAGAGACATTAATTACTTGAATGGTTATTTGGGTAGTTGATGAGAATTAGGAAAAAGTCTTATTACTGTGTTTGGGAACACCTTAGACGTAAGACTATAGTACCCGAAGGGAAACGATTTTCCTCCTAGCATCTTGATGCTCTTAGCAAATCCAAATTGAAGTATAAAATGGTATAAGCAATCCCACTCGATTTCACTAGGTAGAGAACACCCGAAGCATTCCCACACTTGCACTTCTTCGAATGAAATTCGTAGTTGTTATTTGCTTTAATTTTCATTTCCTTGTTTTCTTGGTTAGTAGTTAATTTACTTATTAGGATTGTATTTAGTTTAATTTATTGTCTTTAGATTATTGTTTAACTTTAGTTTTGCATTCAACTCCCGAAATCGTAGCTACATTAGGTATGCCAACACACAACTCTAGGCATCCATTGCACTAGCCCACCTCTCGTGGTTCGATACTACTTGGTCGAAATACTTACGTGTATACTACTACGATCCCTTATGCTTGAGGGGAAGTAGTTAGTCAAAATATATAGACTAAAATTCGTTCAAGTCACCCTTCCACCGACATTAAATGCAGCCTCCGAAGCAACGGTTGAAATTGGAACAGCTAAAATATCACGAGTCATTTCTGAAAGAATTGGAAATCGGTTGGAGTTCACCTTCCACCACATTAAAACGTCAACTTTTCCATCTAAAGTGGCTTCACTCAAATAGAGTTCAAGCTCACTTTGCTTTCGACTGGCCATCCCACTTTCAATTCTTTGTCTCTTGTACATTGATTTAGAGAGCGACATATCACTATCTTCTTCACAATTAAGCGCCCCACTTAAACTTGACGTGTTCTTGTCTGCTTCATTCAACGACTGATACTTTACATTATATTCATTGAACACCTCAAAAAACTCACTTCTCACCTCTAGAAAAGATAATATCACCCTTTTCCGCCCCATACATCTCAACCATAGAATACTCCAAATACCCCAATTTATCACGTGGATCAAACACATTACCCCAAAAGATGATTTTGTTCATTTTTCCCGCATCTCCCCAATATTTTTCAAATTTCTTTTTCATAGAATCACCTAACCTCTTAGTCTCAGAATCTGTACTTACCATCCAATCATTCAAAATGCAACACAAACCACTAATCTCACTTAAAAAAAGAGTTAGACGTGATATAAGATGAACCAAACGCGCACTATCAACTTATGAAAATGCTTTAACAAATTAGCATACTTACAAACACAATTCCAATCAAGAGCACATGGTGCATTTAAATCCCTCAAATCAATCTTATAACATGGATCCAATTCCTCAAACTTCTCAAACGCCCTTTCAAACTTTACATCTCTATCAAGCATTTCATAAGTTGAATCCCACCTTGTAGGAACATCCAAACACAATGATTAATTACTTTCAATTCCCTCCAACTCCACACAATCATTAAATCTCTTCAATCTAGCAGGTGAATTCCTAATGCACCTAACTGCATCTCTCACACGCTTTACTGAAGGATCAATATTATTCAAACTATCACCAACCACCAAAGTAACTACATGTGCAATACATCTCATATGAAGGTATTTACCACTTGCAATTGCAGTTCCCCAATTCACAACTTTTCTTTTCATGAATTTTATAGCCCAATCATTTGAACTTGCATTATCTACGATTATGGTAAACAAATTTCTCAACCCCTAATCAAGAAGACAAATTTTTAGTGCTCTACCAAGGTAGCCACCTTTATCTGCATATGTACATGTTTATGAAAGAGGGATTTCAATTATAATCCGAGTGAATTACGACAATATAATTACTGCAAAAAGTAATCTTCAACTCTTTTGACCAGTGACGGAGCCAGGATTTTTAAGTCGGGGGGCCCAAAAAATAACACTAAAAAAAAAATTAAAAAGTGAAAATTTAAAATAAGCTCATGAAGTACTACTAATATTTATATAATAAAAATGATAAATTTAATTACATTAACATCTAAAAATAAAAATCAAATATAATTAAATTATAACATTCCTCTTCGATTCTTCATATTTTGAAAGCGTTGCATGATAGCTTCGTTACTGACTTTCTGAAATAACATAAAGCATGAACATTAATTAATAACTATAATTTAAGTTACATAAATAAATAATTATTTCTCCTATCACATGATGTCACAAAATTCACAATCCAATAAATTTTTGCTCTATAATTATAGAAAATAGAGTAACAACAAGGTGTATATATATTCTTGATCTTTAAATATGAAGAATCCTACAAATTTAAAATTCAACAAGGAGACAAAAGACTAGAAATAAATTTAATTATAAACTAATTAAAACAATAAATAATATATATAATTAAATTAATAATATAAAAAATTATTACCTTGGAGGAGTGGAGGAGTGGAGAAGTTGAGGAGTTGAGGATTATAATATATAAAAGCCGTGAATGAAAGAAGGGAAATAGGTTGAGAATTTTATAATAAAAATTACGTGTACAGTATTGGGCCAGAGAAAATAGGGCACATATTACCATATATTTAATTTTTAATTATTTAAATATATATATGTGTAAAATTACTAAAATACCCTTAATTTTTTTACAAAATTGGTGGGGGGCCCACTGCCCCCGGGCCCTTGGTGCCTCCGTCATTGCTTTTGACTGATGTTTGGTATGAAACCGTGATGCTCTTTTAATAGTTACCGCGGCGATGACTTTGCGGCTACGAAAACCTTGCTCTTCTTTGACGTTTCTTTCTCACCCCTAAAACTACCTTCTTATAATTTGTATTTTTCTACTCTTATTTGAGTATGTTTAAGATTTTTTTATTTTATTTTTTCAAATCTTTAGTGGTATGTTTAATTTGAAATCTAAGTTTAATTCTATTTCAAAATTTATATTCGATTTTTTTAAAATTTAATAGTATATCAACTTTTAATTGATGCAAACATATATCGAACACACTTGTATATAAAAAAAAATTATCTAAATTATTTAAAAAAAATACCAAAGATATATTAGTTCAATTTTTTTTTTATTATTCATCATTATTATTCTCATCTTCATTTCCATCACCGTTATACCTCGGCCTCATTTTCCACATAGCATTATCAATACTCGTTCTCCATGCATTAGCTTCAGTTCTTTGTTGTAGTTGGCTTTGAGAAAGGAATTCCAAATTTTCCTCTTCCATGTCGAGATGTGGTGAATCTTGATCTTCTTCATATTCGACTGGAAATTCATCCGAGCGACATTCTTTCCGAAGAAAGTTATGTAATCCAGCACAAGCCAATACTAACTCTGTTTGTGTTTGAAATGGGAACGGAGGTGCGGTTTTGATAATTGTGAATCGCGATTTGAAAATACCAAAAAATCTCTCAATCACATTTCTTAATGATGCATGAATAACTCACTTGCATTTCTGCGGTGACGACTTGACCACCAAAATCTTTTAGATGATATCGAACATCACGTAATGGGGCTAAAAATTGACGTTGATTAGCAAATCCACAATCCACCAGAAAATATTTACCTAAAAATACAATTTCTTTAATTAGTTAGCTTGTCACTATTTAAAAAATATAAACACAATAAAAAAATATGGTACCTTGAGGCACTTGAAGCCCATTTCTTCTTAATAATGCATCATTTAAAAGTTTTGAGTCATGTGTCGAACCTTCCCTCCCACTAAGCACATACATGAACTGTAAATCAAAGTTGCAAGCTGCCAAAACATTTACGATTGAATACCATGACGATTACGATAATTGCTTACTTCTCGGCCTGTTACCATTGCCGGGATATGGGTTCCATCTATAGCTCCGATGCAATCCTAAAATAAAGTGAACATTTGATAAAAGAAAACTGCAACACTTGATATAGGTTATATTAGTTCTTACTTCACGTAATACTTTTTCAACATAATAATTAATATTAATAGCTAAACAATCAGGTCGATGGAAAAACCTCACCATAAATAAAACGACATTCAAAATACATTTTACTGCAGCATCCCAAAAATTGCATCGGTGATGGAGAGGTGGAGCTTTCGCGCTCTTCACAGTCGGATCAAACTTTGCATGTTTGTTTATTCAGTTTGGACAATGAGATAAATAGTACAATGTCAAAACGGTGGGCTCAAAGTTGGGGAAAAATATTTTTTCAGGACCGCAACTTAGGGGTGTTTGCAAAAAGAGGACCGTAACTTTGCGGGCTAGCAAAATTAGGCCCGTAACTTCTTTTTTTCGCAATTTTAGGCCAAATTAGCCCAATCAACCCAATTTCGGGCTGATTGAGGCCCATTGTTCGGGCCAAACTTATTTATGGCAAAAAGAGGACAACAACTTTTTTTAATGCAATTTTAGGTTCAATTAATATCCCAATTATAATAATTTGAAATCTTTTTTTTTTCTATGTGCCTCAACACAAATTCAATATTCATATTTTTTAATTTTCTCATAATTTTACTTTTTTTTTTCCTTTGAAAACAGTTTTTTTAAGAGGTTTAAAATTGTCTCTAACCACTTTTTCTACCCCTCATCTTCCCCATTTTTTAACAATTTAAATTCTAAAAATTGTGTTTGTATTTTAATGCATTTTTTATAATCTTAAAAAAAAATAAAAAATAAACTCTTTTTCATTCTTTTGGAGCTAAACTGGGTCTCAAGGAATTTTTTTTAAAGTAAAATTAATTATAACTTTTATAATAAAATAAACTTTAAAATTTTAATTTATAATGTTACTTTAAAACAATGAATATCTTGTGTGAAATTGACTTTCATGAATGGGATTGAACTTTACTCTAGAGTTTGTATTTTACTTTATATATAGTCTTTATTTTATAATACGATTTAAATAAGGTTATAATACTTTATACAATTTATAAGTGTTAAAAATATGTATGAGTCCGTCTTATAATTTTTTTGTCAAAATATTAATATAATAAATTATCTTCAATCCCGCGTGTTAGACGCGGGTCTTCCACTAGTAAATATATAATTTTTAAAATATACTCTAGTTTATATTCCCTTCATCAATTAAATCCATTCTCATGTCTTATATTATTTTAAAATATTATACAAATTTCTTACATAAAATTTCGAATCGAATAGTTTAAATAAAAATACTGGAAAATGTTTGATCGAAATTTTGTAATTAATGTTTACTATAATCCTCTCAATAATAAATCTATGAAATTTTTTCCTTCAATAAAATTTATAAGCATTATTTATGTAAATAAAATCTAAAATGTACTAATTAAACATTTCAAAATTATATTTATATTTAAAAATTATGACAATCTTTTTAATTAACAATTAAAAATTTATCATCCCAAATTATAATATTTTGTTCTTTTCAATTCACTATATATGTAGTATATATTTGTTTCTTTAAACATAAATAATGTTGTCTAATTCATAAAAAAAATATTACATCTACAACTTTCAAATTTAATTTTAAAAAGTTTACGAGTATTTTTTATTTATTTTGTCATGTTTCTTAAAATTGCATTAAAAAGTTACAATCCTCTATTTGCCATAAATAAGTTTGGCCCGAAAAATGGGCTTCAATTAGCCCGAAATTGAGTTGATTGGGCTAATTTGTCCTGAAATTGAGAAAAAAAGAAGTTACGGGCCTAATTTTGCCAGCCCGTAAAGTTACGGTCCTCTTTTTGCAAACACCCCTAAGTTGCGGTCCTTAAAAAATAATTTTCCCCTCAAAGTTGCCTGCCTTCTCATAAGTTAAAACAACGGAATTGCACGTCTTTCTATGTCCATAATTAATATTGAGAGTTTGGGATTCATAACTTCTTGAAAAAATTCTCGTCTCCCTCCCACACAAACAAAATTTCACGAAGTGAACCCTAAAACCTCAAATTTACAATAAATCTAAACATTTCAAATTCTAAACACAGTCGCAAATCAAATCAGGCAAAGATGAAGAGCGCACATATAATTTAACAATTGCAAATGGTTATCTACAATTAACCCATGAAAACAGAGAACGCCACACCAACATAAAAATGGAAAAAAGAGTAAGTTAAGAAGCCGAACCAGGTAGGAAGGGGACTGAAGAATGGAGAGAGAATGGCCACAAGAATCAATGTTGAGCTTAAGAGAGGATTGACTAACAAAAGCGTTGTTCATAGAGTAAATAGAAAAAATACATCATGTAAGGGTATTTATATATACAAAGTGTATCTTTATCTACCAAATATACATCAAATATTTACAAAATATTTAAGAAATAAGGATAAACATAATATATTATAAAGATGTATACAAATCATGTTAATATTATATTCCTAATAATCTTTGTACAATAATTAATGATATAAATTAGGTGGCGGTCGAGAATATATTATTGCTAACCTAACGTCAACTGGGCCGATATACTATAAATTTTTAAAGAGAGAACATAATTTTGAAATACAGAGATGTAATCTTTTTCACGATAATAATGGTGGTGAAGAATCTGTGATGCTTATCGAAGAACATAATTACGTTTCTTGATTTTATTTCGTTTGAAGAAGAGTAGGAAGATGGACAATTTTTCAATTTTGTAAACTGTGACGCTGTGTAGGATTTTGTGGTTTGAAATACAGCACGAATGTCTATTTTTTCTCTATTATTCTGGGCTGTGATAGCCATGAACGTCCAGTTTTATAGTGTAAAATTCTGAAATAATAAAAACTTTTATAATGTTTTTGTGTTGTATCCCTTTTTGTTTAAAATAGCAAGGGCTTTCGAAGGAGACTAATGCAGTAGGTTAGTAGTAGAACTTTTGTTAGAAGAACAACAAAGTTTTTTTTTTCTTCTCTTCAGAGTCTTCTAAGAGAATCCGTTGAAATCTCTAGTTATTAGAAGAGATTTTGGAGAGTAAAATTTATTTATATTTTTTTAGGAGAATCCATGAAAATCCATAGAGTATTCAAATTCGCAGACTATTGAATACCTAAAGATTTTTTAGGACTTTTTAAAATCCTTATTGAATACCTCAAAATTTTGAAAGACTTTTAAAAATTCGGATTGAATACCCCCGATTTTAAAAATCCAACAGAATCTCAATTGAATACACCCCCTAAAAGTAAATTAATTTAGCACATAATGTAGCAAATTAACAATTGTAATATAAACCCTAATTCATCGATCTAAATAATTACATTTATAAATTAAACACAATAATCAAAACAAATACTCCCTCCGTCCACGAAAAGTAGTCCCATTTGACACATATTCTTTGTCCACCAAATGTAGTCCCATGCACTTTATGGAAACTATCACCCTTCAATTATCACTTAATTACTCAATTTGCCATCAACTTTATTCCTAAACAATCACTTTATTCACAATGGACCCCACAATACCCTATAATACCCTTACTTTATCTACTTTATCTACCATTTTCTTAAAACTTGTGCCCCATCCCCATGTCCCTACTTTTCATGGATGGAGGGAGTAATAAGTATAAATAAATATATTTAATAAAATATAAATTAAATTAAAAAATTTACTTACCTAATTCTAATTGACTAAGTCGGTGCAGGATGGAGAATGGAGAAACAGAGAGCGCCGTTGACAACATAATGGAGGAAGGAGACAAGAAGTATATTATTAAATATTTTAATGGGTCAGCCTTTAATTTAATTTAATTTTGAAAGGAATGGGCTGGGATTTAAAATTTTTATTAGTTAGCACTATGGGGGGAATGGGGATGTATCCGACCTTTTTATGGGCTGGCGTCCCTTATAATAATTCCTCTAGTTGGTCTTCTTCCAAAATACCACATTTTTCTGTAAAATATCAAAAATCGCTCCTTCCATTCTCACACCAAGATCAAGGAGAAAATTTCTTCTTATGGGTTTAGGGTCACGAAGATACCAAGAATTGTTAGAAAACGTGAAGGACACTATATATATGTATATTACTTTTTTCCTTTTTTAAGTTTTGAAATGTATACATGAAAGAATATATTTTCATTTTTTGTTAGTGTTTTTATGTTCCTTGCATATTTTGCGGTAGTTTAGAACTTATAATGAGATGATAATGGTGTTTGGTTGTGTTCTCGCGCCAAAATATTAACATTTTCGTCGTTTGAAAGAATCGCCACTAGTTTGCCGATGGGGAAAATTATTTTTTCAGGACCGCAACTTAGGGGTGTTTGCAAAAAGAGGACCGCAACTTTACGGGCTGACAAAATTAGGCCCGTAACTTCTTTTTTTCACAATTTCAGGCCAAATTAACTAAATCAACCCAATTTCGGGTTGATTGAGGCCCATTTTTCGGGCCAAACTTATTTATGCCAAAAAGAGGACTGTAACTTTTTTTTTTTCTACAATTTTAGGTCCAATATAAATATATAATTTTTAAAATATACTCTAGTTTATATTATGTTCCTCCATTAGATCCATTCTCATGTCTTATTTATTTTAAAATATTATAAAAAATTAAGATGCTTTTTTTATTTTAAAAAGAAAGAATTATTTAGAAAAAAAAGTAGATTAAAAAAAATATATATACATATATATTTCGATTTTTTTGGGGAAATTTCGATTATTTTTTATATTTTCATTTTTTTTCTTTTTAATAAAAGTTAATATTTTGAAAAAAATAAGTGGAATCGATTTTTTTTAAAATAATAAATTAGTAAAAAAAAATCTCAAATTTTAGTAAGAATTATATAAAAGAAACAAAAAATTCGAAAAAAAAAAGGGTAGATTTCAAAAAAAAAAAATTGCATTTTTTGCAAACTCGATTCAAAAAACTTCGTTATGATTTTTTTTTACTTTTAAGATCAAATTTGAAAAACTCAATTATGACTACTTTTTATTACTTAAAAATGTTGGGCATTGAATTGAGACAAAAGAACATAAATCAAATTAATCTTAAATTGAAGATAAAGTAAAAATTGAATCAATTGCTAAAGATTGATAATTTTTAGTCGCTGGTTACTGTTTAGTAACCGAATCGCAACACATAAAATGTGGCTCAGTTTTGATTCCGTAAAAAAAAAATCACCGGTTAGATTTAAACCTTTTTTTTATTTTTTCTGCAGGCTTGTAGCTTTGGCTTTAAACCATTAACCAAAATTCTTTCTTTATATATATATGTATATATATTTTTTTTATTTTTTCTGCAGGCTTGTATCTGCATATATATGTATATATATTTTTTTAATCTACTTTTTTTTTTCTAAATAATTCTTTCTTTTAAAAAAAATCATCTTAATTTTTTATAATATTCTAAAATAAATAAGACATGAGAATGGATCTAATTGAAGAAGAGAATATAAACTTGAGTATATTTTAAAAATTATATATTTATATTGGGCCTAAAATTGCATAAAAAAAAAGTTACAGTCCTCTTTTTGCCATAAATAAGTTTGGACCGAAAAATGGGCCTCAATCAGCCTGAAATTGGGTTGATTGGGCTAATTTGGCCTGAAATTGTGAAAAAAAGAAGTTACGGGCCTAATTTTGTCAGCCCGTAAAGTTGCGGTCCTCTTTTTGCAAACACCCCTAAATTGCGGTCCTGAAAAAATAATTTTCCCTTTGCCGATGGGAAGCCTTACGGTCGACGAGACGAAATCGACCATAAGATTTTCCATTGATAAAATATTTTCAAAAATGGTTGTCGACAACTTAATATTGAAAACCTATTTTTGACAATACATTGTCGAGCGTATGACATATGGTCGACAAACTCGTGTCGACTAGAATGATTTTGACCGATCTATAAACGTCGAATTTAATTAAATTTTTTCTCTTTTCAGAATTCGGGGGACGATGAAGATAACGACTCAGAATATGTTGTTGAGGATACCGATGATGTCGTTAATGATACTAAAATTTAGTCCGAGGAGGCAAAGAACCGTGAAGATGAATGGTTTGCTTCACAATATGAAGATCCTCCATGTGATGAAGAGGAGGTTCCATGTAATGATATGGTGATGGACTATACAAATGTCTTCACAAATAAAAATTACTTTGTTAGTCGGTAAGACTTGCAAGAGTGGGTACGTCTTATATCTATACAAAATAACATGGTGATTGTTGTGAAGCGTTTCGATAACAAGGCCGAAAAGAAGAAGGCACATGTGTTGCTAGCATGTGAACGAGGTGGAGTTTATCTTGAATTTAATGGGATGGATAAGAGGAAAGTTGTTCTTCATAAGGACTCATATTTTGATGATGAGGATAAGGATAAGAAGAAATGGGCTACCGGATCGAAGAAGTGTGGATGTCCATTTTTATTGAAGGACACCAAAATATCTCCTATGGAATGGAGATTGGATGTAAAGTGTGGGATTCATAATCATCTTGTAGCTTTGTATCTTGAGGGACACTCTTATGTTGGGAGACTAACTCCCGAAGAAGAACAACTTGTAGTGGACATGTCTAAGTGCAACGCTCCTCCGAATGATGCGTTGATGATGCTTAAGAGGAGAAACTCTAACAACCACTCTACCCCCCCCCCCCCCCACTATCTACAATGCCTAAAAAAATTACAAGTTGACGGAGTTTGATGAAGTCAATTACAACAATTAATGAGTTTATTGATCGGTAATCAATACTTTCATTGTCATAGAAGTTGTTCGGAGACAAATACCTTAAGAGAGCTCTTCTTTGCACATCCTACCGGAATTCAATTGTTTTGTGCATTTCCTAATATTTTGACCATGGATTGCACATATAAAATAAATAGGTATATGATTCCTTATTTGGAGATGGTCAGCTTCACACCTACAAAAATGACATTTCTAGTCGCTTCCGCCTACCCTGAACATGAGAAAGGGGAGAACTATATGTGGGCATTAAGTGTCCTTCGTCAAATCTTAGATGATGTTTGTCTACTTATAGTTGTACTTACAGTTAGAGAGTTGGCACTCATGAATGTTGTGACTTCAATATTACCACAAGAAACACATTTCTTATGTTTGTGGCATATCGATAGGAATGTGTTGGCGAACTGCAAGGAGAAGTTCTCTACCAAGGAGGCAGGGGACATATGCTATCACACTTCATGGAAGAATGTTATGGATGCATCGTCTTTGGACGAATTTGAAGAGGCATGTCGGTATTTTCATGATGATTATGCAGATGTCCCTATTGAAAGGGAAATGTATGAGTATTGCATGAAATAATGGGTTGTTCCATACAAAGACAAATTTGTGGCAGCTTGGACACATGAAGTCATGCATTTCAAAAACACAACAACTAGCAGGTATGTTTTAATATTTGTTAATATTATAATAAATTGATAAAACTATACATAATTCATTCATAACTATGATTTCAGTGTTGAGGCACACCATTCTGCTTTGAAGAGAGCTCCTGGTACTAGTATGGGTGTCACATCCCAATTTTAGGGCCTAGATGAAAACGCCATATTTTTACTTTTTGAAGGCCAATTAAATAAAATACTGTCTTATCTTGATTCTCAAAAGGCATATATAGATAAATTTATTAATTTAAAAAAATATTTGCAGCGGAAGTAAATATTAAAATAATGACAATTTTGAAAATCTAAGACCAATCACTCGAAAATAAATTAATTTACTTTAAAGGTAAATATAATTTTTAATACAATCAAAAGATGTGACTTTTTATTAAACGAAATACTTTAAATAACATACGATCGAACTAATTAAATCACAGTTTTAAAATAATAATTACTTTCTTGACACGCATCCACCGTCCCTCCACCGCCACTCCTTTAATCTCATTTAATCTGAAAAAATGTTAATATGATTGGGGTGAGCAAAACAACTAGCTCAGTGGGATTCCCTTTGTCACAGTTAAATATCAATGCAAAAATAACCATCAACTCACAAACATGCGTAAATAAGTCTTCCATAATATAAGTCTTCCATAACATAAGTCTTCCATATATTGACCAATTAAATTGGCCAATCTGTATACGGTGGAGTTGCCCCCAAGGATCTTACCATCCCGGACCGTCGTCCCCGCTAGCTATAACGACCTTTCCGTCGAAATAACCCATAATATCGTAAACATAGGTTCATGTAGCTAAGCAACAATTAAATTCACAAATAACATTTAAAGGTGACAAAATGAATACGTAAGTAAGAAAATCCCACCTCAATTTTATGTCGTGGATGCAATGAATGTAATTGATGCAATACGTTTAATCTTCTTGAAATTCTTTGATCCGACTTCCATGGATTGAGAGTAGAGCCAATAAATATACGATTTATGTGTTTACTTTGTAAATATGGCCTCTATTTATAGGGGAGAAAAATAGATTTTCTGTGAGAAAAGTTAGGACCCTATGAAATCTAAAATCTGGAGATTTGATTAATAATTAAGTATATAATTTATAATAATAATAATATGAAAAAGTAACGTGATTTAATTTTGGGTTTTGAAATTAATATCCAATTTTTATATAGGGTAGAACCATTCTTCCGAATTTTTAGGATAGATTTGAAAATTTAATTTAATGTAACTAACTAGAAATATATGGAAAGTATACTATAATTAAAGATATATTAAATATTGAGAATTTAAAACAATTAATTAAAATGTTATTTCACATATATATCTATTAGTATATACTAATATTATATATATATGTTTTGTTTTATATAAATCTTAATAATATAGGAATGAATGATTTCTTTTTAAAATCATATAATTTATTTAAAATAATATTTATAATATAATTAATTCACATACATTAAATAAGAATAATTTACCAATTTTCAACATCACGTCAAATCTCTTTAATCGAAAGAAACCGAAAATTTAAATACATTCTTAAAATAACTAACTTGAAAATTTTGGAGTGTTACATTCTTCACCCCTTAAAATATTTTCGTCCTCGAAAATCAGAATGTATTATAAAATATGCATACATGTAATGTATTGAAATTTTAAATGGCATGTAGTGAATGCACTTAATATCATGGTTTCATAATATCACTTTGAACTTATAACTTGGAACGTACATAGCATGTGATGTGATGCATGTATTGATATATATATCATGTGATCATCTTTCCATGATCAATAACATTAAGATAAATTAAATTTCATATTATACCTTGTTGGAGTCGAAGCGGTGGTCGGTGATGGATGTCATAACTTATGTTTAACCATACATAATTTAAATTATTTTGCAAAAATATTCTCTTGACTTAAGAAGTAAAATAATTTTATTTTAAACAAGTCTACAAGAACGTAGACCTGCTCTGATACCATTCTGTCACATCCCAATTTTAGGGCGTAGATGAAAACGCCATATTTTTACTTTTTGAAGGCCAATTAAATAAAATACTGTCTTATCTTGATTCTCAAAAGGCATGTCTTATCTTGATTCTCAAAAGGCATGTCTTATCTTGATTCTCAAAAGGCATATATAGATAAATTTATTAATTTAAAAAAATATTTGCAGCGGAAGTAAATATTAAAATAATGACAATTTTGAAAATCTAAGACCAATCACTCGAAAATAAATTAATTTACTTTAAAGGTAAATATAATTTTTAATACAATCAAAAGATGTGACTTTTTATTAAACGAAATACTTTAAATAACATACGATCGATCTAATTAAATCACAGTTTTAAAATAATAATTACTTTCTTGACACGCATCCACCGTCCCTCCACCGCCACTCCTTTAATCTCATTTAATCTGAAAAAATGTTAATATGATTGGGGTGAGCAAAACAACTAGCTCAGTGGGATTCCCTTTGTCACAGTTAAATATCAATGCAAAAATAACCATCAACTCACAAACATGCGTAAATAAGTCTTCCGTAATATAAGTCTTCCATAACATAAGTCTTCCATATATTGACCAATTAAATTGGCCAATCTGTATACCACGTTGCCCCCAAGGATCTTACCATCCCGGACCGTCGTCCCCGCTAGCTATAACGACCTTTCCGTCGAAATAACCCATAATATCGTAAACATAGGTTCATGTAGCTAAGCAACAATTAAATTCACAAATAACATTTAAAGGTGACAAAATGAATACGTAAGTAAGAAAATCCCACCTCAATTTTATGTCGTGGATGCAATGAATGTAATTGATGCAATACGTTTAATCTTCTTGAAATTCTTTGATCCGACTTCCATGGATTGAGAGTAGAGCCAATAAATATACGATTTATGTGCTTTTACTTTGTAAATATGGCCTCTATTTATAGGGGAGAAAAATAGATTTTCTTGTGGGAAAAGTTAGGATACTATGAAATCTAAAATAATATCCAATTTTTATATAGGCTAGAACCATTCTTCTGAATTTTTAGGATAGATTTGAAAATTTAATTTAATGTAACTAACTAGAAATATATGGAAAGTATACCTATAATTAAAGATATATTAAATATTGAGAATTTAAAACAATTAATTAAAATGTTATATCACATATATATCTATTACGTGTGTATATACTAATATTATATATATATATATATATATATTTTGTTTTATATAAATCTTAATAATATAGGAATGAATGATTTTTTTTTAAAATCATATAATTTATTTAAAATAATATTTATAATATAATTAATTCACATACATTAAATAAGAATAATTTACCAATTTTCAACATCACGTCAAATCTCTTTAATCGAAAGAAACCGAAAATTTAAATACATTCTTAAAATAACTAACTTGAAAATTTTGGGGTGTTACAATGGGGAACTTTGAGTCGTGTTGAGCCAAGACGGATAAAAGCCCCTCTTGAGAAGAGTGTTAACGTCGCTCTACACAAATTCAAGTCTGTGTTGTACAAAGATCTAAGAGGGGTTGTGTCCATTTATGCATTGGATAAAATGTATAAAGAGATGACACGGATTGAAGCTGGGGAATCCAATCCTCCCACTTTCAATCACTATTTGAGAAAGGGTTTTGGGTTGTCATGTACTTATGAGCTTGACGATTACCATCGACTTGGTAAACCCGTACCCTAAGATGCGATCGATAAGTTTTGGAGGAAGTTGGACATGGAGCCCATGGTAAGAGATGTGAATGATGTCAAAGATGGTGTTGATGATGACCTTGACACCCGTTTTGAAGGTGTCATACAAGGCTTGGTCATTTGTTATCAAAAGGAAGAGACATCACAAAAGAGGGTCATGTTGATGCAAGTGATAGAGTGTCACAATCCAGCTACCACTTTTGTACTTGAGCCCGAATAAAAAATTAACACTCGTGGTCGATCAAAAGGGAAAGGGAAGCACAAAGGGTCAAAGAAAAAGGATGAAGCTTCGAAGAAACGTGATCCGAGTGAGTTTAATTATAAAGAGTTTATGCCCTTTCACACCTTTAAATTATAACTTTTTGAACATAATATTTCAAAATTACAGAATTTCTTTATATAACCACTTAAAATCTAGTCTTGTTTAGATCATTTATATATTTATTTGATTTCTAATTATAGGAATATATGTAAGGTAGATGTTTTTTACTTAATAAATACTTAACTTGAATTGAAAAAAATTGAGAGTTCTAGTAGGCAACGATTACAATAAAATCTGCTATGAGAGAACAGTTGCAGTTCAATATGTCAAATGGCAAAAATGGAAACCAAATCCTTAACAAAAATGGGAACCTAACAACAACACAAATAATAAACATCAATAATTAAAAAGAACTCCAAATAACTTCTCTAATCACCCTCTCACTTTATGAACACTTTCTTTTTATCTAATGTAGTAGAAAATAATTTGTCCATTAAAGGCTTGTTTGATAGGCAAGATTGGGCCTAGATTGAGTGCATATCAGGCCTAGTAAGTTGTTTGATAGCATATACTTTTAATCTGAAAGACCCGAGATTATGAAGAAAGCCTGTGTGGTCGATCTATGAACAAATGGTAAGATATTTAATATGACATAAACAATGCTCATGATTGGATAAAAATACCCCTATAGTATATATAACATAAAAACATAACAAATTTTCAGAATGCTTTTTTGGTGAGTGATCTTTTAAGCGGCGCTGTGATGAAACCCTAGACGATTATTCTCCACTCGGACGATCTTGTTGACTACGAAAGGTGATTTGCACTGTATTGAAGAAGACGATGATGAACAATTAGGTATGTGTTTCGAAATCAAATATGACTTGCATGTGATTTTTATTTATGCGATTAAATCTTTGATACAAGATTTTTGGAATTTTTCTCTCGAATCTTCACTTTCTGGTTCACTAATTTTTGGAGTGGAACACAGATCCAAGTAAATTCTTCACTCATGTAATTTGCTCTCAAATTTTGACTTTCTGGTTCACTGATTTCTGGAATTTAGAGATAATCATACCTAATCCATGAATAATATAAGCAAAATATTTCAAAAAGTGTCTTAGGCAATCTATATATATATAAAAAGAGGATAGTCTACTAATAGTAATCTAAACCATTTTCCCGCTCATTTTATCTTGCTATTTCTGGAAATGCACATTTATTGTACTACATCGTAGCATGCGGCCCTTTCTTATTAGTTTTTTAGAACAGTAACATCTTTTATAATATTTTAATGGTATAATATTAAAAAACTGACACATTTGCCAAGACATGCAGTTCAGAGGTTTTTATTGAATTTTCTCAACAAGCTTAATGACCTTTAAAAATAATAATTAATGGCTAGATAATTAAATACAATATTTTAAATTTAAATTGTATTAGTAATTGTTTTCTTTCATTTTTAATCGTTTAATTATAGATATATAATTCACAAAACTAGACTTCTTCAAATAAAATAAAATTTCAATTAAATTATTTCAATATAATTTATTTAATATGTATGAACTTTAAAAAATAAACATAATTAATTGACATTAAAAAATAAAATGGGATTTAAGGTCATTTTAAATGCAAATAATGTGAATAACTAATGCTATCATCTATATTTACATCTCTATCTATATATATATATATAAATTTGTGTACGAGTTTGAAAAAATACAGCATAGTTCCTTTTTGGTGTTTTTCCGTCCATTTTAACTTTCTATTTCTGAAAAAATATTTGTGTACGAGTCTGTCCTAAGTGCATACCTAAACAGCTGGACTTTAATTTTTATTATAATATTTTAATGTATTGGTACGAGTATTAATAATCAGTAATCACTCAACTTTTTTTTTTTTTTTTTTACAACAGTAATCACTCAGCTTGAGCCTCGAACAAATAAATATTTTTTAATTCCAACTTAAATCAGATCTCTTGCGTCTTTACCACATGATTTCTTCTATAGATAAAGCAGTAGCATGTAGCTGGTGACGGTTGAGTTCCCAAAGTTGCCCAAAGAGACACACGCACCTCATTCAGGATTTATTAGTATTTAGTTTAAATAAATGATAAAACCATTCAACTTCTTCGAGATTCCGGTAAGCGTTCCTTCTCAAATGACTTAAAATCAGTTCATTGTTTCTGCAACAGTTTCTCTTCCAGATTCTATCGAGCGTTCTTCTGGGTTTTTGAACTATTGTTTTTCTTCGGACTTTGGTGTTCATTCCAGTTCCTAGGACGGATTCCATAATTTATTTCTAGGTTTGATTATTCGGGCGAAATCAAGATTGGTTTTGTAGCTGTTCAGATTAGTTTTGGTTTTCGGTTTGAATTATATGTGATAGTATAAAGTCCTAAATCCTGTTTTTAAATTTATATTCCTTGTGTATATATTTCAATATAAACTTTTTTTCTTTCCAAATTTACATATATTCGTCAGGTTATTGAATGAAATCGAGAGAATGGGTTATGAAGTTGCGTCTTATTCGGTCATATGAACACAAAGCATTTATTAGAGCTTGGAGTGCCCCACTTGATTCGCGTTTATAGGTAAGTTAATTTTCATTCTTCTCCTCTTCTTCTTCCCCCCTGTACGTTGATTTGTACAATTTTATTTATTTATTTTGTTGCAGTTTATTCTTTCCTTCACTCTGCCTCCATCGAATATATTTTATTATTAAGTTGTAACTCTATATTATCTCTTCTGATTAAGAATTGTTTTTCATAAATACGTGTACTATATCATTTTCATTAATTGGGGGATTATTATAACTTCACATGAAGTTTTTGATATTGGTTGTCATCATAAAAGAAAACTTGTGTAGAAATTAAGACTGTTGTTTTGTGATTAATGGTTGTCTAATTAATGAATATTGAAATGGGTGCAGCACAAGATGATGGTGAGAGTAGTTGTTTCACTGTTGGAGTTATTGGTGTGAATCAAAGAAGGCACAACGGGCTTTGAAGAATTGAGTCATCACAGTTTATCGAATATGATATCTTCATATGCAAAATAAATTATCGAAGTAGTGACATATAATAATGCAGTGTTTTCTTAAATACATTATTATATATATTCAGGATTAGTCATAAACTTGATTCACGTGTTATGCAATATTAGAATAAACGACCGCAAGTATACGGTGTCTATCGTAGCGTGATAAGCACGAGGTCGATCCCACGAGAAGGTATAGCGTAAAAATGTATTTTGTTAACGGAATTCTATCTAGCGGAATTCTATCTAGACGCGATCGATTAAGTGAATGTGGATTACCCTAAGATTGCCTACCAAGTTGTCACGAGTAAACAATGAAAAGAGTAATGAAGAAATCGATCAAATACCATGCAAATCAAGAAAACGAGATGGAAACGAATGAAAACTAAATTAAGAGAAGGTAGGTCCTAAAGCACATGCAATACTCATGAATCCATCTATGATTAACTATCTACTTAAGTGGTGTTCATGCTTTGTCTATAAGATTGATCACATAATAATGGATTAAAAGTTTCTTCAATCCAAGTAATCCAAAGGAAATATCACACAACTTAGTATCTCTACCTAAATTGCACAATAGAACCCAATCAAGCTCCTAAGATCATCACACATCTTCCTAATCATTGATCATCTTTCAATCTCACAATAAAATTAGGTCAAATGCTTGCAATCAATCAACCAAACTAGATTTCTCAACCTAATTCAACTAACTATGATCAACACATCACCATTGTACACTAATGACATGTTTTGCAATATAAACCAAGCATCCAAATAGAATTAAGCCACACAAACACCAAATAAGCAAAACATTAATCCATAGACTTCATCAAAAGTATTTACAAGGCTCTAGAACCAAAAGTGTTCTATCCTATCAACAACATACTCAAATTACAAAGAAAACTAAGATCAATGCAATAAAAAGGGAAGAGAAAAGAAAGTTTAGACTATTGTATGGTGAGGAATCAAATTCTCAAGCTAATGGTGGCCTCCTTGCATGAATTGATGGAGAATTGAAGAAGTGGATGATGAAAACCTCCAAGTGTGTGTGATTGTGTGTGAGGATACTTGAAGGAGAGGTAAGATGCTTTTGAATTTAAGAAGTGAGGTATTTATAGTGTTGGGGTAGGGTTTGGGTGTGAGAATTGCAAGTTGGTCCCTTGAAAATGGAGAAAATACAAGTTTGGCACCGAAAATAGGGTGGCCCGGTCGGGTGGGAAACTGGCCCGGCCGGGCGGGAGTGTTGGTCGACCAATCACAAAAACAGGGGGAAGTTCGCCCGACCGGGCGGGTGATGTGGCCCGGCCGGGCCAATGTTTCGTAAATTCGGGGACTCTTGGCATGTTCGACCGCCCGGCTGGGCGAGTGATGCTACCTGGCCGGGCCAATACTTCGTCTTTGGGCAAGAAATGGCATTCGACCGCCCGGTCGGGCGAGTGGTGCCACCCGGCCGGGCCGAACCTTCGACTTTGGCCAACAAAAATGTGCTTGGCCGCCCGGCCGGGCCAAAGTTTCGACTTTGGTTCCGTCCTTCGTTTTCGTCCTCCAACTTCGTCCCTCCGTATCTTGAGCTTCCGACCTCCGATCGACTCGATTCTTTTGGCTATTCCACTCCGTTTTTCGAGGCGAATCCAACCGTGCACTCCTATTTCCGATCCAATCACTTATGGTATGTGTTTTGCTCCCAAATTCCATCGTTTTACCTACAAAATCGACAAAACACTACCTTTCTCTCATTTTGGCTTAAACAATCATATTCAATGCATAAATCAATGAAATCCACATCAAAATACACTTCACATGTGCCTCTAAAACGTGTAAATTCCACCCGAATCAAACCCCCCCAAACTTAAAATGTTGTTTGTCCTCAAACAACTAAGCACTTAAAGCAATGAGGGTGAAATGATCACAATGGAATATTCAATGCAAATCACACATGCAAAAGTAGAGTATAGTGATATCTCTTTCTCAAAGTGCATTTCTCAATGAAGATCATAGGCTCATTATTGCACTCACATTCATGAATCAAAGAATGCATAAACACACAACACATTGTGAATGGGAAACATAATCCAAATGCTCAAGTCCTTTACTCACATGATGGAGTGTTTCTCTCAAACACACAAACAAATTAAGGATATTAATGCACTCATCAACCAAGTTATGCTATGCAATCACCATATGCTTGCCCAACTTCTACTTTCTACACACATCAAATGCTCAACAATGTGATCAATATGACTTAATCAAGGATGTAACATTGGCTCTTTGGACAAGGTAGGATGAATTTGGGAATTTGTGACTCTTCTAGTGGAGGACAAAGCTTGTTGTCTTACAATTTGTGCTTTCACTTTCAAACTTTGCAAACTTCATCCTCACTTTTCATTTTCTTTTCTTTTTCAAGCATTCATCACCTCATCTTTTTGAACCATTTTTTTTTCTTTTCAAGCTTTTGGGGCTCTTTGTCCCTCTTTTCTTTTCCCTTGATTTTCTTTTCATCTTTCTCTTTTTCTTTCAACTTCTCCAATTTCTCCTTTCACCAAAGATATTCATTCAAGCACATGTTTTTCCACTTTGTCTTTCATCCCCCACTAGATATAGGAATCAAAGGCTCAAAAAGGCTAAGTGGTTAACATTGTAGTTTGCCAAGAAAATGAGGAATTAAGCTCAAAGGGGCTAACTACGGAAAATTACTTCGGTTTTGGGAAATTTTGGCTAAGTGACTCTTTTAGAACAAGATGGCCTATATCACATCACAAAGTTTCACATAATCATGCTTTCAAACAAGAACTTAGGCAAGTTCTAGGATCACTAGCAATAACCTAGTCCACTCTCAAATGAACTAAACCGGATTACATGCTCGATTTAAGGCTCAATTCTCACCGGTTTATTCAATAGGACTCTCACATTCATCAAATGTCCCTAAACAACAACACATCATGCATCCACGCTATCAAAAATCACAAATATGAACACAATATGATACTATACTCCAACACCAATCATGCATACATTCAAAGCAAATAGACATCACCACAACTACTCAACCATGGATTCCAATGATTATTCATGCTCTCATTTCACCAAAGATCCACTACCCAACATATGATCAAAACCAACTTAAACAATATAAGCATGTGAAAGCCAAGTGTGCGCCGGTGCAAAATGTGACACAAGTAGAATGACGAACCGGTGCAAGGGTAACAACTAGTAGAAAAATAAAAGAAAAAAAACTCCCCCAAACTTAGAATTTTACTATGTAAAAATTCTAAGTTTGGGGCTACAAGTTGTTACCTCCCTCCTTGCACATCCAATGCTCTTCAAAGATCACCATTGCACCACTTGCTCTCTCTTTTCAAAGTTGGCTTTGCTTCTTCTTCATTCTCCAAGATATGGTGTCCACAATGCTCCTCATCCATACCTACAAAGAAACTAAGCTATCAACACTACCAAAGCAATAAAACCTTGGGTTGCCTCCCAAGAAGCGCTATTTTTAACGTCCTATGCCGGACGGTTGCTTTCTACTTTCAAGCCTCATCCAAGCGAAGCGACTCCACCATTCAAAGTTGCTCGTTTCCAAAGTAGTGCTTCACTCTTTGACCGTTCACCACAAAGGTTGTTCCATCCTTACCAATAAGTTCCACATTTCCCATGGGCGTCACATTCTTAATCACAAAGGGTCCCGACCACTTTGACTTCAACTTGCCCGGAAATAGCCTCAACCTTGAGTTGAACAATAGGACTTGTTCTCCAACTTGGAACTCCCTCCTCTCAATCATCTTGTCATGAAATTTCTTAGCCCTTTCTTTGTGAATCTTGGAGTTCTCAAAGGCTCTATTCCTAAACTCATCAAGCTCACTGAGCATCATCTTCCTTCTTTCTCCGGATGCCTTAAGATCAAGATTCAACTCGTTAATAGCCCAACGAGCTCTAAACTCCACTTCCACGGGTAGATGACAAGACTTGCCATACACAAGTTGATAAGGGGATGTGCCCAAAGGTGTCTTGTAGGCGGTTCGATATGCCCAAAGAGCATCATCTAACTTGATGGCCCAATCTTTCCTCTTTAACCCAACGGTTTTCTCCAAGATTTGCTTCACTTCTCGATTAGCAAGCTCCGTTTGTCCATTAGCTTGTGGGTGGTAAGGTGTGGTCACTCTATGCTTCACTCCATATTTTGTCAAGAGTTGATCTAGCCATCGGTTGCAAAAATGTGAACCACCATCACTCACTAGTGCTCTTGGAGTGCCAAAACGAGTGAAAATGTTCTTCCTCAAGAAGTTGGTATGGCCTCAATCCATCTTGAAACATAGTCAATGGCCAAAAGGATGTAAGAAAATCCATGAGAAGTTGGGAAGGGGCCCATAAAATCTATTCCCCACACATCAAAGAGCTCCACTTCAATCACATTCTTCATAGGCATCTCATGCCTTTTTGAGATATTTCCCATCCTTTGACACTTGTCACACTTTTTCACAAAAGCTTCACAATCTCTAAAGATGGATGGCCAATAAAAACCACTTTGAAGAACTTTGTGGGCGGTCCGGTCTGCTCCAAAGTGCCCTCCATAAGGAGATGAATGACACTCCTCAATCACTTTCTCCCACTTATCTTCCGCTAGGCACCTCTTCATGATCATATCCGAACACCATCTATAGAGGAATGGATCCTCCCAAACATAGAACTTGACATCATGATATAACTTCTTCTTTTGATGGAATGAAAGGTTTGGTGGATGTGTTCCGGTGGCTATGTAGTTCACAAAGTCGGCAAACCATGGACATGCTTCTTTGATAGCAAGGATTTGCTCATCGGGGAACCACTCCTTGATAGGGACTTGAATGTCTTTTTCCTCCACATTCTCAAGTCTTGAGAGATGATCCGCCACCACATTCTCACACCCCTTTCTATCTCTAATCTCCACATCAAACTCTTGCAAAAGGAGCACCCATCGTATCAATCTTGGCTTAGCCTCTTTCTTCTCAATCAAGTACTTGAAAGCCGTGTGATCCGTATACACTATGGTCTTTGCTCCCACTAAATATGCTCTAAACTTGTCAAAGCTATAGATCACGGATAACATCTCCTTCTCCGTTGTGGTATAATTCTTTTGAGCCGGATTCAAGGTTTTGCTTGCATAGTAAATCACGCGAAAGAACTTGTCTCTCTTTTGACCCAAAGCTACTCCAATTGCATAATCACTAGCATCACACATGACCTCAAATGGTTAACTCCAATCGGGTGTCACCAACACGGGAGCTTTGATCAAGGCCTCCTTCAATATTTCAAACGACTTCACACACTCTTCACTAAAGATGAAAGTGGCCCCTTTTTCCAACAATGAACACATGGGCTTGGCTATCTTGGAAAAGTCTTTGATGAATCTTCTATAAAACCCGGCATGCCCAAGAAAACTTCTCACCGCCTTTTCATTTGTTGGTGGGGGTAACTTCTCAATTGCCACAATTTTTGCTCTATCCACCTCAAGCCCTTTAGCCGAAACCTTGTGCCCAAGCACAATTCCTTCCTTCACCATGAAGTGGCATTTCTCCCAATTGAGCACCAAATTAGTATCTATGCATCTTTGCAAAACACAAGAGAGGTTACGTAGACATGTATCAAAACAATAACCAAATACGGAAAAATCATCCATAAACACCTCCATTATGTTTTCAATCATGCCATGAAATATAGCCATCATACATCTTTGAAAGGTGGCGGGAGCATTGCACAATCCAAATGGCATTCTCCTAAAAGCAAAAGTACCATAAGGGCAAGTAAAAGTTGATTTCTCTTTCTCCTTAGGATCAATCAAAATTTGATTATATCCCGAGTAACCATCAAGAAAGCAATAATACTCGTATCCCGCCATCCTATCCAACATTTGATCAATAAAAGGCAAAGGAAAATGATCTTTCCTAGTAGCATTATTCAACACACGATAATCAATGCATACTCTCCATCCCAAAGTGGTCCTAGTAGCGATTACCTCTAAGGCGTCGGTTGTAACAATAGTCATGCCCCCCTTCTTAGGTACCACTTGTATTGGACTCACCCACTCACTATCACTTATGGGAAAAATTATGTCATTATCAAACCACTTCAACACCTCTTTTCTCACTACCTCTTGCATTATGGGGTTCAATCTTCTTTGACCTTGGGCTTTAGGCTTAATAGACTCATCTAGTCTAATTTTGTGCATGCAAATATGAGCCGGTATACCCTTCAAATCCGAAATATCCCAACCAATGGCCGATTTATAAGTTCTAAGCACCCTAAGCAATTTTTCTAACTCAAGCTCATGCAAGTGTGAAGAAACAATAACCGGAAAGAGGTCACCTTGTTCAAGATAAGCATATCTCAAGTGATCCGGAAGTGGTTTCAAGTCGAGCTTCCTCCCTTTCTCGTGAGCTTTTGGTTCCTCCTTAGCTCCATCCTTTTGTGCTTCCAACGAGTAACATGAGGGCCAAGTGTCAAGATTTTCGTTAGGAAATCTTTGACACTCTTCAAGTAAAACCCCCCCAAACTTAGCTTCTTGTCGTATCTCCATGAATTTCTCCTCCTTCTTGATTGGGAGCTCCTTCAAAACATCAAGCGAACACATGTATTCAAACAATTCTACATCATTAAGCTCATCATAATTAAAATCAAAAGGGATAAGAGAAGGTGAAGTAAAATAGTTTCTTATGCAAAAGTCAAGTGGATCCTTTGAGTTGCTCTTTTCCATGTGCATATCCACACAAGCTTGCACACTATTTATCATGTTGCACTCAAAGATCTCATCCTCATCATCCCGGAATTTGATAGCTTTGTAAATGTTGAACAAGACTTTCTCATTGTTCACTTGGAGCTCCAACTCCCCTTTCCTCACATTTATGATGGCCCCTCCGGTTGCTAAGAATGGCCTTCCCAAGATTAGCCTGGCTTGGATTATAGAGCTACACTCCTCGGTCAAGTGTACCGTTTCGAACTCCACCATTTTCCTCTTGTTTGACATGATTTCCTTCAAGAACTTGGAATAATGGGGCATTTGTTCTAGAGCCTCGGCAAAGGGAATATTGATGTGAATCTTCTTGAACATTTCCACAAACTTGGCAAATTTGTTGTCTAAGCCCTTCTTCTTCAACCTTTGAGGATATGGAAGAGGTACCACATTCTTGCCCTTGTCTTGAGGAGGGATTGCCTCCTCACTCTTCTTCTCCTCTTCTTTCTCTTCCTCCCTCACTATCTCTTATTGCCTCTCTTTCTCTTGTCCTTCTTCTTTGTCAACATCCATGGGTGCACTCACCATTTCCTCCTCTTGTGGCATCTTTGGCTCCTCTTAGCTTGTCCCACTCCTTAATTTGATAGCCTTACAATGCTCCTTGGGATTAAGCTCCGTGTTTGAAGGAAATTTCCCTGGTGTATGTTGACTTCCAATAACATTAGAGAGTTGGCTCATTTGTTTCTCCATGGCCTTCATGTGGGTGGTCACATCTTTGATCATCTCTCCTTGTTCATCAAGCCTTTGCCAAGTCTTGGCCATGTAGCTCTTTGTTTCACCCATGAAAGCACCGAACATGTCTTCCAATGATGGTTTTGATGAAAACTCCACAATTGCTCCATCTCTCACATTGAAATTCGGAGGTGGTATGATGGCATTCCTTGTATTTGCATAAGAGAAGTTCTCATGTTGCCTCAACCCGGGGTGGTAATGATTCGGATTAGGAGGGTTTTGCCTCTCATTCCAACCTCTTTCTCGAAAATGTCGGTCCCTTTGATTGTTCATATAGTGGGCCTCTTCATATTGATCGTCACTCGGTCCCACTAATGACTTGGCCGCCATCATCGAAGTCAATTTATCCATCTTGTTGGATAGAGTAGCAAAATCTTCTGATTCTCTAGTGGACGCAACTTTTCGGGTTTGCCTTCTCTCGGATGGCCATTGGTTCCCGTTCTTTGCCATCTCCTCTAATAGCACATAACCCTCTTCCGTTGTCTTGCCCAACAAAGAACCTCCACCGGCCGAGGCATCCACCATCCCTCTCGTACGGTGATCCATCCCGTTATAGAAATAACAAATGATTTGATCTCTTGAAAACCCGTGTTGAGGACAACTTCTTATGAGATCCTTAAAGCGCTCCCAAGCCTCGGCCAATGACTCATCGTCGTCTTGCCTAAATGAGGATATCTCCCCTCGAATTTGGATAGTCTTACTTGGAGGGAAGTACTTCATTAGGAATGCATCGACAAGGTCGGCCCAATTCTCAATGGTCCTCAAGTTAAGAGAGAGGTACCATTGCTTTGCTCGGTCCCGGAGTGAGAATGGGAAGAGTTGTAAGCGGATGTAGTCTTGGGGTACACGATTGATCTTAACCGTTCCACTTATCTCGAGGAATTGAGACAAGTGGAGGTTAGGATCCTCCTTGGAGAGCCCACCAAATTGGTTATTTTGAACCATGACTATTAAGGCCGGCTTGAGTTCGAAGTTGTGTGCATCAATGGGTGTTGGGATTTAAATCCACCCTAAGCCCCACTTGATGTTAGAATAGTTTTAATGGACAAAACACTTAGAGTTTATAAATGTAATAGGATCAGCTGACTTTGTATAGAACAGCTTAGACTAGTCTTGTGTGATCAACTGAACTGATATCAGCTGATCAGCACAACCTTGGCTTACATGCCTATCCTCAAGATGAGAAGAGTAGAAGACATGAAGACTAGAAGATCTTTGAAGACCAGACAAGTAAGGTGCTTGTATACCTACTTATCTGATGGAGTCCAAGATTGAAGATAATCTAAGAGTGCATGAAAGATTTGCCAGATCAGAAGAGTGTTACTCGACTGATATCAGAAGACAGAAGACCTCAACCAGACGAGTAGTCAGAAGACTAGTAGAGCAGATCAGAAGACTATGTGCTCGTCCAGGACTCGGCTGATTCCAAAGTCATCTTGCAATTCAAATGAAGACCTACCTTATTTAGAAGATTGACATGATCCCAGGATTGAAGCAATCAAGCGGTTGGAATCAAGGAATCAAGCCAATATGGAAAGATTGCCCCAACGACTAGTCAACTCCAACGGCTAGTTGCAAGCAATCACCACTATAAATACAAGAGGATGAGAAATCACAAACAAGAAGTCACAACGAGAGAATTCAACAAGCTAAGCAAGCAATCAAGCAAAAAGCCATACTGTTTTAAGAGTTCTCCAAGAGCCAGAATCCATAAGAACATCCCTAGCTCTTAAGTGATTTCTATCCAACCAAAGAACCTGAATCCTATTCTTATTGTATATCCATTTATTTAGGCATAGTGGTTAAGCAAATTATAAGCTTGAACCATTAGTTGGAAACATTCAAAAACCCCAAACCCTCACCGAAAGGTTAAAGTTTTTGAACCCCTGCAAAGTGCAAGTGCTTACAATCACTTGTGGAGACCGTAGTAGTTAGGATTGCTCAGATCTCAAAGTCCTACCCTTGGGACTATAAAGGACAAGCCCTTGTAATTTTTGGTAAATTAAAGGGATTAAACATCACGTTAGGACGTGAGAGTGGACGTAGGAACGTATATCCGAACCACTATAAACCTGGTGTTATTTACTTTCTGCACTTTACATTACTGTTATTTCATTTATCTTATATAGTGCATACTGTGTTTTTAACTGTCTTCAAAACAAGGCCATAACTTTCAAACCAGCATCAGCTGAGTATTTTCTTTAAGTAAACAAGTTAACACTTTCAAAAGAAACTAAAAGAACGAGTCTAAACAAGGCCTACCATAATTCCGCATATAATCTCTTCATTCAGATCACTATAGTCATCTGGACCAGCAGACTTGTAGTCCAGTTGACATAGCAATCAGAAGAGGTTCCCAACTCTCTTGAAAAAGTTTTAAAGTCTATTCACCCCTCCCCTCTAGACTTTAATCCCATTCACTACTTGTTCAGGGACCAACAATGGGTTCTCGACCCGCTCCTCCATAGGGCCTTGGGATAGGACAAAAGTGGTCTCTCAAGACTCTTTGTGGTTCCTCATCCTCCCTTCGCCTATTATCTCTTTCCACACCAACATCTTCTCTAACTCTCCGGCGAAATTTATCCCTTAACACTCCTTGAGGTCGGTTACCTCCATTCCCGTTTGGTTCCTCAACTCCTTCCACTCCTTGATTCTCACATTCCTCCTCAACTTCTTCTACAATCAGATTTTCCCTTCGATTCATTCTTTCCAATTCAATCCTTCTCCTTTCAGCGTTCCTTCTTCGACAATTGGCTTCGATCTCCGGATCTAAGGGTAACACTTCTTGTTGGTTCCTCCTAGATCGTGTGATCATAAACCATATCTATCAAAACATCAAACGAAAGTGAGAAATACAAGTAAAATCAAAGTAACAAACACAAATATTTTTGGATTTTTGCAAATAAAGAAAGCAAGTAAAATGTCTAAACTAAAACTCTATTAACCTACACTCTAGAGCTATAAAACCTCCCCGGCAACGGCGCCATAAACTTGATTCACGTGTTATGCAACACTAGAATAAACAACCGTGTTGGGATATGAATATCCTTAGTTTAGTTTTGATAAACCAAATCAATCATGTAATAGGATAAGTTGTATTGTATAGACAACTTTATTATACATCTTGTAATAGATAGGACTCTGGTTAGAAGAGAAGACATGTCAATGCTCAAGAAGAGAAGAGAAGACCAAGACCAGAAGTCATCTTACATCAGCTGAGTAGAAGTCGTCTTACATCAGCTGAGTAGAAGTCATCTTACAACCAGCTGAGTAAAGACAGCAGAGTAAAGACAGCAGCTGAGAAGAAACAACAGCTGTGTAAAGCCAGCTGAGTAAAGACAGCAGAGTAAAGACAGCAGCTGAGAAGAAACAGCAGCTGTGTAAAGCCAGCTGAGTAAAGACAGCAGCTGAGAAGAAACAGCAGCTGTGTAAAGCCAGCTGAGTAAAAACAGCAGAGTGAAGTCTTCTTACCAGCAGAGTGAAGTCTTCTTACCAGCAGAGTAGAAGTCTTCTTACCAGCAGAGTGAAGTCTTCTTACCAGCAGAGTAGAAGTCCTCTTACTCAATTAAAGGAAGGCCAATCAGAGTTGAAGTCAAGGATTGACAAGATACGCATAAGAAAGGAAAGTCAAAGATATGATTGAAATTACATGACAATGGTAATATTCAATCATATCAAATCAAGAGATTGGCAATTCCCGAATTAGTGGAGATTTGAATTGCTATCATCCAACGGTAACATTCAAACATCAACACTATATAAATGAGTCCATACATCATTGGGAATGTGTGAAGAGGTGTGAGATGCAAAGGTCGAGCAAAGGTCATAAACTCCAGAAATAAGAAGAGCTCAAGAAGATCATTCATGAAGATTCAACACGCATCACCTCATCCCCAGTGAGTGAACTCATACCATCTAAGCCAGTTCCCTAACTCATATATATCCATAGCTTAGAGAGAATTTCCCAATCCTAGCATGAGGCTAAAACAGATTGTAAGGGAAATTCTCACCTAGTTCATATACACAAAACCCACCTTCTACCATAAAACCTTAGAAGTCAAGTTGAGTGTTCGTCACTGTAAAGAGTCCAAGTGCTCTATAATCACTTGTGGAGTGCAAGTGCAAGTGCTTACAATCACTTGTGGGGGAAGTGCAAGTGCTTACAATCACTTGTGGAGACCGTAGCCGTTAGGACCGCTCAGATCTCAAAGTCCTACCCTTGGGACTATAAAGGACAAGGCCCTTGTAATTTTGGGTAAATTAAAGGGATTAAACATCACGTGTGGACGTGAGAGTGGACGTAGGAACGTATATCCGAACCACTATAAATCAATGTGTTATTTACATTTCTGCACTTTACATTTCAAGTATTTTCATACATATTTGTGCATAAACTGTTTTACACACTGTATTTATTAAATAGACGAGTATAATATTTATGGGCACACTACAATTCCGCACTTAACTCCGATAAGTAATTAATCAGTCGACTAACTAGTCCTAGGCCCCTAGTGAAATCAGCGGACTAGTTACTTTGAAGAGTTAGTTTATTTTCCACACAATCAGCAAACATCAAGTCAGCTGATCTTACACTCGTCTCAGGGACCAACAAGTGGTATCAGAGCCGTGTGTTCAAAAGACCATTGCTTTGAATTTTTGATTTTCGAAAATCTGCACTTTTTCTGTTGTTTTCAGAATTTAGCGTGTGAGTACACTTTTTAAAGTGTAATTGATGTTTTGAATCGAACTCACTGCTTTGCAGTGATGTGTAATGCTTTTTGGCCAAATTCCATCGTTTGAGCCATCAAAAACACGTTTTACTGTTTTCAATGGTCACTTGAATAGATCCGTTTTTGAAAAACTGTTTTGCATGCACTTTTGTTTTCATAAAAATCATACTTGCATTAATTTGGATTATTGTGTGTTAAGAACAGGTCAACAACTAAGGGGGAACTTTAGTTCAACTGAGTTCTAGCCCTATTTGGATTTACACGCGTATGAGCAAGAAGAGGAGATCAAGATGATCAAGTTGTTAGAAGACCTGAAGACAAGAAGAGCTTAATTGGAAGTCGTCTGATTTGCAACATATCAGCTGAAGAGTAGATAAGAAGACCTTTGTAATAGCTGATTAGGTGAGTCCGTGCTTGTAAAGTGCAATAATAATAAAACTCATCTTTTTAGCTTTTGGAGATAACATCTAGTTATCTCATTTGATGACAACTTCTCATTGTCATCATACAAAAGCCTTTTTCCTTTACTCTTCTGCACTATTATATGGACTCTAGCACTGTCTGTTCTTTATTGCTTCAGTTAGTGTTAGATGATTTGGTTATATCAAAAAGGGGGAAATTGTTGGGATATGAATATCCTTAGTTTAGTTTTGATAAACCAAATCAATCATGTAATAGGATAAGTTGTATTGTATAGACAACTTTATTATACATCTTGTAATAGATAGGACTCTGGTTAGAAGAGAAGACATGTCAATGCTCAAGAAGAGAAGAGAAGACCAAGACCAGAAGTCATCTTACATCAGCTGAGTAGAAGTCGTCTTACATCAGCTGAGTAGAAGTCATCTTACAACCAGCTGAGTAAAGACAGCAGAGTAAAGACAGCAGCTGAGAAGAAACAGCAGCTGTGTAAAGCCAGCTGAGTAAAGACAGCAGAGTAAAGACAGCAGCTGAGAAGAAACAGCAGCTGTGTAAAGCCAGCTGAGTAAAGACAGCAACTGAGAAGAAACAGCAGCTGTGTAAAGCCAGCTGAGTAAAAACAGCAGAGTGAAGTCTTCTTACGAGCAGAGTGAAGTCTTCTTACCAGCAGAGTAGAAGTCTTCTTACCAGCAGAGTGAAGTCTTCTTACCAGCAGAGTAGAAGTCCTCTTACTCAATTAAAGGAAGGCCAATCAGAGTTGAAGTCAAGGATTGACAAGATACGCATAAGAAAGGAAAGTCAAAGATATGATTGAAATTACATGACAATGATAATATTCAATCATATCAAATCAAGAGATTGGCAATTCCCGAATTAGTGGAGATTTGAATTGCTATCATCCAACGGTAACATTCAAACATCAACACTATATAAATGAGTCCATACATCATTGGGAATGTGTGAAGAGGTGTGAGATGCAAAGGTCGAGCAAAGGTCATAAACTCCAGAAATAAGAAGAGCTCAAGAAGATCATTCATGAAGATTCAACACGCATCACCTCATCCCCAGTGAGTGAACTCATACCATCTAAGCCAGTTCCCTAACTCATATATATCCATAGCTTAGAGAGAATTTCTCAATCCTAGCATGAGGCTAAAACAGATTGTAAGGAAAATTCTCACCTAGTTCATATACACAAAACCCACCTTCTACCATAAAACCTTAGAAGTCAAGTTGAGTGTTCGTCACTGTAAAGAGTCCAAGTGCTCTATAATCACTTGTGGAGTGCAAGTGCAAGTGCTTACAATCACTTGTGGGGGAAGTGCAAGTGCTTACAATCACTTGTGGAGACCGTAGCCGTTAGGACCGCTCAGATCTCAAAGTCCTACCCTTGGGACTATAAAGGACAAGGCCCTTGTAATTTTGGGTAAATTAAAGGGATTAAACATCACGTGTGGACGTGAGAGTGGACGTAGGAACGTATATCCGAACCACTATAAATCAATGTGTTATTTACATTTCTGCACTTTACATTTCAAGTATTTTCATACATATTTGTGCATAAACTGTTTTACACACTGTATTTATTAAATAGACGAGTATAATATTTATGGGCACACTACAATTCCGCACTTAACTCCGATAAGTAATTAATCAGTCGACTAACTAGTCCTAGGCCCCTAGTGAAATCAGCGGACTAGTTACTTTGAAGAGTTAGTTTATTTTCCACACAATCAGCAGACATCAAGTCAGCTGATCTTACACTCGTCTCAGGGACCAACAAACCGCAAGTATACGTTGTCTATCGTAGCGTGATAAGCACGAGATCGATCCCACGAGAAGGTATAGCGTAAAAATGTATTTTGTTAATGGAATTCTATCTAGACGCGATCGATTAAGTGAATGTGGATTACCCTAAGATTTCCTACCAAGCTGTCACGAGTAAACAACGAAAAGAGTAATGAAGAAATCGATCAAATACCATGCAAATCAAGAAAACGAGATGGAAACGAATGAAAACTCAATTAAGAGAAGGTAGATCCAAAGCACATCCAATACTCATGAATCCATCTATGATTAATGTTGGGATATGAATCCTAGAACAAGTCCTAATTGATGATTAAAGATAAAGATGAAATTTTGATAAGCCAAAAGTAGTTTGAATATTTTCTGAGTGTTGACTGATCTAGTCTAGTTAAGAGAAGTCATCTTGTACAGACCAGTAGAGTTTACATAAGAAAAGTGTTGTTATATAAAAAGATAAGTACGAAATATAAGTACTGTTTATATTAAATGCTTAAGTTGTTATTGAGCTATATTAAGCATTGTATAGAAGCTCATGTTTTTCATATGTAAAAGATATTCATTGTATAGATTCTAAGTTGACTAATATGTGTTATAAAGCTTAAAAAAATGTAATATTCTTGTTAGGATTAGATTAGTTGTTACTAAGTCTACTACTGAAGAAGGACGCACAAGAAGAAGAGAAAAGTCTACACAAGACAGGTGCGCTCAAGACTCAACAAGACAAGTCAACATGAAGTTAGTTATTCAAAGCGCGTATAAAGATAAGGATTGAAGAGTTAGTTAGAAATAACTAATTAACTACTTAAACGCGTGGAAGGATAAGTTGGAAGGATAAAGTTAGTTTTCAAGAAGAGTTGGTTACAACTGACAAAGTTCTTGAATTCAGAAGTCTATAAATACCTTGGTGTATTCAACGTTTGAAAACTACTGAAAAACTACTGATAAGCTGCATACTGAAGTGATATTGAAGATTCAAAGAAGCAAACACTCTCAGAGTTTGAAGTTCAGAAAGCAAGTCTGCAAGACAAGTGAAGATCGAAGAAGACTGCTACTGAATAGAGAAGTTTTATTTTTGTTTACTGTTTTCAAGTTGCTAGATACTTGTAAATCTCTAGTAAGATCGAAGATATACTTGCTAGTATATTCGAGAAGATCTAAGTCTTGTTTCTTGGGACTTAAAATTACAAGAACACACTGTACTCAATTGGAAGAGTTAGTAGAAACATCACAGCTGGGTTTGTGAGAGTGGACGTAGACAAGTTGTCGAACCACTATAAAATCGTTTGTGTTGTTTACTTTACTGTTTTGTTTGATTGCTTAACTGTTTACATACCTATCTGAACAAGACTAGTTGAGTATACATAGAACAGAGTTCTCGAATAAGAAGTTGAGTATAAACTTGAATTGGGCTCATTGATATATTTTGATTTCCGCATTGTACTTTGATATATCGAAAGAATTTTGAAAAGTCTATTCACCCCCCTCTAGACATTTTCACTAGCTTACTCGATATTAAACTCAACTTTGGGGACCTACAAGTGGTATCAGAGCAGTAGTTTACGAACTGCTGTTTCTTGATAACCGACTTAAGACTTAGGGTGAAGTCTTGGTCCGTGATTGTATTTGCTTATGTGTTCTTGATCAACATTCTTGTTATATCTGTTTCTTGTTCCCTGTTCTTGACTTATCTGCTTCTTGATCATAAATCTATTTAGCGCTGATTTACTTGAAAAATCATGTCTCTCGAGATAAGTGCTAACAAGTTACCCAAGTTCCAGGTTCAGGACTACGACTATTGGAAGTTGCGAATGGAAGCGATTTTTAGCTCCACGCACGACCTAATGATCTCTATTGTCACCGAGGGTCCGATCGTAACAATGGTCCCAAATACTGCTGCCCTCGACAAAGACAAACCAATTGGTACTCTCGTCAAGAAACCCAGGTCAGATCTAACCTCAGAAGAAATGCGTCAAAATAATTTGGATAGCTTGGCGAAGAATTACATCTTACACACTCTTCCTAACGAGTATCTAGGAAAAGTGTTAAAATGTAAAACTGCCAAAGAGATGTGGGACAGATTAGCTATCATTTGTGAAGGGACTACCCTGATCAAAGAGAGCAAATTATCCACTGCTGTCCAAAGATTTGAATCATTTCGGATGAAAGCTGGTGAAACTATCGACCAGCTGGATACTCGTTTTACTAAGATTATGAATGACTTGGAAGTCCTTGGTAAGTCTTATACTGCACGTGAGATCAATCTTAGGATTCTTAAAAGCCTTGATAGTCGATGGAAAATGGTAAAGATGCTTGTTAAGAATACCCAAAACATAGATGGATGGACTGCAGAGACCATGTTTCAAACTCTAAAGGCTCATGAGTTTGATTTAGACGAAGATGAACCTTTAATCAGTAGTGATAAAGAACATGTTGTATCTAAGAACGTTGCCTTTAAGTCTAGTTCGTCTATGTCCTCTAAGGTAGACAGGTCGAAGTCTAAGACTAGGTCTACCTCTGTGAAAGATGAGTTAGATACTGATCTTAGTCTGAAGGATCAGGTGAACCTCATGGTTAGAAAGTTTGATAGGCTGAATAAGCGTTTCGGTAGATACAAGAAGTTCTATAGAGATCATAGAGCGTCCACTTCTAAGAATTCGTCTGAGACCAGACGAGACCGAAACTCGTCCGAAAGGAGAGACGAAGTCTCGAAAGGTAATAGGCGAGATAGAGAGTCTGATGATAGGAAGATTACTCGTTCTGATAGACGTGATAAGCGTAGGGATAAATCTCCTATTAAAAAGGCTACTAATGATCTCTTGTGCTATAACTGTGAGAAACCAGGTCACTACATTTATGAATCGAATGTCCAGACCTGAGCACCGACGATCGAGAAGAACGCAAAGCACGAAGGGAAAGAATATATAACCATGGCAAGAAGGTAATGATGGCCAATGATGACTCTGATTCTGATTCAGACGAGTTGCCATCATCCTCATCTAGCTACCCGTCCGATCCAGATCACGATGAAGCATTCATAGTAGATGATGGCCTATGCTGCATGGCTAAAATCGTTCAAGAGGTATCATCTGCTACTTCATTTCAATCTTGTGATGATTCAGATACTGATGAAAGTGATACTGCCAGTAGTGAAGTAGGGAGTAGTCTTCATCACTCTACTAGTGCTGTTGAAGACGACCTCCTACTTGCTAATCAGGCATTCATTGAAGTCAGTGACGAAAACATCGCCTTAAAACAAGAAATCATTGATCTTAAGGAAGCTCAGTCCAAAGTAGATCCTAATGTAACAGTCCTAAATGAACGCTTGACTGAAGAGTTAAGACAACTCAAAGAAAAGTGTGCATTGACAGACAGGTTATATCAAGACCTACTTAAGACACATGCAACTGAGAGAAATGAATTCAATGTTTTAAAGAGCAAGTGCAATAGACTTGAAGAACGAAATAAGTTCTTAGAGACCGAGGTTGTCACATTAGATCTCAAACTTACTGACCTGGTTAACTCTTCTAAGATTAACCTTGAATTGTCAGATAGGTATAGAGATCCAGCTGACAAGACTGGTATAGGTGCTGAGTCATCTAGCTCGTCGACTCGAGTCATTAAGAACCCTACTACTAATAACTCTAGACTTTTGCCAAATGATAAAGGAAAAGGACCAATGATATACGATATTGGAACTCCATCTAAAGACACTGTACCTAAACAGACTCGAGTTAACATTCTCATTACCAAGGGAGGTAAGAAGAATGTTAACAACAAGCCTGTTCCGTTTAGAACTAGTCAACAAAGGACCACTAATTGTGGACAACCCAACCAGGTCAGATACGAGGATTGGTATCCTGAGGAGACAAGTACTAGACAGGTACAGACTAGACGACAAGAGCCTAGACCTCCTTTTATAAGGCAGTCTCAGCTCTACTCGTCTAGGCCTAGACAGGTTGCTCCAAAATATCGTACACAAGCTGTCCTATATCCTCCACCTTTGTCATATGATATTATTAGTGAGGAAAGACTCAAACGCGTCTATAAACCGTATGGACCTAATGCATACAAGCCCTATTCTGACTATCATAGACCAGCGCCTGCTCAAGTAGAGATCAAGTCGAAAGGCTATCTCAAACGAGTAGACCCAAACTCGAATGATAGGCCAGATAAGGACAACAAGGTCCTATTCTGTAACAAATTTGGCAGGAAGCTTAAGAGATCGAACTTGTTCAAAACTCCAATGTATATTTGGATTCCTTTGAACTCGACTAACCCCCCAGGACCCCAATAAACTAGTGGGTACCTAAATTATTGAATATCTTCATTGCAGGGTCGACCTGACTTGTATAAGAAGGGTGGTTCAGTTGGAGAAACTTGGTACATAGACAGTGGGTGTTCTCACCACATGACTGGTACCAAGGCTCTTCTTTCTAACTACCATGAGCAAGAAGGACCAAAAGTCATCTTTGGAGATAGTTCTATGGCTATCACGAAAGGATTCGGATACATCAGGAATGGAGACGTAGAGATTCACGATGTCTCATATGTAGAAGGTTTGAAGTATAATTTGTTATCTGTCTCTCAATTTTGTGACAGGGGCTACAAAGTCTACTTCAAAAGCGCCAAATGCGAAATATGGGATAAAATAACTCATACAATCCTTCTAGTTGGAGTAAGGCAAGGCAGCGTCTACACTGTGAATTGGAATAGTTGCCCTAGGGATGCTTGCCTTCTTACTAAGAGTCCTAAAGAAATCAGCTGGCTATGGCACAGACGCCTATGCCATATGAACTTTGAGATAATTAACAAAATCGCAAGAGACTACCTTGTTGAAGGTATCCCTAATGAAATCTATTACAAATCACAAGTGTGTGACTAATGCCAAAAAGGTAAACAGGTAAAGGTTTCATTTAAGTCAATTCCTACTCTCTCAACAAGTAGAGTCCTAGAACTACTACAAATGGATCTTCATGGTCCCATAACTCCTCCAACCTTGAATGGTAGAAGGTACACACTTGTTGTTGTAGATGACTATTCTAAATTCACTTGGGTAGTCTTCCTACACAAGAAGAGTGATACACAAACTCTTCTACCTGATCTGTTGAAGAAGTTACAAGTTGAGAAGAACCAGTCTATTGTCAAGATTCGTAGTGACAAGGGAACTGAGTTCATTAATTGCTATATCAAAGACTTTTGTGCTAAATGTGGTATCCAGCATCTTACTAGTGCAGCCAGGACACCACAACAAAATGGTGTAGCAGAAAGAAGGAATCGAACTCTCAAGGAAGCTTGTAGAACCATGATAGCCGAGTTCAACACACCTCAAAAGTTTTGGGCTGAAGCTATCAATACTGCATGCCACTCTCATAACAGAAGCGCGATCAACAAAGCGTTAGGCAAGACACCTTATGAGGTTTGGAAAGGTAGAAAACCCAGAATTTCATATTTCCATATATTTGGTTGTAAGTGTTTCATCCATAACAATGGAAAGAGCAAGTTGAATGCTTTCGATGCTAAAGCAGACGAGGGGATATTCTTAGGATACTCCTCGACTAGCAAAGCATTTAGGGTATTCAACTACTCAACTCTTTGTGTGGAAGAAACACCACATGTGGTTTTCGATGAATCTCGACAGGACTCGTCTGCCAACAAGATCAGTGAGAAAATAACTGATCTATCGATCGAATCTGACAAAGAATCAGAGGTATATGAATCCGTTCAAGCCTACTATCCTTTCATGAAAGCTCTCGAGTCTGATGACAAAGAGAAGGTAAGTGCTCAAGGTAAGTCCTCTAGACTAGTTGAAATGCCTGCTCTAGTTGACTCGACTACTCCTGGTAAATCTGTTGATGATACAAATGATGTTGATATGCATGATGCTGTACATGATGTAGATGATGATAGTATTCCTGTTAAGTCTAGAAAGACATGGAAATCTGCGCATGATACTGAAAATATTATTGGTGACTCTACTATTGGTGTAAAGACTAGACGACAACTCTTTGAGTCACAAGAACAGCCTAGTCCAACTATGTTTTGCTGGTGTTATTTCCTTTCATCTATCGAGCCTACCACTGTTAAAGAGGCATTGGCAGATAGTAATTGGATCATCGCTATGCAAGACGAGTTGAACCAGTTTGTTCGAAACGACGTCTGGGAACTTGTCGATAGGCCGAAACATCATAATGTAGTTGGCACTCGATGGATTTTCAAAAACAAGAAAGATGAGAATGATGTAGTCGTCAGGAATAAGGCTAGACTAGTAGCCCAAGGCTATTCACAAGCTGAAGGCATAGACTATGATGAAACATATGCTCCTGTTGCTAGACTAGAAGCCATTCGATTGTTCCTTGCATATGCTGCTTATATGAAATTTACTGTATATCAAATGGATGTCAAAAGTGCATTTCTTAACGGTATTCTTGCGGAAGAAGTGTGTTGGGATATGAATATCCTTAGTTTAGTTTTGATAAACCAAATCAAACATGTAATAGGATAAGTTGTATTGTATAGACAACTTTATTATACATCTTGTAATAGATAGGACTCTGGTTAGAAGAGAAGACTTGTCAAATGCTCAAGAAGAGAAGAGAAGACCAAGACCAGAAGTCTCCTAATAAGATGAGTTGAACTCATCTTACATGATAAGAAGAGTAAAGACAGCAGAGTAAAGACAGCAGCTGAGAAGAAACAGCAGCTGTGTAAAGACAGCTGAGTAAAGACAGCAGAGTAAAGACAACAGCTGAGAAGAAACAGCAGCTGTGTAAAGACAGCTGAGTAAAGACAGCAGAGTAAAGACAGCAGCTCAGAAGAAACAGCAGCTGTGTAAAGACAGCTGAGTAAAGACAGCAGAGTAGAAGTCTTCTTACCAGCAGAGTAGAAGTCTTCTTACCAGCAGAGTGGAGTCTTCTTACCAGCAGAGTAGAAGTCTTCTTACACAATTAAATGAAGACCAATCACAGCTGAAATCAAGGATTGACAAGATATGTGCACAAGAAAGGAAAGTCAAAGATATGATTGAAATTAAATGACAATGGTAATATTCAATCATATCAAATCAAGAGATTGTCAATTCCTCAATTAGTGGAGATTTGAATTGCTATCATCCAACGGTAACATTCAAACATCAACACTATATAAATGAGCTCATACATCATTGGGAGCAGTGAAGAGGTGTGAGATGCAGAGGTCGAGCAAAGTGCTTAAAGTCCAGAAATAAGAAGAGCTCAAGAAGATCATTCATGAAGATTCAACACGCATCACCTCATCCCAGTGAGTGAACTCATAACATCTAAGCCAGTGCAACCACTTATATATATCCATAGCTTAGAGAGAATTTCCCAATCCTAGCATGAGGCTAAAACAAATTGTAAGGGAAATTCTCACCTAGTTCATATACACAAAACCCACCTTCTACCATAAAACCCTAGAAGTCAAGTTAAGTGTTGTTTACTTTACTGTTTTGTTTGATTGCTTAACTGTTTACATACCTATCTGAACAAGACTAGTTGAGTATACATAGAACAGAGTTCTCGAATAAGAAGTTGAGTATAAACTTGAATTGGGCTCATTGATATATTCTGATTTCCGCATTGTACTTTGATATATCGAAAGAATTTTGAAAAGTCTATTCACCCCCCTCTAGACATTTTCACTAGCTTACTCGATATTAAACTCAACTTTGGGGACCTACAATTAACTATCTACTTAAGTGGTGTTCATGCTTTGTCTATAAGATTGATCACATAATAATGGATTAAAAGTTTCTTCAATCCAAGTAATCCGAAGGAAATATCACACAACTTAGTATCTCTACCTAAATTGCACAATAGAACCCAATCAAGCTCCTAAGATCATCACACATCTTTCTAATCATTGATCATCTTTCAATCTCACAATAAAATTAGGTCAAATGCTTGCAATCAATCAACCAAACTAGATTTCTCAACCTAATTCAATTAACTATGATCAACACATCACCATTGTACACTAATGACATGTTTTGCAATATAAACCAAGCATCCAAATAGAATTAAGCCACACAAACACCAAATAAGCAAAACATTAATCCATAGACTTCATCAAAAGTATTTACAAGGCTTTAAAACCAAAAGTGTTCTAGTCTATCAACAACATACTCAAATTACAAAGAAAACTAAGATCAAAGCAATAAAAAGGGAAGAGAAAAGAAAGCTTAGATTATTGTATGGTGAGGAATCAAATTCTCAAGCTAATGGTGGCCTCCTTGCATGAATTGATGGAGAATTGAAGAAGTGGATGATGAAAACCTCCAAGTGTGTGTGATTGTGTGTGAGGATGCTTGAAGGGGAGGTAAGATGCTTTTGAATTTAAGAAGTGGGGTATTTATAGTGTTGGGGTAGGGTTTGGGTGTGAGAATTGCAAGTTGGTCCCTTGAAAATGGAGAAAATACAAGTTTGGCACCGAAAATAGGGTGGCCCGGCCGGGCGGGAGTGTTGGTCGACCAATCACAAAAACAGAGGGAAGTTCGCCCGGCCGGGCCAATGTTTCGTAAATTGGGGGACTCTTGGCATGTTCGACCGCCCGGCCGGGCGAGTGATGCTGCCCGGCCGGGCCAATACTTCGTCTTTGGGCAAGAAATGGCATTCGACCGCCCGGCCGGGCGAGTGGTGCCACCCGGCCGGGCCGAACCTTCGACTTTGGCCAACAAAAATGTGCTCGGCCGCCCGGTCAGGCGAGTGGTGTGGCCCGGCCGGGCCAAAGTTTCGACTTTGGTTTCGTCCTTCGTTTTCGTCCTCCAACTTCGTCCCTCTGTATCTTGAGCTTCCGACCTCCGATCGACTCTATTCTTTTAGCTATTCCACTTCGTTTTTCGAGACGAATCCAACCGTGCACTCGTCCTTCCGATCCAATCACTTGTGGTATATGTTTTGCTCCCAAATTCCATCGTTTTACCTACAAAATCGATAAAACACTACCTTTCTCTCATTTTGGCTTAAACAATCATATTCAATGCATAAATCAATGAAATCCACATCAAAATACGCTTCACATGTGCCTCTAAAACGTGTAAATTCCACCCGAATCATGATCCTACATTTAAAACAGAGCATATCAGAGTTTGTTTTATTTTATTAACAAGTGGTATTTGAATTGTGCAGTACTATCGAAGATGATCAAGCCAATAAAATTTTCAAAGGCCTTGAACAATCGCATAAGAGATTACAAAAACAGAATGCAACATTATTATTATTATCATCTATATTTTACAAACTGTTTTGAAATGCAGACAACTCTGAGGTAACAAAATTTATTCAAATTTTTTTTACAGCCATAACTCTAGATTAATGGTCTTACATCAGTAGTAGTTTCTGTAGTTCCTTCTATAAGTTAAATCATTGAACATTCAATTCAAGGGATTATGCCCAGTGAGCCATGTTCCTTGGTTATCCAGCTCATATACAGTACAAGAGGTGCTTGCTAAAGAATATTGAATCTTCTGTGAATCCTCTGAAACTGAAGGAATTAACTTATTGGGAGATGAAGAGTCATCATAGGAATTTAGGAAATCACACATATAATGGTCTCTCGAGCATAATATTGAATATGTTGAAGCTTGTGCGTCTAACATTGATTTTGACAAATGTAAGCCCTCTAATGATTAATTTGTTATGTTGTGTTTGACTTTTTTTCCCATATTATTATCATTGTTATGGTTATAATATTTTGATTAAAGATGTTTATTTTGTGTAACATTACAGGTCTCTCCGTAGATGGTGGCCCGCATGGTATTGAGAGACTTTATGGGGCTCTTTGTGCTCATATGTGGCCTGAAATGCAATTGAAGTGTGGTGATAAGATCCCCAATCCTTCATTACCTGAGCATGAAGGTTGACATACTAACCTTTTGCTTTAGGTCTAAATTTTTACTTATGCCAATACTGTCAGAATAATGTATTCTCTTTTTAATACTTTTGCAGAGCTGTCATCAGAAGAAGAATATGATTACGAAGCTGAATATGAAATATTGTCTTATGGTGTGGCAGAAGCATGGGATGATGTGGTAATATGCGTAATGGGTTGAGGTTGATGCCTGATTTCCAGAAATGGCTGCAATGTTTAGGGGCAGTAGTGGAGGCGAAGAAGGGTTTGATTGATGAGTTGGAGAAATTTATGATGGCCCAAATTTGTAAGCTAATCTGATTCTAGCAATTTCTGGAGTATTTTTTATTTCCTAGAAACTTACTGATTAATTTGATAGCTAGGTTTTGTGACCAGATAATACATACTTAAGTTAATGATTTTCCTAAATTTTCTTATATTTTTGTGATGAGCTGCAATTGATATTGGAATTTAGTTGTTATTCTGGTTGTGTAGAGGATCCTTACATCCATTCACTTTTTTTCATTACAATTTTATAAATTAATTTTATTGTATATTAATTACTATTCATAATTTTCAATTAGTTTCAATTAATCTTGAGTTGAAATGATTTCTGATTCATCTTTAATAATTAAAAGAAAAAGAATATGCTATACGTAATAATATGAAGAATTATAATAAGATTTATTCATATTCCTTGCATCATGTGGTTATTATCACATAAGTAAATTCTTTCAATAATTTATACTCTGAAATAGTAAATTCTACATAATGTCTTTCAATAATTTATACTCTGAAATAGTAAATTCTACATAATGTCTTTCAATAATTTATACTCTGAAATAGTAAATTCTACATAAATTTTATTTTTACTGTATTCAAATAACAAATATGTGAACCCACAAATAAATTAAATTGAGTCAATTTCTTCAATTTATATTATAAAAATAAGTTTTGACAGCAGCATAATATACATATTTTAAGTAACAATATTAATAGTAGCATAATACATTTAGTTATTCATTACTTGATAGTAATATTCATGACCGTGCATCGCACGGGTGAAATACTAGTCTTAGTTTAAAAAATGGTAAGAAAAATAGGAATGAAAACTACTCCAATTGTTATGAACTACAAAAATAGGTAAGCTTAATTTTTCAATTTTAGTGAATTTTTTTTATTGCTTAGTTCCGCTGCTCCAAATGTTGAACAAATTTGATAACTGAAAATAATGATGAGGGAAGTAGAATCAATTATAGATGTAGCTCGAGGAGTTCACTTTACTGGATTATTTATTTGGTCATATAACTAGAGATGCAATTCGGTGATTCTCGATTTTCATGTTTTTTACAACTCTACGCCTGAATATTCATGTGCACGTTTTATAAATATTTTTTTTGCATTTTGAAATGTGGACCTAATTTATCTGATATAATTTTTTTTATGAATATTGGTTGTAGTATTGTGGATACTTCTATATGTTTCTTTTGCGAGTTAATTTTTGTGTTTTGGTGTTGCACGATGTACCTCAAATGTACCTTACTTTGAGCTTGCATGTGATCTGTTTGGTTATTGTATTCTCGCAGCATTTTATAACCTTCACAAGAACCTTGTATCTCACAACATGAACCCAATTAATGACTTTATAAATATATATGTATGCATGTATGTGTGTGTAAATTTCATTATTAACTTTTCTGATTATGTACATAATATAGTTTGAATGACTTATTTGGATGGTTTTAGTTGCCTTCTTTGATGTATGCTTATATAGACTAGAGAGACCTCTAAAGCTAGCTCAATTTATGATGAAATTATACATGTTATGCTTGTTATTATCACATATCTTCCCCACCATCCTCAATAACAATTATTTATTTACCTAAAACTTTTCTGAGACAGTCTTTCTACATAGTCAAACTTGAACATTTTAAATTGGTTGCATCTCAAAGATGTTTATATAACGGTATCAATACCATGAATGATGTTTAATCTGTTGTATATAGTGATTGGCATAAAAAAAATGCTACAGTAAAAGAAAATTTGATATATATAGTGATTTTATCACTTTTAGTCCTTTAGATCATTGTGAGCCAGGTTGGGGATGATAATTATTTTATTCTGAATTTTGTAGTGTCATAAAGAGGAGACTGATATGCATTTGTAATCTTATAAACGTAGAACATTATAGTTTAGGACTTCGAGTTTGTAAGATGAGTTTGGTGAATAAGCAAACATAGACTTTGTACATTTTGTTAGAAGAAATAATGCATCAAATGGTGGTGGTAACCATGATAGTTATCGAGTATATGAATAGGAAAAGAGGAAGAAATCGTAGATGTGGTGCATCCTTTTGTTACATTGAGCGTATCCCTATCCAAGTTAGAGAGTTGGCAAGGCTTGTAGGGGGCATTGACCTTAATTGTCTACACAATCTTCGAATGGACCGAAACATGTTTGTTTGACTATGTTTTGTTTTAAAAAATTTAGGAGGGTTGGTTGACGGAAAGTTTATCACCGTTGAGTAGCAAGTTGCAATGTTCTTGCATGTCCTAGCTCACCACAAGAAAAATAGAGTTGTGAAATTTAACTTTCAGAGATCCGGACAAACTGTTTCGTATTATATGCATATTATTTTGACGTCAATACTTTCTCTTCATTAGATGTTATTGGTTAAACCGACTCCAGTACCACATGTTGGGATATGAATCCTAGACAAGTCCTACATGTTGATGAAAGATGAAGTTTTGATAAGCCAAAAGTAGTTGGAATATTTTCTAAGTGTTGACTAATCTAGTCTAGTTGAGTTGAAGGCATCTTGAACAAGACCAGTAGAGTTCACATTGAAAGACAAATAGTGTTTAAAGTTTAAAAGATAAGTACGATTTATAAGTACTTCATATGTGCTATTTGTATATGTTAGGTTGTTATTGAGCTATAATAATCATTGTATAGAGCTCATGATTTTGAATGTAATAGATAGACTGATTGTATAGTTTATAAGTTGACTAAGCTGAATTACAAGCTTAAAGTAATGTAATAGTCTTGTTAGGATAGAATAGTTTACTATTGAAGATTGCACGTGAAGACTGAAGAAGAAGAGTTGAAGTCTACTACACAAGACAAGTGGACTACAAGGCAAGTGTGTCTACCAGACTACACAAGACAGGTCAACTTGAAGTAAAATCTAAGTGAAGCGCGTATAAAGATAAGGATGAAAAAAAAATTAGTTATGGAATAACTACTTAACAAGAAACGCGTGGATAGATAAGAAGATGCAGTTACAAAGTCAGTTTTCAAGAAGAGTTGGTTACAACTAACTTAGTTCTTGATTTCTAAAGTCTATAAATACTTCAAGGCTTTGATCATTTGGAGACTACTGTAACTACGCATACTGAAGCTACATACTGAAGATATACTGAAGCTTACTCACAGAGTTCATTAAAGTTCAGGAAGATAGTCAGAAGTGAAGTGAAGAATCAGAAGACTACAACTGAATAAGTTTTTCGTTTTTGTGTTTGTTTTTATCAAGTTGCTAGATACTTGTTAAATTTCTAGTAAGATCGTAGACGTATCTGGTGGTATAGTCTTAGAAGATCTAAGTCTTTTTCTTGGGACTCAAAATCACAGGAATACTCACTTTGTACTCGATTGGAAGAGTTTAGTGGAAACATCACAATTGGGTTGTGAGAGTGGATGTAGACAAGTTGTCGAACCACTATAAATTGTTTGTGTTGTTTACTTTACTGTTTCGTTTAATTGCTTGATTGTTTACTCACATAACTGAACAAGACTAGTTGAGTATAGAACAGAGTTCTCGAATTTTGAAGTTGAGTATAAACTTAGATTGGGCTCATTGTTAATTTTGTATTCCGCATACTGTATTCTGATATATCGAAAGATTTTAGAAATGTCTATTCACCCCCCTCTAGACATTTTCTTTAGCTTCCCTCGATATTAACTCAACTTTCGGGACCTACAAGTGGTATCAGAGCAGTAGTTTTCGAACTGCTGTTTCTTGATAACCGACTTAAGACTTAGGGTGAAGTCTTGGTCCGTGATTGTACTTGCTTACGTGCTCTTGATCTATACACTTGTTATATCTGTTTCACGTTCCTTGTTCTTGATATATCTGCTTCTTGATCATAAAACTTCTTAGCACTAATCTACTTGCTTAAATATGTCTCTTGAAAAAAGCGCTAACAAGTTACCCAAGTTCCAGGTTCAGGACTACGACTATTGGAAGCTGCGAATGGAAGCCATTTTCAGCTCCACACATGACCTAATGATCTCAGTTGTCACAGAGGGTCCAATTGTGACAATGGTCCCAAATACTGCTAACCTCGACAAAGATAAACCAATTGGTACTCTCGTCAAGAAACCCAGGTCAGAACTAACCTCAGAAGAAATGCGTCAAAATAATTTGGATAGTCTGGCAAAGAATTACATTTTACACACTCTTCCTAACGAGTATCTAGGAAAAGTGTTAAAATGTAAAACTGCCAAAGACATGTGGGACAGACTAGCTATCATTTGTGAAGGGACATCCCTGATCAAAGAAAGCAAACTCTCCACTGCTGTCCAAAGATTTGAATCATTTCGGATGAAAGCTGGCGAAACTATCGACCAGTTGGATACTCGTTTTACTAAGATTATGAATGATCTGGAAGTCCTTGGTAAATCATATACTGCTCGTGAGATCAATCTTAGGATTCTGAAAAGTCTTGATAGTCGTTGGAAAATGATAAAGATGCTTGTTAAGAACACTCAAGACATAGACAGGTGGTCTGCTGAAACCATGTTTCAAACTCTGAAAGCCCATGAGTTTGATTTAGACGAAGATGAACCACTAGCCAGTAGTGATAAAGAACATGTTGTATCTAAGAACGTTGCCTTTAAGTCAAGCTCTTCTAAGTCTTCTAAGGTAGATAGGTCTAAGTCTAAGACTAAATCTGCTTCTGTGAAAGACGAGTTAGATACTGATCTTAGTCTGAAGGATCAGGTGAACCTCATGGTTAGAAAGTTTGATAGACTGAATAAACGTTTAGGTAGATATAAGACGTTCTATAGATATCATAGAGCGTCCACTTCTAAGAACTCGTCTGAGACCAGACGAGACCGAAACTCATCCGAAAGGAGAGACAAAGTCTCGAAAGGAAATAGACGAGATAGAGAGTCTGACGATAGGAAGATTCAGCGTTCCGATAGACGTGATAAGCGTAGGGACAAATCTCCTGTTAAAAAGGCTACTAATGATCTCTTGTGCTACAACTGTGAAAAGCCAGGTCACTACATATATGAATGTCCAGACCTGAGCACTGACGATCGAGAAGAACGTAAAGCTCGAAGGGAAAGAAGATACAACCGTGGGAAGAAGGCAATGATGGCCAATGATGACTCTGACTCGGATTCAGACGAGTTGCCATCGTCCTTATCTAGTCACTCAACTGATCGAGATCACGACGAAGCATTCATAGTAGATGATGGCCTATGCTGCATGGCTAAAATCGATCAAGAGGTATCATCTGCTACATCCTTTCAATCTTGTGATGATTCAGAAACTGATGAAAGTGATACTGCTAGTAGTGAAGTAGGAAGTAGTCCTCAGCACTCGACTAGTGCTATTGAAGATGACCTTCTACTTGCTAACCAAGCATTCATCGAAGTCAGTGATGAAAACATTGCATTAAAACAAGAAATCATTGATCTTAAGGAAGCTCAGTCCAAAGTAGATCCTAATGTAACCGTCCTAAATGAACGCTTAACTGAAGAGTTAAGACAACTCAAAGAAAAGTGTGCATTAACAGACAGGTTATATCAAGACCTACTTAAGACACATGCAACTGAGAGAAATGAATTTAATGTTTTAAAAAGCAAGTGCAATAGACTTGAAGAACGTAATAAGTTCTTAGAGACCGAGGTTGTCACATTAGATCTCAAGCTTACTGACCTGGTTAACTCTTCAAAGATTAACCTTGAACTGTCAGATAGGTATAGAGATCCAGGTGACAAGACAGGTATAAGTGCTGAGTCATCTAGCTCGTCTACTCGAGTCGTTAAGAACCCTACTACTAATGCAAGACTTTTGCGAAATGATAAAGGAAAAGGACCTATGATATACGATATTGGTACTCCATCTCAAGGTACTGTACCTAAACAAGCTCGAGTTAACATTCTGATTACCAAGGGAGGTAAAAACAATGGTAACAGCAAGCCTATTCAACCTAGAACTAACCTTCAAAGGACCACTAATCGTGGACGACCCAACCAGGTCAGATACGAGGACTGGTATCCTGAGGAGACGAGTACTAGACAGGTACAGACCAGACGACAAGAGCCTAGACCTCCTTTCATAAGGCAGTCTCAGCTCTACTCGTCTAGACCTAGACATGTAGCTCCAAAATATCGTACACAAGCTGTCCTATATCCTCCACCTTTATCATATGATATTATTAGTGAGGAAAGACCCAAACGCGTTTATAAACCGTATGGACCTAATGCTTACAAGCCCTACTCTGACTATCATAGACTAGTGCCTGCTCAAGTAGAGATTAAGTCGAAAGGCTATCTCCAAAGAGTAGACCCGAACTCGACCGATAGGCCAGTTAAGGACAACAAGGTCTTATTCTGTAACAAATTTGGGCGAAAGCTTAAGAGATCGAACTTGTTCAAGACTCCAATGTATATCTGGATTCCTCTGAACACGACTAACCCCCAAGGACCCCAATAAACAAATGGGTACCTAAATTATTGAATATCATCTATTGCAGGGTCGACTTGACTTGTATAAGAAGGGTGGCTCAGTAGGAGAAACCTGGTACATAGACAGTGGTTGTTCGCACCACATGACTGGTACCAAGGCTCTCTTATCAAGTTACCATGAGCAGGAAGGACCAAAAGTGATATTTGGTGATAGCTCCACTGCTGTCACTAAAGGATTTGGTTACATCCGGAATGGAGACGTTGAGATCCAAGATGTCTCATATGTTGAAGGTTTGAAATACAATTTACTCTCTGTTTCACAGTTTTGTGATCGTGGATACAAGGTGCAGTTCAAAAGCCGCAAATGTGAAATCATTGACAAAAGGACACACACAGTCCTACTAGTCGGCGTAAGACAAGGAAGTGTGTACATAGTGAACTGGAACAGTTGTCCGAGGGACACCTGTCTACTTACTAAGAATCCTAAAGAACTTGGCTGGCTCTGGCATAGACGCCTCTGCCATCTAAACTTTAAGGTTCTTAATAAGATAGCCAGAGATTACCTTGTAGAAGGCATTCCCAATGAAGTTTACTACAAGTCACATGTATGCACAGCCTGTCAACAGGGTAAACAGGTTAAAGGTTCATTTAAGTCAATTCCTACTCTCTCAACTAGTAGAGTCCTAGAACTCTTACATATGGATCTTCATGGTCCAATAACTCCTCCAACCTTAAATGGAAGAAGGTACACACTTGTTGTTGTAGACGACTATTCTAAGTTTACTTGGGTAGTCTTTCTACACAAGAAGAGTGATACACAAACACTTCTGCCTGAATTGTTGAAGAAGTTACAAGTTGAGAAGAACCAGTCCATTGTCAAGATTCGCAGTGACAAGGGGACTGAGTTCATTAATTGCTATATCAAAGATTTTTGTTCTAAACGTGGTATCCAGCATCTTACTAGTGCAGCCAGGACACCACAACAGAATGGTGTAGCAGAAAGGAGGAATCGAACTCTCAAAGAAGCCTGTAGAACCATGATAGCCGAGTTCAACACGCCTCAAAAGTTTTGGGCAGAAGCTATCAATACTGCATGCCATTCACAAAATAGAAGCGCGATCAACAAAGCTCTAGGCAAGACACCTTATGAGGTTTGGAAAGTTGAGGCACGATTTCGTGAGTTATGCATTAGTCTAGGGCTAATTGATTTGGACCCTACTTGCCTATAGCTATGTACTAACCAGACAGGTACATCAAAGAAAAGGAGACAAGATCACTAGACTAGAGCACTCGTCTACTCACGCAAACAGACAGGTATACAAGGCTAGACTAGATGACCAAACAACCCGATGAGGAAGCTGGTAAAGCTGAGGGTAATACTAAGAGAATAAACATTTAAGGGGGAATCTGTGATTTCTTAAATATCCTTTTGTTGACTCTTATGTTTGTTAACAGTCATCTTGTTCAAAACCTTGACCATTGCTTTAGATTGATATTCATCTTATTTATTTTACTATACCTGTACCTACGATTACACATTGTAAATGATGAGATAGGTACATAAAGTCGTTCGACGATTCAGAATAGACAGGCACAGGCGAAGGGGGAACTCGTCTTGTGTGCTTAAGCCAACTCGTCTTGCGAAGCTTAAGTCTACTCGTTTGTTCTGGATGGACTCGAACAGACAAGCTAAGTGTTTCTCTTGATTGAAATATGCTAAGTGTTTCTCTTGATTGAAATATGCTAAGTGTTTAATCGCATCGGATTAAGGGTATTATGGTAATTAGGTAATGCTAAAATTTGAAAACCCTAGGATTGGATTTATACACTCCCATTTTAATGAGGTGTATACACCCAGTTCGTACTCAACTACACTAGGTCAGATGAGTTCACTCCCCTGTCCTATTTAAGAAGAGACGGATTTCAAAATTTACAATATCAAATCACATAATATTCTCAATTCCGTAACCGAATTTCAAAGGTCCCAACCGTTGGATCTAATCTTTCAATCTTGGCCGTTAGATCACATTTCAATTCTAACAAAACCCATCTTCCACACACAACTTGACCCACGATTTCATAACTCCCCTGCTATAGCTCTTGAATTTCTTGCTAAATCAATTCTCCCCAGTTCTTACTCTATTCACTGATTATGTCGATTGCTTATCTTTTCGATGTAAGAACTAACATGTAAGCAAGGTTTAATCTTGGAAGGTATATCGCTGAAGGCAAAGTACATGTGGAACCCTCGTTGTTCTTCAAAGGGCTTCACACTGCTGGAAATCAAGAAATTCTCGACAAATGTTCTCGATGTGGGTTGAAGCTGTATCTGGAGGCTTTCCCTCAAGTCATCTTGGAAGAAGAAGTGTTGTTATTCTATGCCAACGCCACAAGGCGAGGAGATAAGATCGAATCCTTTATTGGAACGAGTCGAGTTGAACTCACTCGTGAGGTGTTGTTCAGACATTTGAAGCTGCCCATCGGAATGATTGATGTGGAAAATTATGCCACTGGTCAAGAGATGAGGTATTTGAGCATCTTTTGTGGAAAGAGGATGAAGCTCAAATCAGATGGAAAGGCCCCTGCCGTCAAGAAGGCAGAACTTCTGGAGAAATATCGCACGTTATTAGACATAGCAAGCAAGATGCTTCTATGTGCCACTGGTTCTTTTGACGCGGTCACTCAAGCTAAGACAAGGGTGATGGCAGCGATTTATGACGGAATCACGGAGGGCAATTGGTTCAAACTGATAGCTGATCGAATGATGTACTTTGAGAAGAGTGTTCGAGTTGATACCGACTCTAGTAGTTGGGTGGTGTCACATACTGTTGGATACGGCAACAAGCTGAGTATTCTACTCCCCTTGTTGTTACCGATCAAGTCGGACTGGAGTGATGGAAAGTCCTTCCATCCTCTTAAATTCTATCTGAAGTCGGAAGCTCAGAGGAAGCAAGCTGCTGCAAGACCAGCTGCCCCAAGGCGAGTTCAAGTAGATGAGTCGGAAATATTACCATATGGTAACTCATCTAGTTCCTCAGAAGATAAATCCGATGATGAAGATTCGGAGGCTACTGCGAAAGCTGAGTCCAGTGGAGATGACTCGGAGGAGACTCATTCAGACAAGGAAGCTGATAAAGAGAAGGAGCCTAGTGACCAAGCTCCACAGTATCTCAGGATCGTGAGAATTGGAACTCCACCTCCACCAGAAGAGTCGAGTCTTCAGGTTGGTACATCTTCCCAAACTTTGTCAATTCCTTCTCTCTCTCTCGCTGCTGTTCGAACCAAGGCTAGATCACATCGACCTAGGCCTCAACCTCAACCCTCAACCTCGCAAGTACTGGCGGCATTACCGCTTAGAGCCAGTCATCCCCAAAACACTCCCATACAGGATACAACTGATACTTCGACGGTTGTCACACCAAACCAAGCCACATTGGAGCCCCTAGAAACCACACTCCAAACTCCCTCTTTACCTTCAACAGAATATGTTGATCCCAACCCATCTACTTCAGGCAAGACGCCAGTTGCCACTGCAACAGCTGAGTTAGGGACCCCACCTACTCAGACCCTGTCTGAAGTTAGAATTGAATCATTGGTCTATTACCCCATGTGTCTACGTGAGAAGAGAGTTTGTGCTAGAGTTTCGAAGAATCTAAAGAAGCAGCTCTCAACCCTTGACATCGACACTGCCTCAGAACAGTTTGAGAAACTCGTGCGAATATGCACTTGGTTTTCCTTGAAGAAGAAGTCAACAGATGATCTTTTTGAGGTCATTCAAGGCATGGGTGGAATCTCAAATTTCATGGACTGGGAGATGGAACAGAAAGAAAATGGTGGTGTTCAAGATCACTCTGAATTGTTCCCTCGAAAGGCCTTGGTTGATCTGGTTAAGAGACTGTTGAGCATCCCTGATGGTGTTCTGGATGATGAGTTTTCATTTGATGTTGGAACGCAAACTGATCTGGTAGAAGACGAGGTCAAGCCAGATGTTGCTGAAGTTGCAATCCAGACATCAGAACCAATCTTGGAGTTGGAAAATGATACTACTGATGAAGCTGACAGTACTGAAGAGATAACTTCTTTTGAATTAGGCGAAGAAGATGAAGAATTTGTTGAAGCTGTCATGTTCACTGAGGATGAACTGATTGAAAGTGTTCAAAAGGAAGAAGTGTTGGTCGAAGCTCAGTCGTCTAAAGCTATCCCAGCTGATTCAATAGATGAATTGAAGGAAGACTTGAAGACTGTCATCAAGTCGTCTATCGATGAATTTCTCAAGACTGAACTTAAGAAGACTCTTGTTGAACAGAACAGTGTCCTTGTGACAAGTTCAAAAGAGATGATCATGAATGAGGTCAACCAGTTAGATAATGATTTCAGACAAGAAATGTTTAATCAAATTGAAGGTTTTCTCCAGAATCAAGTTGAATATTCGGAGAAGAGCTCAGTCGATTTTGCTCGTGTTCTAGCTACTGAATCTAGAAAGCTGGAAAGAGTCTATAGAGCCAAAATCGAAGTAGCTGATGTTCAGAGAAAGGAAGCCTATGATCAGTTAGCACAAGCTAGAGAGATTATCAGTGCTATGACTGAAGAGAACAGGAAGCTGCGTTTGACTGCAACACATTTCAAAAATGAGTTGAACTTGTCTACTCAGAAGCTGGAGTTGGTGGCAACCAAACTGGACAAGTTGAGTCAAGACGGTTCTCATCAAAGGCAGATTGAAAAAGCTACAACCCTCATGAAGCAAGCCATGTTAGAAGAGATGACTCGATTTACTTCTCTTTTCTCTCTCAAGGCAACTGATGAAGCCAAAAAGGGGGAAGAGACAAGTCGAGTTGAAATTGATGCTGAAGGTGAAAAAGCCAAGTCTAGTGCTGAACCTGAAATCAAAGAAGCTGCTACTACAATGCAAGAGCTAAGGAGGCCCAAAAGAAAGTTGATGAAAACTGCAGAGCTCGAGCAAGCTAGAGCAGATAAGTTGAAGAAAAAGGAGAAAGGCAAAGCTGTTGCATCTCCTGAAGTTGAAGGTCAGACAAGACAGATGGTTAAAAGGAAATTTGTTCATATTGAAGAGCCTACTGCAATAGTTGAGAAGAAGCAAAGGACTGCTGATCCTAATGATGAGACTCATTATGCAAGTAAAAGGAAGGTTGGTAGACATATTGAAAGTTTGCAGAAGTTGAAAGCAGATGAAGATCAAATGGAAGATCAGTTCATTGACTACTTCATTGATAAAGAACATCGATCTGAATGGATGAAAGTGAAGAGACAATGGGAACTTGATCACTGGATTATTTGCAAATATGGTGATGCTGAGAGTCCAGATGAGTTGTATTCTTTGTTTGACAAATTCATGGAAGGACAACACAAGATGTTGTGGCATTTGATATTAAGGATATCTGCTGGAGCAAATTTCAACATTCTGGTTCCTGTATTTCCGAAATGGAAATGTCCCATGACTAGTTCAGGTAAACGAGTTGATTTCAATCTAATCAAGAAGTATGAAGAAGATCTACTAGATAAAGAGAAGATTGAAGATGAAGATCACATCAGAGTTATTCACAAGCGACTCCTAGATGCATTCTGTGTTCCAAATCCAGAAGGAGGTACTCTTTCAGACTAGTTGATTATATGCTCTGATACTTAGTTTTTTTTATTTTTGAAGTATGTGTAATATCTACTGTTCTTATCTTGAATGAATGAAAAGATAAAGTACTATTTGGTGTTAAGACAAGATAACTACTTAACTAGTCTACTGATGAGAAAAGATTCAAGTAGTTTTGGCTTCATCAAAAAGGGGGAAAATGTTGGGATATGAATCCTAGACAAGTCCTACATGTTGATGAAAGATGAAGTTTTGATAAGCCAAAAGTAGTTGGAATATTTTCTAAGTGTTGACTAATCTAGTCTAGTTGAGTTGAAGGCATCTTGAACAAGACCAGTAGAGTTCACATTGAAAGACAAGTAGTGTTTAAAGTTTAAAAGATAAGTACGATTTATAAGTACTTCATATGTGCTATTTGTATATGTTAGGTTGTTATTGAGCTATAATAATCATTGTATAGAGCTCATGATTTTGAATGTAATAGATAGACTGATTGTATAGTTTATAAGTTGACTAAGCTGAATTACAAGCTTAAAGTAATGTAATAGTCTTGTTAGGATAGAATAGTTTACTATTGGAGATTGCACGTGAAGACTGAAGAAGAAGAGTTGAAGTCTACTACACAAGACAAGTGGACTACAAGGCAAGTGTATCTACCAGACTACACAAGACAGGTCAACTTGAAGTAAAATCTAAGTGAAGCGCGTATAAAGATAAGGATGAGAAAAAAAAATTAGTTATGGAATAACTACTTAACAAGAAACGCGTGGATAGATAAGAAGATGCAGTTACAAAGTCAGTTTTCAAGAAGAGTTGGTTACAACTAACTTAGTTCTTGATTTCTAAAGTCTATAAATACTTCAAGGCTTTGATCATTTGGAGACTACTGTAACTACGCATACTGAAGCTACATACTGAAGATATACTGAAGCTTACTCACAGAGTTCATTAAAGTTCAGGAAGATAGTCAGAAGTGAAGTGAAGAATCAGAAGACTACAACTGAATAAGTTTTTCGTTTTTGTGTTTGTTTTTATCAAGTTGCTAGATACTTGTTAAATTTCTAGTAAGATCGTAGACGTATCTGGTGGTATAGTCTTAGAAGATCTAAGTCTTTTTCTTGGGACTCAAAATCACAGGAATACTCACTTTGTACTCGATTGGAAGAGTTTAGTGGAAACATCACAACTGGGTTGTGAGAGTGGATGTAGACAAGTTGTCGAACCACTATAAATTGTTTGTGTTGTTTACTTTACTGTTTTGTTTAATTGCTTAATTGTTTACATACATAACTGAACAAGACAAGTTGAGTATAGAACAGAGTTCTTGAATTTGATAAGTTGAGTATAAACTTGTATTGGGCTCATTGTTAATTTCGTATTCCGCACATTGTATTCTGATATATCGAAAGATTTTAGAAAAGTCTATTCACCCCCCTCTAGACATTTTCTTTAGCTTCCCTCGATATTAACTCAACTTTCGGGACCTACACCACATGATTGCAATAATACCAGGTGGAAGTTGTCCAAGGTATGATGTTCCTTTAATTGATTTTAAAAGTACTCGTTGTTTTACTACTTATGATTATCTCATTGTGATTTTTTTATTTTCTTAGGGATGTCTCGGTGCATAGATGGAACGTACATAAATGTGCATGTGTCTATCACTGATAAAAGACGTTTTAGGTTAAGAAAGGGACAAATATTTACAAACGTTCTTGCCATTTCTGATCGGGATATGAAATTTGCATATGTTCTTCCTAGTTGGGAGGGCTTTGTAGCTGACGGTAGAGTACTTCGAGACATAATGAATATAGTCAATGGGTTGAAGGTCCCTACGGGTAAATGTGATACGAATGTTGATAAGCACATTCATTTGTTATTATTCATATTCTGATTGTCTATTATTTCAACTCAAGTTATTTATTTTTAAACTATTTTTTGGTGAAAATTATAGGTATTTACTTTCTCTTCATTCAATGTTATGGTTAAACCGGCTCCAGTACCACATGATTGCAATAATCTCAGGTGGAAGTGGTTCAAGGTATGATGTTCCTTTAATTGATTTTAAAAGTACTCGTTGTTTTATTACTTATGATTGTCTCATTGTGATTTTTTATTTTCTTAGGGATGTTTCGGTGCATTAGATGGAACGTAAATAAATGTGCATGTGTCTATCACCGATAAAGGACGTTTTAGGTCAAGAAGGGGACAAATGTCTACAAACGTTCTTGTCGTTTGTGATTGGGATATGCAATTTGCATATGTTCTTCCTGGTTGGGAGGGCTTTGTAGCTAACGGTAGAGTACTTCGAGACGCAGTGAATAGAGTCAATGGGTTGAAGGTCCCTACGGGTAAATGTGATACAAATGTTGATAAGCATATTCATTTGTTATTATTCATATTCTGATTGTCTATTATTTCAACTCAAGTTATTTATTTTTAAACTATTTTTTGGTGAAAATTATAGGTAATTACTTTCTCTTCATTCAATGTTATGGTTAAACCAGCTCCAGTACCACATGATTGCAATAATCCCAGGTGGAAGTGGTTCAAGGTATGATGTTCCTTTAATTGATTTTAAAAGTACTCGTTGTTTTATTACTTATGATTGTCTAGCTCATTGTGATTTTTTATTTTCTTAGGGATGTCTCGGTGCATTAGATGGAACGTAAATAAATGTGCATGTGTTTATCACCGATAAAGGACGTTTTAGGTCAAGAAGGGGACAAATGTCTACAAACGTTCTTATCATTTGTGATTGGGATATGCAATTTGCATATGTTCTTCTTGGTTGGGAGGGCTTTGTAGCTGACGGTAGAGTACTTCGAGACGCAGTGAATAGAGTCAATGGGTTGAAGGTCCGTACGGGTAAATGTGATACAAATGTTGATAAGCATATTCATTTGTTATTATTCATATTCTGATTGTCTATTATTTCAACTCAAGTTATTTATTTTTAAACTATTTTTTGGTGAAAATTATAGGTAATTACTTTCTCTTCATTCGATGTTATTAGTTAAACCGACTCTAGTACAACAAGATTGCAATAATTCCATGTGGAAATAGTTCAAGGTATGATGTTCCTTTAATTGATTTTAAAATTACTCGTTGTTTTACTACTTATGATTGTCTCATTGTGATTTTTTATTTCTTAGGGATGTCTCGGTGCATTAGATGGACCATACATAAATGTGCATGTGTCTATCATTGATAAAGGACGTTTTAGGTCAAGAAGGGGACAAATGTCTACAAACGTTCTTGTCGTTTGTGATCGGGATATACAATTAGCATATGTTCTTCCTGGTTCGGAGGGCTCTGCAGCTAACGGTAGAGTACTTCAAGACGCAGTGAATAGAGTCAATGGGTTGAAGGTCCTTACGGGTAAATGTGATACAAATGTTGATAAGCACATTCATTTGTTATTATTCATATTCTAATTGTCTATTATTTTAACTCAAGTTATTTATTTATTGGTGAAAATTATAGGTAATTACTACCTATGTGACAACGGCTAGGAAAATAGCCCTGGGTTCTTGCCATAGTATAAAAATGTGCGATGTCACTTAAACGAGTGGGGCCAACAAGTTCCAGACTAAGTACATATCAAGAGCATTATAACATGTGACATGCCCGGGCACGAAACGTTATAAAATGTGCCTTTGGAATAATGAAAATGCTTTGGGGGATTCTTCGGAGTGCGACTTTCTATCCTATCAAGACACAAATTAGACTGATAATGACATGTTTCTTGTTGCACAATTTTATTCGTAAAGAGATGTTTGACGTCCCTTTTGAGTAAGGTCTAGATATCGCAGCTCCTATTGATAACGAAGACCCACATGAACATGTGGAATTCATTGCTAGCACTGAGGCAACTGCAGAGTGGTCAACTTATTGGAAAAATATTGCTCAAAACATATTGGCAAAATTTAATAATGGGTTTTAGGTGTATCGCGTGATAGTTTATCATTACTATGGTAATTTTTAAACAATTCTTGTATTTTCTATTATATATTACATGTTTCATGTGACAATTGATGATGCTTAATAAATTTGTGTGAATTTATAATTATTTTTGTGTTCTTTCCATATTTATGTTGTATGTTTATAATTATAATTTATAATTAATTTTGTGTTCAAGTGCAAATTAATTTATTTTATGTTTCTTTACTTTCAGGTTGGGCATCGCTTCAAATCGTGGCAAAGACTCGGGGAAGAAAACTATGAATAACCCTCAGAGGGTTTGGAGCAATAGGGAAGAGCAAGTATTAATTGGGGCTCTACATGATTTGGTCAATACAGGCCGTAAGAGTGAAAACGGATTTCGTACGGGTTATTTGAACAAATTGAAAGATGCTTTGAATGTGGTCTTTCCTGAAACCGATTTGCAGGCCAATCCCAACATCAATTTCAAGATTATCACGTGGAAGAAAACATATGCCTCTTTATCGACTGCACACAAATCTAGTGGTGTTGACTTTAACTCCACTACAAACACACTTGAGTACATTGATGAGCAATGAGAGAGCGTATTGAAGGTATTAAAAAATATCAATTTACTTGCCAATTTAATTTTTAGTCTGGTGCTATTGTGAAAAATGATTAAATTGATTTGGGCATCTCTTAAATTAATTTGATGATTAGTCGTTATCCTAAAAAAAATTAGGTAAAATGTTTTTGTATGAGCTGGTTTGTGTTAATTAGGTAAAAGAAAAAGTAACACGAGGTCAAAATTAAGTTTGATTTGTGTAATTAATTTCGATTTTCAATAGTAATGTTGTATTTAATCAATTAGGTAGATATGATGGAGATAATGAGTTAGTAAATGGTGACCATTACTCTCTTTTATTCACATAATAATGTTTCTTACATTTTTCCTTTGGTCGCAACAAATTTGGAAGTAAGATGATTATTCCTTCAATTCTTTTTAAAAGTAATTTGTCTGGTTATGACCTTGTGGTGAAATGATGTAAAAACAGTGAACATATTCTTGTAATCTCATGTCTGGACAATTGAAGACTTTTACGATATGTTAGGCTACACTTTTCACGTATCTAACAACTGCAATCAATTTTCTTTTTTTATTTTAGTTAGCGTTGATTGACATTGATAAGTGTAGAGAACTAAAGTTGATGTAGTTATACCATTTTGCATAATCTAATAATAGTTGTTCCAAAACTCAACACACTTTTTTACCGATGCTTTGAAATAATAGTGTGGTAGTGTGGTGTGCTTAAAGTAGTTTAGTTTTCTTTCATTTCCATGTACCTACAAGTAGCTAATTGTACTAAAAAAAATGTTACGATTAAATTTTAATGACAATTTTTTGTTTGTTATATGTAGCGAGATCCCACTATACGGGGAATGAGTCACAAAGATTGGTCGTTTTTTTTTTATACGCACAAAGATTGGTCGTTATTCCTTAATTGTCAACTGATATTTGGAAAGGACCGTGCTACCGGAGAGGTAGCGGAAGACATACATGATGCTTTGTTGTCTTACGCAATCAATACATGCCTTCTCAAAATACGGAAGCTACGAAAGAGTTCAACGGTCAAAATTACGTGAATGAAGAAGACAACAACACAAACCCTGCTCACACTAATTTAAACGTAGATGGAGAGACTAATATTACGACCTTAACTGATCAATTTGCACAGTCATTGTCTAGTCGAGGTAAAAAGAGAAAGTTGAAAAGTGGATATAATGACACAACATTGGTGGAGATGTTTGACGTTATTGGGAATCTAATACTGAGAGGCTAGACAAAATTGATGGTCGTATGGGATACGACCATGATTTGAAAAAAAATAAAAAATCAAGTGTTCAAAATGCTAGGAAACGTACATGGGTTAACCACTATTGATAAGTTGAAAATATGCGAGTACACCAGTGCAAGGATCGAATGCCTAGAGACGTTTGTGTCTCTAGACGATGATGCACGAAGTGTCTACGCTGCACAAATTCTTGAACGAGCAAGGACAGAGTGATATATCCTATCATCACGACTTTTGTGTTTTTTTATGTCGATTACATGAAATTGTTAAAATGAAGATTCTTTAGTTTTTGTATGGAGAGAACATAGTAATGTTGTTGTATTCATTTATGTATGGAACTTTGTTGTTAAATTGTTTGTTTGAGAGTTATGGCTAGTTTTGTCATTTTGCTTAAAAAAATTAATTTCAGCACATAGTTATCTTACTTCAAAATGTGGTTATCAAACACTCATTAAAAAAACTAGGTTGCTTATAAATCTTAAAGTTAAGATATCTAATTAGACAAGGTTATCAAACAAAGCCTAACTTTCGTTTGGGTCCTGATTCTACAATAGTTTCACTTTCCATTCCCTAAATATGCAACTTGAAAATGTGGGAAGACTCCTAAAACAGTTACATTAAACTTATTCAAAAGAATAATTGAAAATAATTTAGTAATTATGTAAATATAAAATCACTTACATGACTTTCACAACGTTCATCGATAAGTTTTGACATAAGAGATTTATCACTTCAAAAAATGCCTAAATTAGAGAGCAAAGTTTTGAGACCGTCTTAAAGACTGATTTGAGACCGTTTTGAAAAAATTACGAATTTTGAGACCGATTTCACTTCAGTCTTTAATTTTATGTACTCAGACCATTTAGAGACCGTATTGCTGGTCTCTAACCCGAAATTAAATTTCTGATTTTAAATTTTATTTTGAGACCGCATTAGCTGTCTTTAATTGGTATTAAGAATTTTAATTCCCAAATTTTATTTTGACCGCCATTTTTTGCCCTCTCATTTAGCGGTCATTTTGTGAATACGGTCTCTAACTCGTTTATAAACCCATATGTAACCCGTCTATAAACCCTAATTCATTTGTACCGCCTCTTTCACTTTCACCCTACGCAATTTCTCACGGCCCTCACTCGCGATTCTCTCTTGCTCTCCCGCCGCGACTAGAGCTGGCAAATCGTGTCGCCCGGTCCAACCCATCGGACCAAGCGATGTTCGTGGAATGGGTCGGGTCGGCCCATGAATTTGTCAGGCCTATAAAATGTGAGCCCAACCTAGTCCACTGGGCTAGCGGGCCGGCCCAGCCCATGAAATAATTTTAAAAAATAATATGTTTAGCAAAAAATATATATATAAATATTTTATCGGTCACATACTCACATATAATTGTTATTTATACAAATAATTATAATTAAAAATATGCAATGCTAATGTATTAACTATACATAATTCATAAACGGTCATAATCAGTATAACATTACACTATATAACAACTTCAAATAAAATTATAAATAATTCATAAGTTCAAATTTCAAAGTCAAAATAAAATAAAAACACAATAATATTTAAATATAAAATACTTTACTTATTTTAATTATCTATTTGCCTAAAGAAAAAATATTGATCGGGCCAAACAGGCTGTCCATAGGTCGATGGGTCAAATTCAGCCTAGCCCATTAGGCCCACCGAACTCATCGGGTCGGGCCAAATAGGCCTAGTTTTATATGGGCCTCTAATTATAGAGCCCAGCCCATACTAGGTTTTGGGTTGGCCGAGCCGGCCCATCGGGTCGGGCTCAAATTGTCGGCTCTAGTCGCGACGACTCCGACTCCGTCCCTGTTCTCAAGACGATATCGTCGATGCCGCCTCTTCGCCGTCGCCTGTTGTTTATCAATCGTCTCCACCGAATTTAAGTCAAGGTAATTTTTGGGTTTTTCTGTTTTGAGATTCTGTTTTAAAGAATTGATACTAGAATATTAAAAGAAAGAGAGAAATAAATTGTTGAGAAAAAAATATTAGATGAGTATGAGATTAAATATAATAAAATAATAAATAAAGTATAAGTGATGTGATTGAGAAAAAGAAAGAGAGAAGAGAAAAAATAATATGCAAAAAAAAAAAAAAAGAATGAGAATTTGTAGAGGGATGTAGGGAGTATATAATAAAGAAATTAATTAATACATATATAATTAATTTTAAAAATTACACAAGACAATTACTTGTCAAAGTGGTGGGTGCCCATTATTGGGCACCCATCCACCCGGGATCAATTCCCACCAAGACCAAATAAATGGTCATTTAAATAAAGTGGGTGTGCGTCGGGTCAAGGCGGGTGTGGGTCGGTCAGGGTGGGTGTGGGTCGGGTATGGGTTCAGATATGGGTTTGGGTCGGGTGCGGGGTTCGAGACCGTATGTGGCTTTCTCTAAATTAAAGACCGTTTTGAGACTGTCTCAATGTATTCAAAGAATACCCGAATCTCGATAAAAATGAAGAACACGTCTTCAATAATATCAAATCTTCAAAAACTACCTTCCCCAAAGTCTGTAAGAGAATAAAAACGAAAACCCTAGTATACGGAATTAGAAAAAAAACTACCTTCCCCAAAGTCTGTAAGAGAATAAAAACGAAAACCCTAGTATACGGAATTAGAAAATTACACAAAAACCCCTAAACAATTGAAAGTGCAAATAAAACCCAAAAAATAATAAAATGCATAACGTCGAAACCCGATTTGTGTAAGTGAGGAAACAATGCTTTGGAGATTGGTGGTACTTGACATGTTATTTAGCACGAGTGGCACAACAATTTTTGAATAAACGAGAGCATCTAAAGAATTTTTTAAGTTTTGAGAGTCGGAACTCGATTTGTACACTCACGCACACTTCTTGAAGTTTTATTCGTAGCGTCGTTTTCACCTGAAAAAGTGTGCTCACTTGCACAAATCAGGTTCCGACTCTCAAAACTTCAAAAATTGCAATGCCACTCGTGCTACATCACATGCCAACTACCAAGTACCACCAATCTCCAAATGTTTAAATAGATATTGTACTTGCCAACACCCAAAATGTACCAACCTAGAGATACAACCGTAATTTTTTTTCAATATTAATCATAAAATAATCTAATATTTTAACACATCATTTTTTTAATAAATAAACCTCTTTGTTTTTCTTAATTTGTTGGATTTTTCGTATTTGAACATCAATGTTGGGCAGGCTGCCAGATTTTTTGTTTGTAGTTTGTAGAAGATATAGAAGTTGAACTTAGAACATATAGAGGAATATGATCATCCTTGAATCTACATTTTAAATTTATAAGATATTCAAGTGGCAGATTGTTAAAGAATAAATGTCAAATATGAAACTTGAATATAAAATATACCTCATTTTGTATGCCTCAACGTCACTGCATTCAACATTAAAAACTAGAGTTGTAGCATGGAGAGTTGAATTAAGTTACTATCACTGCATCTAGTAATTATATAACAACAAATTAGTAGATATATTGAAAAAAATAGTTATATAACTGATATTAAATAAGTTACTTAACACAATAATATTTTTCCCTACAAAACGGTACAATAAGAATTGTGGGTTCTGGTCCAACATTTCTTCTATGTTCCATCATTTGGTTTACGTACCCTCCCCGGAGAGTACATTTCATCTGTTGCTTTTACAACAAGTAAATATAAGGGTTAATTGCAAAAAAATTTAAAAAAATCACGATCTATACAGTTTTTATCAATTACAACATATCTTTTTTTTTTATTTGCAATTTGATACACCACTTTTTTAAGTTTTGCAATTTAATGCATTTGTCAATTTTCTAGCGACAATTAAATCATGATATGATTGTTAGAGATAATTTATTTATTTTAATTTTTAAAACGTATTTAACTAAAAAGAATACTAAAAAATCATTTTAAACTAAAAACAATACCAAAAAAATTATTTTTAAAAATAAACCATGAACCAATTTAATTATTATCATTTCCCCCCAAAACTCAAAAGAATAGGACCGTGTCCTCCAAATCACGGTCCACAAAAAATAATGTGAAATCTTGCATGTTTTTTATTTTATTTTAAAACTGTTTTAAAATATATTTTTTTTATTGACCAGCCATGACATTTACGTGGACATTTGTGTAGAACTTTAATTCGGTTTCGGTATATACACTAGTATTTCTCCCGTGCGATGCACAATTTATAAATTAATAAACTTATATAAACAGTGTGATGTTAATAAATGATTTTTTGTATACATACAATAGTGTAAGAATTTTTGTTAGGACCATCAATTTTAATATTTTATTTGAAAAATAAATGTCACAATAATATTGGATAAAATTAAGATTTACCAAAAAAATTAATTGAGCATAATTAATAAATATTCATTTTATATTATTTTTAATAAGTAATAATGTTTTACAATAGTTATATTTATAGATACAAAGAAGTATATTTATAATAAAAATTGACAGCATAGAGAGAGAGAGGAGAGAAAATGAAAATAAAGTAAGAGAGAGAAAATGAATTTTAAAAGATGATATTTTACTGTGGGTCCCACAAAAATAATATTTTACTATTACAACATTTTAGGCGGGAACTTGTCAAGGAAGCCACTATTCTGTTATTATATATATATATATATATATATATATATATATATATATATATATATATAGATTATTCATGTGTTGCCAAAAATTAAACACTTGCATCGAATTGTAAAACTTAAAAAGATGATGTATCGAATTGCAAAGGAAAAATGATATGTTGTAATTGATAAACACTGTAAATGTTGTGATTTTTTTTGCAATTAACCCTAAATATAAATAAATGTAAAAAAATAGTAAGTATGAAAGAGTTTATTTTGAAATACTAGCTCCAAGTCTTCCAATATTATTTCCATTAGAACTCCATCATTTTCACTGTAATTTACCACTCGAGGTTCTTCAATCTTGAATATTCGTCCGATAACATATGCATGTAGATGGATTAATATCACCGATTAGATTTGTTACGTAAGGTGATGCAATAAGAAATATAATGCTTAAAATAATTATAGTAAATCAGTTTACCAATCATTTGAGTATCATTCAACTTTTCAACAATGCCTAGTCTAGAAAATGGTTGAAAATCGTATAGTAATGTGAGAAATTCTTCGTAAAAAAACTCTACAACTTTGGTATCATTGATGAAAATAATATGTTTATGATATGTTTTTTTAAAAAAAAAATTGTTCTTGTTCAATGTCACCACAAAATTTTTAACTGCAAACAACCTCCCTTCTACCAACGTTGATTCAAATCTGTTTATGTTGGTTTGTTTAATTGTAGCATGCACTCTTGTAACATGAAATACACAAACAAAACATTAATTCCTAAATGTGATAATTTTGGAATGTATTTTTTACATGATAATATGTTAAATAATTGGTGAAACTGGTTTTCATACCTTTGTGCCATGGAGTATACATTCCAAATTCTGATAGTTTTTGCTTCCAAATGTAGGTGCACACGATATGCTCGAATCAACCGAATCTTAAGAGCCCATTGTGTCTTAAAATAATCAATCTCCTTGATCAATCGAAAGAGGGAGGTCATCTGCAATAAAAGTTGAAATGAATAAGATTAAAGGTAAAAACTTGGAATGAAATAGGAAAAAAAAGCAATATAAATCAACAGGATGTATGGTGAGTACTCAGAAACTAACATTGCAAGTTAAAAAGTTTGTGAACTGCGGTATAAACTTGTGTGTTTCAACAGAGTGTTTCAAGCGAATAAGTCATTCATGGATGTGCTTTTATATTGTTGTTATATGTTCCAGAATATTCCTTGAGTGAAAAAAGTAAAACCCTTTTTAGGCATGTAATTGGAATGTGAAGAGGCAGGTGTAGAAATTTAGGTCTTGAAAATTTAATTAGTTTTTTCTTTCCGTACGTATACATGATACATGCAATTTTATTTTTCTCCGTATGATATTTTTAGTGTTTGCATGCTTGTAGTTAATGATTACTGTTATATTAATTTATGCTTTCTAATATTTGTAGAGTTGGACTTTAAAACGTTAGTCTTATTCTGTATGCAAATTTAGAGTTTATATGTTTCTAGGTTGCTATAGCAATAATGAATTCAAAAAAAAAAAAAAGTTACTAACTTAAGAATTTTATTTTTTTAGACTTCAAAATAATACTTTAATTTTTACCTGAATTGAATTTAAGATATTTTTAGTGTTTGCTTGCTTGTAGCAAATGATTAATGTTTTATATTAATTTACTATTATTTATGATATTTTTAGTGTTGAGATTTGAATTGTATGTCATGTAGATGTATGGTTAATATGTTTGCATATTAGTACATCAATGATTATAGATTTAGACTTATTCAAAGAATTACAATTTTTTGGACTTACGTAATAATTTTAAAAAATAGTATGCCTAGATGTATTTAAAAGAAAAAAATGTAGGGTTTCAAATAATGATAAAATAAAGTTGTATATCTTGATATATTAAAAATAAAAGAAGTGTGATCTAGGTCTAAGGTTACCTAGGTATGTATGTATGCGTTGATATGCATCTCAAAGTATATTTCGATTGATTAAATAAAAAAATTGAATTATGGAATACCTAGGTCTGAGTCTACCTAGGTATGGGCGTGCCTCAGACAACATGCTCACGCCGAACAATAGTTTTTTAAAGGAAAACAACAAAATTGTTACAATGCTTAATAATTTTTTTTCTAGAATTAGTAAAATGAAATGGGCGGGAAAACAGGTAGTTTCCAAAAATGGCAGACTATCCTATTATTATATATAATATATATAGATAGATAGATAAACAACTCTCACATTAAACTATGCGTAAATAGTAAATGATGAAATAAAATTGAGACGGAGGGAGTATGTCAAGAAACCAACACCCCATCCATAGAAATGAAGATGCTACCGGACAACGGATAAGCAAAAACGTACTCCAAAAAATATTGACGTAACTAATAGAAAATAAGTGAGGAAAACAAAGATCAAGAACGACATAGAAGGGAAAGGAAAAAAAAAAGAGGATTCACTGACATGAGAAGCAAATAGAAGGAGACAAATGAAATGAAATTAGAGGGTGGAAAGGAGATATATATACCAAAACGTTACAAAGAGGAATTGAGCGAGGATGCGACAATGCAGGTAAATATTTTTCTGGTTGGTTGTGGAAAGTGTTTGAAATGCTTCACATTTAGAAGAAGATAATTTTTTTAGGCATTATATGGAGGGCCTGGAAAAAAAGAAACAACAAGTTATGGAATAACAAGAATGCGGGAGTCTCCATGGTGCCAAGACTGATGATGAAACAACGTGCAATGATAATGAATCCTTAGTTGATTTCTTAATCGAAATACCAATGAATCAATCGTAAGGAATGAACCTTAATAGTTTTCTTATGAATTTCTTAATGAGGCTTCAATCCAAAATACAACATATTTAAAGATTGTTATCAATATTAGTCCACTCCCTTATTAACCAAGAATTAAATGATATCTTGAAACTAGAAGTTGATTGACTTGCGTTTGAATAAGAAGATATATGACAGTATCTTCAATTAGTTTCATCCAAGTACCTGTGTTTGTATGGCATGTCATAACCCCCGGGATTATGTGAAAGTGAATATCGATGCCGACTTCTTTGACGAGTCGATGGCTACTAGTTTGAGTATGGTGATCCATGACGATTCAGGGGTTTTCATCAGTTGTTGGACATTCTGTATTCTAGGAAAGATCGATGAGAGACAGGTGAGATTATGGGACTTTATAGGGCGTTTTCGTGGATAAAAGATTTGGGGGTTTGAAAGGGTGATTGTTGAAATGGATGCTAAATTGGTCCATGACACAATTGCCACAATGAGGATGGACGATTCAGTGTCGGAAATTATGTCGAATTGTGTGTGCAATTAATAAATTTCATGCCTCTCTATTCTACCAGTTTGATTAATTGTATAGCTAATATGGTAGATCACTATCTTGCTAGAGCTGTTAGGTCCTATTCTAGTCCTTTATATTGAGTAGAACCTCCAAACATTGTGGAAGACCTTTCGATTGTTGCTTGCTCTTACCAATAACGACATGATTGGTATGTAAGAATGAAGTTGGAAAGGAATGATCATTCTTGTTTCTATTCCAAATGTCACGATTGGTATGTTTTTATGATAGGAATGGCCATTCTCCAAAGTTAAAGAATGGTGATTCCATCCACCCCATAATTTTATCTAGAGTTTATTTACAATGGGGTACCTATTTTGCCAAAATATAGCAACTAAATCACCACCTCTTTTTAACTTGCAGCTGGATACTTAAATTACCCTTTTACCCCTCAAAACTCCTTCCTTCCCCAGCCGTACTGCTCTGCGATTTTGCTGTCATATCACCTCCTATACCACACCTACTTCCTTTTCAAACACAGCATACTATTTCTTGTTAGGGGTTTCTTTGCAATTTATCTTAAAGGGAATACCATCATCCCTAATTCCTCTCGTTTTCAAATTCAAAATTCATCCCAGAAGCTTGGTTTCAAAAAATATCTTGCTCTGTTTTTAGAGTTTAACTTTCTTCGTCTGTTTGAGCCCCTGCATTCGGCGATTATTAATGGAATTTGAAGTTATTCTAAATGTTAAATTCAATGGGGAGTGCAAATTGATTTCCGTTAATCGGAACACATCTTTCGACCAGTTTCGTCGATCTGTTGTTCATTCTTGGCATCAACTTCAAGGTAATTCAGAAAACATATCAATTTGTTGGTCTGTGGGCAGTATAAATAAATGCATTCTGGGTTGTGCTAATGACTTGCAAAATTTGGTTTCGTATTCGCAAATAGCTTCCGAGAAAGTAGTTGAAGTATGTGTATGTGCCCCCAATTTATTCGATGTTTCAATGTCTTCTTCGCCACAATCTCCAATTACAAGTGATGATCCGTTAATGCATTCCTCCATGACATTTAGTATCCCTCAGAGTCCATGTATTGCAAAAACATCTAACAAAATACAGTTTAGATGTGTCAAGAAAGCTAAGTCTACAACCTCTAACAGAAGAAATGATTTTGATCAAATTAATAACGTTCCATCTTATGATATATGCCCCTCTGTTCCTACAAAGTCTTTGCTATCTGATTCTTGGTCTCAAAATATGAATGGTGGAATTGGTGTAGAATTTAGGGGCGGTGCTGTTGAATTTAGGAAATCTATTATAAAGTATGCAACTCAAATTGGATTTAGGTTTAAATATGTGAGGAATGACCTTAAATATATACACGTCGTTTGTAATGAGCTCCACAGTTGTGACTGTGATTGGTTTGTAAAGGGTAGATGTCAATCAGTTACAAACTATTTTGTAATAACCAAAGCTAACTTCATTCACAAGTGTGTTGGGTTGTTGATAAAAGACGATACAAAGAGGTTGAGCCCTAAGATCATGTCTGAGCTCATAATGCAAAACGTTAGAACCAAACCTAACATGGGTGGTAAAGATATCATCCAACTCTTGAATGATGATTACGGTCTTACAATCCCCTACTGGAAGGCATGGAGAACTGTTGAAGCTGCGAGGGATCAAATTTTTGGTTCATTTGACGAGTCATATGACCAACTGAAATGGTATTGAGCTGCCATTCAACGGACCAACCCAGGAAGCGCTGTTGTTTTTTAATGTAATCAAATCTCAAACCGTTTTGAACGTTTGTTCATTTCATTCAAAGCATGCCTCGATGGATTCCAGAGGTGTAGGCCCATGTTATTCATAGACGGAACTTTCATGAAAGGTCGTTCTAAGGGAATATTACTGTCTGCTACTGCTAAAGATGGCGATAACGGTAAGTTCCTAAATTCCAGCCCTTTCTCATTGTTGTGGTTATGTTTTAGAGCTTGCGTTGAACTAATTTAGTTATTTTCTTGTAGGCCTTTTCCCTGTTGCATTTGCAGTTGTATCTTCTGAGAACTTGGAAAATTGGGTATGGTTTCTAGAGATTTGTAGGGACTATATAAAACACGACAAACAACTTGTGTATATATCTGATAGGAATCCTGGCCTAATGTCCGCATTCCCCAAAGTATTTACAGAGCCCGTGCATTTCTTTTGCTTGTTTCATTTAACAACTAATCTGAAAGGTAAATTTGGAAAGGGCTGGAACAATTCCCAAAGAGCAAATATGGCCAACCATTTCAGAGCAGTTGCATATGCTCCAAGCTTACGGTTATTTGAAGAAAAGCTGGCTATTTTTAAAAAAAGTTGGTGGTGAGATTGCAGAACATTGGCTTGAAGATCTCCCGTACGATAAGTGGGTTGTGGCTCATTCTCCCCAAATTTGCAGATACGGTGAAATGACATCCAATGTTGTTGAATCATTCAATGCATGGATATCCAATCATAGGTCACTGCCTATTACTTATATGTTAGAATCGATACGTAGTGGTAATTTTTCTGCCCATAATTTACAAACATTTTTAATATTATCTAAGTTTGGTAATCCCTCGTAACTCATTTATCACCCAATATAATCCTTGATGTTATAGGTATTAGTCGTTGGCATCTTGAAAGGAGGAAGGAAAGTCAGTCTTGGACTGGTGCATTGTGTCCCACCAAAGAAAAATGGTGGAATCATCTTACCAACAAAGGGCGAACTTGGAGCGTTATACCTTGTCCTGGCGGCGAGTTTGAGGTGGGTTCCACCCCATCTGTTCGTGTTGATTTGCGTTCGAAATCATGTTCGTGTCACCAATGGAATGTTAGAGGGTTCCCATGTTCCCATGCTGTTGCTGTAATACGAAAGAATTCTCCGTCAGTTTTCAGATACGTGGAAGAGTGTTTCTTCACCACTAATTATCGACAATGTTACAGCTTCGATATTCATCCAATTCCTGAAACAGAAAGGTTTGAATGCCAATCACAGCTATCCAAACAGAAGGTTCTCCCTCCTGCTTTAAAACGCCCCCCGGGTCGTCCAAAAAAGAAGAGAGTTGCTTCATTTGGGGAGTTCCGAAGAAATGAATTGAGATTATGTGATAGGTGTGGACAGATGGGAAGGCATGACATGTTTTCATGCTTGCTCTCCCCAGAATAGTAGTCTAATTATTTTTGCTAGATTTCTAGTTTATTTTGCAAGGCTTTTTGCTTAGTAGATCCCAATTGTTGTAATGCTTATCATTAAAAGCAATTGGAAGAATTTGTCTTAATGTTTGGGGGAATGTAAACTGCATGCTTGCTCTCCCCAGAATAGTAGTCTTATTATTTTGCAAGGCTTTTTGGCTTAGTAGACACCAATTTTTGGAATGTTTATCATTAAAAACAAAAACAATTTGAAGAATTTGTCTTAATGTTGGGGGAATGTAAACTGCATGCTTTCTCTCCCCAGAATAGTAGTCTTATTTCAGCAACAACTATCTTTCTAGTTTATTTTGCTAGGTTTTTTGATATGTAAACCCCAATTTTTTAAATACTTATCATTAAAAGCAATTGCAAGAATTTAAAAATAATGTTGGGGAAATGTAAACTGAATTATTGTTTAAGATGAACTTTTCATAATATCATTCATACGCAGAAACATATTACAACATTTAACAAAGCTGGAAAATATTTCAATTGACTGCTTACAAAATGGGGAAAATATACTGCCATTAACCATATCATTTCATCATCCGATTAACAGAATCTTATCAAGTTGTAAAAACGTTCTAAATTTCCCACTCTTCTGATTGAAATAACTACTCAACCTTGAATGCAATGAAGATGCACAACATGAGCACACAAAAAAACATCAATGAGTCGATCAGTATAACAGTGTGATATGGTTGAACACCCTTCGTAGTGCAACCTTTAACGATGGGGTGTGGACTTGTATGCATGCTTCGTGAGGTTTCAGCAGCATCCATTATCTCATTATTCGAAACAAGTGGGGCATCCTCACCTGTGTTAGCTTCCTGACACCAATGGGAAAAGCCATGAACCTCACATCTGTAGTACATCCTTCCAGGGTTAGCCTCAGACTTTGACATCCTAATGGCTGTTTGTACAGTTCAACCCTAAATTGAACAGTTCAACCATGAATTGAACAGTTCAAAATTATATGAAGTGTTCAACATACACCTGAACTGTTCAACTTGGTGTAGATAGAAGTACACCCTATTGTCCTAAGTCCCCTCCTGCTGCAATTACAAATCTAATGATTTATGTAACAGGTTCCCAATTTTGGAGATAGATATGTTGTCATCACCCAAATGACATACCTCCAATTTTCTAAATAAAATCAACATCAAGATGATAGGTACTATGAGTATTGATTTGCATGCATAATTCAACATCATGTTCGAATTGTAAACAGTTAGATAAATGCATTCATAACCACAACAAAGAGGGGAACTAGAAATAAATGCATGCTTTTCAATTCTAACCAAAGCACAGTTATATAACCCAATTCATATGAGTATTGATTGGCATGCATAATTCATAGTTACCCGAACTCATCCACCCGCATGCCATATCTTAGCAAAATTCAAAATACATATTCTAGAAATAAAGTACCCGAACTCATCAATCTCATTCAAAATACATATTCTTAGCATGCCATATGTTAAATTCTCTCAGTCAACTTCCTACATCTTTGCTACTTTAGGATCCATAAACCATTCAACCATTCGTTTTCGGTAGTTACTTACTGACACTGTACCATATTCCCCTTTCTTACTCTGATTTCCCAACATTAGGTTCTCAATGTGGTAACATATGATAATTCCACAATCCAATGAACCTGAAAGCTGCTGCACGCAATCTTTTGAAACAGGATTTCGCAAAGCTTTTGTTAAAAAGTTATGACCTGGTTTAAGCCTTTTGAAAGCGTCTCGCAGTCTACCCCACACATACTTAACCTGTATCATTTGGAATTGGAAATAATTGATTTTCATTAATATAAAAAAAAAACAAAAAACAAAAACAAAAAGATAAAATCTTACAACAACTAAGGCTGGTTTCAAGTGTGAATCTACGCGTCCAGCAGTTCTTGGAAGCATAGAGTTAAAAAAACGCCACTCGCCAGTCTTCATATTTAACCTTAGCAGAGTCCAATGGTTTCCCCCGCTAACCGGGAAAAGTAGGTAATCAGCATCTACAGCTTCTTCCAATCTTGCGTCGATGTTGTTGACCAATGTCTGATTTTGTGTGTGACCATAATCCGTAATCAATCTCTGACAGTTTTATAACAGTAAAAAAGATATCAGAATTCAGATAATCAAAATTATTCGTATATAACAAAGATGCAATTATATTAGTATACCCAGCACATCGAAGTAATCAGCACAATCCTTTTAACACATGGCTTCTGCTTAAAGTGAATAACCCTTAAAATCTCACCCCAAGAATCAATCACCTGTAATAGTTCATAAATAAGTGGCTAGAAATGTTGGGGTTAATGTATGAAACGTAAAGAAAATGCAGAATGAACTGTTTTTACCGAAGAAGAGATAATTCCGTTTTGTAGAATATCTACAATGTGACCAATAGTGACTTGTGCAAATGGTGATTTTCCTGACCAAACTGGATACCTGCAACGCCTAAAAATAGGTCACTCAATACATTCAAACAAGCGTAATTATCAAATCATGAAGAAGACTGACCCCCTACTTACTCCTTCGATTTAAATTCCCACAGATCCGCGATCCTTTCCTTAATGTAGGTAGCACAGTTTTTCACTGTAAGAAGTTTTTCGTCAAGCTTCAACGGCTGTTGGCTCTGAACCCGGCCTTTCCTCTTTCCTACACATTCTCCTTCTTCATCACCAATTTGAATGAGCTCTCTTGTACTAGGCTGTGGTGTAATGTCCTTCCCTTTCCTCTCTTCATTCACAGTCCTCTTCTTAACTCCTCTGGTTATAGTACTTGGATCCGGATGATTATTCAATTTCTTCTCTTTCAAAATAGGCGATCCATCTTCTGAATTTGTTTTTTCATGAATCGACGCTGTGTTAGAGTCCCCCTTTACATCAACCAGTTGTTTTTTCATTCCATCCATTTCAGTCCGCAGTCCTTCGATCAACTTCCTTATCTCTTCATTTTCCCTCGTCAACCGCTCACTCTTTGATTCTACAATACACAACTTCTCAACTGCATCTATTTGGGCTAAGTTATTCGGATTGCTGTAAATCTGAGTTGGTGTTGGAACAGTATATTCTTCTATACGTCTTTCTAACTCCATTTTTTCCAATTTCAGTCGCTCAATTATATTTTCCTTATTCTTTAACTCAGCTTCGTACTTCTGCATTTCAGTCTGAAATCCCCTTGATGCATTCTGCATTTCACTGGAAATCTTATCCATGTCATTATTGTCTGTAGGGAGAGATTCATTATTCATGGGGAAACCTTCATCAACTTGCCTAACACGGCTCCTAGAAACTTCATCTTGCTGACCAGTGCATGCCCCCCTGATCATATTCTCGACAAACCCAACACCTCCTGATCTGAGATCCATCATAACTTTAGCGATCTGAACTGTAGCAACTCTTTGTGGTGTATGATACTGGGTCATCCCAATACTGAATGATGGTCCATTAAGAGCTCTGAAAGTCGACTTTTCGCCACTGAATTCTCCACCATCATCTCGCATTGTACACAAACCGTAAGCAGTTTCACTATCCTTTTCTCCACTGCATCCCTCTCCAGACTCTCGCATTGTATTAAAAGAATCCATATTAAACGAAGATTGTTTTGATTGACCTGTTTTCTCCAACTTTTCAGATTGATTTGCTTCCCCTGTTTTTTCAAAGTCTTCAGTATCCTTTTCAACATCCTTATCTGAGCCAATACCAACAACATATTCAACCTCTGATGAAGCTTCAGGTTCATCTTCAATTTCCCTCAACTCAGAAACTGTCCTAAGTTTTGTCTTCTCGTCCGACGTTGCTTTCAACAATATCTTTCGAACCTAACATTGTTATATTGCAAAATGCCCCGAGTTAAATGTTCAAACATTTAAGAAGATTAAATATTATTTTAACAAAATAAAATGTTAATTTATTACCTTTATATCTCGAGATAGCTTCAACTTCTTAACCACCGAATTCATCTTGTTTAAATCCCATTTTAGAAATCGTGGGAATGCAGATTTATGCACGGGCTTCAATAAGGATGCATGCTCGCATAACCAGAACTGTCATATTCTCAAATCAATAAAAATTGTAATAATTACTGAAAATATATATATATGCAACGATATTAAATATAGAGTTATTCAAGTCTTACAGGAAGTAGGACAGCACACCCTCCAACTTTAAGATTCTTGGTTCTTCCCAATTGCTTACTCAACATCTCAACAATTAACATTGACCAATCATGAAGGCAAATCTCATTGAAATTCTCTAAATAGCAACTTATATGCGTAGAGAACGAACAATTCTTATTGGTACAAAACAGAATAGTCATCATGTAACAACACAAAAGACGAGCAACGTCCTTATAGCTATCACGGTCATGCTTGCTCGAAACAGCGGTCAACTTTGAGAGTATGAGTCTCTTATACATCACAAAATTAGAATCTGAAACTTTATCTAGGTCCGCTGAGAAACATCTACGTACCCAAACTGGAATTATCTTCTCTTTTTCTTTCAAAGGTATAGGTTTGCTCCCACAGCTAATACCAAATATAAGTTGGGCATCCCTCCTATTTAATGAAGAACTTCTCCCCCAATAAAGAAAGATTCAGAATCAACATCAAAACATTTGATTATTTGTCTAATTGCGCTCTCATGTTTTCTCGCCCTCTTTAACAAGCTTTCAAAATTATCCCTATATATACTTTCAAAAAACAGCCAAAACGGAGTCTTTTTAATATATTTTTTGTGATTTTCATTAAGTTTCAGCCCATTCACTTCCTTAATCAAAGTTCGAAGATTGGATCGATAATAAGTTTCTCTTTTGTTAACCTGTATCCGACCTGCAAACCAACCCACGCATATCAATTTATACCAGTGTTATAGTAAATATCCAAAAATTCAATTTGCCTAATCTTTTAACTAACCAAAACAATTATTCGGCTTTACTCGTTTACTCATCATCGAACAATCTTCTTCACTGCTTGAATCAGTTGTAGACTCGTTAAGGACGTCATTATTTTGTCTATCCATAGATAACGAATCACTTTCTGTTACGCGATATCACACAAATGTTATGTCAATATACCGTTATCAAGAAAATTCTACGTTGAACTTATGTAATGTCCTAACAAGAATTGTAAGCATGTACCGGTTGAAGATTCATCAGACGTAGAATTCTCAACCTCATCGCATTTCTTGTGCTTTTTGAAATAATCTTGAGATTCTTCACTTTCTACAACATCCAAAAACAAAAATGGTCATAAAAAAAGGCATAACATGATATACTCATAAATGATGTTGAAAAAGGCTATGAATATCCAAAATTGTTTCCTTTTAAAACCTTATAAAAATAAGTTTTATTCACCTGATTCTGAGATGCTCGATGATGAATAATTCACTGCAGCTCCTTTTCCTAACCCAAAAAAAGATAAATGCCTCATGAAAAAAAAAAATTAAATTTGAACTTTGATCTTTTTTCTACAAACCTTTTTTCCTATGTCGTCCATGATCATCATTTCTACCCTTTCGTTTACCTGTTCTCAAGTTAAATACAAAATTTCAAGAAAACAAGATTTCTAGGTAAAAGTACTTCAATACATGAACAAAATAAGCAAGGAAATATTAATTTCAACTTACCCAGTTTGGAAAAACCCTTTTCAGTGTGTGATTTGTTATCCCGTTTTGATTTCTTCACCGGACTCATGGTTGCTTTCCCTTGACCCTTCCAAATTTTTTGAAACAACAGATACGTCGATCAACATCACGCGTAAAACAAAAATATTCTGCGATTTATAAACAGAAATTACCTTCCTCAAATTCATGGCTTTAGAAGAAAACCAAGCTTCAAGAATCCCCAAATCCTAAAGCTTTAATTGAAACCCAAGCTCCAACCACTCGTCAAACGCGTTGCTTTTGAAAATTTAGAGGTTATGTCAAAATCCAAGCTCCAAGAATCCCCAACTCCTAAATCCTTACAAGAAACCCAAGCTCGAAGAACTTCCCAAATGTAAATGCTTTCGAGATGATGGAGTGAATGTCAAAAAGTAAAGTCTAATCAAGCCAAATCGTACGCCTCATAGCTTCTAGCTCACTGTGTGCATGTTGGTAAAAGTAAGGGTAAAATGGGCACATTCCACATAAATGCGTATATAGTTGCTAAAATGGGCTAATGAGGTTCTTAGTTGCTATATTTTGCTCAAACAAGTACCTAATAGTGGGTTGCCCTTTTATCTATTCCTATACTTTTAGGAAAGTGTTTTTTTAAAAAAAAAAATATATATATTTTACAAAAATCCCATATTCCCCCAACTTTAATTTTAACAACATTATTTTATACTTACAAAACATAAAAAACAATAATTATATCAATATAATTATAATTATTAATAATTATAATGGTCAAAATAATAATAACATTATTGTTTGAAATGTATATAATAATTCCAACAAATCATTATATATTCAATAACCATAAATTAATATAATACTCACATTTCATTTCCAACAAATAAAAAGAATTATTTAACAAATAGAAAAATGTTTAGGCTTTGGATTGACTATTCTCAATTTAATCTCTCCCAATTCAAATACAAATCCATCCCTATAATACATTTACAAACATATTTTTATACAATCACGTCACCGTATTTTTAATCTCATTTTCTTTTCTACATTTCTTTTACATACTAATTATCTCTTTTATTATTTTTTCACCCACTAATAAAACATTATTATTCATGGATTACTCCAATCAACTTTTTTCAATCTTAATCCTAATCCAATCCACTACAATCTATAACCAAACACCACTTTATTGGATGGTAATTTTATTACTCATTGTAATTCGTAATAAATTTTACTCTCCCTGTCCCACAATATTCACACTTTTTTTTTAATATTCAATAATACATTTCACAACTTTTAAATAAAAATCCATTTATAAAACAATATTCATAATTTTATACAGTATAAAATAAAATATGATATTTTTTAACCCAAACAAAACTCAACTCATTATTACACTTTTTAAAAGGTATATCAACTTACCTTTAAGGGCTTGTTTGGTTTGATAGATAGGATAGATATATTAGGATAGGAAAGATATATTAGGATAGGATTTAGTGGGATAATTTAAAAAATTGATTTAAAATTCATGTTTGGATTGATGGATTGAATTTTAAAGTTTATATGATAATTTACAATCAAGTTGTTTGGATTGTGGGATAAAATTGAATTTTAGTGTCAAATGTCAAAAATACCCTTTGACATTAACTTTTTTATATTATTTATATTTACAATTGAAGGATATAAAAGACAAATTATTTCATCAATTGAAATGGGATTATTAATCTTAGCCCCTTGCATGACAAATAATCACATGAATGTAGGACAAAAATAAAAATAAACCCGGGCCGACTTTTCAACTCGGGCCTTAATCTTGCAAACCAAACAATGTATTAAATGGGATAAAATAATCTATCCATACTAATCTAATAAACCAAACATACCCGAAGGGAGTAATTTTTTACCAGGCTTTTAAGGACTAATGCAGTATTAGACCAAAATCTAAGGGCGATCTCAGCAAATTAGAAAATTCATGCCTTGACAAAACACTTTCCGATCAAATCAAACACCCCATGACACCACCTCGCCCAAATGATTTTATTTTTTAAAATATTTTTCTGAATGAATCCATCTTCTTCTAAATTTGGTCTCCAAAAAGTCTCTCTTCACTATCACCCCACTACCCCCTCATTAGGGCTCCGGTCCCAATTCCTTCATCGGATCTCTCCCCATCCCAATCCCTAAATATCTACTCTCATCAATCAATCTATAGATACGCGAATTTATACAGGTCTCGATTCACCGGAAAAGGCATCCAGATCGATCTAAATCAGATTCCGGCGAACAAACTTGATTGCCGTGTAAGTTGATACATCTATATATGGCTTCCGCGGGCAATCAAAATCCACCTGGTGGAGGCCCTTTCGATATGCATAAACTATTCAAACCGTCTACTCCACCGCCTCAACCCACCTCCACGCCCACTTCGAACCCTAGCTCTCAGAACTTCGTCAATAATGTTAGCAACACTAATACTAACCCTAATTTGGCGTCAGGACCTTTTCCAGCCCCTTCAGCTTCCTATCCTCCACCCACCGGTGCCGGAAGTGGCCCCTACTCCTATTCCCCTCAAACATCTCCCTATCATTACCATCCGGTGTACACCCCTTACTCAAATCCGCCGCCGCACCAGGAATTTGCTAATGTGCACCCCCAGAGGTCCATGTCTTATCCCACGCCGCCGCTCCAACCCCAACCGCAAACTCCTACTTCACCGCACCACAGTAATTATCAAAACCCCCCAAATCCCCAGAACCCTGGTAACCCTGGGGCTCGGTTAATGGCTTTGTTGAGTGCGCCACCCGCTACAGAGATACCCCAGCAGCTGACATTACCAATCACTCAAATTCACCCCACTTCCTCTACGGGCTCAGACTTCTCTGTGCCACAGAATGTGAATATTTCGCCCTCTGGGCCGGGTTTGGTAGTTCCACATCAGGGACCTGTGATGAGGATGCCAAGTAGTAAGCTCCCCAAGGGTCGGCATTTGGTTGGGGATCATCTGGTCTACGATGTAGATGTTAGATTGCCTGGAGAGGTGCAGCCTCAACTTGAGGTTACTCCTATCACAAAATATGGGTCTGACCCTGGACTTGTCTTGGGTAGGCAAATTGCGGTTAATAAGACATACATATGTTATGGACTCAAGTTGGGGGCTATCCGGGTACTCAATATTAACACTGCTTTGAGATCCTTACTTAAGGGTTTGGCTCAGGTAGTTTACCATTATGCATATGTAGCTTTTGTTCTTTTGATAAAAGTAATGACCGCTTTACATTTATTTATTTAATAGATTTTTTTGTGTGCACAATGATTATATTTTGCAATGTTGGATTGATTTGCTCGCTGACGTATTTTATATTACACGTGTCTGTGAGTGCATTTTTGGTTAGTTAATTAGCACGAATAGTAGGCGTAATTTTTGGTGTTACTTCTTCACCAAATGGCTGGAGTGTTTTTTTAGCTTTTTAATACGGTCTTATGTGCATTTAGTGAAATAGGAGTGGTTTGCTGTGGAAATTAATTTCAACTAATTGTATATATCATTCTAAATGTGAAGTTTTCCATGTAAATAATGTTATTCAATATCTAACATGTAGTTTACTACTATGTTAGGCCTGAGGCTGGGCACTAGGTTTCTTACAACCTGGACTGCTTTACTAGATTTGGTGCATTTATCTTTGCCATATCCCATGGCATGATAGCTTATTGTAATTCTATTTGGCTACTTAAAGATATATGCATCTTTTTCTTAGCATTACTTATCGATTCTGGATATTTAATCGAGCGCCTTGGCTGATCGTGATTTATGTCTTGGATAATGTGTTTTCTTCCAGAGGGTCACAGACATGGCTTTCTTTGCTGAGGATGTTCACCTTTTGGCTAGGTAGACTATTTGTCAGTTGCTTATATCATTTGCTTCAATTGATATCTCCTTAATATGCTGACTTGCTTGTGGACAGTGCAAGTGTGGATGGGCGTGTTTATGTGTGGAAGATTACTGAAGGTCCTGATGAAGAAGACAAGCCTCAGATTACTGGGAGGATCGTTATTGCCATTCAAATTACTGGAGAGGGGGAATCTTTCCATCCTAGAGTTTGTTGGCATTGCCATAAACAAGTATGCCACTCGTTCTTATTTGTCCTTTTTGGTATAAATCTGGGCCTTTTTTAACCTCCCAGCCATATTCTGGTTAACCAAGTAAATTTTCCTCTTACAGGAAGTTCTTGTGGTTGGTATTGGTAAACGTGTTCTGAAGATTGATACCACAAAAGTTGGAAGAGGTGAAAAGTTTTCATCAGATGAACCCCTTAAATGTCCAATTGAGAAGTTGATTGATGGAATCCAACTTGTTGGGAGTCATGATGGAGAAGTGACTGACCTGTCTATGTGCCAGTGGATGACCACTCGCTTGGTATCAGCTTCAGTGGATGGAACGGTATGTCCTCAATTTCCCCATACTCTTTCCTAAATGTTTTTTTAGTTTATACCTTCATTGAGTAACAGGGAGTAAGTTGATGACTTCTCATTCTATAATATCTACTATTATTTTGCTCTTACTGCAATGTGGATAGGGCATAAATTCTTCCATAGAATCATGTATAGTAATATTCTAGACGATCTCTCTCGTTTTCTGTGGCGCACATGAATTAATCTTCTCCACTTGTTTTCTATACGTATACACATACATATATATATGTGCATAATACCCCTCGACACACAGACATCCTTGGACACAAAATTCTGACTGTGTTCAGGTGAAGTTCTTTTGACCTGGTATATTTGTTATTCAGCAATCAACATGGCTAAACAAGTTTTAGATGAAATGGACATATTGCAACTTCTTTAAGTTTGTAGCCACTGGTAAAGATAATATATATATATATATATATATATTCTACAGTGATTAATGGAAGTAATGGAGTCAATTCTATAAGAATTTAATCAATGTAACTATGTCCACCCAAAAAGTTTTAAAAGAATGTAACAATAGGATCCATGAATAATCAATTATTGGTTTACACTAATACTTTGTAGTAGATCCCTTGTCCTACCCACTTGTGAGGGCACCATGAAGAAGGTGAGGTCCTGGTTTATCAATAAACAATGCAGTAAACATAATAGCCGGATGTGAAAGTGTGGTATATTTTTAATGAAATTACAGACTTCAAAACTGGATTAGTTGATCGATGGATATGCTTTGTTACCTCTTCTGCATGACATGGTAAAGAAAAGGTATCTTTAGGTTGAATCATTAAGTAAATATTATTTGAATAGGTGTAAAAGGACTAAAAGCTTATTTAAATTGTATTTCTTCAAGACCAGTAAGATAATATTTTGTAGTGCTGAATATTTAGTGAATTTTTATCTGTTCTTGTCTTCTGAACTTCAGTGTCTGTTTATTCGAGATGATAATTTTTATGATGGGGATATTGTATAGGCTGTACAATGCATTGACAAAGTTATTCTCCCATTTTCATTTGTCGTCTTGCCTGGACTATGGTTACTGACTTGATGAATACGGTGTTATTGGAACACCGCTATTCTTCAGAAGTGGGTTTTTTGCAGTTTCTTTTGGTCTTCTTCCAGTACTCTCACATACAAACTTTTCTCATAATATTGTAACTTAAAAGGCCATTTGGTGCTGTAGAATTTCATCATGATAATCAGTTCATGTTTAATTTAATTTAAGGTCAACTTGACTTGGAACCTCGTTTTATATGGTAACTTACTTGATATAACATTGTTATTAACCAAGCAGATATTAAATTGATTACATTGGAGTTTTAGATTGCATTTTCTGTAATAGTATATTTATCCTGGCCACTATACCAAAAAGAGCTAATATAATGCACCTCCTTCTCTTATTTTTGGAATTGATGATGTTGAGAAATAATTGAGTTACTGGATAACCAAATTCTGCTTGCATGGTTACGTTATATCGTGTCTACTCTAGTGATTATGCAGTCATTCTTTAATCAACTTGTGAGTCTTCACCTGACTTCTGTCTGTAATTGCAGATAAAGATTTGGGAGGATCGAAAATCACCGCCAATTGCAGTTCTTCGGCCACATGATGGGCAACCTGTTAATTCTGTCACCTTTTTGCCTGCTCCTCACAGGCCAGATCATATCATACTTATCACTGGGGTACATGCTATAAGAAATTGCTTAGATATTAGGATATCTTGTTTATTTAAATTGCACATTTAGGACTGAAAGTTCCATTGTTCACTGGGTATATGCAATGAGAAATTTCCAATATTTCATGATATATTGTTCATTTATTTAGAGGGTGTTGGGTAAGCTAATTTAAAACATCTTACAGGCTCGTTCATCTTATAAGCTGTGTTTAGAACTTATAGCAATGATAGATCATATTTAAATTATAATTTGTACTTGTGTTTGGGAAAAACAGTATGGTGGAGCTTTTAAGTTTGTTAGTAATGGCAATTGTGTAATTAAAAAGCAACTTATTTTTAGCTCCTTACATCTTATTGTCGAAGCAAATAAGTTTTTTTATAGAAAACATGTTCCTAGCTTATAAGTTCCCAGACATCTTATCCAAACGCCTTCTTAGTTTCACATAATTACATATTTTCCCAAAGTGTGATTTTCCAGTATCATTGTCCATTCTGATTTTGTTTTTGAATTTGTATTCACATGCAGGGCCTCCACAATCGGGAAATGAAGATATGGATATCATCAAGCGAAGAAGGCTGGTTGCTTCCTAGTGATGCAGAATCATGGCATTGTACTCAGACGTTGGAATTAAAAAGTTCTGAGGCTCGATTGGAAGAAGCTTTCTTCAATCAAGTAGCAGCTTTGCCGCAAGCTGGCCTTCTTTTATTGGCAAATGCCAAGAGGAATGCTATATATGCTGTGCACTTGGAATATGGTCCAAATCCTGCAACAACACGTTTTGACTACATAGCAGAATTTACTGTCACTATGCCAATACTGAGTTTTACAGGGACAAGCGAGTTACTACCTCATGGGGAACAAATCGTTCAAGTATATTGTGTCCAAACTCAGGCTATTCAGCAGTATGCTTTGGATTTGTCACAGTGTCTGCCACCTCCCACAGAGAACGTGTTCTATGAGAGGTTCGACTCTAGTGTCTCAAGGGATGCTACAAATACTGAAGGGGTTGCTAGTGTGGAACCTTCTGGCAGTAAACCAGCAGATATATTCATATCTAGTTCAGCACCCAAGGCATCCACGCACGAAAGTGGCCCTAATTCACCTATAGTTAGATACCCTATTAGTGCCATATCCGGCGAATCACAAGCTGTACAGGAGTTTGCTTCCTCAAGTACAGAGGGGGTTAATTTGTCCAAAGCTGCTATTGATGCTGATGTTTCTCTTGCTGCTTCAACTTCCCTCCCTTTAAGCCCCAGGGTTTCAAGAACTCTTTCTGGTTTTAGTACCTCAAGTGTTGAACACGGTCCTTCTGCTAATAATCGTACTGCAGAGCAGAAAGTTGTCGACTATTCAGTTGATAGACAAATGGATACTGCTCATGCTAACTTGACTGATGTTGCTTCATTGGATGATGAGTCGAGGAGTGATGACAATAAATTTTCCCAAGAGGATATTTCAGGGGGCCTCAACCATCCGGTCAAGTTCAAAATCCCCACTCATTTGGTAACTCCTGCTGAGATATTGATGGCCAGTTCATCCTCTGAGGTGAACCACACAATTGACCCTCAAAGTGAGGGCGAACTAAATACTCAGGATGTGATGGTTAGCAATGATGCAAGGAATGTTGAGGTGGATGTTAAAGTTGTTGGCGAAACAAGATTTAGTCAAAATAATGGTATTGGGTCTAGAGAAGAATTTGAAACTTTTGTGTCAGAAAACAAGGAGAAAATATTTTGCTCTCAAGCTTCAGACCTCGGAATGGAGATGGCTCAAGAGTGCCGTGCCCTGTCACCAGAAACTTACATTGTGGAGGAGGCTAGGCAAGTTAGTGGGACTGATGGAACTGAACCAGATACCCAACCCTCTACTGTAGTAGAAGAAGAAGTTATCAACTCTGCAAAAGATGTTACTAGGAAGGATGTCGATTCTTCAACTTCTATACCCTCTCAGCAATCTTTGCCAAATACAAAAGGGAAGAAGCAGAAGGGAAAGAGTGCTCTAGGATCTGGCCTAATTTCACAATCACCTAGTGATTTAAATTCAACCGATTCTTCAGTTGAACCAGCTACCCGTCCTAGTCCTGTAGAAACTGCAGTTTCACAGATTCTTCCCATGCAAGAGATGCTGAATCAGGTTATTTTTCCTTTTCTTGATATTTATGATAAATCTAAATGGTTATTGTTTTCCAACACCACATTTGTCTTGTGAATGTATCGATTCATGATTGCCATGCTCCAGTAATATTTTAAGATTAAAATTGTGTTTCAGCATGATTGGTTTTCTGAGAGAACTCTGAAATTCTTAGTTGACCAAATTCGTGTTATATGAGCGTTTGTATCATGATATCTCTGGTTATAGGAATTCTTTGTTTGCTTAATAAAGCCAATCTTTTGTGATTTTATAACAATTCTGATCGAAACATGTGTAAGTAAACATCTTGATAGTTTGCTCTTCTCAGCTGGATTACTTATTTTTTCTGGAAGTTCTATTAGCTTACCTGATTTACGTTACTTGTTTCATTGAGAGTCTCATATAATCAGAACATCAAGAATAGTAGGCTGGTTGCAAAGCTGTTTTTGTGTCTACATTTTTATATCTGTTTTTGCTCGTGTATTTACATTTGTAGACAATATCTCCCTAGTTTTTGTTTACTCATTTTCTTTCTCTTTTTTTGCAGCTAGTGACTATGCAAAATGAAATGCAGAAGCAGATGGCAATGGTGGTTTCTATTCCAGCTAAAGAGGGAAAAAGACTCGAGGCAGCCTTGGGTCGAAGCATGGAAAAAGCTGTCAAAGCCAATTCTGATGCTTTATGGGCTCGTTTTCAAGAAGAAAATGCAAAGCAGGAAAAGGCAGCCAGGGAGCGTTTGCAGCAGCTAACAAATACGATCACCAATTGCTTGCACAAAGATTTACCTGGTTTATTTGAGAAAACTGTCAAGAGAGAGCTGACTGCATTTGGGCAATCCATGGCACGGACAATTTCTCCTGTGATTGAGAAAACAATATCCACTTCCATCACAGAGAGCTTCCAGGTTAACATTTTCTCTTTGCCAGAGTGTATTGTCTTTATTCCGTTTCCTTGATCTTACTTGATGTATGTGATCAGAAAGGGGTAGGTGATAAAGCTGTAAATCAACTGGAGAAATCTGTCAGCTCCAAACTTGAAGCTGCAGTTGGGAGGCAAATCCAAGTTCAGTTTCAAACTTCCGGCAAGCAGGCTCTTCAGGTATTAATCAAAAGATTGAGGTTGTGTTTTGAGGATATATGTCTTGGTAGAAAGTGTTGGCGATTGATGGATTGAAAATGAGAATGAAAGTGAAGTTTGGCTTTGCCTTTTGTGTGTGTCTTGCTGGGGGTGGGGTTATTCTAGATGTCAAGTCCCTTTAAGTGGAGCAAGTGGGCTGAGAGGATTTGTTTTTCTTTTTATTAATTATAAATAGATGTGTTGAGATTGAAAATGGGTTTAAGAGTAATACTCCGCTCGTCCCCTCCTAAGCTTCCCCTTTGCTTTTTGCATGGATATTAAGAAATATAGTATTATATGTGTTGTGGATTGTTGCCAAAAAGGTAGGGAGAGGTAGAAAATAGAAAAGGTAGAGAGAGATAGGAAAGAGAATGTAGAGAGAGATAGTGGGTGTTGCCAAAAAAGGAAACGGGAAGCTTAGGTTGGGACGCCCAAAATACACAAATGGGAAGCTTAGGACGGAGGGCGTAATTGTTTTTTTTTTTTGGTAGGGGATAAGCCTTAGTGGTGATGTTAAATTAAATTCTTGGGATAATTACAGTTTGCCTACTGAATTTTGCAACTTTGCCATGCAAACATTTTTCTTGATGCACTTCACGATAATTACACTTTGCCCTCTAGGGGCAGAGATGGCACACTGTAAAGAATCATAAATTTCGTGTGGTAACTTTCAATCCACAAAAATGATCAGATGGTAAAGTTCAACAAACATGCAAGGTTCAACGAGGAAGTTTAATTACCCCTAAATTCTTTTATTTGGTTAGCTGTGGTGATAATGATCTTCTTTGCCTTGAAAGGAGTTAATCACTCATTGGCAGTATTTGAGAAGGGAACTAAATCCCCCCCCCCCCCCCCCCTCTTTGTACGATAGTCCTGCAATTTTTAAACCTTTGGGGGAGGTGGCTCTTATATTCTACTGCCTGCTGTCTACCCTCATTCTTTTCATATATTTATTTGTTCCTGAATACATTTGCATAATGCTGTCTTACATTTGTAATGTAATGCAGGAAACTCTGAAGTCTAGTTTGGAAACTTCTGTGATCCCTGCATTTGAGATGTCATGCAGGACTATGTTTGAGCAGGTTGATGCCACATTTCATAAAGGAATGGCTGAACATACGACATCTGCTCAACAACAATTTGAGGCATCACATTCTCCGTTGGCACTTGTGCTAAGGGTACCAAAGCTTATTATGATTTATTACTAATATTTTCTGTATATGCCTAATCATCTGTAGCAATAAACTGCTCACCTTGGAGATGAAGTTATACCTATATACTGGTTGTCTGTTTGTAATGTATATCCACCCACTAAACCCAGTAAATTTACCTTATTTTTCAGGATGCTATAAATTCAGCAACATCTATGACTCAAACTTTAAGCAATGAGTTGCTTGATGGCCAAAGAAATTTGTTAGCTCTCGCCGTTGCTGGAACAAACCCTAAAGCACCAAATACGTTGCTTAGTCAACTAAGTAATGGTCCTTTGGGTGCTCTCCATGAGAAGGTTTGTTGTTTTTCTTGATTTATTTGAATGCCTATGCTATTGTATCAATTTGTTCTAAAAATAAGTTTTGTATTTCAGATTGAGGTACCTCCTGACCCAACAAAAGATCTATCTAGATTGATAGCTGAACACAAGTATGAGGAAGCTTTCACTGCTGCCTTGCAAAGGAGTGATGTTAATATTGTATCATGGTTGTGCTCTCAGGTATTTCCTGTTCAATGCTTTAATGCTTCAATTTATTGTGATTGAATTACCATGTTAAGAATTTGTATTGATTTTGTTGTTCTCTACTGAACTTGTGAATCTCCCTCTAGATCTTTACCGTTAGGGATGACTTGTTCCATTTTGTCAGCACTCAGCAGTGAGTCGTGTCATCTTAAGTTGCTTATATTGCGTAGTTGTAGTATGAAAGAACCAAACAGATCATAGAACTTTTTTGACTCAATTTTGACCAAAAATTGTCTAATTAAAAGAAAAACTGAAATATGTAATGAGAAACATTAGTAGTTCATACAAAAGAAAATATGGGTTTGTACGCTGAACAATTAGACTTTTTCAATGTACAACTAATACTTTTCATAATATAAGGTAATATTTTTATTCATTTTCGAAGGCTTTTTTCTATGATTTGTGAACAAATATAAAATAATTTGTTTGAAATTTTTTTATTCAAAATTTGGTCAAAATTGTAGTGCAACTGGTTCACTAGGGATGGTAACGTGGCGACTCTAAGATGGTCGCATCCGAACCCTGCTAAGGAAATTATGGACCAGCGACTGTCCTCCCCTGCCTCATTCAAGTAGATTTATTTTGATAATAAATATTAAGCATTTTATATTAAAAAAAAAAATTCTGAGCAAACCTTGGGCAGTTCAGTAATTAAAACCGGCTTGATAGGGTTTAGACCTTGTTTGATTGAATTTTTTGTATATCTTGTGTCTGTCATTTCATTGCATGTTAGTTTGGAATCTGATCTTCTCCATGGAAGCTTCTAGACCATGTTGCTTAAGATTCAATTTCATTTTCTTTCAACAAGGTCAATAGAATCCCGTCTTCCAACTCCACCGTCACATTACTTGTACTAATTAATTTGATCAACACAAATCGATTGTCTTGCACCAGGTTGATTTACCGGGAATCTTGTCAATGAACCCACTTCCTTTGAGCCAAGGTGTGCTCCTCTCTCTTCTCCAGCAGTTGGCTTGTGATATGAACAATGAGACCTCACGGAAATTAACATGGATGAGGGAGGTTCTATCTGCTATAAATCCAACCGACTCTATGATTGTGGTGCATGTACGCCCTATCTTTGAGCAAGTCTACCAAATACTGAATCACCACCGCAACCTTCCAACAGCTAGTGGTACTGAGCTCGCCAACATCCGGTTGATCATGCATGTTATCAATTCTATGCTTATGAGCTCTAAATAATTCCAATCTATAAAACAACACAGAAGGATAATTGTGAGAAAGGAGAATCCATGAAGCTGATCTGTTTCTTCTTCATCCTTAGCTTTAAGTCCAGTGGTTGAAATACGTTATAAGTACATTATGTGTTGGTGAGATTTTGTTGGACGTTTATTATTGTTGATATGCAATTTTGTTTTGTCCGTTGGAAATGTGTGTCTGTCAGTCAGGATATTATGATTACATTTCTTTGTGTTATGTTTATAAACTAGGATTAGTTTTAATGGACAATTAACTGTTTGGGTCTAAATTTTGTACTGTTATTACTTTTCTTTATCAAATTTGCCTCAACTTATATCCGTTGAAGTTAGATAGGTCTGTTGCTTCATCCTATGTCTTTTTTTAACAATGGGAACTAGCGTGGATGTTCGGTTGACTTCTTTTGCTTTCTTCTTTGTTAATTGAAAGTTGTTGCGTTTGTTTTTTTTTTTGCCTGGGGTTTTATGTAAGTTTTTGTGCTCAGTAATTAGGCCACAACTCTGCTCTTGTGATTTTGTAGCATACCACACCTTTTCTAGTCAAAAGCGATTTCAACTGATTTGCAAGAGCCTGTGAATTCATTTGCTGACTTGTTCTTCTCCCCCATTACCAGTAGCTTCTTTTTGTGATTCAACTGTTATTCGGTGTTTAGGATCCACATAGTTCTGTGCAATGGAAAAAAAAAAAGCTATTCTAAGGCAATGATTTATTTAAGATGGTGTTTGGTTGAAAATTCTTCAATGGTATTGAGAATGAGTAATTATATTGGTTAATGAGAACAAAAATGATCAATGACTTTAATTAACCTCCTCATAAGGTAATCAGTATCCCATTTGATCCATGATCTTTGTTTCTACTTGATCGTTCTCCTATTTTGCAACTAACAAACACTTTTTTGCCTTTTTTAAAAAATAATTAAATTAGACCACAAGGCTAATACTTCCTCCGTCCCACAGGAATTTGCACACTTTCCATATATGGATGTCCCATACCAATTTGCACACTCCATAAAAGGAAATATCTTCACAACCCTCACCCTTAAAATATACTCATATTTACCCCTATGCCATTACTTTTCCACACTCAATCTACTTTTTACTTTACTTTATTCATAAAAGTTTACAAAACTACCCCTCAAAACATCCATCATTACACCTTTTCTTACACATTTCTTAAAATGTGTGCCGGTCAAAGGGTGCAAGTTCCTCCGGGACGGAGGGAGTAATTATTAGCGTTCACTATGGAGACAATTCATCATTTAAGTGGCAGAATAAGTTTGAATTCAATACTACTACTATATATTTTAAAGATTTTGGTAAACAGAAATTCACCTTAACTTGGTGAAAATGAATTTGATAACTGTAGAGAGTCCATACGAGTTTGAGATTGTCACGCAACTTTACTTGTTTCCTTACTCGCTGCTTGCTAAAGACAAAGAGTGTCTTGTATATTTTTTTAAAGCAAGGCCAATAAAACGACATATCCATTGACGGATAAAGTAATTAATTCATGTTGCTTCACAACCGTCTTCTCAACTTACAGATGGAATGAATTTTGCTTCAATCACAACTATCAAAACTTCCTCTACATTATTACTAATATTTTCTTCTACAACAGGGGGAGATTTACATTTTACAAGAAAAAGAGAGATTATATTAGTACTAGTAATTTTGTTTCATTTTTCCCCCAGAAATCGGAAAATGAAAAGGAAAATAAAAAAGAAATCAGGTGAAAAATTTACATAAGACTTCTTCTTCTGATGCATAATCACCAGCACTGATCGGTCTCCCACCTCCGGGTTGAGTAAAATCTCCCCCGGCCGGGACTCTGATAATTAGATACACCGGATTTATTCCACCGACGTTGCGAATTATCATTCAATTTCAAATCGTAGACGGCTCTGGCGTCAGGATCCGAGAGCGTGGCGTAGGCGTCACGGATCTGGATGAAATCGTGGCCGTCCGACGCCGAAGCAACCGAAGAATTGATAAATCGCGATGTGGCATCAGGATGGTACAATTTGGCAAGCGTACGGTACGCCGATTTGATCTCTACCTGCGAGGCGTTGTGCTTCACACGAAGGACCTCATAGAGGCTCTTCCTCTCGTGCGCCGTCAGCTGAGCCGCCTCGACCACGGAGGCTCTCACCGTCGTACGGTTTCCGAGTTTTGGAAATGGAAAAGAGGGTTTTAACGCAAGGGTAGGAGCTCCAAGCATTGAATTCAATGAAGAGATATTTTTTGTTTAGTTTAGAAGAAAATAAGAAGAAGAAGAGTGGTTAATGAATGTTGAGAAAAAAATATAAGGGGAAGGGGGAGTTTATATAAAAGTCAGAAGGAGGGGCCCACAACAAAGATTAATTTTCCTTTTTAATATTACCGACATAGGCAGTATTAAAATATTGGGTGTTTGGGCTGAGGGTTTTACTTTCTTCCCTGTGTGCTTGCTAACAACGGCGGAGCCCGCAGCTTCCTTCCATATTTTTCGGTTCCAACTATATGAAAATATAGCCTAACGACAAATATCACAAACAATCTTTATTTTACTCCAGAATATATTACTGGATATCAATAACCAATATTAAAAAATTACGGAAATTTTATTAGGGTAAAGTCTAGTATGCCTCGAGTGTATGTTGTGCACCCTAGTCTAAAGAAAAGTGTAAGTTATTAAAGTGAAAAGTACAACACAATATTAATAAAAAGTGTAAGTCACTATAACTAAAAATATTATTATACAGTTTAATAATTGAAAAGTGCAACACCATTTACCAAAAAGTGTAAGTCAGTAAAACTGAAAAGTGGAACATGGACTAGGGTGCACAACATGCACTCGGGTCCATAGCAGATTAACCCGTTTATTAAAATTTTAGAAATTACTATTATAACATAGGAGTACTATATTTCATTAAAAATACAATAAAATTATATGTTTATAGTAATAAATATATAGACATCAAATTATATAAATATTGACTGAAAAAGAATAATTGACAATATAATATAATTTAAAATGACTAAATATACACTATAAAATACAAATAATATCAAAATAATGACATATGAGTTTAAAATATAGTAGGTGAAATAACATTTTTGTTCAAACAATATTAGTACTAATTTAGAATATAGTTATGCACATGTTATTCATATGTCAAAAAAATCAATTTACGATTAAAAATAATTTTTTTAATAAATTTACAATTTTTTACGATATCGAAATTTAGCAATATATACTTGTTTAATGACATAAAATATTCTTCAATAAAATGATAATTTTTTTAAAAAATTTATTCCAATACTATATATGATGGTTATATGTTTTTAATAAATAAATATATTAACAAAATGTCAGTATTAAATATTGGATGAGATTATTCTGTGTTATGCTATCATGACACATTGAATTGCTTTAATTCAGTTGGCTTCTACAGTGTCAGCGCCACTTGTTTACACTTGTTTATAGCAGTACTCCCTTCGTCGTCCCGGATTACTTGCACATTTTTCTTATTTGGACGTTCCAAGATTACTTGCACACTTTTAATATGAAAATATCCCACAAAATTAATATACTCCCAACATCATTTTATTTTTAAAATTGTCACTCTCTTTTTACATAAATTTTAATTTACACCTCATCATATCTACTTTACACATCACCAAATTATTTACATCACCAACTATTAAATTCATTTTTCTTAAAAACTGTGTCGATCAAATCATGTAAGTAATTTTGGGACGGAGGGAATATAAGTTTTTCATAAAATTCATGTTGTGCCGTTAACATATAATTTAAATCATAGTGTAGGTTTTTTATTGAAAGTATCACAATTTCTCTATTTAGCACTTACAATATTATTGATATGCCATGGGATGTCATGGAGTGTTAATGGTGTAGCACACCGTCTTGTTAGGACGTCTCGAACCTTTATGAGCCTCTATATTAGGGTAGAGCATCCGTCCATTGTGGATGACTTATTTGATTTATGTTCTTCTTGCATTTAATCTATGGTTCTCTTAATCTCTTCTCGAGTCTTTTTATTGCCATTAATTTTTTTTTAGAATCTTTTCTCCCCAGAATAAAAATTAATCTCATTGTCATAATAAATATTAATGTTCTTCTTTAACGGCAAAAACTCTGCTTCTGATTATTTGAAACCGACGATCGTCTTTTTGTTAAGTTGTTCTTTATATACATTATATCAATATAAGAATGGAAGAAGAACAAGATAATGCAGTGTTTATCCACATGTTGCAACTAATTTTATTCCAAAAATTGAACATGAATTCCAAATATCAGAAGAAGCATTTGAATTTTATTATACATATACGAAAAGAGAAGGCTTTAGCATACATATTGGGAAAAGTAAGAACAGTAAGAGGATAAGAATATAGATAATATTTCCTGGAAAATGTTTGTGTGCTCAAAGGAAGGAAAGACAAATGAAAGTAACAAAAAGAAAATGATGTGGCACCAACAGGGGAAAGGAACCGGGGACATACTCGATGGGAGTGTCAAACAAAAATGACAGTTGAGAGATCTAAGGAGGATAATATATGGGTTATTAGTTACATTGTTGAGCAACATAATCATACTTTAACGACTCCTAGTAGAGTTCATCTACTAATATCTCATCGAAAAATGTCTATGGTTCAAAAAGATCTTGCAAAACAACTTTCAGACCACATGCCAGCAAGTACGGTTGTTAGAGATAGATGCTGGAGGTCCGTCAATGATATTAGGAATTATAAAAGAAGGGTTGAAAGTGAGCTTTTTGGACATAATGCTGAAACATTAGTTCAACATTTTGAAATGGAAAAGAGAAAAATGTCAACTTTTATTTTACTTATGAAACAGATGATGCCGAGGTTTTTCTCAAATGTTTTTGGACTAATGATGATTCAAGAAGATCATATGCATATTGGCATGCCACGTAGACTGTTGACATAAGAAATAGTGGAGTTTATATCATTTCCGTTTAACTAATATTCATAATTTTTATGAATTAATAAATATAAATAAGTATTTTATTGATATAATTTTTTTTACATATTACAAAAAAAGGAAAAAAGTAAAAGTAAAATTAAAATTGTATTGATTTGTTTGGTTGACCGTCTTAATTAAAATCAATCCAACTTATGGGACTAATTTTTTTTTTTAATCCCTTATTAATTAAATACGGAGTAAATGGTTATTACTCCCTATTTATCTTCTAAAGAGAATTCGAATACAATCAGCATATTTCCATTTAAAAGTTTGATCAATTTTGTTGGCTTGGTTAATCTTCCTCGAAATCGACTCCTTAACACAGATGAAAACCACGTTTAAAATAAAAATTCTGAAGTGGCACCTAAAAGGTTTTCAATTAAATGATAATTAAGAAAGTAGGAGTATATTGACCAACTCCATAATTAAATTATAACCTTAATCATTACTCCTAATATTTTGATTTTGTGGTATAAGGTACAATATATTCTCTTAGTCCAGCGATAAAATATTCATTTACTATTTATACAAATTTTACAAAATATAATATTTATTGTATAATAAAAATTCTGAAGTGGCACCTAAAAGGTTTTCAATTAAATGATAATTAAGAAAGTAGGAGTATATTGAGCAACTCCATAATTAAATTATAACCTTAATCATTACTCCTAATATTTTGATTTTGTGGTATAAGGTACAATATATTCTCTTAGTCCAGCGATAAAATATTCATTTACTATTTATACAAATTTTACAAAATATAAAGAGTGTTGAGGTACAAAGATAGGAATAAAAAGTGCTGAGAAAGGTGAGAATTAAAGAGAAAAAACACACAGAAATAGTATAATATTAGTAATAAAAATAAAAATAAAATTAAATAACTTAACTAGGGACGGAGTATATTACAATTATGTTTCCACGTAGGAGCACTATCTTTTGCAAACCCAGTGGTCTAATGTTCATATCTTTTAGTCAATTATAACCAATAACTTTTGGATTATTTAATTTCGCCTTTACTTAAAAGTTCCCATTTCAATTGAATTCAACACGAGCTATGATCTTTGATGCCATAAATTAATATATTGGATGCAACCTTCTTATGCATTTCCTAAATCATCGCAAAAAAAAAAAAAAAAGATTTAAATATTCATATGAAATAAAAATAAAAATATACTATAAAATTTACAAATTAAATCACGTAAAATTAACGTGAATAAACTATTATAAATATCAGTAATTTTTTATTTGTGTCAAGCATTTTCTTTTATTTGATTTTAAACAATTTCACAATTTGAGTCCATCAGATAAGTATCAAATTATTTTCATCATTTATATGTGTAAATGAGCGATGGATTTACTGATTAAGAAATGAGCGAATCGTTAAATAGGATTACACATTATGTAAAAAAAAAAAAAAAACCTTATATGCAATACACATAAAATCTTATCAATAACGTATGTTGGATCTCCGTATTTTTCACACGACTCCCACCTATAAACTAGCTGCTATATTTTTCGTTGTGATCAAATCAGTTTTAAATTCATCCAAATTCGAGATCCATTATGGGACATACATACAATGCATTACAGACGTATGTTCATTACGCTTCAGTCGAGTTATTCTATTCCACCTTTTAGAAAGAAAAGAACTTAAATCAAAATACTTAATAGTATGGCGATACATTTATACAAAACTTCTACCCCGAGTACACACAATGGAATCGTAAACAGTTAAGTGAAATCTAATCCACGAAATAATTTAATCTATGGACAACATTATTGTAGTAAATTTCGTAATGCCAGAGGAATCATTCCGCAAGGTGTAGAGGGGGAGGTCATATGCATAAAATCGGTAGTTGATCTCCGTGTTTTTTTAGTATTCTCTTTTCGCATTTTTATGACCATTTTTTCCATGTTTCTAGATTTTCTTTAGCATTCCTCATCTTATGCTTCAATTTTTATTTTTTTGCGTTTTCATAATTTGGATTTTGTCTCTTTAAATCTAAAGTGTATTTAGTGGTTTGTACTGATTTGTATAGTGTAGTACTCTCTCCTTCCTCATACCGTATATTATAAATGGCGGTGGTGGTAGATTTATACACAGATTTGTTTCGGTCCAGTTCGCCATCACCAACTGACATTGCGGAAGTTGTAACACTTTGTCCAACTAGTATCATAGATGCTCAGCGAGGCAGCCTTGACAGGGACTTCACTGCAATGGAAGTCCGGAAAGCTGCCTTTGAACTCGGGCCCATAAAAGCCCCTGGTCCAGACGGAGTGCCGGCAAACTTCTATCAGAAATCGTGGGAGGTAGTTGGGGAAGAGGTCACCAGAGGTATATTGGACATTCTCAATGGGGGAGGCAGTGTTGCAGAATGGAACCGAACACTGGTCACATTAATCCCGAAGGTTGGCAGACCGCAAGAACTGAAGGACTACAAACCAATTAGTCTAACAAATGTCTGCTACCGAATCCTTGCAAAAACAATAAGTAATAGACTGAAGTCGGTTCTGGGAATAGCCATTGATGAGTTCCAGAGTGCTTTTACTCCAGGAAGACTTATTTCGGACAATGTATTGGTGGGATTTGAGTGTATGCACTGGATGAGGCAGAATAAGAGTAAGAAGGGGTATGCCGCGCTAAAACTTGATATGTCAAAAGCTTATGATCGCATCGAATGGCCCTATCTCAAGGAAATTCTACTGAAGGTTGGTTTCAGCAGTAAATGGGTTTCGATAATACTGGACTGTGTTTGTACGGCTACGTACTCTTTCAAGATAAATGGCGAAATCAGTGGATGTGTAAAACCACAAAGGGGCATTAGGCAAGGGGACCCTCTCTCTCCCTTCCTCTTTGTATTATGTACACAAGGCCTATCGCGAATTCTTTGCGAAATGGCGGAAAAAAATCAAATTAAGGGTGTGAGAGTTGGAAGGGGAGCCCCCTCTATTACTCACCTTTTGTTTGCGGACGACAGTCTTCTCTTCTTTCAAGCGGAACACAGGGGGGCATGCATATTAAGGAGGGACTACGAAGATATGAAAGGGCTTCGGGACAAGTGATTAACTATGAGAAATCGGCTATAACTTTTAGTCCACACACAGCTCAGGGCACGAGGATTGTCATTAAAGATCTACTTGGAATTAGAATGATTCAAGGTCATGAATTTTATCTGGGATTACCCACATTCTCCCTCAGGGCAAAACGAATTCAGTTTGCCTATATAAAGGATAAGGTAGCAAACAAGCTGCAGAGCTGGAAGATGAAAGATTTCTCGGAGGGGGGAAAGGAAGTGCTAATAAAGGCGGTAATACAAGCAATCCCAACGTATGCAATGGCATGCTTCAGGATACCTAAATCCATTTGTAAAGATATTGAGAAATTGTGTGCCCAATTTTGGTGGGGGAAAAATGAAGCTGATAATTCTATGTATTGGAAAAAGTGGAGGGATCTATGCTGCTCCAAGAAAGATGGGGGTTTGGGTTTTAGACGGATGAAGGTTTTCAACAAGGCGCTACTAGCAAAGCAGGTATGGCGACTGATTCAATATCCGAATTCGCTAGTGGCTAGGGTATTACGGGCACGATACTACACGCATGATGGCATTATGGAGGCGGGACTGGGATCAAACCCGTCGTATGTGTGGCGATCACTTATGTGGAACAGGGATTTGTTGGAGAAAGGTATCTTTTGGCGAATTGGAGAGGGTAATACAGTTAAGATATTTAAGGAACGATGGGTAGCCGGGCTCCACGAAGGGAGAATTTCTTCAAGATTGGCAAGCTCTTCGTATGTCAGTCGCTTCATAGATGAACATGATAAATGGAGGACGAATTTGATCAGGGAAGCTTTTCCCCCTTATGAGGCAGAAGCTATATTACATACCCAGATAGGAGGCAGAGGCTATAATGATAAACCCTTCTGGCGCCCAGACAGTAAAGGGGTATATTCCGTCAAGTCGGGATACAAACTCGAGAACGAGGCCAGAAAATATGAGTACAACCATAAAGGGGAAACGAGTGGAAACCAGACGCAAGAATGGTGGTGCAAAATATGGACTCTAAATGTCCCTCCAAAAGTGCGTATTTTCATGTGGAAAGTGGCGTGGAATCTGATTGCGACCGAGGGAAATCTTGCGGATCACCATGTGCCAATCCAGCCGCATTGCTTTCTCTGTGGATTTCACAAAGCTTCAACGGTACATTCACTTTTCTTTTGTCCCTCAATTAAACATATTTGGAAAAATGGTGGAATATGGCATTTGCTTAAGGGAAAAATGGGAGAACATATTATAGATATTCTTTGTTCGCTGGAAGATAATGAAATGTATAAGTCCTTGGAGGAGATTGTGACAATAATGTGGGGAATCTGGCGAGAGAGATGCACTCTAAGAGCAGCTTGGACTAAGGGAGAAGAAAGGGGCCACCAGCGACCTTTTTCAAATATGGATTGGGCCTACAACTTCCTCATGAATTTCCAACGCGCCAACAAAAAAGAGGAGGCAGGTAATAGCAATTCTCTCCCTGGAATGTACACTGATCAAGAGACGGAGGACAGGAACTGCTTCTGGGTGGAAACGGATGCGGCAATAGCAGAGACACATGGGGTAGTCAGTATTGGATATGTGATGGGGGATCCAGCAGGGGTGGTTCAGAAGGCGGGTTACAGAAAAATTGATGATCCAGGTTCGGTGCTTGCGGCAGAGCTAATGACTATGAGGGAAGGAGTTAGAAAGTGCAAGGAAAAGGGGATTTCTAGCTTAAAGGTGTATTCGGACTGCCTTAACGCTGTTGGTCTGTTAAGGAACAATGAGATGCTCCTTACTCCCGATGGTTTTGCTCTCGATGGTGTCAAAGAAGAAATGGAAGACATGGTAGCGTGCGATGTCTTTTTCATTCCAAGAACGAGTAACACAAGGGCACATCGCCTAGCAAGAGAAGGGATCCACTCTCCTACCCCTCATGATTGGGAAGGAGCAGATGTGCCAGGATGGCTGATGGAACAATGATGTCTGCGGTTAATAGATATGTGAGTTTAGATACTCAAAACTTGTAATGCAGGCTTTGTATCATCTCTCAAAAAAAACTAACAAGTATAGGCTATTATATATATTTTTTTTGTTTTGCATGATTATTTGGGAATATTTGATTGATCGATAGAATTAATGGGAGAAATTTAAGCCAAAAAATAATTATAGAAAATAATTTAAAATTGTTATAAATAAAGAGTGGAGGAATTGATGTTTGGGTTAAGCCTTAAAAAGGGGTCCTTCTAGAAGATGAGCCGTTAATTAGCGCTTCGCTTGCAAGTGGAAACAGTGTAAAGTTGCACGTTAAGTTGAAAGTGACCTCACATCACACGGCCCAACGCTTCTAGAAACAAATTCCCTTTCATTCTCCACTTCAAATCTATACACCCAATCAAATCATTACTTTCCCATTTCTCTACAAAGTACTCCCTCCGTCCGTCTATAAGTTTTCCGTTACTTTTTTAGCACATAGATTAAGAAAAATGATTAAATAATAGATATAGTACAAGTGATGTGATTGAAAGAAGGAGAGATATAGAGAGAAAAAGTAAGATATAAAGTGAAGTGTAAGAAAAAATACTTAACAAAAAGGGTATGCGAAGCTTATAGGTGGACATACTAAAATGGTAAAATGAGAAGTTTATAGGCGGACAGAGGGAGTATTTCAATAACGGATTATGTAGCTATCTTTGTGAAATAGATGAGAGTATTTTTTTTTTCATACTCCCTCCGTCCGCCTATAAGTGTTACGTTACTTTTTGGCACAGAGATTAAGAAAAGTGATTAAATAATAGATATAGTACAAGTGATGTGATTGAGAGAGGAGAGAGATAGAGAGAAAAAATAAGATATAAAGTTAAGTGTAAGAAAAAGTACTTACCAAAAAAGGTATGAGAAGCTTATAGACGGACGAACCAAAATAGTAAAATGGGAAGCTTATAGGCGGACGGAGGGAGTATTAATTAAAAAAATTGATTAAATTATAATTAATGTAATTGTTTTAAAAAAAATAGAGAAAAAAGTAAAATATAAAAAAAATGTAAAATTAAAAATATATTTAAAAAAAGAGTGAATTTGCACACTTTCTATACATGGATGTCCATACCAATTTGCACGCTCTATAAAAAGAAATATTGTCATAACCCTCACCCTCAAAATATACACATATTTACCATATGCCATTATTTTTTCACACTCAACCTACCTTTTACTTTACTTTATTTATAAAAGTTTACAAAACTACCCCTCAAAACATCGTTCATTACATTTTTTCTTACACATTTATTAAAATGTGTGTCATCCATCCCAGATGTGCAAATTCCTCAGAGGCAGAGACGGAGGGAGTATTTGTTATTCCACTTTATGTTTTATAGGGTGAATGATTAACATGTTGAGAGTAATAAAAATTAACAGACTACATATATTAATAATTCAATTAGATAAAATATCTATGAATTTTGGAACAAATAAACACAATTTAGTCGAACACAGTGGACCCCACTGTTTTTGTGGGCACCATTTAATTTATCCGGCAAATTTGTCGCCTTCTTCTTATCCGTTTAATTGGAATTGGACACTCCACAATCACTTAAAAAAAATATAATTAAATAATTCGACCAAATATCTTCATAATAATAAATGGTTCAGGAGACTTACTGGATAAACTTGTAAATATAATTCATTTTCTTTATCATGTTATTGACAGCAAAAATGATGACAACCGATTTCGCTCAGCCTTTTTCATAAAAAAAATCAAGCCTGTACATACGAAATATACAGCGTCACGATTTAAAAATTAAACTTTTTTTAAAAAAAATTAAACATTTTTTAAAAAATTGTAACAATCGAAAAAAAAATCACACTTACGCAACGCAATGTTATTTACGCCTAAAAAATATTTAAAACCAACACCAAATCAAATTTATATAATTATTGTAGTAGTTGATTACTTGATTTATATTTCACTTTGATCCTAATGTCTGTTTACAGTTTACTCTGTTTATAAGTCTACGCGTGTGGCCGTGTGTTTGCATATAAGACCATGTTTATCGGATGCCCCACGACCAGGGCATCCACAAAAGACAAAAAAAAAAAAAGGAAAAAAAAAAAGAAAAATAAAATTTATTTGATGACTATGGTCATCCGTCAACCGAGAACTAACCAGTTTTTTTTGGAGTATTTTTATTCCCATAATATCTAAACATGACATGTGTCCATATTTTATTCGTCGGTTATATTTTATTTAGATAATTTCTAATTTTCACTTATCTACTTTAAAAAAATAAAAATAAAAAATACAAAAATTTATAAAATTAAATTCTCTATAAATAGAGACCAATCTTGATATGTTTTGGATTATAATTTCATACACTCCCTTTTCTATTCTCTTATTTTTTTTCTCTTCTAAATTGTGTTAATTGTTCTTTTTATATTTTAAATTTTTTCTATTAAATAATTGTATATATTTTTTCTAAATATTGTGAAAATATTATAAAAAATTAATAATAGATACAACTATTATATTATAAAAGAAATAATTTATTAATGTTGGTTGTGGTGGTTATGGATAAAGTGTGAAAAAAGAAGAGTTTGGGTTGTGGTGTAAAATGGGTAGGTGGAGGAGTGAGAAATTAATTTTATATTTAATGACCCGGTCATGGTTGGGCATGGATAAACATGGTATAAGGGCTGACACATTTTAAAAAAAAATGAAATTTAGTGAGGTGTGATTTGTGTGAAGTTAAAAAAAAAAAAAAATTAAATGATTTAAGGGTTGGTCTGCTATGAACTCGAGTGCATGTTATGCACCCTAGTCCATGTTGCACTTTTCAGTTTTACTGACTTACACTTTTTGGTAAATGGTGTTGCACTTTTCAATTATTAAACTGTATAATACTCCCTCCGTCCCGGTATAAGTTTCTCACTTCTTTTTGGTGTTTTGATTAAGAAATATGATAAAATAATAGATGTAGTACAAGTGATGTGATGGTGAGAGAAAAAATAATAGATTAGTATGAGATGAAGTATGATAAAATAATAAGTGATGTGATTGAGAGAGAGAAAATAATTTACCAAAAATGGAATGAGAAACTTATAGTGGGACATCCAAAAAAGGAAAGTGGGAAACTTATAGTGGGACGGAGGGAGTAATATTTTTAATAATAATTGAAAAGTGCAACACCATTTACCAAAAAGTGTAAGTCAGTAAAACTGAAAAGTGCAACATGTACTAGGGTGCATAGCATGCACTCGAGTGTATACTAGACTTTACCATGATTTAATAAGGTATAGGATAAAATATAAATTTAAAATTAGTGTTAAATTAAAATATATATATATATTATGGGTTATTTTCAATAAAATATTTCACCAATACAAGAAAATATTCCGGACACACTTTAGATTGTTCCTAGCTTTACCAGATATTTTGATATGTAGTGTAAATAAAGATTCTTCGAAAAATAAGATAGCAAAAAGAACCTTTTCTCGCTGTAGTTGTGTTTACCTAATAGTAGTGTGCACAGATTATAAAATTAAAATGTTGAAAAAGTTAATAAAACTAAAATAAATATAATGTGGTAAAATTAGAGGATGAAAAAAAAATCCTATTCCCGTATATGTTAACTAACGAAGTAACGATATAAATTATTCTAATTAACGGAAGAGCAATTTCAACTCAATTGACTATTTTTGTATTCAAATTATAGTTTTTTTTTTTTTTTTTTCCAATTCAAATAAATAGAAAACTTATCAATTAGGAGTTTATATTTTCCCCCAATTAATTTAGGACTAGAAAAATAGAAAATTATTATTTAACCTCATTTTCTTTTCATATTTATTCTAAACACATAAAATTATTATAGTACATTTTTCTTAATTGTGATTTATAATATAGTTGAATAACTATGAAATATAAAATGTCAAATGTGATCTCGAATGATTAATTTGCTATTTTGTAGGTTCCAAAACTATATGATTTTTTTGAGATTCCTAATTGATAGCTTTACAATTTTTAAAGTTACTCTTTTTTTTTTTTTTGGCAATATTCAATACTTCTTTCTATTTTTTCTTTTTCAATCTTTTTCTACATTTTCTCATTCAACTACTCTTTAATTACCTCTTTTTTCCCATCTCTTTCTGTTATAACAATTCACTATATGTATATATAATACTATATTTTTTAATTAATGTGCAAAAAAATAAGTAGACAGCTTTTGAAAAAATGAAGGAGTATTATTTATTTTGATTCTAAGTTAATGTGTGTTGAGAACTATGCTAGCTATTCAAACGGAAGGTTATTTACCTCACACCGAACAACGAATGACAAATTAAGCAAACATGTAATTAGAGGTTTTATGGCAAGTTTAATTTGGAGGCGAATGATCGAATAAAGCCAACTTGGAACTAGGCTAATTTTTTTATTTTTTTTGAAAGGGAGTTTTTGTTATTGGTTGCAAGAACAACATAAATTGAGAAGGTAATCCACAACTGTCGTGAACAACTCACCAAAATAAGAGCTCACGACCCTTTGAGTCATTAATTAATGATGCCCGTGATTCGGTTCACAATTTCTTACGAATTAATGCAGTTTTCGATCTTTATTTCCAGTGGATCTTCTCTCTAATAAGAAGGTTGATAAAGTTTTTCTTAGTATTGGTCAAATCACCCTAACCCCACGTTGAGTTAATATGACGACCCCACACTCTTAACACATTTGTCATGCATGGCATTCAATCTCTTTAAAAATTCGTAAAACCCAACCAACTTCTAGAGACTACTATACCAATTTAATTCTTTTCAAAACGTACAGAACCATCTTCGCTTCTCTCTCCATTGAACTAGTTATGCATTCAAGAGAATCGGACTACGATCCGATATTAGCACACTACGAGGTTTAAAAGTCTTGCTTTCGAAAAAAAAAAACACATGCCACCATGGGGTTTCCATTGCTCTATCTCTAGTCTTTCTTTTACAAAGTTTAGAGACCCTCTCCCTCTACTCTATGTAAACCTATGCCCCTCAAGGTTCACATTCGAAACATTACACTCCTCGATAGCTTTCCGGAAACCCCTGAACATGAAAAGTGTGCTCACAATTTTTTTGCACATGTTTTAAGAAAAGATAGATTAAAGTAAGAGTGTTATAAAGTTCTTGTGAAGTTAAAATAAAATAACTAACACACTTTTAAAGGACATATAAATAAGAAAAATGAGTACTTACAGTTTTAATGGATAAATAGAAATAAAAAAAGTGAACACAATTTTAATGAATGGATGACGTATAATTTAGATCACATCCTCAAATAATAGTGTTTTTAATTTAGAATCGTGTAATATATTCCAAACTAGAAATAACATTATCCTCACAAAATGAAGAATTTGCGTATATGGATGGAGGATATATATAGTGTAAATCATTTTCAGTTCTCCCTCATATCGACAACTCAACCATTCAGACAAAAGCTATTAAAGGAGGGGATAAATTCAAACATTTTAATCGTAAAATTCAAATTAAAATTTGGATTTCTTGGCACGTGCTAAAGTTACTAGAAGCCTTTCTCTTTCACTCCCCCAATGGCCATACATCTGTAGCTAGTAGTCGTTATTTCAACTGTCATCCTTCAGTTGTACCTTTCGCAATGGTGGTTGCACCATTTATCTTTCTTTTCTTTTTTGTAATGGCTATTAGCTAATCAAGTTTGCTCTGATTTGGTTGATTTTTAAGAGTGTGATTGTGAGTGATTAATTTGTTGAATTAAGTTTAGAGTAATTAGGACAATAGTTTGAGTAATTAAGCCGTCAAGATATTCATTGGTTATGTCCTCGTCATACAATTAATTTTTTTATCAACCTTATCTAAATAATGGGTCATTATTAAAATAATAATAATAGTAAGATTTAGCAAAATGGTACTGATGGTTGACAAGGAAGTGGGATTATTGCCGTATGCTTCCATAATATCAAATCAAATCAAAGAATATAATAATGCAATTTGACGTTGCTTAGTTACTTACATAGGTACTCTTCAATTTTTTAACTTTTTTTAATTAATATACTATAAATCCGTCCATTTGAAAGTTATTCATTTTATAATTTTAAATATTTCGCACGAAAGTTATTCATTTTTTTTAACATATATATGCATTCATCATCTCTAACCTTTTCTATTTCTCTCTCACTATTTTTTTTTCTATCTCTCTACATCAACATTTCATTATAAATATAACTATATTATTCAATTAATGTGCAAAAAAATAGCCTTTGAAAGAGCGAAAAAAGTACGGAGTATTATATAGTACTACTTATACTGAAAAATGTTTTTTTTGAAAGATTTTTTAACGATTATAAAACCGATTAATATGATGAGATTTAAATAAAAAAAATATCATGTCAGCTCAAAACCGATTGCAACCTGAGGGAGCCGATCCAAGATTGAAAACTGACGAAATTCATTTTTAAAAAGTGTAGTGTACTAAAAATATTTGTACGAATGAACTTTACAGTGATTAATAGTTTAATACTAATAAAAAGTCTAAAACGGGTCTTTAAGATGAATTTGATTTGAGCAAGTTTACAAAAAAATCATTTGAAGCTAAAATGTTTGATAACATGGCAGGCAGAATTATTACTACATTTTAGTGACAATTTTACTCATCAAGTTTGCAAGTTGCAACAATATGAGCAACAACTTGAACTACTATTATTTTAATGAAGAAAACAGATGAACATGAGTTATTTTCCGGGTTTTTCGTCACATCCATTATTGATCATTAACCTAAATTAACATCACATCATCAAGGGTAATGTAATAAATTAAATTAAATTAAATTAAATTATACTACTAATGATGTAGTCACAGTCAATTATACATATTTTTGGGGGCAAAATTTATCAACTTGACTGGGCCCGACCAGTGTCATACAGACAGACAGTCATTCGTAGTAACGAAAAGCCCAATTCAGACTTTGACAACTTGAGCCCGAAGAAAAAACGACATTTACAACTCTTCAGATAAAAAAATCAAATAAATTTCCGACCTTTTGTTATTATTTCAAGTTAAACATACAGTACATAGGTGCGAAAAAGTTGATATATGTGTGTGATTTATTTTACAATAATTGTATTAAAATGGAAAACTGTCCTTGCCAGTTATGTTCGCTCAGTCATGAGTCGTAATTCACTACTTGATTTTATGTATAACAAATTTGTCTTTCACTCTGTAGTCACATGCAACCATTGACCCAAATAAATAAATATCAGAAATTAGAGAAATTTATCAATTTGACTGGGCAACGTGTGTTGGTGCCGGTCGTGTTGCCCAATTAGCTACACCAAAGTTTTTTATTTTTTGGTTTATTCAAAAATCAATTTCTGAAACACATCATTCAAGATAATAAAAAATAAAGTTTCATCTTTAACAAAAAAAAGTAATCTGTTATTATATTTTTTTAAGGAAGGTTTACGAGATCATACTGTCATAATATAATAAAATACAACTTCATGCTTCAATGAGTGTTCCCTTTGTCTTAATAAACGTCCAGATCTCTAACTTTTAATCGAGACAAGTAGACAATCACACATTAAGGTGTTCTCATGTTAAAAATAGGAAACAAAATAAATAGACAAAGTACCACAAAGTAGTAAACACTCACCAAAACACACTTAAAATATGAATATTAAATTGCAAATTTTTAAAAGGTGTTGATTTTAATCTTAATTAAGCCTTTAATTTATTGTGGTTTGATATTATGCTATATTATAGTTTAAAATTCAAATTCTAATACTTCGTATAAATTCTTTTTTTTTTTTTTGATCGGTAAAGGAATTTTATTAATATTGGGTACAAGAAATACCCGAAAAGTGTACAGAACTCATCAATTAAGAGAAAGCAGTAAAAGGATATTTGATTGTAATCCAGCTCCAAAGTCTTGCCCTTATCTCCTCCTTAATCTTTGTGACCGAGAAGATCTCGTTTCTGAAGAGGATTGCGTTTCTCCATTTCCATATGAGCCATACCACACAGAGCCATATGCAGGTAGCGATCTTCTTCCCGTTTCTTCCTTTGATCAGACCTCCAAAACTTAGGAAATTATCTAGTGTGTTTGGCGGCAGTGCTGACTGTATCTTGAGCCAATTCATACATTCCATCCACACTTGGTATGCTTTGGGGCATTCCAGGAAGACGTGTTTCTCAGTCTCTTCACTTTCACCACATAGTACGCACCTTAGGTCATCATTCTGGTTTAGGATGTTTCTTCTTCTGAGATTGGAGCGTGTTGGCAGTCTTCCCCATAGTAACCTCCATGCATGAGCCTTAACTTTTGAGGGGGCAAAATTCTTCCAAATGTTTTTGAATCCTTGAATCAGCCTATCGTTCGGTCGGGTGTCTTGGCATAGGTTGAACAAGGTCGAGTACGTTGCTTTGGTGGAGAACTTCCCTGTGTTGGATGCATTCCATTTCCACGAGTCTTCGATTCCATTTGTAGGATTAAACCTGTCCAGCACACATATCAACTCATTAAAAGAAGTTAGTTCCCTATCAAATAATGTCCTTCTCCATCTCCATGTCCACCTCCATGTGTCCCCCTCCTAAAGGCCCATTTCCCCCACTTTTCTCCCTTTATCTACGCTAACCTGGTACAGTCTTCTAAACCTATCCTTTAGAATTCCCTCCCCCGTCCAATTTTCCTCCCAAAAGAAGGAAAGTTTTCCGTCCCCTAAGACCTTAGCAAGATTTCCTTGGAACCAGCCCTCATTGCCCTCACCTATCACTTTTAGGACATCCTTCCACCATAATGATACCCTCCCGACTCTACCTGTTGGAAAAAGACCAAAACCATCCCCCCAAGTGGCCCCATACCTAGACCTAAGGACCCTAACCCACAAGCTGTTTTTTTCAGTTAGGAATTTCCAACCCCATTTCCCCAGTAAGGTTTTGTTGAAGATTTCAATGTCTCTAACCCCTAGCCCACCTAATTGTTTCGTGTTGCAAACTCTTTTCCAGTCAATCCATGCCACTCTCTTCCCATTGCTCCCACCCCCCCAAAGAAAATTGCGTTGTAATCTCACAATCTCACTCATGATTTTTTTTGGTATTTTATAGAAAGACAGATAGTACGTCGGAAGAGAAGAGATAACCGAGTTCAACAACGTGATCCTGCCACCCATCGAGATCTTCTTGTCGTCCCAACTTGCTAGCCTGTTCTTGACTCTCTCCACAATCGAGGCCCATTCCACCGCTTTTCTGTGGTTAGATCCAACTCTCATCCCCAGATATGTGAAGGGGATGCTCTCAACACCACACCCTAGGATCTCTGCCATGTCACTTAGAGTATTGTCTTGCACATTTACGCCTATTACTGAGCATTTCCCAAAATTGATCTTTAGGCCTGACATCAATTCCATGTTTCTTAGCACTCGCCGCATGACCCAGGCATTCTCCAAACTTGCGTCCCCCATGAGTATTGTGTCATCCGCGAACTGTAAGTGTGAGACTCTGATCTTATCCCGTCCTATTTCTGCCGCTTTGTATAACCCTTCTTCTGTTGCTCTCTCCATAAGGATGCTCAATCCTTCTGCGGCGATTAGGAAAAGGAAGGGGGATAGGGGGTCCCCTTGCCTTAGTCCCCTCTCCATCTTGAATTCTCCAGATGGGCTGCCATTGACTAGGACAGATGCTGATGCTGTTGTCACACATTCCATTACCCACTTTCTCCATTTGGGATGGAAATTGAACCTCTCCATCATGAGTTCTAGGTAACCCCAGTCGATCGAGTCATAAGCTTTTGCGAAGTCAATCTTGAAGAAAGCTCGTACTAAATTTTCCCGTTTTGCTTCATCGATTGCTTCGTTTAGTACGACCACACTATCCAAGATGTTTCTTTCTCCAATAAAAGCAGATTGTGCAGCGGAGATTATCGATGGTAAAACAGATCCGAGCCTTTTTGCCAAGATTTTTGCTATGATCTTGTATATTCCCCCAACCAGGGAAATAGGCCTGAAGTCGCTTAAGTCTGTACTAACCTCCTTCTTGGGAATAAGCACTATGAAGGTTGGGTTGAAGCCTTTCACCAGACGTCCATGGGTATGGAACTCCTCCATGAGTTGGGTGAAGTCAGGTTCCAACAGGTGCCAGAATTCCTTTATGAAGCCAAAGTTGAAACCATCTGGTCCAGGACTTTTCGAGCTGTCGCATTCACTTATGGCTTCTCGGATTTCTTCCTTCTAGAATGGGGCTATCAACTTGTTGTTTTCTGTGGTTGAGATCTTTCTTCGAGCAAAATCTGCTACAGGGGTCGGTCTAGTTGTCCTTTGGTTTTTGAAGTGGCTCTGGAAGTATTCAAATACCCCTTTTTTCACGGCTGCTACTTCTTCCTTCCACTCTCCATCCATCGTGAGGCCCAGGATTTCGTTTCTTTTCCTTCTTCTATTGATGAAATTGTGGAAGAAGCGCGTGTTACAATCTCCCTCTTTCACCCATTTGCACCTTGACTTTTGGTAGTTTAACATGCTTTTCTTTTTTAACTCCCGGATCAGGAGTGCTGCGGCCTTGTTTCTGTTTATGATCTCTGTCTCCTCAAGCCCAAAAACTTCATCGACTATGTCCAGCTTCTGTATTTCGGCTCGTTGGTTTTCTATGTTGCGGTCGATGACGCCAAACGTATTGATATTCCATTCCTTCAGATCTGCTTTGAGACTTTTCAGTTTTTCCTTGATGACATAGCTTCCCCATCCTTGTATTTGATAGCTGTTCCACTTTTCTTTGACAAAGCTCCTGAATTCTGGGTGGGTCAGCCATGCGTTAAGACTTCGGAACGGTTTCGGCCCCCAATCCTTAACTTTGATCCCCAGGAGGATGGGACAATGATCGGAGACTGAACGTCTTAGGCCTCTTAGATGTGTGTTTGGCCACTGGTTTAACCAGTGGTGATTTACCATGGCTCTATCTAGTTTGCTCTTGCATGATCCGTCTGCCTTGTACCAGGTGAATTTGATCCCCAGGAGGATGGGGCAATGATCGGAGACTGAACGTCTTAGGCCTCTTAGATGTGTGTTTGGCCACTGGTTTAACCAGTGGTGATTTACCATGGCTCTATCTAGTTTGCTCTTGCATGATCCGTCTGCCTTGTACCATGTGAATTTTCTCCCGTGCAGTGGGAGATCCAACAGGTTTGCAGCGTTGATGAACTCGTCAAAAGCCTGTGTGTCCCTGTGGTTTTGTTGTAGCCCTCTTCCATCCCTTTCGGATCCACACCGTATTGCGTTGAAATCCCCAATAATACACAGGCACGCTGCAGGATTTTGGCTCACGACTATGTTTAGCCGGTCCCATAGCTCGAGCTTTTCAGGTAGGTTACATGGGGCGTACACGTTGATAATGCAACATTGTATACCTTCCTGTCCCCAAAAACCGTTTAGTATTACTCCACCAGCCATGTGCCAGCAGCTTGAAACCCTGAGCACCTCCGGGTTCCAAATGGATATGATTCCCCCTGATCTACCTGTTGCTTCTCTTGAGTGCCATTCCATCTTCCCTTGACCCCAGATCGCGCGACATGTTGATTCCTCCACACTTTCCAGTTTAGACTCTTGGATGCAACATAAGTCCACCCCATGGTTTTTTATGAGACTCTTTAACTCTTCTTTTTTAATCCGGTTCCCCAAGCCTCGAATGTTCATAGATAGAATTTTCATGGGTAACACTCTCTTGCATCTCCTTCTGTTCCTGATTTCTTTGGTTGGGTCTGTTTCTCTATCTCAACAAGCTTACTGATTTCCTGGGCATCAGAGGTTTTCGTCTGTATGCCTAGACTTTTACCCAGGCTCCACGTTTTGGAGGCCTCGGTCTCTGCGTCAAGTGTCAGTGGGGTGGGTTGGCCTCGTTTTCTTTTCCCCTTCTTTGGTTTCTTGCTTTGATCGCCTAATCTCTCCGTCTCTGTTTCGAAGCCCTTTGAGAATTCCGTCCATCTCTTTGTCTCCCTCTGCCATAATTCCATTTTGTTTACTTTCTTTTTGGGGGGGTTTTTACGGGGTTTATAGGTTGGTTTGGGATTTGTGGTTGAGGGTTGGCTTGTAGGGGGTAGGGGAGCGTTTATACCGTCATGTGCCTGAGTCGGGCCGGGGTGCTTGTCGGGAGCCTCATGGTCAGAAGCGTTTGGTGTGGAGGTGTTGGGAGGTAAGTGTTTTCATGGGGTTGGGGACGAGAGAGGCAGGGGTGGGTTTAGAGGATTGGGAGGGTGTAATGGGGGGATAGGTGCTGGGGGTGGGTTAAGAGGATTGGGAGGGTGTAATGGAGGGAAAGATGCTGAAGTAGTAGGGTGGGCGATAAGGGGGGGTGTATCAGGTAGGGATATGGGGGGTGGAGGGGGTGGAGGGGGGGTGGTGTCGGGGGTGGGTCCATTTATAAGGGGGGGTGTATCAGGGGGCGAGAACAGGCTGTGGATATTATATGTTGAGGGGGTGGGTGGGTGGGTGTATTTCTTAAAAGGGGTGGTGCTGCGAGCTGGCCCACAATCAGGGAGGGTAGGCCCAATGGGAATTTGGGGCTGAATTTGAAGACTAGGGTTTGAGAGTACAGAGGCAAGCACGCATACCTCATTTCCGTGTCTTTTGGAGATGGTGGCCACTTTTGGCTTATTCTTATCCGCCTCTTCTGCTTCAACCTGGATAAAATCCGATTTGTGGGGTCCCTCCTCGATATCTGATGACGGCGCCATGATTGAGTTTGGTTCACACTTTTCTCGTGATTCGGCATGCACTTCTTGTTCTAAGAATTCATTAACTACATTGAAGGTACCATCATTAACAGCATTGAAAGTATTGTCTCCTTGGGGCCCACTCGGATTTGCACCGAGTACGAAGCAGCGTTTATGGCCTCGGTGGACAGCCGTCGGATCGGGCAACCCGCCGGAAAGGTTATTCGCCCGTGTCGCCGTCGCCGGACCACCTGAGGAGTGCGCGTACGAAGCGGTTAGCTCGCCGGAGCAGCTAATCGCCCGTCTGTGAGTCTTCGCCGTCGCCGGGCCACCTGAGAGGTGGTCGATCGGATCAGGGACCCCGCCGGAAATGCTCTTCGCCCGTCTGTGGGTTGGCGCCGCCGCCGGACCACCTGAGAAGTGGTTGTCCGAATCAGAAATCTCGCTGGAGAGGCTGTTCGTCCCTCCATTGATTGTCGCCACCGCCGGCCCACCTGATTCCATGGACCATTCGGATCCATCATCAAGGTCAGTCTCCGACTCAAAGTCATATTCGTACTGCTGTTTCGCATTTTCATGTTCCTCCATTATTCTGCATGTGAAGGTAATGCCATCAATGTCCAAGTGCATAATCTGGTTCACTTCTTTGAGATACGACATGGAGATGAGGACCCTTGCAAAATCGAGGCGGGTTTTATCTGCAGTTTCTTTGTCGATTTTGGCCAGTTTCCCGATGGTAGCACTCGCCGATTCGAAGAAGCGCGTATTCCATACGTGAGCAGGGACTCCGATCCATCTCGTCCACACCATACGCTTGTGACTCACATCGATCGGGTGCCATTCTCTATACCATTCAAACCAGTATTGGAACCACTCTTCCATGGCTTCAGTAATTTCTTCGTGGCTTTTTCCGGAGGTATTTTGAATAAGGATCGCGTCCGCCCCAAGCGTTCGTAGCTTTAGAATGTTTACACACTCTTGTTGCATCTCCTCTTCGTGTTCCTCCCACGAAAACTCTTTCCTTAGGGCTCCTGTGAAGCATGATTTCAGCCACTCAGTTTCCTCCGTATTCGTTTTGAACTTGACATTTAGCACCTCTTTTGGTATAGGGTGTGTTTCTGCCCCCATTTCCACAGGACGTGCTCTTACCTCCCTCCCCAACAGTTTTCCGGCATGGGCGGTGTTTCCGGTGCTCATTACTGCGTCCGCAAAGGTGACCTCTTGTTTCCTGTTGTTTCTGTTTGCTTCAAAGGATCTTTCACCTGTGGGAGGCGATGTCTGCGGTTTTTCTAGCGTTCTCTCATATCTCGGAACATAGGCCCTGATTTTATAACTTCCCATCCAGGTTTCGTTGAGAGCTTGGAGCATGTTTGTTTCGTCCGTGTTGCACTCAAACCTAACGAAACCAAAAGGTTTGCCATCTCTGTCTTTTTTCTGTGGTCTAAAGATATCCAACACCTTTCCAACTCTGTTGAAGCTATATTTCAGATCATCCAAGGTGCATTCTGCTGGGAAATTTCTGAAGAAGAAAGTGACTGCACCTCTCATTTTGAGGCCGACTAGTTTCTCTCGCCAGGCAGCATTCCCACGGGATTTCCGTCGATAATTCTCTTCATTTTCCGATTTCCTATCTGTCCTCTGGGGAAAACTACGGGTTTGGGTAGATCTACGGCTAGGGTTGTATGATTGCCTCACCGGAGAACACTCGGAATAGGGTCGGTTGTTCCTATGGCTAACTCTCACCCACTCTCCTCCCCCACTCTCTCCCTCTCTCTCTCTCTCTCTAGACTCCATTGATACTCCGTATACATTCATTATGCTCAATTTTTACGAGTGCACATTTTAATGAATATTAATTAATTTATTTATAAAGTAGATAAATTGAGGGTATGAAAGAATATTGTGGAATTCACTAAATTTGAGTAAAGTAGATTTATAATTTAAGGGTATGATAGGGTATTTGAAGTAATTGTTTATAAATAAAGTAAATGAAAATTTGAATAAATAAGTGATGATGAGAGTGTAAAGATAAGATACTGTTAATTACTCACTCGTATTCAATATAAGTCATTTTGACTTTTTTTTTTTTTTTTTTTATTATACTTGTGACATTTTACAATTTTTAATACAAATTTATTTTAAAAAACAGAATTGGGTTCCATACTAAATATAGCCCATTAATTTGGGTTGAGAGCCCAATTTTGTAGTGGAACGGCCCATTTTACTGAAATAAGAATGGGTTTGGCTAAATACCCCTCCAACTTTGTTAGATATACTCCCCTTCCCATTTATTAATTTAATATTCACGTAAAATGTCCAATTTACCCTTTTATTCAAATAATTCAGGATAGATAAACCTCTAAATCCTAAACCTAATTTTAGGGGAAGTATTAGTCGCCGACAACCGTCCCTCCACCTTCGACAGCAGCCGCCCCACCTCCGACAGCCATTACTGTCCAAATAAATTTAGAAATTTAAAAAAACATAAGAAATCTAAACAAAAAAAAATCGACAAACCAGTGTCGATAAGAGTAACACTGGTTTGTCGACGAAATTTTTTTGAAAGAAAATTTAATATATAAAATCAACATTTTCGACAACTAATTGTAAAAAATATACACTATTGTCGACAACTATTTGTCGACCTTGTTTTCTGTCGACCACCAGTTGTCGAAATAATAATAAAAAAAGAACAGAAATCAAACCTGCTTTGAAAAGAAGAAGAAAAATAGTGGGGCGTGGGATGGTGGCGGCCGTAGCAGACGGCGGGGCATGGGATCGGAGGTGGTGGGGCGACCGTTGATTTGGGGGGGGGGTGTTTTTACCAGAAAAAGAAGAAGAAAAATAGAAAGAGAGATGGAGGTGGGGCGGTCGGCGATGGCGGCAGGTAGGGACCGGAGGGCAGGTGGCGCGGCGGTGATGGGGTGGGGCAGGCGGCTACGCCTTTGAAAAAAAAAAAAGACCGCTAGCGGGGGAGGGCAGGCGGTGCTGGGCTTGGGCAGTGGCGCAGGCGACAGCGAAGGGTTGGACTGTTGGCGTGGGTGGCGGTTTGGTGGAGAAATTAGGGTTTTTGATTTTGAGTTTTTTTTTTTTTAGGAATGAGGAAGATGAAAGAGGGGAAAAATGAATCAGGTTTTGAATGGGGGTATATTTAACAATTAATGTTGTAAATAGAAGAGGATAATACAGGTAATGACTTGAACGAATTTTTGTCACTATATATTGACTAACTATTTCCCCTCAAGTATGAGGGTTCGTAGTAGTAATGAAAGTATTTCGACCAAGTAGTATCGAACTACGGGAGATGGGCTAGTGTAATGGATCCCTAGAGTTTTGTGTTGTCATAACTAATGTAGCTACGATTTCGGGAGCATTCGAGCTAAAGATAAGAGACAATCAAAGGAAATAAACTAAACTAAACACAATCTAAAAGCTAACAAGCAATCAAACTACTAAATCACAAAACAAGAAATCGACAAGCAAGACAAAGAACAACCACAAATATAATTCGAAGAAGTGTAAGGGTGAGAGAATGCTTCGGGTGTTCTCCACCTAGTGAAATCGAGAGGAATTGCTTTTACTTTGTTAATGCTTCAATTAAGTTTTGCTAAGAGCACCTAAATGCTAGGATGACAACCATTTCCCTTCGGGTAATATAACCTTAATTCTAAGGTGTTCCCAAACCCGGTAATAAGGTTTTCTTCCCCATCCTCACCAACTACTCAAACAACAATTCAAGTAATTAATGTCCTTTAATGGGATTCTAATACGATTAACTAGCTCTCTCTCAACGAATTAAAAGTATAACTAACACATTTGCATACCAACAACTCACACCATAAATATAAACATGTCCATGTAACTCTCGTCTACCCTAAACATGCATCTAAATATGGATTAATAGAAGTTAACATACAAAGCACCAATAATACCCATTAAAAGAAGCAATAAACCTAATATCAACAATAACAAAGCTTAAACAATTCCAAACTTAATATTCACATGGTTTTAGAACACCCAAAGTATAAATAAACTTAGCGCATGGTGTTTTGAGAAACACCCATGGACAAAACAACAAAATAAGACATGAAAATGAAATTTTCAAACAAAGATTAAATAAAAAAAAATTGCACCGAGTCTTGAAATTCTTCCATTCTTACATGAAAATGAAATACTTAAATAATTATAAGATAAGAAAGCATAAAACTATCTAATGGTGTTTGAGGAGAGAAGCTCCTCAATACTAAGCTATTTAATTGCTCCTCTCTTTTATCACATTTTGTATGAAGTTGAGCTAGGGTTTGAGTGGGTAAAAGTGAGGCCAAAACCTCAAATCTGAGTGGGAGTGTTTCTTATAGTTGAGAGGAGTGTTTGAGACGAATTTTGCATTTAAACCCTTGAACTTCTTGAAAATTCTCGAATTTGCGCGCAGTGGTAAGTTGACTCGGTCAATCGAGTAGTGTGACTCGATCAACCGAGTGGTGTGGTACAGGGACGGACCCAGGACTCAAGGTTAAGGGGGGCCAACAAAAAAATAATTAATGAATAAAAAAGCTAACATATGTATATTAAATTTACATCAAATACATTAACTATATTAATTAACAAGATTCTCAAATACATCAATATGTATTTAATCTATTAAACTAAGTAATTGAATATATATATATATATATATATATATATATATATATATATATATATAGTATTAAAAGTGATGACATTGACTTGTAAGAAAAAATATATTGTTGTTGCATTTTGGCGTCTAGTATTCATAATTAAAAAATGAATACTCAAATTGTTGAACAATTAATATTTTATTAATTTACTTTATTTAATTGGATGTAAATTTTTAAGAAATGAACAATTAAAATATTACTAAAAATATTAAGTTTTATTGATTTTTTAAAAAATACACTAAAATTATTAACCAAAACTAAATAAATAAAAAAATATAATACATATAAGGGGTGGGTGAGTGGGGGTTGGGGGGGGCCAGGGCCACCCTAGGCAATGCCTTGGTTCCGTCCCTGGTGTGGTATAAGCAGAAACTTCACTGGAACCTGGAGTCCCTCGACCGCCAGTGTAATAAATCGGACGACCGAGTGAATGCAGCTGCCTACTTTCTCCTCTGACCTTGATTGACATAGGCGTGCGGCTCCATGTGATTGGACGGCTCCAACAGCTGAACCAACATAATTAATGAGAGTTGCAGCCTTTCTTTTTCTCTTCATTTAAATTTGATCAAAGGATGTGGGGTCCATGTCAATTTGATATCACCTGCATGCTTTTTCAATTTTGATACTAGGGAATATAATTCCCTTGAAATGGGTAACTACTCCATATTGGGCCGAAAATTGGATTTGTCTCCAATGTATTTTCTTTTCTTTTCTTGAGCCCCATAATTTTCTTCTCGTCTTGATTTATTTCTTCGATTGACTTCACTAAATTATTTGAGGCGTATTTTGCTCTAAAAAAATCTCATTTTCCCTATAAAAATAGCAAAACACATACATTTTTCATTTCTAGTGCAATTAGTCAATTTAGTGCAAATAATGCAATAAAATTCTCAAAATTATGCAAAATAAACACATGAATTTCAAACAATTTTCACACTAATCAGATAATTTGGGGAGAGTATATCATTTGTCACTTTAAAGGGGGTGCATATATCGGGAGAGTATATCTAACAAGTTGGAGGGGTATATAACCAAACCCATAAGAATATAAAGGCTTTGGACTTAAATCAGGCGTGGGGGTATATACCCCTCCCTCCAGCTTTGTTAGATACACGCCCCTTCCACTTTTATTAATTAAATATCTAAGTAAAATACATGTATTATCCTTTTTAATAAAAAACAAAAAGATAAATACACTCTCCTTAAATTTAAACTAACCCTAATTTGAGGGGCTGTCGTCGCCACCCCCAATACCCGTCGCCGCCGCACCTCCGGCGGCCACTACAACCCAAAATAAATTTAGAAATTTAAAAAAATCAAACTTGGAAATTTAAAAAAAAAATTATTTTCGACGACAAACCAGAGTCGACCAAAAACACTCTGGTCGACACTGATTTATCGACCAAAAACACTCTGGTCGACATTGATTTGTCGACCAAAAATACTCTAGTCGATAAGATATATAACTTAAACAAAACGGACTAATTAAGTTTTTGAATGATAAATAAAATGGGTGCAGGGTATGTCTCGGATTTTTATTTTCAAATTAAACTAATTAATTACTAGTACCCTTCTTATTAATAGGCATATATAAATATATTAAGAGATATTATATATATCTTGTATAATATATTTTATATATCTTGTAAATCTTTATTTTCCTTAATTATAGATTTAGAATAGATATGTTTTATATCTATAAATACTTCCTTCATGTACTCTTTATTTTCACTCAATGAAATTATAATTTCATAAATCATTGTTTCTCTATATGGTATCACCGAGTCCTCCGGCTAACGCCTCGATCCGATACCCTCCCTCGTAGCCGTTGCTCGACACCCACCGTCGACCAAACTCCCGACCACCCTCCGAATCATCATCTTCTGCAACCTGCATCACAAAAAAAAAAAAAATATATATATATATATATTAATTAGCCTACGCATATCTTGCATCCTCCATTCACAATTAACAAGTTGTTAATCCACCATCTCCCTCACGCAAGAACCCACTTTTCTTGCTGTCCAGATGGGCCAAATCCCTCAGTCCCCTGCTCCTTACACCCCCAACTCTGATAAATACACCCCCCCGCATCTACGCACTCACTCCACAACTACATACACTCCACCTCATATACACACCCACCCTGCTGGTATATACACCACCTCCGCCCACTCTGCTATTTCAAAAATCCCCTCCATCCCCTGGATTTTGGACTCCGGGGCCTCTCATCATATCACAACTCACTCCCATAATTTATTCGTTTCCTCTCCATATTCCGGCTCGGATGATGTCATCATCGGTGATGGTAACGGTTTGCAAATTTCGCATATTGGTTCCTTGTCGTTTCCTCATGTTAATATGCTAAAATTCTCAAACGTCCTTGTTGTCCCACAAATGGCCAAAAACCTTATCTCTGTTTCAACCTTGTGTCGAGATAATGATGTTAACATTATTTTTGGTTCTACTTATTTCCAGGTGCGGGATGGCAAAACGGGGACCATTCTTCTCACGGGGAGTCGCGTGGATAATCTCTACGTATGGCCGACTCGAGCATCTCTTAATCCCACAGCCTCCATCTCGGAAAAACAACCATCACCTATCTGGCATGCCCGTCTAGGTCATCCGTCCTCCAAAATCGTTTGTCATACCTTGTCCAAGTATAACTTACCTATCACGAACTCAAAACTGCATTATTGTGATTCTTGCAACTGTATTAAAAGTCATAAACTTCCTTTTTACGATTCAAGCATTATATCTAGTTCCCCTCTTGAGGTTCTTTTTTCTGATGTGTGGTCGTCCCCTGTCCTGTCAACTGAAGGCTTCAAATACTATGTCATTTTTGTTGATCACTTTAGCAAATACATATGGCTCTATCCCCTAAAACGTAAGTCCGATGTACTCCCCACGTTTATCTCCTTTAAAAATATAGTGGAAATCTTTTATAACACCAAAATCAAAACCCTTTATTCTGACAATGGAGGAGAGTTCATTGCTCTTCGGTCTCTCCTTCAAACTCATGGCATATCTCATCTCACAACTCCTCCCCACACCCCTGAACACAATGGCATGTCTGAACGTCGTCACAGACATGTTGTTGATACTGCCTTAGCCCTTTTACATCATGCCTCCATGCCCCTTACATATTGGCCTCATGCAGTTTGTGCTGCTACCTATATTATAAACCGTCTACCAAAACCCAATCTTAACATGTTGTCCTCGTATCAATATCTCCTAAAACAAACTCCCAACCTAGCCAAACTTAGAGTTTTTGGTTGCTTATGTTATCCTTGGCTCCGCCCCTACACTTCCCATAAATTAGACCCTAGATCCACTCCTTGTGTCTTCATTGGATACTCCCCTACCCAAGCTGCTTATCTTTGTCTTGATTTAAACACCAACAAAATATATACCTCTCGTCATGTTCAATTTGTTGAAAATGTCTTTCCTCTAGCCACTCCTAAAACTGCTCCTGATACACCCCCTGCATTAACAGATACACCCCCCAATCTGCCAGACACACCCACTGTTTTAATTTATCCACCCCCTGCACCCACCAATACACCCCTGGCCCCTTCCCCCAATCCTGCCACACCCACAAATCTTACGAATATACCCCCTCCCCAACATATACCATCTCTCGACGAGAATCCAGTCCCACCACCACCCCCGTTACCTGCACCCCCTATTGAGCTTAATACACCCCCAGCCCACCGTCCAACCCTGCTGCACCCCGCAGATTACTAAGTACACCCCCATCAACTCCAAACCCCAATTCCACTATACACACCCTTGATCTCGAGTCGCCAGATGCTCCCTCACTGCCATCCCCACCTATACAACAACGAACTCGAATGGTCACTCGAGCCCAAAATAGTATTTTCAAACCAAACCCGAGGTATGGTCTATCTTCTACTTTATCTTCTGACACTGAACCTAGCTGCGTCTCTCAGGCATTAAAAGATGAACGATGGAGAGAGGCCATGTCATCTGAATTTAATGCCCTTCTCAGAAACGGTACTTGGGATTTAGTACCACCTGATGATTCTACAAACATTATTGGTTCGAAGTGGGTCTTCCGCATCAAACGAAAACCGGACGGTTCCTTAGATAAGTTCAAAGCTCGACTTGTCGCCAAAGGCTTTCACCAACGCCCTGGGGTTGACTTTTCTGAAACATTTAGTCCTGTGGTCAAACCAGCAACCATTCGAGCAGTCCTAAGTATTGCAGTCACTAAAGATTGGCCTCTTCGTCAGTTCGATGTGAATAATGCTTTCCTTCACGGTTCCTTAGCCGAATCTGTATTTATGGCTCAACCACCTGGGTTTGTTGACAAAACCTTCCCTACATATGTGTGCAAGTTACATAAATCCATCTATGGCCTAAAACAGGCACCTCGAACTTGGTATTTTGCTCTTCGAACCTTCTTAGAGAGTATTGACTTCATTCACACCAAATTTGATGAGTCTCTCTTTGTTTACAACAAATCCGGTATAACTGCATATTTTCTCGTGTATGTTGATGATCTAATCCTTACAGGAAACAACACCTCGTTCCTCACAAAAGTGGCCTCAAACCTTAGTACAAAGTTCTCTGTCAAAGACTTAGGCTCACTTTCCTATTTCCTAGGTGTGGAAGTACTCCGTACAAAGAAAACTTGTTTTCTCTCCCAACGTAAGTATATCATTGACCTACTCACCAAATATAATATGCTCACTTCCAAACCTGTCCAAACCCCTCTCTCCACCTCTACTCGTTTATCTCTTTCTGATGGAACACCGCCCACTGATATTACCCAATATCGCCAAGTTCTTGGAAGCCTCCAATACCTCCAACTTACTAGACCTGATATTGCTTTTGCTGTGCATAAATTGTCTCAATTCATGCATGCTCCCACCACAACTCATTGGGGCACTGTAAAACGCCTCCTTCGATATCTTAATGGAACTAGAGATGTTGGAATTATCCTTCGCCCCAACCCATCTGACTCACTTCACTGCTTCACGGATGCAGATTGGGCCGGAAACACTAATGATCGTACGTCGACAAGTGCCTATATTGTCTTTCTTGGACCAAATCCCATCTCATGGTCTTCTAAGAAACAAAAGTCGGTTGCTCGCTCCTCCACTGAAGCAGAATATAGGGCAATTGCATCAGCAACTTCTGAGGTACAATGGTTAAAATCTCTCTTTCAAGAACTATGCATTTCCATCAAAACTCTCCCTGCCATCTACTGCGACAATATTGGTGCGACGTATCTTTGCTCCAACCCAGTTTTTCACTCTCGGATGAAACACATTGCCATTGACTACCACTTCGTTTGGGATTTGATCAAAACAACTCAGTTACGTGTTTCACATGTGTCTTCCGAAGACCAACTAGCCGATGCTCTCACAAAGCCTCTTGCTCGTTCTCGGCTTCAAATGTTGATGATCAAGATTGGACTCTCCTACGGTACTCCATCTTGAGGGGGCGTAATAGGCATATATAAATATATTAAGAGATATTATATATATCTTGTATAATATATTTTATATATCTTGTAAATCTTTATTTTCCTTAATTATAGATTTAGAATAGATATGTTTTATATCTATAAATACTTCTTTCATGTACTCTTTATTTTCACTCAATGAAATTATAATTTCATAAATCATTGTTTCTCTATACTTATTAAGTAGTTTATTTATTTTCTAATGTTTTATTTTTCTATACCACGTTTTTTTTTTTTAAGTCTATACCACGTATATTTTGAATAACGTACTTTTTAAGTAACTTAGATTCTAAATAACACATTAATAAACCATTAAATTTGTGTTGTAGCTAGTCTTTTTAATTCAATAGCTCTAAGTCTAGACTCCACAGCTTGCTACATTTATGTATTGAACTTGTATTAATTCCATGATAACTCATGATATATAACACCACTAATTAAATAGCATTGCGGGCAACTAGATGAGTCGTCTGAGATGGGTTAATTTGCCCTAATGTAGGAACCGCGCATCCGCAAAAAAATTCAGTGACTCGGGACCTGCCCCGCTCCACATGAGGCCAGGACCCGTTGTGTCCGACTTGTCCCGTTCGCCTATTTTTTAATTAATATTTATATACACAATATCTTAAGTTATTTTGGCTTTTAATAATTCAAATTAAGATATAATTTTGCATACAATAACATTTAGTATTCATTTTATAACTAAAGACAACACTTAAAAAAAAAATTACACAAATATGAATATAAGTTCATTTAAGTTTATATATATATATATATATACATATATACGTGTATAAAAAAAGTGATTATTATACTATATTTATGTGCGACGGGTCCGAAAGCAGGTTCGAATTTGGACCTGTCCCATTGCCTTCCCTAGCAAGTGAAAAAATGATAAATTAATGAAGATTAAAAGTAGAATCATTTATTTAATTTATCTAAATTTATTGTTAATTTGAAATAAAAAATAAAACACATAATAAAAGAAGGGGTTTTCTACCGTAAGACAGGAGGTTCGCCCTGTCTAATAATAAACATCCAATGAAATGTTGACACATCATATAACTTTGCGATGGATGATCGCACTTCGCAATTAGATAAAGTATTTAATTTTTATGAAAAAAATTATAAATTACCGAATTATCCTTATAGTATTTTTTTTAAAATTTAAAATGTAAAAATATCATTTTTAACCACTACATTTTACCTATTTTCAAATTTAGTCATTCATTAAATTTCTAATTCACCCCACCCCTTTGCATAAATTGATTAAAAGTTACAATTATAAAAATAAATAAAAATTAAATGAAAAAAAAAAAAAGACTATTCTTCATCCTCATAGAATGCCTGGAAATGCAGGCCACCACAATCGTCGTCGTCCCTCCATCGGCGAAGTGTTTTCGTTCACATTTCCAAACTTAATCAGTACGAATAATTTTCATCTTAACCCTGAGATCATTTCCCCCATATTTATTTTTCACTTTGTTGTCTTCATGTTCTTCAATTTAACTATTAAAATCGTGATCTTCGCAATAATGAATAATTATCACCGTGATTTTCTGTTACCAGCCCTCACTCTATTTACCATTCTAATCGTTTTAGTTGTCCCGTCATTTTCCGATACTCCATCGTCAAGTTCATCAACCATTGCACCAAATTAAAAAAATTCAGTTTCAAAATTTTTACGCTGATTTGATGCTTCTCAACATTGCTCCATATTTTTCGCGATGATGGAATGGAGGAGAGGCGTTGACCCTACATGTTTAAGTTTTACGATTTTTGATTGTGGACTTTTTTTCTAGGCCGTGTTGCAGAGTTTAGGGAAGAAGATGATGAGAGAAGGGTGATGGGCGGTTGAAGTTTGGATGGGATTAGGTTTTGTAAAAAATTGGAGTATAAAATTTTATTTAGAATTAAATTAAAAATAATTTAATGTGACCAAACAATTTCGAAAAAATGGTGAACTAGATTGAAAAGAGAAGATTAATTTAGAATTTTAAGGATATATATATGCATGTCATTTTGTAATTAAATGTTTATATTATATTAAATTATAAAAGGATATTTTCGTCATTTTATATTTATTAATATAATTTATTAGTAGGGTCATGCAGTGCGATTGCATATTGTAAAGAGCAACTGCACTAATGCGAAGTGCAATCATATAAAAGAAAATTCATATATATGTTGGATTAACTATCCAATGTCATTTAAATGATTGTTTGTTGTAAAACATGGCGAAACCTGTCTTACCATAGAAAGACCCATAAAAGAATGCTTGAAATTAAAAGGAAAATATAGGGTCTTAATAAAGGCTAAATACATACGAAGCAACATGATTTCTTAATGAGTTTATGTAACATGCACTAATTATTTAGAATTAACGACTTGATTGGTGTATGTTATGTGTTATACATATTGCAGAATGCCTATCTATAATTCATGAGAAAATAAATATATTTATTAAAACAAATATTGTGTGCATACTGCATACTAGGGTTGTAAACGAATCGAATCGAAGCGAATACTGCAGTATTCGATTCGATTCGTGAAAATATTCGAATATTCGTATTCGTATTCGTTTAATTTTCGAATAATAAATTTGATTCGGTATTCGATTCGATTGATTATTCGATACTATTCGATTCGATTCGAGTATTCAATTCGAATTTTTTAATACATATTCTAAACATTATTTTTTAAGTATTCGATTTGAAATTTATTCGTATTCAATACTATTCGATTTGACTTGAAACTATTCGATTCGAAAATTTATGGAGATTTTTTTTAAAAATAATAATTTAAATAATATTATAGGACATGAGACAAATATATATTTATAAATATATTTATGTATATATATTATAAATATAATCGAATACTTACGAATATCGAATCGAATATCATAATTTTGTATTTGTATTCGTTTATTAATCGAATCAAAAAAAATATTTGTATTCGAATTCGAATCATAAAATTTCGAATACGAATATCAAAATTCGAATACGAATACCGAATCGAGCAAAATTATTCGATTCGTTTACAACCCTACTGCATACTGATATACTCCACATGTTTAAAATCTACCCATGAGAATCGATCTAATTAAATCATTGTTATATATAAATGTAACAGCTTCGAAAAAGGAAAATTCATATTTTGGGCCTTTTTGGCTAATACGGACTAACGATTTTTATACAAGAAAAAAATGTACTCCTGGGATTGTATATTGTAAGGATTGTGAAATAAATTATACTCCTTCTGTCTCATTATTTTAGATTCATCAAAAAGAAAATATTAATTAGATTTATCATTCTTTTAATTGAATAATAAAATAACGTTTTCACTTTAAACTAGATCATTTAAACATGTCAAAATTACACCACATTACTTTATTACTAAAAATATTTTAGTATTACACTATTTTATTACTTAAAAGTCTTTCAGGTCATCTACCTTATCTTCTTTAATACTACTACTCAAATAACTCTCGTATTAAATTTTGTGTACACAGTAAATAATGAATTAATTTAAAATGGGATGGGAGAGCTAGTAACTAATTCACAATAGTGATTATTCGTTCATTTTCCCGTGTAGGTAGCAAAATAAATTTGTGTACTGGTTTTTTTCAAAACAGATTTTTATAAAATATATTTTTTTTTAATCTATATATATAAAAGGAAGATTATGGCTCTCACGTTCTGCCACGTGTCACCTATAATTCCGCCACGTGTCATCCAGAATTGAATTGAATCTTAAAATGCCTCATAACGCACGCACATTACAATTCTCATTCATTCAACCGCCTCTTCATCTATTCGGTAATCTATATATATAAAAAAGAAGATTATGGCTCTCACGTTCTGCCACGTGTCACCTATAATTCTGCCACGTGTCATCCAGAATTGAATTGAATCTTAAAATGCCCCATAACGCACGCACGTTACAATTCTCATTCATTCAACCGTCTCTTCATCTATTACATAATTGCTATTTCTTATTCGCCGTCTAAAAACTCTAATTGGGTCTATTTGATTGAAGAAGAAAGACAGTCCGATTCACAATCGTTGAACTACATTTTCTTTTCATGGAATAACTTTTGGTTGTTTCTCAACCCAATCGGAGTTTGTATGGACTAATGAGTGATGAGGCGATCTAATTTTGGGAATCCTGCTTCACCATCATTTTGCTTTTGGTGCTAATTAAAGATTATCTTCGTTTCAGAGTTTTGCCTTGGTTAAAGTTTATAAGTATTAAACTGTAATTTCATGTTGGATGCAGGGCTTTTATTCTCTGATTTTTGTTTGATTGCAGATGGATCTTCGGGATAAGCCTGCACTTAAGAAGCTTTTGTATCTGAAAAAGTAAGTTCTTCGTTGAGTTATACTGTATACTCCCTCCGTCCCAGGATTTTATGCACACTTTCTGACGGGCGTCCCAACATTTTTTGCACACTCCAAAAAAGGAAATAATAATACCAATAAACCTGATTTTTCTATTGGGAAAGAATCTTTAATTGATGAGTGTAGAATGATGCTCTGTCTCTCGGATCCTAATATTTTTGAGGAAAATGAAAGAGGTATAATTGTTGATTTATTATTTATTTTCCTTATAAAATTGTTGTCAGCAAAATATTATCTCATTCTTCTCATAGAATAGGAAGATGGATGTTTTAGATAACTAATGCCATGTGGCCATGTTCAATTTTTATCTACTTTTTTTTTTTCGAACCGTAATGCACGACAAGAAAACAAACTATTTTTTTCTTCAGAGACGGAATGTTTGCTGAAATTTCGACACATGTACATCAGATAAGAATGGGTTGAGAGAGAGAGCAAATGTGGGTGTTATTTAATCTCATTCAAGGTATGCTTATAATTCTTCTTTGTTGTTTTACTATTCAATTTGTTATTTGCTTGGGGATACATCTATTCATTGTGATGAATGTTAACTATTGTATAATTTTATTTTTCTTTTAGTTCTTGAATTTATATTTTCATAGAAACAAATTATGTTTTTTTTTATCGAACTGTAGGTGTTCTTCAATCCTACTGTAGGAGGATTGTGGTAATTCATACTAATGCTTATGGTAGCAGTTGAAAAGTGCTTGATAACTATGCAAGATGTAGAGATGGCTATTTCTGATGGCCTGCTGTTAAACTCTCATGAATTGAAAGAAGAACTCAAAGCTAATAGTTAAGCAATTGAAGTATAAAGGTATTGAAATGAAGGCATTCCTTTGTTCTCATTCTTAACAAAATTATGGCTGAGGAACTGATCAATGCAAGCAAAAAAAAATTGCACATTATGTGTGTTGAATAACTTATTTCATTATAATCCTGTCAAAAAAAAAAAAAAATTTATTTCATTATATTAATCTATTTCTGCTATTATATACACTCCTGAGCATAAGTGACAATTTTCTTGAGATGAATATCAATTTTTTTAGTTTCGCCATTTATTTCGTTAAATTAACTAGACATTTCACAATGAGTTTTTGTGGTAATTGCATTTGGTGAATGTTGCACGACAAGAAATATTGAAAAATTATTTTATCCTTTGTTGTAATGTTGTATGCTACTAAAGATTTGGTTGATAATTATAATGAATTTTAGAGTAGTTTCACTTGACTTTTGTTGTTTTAAGAGATTTACGGCCCGCCTGGTTTGGGGTAATTAGACTGGGTAAGGGGAAGGTGTAATTACCCCCAACCAAGCGGGCCCTTATAGTGCTGAAACTTCTCTGACTTCTTATTATGACACTTCTAATGTGGTAAACCTGTTTGCTAATAAATATATCTCCTATTTTGAAAATATTTGTGAGTAACCCACCAATTTCTTGCAACTATATATACGCTTTGTGATAAGTGATCTATTCCATAACATGTGTAATGAAGAAATGGCATGTAAGTTTTGGAGTGAAATATTGGGGCATGTAACATGTGAGTAATCCACCAATTTCCATAACATGAGTGATCTATTTCTTGCAGCTATATATACGCTATATAGCACTGCTACATGTAAGTTTTGGAGTGAAATATTGGGGCTCTCCAATTCTAGGTTACCAGCTCCATTAATCATGTGCAGTGGCCAGTGGCATTTAGAATTAAGTTGAACTAATTTGTTGATTATATATATATCTGTTGTACGTGCTTTGATCGGATGATCTGGATGTGGACTTCGTAAGCAACTAAACAAACATGTATTTTATATCGGGGTTATTACGTGTATTAGGAGATTAAACAGATGTTTTAGTGATGAATATATGAAGAACAAGGATGGAGATCATATGTAGCTTCTTGGAGAAGCTTAAGAGCTTTGTATGTATATTGCCTCGGTTATTGTGTAGGAATTTCAACTTATCTTTACAATGAGCCTTTTAGGCATTATATAGTAGGTTTTTTGGCTGCCCAGCCTTTACACGTGGCGGGCACATATTGGCCCTGAGATCCCATCAAATAGGTGATGGAACATCGCATTTAATGCTTCTTGGAGGTCGTTTCGATGCTAAACCGCCTTATTGATGGTCGTCCTCGCCCACAACGAGGAGATGGGCCATGGTGGTTGCCTTACGAACTGGTCGTCATGACTTCGCCATGGATGCTTGATCATGCTCGCCCACCCTCAAAGGGCCATAATTACTTATCTTTTCTAGATGACTCTGTTGGTGCTCGTCAACAACTCTAGGGCGAGCACACACTTACATTTTCTTCATAATGTTGACTAGTCGTCGCATGACTTGGTTGACTAGTCGTCGCCACGCAAGCTGATAACTAAGATTGACTTGTCAAAGATTGACTTCTTTGACCTGGTATAACATTTGCCCCCTGGTCGCCTTTCTTCGTGCTCGAAATAGGAAGGCGGGCAGTATGATCATCTTCGATGGGTATGGGCTTATCTTGGATATTCAAAATTCGGAAAATCTTTGATGACAAGATTTGCCAAAAAGGTCGCCTCGTATTCCGCAAAAGTAAACGTTTCCCGAGTACTTTAATGACGTCGGACGACGCCAATGTCAGGCACGTGGAAAGGCGCGCAAATTTGAATTTCGCGCGTGCAGGCCCTCAAAGGTCGCGCGTGACGCCCACTTTCCGCCTCGATTTCGGGGATGACCCCAGATTTTTGGCAAAACTATGAATTTTACCCCATTTTTTGCACTTTAGTCCCTAGGGACTTTATGCCTATAAATAAAACTTCTCTCCCTCGTAAATCACTTTCAAATCTTTCGAATTTTTAGAACTCTTAAGTCTTCTTCTCCAAGCTTTTCCTTAGCAAGGTGGTTTTTGACAACGGCCTGTAAGGTAATTGAAAAACTTCTTTTCTCCTCTTCTCTACTTTTTTTCTTAAAAAAAAAACGGTATAAATGGTGAGGGTTGCAAATTCCGGCGAGTCGGGATCGCCACCGCCGGCGGATATGATAGATTTCGATGCTTCGACATCAAGGTTGGGTCGGAAAGCCCTTCGAGTTCCGATGGATCGGAAAGCCCTTCTCAGACAATATCGGTTGAGGCCCTTGGTGCTCGCTACTCCGAGGATAGTATTATGAGAGAGTTGACTCGTGGTGATGAGTTTCTCTCCGATGGTGGTGACGATCAGGTTGATCGGGATGATGATGAGGGGAATGGTTCCGAGCACGAGGATGAAACAGACGACCATTCCACTAACTCGGACATGGGTGAACTGGGCCCAGATGTGGAGATGGGTGATGAAGTCGATCACGAGACTGCCCAGAGGAAGATTAGTGGTAGTCTACGCGAGTGTGCCGACGAACTTATCCGTTACAAAGCGAGAGTAGCGGATTTCCTCTCAGGGTGAGAAAGATTGGGCGGGGACGACCTACTTAGGAAGTCGCACGCTCAATACTTCAGAGTATGAGTTTCCTCCTCCTGCTCGTCAGTATCAGACTGCCTTGGAATCGAGGTATGAGGCCTGCGAGCATCCGAGTAAGGTTTCCTCGGCACAACTCGCAAATTCGAGGAAAAAATACCTCGTTCCACAAGATGTACATTTCTTAATTCCGAGGGAGGATGAAAGAGCCGATCAACCTCTGGAGGGCATGATCGCCGTGAACAATGGGATGATGGAGGCCGGATTGAGGTTCCCCTCCACTCGAGCATTAGCTTTTACCTGAATTACTTGGGAGTGGCCCCGATGCAGATTACCCCCAATGGATGGGCCACCATCATTGGGCTTTTGACGGTGTTCGGACTGGAGGCTGTGGAGAATGGTTGCCAAGGGGTTTTCTCACTCCTCGAGAAATGAACTCCCTCCTCCAAGCACTTGAGGTTGGCCATAGTTGGTTCTATGTCAGGGGGCGACCAGGATGGAAGCTTGTCGAAGGGGTCCCGAATAAGATTCGAGACTGGAAGACCAACTGGTGGTGGGTCGCGGGCGACTGGAAGAGTGCGGCGAAACTTGACGGATCCGCCGAGCGAATTTCCATTCATCGCGAATTTAAAGAGATTAGACGTAAGCCTTTAAAATTCATGCTCGTTCTCGTCTGTACTGATTTAACTTTTGTCTTTGTTGCAGGTGTTGCTGCTCGTCAAAGGGCCGGCGATCATCAACTTTCCAACCTCTTCAAATATCACTTTTGTTGCGTGACTGATCGTCACTATCGCGAACGTCATTGTCGCTTCTTGAACCGCGAGCATCTAAGGGATAGAGCCGGGCTTCGTGTGCCTCCGTACCATTTCACAAGATCTTTTCCTCCTGGTAATGTGCTCTCCTTTAGCCTTTACATTTTGAAACTTTATCACGATCTAAACAATTTCTTGTCCCTTTGCAGCAGTTATCCTTGTTATCATCAGGACTTAGCTCCCTCTGAGAAAGGTCATCGAAGGAGAGAAAGTTCGAGGCGGATCTCGCAAGAGGGATCGCGAGGATGCGCCAAAACAGCCTCCCCCAAAGAAAACGACGGTGACGGTCCCTCGAAAGGAGGGGGGGGGGGGGAACGTTGACCCAAACCAATGTTCGTCGATCGTCGCCGATCAAAAGAGCTCGGCCGACCTCTTCCCCGACCAGGCGCGAGTAGACGGCGGTGGTGGCGGTCGATGCGGAACTTGAGAAAGATCCGACGGATGCCACTATGCTCGGCTGGGATGCCGATCGGGTTGCTCGGTAAGGATTTTGCTTATTCTTGAGAAACTTTGTGTGTGGTCGTATTTAACAGTGTTTTCTTTCAGTCTTAATGCCCGAAAGGATCCTCCTACTTCCGAGGATCTTCGTCAATTTTATCGGTCGAAGTCTCCCCCGTCTTTGACTAGTGATCGAATTCCTCTACCTGCTCGTCTTGCGATAAAGAACCTCCCTTGCTCTCTCACTCAAACCTTTATTGATGATGTGGAGGCTCATTGACTTATTCGTATTTTTGGATAAGTGTCCCAAGTATATTTTCGTTCCAAGGACTTAATTGAGTGAAAATGAGTCCCTAAAGTTGCAAGTTATCATGCTATTGTAGTAAGTAAAATGTTTGTTTGGATTTTCAGGAATTTAAAACACAAAGACGAAACTAGATCAACTACGACAAGAATAAATGGACAAATGAAATAACAAGATATCTAACTTCCTTTCGAAAGTGCAAAGTGAGAGAGTATTGCCTCGGGTGTATCTGTTGGTCCCTGAACGAGTAGTGAATGGGATTAAAGTCTAGAGGGGAGGGGTGAATAGACTTTAAAACTTTTTCAAGAGAGTTGGGAACCTCTTCTGATTGCTATGTCAACTGGACTACAAGTCTGCTGGTCCAGATGACTATAGTGATCTGAATGAAGATATTATATGCAGAATTATGGTAGGCCTTGTTTAGACTCGTTCTTTTATTTCTTTTGAAAGTGTTAGCTTGTTTAATTAATGAAAATCTCAGCTGATGCTGGTTTGAAGGTTATGGCCTTGATTCGAAGACAGTTAAAAACACAGTATGCACTATATACAAATATATGGAAAGACAGTAATGTAAAGTGCAGAAAGGTAAATAACACCAGGTTTATAGTGGTTCGGATATACGTTCCTACGTCCACTCTCACGTCCTAACGTGATATTTAATCCCTTTAATTTACCAAAAATTACAAGGGGCTTGTCCTTTATAGTCCCAAGGGTAGGACTTTGAGATCTGAGCAGTCCTAACTGCTACGGTCTCCACAAGTGATTGTAAGCACTTGCACTTTGCAGGGGTTCAAAAATTTTAACCTTTCGGTGAGGGTTTGGGGTTTTTGAATGTTTCCAACTAATGGTTCAAGCTTATAATTTGCTTAACCACTATGCCTAAATCAATGGATATACAATAAGAATAGGATTCAGGTTCTTTGGTTGGATAGAAATCACTTAAGAGCTAGATCATCTGAATCATCTGGGAAGATTTGACAGTGTGGTGATGTAGGAAGTTCATCACTTTGATATTCAGACTCTTCAGTCACCATTGCTTGCTTGTCTGAATTTCTTCTGTCTCTTCTTGGCCTTCTTTCTTCTTTGTCATCCAAGTTCAGCTCTGGACATTCATAGACATAATGTCCTGGTTTGTGACAATTGAAGCATGATCTAGGTTTCTGATTTGAGTTGCCTTTCCTTGGAGGAGTGGCATCTCTTCTTCTAGATCCTCGGCTGTCAGATGACTCCATATCCTTTCTAGGATATCTTTCTAGTGTTCTTTCTCTGGATCCTCTGGAGGGTGAACTGGCTCTCCTGTCTTTGTAATTCCTATAGAATTTTTTATATTTGCTGTTGAGAGTGTTCATCCTTTCGAATCTCTTGATCATAAGAGCCATTTGCTCTTTCAGACTCATGTCTGATCCTTCAAAGTCTTCTGTTTTCAGTGAGGTCTTGCCAGATGAGGTACTTGCAGCTTTTGCATTGGCTGCCTTGAAGGCTACAGTCTTGGAGGTAGATGGGGTTGCAGTTGGCTCATCACTTCCTGAGTTTTCTTCTCTTTCAAGATCATATTCATGAGCTTTTAGGTTCTGAAATAGAGTTTGTGCAGACCATTTCTTGATATCTTGAGTATCTTTGATGATGGTCTTCTTGAGTCTCCATTTCTTGGTTAGAGAGTCTAAGATCTTTAGATTTTTCTCTCTATTTGTATACTTCTTGCCCAGAGATTCTATCTCAATGATGATCTTGGTAAATCTATTGTCTAGCTGATCAATAGATTCTTCTGGTTGCATCTTGAAGTGTTCGAACTTCTTGACTGATGTTGACAATTTGCTCTCCTTGACCAGCTCAGTTCCTTCACAGAGAAGTGCCAAAGCATCCCACATATCTCCTGCTGCCTCACAGTTGATTACTTTTGCAATGTACTCATTTGGAAGAGTTTGCATGATGTAATCTTGAGCAATGATATCAAGATTTGATTGCTTCATCTCTTCAGGTGTGAGGTCCTTCATTGGCTTGGGAACAAGTTCTCCAACTGGAACTTCTGGATCACCATTTGTAGTGTTGACTGTCATGATGGTGATTGGGCCTTCTGTGATTACTGACCACATCTTGTAGTGGACTGATGTGAGATTCTTCCTCATCCTGATCTTCTAGTAATCATAATCCTCCACTGAAAACTTAGGCAACTTACGCATGTTAGCACTCATGCTGTATGAGTTTTCAAAAGCAAGTTTTTTCAAAAGAATAGATCTGTTCAAGAGGACTACAGAAAGACTCCCTCAAGTCTTCTGATAATCTAGAGACAGTAGTCCGTTAGAACCACTGCTCTGATACCACTTGTTGGTCCCTGAACGAGTAGTGAATGGGATTAAAGTCTAGAGGGGAGGGGTGAATAGACTTTAAAACTTTTTCAAGAGAGTTGGGAACCTCTTCTGATTGCTATGTCAACTGGACTACAAGTCTGCTGGTCCAGATGACTATAGTGATCTGAATGAAGAGATTATATGCGGAATTATGGTAGGCCTTGTTTAGACTCGTTCTTTTGTTTCTTTTGAAAGTGTTAGCTTGTTTAATTAATGAAAATCTTAGCTGATGCTGGTTTGAAGGTTATGGCCTTGATTCGAAGACAGTTAAAAACACAGTATGCACTATATAAAAATATATGGAAAGACAGTAATGTAAAGTGCAGAAAGGTAAATAACACCAGGTTTATAGTGGTTCGGATATACGTTCCTACGTCCACTCTCACTTCCTAACGTGATGTTTAATCCCTTTAATTTACCAAAAATTACAAGGGGTTTGTCCTTTATAGTCCCAAGGGTAGGACTTTGAGATCTGAGCAGTCCTAACTGCTACGGTCTCCACAAGTGATTGTAAGCACTTGCACTTTGCAGGGGTTCAAAAACTTTAACCTTTCGGTGAGGGTTTGGGGTTTTTGAATGTTTCCAACTAATGGTTCAAGCTTATAATTTGCTTAACCACTATGCCTAAATCAATGGATATACAATAAGAATAGGATTCAGGTTCTTTGGTTGGATAGAAATCACTTAAGAGCTAGGGATGTTCTTATGGATTCTGGCTCAAGGAGAACTCTTAAAACAGTATGGCTTTTTGCTTGATTGCTTGTTGAATTCTCTCGTTGTGACTTCGTGCTTGTGATTTCTCATCCTCTTGTATTTATAGTGGTGATTGCTTGCAACTAGCCGTTGGAGTTGACTAGCCGTTGGGGCAATCTTTCCATAATAGCTTGATTCCTTGATTGCTTCAATCCTGGGATCATGTCAATCTTCTAAATAAGGTAGGTCTTCGTTTGAATTGCAAGATGACTTTGGAATCAGCCGAGTCCTGGACGAGCACATAGTCTTCTGATCTGCTCTACTAGTCTTCTGACTACTCGTCTGGTCGAGGTCTTCTGTCTTCTGATATCAGGTGAGTAACACTCTTCTGATCTGGCAAATCTTTTATGCACTCTTAGATTATCTTCAATCTTGGACTCCATCAGATAAGTAGGTATACAAGCACCTTACTTAACTAGTCTTCAAGGATCTTCTAGTCTTCAAGTCTTCTACTCTTCTCATCCTGAGGATAGGCATGTAAGCCATGGCTGTGCTGATCAGCTGATATCAATATAGTTGATCACACAAGACTAGTCTAAGCTGCTCTAAACATAGTCAGCTGATCCTATTACATTTATAAACTCTAAGTGTTTTGGCCTTCAAAACTATTCTAACATCATGTGGGGCTTAAGGTGAATTTATATCCCAACAATTTCCCCCTTTTTGATGAAGCCAAAACTATACTTGATAAATGCTCTTAATGAAATAAGATAAGAGTTTATAACATTCTTAAAACTGAAGTATCTGATGAAGACAATGAGATTTTGTCTTGTAAGCAAAAAGAACTAGAACTTGAATATATATGGAGCTTTTACAGATTACAAGTAATAGTTTCTTTAAGCTTTTAAAGTAGTCTTCATCAGGTCTTCTGATTTCTTCAGATGCGGAAAGCAAGGTTCAGACGAACTCGAACATCTTCCATGTGCTGCAAGTCTGTAACATTCTCCTCTTCGTAGATCTTATACAAAATCCTTTTGACTTCAATCAAGTTTGTTCTTCCAGAGTCCAGAATGGGTGCATCCCATTTTGGTTCTTCAGGAGTTAGGATTCTGCAGTTGTCAAGTTCTTTGGCTGTCTTGACAATTTCTTTCCAGAACTCTGGATCTTCAATGGTCATGAACTGGTTGAACTGGAAGAATTCATCTTCATAAGTAGGGAGAGGGCCAAATTTCCTTACTATGTGGTGTTGAATTTGCCACTTCTTCTTCAGGGGATACCATCTTGGTAGCTCATCTTGAAGGGCTAAATAATCCACATAATTGCTATCAAACACCAGGACATTGTCTTCTTTTGCTTTGTCCTTGAGTGCTTTCCTGAGTTTGGCTATTTTCCTATGAAATTTGGCTTTGACTGCCTTCGCATCATTTAGCTTCTTTTGCTTAAGCTCTTGAGCTTCAAGCAACTTTCTATTTTTCAGCTCTAAAGCCTCCTTCTCTTCTGCAGTAGGCTCTGCCGGAGCTGACTTCTTGCTTGACTGAGCTTGCTCATCTGCCTTTCTTTTCCTTGTCATTCTCTTCTCAGGAACTTGTTCTACAGGAGCATTGATCTGTAGACTCTTGGCAGGAGCTTGAGTGGGAGCTTGGGTGCCTTCTTGAGCAATTTCTTTGCCTTTGCCTTGCCTTGCCTTGCCTGTTCTTGATTTTGCTTTTTAAACCACCCAAGGTTTCATTCAACTCATCTTGAGATACTACCATTACATCTTGCTGTGCAGTAGACTTCTCAAGAGCCTTTATCAATACATCTTCCCCCTTTTTGGCTTCAACAAGTGCAGCCGCAAAAGGCTTCATGGCATTCAGTATTTCCACTTTCAGAGTCTGCTTCAGGGCCATGGCATTGACCTTGCCAACTTGGGTCAGATGAGTGATGTTGTGCTCTAAAACTTGAGCATGAGAATTGGAGGAGGAGGCAGCTTCTAGCTTAGCTGTAAGTGCTTCCAATTTGGCTGCTGTCTCCTTCAGCTAAGTCTGCAACTTCTCATTCTCCTCTGCAGCTGATTTGAGAAGAGCCTGGCCTTCAGTGGCTCTTGCTTCAGCATCCTCAATTCTTTTCTTGTAGGTGGTCTCCATGCGGGTTATCTCATTAGTATAGAGATCAGCAAACATGTTGGAGGTATCACCTGTTCTCTTCTGAATGGTGCTTAAGTATTCACCTATCTGATGGTGAAGTGACTCTCCAAACTTGTCTTCAATGTCAATAATCTGGTCATGAAGACGAGTCCTCTGCTCCTTAACAGCTTTTTCAACATATCTTCCAAGCTGTAGGCCTAAACCTTTCTCAAAGTGCAAGTCTATTGCAGTTTTGACCTGGGAGCAGATGTCTGCTGTATAGTCAACAGATGGAGTAGAAGTTGATGTAGATCCTTGAGGCTTTGGATGAACAATCAGTGCTTTGCCTCTTTCTTCAGCTGATAGATAATCTTCATTGAGGAAGCAGGTAGTGGCCTTAGTCAGATGGGTCATGATTCTTCTGCCTGCATCCTCTGGTTGGTCAATGAAGTGAGCTGGTACTCTGACTACTTCTCTTTCAATCTCTACTTTGTCAGCTGGTTCAGCTGAGTCTTCTGCAGGGGCTGTTGCAACTGAGTCTTCCACCAAGGCTGGTGCAGCTGAGTCGTCTGCCAAGGTTGGTGCAGCTGAGTCATCCACCTTTGCTTTTTCAGTTGTCTGCTGATCTGATGAGCCTTCTGGGACAGAGATATCATCAGTGGGGATTCCTAGAATCCTGTTGCAAACTGCAGTCAGGGCCTCTGCTGATAGTAGCTGAGCAAAAGATTGAACCTGAGCAACTTCCTTTTGCTCCATTTCCCAGTCGAGGAAATTTTCCTTTCCTCCCATTCCTTCCATGACCTCGAGAAGGTCATCCACATCATCTCTTCGGAGCTCAATCCAAGTACATATCCTAAGTACTTGTTCAAATTGGATTGATTTCTCATCAATACCAGGAGTAGTAGACTTGAGCAGGTTGGCTATCTTCATCCTCATTATCTTCTCCCTTGTGCACATAGGATAGTGCACCATGCTGTACTGAGGCTGAGAAGGACCAGCTTGAGCCAGGTCTGCTGGTGCCAAGTCTTCTTGTTCAGATGGGGCAGTGATGATAGGAGATTGAGTGGTTGGGACATTTTCCTCTGCTGTGTGAGTATCAACAGGGATTTGGGAAGTGATATCTTCTTGTTGGGTAGGAGGTTGAGATTGATCTTCAGTGGGTTGTGCATCAGCAGGATTTTGAGTCTGCTGGTCTGATTCTATTTCTACTTGAAGATCAGTAGATGGTTGGGCTTGATGATCTTGGTCATCTGCTGTTTGAGTATCAGCAGGGGATGGAGTGATTTTAGTTTGATCATCAACAGGGGGTGTAGAGGTGGTCTGAGTTTGGTCATCTGCTGTTTGTACATCAGCAGGGGTAGGCAGTTGTGGCTCGGGAGTTGTTTGAGGTTGGGCTTGTTCCTCTGCTGTGTGAGTATCAACAGGGGTTTGAGTCTCAGTGTTTGAGGGTTCAGATGGGTTGGAATCTTCAGAAGGGTTGAAGGATGAAATAGGGGCTATGCTCATGGGAGTAGGGAGCCTGGATTTCTTTGTCTTTTTGGTGAAAGAAGAAGTGTTCTTCTTTCTCTTCTGACCCTTTGACAGCTTAGAAGGAGTAATAGTGAGAGAGGGATTAGAAGTACCTGCCTTCTTCAAAGGAGAGGCAGTGGGAGTGGCATCTGAATCAGATGGGGAGATGAGCCCTGATCTGATTAGAATTCTTCTTTGTGCTAAGGTCTGATTGTCATCATCATCATCCTCACCAGCCTTCTTTTGAGCCTCTTCTTTGGAAGACTCTTCCTCTTCTTCAGCAGAGTCATGAACAGACTCTTCTGCCTTCTCAACAACATCTTTAGAGGATGCTTCAACCAGCATCTTCCTCTTCTCTTCTTTCAGCCTTGCTGCCTCAATAAGAGCTTCCTTTCTCAAGTAATACTTGGAGGTGTGGAATGTCTTATGAGGACCCATCTTGTACTTTCTTGGGAGTATTTCTGGAAGGATGATACTCAGCTTGTTGACAAAGCTGACTGTTGATGTCACCTTCCATTCTCTTGATTGGAGGTCCAATGTAACCTTCTTGGCCTCAAGAGCAATCCTATCCAAAAATAGCCCTTGCCAATCTCCATCAATCTGATCCCAGATTGCAGCCATAACTCTAACCTTCAAAGTAGTAACAGCATCATGACTGAATGTGTTACCCAGTAGCATCTTTCCTGCAATGTCCATCAAGGTTTGAAACTTGGGATCAAGTTGTGATTTCTTGAGTCCAGAGGCATTAGCAGCCTTGACTCTTCCACTGGTAAACATCTCCATATACTCCTTTTCTCTTCCCATAATGTAGGTAGAGATGTTTATCTCCCCCCTTGATAAGCCGAACAGTTCCTGAAGGATCTCTCTTGAGATCTTAACTCTGTGTCCACCCATCACACTTTCAACTTGAGATCCCTTCATCACAGCGTTTGAGTAGAAAGCCAGCACATCTTGTTCATAAACGTTTGTTGGTGCTGCTTCCAGAAAATCACGAAGGTTGAGGTTGATGCAGCGAAGAAGGATCTCCTTGTTCGCGGGTGTATGCTTGCCCTTGAAAAACAGAGCATTCTCTGTGAAAATCTTTCCTTCCCTAGACTACTTTGTTGCATCTAGAGTGCCGGTGCTCTTGGTCTTCTCGTCGTAAATTTCAATGATCGCCATTCCGGATGTTGAGTTTTAGGTTTGGAATGCTTAGGAAAATATTCAAGACGAGAGTGATTTGAGAGCAATAGAGTATTGTGAGCGAAAGGGTTTGGGAGAGGTTTAAGGGTTTGTATATATACTCCAGCAAAACTTGAGAATTGTACAATCCAACGGTCAGATTTGATTTAATTGTGGAGTAGAACCCAAGATTTCCTTCTTTGATTTCGCCCCGTTTCCTTTAATTTTGCTGGCTGAATTTGCCATGTGTCAATTGATGATTCGTTGGCAAAACAGTAATTGAGTACTAATGACATCATTACCAAAAATAGCCGTTGTGACTAAATTTTAGCAAGAATTGATCATCAAGGCCGTTTTCTATAAGTGAATTTCATTCCTTATATAGGACAATTTCCTTAATTACATTCAGAAATAAATCTAGAATGAATTACATGATCAAAGATAGTCATTATGCTCTGAAATAAAGTGATCTGATCAACAGAGTGAAGTCTTCTGATTTCTTCGAAAGGTCTGCTGATTTTCTTGAAAGTCTTCTGGTCAGCTGAGTTGAGGATTGAGGTTTGCTGAGTAAATCTTCTGTGCGTGATGATCCAACCTGGTTTGATGGATCTTTTCCGCTTTGCTGTGTGTGATGATCCAACCTGGTTTGATGGATCTTCCAGCTCTACCTCTGAACCATGTAGGACCATCAAATCGATATGTAGATGATCAGCCTGGATGATATCCCACTGGTTCAAATTGCCCTCACCATCTGATGTTCCTCATCATCAGATGGGTTGTAGCATCTAATGTGTCCTTGTTGAATTTCTTCGCCTCTCTTGAAGGAGGGGGAAGATTGGAAGGGGCTTCAATGGAGTGTGAAGAGAAGGACAGGAACTTGGTCTTCCTGATATGTTTTGACATAGTAGCCTTTGATAACAAGCTCTCCATGTAGAACTTCCCCCTGGAGAAGAAGCTCTGCTTGCTTGCTACTTTGTCCTCTGCATCTCTCCTTCCTTTAGTTTTCAACAAGAACGTCTCTCCTTCCTTTAGTTTTCATAGGCATACTTATGTTGAGTGAACCAAGTATGCTGATCTGCATCCTCTTCATCTTCTGGACAAATCTTCATCTCCTTCACCCAAGACCTTGGTTGAGGGATGATCTCCATTCCATCTCTTCTTTCGATTATCTCCATACCTGAAACAAGAATAATAGTTAGTGATTTGTGTTCTTAGGTGTTCTCATAACTTCCTCCTTTTATAGGGGTAGAAATGAGGTAGTGGAGAGAAAGATGACAAAACTATAGAGTTGATAGGTCTGAATTTCTGAAAAAGTTACTTCTTAAGATCAACAATGAGATTCTTGATCTAAGGGTTCACATTTAAAGATATTCAGACTTTATCTTATGAAATGCAGGAATTATAAATTTTGAACAAGTGTTATTTGAAATCCGTACAGTGCATGCATACTGTTGAGTCGGTGAGGATGGTGTATTAATCCAACCAAGTATAACTCAATAATATACTGTATGTATGTATATAAATAAAGTATTTTATGAAGAATAGTTTATTATTATACATAGATATACATTGCTTTGAGTAAAGATATCAAGTAACTTTGTTCAAGTCTTCTGAATATATATATATATATATATAATATGCAATGCAGATTGTAGAGTATTTCATCAAGGATTCTTAAGGTATCATTGATTCCCCCTTGATTAGATGACTCTATGTTTTCCCTCAGCTTTATTTGTCTTCATTGGGAAAGTACTTACCTGAAGATGAGGGTGTCTATTCACCTCATCTGATCCTCCTAGTCTGCTGCAATTGTATCAGCTGATCTTTGCTCTTCATGTGCTTGGATCAAGGAGTCCTAAGCTGTAGCATAGGGTCTTGAACCTTTCTTCAGCTAGGGGCTTAGTCAAGATGTCTGCTCTTTGGATATCTGTGTGAATTTTCTCCATCTTGATGTCCTTCTTTTCAAGGTGGCCTCTTATGAAGTGGTGTCGAATGTCGACATGCTTGCACCTTGTGTGGAGGACTGGATTTTGAGTGATGGCAATGGCACTGCTGCTATCACAATAGATAGGGACTTCTCTTGCCTCTACATTGTAATCCTTGAGTTGTTGAACTAGCCAGAGCAGCTGACTACAACAACTTCCAGCTGCCATATATTCTGCTTCAGTGGTGGAGGTTGCAACTGAAGTTTGCTTCTTTGAGAACCAAGATATCAACTTGTTGCCTAGGAATTGACAGGTTCCAGATGTGGATTTCCTATCTATCCTACATCCACCATAGTCTGAGTCAGAATAACCACTCAATTCTAGATTGTCATCAGCAGGGTACCATAGTCCTAAGTTGACTGTTCCTTTTAGATACTTGAGAATCTTCCTTGCTGCTTCTAGATGACTTTGCTTCGGGTTTGCTTGAAACCTAGCACATACTCCTACAACAAATGTTATGTCTGGTCTGCTGGCTGTAAGGTATAGTAGAGATCCAATAAGTTCTCTATATTCTGCTTGATCGACTGCCTTTCCAGACTCATCTGGTTCCATTTTGAAAGATGTCATCATTGGAATTCTTGCAGTCTTGCTTTGTAGAGCTTTGAATCTTTCTAATATGCTCTTGGTATACTTGGACTGGTTGATGAAGATCCCTTCTGGACTCTGCTTGACTTGGAGTCCTAGGAAGTAATTCATCTCACCCATCATGCTCATTTCAAACTTTCCTTGCATAAGTTCAGAGAACTTTTTACACATGTCTTGATTGGGTGATCCAAATATAATGTCATCTACATATATTTGCACCATTAGAATGTCTTCTCCTTCTTGTATTCTGAAAAGTGTTCTATCCACTTTGCCTTTTGTGTAACCATTGTCAAGTAGGAATTGTGACAATGTGTCATACCAAGCTCGAGGGGCTTGCTTTAGACCATAGAGAGCCTTCTTCAGACGATATACTTGATCTCCTTTTTCAAATCCTGGAGGCTGCTCTACATACACTTCTTCTACCAGAATACCATTTAGAAAAACACTCTTGACATCCATTTGGTATACTTTGAAGCCCATGTATGATGCATAAGCTAGAAACAGTCGAATGGCTTCTAATCTAGCTACTGGAGCAAAGGTTTCATCATAGTCAATCCCTTCAGATTGAGAGTATCCTTTTGCAACTAGCCTTGCTTTATTTCTAGTTATTACATCATTTTCGTCCTTCTTATTCTTGAATACCCACTTTGTTCCTACTACATTGTGGTTTTCAGGACGATCTACCAATTCCCATACTTCATTTCTTTCGAATTGGTTTAGTTCTTCTTGCATAGCAGTGATCCAATTGCTATCAGTGATTGCTTCTTCTATGTCAACTGGTTCAATGTTGGACAAGAAAGCACACCAGCAGAACATAGATGATTGGGGGTTCTGATTCAGTTGTCTTCTGGTCTTGACACCTGAGTCTGCTCCTCCTAAAATGAGGTTTGATGGATGGTTGCTTCTCAATGTATGCCTCACAGGAGTGTTTGCATTAGATGAGCTTGGATTCTCATCTGTTCTTGTGCCATCAGGAGGGTTGACTTGATTTGGTCGATCAATATCTGTATCTTGTGTGTCAAAGAGATCATTCCCCCTTGCATTTGGGATTGTTGCATCTTGATTCTGGTCAGCTTGCTCAGCTTGAGTTTGAGATCTAGTAACTGGTCTGTGTGGCTTATCCTCTTCTGGTTCTTCAGGAAATGGTTCATTGACTTCAATAAACTCATCTGGTCTGGACTTGATCACTAGCTGCCTCATCTGATCTGCAGCTGAGTCTGTTTGTACTGCACTCTTTTCACAAGATTCATCAAAAACAACATGAGGTGTTTCTTCCACAAGAAGGGTTCGTTTGTTGAGTACTCTAAATGCTTTGCTAGTAGAGGAGTATCCTAAGAATATCCCCTCATCTGCTTTGGCATCAAAAGCATTCAACTTACTCTTCCCATTGTTGTGAATGAAACACTTACAACCAAATATATGAAAGTAAGATACTCTAGGTTTTCTTCCTTTCCACAGTTCATATGGGGTTTTCTCATGAATTTTGTGAATACCTGACCTATTTTGAGTGTGACAAGCTGTGTTGATAGCTTCTGCCCATAGCTTCTTAGGAGTGGAGAATTCTGCAAGGAGTGTTCTTGCAGCTTCTTTGAGTGTTCTGACTCTTCTTTCAGCTACACCATTCTGTTGTGGTGTTCTTGCTGCACTTGTCTCATGCTGAATACCATTAGAAGTACAATAGGCAATAATATAAGAGTTAATAAATTCAGTGCCTTTGTCAATTCTAATTTTCACAATTGGTTCTCCTTTCTCTACTTGGATCCTCTTCAATAGTTCAGGGAGCTTCTACTGAGTTTCACTCTTCTTGTATAAGAAGATAACCCAAGTAAACTTGGAGTAGTCATCTACAACAATGAAAGTGTACTTTCTCCCTGTTAGTGTGGTTGGAGTGATTGGTCCAAAGAGATCCATGTGAAGCAATTCAAGAACTCTGCTGGTTGATGCTGTCTTCTTGGTCTTGAAGGAGACCTTTGTTTGCTTTCCTTGTTGACATGCATCACATACCTGATCTTTACAGTAGAGTTCATTAGGCAGACCATCAACTAAGGATTTCCTTGCTAACTTGTTCATAGTCTAAAGTTCAGATGACTAAGGCGTTTGTGCCATAGCCAGCTGACATCTTTAGGGCTTTTCACAAGCAGACATGTATCCTTAGGGCAGCTGTTCCAATTTGCAAGATACATACTTCCCTTTCTAGATCCTGTTAGAAGGTTTTGTTTTGTTCTTTTATCACTTATGAGACACTCATCTTTAGAGAATTTTACTGAGTAACCAGTGTCACAAAAATGAGAAACAGATAATAAATTAAATTTTAAACCCTCTACATATGATACATCATGTACCTCAATGTCACCATTTTTAAGGGTGCCATATCCTTTTGTGTTACCGTGCGCGTTATCACCAAAGAAGACTTTTGGACCTTTCTTCTCTATGTAGTTGGTCAGCAGGGCTTTGGTTCCTGTCATGTGTGTTGAGCATCCACTATCTATGTACCATGTTTCTCCTGCTAGACCTCCTCTTCTGTATAGGTCCCTCATTTCTTGCAAGAAAGGTTAAGTCTTAGGTACCCATTTTGTCTTGGGTCCTTGGGTGTTAGTACTACCCTTGGGAACCCACATATACATTGGTCGTTTGAACAACCTTGAGCACTTAAGTTGTTTCCCTCGGGCATCACAGAACCAAATCTTACCAATTAACACCTTGGACTGGTCTGATTTGTTGTTTGTGTCAGCTAAGTAGTAGTCAAATGGTTTCCCTTTATAGGAGTGTACATACATGATCTTTTGACTAGTTACATTCGGCCTGGGTGCATTAGCTGGACGATGCACACGATTATATGGACCATACTCCTCTGTTCTCACAATATCATAAGAGATAGGGGGTGCAAAGAGAACAGATTTGTTTGAAGAAAATTTCTTCTTCTTGGCTGGAGCAGCATACAGCTGAGACTGTCTCAAACGAGATGGTCTAGGCTGTTTGTTGTTCTTCTGTACAAGCTTGGGGTTAACTTGTCTTTTACCATTTTTGGTGTTAGAATAGTTAGCCTTAGCTGGTACAAATGCCTTTTGGTTCATATTTGGTTCATTGTGTTTAGAACACTCACCCTTTTCATGTGTCTGAGTAGTGCACTTGTTAGGTGTACTACCCCCAGCTGGAGAGGATGTAGATGGATTAAGTTCATAGCCAAAACCCATCTTATTGCCATTTGATCTATAATACTCAGAGATACTTTCAATAGTAGTAGAAACTTTATTGAACTCTGATATCTTTTGATTTAGGCATTCCTTCTCCTTTTCTAAGAGCTTGTGTGCTTGGAAGAGGTCATCGAACTTGGATTGTAGTGAACGAAATTCCTTGGTTTCTAAGGCTTGAGTTTCTAACATCCCCTCATACAACTGAGTTATTGTGGTATTTTCTTCCTTAAGAAGTTCCACTTCTCTGGTCAATCTTTCATTCATTGTGACCAACTCAGGGGTGTTATCAAACTTAGTCTTTTTCAACTTAGCAATTTCTTTCCTTAGATCCTTATTCTCCTCTTCCACTTCTATAAAAGCTCTAGTGGCAATATCCAGATCACCTTTTACCTTTCTTAAAGATTGATAATAGGTGTCTTCTGATTCGCCTTCAGATGAGTTTATCTCATCTGATTGTGAAAAAAATAGGTGAATGGAAAGTAGTAGTATATGAATTTACCTCATTTTCACCTATGGCCATCATAGCTAGATCATCTGAGAAGATTTGACAGTCTGGTGATGTAGGGAGTTCATCACTTTGATATTCAGATTCTTCAGTCACCATTGCTTGCTTGTCTGAATTTCTTCTGTCTCTTCTTGGCCTTCTTTCTTCTTTGTCATCTAAATTCAGCTCAGGACATTCATAGACATAATGTCCTGGTTTGCGACAATTAAAGCATGATCCAGATTTCTGATTTGAGTTGCCTTTCCTTGGAGGAGTGGCATCTCTTCTTCTAGATCCTCGGCTGTCAGATGACTCCACATCCTTTCTAGGATGTCTTTCTGGTGTTCTTTCTCTGGAACCTCTTGAGGGTGAACTTGCTCTTCTATCTTTGTAGTTTCTATAGAATTTTCTATATTTGCTGTTGAGAGTGTTCATCCTTTTGAATCTCTTTATCATAAGGGCCATTTGCTCCTTCAGACTCATGTCTGATCCTTCAAAGTCTTCTGTTTTCAGAGAGGTCTTGCCAGATGAGGTACTTGCAGCTTTTGTATTGGCTGCCTTGAAGGCTACAGTCTTGGAGGTAGATGGGGTTGCAGTTGGCTCATCACTTCCTGAGTTTTCTTCTCTTTCCAGATCATATTCATGAGCTTTTAGGTTCTGAAATAGAGTTTGGGCAGACCACTTCTTGATATCTTGAGTATCCTTGATGATGGTCTTCTTGAGTCTCCATTTCTTGGTTAGAGAGTCAAGAATCTTTAGATTTTTCTCTCTATTAGTATATTTCTTGCCCAGAGATTCTATCTCATTGATGATCTTGGTAAATCTATTGTCTAGCTGATCAATAGACTCTTCTGGTTGCATCTTGAAGTGTTCGAACTTCTTGACTGCTGTAGACAACTTGCTTTCCTTGATCAGCTCAGTTCCTTCACAGAGGAGTGCCAATGCCTCCCACATTTCTTTGGCTGACTCACAGTGGATTACCTTTGCAATGTACTCATTTGGAAGAGTTTGCATTATGTAATCTTGAGCAATGCTATCAAAATTTGATTGCTTCATCTCTTCTGGTGTGAGATCCTTCATGGGCTTGGGAGCAAGTTCTCCAACTGGAACTTCTGGATCACCATTTGCAGTGTTGACTGTCATGATGGTGATTGGGCCTTCTGTGATTACAAACCACATCTTGTAGTGGACTGATGTGAGATTCTTCCTCATCCTGATCTTCTAGTAATCATAATCCTCAACTGAAAACTTAGGCAACTTTCGCATATTAGCACTCATGCTGTATGAGTTTTCAAAAACAAGTTTAAGAAAAAGATCTGTTCAAGAGGACTACAGAAAGACTCCCTCAAGTCTTCTGATAATCTAGAGACAGTAGTCCGTTAGAACCACTGCTCTAATACCACTTGTTGGTCCCTGAACGAGCAGTGAATGGGATTAAAGTCTAGAGGGGAGGGGTGAATAGACTTTAAAACTTTTTCAAGAGAGTTGGGAACCTCTTCTGATTGCTATGTCAACTGGACTACAAGTCTGCTGGTCCAGATGACTATAGTGATCTGAATGAAGAGATTATATGCGGAATTATGGTAGGCCTTGATTAGACTCGTTCTTTTAGTTTCTTATGAAAGTGTTAACTTGTTTTGCTCAGTGAAAGTACTCAGCTGATGCTGGTTTGAAAGTTGTGGCCTCGTTTTGAAGACAGTTGAAAATACAGTATGCACTATATAAAGATTAATGAAATGACAGAAATATAAAGTGCAGTAAGTAAATGACACCAGATTTATAGTGGTTCGGATATACGTTCCTACGTCCACTCTCACGTCCTCACGTGATATTTAATCCCTTTAATTTACCACAAATTACAAGGGTCTTGACCTTTATAGTCCCAAGGATAGGACTTTGAGATCTGAGCCGTCCTAACAGCTACGGTCTCCACAAGTGATTGTAAGCACTTGCATTTTAAGGGGTTCAAAAACTTTAACCTTTCGGTGAGGGTTTGGAGTTTTTGAAGTGTATCCAACTAATGGTTCAAGCTTATAATTTGCTTAACCACTATGCCTAAAACAATGAATATGCAATATGAACAGGTTTCAGGTTCTTATGGGTTGGATAGAAATCACTTAAGAGCTATAGATATTCTAATGGTTTCTGGCTCTTTTGAGAACTCTTAGAACAGTATGGCTTTAGCTTTGATTGCTTGCTTGGCTTGTTGAATTCTCTCTTGTGACTCCTTGTTTGTGATTTCTCATCCTCTTGTATTTATAATGGTGATCGCTTGCAACTAGCCGTTGGAGTTGACTAGCCGTTGGGGCAATCTTTCCATAATGGCTTGATTCCTTGATTCCAGCCGCTTGATTGCTTCAATCCTGGGATCATGTCAATCTTCTAAATAAGGTAGGTCTTCGTTTGAATTGTAAGATGACTTTGGAATCAACCGAGTCCTGGAAGAGCACATAGTCTTCTGATTTGTACTACTAGTCTTCTGACTACTCTTCTGGCCTTAGGTCTTCTGTCTTCTGATAACAGTTGAGTAACACTCTTCTGATCTGGTAATTCTTTGTGCTGCTTTCGGCCATCTTCAATCTTGGACTCCATCAGATAAGTAGGTATACAAGCACCTTAACTTATCTGGTCTTCAAGGATCTCCTAGTCTTCATGTCTTCTACTCTTCTCATCTTGAGGATAGGCATGTAAGCCAGGACTGTGCTGATCAGCTGATATCAATACAGTTGATCACACAAGACTAGTCTAAGCTGTTCTATACAAGTCAGCTGATCCTATTACATTTATAAACTCTAAGTGTTTTGGCCATCAAAACTATTCTAACATCAAGTGGGGCTTAGGGTGAATTGATATCCCAACAACTAAGGATTCCCTTGCTAGCTTGTTCATAGTCTTAAAGTTCAGATGACTAAGACGTTTGTGCCATAGCCAGCTGACATCTTTAGGGCTCTTCACAAGCAGACATGTATCCTTAGGACAGCTGTTCCAATTTGCAAGATACATACTTCCCTTTCTAGATCCTGTTAAAAGGTTTTGTTTTGTTCTTTTATCACTTATGAGACACTCATCTTTAGAGAATTTTACTGAGTAGCCAGTGTCACAAAAATGAGAAACAGATAATAAATTAAACTTTAAACCTTCTACATATGATACACCATGTACCTCAATGTCACCATTTTTAAGGGTGCCATATCCTTTTGTGTTACCGTGCGCGTTATCACCAAAGAAGACTTTTGGACCTTTCTTTTCTGTGTAGTTGGTCAGCAGGGCTTTGGTTCCAGTCATATGGGTTGAGCATCCACTATCTATGTACCATGTTTCTCCTGCTAGACCTCCTCTTCTATATAGGTCCCTCCTTTCCTGCAAGAAAGGTTAAGTCTTAGGTACCCATTTTGTCTTGGGTCCTTGGGTGTTAGTACTACCCTTGGGAACCCACATATACATTGGTCGTTTGAACAACCTTGAGCACTTGAGTTGTTTCCCTCGGGCATCACAGAACCAAATCTTACCAGTTAGCACCTTGGACTGATCTAATTTGTTACTTGTGTCAGCTAAGTAATAGTCAAATGGTTTCCCTTTATAGGAGTGTACATACATTATCTTTTGACTAGTTACATTCGGCCTGGGTGCATTAGCTGGATAATGCACACGATTATATGGACCATAATCTTCTGTTCTCACAATATCATAAGAGATAGGGGGTGCAAAGAGAACAGATTTGTGTGAAGAAGACTTATTCTTCTTGGCTGGAGCAGCATACAACTGAGACTGTCTCAATCGAGATGGTCTAGGCTGTTTGTTGTTCCTCTGTACAGGCTTGGGGTTAACTTGTCATTTACCATTTTTGGTGTTGGGATAGTTAGCCTTAGCTGGTACAAATGCCTTTTGGTTCATATTAGGTTCATTGTGTTTAGAACACTCACCTTTTTCATGTGTCTGAGTAGTGCACTTGTTAGGTGTACTACCCCCAGCTGGAGAGGATGTTGATGGATTAAGTTCATAGCCAAAACCCATCTTATTGCCATTTGATCTATAATATTCAGAGATACTTTCAATAGTAGTAGATGCTTTATTGAACTCTGATATCTTTTGATTTAGGCATTCCTTCTCCTTTTCTAAGAGCTTGTGTGCTTGGAAGAGGTCATCGAACTTAGATTGTAGTGAACGAAATTCCCTGGTTTCTAAGGCTTGAGTTTCTAACATCCCCTCATACAAATGAGTTATTGTGATATTTTCTTCCTTAAGAAGTTCCACTTCTTTGGTCAATCTTTCATTCATTATGACCAACTCAGGGGTGTTATCAAACTTAACCTTTTTCAACCTAGCAATTTCTTTCCTCAAATCCTTATTCTCCTCTTCCACTTCTATAAAAGCTCTAGTGGCAATATCCAGATCACCTTTTACCTTTCTTAAAGATAGATAATAGGTGTCTTCTGATTCGCCTTCAGATGAGTTTATCTCATCTGTTTGTGAAAAAATAGGTGAATGGAAAGTTGTAGTATAGGAATTTACCTCATTTTCACCTATGGCCATCATAGCTAGATCATCTGAATCATCTGAGAAGATTTGACAGTCTTGTGATGTAGGAAGTTCATCACTTTGATATTCAGACTCTTCAGTCACCATTGCTTGCTTGTCTGAATTTCTTCTGTCTCTTCTTGGCCTTCTTTCTTCTTTGTCATCCAAGTTCAGCTCTGGACATTCATAGACATAATGTCCTGGTTTGTGACAATTGAAGCATGATCCAGGTTTCTGATTTGAGTTGCCTTTCCTTGGAGGAGTGGCATCTCTTCTTCTAGATCCTCGGCTGTCAAATGACTCCATATCCTTTCTAGGATATCTTTCTGGTGTTCTTTCTCTGGATCCTCTGGAGGGTGAACTGGCTCTCCTGTCTTTGTAATTCCTATAGAATTTTCTATATTTGCTGTTGAGACTGTTCATCCTTTCGAATCTCTTGATCATAAGAGCCATTTTCTCTTTCAGACTCATGTCTGATCCTTCAAAGTCTTCTGTTTTTAGTGAGGTCTTGCCAGATGAGGTACTTGCAGCTTTTGCATTGGCTGCCTTGAAGGCTACAGTCTTGGAGGTAGATGGGGTTGCAGTTGGCTCATCACTTCCTGAGTTTTCTTCTCTTTCAAGATCATATTCATGAGCTTTTAGGTTCTGAAATATAGTTTGTGCAGACCATTTCTTGATATCTTGAGTATCTTTGATGATGGTCTTCTTGAGTCTCCATTTCTTGGTTAGAGAGTCTAAGATCTTTAGATTTTTCTCTCTATTTGTATACTTCTTGCCCAGAGATTCTATCTCATTGATGATCTTGGTAAATCTATTGTCTAGCTGATCAATAGATTCTTCTGGTTGCATCTTGAAGTGTTCGAACTTCTTGACTGCTGTTGACAATTTGCTCTCCTTGATCAGCTCAGTTCCTTCACAGAGAAGTGCCAAAGCATTCCACATATCTCTTGCTGACTCACATTTGATTACTTTTGCAATGTACTCATTTAGAAGAGTTTGCATGATGTAATGTTGAGCAATGCTATCAAGATTTGATTGCTTCATCTCTTCAGGTGTGAGGTCCTTCATTGGCTTGGGAACAAGTTCTCCAACTGGAACTTCTGGATCACCATTTGTAGTGTTGACTGTCATGATGGTGATTGGGCCTTCTGTGATTACTGACCACATCTTGTAGTGGACTGATGTGAGATTCTTCCTCATCCTGATCTTCTAGTAATCATAATCCTCCACTGAAAACTTAGGCAACTTACGCATGTTAGCACTCATGCTGTATGAGTTTTCAAAAGCAAGTTTTTTCAAAAGAATAGATCTGTTCAAGAGGACTACAGAAAGACTCCCTCAAGTCTTCTGATAATCTAGAGACAGTAGTCCGTTAGAACCACTGCTCTGATACCACTTGTTGGTCCCTGAACGAGTAGTGAATGGGATTAAAGTCTAGAGGGGAGGGGTGAATAGACTTTAAAACTTTTTCAAGAGAGTTGGGAACCTCTTCTGATTGCTATGTCAACTGGACTACAAGTCTGCTGGTCCAGATGACTATAGTGATCTGAATGAAGAGATTATATGCGGAATTATGGTAGGCCTTGTTTAGACTCGTTCTTTTGTTTCTTTTGAAAGTGTTAGCTTGTTTAATTAATGAAAATCTTAGCTGATGCTGGTTTGAAGGTTATGGCCTTGATTCGAAGACAGTTAAAAACACAGTATGCACTATATAAAAATATATGGAAAGACAGTAATGTAAAGTGCAGAAAGGTAAATAACACCAGGTTTATAGTGGTTCGGATATACGTTCCTACGTCCACTCTCACTTCCTAACGTGATGTTTAATCCCTTTAATTTACCAAAAATTACAAGGGGTTTGTCCTTTATAGTCCCAAGGGTAGGACTTTGAGATCTGAGCAGTCCTAACTGCTACGGTCTCCACAAGTGATTGTAAGCACTTGCACTTTGCAGGGGTTCAAAAACTTTAACCTTTCGGTGAGGGTTTGGGGTTTTTGAATGTTTCCAACTAATGGTTCAAGCTTATAATTTGCTTAACCACTATGCCTAAATCAATGGATATACAATAAGAATAGGATTCAGGTTCTTTGGTTGGATAGAAATCACTTAAGAGCTAGGGATGTTCTTATGGATTCTGGCTCTTGGAGAACTCTTAAAACAGTATGGCTTTTTGCTTGATCGCTTGTTTAGCTTGTTGAATTCTCTCATTGTGACTTCGTGCTTGTGATTTCTCATCCTCTTGTATTTATAGTGGTGATTGCTTGCAACTAGCCGTTGGAGTTGACTAGCCGTTGGGCAATCTTTCCATAATAGCTTGATTCCTTGATTCCAGCCGCTTGATTGCTTCAATCCTGGGATCATGTCAATCTTCTAAATAAGGTAGGTCTTCGTTTGAATTGCAAGATGACTTTGGAATCAGCCGAGTCCTGGACGAGCACATAGTCTTCTGATCTGTACTACTAGTCTTCTGACTACTCTTCTGGCCTTAGGTCTTCTGATATCAGTCGAGTAATACTCTTCTGATCTGGCAATTCTTTGTGCTGCTTTAGGCCATCTACAATCTTGGACTCCATCAGATAAGTAGGTATACAAGCACCTTACTTAACTGGTCTTCAAAGATCTTCTAGTCTTCAAGTCTTCTACTCTTCTCATCTTGAGGATAGGCATGTAAGCCAGGGCTGTGCTGATCAGCTGATATCAATACAGTTGATCACACAAGACTAGTCTAAGCTGCTCTAAACAAAGTCAGCTGATCCTATTACATTTATAAACTCTAAGTGTTTTGGCCATCAAAACTATTCTAACATCAAGTGGGGCTTAGGGTGAATTTATATCCCAACATGACATTCGCGCGATGTTGGGTTTCTACATTCTGGTCAAGGGGAACGGTGGCGAGCCCTCGGCCCAACTCTTTCTAACCCAATACATGTGTAAATTTGCGGATGGGTTCTTCTACGCTTGCGGTCGTCCTTCCAGGACTGGGAAGTTCATGGAGAAGCTCCATGAAGGGGTCCAGGACCGGAAGGATTAGTATTTCTTTGTTACCAGTCATTCTCTTTGGGAGTTCCCTCATGAAAAGTGGATTTATGAGAACTCCGGGGTGCCTAGTCCTCCTCTCTCTGTTTGTTCTTCCCTTAATTTGGATGTAATGAAAAAATTGAATGATAACGTGCTTGCCTATGGGTATTTTGATGTGGTGAGCATATGTAAGAATCCTAGGGCCTTATCCCATTTCGGTTTCGGCCGCACATATTACCCTCTAGGTCCTGATGATGGTAATATCATTTCTTTTCTTTTGTTATCATCCTCGAGGTTTAAACTGCTATATTTGTTAATGTCTTCTATGTTTTTCTCTGCAGCTATAAGTTGGTTGTCCCAAATTTCCCGAGATGCTGCTCCTCTCTCCATGGTGGTCAAACCTCCGGCCCCCGAAAGCTCTACGAAAGTTCCTCCTCCTCCTTCCCCGGTGAAGCCCTCCACCGGGTCAGTTGCCAAGCGTACTCGATCTTCCACTGAGAGAGCTATGCTTTCTTCAGTACTCCCCACTTCTGATGCTTCCAAGAAGAAGAAAACCAAAACTAAGTCCTCCGTGCCTCCCTCAGCGACCATTAATCCAGATACTTCCGGCGATATCAGTGTTGGCCAGTTCACGGCCTTTGTGGACCGCCATACCCCCACCCCTGCTACGAAAGCTCTCAATGCCTTGTCTTCAGAGGAGCGGATAGTGCAAGCAGCTCATAGCTTCTCCCAGGTAAATCCGTAGTATAAGTATTATAACTGATGAGGTATAGCATGCATGTCTTACTTCTTTCCATTATTCCTGGTGTAGTTTGGCCTCCTTTACTCCGACATATCCGAGCGAGCACTCCAATCCCTTCAACTTCAGGACGATCTCCAAAGTCAAGTGGAGTTAGAGAAGGTAAAGAAGGAAATACTTGAAGCATAGCTACAGGAAGCTAATCTGGGGCGGAAGGCAGCTCAGGCTGGAAGGATTAAACTTTCTGAGGAGGTCTCTTTACTGAAGACTCAGCTTGCTGAGCGGGATAGGGGGATTCAGCGTTTGGAGGCTAAGCTTCTGTTGGGAATAAAATGAGTTATGTTTTGATTGAATACCAAAACCCCCTGAGACATGCCTAAGTTATGATTGAATATGTTCTAGACATGTTAGAACATATAGTATAAAGGCTAGATGAGGAGCTAATATGTTAGGTAGCTCTTAGATGATTAGATGCACAAATTGAGGGGGAACATATGCTTTGAAGTACATCAAGAACAAGTCCCCTCAAGGCTCAAACTCTGGAATCATGATCAAGTCTGCTGAAAGACAAGTATGCTGATCAGGAGAGTTGTCCAGAGGAGTTGTCTCAGCTCAATTAATCAAGATCAAGTGCTCTGAAAGCCTGAGGTCAACTATGCTGAAGAGAAAGAGACAACCACACCCTAAAGATCTTCAAAGAAACAAGCTAAGATCATCTTCAAGAGAAATAAAGGGAAAGAGCCAAGTCATCTGAAGAAGAGTAAGCCAACCTTGCTGATAAGCAAGACTGCTGATAGTGATAAGGAGTGTTGTCCAAATGTTGAGGAATGTTGTCCTATCATTGGAACAACCTTCAGAAGTGATGTCCAAGTTCTAACAAGAGAATCTGAAAGTCAGATATTGGGAAGAGTGCTGCAGAATGAAGACAAAGCTCTTACAGCCGTTTATTTCCCAAATGAGGACATGTCACTATCAAGAAACTGTCTTCAAAGTTGAAGAACTGAAAGAAGACATTTATGGACATTGGAGGCTGCCTCTCCAACGGGCAAATCCTTCATTTGTCTATAAATACAGAAGTGTGAAGACCATTTGAAAGCATCCAACTAACCTCAACAAAGCATCTCAACTAAGCTCAAGTTCTTACAAGCTAGAGTGCTTTCAAAGCTTTCAAAGACTATCTTAGTCTTCAAACACTTCATCTAAGCTGAACTTCATTGTACATCCATACACAAGCTTAGAGAGATATCCTATTCTTATACACTGATCTCCATTGTAAAGGATATCTCATTAGTTGGAACCTTACTTCAATCCTCATATCTTTCAAGAGTGAAAAGTGAGAAGGTTGTAGTAGTAGAAGTGGTAGGAGCTGACTGTTGAGAGAAGAACAGTTCAGTTCTGAGTTGAGAAGAGGGTACTAGGACTCTAGACATCCTAGGGATCAATTCACCAAGAGTGGTGTTCTTGATCAAGTGCACCTTGGCACTATAAAACAAGTTAATTCCAAGAGTGAAGGAATTATCCTGTTAAATCAGGGAAAGTGGATGTAGGAGCTTGAGTCTCTGAACCACTATAAACTCTTGTGTTGATTTACATTTCAAGTACTTACAATACATCAACACTGCACACAAAACTGATCTTTCAAGGATAAACATTCAAAGACTATGCAAAAACCTATTTGGACAAGTTCCCTGAAAAACTGGACTGTGTTACATTGACTAAGTAATTTCAGAAATTAAAGGAGTTTAAACTAAAAGGGCCAACCACTATTCCGCACATATAACTCCCCTAGATAGTTATTCAACTAAGTACTCAATAGTACTTAGTAGATTGATTATCTTAGAAGAGTTAATCTTCTTCAGCAGAGTTGTCCAAGACAACCTTGCTGAGCTCTGGTTTGATCAAGTTTGAAAAGAATTTGCAAACAAGTGTATTCCCCCCCCCCATACACTTGTTATCTACTCCTTTCAGGACCAACAAGTGGTATCAGAGCAGGGGTTCAAAGACCACTGCTTCTGAAAAGCCATCTTGGATTTCAAAATCACATATTGGCTGTGGTCACTGAACTGATCTCTCTGAAATCCTTATTGTATTTTGACTGACTATTTGTTCTTGAATTATGGCCAACAACAATGCTGCTGTTCCACCTCCTACTATCCAAGGATTGGACAACATGGCCACAAATCCAGTCAACCACATTTCACATCACAAACTGCCCTTGTTCTCAATTGATAACTATGATTTCTGGAAAATCAGAATGAGGGCTCATCTTGCATCTCTTCATACTGATATGTTGAGAGTGATCACAAGAGGTCCTTTTGTGTTCACCTTTGTCAATCCCAGAGTCACAGAGGCTCAAAGGGCAGATACAAGAGATGTACTACCCAAAGATGAAGATGACTTCACTACTGATGAAAAGAGGAAGGATAATCTGAATTATCTAGCAATGAACACCCTCTACCAAACAATTCCAGATGCAATTATGGGTAGAGTCTACCACTGCACAACAGCCAAAGAAATTTGGGATACTCTTGCTGAAATGTGTGAGGGTACTGAAAAGATCAAGGAGAATAAGCTCCAAGTTGCTGTGCAGAAATTTGAACAGTTTGCAATGGAGTCTGAGGAATCCATTGATAAGTTTGCTGGTAGATTCACTGATGTGATGAATGAAATCAACTCACTGGGCAAGGTCTACACCAAGAGAGAAGTGGGGTTGAAGATCTTGAGAAGTCTCACTCAAAAGTGGGATGTCTATGCTGTAATGATGCAAAACACCAAAGATCTTTCCACCATGCCCATGCAACAAATCTTCTCTGAACTCAAAGCTTATGAGTTCGACCTCAATAGAAGAAAGCCTATTGAGGAACCTTCAAATCCTACTAAGGGAGTGGCATTCAAAGCCAAAACTGCTGAACCAGAGATGCAGTCCACTCCAAGATCATCAAAATCAGTCTCAAAGACTGAAATGAAGGAAGAACTAGCCTTGATGGCTAGAAGGTTTGAAAAGTTAAACTCAAGGTTTGGTAGATACAAGAAATTCTACCAGGACAACAAATTCAGGAGATACAACTCTCCTGAAGCACAGGCTGAAGTCAAAAAGCCTGAAGAGAAAAGATCAGAGGACAAGTACTCTGATAGGAGAAGGTCCAGTAGAGTTGAACCTTCATCATCAAAAAGAAGAGAAGAATCAAAGAAAGAAGATGATGAAGATCTGTGCTATAACTGTAAAAAGAAAGGGCACTTCCAGTATGATTGCCCTGAATTAAGCTCTAAGGAGAGAAGGGAGAGGCAGGCCAAAAGAGATAGGAAATTCACCAACAGAAAGGCCATGATGGCTGGTGAAGAATCTGATAGTGCTGAAAGCTTCAACTCCTCTGATGGACTATTCTCCAACAGTGATGATGATGATGATGTCTGCAACATGGCTCTTGAGGATGATGAGGTATCCTCCACTTCTAGCTCACCATCATTCATCTCACAAAACAATAGTGAGGTCAACTTGAAACTCTCCCTTGGAAAGTTGATGGAAGATTTCACTATGTTACAAGAATTTCATGATAACTGTGTGAGGGAAAATGAAAGATTGGCTATTGAACTTGCCAAAAACTCTGAGGCAGTTGTTGATGTCAAGTCTACTGAGTTGTATCAACAAGTCTTGAGAGAGCTTGAGGAAGCAAATCTCAGGATAGTTGACCAACAAAAGAAGATTGATGATCAACTTCTCTCTCAGAAGAGAAAAGATTTTGAAATCAAAATTCTCAATACCAAGTTTGAAAACCTCTCACATGAATATGATATTCTTAAATCAAGTGAAGAGAGCCTGAAATTAAAGATGTCTGCTCTGAAGAAATCCTCTAGAGCAATAGAGGAAATTCAGAGTTATCAAAGACCTATGGCTCAAAGAAGTGGATTAGGTTTTGATCCATTTGAATCTTCACCTTGTCTTAGTGTTGCTTCTGTGAGTAACACTAAGAGAATCTTTGTTAAGTCAGTGGCACAGACTGAAAATGAAATAATTCAGCCACTGAACAAAGGAAAGGGCAAAATGGATGTTATGCCTACTCAAGTGCTTCAGGAGATTAGGCCAAAACCTAAGGAAATGGCCAAAGCTCCCGAACACAAGAGGAATATTGGTCAGCAGAGTAGACCCAATGGTAGGACAACTCTACTGAACAATGTTCAGAGGAAGTATCCAAGGTATAATCAGCCTAGGCCAACTCTTCTGAGAAAGCCTCAGCTGAATAGACCTAGGGACAACTTTCCTCAAAGGCAGAATAAAATGAGACAACCAAAACCCTTCATACCAAAGGGTAATGGTCATAAGAAAGCCTTTCCTCAAAGATTCCCTCAAGCTGCACAAAGAACTCAAAAGTTCAGGAGACTTGACAACTCTCCTGAAACTTATAGAGTTAACACATTCACACACACTTTCCCAAAGGCATTTAAGGGAAAGACAGTGTATTTAGATGCTAAAGGAAGACAACTTAGCCACCTTGAATCAATCAGGGTTATTAGGCAAGTTTGGGTTCCTAAAGGTACAGCTAACCTCTCAGGACCCAAAACTCAAAGGGTACCTAAACCCATCTAATTGTAGGTACCATTGGGCCACAAGAAGAGGAGCATGAGCAAAAAGTCAGCATGGTATCTTGACAGTGGATGTTCAAGGCACATGACTGGAAACAAGGAACTTCTCACTGATTTTATTGAAAAAGAAGGCCCAAATGTCACTTTTGGAGACAACTCACAAGCAACTACAAAAGGTTATGGTACTTTGATGATTGGTAACATCAAAGTATCCAATGTATCTTATGTGGCTGGTCTCAAGTATAATCTCCTAAGTATCAGTCAATTCTGTGATAAAAACTTCAATGTTGAGTTTTCAAGTGGAAAATGCTTAATCAAAAATAAGACTCAACAAATTCTATTCACTGGAACTAGGAAAGGAAATGTGTATTTTGCAGACTGGGACAAGTCTACTGATGCTGCATGCTTCATTGCTAAGAGTTCTAGTGAACAAAGTTGGTTATGGCATAAAAGATTAAACCACCTGAACTTTAAAGCAATGAACAAAATTGCTAGAAATGCATTAGTCAAAGGACTACCTAATGAGGTTTTCATTAAAGAGCATGTTTGCAAACCATGCCAAGAAGGAAAACAGATCAAAGCCTCATTTAAGGGAAAACCAGTCATCTCTACTGAAAGGGTACTTGAACTGCTACATATGGACCTTTTTGGACCAATTACCCCTGCAAGCATAAATGGTAGAAAATACACATTGGTTGTAGTAGATGACTTCTCCAGGTTCACATGGGTAGTATTTCTCCTTAATAAGAAGGAAACTCAAGTCAAACTGCCTGAACTTCTAAAGAGATTGTCAAATGAGAAAAGCCTTCGCATTATCAAGATAAGATCTGATAAAGGCACAGAGTTCATTAACTCATACATCAATGAGTATTGCACATCTAATGGAATAGCTCATGAAACCTCAGCAGCTAGAACTCCCCAACAGAATGGAGTTGTTGAAAGAAGAAATAGAACTTTAAAAGAAGCTGCTAGAACTCTAATTGCTGATTCAAAATTACCTAAGAGGTTTTGGGCTGAAGTTATAAACACTGCATGCCATACTCAAAATAGATGTTTGATTATTAAGGGGCAAGGCAAAACCCCCTATGAACTCTGGAAAGGAAGAATGCCTAAAGTGTCTTACTTTCACATTTTTGGTTGCAAGTGTTTCATTCACAATAATGGGAAAGATCAGTTGAAAGCCTTTGATAGCAAAGCTGATGAAGGAGTGTTTCTTGGATACTCCCAAATTAGTAAAGCTTTCAGGGTCTACAACAAGAAAACTCTTATTGTGGAAGAAACACCTCATGTTGTGTTTGATGAATCTACTCATGAGTTCAGGAATGAGAACTTGGAATCAGAAGAAATCACACAAAGAACAACCAGACTAAGCCTAAAAGACAAAGACACTGAATTCATAGATGTTGTCCAAGCCAATCTACCTGAAAACTCTATGTTGGACAACCATCCTGAAGGCAACCTTCCTGAGGCAAATCCCACTGAAAGGAATGGTGAACTGAATGATTCAATCCCAGTTCACATCCAGGTAACAACTACCAATGAAGAAGCAGTTCCTGCTGAGGTAGTTAACAGGTCAAATAATCAAGGGGGAACTCAAAATGTTGAAAATACCAATGTCCCTGACATTGAGGACAACACCCCTGATTATGATCCTGAATTAGATCCTGCATTCAATTATCCTGAATTCTATGATCAAATTGACTCAACTTCAGCAGAGGACAACTCTACTGAAGAGATCAGAAAAAGAAGGACTTGGTTATCAGACCATCCTACTGATCTAATACTTGGTGACCCAAGTATTGGAGTCAAAACCAGAAGATTTCATGGTGAAAGTGCTCTTTTCTGTTGTTTCTTGTCAGAGCAAGAACCAAGTGATATTGTGGAAGCACTTCAAGATGCCAATTGGATCACAGCCATGCAGGAAGAACTGAATCAATTCACCAGAAATGAAGTATGGGAGCTGGTGGATAGGCCTTCACATCAAGATGTTATTGGAACAAAGTGGGTGTTCAAGAACAAGACAAATGAAAATGATGTGATTGTCAGAAACAAAGCAAGACTTGTGGCAAAAGTCTATTGCCAACATGAAGGCATTGACTATGATGAGACATTTGCACCTATGGCAAGGCTAGAAGCAATAAGGCTCTTTCTAGCCTATGCAGCCCACAAGAGGTTCAAAGTATACCAAATGGATGTCAAGAGTGCCTTTCTGAATGGAGTCTTGAAGGAAGAAGTCTATGTAGAGCAACCACCAGGTTTTGAGGTTGGAAACCAAGTTTACAGACTCAAGAAAGCTCTATATGGACTCAAGCAAGCCCCTAGGGCTTGGTATGATACACTGTCACAATTTCTCTTGGATCATGGATTCACCAAGGGAACTGTGGACAGAACTCTTTTCAGAATATCTGAAGGAGAGGACATCTTGCTTGTCCAAATTTATGTGGATGACATAATATTTGGATCCCCCAATGAGAAGCTGTGTGAGAAATTCTCAAAGCTAATGCAAAGCAAGTTTGAGATGTCCATGATGGGGTTGATGAACTTCTTTTTGGGTCTTCAAGTCAAGCAATCAAAAGAAGGAATCTTCATCAACCAAGCTAAGTACACCAGAGAAATGATCAAGAAGTTTGGGTGTACAACTAGCAAGCCAGTAAGGATCCCAATGAACACAAATTGGAAGATGGATCCTGATGAGAGTGGTATTTCAACCAACTCTACTGAGTATAGAGGAATAATTGGTTCACTCCTCTATCTCACTGCCAGCAGACCTGACATCACCTTTGCAGTAGGTGTTTGTGCAAGGTTCCAAGCAAATCCTAAGAAAAGCCATCTTGAGGCTGCAAAGAGGATTTTGAGGTATCTCAAAGGCACTGAAAATCTAGGCCTTTGGTACCCTGCTGATGACAACATTGAGTTAACTGGCTACTCAGATGCTGACTATGGAGGTTGTAAAATTGACAGAAAGTCCACTTCAGGGACTTGTCAATTCTTGGGCAACAAGCTTATATCTTGGTTCTCCAAGAAGCAGAACACAGTGGCTACTTCCACCACTGAAGCTGAATATGTTGCAGCTGGAAGTTGTTGTGCTCAAATCCTTTGGCTGAGACAACAACTGAGAGACTACAAAGTCAACTCTACTGAAGTGCCAATATTTTGTGATAACAATAGTGCCATTGCTATATCACAGAATCATGTATTGCACACAAGATGCAAGCATGTGGACATCAAGCATCACTTCATTAGAGACCATGTGGAGAAGGACATAAAGTTGGTCAAGATCCACACTGGTCATCAAAAAGCTGATATTCTAACTAAGCCACTTGCAGAGGCAAGATTTCTGGAGCTATCAGCAGAGTTGGGATTACTTGATCCAGGGAAGTTGGACAAGTAAATCTCATGAAAAGTTAATGGATATATGGAAACTGAGAAGGTTCTCAGCAGACTTGGTCAAGTCTACTGAATATCAGAAGAGATGGCTGAAATTATTCAGGACACTTGTCCATTGGAATTCAGGACCATTATCCACATCTCTTCAGGACACTTGTCCAAGTGGGGTCAGATAAGTTGTCTTGGCTATCAAACTATTTCCTTGGTTTGATAAGCACCTATTTTGGGTAATCATTGCCTACCTTGATACATGTCCCAACTACAGATATCATCTCTGTGGGATTTAATTTGTCCCCCACCCAAAAGGTCGCTTTCCATGCATTAAATGCCAAGATTTAACTCTTGTTTGCATTACACCTTTTCAAACCATGATCTATCTCGAAAACTCCCCAACCATTAACTAATATTAAATACCTTCCACGTTTTGAATAAAACCAACAAGTCACTGTTACATTGGTTTTTAACCATTGGATCAAAACTGGCCAACTCCCCTGAAATTCATCCTGGCCGTCCAAGTGTATCTTTACATATTTGACAACAGTTGAAAATACACAAAACTCACCAACTCATTGACAAACATTCTTTTTAGAATATTCTCAAGTCTTAAGAACTCCCCACACACTCTTCTTTCCCAAGCATTCGAAACCCTAACCTATTTTCTTCAAACTCTCCCAAAACTTTCTAAATTTCATCTCTGCAATCTTCAATGGCTCCCAAAGTTAGACCAGAGATGATCATAGATTTTTCCAACAAGGCTCTAGACCTTGATTTTGGATACCTAAGCAACAAAAACAATCTTCATTTTGAACCCATAATCTCCTTTGAAAGTGAAGATTCTGAGATTACTCCAACCCTGAGATGGTTGAGAAGGGCTGGTCTTCAAAAGTTTTTGGAAGAAAGACCAAGCTCCTGCTTGGAAAGCTACATGGCTGAATTCTTTGCCTTTCTCAAATGGAGGGGCAAGCCTGAAGATGGTGAAGTTTCCACCAGACTGTCATATGTTGCTGAAGGAGAAGAGGAAGAAAGATTTCATAGAGTGAAATTCTCTTCAGAAGATCTTGAAGGAGCTTTTGGATTGCCTTCTGAGGGAAGGAATCCAGAAATCTATGGCACTGGCCATGAAGAAGAAATAGCTCAAGAATGGCTATTGACACCAGGCCCTCTCTCCTCAACTCAAAACAAAAAGACTCTCAAGCCAGAATTTCTCAACCTCTTTGAGGTAGTAGCTAAAAGTCTCTTGAGTAATACTGGAAGCTTGGAGCAGGTCAGCCATCCAAGAATCAGAATCATGGCTGCAGTCATTGATGCCAGTGATAAAGGCATCAAGTTCGATTGGAGGACTTTCATCATGTCTGAGATGATGAAGGAAAAGGCAAAATTCAAAGTGAAATCTCACAATAAGGTTGTGCTAGAAGGGAAACTCAAGTATTGCACTAGGGCAAGCTTGTTGATTGAGAGATTTTCCCACTACTCCCAAATGCAAACCTTTGCAAAGCCTCTCCCAGCTCAAAAGATTCTATTCAGAAAGCTCAGCAAGAAAACTGAGCAAAGGAGGATGTTAATGGCCAAGCCTGCTGAAGCAAAGGTGGAGGAGAAGCCAAAGATGAAGAAGAGGACTAAAGCAAGAGTGGTGAAGACAAGGAAAATGTCTCAGATTATCTCAGAAGAGAACTCAGATGCTTCAACTGAGATTGAAGAAGTTGCTAGAGAAGGTGTACAAGTGCCATCTGATCACTCAGAAGAATTAAGGCAAAAGTACAATGAGACTAGACAAAAGTCTAGGGGTGATAAAAGGATCAGGGAGGTTGTCCCTGAGAAGGATGAGGAAGGGAGTGGAAGCAGTAGGGCTAGCAAGAGAAGGGTCAAGCCTACTGACAAGGTGTTGGAGCTTCAGGAAGAAAGGTCTCTACAACTTGCTCTAAGAGAGAGCAGAGCTGAAAGCAGGACCAAATCAAAGTCAAGGACCAACTCATCTGGTTCTGGAACTCCAGAATCCAGGGTCCCTGAAGGTCAACCAATGGAGACCAACATCCCTGAAATTCAGAATCCTGAGCCCAACTCCCCTGAAACCCATATAACCCCAACCAATCAACCTATCACTCCCATAAATCTCACAAAGAGGTACTCTCTTGAGGGAAGTGTGCAGAGAAGTATGATAGATGTGCTAGCTGACATAGCTGTAGATGAGACAAGATTACAATCTCCCCTAGACTCATCTATGCTCAATTACTCAAAGCAATTAGAAGCTGCACTTTTTGAGCCAACCCCCCTGAGTAAAGCCCCTTCAGATCCATTGCTCTCAAAAGCAACTGAAGATCCTTCTACTGCACCCAACCCATCTGAAGCCAACATTCCTGAACTTAATCTGCCTGAAGCCGCATTAGGAGAACCCAGAGCCAACTCCCCTATAACCCAAAGTCCCCATTCAAGTGGAGATGAGGAGGAGTATACTTATGAAAGTATGCTCAGAGGAGGAGCCAAGGCTACTGTGGACAGTTTGTATCCACAACTTGCTGAATTTCCAAGAATTCAGAAGGCCTTTCATGATCTAAGGATGCTTGTTGATGTAAAAGATAAATCCTTGATGAAAATATCACAAGTCATCCAAGATAAGGGTGCAAACTGGTGGCAAGTGGAGGAGAACAGATTGTTACACTTTGCTGGAGTTTCAAAGACAAGATTCCTCACTGATGAGGAAGTATTTGGAAAGTTGGTGGATGACAAGATCAATGAGGAGAGGGAAAGGAAAGCTAAGGGCATCAAACACCCTGAAAGCAGCTCCAATGATGATGACTCCCCAGATGATCCCTCAAACCCCTCTAAACCAAACCCTCCTGAAACCCCTCAAGCCAATCTCCCTAAGCCTCCTGTCTCTGAAAGACTTTCCAACCCCCCTAGAACCTATCATAGGAAAGGCTCTGTCATTTCAGAGGTGTTGACCAAGGATGGTAACACAACCAAGGACACATTTGCCAATGAAGGTTCTTCTGAACCCAAGGCACAACCTAAAGATGTGGAGGTTCCTTCTCTAGAGGCTAGTTTGATTAAGGCCTATTCAGTGTCAGAAGAGTTGGACACTGATCAGCCCTTAATCATTCAGGATGACTCAGTGGCTGTTGATATGAGCACTGTGATCTCCCCACAACTGCCATCTTTGAACCTTGCTGAAGGTGGAGATGCTGCAGGTTTAGGAGAAGGAGTTGAAAAGGAAAGTAGATTTGAAAATTCAGAGGGAGTTGTGGATGAAAGAGAGGTAGTTATCACTAAGATTGTGAGTGTACCAACATATGAGGGTGGTATAAGTGAGGAAGGACAGGCTATTCTTGAAGTCAAATCTGAACTTCAAGAATCCCTTGATGAGAGGAGGCCTGTTTCTTTAAGTGAGGAAACTTTTATTGAAGGAAGAAAAGAAATAGTTGAAAATGAGGAGAAGACTGCTGATGTATCAGAGTCTTATGAAAAAGAAAATGAGGGAGATAAGTGTGTTTTCACTGATGCTTTTGATTTGTCTGATATTGCAGGGATAAGCTTTGATCAAATATTTGCAGAAGATCTCTTGACAGATGCTCCCATCCAACTTGACACTGGATCAGCACAAGCCTTGCTTGGGATGATATCAGAGAAGTTGGATTCCTTGGCTCAACAAGTTCAAACAGCTCATGAAGAAACTTCTGGAGCATTAGATGAGCATGGAAGAACCCTAGCTTCTGTTGAAATGAGACTAACTGGCTCTGAAGATGTGGTGCTACCCACATTGGAAGCAAGAATTGAAGGAGTAGAATCTGGTCTTCAAACCATCTCTACTGAAGTTCACAAAGCCAAAGTCAGTATGGAAAACATCTCAAAGGAGGTCAAGAAGGATCAAAAAAGGCTGAGAGACAATCATAATGCAAATGTTCAAGCTATCAGATTGACAATCAAGCAAGCTCTTGGCAAGAAGACAGCCTTGCAGAAGAGAAGAGCTGAAGAGCAAAGGCTAGCTATGGTCAAAGCAGCCTCAGAAAAGTTTTCCCAAGAAGTGTTGGCCAACATTGATGAAGGTGCAGTGGCCAACCTCACTGAGCTCCTGAAAGCCCAATTGGATGCATCTCTTAAGGCAACCATGGAGGAGGTTGTTCAACAGAAAATGAAGCCTGTTCTTGCCTTTCTTAGCTTAAGCAGTGACAGGATGCAAAATATACATGATGAGAATGTATATCTGTTGGAGGAGATGAAGTCTCTAACCCAAGCCCAGTCCTTATTGGCATCCACTATGAGTGAACTGAAGCCAGAATGTTTTGATGCTGCCAAAAAGGGGGAAAGGGAAAGAGCAAGGGCAAAAGGTGCCTTAGTGATTGGGAGTCCAGTGAAAGGGAAGGACAAAACCCCTGTAGGAAAGGGAAAAGAGCCTGCAGTGCTGAACTTGGAAGAATTGGATGAAGAAGAGCAGTTAGCACTGGCATTGAAGAACTCTATGGCCTCAGCTCAAGAGGAAAAAGTGAGGCTACAACAAAGACCAGGTGGTGAAGTATCTGGTTTGGACAAGGATGCTGAAGGTGTCCAAACTAGAGGAAAGATCAAGAAGGCCCAAGGAAAGAAGAGACAAGTTGAGAAATTCACTGACTTTCCCAATAGCCTTGATCTTCCACCTGAATTCAGAGTTATTGATGATGAGCCTATCTCAAAGAAGGCCAAAACAGTTGAAGAGCCCAAGAATGCTGAAAAAGACAAGTCTACTGAGACTAAGTCCACTGAAAGTACCAAAGTCACTGAAGATGTGGAAATCTTATATGAAGAAGGCTTTGGACATGGACCAAAGAAGACAAAGATTGTGGTACTCAATGATCCATCAAAACTGTTTCATGAAGGGTATGGCAAAGACCCTGAAACACAACAGAAATTGGCCATGATGAGGGCCCAAGAGAAAATGGACTTGATGGAAGAGGCCAACAGAGCAAGAGATAAGAGAAGAACAGACTTCCAGAAGCCAAGAAGGAAGAGAGCAACTTACAACAAGATGAAGCCACAGCTATTGATCCCAATGGACACCAAATATCCTCACTTGGATAAATGGGTGCCAATTCAGCTGAATGACTCATGGGAGGAAGCAAAAAGGGAGTTTGTCTATGATCAGTATGTCATTGACAGATGGAATGGAAGAGATGCCAACATCAATTTTGCTGAGTTCATGATTGAGTACTACAGAGAACTCTATCAACAATTGCTTGCAGCTGCTGATATTGCAAGATTTGAACTCACAGCTCCCAAGCCAATCATATACTTACCTCCAAAGCTTGATGGATGGATTGATCAATCAAGGATTCTGAGAGAATTCACTGAGATCCTCAAGCTGAACAAGATGGTTCTTGGTCCTAAGGGAACCAACCAAGAAGCCATGGCCTTGAAGAGGAGAGTGTGGGCACAGTATGGGATGGTGCCACCTCGAGAGGATGATCTCTAAATGGCTAAGTCTTCTGACCTATCTTAATTGATCAACTATGCTGAAAATTGGTCAAGTTTGCTGATGTGGTGTGCTAATCTGTTTGCTCTGACTTGATATGGATTGCTCTGATACAAGCTCTGTGCTCTGATGTTGAAAATCTTGTATATGTCTTGAAGTGTTAGTATTTGTTCTGATATAAGATTGGTGCTCTGATACAAGGTTATGCTCTGATACTGAAAAATCTTGTATATGTGTTGAACTGTTAGAAAGAAATACTCTGATGTATTTAGTGTTGATGATTCATGCTCTGATATGTTAAATTCAACTATCAACATGCTTGTAATGTTTTTTTTAATGAATGATAGTTGAACTTATTTTGAATCAAGAAACACTCATCTCTCTATGCCTATCTATGAAACCTATGTGCAACATGAATGGTGAATACACTAACACATTGCTTTTCAGGATAACTGACCTTAGTCATGTCTTCTGAAGATTAATGTAATAGGTGTAGCTAAGTCACTTTTGCACAAGCTGTATAGGTTTTGGCATCATCAAAAAGGGGGAAATTGTTGGGAATAAAATGAGTTATGTTTTGATTGAATACCAAAACCCCCTGAGACATGCCTAAGTTATGATTGAATATGTTCTAGACATGTTAGAACATATAGTATAAAGGCTAGATGAGGAGCTAATATGTTAGGTAGCTCTTAGATGATTAGATGCACAAATTGAGGGGGAACATATGCTTTGAAGTACATCAAGAACAAGTCCCCTCAAGGCTCAAACTCTGGAATCATGATCAAGTCTGCTGAAAGACAAGTATGCTGATCAGGAGAGTTGTCCAGGGGAGTTGTCTCAGCTCAATTAATCAAGATCAAGTGCTCTGAAAGCCTGAGGTCAACTATGCTGAAGAGAAAGAGACAACCACACCCTAAAGATCTTCAAAGAAACAAGCTAAGATCATCTTCAAGAGAAATAAAGGGAAAGAGCCAAGTCATCTGAAGAAGAGTAAGCCAACCTTGCTGATAAGCAAGACTGCTGATAGTGATAAGGAGTGTTGTCCAAATGTTGAGGAATGTTGTCCTATCATTGGAACAACCTTCAGAAGTGATGTCCAAGTTCTAACAAGAGAATCTGAAAGTCAGATATTGGGAAGAGTGCTGCAGAATGAAGACAAAGCTCTTACAGCCGTTTATTTCCCAAATGAGGACATGTCACTATCAAGAAACTGTCTTCAAAGTTGAAGAACTGAAAGAAGACATTTATGGACATTGGAGGCTGCCTCTCCAACGGGCAAATCCTTCATTTGTCTATAAATACAGAAGTGTGAAGACCATTTGAAAGCATCCAACTAACCTCAACAAAGCATCTCAACTAAGCTCAAGTTCTTACAAGCTAGAGTGCTTTCAAAGCTTTCAAAGACTATCTTAGTCTTCAAACACTTCATCTAAGCTGAACTTCATTGTACATCCATACACAATCTTAGAGAGATATCCTATTCTTATACACTGATCTCCATTGTAAAGGATATCTCATTAGTTGGAACCTTACTTCAATCCTCATATCTTTCAAGAGTGAAAAGTGAGAAGGTTGTAGTAGTAGAAGTGGTAGGAGCTGACTGTTGAGAGAAGAACAGTTCAGTTCTGAGTTGAGAAGAGGGTACTAGGACTCTAGACATCCTAGGGATCAATTCACCAAGAGTGGTGTTCTTGATCAAGTGCACCTTGGCACTATAAAACAAGTTAATTCCAAGAGTGAAGGAATTATCCTGTTAAATCAGGGAAAGTGGATGTAGGAGCTTGAGTCTCTGAACCACTATAAACTCTTGTGTTGATTTACATTTCAAGTACTTACAATACATCAACACTGCACACAAAACTGATCTTTCAAGGATAAACATTCAAAGACTATGCAAAAACCTATTTGGACAAGTTCCCTGAAAAACTGGACTGTGTTACATTGACTAAGTAATTTCAGAAATTAAAGGAGTTTAAACTAAAAGGGCCAACCACTATTCCGCACATATAACTCCCCTAGATAGTTATTCAACTAAGTACTCAATAGTACTTAGTAGATTGATTATCTTAGAAGAGTTAATCTTCTTCAGCAGAGTTGTCCAAGACAACCTTGCTGAGCTCTGGTTTGATCAAGTTTGAAAAGAATTTGCAAACAAGTGTATTCCCCCCCCCCATACACTTGTTATCTACTCCTTTCAGGACCAACAGCTTCCCCTGGCTGGGGTAAGGCTCTGTATTGATTCCCTCTTTACATCTGCAGCGGGGCAGACATTTCTAGGAACTTTGCATCGGGAGTGGCTGGAAGCTTTCCTTAAGAGCACTAGCTTCCTAGGGGCGATGGGGGCATACATCCCTCATTTTATTGATCATGGCTTTTCCAATGGTGTGGCAGAGCATTCTGATCCAGGGTTTGATGGTCATTATACTCGCGCTCTTCGTTTGGACGAACTAGCCACTCCCCCTAAGTTCCCTAGAGATCCTAAAGAGGACATCAGTACTCCTTGGTGGCTGCGTGGTATGCGGAAGGCCTTTTCAGAGTTGAAGGGGGTTGCTCTAAAAGTGGAGGATTTGGTGCCGGCGAAGGCTCTACCATTCCCCGTTCATGTGGCTAATCCTGATCCCCTGGCGACTGTGACGGCTAATGCTCCGGAGGAAAAGGAAGAGGGTGGTGGCTCCAGCGGACAGGTTGATGAGGCAGTGGAAGGCTTCGAGGGGAAGGGTGAAATTCCCCATTCTTCATAACTCTATTTACTTTCTTTCATAACATTCTGGTACTTTAAACACTTTTACTTTTGTTGGGGCCTTCAAGGTCTTTTTTGATATTTTCAGGAGACTCCACACTCTTGTGTTTTTCTGTGGAGAGCCAGGGCATGGTGCCTCTGGTCTTGGATATTTTCTCTTTTTATGCTCTATCTTACTCCTGCTTATCGTACCTGCAAATTGTCTCATTGTATGCATACATATCTGTTGTTTTTTCTTTATTAGCATGCCATGTATTATATCTTATATATTAGACATATCATGCGTTGTCTGTTCAGCTTTTCTTAGCTGTGTTTCATTGCATGTTTCTAGTATCTTCTTGACACGTATAGGCTCTAAGGCTTATAGAGAATTTCTAGATGAAAATAGGGAGTTTATGCTTCTGTACTTACTTGATGATTCGATGATGCTCACAGGATCTCCTCTTAGCCCCTCTCATGGGATTTCTTCTTAGCTTTTGTTTTGAGTCTTCTACTCCATATCTTCTACTCCCCCTAGCTTTAGAGATTATCGTGGATGAAGATCTTTAATCACATAACTTTAGGTGTTTCCTTTTCGGCTGAGATTTGTTTCGAATCTTCGCGTATTGGTGTAAATCTCGCTATCTCTTCCGGTGAGGCTTGTATAAACCTAGCAAATTTTTCTGGGTGAGGTTGTATAAACCTCACAATTTTTCAGGGTGAGGTTGTATAAACCTCTCAATTTCCCAGGGTGAGGTAAACCTCGCAATTTCTCAGGGTGAGGTAAACCTCGCAGGTTGAGGTAAACCTCGCAATTTCTCTGGGTGAGGTAAACCTCGCAGTGTCTCTATTATCTTATGTCTTAATCATCAAAACATATTCATTATCTCAACACCATATGGAAATATAGCAATCATCTCATCATAATATTTAACGTATGATAAACATCTCATCATAAAATCGACATATAATAATCATCTCATCGTTACGCTAACATGTATCGAGGGAAATCACCAAAATTTTTCCAAAAACGACGCTCCATTGATCAAAAGTGTTCATCAACATAGGCAAATAAGGGGAACCTATGCCGGCCTCATTAAAAACCTCTCCGTGGTAAAAACCAAAGGGAAACCCACGTAGAGGGAAAAAGAGTGCTGGTGAACCAATGTGTACAATTATTCGAGTGAAAACAAACATTAACATTGTTCATAAAGGGAAAGATGATAAGGGAGTAACACCTTTCTCAAATATAAAACCTCTTCAAGTGGCACACGTTCCATGGCCGCAGTATTTCCTTTCCCGTCAAATCCTGGAGTTTGTAAGCTCCACCCTTTAGCACCTGTATCACCTTGTACGGACCTTCCCAATTAGCTTCCATCTTTCCTGTATTTTTCAAGGCGTCCGCCCTCCGAAGGACTAAGTCTCCAGCTTTAAAGGAACGAGGAATTACCCTACGATCATATGCTGCTTTGATCCTGCTCTTGTATCTCTCTACTTTCAGCCTTGCCATCTCTCTCTCTTCCTCTACCAGGTCTAAGGCCTCTCTCATCAGCTCCTCGTTCCTCTTCTCATCAAAATAGGTGATTCGGTGCGATCCTAGCCTGGCCTCGGGGGGTATCACTGCTGCTGCTCCAAACACCAAATGGAAGGGGGATTCCCCTGTACCTGTCTTAGGACTAGTTCTATAGGACCAGATGACGTTGTCTAGCTCCTTCACCCATCCTCCTCCTATATTTTGCAATCGTGTTCGGATACCGTCTACTAGAATCCTATTTGTGACTTCCACCTGTCCATTGGCTTGTGGGTGGGCCACTGAAGTGAATCTCTGTATAATGTTCCATCTTTCGCACCATTTCCTCACTTTCTCTCCATTGAATTGCGTTCCATTATCTGAAACCAGAATTCTTGGCACTCCAAACCTACAGCAAATGTGTCTTGCTAGGAAAATAATCACATTATCTTCCTCTATCTTGGCCAGGGGCACGACCTCTACCCACTTGCTGAAGTAATCTACTGCTACGATCAAGAATTTCCTTCCTCCAGGTGCCATGGGGAAGGGCCCTACCAAATCAATCCCCCATTTTGCGAAGGGGCAGGGCGAGTACATGGCACCCATCTCCTCGGCAGGTACTCGTATCAAAGGTCCATTTTTCTCGCATTTCCTCACAAATTCCCTAGCATCTCTGATTATACTGGGCCAATAAAAACCTGCCCTAAACACCTTCTTCACCATAGTCTTATAACCTTCATGGCTAGCCGCACAACCTTCGCGGATATCCTTGATTACCAACTCTGCCTCTCTTTTCGAGAGACATTTCAAGTAGGGTTGGGTAAAGGATCTCTTGTATAACTGGTCCCCAAGGATACAATATTTCCTCCTCCAAGCTTTGGCTTCCCGGGACATCGGGGTTACCTGCTCCTTATTCAACTCTTCCCATATCTCTTTTCTCCAGTCGTCCCCTGCTGTTATCTCTCCGACCAGGGTTTCGGTGGCTAGTCGATCTGCCACTAACAGGGTTATCTTTCCATGTCCCTCGAACTCAGTGGAACTGGCTAATTTAGACAGCCCATCTGCTTTTGTGTTCTCTTCTCTTGGTACATGTATCACTTCAAAAGTGTGGAATTTGTTTTTTAAATTCTTCACCTGTTCTAGATAAGCGATCATCCTTTCATCTTTGGCGAGGTACTCCCCCATGACCTGTTGCACTACCAACTGTGAGTCGGAATATAGGGTGACCTTTTGTGCTCCCAGCTCTGCTGCCATGTTGGCCCCTCTAATCAAGGCCTCATATTCTGCTCCATTATTAGAGGTTGAGAATCGAAACTTAACTGCAACCTGTACTTCTTGGCCTTCTGGATCGACCAACACTATCCCTTCCCCACAACCTAATGCGGATGTTGAGCCGTCCACATACACTTTCCAGCCTTGCACCTCCTCTGCTCTGGTGGATTCTTGGATAAAGTCTGCTAAGGCTTGAGCCTTAATAGCCCTCCTGGGCTCATAATCAACATCATACTCCTGTAATTCAACGGCCCATTTAACCATTCTTCCTGAAAAGTCTGCTCTTCCTAGTACCTGCTTCAAAGGGTAGTTAGTCCGTCACTACCACCGCCAGGGCTGCTTTCTCCACCTCTGAATATCTGACCTCCGCTCCCTGAATGACCTTGCTCACATAGTATATAGGCTGTTGTGTGGGGCCTTCCTCTTTCATCAGGGCGGTGCTCAGGGAATGTTCCCCTACTGAGAGGTATAAGAGTAAGACATCTCTCTGAGAGGGCTTCGGAAGCTGCTCAAGGTGAAGCTTGAGTTCTTCAAAAGCTTTTTGACAGCGCTCATCCCACTCAAATTTCGACCCCTTCCTTAATGTTCTAAAGAAGTGGTGGCTCTTCTCTGCTGACTTTGCTATGAATCTACTGAGGGCTGCAATTCTACCATTCAGGGTTTGCAGTTATTTCAAGCTTCGAGGAGGCTGCATGTCGAGGACAGCCTTCACCTTCGCAGGGTTAACTTCTATTCCCCTCTGGGTCACCATATACCCCAAGAATTTTCCTGACCTTACTCCAAAAGAACATTTAGCTGGATTTAATTTAATACCATTTTCTCTGATTACCTGAAATATCTCCTTCAGGTCCTTGATATGTTCCTCTGCTTTAACACTCTTGGCTAACATGTCATCCACATAGATTTCCATGTTCCTACCAATCTGTCTCCGAAATACTGAGTCTACCATTCTTTGGTAGCTGGCTCCTACATTTATTAGTCCAAAAGGCATACGTATATAACCGAAAGTACCACATGTCACAATAAAACATACCTTTGGGATATCAAGAGGATTCAATTGGATCTGATGGTATCCCTGATATGCATCCATCATGCTAAGCAATTCGAATCCGGATGTTGCATCTACCAATTGATCAATTCTAGGTAGGGGGTAATGGTCTTTGGGACATGCTTTATTCAGATCCCTGAAGTCAATACACATTCTCCATTTGCCAGCTCCCTTAGACACCAACACTGCATTTGAAAGCCACTCAGGGAACTGCACCCTCTTCACGTGTCCTGCACTCAACAGCTTATCAATTTCTTCTTTCACAATAAGGTTTTTCTCCTTACCGAAGTTTCTCAATTTTTGCTTCACTGGTTTCGCCCTGGGGTCCACGTTAAGGTGATGCATCGCTATCTCTGGAGGGATACCCGTCATATCTGTTGGGGTGAAAGCGAATATATCTGCATTCTCTCGAAGAGTGAGTATCATTCTTTCTTTGAGTTCTGGATTCATGTGGGTGCCAACTCTGGTTATAAATCCTTCCTTTCCCGGATAGAGCTCGATGTTCATCAATTCCTCATCTGCTTTGATCTTGGGTTGTTCTCCCGCTAGCTCACCCACTTTTTGTTTTTTCAATTCAGGGTCTTAAACCTTAAACCTTTCCATCCCTCGAAACATAGCCCTGTCCCCTATCTTAACTGATTCTACATAACATTTCCTCGCTTGGTATTGGTCTCCACATATCTCTCCCACTCCCCCCGAGGCGGGAAATTTCATCTTCATGTGGAAGGTGGAAATTACCGCCTGGAAGATGTTCAAACTCGGTCTTCCCATCACCACATTGTATGAGGATGGAACGTCTACTATCAGAAACTCTATCACCTGCACACGTCGGTTAGGGGCGGTTCCTAGCCCTACTTACAATAGTGCTGAACCGAGGGGTTGAATTGCACCTCCGGAAAATCCAAAAAGGGCGGTTTCCACTGGTCGGAGCTTTATGTTCAGCTCCATCTTCTTGAAACATTCCAGGAACATGATGTCAGCGGAGCTCCCCGTGTCTACAAAGATTCTGGCCACATCATACCCTGCGATATTTGTGGTAATGACTAAAGCGTCATTATGGGTTTCCCTGGGTTCCCCCGCGTCTTCTGGCCCAAAGTGAATATCTGGAACCACTGTCATCTTTCCTATCTCGTGGTGTTCCATATTCCTTTCAATTTTCAACGATCTAACACTTTGCTTCCTCTGTCTGAAGGAATCCCCATCAGTAGGGTCTCCCATGATCATGTGAATGGTTCCCCTCTTTTGAGGAGGAGGAGGTTGATCTTCTGTGTTCTTCCTCTGTTATCCTCTGGCTTCCCCTCGGGGTCTTTCCTCTTTTTCCCTCTAGGGCCTTGTCTATCCCTGAAGATGAACTCCTTGAGGTGGCCTGCTTGGATCATTCTTTCTATTTCATCTTTCAGGTGCCAACATTGGTTCGTGTCATGGTCGTAGTCATTGTGGAACCTGCAGAATCTATCGGATTTAGGATTTTGAGGACCCCTATTTCTCGAGTAGGGGAACTTCATGTCGGGGTGGTCCCCTGCTACTTCCAGAACTTCTGCTGGCTCTATCTTTAGAGGGGTATATCTCCCAAACCTTCCCTTAGGACCCCAACGCGCAGATTCTTCCTCTTTTACATTTCCCAGCCTCCTTGAACTCTTGTGTTTCTCTGGGCTAGGCCTCCTTGGCATTATTTCTCTTCTTCGTTCTCCATTCCCCACCGTTGGCCTGGTTTCTGAACGCTTAGCCTTCCTTACCTCTTCCAGGGTGAGGTATTTTTCCACTCTTCTTAGTAATTCATCAAAGGTCTGTACTGGCTTCTTGGCTAGGGACGTGAAAAGGTCTCCGTCTCTCAGCCCATTAGTAAGAGCATTGATTTTGACCTCCGAAGAGGCTGTTGGTACCTCTAAGGCTGCTTGATTGAATCTCTTCAAGAAAGCTCGAAGGCTCTCATTCTCCCCTTGTCGCATGTTAAACAGGGTGAGGGTGGCCCTAGGCTGCCTCCTAGCGCTGGCGAATTGATGCAAGAACAGTTCACTAAACTCTGACCATGAATGAATGGTATCCGGCCCTAGCTGTGTGAAGCACTGTTGCGCGGCTTTGGATAGGGTAGTTAGGAATACCCTGCACTTGACACCTTCTCCGTATCGGTGTAATAGGGCGGCATTCTCAAACCTCGTCAAATGTTCGTATGGATCCGTGGTGCCATCATATTCAAAATTTAAGGATTTAAAGTTAGAAGGCAGTTCATCTTGTAAAATACTTGATGAAAATTGATAGCCAGTAACGTAAGAAGGTTTACTTACGTTATCGGTCATTTGTTTCTGCATGTCCTTCATTTCTTTCCGTAAAGCCTGTATTTGATCACTAACTGCTCCCTGGTAAGTGTCATCCGTGCTTTCTCCTATTTCGGTATCCAGAGTGATACCGCCAGGGATTCTCTCCATGTTCCTCCGTGGGGGTCGATCAAGAATGCTTCTCTCAGCTTGGGAGGGCACCTTTTCTTCCTGATCTCGAGGGGGACCCTCATTCCTAGAGGGGACCGGAGTGGAATCGATGACATGTTCCAGGGGGTTTTGCTTTGTACCCTCGTTGACTGGTGGGATGGGCCCAAGAGGGCGAAGTCCACGAGAGGTGACTATCCTTTCGACCGCTTGTGCGACCATCACGTTCAATTGATCCTGAGAAACGGTCAAGAGTTCCGGTTGGGCATTGGGATTAGGGGTATCCCTATTAGTCCCACTTCCAGAGGCTCCTGAGGTACCTGTCATATTCCCCTCTGGTGCGAGAGGGTTATCTTCCGGTGTAGGGTTTGTAGATTGTTTCCCTAGATTCCTGTTTAAGGGAAAACCTGGGGGAGGCGGAGGGAAAGGAAGAGGAGTGGAATCTCCCTTCTCCTTAGTCTGCTTCGTCAGATCTTGTCCTCCGCCCATTCAGTATGGAACTTTTTCTCATGTCTTAGCTCGAAATTTTCCCATAGACGGCGCCAGTTGATGCGTCAAAAAATAACGCCTACGGATATCAAACGTTCCCGTGTGGGTAGTGTAAATCACGGGCTTATCTCGTTCTTTATCCTTAGCGATCCTCCCGAGCAATTCTTCTTAAAGATCCTTAGATGACTTGCAAAAAACACGCCTGAGGGGATTCCGGCGCGGAATCTCCGACGCTCAAGTCAGAATCGCTCTCAAGAGAATCAAAGAGGAATTTCCCTACAATTCACGGGAAATCCTCGCAAGTATCGTGGAGTTTTTTATCTTTTCAGTGTATATTATAAAAAATGTGTCTCTTCTGTGTAAAACGTAAATGATCAAATAGAACATAACCTGCTTTTATACCTGGCCCCCCTTCTTAGGGGAGAGAAAGACTTCTTCTGCCTATATTCACTTCCATATCCCTGAAGACTCGGCCTCTCGGCGTACTGGCCCTATCTTCTCGCCTTGGCCCATTCTCCTCATTTTACCGAGAACAACAGCTCTTAAATCCCCTCCTCTTGAACCAGACTATCTGGCCCAGGGACTACTGATCCATCGATATGGGCCAAAAGCCCAATTGCTTTTAGTTCTCTCTTTGGTCTTGAGGGTGTATTAATCCAACCTCTAAGCCCATTATCCTTACTAAAACTATTTTAATCCATCTCATGTCCACGTGTCGACGTCTCCAAGGGCGACATATTTTGTCCGCATTAGAAATAAACTAACTTATATCATTAATTTATTTTATACTATTTTGTTACTAAATTTAATAGTAGAATTGGGGTTAATTCCTCAACAAATTGACTTATTTATTATGGTTCGATACTACACAGAACAGAGCATAACAACAAACACTATAAATCCTTTAAATAATTTTTCATTCAGATATAAAAATTGAGCGATATGAATCCTGAGATTAATTCAGCTGTGAACGAAATGAGTGTTGTAAGGTGCTATTGCGGAATCGATGCAAAAATTGTAACATGTTGGAAGAGAAATAATGTGGACAGAAGATTTTATGGTTGTGAAGCGTTTCCGATGAGTTATTTTGTTGAATGCATATGTTCTATGAAACTGTATTATTATGCTTATTAGATTATTAACCCTAAATATGTATTTAATATACAATTTCTTTTGCTGTTTTATAGAACTCAAGATTCTGCAAGTTTTTTAGATGGATTGATGATCCATTATGTGATAGAGGACAGCGTATAATACATGGATTGTTAAATAAATTAAATGAAGAGAGAAATGCCACTCAAGACTTGCAGATGAATTTTAAGAAGCTAGAAGACGAGATTGCTGATTTGAAGTTTGAGAATGCACAGATGCTGTCGTGTTTAATTGTTATGAAAAAGGAAATTGACAAGCAGACTGAAGAAGCTCCATCATTTTTCTCAATGAGATATGTTAAATACATATTTCTAGTGTGTTTATGTTGGGTATTTGCATATGCATGGTTGAATAAGTTGTTTAAAATGCAAGGTGATGATATGCTTATGCTAGTTTAATTTTTTCTTGTGATATTGAAATATTGTAATAAATTGTTTCAATCTTAATTGAATTGAATTTTGTGTCAAAAAGGACATTAAATGATGCAGTCTAATGTAGTTTATTAATCGTAAGAACTATGGAAATGCAATCTTTATTACATTGTGTATTTTGAATTGCATAAGGTTACATGCCATATTAAAAACATTGAAGAGTTCATACATTAAATTTAGGTTAATATTTCAGAAATTACATATAGTAAAAAACTATTTCATGAACTAATTCAGAAGATGTACATTGCAAAATGATTTACTACTATATATTACAACATACTTTTGGGAAATGGAGAAACGAGGCTAGGAAAAACACTATAATTACGGTCGACTCCGGGTGCTTCATCCAACCAATCCAGGTTATGGAATTGTCTTTTTGATATATCATAAGAGCAGAATTTACCATTTGCCAGCTCCTTAAACACAATAAGCGTCTTCATGCAATTCAAAAAGCAAATCGGGTTGATATTGAACATAAACGGTAAACATTTCTCTTTGAATATTGTAAAGCTTGACCATGTAGACCTCTCGTTGTGATAAGTTAGTATGTGCATCTGAAGAAAGAACTTACTCATTCCATTATCTTCGGGGCTAAGTTTGCTAGAATAAACAACTATACTTGTCTCGTGCAATGCACGAAAATCAACATGCCATGTCGGAAGTATAAAATTTGGAATATCTATTAGTTCATAAACAGCTTTCTTCGCTTCATACGATGCAATTTTATATACCCCGCCATCCAGTTTTATTTGCCAATGAAATCGACTACCGACGAAAAAACCATTTACAATAGGAGGCTTATCATATGGATATGACGTAACATAGGACCAACAATTGGAATTATGAAAATATAACTTAACCTCGTACTGATATCCTTCTAACGACCAAAACCTAGCTATCCTCATTATTTTGAATTCATTCAAATCAATATCAAAACCTATACAAAAAATAAACCCATGCTTCACGAAAGTGGGGAGGTATTGAAATAGGGTCATTTTTTATAAAAAAAAGTTTCATTTGTAGATGGATTAACAAGGGAGTACTAATCATCAGTGTTGCAAAAATGCACTAACCCATTGTATGTACCAAGTATTTCATAGTCTTAATCTTCGGAACGAATGAACCTTCGATATGATGGAACTTCACGAGGGACGAATTCATAACATATAGGCGGGTTTACCTCCTTTAATTGATTGAGAATTGAGAATCTGTTATCCTTTTTCATTCTGCGGATGTGCCTCTGAACGAACTCATCCATCGAAATCAACGACTCCCATATGCGAGAAACGCATTTGAATCTGATGAGTGATTTGAGAAGTAGTTGCTCAAGTATTTCAAGTGAGATATCTTCTGGTATTGTTTCACTCATTTTTTATGAATTTTTGTGAAGAAAGAAGATTAACAAACTAGAGATAATTCCAATAGAAGGAAAAAATGATGTTGGATATTATGTGGTATTTAGGTTTAAGATGTCTCTTAAATAATAATTAATGGTAGCGACTTTTCGTGACAAGGGTTTGTTTGTTTTGATTTATAATTGAATAAGAATTGAATCGTTTGAGCTTTTTAACTTCCAACTTTTAAACTGAAACAACATATGGTTTGAGCTGTTTTTCACATATTTTATTTATTTAAATTATTTAATATTTATAAATATATGGTGGTTTAAGTAAATAGTATCAAATATATTATTTCATGTAATTCTTAAAATAATAACTATGTAATATATGAATTTAATTTAACATATTAATAACTACTATAAGTGCATATGGGATATCATGATATGCACTCGTTTGCAGTGCATAAAATATTATGCACCGCATATAGTCTGCATCTGCATTAAATATAATTATAATAAAGTGCTCAAAATCAAATTTAAATTCTTACAACAATAGTGTAACTTTATTTATTTAATATAATATTTTTATATGAAAATAAATAATACGTTAATATATAAAATCATATTTCAAAGTTGTATTTTTTTTAATTATTTTTTATAATATAATAACTGATTGATAACTTCCCCTCATATAAAATATATTTTTTAAATATAATAAATGATTAATAGTAAATTAATAAATAAATTAAAAACCAAAGTACTAATTATTCCAATAAATATTGTACATTGGGAAGTCCAAACGTTCGAATCTTCAATGATCTAACAACCGTAAATTTAATAAAAATAAATGTCATTAATATATATATATATATATTATGGATTAATAAACCGTAATTAAACACATAACACCACTACGCATTATGTAGTTAAATGCGCTACATTGGGAAGTCCGACAGTTTTCACTTTTGTAAAGTGACAAACATGAATCAAATATATCAAATCTTTGGTTTGGTCTTCACCGTTTATACACACACCATCTCTTTAAAGCAAAAAATAAAAAATCTACACATCTGGAAAACTATATTTGATTCACTTGTAAGACAGCAATGAGAAACTTGAATCCAAATAACTCAATCCCACCAGAAATTGCAGAGGACATTCTCGTTCTTCTTCCTCCGAAGTCGTTAGGACGTTTCAAGTGCGTATCCACTGAATGGAGAGTGTTTATCTCCTCTAGTTCATTCGTTGAAGCACATCTAAAAAAAATGAAACAACTTAAAGAGGTTTGTCTCATTAACAAGGTAACTGTTGCTAACCCTCCAATTTGTTATATTACTGTACCTAGAGAGGATCCGCCCATAAGAAGATTTATTTCAAAATATAATGAAGAATATGAAATTCTTGGAAGTGATAATGGTTTGGTTTTGATTGGTGATATTCATGGCCGTTTTTTCTTAAAGAATCCAGTCACAATGGTGTCATTTTTAATTGAAAAAGATATCCCTGTTATACCTCCTCGTTATGCTGAAGCGTGGGTGTTTTTTGGTTTGGGTTACAATGTTGCTAGTGATGATTATATGATTATGAGAATTTCAAGATTCTATGACCCGAAAGGTTTACTTTCAGAAGTTAAATTATACTTAAGGAACTCTAACAGTTAGATTAGTATTCCCATTTTTATCTTTAATAACCCTCCTATTGATAAAACATGTTTCGTTGGTGGACTTTTCCATTGGAAAGTATATGTCGGTCACGGTGAACATGAGTTTGTTACGTTTGACCTAAATCGTTTAACATACGGTACAATTGATGCTCCATTGTTTACATTGTCATCATGTTTTTTTATCAATTATTGCATTGGACGAATCGAGTATTGGTATTTATGCATGTTCACTTGGCCCTGACGAAGATGATGTAAGTACTCATTTCTTTGAGATGCATATACTTACGTATGCAACAAGGCGTCGTCGGTCGTGGTCTAGAGTGGTAATTTTCAAAGAAGAGAGACTACCTAATTATTATAAACTTGTACCAATATGTTTCACAAACTCCTTCAAAACATGAATAATGTTCAGGGAAGAACCGTTTGAGAGATTCTACAATTATGATGTAATGAAGAAGGAATTCCAGCCGTTGATGGATATGGAGGATCAACCTGATATTGGTTGCTCGTATTGGTACATTCCCAGTCTAGTGATGCCATTCCAGAATTAGTGTCCTAATGTTTGTTTTAAATATTTGTTTTAGTTTTTGAAGACTTCTTGGTTGTTTAAATTGTTTGACACTTATGTTGGATATTATTATATTATTATTTTGTGTTTGCATAATTCTGTGAATTTCCTTTTTTAGCTGACATTTATATGTATGTATGATATCCGTTTTGAAATTCATTCACATATAGTTTATTGAGCAATAGTTTATTGAGCAATAAAATATATCTAATCTAATTCTAATCAATGGTAGATATTTGTCACGTCTATTCCAAACACTACAACACACATTAAGGGATCATGTCGACCTTTCTTACCACATATAGAGCAGTTTGTAGGCTTGACACGACGAAACTCACCGTAAGACGTAATTCTTTTTTGTCTTGGTCTACCGGGATGTTTACTCAGAATAGGTGGAAGTACTTTGTCACTGTCCATCGTCGGCTTCCATTCGTATTTCTCGGATTCTAGAACTGGCATGAGATCAACCCCTTATAGCATTATTTGTAATTTGATACCATGAAGCATTCTTTAACAACATTGGAAATAGAGGTGTAGTATCTCTTAATAACAGCAACAACATGAGCGCATGGGAATCCCGTTACTTGCCATTGGAAACATGTGCAGAATTTCTGGTCTAGATCAACCGTGACTGATGTCTTTGAAGCTACTTGAAACTGACCGTTAGGGTAGACTGTGTTGGGAAATAAATTGATTTTGATTAAGATACCAAAACCCCTGATTGATGATGATCAGATTAGTTGAGATACAATTAAAAGATGAATCAGTCTAGTTGTCTCAGGATAGTTGAGACAATAGAAATGATTAAGTCTAAATCTCAGAAGTATTGTGAGATTCATAGTTCAGGATAGTTGTCCAAAGCTGAATGTGTTAGGCAGCTTTAAGTGTCTTAAGTGGTTAGGACAAGTCTGTTGATTCTTCAGAGACAAACATGCTGAAGAGGACAACATGGCTGAATAAGAAGTCAAGCTGCAATAAACTGATAAGTGTTATATCAGATCAGCTTGAGGACTTTTTGAATTAAAGGCATTGAATGATACATGCACAGAAGACAAATTTAATGAAGCATTTATTGCCATCAAGCCTGAACAAGCATTGAAGACTTAGAAGCATTAAAGACTGAAGAATTGAATGAATGTTGGAACATTCCATTTGCAGTAGGAATGTTCAGGGGACTTGTCCTATCTGACCGTTGGTTGAGTGTAAAGTCTGCCACAATCAACCTTGGGAAATGTGCAAAATTTCGAAGCTGACACAAGTCATCTCAGCCGCATTTTTCAGAAGTCAACACATTCATTCAAGCAACCATTGAAGAGTCTTTTACACAGTGGATAATAGAAGGCTGACCTTCATAACCGTTTCAATGGAGCTGCAAATAGACAATTTGAAATGCTATCTCTCCAACGGATAGTTGGTCAAATTGTTCTATAAATTCAGAAGTGATCCAAGGATTCATGTATCCAACTATCTGCTATTAAACTACTATCAAGCATTCAAAGGAAACCAAAGCTGTTCTTCACAATCCCAAGTTTCCTAATCACTTCAAAAGCTAAGCCTTTCATTGTAACAAACCCAAGCTTAGCACTGAGATACCCTAAGCCTTTACACTGTTCTTATTGTAAAGGGTATCTCAATTAGTTGGAATCAAACCTCAAACCCCTACCTCATTAAGTGAAGTAGAAGTTTGTTGTAGGAGTGAGGAGTTAAGGACTGTTAAGTGAAAATACAGTCTTAACTCAGTGAGATTGAGCACTAGGACTCAGTTTATCCTAGGGATCAAAGCACTAAGATAGTGTTGTTGATCAGTACACCTTGGCACTATAAAACAAGCTAATTCCAGGTGTTAAGGAATTATCCTGTTCAATCAGGGAAAGTGGATGTAGGAGCTTGAGACTTTGAACCACTATAAATTGATGTGTCATTTACTTATTGCACTTTTCTATTACTCACATTACTTGATTAAATCATTCTTAAAGAAGTAAGTTCAGCAAAGTTAAGAAAAACTGTTTTGGACAAAGTCCCTGATCAACTGGTTTTTCAGAAATTAACTAGGAGTATTCTTTCAAAGAAAAGTCCAACCACATTCCGCACTTAAGAACTCTTTTAGATAGTTTTCCAACTGATTACTTCATAGTTTTCAGTAGGCCAATTATCTTTCAAGACTATCACTCAGGACAGTTGTGAGACAACCTCCCTGATTGAGTTAAACAAGTTTTTGAAAAAGAAAGAATTTGCATACACAAGTGCATTCCCCCCCCCCCCCCCCATACACTTGTGTCATACTCCATCAAGGACCATCAAGTGGTATCAGAGCAGGGGTTCAAAGACCACTGCCTCTGAAAATCCAACTGGTTTTTCAAATCACAATATTTTTGTGGTCGCTGAACTGATCCAAATTTCTGAAAAACTTATTTGTGGTTATCCAACCAAATTCTATAGAAATGGCTAATAATGCAGTTCTAGGAGATGCTGTCAACACCCTTAACAACATGGGTCCAAACCAAGTAAATCACATTCCTCATCACAAACTGCCAATGTTCTCAATAGAGAACTATGATTTTTGGAAGATCAGGATGAGAGCACATCTTGCCTGCCAGCATGATGAAATGCTCAAAGTCATCACAAGAGGGCCCTTCACATTCACCAAAGTAAATCCCAAAGTCACTGATGCCCAGAAAGCAGACCCAAGGGAGTTGCTGCCAAAGGATGAGGATGAATTTACAGCAGAAGAAAGAAAAAGACACAACCTGAACTACATTGCCATGAACACATTTTACCAGACAATTCTAGATACAGTGATGGGAAGAGTGTACCACTGCACCACAGCAAAAGAGATTTGGGATACCTTAGCACTTATGTGTGAAGGTACCCAAAAGATCAAAGAAAATAAGCTTCAAGTGGCTATAAAAAAATATGAACAATTTACAATGGAGCCAAATGAAACTATTGATCATCTTGATGGCAGATTCACTGACATCATGAATGAGATAAAGTCTCTTGGAAAGTTCTATGCCAAAAGAGAAGTTGCACTAAAAATCCTGAGAAGTCTCACATCCAAGTGGGACATATACTCAGTCATGATGCAGAACACCAGCAATCTTGACAACATGCCCATGCAGCAAGTGTTTTTTGAACTCAAAGAATATGAGTTTGATTTGAACAGAAAGAAGGTGCATGAAGAGCCATCCTCCTCAAGCAAAGGAGTAGCATTTAAAGCTGCTGAGACAGAAAAGAAGAGTGCACAGAGATCATCTCAAACTGTCTTCAAAACTGAGATGAAGGAGGAGTTGGCACTCATGGCCAGGAGATTTGAGAAGCTCAACTCCAGATTTGGTAGATACAAAAAGTTCTACCAAGACAACAGGACCAGGAGAAGATTCAATTCTCCTGACAACAAATCAGAGGATAAACTCTCAGATGAGAAGGAAGAAGACAAATATGCTGACAGAAAGAAGTACAACAAAGCTGAACCATCATCATCCAGGAGGAAGGATTCCTCAAGCAAGAAAAATGATGATGAAGATGTGTGTTATAACTGCCAGAAAAAGGGTCATTTCCAGTATGACTGTCCTGACCTGAGTTCAAAGGAGAGAAAAGAGAGGCAGAATAAAAGAGACAAGAGGCTGAACAACAGGAAGGCCATGGTAGCTGGGGAGTCAGCTAGTGAAGAAAGTGTGTACTCATCTGATGATGGGCTATTCTCCAACAGTGACAGTGATGATGACTGTCAAATGGCCTTTGAGAATGAAGAGGTATGTTCATCTTCCAATTCTTCAAATAACACACACGAGTCCAGTGAAATCCACTTGAAACTTAACTTTGGAAAGTTACTTGAGGATTTCACCAGACTTCAAGAAGTACGCAATATGGCATTGAGAGAAAATGAACAGTTGAATTCTAAAGTCAAAATCCCCAACCTTCCTGAATCTGAGTTTGACATTAGATCAACTGAGTTGTATCAACAGATTGTGAGAGAACATGATGAAATGTCTCTCAAAGTCTCTGAACAACAAAAGTTGATGGATGAGCAAAATCTGGTTCTGAGGAAAAAGGACTTTGATTTTAGAATCCTCCAAGCTAAATTTGATAATCTCTCACATGAATTTGATGCTCTTAAATTAAGTGAGGGGAGCCTAAAACTAAAGATTTTTGCCTTGAACAAATCCTCTAAGGCAATAGAGGAAATTCAAGGGTTTCAAAGACCAATGACTCAAAGAAGTGGATTAGGCTATAATCCATTTGAACCCTCACCTGGACTTAGCATTGCTTCAACAAGCAATTCTAAGATGACCTTTGTAAGGTCAGTGGCTCAACAAAAACAAAATGAAATGGAAGTGAACCAGCCACTGATTAAGGGTAAGGGTAAAGAAACTCTTATACCTACTCAAGTAAACAATGCTTCTAAACCCATACCTAAGGAAAAGGTTAAGAACATTGTATACAAGAGGAATGAGGTTCAGAAGGGGAGAACCAATGGAAGGCCAAACCATCTGAACACTCATCAGTGGAGTTGTCCAAAGTTTGCTCAGAAAAGGCCAACTCAAATGAGGCAACCTCAACTGGACAAATTAAGGCCCAACCCCACTGATAGGTATAACAGCTTCAGGAAGCCTAGACCTTTCATGCCAAAGGGAAAATGCCATCCAAGCTCCTATCCTCAAAGGTCTTACCAAGCTGCACCTAAGTCTAGTAACTTCAGGAGACATGTCCCAAGGAAATTCACTAACTCTCCTGAACTTTACAAGACTAACACTTATGCACAAAAACCACCCAAGGTATTTAAGGGTAGGACTGTGTATGTAGATGTAAATGGAAACCAAGTCAGTCACTTTGAATCAATCAGAGTAATAAGGCAGGTTTGGGTTCCAAAAGGTACAGCTAACCCCCTAGGACCCAACATTCAAAGGGTACCTAAAGTTTGACTTTGCAGGACTGCAAGGACCACAAGAAGAAGAGAAGCATAAACAAGAAAACAACATGGTACTTGGATAGTGGATGTTCAAGACATATGACTGGAAACAAGGAACTTCTCTCAGAATTCATTGAAAAAGATGGTCCTTCAATAACCTTTGGAGATAGCTCTCAAGGAATTACAAGAGGTTATGGTACATTAAATATTGGTAGTGTAAAAATTACTGATATTTCATATGTCCTAGGCCTAAAATATAACTTTCTATCTATAAGTCAAATATGTGACAAAGGATACAGTGTTGAATTTGCACCAAATGAATGCCTTATCAAAAACAAATCAACACAACAGGTGCTACTAACAGGGGTGAGAAAGGGAAATGTTTATTTTGCAGATTGGAGAAAAACCCCTGAAGCATTCTGTCTTGTTGCCAAAAGCACAAGTGAGCAGAGCTGGCTATGGCACAAGAGGCTGAACAACCTGAACTTCAAAAACATCAACAAGCTTGCAAGAAACTCTCTAGTAAAAGGGCTGCCAAAACCAAGTGTTCTTCAAAGAACATATATGTCAGCCATGTCAGGAAGGAAAGCAAATCAAAGCTTCATTCAAAGGAAAGCCTGTCATCTCTACTGAGAGAGTTCTCCAACTACTGCATATGAACTTATTTGGTCCAATTGTTCCAGTAAGTTTAAATGGAAGAAAATATGCTTTAGTAGTGGTTGATGATTTTTCCAGGTACACTTGGGTAGTATTTCTACTGAACAAAAAGGAGATCCAAGTCAAGTTACCTGAATTGATGATGAGATTGAGTAATGAAAAATGCCTAAGTATTGTCAAGATCAGATCAGACAAAGGCACAGAATTCATAAACTCATACATCAATGAGTACTGCAGCAAGAATGGCATCACTCATGAGACTTCAGCAGCAAGAACACCTCAACAAAATGGTGTTGCTGAAAGGAGAAATAGAACCTTGAAAGAGGCAGCAAGAACACTAATTGCTGAATCCAAATTGCCAAAAAGGTTCTGGGCTGAAGCCATTAGCACTGCATGTCACACACAAAACAGATCCCTAATCACTAAGGGTCAAGGTAAGACTCCATATGAACTATGTAAAGGTAGATTGCCCACTGTTGCCTATTTCCATATATTTGGTTGCAATTGAACACTTTTGACAGCAAAGCTGATGAGGGAATATTTGTTGGATATTCTCAAATCAGCAAAGCTTACAGAGTCTACAATTGCAAAACTCTTATTGTGGAAGAAACACCTCATGTTGTGTTTGATGAGTCTATTAATGAGTTCAGGGCTAGAGACCTCAATATTGATGAGATAACACAAAAAACAACCAGATTAAGGCTTCAAAGTAAGGAAACAGTGTTTGTAGATGTTGCCCAGCCTGAACTCAATGACTATCAAAAACTGGACAACCTACCTGATGGCAATCAACCAGAAGCCAACCAACATGAAGGAGAGATTGAACTGACTGACCCCATCCCAGTTCAAAACTAGGTAACAACTACCAATGAAGAAGCAGGCAATGCTGAGGTAGTAAATGGATCCAATAGTCAAGGGGGAACCAATGAAAATGTCAACCTATCTGACAATGAGGACAACAACCCTGACTATGATCCTGAACTTGATCCTTCAATCAACTTTCCTGAATTTAATGATTCTAGTGATCCAACTTCAGAAGAGGACAATCCTCCTGAAGGAATCAGATCTAGAAGGACTTGGTTGCAAGACCACCCAACTAGCCTGATACTTGGTAATCCAAGTGAGGGGATCAAAACTAGAAGATTTCATGGAGAAAGTGCTTTGTTTTGTTGTTTTCTCTCAGAACAGGAACCGAAGGACATAGAGGAAGCACTTCAAGACACCAACTGGATTATTGCCATGCAAGAAGAACTGAACCAGTTCACCAGAAATGAAGTGTGGGAACTGGTGGAAAGGCCAACTCATCAAGATGTCATTGGAACCAAATGGGTGTTCAAGAACAGGAAAAATGAAAATGACATCATTGTGAGAAACAAAGAAAGATTGGTGGCCAAAGGATACTGTCAATCTGAAGGGATTGATTATGATGAGACATTTGCTCCAGTGGCCAGACTTGAGGCAATCAGACTCTTCTTAGCATATGCAGCTCATAAAAGATTCAAGGTGTATCAAATGGATGTGAAGAGTGCATTTCTCAATGGAGTACTGAAGGAAGAGGTGTATGTTGAACAACCACCTGGCTTTGAAGAAGGAGATAAGGTGTACAGATTAAAGAAAGCTCTCTATGGATTGAAGCAAGCTCCAAGAGCTTGGTATGACACCTTATCACGGTTTCTTCTAGATCATGGTTTTGTCAAAGGCACTGTTGACAGAACCTTGTTCAGAATCTGTGAAGGAGATGATATTTTGTTAGTCCAAATCTATGTGGATGACATTATATTTGGATCTCCAAATGAGAAACTGTGTGAGAAATTCTCTAAACTCATGCAGAGCAAATTTGAGATGTCCATGATGGGATTGATGAATTTCTTTCTAGGACTTCAAGTCACTCAATCAAAGAAAGGAATATTCATCAATCAGGCCAAATATACAAGGGACATGATTAAGAAATTTGGATGTGCTTCAAGCAAACCAGTCAGAATTCCTATGAATACAAACTGGAAGATGGATCCTGATGAAAGTGGAGTATCAACCAACTCCACTGAATATAGAGGCATCATAGGATCCCTGGTGTATCTCACTGCAAGTAGGCCTGATATCACATTTGCAGTTGGAGTGTGTGCCAGATTTCAAGCAAATCCAAAGAAGAGTCACCTTGAAGCTGCCAAAAGGATACTAAGATATCTCAAGGGAACTGAGAATCTTGGACTGTGGTATCCAGTTGATGACAACATTGAGCTCACTAGATATTCGGATGTAGATTATGGAGGATGTAGAATTGACAGAAAATCCACCTCTGGAACATGTCAATTCTTGGGCAGCAAGCTAATCTCATGGTTCTCAAAGAAACAGAATACAGTTGCAACATCAACAACTGAAGCAGAATATGTAGCAGCTGGAAGTTGTTGTGCTCAGATACTTTGGCTCAGACAGCAACTCAGAGATTACAAAGTCATCACCAATGAAGTTCCCATATTCTGTGACAACAATAGTGCAATTGCTATTTCACAGAATCCAGTGCTCCACACCAGATGCAAACATGTTGATATCAAGCATCATTTCATAAGGGATCATGTGGAAAAGAAAGATATCAAGCTTGTCAAAATTCACACTAATAAGCAAAAGGCTGATATCTTGACAAAGCCACTAGCTGAAGCAAGATTTCTGGAGCTTTCAGCTGAGTTGGACTTACTTGATCCAGGGAAGATGGAGAAATGAAGAAGGAAGCTCAAATGAAGGGGGAAGTTCATTAAGTTGAACTTCAGCAGGGTCGACCAACCTCACTGAAATTTTCTGCCCAAAAGAGAAACTCAGTGGAGTTGTTCATGTAGCTTTCAGCAATGTTGGTCAGGAAGATTGACCTAGTGGGACCCAGTCAGCAACATTGGGACCCACTCAGGCATGTTGGTCAGTTATTTTGACCAAAATGGAGGTCAAAACACCTATCAGGACGTTTGTCCAAGTTGATAAGGTGATAAGAGCTATTTTTAACATTGATTGGACATTTAAAAGAATTCTTGGGCTAAGAGTAGTCTATTTTTAGGATGGCGTGTGCTATTAAGGTTTTAGCCCCAAATGGCAAATCTGCATTTAATGCAAAATATCTTTTAAGATTGCATTAATTACTGTGCTATTGATCAAAGCCATTGATTACTCTTTAACCTACATCTAACCGTTCCTAAGCCACTACCCCATCCACTTTGTCTTAGGATTTGTCCACCCACATTTGCTATTATCCAACGGTTAATAAAACCACTGGATATAAAAACCCTCAGTTTTTAACCTCACTTCTTACGCACCCATACTTTCAAATCCTTAAGCAAATTTTGAATTCCTCTCAAACCTTCAAAACTTTCAAAACCTTCCCACTCTCAAACATCCATGGCCCCCAAAATCAAAAGAGAGGAACTTGTAAACTTCAATGATCCATCCTTGGATATTGATTTTACTTATCTTAGTAACACAAACTCCTTATGGTTCGAAAAGCTTGTGGCTTTTGACAGCCCAGATGAGGAAGTCCATCCTGTTCTACAATGGCTGAAGAATGCAGGGCTCGAGCAATTCTTAGGCACCAAGCCTGATTCATGCCTCAATCCATTCATGGCTGAATTCTTTGCATATCTAAGGTGGAAGGGCAAGAAAGGTGATGTCTGCACCAAACTTACTTATGCAGAAGAAGGAGAAGAGGAGGAATCCCAACACACCATCATCTTCTCTTCAGAAGATTTGGATGCGAGCTTTGGGTTGCCTTCTAAAGGTCTCAATCCTGAAGTTTATAGAGAAGGAGAGGAGCAGGAGTTCTCAAACCCATGGATGAAGGTACCTCAGAAGCTTGCAGGTGCTCAAAACAAGAAAACCTTAAAACTAAAATATGAGTATCTGTTTGATATTGTGGTGAAAAGCTTGCTAAGTCATTCTGGGAGCTTAGAGCAAATAAGCCTGCCAAAGCTGAGAGTAATGGCAGCTGTGATTGACTCTGCTGAGAGAGGGGTCAAGTTTGATTGGAAAACCTTCATTCTGGGAAAGATGATGAATGAGAAGTACAAGTTCAAGGAGATGAAGCACCATAAGATTGTGGTGGATGGAAAGTTGTTGTATTGCACAAGAGCAAGCTTGCTCTTGGAAAGATTTGCCCACTACACCCACCTTCAAGCCAAACCAAAGCCATTTCCAGCCCAAAAAGTGATGTACAGAAAGATGTCCTCCAAGACAGAAAAGAGGAAGCAAGGAGCAGCAGCCAAACAATCTTTAACAATTGCACGTGTTACCAGATCTTCTCCAAGAAAAAGGAAGGCACAGACAGTCAAAACTCAGCCAAAGTTAAAAAGGATGAAGCAGATTCTTAGTGAATCTTCACCAGAAAGCCAGTCCAAGAGTGGAGGTGCCACTTCTGAGGAGATTGATAAGGTTGAACAAGAAGGGGTCAACCCCCCTGAAGAAGGAGAAAGCCTACAAGGGCTGAAAGAAGAAGGAGAATCATCAAAACTCCTGATTCTCAGAAGTTAATTGAGGAGGAAAAACAGAAAAATGAATTTTTCAAGGAAATTAGACAAGCAAGTAGGTCTAATTCCAAAACAAGGTCCAAGTCCAAGAGCCCTGGAGCCAACTCTCCTGATATTCAATCCCAGAGAATATCACCAACACATGATGAACCAAAGCCTGAAGAAGAGGAGTGCAAGACTCCTGAGGATGCTCCAATTGTGGCCAAGAAGACCTACTCTCCTGGAGGTGCTCCTGACAAGACAGGAATTGATGTTTTTGGTGATCTTGTTGATATAGAAGACAGGCCATTCTCCCCTCTTGATCCCAGACTTCTTTCTTACACCAAACTTCTTGAAATTGCTCTTTAAGAAGGTGATCAACTTATCTTACCACCCATTCAAGCCATTCCTTTGAACCTTCCAATAACCTCCTCAGGAACATTGCTCTCTACAGCACCTGAGACCCAAATCATTCCCACATCCTCTGAACCCAACCTATATGAACCCCAACTCAACCTTCCTGAAGCCCAAACCAACCCTTCTGAATCTCAAGCCAACTCTTCTGATGAAAACAATGATGATGACAGTGGAGAAGAGTATACTTATGAGGGGATGCTAAGGAAGATTGCCAAAGCTAATGTTGATCAGTTGTACACAGGGTTGACGGAGTATCCAAGGCTACAGCAACAATTCTATGATCTCAGAGCTCTTGTTGAGATCAAAGATAGAACAATGGTGGAGATAGCTCAGGCTATCAAGGATAAAGGTGCTAGCTGGTGGCAGGTAGAGGAGAACAAGCTATTGCACTTTGCAAATGTCAAGAAATCCAGTGTGTTGACCACTGAGGCCCTGTTCTGCACAATTGTCCATGAGAAGGTGCTGGCTGAAAGAGAAAGGATTGCTCAAGGAGTCAAGCATCCTAATAGCACCTCAGATGATGCAAATGATGATGATGACAACACCAATCCCAAACCTCCTGGACCTAACCCTGCTAAGGTACATTACTTGACCTATCCTTCAATACAGGACTCTGAGAAATCAGAGGAGTTGACCAAGAGTGGTGACTCAGTCCAAGATGCATTGGCCAAGGATGGTTCTTCTGAGCCTGAGGCACAGCTTGACAATGTTGAGACTTCCATAGGAGAATCTGGTTTGACTAAAGCCTCATCAGTGTCAGAGAAGTTGGACACTGACCAGCCTTTAGTCATTCAGGATGACTCAGTGGACTTGGGAAGCCCAAGCACTGTGATCTCCCATCAACTGCCCTCTGTGGATCCTGTTGAGGATATGGAGGTGTCAGGTTTAGGAAATGAAGGAGTTGAAAAGGACAGTAGTAATGAAAATTCAGAGGGAGAAGAAGGTGATTGTGTGATTACTGGTAGTAAGAGTGCACCACCAAAAGAGGAAGAGGAGAGTGAAATGTTGGGTGAAGCCCAACATGAGAGTCATGTTATTCTTCAAGTCAAATCTGAACTTGATGAATCCCTTGGTGAAATGAGGCATGATTCTCCAATGATTGTGAGTCCATCTATTGAAAATGAAGAAAAGAAAATAGTTGAAAACGAGAGCAAAGGTGTTGATGTATCAGACCTTTTGGGAGAAGAAAAGAAAGAGGGTGATGAGGGTGATTTATCTAACCCTTTAAGTTTTGCAGATTCTGTAGCTGTCACTATTGAACAAATATTTGCAGATGCTTCCCTTACTGATATTCCAGTTGACACTGATTTTGACCTTGAAGCAATCTCAGCTAATATGTCCACACTAAACAAGATCTACTTTGAACAAGCAAATGCAACAGAAGCTGGTCTGCAAATTGCTTCCCAAACTGCAACTTCCATTGAGGAGCAGTCAGAGAAGTTGGACATCTTGGTCAGGGAAGTTGGGAAGGCTCATGCAGAAATGATAGATACTCTTGATGGCCAATGAAAGACTCTAGCCTCTGTGGAGATGAGGCTCACAGGATCTGAGGAAGTGGTATTGCCAACTTTGGATGCCAGAATCAGTGGTGTTGAGACAGGTCTACAAACAGTCTCAACTGAAGTTACAAAAGCCAAGAATGCAATGACCAAATTCACGAAGACTGATCAGAAAGAGCAGAAGGGCCCAAGAGAAAGCTACAAGCACAATGTCACAGCCCTAAGAAAGACAATCAAGGATGCCTTGAGGCAAAGGACAGCAGCCCAAAGGAAGAAAACTGAGGAGCTTAAAGCTGCAATGGTGAAGGAGGCTGCTGAGAAGTTCACTGTGGAACTCAGGGCCAAGGTTTCTGACCAAGTTGTGGCCAATCTCACTGACCAGTTCCAATCCAAGTTTGATCAATCCTTGAAAGCCACCCTTGATGAAATTGTTGCCCAGAAAATGAAGCCAGTTCATGTCTTTCTCAGCATGGCAGATGATAGGATGCAGAATATCCATGATGAAAATGTCTATCTACTGCAAGAATTGAAGTCTCTCACTCATGCTCATTCCCATCTCTCTGTCACAATGAGTGATTTGAAGCCCCAGTGTTTTGATAATGCCAAAAAAGGGGAAAGAGAGAGAGCAAGGGCAAAGGGAACCTTGAAGATTGAAGAGCCTAAGGGAAAGGACAAGCAGCCTGAGATTGAAGAGGATGAAGAGGAAGATATTGGAAAAGGCAAAGGGCCTATGAATATTGAAGACCTAACTGAAGAGGAGCAGATCCAGATTGCAATGAAGAAGTCTATGGCTTCTGTCATTGAGGATCAGGCTAGATGGGAGCAGAGACCTGGAGGAGAGTCTGCTGGATTAGACCCCAAGGATAAGGTGATTGAAGTAAGGGAGAAGGTCACTAGAGCTTCTGAAAGAAAAAGAAAGGAACAGACCTTCACTGACTTCCCAACAAGCCTGACTCTGCCCTCTGAATTCCAAGCTGAAGAGGCAACCCAAGTGAGAAAGTCAAAGAGGCTGAAGAAAGCAGCCATGTTGCCTGAAATCCAAGAAGAGGAATCTGTTGAAGAAGAAGAAGACAAGGAACCTGAAGTAAGAAAGCCCAAGCTTGCTGATGATCCCTCAAAGCTGTTTAAGGAGGGATTTGGTAAAGATCCGGAGACTAAAGAGAAGCAAGCTCTTTAGAGAGCTAAGGAAAGAATGGATCAGTTGGTTGAGGCCAACAGAGCAAGAGATGCCAGAAGGGCAAATTTCAAAGCCCCAAGGAGAAGGGCTTCTTACAGAAGGTTGAAGCCTCAAATGCTTCAAAGATGGGACACTCAATATCCTCACCATGACAAATGGGTGCCAATCCACTTGAATGATGCATGTGAGGAGGCCAAGAGGAGTTTTTTTTATGACTTCTTTGTCATAGGAAAGTGGCTAGGTGAAGATGTTGAAGAAGTGTTTGGCCAGTTCATGTTTGAGAATCACAGGGACTTATACCAGAAGTTGTTTGCAGCAGCTGACATTGCAAGGATAGAATTCAAAGCCCCTGGTCCCATATTGTACATGCGTCCCAAGTTCAATGGGAACATGATTGATGAAGGGAAAATCTTGGAGGAGTTTATTTCCATCATGAAGATGGAAAAGATGAAGCCTGGCCCCAGAGGAACAAATCAGGAGATTTGGGAGCTGAAGAAGAGAGTCTGGGCTCAGTATGGGATTGATCCCCAAGATGATGGTTCACTCTAAAGAATAAGTCACTCTTTCCCTTTTATCTAAGTTTCTAATCTGTTGTTGTCTCTATCTTTTATCTTGTTCTAGCACAGTGAGTCCTTCTAATTTTCCAGCATTGTAATGCCTTATGATATATATTAAAGGATCACTATTTTCATCAGAGATAACAACTCATTATCTCAACTAACCTGACATAACCTATATACTTGATTTATTATTGTGCTAACAGTTTGTTTCAGGAAAATTGACCAGATCATCCATCCTGAAGACAAAGTTTTTAGTGTAAGTCAAGTTCCCTTTGTAATAGGTTTTGGCATCATCAAAAAGGGGGAAATTGTTGGGAAATAAATTGATTTTGATTAAGATACCAAAACCCCTGATTGATGATGATCAGATTAGTTGAGATACAATTAAAAGATGTATCAGTCTAGTTGTCTCAGGATAGTTGAGACAATAGAAATGATTAAGTCTAAATCTCGGAAGTATTGTGAGATTCATAGTTCAGGATAGTTGTCCAAAGCTGAATGTGTTAGGCAGCTTTAAGTGTCTTAAGTGGTTAGGACAAGTCTGCTGATTCTTCAGAGACAAACATGCTGAAGAGGACAACATGGCTGAATAAGAAGTCAAACTGCAATAAACTGATAAGTGTTATATCAGATCAGCTTGAGGACTTTTTGAATTAAAGGCATTGAATGATACATGCACAGAAGACAAATTTAATGAAGCATTTATTGCCACCAAGCCTGAACAAGCATTGAAGACTTAGAAGCATTAAAGACTGAAGAATTGAATGAATGTTGGAACATTCCATTTGCAGCAGGAATGTTCAGGGGACTTGTCCCATCTGACCGTTGGTTGAGTGTAAAGTCTGCCACAATCAACCTAGGGAAATGTGCAAAATTTGGAAGCTGACACAAGTCATCTCAGCCGCATTTTTTAGAAGTCAACACATTCATTCAAGCAACCATTGAAGAGTCTTTTACACAGTGGATAATAGAAGGCTGACCTTCATAGCCATTTCAATGGAGCTGCAAATAGACAATTTGAAATGCTATCTCTCCAACGGATAGTTGATCAAATTGTTCTATAAATTCAGAAGTGATCCAAGGATTCATGTATCCAACTACCTGCTATCAAACTACTATCAAGCATTCAAAGGAAACCAAAGTTGTTCTTCACAATCCCAAGTTTCCTGATCACTTCAAAAGCTAAGCCTTTCATTGTAACAAACCCAAGCTTAGCACTGAGATACCCTAAGCCTTTACACTGTTCTTATTGTAAAAGGTATCTCAATTAGTTGGAATCAAACCTCAAACCCCTACCTCATTGAGTGAAGTAGAATTTTGTTGTAGGAGTGAGGAGTTAAGGACTGTTAAGTGAAAATACAGTCTTAACTCAGTGAGATTGAGCACTAGGACTCAGTTTATCCTAGGGATCAAAGCACTAAGATAGTGTTGTTGATCAGTGCACATTGGCACTATAAAACAAGCTAATTCCAGGTGTTAAGGAATTATCTTGTTCAATCAGGGAAAGTGGATGTAGGAGTTTGAAACTCTGAACCACTATAAATTGTTGTGTAATTTACTTATTGCACTTTTCTATTACTCACATTACTTGATTAAATCATTCTTAAAGAAGTAAGTTCAGCAAAGTTAAGAAAAACTGTTTTGGACAAAGTCCCTGATCAACTGGTTTTTCAGAAATTAACTAGGAGTATTCTTTCAAAGAAAAGGCCAACCACATTCCGCACTTAAGAACTCTTTTAGATAGTTTTCCAACTGATTACTTCATAGTTTTCAGTAGGCCAATTATCTTTCAAGACTATCACTCAGGACAGTTGTGAGACAACCTCCCTGATTGAGTTAAACAAGTTTTTGAAAAAGAAAGAATTTGCATACACAAGTGCATTCCCCCCCCATACACTTGTGTCATACTCCATCAAGGACCAACAGACTGTGACCCTCCAGGATGCACTGATGTTTGCATGTTCGTTCGAAAGATCTTCCTTCGAAGGAACCAATAAACCAGACCAATTACAACTGGTTATTCTCCTATCCACAAACCATTGTGATAATTTAGACCTTATTGAATCAATCATATGAGTAATCGGTAATCCCCTAACCTCTCGTATCTAGGAATTGAAAGATTTTTCGAAGTCATTTAACCATATCTCTTGATGCTAGGTGAATGAGAAACAACCCAATGTGAATAAGGCAAATCCTCAAGCCATATTTTAGCAATTCGACCACCAACTTCTTTGAATTTCTTAATCTTCTCGTCGAATATGCGTACATTGGGTGCATATGCGCATTGCTTGAAGAGGTCCGCCATATTTTCACGGTGCTGCGTATTCCACCCCCTCTCCATATCTGCCCTTGAGATTCATAATCAAATGGAATAAATAGTAGAAATGTGGAGGGTGTTCCCATACATCATAAAAGGCTGACATGAGACTTGTGTTCCTATCAGATATAAATATGATATGTTTGGGAAGGAATATGCAATCTTTGATCTTGTTCAGAGACCATGCCCAATTACTTTTATTTTTAGCAGATACCACCGAAAAAGCAATAGGGAATAATCCTACATTGACATAAACTGAATTTAATATTTGCAATACAGAATTGAATACTATATTAGGTAAAAATAAATTCTCATTTCTGAAGTTAATACTTAAAAAAACTAAACATAAAACTATATAATTTAAGCATAGACTGAATGAAATATCCTGTTATCTCCATCTTTGGCAGTAGCAACAAGTAACACTCCTTTTGCCCTCCCTTTCATTAAAGTTATGTCAATAAATAGCATAGGTCTACAGTTTTTATTTCCTTCTTTACAAGCATAGAAAGAAATAAAAATTCTTTTAAAATGGTGAGTAATGTTATCTATCTCTAAATCAACTATACTGCCAGGATTCGTGCATTTTACAACTTCACTATGCCAACGAAGTTGATCGTAGGATTCATCATAACTTCCAAATATGTCATCCCTCGCTGCCTCAATACCGCGCCAAGCTTTATAGTAAGGAATTTCAAAACCGTAATCCACGTTAATTCCATCGATAATATTCTTACCTTTAATGTTTGGATTGGACTTCACACTCTCTATTACAAGTTTTTTAATAATCTTAGTCCCAAACCTACCCTTCTCACTATCTAATAGATTTCCTACACATTTGTGTACTAGGTTAGCTTTGTGAACAATGAATCCATTTTTTAAGGGAGACTGTTTGGCTTTAATAAACCAGGAACAATTGAACGATGCCTTCTCACTACATTCTGCATATACATACCTTGGACAGTTTTTTAGGTATGTAAACTTGAAATTCAATTTGGTATAGTAGTTTATGAGCTCAATTCTAAACTCAGGAGCACCACCAGCAAACGTAGCTCCAACTTTCATTAAATCAGTTTTGTGATCAGATAAATATGACTTCTTCTTCTCAGGTGGGCATATATCAAAGAGGGGTAATCTACCCAATCCAACAAATTCATTAGTCACATAATTTTGAGACTGCATAAAAACCAGGTTTTTTTACGAACAATAAGACTACATAATAGTGGAAGATTATAGACTGAAAATCGCAAAAAAAAAAAAAATGCAGTTATTCACAGAGTTCCATGAAAACCACAATTCAATCGCCAGGAAATCTTTGATGTAATTTTGGTATGTTAGTAATTGCATCGATGGAAATTCATTCAGATTTTAGAAATTGTTTGACTACAGACGAGAAGACAATCTACGATTTGAATCGAATTGAATTCAAATTAGATTGAATTCAAACATGGAATGTTAAATCAGATTTTGGGGGAGAAAGGAAAGAATGCTGAAAGACTTTCAAATTGTAAATAATTTCGAATAATATAAAATGAAGGGCAAAAATGAAATTTTGTACTCTATTTTGGTCTAAATTGTTTTACTCAATTTTTTGTCTTACTTTATTTAAATTACTTACGGATTGTCTTAGTTTGTTAATAAACTCAAATACAACAATAAAGTCCTATATACAAGGAATGTTTGACTATTCCTTAATAGCATGATTGGTATGGTGGAATGAAATTGTGGATGAATGGAATGACATTAGAATAACCATTCTTATAGGAATGGATGTAGGAATGAAATGTAGTATTGTATAAATTTATTTTAAATTATTATTATTAACTCTTGTTAAAAATATATTATCATTTTATATTAATAATATTGTTATTTAATATTATTATTAATTATTGTTAAAAATATTATTTTTATTATTAATATTTTAATAATTATTACTAGTTACTAGTGATAGAGAAATTATTAATAATATATATTTATAAATTTTGTCTTATTGATTTTATTATTTATAATAAATGTATATTTTAAATAAATTTATTTTATTTTTAAATAAGAACATTTTTTTACTATTAAATAAATTAAAATTAATATAATTACTTATATTATCAATAATTATTATACTATTATTTTATATTATTAAAAATAATATATTGTACTCCCTCCGTCCCATAATACCTTTCATACCTACTTTTTCGGTCCTTTAGAAACTCCACCCGTACAATATCTATAATATTACATTTAATGTCATTGTTTTTAGGGTTCATACATACACACAAGTCAACTGACTTATTTATTTTTTTATAAAATTATATCTCAAAATTCTATTTATTATAATATTTTTTAAAAAGTGGGTGAATAGTAAATATGGAAGGTTTTTTTTGGGATAGAGGAAGTATATATTATTAATATTTTTGGAAATCATTAAATCATTTTTTATATTAATATATTTATAATTTAATATTATTAAAAAATAATATTATGTTAAAATTTAATGTATTATTATTTATATTTTTTAAAATTTTTAAAATTTTATTTTTAAGTTTATATATTATATTAATATTTTTTAAATATAAAAATATTTTTATTTTTAAGTAGTAATAATATTATTATTATTATTAGTTTTATTTAATTATTAAAAGTTTGATTCCTTACCTGAATCCATGGGATAGGAAGGAATGGAAATTCCATACTTTTGGGAATCACTATTCCATTAAGGATTGATGATTCAATTCCATAAACTCTACCAATCACAAAATTAGGAATGGACCCATGAATGATGATTTCATTCATGGGTCATCCCACCATACCAATCATACCCTAAGGATTGTGTGATCGATCCCTTCTACTTTATTTAAAAGAGTAATAAAGAAAGTGTGTTGAGTTAGTGTGAAAATAGTAATGATATTTTTTAAAACCCGAAGATATTGGGAATTTGAGATGATATTAAAGAGATTATGGTTGTTTCAATTCCTTTTAAACAAATGTAGCATTAACTAAGTAACATACATTTTTTACCAAATCAAATTTTGATCCCAATAGTTGTAGAAGAAATAAGTTATGAGTTTGGATTAAAGACTTAAATTTTTTTTTTTAGTGAATATATATCAACTCAAAACAACCACTGATGTTGCTTTTGGATTAATGTGGTTTCAAAAGAGAAACTAGGATTGGGTGTTTAAAGGATTGGACAAAATTTATGGATATATTCCATTGATATTTTATTTGATTTTTTTGGACTTTAAAATGTATGTGGATTTAGAAAATTTATAGACTTCGTGCAGAGTTTGATTGACTTTTTTTTATTGATTAATGTGAATTTTCATAGACTTGACAGAATTGTGATATACATTTGAAAGTGTGTGTGCGTGCGAAATCAGAGATGTTGTCTGTTGTGTTGGCACAGTTTAGACAACACTATGCAGCGGAAATTAAATTGCACGTACTGAAAATAGAAGTATTCAAAATTTGCGTAGATTATAAAATAATCTACGTTGTTCACTATATTAAATATGTGAAACGAGTACAACCTCTTAGAGGTGTATAAAAATATTATGAAAGTGTATATGATTTACTAAGTTCTATGAAACTATCTCCCTCATAGATCTATGCACATAACCTAGTAAATAAGACTATGTTCTAACACACTATTATTCGGGTTTACAATAATGTGAAGAACTACAAGAAGAAACAAAGGTTTTCCTAACTAGAAGCATATATAGCGTTCAATAGAGTAGTAGTCGATTTTAGCTTTCCTTCTTGTGTATCTTATGTTGAGGGCAGCTTCTGTATTTATAGGCTTCATCCACGAACTGCCATCAACTCCCATGATCGTCTCAACCGTGAGATCATGCGGTTAGAAACTTCTCTCCACCACTCCTAGAATTTAGGGACTTGTTATACCATGTCTAATAACTTCTCACTCCCACGCAGTGGCATGACTTGGTGTTGCCCACGTCTTCTAACTGCTCTGGGGACATCATTAGACAACACGCGTAAGATAAGAGTTAGTGAGAAAAGGAAGGGCAAATTCTGATGTTGTCATAAGTGTTGGGAACATTAAACACAACACTCGGCTGTTAGTGTTGGATCATTAAATAAAACACTTATTTCAACATCAACAACATTTTTTTTTTTATTGATTTACAAAGCAACACCGCCGCCCTACCCGCGGGAAATCGGTCGTCGGTGACTTTAGTCGAGCTACTCAACCCATATATCAAAATGATCCCCTCAACGTAAGGAACCCAAATCAACAGACCGGTTCTTCATTGGACTTTCCATTCAAAAGTAATTTATATTTATATTTCGAATCTTGTCTGGACTAAAAGTGTCGTCGTCGCACCACCGAACGGTTGGTTTCGATTCTGATCCCTTTTAAAAGCCCATGACGAGAAGAGTAAAATCCCTCAAAAAACTCAAATCCACTAGAGGGATACGGTTGAAACTCTTTCCTTATAAAATTAAAATTTGAATTACAAAGGTGAATTATTGTTGTGAATATATGTGCATCTCCTATCTTTATCTTCTTGTTTTTTTGTTTTTTTGTTTTGTTTTTAGTGTGTTCATATTTGAAGACAAGAGAAACATTAGGCGTGTGTGGAGGGTTGAGAGAGAAAAGTGAGGCTGAAATCTCTGATGGTTGGAAAAGATTTTATATTTTTGAAAGAGAATTAAATAAAATTTATAGTGTTGAATACCTAAAGATTTTTTTAGGACTTTTTGAAATTCGTATTGAATACATCATAATTCTTAAGGGCATGTTTGTTTTGGGACTCACACGTCTGAATGTGGGACGTAACGTCCCCCGTCTTGTTCTAGTTCAAAATTTCACATCCGAATTTCAACATCCAATTACATCCACCCTAAAAATACCTATATATTTTACTATTATAATTAATAATACAACATCATCCACTCTTACTAATTGATTTGATATAAAGTTACATCATATAATACAACACCACTCAATCTTACACAGTTGGTTTGACATAAAGTTACATCTTATCCTACTTAACATCCCAAAACAAACATACACACAATCACTATTTATCAAGATTTCCCCATCCAAGATTTCCCCATCCAAGATTTCCCACATCCTACATAATTTCAAAACAAACACTTTTGAAATCCGGATTGTTGAAAATCTAAAAAAAAAAAAAAATCATTCAGATTCCACAACCAATACACCTGAAAGTGTGTGGTGGTGTATGTATATGAAGTGTTTAAGTTTAAGTAGAATAATGTTGTACTAAATGTTGAGACAATTGATACAACACTGACTCTAACAGAATATCAGAAATTATGATTCACACAGCGGAAGACTTGAAACACTAAAAACAAACGTGACACAATGGAAATAATTTTCACATAGATTTTATAAATAAAAATCTATGCTAGCCTTACGGCGAAAAACAATACTTATCTTCAAGTACAAATGTTGTGTGAAATGTTACAGCATTAACATTCACAACAGAAACTACAAACGAGGCAGGTGCCTTGTTCTAAAAACGAACTAAGTGTATAAGGTATACACTGTCGAAATGCCTAGTCTATCTAATGATTACACTCTCAATAGATAAGAAGACACACAGCCATACGGGTGGGATACGAACGTATGATCTAAAAGGTAGTTCTACTGGCCACAATTCCTAACAGGGATATACGCTCGGTCTAGGAAGTTGATCAAATAGAGTACACTGATTTGAGAAGTCTTCCATCGGTATTTATAGTAGTGGGGTGCTGATTCTAGAGGCTTCCACAATGAGGTCCTATTTTTTAGGAACTCAACTTCCATGATCTTTCTAGATCTTTCTAGATCTTTCTTGAATGCTCCAGGTCGTTCCAAATGGTTCCAGGCCGTTCTAGCATGTTCTCCAATGTTCTGGAATCTTCCAGGTTCCAGATCCTTGTAGAAGCTTCTAGATCCTGCCAGAAATGCGACAACATTTAGATCAACATTTAATGTAGCATTTCAGAAAAGACTTAGAAAAAATCTCGGAAGGTCAAATTAAGATGTTGTTGATAATGTTAAGGCATTTAAGGATTAACAACATCTACAACACCCCTTAGACAATAATCAGAAGTCAGAAGTTCGTGGATTGTACTTTTACTAAATAATAAATTCACGGCGTGGGTTATATGCCCCTCCAGAAATTTTAGATGCACTCCCCCGTTACATGTACTCCCCTAAAACGCATATGCTAGATGTACTCCCCCACAAATTACCTATTATACCCTTTTATCTTAAAATTATGTATGATAAATACACTCCTATCAAAACCCTAATTTTCTCATCTTCTCCCCCCATTTTCTTCTTCCTTCCACACTTCTCTTCCTCCCTTCCATCCAACTGTCGCCGCCGACCATTGAGCGTCGCCAACCGCCAACCTTGCCGCCCTCCTCCTCCTCCTCCCTCGTTTTTTTTTCTCGTTTATGTGCATACGAGCGGCGGCGCCGGTCCTCCTCCCTCGCCCAGTGCCGCCGCCACCCTTCCCCACCCAAACCACCTCCGCCACCCTCCTCCTCTTTTTTTTATTTTTTATTTTTTGTTTCTGAAACAAACAGCGGCGGCGCCGCCCCTCTTGCCCAACGACGTCGCCGCCCTCCTCTCTCCCCGCCCAGCCGTACCCACCGCAAGCCGTCGTTTCCTCCGTAGCTTTTTTTCTCTTTTTGTACAGTAGATACACTTTTTTTTAAAAATTTTCGACAAGAAATGTCGACCAAAAACATTATGTTGTTGACCATAATGTTTTTGGTTGACATTTTTTGTTGAATTTTTTTTTTCTGATACAATGTTGTCGACAAGGATGTTTTTCGTCGGCATGTTATAATCGACCATATATTCTACGGTCGACAAACCAGTGTTGATCGACACTGGTTGGTTGATTTTTTTTTTTTAATTTACTCCCTCCGTCCTAAATTAGATTGTGCATTCGCCAAAAATTGATGTCTCAAATTAGATTGTGCATTTCCTTATTTGGCAATAAAACACTTTTTCACTTTAAAATACACCCTTCAAACATTTCAAAATTACATCACATGCCATTATTTTATCACTCTACTTTATTACTCACAATATTTTATTATTTATTTTATTACTCAAAAGACTTTCATACCCTCATCTTTATTCCTTTAATACTAATAAACAACTCACACATTAAACCTACGTGCATACAGTAAATGTAAAAACAAACTCGGGACGGAGGGAGTATAAGTTTTTTTTTATATAATTTTCTGAATATATTTTGGATGGGGTAACGGCGGTGGAGGCTGCCGGAGGTGATGGTGTCGGCAGCGACGACTACAAAATTAGGGTGAGGGTTTTGTGTAAAGTTAGGGTTAGGGTTTTCTGAGGTGAATGTATGCATCTATAACATTTTATTAAAAAGACAAATATAGTATTTTACATACATTTTTAATTAATAAATGGAATAAGGGAGTGTATCTAACATTTCTGGAGGGGCATATAACCCACGCCTAAATTTAAAGCCCATTCCACCTAATCTAAAGGTTAATACAAGTATGGGCCTACACAAAAGTTATGAAGCTTGAGCAGGCCAATGTTGCACCTGATAATCACTTATTTAACGGGTCATCACGCGTATCCCATGACACATATATAGGGTATGGTTATTTGCACCTCCATAATTTTTTCGATACTCCCCACCCCCACCCTCACCCCCAAATTTAGTAAATACTAGATACACTCTCCATGAATTGTTCAAAATATTTTTCTCCCTAAAACCTCCTTAGTAAATACACCCCACCACAAAATTCTAATTTGAGTAATTTTTTATGAACCAAGGTGACAAATTATGTTAATTTTCAGTCCATTTTTGTCGACAAACCTCACAATTTTTTATTACATTTTGTCGAAAATTATGATTTTTTTTTAATTTTTTCAACAATTGTCGAAGAAGAGTGTGGATTTCAACACTGTTTTGTCGCAAAATGTAAAAAAAAAATAAAAAATTCCCTAAATATCTAATAATTTTTTTAAAGGTTTTTTTAATTTTTATTTAATGAGATTCCGACATCGATTAGACAGAGGTAATGGCGGTGGAGGTAGAGTAGACAGAGGTAAAAAAATATTTTTAGCAAAATATATATATATATATATATGTATTGGTCAAATACTCACATATAATTTTTATTTGTACAAATAATTATATAAACCTTGTTAATGTATTAATTATACCTAATTCATAAACAGTCATAAAATATAACATTGCATTATATAAATAATTCATAAGTTCAAATTTCAAAGTCAAACGGACTACCCACGGATCGGTGGGCCAAATTTAGCCTAGCCCATTAGGCCCATCGATTCGGGCCAAATAGGCCCGGTTCTATATGGACCTCTAATTTTAGAACCCAGTCAATACTAGGTTTCAGGTTGGTCGGGCTGGCCCATCGGGTTGGACCCAATTGTCGGCTCTAGATGGCGGCTACAATCGATTGAACGGAGATGGTGTATTTACTAAATTAGAAATTATGATTTGTATCTAAAAGGGTGTTGTGAGTATTTGATGAAAACCACAAGATTGAAAGTAAGAAAATCCTTATTACTCTAACTCAGGCTAGCAAGGAACAAGGTCTGAACAAGACTTTGCGCATGAAATTGAATTATTTCTCTTTTTGCTTCCTATCGGCAGTTTGTACACCCTTATATATGGGTGCTTAATCATAACCACCCAATTACTATCAGTTGCTGATAGAGTCGTCAAAACGGGCTGGCCCAACCCGCCCCTAAAAATAGTGGGTTGGGCTATATAGATGTTGTTATTCCTTAAATGCCTTAACATTATCAACAACATCTTAATTTGACCTTCCGAGATTTTTTCTAAGTCTTTTCTGAAATGCTACATTAAATGTTGATCTAAATGTTGTTGCATTTCTAGCAGGATCTAGAAGCTTCTACAAGGATCTAGAACCTGGAAGATTCCAGAACATTGAAGAACTTGCTAGAACGGCCTGGAACCATTTAGAACGACCTGGAGCATTCAAGAAGGATCTAGAAAGATCATGGAAGTTGAGTTCCTAAAAAATAGGATCTCATTGTGGAAGCCTCTAGAATCAGCACCCCACTTCTATAAATACCGATTGAAGGCTTCTCAAATCAGTGTACTCTATTCGATCAATTTCCTAGACCGAGCGTTCATCCCTGTTAGGAATTGTGGCCAGTAGTTTTACCTTTTAGTTCATACGTTCGTATCCCACCCGTATGACTGTGTGCTTCTCTTATCTATCGAGAGTGAAATCATAGATAGACTAGCATTTCGACAGTGTGTAATCTCTTATGCACTTAGTTAGTTTTTAGAACAAGGCACCTGCGTCGTTTGTAGTTTCAGTTGTGAATGTTATTTCTGTAACATTTCACACAACATTTGTACTTGAAGATAAGTATTGAATTTCGCCGTAAGGCTCGCATAGATTTTTATTTATAAAATCTATGTGAAAAATTATTTCCATTGTGTCACGTTTGTTTTTAGTGTTTCAAGTCTTCCGCTGTGAATCTTAATTTCTGATATTCTGTTAGAGTCAGTGTTGTACAATTTGTCACAACATTTAGTACAACATTATTCTACTTAAACTTAAACACTTCATACACACCACACTTTCAGTTGGTATCAGAGCTGATACCTGACGACACTAGGTTAGATCTTTGGTCAAGTGTGTTTTTAGTGTAGGTTAGCAATGGAAACACATCACATATCCACGGCACTTAGGCCACCCGTTTTAGATGGATCGAATTATGCTTATTGGAAGCCTAAGATGCGTATGTACATCAAGTCAGTTGATGAACGTGCTTGGAGAACTGTACTTATAGGTTGGGAAGCTCCAAAAAGACCAGCAGACGCAGATGGTGAAATACAACTCAAGAGAGAAGTTGACTGGACGGCTGATGAAATAACAACAACAAGCTACAATTCTAAAGCTTTAAATGCTATTTTTACTTATGTTGATGTTTCAATATTTAAAATTATATCTAATTGTTCTACTTCTAAAGATGCATGGAACAGGTTGCAAGAGCATTGTGAGGGTTCAGAAAGTGTTCGAAGGACTAAGCTTCGAATGTTGGGAACAAAATTTGAGAATCTCCGAATGAGGGAAGGTTAAGTGAGATTATCAATGAATCACATTCTCTTGCAAGAATATTCATCTCCTAAAACTCCACAACAAAATGGAATTGTTGAAAGAAAGAATAGAACTTTACAAGAAATGGCTAGAGTTATGCTAACATCCAAATGTCTTGCTAAGAAATTTTGGGGAGAAGCATTGAATAATGTATGTCATATCATAAATAGAGTTTTTATTCGTTCTGGCACAAGTCAAACACCTTATGAGATTTTGAACAACAGAAAACCAAGTGTGAAATATTTTCATGTATTTGGTTGTGTGTGTTATATTTTGAATGATAGGGATCAACTTCATAAGTTTGATTCTAAAAGTGATAAAGGTTTCTTTTTAGGCTATTCTAGAAATAGTAAAGCTTATAGAGTATATAACCTTAGAACTAACACTGTTCAAGAATCTGTTAATGTTGTGTTTGATGATGATAAAGGTCTTACAGATGACAAAGATGAAGAAGATGTATCACAGGTTACTGACACTTCTGAGAATACACTGAAGTCTGAAAATGTTGCACCAAATGTTAACACATCTGGGTCAACATCTACAGAACAGACAGTTGTAACTTCACAGAATGACCAGTATGTTCCCAAAACGATTCCTTCTTCAAGAATAGGTAAAAGTCATCCTTCTGACCAGATCATAGGCGATGCTACAGTTGGTGTGCAAACAAGAGGAAGAGTAAGATCAAACAAGGTAGATGTGGTAAGAACAATATGCATGTCTTCTATGTGTAACATTGTAAATGTTGAATGCTATTTATCTGAAATTGAACCTAAGAGTGCTAAAGAAGCATTAACTAATTATATCTAATTGTTCTACTTCTAAAGATGCATGGAACAGGTTGCAAGAGCATTGTGAGGGTTCAGAAAGTGTTCGAAGGACTAAGCTTCAAATGTTGGGAACAAAATTTGAGAATCTCCGAATGAGGGAAGGTTAAGTGAGATTATCAATGAATCACATTCTCTTGGTGACCCTATTTCTAATGTTAGAGTAGTTCATAAGATATTAAGATCTGTTCCTAAAATATTTGATGCTAAAATTTGTGCTATTGAAGAGGCAAAAGATACAGATAAGTTAAGTCAAAATGAATTAGTGAGTATTCTTAGAACATATGAAATAAACACTAATCAAAATGATGAAGCTAATGCTGATAAGAAAGTTGTGGTTTTTAAAGGGGAAACATCAAACATTTCTGAAGGTCAACCTATCATTACTGAAGTTGATTCTGATGAAGAATTGCTTGATGAATGCCTCAACAATCCTAACAACATTGCCTTGCTCACTAAGCACTTTAATAAGTTTCTTAAGAAATCTGTGAACAAATCTAGAAACATCCAGCCTAAGATTCAAATCAACACATCAACACCTCAACTAGAAAGGAGGAAAGGACAATTCACACCAAGACCATCAAAGAGTGAAGGTAAACCAAGGTATGATCCTGAATTTCGAAAATCAGTTCAATGCAATGCTTGTTCTGGTTATGGCCATTATGCAAATGAGTGTGCCAATACTAGACTTAAGCAAAAACTGAATTTTAGTGCTACCTTGAGTGATGAATCTGATGATGATGATCTTGATGAATTAAATCATAATGAATATTCTAATTTTACCAGAATTGATTATAATGATTCCTCAGATGATGATCTGGATGAAATAGATTCTGATGCTGTACCTGATGCTTTAACATCTACAGCAACATCAGAACAGAGTCACCCAAATTTGAACTGTTTTAATGGTTTAGTTGATGATGCAGGAGAAAGGACTGATGACAATGAACACCAAAAGCTGTTAGATGATTGGAACAATCAGAAACTCACTCTAAATTCATTGAATAAAGAGAATGAGGATCTGAAAGACACAATCACCAAGCTAGAGGTTATTCTTACCAAAAGAGATCTGGAAATCTGTAACTTAAAGGAGAAATTGATAAATTCCACCTTATGTTTCAAGAAATATTCCAAGAGTGCTTCTGAGGTAAATAATGTTATAGCTACTCGTAAGTCTAATAATCATGGTTTAGGTTATGATGGTACTACTGCTTCTATTTCTGATAAATTTAGAAAACCTGTGAAATTTGTGAAGGCAAATGTTGACACATCTGGTGCAACATCTGCACAACCAGATCCTCACAAGGTTAAGAGGAAGTATATCTGTCATTACTGTTTCAAAGTTGGTCATATTCGTCCTTACTGTATAAAATTGTTTGAAGAACAGAAAACTTTGAAAATGTTGCATAACAAACTGTCACATACTGGTAAACAGTTTATAAGATCTGCATGGAAACCAAAAACTACCTGTAATGTTGTTCACACCTCCTTAAAAGCATGTCTACCTGATCTATGGTACTTTGATAGTGGTTGTTCTAGACATATGACAGGTCGTACTGATTTCTTATCTGATTATGTGACCTTGAATAGTGGTAGTGTTACCTATGGTGGAGGTTCTAAAGGAAAGATTGTTGGTAAAGGAACTTTGAATGTTGAAGGATTTCCTAAGCTTAAAAATGTCTTACATGTTGATGGCTTACTTGCAAATCTGATTAGCATTAGTCAACTTTGTGATGATAATTTGCATGTGAAATTTGATAAAGATTCATGTTATGTTCTTAATAAAGATGAAGTTTGTGTCATGACTGGTACTAGGTCAGCTGATAATTGCTATCTTATTGGAACAAATATGTGTAACTTGTCAAAATATGATGAAAATGTCTTATGGCATCAAAGATTGGGTCATGCAAATTACAGAGCAATGAAAAAACTAATCAAAGCAGATGCAGTAAAAGGAATTCCAAAACTGAGGTTTCACAACAACACTATATGTGGACCATGCCAAAAAGGTAAGTAGGTAAGAATGTCGCACAAAATGCTGTCACATTGTACTACACATCGATGTTTTGAATTACTGCACATGGACTTGATGGGTCCTATGGAAACTGAAAGCATTGGAGGAAAGAGGTATTCCTTAGTTGTGGTAGATGATTTTTCTAGATATACCTGGGTAGAGTCTTTGAGAGACAAATCTGAAGCATTTGCTGCATTTAAAATTCTTTATAAGAGGTTCAAAAATGTGTTTAACTTGAAAGTTGGTCGTATTAGAACTGATCATGGTAGGGAATTTGAAAACAGCATGTTTAATAATTTTTGTGATAAAAAGGGTATCTTGCAAGAATATTCATCTCCTAAAACTCCACAACAAAATGGAATTGTTGAAAGAAAGAATAGAACTTTACAAGAAATGGCTAGAGTTATGCTAACATCCAAATGTCTTGCTAAGAAATTTTGGGGAGAAGCATTGAATAATGTATGTCATATCATAAATAGAGTTTTTATTCGTTCTGGCACAAGTCAAACACCTTATGAGATTTTGAACAACAGAAAACCAAGTGTGAAATATTTTCATGTATTTGGTTGTGTGTGTTATATTTTGAATGATAGGGATCAACTTCATAAGTTTGATTCTAAAAGTGATAAAGGTTTCTTTTTAGGCTATTCTAGAAATAGTAAAGCTTATAGAGTATATAACCTTAGAACTAACACTGTTCAAGAATCTGTTAATGTTGTGTTTGATGATGATAAAGGTCTTACAGATGACAAAGATGAAGAAGATGTATCACAGGTTACTGACACTTCTGAGAATACACTGAAGTCTGAAAATGTTGCACCAAATGTTAACACATCTGGGTCAACATCTACAGAACAGACAGTTGTAACTTCACAGAATGACCAGTATGTTCCCAAAACGATTCCTTCTTCAAGAATAGGTAAAAGTCATCCTTCTGACCAGATCATAGGCGATGCTACAGTTGGAGTGCAAACAAGAGGAAGAGTAAGATCAAACAAGGTAGATGTGGTAAGAACAATATGCATGTCTTCTATGTGTAACATTGTAAATGTTGAATGCTATTTATCTGAAATTGAACCTAAGAGTGCTAAAGAAGCCTTAACTGATGAAAACTGGATTAATGCTATGCATGAAGAACTTGGTCAGTTTGAAAGAAATGAAGTGTGGACACTTGTTCCAAGACCTAGTCATACTAATGTCATTGGAACAAAGTGGATATTCAAGAATAAAACTGATGAATCTGGTAATATTGTTAGAAACAAGGCTAGGTTAGTAGCACAAGGATACACCCAAGTTGAAGGAGTTGATTTTGATGAGACTTTTGCACCTGTTGCTAGGATAGAATCTATTAGATTACTGTTAGTTATTGCATGTTTTATTGATATTAAACTTCTTCAAATGGATGTAAAGGCTGCATTTCTAAATGGCATATTGAATGAAGAAGCATATGTTGAACAACCTATAGGATTTGAAGATCCACAATATCCTAATCATGTATATAAACTTAAGAAAGCATTGTATGGTCTTAAACAAGCTCCTAGAGCATGGTATGGTAGGCTTACTGACTTTCTTTTGGAATATGGATTTATTAGAGGAGAAGCTGATAGAACTTTGTTCATTAAGCACACTGAAGGAGATTTACTTATTGCTCAAATATATGTTGATGACATTGTGTTTGGTTCTACTTGTGATAAAATGTTGAGTAACTTTGTTGAGGCAATGACTGCAACATTTGAAATGAGTATGGTTGTAGATTTGAATTATTTTCTAGGTCTTCAAATCAAACAATGTAGTGATGGTATTTTCTTCTCCCAGAGTAAGTATGCTAAGAACTTAGTTAAAAGATTTGGTCTTGTGAATTCAAAACCAATGAAAACTCCTATGGGATCTTCTTTGAAACTTTGCAAAGACAGTGCTGGAACAGATGTTGATCCAACACTTTACAGATCCATGATAGGTAGTTTACTATATTTAACCTCTAGTAGACCAGATATTATGTACAGTGTATGTGTTTGTGCTAGGTACCAAGCAAATCCAAAGGAATCACACCTGAATGCTGTGAAGAGAATCATCAAGTATGTTTCAGGAACAAGTGACTTTGGAATCTGGTATACTAAGGACACCAACAACATTTTGATTGGTTATAGTGATGTTGATTGGGCTGGAGACATAGATGATAGAAAGAGTACGAGTGGAGGATGTTTCTACATGGGAAACAATCTTGTATCATGGCACAGCAAGAAACAAAATTGTGTTTCACAATCCACTGCAGAATCTGAGTATATTGCTGCTGGAAGCTGCTGCACACAACTCTTGTGGCTAAGCAAGATGTTCCATGACTATGGTATTGAGAATGGTAGACTTACTATCTTTTGTGATAATACTAGTGCCATTAACATTTCTAAAAATCCTGTACAACACTCACTCACAAAGCACATTAGCATAAAACACCATTTTATGAGAGATTTAGTAGAGAAGAATATTGTTAAGTTGGAGTATGTACCTACTGAAAAACAGAATGCTGATATTTTTACAAAAGCCTTAGACCATGAGAGATTCTCTATCTTGAGGAAATCTCTTGGCATGAGCACTATCTGAAAAGAATTCGGATGGATGTTGTCACAAATGCGTCAGCATTTGGGACAACATCATGGGTTGTATAAATTTTATAAGTTGAATTTATTTCTTACTTAGTTAAATAATTCCTTTGTAAAATATCTACGAATCTAAGAACCTTGGAGTGCAAAAATAAACGTCTTACACCTCTCAAATGCATAAAAATGAGAATGTTATTAGCATACTAAAAGATGTACCAAATCACTGAGTAACTATGGAGCACGGAGTTCGCTACTACGATGCCTTCTTTTCAAAAGGTGATATTTGGTAAAAACATCAACATATTTGTAATCCATTAAGTAAGTATGGGGCACGGAGTTCGCTACTATGATGTACTCTACAGGAACAATGGATCAATACAAATTAGATGCTATAACACAAAAAGAAAAAATATAGTGCAACACAAATGAAGCAAATTCATGTAAAAACCGTGTTGAGGTGTTTGTAACAGTTTTGAGCACAACATTGTCTGATTCGAATTTATTTTTATCTGTTGTAATTATTTATTGAGATTCATTTTATTTATTTAATTAATCACTGACCCACATCTTTATTTTTTCAGATTATGCGATTTTAATTTGGTAAATTATGGAAGCTTCTTAATTATTTAATTAATTTAATTAATTGATTTTTCCCACTAATTAACCATGATCTAGGTTGTGGCTAAAAATGTGGAGCACTATCGAAATTTCTAGATTAAATCTTCTGTTTTATTTTCTTAACCTCCAACTACATTACTCTCTCTATAAATATCGAACATAAGATGTCATTTATTTGCTAATTGTGATTTCTGAATTTGTTGAGTACTAAGATTGCAGAATTGATTTTTGGTTGTGTATATCTCAAAGAAGTGTGTGCAAATTCCCATCCTATACCTTGAAATTCCAACCGCCTAACTTAAATGCCTGGAACAAACTCGAATTCCTCACAATCTCTCTCTGATTCGAAAACCCCATCACACTCTCGCACAAATCCTCTCGAAATCCTTGCTTCCATGGCTTCACAAAACTCTACCCCATCAAATGCTGACTCGAATGTCTCTGCAACACCATCAACAACCATTCCCACTCCTCAAACCACTCCTCAAACTGCTCCTCAAACAAACTTTCCTCAAAATGCAACTGTCGAACAGGTCACTAGGGCTATCGAAGAAGTGTCTGATACTCTTCGAACTACGGGTCATCTGCCCGTGATGACTTTTGGAGATATCACTGTGGATATCTCGAGCTATTTGGCTGATCAAACCGCCCAAATGGCTTCTGCTTCAAAAAGCCCCAAATCACCCTCTGTTCACGAAACGCAAACTGAGAATGTTGAAGCTTCTGTTGAAGAAGAAGCTACTGCCACGTCTGACCCTAAAGACGTTGAAATGGAGGAAGCAAACATCTATGAAGGTACAAACTCTTCACTCTCTGTTTCAGATGAGTCTGCCCCCATTCCTCTTAAGAAGAATGCACAGAAAGGGAAAAGACAGAGAAGCCCTGTACAAAGAAGGAGGAGATCAAACCGCGTTTTCACTCGTGTGGATTATTCTGAATCCATGATGAAGAAGAAGAAAGTTGGAGCTGATACTGGTGAACCCATCCAAGTGTTCACAGACTCTGAAGATGAAGCTCCTATTGTTGCTGAGAAACCCAAGAAAGCAAAGACTGTTGTTGCTGAGAAGCCCAAGAAGAAGATGTTGATGATCCCAAAGGAAAAGGGAAGGCCAAGATGATTGCTGAAAATGAACCAGCTAAATCAGATTCCAATTCTGATTCTGAAAGATGCTTGAGAGACATTCTGAAGTCTCTAAAGAAAAATGCTGAGCACTATGCTGCTGCAAAGGAAGCTGCACCAGAACCTGAAGATGGTGGCAGTGGGGATAGCTCTTCCAGTGCAGCAAGCAGCCCTGAACAGAGCTCTGCTAAAAGTTCTACACCAAGCTCAGATGACCTTGCTTCTGAGGAGGAAGGTATTTCTGATTCTCTTGACACTCTAGAGAATAGATTGGCCATTTATTCTAAGAGAAAATTGCTGATAGAGAAGAGGATCAATATACCTGACTTTGATAGTAAAGGCATGGTTAGTTTCTTAGAAGAAAGGAATTTGATGCATGCTGTGAATTTTGGTGAATCTTTCTTGACAAATTGGGCATATGAATTTTATGCATGTATGAAAAAGAGCACTGGTAGAAGATCATCTAGGTGGTATGGGACTGCTAATTTTAGGGGGAGGGATGTACCTTTTACTCCTGAATTGATAAATGAGTTTTTGGAAATTCCCAATGTTGAGGTTGATGAAGAACCTGACATGGATGTGGTCATTTCTGCTATAACTGGTGGTAGGGTAGTTAAGTGGACTAGACAGATGCTAGCCAAAGACCTCACTTCCCTACATTCCGTGTTATACAAACTCATTATCTACAATTGGATTCCCACCACAAATACTACCAAGATCACAAAGGATCAAACTGTTTTGATGTATAGGATTTATGTGCTTAAGAGATTCAATTTGGGCTTTACAATTTTCCAACATATGATGAGATTCACTGGGAGAGTTTCTGAAAAAGGCAATTTACCCTATCCTGTTCTGATTTCTAATTATTTGAGACATCATGGACTTGTTGTCAAGAACACTGATGTGTTAAGGGGGAGAGTTCCATTATTGGCATAGCTCCTACCTTACTCACTGGGGATAGAGTAATTGATCTGCCTTTGATTGCTCCTGGTACTGAACATCAGCATAGACCCTCTCCTTCTGCTCAACCAGAACCTTCCAGACCCTCAACTACTGATCATCCTGAATCATCCAGATCAAGACAGAGAAATGCAACCCCAAATGTTGAGAACATCCGTATCAACATTTCTGGTAATGTGTATCTTTCACAGGAATTCATCAAACTCCAACTCCAACTCCAACACTTGCAGGAAACAATTGATGAGCTCCAGTTCCTGAAGGACGGGTGGACCAATCTGCTTTCACCTACAACAGGGGGAGTACCACCACCATCCAACTCCAATGTGGTCATTGAGGAGATAAATGATGAAGGAGTTCCAGCTGCTGCTAATGCTGGTGATGGACCTGATGCCGGAGGAGATGCTGCAGTGACTGATGTAGTTTCACACCTTGCATCTACTTACTTTGTTGATGAAGGAGATGATGATGATGCTGCTGAGATGGACACCTTGTATGGTGATCTTCATAGAGGAAGCTGCTAGACAGGGGGAGATCTGAATTCCATAATGGCTATGGTGCAGGAAGATGATGCTGCAGCTGTTACCACAGCAATATATGCCATTTATTCAGTTCAATCTCTGTAATTAATGTTTAAGTTTGAATTCTGAAATTTTGATACACTTGTTATTTATTTTTCTAGATGATAGGATGTTTATTGCAACTTGCTTAATTTTGGTTCCACTTGATATTTGTTTACTGCCTTGCTTAATTTGTTTGCAAATTATCATGTGTCTACTGCAGGTTGTATAGTGTTAGTTTCTGTTTTGTTTATATTTTTTTTGTGTATTTTTTTTTGCTCTAATGTTTGTTTCTGTTGTGTCTTACCTAGATTCTAAGTTAATTCTTCCAGTTTAACTTATGATCTTAGTAAAGTTACTTATGTTGTGAATAAGTGTAGTGTTTATACTTGTTCTATTTTGGATAAAATTTATCTTGATCTTATGGCACGGATAAGTGTAAAATTATCCTTGATCTTCATTTGATTTGATCCAACGGTTACAACGGGTATTGTCTTGACTAGTGCTTAGCAATGATGTCAACCTCAACTAAGTACATAATACTGAGTATGTATAGAAATATATGTGCATCAGGTGTGTTGTAGTCGAAAGGTCAAATTGGGGGAGATTGTAGATGTTGTTATTCCTTAAATGCCTTAACATTATCAACAACACCTTAATTTGACCTTCCGAGATTTTTTCTAAGTCTTTTCTGAAATGCTACATTAAATGTTGATCTAAATGTTGTTGCATTTCTGGCAGGATCTAGAAACTTCTACAAGGATCTGGAACCTGGAAGATTCCAGAACATTGAAGAACATGCTAGAACGGCCTGGAACCATTTAGAACGACCTGGAGCAGTTAAGAAGGATCTAGAAAGATCATGGAAGTTGAGTTCCTAAAAAATAGGATCTCATTGTGGAAGCCTCTAGAATTAGCACCCCACTTCTATAAATACCGATTGAAGGCTTCTCAAATCAGTGTACTCTATTCGATCAATTTCCTAGACCGAGCTTTCATCCCTGTTAGGAATTGTGGCCAGTAGTTTTACCTTTTAGTTCATACGTTTGTATCCCACCCGTATGACTGTGTGCTTCTCTTATCTATCGAGAGTGTAATCATAGATAGACTAGCATTTCGATAGTGTGTAGTCTCTTATGCACTTAGTTCGTTTTTAGAACAAGGCACCTGCCTCGTTTGTAGTTCCAGTTGTGAATGTTATTGCTGTAACATTTCACACAACATTTGTACTTGAAGATAAGTATTGAATTTCGCTGTAAGGCTCGCAAAGATTTTTATTTATAAAATCTATGTGAAAAATTATTTCCATTGTGTCACGTTTGTTTTTAGTGTTTCAAGTCTTCCGCTGTGAATCTTAATTTCTGATATTCTGTTAGAGTCAGTGTTGTACAATTTGTCACAACATTTAGTACAACATTATTCTACTTAAACTTAAACACTTCATACACACCACACTTTCAGGCTAGAATTTTTCAAGAACGCCAGGCGGGCCGGCCCGTTTGGGCTGCGGTCTTCGGCGGGTTGGTGCGGGCTTTGGCGGGCTGGCCCGCCATTTTAAAAAAAAATATATTATTTTTAATTAAAAATATAAAAAACAGTATATATTCTCCACTTTCCCTTTTCAGGACTCGAACCCAGAACCTTAGTTCCAGTCAATAGTGCTCTAACCACTGACAAAGTGGGATAGCTCAAGTGCTTAGAGCACCACTACCTACGCCTTAGGTCCTGGGTTCGAGTCATGTGGAGGGGAAAAAGGGATGGGTTTTTAACTTCCATCAAAAAAAAAAAAATAGTGCTCTAACCATTTGAGCTATCCAATTTTGTATATAAAAGATAATTAAGTTGTTACATGTAAATGAAAGTAAATTATGTTAAATTATTTGTACATACAAAAAACAAAAGCAATGTTTATACTGGATTAATATGTACGAGTTTGAAAATAATATTATTTGTAAATAAACAATGTTGTAAATTTGTTTATATTAATGAAAACTGAGCTAATCTCATAACTGCAATATTATACGTTATTTTTTATAAGTTAATTAAGATAATGTATATTGTAATAAAAAAAATTGTTATAGTGAATTAATTGAATAATTGTTGAATATATATGTATATAATTGTAGTTTATAATATATTATACAATTAATAATTATAATATTTCTATTTAATTTTTTTCTTAATTAATAATTACTGTAATTCTTGATATTTATTTCTATTTTATATATATATATATATATATATATATATTGCTGTAATTTTTTATATTTCTTAATTAATATAATAAATATTTTTGTAAAAAAAAAAAAAAAAGGCCCGCCGAAACCCGCGGCCCGCCCATTTTTTGGTTGGATTGAGGTTTTGGCAACCCGCCTATCAAACGGGCTGGCTCGCTCCGCCCCGCCAAATGGCGGGCTTTTGCGGTTTTGGCCCGCCTCGCCGGCCCGTCTTGACAAGTCTAGTTGCTGATATAACAGAAAAATTAACCACCTAAAGTCTCTCAACTATTGGAATAACAAAAGAACTAATCAAAAGACTGAAATAAAAGACAACATGAAAAAAAGATTAAAATTGATAAATGATTCTTGTCATACTAGCCCATTGAAGGATATTAAAGCGTGTTCTTATGTTTACCAGAGTTGTTTTACTTTTTTATTAAGCGATTAATCTAGCTTAGTACGTCGTCGTTTTATTTCTATAAAATTCTTAGTTTTGTTTTGTTATATAGTGACACGAGAGATAATCGTAGGAAGACAAACGATCTTTGTACGAGAGAATAATATAGATGAATAATTACATTTCAAAACATAAGTTAACAAGGGGTCAAACCAGACATGAAGGCTCTCAAAACATAAGTTAACGAGGAGATTCACTTTTTTTTTGAAAGAAAATACTCACTTCATTCAACAACTACAAATACCATTTGGAATGCCCACCACAAGCGACGAGGGGTCAAACCAGACATGAAGGCTCTCAAACTCCCTAGAAGCTCTAACAAGTCGATGCGTCTTTTCATTGGAGATTCACTTGAGAGTCCGAAACTCTGTCCCCTAAAATTCTCAACTAGTTTACCTCAACTAATTTTGAAATTAATCTCTCATGCATTGTTATTAAAATTTTGAGTTGAAGTCAAAATATATGATCAATTCAAAACATGTTTCATGCATATAGGTTGTAGGTAAAATGTAACGCCCCCAAAATCCCCGTGGGCGCTACGGTTTGAAATAGCACTTTTTGACTTAAATAAATTCAAGCGGAAGATTTTTCAATAAAAGATACACAAGTTTATTTTTTTTAAAGGATACCGTGCTTGTGCCTAACTCGTGTGTCACCCACATTTCTAAGCCAAACGTGTACTTGACTAAAACATTATAAAATTCAAAATCATTATATAAGTGGTGTGATGTCTAAAATACTTTAACATTAGAAGATACGACAATTTGTAATAAGGTTGTCACACATGAAAATTAACCTTTAAAGAGTAGACAAACATCCTAGTGGTTTATATAGGTTCGATCAGTTGCCCTATTAGTTCTTACTTAATTACGGAATTAAACTTAAGGATAACATGAGTCGTAATAATACTAAATACGTTTCTTACGTAAAACTTAAAACTTTAGGAGAACGTTTATTAAAGCTTGCCCAGTCAGTCACACGTCCTCCTCGTCGTCTATGAAACCTGAAATGATTAAAGTAGCATCATGAGTCTTCACCCGGAGGAGAAGCCCAGTGGGATAACATTGACTATGCATGTACATTAAAAAGGCTAATTAATATGTCAATCGAGTACACGCCGAGTCCCATGAACCCGACTCACTTCACACAGAACATGGTCCGAAGACTTATCTGTTGCTCACACAGAGCATAATCTGTAGACTTGCTTATTTCACACAGAGCATAGTCCGTAGGCTTGCTTATTTCACACAGAGCATAGTCCGTAGACTTGTCTATTTCACACAGAGCATAGTCTGTAGACTTGCGAGCAAAGTTCGTCAACTTGCTAATTCACACATAGCATAGTTCGTAAACTTGCTAATTCACACAGAGCATAATCCGAAGATCTGCCTGCTCGTATTCAAACATAAATTAATCTAAATAATGCAAATGTAAATAAATGTTACCCACTTTTGTCGTTCGGTGATAGCGGGCTAGCCTCCTAAGGATCCGACTAACTTGCACTGCACTCGACACATTTACTTAACTTTTAGGTTTAAAGTATATATATATATCTTCTTGTACATATATCTATATAGGTGACACTATCAAATTATCAATAAGTTTAGAACATCTCTATTTAAGTTTCGTCACATATCAAATGGTCAAACCTAGTTATGAAGCTAGTTGGAATCACATGAAAATACACATTGGAGAAGATAATTAAATTAATCTTAAGCACATATAAAATGTATTATAAAACATTAAGTCTAGTATGCACTCGAGTGCATGTTATGCACCCTAGTCCATGTTGCACTTTTCAGTTTTACTGACTTACACTTTTTGGTAAATGGTGTTGCACTTTTCAATTATTAAACTGTATAATAATATTTTTAATAATAATTGAAAAGTGCAACACCATTTACCAAAAAGTGTAAGTCAGTAAAACTGAAAAGTGCAACATGGACTGGGGTGCATAACATGCACTCGAGTGCATAGCAGACCAACCCATTATAAAAATGTTTCAATCATACGTATAAGTCCAATTTATTTATTCTGGAAAAATATTAAATTTTCAATAAACAATTTATTCACAAAATTCTGTTAAAACTCATTTCATACGTTTAAAAATCTAAAAAGACAGCCTAGTAAATTATTTATCATAAATCATAGAAAATATTAAAATTCACAATTTTTGTACAGTAGACTCCAAACATACAGTGGTGCACATAATAAAATTTTCATTTAAAAATAACTTATAGAATATTACTTATAAATTTGGTAAGGCCATTGAAAAACAAGACTGAAATGGACTGTGACAAGAGATTTTCTAGAATTTGTTAAAACTTTTTCGTTTCTTATAAAAATGTAAGGCCAAAACCTACACAACTATAAAGGCCAGTAGCAATATCTATAAAAACATTTCATTTTAATATTATCCATTGTTATTTAATCTTGTATTTCTTTTGAACATCAAAAACAGTTTACTTTTATAAAGAAAAAACATTGTTTGTTAGAAAAATCATTAAAAATATAATATAAATCCAAATGTGTCTAAGTAAAATTCTTATGAAAGCCAAGACACAGTAAGTACGTAGTCGAAAATTAGCTCAAAAAACGAAGCGATCTGTGTGAGGGAATTTTTGTAATCTCAACCCAAAAACAGGGCACTACAGTGCCTCAAAGAAAAATTCCATAAAATTGAAAACACCTCAAACAAACTTGGTGTTTTAACCTCATATCCCAGGTTTCAAGCTCTCAATGTGGTAAAAGGGTTTGAGCTAAAAAAAACATTGGAAAAAGGGGCTGTACTTTTTAAAAGTAACATGCAATGAAAAAAATAGATTTTCAGTTACCACAATATATATATATATATATATGCCTCAAAAGACTTCTCAACCTACCATAAAGAAAGGTGTTCATAAAAAAAATGGACTCAAATCACACAAGCAATCTAAATATAAGCTTCAATGAGTCATCTAGTATGCAAATCCCATGAGTTCAACAAGAAATTCAACACAAATTACTTAGGAATAACCAGTAAGATGTACAGTAGGTAAAATGAACTTAGATCACACATTCAATGACAAATACATCATGAAATCTAAATATAAGAGTCACACCGTATTAAAATCCCACAAGTTTAACAAGAAATCAACACAAAACTCAACCACATTCTTATACTCCAAATAAAACGAATCAGTAACCACACACAGCAAAAATCATAAGAAAATAACAATATCCCGAATTCATTGCTTAAAGAAAGAAAAGAAATTGATTTATTTCTTTAAAACGGTTAAAAAAAGAAGAAGGCCTTCTAACTCAGATTTTAGAAATGACAGTGAAAATAAGAGGTTCTCAACCCTTCAGGGCTTTGGTTGAGGAGATTCATGTTTTATACCATGAGGATTTGAGAGGAAATGATTTAAGAAGAAGACAGTTTGAGAAGAGGGTTTCTGAGAGAAAGGAGTCTTTTCGAGAAGAGATGCGTGTAAGTAAGGATTACTCTTCGCATTCCTCAACAGCGTTTTAAATAGAGGCCAGCGTTTTAAATAAAAGTCATGGTTTCTGGTTAAATTTTAATTTAAAAGAATATCATAATTTAATGTAACACTATTATTATAAATATCTTTTACTCTATTATTAGCTTATTTTCATATTAATAATTCACTGGATAAATTACTTATCATTCAATTCTATTATGATTTACTTCATTTTAAACTTATCTCATCATCTCATTAAATCGTGTCGAGTCACAATCAAGTCCGATCTCCTCAGTAAGCTATCCTGCAAACTTTGTACAACTTATTGAAAACATTAGTTCATAAATTACAAGACTGAAATGGACTGTAAACCTACACAACTATAAAGGCCAGTAGCAATATCTATAAAAACATTCATTTTAATATTATCCATTGTTATTTAATCTTGTATTTCTTTTGAACATCAAAAACAGTTTAATTTTATAAAGAAAAAACATTGTTTGTTAGAAAAATCATTAAAAATATAATATAAATCCATGTCTAAGTAAAATTCTTATGAAAGCCAAGACACAGTAAGTTAACGTAGTCGAAAATTAGCTCAAAAAACGAAGCGATCTGTGTGAGGGAATTTTTGTAATCTCAACCCAAAAACAGGGCACTACCTCCAAGAAAAATTGCATAAAATTGAAAACACCTCAAACAAACTTGGTGTTTTAACCTCATATCCAAGGTTTCAAGTACCTCTCAATGTGGTAAAAGGGTTTGAGCTAAAAAAAAACATTGGAAAAAAGGGACTGTACTTTTTGAAAGTAACATGCAATGACAAAAATAGATTTTAAGTTACCACAATATATATATATATATATATATGCCTCAAAAGACTTCTCAACCTATTTTAAAACATCCATGGCCTCAAACGGATATCCCAATACCATAAGGAAAGGTGTTCATAAAAAAAAATAGACTCAAATCACACCAGCAATCTAAATATAAGCTTCAATGGACTTAGAAATAACCAGTACGGTGGTGTACAGTAGGTAAAATGAACTTAGATCACACATTCAATGACAAATACATCATGAAATCTAAATATAATCTTCAATGAGTCACACCGTATTAAAATCCACAAGTTTAACAAGAAATCAACACAAAACTCAACCACCAGGACATTCTTATACTCCAAATAAAACGAATCAGTAACCAGCAAAAATCATAAGAAAATAACAATATCCCGAATCCATTGCTTAAAGAAAGAAAAGAAATTGATTTATTTCTTTAAAACTGTTTAAAAAAGAAGAAGGCCTTCTGACTCAGATTTTAGAAATGACAGTGAAAATAGGAGGTTCTCAACCCTTCAGGAATGGCTTTGGTTGAGGAGATTCATGTTTTGTACCGTGAGGATTTGAGAGGAAATGATTTAAGAAGGAAGACAGTTTGAGAAGGAGAGGGTTTCTGAGAGAAGGGAGTCTTTTCGAGAAGAGATGCGTAAGTAAGGATTACTCTTCGTATCCCTCAACAGCGTTTTAAATAGAGGCCGCGTTTTAAATAAAAGTCATGGTTTCTGGTTAAATTTTAATTTAAAAGAATATCATAATTTAATGTAACATTATTATTATAAATATCTTTTACTCTATTATTAGCTTATTTTCATATTAATAATTCACTGGATAAATTACTTATCATTCAATTCTATTATGATTTACTTCATTTTAAACTTATCTCATCATCTCATTAAATCGTGTCGAGTGAGTCACAATCGAGTCCGATCTCTCAAAGCTATCCTGCAAACTTTGTACAACTTATTGAAAACATTAGTTCATAAATTACATAAAATCATATATCTTTAAGACTTCAAATAAACTTGTCATTTAATAAAAAAGATATTTTAATTTCTAAAAAAATCATGGAATGCAAAAATTTGGATTTTAAAAACGGGGTGTTACAGCTCTCCCCACCTTTTTTTAAAATTTTCGTCCCCGAAAATTAGGCCTGTGCGAAAAGTTTTGGGTACTTGTTTAAAATTTCTCCCTCGCGCTCCCAAGTCGCCTCTTCTTCCCCGTGCATATTCCACTGAACTAGGACTAAGGGTATATCTATATTCCTCAAAGTTTTAACCTTTCTGCTGAGGATGCTTATGGGTCGTTCTTCGTATGTAAGATTCTCGATGACTTCTAAACTTTCGAGTTCAATGTGGTGAGTTGGGTCTGAGACGTATCTCTGAAGCATTGACACGTGAAAGACGTCGTGAATTTTGGACAACTCTGGGGTCAAGGCGAGTCGATAAGCTACGTCCCCAACTCGTTTCAATATTTCGAATGGTCCAATGTATCTTGGTCTCAGCTTCCCCTTCTTTCCAAACCGAACTATCCCCTTAATGGGAGAAACTTTCAAAAATAATTTTTCACCCTTTTCGAAGTGCAAGTCCTTTCTTCGCGAGTCTGCATAAGACTTTTGGCGATCTTGGGCAACCTTGATTCTCTCCCGAATCCTTTTGATTGCCTCCACAGACCTTTCCACTAATTTTGGGCCCAAAATTTATCTCACTCCAACTTCGTCCCAATGGATGGGCGTTCTGCATCTCCGCCCATAGAGTGCTTCGTATGGTGCCATCCCAATGGAGGATTGATAGCTATTATTATACGCGAATTCTACTAAGGACAAGTAATCTTCCCAGTTTCCTCCAAAGTCCAAGGTACATGCCCTCAGAAGATCTCCTAGAATTCGGTTCGTTCTCTCTGTTTGCCTGTCTGTCTATGGATGAAAAGCAGTGCTGAAATTCAGCTTAGTTCCCATAGCTGATTGCAAACTCCTCCAAAATTTTGACGTAAACCATGGATCACGGTCGGATACAATCGACATCGGCACTCCATGTAGTCGTACCACTCCATCAACGTACAGTTTAGCCAATCGATCCATTGAATAACTCATTTTGACTGGTATGAATTGGCCTACTTTGGTCAACCTATCGACAACTACCCACACAGCCTCATGTTGTTTAAGGCTTCTTGGTAAGCATGTCACAAAATCCATTGTCACATGTTTCCATTTCCACTCTGGAATTTCTAATGGTTTCAAAAGTTCAGCCGGTCGCTGATGATCTGGTTTGATTCTCTGAAAGGTGAGACATCGTTTGACAAACTGTGAGATCGATCGTTTCATGCCCCTCCACCAAAAGTTGCTCCTAAGATCTCTATACATCTTTATTTCACCAGGATGTGCGGTATATGGTGTGTTGTGAGCTTCCCTCATAATCTCGTCTCGCAATTCCTCCTTCTTTGGTATGCAGATTCTTCCTCTGAACACTAACGCACCATCGGGGGCTATTTTGCTCATTAGTTGGAGAAATCGGTCGCCATTTTGTGCTTCTATTATTCGTTCTCTCAACATTGGTTGGACTGACATGGTGGTTAGCATTGAAGTTGTTTGGTTTGATTTGACGATGGTTAAACTCATTCTATCAAATTCTTCAATCAGATGGTCCTGTTGGGTGAGTAATGACGTTAAGCGTCCATCTCCCTTCCTACTAAGCGCATCAGCTACTACATTTGCCTTACCTGGGTGGTAGAGGATGGTACAATCATAATCTTTTACCAATTCTAGCCACCTTCGTTGGCGCATGTTCAACTCTTTATGTATGAAGAAATATTTCAGACTTTTGTGATCTGTATAGATTTCACACTTCCCACCATACAAGTAATGTCTCTAGATTTTTAGTGCATGAACAACTGCGGCCAACTCTAAGTCATGTGTTGGATAGTTCTGCTCATGAACCTTCAACTGTCGTGATGCGTATGCTATGACCTTTCCATGCTTCATCAGAACGCACCCTAGTCCCGACTTGGAGGCGTCTGTGTAGATTACAAACCCTTCTGACCCATCCGGGACTGCTAAAACTGGTGTAGTCGTAAGCCTCTGTTTTAACTCTTGGAAGCTGACTTCACATTCTGGCGTCCACTTGAACTTTTCACTCTTCTTTGTGAGATGCGTAAGTGGTTTTGCGATACGCGAAAAATTCTGTATGAATCTTCGATAGTACCCAACCAAGCCAAGAAAACTGCGAACTTCATTTGCATTGGTTGGTACCTTCCAATTCAAAACTGCCTCAACTTTCGCGGGATCAACTTCTATCCCTTGGACCGTGATTACATGTCCAAGAAAGGCCACTTTATTGAGCCAAAACTCACACTTGCTAAACTTAGCGTACAACTTCTTCTGTCGTAGAACTTCTAAGACTGCCTTAAGATGTTCCTCATGTTGTCTAGTATCCTTTGAGTAAATTAAAATGTCGTCAATGAACACGATGAAGAATTTGTCCAGGTATTCGTGGAACACACGGTTCATCAAATCCATGAAGACTGCGGGCGCATTCGTAACTCCGAATGGCATTACAGTGAACTCGTAATGACCATACCTAGTCCTAAATGCAGTCTTTGGACTATCACTTTCCCTGACTCTAAGTTGGTGATACCCCGACCTGAGATCAATCTTGGAGAATACGCTCGCATTTCTCAATTGATCGAAGAGATCTTCAATCCTAGGCAACGGGTACTTATTCTTTATGGTCAGTCGATTAAGTTCTCGATAATCAATGCACATTCTCATAGTCCCGTCTTTCTTCTTTACGAAAAGGACTGGTGCTCCCCACGGCGAAGCACTGGGTTGGATAAACTTCTTATCCAATAGCTCCTCTAACTGTACCTTCAATTCTTGCAATTCCTTTGGTGCCATTCGATATGGGGCTTTTGACACTGGTGCAGCTCCGGGGACCAATTCGATAGTGAATTCTATGGATCGATCTGGTGGGAGTCCAGAAAGGTCTTCTGGAAATACATCAGGGTAGTCCTTCACTATTAGTACGTCAGCCGGTGTCAACTTCTCCTTTTCCACCTTTACAATGTTCACTAAGTACGCTTGACACCCTCCTTTCTTCAACAACTTAGTTATCTTCATGGCAGATATGACAGGTATGTGCCCTTGCTTATCTTTCTCGTGGAAAGTAAGACGTTGACCGTCCAATGTCTCCAGGTCTACTTCTCGATCCATGCACCGAATCACAGCTTTTTTTTTTTACTTAACCAATCCATCCCTAAAATGATGTCAAAGCCCTTCATTTCGATCACGTGTAAGTCGGCAGGTAGGTCATTCCCACCGATACTTAACTTAACATCTTTGGTTAAGCTTCTAATCATGATACTTTCTCCCAAAGGAACCCTAACTTCTAAGTTTACATTCTTAGCGCAGTTTAACCTAAGTTTCTTCTTAAGGGTATCAAATATGAAGGAGTGCGATGCTCTAGTATCAAATAAAATATATGCAGGCATATTTGAGACAAGTATCGTACCTGCCACAGTTTCGTTAGCCCTATCGCCTTCCTCCATTTTCTCTTCTTCTAGGTACTCATCCTCTTCATCGAACTTAATGGTAGGAATTGCGTTCAGCTTAGCCTGACCCTTCTGGTTCACTCCTCGAGGGTTTAGCACCCTTGGTGGTCGCAGCTCGTTACCCCTAGCAATTCCAGATTGGGTACCCATCGCTTCAGGACACATATTGGCCAGGTGACCTGATTTCCAGCACCGATAGCAGGTGCGCGTTCCCAGGAGGCACTCTCCTTGGTGATTCTTGTTGCACGTTGAGCAAAGTGGGGCATTTCTCGAGGGATATGGGGCTGAAGAAGGTCGAACATTCCTAGCGGCAATACTCCCTCTCAACCTAGGTTGTGGTGCACCCTTCCTCTTAAACTGACTCGGGATTGACCACAGTTCATTCTCCAATCTCAAACTCATTGACACTATCTTGCCCTTTCGAAAACATCCCTAAAGTTTAGGAGCCTCAAACCAGATACTATTCCTCCCACTTCTGGACGTAGTCCTCTCTCAAACCTATGTGCCTTACGATCATCGGTGTCCACTAGATGTGGAGCATACAAAGAGAGAGAGGGAGTCGAACTTACGCTCGCATTCCGTAACAATATTGGAGTATTGGTTCCATTTTTTCTACTAAGCTAGTAACAGTCTCGACACTCACTCTCGTAACGCTCTCTACGTGCCTCATCACAATCTATCATAAGTTACCATTTCTAAGTATGGTTTAATCGCACGATCTCGAGGGTTACATTTAAAAAAATGCATGAAATTTTGAAGAAACAACATTTGTGAATAAAAAAAAGGGATTAAAGTTTTTTTAGTCCTTTAAATTGGACTAATTTTGAATTTGGTCCCGATGGAATACACATTTTGATTTTAGTCCCATAAGTTGGTCGAAATTTTGAATTCAGTCCAATTACTACAATTTGAGGTAAATAAATCGATCAAATCCACTGATTTTTGCATTTTTCTGCACATGAGCAAATTCACAGTTGATTTGAATTGCACACGAGCTAAGAATTTGACCGATTTATTTACCTACAATGGTAGTAATTGGACTGAATTCAAAATTTCGGCCAACTTATGGGACCAAAATCAAAATGTGTATTCCATCAGGACCAAATTCAAAATTAGTCCAACTTAAAGGACTAAAAAAACTATAATCCCTAAAAAAAAATGAATAATTTATCAATTAAAACATTTCATTAATCCTTGACTCATTTCGTATACATTTCCTTTGTCATAACTCTTTGCCATTCATTTAATCATGAACATAAATCTCGTTTTCTCGTAAATATTCATTTTCCATAAAACATCTCATAAACTTTAAAAATAATATTAAATGGTTACCTTGAGGCGATTCGGATGTGCGCTGACTGTGGGCCTTTTATTCTTAATCATATGATAAATTTTCATATATATATTTATCATGCATATCACTTCATTAGAAAATGTTTGACCTAGAGTCCCAGGAGGAAAAATCCAACCTCGGGTCTGATACCACGGTGTAACGCCCCCAAAATCCCGGTGGGCGCTACAGTTTGAAATAGCACTTTTTGTGCCTGCTCGTATTCATATATATATATGCCTCGAAAGACTTCTCAACCTATTTTAAAACATCCATAGCCTCAAACGGATATCCCAGTACCATAGGGAAAGGTGTTCATAAAAAAAATGACTCAAATCACACATGCAATGGCAAATACCACATGCAATCTAAATATAAGCTTCAATGAGTCACCAAATACCGCATGCAATCTAAATATAAGCTTCAATGAGTCACCTAGTATGCAAATCCCATGAGTTCAACAAGAAATTCAACACAAATTACTTAGGAATAACCAGTAAGTTGTACAGTAGGTAAAATGAACTCAGATCACACATGCAATGACAAATCAACACAAAACTCAACCACCAGGACATTCTTATACTCCAAATAAAACGAATGAATCAGTAACCACACACATCAAAAATCATAAGAAAATAACAATATCTCGAATCCATTGCTTAAAGGAAGAAAAGAAATTGATTTATTTCTTTAAAACTGTTTAAAAAAGAAGAAGGCCTTCATACCTGATTCAGATTTTAGAAATGACAGTGAAAATAGGAGGTTCTCAACTCTTCAGGAATGGCGTTGGTTGAGGAGATTCATGTTTTGTACTGTGAGTATTTGAGAGGAAATGATTTAAGAAGGAAGAGAGTTTGAGAAGGAGAGGGAATTGTAACGCCCCCAAAATCCCGCGCTACGTATTTGAGAGGAAATGATTTAAGAAGGAAGAGAGTTTGAGAAGGAGAGGGAATTGTAACGCCCCCAAAATCCCGCGCTACGGTTTGAAAGAGCACTTTTTGACTTAAATAAATAAAGGGTAGGTCTCCTATGTAATTGAGTCTATATAAGAAGTTTTTTGTTACACTTTTTAATTGTAGTGACTTACACTTTTTAAAATAATATTTTAAGTTATATTGACGTACACTTTTTAATGTTATATTGCACATTTTAGTTATATAGACGTGCACTTTTCAGTAAGAGTGTGTTGTACTTTTTAGTTATAATGACCTACACTTTTCATTAAAAACTGTGTTACACTTTTCAATTATAGCGACTTACACTTTTAAATAATATTGTGTTGCACTTTTTAGTTATAATAACTTACACCTTTTAACATACACTTTTAAAAAAAAAGTTGACTTTTGCTTAACTCGATTCCTTATAAGGAATCGAGTCTATATAAGACCTTGGCATAAATAAAAGCGGAAGACTTTATACAATAAAAGAAACACGAGTTTTTTTTTTTTTTAAAGGATACCGTGCTTGTGCCTAACTCATGTGTCACCCACATTTCAAAGCCAAACGTGTACTTGAATAAAACATTATAAAATTCAAAATCATTATATAAGTGGTGTGATGTCTAAAATACTTTAACATTAGAAGATACAACAATTTGCAATAAGGTTGTCACACATGAAAATTAACCTTTAAAGAGTAGACAAACATCCTAGTGGTTTAAATAGGTTCGATCAGTTGACCTAGTAGTTCATACTTAATTACGGAATTAAACTTAAAGATAACATCAGTCATAATAATACTAAATACGTTTCTTACGTAAAACTTAAAATTTTAGGAGAACGTTTATTAAAGTTTGCCCAGTCAGTCACACGTCCTCCTCGTCGTCTACGAAACCTGAAATGATTAAAGTAGCATCATGAGTCTTCTCCCGGAGGAGAAGCCCAGTGGGATAACATTTACTATGCATGTACATTAAAAAGACTAATTAATATGTCAATCGAGTACACGCCGAGTCCCGTGAACCCGACTCACTTCACACAGAACATGGTCTAAAGACTTATCTGTTGCTCACACAGAGCATAATCCGTAGACTTGCTTATTTCACACAGAGCATAGTCCGTAGGCTTGCTTATTTCACACATAGCATAGTCCGTAGACTTGCGAGCAAAGTTCGTCAACTTGTTAATTCACACAGAGCATAGTTCGTAAACTTGCTAATTCACACAGAGCATAATCCGAAGATCCGCCTGCTCGTATTCACACATAAATTAATCTAAATAATGCAAATGTAAATAAATGTTACCCACTTTTGTCGTTTGGTGATAGCGGGCTAACCTCCTGAGGATCCGACTGACTTGCACTACACTCGACACATTTAATTAACTTTTAGGTTTAAAGTCTATATATATATATACACGTATCTCTTCTTGTACATATCTATATAGGTGAAACTATCAAATTATCAATAAGTTTAGAACATTTCTATTTAAGTTTCGTTACATATCAAATGGTCAAACCTAGTTATGAAGCTAGTTGAAATCACATGAAAAATACATGTTGGAGAAGATAATTAAATTATTCCTAAGCACCTTCAAAGAGGATCATAAAAATGTTTCAAAAACACATATAATTCTAATTTATTTATTTTGGAAAAACAATAACTTTTCAATAAACAATTTATTCACAAACTTTTGTCAAATTCATTTCATACATTTAAACTTATCTAAAAAGGCAGCATGTAGTAAATTATTCATCATAAATCATAGAAAATCTTAAATTTCACAATTTTTTACAGTAGACTCCAAACATACAGTGGTACACATAATAAAATTTTCATTTAAAAATAACTTATAGAATATTACTTATAAATTTTGTAAGACCATTGAAAAATAAGATCGAGGTGGTCTATGACAAGAGATTTTCTAGAATTTGTTAAAACTTTTTCGTTTCTTATAAAAGTGTAAGACCAAAACCCACTCAACTATAAAGGCCAGTAGCAATATCCAATAAAAAAACATTTCATTAGTTTACTTTTATAAAGGAGAAACATTGTTGGTTAGAAAAATCGTTATAAATGTAATATAAATTCAAATGTGTCTAGATAAAATTCCTATGAAAGCCAAGACACAGTAAGTTAATATAGTAAATTAGCTCGCTTTTAGCTCCAAAGCGAGCTGTGTGAGGGAATTTTTGTAATCTCAACCCAGAAACAGGGCAGTTTTTCACTTCTGTACACAGTGCTTCAAAGGAAAATCATAAAAAATTGAAAACACTTCAAATATTTTTTAGCATTTTAACCACGTATCCCAGGTTTCAATTACCTCAACGTGGTAAAATGGTTTGAGCTAAAATATTAGGGAAAGGGATGTACTCTTTTAAAATTAACATGCAATAACAAAAAAAACAAAAAGGCTTCTCAACCTATTTTAAAACATCCATGGCCTCAAACGGATATCCCAAGTACCATAAGGAAAGGTGTCATCAAAGGTGTCATCAAAGGTGTCATCAAGAAAAAGGGACTCAAATCACACATGCAATGGCAAATACCACATGCAATCAAAATATAAGATTCAATGAGTCACCTAGTATGCAAATCCCATGAGTTCAACAAGAAATTCAACACAAATTACTCAGAGAATAACCAGTAGGGTGTACAGTAGGTAAAATGAACTCAGATCACACGTGCAATGACAAATACATCATGAAATCTAAATATAATCTTCAATGAGTCCCACCGTATTCAAATCTTCACAAGTTTAACAAGAAATCAACTCGAAACTCAACCACCAGGACACTCTTATACTTCAAGGGTTGGTCTGCTATGGACTCGAGTGCATGCTGTGCACTCTAGTCCATGTTGCACTTTTCAGTTACTGACTTACACTTTTTGGTAAATGGTGTTGCACTTTTCAATTATTACTTATACAGTTTAATAATTGAAAAGTGCAACACCATTTACCAAAAAGTGTAAATCAGTAACTGAAAAAGTGCACATGGACTAGGGTGCACAGCATGCACTCGAGTGCATACTAGACTTTACCATACTTCAAATAGAAATGACTCAATAACCCCAAAACAAGAACCATCGGAACATAAAAAAATATAGGATGCATCTTGGAGAAAAAAAATGAATTTATTTCTTTACAACTATTTTTTTTTAAAAGAAGGCCTTCATACCTGACTTAAGCTTTCAGAAATTACGTGGAAAATAGAAGGTCCTTCAACTTTCAGGAATGACGTTGTGAAAGTTTGAGGATAAAAGGGCTTTGAGATGAAAGTGATGAAAGAAGGAAAGGGGTTGGAGAGAAAGGAGTTTTTAGAGTGAGAAGATACAAATGAAGTGAATGAGGAAATGAAGTGAATGAGGATGACCGTTCGTATTCCGCTCTAAATAAGAATAAGGAGTTTTGGTTAAATTTTAATTTAAAATAATATTAGCATTCAAAATTTAATCTAACATTATTTTATTATTATTATAAATAAACACTTTTTTTTATTTATCTTTTATATTAATAATTTACTGGATAAATTATTTAATATTTAATTATATTATAGTTTATTTCATTTTAAACTTATCTCATCGTCTTATTAAATTGTGTCGAGTGAGTTATAATCGAGTCTGATCTCCTCAGTAAGTTATCCTGCAAGACTCTGTACAACTCATTGAAAACATTAGTTTGTAAATTACATAAAATTATATATCTGACTTCAAATAAATTAGTCATTTAATACTTAAAAGAGATATTTTAATTTCTAAAAATCATGAAATGTAAATTTAAATTTTAAAAATGGGGTGTTACAGCTTCTAAAGAAAGGAGTCTTTCCAAGAAGAGATGCATAAGTAAGAATGACTCTTCGCACCCCTCAACAACGTTTTAAATAGAGGCCGCGTTTTAAATAAAAGTCATGGTTTCTGGTTAAATTTTAATTTAAAAGAATATCATAATTTAATGTAACATTATTATTATAAATATCTTTTACTCTATTATTAGCTTATTTTCATATTAATAATTCACTGGATATCATTCAATTCTATTATGATTTACTTCATTTTAAACTTATCTCATCATCTCATTAAATCGTGTCGAGTGAGTCATAATCGAGTCTGATCTTCTCAGTAAGCTATATATCCTGCAAACTTTGTACAATTTATTGAAAACATTAGTTCATAAATTACATAAAATCATATGTCTTTAAGACTTCAAATAAATTTGTCATTTAATAAAAAAGATATTTTAATTTCTAAAAAAATCATGGAATGCAAATATTTTGATTTAAAAAACGGGGTGTTACATAAAAACTTGTATCAAATTTGGATTCAAGACTGTGAAGAAAATAGAAGGTGTGTTGCGTGCGTGGTAATCATTTTACGAAGGACTCCGGCATGGCAATAATTAATTATAGGCATGCGTGGTCATTAATCTTAGATACTGTCAAGTAATTCCAGTCGATTAGACGTCTCCAACCAAGTAGAATACTTTAAGATATAAGAAATAACTGCTCTAGGATAATAATTCAAAAAGTAATCAACGAGACAAACAGCACACAAGAATTTAAGTGGTTCGATCAATGTGATCTACATCCACTGGACCAGACGAGTACTTCTTTGATTGATAAAGAATGTTTACACACTCATTCACTCAGAATAGGATATTTCCTCACTTCACTCGTGAACTCACACAACTCAAAGATTACAAAACGTACTCTCTAACATTCCATCCAACCTTTACAATGTACACATACAAGAGTATAAAAAGACCAAAGGTAGTTGCTGCAGTTAGGAACTATTTTGAGTAGTTATCAACTGTTTGCAACCGCTTGTAACAACCCATGTGCTCTGTTATTGCCCAACTGAAATTGGTAGTTGTGCCCTCAAGTAGTTGTAACTGTAATACAACTAGTTAAACTAACTATCTTCCAGATCAGAAGACTTGTCCATAAAGATCAGAACACTACTTAGTGTGCTGATGCTCAACTCTTCTGTTCCTGTGATCAAAAGCTGACTCTGCTGATAGACTTCTACTGTGCTGATCTTTACTGCGCTTGGTCAAGTACTGTGCTGATATACCCTGCTGAAGTACTGTGCTGATATACCCTGCTGAAGTACTGTGCTGATATACTCTGCTGAAGTACTGTGCTGATCCAGTACTGTGCTGACCCACTACTGTGCTGATCCACCAACTGTGTTGAAATCTAAGCATCACCTCCTCAGCTGATTGAAAAACCTTCAACTCATCTGATTTCGGCCTAAGTCATCTTAACTGATCCTATCAGCACACTACCCACTTAGTGTGCTGACTATGAGATTATGAGATAACACTCACAATTCTCCACCTTTAGCTCATAATCGAACTAACCTCCACCAAAACACAAAAACAACAACACTATCCTCCTCAAAGAATAGCCTCCACTACTGATCTTCTCCCACAAGAACAGTAGCCTTCTCCTCAGAGGAATTAATGCAGTCCAATAAGTCTAAGACATAAGCCAAACTTCCTTTTGGCAATGCCTTAGTGAACGCATCAGTAGGGTTCTTCTCTGTAGCAATCTTCAATGCCTGGACCACCCCCTTCTCTACAATATCTTTTACAAAGTACAGCTTTACATTTATATGCTTAGTTCTCTCATGATACCCCTGATGCTTTGCAAGATGTATTGCACTTTGGTTATCACAGAAGACAGTCACACTTCTTTGTGATATACCAAACTCCTTCAAGATCCCCCTAAGCCACATGCTCTCCTTAACTGCTTCAGTCAAGGCCACATATTCTGATTCTGTAGTAGATAATGCAACTACGGACTGATGTATTGACCTCTATGATATAGCTGTACCAAATAAGGTGAATACATACCCTGTCAAGGACTTTCTTGTGTCTACATTGGCTGCATAGTCGGCATCAACATATCCCACAAGTGCTTCTCCCTCATCTGATATCTTCTGAAATTTCAGACCATTCTCAGCTGATCCTAGAACATATCTCATGACCCACTTAACTGTCTCCCAATGACTTAAGCCTGGATCACTCATGTATCTGTTGATTACACTCATAGCATGGGTTAAATCTGGTCTACAACACACCATAACATACATTAAACTCCCTACTGCACTGGCATAAGGAACCTTACTCATCTGAGTTCTTTCTTGGTTGTTCTTGGGACACGTCTGATTGGATAGGTAGGCTGACTAAGCTGAATTGCTCCCTCAACTCTACTGATCTCCATCCCAATGATCACTTTAGCTTCACCAAGATCTTTCATCTCAAACTCCCTTTTGAGAATCTCTTTCACCTGATTGATACTGTTAATAGACTCCCCAGCTATTAACATATCATCAACATACAACAGAAGATAGGTAATTGAACTCCCAACTCGTCTGAAGTAAACACAGCTGTCATACAAGCTTCTTGCAAAACCAGCTGAGCAAATGTACTCATCAAACCTTAAGTACCATTGTCTAGGGCTTTGTTTGAGGCCATAGAGTGATTTTCTGAGTAAGCACACTTTGTCTTCTCCATCTTCTATGTCCAACCCTTCTGGTATTTTCATATAGATCTTCTCATCTAAGGTCCCATGAAGAAATGTTGTGGTCACATCCATCTGATACAGCTCTAATTCATATTGAGCAACCATAGCCAACAAGATTCTGATGCTACAATGCTTTACAACAGGAGAGAAGATTTCATTAAAGTCAATACCTTCTTTCTGTGTAAATTCTTTAGCTACAAGCCTTGCCTTGTACCTAATCTTGCCACCTCTCTGAGCCTCCACCTTCTTCTTGTAGATCCACTTACACCCAACAAGTTTCTTGTTCTTAGGCCTCTCAACAATCTCCCAAGTCTGGTTTTTGTTCAGAGATAACAGTTCTTCCTCCATAGCAACTAACCACTTCTCTTTGTCATGGCAGTTGATGGCTTCTGTGTAAGTTTTAGGCTCCAGAGACTCCACCTCAAGAGCTGCACATAAAGCAAATGATACTATGTCAGCTTGCCATACCTTTGAGGTGGGTGGACTTCTCTTCTGGTTCTGTCCCTAGTGATCTGATAATCATGAAGCTCAGTATCACTATGAGTAGTCTCCTCCTCATCTGGATCAATCTGATCTTCAGTTACTGTTCTCGTTTCAACATGCTCCACCTCAACATGTGTCTCATCTGGTCTGTTGTGTGTTGTACTTGAACTTGCCTCTTCTTTCAATGGCATTCTACTTTCATCAAAAGTTACATCTCTACTGATAATACACTTCTGCATTCCAGCTTCAATGCACCACAACCTATACCCTTTCACTCCTGAAGGATACCCTACGAACACACACTTCAAGGCTCGAGGCTCAAGCTTATCTTGCTTGACATGGGCATATGCTAAACAACCATAAACTTTCAAATTACTGTACTCAGCTGCATGGCCAGACCATAACTCTTCTGGGTTTTTAAATTGCACAGCTGAGGAAGGGCTTCTGTTTATCAAATAGGCTGCTGTTGACACTGCTTCTCCCCAAAATACTTTAAGCAATCCCGAGCTGCTCAACATGCACCTGACCCTCTCAAGCAAAGTCTGGTTCATTCTCTCAGCAACTCCATTCTGCTGAGGTGTACCTGGTACTGTTCTATGCCTCACTATACCCTTCTTCTTGCAGAAAACATTGAACTCTTCTGATATGAATTCCAGCCCATTATCAGTTCTCAAATGCTTGAGCTTCTTTCCAGAGACATTCTCAACCTCAGTGAGCCATTCCTTAAACTTTTCAAATGCTTCTGACTTGGATTTCAGGATAGTGATCCATACCTTCCTTGAGTAGTCATCTATGATAGACATGAAGTATCTCCCACCACTTCTGGTCTGATTCCTAGCTGGTCCCCATAAATCTGAATGGACATAGTCCAAAACTCCTTTGGTAGAGTGTGAACTCTTTCCAAACTTCAATCTCTTGGATTTCCCAAGAATGCAGTGCTCACACAAATCAAGCTTTGTGATCTTGTCACCACCTAGCAATCCTTGCTTACTTAGCTGAAGTAGGCCCTTCTCTCCTACATGACCTAATCTTTTGTGCCACAAAATTGAGTTGTCTTGCACCCTTGCCACATCTGATCTCCCAATTACTGTTCATCCCTTAAGAAAGTAGAGATCTTGTCTTCTCTCACCTTTAAGAACAGTAAACTCCCCCTTTGAAACTCTGAGCTCTCCATCTTTTGACTAGAATTTATAGCCCAATGAATCTAGCATGCCAAGAGATATCAAATTTCTCTTGAGTTCAGGAACATACCTGACCCTCTTGAGAATCCTCACTACTCCATCATACATCTTCAAGTGTACTGTACCTTCACCTTTGACTTTGCAAGTGTGATCATTCCCTAACAACACAGAACCTCCATTCTGATGCTTAAAATCATGAAACCAATCTCTCCTTGGAGTCATGTGGAAAGAACACCCTGAATCTAAAATCCAATCCTGTTGTTCTTTAGTGGAAGTGATGGATAGGGACTGAGCTGACTCATAGCCTTTCTGCTCCTTATCTTCTTGGGTTTGATTTGCTTGATTGTTATCAACAAGGTTCTTGGGACCATCTTTTCTCATAAGTTGTCTGTACTTGTAACAAGCACTCTTAAAGTGCCCAGGTTTGTTGCAGTGGTGTCACACTACTTCCCCTTGATTTGACACTGCTGATTTTCCCTTATCAGCTCCCTTGGGTTGACTAGACCCCTTCTTGCAGACAGACTTCTTCTGACCTCCCTTGATTGCCAATCCTTCTCCACTGCTGCTTTTATCTCCTTGAGATGTTTTATTATGCAGCAGCTTGGACTTGACAGCCAAGATCACATCCTCCAATGTGATTTCCTCATTTCTACCATATAAGATGGTGTCCTTTAGGATTTCAAAGGACTTAGGAAGAGCACTCAACAAGATAAGAGCATTATCCTCTTCTACAAGCTTGACATCCAAATTCTCCAGATCATCAAGTATCTTGTTGAAATCATCTAGCTGCTCCGTAATGGGTTTGTCATCTCCCATTCTAAAGGCATACAGCTTCTGTTTCGAATAGAGTCGGTTAGCAAGAGTTTTCAGCATATATAACTTCTCAAGCTTATCCCAAACCTCCTTCGCTGACTTTTCTTTTGCAACCTCCCTCAAGACCTTATCTCCAAGGCAGAGTAGGATCGTGCTTCGAGCTTTTCTGAGCAACTTGATCCTTTCAGCCGCAGCTGCTGCAGTTTCTTCTTCTGCAGTCTCTTCGGATTCTTCGAGAGCCTCGAATAATCCTTGCTGTTCAAGGAGGGCCTGCATCTTGACCTTCCACAGCCCAAAATCTCCTGTGCCTGTAAACTTCTCTATGTTGTACTTGGTAGAATTCCCCATCTTAGATATGCTGCTACTTCAGATTCCCACAGACGGCGCCAATTGTTAAGTAATTTCAGTCGATTAGACGTCTCCAACCAAGTAGAATACTTTAAGATATAAGAAATAACTCCTCTAGGATAGTAATTCAAAAAGTAATCAACGAGACAAACAGCACACAAGAATTTAAGTGGTTCGATCAATGTGATCTACATCCACTGGACCAGACGAGTACTTCTTTGATTGATAAAGAATGTTTACACACTCATTCACTCATAATAGGATATTTCCTCACTTCACTCGTGAACTCACACAACTCAAAGATTACAAAACGTACTCTCTAACATTCCATCCAACCTTTACAATGTACACATACAAGAGTATAAAAAGACCAAAGGTAGTTGCTGCAGTTAGGAACTATTTTGAGTAGTTATCAACTGTTTGCAACCGCTTGTAACAACCCATGTGCTCTGTTATTGCCCAACTGAAATTGGTAGTTGTGCCCTCAAGTAGTTGTAACTGTAATACAGCTAGTTAAACTAACTATCTTCCAGATCAGAAGACTTGTCCATAAAGATCAGAACACTACTTAGTGTGCTGATGCTCAACTCTTCTGTTCCTGTGATCAAAAGCTGACTCTGCTGATAGACTTCTACTGTGCTGATCTTTACTGCGCTTGGTCAAGTACTGTGCTGATATACCCTGCTGAAGTACTGTGCTGATATACTCTGCTGAAGTACTGTGCTGATATACTCTGCTGAAGTACTGTGCTGACCCAGTACTGTGCTGACCCACTACTGTGCTGATCCACCAACTGTGTTGAAATCTAAGCATCACCTCCTCAGCTGATTGAAAAACCTTCAACTCATCTAATTTCGGCCTAAGTCATCTTAACTGATCATATCAGCACACTACTCACTTAGTGTGCTGACTATGAGATTATGAGATAACACTCACATATACAATATATACTTATGTTTTTTTATGATGGATTCTATGATTAGGTGTGACAGAATCCGAAAATGGTATTGAACAGTTGTCTTATATACGAGGAGAGTCAAAATTTTCGGTTCACAGATCGATGTGTGCTGTTTTTGCAATAAAGGTGAATGTGGAGTGAGGAACAAAAACAACACAAAATTTAGGAAGGGGTATTCATGTGCAGCTTCCAAGTTCCAACTTGAAGACGTGTGTATGCCTCAAAGGCATAGTTTTTACGATTTTTAGTCTACTGCAATATTTTAACATACTGAACTAACAAAATACAAATTCACATTCTAACTATTTATTAGTTTCTGGAAAAAAAATTCAATGTAAATTATAGCAATGGATAAAAAGGGTACAACACATGATATATTATTATATTTGTATGTACAAGTACAATTACAAGAGAAGATAAGATAAGATTGACACAATTTTTCTACATATATATATATATGATGAAAGCAAACTCACACTCAAACACATTATGATTTAGCTAAGCTATGAGCAAAGATTTGATTATTCCATTATTCCACCATGGTGTCATGATATGATAAGTCCCAAACAGATGTTAATTACATGCTCCAAGGATCGTTCCAATAGTATACAACTCCAGTGTCTGATAATGAACTAGTCCCCACTTCATTCATCTTTTGGTTCCCCATTTCCATGGGAGTATTCAACAAATCGGACACGTTCATTTGATCTTCTTCACTTGTTGAATTCTTCACCATTAAACCATCACTTTCCGGAGATGGGGTACCAACATCGCCGAACGGGCTCTTCCTCTTTCCACTAACCAACCTAACATTCTCATCATCATTATCTTCTTCTTCTTCCACTTCTTCTTCTTCCACTTCTTCTCCTAGTTCATTATTTTTGTCTGAGATTCCACTTCTTCTCCTAGTTCATTATTTTTGTCTGAGATTGTTAGTGATCTCTTTGTATGATTCACAAGAGCTTCTTCTTGATTGAACACTCTAGCCAACGTGTCGATATCCCTAGCAGTCATCTTACGTTGCAAACACTTGGACTGATTCACAATCCCTCTCATCAGGGTCATCAGGGGACATGTGTTTGATAATAGATGCTAAAACACTCACCTTCCACGCCTTCTTCAAGTCATGAGGCTTCCTATACGGCGGCACGCCTTGCTCTTGCGCCACCCCTTCATCGCCCCACCACAACTCGTTCCCTGTTGGCCACCACGGGGGCGCTAGCCCCCCTCCAAGGGAAACCACCGCTGCGGCTGCACGCTGCATCAAGGCCGAAAGCAGAGACCCCAGAGTGGTGTCCTGCAGATGCTGGAGCAGATACATAAAGGAATTGAGATCCAATTCCAGGGCGGCTTCTTGAATGATTTTAGGAAGATATTCAACAATAGTTGCGGGTGCAGCCTGTTCGAACTTGACGGAATTCTTCCACCAGGCGCGGAGGCTGTCGGAGGAGCCCTAGATGGGGTTGCCCTTTTCGGGGACAATTCCGTAGACGAATCCCTGTGTGTTGCAAACACTCATGATTTTGACCATGTATTTGAGAACTGCTTCTTGAGCCCTGCCCAATTTCTTTCGGCGTGATTCCTCCTGCTTGTCGGGATTTTCTGTGTCGCGCTCCGCTTTCATCTTTTGCCCTGCCCAATTTCTTTCGGCGTGATTCCTCCTGCTTGTCGGGATTTTCTGTGTCGCGCTCCGCTTTCATCTTTTGCATCCGCGTGCAATCTTTCTCCATGCGCTGCTTGAGATCGTTGTAGCTTATTTCTTCGTCGTCCGTGGATCCACTTCCGGTTGGAGACAAATTGCCTTCCTCATGAATCTCCACCATTTTCTTTCTAAACCCAACTTTTCCTCTAGTATAGTAGGTGTAGTATATAAATCTAAAGGATGAGAAAGGATACAAATACTATACAGTGGAAAGAACAATTTACGAGAATGAAAGTTATTATTGGTGTTTCCTACGTCTTGTTGATAACTCTGGTTATGTCAATATATATTTATTGCTTTTAATTGTTTTGTATACAAATGTGTGGTTTGATATTATATTTTTATATTATAATAATATCTAATTAGCTCTGTTTTACTAGAGCCGGCAATTTGGGCCCGACCCGATGGGCCGGCCCGGCCAACCCGAAGCCCAGTATGGGCTGGGCTCTAAAATTATAGGCCCATATAAAACTGGGCCTATTTGGCCCGACCCGATAGGCCCGATGGGCCTAATGGGCTAGGCTGATTTTGGCCCGGCGGCCCATGGGCAGCCCATTTGGCCCGATCAATTTTTTTTATGGTAAATAAACAATTAAAATTATTACAATACTCTATACTTAAATATTATTATTATGTTATTGATTTTATTTTGACTTTAAAATTTGAACTTATGAATTATTTATAATTCTATTTGAACTTGATATATAGTGTAATGTTATACTCCGTACTAGTTATGTCCGTTTATAAATTATGTATAATTAATGGAGTATATTAGTAATGTATATTTTTAATTGTAATTATTTGTATAAATAAAAAAATATATGTGAGAATGTGATCAATACATAATAAATTTATATATACTGAGTATAGTTTTTGCTAGAAATTTTTTTTTTTATCTCATGGGGTGGGACTTGCAGTGTACATTAATGCAATAATGGTTATGATCGTTTATAAATTATGTGTAGTTACTAGTTACTCCCTTCATCCACCAAATGTAATCCCATAGAGGGTGGACACAAGTTTTAAGAAAAAGGTAGGTCTATTGTGAATAAAGTTGATGGCAAATTGAGTAATTAAGTGATGGTTGGGGGTGATGGTTTCCATAGTGTATGGAACTACATTTAGTGGACAAAGAATATGAGGCAAATGAGACTACATTTCATGGACGGAGGGAGTAATATATAATTTTTGCAAGATTTTTTTTAAAAAAAAAAAATTATGTAATGGGCTGGGCTGGCCCGCTAGCCCAGTAGCCCAGATGGGCTAGGCTGGGCTCCAATTTTATAGGCCCGACCAGTTCATGGGCCGGCCCGGCCTAGCCCACGAACATCACTTGGCCCGATGGGCTGGGCTGGGTTGGGTCGGGCGGCCCGTTTTGCCAGCTCTATGTTTTACATTGAAAAAATATATATTATTAATAATTTTATATGAAATGCTCTATTTTTTTTTATTCAATTCATTGTATTTACTCTCTCATAAAATATTTCAATTGATAATAATTTATAGCCAAAGTCTTGTATGTACTCAAGTACACCATGTACTTGAGTAGACTTTTACTAGTCAAATGTTGACCGTTGACCACCATTAACCGGTCAACGGTCAAACTTTGACTTTTTTTTTTTAATTTTTTTTTTTTTTTGGTTTTTTTTCGAAATTTTTTTTTTTCGATTTTTTTTAAAAAGTGTATCTTTGTTTTTTTTAATGAAAAGTGTATGTTATTATATTGAAAAGTGCAACATTGTTTTTAATGAAAAGTGTATGTTATTATAACTGAAAAGTGTAAGTTAGTAGTATATATTAATGAAAAGTGTATGTTATTATAACTATAAAGTGTGTTTATTTAACGAAAATTGTATGTTATTGTATGCTAATGATACACCTTAATTGTACTTTTAATTGTACTTTTTGCTATACACCTTAATTGTACTTTTTGCTAGAAGGGGGAATCGAACCTGGGACATGTTGTTAAGGCAATCCCAGGACAACCATTAGACTACAATACATTTTGTTAAATATTTTATTATTTATCATATATATAATATATATTTCCTATATAGCTGGACTCAAGTACACCGTGTACTTGAGTACACAGCAGCCCTATCCTAATTTATATATAATCAATATTGTTAATAATAATATTAATAAAATTTATTTATATTAATATTATACTCCTGTTTAATACTAATAAAATTTTATCCATAAAATGTATTAAAATTAATTTGGTGAACAGATTAATAAAGTAAGTGAGAATAGGGATGGATGGAGGAAGTATTATGATAATAATATCATAAATATTGCTGGTACTGGTTAATTAATGAGACTTCTCAAAAATTATTTGCATATTGATTTCGAGCCCGAGATCTAAAAAAAAAAGGATGTATAATAATTATATTTTAATAATATTAAGTAGCTGTTGAGATCCGATTATTCACATGACATATTGTATATTAATTTTCTAATACTCTCCCTCATTTGTTGATAGGATTATCTTTTTTTTTTATGGAAGTTAAATACCCATCCTTTTTTTTTCCCCTCCCCATGACTCGAACCCAGGACCTAAGGCCTAGGTAGTGGTGCTCTAACCACTTGAGCTATCCCACTTTGTCTTTGTTGATAGGATTATCACCTATAGGGGAGGAGACCCATGAATGAACAATTTAAATTGGTGAAGTTGATTTTACCAAAAATCAAACTCAGAACGTTTGGGTGGAAGCCTTGAGACTCTTATTCCATAAAATAATTAAGTTTAATCTAAATGTGCAAATTTGTAAAGAGGGGGAAAATTAATTATTGTACATTAATTTTCTAATTGAAGGATATTGAAGCGGTCTTCTTAAAATTACCAAAGTTGTTTTACTTTTATTAAGCGATTAATCTAGCTTAGTACATGTTTTATTTCTATAAAATTCATTTAGTTTTGTTTTATTATATAGTTAGTTTTGTTTTATTATATAGTGACACGGGAGGTAATACATCTAAAAGTGTGAATAATTACATCTCAAAACATAAGTTTGCCTATTTAGTTTTGGAGATTTATTTGAGTCTCCGAAACTTTGTCCCCTAAAGTCCTCAACTAATTTACAAATTTACCTTAGTTTTGCAGGTGGACGGTGGTATTGGTACCCCTAATTGATCGGCTTTTAATAGGATACTGACACTTTAAAAAAAAAAAAAAAACTAGTTTACCTCAACTGATTTTGAAATTCATCTCTCATGTATTGTGAGTAAAATTTTGAGGTGAAGTTAAAATAAATTCAAAACAAGTTCCATGTATATAGGTTGCAGAGCACTACAGTAAGTAAAAAGCACGTGCAGTACTCGCACGGGTAATTGATGCATTACGACAATCTCACTAATTTCACACTTTTGATATAGTGTATAACTAGAACCTTTAAAATTAAATTTATTATCCAATTCTAAAAATTTGAGGGTTGTAAGTTTCAAACAAGATCACCTATTATAGTATAATATTTTTATGTTTTTATTCCATTTATACTCTCTCCGTCTCGTGTTTACTTGCACACTTTTCTTATTTGGATGTCTCAAGATTATTTGCACACTCTTAATATGGAAATACCCACAAAATTAATAAGGGGTAGTTAGTATATAGGACATTTCACCTATAGAAACTCAAAATAAAGACAAAATTTTTAAAAGTTAGGAAAAAAGACAATTTGGTTTATAAAAGTACAATTTTAACCTGCCTTTATAATTAAAATCGAAATTTGCATATTCAATTAATATAAAATATTAAATTCAAAATAGGAGCTGGTAAATACATAAATTCTCGGAAATCTCGGTCATTAATGCGTTCGAAATTTCAAACCTTCCTAAAACAGAGCTGGTTGATAAATATACTAAACTACCCTTCCATTTATTAATTTCAAAAATAAGTCTTTAAATAATTAGTCAAACATTATTAAAAACAAAATTGGTAAAACATATATATAATCCCGCTAATTAATCATATTTCCGTATTTGAAAAGATAATTGACAACTCTAAACTAATTAAAAGGAGAATCACATTAATCACGGTGGTTCTGAATTGAATTTTGAATTCAAAATTCATATCGAGAAATTCATCATCTTCGAGTGTGCTGAACCAGAAAATTTCGTACTAAGATTATCAAGGACAAATTTCAAACATAAATAAAATTTCAAACGACAAAGCACAAAAATTCCAACAAAAAGTAAGGAAATCGAGAAAATGGAAACATAAATAAAATGTGCAACAAAAACTCACTTGACAAGATCGCCAAGCTGGCGAAGAACACCGACTAATCCAGCGATGGCGACACCCTCAAGCAAAGCCTCCGGATCATCATTGTCGGCGGCTTGATACAGTTCCCGGATCGACTAGGTTGTTGTACTCATTACTTATCTCGTATGCAAAAATTGATTATGTCAAATCAACCATTTTCATTAATTAAATTATACTAATTGATTATGTGGATATGTCTGTAATTAATTTCTTTCCAAATTTGAAAACTAATTAATAAATCAACCATTAAAAAATGAAATCTGAAAAACAATCTTACCCTACTAATTAAAATTCAAATTTGTTACGCCAAATAATTATACATAATCATTTACTATAATTTAAAATAAATAATTTAAATTTATTAATATATTTTAAAGATATAAATCCATGATACACGCCATATTGGTGACAACTCATGACTAATTCCATAAAAAAACAGATAGTTGGTTTTATATCATTACTCTATATGCATATTTGAAAAACATATATGCAAAAAATTGTTACGTATTCTTCCCGACATATGCAAAAATATGTTGCATATAACTCAAAATACGTGATATTATGCAATAAAACAATATATTTGTAATAAAATATTACTCCCTCCGTCCCGCGATTATCTTCACATGTGAAGTGGCACGCGGAATAAGAAAAGTGAATTTAGTGGGGATTTTAAGGGGTAATTTTGTAAATCTTTATGTATAAAGTAAAAGAATGAGTTGACTTTTGGGTATGTGTGGAGAAAAAGTAATGGCATTTGTGTAAATTTGAGATATTGTGAGGGTAGAGTATATAAAGGGTTTTCCATTTTAAGGGTGTGAAAGTAATTGTGGGACGTCCTAAAAAGGAAAGTGTGAAAGTAATTACGGGACGGAGGGAGTATAAAATATTAATTTTATTTTAAAAAATTAATATAGAATATATAATTCGATAATTACATATCATTAGTGATAGAGATGATTATTTGGGTTTAAACGAGTCAATTTAAATCTAGTGTTGGTGCGATGTGATTCAGATGATTATTTGAGTTTGAACTAGTCAATATAATATTATAAATAAAATTAATAATATAATATTATTTCACAGTTTATTTATATTTTAGAAATGATTATTTGAGTTTGAACTGATCAATATAATATTATATTATAAATAAAATTAATAATATGATGTCATCTATATAAAATATACAAAATATATAAGCATATATGTAAAAAAACTGTTGCATATGGTCAATAATATATGCAAATATTTTGTTGCATATGGGATTTGAATGTTTTGAAATGAGAAATGATACGAGGGAGAAGTGGAGGATTTCTTCCATGTCAGCCGCGGAGAGGGGGCACGCCGGAGGTGAACAGAGATCGGCGGCGCCCTCGACCGGGGAGGGGCGACAATCGGAAGTGGTACGCCGGAAGGTCAACGACCGGCAGTCTGAGGAAGAAGACGGTGTTTGACAAAAGTTCAGTTCCCCGGTCCCCGAGAAACTAAATCTGCATCCATCGCAAACTCGAAACAATCACCGACGGCGAACAGCTGAATCGCAAAATCAGATCGCAGAAATGAACAACCAACGGAAATGCATTCACTGCAGACGAAGAGAGTGAGAAAGCTAACCGCCGACGACGAGCAAGCTGATCGACAACGAGAACCAAGATTAGAGAACCAATATCTCTCAAATCGTCGGATGAAAGTAATGGAGCGATTAAATGTGTGTATCAATTAAATCAAATTTGAAAAGGAAAGTGAATTAGATTAAATCAATTTCTGAATTTTAAGGAAGTTTCGAAATTGAAGGACAAGTGGAATTTAAATTTCAATTTGAATAACAAATGCGTGGAAAATGGTATTTCAAATTCGAAATTTATTATATTAATGAATTAATATTGTTTTTTAAGACCAAGGGGCATAATTGGTTATTTGGTTATGAATTTGACCTTAATTTTAATACTATAATTTTTTGTCTCTATTTTTAATTGGGTCTATAGGAATGTCTCTTATACTAGTTAAACTCAATTAATAACCTCCCAACATCATTTTATTTTCAAAATTGCCACTCTTCTTTTACATACATTGTACTTTACCCATCATCATATCTACTTTACACACCATTAAATTACCTAAAATACCACTCTTTTATGTTACACCACCAACCACTAAATTCACTTTTATTAAAAATTGTGTTGACCAAACCATGCAAGTAATTCCGGAATAAAGGGAGTAACATGTTTTAAAATTTCTTGGTGAAGTTAAGGATGAGTGAATAATGATTAATAAAAATAAGTTGAAAATTATTAGAGATATACAGGGGTTAGGATTAAAATGAAAACAAGAACGATGGGCTTAAACATTAAATTCGAAATAAAACACAAAAAATAAATGAAAAGGCATTTATGTAGCTAAACTAGCTATAGGCTAGCAAAGATTTGATTAATTCAGCATGTCGATGTCATGATATGGTAAGTCTAAAACGAAAGTTAATCCAGCACCACCAGTTTCTCCTGCAGTTACCTGCTCCTCCGTAGAATTATCCTCATTCAAATTTATGTTTCCATAACCTGAATCAATCATACTGTCATCAAAGGAGTGCCTCATTCAAATTTATGTTTCCATAACCTGAACCAATCATACTGTCATCAAAAGAGTGTCCAATTGATTCTGGTAATGAAGTTGTAGCTCCCCTTGCTGGTTCCCATGTTCTAGTGAAATAGTATTCAACCAATCACACATGTTCATTTGATGTTGCTCTTCTTCTTTTGTTGAATTCTCCACCAAAAAACCATCACTTTTTGGATACATATCATTAAAGGGGCTCTTACTCTTTCCACAAACCAATCTAAAATTCTAGATCATTATTTTCGTCTAAGATGTGTTTGATAATAGATGCTAAAACACTCACCTTCCACGCCTTCTTCAAGTCATGAGGCTTCCTATACGGCGGCACGCCTTGCTCTCGCGCCACCCCTTGATCGCCCCACCACAACTCGTTCCCCGTGGGCCACCACGGGGGCGCTAGCCCCCTCTCCAAGGGAAACCACCGCTGCGGCTGCACGCAATGCTGCATCAAGGCCGAAAGCAGAGACCCCAGAGTGGTGTCCTGCAGATCGTGAAGCAGATACATAAAGGAATTGAGATCCAATTCCAGGGCGGCTTCTTGAATGATTTTAGGAAGATATTCAACAATAGCCGCGGGTGCAGCCTGTTCGAACTTGACGGAATCCTTCCACCAGGCGCGGAGGCTGTCGGAGGAGCCCGAGACGGGGTTGCCCTTTTCGGGGACAATTCCGTAGACGAATCCCTGTGCGTTGCAAACAGTCATGATTTTGACCATGTATTTGAGAATTGCTTCTTGAGCCCTGCCCATTTTCTTTCGGCGTGATTGCTCCTGCTTGTCGGGATTTTCTGTGTCGCGCTCCGCTTTCATCTTTTGCATCCGCGTGCGATCTTTCTCCATGCGCTGCTTGAGATCGTTGTAGCTTATTTCTTCGTCGGTGGATCCACTTCCGGTTGGAGACAAATCGCCTTCCTCATGAATCTCCACCATTTTCTTTCTTCACCCAATTTTTCCTCTAGTAGGTGTAAGTATATAATCTAAAGGATGAGAAAGGATACAAATACTATACAGTGGAAAGAACAATTTACGAGAATGAAAGTTATTATTGGCGTTTCTTACGTCTTGTTGATAACTCTGGTTATGTCAATATATATTTATTGCTTTTAATTGTTTTGTATACAAATGTGTGATTTGATATTATATTTTTATATTATAATAATATCTAACTAGCTCTGTATTACACTATTGAAAAAATATATATTATTAATAATTTTATATGAAATGCTTCTATTTTTTTTATTCAATTCATTGTATTTACTCTCTCATAAAATATTTCAATTGATAATAATTTATATATAATTAATATTGTTAATAATAATATTAATAAAATTTATTTATATTAATATTATACTCCTGTTTAATACTAATAAAATTTTATTTTATATAGTTTTTTAGTTATATTATTACTATAAAAAATTCAAAATTAATACTTCCTTCGTCCACGAATTCTATTCACATAAATCTGGGCACATGTTTTTATGAAGAAAATAGATAAAATAAGCGTATTGTATAGATTATTGTGGAATCCATTACGAATTAAGTAATTGATTATGAGTAAAATTGAATGATATTTTATTCAGAGATGGTTAAAGGATGCAAATAAATTGATTTTTCCATAAAATGTATTAAAATTAATTTGGTGAACAGATTAATAAAGTAAGTGAGAATAGGGATGGATGGAGGAAGTATTATGATAATAATATCATAAATATTGCTGATACTGGTTAATTAATGAGACTTTTCAAATGAGACTTCTCAAAAATTATTTGCATATTGATTTCGAGCCCGAGATCTAGAAATGAGTATAATAATTATATTTTAATAATATTAAGTAGCTGTTGAGATCCGATTATTCACATGACATATTGTATATTAATTTTCTAATACTCTCCCTCATTTGTGTGGATAGGATTATCACCTATAGGGGAGGAGACCTATGAATGAACAATTTAAATTGATGAAGTTGATTTTACCAAAAATCAAACTTAGGATTATCACCTGTAGGGGAGGAGACCCATGAATGAATGAACAATTTAAATTTGTGAAGTTGATTTTACCAAAAATCAAACTCAGGACGTTTGGGTGGGAGTCTTGAGACTCTTATTCCATAAAATAATTAAGTTTAATCTAAATGTGCAAATTTGTAAGAGGGGAAAATTAATTATTGTACATTAATTTTCTAATTAAAGGATATTGAAGCGGTCTTCTTAAAATTACCAAAGTTGTTTTACTTTATTATTAAGCGATTAATCTAGCTTAGTACATGTTTTATTTCTATAAAATTCATTTAGTTTTGTTTTATTATATAGTGACACGGGAGGTAATACATCTTAAAGTGTGAATAATTACATCTCAAAACATAAGTTTGCCTATTTAGTTTTGGAGATTTATTTGAGTTTCCGAAACTTTGTCCCCTAAAGTTCTCAACTAATTTACAAATTTACCTTAGTTTCACAGGTGGACGGTGGTATTGGTACCCCTAATTGATCGGTTTTTAATCGGATACTGACACTTTAAAAAAAGGGTTGGTCTGCTATGGACTCGAGTGCATGTTGTGCACCCTAGTTCATGTTACACTTTTCAGTTACTGACTTACACTTTTTGGTAAATGGTGTTGCACTTTTCAATTATTAAAAATAATTGAAAAGTGCAACACCATTTACCAAAAAGTGTAAGTCAGTAAAATGAAAAGTGCACATGGAGTAGGGTGCACAACATGCACTCGAGTGCATACTAGACTTTACCTTAAAAAAAAAAAAAAAAAAAAAACTAGTTTACCTTAACTGATTTTGAAATTCATCTCTCATGTATTGTGAGTAAAATTTTGAGGTGAAATCAAAATAAATTCAAATGTAGAGCACTACAGTAAGTAAAAAGCATGTGCAGTACTCTCACGGGTAATTGATGCATTACGACAATCTCACTAATTTCACACTTTTGATATAGTGTATAACTAGAACCTTTAAAATTAAATTTATTATCCAATTCTAAAAATTTGAGGGTTGTAAGTTTCAAACAAGATCACCTATTAAAGTATAATATTTTAATGTTTTTATTCCATTTATACTCTCTCCGTCTCGTGATTACTTGCACACTTTTCTTATTTGGATGTCTCAAGATTATTTGCACACTTTTAATATGGAAATACCCACAAAATTAATAACCTCCCAACATAATTTTATTTTCAAAATTGTCACCCTTCTTTTACATACATTGTACTTTACACCTCATCATATCTACTTTACACACCATTAAATTACCTAAAATACCACTATTTTATCTTACACCACCAACCACTAAATTCACTTTTATTAAAAATTGTGCCGACCAAACCATGCAAGTAATTCCGGAGTAAAGGGAGTAACATGTTTTAAAATTTGTTGGTGAAGTTAAGGATGAGTGAATAATGATTAATAAAAATAAGTTGAAAATTATTAGAGATATACTGGGGTTAGGATTAAAATGAAAACAAGAACGATGGGCTTAAACATTAAATTCGAAATAAAACACAAAAAATAAATGAAAAAGGACACAAAAAATAAATGAAAAAGGCATTTATGTAGCTAAGCTAGCTATAGGCTAGCAAAGATTTGATTAATCCAGCATGTCGATGTCATGATATGGTAAGTCTAAAACGGAAGTTAATCCAGCACCACCAGTTTCTCCTGCAGTTACCTGCTCCTCCGTAGATTTATCCTCATTCAAATTTATGTTTTCATAACCTGTGGTTCCCATGTTCTAGTGAAATAGTATTCAACCAATCACACATGTTAATTTGATGTTGCTCTTCTTCTTTTGTTGAGTTCTCCACCAAAAAACCATCACTTTTCGGATACATATCGTTAAAGGGGCTCTTACTCTTTCCACAAACCAATCTAAAATTCTAGATCATTATTTTCGTCTGAGATAGTTAGTGATCTCTTTGTATGATTCACAAAAACTTCTTCTTGATTGAACACTCTAGTTAACGCATTAGTATCCTTAGCAGTCATATTACGCTGCAAACACTTTGACTGATTCACAATTCCTCTCATCATATCCAAATTAGGGGACAAGTGTTTGATAATAGACGCTACCTTCCCTACCAGTGACGGACCCAGGATTTTCAAGTCGGGGGGCCCAATAATAACAATAAAAAAAAATCAAAAATGAAATTTTAAAATAAGGTCATGAACTACTACTAATATTTATATAATCGAAATGATAAATTTAATTACGTTAACTTTTAAAAATAAATACCGAATACAATTAAATTATAAAATTCCTCTTCGATTCTTCATATTTTGGAAGCGTTGCATGATAGCTTCGTTACTGACTTTGTGAAAGGTATCTTTTTCAATGTATGCAACTAAACAATCATTCAATAATCGGTCTCCCATTCGATTACGGAGTGCACTCTTGATAAATTTCATGGCCGAAAACGCTCTTTCTACGGTAGCTGTGGCAACGGGTAAGATCAATGATAACTTAACAAGCAAATACACTAATGGAAAAACAATGTGCTTTCTTGTAGAAACCATCTTCTGAGCAAGCCCTCCTATTCCAAGTTGAGAAGTGTTCATCCAAACGCATGTCAACAATAAAATTCTCTAGTTGATTGTCAAGTTCAATAAGAGCAACTTGAGAAAAATCTGAAGGATAAAATTCTGCAAGACGAAGTAGCTTATTTTTATCAAATGCTGAAAATGAATCTCTCGGATCAAAACAGGCCATACACAATAGCAACTCTGTGTTCACTTCGTTAAAACGATGATCCAACTCTTGAGCTTGCAAGTCAATCACTGAATAAAATAACTCAACACGATAATGGTGAAGGTTAGTGATTTTTTCGACCCTACGCCTTGATCGTCCACGAGCTACATGTAGGCATTCCATATTTACCACATCTATCTCATGTGTCCTACAAAAATTAGAAACTTCAATAAACAAAGTATCCCAACCTTCTTCTCTCATTGATTGCAAACGTTTTTTTGATACTTTCACCATCCTCATTGCATTAACAATATCTTGATCCTTTCTTTGAAGAGCTTGTGACAATTCATGAGTGATTCCCAAAATATTCGTCATAAGATGTAACAAAAATACAAACTCAAACCGATTAATGATATCTAGCGATTCTATTGCTTCACCTTTATGTGTATTATCAACAGCATTCTCCCCAACATACTCAAGAACATCAACAACAGAAGAATATAAATACATGAGGTTAACAAGTGTACCATAATGAGAACTCCAACGAGTATCTCCAGGCCGCTTTAATGTCATTTCCTGATTTTTTTCTTTTCCAGTCTTGATTTCATCATTTGCAATCCCTTTGAGAACCCTCTCCTGTTGCTTATCTCGAAACATATCTCGGCGCTTGCAAGAACCTCCAACAACATTACATAACCGTGTAACTGTATTAAAAAAAGTAGAAATGATTGCATTATCTTTAGCAACAGTAACAAGTGTGAGTTGAAGTTGATGAGCAAAACAATGAATGTAATAAGCACTAGAATTCTTCCTCAATATCAAACTTTTGAGTCCGTTGAATTCACCCCTCATATTACTTGCTCCATCATAACCTTGACCTCTCAAACTAGATATACTCAAACCATAAGTGGAAAACAAAGAATCAATGCCCTTCTCAAGTGATGATGCAGTTGTGTCACTAACATGCACGAGACCCAGAAAACATTCAACAACGCAACCACTTTTATTCACATAACGTATAACAACCCCCATTTGCTCTTTGACCGAAACATCTCGACACTCATCAACTAGTATGTAGAAAAACTCATTTCCAATATCCTTAATGATAGCATTGGTTGTCTCAAGTGCAGCTGCATTTATAATATCCTTTTGAATCTTGGGTGAAATAAGCTTGAGATTTTCCGGAGCATTTTTCAAAACAACATTATGAATTTCTTCATTGCAAGAAGCAATAACTTTGAGAAGTTCAATGAAATTCCCTTGATTTAATGATTCTTCTGACTCATCATTACCTCGAAAAGCTAATCCTTGCATAATGCGATAACGAAGACAAATAATAGTTGCATTTAATCTACAACGATACTCAACCTTTGATTGCTCCGAGATTTTAGCGAATGACACATCAATATGTTGAGCCCGATGCGTCAGATCTTGACAAGCCAATCTACATTTGTTATGTTCACTATTATGATCTCCAACATGATCCCTCAATTTTTCTTTCTTTCGCCAAGTGTTAAATCCCTCGTTTATAAATGCATTGTGCCCACTTTCACTCTTCCCCGTGGAAAAAAGATAACAATATAAACAAAACGCAGCATCTTTCTTAATGCTATACTCCAACCAATCCTTAAATTCATCAAACCAAGATCCAACAAATTTACGCTTTCGATTCCCATCTAACACTTTATGAGGAAAATCATGATTACGTGGTTGACATGGACCTTTTAATAAATAAATTCTACGAACCTGTTCAATCAAGTTTGGTGGATAGCTCATTATCTTAGGTCGAAGTCCCGGATCACTAGGAAGATTTTCTAAATCAATCTCAATAGTGTTTTGACTTGATGATTCTTGAAGTTGAACATTAGAAGTAGACACATCGAGTGGTGAAGACGATATTCCATCAATATTATTCGAAGTTTTCTTATAATATCGCTCCATTATCTAAAAAAAAAAAAAAATTATTAAATTAAAAGTAACATCAATTTATAATAAAAAAATATTTAAATATTATTTTATTTATATATAAATTAACTAAATGAAGCAAATATAGCAAAACTCATCATATAATTTGACATTCTAATTTCCGTTATCTCCTGATCTCCAAATTAATCCCTCACCTCTAAATGGCTAAATTAATCACCGCAAATAATTAAATATCAATAATATAAGTCACTTAATTACATAAGTAAATAAATAATTATTTCTCCAATTATACAATTTAATAAATTTTAGTCGGTTTGCTTTACAGGAATCAATACATAATACATATTAATTAATAAGATGGATATATATTCTTAAACTTTAAATATAAAGAATTTATCACATATCAAAAAATTTATGTGGGGACAGTTAGAGTAAGAAGCCCTAAAATTTGAAAAATCCTAAATTCAACAACAAGATAAAAGAATTTAAGAATAGAAATAAAAATAATTGTGGTGGACCAATCAAAATAATAAAGAAAGATAAAAAAGTTAAATTAATAATGAACAAAATTTACCTTCAATATCTAAAATTAATGGGAGTCTTGAAACTTGAAAGCTTTGCGGCGGCGTGCGTTAATGAAAAGAAGGGAGACTCTGTTATTTTGTGTGTGGTAACTGGGTAAGGATGAAGAAAATCTGTATTTTAATTGAATAAGCGTAATTTGTATTTTAATTGAATAAGTGAAATTGGTAAGTATATAATAGGAGTATAAATTTACTCCGACTATTCAGTGAAAAGTGGACCGCCTATAATCTACACTGGAGTACCAATATATAATTAATATATATATATATATATATAATATTATTTAAATATATATATGTGAAATTACGAAAATACGCTCAAAAATTTTGCAAAATTGGTGGGGGGCCCACTGCCCCCCGGGCATTGCCTACGTCCGTCACTGTTCCCTACGACGGTTCTTTAAATCACCATGCCTTCTTTAAATCATGAGGCTTCTGATACGGCGGCACGCCGCCGTGCTCTTGCGCAGCGCAGTCCCTTGATCGCCCCACCACAACTCGTTTCCCATGGGCCACCAGGGCGGCACCCTCTCCAACGGAAAGCGGCGTTGCGGCTGCATGCAATGTTGCATCAGCGCCAAAAGTAGAGACCCCAAAGTGGTGTCCTGCAAATTCTGAAGCAGATACATAAACGAATTCGGATCTAATTCCACTACAAAAAAAGCGCGTTTTAGAGACGGATTTACCGACGGATTTTCCGTCGGCCGCCGAGCTTACCGACAGATTTACCGACGGAAAGTTGTCCGTCTCCTTTGTCGGCGTCGGCATTTTTTGCCGACGGATTTTTGAATTCCGTCGGTATTACCGACGGAAAAATGTCAGTCATCTTTTCCGACGGAATGTCCGTCGGTATTCCAGACAACCCGTTTAACAAACCGGGTCAACATTCCGTCGGTAATTCCGTCGGAAAGAATGAATTAAAATAATTATAAAAGAAATTAAATTCCGTCGGCAAATCCGTCAGAAAATCCGTCGGAAATGCCGTCGGATAATCGGTCACCATTTCCGTCGGCACTGCCGTCGGATTGCCCGTCGGAATTTCCGTCGGTATTACCGACGGAAACCCGACTAAATTAATTTTGAATAAATTGATTTCGCAAATTCACATAGTGACGGAATATCGACGGAATATCCGTCGGCATTATACCGACGGAATATCCGTCACTAAAACAAAATAGTAATAAAAAAAATATGGGTGGGACCGGGGAGGCCCCGACCCGCAGCATTTTTTAATAAATTAAATTGGTGTATATACTAGCAAAGAAGAAACAGCAACTAAATTAAATTGGTGTATATACTCAAAATGCATCAATGTGCACTGACAATGAAACAAACACCTAGATCAAGTTGCAATTATACAAGTCAAGGTAGATGGAAACCATACAAACATTAATATCGATGAGTTTTGTAAATTAAATCTCTCAAATATGGAAACCAAAAAGTGAACTGGAGAAAGAAATTGCACCCCTCAATAACACAATTAATAAGCACTGAAAACCATGTAAACAAGATAACAAGTCACCGGCGACGTACAAGTCCATGGCGATGGAGATTCTTCTTCTTCCAGTCTCCGGCGAAGGGCGGCGACTTCGTCTACTTCAAGGAAACAACCAAAAAATTAAAAACACAATACAATTCCACAAGCTATGCTTCACTGCATGTTTGCAAAAGTTGCAAAAGTAAAGATTCTCATCACAAAAATACCTCCATTAATAAACCCGGAGACAATAACTCCAGTAGCAATGGATATCAATATTGTTCTCGTAGGCCTTTTCGTCTCTTTCTCCGAGTCTTGGCTAGAATCTACAAGGTGACAAATAAACAAAATTACTAGAATTTTGTTCAAGGCTACAATATGAGCAATTTTGAGAAGCACTTACAATCCCAATCCATATATTCTAGGTTGAAGAGCACAGATTGGGCGGCGGCCATGGATCGGAGCTTCACGGTGGAGAGAAATCGGCGCGGGAGAGACGGAAATAGAGAGAGAAGAGTGAAAGAAAACCCTAGGTTGAGGTTTTATATAAGGCCTTATATTCCGTCGGCATATATAAATACCGACGGATAATCCGTCGGTATTTATCAAATTGTGAATTCCGACGGGCATATATAAATACCGACGGATAATCCGTCGGCATTTTTCAAAAAGTAAATTCCGACGGAAAGTTAATTCCGTCGGCATATTGGCGGTTTTTTTTATTTTTTTTTAATTAATTCAATTTTTTCTATATACTAGACCTACTGTATTACCAAAATATTTTTAAAAAAAATCACGAAATTCATTTCTTCCACATATATTAATAAATATATTGGTTGTGGCTTATATTTATAGTAAATTTAATTTTTATAATTTGTACCTAAATGATAAATAATTAATTAACTTTTATAAAATAAAAATAAATACATTACATTAATTGAATTAATTTTCATCTTCATCGTCTTCATCCTCCTCTTCATCCTTATCCTCCTCCTCCTCATCATCTTCCTCATCCTCCTCCTCATCATCCTCCTCCTCATCCTCATCTTCTTCATTCTCCTCTTCATCCTCATCTTCATTCTCCTCTTCATCCCCCTCCTCTTCACCTTCAATTTCGATTAATTGGGGATTTGCAGCCGTCAAGGGTACAGAAAGATTGAAATCTCCCGTAAAGACTTCAGTTGGAGTCTCTATTTGTTCTGTTTGAAATGGAGATTCATCTTCAATATTTTTGTCCTTTTTAGGGACTTCTACCATTGACCTTGCCTTTACTTTGCAAACAGCGTGTCATTCATAACCACGTGGAGCTCCCGGATATGTGCAGTAGTATACTTGAGATACTTGATGGGCAAATAAAAATGGATCATCCCCAACATACGTCCTTTTCGAACTAACATCAACGAGCTTGTACTCCGGGTGAATTCTTGTTCCTAGATGGCCTGAATCAAACCAATGACACTTGAACAACACTACAGTCTTTGTTGGATATCCTGGATATTCTACTTCGACGACTTCCCGTAACACCCCAAAGTAATCACTTGCATCTGCATTGTAATTCGCACTGCTAACGCAGACGCCACTGTTGGTAGTTGCCTTTGTCGATGCATACCCAGACGTATGAAATCTGTAGCCCTTCACAATATAACCGTTGTAAGTCTTTACACGACGTAGTGGTCCCTTGCTGAGATCTCGTAAGAATCGACTGTCAAGAGCGTTATCCCGACCCTATACGGCTCAATTTAAAATTAATTAAAATAAATATTAATTTATTTACGTAAAACATAATTAAATGGTACTCACATAACGTTCGAACTATCGGGAAAATTCACGTTGAATACGAGCATCTATATATGCATCTGAGATGTTTGGTTCTGCTCGTCGTAGTTCTTGAGTGTACATCCTAATTCACAACATTCAAAAACTTGGTTAATATTAAATGACATAAATGAAGTGGTATTTAAATAGACGATTTATATATGAAATACTTACTCAATGTATGGCTGAACTTCATCACAATTCAATAACACATACGTTTGTGCTATTTCCGCCTCCGAGTTCGTCTCCCAATATCGTTCAGTGGGTTTTCCTATTGGCCGTCCCTTAGACTTGAATATGGAGAGCATTCCATCGACCTCTTCACTGATATCGTCAGCGGATGTACCACCGAAGTTACGTGGAGCACTTCTTAACTTTGTGTTGACGTGATCTTCAAAGTAATAAGAACAAAACATGTCAACCTCTTCATTCAAATATGCATTCACAATCGATGCTTCAACGTTTGCCTTTTGTTTAGCATTGCGTTTCAAGTTGTGGAGACACCTGATATACACACACACACACACATATATATATATATAAATATAAAACTTATAAGAATGCATGTGTAATTGTAATGAAATAAAATAAGTAAGATTTTACCTTTCAAATGGGTACATCCACCTGTATTGCACCGGACCACAAATTCTCGCTTCATACGCTAAGTGAACGGGTAAGTGTTCCATCGAGTTAAAGAAGCTAGGTGGAAAAATTTGTTCCAACTTACACAAAATCACTGGAATGTCTTCATCTAAACGAATCATATCATCGATCTTGATCGTTGTAGCCGTTAAATCTCTAAAAAAGAGACTTAATTCAGTGATAGCCCTCCACACATTGTGAGGAAGAAGTTCTCGGAACGCAATCGGTATCAAGCGTTGCATAAATACATGACAATCATGACTCTTCATCCTTGTAACCTTACCCGTTGTTGTGTCTACGCATCGACTCAAGTTCGACACGTAGCCGTCCGGAAAGTTCAACTCCTTTATCCACCTACACAATCTTTGTTTTTGTGGCTTATCCAGTGTGTAGCTAACCTTTGGAAATTTACCTGTACGCTCATCCTTTTTCAACTCTGGACGGCGACAAAGAGTGTCCAAATCCTCCCGAGACTTTGGAGTGTCTTTCGTCTTGCCTTCCGTGTTCATGATTGTGTGGAACACATTGTCAAACACATTCTTTTCAATGTGCATCACATCCAAATTGTGTCGTATCAATAGTGAACTCCAGTATGGTAAGTCCCAAAAAATACTCCTTTTGTTCCAACCACCCTCAATTCCTCTGTTGTGTTCCGCTGCATTTTCCTCAGTACTTTTTTTCAACCCCGTCCACTCAATCTCATATAACAACCTACGTCCTGTACGGAGAGTAAATTATAAGTGACATTAAAAGCAATAGATAAATATACGTTTAATACTCATTAAATAAATGTATAAAATACCATCTCGAAGTGGAGGTCGATTGTTTGTGACTGCTCTGTTCTTTACGAAGTTCTTCTTATTTCTTCGAAACGGGTGACCTTGAGGTAAGAACCTACGGTGATTATCGAACCATGAAACTTTTCTACTCACCGGGAGACTGAAAGCTTCAGAATTCTCCATACAATACGGACATGCTTTCTTTCCGGCCGTACTCCACCCGGACAACATACCATATGCAGGAAAGTCGCTAATGGTCCATAAAAGAGCAGCACGCATCGTGAAGTTCTGCTTTCTAAAAACATCGTACGTTTGGACTCCATTCTCCCATAAGAAGATCAAGTCTTTTATAAGAGGTTGGAGATAAACATCCAGTTTGTCCTTTGGATTCGTTGGTCCAGGCACCAATACAGTCAGAAACATTGTTTGAGGTTTCATGCACATCCACGGAGGAAGATTATACGGAGTCAGTATCACCGGCCACAAAGAATACTGCTTCCCATGCATCCCAAACGGTGCAAAACCATCAGTACACAAACCTAATCTCACATTCCTCGGTTCACAAGCAAAATCTGGAAACACGTTGTCAAGATGTTTCCAGGCCTCTGAGTCTGCCGGATGTCGCATCTCCCTCGACTCAGCCGAAGAGGAATCTGTAGCATGCCACGTCATGTGTTGTGCAGTGGCACTTGATTGATATAATCTCATCAAACGAGGAATGATAGGAAGGTAGTACATCTTCTTATATGGCACTTTCTTCTTTGTCTTCTTCGATTGACCACCAGGTCCCTTTCGACGTGCCTCTTTGTACCGGGGATGGCCACACAATCTACACATCTTCAGACTGCTATCTTCGTCACCCCAATATAACATGCAACCCTTCACACAACAATCAATCTTCTCAACCGGCAAACCAACATTCTTCAACATTTGTTTGCTTTGATGAAACGTCGTAGGCACCTTATTATTTTGAGGACAAATTTCACTGCGTAACTGTGTCACTTGCTCATATGCCCTGTTAGAAAGCTTGTTCTCGGTCTTAATGTTCATGAGTCGTGCATTAAATGAAAACTGTGAGTGAGATACACAACCCGGATATAAATCTTCTTCGACTAATTTGAGCATCTCATAAAACCGAAATGCCTCATTCGTCGGCTCCTCTTCCATGTTTGAAAAACCAGCTTCCCTGATCATTGTTTGATACATATTCGGTTCTTCGTCCCCAAACTGTTGTTCTTCGTCCCCAAACTGTTGTTCTTCGTCCCCAAACTGTTGTTCTTCATCCCCAAACCGTTGTTCTACCTCGTTACTAGTGCCAACATGATCGAAATTTGCTTCTTGTTGATAGATTCCAACAGTGTAATAGTAAAACACTTCATCAAATCTATAAGGCCAACGTGTTTCGCCATGACTAGTCCAATTATAATAATTATCAACGAAACCATTCTTCACAATATGTACTAGGACCTCATCAATCTCTTTATATTGCTTATTCTGACATTTCTTAGCATTACACGGACACCTAATGCAATTTCCACTCATGTAATGTGGCTGGCTTTTTGCAAATTCAACAAATAACACGAGTTCATTATAAAATTCCACATTCACATTTCCTCTAATCATTCTAGGAGTACAGTACATCCAACGACGGTCAGGCAAATCCATTTGCTAAACATTTAAGTGGAGCAACACATTACTAAACTAAACTTATAATAAATTCAAACAAAACTTATGATATATATAAAACATGTAATTACATTATATTGAATTTTATGTATAGAGTAAATTAAAAATGGTAGAAAATATACCGTAATTTGATGTTTCTGAATACCCGAGCATGAGCATAAAAAATTTCGCAGTATAAAGTTTTGGTGTAAATTTGCAATACGAAAGTGAAGTGGGAAAAAATTAGGCAGTAGAAAGTTTTGGGGTAACATTTCCCGACGGAAATGCCGACGGACTTATCTTTCCGTCGACATTTCACCCGCCCAAATTTCCGTCGGCAAAGATAAATACCGACGGATAATCCGTCGGCATTTATCAAATGGTGAATTCCGACGGAAAGTTAATTCCGTCGGCATTTCACCCGCCCAATATTCCGTCGGCATAAATAAATACCGACGGATTATCCGTCGGTATTTATCAAATTGTGAATTCCGACGGAAAATATATTCCGTCGGCATTTGGCGGGTTTTTTTTTTTATTATTTTTAATTAATTCAATTTATTGTATATATAGCACACACAAAGCAACACAAAGCTCACACCATATTCGATTTTTTCTATTTTGCAAAGAAATATCATGTCTTCTTCATCTTCTATTCGATTTCAGCAAGGCCTTGTTTGTTATTGTGGAAAGGCATGTCGTACATATGATTCTAAACAACCTAGAAGTAAAGGGAGGATATTTCATAATTGTCCTGACTCCCTAAGTGATGGTTGTGGTGGTGGATGTGGTTTCTTTGTATGGGCTGATACTCTAGAAAACTGTGGTGTTGACAAGAATCAAGGATCTAATCAAAGTGACCAAGAAACTGAAGACATGAAGAAAATGACTCAAGAGATGAAGAAATTGGTTATAGAGATCAAGAATTTGGCTGAAGAAATCAAGGATTTAATCAAAGTGAACAAAATCATTTTGATTGTGCTAGTTGTCATGGTTGCATCTACCACCTTCAAGTGGTTTGGTTAAATATATGTATAATGCACTCTATATGAGGCTATTTTGTACTAGAATGCACTGTTATTTGTACTCAATGAAACAAATGAATGCACCCTATTTTCATCTATACACCAAATGCATTATTCCACAAATAAACTACACAAATAAACTGCAATATATAGTTCAACATATAGTTCAACATAAAGATAAATATATATATAAACATAAAGATAAATAAGTTCAACAGAAAAGTAAATAAGTTCAACAGAAAAATAAATTAGTTTAACACAAAATTAAATTGTTCAACCACGATAGTTAAAAAACTGATCAACCACATCGTCAGTACTCAAGTTGACGTCGTCATCGTCGGCCTGACCTGCAGCTTGATCTGGAGCTTGATCTGGAGCTGGAGCTGGAGCTGGCGGGGCTTGCCCCATCGTCTGTTGATAGATGGCCTCGATCTGCTCAGCAGACATCCCCAACGTCCGACCTGCGTTGGCACTCCAGAGGCGGAAGTAGTTCTCGAACGTTGCCATGACGTTCGGATCCGGGACGGCAGTGGAGGATACGGACGCCTGCGATGCACTCCGGGCCGACCGACCACTTGGTGTCCTCACGGCGTTGCTCATCCCACCAAGGCCAAGGAGCCTTCCCTTGGAGGTCGGGGCAACGTCAAGGTAAACCTGGTCCACGTCAACAGCCGGAGGGGGACCGTTGCTTCCGGATTCAGCAGTAGTCGCCGCGGCTTGCGTCTCGGCCTCTTCAATCCTCTGTCGGACGCTCAACTACATAATTAAAAAATTAAAATTAATTTAATTATCTATATATATAATTTAATTAATACATAAATTTAATTAAACTTACGTGGAGGTCAGTAGTGCGCCCGTAGGTGGACGTCAGTGTATCGGCATTAAACGGATGAATAAGACTCATCCGATCCAAGTGGGTGTGTGAACGTCCAGTCTCCCGCTCCTATTACGTATCAAATAAACATATACAAATTAATTTAGATAACTAATATAAAATAATTAACTATAATTATTTAATTTTTTAAATTAATGAAAACTTACGATAGCAAGTGATTGCTCGAGGACGGACCGAGCTCCCCCCCGATGCACTGCCATCCCGCCTCCAACGTCGGTTCTGCGGTTGGCCCGAGCTTTCTCACACTTCTCTTGGTAAGCCGGGTCCATCCACTTCTCAACCAACGACTCCCACAGGTCAACACCATCCTCCTCCCCCAGAACACGATTCGCGTCACGATCACGCCAGGCCGTTCTCCAGTCGTACATCATGTTCGTGTACCGAGTAGAACAAACACCGTACCACTTCTCGTAAATAGCGTCGTCCGAGTAGATCGCCGTATCGCAACGGGCCTTTTTCTATACAAATATTCAACATATTTATCAAATAATATGTATAATTAGTTATTTAATAAACTTTAATTATTGTAATTATATACCTGGAACTCCTCGAAGTATTCATCCTTTTTAGTTTGCGGCACCGTCAACCAAGTAATAGCACCCTTAGAAATCTTGCACTTCTTAAAGGCTTGTGTGCAGATCCTGGACACCTCATTACCGGGCAACAACCTGTAAAATTATTAACAAATTTATAAACTAACACATTATAAATAAATAAATAAAGTTAATCGTTATTGAATACTGTTAAACATTAGAATTATTGACTTACGCTCCTGAAATGATTTCAACGGGTTGCCTTTTGTCTCGAACGGGTTGCTGACGAGAAGAGGATCCTACGGCTGTTGACGAACTAGACGACATCGTAGTCGGCGGCGGCGACACTGCCACAGGAGGAGGAGGAGGAGCCATCACAGGTACTGATTCACCCCGAGACCTCCTTGAACGTGACCAAAATGACCTACGTGAACCAGAACCCTGATTCGGTACTTGTTCACTCATCTGTTTCAATCAATAAAAAATACATAATTTTACTAATTATCAATTTAATGAACATATTGCTAATTTAAAATTTTTACTAATATAGCATATTCCTAATTTAATCAATTCCTAATTTAATCAACATATTCTTAATTTAAATCAAAACAATATATATATATATAACCTAATTACAACGTGATACCACCGTCGAACCATCTAATTAACTAATAATTTAAACAATTGATTGAAACATGCATCACCTACATTAAAAATATTTCTAAATTAACATATTCCTAAATTAACAAATCTAAACATAATTAAAATAATAGTTTTCTAATTGGAGTTTTCTAATTATCAATTTAATGAACATATTCCTAATTTAAATTTTTTACTAATATAGCATATTCCTAATTTAATTAATCAACATATTCCTAATTTAATCAACAATAACCTAATTTAATTATTATTTTTCTAATTATTATTTTTCTACCTAACTTAATCAATAATAAAAAATTGAACATATTCCTAAATTAACAAACCTAAAACTAATTAAAATAATAATTTTCTAATTGGATCAATAATTATAAATTTAATGAACATATTCCTAATTTAAAATTTTTACTAATATAGCGTATTCCTAATTTAATCAACATATTCCTAATTACAACGTGATCCAACGGTCGAACCACTATATCTAAACTAATTTAAACAATTGATTGAAACATGCACTACCTACATTAAAAATATTCTATATCAAAATTACACCATTAAATTAAACTAGTAATTAACTATACATGCATATAAAAATTAATTAATTAACCTTAAAAAACTACTCTATCAAAATTATTCTAGCTTAATCAACAAATTAAATAACATACGTACTAATTAACATGATCATAATATTTTAACAACTAACCAAATCAATAACATGCAAATCAACATTAAATTATTCATATTTACATATATCCATGCATAAACATATATAAGTATTAAAACTAAGTAATAAAACTAATTAAGAAAACGTACCGTATCAATGTAATCGGAGAAATTTGCTTCAATAGCCTCGTCCTCGTCTTCGTCTTCCCCCCCGAATCGACTCACTCACGCACGCCTTTTTTTTTTCTAAAACGCATTCTTTGATTTGAGGCCCTTATATATAAAAAAAAAAATACCGACGGATATTCCGTCGGCATTTCCCTCGGTAACCGCCCACTTTTAATGCCAACCGTTATCTTTTTGGAAAACGAGGCGGTGCAAAATTAACGGGTCAGATCCGTCGGCATAAATATTTCAAAAGATCCGTCAGCATTTTCCCTCGGTAAATGCTGACGGAACGGAAATCCGTCGGCAAGCATGTTGACTTTTCAAACAACAGTAATCCGTCGGCATTCCGTCGACATTTGTCCGTCCCTATGACGCGCGTTTTTTGTAGTGTTCGCGCTGGGAAGATATTCAGCAGTGGCACAACCTGATCAAACTTAACGGAATCATTCCACCAGGAGCGTTAGGCTGTAGGCTGTAGGAGGAGCCCGTGACGGGTTCCCTTTCTCTGAAATGATTCCTTAGACGAATCCCCTTTTGGCGCTCCATTCTCTGAGTCGGGATCCTCATTTTCCTTTGGCGCTCCATTCTCTGAGTCGGGATCCTCTGTATCGCAATCCACTTTCATCTTTTGCATCCGAGTCTCTTTCATCTTTTGCATCCGAGTCTGAGTCGGGATCCTCTGTATCGCAATCCACTTTCATCTTTTGCATTACTCGATCTTTCGGGATCCTCTATATCGCAATCCACTTTCATCTTTTGCATTACTCGATCTTTCAACACGCGATGCTAATCCACTTTCATCTTTTCATTTTTTGCATTACTCGATCTTTCAACACACGATGCTTGAGATCAGCTCATTTCATTTTCATCCACTTCGTTCGACACACTTTGTGAACAATGAAATATGATCACCGTTGAATTGGAGAGTGTGGAGTAAATTGTATTTATAGAGGTAATTACATTGTAACCTATTTACATGAATTTAGGAAAAGATAAATACAAAGGTAAATATAATATTTAAATTATATATACAAGGAATGTTTGACTTATTCCTTAATATTCCCCACCAAGCGGTGCGTCGGATGAGGGAAAACGCAAAGATTGGAACGCAAAAACTCAAAAGCTGGGCGAGGAAGACTCTTGGTGAATATGTCTGCAAGCTGAAGATGAGAAGGCACAAAATCCGTATGAAGTCGTCATGAAGTGACCATTTCCCGAACAAAATGGCAATCGATATCGATGTGTTTAGCCCGTTTATGGGCGACTGGATTTTGGCTAAGAAATAAAGCACTTTTGTTGTCAGTGAGAAGGACCGGGCGAGCAGGGGGAAGGTAGCGAAGCTCGCGGAGAAGGTTCGTCAACCAAATCATCTCGGCAGCCATGTTCGCCAAAGCTCTATATTCAAATTCACAGCTCGAGCGAGCAACTGTTGGTTGTTTCTTAGAGCTCCAAGAAACAAGGTTTCCCCCCAAGAATATAGAATAACCATAAGTAGACCGTCGGGTCTTAAGGCAACGAGCCCAGTTCGCATCAGAGTAGCCAACAATTGTTCGGCCAGGTCGGCGAGCAAAAGTGAGGCTAAAGTCGAGAGTACATTTGACATAGCGGATGATGCGTTTTCACCGCAGAGAAGTGATCAACGGACAGAGACTGAAGGAACTAAATAACATGGTTGACAACAAAGGACATATCAGGTTGCGTGATCGTCAAATATTGGAGAGCACCAACAAGCGATCGATAGAGAGTTGGATCCGGAAATGGATCGCCAGTGCTCGTCAGGGACTCGCCGGCGACCAGAGGGGTGTCAATTGGGCAAGAGTCAATCAAAGATGTTCGATCTGTCGCGAGCATATTTAGATTGACCAATGAAGAGACCATCTGCAGTGTATGAGATCTCAAGCCCCAAAAAGTAATTGAGGCGTCCTAAATCCTTCAAAGCAAACTCCTTGTGTGCCTGTAAGATGAAACGAGCAAGGAGAGAGGGATCATTGCCTGTGACAATGATATCATCCATATAGAGGAGCAAGAAGATGACAGATTTACCCTTGTATAGATAGAACAGCGAGAAATCCGACTTGCATGCAGCAAAGCCAAGGCCGAACAGAAAGGTACTAAACCACTTAAACCAGGCCAAAGGTGCCTGTCGTAGACCATATAGGGCTTTCTTCAGGCGACAAACATGATCCGAGAAGCGAGCATCCATGTAGCCAGGTGGTTGAGCCATAAAGACGGGCTTGTCCAAAACACCATTGAGGAAGGCATTTTTTACATCGAGTTGATGAAGAGACGAATTTGCTGGACTGCAATGGTGAGGATCACGTGAACAGTTGCAGCCTTGACCACTGGGTAGAAGGTGTGAGAAAAATCATTGCCTGGAACTTGAGTGAAGCCCTGGGCGACCAGACGGGCCTTGTGGCGCTCGACAGAGCCATTCGAGTGATACTTCGTCCGAAATACCCATTTTGACCCGACAATGTTAGCACCAGATGGTCGCGGAACCAAGTCCCAAGTGTTATTGCTGCGAAAAAGGGGACTTAGCAGCCAACTTGAACCCTCGAGGTTCAGAGGAGAGAGCAAGAGCAGAAAGTAGTGTCGAGGAGGCCATATGAACCGGGTACTTGGGTTTGACGATGCCCGCCTTTCCTCGAGTAACCATGGGGTGAGAAGTCGGCGGAGGCCGAGGAGGCAAAGGACGAGCAGGAGGAGGGGGTTCGACAACTGGAACAAATACCCTGTTCGATGTGCGATCAAGGCAACGAAAAGCCTTATGGACTTATGCACACTGCTGTAACCCAAGAAAACACAAGGCTGGCTGCGAGGAGCAAGTTTATGTGGTGCATAGTCACGGAGGAAGGGATACACCCGGAATCCCGGAGGCTTGAAGTTTGCATAGTTTGGTGTGGAGGAGAAGAGTGCTTCAAAGGGCGAGGAACCACCCAAGATAGTAGAGGGCAAACGTTTGATGACGTATGCTGCTGCGGCAAAGGCATCAAACCAAAAGCGAGTAGGAAGGTGAGCATGGAACATCATAGATAGAACTATCTCTGTGATGTGTCGATGTTTGCGCTCGGCCCTTCCATTTTGCTGAGGGGTGTACGGACATGATAGGCAATCAATAATCCCATGTGCTCGCATGAAGCCAGATACCCGAGAATTAACAAACTATGTTCCTCCGTCACTGTGAAAAACCTTCAAAGATGAAGAGAACGGATTCCATAAGAATTTATGAAAACTTTCCAACACATCAAAGAAGTCACTCTTCGCTCGTAAGGGATAAATCCAAGAGAAACGAGAGAAATCATCAATAAATACGACATAATATCGATACCCTTCTGAAGTAGAGACAGGGGCAGGACCCCATAAGTCACAATGCACTAAATCAAGAACACTTCAAACACGTTTCTCATTAATATTAAAGGTCAAACGCTTGCTCTTGGCCAACTGACAAGAAGAGCAAACAATAGGATTTGGTAAAACAGAAGTAACAGAAATAACTCCTAGTTTATTCAATTGTTTTAAAGTATCGAATGGGACATGCCCCAATCGTAAATGCCATAAGTCAAAAGAGGCCTTCGAAACAGTAGATCGAACAGCTGCAACAAAGGCTAGAAGGACAGAATCCAAAACCTAAAGGCCTTGCTCACATCTCCCCCGAGCGACCACCACCTTGGTGCTCCGGTTCTAAATTCGAAATGAATGATCAGAAAAAATAAAATCAACAGACAAGTCAGAGGTAAGCTTACTGATAGATAATAGATTCTTCGTAATATCGGACATAACAAGCACATCACAAAGCTGAATATTAAGAGAAAGGGAACGAGAGCCAATATGCGAAATAGGTAAGGCAGAACCATTATCGACAATTACTGAGCCATTATCGGAATAAGGCGAGTAGGAATCCAGGTCAGAAGAGCGAGAAGTCATGTGGGCAGACGCCCCAGTGTCAACATACCAATCAGAAGAAGGTGGCGAGTTGAGCGAGCAAGTGGACTGGAAGGCATGAGCCAAATGGGCAGCGAGTTGCTCGGTAGAACGGTCGGGCTGACGAGCATAACGACTCAAGAACTTGTCAGCATAGTGCTCGCCCTTGTAGATTTGGTAGCGAGGAACATAAGGCTTGCGGTCCCCGCGGCCAGAACCATGACGACCACCCCTGTAAGATGAGGAACCGCCACCACGAGGAGTAAAGTGGCCACGAGACTGAGAAGTATGGCGAGGACGATTATGAGCGGCGAAGGCAGCAGGAGGCGGGATAGGCTTGGCAGGTTTGTTCATGATCTCAAGAGCAATCGCCTGATGGAGAAGATATCGGAAGCCCGACACCGGAGTAAGGGTCATACGAGTGTCCGAGAAACCTCCAAATTGTGGATCTAGACCCCGTAGGAACCAATGAGATTTGTTGGAGTCATCAACAGGTTTTTCGATGGGGGCGAGTTGATTGCAGAGGAGCTTAAACTTGCGACCATATTCTGTAACAGGGAGTTCATTGCGCTCGAGGAGCAGAATTTCCTCGCAGAGTTGAGTGATGCGAGATTGCGAGGAGTGGTTGAAGGCAGTCTCAAGTGCAACCCAAGCATCCCGCGAGGATTCACAATCGATCACTTCAAAAAGGGATTCTTCAGTGAGAGAAGATAGGAGAAGACCAAGAACATTTTGATCCTTGGCACGCCACTGAGTGTAGGCCGGATTGGTGGCCCCGTCGACGGTTGCAGGAGGAGCGACGGCGGATCCATCAACAAATCCCAACAAATCTGCACACATAAGCATTGGGAGGACTTGCTTCTTCCACAAAAGATAATTTACGGAAGTCAACTTCACAGTGACCATATGAATGAGGACATTCATGGGAATGACAGAATCGACCATTGGAAGAGAGATCGAGGTGGACTGGCTCGACGGGAGAGAGAAGAGACGAGGGGGACCGACTCGTCAAGGAGAGAGAAGAATTGTCGTGAGGGCGGTGGAATTAGGATTTCTTAGGATCGAACAGAGGCTGATACCATTTTCACAATGAAATATGATCACCGTTGAATTGGTGAGTATGGAGTAAATTGTATTTATAGAGGTAATTACATTGTAACTTATTTACATGAATTTAGAAAAAGATAAATACAAATATAAATATAATATTAATTTATTTATTTTTTGAAGTGGAATGAGCTTAGCTTCCATTATTGCAACGACAAGTCGTATTTGATAGCCCAACCACAAAGTTCGGCGGGTCTATCCATGAACAAGGATTATTATAAAAATGGGAATTTCTAGCAAATGTGTGAGCCCACACATTTGCGACCCTTTTGACATAACTCAAAGTAACATTAGAGAAATTCTGCAACAAGTTTCTACACGCATAAACATAATCTCCAAAGGTTGACACCCATTCATCCGCGCCATTATTCGCTTCCACGACTCTCTTCGCGTCACCTTCGATAGTGCAATTATCCATCCTCTGATTTTTTAGCCAAGATAATACCTCATGGAAACCCATTATCTCCCCTATCTCCACCGGAACACAGTCGCGGACAACTCTCGTTCTGGCCAAACAGAAATTCCCCTGATCATTGCACAAGACCATTCCCAGCCCTGTCAATTGGTCCTCTTTGAAGAAAGCAGCGTCCGTGTTGATTTTCCATAGTCCGCTCGCAGGTGGGTGCCAAGCGTCGCAATGCACCCTCCTTCTGTCCCCCCGAGCAGGCTGGTCTCCCATCCGAACAGCAGCCACCCACTTATTCCTTAATACACTCCCAATTCCACTTCTTGGCGAAGCTCCACCATTCTTTCTTTCACCAAGCTTTCTCAAGACTGTGGAGTATATTTGATAAGAGAGAGAGGATATGGTGGAAACAACAAATTTACGAGAATCAAAAATGCATATTGGCAATTATTTTAATCTATTAAATTTATAGTCATGTTTATTATTTCCTACAATGAGACAAATTATATTTTTAATTGAGTGGAATATTTTCAATTGTTTAATTTAATTTTTAATTAATCAATCTAAAATAAAGTTTAAATTAAGTGTGCATTAGAGGGACTTAAGAAGATATTACAGTAAAATCTTTATAAATTAATAACTTTGGACTATGAAATTTTATTAATTTAGAGATGTATTAATTTATAAATAAATTAATATTTTATTAATTAAAAGAGATACTTTTTTAATTTAGCAAATTTAGTACATATATATTAAAAATAAATGAGTTTATATATATTTCATTGATTATATTTATGTATCAACTAATTCTTTGTAACTAATTAAATATATTCATGTATAATATCAATTCATTGTATACAATTAACTATTATATTCATGGGCGCATGCATCAATTCATTGGAATTACTTAAATATACATGTTTAAATTAATTCGTTGCATTTAAATTACTATTATAGTCTGAAAGTGTGTGATCGTGCGAAATCAGAGATGTTGTCTGTTGTGTTGGCACAAGCTAGACAACACTATGCAGCGGAATTTAAATTGCACGTACTGAAAATAGAAGTATTCAATGTTGTTCACTATATAAAAATATGTGAAACGAGTACAACCTCTTTGAGGTGTATAATTACACTACGAAAGTGTATGATGATTTACTAAGTCCTATGAAACTATCTCCCTCATAGATCTAATCACACAACCTAGTAAATAAGACTATGTTCTAACACACTACTATTCGGGTTTATAATAATGTGAAGAACTACAAGAAGAAACAAAGGTTTTCCTAACTAGAAGCGTATATAGCGTTCAATAGAGTAGTAGTCGATTTTAGCTTTCCTTCTTGTATATCTTGTGTTGAGGGCAGCTTCTGTATTTATAGGCTTCATTCACGAACTGCCATCAACTCCCATGATCGCCTCAACCTTGAGATCATGCGGTTATAACTTCTCTCCACCACTCCTAGAATTTAGGGACTTGTTATACCATGGTCTAATAACTTCTCACTCCCACGCAGTGGCATGACTTGGTGTTGCCCACGTCTTCTAACTGCTCTGGGGACATCATTAGACAACAAGCGTAAGATAAGAGTTAGTGAAAGAAGGAAGGGCAAATTCTGATGTTGTCATGAGTGTTGGGAACATTAAACACAACACTCGGCTGTCAGTGTTGGATCATTAAACATAACACTCATATCAACATCAACAATCTCCCCCAATTTGACCTTTCTACATCAACATTCCTGAAGTTCACACAACAAGGATATTGATTAAGAAGTTTACACAATTGATATTCCAAACAAAGATTGAAGTAACAATCTACATAAGATCAAATTAAAGTAAACAACATCTAAACCAAAAAAAACTTGTTTAGATTTAAATAACTAGAGCAAAAGTAAATCCTAAATAATTACAGAATGTAATAAAGACAGAGTTTGAGAGAAATAAAAAAACATAAGTACAAAGCTTTTTACAACAAGGAAAGAACTGAATTTAACACAAGGGAAAGGATTGGGCTGAAAATGTGTTTCAACTGCATCTCCTTAATCTGCATTTACTCTCCCATTGTGTAAGCTCTCCCCCTGTCTTCAAGCTCATCATTTATCCAGATCACCATAGAGATCCTAGATATCCTGTGCATCTCCCTCTGTCATTTCTTTGTCCACAGCAGGTTCATCAGCTCGGCCAGGAACTGAATCCGGTTGTTCATCTACAGTAGGAGCAACAATGTCAACAATGTTAGTGGACTGATTGTGTGAACTGTCAGCTACTCCCCTTGTTGAAGTGGAAAGAAGATCCATCCAAAATTTCTTTTGGACTAGAAGATCCTCCACAGAATGCTGCAAGTTAAGAATAGAACCCTGCAAAATATCAATCTGCCTCATAATATAATGTGAAGACAAATAGATTGAGGAGGCAGCTCCTTCTGGAGGCAGTGTGGTATTGTGGAAGGGATCATTTGCTGGAACACTACTGGGGCCTGCTTCATCATCATTCCTTCTCAAAGGAAGATCAACCACCCTTTCACCTTGGATGATGAACTGATTTGAAATGCTAAAGCTTGGGACATAGGTGCTTATGACCTCATCTTCAATTCTTTCAAATGCTTTGTCCAACATGTATGTGTACACAAGGCATGGGTAAGGCAGGATACCTCTCCCAGTCATGTCAGATTTAAAGGTCATCATGTTGGTGAAGATAACCTGTCCTAGGTTAAATCTTTTCAAGTGTCCAATCTTGTACATCAGGACAGCTTGTTCTAAGGTGAGAGTGGTGTTGTTTGTAGTAGGCAGCCAATTAAAACACACCAACTTATGTAAAACAGAATATAGACTTGTGAGTTTAGAGGCCAAAATTCTTCTTCTCCATTTAGTGATTACTCCCCCAGTCAAGATGCTTATCATCACATCATGATCAGTAACAACAGGATCCTCCATAATCTCAGTTTTAAGTAAAATATTGATCCTCCTAGGGGTAATCATATGCCTATTTCCTCTAAACCAAAAAGTACCATATCTTATAGAGTTGGGATCACCAGCAAATTGAGGGATGTTTGCATAAAATTCATATACCCAATCAACAATATAGGGACAAGCAAATTGCAAAGCATGCAGTAAAGATCTTTCTTTAAACCAATCAAGCAGATTCATATCCTCAAAATCAGAAGTTTTAATCAGTCTTTCACTTATAATCTGCCTAGTTCTTATGGTTCTATACTGTATGCTTGACTTATCATTGTAATCTTCATCAGAATCACTATTCCTATCATCAGAAGAGAAAAGTACCTCATGTTCATCCTCATCTGATGAATCGGATGACTGATCGGGTTCTGATTGATCTGGTGTTGCCATCGGAGAGGCAACACTTTCGGGCTCTCGGAGCCTTTTTGATCGTCGAACTGGTGGAGTTGGTTCACTTTCCTCCTCCATTTCCTCAGCAACTTCGTCCACATCCTCTTCATTAACAGCCACCTCTTCTTCCATTGAAGGAGCAGGTTGTTCAGCCTCTGTTTCTGGTTCTGGTTCAGAATCAGATACAGCAATTGGCTCAGAGGCATTCCCATCCGTTCTGGGCTTTTTCCCTTTTCCAGAGTAATCAACAATTTTGCCCAGATTCCTTTGGGACTTTCTCTTACCACCAGGCCATTTTCGTGCAGGTGGAACAGTAGCAGCTTTCTTTTTGCCCTTTTTATTCCGATGTATTCTTTCGAACTTTGCGGCCAGGACTTCTTCATCCGAGGACTCTAGCTGAGTTTGCATGTCCACATCCCCTTTGAACATGGCATTATCCAGCGTTTCTCCCTCAAGCACTAAAACAGGGTGATTTGCTTTCAGGCTTAGGGTTTCAAAAGCTTCTTTCAAAGTGTTGAACGGGGTGCCCAGAGGGAAGTGTAAGGTGACTGGGGTATTTTCTGGTACGGGAGCTTCAGATGAGGGCTCATCTGGTGGGTTGGAGATTGGAATTTTTGTAGTGGCGTTTGAATTCGCGATTTCAGTGCGAATATCGTATGGATTGTAAGGTACGATTTCAAGAGGGGTTGTTTGAGTAGGTTCTTCTTCAGAAGCGAAAGGAACCACTATGGTGCCGACGGTGAACGACGGTGAGTTTGGTGAGTTGGATGACGCCATATCAGCAAGGAGATTGAGAGGGTCTAGAGAAATTTTGTTGCTTGAGTTCGGGTTTGAGTGTGCAGCAATGATCGAAGGAGTGGACATATTTGAACCTGTACACACAAAACAAGACAGCAAAATTAATTTTGAGACCTTTCGAATTCTGTATACACAATGTAAGTTAGAAATCAACCAGTGTGTGTCCAAGGGAACTGAATATACTTGAGTGCTACAAATATAATTAATATCTGTAATTACCAGGCTTAATTGTGTTAACAAGGCTTTTCAAGTATTTTCCAACACTGTAATGGAGATTCATCTTATATGGAGAGTTGAGATGAAGAAGTTACACGATTTTGGAGTGTGAGGGAAGTGAAGTAGTGGAAGTAACTTCCCCACTAGATGATCGTGGTTAACAGAGAGATTAAGAGATTCTGGAAAAACAAAATTAAATAAAAGCGGAATAACTGAAATAATAAAACAAGGCAAGATTAAGTCAAATTAAATATTTCAGAGAATAATATTTAATAATTATCAAAAATAACTAATTCCATGAAAATTGGGATAAGAATCTGAATTAACGAGTGTTTTGACTATTGTTGGCATTCTATACACCTCAACACAGTTTTTTCATGATTTTTCATCATATGTGTTGCTCTAATTTCTTTTTTCTTTTTATCACACTTCACATTGATCCATCTTTTGAAAAGAGTGCATCGTAGTAGCGAACTCCGTGCCCCATAGTTACTCAATGGATTTGTGAATATATTGATGCAATTTATATCACCTTTTGAAAAGAGATCATCGTAGTAGCGAGCTCCGTGTCCCATAGTTACTCAGTGATTTATAAAGCATCTAATATGTGATTTTTCTTTTGTAGCATTTGCGAGGTGTATAGGCTCTTTTAGTATTTTTTTTTTCACAAGTTATTTAGAATTCAAATATCAATCATAAGGAATTTCATCAATTCAATAATTACGAAAATTAAAGCAAAGAAACACATAAGTGACTTATCTTAGTGTTGTCTCAAATGCTGCCGCATTTGATACAACACCCTTGATCATATTTTCAGATATTACATAAGCCAAGAGATTTTCGTAGAGAAGAAAACCTCTTATCATCAAGAGCTTTAGTGAATATATCAGCTAATTGTTTTTCAGTAGATATGTACTCCATCTTAACAACTTCCTTTTCAACAAGATCTCTTATAAAGTGATGTCTAATACTTATATGCTTTGTTAATGAATGTTGCACTGGATTTTTTGAGATATTTATAGCACTAGTATTATCACAGTACACAGTTAGAACATCACTAGGTAAGCCATAATCATGAAACATTTTTTGCAACCAAAGTAATTGAGTACAACAACTCCCTGCTGCAATGTATTCTGATTCAGCTGTTGATTTAGAAACACGGTTCTGTTTTCTACTGTGCCAAGAGATTAAATTGTTCCCCATATAGAAACAGCCACCACTTGTGCTTTTCCTATCATCACAGTCTCCTGCCCAATCTGCATCACTGTAACCTATTAAGGTGCAGTTTGTGTCTTTGCTGTACCAAATACCTAAATCACATGTACCTGCAACATACTTAATGATTCTTTTAACAACATTCATATGTGATTCTTTGGGATTAGCTTGGTATCTAGCACATAAACACACACTGAACATAATATCAGGTCTGCTGGAACTCAAATATAACAGACTGCCAATCATAGACCTGTACAGTGTTGAGTCAACATTTTGGCCAACACTGTCCTTACTCAGTTTCTGAGTAGATCCCATAGGTGTTTTCATATGTTTAGCACTCTCTAAACCAAACCTTTTTACTAGACTCTTAGCATACTTACTTTGTGAGATAAAAATCCCATCTTTTTGCTGTTTGATTTGCAGTCCTAGAAAGTAATTTAAGTCACCAACCATAGACATTTCAAAGGTAGATGTCATCTCATTTACAAAGTGTTTAAGCATATTGTCACAAGTAGAACCAAATATTATATCATCAAAATAGATTTGAGCAATCATAATATCATTTTTATCATGTTTGATGAATAGTGTTCTATCAGCTTCTCCTCTTACAAAACCAAACTCAATTAGGAAATCTGTCAACCTTTCATACCATGCTCTAGGTTCTTGTTTCAAGCCATATAGAGCCTTTTTCAATTTATAGACATGATCAGGAAAATCAGGGTTTTCAAAGCCTTTAGGTTGTTCAACATAAGCTTCTTCATTTAGAATACCATTTAGAAAGGCAGCTTTAACATCCATTTGGTGCAGTTTTATATCAATATAGCATGCAATGGCAAGTAAGAGCCTAATGGATTCTATTCTAGCAACAGGAGCAAATGTTTCATCAAAGTCTACACCTTCTACCTGTGTATATCCTTGAGCAACCAACCTAGCTTTGTTTCTAATAATGTTTCCCATTTCATCAGTCTTGTTTTTGAAAATCCATTTAGTTCCTATAACATTAATATGTTCTGGTCTAGGAACTAATGTCCACACATCATTCCTAACAAATTGATTAAGTTCTTCATGCATAGCTTCTATCCAATTCTCATCATCTAATGCTTCTTTAACAGATTTGGGTTCAATCTCAGAGTGATAGCATTCATGATTTACCTTACTACACATACATGACATGCATATTGATCTTACCACATCCTTTGAATTCATCCCCATTCTTCTTCTGGTTTGAACACCTGTAGACTGCTCACCAATAATTTGGTCTTGTGGATGATATTTCTGAATCCTTATGGAATGAGTTTTCTGGAGTTTATACAGATTTTCAGGATCTGTATTATCAGATGTTTCCTCTGGTATGTCATCATTCTTCTCAACATTCTGAACCTGTTCAACATTTTCAGTAATGATTGGTACATTGATCAAGTCTGAAATGTCTTCATCTTCAATGCTTTTACCTGTAATGCTTGTATCATCATCAAAAACAACATTTACAGATTCTTGTACAGTATCAGTCCTAAAGTTATAAATCCTATAGGCTTTGGTGTTTCTTGAGTAACCAAGAAAGAAGCCTTTATCACTCTTTGAGTCAAACTTATGTAACTGATCCCTGTCATTCAAGATATAGCATACACAGCCAAAAACATGGAAATATTTCAGATTTGGCTTTCTATTGTTCAGAATTTCATATGGAGTTCTAGTAGAATCTGTTCTAATATAAACTCTTTTAGCAATATGACAAGCAGTATTAAGAGCTTCAGCCCAAAATCTTTTAGATAAGTTCTTAGAACATAACATGACTCTAGCCATTTCTTGAAGTGTTCTATTCTTTCTTTCTGCTATGCCATTTTGTTGAGGAGTTTTGGGAGAAGAAAACTCTTGAATTATACCTTTTGATTCACAAAACTCAGTAAAGGAACTGTTTTCAAATTCTCTTCCATGATCTGACCTAATTCTGCATACTTTAGAATTGAAAACATTCTTAAATCTTTTATACAGAATTTTGAAAATGGAAAAAGTTTCAGATTTATCTTTTAAGAATTCAATCCATGTGAATCTAGAGTAATCATCTACCACAACTAAAGAATACCTTTTACCTCCAATACTTTCTGTTTCCATAGGACCCATAAGATCCATGTGCAGTAATTCGAAGCAATGTTTAGTTGAGCAATGTCCCAACATTTTGTGAGACACCTTGATCTGTTTTCCTTTTTGACAAGGTCCACATACCTTGTTATCTGAGAATTTCAGATCTGGTAAACCTGTAACAGCTTTTAATCTAACAAGTTTATCAAGTTGTCTATAGTTAGCATGTCCAAGTTTATGGTGCCACAAAATACTATCATCAACTTTAGCCTGATTGCAGATAAGTTCAGATTCAATAAGATAACAATTATCAGCAGATCTGTTTCCCATCATGATACATTTAGAGTTTTTGTCTAGCACATAACATGAGTTCTTATCAAACTTAACATGCAAATCATCATCACATAATTGACTAATACTTATAAGATTGGCCAGTAATCCATCAACATGCAAAACATTGGATAACTTGGGAAAACCAGGAACATTCAATGTCCCTTTACCAATAATTTTCCCTTTTGATCCACCACCATAAGTGACATTACCACCATTGTAAACAGTATAATCAGTAAGATAATCAATTTGACCTGTCATGTGTTTAGAACAGCCACTATCAAAGTACCATAATCCAGGTATACATGCTTTCAGAGACATATGAACAACATTACAAGATGTATTTTCTTTTGGAGTCCATGCAGAATTACTATGTGATCTTGAATGTTGAGTCATTCCAGGCAATACAGACTGTTTCAAATCATTTTTCTTCTTCAAACAGTGAGGACTTTTATGACCCTTTTTGAAACAGTAATGTCATATAACATCTTTTGCAATAATCTGAGTTTTAGTAGAAACACTAGGATTGTAATTCACTTCAGCTTTTACAAAAACAGTAGGTTTCTTAGATTCAGACTTCTTTTGGTTCTTACCTTGGTAGCCAATACCTGTTCTTCTTGAATTGTTGGTCATAAGAGAGTCTTCCGGTTTGTTCTTTCCATCAGAAAATCTTTTGAAGCTTAGAGAGGCTTCCTTCAATCTCTCTTCAAGTTTAGATATCTCCACATCTTTTCTTGTTAGAATGCCTTCAAGCTTAGTAGCAGATTCTCTTAAATCAGAATTTTCAAAGTTCAGAGACTTAATGATGTGATTAAGTTTCTCAGTTTCAGAAGATATTTTGCAAACTTTCTCATTAGTTAAAGGTTTTTCATAGGAATATTTCTTAAAATCAAGAACAGACACATCTAGCCTTTCTTTGAGTTTAGAAATTTCCTTATCCTTCTTTGTTAAAAGACTTTCCAGTTTGAAAACAGTATTAGACAAGTCTTGAATGTCAGCATCTCTTCTGGATAAACCTGCTTTATTTGATGTACCTGTCTCATTAACAGAACTTGTGAAACAGTTAAATTCTGGTACATTATTATTTAGTGATTTCTCAAATGATGGCTCATTTGTCCTCACATCATAATAATCGTCCAGATCATCATCAAAAGTATCATCATACAGAATTCTAGCAGAGAAAGCTTTTTCAATATCTTTTTCAGGATCATGATCAACATCAGACTCATCACTTAAAGTAGCACTGAAATTAAGTTTCTTTTTGAGAATGGTGTTAGCACATTCATTAGCATAATGACCATATCCAGAACATGCATCACATTTAACATTCTTCCTATACTCTTGGTCAGATCTAAACCTGTTACCTCTTTCTAATTGTCTAGAAGGATTAAAATTGTTCTTCCTAATAGGCAATTGCTGAGTATTATTAATCTGAACCTTAGGTTGAATGTTGTCCTTAATCCTATTATTCTTGTTTTTCATAAATGTCTTAAACTGTTTAGTAATGAAAGCCATATAATCAGGATTATTTAAGTATTCCTCAATATCATCTTCATCAGAATCAATTTCAGTAACATAAGGAGACTTTCCAGAACCTGATGATACAGATGATGAGGCATCACCTTTGAAAACAAGCACTTTCTTTTCATTATCAGTCTTTTCAGAAATGTTCATCTCATAGGTTTTCAAAATACCAACCAATTCATTTTGACTTATCACATCAGTTTCCTTAGCTTCTTCTATAGCACATATCTTAGGTTCAAAACGTTTAGGAACAGATCTAAGAATTTTATGTACTAACCTTTGATTTGATATTGGATCACCAAGAGAATGAGCTTCATTTGAAATATCAGTCAGCTTTTCGTTGTAAGATGAGATGGTTTCATCTTCTTTCATCCTCAGGTTTTCAAACTTAGTTCCAAGCATACGTAGTCTGGTCCTTCGTACACTATCCGATCCTTCACAATGTTCTTGCAGTCTATCTCATGCATCCTTCGAAGAAATGCAGTTTGATATGATTTTGAACATTGAGGCATCTGTTGAGGTGAAGATTGCATTCAATGCCTTTGAATTGTAACTCGCCGTTGTGATTTCTTCAGCCGTCCAATCGAGCTCTCTCTTGATTCGAGCTTCATTATCTTCATCCGCAGCAGTTCTTGGTTGAGTCCAACCAGCAAGAACACTCCTCCAGGCTCGTTCATCAATGGATTTGATGTACATCCTCATCTTTAGTTTCCAGAAAGCATAATTCGTGTCATCTAGAATAGGAGGCTTTAGTGCGGGTGAAAGTGGATACTCCATTTCAGATTTTACACACTCTAAGCAGAATCTCTACTTAGTGTATCAAGTAGTTGGCTTTGATACCAATTGAAAGTGTGTGAGCGTGCGAAATCAGAGATGTTGTCTGTTGTGTTGGCACAAGCTAGACAACACTATGCAGCGGAATTTAAATTACACGTACTGAAAATAGAAGTATTCAAAATTTGCGTAGATTATAAAATAATTTACGCTGTTCACTATATAAAAATATGTGAAACGAGTACAACCTCTTTGAGGTGTATAATTACACTACGAAAGTGTATGATGATTTACTAAGTCCTATGAAACTATCTCCCTCATAGATCTAATCACACAACCTAGTAAATAAGACTATGTTCTAACACACTACTATTCAGGTTTATAATAATGTGAAGAACTACAAGAAGAAACAAAGGTTTTCCTAACTAGAAGCGTATATAGCGTTCAATAGAGTAGTAGTCGATTTTAGCTTTCCTTCTTGTATATCTTGTGTTGAGGGCAACTTCTGTATTTATAAGCTTCATTCACGAACTGCCATCAACTCCCATGATCGCCTCAACCTTGAGATCATGCAGTTATAACTTCTCTCCACCACTCCTAGAATTTAGGGACTTGTTATACCATGGTCTAATAACTTCTCACTCCCACGCAGTGGCATGACTTGGTGTTGCCCACGTCTTCTAACTGCTCTGGGGACATCATTAGACAACAAGCGTAAGATAAGAGTTAGTGAAAGAAGGAAGGGCAAATTCTGATGTTGTCATGAGTGTTGGGAACATTAAACACAACACTCGGCTGTCAGTGTTGGATCATTAAACATAACACTCATATCAACATCAAGATAGTCAATTAAATATATTCATGCATGATGAATGAAACATATATACTATATAAATCTCAATATGGAAATAAAATAATTCATAACACCCAGCCATGTCTTCTCATCTAAAAGAGATCGCAAAATCATCAATGAATAATTAAATGTGTAAAGCATTATGTGAGTATAAGAGATAGAGATCATTCCACATGCACGCAAAAAGATTTACAAGAGTGTGGATTGATGAAAAAGATTTATAAGAGAGGTCATCCCATAATATTTATAATTGTACTAATATTTATGAATTATTAATTTAGAGTTTTAATGGGATCTAATATTTATAAAGAGATTTAAAAAAAAATATATTATCTTACTATCTTATCGATTTTGATGATTTTTTACAAAGGTCAAGTTGGGACCGAAAGATTTTATTATTTTAGAGAGTTTATTAATTTATAAATGTTTTACTGTAATAATATATTGAGTGCTAGAATATTAATATTTTTAGTATTTTAAATATTAGTGTTGTAATTAACATTGATAAAAGTTTGTGTATTATTAATATTGTTACAATCATATTGTTCAAACTAATATTAATAATATTTTTATAATGATATTAATTAATAAATATATTAAATATATCATATTTCATATGTTTCGATAAAAGTTATTAATGAACTTTGGACATGGAGAAAGAATATAATAAAATGTGGAAAAAAGTAATTTATCAAAAACAGAATGAATCGTTTTTATTGGAATAGACGAAAAATGAAAGTTCGGTAGTTAGTTTTCACTGAGATGAAGGGAGTACTATTTTATACCGTATTTATTTATTTCTATTAATATTATATTTAATACTGTAATATTGCATACCTTGGTGCCTAGATTTATTTTTTACTTTTTTGTTATTGGTGTAAAGTTCGATTTTGACAAAAGTGTAAATTTTTTTCATGATAAAATGAGGCTCTAAGCAATACGTGATGTGGGAGTTGGACGGTGTTAACTAATCCAAGAATTTGGTCGTGATCGTAATTCAAAGCCAAGCCATTGAACTAGCCATGCAGCCTAGTCTAAAATTCAGCACCAATTTTGTACACTTGTTGTACATCGAAATTCGTGCTTTCAAATTCATGCGTCCTATGCTTCTACAAATTGGAATTCATCTTCAACAAGATAAGATGAAGAGGAACAACTCTTGTTTTGAACGAAATACGAAAATAATAATGAAATGAAAGCGAAGAATTCTAGTATTCAAACAAGGAATTAATACTCCCTCCATCCACCAAATGTACCAAATGTAGTACCATTGGGGTGGGGCACAAGTTTTAAAAATAAAGTAGATAAAGTAAGGGTATTATAGGGTATTGTGGGGTCCATTGTAAATAAATTGATTGTTTGTGAATAAAATTGATGGCAAATTGAGTAATTAAGTGATGAATTGAAGGGTGATAATTTCCATAAAGTGTATGAGACTACATTTGGTGGACAAAAAATATGTGACAAATGGAACTACATTTCATGGACGGATGGAATAATATAAAGTGTAGTACTATATGTTCTAATTAATAAAATATAAAATAACACTATTTATTAATCTATTGCATGCAAAAATCGTTGGTCTATCGCCCTTCTAGCGATTTTTAACTAGGCGTACGCTCCGAGTAGGTCTGCGCTCCGAGTCGTATCTTTGCCATAATGTATAACATTTTTAGTTAAAATTCTATCGCTAAAGGAAAACTGCACTTTTATATTTTTCGACATTATTTTTGTAAGTTTTAAGTTCTTTAGAGGCCTCCTTGCAATTTTCTATTTTTATTAAATTAAGATTTCTTATTTAATGCTTAAGAATTTTATAAATAAAACATTTAAAAAAAAATAGGTTACCCTAGACAATTGTGATGTAAATAAGAAAATCGCTAAATTTATTGAATCTCCAAAATTTTCTGAAGTATTGAAAACAAGGACGATGATTTCAAACATTAAATACAAGATTACATACTAAAAACACAAAACTGAAATGAAAAAAACCTTAAGAAAAAAAAAACTTTAAGTCCCAAACAAAAACAAAAGTTGCAAAATACATGACATGTGACATGTCTATATGTTCATCACTTGTTGTATTCTCCATCATAAAATCATTACCAATATTGTCAAAGGGGTTTCGTGCTAGTATCCTTAGCAAGGACTGATTCACAATCCCCTCATCGGGTCCAAATCAGGGGACATGTATTTTATAATAGACATTAAAATACTCACCTTCCACGCCTTCTTCTTCAAGTTATGAGGCTTTAGATACGGTGGCACGCCGTCCCCACCAGACCTCTTTTTTGGTGGGCCGGCCGAGCCAGCCTCTCTCCAAACGGAAAGTGTCGCTGCACGCAATGTTCGTAGTGTCCTCCAAATCCAAATCCTGAAGTAGATGCAGGAATTGAGATCCAATTCTTGGGCGGCTTCTTGCATGATTGACTTGGTTCCTATTTTTGCACTTTTTAGCACAACAATAACAATCCCCACAAGCGTATGAGTTCGTTATAGTTGAGTAAGTATACGACCTAGTAGTTATCGTCCAATGACCTAGTTGAAAGAATGTGGAGCCCCAATACTATAAGTCGAAATGGTGTTATAAAAGCTAAACGGGAGGATAAAGCAAATACCAATTAAGAAAATAAACAAACTAATGCAAGATGAAAGTGCAAGTGAAAGAATTGTTTCGGTGTCTTCCTTATGTGGAATCACTAATGAATTAACGAACTAATCATAATAATTAAACCTAATGTCTTAAATTATGTTAAAGGCTATCACATATATGTGTAAACTCCCTCGAAAGGCATACGTGAACACGTGCATTGATTAGAAATTATAGGATTTAATCAAATGTCATAAGCTCCTAAAATAGTGACTCGTAAACACTTTCAATACGGTTACTAATATTTACGACTCGCCCTCTCACTAATCTCCTAGACGACCTCTATTCGATTAGTGTCTAGTGTTGTCGATCTAAGCAATCAAACCCCGGTCGATTAAGCCAATTACTATGTGAATTCTAATCAATTAATCCAAGCTCACACCCACACTCTTAATCATGCAACCCAATACGGTCGTTGTAATCGACACAACCAACAATGCTAGCTAATATGGTGAATTAATCAATTGAATCAATGAAATCACAACACTTGAAACAATTAAACCAAGACATAGGTAAATTAAACAATTAATTCATAAACTCACTAATTACCCACATAATTCTAACACCCAAAGCAATAAGAGATTATCCCATATTTAAATTAACAACTAGAATAAAACTCATGTAAATTAAACTACAAAACATGAATGAAATTGAAATTATCAAATTAAACTTGCAATAATAGAAAAATATCACCTAAGAGTCTTCAAATCTTCTAAAGCTAACAATAAAAGGAAACACTAAATTAAAATCTATTTAAGAAATGAAAAAACTAATATATTGAGTGAAGTGTTTGGAGAAGAGGAGGGTTTCTCTCCCAATGGAGAGCTGCCCCTGTTTTTGCCGCTTGCCGCTAAATCCCTTCTGCGTGAAGTGTTTGGAGAAGAGGAAGGTTTCTCTCCCAGTGGAGAGCTGCCCCTGTTTTTGCCGCTAAATCCCTTCTACGTAGGGTTGTAAACAAATCGAATAATTTTGCTCGATTCGATATTCGTATTCGAAATTTTATGATTCGAATTCAAATACAAATATTTTTTTTATTCGAATAATAAACGAATACAAATACAAAATTATGATATTCGATTCGATATTCATAAGTATTCGATTCAATTTTTATATATAATATTCATAAGACAAAGTAGGATAGCTCAAGTGGTTAGAGCACCACTACCTAGGTCCTAGATCCTGGGTTCGAGTCATAGGGAGAGGAAAAAAGGGATGGGTATTTAATGTAATTCAAAAATATATATATATATATAATATTCATAAATTATTTAATAACTTAAAATTTTATTTATTTATTTAATTTCAAGGCCCAAAGGCCCAATGGCCTAGTGGCCCACATCACGATTCACGCATATGCATTATACACAAAACCCTAATTCAATTTCAATTTCTCCAAAACTCCCTCAACCCGCCGCGCCCATCTTTCAGAGTCTCTGTCAGCCGCTTGCCACCGTTCTTCCACCGTCGTCCACGGCTTTTCGACCACCAGGCTCACCAGTCACCACATCTGTCTCCTACACTCTTGTTCCTCACGCTCACACACACACGCGCAAAAATTGTGATTCCTCCGTGACTCCATCCCTGTATCGGCACACAATATTTGGTTGTTGTTTGTAGAATTAATATTTAAGTTTTTTTTTTGTTGCTTAATTTGGAGATTTAAGTTTTAATCTTATGTTACTATTAATGGAAACTTTTGAATTTGTAGCTTGTAATGAGAGTTCAAACAACAAAATCATCAATTTAGCTTTTGTTTAGTGTTTTATTAGGTAAATATGATGATGGTTATTTTACAAATTTTTCTACACTAAATTTCAAATCGAATAGTTTCGAATCGAATAGTAATCGAATCAAATCATTTCCGAATCGAATACTCCAATAATTTTTATTTAAAAAAAAATCGAATCGAATAATATCGACTAACCATTCGAATCGAATATCGAATCGAATTTATTATTCGAAAAATATACGAATACGAATATACGAATATTTTCACGAATACGAATCGAATAGTGTGGTATTCGCTTCGATTCGATTACAACTGCTCTGCATATGTGCTCCGCTCCATCCCAGCTGAATGGCTGAAGCCAATATATATAAATTGGGCCCCGAGTCAGTGGCTTCTTAATTGAGTTGCCAGCAAAATTGGGCCAACTCCCTCTCAATTGTTCACGGGGGCGGTTATACACACCCACCAACCTATTGAGCACACCCACCAGAACTTTTTTTCATCATAAGTGAGATGTAAAATGTCACTTTTACTCCTGGTGTGAAATTTAAAAAAAAACAAAGATGAGTACACCCACTTATACCATTTCACTATAATCATCCCCACAATCAATATCGAATACCATCATTAAATAAAAAAAATTCAACAAAAAAAAATACGGAGTACAAAATTCGTAACAAAATTTATTTTTTTTTGTGATTTTTTGTTCTTTTACATGAAGAAGGTTAATATGTTCGAAATTTTTTTATGAACAAATTCGATATGTTAAAAAAAAATACATGAACAACTTTCATTTGTCCGAAAAAAAATTGAACACAACATTTCGAGAAACAAAATCGAATTAAGCAACGGGATTCGGTAAACAAATTTCGAACAAATACCAAATATTCAAAAAAAATTAACAAAAAATCGAAACCCTAATTTTATTTTTAATTTGAATCTGTAACAAATTCCCAAACACCACGGCGGCGACGAGAAGAGGATTCAAACCCCCAACTTTTTTTTAAAATTTGGATCTGTAACAAATTCCCAAACCAACTTACCACGACGGCGACGAGAAGAGGGGGAGGAGTGCGGCGACTAGGCGGGGGCGGCGAGTGGACAGGGAAGGGTGCGAACGGCCGTTCGCGGCCGCGAAGGAGAGGTGGGGGGCGGCGGCCGCTGCGAACGTGGGGAAGGGGCGGCGGCGTGTGCGACGCGGGGGCGGCGAGTGGGCGTGGAGGGGCGCGAACGGCCGTTCGTGGCCGCGAAGGAGAGGTGGGGACGGCGGCCGCTGCGAAAGTGGTGGAGGCGGGCGTTGCTGTCGTCGCGGCTGGGGAGGGAGGGGGCATTGCTGTCGTCGCGGCTGGGGAGGGAGGCGACCTCTTGGAGAGCGGCGGCGGCCATTTGAGAGGGAGGCAGCGCCGCCGGCGCCGCTAAGGAGGTCGGCCTGCCGGCCGGCGCCGTTTCTGGAGAAGAGGGAGGTGGGTGCACCTTCGTGAAAATGTAAGAAAAGAAGGAAATGGGGATTTAATTAGGGTTTGAAATGGAAGGGGTGTTTTTTAGATTTTCACGTGGGTGTCCTTATCTAAACGGTGGGTGTACTCCTCCAGTGGGTGTCGTCAATAGGTTGATGTGTGTCTATAACCGCGCCCTTGTTCACGCCTGCCTCCCCACACTTTATAAAAAATGGCCCATCTAAATATTTAATGAATGGGTGGGCCTACTTCATATGTAAATTGGGCCCAACTAAAGCTGCATCTTTTTTTTCCGGGTGGGACTATTTACACCTTTATTTCGGTTTAGAACACTCCCATTTCAGTTTAATAATATAATAATAATGTAAAAAACCAAAAATACCCCTTAAGTCATATTACACTACTAAATGCACCCATATTATTAACTTATTAACTGCACCTCCTTCCCCTTTAAACCCTAAACCTAATTTTTATCAGTCAACCACCGCCGCACCACCACCATCACTGCCGCCGAACCACCAACACTACCACCAAACAACAAACAAAAAAAATTCAGGAACTTATAAAATTTTCAATTTTTTTTAAAAAAAATTCGACAAACCAGTGTCGACCATATTCACTCTCGTCGACACCCTGTTGTCGACGAGAGTGAATATGGTCGACACTGTTTTGTCGAAAGTTTAAAAAAAATTGAAATAATTCGACAACTTTAGGTCGACCAAAATACACTCTCGTTTGTCGACGAGAATGCAATGAGTCGACCCTGGTTGGTCGAAATAAAAAAAAAGGAGAAAAACCTACCTCTTCTGCAACAAGCGTAGTTGGTTTTTTTTTTCTTCTGCTGCATAGCAGCGATGGAGCGGACGGAAGAGGGAAGGGAGAAAAAAAAATTAGGGTTTGGGGGTGCATTTAATAAGGGGAGTGCGTTTGGAAAATATATTAAAATAATAAAAAGGGTATTTATGACAATTCATGGAGGGGTGCATCCATCTTGAGATATTTTAGGGGAGGGAGGTTGCATCAATCGAGAGAGTGTTCTAAACCGAAATGGAGGTGTAAATAGTCAGACCCTTTTTTCCTTTTAATTCCCAAATTTTGCCACCAAAATGATCCAGCACTTTAATTGTAGGTAAAGTCTAGTATGCACTCGAGTGCATGCTGTGCACCCTAGTCCATGTGCATTTTTCAGTTTACTGACTTACACTTTTTGGTGAATGGTGTTGCACTTTTCAATTATTACTTATACAATTTAATAATTGAAAAGTGCAACACCATTTACCAAAAAGTGTAAGTCAGTAACTGAAAAGTGCAACATGGACTAGGGTGCACAACATGCACTCGAGTCCATAGCAGACCAACCCTTAATTGTATGGGCTGCCTGGATTCTTCCTAGTTGGGCCTTCCAAATTGATTGTAAGATTGTCTCAAATTATTTCTTCCCTATTTCTCAACGGGTTGGGGTATATACCCCTCCAGCTTTGTTTAATACACTCCCCCTTCATTTTTATTAATTCAATATATATATGAAATACCAATTTTACCCTTTTACTAAACCATGTTAGATACATACACTCCCCCTACAATTTAAAACACAACCCTAACGAACCGTCAACGTCGGCCGCCGACGGCGCTAATGTTGCACCCATCTTCTTCTTTCTCATCTTTCACCACCAATAAACTCCATCTGCTCCTCCATGCACCCCAAATTTACAAAAATACACATCAAATCCCAGCAGCAGGATGAAGAAGCCACGGGCGTATATACACAAAAAAATCTTATTTTTTTTAATAAACACTTCAATCGACATTGGTTTGTCGACCGAATACACTTCGGTCGACACTGGTTTGTCTACCCAAAACACTCCGGTCGACACTGTTTTGTCGACCGAATTTCGAAAGAAAATTAAAAAAAAATAATAATAAATTGAAATTTTCGACTATTATTGATTGCTAAAAAACACTCTCGTAGACAACCTATTGTCGACGAGAGGGTTCTTGAGCGACCAATAATGGCCGAAAAAAACAAACAAACCTGTTCTTGCCGACGATGGCGGGCCACGACTGTCGGGGGCGAGCGACAGATAGGGGCGAAGGATGGCGGCGGCGTCGCAGGGCGAGAGGGGCGGCGCCGCCTCTTGTTACAGAAATTTAAAAAAAAAAAGAGAAGGGAAGGGGGGAGTGCGACGGCGAGGGGAGAGGGGGGGGAGAGCCACGACGAGGGGAGTGTAGAAAACGAAAAAAAAAAAAGGGAGGGGAAGGGAAGAGAGAGGCAGTAGAGAGGTTGGGGAAGAAGAGAAGATTAGGGTTAATGGGATGGGGGTGTGTATGTATCTATACATTTTATTTAAGGGCAAATATGGTATTTCATATATATATTTAATTAAAAAATAGAAGGGGGGAGTGCATTAATCAAAGCTGGAGGGGTATATACCTCAACCCTTTCTCAACTCCTCAATTTATTTCTTTGATTGACTTCACAATATATTTAAGGTGTGATTTGCTCTAGAAGTGTGTTGGGAATAAAATGAGATATGCTTTGAGTTAATACCAAAACCCTCTAAGACATGCCTAAGTCAAGATGATTATGTTCTAAGACTGTTAGAACATATAGAATAAGGCTAGATGAGGAGCTAATATGTTAGGCAGCTCTTAGTTGTTTAGATGCACAATTTGAGGGGGAACACATGCTTTGAAGTCCATCAAGAACAAGTCCCCTCAAGGCTCAAATTCTGGAATTATGATCAAGTCCACTGAAGGACAAGTATGCTGATCAGATGAGTTGTTCAGAGGAGTTGTCTCAGCACAATTAATCAAGATCAAGTGCTCTGAAAGCTTGAGGTCAACTATACTGAAGAATTAGAGACAACCACACCCTAAAGAACTTCAATTCAACATGCTAATGATCACTTTGAAGTGAAGCAAAGGGCAAGAACCAAGTCATCTGAAATGAGCAAGCCAACCATGCTGATAAACAAGTCAGCTGATAGTGATAAGGAGAGTTGTCCATTTGATAAGGAATGTTGTCCTATCATTGGAACAACCTTCAGAAGCCATGTCCATGTCCTAACAAGAGAATCTGAAAGTCAGACATTGGGAAGAGTGCTGCAGGATGAAGACAAAGTCTATATAGCCGTTTATTTCCCAAATGAGGACATGTCACTATCAAGATTATGTCTTCAAAGTTGAAGAACTAAAAGAAGACATTTATGGACATTGGAGGCTGCCTCTCCAACGGGCAAATCCTTCATTTGTCTATAAATACAGAAGTGTGAAGACCATTTGAAAGCACCTCAACAATTAACAAGAATATCCAACTATCCTACAAGCAAGACTGCTTTCAAAGCTTTCAAAGACTATCTTAGTCTTCATACACTTCTTCTAAGTTGAACCTATTGTATATCCATACATAAGCTTAGAGAGATATCATATCCTTATACACTGATCTTCATTGTAAAGGATATCTCATTAGTTGGAACCTTACATCAATCCCTATCCCTTTCAAGAGTGAAAGTGAGAAGGTTGTTGTAGTAGTAGAAGTGGTAGGAGCTGACTGTTGAGAGAAGAACAGTTCAGTTCTGAGTTGAGAAGAGGGTACTAGGACTCTAGACATCCTAGGGATCAATTCACCAAGGAGTGGTGTTATTGATCAAGTGCACCTTGGCACTATAAAACAAGTTAATTCCAAGAGTGAAGGAATTATCCTGTTCAATCAGGGAAAGTGGATGTAGGAGCTTGAGTCTCTGAACCACTATAAACTCTTGTGTTGACTTACTTTCCAAGTACTTACATACACTCAACACTGCACACAAAACTGATCTTTCAAAGAACTCATACTTAAGACTGTGCAAAAAGACCTTTGGACAAGTTCCCTGAAAACTGGACTGTTTGATTGACTAAGTGATTTCAGAACTTTAAAGGAGTCTAAACTAAAGGGCCAACCACTATTCCGCACATATAACTCTCTTAGATAGTCTTTCAACTAAGTACTCAATAGTACTTAGCAGTTTGACTATCTTCAAAGAAGTTAATCATCTTCAGCAGAGTTGTCCAAGACAACATTGCTGATATCTGGTTTGATCAAGTTTGAAAAGAATTTGCATACAAGTGTATTTCCCCCCCCCCCCATACACTTGTTATATACTCCTTTCAGGACCAACAAAGTGCTCATTTTACTTGAAAAAAAAAAATAGCAAATGAGGAGTAATTTAATCATATCATTTTTTATTTGGTATATCATCCTTTTTCACACGAATGATAGGATATTTTTTTTTGGAATTAAAAATAATAGTTTAAAAAATAAAAGTGTACAACAAAAAAATAAAATAAAAAATGATATGATTAAATTACTCCTCATTTGCTATTATTTATTGTAAATGATGAATTTTGATTGGAAAATAGTGGGGCAGAGGTGCGCGACACCTCGTAAGGCTGTCACCCATATATCGAGGAGTAATTTAGTAAACTTTTATGGGAACTTCTACATGTAGTCAGAGTGTCGTATGGTGTCGTATGACTATCGTAGTCAATTTAATCTGAACCATTAAAAATATGATCTAAAGGCTTAAATCTGCTGTCCAAGCATTGGACAACATGGCCACAAATCCAGTCAACCACATCTCTCATCACAAATTGCCCATGTTTTCAATAGACAATTATGATTTCTGGAAAATCAGTATGAGGGCTCATCTTGCATCTCTGCACACTGATATGCTGAGGGTGATCACAAGAGGTCCTTTTGTGTTCACTCAAGTAAATCCCAGGGTTACTGAAGATCAAAGAGCAGATGTAAGGGAACTGATTCCCAAAGATGAGGATGACTTCACTGCTGATGAGAAGAGAAAAGATAATCTGAATTATCTTACCATGAACACCCTTTACCAAACAATTCCAGATGCAATAATGGGTAGAGTCTACCATTGCACAACTGCCAAAGAAATTTGGGATACCCTTGCTGAAATGTGTGAGGGTACTGACAAGTTTGCTGGTAGATTCACTGATGTGATGAATGAGATCAACTCATTGGGCAAGGTGTACTCCAAAAGAGAAGTTGGATTAAAGATCTTGAGAAGTCTCACTCAAAAGTGGGATGTCTATGCTGTCATGATGCAAAATACCAAGGATCTTTCCACCATGCCAATGCAACAAATCTTCTCTGAACTCAAAGCTTATGAGTTCGACCTCAATAGAAGAAAGCCTGTTGAGGAACCTTCAATTCCCACAAAGGGGTGGCACTCAAAGCCAAAACTGCTGAACCAGAGATGAAGTCCACTCCCAGATCATCAAAGTCAGTCTCTAAGACTGAAATGAAGGAGGAACTAGCCTTGATGGCTAGAAGTTTTGACAAGCTAAATTCAAGGTTTGGTAGATACAAGAAATTCTACCAAGACAACAAATTCAGGAGAAGGAACAACTCTCCTGAAGCTCAGGCTGAGGTCAAGAAGCCTGAAGAGAAAAGATCAGAGGACAAGTACTCTGATAGAAGAAGGTCCAGTAGAGCTGAACCTTCATCATCAAAAAGAAAAGAAGAACCAAAGAAAGATGATGATGAAGACTTGTGCTATAATTGCAAGAAGAAAGGGCACTTCCAGTATGACTGCCCTGAATTGAGCTCTAAAGAGAGAAGAGAAAGGCAAGCAAAAAGAGACAGAAAATTCACCAATAGAAAGGCCATGATGGCTGGTGAAGAGTCTGAAAGTGCTGAAAGCTTCAACTCTTCCGATGGACTGTTCTCCAACAGTGATGATGATGATGATGTCTGCAACATGGCTCTTGAGGATGATGAGGTATCCTCTACTTCTAGTTCACCATCATTCATCTCACAAAACACTAGTGAGGTCAACCTGAAGCTTTCCTTTTGAAAGTTGATGGAAGATTTCACTATGTTACAAGAATTTCATGACAACTGTGTGAGAGAAAATGAAAGATTGTTAATTGAACTTGCTAAAAACTCTGAGGTAGTTGTTGATGTCAAATCTACTGAATTGTATCAACAAGTCTTGAGAGAGCTTGAGGAAGCAAATCTCAGGATAGTTGACCAGCAGGAGGAGATTGATGATCAACTTCTATCTCAAAAGAGAAAAGATTTTGAACTAAAAATTCTAAATGCCAAGTTTGAAAATCTCTCACATGAATATGACATTCTTAAATCAAGTGAAGAGAGCCTGAAACTAAAGATGTCTGCTCTGAAGAAATCCTCTAGGGCAATAGAGGAAATTCAGAGTTATCAAAGACCTATGGCTCAAAGAAGTGGATTAGGATTTGATCCATTTAATCTTCACCTTGTCTTAGTGTTGCTTCTATAAGTAACACTAAGAGAATCTTTGTTAAGTCAGTGGCACAAACTGAAAATGAAAACAAACAGCCGCTGAACAAAGGAAAGGGCAAAATAGATGACTTGCCTACTCAAGTGCTTCAGGAGACTAGGCCAAAACCTAAGGAAATGGCCAAAGCTCCTGAACACAAGAGGAATGTTGGTCAGCAGAGTAGACCCAATGGAAGGGCAACTCTCCTGAACAATCTTCAGAGGAGTTATCCAAGGTATAATCAGCCTAGGCCAACTCTACTGAGAAAGCCTCAGCTGACTAGACCTAAGGACAACTATCCTCAAAGGCAAAATAAAATGAGACAACCAAAACCCTATATGCCAAAGGGTAATGGTCATAAGAAAACCTTTCCTCAAAGATTCCCTCAAGTAGCACAAAGAACTCATAAGTTCAGGAGATTTGACAACTCTCCTGTAACTTACAGAATTAACACTTTCACACATACTTTCCCAAAGGCATTTAAGGGAAAGACCGTGTATGTTGATGCTAGAGGAAAACAATTTAGCCACCTTGAATCAATCAGGGTTATTAGGCAAGTTTGGGTTCCTAAAGGTACAGCTAACCTCTCAGGACCCAAAACTCAAAGGGTACCTAAACCTATCTAATTGCAGGTACCATTGGGCCACAAGAAGAGGAGCATGAGTAAAAAGTCAGCATGGTATCTTGACAGTGGATGTTCAAGGCACATGACTGGAAACAAGGAACTCCTCACTAATTTTATTGAAAAAGAAGGCCCAAATGTCACATTTGGAGACAGCTCACAAGCTACAACAAAAGGTTATGGTACTTTGATGATTGGTAACATCAAAGTATCCAATGTGTCTTATGTGGCTGGTCTCAAATATAATCTCCTAAGTATCAGTCAATTCTATGATAAAGACTTCAATGTTGAGTTTTCAAGTGGAAAATGCTTAATCAAAGATAAGACTCAACAAATTCTATTGACTGGAACTAGGAAAGGAAATGTGTATTTTGCAGACTGGGACAAGTCTACTGATGCTGCATGTTTCATTGCTAAGAGTTCTAGTGAACAAAGTTGGTTATGGCATAAAAGATTAAACCACTTGAACTTCAAAACAATGAACAAAATTGCTAGAAATGCTTTAGTTAAAGGACTACCTAATGAGGTTTTCATTAAAGAGCATGTTTGCAAACCATGCCAAGAAGGAAAACAGATTAAAGCCTCATTCAAGGGAAAACTAGTCATCTCTACTGAAAGAGTACTTGAACTTTTACATATGGATTTATTTGGACCAATTACCCCAGCAAGCATAAATGGTAGAAAATACACATTGGTTGTAGTAGATGACTTCTCTAGGTTCACATGGGTAGTATTTCTCCTTAATAAGAAGGAAACTCAAGTCAAACTGCCTGAACTTCTAAAGAGATTGTCAAATGAAAAAAGCCTTAGTATTATCAAGATAAGATCTGATAAAGGCACTGAGTTCATAAATTCATACATCAATGAGTATTGCACATCTAATGGAATAGCTCATGAAACCTCAGCAGCTAGAACTCCCCAACAAAATGGAGTTGTAGAGAGAAGAAATAGAACTTTAAAAGAAGCTGCTAGAACCCTAATTGCTGATTCAAATATACCTAAAAGGTTTTGGGCTGAAGCTATAAACACTGCATGTCATACTCAAAATAGATGTTTGATTACTAAGGGGCAAGGCAAAACCCCCTATGAACTCTGGAAAGGAAGAATGCCTAAAGTGTCATACTTTCACATCTTTGGTTGTAAGTGTTTCATACACAATAATGGGAAAGAACAGTTGAAAACCTTTGATAGCAAAGCTGATGAGGGAGTATTCCTTGGATATTCTCAAATCAGTAGAGCTTTCAGAGTCTACAACAAGAAAACCCTTATTGTGGAGGAAACACCTCATGTTGTGTTTGATGAATCTATTCATGAGTTCAGGAATGAGAACTTAGAACCAGAAGAAATCACACAGAGGACAACCAGGCTGAGCCTAAAAGACAAAGACACTGAATTCATAGAAGTTGTCCAAGCCAACCTACCTGAAGAACTCCCATTGGACAACAATCCTGAAGGCAACCTTCCTGAAGCAAATTTCACTAAAGGAATTGGTGAACTGAATGATCCAATCCCAGTTCACATCCAGGTAACAACTACCAATGAAGAAGCAGTTCCTGCTGAGGTAGTTAATGGGTCAAATAATTAAGGGGGAACTCAAAATGTTGAAAATGCCAATGTCCCTGACATTGAGGACAACACCCCTGATTATGATCCTGAATTAGATCCTGCATTCAATTATCCTGAATTTTATGATCAAATGACTCAACTTCAGTAGAGGACAACTCTACTGAAGAGATCAGAAAAAGAAGGACTTGGTTGTCTGACCATCCTACTGATCTAATACTTGGTGACCCAAGCATAGGAGTCAAAACAAGGAGATTTCATGGTGAAAGTGTTATTTTCTGTTGTTTCTTGTCAGAACAAGAACCAAGTGATATTGAAGAAGCACTTCAAGATGCCAATTGGATCACAGCCATGCAGGAAGAACTAAATCAATTCACCAGAAATGAAGTATGGGAGCTGGTGGATAGACCTTCACATCAAGATGTTATTGGAACCAAGTGGGTGTTCAAGAACAAGAAGAATGAGAATGATGTGATTGTCAGAAACAAAGCAAGACTAGTGGCAAAGGGCTATTGCCAACATGAAGGCATTGACTATGATGAGACCTTTGCACCCATGGCAAGGCTAGAAGCAATAAGGCTCTTTCTAGCCTATGCAGCCCACAAGAGGTTCAAAGTGTACCAAATGGATGTCAAGAGTGCCTTTCTGAATGGAGTCTTGAAAGAAGAAGTCTATGTGGAGCAACCACCTAGTTTTGAGGTTGGAAACCAAGTTTACAGACTGAAGAAAGCTCTATATGGACTCAAACAAGCCCCTAGGGCTTGGTATGATACACTGTCACAATTTCTCTTGGATCATGGATTCACCAAGGGAACTGTGGACAGAACTCTCTTCAGAATCTCTGAAGGAGAGGACATCTTGCTTGTCCAAATTTATGTGGATGACATAATATTTGGATCCCCCAATGAGAAGTTGTGTGAGAAATTCTCAAAGCTCATGCAAAGCAAGTTTGAGATGTCCATGATGGAGTTGATGAACTTCTTTTTGGGACTTCAAGTCAAGCAATCAAAAGAAGGGATATTCATCAATCAAGCTAAGTACACCAGAGAAATGATCAAAAAGTTTGGGTGTACAACCAGCAAGCCAGTAAGGATCCCAAATGAACACTAATTGGAAGATGGATCCTGATGAGAGTGGTGTTCCAACCAACTCTACTGAGTATAGAGGAATCATTGGATCACTCCTCTACCTCACTGCCAGCAGACCTGACATCACCTTTGCAGTAGGTGTTTGTGCAAGGTCTCAAGAAAATCCTAAGAAAAGCCACCTTGAGGCTGCAAAGAGGATCTTGAGGTATCTCAAAGGCACTGAGAATCTAGGCCTTTGGTACCCTGCTGATGACAACATTGAGCTAACTGGCTACTCAGATGCTGATTATGGAGGTTGCAGAATTGATAGAAAGTCCACTTCAGGGATCTGTCAATTCTTAGGCAACAAGCTCATATCTTGGTTTTCCAAGAAGCAGAACACAGTGGCTACTTCCACCACTGAAGCTGAATATGTTGCAGCTGGGAGTTGTTGTGCTCAAATCCTTTGGTTGAGACAACAACTCAGAGACTACAAAGTCAACTCTACTGAAGTGCCCATATTTTGTGATAACAATAGTGCAATTGCAATATCACAAAATCCTGTCTTGCACACAAGATGCAAGCATGTGGACATCAAGCATCACTTCATTAGAGATCATGTGGAGAAGAAGGACATAAAGTTGGTCAAGATCCACACAGATCATCAAAAGGCTGATATTCTAACAAAGCCACTTGCAGAGGCAAGGTTTCTAGAGCTATCAGCAGAGTTGGGTTTACTTGATCCAGGGAAGTTGGACAAGTAAAATTCATTGGAGTTAATGGGAATAAGGGAATTAAATTGGTTTTCAGCAGACTTGGTCAAGTCTACTGAAACTCAGAAAAGATGACCTCAAATGATCACGACTCTTGTCCACTGAATCTCAGGACACTTGTCCACATCCTTTCAGGACACTTGTCCAAGTGGGGTCAGATAAGTTGTCAAGGCTATCAAACTATTCTCTTGGTTTGATAAGCACCTAATTTGGGTAATCATTGCCTATTTTGATATCTGTCCCATTCCTTTTACAGATATCACCTTTTTGGGATTTTAATTTGTCTCCCACCCAAAAGGTCGCTTTCCATGCATTTAATGCCAAGATTTAACTCTTGTTTGCATTACACTTTTCAAGCCATGATCTACCTTGAAAACTCCCTAACCATTAACTAATATTAAATAACTTCCACGTTTTGAATAGAACCAATAACTCACTGTTACATTGGTTTTTGACCATTGGATCAAAACTGGCCAACTCCCCTGAAATCAATCCTGGCCGTCCAAGTGTGTTTTCCATTTGTGTCAACCGTTGAAAACTCTCAAAACTCACCAACTCATTGACAAACATTCTTTTTAGAATATTCACAAGTCTTAAAGAACTCCCCACAAACATTTCTTCCCCAAGTATTCGAAACCCTAGCCTTCATTTCTTCAAACTCTCTCAAAACTCTCTCAAAATTCTTTCTGAAACCTTCAATGGCTCCCAAAGCTAAGTCTGAAATGGTTGTGCCAATCCTCTCTTTTGAGAGTGAGGAACCTGAAGTTGTTCCAACTTTGAGATGGCTGAGGAGAGCAGGTCTTCAAAAGTTTATGCAAGAAAAGCCAGACTCTTGCCTTGAATCTTACATGGCTGAGTTCTTTACCTTTTTAAAATGGAGGGGCAAGCCTGAAGATGGTGAGGTAGCAACCAGACTATCATTTGTTGCAGAGGGAGAAGAGGAGGAAAGATTGCATAGAGTGAAATTTTCAGTGGAGGAGGTTGATGCTGCTTTTGGATTACCTTCAGAGGGAAGGAATCCAGAATTCTATGGCAATTGGCTTGAGCAAGAAATTGCTCAAGAATGGCTTATTACTCCAGGGCCAATATCCTCTACTCAACATAAGAAGACTCTCAAGCCCCAATTTCTTACACTGTTTGAAGTGGTTGCCAAGAGTTTGTTGAGCAACACAGGGAGCTTGGAGCAGGTCAGCCATCCAAGGATAAGGATTATGGCTGCAATCATTGATGCCAGTGACAAAGGCATCAAGTTCAACTGTAGGACCTTCATCTTGTCTGAAATGATGAAGGAAAAGGCAAAGTTTAAGGTCAAAACTCACAACAAGGTTGTGATGGAGGGCAAACTGAGATATTGCACCAGGGCAAGTCTCCTGATTGAGAAATTTGCTCACTATTCTGAAATGCAAACTTTTACCAAGCCCCTTCCAGCCCAAAAGATCATGTTTAGAAAGCTCAGCAAGAAAACTGAGCAAAGAAGAATGCTACTGGCCAAACCTGCTGAAGAAAAGGTGGAGGAGAAGCCAAAATTGAAAAAGAGGACTAAGGCCAGAGTGGTGAAGACAAGGAAAATGTCTCAAATCCCCTCAGAGGAGAATTCAGGAGCTTCAACTGAGATTGAAGAAGTTGCTGAAGAGGGAGTAAGTGTGCCTTCTGATCATTCAGAAGAGTTGAGACAAAAGTATAATGAGACTAGACAAAAGTCTAAGGGTGATAAGAGGCCCAGGGAAGTTGTCCCTGAGAAGGATGGAGAAGGAAGTGGGAGCAGTAGGGCCAGCAAGAGAAGGGCCAAGCCTACTGAAAAGGTGTTGGAGCTTCAGGAGGAAAGGTCTCTCCAACTTGCTCTAAGAGAGAGCAGAGCTGAAAGCAGGACCAAGTCTAAGTCAAGGACCAACTCATCTGGTTCTGGAACTCCAGAATCCAAGGTCCCTGAAGGTCAACAAATAGAGGCCAACCTCCCTGAAATTCAGAATCCTGAACCCAACTCCCCTGAAACCCACATAACCCCAACCAATCAACCTATCACCCCCATCAATCTTACAAAGAGATATTCTCCAGAAGGGAGTGTGCAAAGAAGTGGGATAGATGTGCTAGCAGATTTAGCAGTAGATGAGACAAGGTTGCAATCACCCCTTGACTCATCTATGCTCAATTACTCAAAATTCTTAGAAGCTGCACTTCATGAGCCAACCCCCCTGAGTAAAGCCCCTTCAGATACATTGCTCTCAAAAGCAACTGAAGTACCTTCAATTGCACCCAATCCTTCTGAAGCCAATATCCCTGAACTTACCCTTCCTGAAGCCACACTAGGTGAAACCAGAGCCAACTCCCCTATAACCCAAAGTCCCTATTCAAGTGGAGATGAGGAGGAGTATACTTATGAAAGTATGCTCAGAGGAGGAGCCAAGGCTACTGTGGACAGTTTGTATCCACAACTTGCTGGATTTCTAAGAATCCAGAAGATGTTCCATGATTTGAGGATGCTTGTGGATGTGAAAGACAAGACCATTATGGAGATATCCCAAGTCATCCAAGATAAGGGTGCAAACTGGTGGCAAGTGGAGGAAAGCAGATTGCTACACTTTGCTGGTGTGATGAAAACAAGATTCCTTATTGATGAGGAAGTCTTTGCAAAGTTGGTAGATGATAAGACCATTGAGGAGAAGGAGAGGAAAGCTAAGGGCATCAAACACCCTGATAGTAGCTCCAATGATGATGATTCCCCTGATGATCCCTCAAACCCTTCAAAACCCAACCCTCCTGAAACCCCTCAAGCCAACCTCCCTGAACCTTTTCAACCCAAGTCTTCTGTATCAGACAGACTCTCAAACCCCCCTAGAACCTATCATAGGAAAGGCTCTGTATCTTCAGAGGTGTTGACCAAGGGTGGTAACACAACCAAAGACACATCTGCCAATGAAGGTTCTTCTGAACCCAAGGCACAGCCTAAAGATGTGGAGGTTCCTATTTTAGAGGCTGGTTTGGTTAAAGCCAATTCAGTGTCAGGAGAGTTGGACACTGATCAGCCCTTAATCATTCAGGATGACTCAGTGGCTGCTGAAATAAGCACTGTGATCTCCCCACAACTGCCACCTTTGAACCTTGTTGAAGGTGAAGATGCTGCAGGTCTAGGTGTTGGTGTTGAAAAGGAGATTTTAGTGGAAAAACCAGAGGGAGAAGTAGATGAAAGAGAGATTATAATCACTAAGATAGTGAGTGTACCACCAAATGAGGGTGATATAAGTGAAGAAGGACAAGCTATTCTTGAAGTCAAATCTGAACTTCAGGAATCCCTTGATGAGAGGAGGCCTGTTCCTTTAAGTGAGGAAATTATTACTGAAGGAAGAAAAGAAGTAGTTGAAAATGAGAAGAAGACTGCTGATGTATCAGAGTCTTATGAAAAAGAAATTGAGGGTGATGAGTGTGTTTTCACTAACCCTTTTGATTTGTCTGACATTGCAGGTATATCTCTTGACCAAATATTTGCAGATGATTTCTTGACAGATGCCCCCATCCATGTTGATTCTGGATCAGCACAAGCCTTACTTGGCTTGCAATCAACAAAGTTGGACTCCTTGGCTCATCAAGTCCAATCAGCTCATGCAGAAACTTCTGGAGCTTTGGATGAGCATGGAAGAACTTTAGCATCTGTAGAAATGAGGCTAACTGGCTCTGAAGATGTGGTGTTACCCACATTGGAAGCAAGAATTGAAGGAGTGGAATCTGGTCTTCAAACCATCTCCACTGAAGTTCACAAAGCCAAAGTCAGTATGGAGAACATCTCAAAGGAGGTCAAGAAGGATCAGAAGTTGCTAAGAGATAATCACAATGCAAATGTTCAAGCTATCAGACTGACCATTAAGCAAGCTCTTGGCAAGAAGACAGCCTTGCAAAAGAAAAGAGCAGAGGCACAATGGCTTGCTATGGTGAAAGCAGCCTCAGAGAAATTTTCCCAAGAGGTAATGACCAATATTGCTGAAGGTGCAGTGGCTAACCTCACTGAGCTTCTAAAAGCCCAACTAGATGCATCTCTAAGAGCAACCATGGAGGAGGTTGTCCAACAAAAGATGAAGCCTGTTCTAGCTTTTCTTAGCTTGAGCAGTGATAGGATGCAGAACATACATGATGAAAATGTATACTTGTTGTAGGAGATGAAGTCTCTAACCCAAGCCCAGTCCTTGATGACATCAACTATGAGTGAGCTCAAGCCTGAATGTTTTGATGCTGCCAAAAAGGGGGAAAGGGAAAGAGCAAGGGCAAAAGGTGCCTTAGTGATTGGAAGCCCAGTCAAGGGTAAGGACAAAGTTGCTGAAGGAAAAGGGAAAGAACCAGCAGTGCTGAACTTAGAAGATTTGGATGAAGAGGAGCAGTTAGCACTTGCTTTGAAGAACTGAATGGCCTCAGCTCAAGAGGAAAGAATTAGGCTACAGCAAAGACCAGGAGGAGAGGTGTCTGGTTTGGACAAAGATGCTGAAGGTGTCCAAACTAGAGGAAAAATCAAGAAGGCCAAAGGAAAGAAAAGAACAGTTGAGACATTTACTGACTTTCCCAACAGCCTTGATTTGCCTCCTGAGTTCAGAATTGATGATGACGAGCCTATCTCAAAGAAGGCCAAAAATGCTGAAAAAGTCAAGACTGCTGAAGTGCCCAAAGCTGCTGAAAAAGACAAGTCTTCTGAGAAGGAAAAGTCTACTGAGACTAAGTCCACTGAAGGTGCCAAAGCTTCTGAAGATGTAGAGGAGCTGTATGAAGAAGGCTTTGGACCAGGACCTAAGAAGAAGAAAGTGGTAGTGCTAAATGATCCATCAAAGCTGTTTCATGAAGGGTATGGCAAAGACCCTGAAACTCAACGGAAACTGGCCATGATGAGGGCCCAAGAGAAGATGGACTTGATGGATGAGGCAAATAGAGCAAGAGACAAGAGAAGAGCAGATTTCCAAAAGCCTAGAAGGAAGAGAGCAACTTACAACAAGATGAAACCACAATTGTTGATCCCAATGGACACCAAATATCCTCACTTGGATAAATGGGTGCCAATTCAGCTGAATGACTCATGGGAGGAAGCAAAAAGGGAGTTTGTCTATGATCAGTATGTCATTGACAGATGGAATGGAAGAGATGCCAACTCCACTTTTGCTGAGTTCATGATAGAGTATCACAGAGAGCTTTATCAACAACTACTTGCAACTGCTGATATTGCAAGATTTGAACTCACTGCCCCCAAGCCAATCATATACATGCCTCCAAAGCTTGATGGATGGATTGATCAGTCAAAGATCCTGAAGGAATTCACTGAGATCCTCAAGCTGAACAAAATGGTTCTTGGACCCAAGGGAACAAACCAAGAAGCCACGGAGTTGAAGAGAAGGGTGTGGGCACAATATGGAATGGTGCCACCAAAGGAGGATGATCTCTAAATTGGCTAAGTCTTCTGACCTTTTTGGATGAAAACTTATCTTACCTGAAGATATGTTTTATTTGGTCATCTATGCTGAAGTTTTGGTCAAGATTGTTGATGTGGTGTGCTCTAACAAGTTGTTAAGCTATGATATGATTTGGTTGCTCTGATATGCTCATATTGCTCTAATAAGAAGTTATGCTCTGATACTGGAAGATCTAGATACCATTAACTGATTTGATTAAGCTCTGATACTGGAAGATCTAGATACTTTTAAGTATTTAGTTGTTTGCTCTGATATTCTAGATTTTATGTTTAGTGTATGCTCTGAAATTTCTGTAATAAAATGATCAATTGTAATGATGTCTTGAATTCATGCTCTGATATGTTATCATCAACTATCAAAATGCTTGTAATGACTTTTAATGAATGATAGATGAACTTACTTTGAATCAAGATACATCATTGCAGAAATCTCTCTATGCCTACCTTTGAAACCTATTTGCAACCTGAACAGTGAGTACACTAACACATTGTTTTTCAGGAATATTGACCTTAGTCATGTCCTCTGAAGATAAATGTAATAGGTGTAGTCAAGTCACTTTTGCATAGAAGTATAGGTTTTGGCATCATCAAAAAGGGGGAAATTGTTGGGAATAAAATGAGATATGTTTTGAGTTAATACCAAAACCCCCTGAGACATGCCTAAGTCAAGATGATTATGTTCTAAGACTGTTAGAACATATAGAATAAGGCTAGATGAGGAGCTAATATGTTAGGAAGCTCTTAGTTGTTTAGATGCACAATTTGAGGGGGAACACATGCTTTGAAGTCCATCAAGAACAAGTCCCCTCAAGGCTCAAATTCTGGAATTATGATCAAGTCCACTGAAGGACGAGTATGCTGATCAGATGAGTTGTCCAGAGGAGTTGTCTCAGCACAATTAATCAAGATCAAGTGCTCTGAAAGCTTGAGGTCAACTATGCTGAAGAATTAGAGACAACCACACCCTAAAGAACTTCAATTCAACATGCTAAAGATCACTTTGAAGTGAAGCAAAGGGCAAGAACCAAGTCATCTGAAATGAGCAAGCCAACCATGCTGATAAACAAGTCAGCTGATAGTGATAAGGAGAGTTGTCCATTTGATAAGGAATGTCGTCCTATCATTGGAACAACCTTCAGAAGCCATGTCCATGTCCTAACAAGAGAATCTGAAAGTCAGACATTGGGAAGAGTGTTGCAGGATGAAGACAAAGTCTATACAGCCGTTTATTTCCCAAATGAGGACATGTCACTATCAAGATTCTGTCTTCAAAGTTGAAGAACTAAAAGAAGACATTTATGGACATTGGAGGCTGCCTCTCCAACGGGCAAATCCTTCATTTGTCAATAAATACAGAAGTGTGAAGACCATTTGAAAGCACCTCAACAATTGACAAGAATATCCAACTATCCTACAAGCAACACTGCTTTCAAAGCTTTCAAAGACTATCTTAGTCTTCACACACTTCTTCTAAGTTGAACCTATTGTATATCCATACACAAGCTTAGAGAGATATCCTATCCTTATACACTGATCTTCATTGTAAAGGATATCTCATTAGTTGGAACCTTACATCAATCCCTATCCCTTTCAAGAGTGAAAGTGAGAAGGTTGTTGTAGTAGTAGAAGTGGTAGGAGCTGACTGTTGAGAGAAGAACAGTTCAGTTCTGAGTTGAGAAGAGGGTACTAGGACTCTAGACATCCTAGGGATCAATTCACCAAGGAGTGGTGTTATTGATCAAGTGCACCTTGGCACTATAAAACAAGTTAATTCCAAGAGTGAAGGAATTATCCTGTTCAATCAGGGAAAGTGGATGTAGGAGCTTGAGTCTCTGAACCACTATAAACTCTTGTGTTGACTTACTTTCCAAGTACTTACATACACTCAACACTGCACACAAAACTGATCTTTCAAAGAACTCATACTTAAGACTGTGCAAAAAGACCTTTGGACAAGTTCCCTGAAAACTGGACTGTTTGATTGACTAAGTGATTTCAGAACTTTAAAGGAGTCTAAACTAAAGGGCCAACCACTATTCCGCACATATAACTCTCTTAGATAGTCTTTCAACTAAGTACTCAATAGTACTTAGCAGTTTGACTATCTTCAAAGAAGTTAATCATCTTCAGCAGAGTTGTCCAAGACAACATTGCTGATATCTGGTTTGATCAAGTTTGAAAAGAATTTGCATACAAGTGTATTCCCCCCCCTCCCCCATACACTTGTTATATACTCCTTTCAGGACCAACAAAGTGCTCATTTTACTTGAAAAAAAAATAGCAAATGAGGAGTAATTTAATCATATCATTTTTTATTTGGTATATCATCCTTTTTCACACGAATGATAGGATATTTTTTTTTGGAATTAAAAATAATAGTTTAAAAAATAAGAGTGTACAACAAAAAAATAAAATAAAAAATGATATGATTAAATTACTCCTCATTTGCTATTATTTCTTGTAAATGATGAATTTTGATTGGAAAATAGTGGGGCAGAGGTGCGCGACACCTCGTAAGGCTGTCACCCATATATCGAGGAGTAATTTAGTAAACTTTTATGGGAACTTCTACATGTAGTCAGAGTGTCGTATGGTGTCGTATGACTATCGTAGTCAATTTAATCTGAACCATTAAAAATATGATCTAAAGGCTTAAATCTGATGACCTGTTACCTTTTATACTTTGTGTTGAAAATATTCAACGTATGTGTTGAAAATATGTGTCGTATGGTGTCATATTTATAATTAATTAAAATATATAATTTTGAATTTACAGTTTCACCCTTAATTTAATAAAAAGATTTATTATATTAATTAATTTAATTAAAATATATAATGGTAAAACTACTTATTTACCCTTATATTATTATTAAAATTAATAAAAAAACCAAATCAAATTAAATAAAAGTAGTTATAATGTATAACATAATGCGTAGGTTTTATTTAACACAACACTCTGCTTCAGCCCTTCCGCCGCCCAACGAGCAGCTGCCATTCTACCGCCGACAAGCAGCTGTTGGACCGTGCAACTGAGAATTCTTGCAGTACATATTTCTATTTACCGGGGTGACTGAGTATCGACCGTGCAATTGTGCACGATTTTTGGACCGTGCAACTCAGAATTCTTCCAGTACATGTTTTTATTTACACGGGTGAATAAGTATAGACCGTGCAACTGAGAATTTGCCGTACATGTTTCTATTTACCCGGGTGATTAAGTATAGACCGTGCATCTATGCACGGTTGTTGGACCGTGCAACTGAGAATTCTATTTTCGAAATTATATTTATTTTTTCAAATAATTATATATATAAATTATTTATGATATTTTACTGTTACATCATATGTTTATCAACAAAATTAAAATTTCCATCTTTAAAAATTTCTCCTTAATCTCTATTCCATTTTTAAAAAATTTCCATCTTTAAAAATTTACATATCTTATAATTTTTCATATTATTCCATCTTTAAAAATTTCTCCTTAATCTCTATTCCATTATTAAAAAAATTCCATCTTTAAAAATTTTCATATCTTATCATTTGGACAAGGAACCTTCTTGCTTTCGTTTTTCCTTCATAAGAATTAAAATGACCTTCATTCAGTTGTTAACAAAGAACCCTAACACGTCTTCGATGGAATTGGGGAAGAAGGGTAGATTTAATTTTTGTATTGGTTAACAAAGAACCCTAACACGCCTTCGATGGAATTGGGGAAGAAGGGTAGATTTAATTTTTGTATTGGTTAACAAAGAATTCTAACACGCCTTCGATGGAATTGGGGAAGAATGGTAGATTTAATTGTTCTATTGGTTAACAAAGAACCCTAACACGCGATGAAATTGGGGAAGAAGGGTAGATCCCTAACACGCGAAGAAATTGGGGAAGAAGGGTAGAACACGCGATGAAATTGGGGAAGACATACTACTGAGTACTTAATTTTTGTATTGATTAATTTTGTATTGATTAATTTAATTTTTATATATATAATTGTGCTTAATATAAAAATGAAGGGTAGAATAGTAACTGTGCTTAATATATATATATATATATATATTAATAATAGAAGGGTAATATAGTACTCCCTCCGTCCCATATTAATCTTCATAGGTAGATGGGCACGGAGATTAAGAAAGTGTAATAATGAGTGAAGTTTTGAGGGGTAATTTTGTAAAACTTTATGTATAAAGTAAATAAATGAGTTGACTTTTGTGTATGTGTGAAGATAAAGTAATGGCATTTGTGTAAAATTGGGGTTATTGTGAGGGTGGAGTTTATAAAGGATTTTCCATTTTAAGGGTGTGAAAGTTATTATGGGACGTCCCGAAAAGGAAAGTGTGAAAGTTATTGTGGGACGGAGGGAGTAAATAACAAAATATAATTAAAAAAATGATTTAATTAATTAAAATCTGTATAACAGGTAGCTGGTTCATACGATGCCACGTGGCGCATTTCGACGCGCTGACTATATAGTCACTTTGTACTATTTGACTACACTAAGAAAAACTCAACTTTTATAGGAGAATAATCTTCTCAGGTAATTAAAAGGGCCTACTAAAAAAAGTTGAAAATAATGACATTTTGTGTAAAATAATAAATATTATGATAGTGGAGTTTACAAAGGTTTTCTTTTTTATTGTTCAATTTGTTGTGCATGTAAATTTTAAGATGTGTCTAATTTAATTGGCAATTTCTTTGATACACGCGCGTGCACCATGCCCCCTACTTTAAGGGAGATATATTCAATTGAGATTCTTTTGGATTTTTTTGGACTTTAAAAACTCAGTGGATTTAAAAAATTCATAGACTTTATACAGAGTTTGACTGACTTTTTTATTGATTTATATGGATTTTCATAGATTTGACAGGATTCTGAAATACACAATTTTTTTATTGATTTACATGGATTTTCATAAACTACGCCCCTAAAACTATTGATGCAAACTTATATCGAACACACTTTTATATAAAAAAAATTATCTAAATTATTTAGAAAAAATACCAAAAATATATTACTTCAAAAAAAAAATTATTATTCATCATTATTATTTTCATCTTCATTTCCATCTGCATTAGCTTCAGTTCTTTGTTGTAGTTGATTTTGAGAAAGCAAATCCAAATTTTCTCTTGGTGGAACCTTGATCTTCTTCATATTCGACTGAAAATTCATCAGAGCAACATTCTTTTCGAAGAAAGTTATGTAATCCAGCACAAGTCAATACTAAGCTCTGCTTGTGTTTGAAATGGGAACGGAGGAGGTGGGTTTTGAAAAGGAATAAATACAATTTAAGTCATTATATAAGACCCTTAAACAATTTAAGACACAAATTATTCTTAAAACAATTAAGGTCACTATTTAATTTGGATACCCTATAATGCCCTTTCCGTATAAAAAAATATAATTAATTCAGTGGCTCCATAAATCCATTAATTGTAGTAATTGCGAATTGAAATGTTTGACATTCCTTTTACAATTAGTTACCGAATTTACATAGAATCTCGATTGAAGCTGCAGATCGTGGGAATCAATGCATCGTCGACGCCAATCCTCCGATTTTTTCCTTCCATATCATAGGTATTTCAATATTTAGAGATTAATTAGGATTAAGCTTTTACTGATATCATTTCAATATTAAAAAGTTGCCCTTATTCTGTGTTTTCGAGAATTTCAGATTTTTGTATACCTTCTTTTCCCCAGAAATTGAGAGTCCTCTAATTCTGAATATCGATTTCGATGGTAGATGCAAGCTTGTCCGGATAAATGTTGAAACAACATTCCACAGCATAGCAGACGTAATCAACTACAAATGGTCAAATTTATCAGAAGGTAATTACTCAATCATGTATTCAGTTGGGTGTGTCAAGTATTTAGAGTCTGATAGTAATGTAAGTGGTATGATAGATTTCTGCACTCTATATTCAGAAAAGATAGTTTCTATATACATTGTTATATAATAAATTAAGGAAATATTCATTACATATTTTATGAGTTGTGTTCATCTTATAAATTCATTGAATGGTTATTTCTATAAAATAATAGATTCTTTTAGCTATTAATTTAGTTATTTAATTGAATGATTTGGTAGTTCCGAAAAAACTTCATTTTTAAAATTATTTATTTTAATAAGTAGTTCTCATTATATCAAAAGTTTTGTTACTTATTTCGTGTTTTATGAATTGTTGTGGAAGCTCTATCCCAACATTCAACAAAAATCATTATTTTTTGTTTGATTTAGGTCTGTTTTCGGTTGCTTTCGATATCGTATCTACTGAAAACAGGGATAATTGGTCATGGTTTCTAATGAAGATCAAGGACAATATCCATCATGCTAAACAAATCATATACATTTCAGACAGAAACACGGGACTGATGTCAGCGTTCTATGACGTATGGGAATGACCCGCCCACTTCTACTGTTTGTATCATCTTCTAACTAACCTTAAGGGAAGGTATGGTGGAGGATGGAACACTCAGCATCGCGAGAATATGGCAAATCTTTTCAAGCAGTGTGCTTATGCTCCAACGAGCTGCATATTCAACGAAAAACTCGTGAAGTTCAAAGAGGTTGGAGGTAGAATTGCAGAGGATTGGTTGCAAGATATTTCGTATTCAAAATGGGTTGTATATCATTCACTGCATATAAAAAGGTACGACGAGATGACGTCGAATGCAGCAAGTGTGGAAAGAAAGGCAGACACGACCCGTTAACGTGTCCGCACGTGTTCGGCACAAATAGGACAAATCTAGATGACTAGATTTAGTTCTATTATATTTGAATAATAACACAGTTGTTTTAATCCCACCATTTTCTACTAATTAGACAATAATATTTACTTTAATATATGAATAATAACACATGTGTTTTACTTTAATATTTTGTTATTTTTCTACTGGTTGTATTTCATTTAACAATATATATTATCACAAGTTAAATGCTGTTAAGTATTTTATCATTAAGAATCATGATATTATTTAGATACACCGTACTGCTGTTCAGACTTGTATTTTGTTATATTTATCAAAACTTATGATGTCTCTGTAAGGAATTAGTTAATGTACAATTTAAACAAACCATGGATTTATACAAATATATCCTTTATTCAACTACACTATATACATTTTATAAGTTTTAACTTAGGTTTCAGTTAATCTGATAAATAATATGCTTAAGATATTATACGACTATCAATAAAGTTTTAATAAATTTTATTAAATATCCCGTTAATGCACTATAATTTAATCATACATTAATTAAGGATAAATTTGTATATTTTTTTGAATACACTATTTATTTACACACTAATAATCACAAAAACACCATATACAAACACATAAATGCTTACAACTTATGTGTAGTACATTTTTTTGTTCGGCATATAGTATTATTAGAGTAGAACGTCATTGTTCATTAGATATTATATTAAACCATAATTTAACAAATATTCAGTAAGAAACTTACAAAAAATATACTATTCATCTATTAAATTCATCATTTCAATAAGAAACCATTGTGTATTTAAGACACAAGTGCAATAATAAACAATTAGGTGCGTAAAGTTGCCACCGGAGATACAAGGCTTTGAATATACTTATAGGTATGAGCTGTACAAATCACTGAATCCACTTCTTCTATTATTCCTTCTCTTCTTGTTGTAAAATCGTATGAGTAGAACGAACCTCATGGATAAGTTCTGAACATAATCTTTTTTTGTTTCTTGTTAATGAAGTGTATAGGAACGAGTTTATAATTAATGGGTAACATTCCAACTTTAGAAATAGTAAACTTCTTTCAAGTTGATCCACTAATTGAATACGAGAGCACCTGCATTTCAAAATAATATTTTTTCGCACCACAATTATCAACAATGTTTATATCCCCATACACGGCTAGGTTATTGTCATCTAATGCATCAACAACTAACGAGAGAATTTGTTCAATGGCACCTCAGGAGGATGAAACGGGAGAATAGATTTTCAATCCTGCATCAAGCCAGGGAAGCAAAACCGCATATATGTTATGAGTTCGTCCCCCTTACAGTTCCATCGTACCGAAGGTTCGTACGATTTGGAGATGAAGACTATGAAATACTTGAGACGTACAATGGGTTAGTGCTCTTTTGCAACACTGATGATCAATATTCTCTGGTTAATCTATCTACAAATGAAACATTTATTATTCGAAATGATCATATTTCATTCAATACCTCCTTCATTTCGCGAAGCATGAGTTTATTTTTCTTTAGGCATTGACAGTGAATGTAATGATTTTAAAATATAAAGAATAGCTAGATTTTGGTATGTCGATGGCTATCAGTATAAGGTGAAGTTATATTCTTGTAATTCAAATATTTGGTCATTTGTTCCACCATATCCGTACGAAAAACCCCCTATTGCAAACCCGAAGAGAATGGAGTAAGCATGTATTTTCTTCAGATGCACATATTAACTTATATGAGTGATGGGTGTACGTGGTCAAGCCTAACAATATTCGAGGAAGAATGGTTACCGCATATGTTCAACATCAACCCGATGTGCTTTTTGAATTGCACGAAGACCATTATCATGTTTAAGGAGGAGACAAGTGGAAAGTTTTGCTCTTATGACATCCAAAAGAGAGAATTTAATGTGTTGGATTGGTTGAATGAAGCCTCAAATGTCGAACATACGTATAGTATATTGCCTAGTCTAGTTTCCCCATTCCCAAAAAGTTACTAGTCATATGTAGTTCTATAGTAAGTTGTAATGTGCTTTCCAGTAGATATGACATGAAATGGTCTTTTTTTTAGCTTTTTAGTTTTGTAATCTAAAAGTATATTTAATGTATAAAGCAAACTATATGCAGATGGGAATGCACAATGCAAAAGGTGATGCATACGCATTGCCTAAAATGATATTGTTATTGCATATGTTACGTTTATCTGCATTTTTTCCTGCAATTTTTTAGTTTTATGCAGTATTCACCACATGTTCGTGCAAAATGCAATAACCACTTCACTTTCTCAAGCTGCGAAAATAGTCACATAGGTCACCTTACAAATATTCTATTAAAAACAAATATCATAATATGAAATTATACTAACATTAAGCGCCCATCAATTGTCAAGTCATATGCGTTGTTACAAAGTATATTCTTGAATATCCATTGCAAATTTCAAAATATGCATAATTTGTAATTTGAACTTTATCTGGTGCACCGTTATTCAAATTGACTTCTTTGAATGACCTAATGTCTTCCTCGAGTTGCATATTCGTCTGATGAAAACACTTCAGTTTTTCTTCTAGTTCACTTATCTTTGATCGCTCTTCGTTTAATTTTTTTTAACAGGCCAGATATAATATTCCTTCCTCTTTCGCACAGAGGTTGATCAATCCACTGATTCTTCTTTATATCAAGCTTCAACAAAGTCCAATGTCCTGCGACGTTAGAGCGTGTACTTGCTCCACTCTCTGTTACGTTAACAGGAAATAACAGGAAATCTTTATCGACAACATCTTCTAATGGACGTTCAATTAGCACACCAAAGATCTTTTGCTTTGAAAATTTCAGTGTATAAAAATTTATCAACTATTATATAATGAGAAATAAGGAATAAAATGCATAATATATAATCTAAAAAAATTTATAAACCGAATCTATTCTTGGCTTTTAGACGCTTGTGCTTCATATCTTTTCTCCCTCTCTCATATTCTTCGCTTTCACTTGCTGTATATATCACATATAAGAGTTAAATACCATGCAAATAATATAATCTAAAACCGGTAACTTGGTATTACTAATTTCAATACTACCTTCTTCATGTTCTGTTGAATAACCACTGCTTTGTTTACTTAAATGGACATCACTTTCAAAATCTGTATGATTGAACTAAAACATATTAGAATTATCCCTAAAAAATAAACAACAAGCTACTGTTATGCAAATAAAAGTTACCGGAATCTGACGGGACAACAACATATCCCACGACACGCTTCCCTGCATATAGTAAAACTATAAATATAAATTGAAACATTAATAAGCCAAAAATGCTTAATAATAAACATAACAGACCTTTATGTTTTACTCCAATCTTATTCAAACGTTCCACTCCACCTCCTGCACCTGCCAAATAGCGTATAAAAAATATCAATGAGGTACACTAAATTAGAGTTTGCATATGTTCGTAAACTTCAAAACAAACATACATACATTTTATGAGCTAAACCACATATAAATAACGTGCCACATGACATATCTGAACATATAATCATCACACAGAGATGTAATACCCACATCAAACATCTATGCTGCAAACAATGCATTTTCTAGCCGACTATGTGGTCAGCCACTGCACAATGCAATGCAGCCATGCATCTGCAGAAGTATTACCTCCATATGCAGGGATATCATCATAGAAATATGATCACCAATTGCAAATGAGATTCACACGTGATAAAATTTAGCACACATACTAATATTTAGCACACTATGGTGTCAGATATTCAACAATGCACTTGAAAATAAATATGTCGCAAACTCTCCACTATTACGCACACTATGATGCCAGATCTGCATCAATGCTTATTTTATTTCCTATTATCTCTATATATGTAACCTCCTCAACATATGCAAACACTGTTTAAGTTTTCTCATCTACATATCAACACCCATTATGCACCCATTCCAGGTTTATGTGTTTCACTATATTATATCATTGAACATTTATGGTGTGACATAAAATACAAAAGTTAAGTGTATGTCAGATCATATAAGTATAATGCTAGATTCCACTACTACATAATCAAAATTATTTAACCAAATCTTATACATTTATGTTGACAACACATTATAATTCATAACGTCAATGAAAAAACACTCATTATCTTCGAATTACCTCTGCCAGTTCTCATTGATACTCGAATCGGCCTACTTCTATTCCTTTTGTCGTTATTTGGTCTATCTTCTTCCTCAATACAAATGTCTTTTCGTTTATCCCTAGCCATACCTGTATATAACAGTGTAGACGATTTCATAATAAGAAGAAATGCACAATCTTGAAACGAAAGAATAGTTTTAATAACCCAAAAACCAATACAATATTTATACCAGATTCGGAATCCAACCAAAAATAATTAAAATTAAAAAACAAATCTTGCATCATTCAGAAAGAACTAAAAAAATATAATTAAGAAGTCATTTTTATAGAGATTAAAGATACCTAACAATCGCTAAGAATCCTACAAAATTGATATACTTTATAAGGTATGTTGTTAAACTCAAATCCACTACATATTTCCATCCAGCACATACCTTTGATGCAGATCGGTAGAGTTCAAAATAACGATTTCGGTGGCGAACTCAGAATGACGATTTTGGTGGCGAACTCTCTCAGCAAGATGCAACGTGGAAAAGAGGTTAAAATTCTTTTAAATTGGCACACGATTGAGCGTGATTATCGATGATTGATATAATTCTTTTAAATTGGCACACGATTGTAGTTGACTAATCAATTGTTTACATTAATTATATAAGGAGGTTAAAAATGTAAAATTTCTTATAAAATGATCTTTTGTGTAACTATAAATAAAAATGTTTTTTTTTGTTAAAACACTAGGTGAAATGACCTATAGTGTTATTGCCCCTTTTGAAAATTGTGAATCGCGATTTGAAAATACCAAAAATTCTCTCAATCACATTTCTTAATGATGCAGGACGAAGATTGAATAACTACTTGCATTTCTGGAGTGACGACTTTGACCACCAAAATCTTTTAGATGATATCGAACACCACGTGCTAACTTTAAGATCTCAAGAACATTGTGAATAAATGTTCTTGAGATCTTAAAGTTGGCATTAATGCTATAAATTAGGTGGCGATCGAGAATATATTATTGCTAACCTCTTAACGGTGTCAACTGTGCCGATATACTATAATTTTTAAGGAGAGAACATAATTTTAAAATACAGAGATGTAATCGTAGTGAAGAATCTGTAATGCTTATCGAAGAACATAGTTACGTGTCTTGATTTTATTTCGTTTGAAGAAGAGCAGGAAGATGGACAGCTTTTCGATTTTGTAAATTGTGAGGCTGTGTAGGATTTTGTGGTTCGAAATACAGCAAGAATGTTTGTTTTTTCTCTACTTTTCTGGGTTGCGATAGCCATGAACCAGTTTTATAGTGTAAAATTCTGAAATAATAAAAACTTTTATAATATTTTTGTGTTGTATATCTTTTTGTTTCAAATAACAATTGCTTTCGGAGGAGACTAATGCAGTAGGTTAGTAGTTGAAATTTTGTTAGAATAACAACAAAGTTTTTTTTTTTCTCTTTCAAAGTATTCTGAGAGAATCCGTTGAAATCTCTGATTTTTAGAAGAGATTTTGAATAGTGAAATTTATTTATATTTTTTAAGGAGAATCCAGCGAAATCCATAGAGTATTAAAATCCATAGATTGATAAATACCTAAAGATTTCTAAAAGACTTTTTAAAATCCGTATTGAATACATCAAAATTTTGAAAGACTTTTAAAAATCCGGATTGAATACTCCCAAATTTTAAAAGTTCAAAAAAATCCAACAGAATCTCAATTGAATACACCCCCTAAGAATCAATTTTAATTTATTAATCCTTACCCATTAACATGTTTCCACTCACCCGTTTTCATTTTAATTGCAATGGCCCTTTTTAATTTATATTTTATATGTACGTTCATTTAATGAGTTCACCTCTAAATCATTTTTTACTATAATTATCTACAATCGCTCATTTAATGAGTTTACCCCCAAATCATTTTTTACTACGATTATCTGCCCTCGTTCCTTTTATAAGTTCACCCCCAAATCATTTTTTTACCACGGTTATCTGCACCCGCTCATTTTATGAGTTCACCCACAAATTATTGTTTTACCACGGTTATCTACACTCGTTCATTTAATTATTTCACCCCAAATCATTTTTTACTATGATTATCTGCACTCGCTCATTTAATGAGTTCACCACAAATAATTTTTTACTACAGTTATCTGCACTTACTCATTTTATGAGTTCACCCTCAAATCATTTTTTACCACGATTATCTGCACCCGCTAATTTTATGAGTTCACCCCCAAATTATTGTTTTACCACAGTTATCTCCACCCGCTCATTTTATGAGTTCACCCCAAAATATTTTTAAAAAATAATCACATTTATAAAACTATATTATCCTTTTATAAATTTACACAAAATATAATAAAATAAACTCTAATTTATATATTTACAATATGCAGCCGATTCATTGTCAAGTTACCGTCGATTCACCACCAAGTCACCCATATTTTTTTTAAAAAGTCGTAAAAATATAATTAATAAAAAACTATCGAAATTAGCGACAAATCTCGATTTTTTTCTTTTTAATTTTTCTTCACCCTCCTCTTTTCCTTTTTTCTTCCATTTTAGTTATTTTTTCCAAATTTTTTATTTCTTCGTTTTTTTTTCCTTTTACTTTTTTTTATTTTATTTTTCTGCCTTTCTTTTCCATTTTTTTCACGTGTATTTTTTAAATTTTAATACAAAATAATATTATAGGTATGATTTTATTATAGTCGGTCGGCAGTGCACCTGAATTTCAATTTTAATTTGATGAGTAAAGGACCTGCCGGAAATTCACACCGGTCGGCGAGTGACCCAGCCACCACCATGCCCGACCACCCCCTCGACGGCGACGTCGGAGCTTCCGTCCCAGCTGCTGAAGCCCGAGACCCCTCCTCGAATCGCAAACGCAATTCTTCACTTTCATGACAATCGACATAATCTTCCATCTCAGCCGAAAACCTCTGCTCATTTCGACCACCGACGCGACCCCGGTGACCTTGCCGATGAAATTTTAGGCGGTGACTGCTGACCTAGGTTGCCCTCCCATTGCGCTAGGGTTCCCTTCAATTGGGCTTGGTAATGTGCACCCCCTATTTTCTTTCTTTAGTACACTCCGATCTACACTCCATCTACTTTTTTTTTTATGGTATTATTGTTAGTGATATTATTGGTTATGAATACTGGTATTACTAGTTATTGATTGTGGTATTACTATTAATACGCTATTGAATTAGTATTAATGATTATTGATTACAGTATTATTGATTATTAATTGTGGTATTACTGGTTGTTGTTTGTGGTATTACTGATTATGTGGAATTATTTATTATTGCTTAAGGCATTACTGATTATTATTATTGTTTATGGTATTACATATTATTGTTTATGGTATTACTGATAATTATTTTTTGTATTACTAAATATAATTAGATTTGTGGAATTATTTGTTATTGAATAAGATATTACTGATCAATATTCATGGTATTACTAATTACTATTCATGGTATTACTTATAATTATTTTTGGTATTACTGAATATAATTAAATGTATGAAATTATTTGTTATTTTATAAAATTTTACTGATTAATATTAATGGTATTACCGATTAATGTTCGTGGTATCACTAATAGTTGTTTTTGGTATTATTGGATATAATTAGATGTGTGAAATTATTTGTTATTGTATAAGATATTACTAATTATTGTTAATGGTATTATTGATTACTGTTTATTTATGGTACTAGTTATTACTTATTGTATTCCCGACTATAATAAAATCATACATATAATATTATTTTGTATTAAAATTTTAAAAAATACTAATGAAAAAAAAGCAGGAAAAAAAAAACGAATAAATAAAAAGTTTGGAATAAAAATTGAAAATGGGAAGAAAAATTAAAAAAAAAAAATCGAGATTTGTGTCTAATTTCGATAGTTTTTTTAATTATGTTTTTATTATTATTTTTTCTAAAAATATTGGTGATTTAGTGGTGAATCGACGGTAACTCGGCAATGACTCGACTGCAGATTGTAAATGTATAAATTAGGGTTGATTTTATTATATTTTGTGTAAATTAATAAAAAAAAATATATAGACTTTTTAACTGTAATTATTTTTTAAAAAAATATTTGGGGGTGAACTCATAAAATGAGTGGGAGCAGATAACTGTGGTAATGAACTCATAAAATGAGCAAGTGTAGACAAGTGTAGATAACGTTGTAAAACATAAATGATTTGTGGGTGAACTCATAAAATGAGCGGGTGCAAATTACTGTAGTATAAATATGATTTGGGGGTGAACTCATAAAATGAGTGGGTGCAAATAATTGTGGTAAAAAAATTGGAGGTGAACTCATAAAATGAGCGGGTGTAGTTGTAAAAAAATGATTTGAGGGGTGAATTCATAAAATAAGTGGGTGCAGATAACTGCAATAAAAATATGATTTAAGGGTGAACTTATTAAATTAATGGGTATAGATAAAATATAAATAAAAAACTAAAATTAAAATTAGGGGTACAGTGCATACGGATGCACACAAGTGTTACCCAATTTAATTATAGTGATATTTTAATAATCATTATTTATTTATATTTAATTATAGTGATATTTTTTAGTAATCATTATTTATTTATATATAGTAATTAATTCTCCATAATATTTTAGATAAATTGTGCAAGAACTTGTCTATTATATACAAGTGAATTTCCTAATCAATGATATATTAAATTTTTCTAAAATATTTTATAAAATAACGACTAAAAAATTATACATATACAACAAAATAATTAAGATACAATTAAAATGTGACATTCAAGATTGGAGTTACGGGGTGGATTTCAAATTCGAGCAATAGGACGATAGAATTAAGATATGAAATTAATTTATTTAATAATTGCAAAAACTTGATTTGCTTGGAGATGTTATGGCTAACTCTCATATGGAGTCGAGTACTTATATGAAACCTAGTTGACCGGTCAACATTTTTTTTTTTTAAACTTTTTTTTTCTAAAACGTGTAACACAATTTTTATTAAAAAGTGTAAGTCATTATAACTAACAAGTGTAACACAATTTTTATTAAAAAGTATAAGTCAGTATATCTGAAAAGTGCAACACAATATTAATGAAAAATGTAAGTTATTATAAGTGAAAAGTGCAATACAATTTTTTACTGAAAAGTGTAACATAATATTAATGAAAAGTGTAAGTTATCATAAATGAAAAGTGCAACACATTTTTTATTAAAAAATGTAAGTTGTTATAACAGAAAAGTGCAACACAATATTTATTAAAAAGGGTAAGTTATTATAACTGAAAAGTGCAACACAATATTAATGAAAAGTGTAAGTTCTTATAACTGAAAAGTGTTACACTATTTTTACTGAAAAGTGCAACACAATATTATTAAAAAGTGTAGGTTAGTATCACATTTTTTAATGAAAAGTGTAAGTTATTATAACTAAAAAGTGCAACACAATATTACTAAAAAATGTAAGTCATTACAACTAAAAAGTATAACAAAAAAAAAAGTCTGATCAACAATCAACTCAGATCTAATGTTATATGGTTTGGGAGAAAGTTTTCCGCAAAACTTATATGCAATATTGACTAATTAAGGTAAATTAAGTCAAAATTCGTGGGTCAACGCGAGTCAAAGCGGGTCAACCTTAATTAGAATATTTATTTTCACTCTAAAATATTATCTTACTACATGAGCAAAACTATATTACTACAAGATCTAAATTTTGTCACTACAAGGCTAAAAGTGTATTACTGCAAGTCCAAAAATATTCTGGATACTTATTTTTTTTAGGCAAAATTACTAAATTTTGACTTATTCGGCTACTACATGACTAAAACAATGTTACTACAAGACCAAAATTTTATCACTACAAGGTCAAAAGTGTATTACTACATGTTCAAAAATATTCTAAAGACTTAATTGTTTGGTGAATTTGTCAGAATGTTTTAACATGTAGTATTAAATTTTTTGCCTTGTAGTGGTAATATTTTGGTCTTGTAGTAACAATATTTTGGTCATGTAGTAAACCACCTGTTCGCAACCCGCAAATTTTATGGACAACCCGGATCTAGGCTTATGACCCGCGAATTTTTTAAAATTGACTTAATTTGACTTTTAAGTTTAGGGTTTTGATTTGCCTTGGAATGAAAGACATATATGCAATATTTCATATAAGATTAACCCTTTTTCTAGAGGCCTAGTAGCCAAAGACTTTCAGTAAAAAAACCTTTAGTCACCATTCGCCATCATAAAACAGTCGCGCATCCGCCAACCGATCACCACTTCACCGTTGCGGCCACTATAGAAAAAGGCCATCGAGACTAGATCCACGCGCCGCCGTACTGATCTCAGTAGCGCTTCTCCGAAACCAGGGCCACCGCCGCGTCTAGTCCATAGTCGAACTCTCCTTTTGGGTCCACTGGTGCCTGAATCCGGTGATGTCTCACGCGCAGGCTTTTGCCGCTGCATCGTCTGGAATCCCTTGATTTTATGCACCAAGCATCTACAATGTCTTATCCCACTAAGTCAGGATTTCAAGCAAGGCACGTTTGGGACTCTCCTTTGCTATCGTGAATTTGGGCTTCGCCCACCACCCGTTTGCTGAATTTTCGGAATCAAAAGTGGGTTCTCGGGACTCTTTGATCTTTGGAAATGGTCGGCTTTAGAGTTTGGGCGCCCACCACAACCATCAGTGAACATGTTCATTGTTGAAGGATTGATGATCTTTCTCAAGGATACATACAGTCAGAGCCGCCTCATATCAAGCCTCTACTTGTTGTCTTAATTGAATGCCCCAATTCTGATTTTGCACCAAGTTGTAGCCGAAAAAACACAAAAATTCCATGAGTCCATTAACAGGGACAATTTTGCTCTCAATATTTTGTTTCTAGATTGTCATTTAACTGGGTGTTTAGAAACTTAATAGCTTACCCCTTTTATGACGTGTGTATTAGCTAGGGTGTGTTTGTTTGCGGTTGAGCACGGCTTGAAGTTTAACAGAAAATTGCAAGCGTGTGAAGCTTAACAAGAAGCAGTTGGTGCTTCAGAAATTGACACAGGGCTACAATTAGTGAAATTCTGAGATGAACTGTCGCTCAGAAAAGTTTACGTGCAGTCCTTTGCCCAGGTCATACAGGTTCTTTCCTATTTTCTCATCATATGATGCAAATAATTTTACATATTCGATATAGACGTTGACGATTATGTGAATAATAAAGTTACTTTGGAAATAAAAAAGAATTATATAAATTCTTAAATAATTTGTTGATCTGATGCACATGTCTGAAAGATGATTGACTATTGGGTGTCTTCTAAATCAAAGCATTTTAGTCACGATATCATGATTAATATTTGTAACTAAAATTTGGTGGTCTTGTTTTGGGTAAAAATATTAAGTGTTGTGTAAATTATTTGTCACTATGATCGAGTTCTTTATTAAATTCAAGAATTTATCTATGCTATTCAATAATTTGGGTATATAGTGGATTTTCTATGATGATGAATTTGAATAGTTGACTTTATATATGAATATTTATATTCCTGATTGTTGGTGTATGGCTTCATGTGCACCACACTCAAGAGAGTTGTGGCTTTACTCTTCTGTGAAAAATTAAAAAAAAAAAATCTTTCTCTTAACTAGAATGTGCATGCTTGATAAATTTGGGTACAATGCCTTAGGCATGTTTGTTTTGGGATTTTGAGGATTTTGAAATCCGAATTTCAAAATTTAGTGGATTTCAAAATCCTAATGTTTTTTATGTTTTGTGTTTGTTTTGAGATTTATGTAGGGTAGGCTTTAACTTTATAGTATAGGATTATAGGTTTTATAGGTATTTATATAGGGTTTGTAGGTATTTATAGAGTTGACTTTTATAGGGTTTGTTGGGAATAAAATGAGATATGTTTTGATTCAATACCAAAACCCCCTGAGACATGCCTAAGTCAAGATGATTATGTTCTAAGACTGTTAGAACATATAGAATGAGGCTAGATGAGGAGCTAATATGTTAGGCAGCTCTTAGTTGTTTAGATGCACAATTTGAGGGGGAACACATGCTTTGAAGTCTATCTAGAACAAGTCCCCTCAAGGCTCAAATTCTGGAACCAACACTAAGTCTCTTGAAGACCAACTATGCTGATCAGGAGAGTTGTCCAGAGGAGTTGTCTCAGCACAATTAATCAAGATCAAGTGCTCTGAAAGCTTGAGGTCAACTATGCTGAAAAGTTAGAGACAACCACACCCTAAAGAACTTCAATACAACATGCTAAGATCACTTTGAAGTGAAGCAAAGGGTAAGAGCCAAGTCATCTGAAATGAGCAAGCCAACCATGCTGATAAGCAAGTCAGCTGATAGTGATAAGGAGAGTTGTCCATTTGATAAGGAATGTTGTCCTATCATTGGAACAACCTTCAGAAGCCATGTCTATGTCCAAACAAGAGAATCTGAAAGTCAGACATTGGGAAGATTGCTGCAGAATGAAGACAAAGTCTATACAGCCGTTTATTTCCCAAATGAGGACATGTCACTATCAAGAATCTGTCTTCAAAGTTGAAGAACTAAAAGAAGACATTTATGGACATTGGAGGCTGCCTCTCCAACGGGCAAATCCTTCATTTGTCTATAAATACAGAAGTGTGAAGACCATTTGAAAGAACCTCAACAATTGAAAAGAATATCCAACTATCCTACAAGCAAGACTGCTTTCAAAGACTATCTTAGTCTTCATACACTTCTTCTAAGCTGAAGCTACTGTATATCCATACACAAGCTTAGAGAGATATCCTATCCTTATACACTGATCTTCATTGTAAAGGATATTTCATTAGTTGGAACCTTACTTCAACCCTTACCCCTTTCAAGAGTGAAAGTGAGAAGGTTGTTGTAGTAGTAGTAGAAGTGGTAGGAGCTGACTGTTGAGAGAAGAACAGTTCAGTTCTGAGTTGAGAAGAGGGTACTAGGACTCTAGACATCCTAGGGATCAATTCACCAAGGAGTGGTGTTATTGATCAAGTGCACCTTGGCACTATAAAACAAGTTAATTCCAAGAGTGAAGGAATTATCCTGTTCAATCAGGGAAAGTGGATGTAGGAGCTTGAGTCTCTGAACCACTATAAACTCTTGTGTTGTTTTGCTTTCAAGTAATTACATACATTCAACACTGCACACAAAACTGACCTTTCAAAGAACTTATACTTAAGATTGTGCAAAAAAAACATTTGGACAAGTTCCCTGAAAACTGGACTGTTTGATTGATTAAGTGATTTCAGAACTAAAGGAGTCTAAACTAAAGGGTCAACCACTATTCCGCACATATAACTCTCTTAGATAGTTATTCAACTAAGTACTCAATAGTACTTAGTAGCTTGATTATCTTTAAGGAAGTTAATCATCTTCAGCAGAGTTATCCAAGACAACATTGCTGATATCTGGTTTGATCAAGTTTGAGAAGAAATTGCATACAAGTATATTCCCCCCCCCCATACACTTGTTATATACTCCTTTCAGGACCAACAAGTGGTATCAGAGCAGGGGTTCAAAGACCACTGCTTCTGAAAAATCCATCTTGATTTTCAAAATCACATATTTGGTGTGGTCACTGAACTGATCTATCTGTAATCCTATCAATTGTTGACTAACTGTTTGTTCTTGAGATATGGCCAACAACAATGCTGCTGTTCCACCTCCTGCTGTTCAAGGATTGGACAACATGGCCACAAATCCAGTCAACCACATCTCTCATCACAAATTGCCCATGTTCTCAATAGACAATTATGATTTCTGGAAAATCAGAATGAGGGCTCATCTTGCATCTCTGCACACTGATATGTTGAGGGTGATCACAAGAGGTCCTTTTGTGTTCACTCAAGTAAATCCCAGGGTTACTGAAGCTCAAAGAGCAGATGTAAGGGAACTGATTCCCAAAGATGAGGATGACTTCACTGCTGATGAGAAGAGGAAAGATAATCTGAATTATCTTGCCATGAACACCCTCTACCAAACAATTCCAGATGCAATAATGGGTAGAGTCTACCATTGCACAACTGCCAAAGAAATCTGGGATACTCTTGCTGAAATGTGTGAGGGTACTGACAAGATCAAGTAGAACAAGCTCCAAGTGGCAGAGCAGAAATTTGAACAGTTCACAATGGAGTCTGAGGAGTCCATTGACAAGTTTGCTGGTAGATTCACTGATGTGATGAATGAGATCAACTCATTGGGCAAGGTGTACTCCAAAAGAGAAGTTGGATTGAAGATCTTGAGAAGTCTCACTCAAAAGTTGGATGTCTATGTTGTCATGATGCAAAATACCAAGGATCTTTCCACCATGCCTATGCAACAAATCTTCTCTGAACTCAAAGCTTATGAGTTCGATCTCAACAGAAGAAAGCATGTTGAGGAACCTTCAAATCCTACAAAGGGAGTGGCATTCAAAGCCAAAACTGCTGAACCAGAAATGCAATCCACTCCTAGATCATCAAAGTCAATCTCTAAGACTGAAATGAAGGAGGAACTAGCCTTAATGGCTAGAAGGTTTGACAAGCTAAACTCAAGGTTTGGTAGATACAAGAAATTCTACCAAGACAACAAATTCAGGAGAAGGTACAACTCTCCTGAAGCTCAGGCTGAGGTCAAGAAGCCTGAAGAGAAAAGATCAGAGGACAAGTACTCTGATAGGAGAAGGTCCAGTAGAGCTGAACCTTCATCATCAAAAAGAAGAGATGAACTAAAGAAAGATGATGATGAAGACTTGTGCTATAATTGCAAGAAGAAAGGGCACTTCCAGTATGACTGCCCTGAATTGAGCTCTAAAGAGAGAAGAGAAAGGCAAGCAAAAAGAGACAGAAAGTTCACCAATAGAAAGGCCATGATGGCTGGTGAAGAATCTGAAAGTGCTGAAAGCTTCAACTCTTCTGATGGACTGTTCTCCAACAGTGAAGATGATGACGATGTTTGCAACATGGCTCTTGAGGATGATGAGGTATCCTCTACTTCTAGCTCACCATCATTCATCTCACAAAACACTAGTGAGGTCAACCTGAAGCTTTCCTTTGGAAAGTTGATGGAAGATTTCACTATGTTACAAGAATTTCATGACAACTGTGTGAGAGAAAATGAAAGATTGGCAATTGAACTTGCTAAAAACTCTGAGGTAGTTGTTGATGTCAAATCTACTGAGTTGTATCAACAAGTCTTGAGAGAGCTTGAGGAAGCAAATCTCAGGATAGTTGACCAACAGAAGGAGATTGATGATCAACTTCTATCTCAGAAGAGAAAAGATTTTGAACTAAAAATTCTAAATGCCAAGTTTGAAAACCTCTCACATGAGTATGATATTCTTAAATCAAGTGAAGAGAGCCTGAAACTAAAGATGTCTGCTCTGAAGAAATCCTCTAGAGCAATAGAGGAAATTCAGAGTTATCAAAGACCTATGGCTCAAAGAAGTGGATTAGGATTTGATCCATTTGAATCTTCACCTTGTCTTAGTGTTGCTTCTACAAGTAACACTAAGAGAATCTTTGTTAAGTCAGTGGCACAAACTGAAAATGAAAATAAACAGCCACTGAACAAAGGAAAGGGCAAAATGGATGACTTGCCTACTCAAGTGATTCAGAAGACTAGGCCAAAACCTAAGGAAATGGCCAAAGCTCCTGATCACAAGAGGAATGTTGGTCAGCAGAGTAGACCCAATGGAAGGGCAACTCTCCTGAACAATGTTCAGAGGAGTTATCCAAGGTATAATCAGCCTAGGCCAACTCTACTGAGAAAGCCTCAGCTGACTAGACCTAAGGACAACTATCCTCAGAGGCAAAATAAAATGAGACAACCAAAACCCTTCATGCCAAAGGGTAATGGTCATAAAAATGCCTTTCCTCAAAGATTCCCTCAAGTAGCACAAAGAACTCATAAGTTCAGGAGATTTGACAACTCTCCTGAAACTTACAGAGTTAACACATTCACACATACTTTCCCAAAGGCATTTAAGGGAAAGACAGTGTATGTAGATGCTAGAGGAAGACAACTTAGCCACCTTGAATCAATCAGGGTTATTAGGCAAGTTTGGGTTCCTAAAGGTACAGCTAACATCTCAGGACCCAAAACTCAAAGGGTACCTAAACCTATCTAATTGCAGGTACCATTGGGCCACAAGAAGAGGAGCATGAACAAAAAGTCAGCATGGTATCTTGACAGTGGATGTTCAAGGCACATGACTGGAAACAAGGAACTCCTCACTGATTTTATTGAAAAAGAAGGCCCAAATGTCACATTTGGAGACAGCTCTCAAGCTACAACAAAAGGTTATGGTACTTTGATGATTGGTAACATCAAAGTATCCAATGTGTCTTATGTGGCTGGTCTCAAATATAATCTCCTAAGTATCAGTCAATTCTGTGATAAAGACTTCAATGTTGAGTTTTCAAGTGGAAAATGCTTAATCAAAGATAAGACTCAACAAATTCTATTGACTGGAACTAGGAAAGGAAATGTGTATTTTGCAGACTGGGACAAGTCTACTGATGTTGCATGTTTCATTGCTAAGAGTTCTAGTGAACAAAGTTGGTTATGGCATAAGAGATTAAACCACTTGAACTTCAAAACCATACAAGATTGCTAGAAATGCATTAGTTAAAGGACTACCTAATGAGGTTTTCATTAAAGAGCATGTCTACAAACCATGCCAAGAAGGAAAACAGATTAAAGCCTCATTCAAGGGAAAACCAGTCATCTCTACTGAAAGGGTACTTGAACTTTTACATATGGACTTATTTGGACCAATTACCCCAGCAAGCATAAATGGTAGAAAATACACATTGGTTGTAGTAGATGACTTCTCTAGGTTCACATGGGTAGTATTCCTCTTTAATAAGAAGGAAACTCAAGTCAAACTGCCTGAACTTTTAAAGAGATTGTCAAATGAGAAAGGCCTTAGCATTATCAAGATAAGATCTGATAAAGGCACTGAGTTCATAAATTCATACATCAATGAGTACTGCACATCTAATGGAATAGCTCATGAAACCTCAGCAGCTAGAACTCCTCAACAAAATGGAGTTGCAGAGAGGAGAAATAGAACCTTAAAAGAAGCTGCTAGAACCTTAATTGCTGATTCAAATCTACCTAAGAGGTTTTGGGCTGAAGCTATAAACACTGCATGCCATACTCAAAATAGATGTTTGATTACTAAGGGGCAAGGCAAAACCCCCTATGAACTCTGGAAAGGGAGAATGCCTAAAGTGTCATACTTTCACATCTTTGGTTGTAAGTGTTTCATACATAATAATGGGAAAGAACAATTGAAAACCTTTGATAGCAAAGCTGATGAGGGAGTATTCCTTGGATATTCTCAAATCAGTAGAGCTTTCAGAGTCTACAACAAGAAAACCCTTATTGTGGAGGAAACACCTCATGTTGTGTTTGATGAATCTATTCATGAGTTCAGGAATGAGAACTTAGAACCAGAAGAAATCACACAGAGGACAACCAGGCTGAGCCTAAAAGACAAAGACACTGAATTCATAGATGTTGTCCAAGCCAATCTCCCTGAAAAATCTACACTAGACAACAATCCTAAAGGCAACCTTCCTGAGGCAAACCCCACTGAAGATATTGGTGAACTGAATGATCCAATCCCAGTTCACACCCAGGTAACAACTACCAATGAAGAAGCAGTCCCTACTGAGGTAGTTAATGGGTCAAATAATCAAGGGGGAACTCAAAATGTTGAAAATGTCAATGTCCCTGACATTGAGGACAACACCCCTGATTATGATCCTGAATTAGATCCTGCATTCAATTATCCTGAATTTTATGATCAAAATAACTCAACTTCAGTAGAGGACAACTCTACTGAAGAGATCAGAAAGAGAAGGACTTGGTTGTCTGACCATCCTACTGATCTAATACTTGGTGACCCAAGTATAGGAGTCAAAACAAGGAGATTTCATGGTGAAAGTGTTATTTTCTGTTGTTTCTTGTCAGAGCAAGAACCAAGTGATATTGAAGAAACACTTCAAGATGCCAATTGGATCACAGCCATGCAGGAAGAACTGAACCAATTCACCAGAAATGAAGTATGGGAACTGGTGGATAGACCTTCACATCAAGATGTTATTGGAACAAAATGGGTGTTCAAGAACAAGAAGAATGAAAATGATGTGATTGTCAGAAACAAAGCAAGACTAGTGGCAAAGGGCTATTGTCAACATGAAGGCATTGACTATGATGAGACATTTGCACCTGTGGCAAGGCTAGAAGCAATAATGCTCTTTCTAGCCTATGCAGCCCACAAGAGGTTCAAAGTGTACTAAATGGATGTCAAGAGTGCCTTTCTGAATGGAGTCTTGAAAGAAGAAGTCTATGTGGAGCAACCACCTGGTTTTGAGGTTGGTAACCAAGTTTACAGACTGAAGAAGGCTCTATATGGACTCAAACAAGCCCCTAGGGCTTGGTATGACACACTGTCACAATTTCTCTTGGATCATGGATTCACCAAGGGAACTGTGGACAGAACACTCTTCAGAATCTCTGAAGGAGAGGACATCTTGCTTGTCCAAATTTATGTGGATGACATAATATTTGGATCCCCCAATGAGAAGCTATGTGAGAAATTCTCAAAGCTTATGCAAAGCAAGTTTGAGATGTCCATGATGGGGTTGATGAAATTCTTTTTGGGACTTCAAGTCAAGCAATCTAAAGAAGGGATTTTCATCAACCAAGCTAAGTACACCAGAGAAATGATCAAAAAGTTTGGGTGTGCAACTAGCAAGCCAGTAAGGATCCCAATGAACACAAATTGGAAGATGGATCCTGATGAGAGTGGTATTCCAACCAACTCTACTGAGTATAGAGGAATCATTGGTTCACTCCTCTATCTCACTGCCAGCAGACCTGACATCACCTTTGCAGTAGGTGTTTGTGCAAGGTTTCAAGCAAATCCTAAGAAAAGCCACCTTGAGGCTGCAAAGAGGATCTTGAGGTATCTCAAAGGCACTGAAAATCTAGGCCTTTGGTACCCTGTTGATGACAACATTGAGTTAACTGGCTACTCAGATGCTGATTATGGAGGTTGCAGAATTGATAGAAAGTCCACTTCAGGGACTTGTCAATTCTTAGGCAACAAGCTCATATCTTGGTTCTCCAAGAAGCAAAACACAGTGGCTACTTCCACCACTGAAGCTGAATATGTTGCAGCTGGAAGTTGTTGTGCTCAAATCCTTTGGTTGAGACAACAACTAAGAGACTACAAAGTCAACTCTACTGAAGTGCCAATATTTTGTGATAACAACAGTGCAATTGTAATATCACAAAATCCTGTATTGCACACAAGATGCAAACATGTGGACATCAAGCATCACTTCATTAGAGACCATGTGGAGAAGAAGGACATAAAGTTGGTCAAGATCCACACAGATCATCAAAAAGCTGATATTCTAACAAAGCCACTTGCAGAGGCAAGGTTTCTGGAGCTATCAGCAGAGTTGGGATTACTTGATCCAGGAAAGTTGGACAAGTAAAATCCATTGGAGTTAATGGGAATAAGGGGAATTAAATTGGTTTTCAGCAGACTTGGTCAAGTCTACTGAAACTCAGAAAAGATGACCTCAAATGATCAGGACTCTTGTCCATTGAATCTTAGGACATTTGTCCACATCCTTTCAGGACACTTGTCCAAGTGGGGTCAGATAAGTTGTCAAGGCTATCAAACTATTCTCTTGGTTTGATAAGCACCTATATTGGGTAATCATTGCCTACTTTGATATCTGTTCCATTCCTTTTACAGATATCACCTTTTTGGGATTTTAATTTGTCTCCCACCCAAAAGGTCGCTTTCCATGCATTTAATGCCAAGATTTAACTCTTGTTTGCATTACACTTTTCAAGCCATGATCTACCTTGAAAACTCCCCAACCATTAACTAATATTAAATAACTTCCACGTTTTGAATAAAACCAATAACTCACTGTTACATTGGTTTTTGACCATTGGATCAAAACTGGCCAACTCCCCTGAAATCAATCCTGGCCGTCCAAGTGTGTTTTCCATTTATGTCAACCGTTGAAAACTCTCAAAACTCACCAACTCATTGACAAACATTTTTTTTAGAATATTCACAAGCCTTAAGATCCCCCACAAACACTTCTTCCCCAAGCATTCGAAACCCTAGCTCTTATTGTCTTCAAACTCTCTCAAAACTCACTCAAATCCATTTCTGAAACCTTCAATGGCTCCCAAAATCAGACCAGAAATGATCATTGATTTCTCCAACAAGGCTCTAGACCTTGATTTTGGATACTAAAGCAACAAGAACAGCCTTCACTTTGAGCCTATAGTCTCTTTTGAAAGTGAAGACCCTGAAATTACACCAACTTTGAGATGGTTAAGGAGGGCAGGTCTTCAAAAGTTCATGGAGGAGAGGCCAAGCTCTTGTCTGGAGAGCTACATGGCAGAGTTCTTTGCTTTTCTCAAGTGGAGAAGTAAGCCAGAAGATGGTGAAGTTTCCACCAGACTTTCTTATGTGGCAGAAGGAGAAGAGGAAGAGAGATTTCACAGGGTGAAATTCTCTTCAGAGGATCTTGTAGGAGCCTTTGGATTGCCTTCTGAGGGAAGGAATCCAGAAGTTTATGGTACTGGTCTTGAAGATGAAATAGCTCAAGAATGGCTATTGGTACCAGGTCCTCTCTCTGCAACACAAAACAAGAAGACTCTCAAGCCAAAATTTCTCAACCTCTTTGAGGTAGTTGCCAAGAGTCTCTTGAGCAACACTGGAAGCTTGGAGCAGATCAGTCATCCAAGAATAAGGATAATGGCTGCAGTTATTGATGCTAGTGACAAAGGCATCAAGTTTGATTGGAGGACCTTCATCATGTCTGAGATGATGAAGGAAAAGGCTAAGTTTAAAGTAAAAACCCACAACAAGGTTGTATTGGAGGGAAAACTCAGGTATTGCACCAGGGCAAGCTTGCTAATTGAGAGATTTTCCCACTATTCTCAAATGCAGACCTTTGCAAAGCCCCTCCCAGCCCAAAAGATAATGTTTAGAAAGCTCAGCAAGAAAACTGAGCAAAGGAGGGTGTTACTGGCCAAACCTGCTGAAGAGAAGGTGGAGGAGAAGCCCAAATTGAAAAAGAGGACAAAGGCCAGAGTGGTGAAGACAAGGAAAATGTCTCAAATTCCCTTAGAGGAGAATTCAAGAGCTTCAACTGAGATTGAAGAAGTTGCTGAAGAGGGAGTAAGTGTACCTTCTGATCATTCAGAAGAGTTGAGGCAAAAGTACAATGAGACTAGACAAAAGTCTAAGGGTGATAAGAGGCCCAGGGAAGTTGTCCCTGAGAAGGATGGAGAAGGAAGTGGGAGCAGTAGGGCCAGCAAGAGAAGGGCCAAGCCTACTGAGAAAGTGTTGGAGCTTCAAGAAGAAAGATCTCTCCAATTGGCTCTAAGGGAGAGCAGAGCTGAAAGCAGGACTAAATCAAAGTCTAGAACCAGTTCTTCTGGTTCTGGAACTCCAGAGTCCAAGGTCCCTGAAGATCAACCTTTAGTGGCCAACATCCCTGAAGCTCAGAATCCTGAACCCAACTCCCCCGAAACCCACATAACCCCAACCAATCAACCTATCACCCCCATCAATCTTACAAAGAGATATTCTCCAGAAGGGAGTGTGCAAAGAAGTGGGATAGATGTGCTAGCAGATTTAGCAGTAGATGAGACAAGGTTGCAATCACCCCTTGATTCATCTATGCTCAATTACTCAAAATTCTTAGAAGCTGCACTACATGAGCCAACCCCCCTGAGTAAAGCCCCTTCAGATCCATTGCTCTCAAAAGCAACTGAAGTACCTTCAATTGCACCCAATCCTTCTTAAGCCAATATCCCTGAACTTAACCTTCTTGAAGCCACATTAGGAGAAACCAGAGCCAACTCCCCTATAACCCAAAGTCCCCCATTCAAGTGGAGATGAGGAGGAGTATACTTATGAAAGTATGCTCAGAGGTGGAGCCAAGGCTGCTGTGGACAGTTTGTATCCACAACTTGCTGAATTTCCAAGAATTCAGAAGATGTTCCATGATTTGAGGATGCTTGTGGATGTGAAAGACAAGACCATTATGGAGATATCCCAAGTCATCCACGATAAGGGTGCAAACTGGTGGCAAGTAGAGGAGAGCAGACTGCTACACTTTGCTGGTGTGATGAAAACAAGATTCCTTATTGATGAGGAAGTTTTTGCAAAGTTGGTAGATGATAAGATCATTGAGGAGAAGGAGAGGAAAGCTAAGGGCATCAAACACCCTGATAGTAGCTCCAATGAAGATGATTCCCCTGATGATCCCTCAAACCCTTCAAAACCCAACCCTCCTGAAACCCCTCAAGCCAACCTCCCTGAACCTTTTCAACCCAAGTCTTCTGTATCAGACAGACTTTCAAACCCCCCTAGAACCTATCATAGGAAAGGCTCTATATCTTCAGAGGTGTTGACCAAGGGTGGTAACACAACCAAAGACACATCTGCCAATGAAGGTTCTTCTGAACCCAAGGCACAGCCTAAAGATGTGGAGGTTCCTATTTTAGAGGCTGGTTTGGTTAAGGCCTATTCAGTGTCAGAAGAGTTGGACACTGATCAGCCCTTAATCATTCAGGATGACTCAGTGGCTGCAGAGATAAGCACTGTGATCTCCCCACAACTGCCATCTTTGAACCTTGTTGAAGGTGAAGATGATGCAGGTCTAGGTGATGAAGTTGAAAAGGAGATTTTAGTAAAAAAACCAGAGGGAGAAGTAGATGAAAGAGAGGTTATAATCACTAAGATAGTGAGTGTACCACCAAATGAGGGTGATATAAGTGAGGAAGGGCAGGCTATTCTTGAAGTCAAATCTGAACTTCAGTAATCCCTTGATGAGAGGAGGCCTGTTCCTTTAAGTGAGAAAATTATTACTGAAGGAAGAAAAGAAGTAGTTGAAAATGAGAAGAAGACTGCTGATGTATCAGAGTCTTATGAAAAAGAAACTGAGGGTGATGAGTGTGTTTTCACTAACCCTTTTGATTTGTCTGACATTGCAAGGTATAAGTTTTGAACAAATTTTTGCAGATGACTTCTTGACAGATGCGCCCATCCATGTTGATTCTGGATCAGCACAAGCCCTACTTGGCTTGCAATCAACAAAGTTGGACTCCTTGGCTCATCAATTCCAATCAGCTCATGCAGAAAATTCTGGAGCCTTGGATGAGCATAGAAGAACCTTGGCATCTGTAGAAATGAGATTAACTGGCTCTGAAGATGTGGTGTTACCCACATTGGAAGCAAGAATTGAAGGAGTGGAATCTGGTCTTCAAACCATTTCCACTAAAGTTCACAAAGCCAAAGTCAGTATGGAGAACATCTCAAAGGAGGTCAAGAAGGATCAAAAGCTGCTAAGAGATAATCACAATGCTAATGTTCAAGCTATAAAGCTAACCATCAAGCAAGAACTTGGAAAGAAGACTGCCTTGCAGAAGAAAAGAGCAGAGGCACAAAGACTTGCTATGGTGAAAGCAGCTTCAGAGAAATTTTCCCAAGAGGTGATGGCAAACATTGCTGAAGGTGCAGTGGCCAACCTCACTGAGCTTCTAAAGGCCCAACTAGATGCATCTCTAAAAGCAACCATGGAGGAGGTTGTCCAACAAAAGATGAAGCCTGTTCTAGCTTTTCTTAGCTTGAGCAGTGATAGGATGCAAAATATACATGATGAAAAGGTATATTTGTTGGAAGAGATGAAGTCTCTAACCCAAGCCCAGTCCTTGATGGCATCCACTATGAGTGAACTCAAGCCTGAATGTTTTGATGCTGCCAAAAAGGGGGAAAGGGAAAGAGCAAGGGCAAAAGGTGCCTTAGTTATTGGAAGCCCAGTGAAAGGAAAAGACAAAGTTGCTGAAGAAAAAGGGAAAGAGCCAGCAGTACTGAACTTAGAAGATTTGGATGAAGAAGAGCAGTTAGCACTTGCTTTGAAGAACTCAATGGCCTCAGCTCAAGAGGAAAGAGTTAGGCTACAGCAAAGACCAGGAGGAGAGGTGTCTGGTTTGGACAAAGATGTTGAAGGTGTCCAAACTAGAGGAAAGATCAAGAAGGCCAAAGGAAAGAAAAGACAAGCTGAAACATTTACTGACTTTCCCAACAGCCTTGATTTGCCTCCTGAGTTCAGAATTGATGATGATGAGGCTATCTCAAAGAAGGCCAAGACTGCTGAGAAAGACAAGACTGCTGAAGTGCCCAAAGCTGCTGAAAAAGACAAGTCTTCTGAGAAGGAAAAGTCTACTGAGACTAAGTCCACTGATGGTGCCAAAGCCTCTGAAGATGTAGAGGAGCTATATGAAGAAGGCTTTGGACCTGGACCTAAAAAGAAGAAAGTTGTGTTGCTAAATGATCCATCAAACTTGTTTCATGAAGGGTATGACAAAGACCCTGAAACTCAACAGAAACTGGCCATGATGAGGGCCCAAGAAAGGATGGACTTGATGGATGAAGCACAAAGAGCAAGAGACAAGAGAAGAGCAGACTTCCAAAAGCCTAGAAGGAAGAGAGCAACTTACAACAAGATGAAGCCACAACTGTTGATCCCAATGGACACCAAATATCCTCACTTGGATAAATGGGTGCCAATTCAGCTGAATGACTCATGGGAGGAAGCAAAAAGGGAGTTTATCTATGATCAATATGTCATTGATAGATGGAATGGAAGAGATGCCAACTCCACTTTTGCTGAGTTCATGATAGAGTATCACAGAGAACTTTATCAACAACTACTTGCAACTGCTGATATTGCAAGATTTGAACTCACTGCCCCCAAGCCAATCATATACATGCCTCCAAAGCTTGATGGATGGATTGATCAGTCAAAGATCCTGAAGGAATTTACTGAGATCCTCAAGCTGAACAAAATGGTTCTTGGACCCAAGGGAACAAACCAAGAAGCCATGGAGCTGAAGAGAAGAGTGTGGGCACAATATGGAATGGTGCCACCAAAGGAGGATGATCTCTAAATTGGTTAAGTCTTCTGACCTTTTTGGATGAAAACTTATCTTACCTGAAGATATGTTTTATTTGGTCATCTATGCTGAAGTTTGGTCAAGTATGCTGATATGGTGTGCTCAGATATTTTGGCTACTCTAATATGCTTTTGTTGCTCTGATATAATCTGGATGCTCTGATAAGAAGTTTATGCTCTGATACTGGAAGATCTAGATACTATTAACTGATTTGATCATGCTCTGATACTGGAAGATCTAGATACTTTCAAGTACTTAGTTGTTTGCTCTAATACTCTAGATTTTATGTTTAGTGTATGCTCTGAAATTTCTGTAATGTAATGATCAATTGTAATGATGTCTTGAATTCATGCTCTGATATGTTATCTTCAACTATCAACATGCTTGTAATGATTTTCATATGAATGATAGTTGAACTAACTTTGAATCAAGAAACACTATTGCAGAAATCTCTCTATGCCTATCTTTGAAACCTATTTGCAATTTGAACAGTGAGTACACTAACACATGGTTTTTCAGGAATATTGACCTTAGTCATGCCTTCTGAAGATAAATGTAATAAGTATAGTCAAGTCACTTTTGCATAGAAGTATAGGTTTTAGCATCATCAAAAAGGGGGAAATTGTTGGGAATAAAATGAGATATATTTTGATTCAATACCAAAACCCCCTGAGACATGCCTAAGTCAAGATGATTATGTTCTAAGACTGTTAGAACATATAGAATGAGGCTAGATGAGGAGCTAATATGTTAGGCAGCTCTTAGTTGTTTAGATGCACAATTTGAGGGGGAACACATGCTTTGAAGTCTATCTAGAACAAGTCCCCTCAAGGCTCAAATTCTGGAACCAACACTAAGTCTCTTGAAGACCAACTATGCTGATCAGGAGAGTTGTCCAGAGGAGTTGTCTCAGCACAATTAATCAAGATCAAGTGCTCTGAAAGCTTGAGGTCAACTATGCTGAAAAGTTAGAGACAACCACACCCTAAAGAACTTCAATACAACATGCTAAGATCACTTTGAAGTGAAGCAAAGGGTAAGAGCCAAGTCATCTGAAATGAGCAAGCCAACCATGCTGATAAGCAAGTCAGCTGATAGTGATAAGGAGAGTTGTCCATTTGATAAGGAATGTTGTCCTATCATTGGAACAACCTTCAGAAGCCATGTCCATGTCCTAACAAGAGAATCTGAAAGTCAGACATTGGGAAGAGTGCTGCAGAATGAAGACAAAGTCTATACAGCCGTTTATTTCCCAAATGAGGACATGTCACTATCAAGAATCTGTCTTCAAAGTTGAAGAACTAAAAGAAGACATTTATGGACATTGGAGGCTGCCTCTCCAACGGGCAAATCCTTCATTTGTCTATAAATACAGAAGTGTGAAGACCATTTGAAAGAACCTCAACAATTGAAAAGAATATCCAACTATCCTACAAGCAAGACTGCTTTCAAAGACTATCTTAGTCTTCATACACTTCTTCTAAGCTGAAGTTATTGTATATCCATACACAAGCTTAGAGCGATATCCTATCCGTATACACTGATCTTCATTGTAAAGGATATCTCATTAGTTGGAACCTTACTTCAACCCTTACCCCTTTCAAGAGTGAAAGTGAGAAGGTTGTTGTAGTAGTAGTAGAAGTGGTAGGAGCTGACTGTTGAGAGAAGAACAGTTCAGTTCTGAGTTGAGAAGAGGGTACTAGGACTCTAGACATCCTAGCGATCAATTCACCAAGGAGTGGTGGTATTGATCAAGTGCACCTTGGCACTATAAAACAAGTTAATTCCAAGAGTGAAGGAATTATCCTGTTCAATCAGGGAAAGTGGATGTAAGAGCTTGAGTCTCTGAACCACTATAAACTCTTGTGTTGTTTTGCTTTCAAGTAATTACATACATTCAACACTGCACACAAAACTGACCTTTCAAAGAACTTATACTTAAGTTTGTGCAAAAAAAACATTTGGACAAGTTCCCTGAAAACTGGACTGTTTGATTGATTAAGTGATTTCAGAACTAAAGGAGTCTAAACTAAAGGGCCAACCACTATTCCGCACATATAACTCTCTTAGATAGTTATTCAACTAAGTACTTAATAGTACTTAGTAACTTGATTATCTTTAAGGAAGTTAATCATCTTCAGCAGAGTTGTCCAAGACAACATTGCTGATATCTGGTTTGATCAAGTTTGAGAAGAAATTGCATACAAGTATATTCCCCCCATACACTTTTTATATACTCCTTTCAGGACCAACAGGGTTATAGGGTGGGATTTTGAAATCCTGAATCAAAATCTCAAACTGTAACGGGGGTGGAGTTTCGAAATCTCAAATCTGGATTTCCCATCCCAAAACAAACATGCCCTTAAAGATTTGCTGCTTCTTCGATTGAGAAACTTCATGCTTGCAATATGCATTGGATACCCCAGCCTCAATCTGATGTAAATCTTGAAATGTGTTGTTTTTTAAAATTTCTCAGAACCTAATTGCTTGCTCCCGGTATGAATAATTTAGCTTGGTTTGCTACTGAAAATTAATGAGTTGAATTTTTTGACAATATAACTGGTTTGTTTCTCCTGTTGTTTAGTTGCAACTGAGGATTATTGAATCTTCTTAGTCCTCATAAAATGATGAGCTATAAGACGTCTGTTGTTATTATTAGAAAATGAAATTGATGCTGGTTTATCTTTTTAATTATACTACTTAGCCTCTTGCTGGCATTCTAGTGGAATAATTTGTTTACCACGCTTTGCTACTAGCATTTGCTCTATCTATGTTTGAGCTAATTTCTCACATACATGAATTATCCTAAGTACACTTTAATTGTAAGATCATTGTGGATGGAATATCGCATTTTACCTTAACTCCAACATGAAGATTTGAATTTTGTGAAATCAAGACAGTTTTTCCCTACTGATATACAAAAAATTATTTATTAATTAAGTGGTAAAACACCTGTTGAAATTTGGGAATGAAAAAGACTGAGCATTTGAATTTTCTTAGAAGTACTTGAAGTAAAGTATAATAGGATTATTTACTATCGGAACTAGTGTTGTTATTCGAACCGAGCCTTAACGAGACTCGGCTCGACTCGTTAAGGCTCGACTCGAAAAGGTTAATAAGCCGAGCTCGAGTAGCATAAAAGCTCGAATGCTTAACGAGCCGTGCTCGGCTCGACCCGCGAGTACTCGCTAAGGCTCGAAGCTCGAATAGAGGATAGGGGTATATTTGTAAATTACACAAATTAGGTTAAGGGCCCTAAGGCCCAAAATTAAAAAACTTTCAATCTGCCTCTTTTCTCAATTCTCCCTTCACGCAAGTGGGCAGCAGCCGTCGAAACTTGAAATTGCACCGCCGAAACCGCACTGCCGTCCGCCGTAACCTCGCGCCGCTGGACTGCAACCGCCGCGCCGCCGGACTGCAACCGCCGGACTGCACTCCATTCACTATTTCACAACAATTGGTATATTTCACCCTATTTCTGCATTGTTTTTAGATTTTGTTAATTTTGAATTTCTATATTAATAAAAAGGGTTGCTGATTTGCTGTTTAGTATACTCCCCTCCAGATTTCTATATTATCACTTATCAACCATTTTTAGTAATTTTTAGATTTAGATTTATTGTTATAATGTTATGTAAATTAATAGCAGTAGGTTCCTTTATGAATTATGATGGAATTGGTATGTAAATTAACAGAAGGAGGTTTCATTCATTATTATACATTGCATTATAACCTCTCTTTTTTTAATTCATAGATCTTCCAATTTCCAATCTCTACTTCAATTACTTGAAGTTTAGGGATATACCATCTCCTTGATTTACTTTTTGGTAAGATTTTTATTCTAATAGCTACTGGAATTTGAGTATTAGATTTTGTGAGGTGTATTTGCCATTAATTTGAGTATTAATATTTGAGTTTGAATAATTAATAGTTATATAATAATTACTTTGAATATCTGCTTTGTCTAGTTATATAATAATTAATTCATTACCTAATTATTTATTTACCTTATTTATGTATATTTGCCTATTTTGAATATATTTATTGATGTAAACTTTAATTTATTGCTAAACAGAATGTATTCAACCCAAGGTTCATGCTCAGGTGTTGGTATGGACCAAATCAATGAAGATGGTGGTCAAGAGTTAGAGATTGAAGAAAGTGTGGATGTGATGAGTGAGGAAGAGCTCCAAACAACAAGTGACCAACCCGAAGAAGTAGAAGGGGAAAAAGATGGTGATGAAGGAGGACCAACAAAACCATTTGAGTCAAAGAAACGGGTAAAAAAATCAATGGTTTGGGAGAATATGAAAATTGTCAAGTTCAAGAATGGAACAGAAAAGGTGCAATGCAATCATTGCAAGGCATATTTTGCTAAGAGCGCAACTGGAGCTACATCTCAACACAAGCGTCATTTAAACGCGTGTCTACAAAAGAGACTAGCCAGTGGAGATCAAACCAAAGCGAAGCAACAAATATTGTCTTTCATAGATGGACAATCTGATGGTCTCACTTCCCTTGTCGGCTATTCGTATGATCATAATAATGTACGAGAGCTTGCTTCTCACATGGTTTTAGTGCATGAGTATCCATTTTCTATGATGGATCATGTAGTGTTTAATAAGTTCATGAAAGTTGTATCACCGTTTTACAAAAAGATTACTCGTCAACAAGTTAGAGAAGATTGTTATAATACCTATCAAGTAGAAAAGAAAAAGTTGAAATCTGTGTTGAGGGGTGCTAGTAGGGTTAGTATAACTACTGATTTGTGGAAATCTGGTCAAAAACTTCAGTATATGGTTGTGACTGGTCATTTTGTGGATGCTGATTGGGTGTTACAAAAACGTGTTTTGGACTTTTGCAATGTTCCACCTCCCCATACAAGAGTCATTATTGCTGATGCTTTAAGTAAATGCTTTAGTGATTGAGAGATTGATGATAAGATTTCTAGCATAACTGTAGACAATGCTTCTTATAATGATGTTTGCATTAGAAGGCTTAAAATGGATTTTTCTCTAAGAAAGAGACTTAGTCTTGGTGGAAAGATTTTTCATGTGAGGTGTTGTGCACATATACTTAATCTTTTGGTGCAAGATGGTCTAAAAAATTTGCATGGGGTGATTGATGTTGTTAGAGATGGGGTCAAGTATTTGAATAATTCAGAATCTCGTCTCATTCAATTTGCAAAGATTGCAAAGCAGCTGCAACTACCTTCTAGAAAGTTGATTCTAGATTGTCCAACTAGGTGGAATAGCACATTTATCATGTTGGCATCAACTTTAGAATTTAAGGCTGTTTTTTCAAGATATAATGATATTGACCCTGGGTTTACTTATGTTCCAAGTGAAGAAGATTGGTTGAAAGTGGAGGAAGTTTACAAATTCTTGGGTATTTTCCATGAAATTACTAACATGATTTCTGGATCAGATTATCCAACTTCCAACATTTTTCTTGTTGAGCTTTATAGGGTGAAAGAGCTTTTAAATGAAAAGATTGTTGACACTTCAGGTAATATCAAAGAAATGGTCATGGCAATGTCGGAAAAGTTTGATAAGTATTGGGGAGATAGTAATGTGTTGTTGACAATAGCTGTTATTCTTGATCCGAGGTATAAAATGACACTTGTTGATCATGCATTTTCGATTATTTATGGTGAGATAGAAGCATTGGATAAAATTCATGAAATCAAGATGCTTATCTATGAGCTTTACAATGAATATGTTGAAGCTTATATCTCATCTCATGCTGAAGGCCCCAAAAAACAGCAGCTATATCGACATGGTAAAGATTTGATGAGCAATAGGGCAGCAGTTAAGAAGCTTGGAATTAATGTTCTTACCGGTAAGGAAAAGTTTTTGATGCGTGTCAATGAAATTGACAAGACTCCACCGAAAAAAATGGATTTGGATGTGTATTTAGAAGAAAATAGGTATTGTTGTGATGATGTTTCTGCAAATCTTGATGTTTTGGCTTGGTGGAAATCGGAAAGGTTGAGGTTTCCGATATTGTCAAGGATGGCAAGTGACATTCTTTCTATTCCGGTTACAACTGTAGCCTCCGAATCTACTTTTAGTGCCGGTGGTCGAATAGTTGATGATCGACGAGCTTCTATGACGGTTGAGACGGTGCAAATGCTACTTTGTGGCAATGATTAGATTCGCAATCTTTATGGTGTGAAGACTAGACCCCGTGTAAGTGAAACGAACCTTCTAATACTTTTACTTTTGGTTGATTATCTTTTATATATAATAACTTTCTTATTTTTATTTTGTAGGAATCATTGGATGTTGGTGAATCATCTATATCGACCTATCAAGAAATTGAACTTTCGGATCAAGATTGAAGTAGTGGATGTTGCCCTATCAAAAAAATGGAAGTAGTGAATCATTGGATATAGGAATCTATTTTTATTTTCTATGATGGATGGAGTACATTTGTTAGTTGTTAACTTGTTAGTGGATGTTGCTTTCATATTCCTAGTTGTTATCGATCAAGTAGTGGATGTTGTTTTCATATTTTAATTGTACTCGCACATGTACTTTTGAAGTATGCATTTGCTTTTATATTTTTAGTGTTCTTTGGTTAAATATGTATTTTTTATAGGAATTGCAATATTTTAGTTAAATGTGTGTATTTGCAGGATTTTGAGCTCGAGCTTTGTCGAGCTCAAATAATTTGGTTAAACGAGCTCGAGCTCTGTCGAGCTAAAAAATATATGAGTCGAGCTCGAGCCCAAGCTCTGTCGAGCTATTAAAAAAAAAATACGAGCTCGAGTTCGAGTTTAATAAAATAAAAAACGAGTCGAGCTGAGCCATCTTTCATGCTCGATAGTGTTAACGAGCGAGCTCGATCCTAGCTCGAAATATGTTCGAGCCGAACTCGAACCTTAGGTACTCGGGCTCGCTCGGCTCGAATAACAGCACTAATCGAAACAAACAAGTGCTCATGTGATTATTTGGCTAGAGGATATAGTTGAAAGAATGAATGTCTTTATGATTTATGCTAGCTGCTTGACTGACTCATTGATCTATTTCATTCCATATTTCCATCGTTGATATTCGATGTCACACCCGGCGACGGAGGGCGATGGGCGGCGGTGGCTTTGAGAAAGGAGAAGTGTGGACAAAGAATGAGATGGGGAGGAAGAAATGAGGAAAATTAGGGTTTTAATGTTAAAATTAGGGTTTTTATAGGGAGTGAATTTATCATAGGAAATTTTAAAATAAATGGTATAAAAGGTAATTTGGGGAGAGTGCATCTATCTTTCGTCTATAAAGGGGGGAGTGCGTGTATCGGGGGAGTGCATTAAACATACTTGGAGGGGTATATACCCCACCCCCTTGAATAATAGGCTGGGCTTCGTCATAAATAAGGACAATGGGCTGGACTCCCTCTTAGATAAAAACATTGGGCTCGAAAGTTACCATTATTTGGACTTCCAATATTAATTGATACACCTACCTCATTTTTTTTCCTCGGATTTTCATTTGCGGAACGTCCCAAAAAAAAAAAAAGGGGGTAAAAACTATTGTAGAAGGGAGGGAGTATTTTTAGAGTAATATGTAATTATAATATGTTTAAAATACTTTTAATTGTGTTGTAGTCGTGCAACTGGTGGACACAAATGTTATCCTAAATCTACCCTGTCTCCTTAAAACTCAAGGATACAGAGGTACGAGCCTATAGAACAGATCCTGTTCAAGTAAGGTCGTTATCCTAAATCTACCGATCATATAATATCTGTGTTATATAACCGTCTCATTATAATTTTTTGATATTGATATAAATGTCTGTTTTTGCACTTAAAAAAAATTAAATGTGTTTATAATAAATAGTCTAATTAATATTTATTCGGTGTGCTCGTTTTTTTATATCAGTTTCAAGTGTTTATAATAAATAGTCTAATTAATATTTATTCGGTGTGCTCGTTTTTTTATATAAGTTTTAAGTGTTTATAATAAATAGTCTAATTAATATTTATTCAGTGTGCTCGTTTTTTTATATAAGTTTTAAAAAAATATTACTTATTAATGAATAAAGTATACTCCCATCCAAGTGAAAGCTACCTAACTTTTCATTTTCGTTCGTTCCAATCCATTCCTTTTTTTTATAACTATTTTCTTTTTCAATCACATCACCTCTAATACATCTATTTATTATATTAGTATTTTTTAATCTCCATGCCCGGAGTTCATGGGGAGCTTTCTCCGGGGGACAGAGGGAGTATAAAATATAGATGAAATAAAGTGGGTGTGAGTGTGATAGATATTTTATTTAAAAAAAAAAGTAAAGAAAATCTATTCCAGAATTTATGTGTTGTAACCTCTGAGGGAGGGAGCAATCAATAAAGGGATATTTCCACGTCAGGTGGAATCATGAATGATCAACAAAACGTTTCTTACTAAAGTTGACTCTTTGTCTGCCGTAGAAATGCGTACCATCCCATTCCCGTTATCATCATTTGGTTCAATTATTAGTCCACCACCATTACCGCCTCTGTGCACTTGAACTAAAATGGACTTGTCTCTCGTTAATGGTGAGCTCAGTGTGTCTGGAAACTGCATTCTCACTCATGTGCATAACAATATTTTCCTAACACCGTCCAAAAGCTCAGAGGGCACTTTTATTGGTGTCAACTCTCATCAACGTGCTAGCCGTGTGGTCTTTCCTGTCGGAAAACTCAAGTAAATACACTTGTTAATTACTTTCTGCTTTTCAATCCAGCATTTTCTATATATAGCACAATGGTTTGTGGATTCTAAATTTGCAGGGGATTGAGAATTTTATGTCTATATCGATTCAAGTTATGGTGGATGACTCAGTGGATGGGGATATGTGGTCAGGATATACCTTCTGAAACTCAGTTTTTATTAGTGGAGGTACCCTGCACCACTTCTGTATGTTATGCTGTTTTCTTGCCCATCATTGAAGGGGATTTTAGGGCTGTGCTTCAGGGAAATGCACATGATGACTTGGAAATTTGCTTAGAAAGTGGTACTTTGATTTCATTGGTCTTATCTTTTTCTTTACAATTGTGCATTTTGTCAAATTGGCATTTCAATTGTTGGCAAAATTGTTAAAACTATGAGGATTTGCAATCCACAGGTGATCCTTCTGTGCAAGATTTTGAAGGGAGGCATTTGGTTTATGTGGCAACTGGGCCTGATCCATTTACTGTAATCGAGAGTTCGGTCAAGTATGTTCACTTCAATCTTTGATTGCTTATATAATGCCTATTACATGTTCATCTTCTGTAAACTTTGGATTGAAATGCAAGTTGTAGTAGATTGTTCTCTTGCATACTTATATATACCATGATTGTAAGCTTAGTCTTAATTATTCAATGGGGTGACATGGTTCTTTTAATGTTATATTCTATGTGATTTTCTGCTTAGAAATGATAGTGCCAGTGCTTAACACTTAACAGGTCTGTGCAAACTCATTTACAAACGTTTCGCCATCGTGATCAAAAGGAGGTAATACTAGTATTGCATATGTTGATTCGAAACAGTCTCATGTTTTGTCATTGTGATAAACTTTATTTTTCATCCTTGTTCAGATGCCTGATATACTAAACTGGTTTGGATGGTGCACATGGGATGCTTTTTATACCGACGTTACAGCTGAGGGAGTTAAGGAAGGACTACAAAGGTATTTATCTAAGTGTGATTGAGTTTCTTTCAAATTCACATCTGCTTTAAGCATCAGCACAAAAGGTCTAACTTTCATGTAATTCGTAGTTTGAAGAAAGGTGGAGCTCCCCCAAAGTTTGTCATCATCGACGATGGATGGCAATCAGTTGGTATGGATGATACTGGTACTGAGGCTCAAATTGAGGACAGTGCCAAGTAAGCAACTGAACCTAAATGCTTTAATTCAATACTTATTTTGAAATATTTACACAAAGAAGCTGATGTTTCATTTTGTTTTTTGGCTTCCAGTTTTTCAAATCGATTGATTCATATTCAAGAAAATCACAAGTTCCAAAAAGACCAAAGAGGGGTTGACATGGTGAATAGGGGAACTGGATTTGACCAAATTATCACTGAGATAAAAGACCAGTTTGATATAAAGTACAATTCATGTTCTATTTCTCTCTTTTTCTCTCAAAACAACATTATAAACATTCACTTAGTTTTTCAGGTATGTTTACATCTGGCATGCAATAGTCGGTTACTGGGGTGGCATTAAACCGGGTGTTGCTGAAATGGCTAACTATGAGGCCAAAATAGTAAATGCCATTCCGTCCCCTGGGCTGGAGTCGAATGGCATTTGTTTCGTTTTGAAGAGCATCATGACGAACAGGGTGGGCCTTGTGAACCCTGAGAAAGTCTACGCCTTTTACAATGATCTGCACTCTTACCTTGCTTCTGCTGGTATTGATGGGGTTAAAGTAGATAATCAAAGCATACTCGAAACTCTTGGGGAGGGCTTTGGAGGAAGAGTGAAACTTGCAAGAAATTATCATGATGCCTTGGAGGCATCCGTCTCTAAAAACTTTAAGAATAATGAAATTATATCTTGCATGAGTCACAGCACAGATGCATTGTACAGGTAACGGTCTACCTTTAAGCCGACCCTTGTCTTTGTCTAGTTAAATGGTGAATTCTCTTTGTTCGTTTGGCTATAGTGCGAAGAAAGCTGCTGTTATCAGAGCATCAGATGATTTCTTTCCGAGAGATGCAGCATCACACACAATCCACATAGCATCAGTTGCTTACAACAGCATTTTTCTTGGAGAGTTTATGCAGCCTGATTGGGATATGTTTCATGTGAGAAACCATCTTCTTGAATAAGTTCCTCAAGTACACTTTATTGACAGTTGTTTCGTTGCTTTCGATTTTAGCCAACCCAAGTTATTTCATCTGTGTGAGGAGGTATATTTATGTAATGGTTTATTGATTTCACATATCTTAATTGCCTTTTATTTTTAGAGCTTGCATCCTATGGCTGAATACCACGGGGCTGCTCGTGCTGTAGGAGGCTGTGCCATCTATGTTAGGTGCTGTTATTGATGCTTCTGCTTATAATTTCACATTCCCCCCCTTCATTGTCTAAATCTTAGCATCTAATTTTCAGTGATAAACCCGGAAACCATGACTTCGATGTTTTAAAGAAGCTAGTACTTCCTGATGGCTCCACATTGAGGGCCAAACTCCCCGGAAGACCAACAAGAGATTGCTTGTTTTCTGATCCTACCAAAGACAAAAGGAGGTATCGCCAAACTTATACTTGTGCATATTTTGATCTACCAGTTGCACCTGTGCATAAGTTTTTTCCTACAAGAAAAATACTACTAGTAACTAACTAAAATCCTCAACTTGGTGGCAGTCTTCTGAAAATTTGGAATATGAATGATTTCACGGGAGTTGTTGGGGCGTTCAATTGTCAAGGTGCTTCATGGTGTCGGACTAGTATAAGAAATGTGATCCACGATCAACAGCCTCAAACGATCTCTACCACTGTTGGAGCAACAGATGTCGAATATCTGCAGAGGATTGCTGAGAGTGGATGGAATGGAGATTGCATTATGTATTTACACAGAGGAGGTAAGCTTAAAATTGATTTCACCAACAAACTGATCTTTTTAGCGAATAATAGTCGTATATTTATGTATCAATACGCGTTATTATTAAGTTAACGAAATGATCCCATGGTGTGAAAGTAATGCATGTTCTTTAAATCTGAATCAAATGATGCTGATTGTTGCTTGTTGGTCAAAGGTAAAAACCAATATTAATTCTCATGTATTAAAAGTTGAAGTATTGCCAACTTTAATCTGTACAGGAAAACTCATGTATGTCCCAAAGAAGACATCCTTGTCGATTCAACTGAAAGCTCGAGAGTACGAAGTATTCACAGTCGTGCCTGTGAAGCAATTGTCTAACGGCATTGCATTCGCTCCAATAGGTCTGGTGAACATGTTCAATTCAGGTGGAGCGATAAAACAAGTAAACTACGAAACAAGTAAGGCTGGAAATGTTGATTTGAGAGTTGGTGGATGTGGCTCGTTTGGAGCCTATTCGTCGGCCCGGCCCAGAAGGATCATAACAGACAACGCCAACGATGTTGACGAATTCTTTTATGAAGAAACCTCTGGATTCCTCACTCTGAATTTGGCAGTTGCAGTTGAGGAGATGTACCAATGGAACATAACAATTGAATATTGAGCTTTCCACAAGCTGTGTTTCATTTGAATACTAAATAACTAATATCTTGTCTTGTTCCTCATCTTTGTTACAAAATTAAACTCCACTTTTTTTGTATTTCTGTCTTTTGGCTTTGTCCAAAGATACATGCTCAAATTAAAAAAACTTTACTGCTGCTCCATGTTTGTATATTTTACTGATATCAAGAATGGATCTGTGCGCATTCTAAATTTGTAGTTAAAAAATGTTGGTAAATGTAAGATTGTTTTTTAGTGGTACGTGTGCTGACCATGGATTCAAAGGAGACTAGTGTATTTTAACTCAATTTTAATTAAAGTTTGTCACGTTCACAAAGAGCATTTAAATATAGAATGAGAAATATTAATTTATATGAATAAACTATTCAAAATCAGTTTTCACATTGATCTGGATACTAACTACTTGGAAAATTAATGATAAAGTAAAGATAGAATTCTTTCAATTTTATTAAAGTGATAAATGAAGAGTATTGTGTAAAAAAATATAATTACATATAATGTAAATAAGTGAGAATTTGAGGATAAAAATTGTGAGAAACTTTTTTTTAAAAGTGTAAAATTTAATGTGGACAAACTAAATATGAAAGATTAATATTAGTTTATGTAGAAGGAAACATATGTGTTTGTAGGTTAAACATTTTTTTTCAATATACACCTAATAAATTATCATCATATATAAACATATGTGTTTGTAATGAACATATACTATTTGCCCGTTATTTCTAAGATTAAGCATCTTCATGTTAATTATGGATTTTTTTTTTAATTATATTCACATGTCACTTTAATGGAGCACAGATTAAAATATCAAAAGTAATAAAGATGATATCATTCGGTAAAATTGTGGGTTTTAAACTAAAATTGGAGTTTTTGAGAAAAATATTACCTTGCTTAATGATTCTCATGTAATGTTTAAACAAAAACAATTATTTTAAGAATGAAAATATTACGCGCACACATATATATATAATATGGAATCAAAGTAGTGTTTTATACTCCCTTCTCACACACTTTCCTTATTCGTCCGTTCTACAATTGTTTGCACACCCTAAAAATGAAACTCTTTTATAAACTTCACTCTCACAATATTCACATATTTACATAAAATGTCATTACGTTTACACTTATTTCAATCACTCTCTTTACTTTATTCATTTAACTTTACAAAATTGCCCTCAACACTTCACTCATTACACTTTTTTTAATAAGTGTGCAAACACTTCCGGGACGGAGGGAGTATTTTATTAAAACCATTCGTAATTTTATGTGAATACTATTCAAGATTATATTCCACCCTAGCAAACATCTTCAGTTCCATTCCAATTAGTTAGGGCATGTTTGTTTTGGGATTTTGAGAATTTTGAAATCCGAATTTTAAAATCTAGTGGATTTTAAAATTCTAATGTTTTTTATATTTTTTTGTTTGTTTTGGGATTTATGTAGGGTAGGATTTAACTTTATAGAATAAGATTATAGGTTTTATAGGTATTTATATAGGGTTTGTAGGTATTTATAGGGTTGACTTTTATAGGATTTATAGGTATTTATAGGGTGGGATTTTGAAATCCTGAATCAAAATCTCAAACTGTAAAAGAGGTGGAGTTTCGAAATCCGAATTTTCCATCCCAAAACAAACATGCCCTTAGGGATTGTGGTGAATGAGATGTAAATGGAGATGGAAAAATGTGGAGGAGGATAATTTATAGATTGTAATTGTGTTTGAATTGAGATTGAAAATAATGGTGAATAGAAAATTTTATGACAAATCAAAAATGATATTGAATTATTTTATTATTGTTAAAAAATAGGTGTATAAGTGTATTATAAGGGTATGTTTCGTATTTGACTATTTCACAATGAGATGAAATATAATTTAGACATAATATTGTACTCCCTCTATTTCACAAAAGTTTTCATACTTTCTTTTTTAATTTATCCTACAAAAATTTGCATACCTCAAAATAAAAATAATCATCACAATTCTCTCTCTACTATAATATACAAATATTTACCCTTCATGTCATTACTTTTGAGATTCACCATACACTCAATCCAACACTCTAATTATTGTACTTTTTCAAAACTATGTGTAAGATTCCCCATAAACTTTTGTGGGACAGAGGGATCGGAGTAACATTTTAAGGTGTGTGCTGACTGAACAAATTGCTTCTAGAATAAAAAGTGATTGTGAAAATTGTTAGTTATATTTATAATCACCCCCAAAATAGATACTTCTTCCATTCTAATAAAAATTACTCAACTTTTCTTTTTTGTTCGTTTCAATGAAAATTATCAATTTTTCTTGTGATAAACTATTCACTCTCACATCTCATTATATTATTTTTGTACATACAGACAATGGTATTTTGGTCCTTTCTCATTTAATTTTTGTTAGAATTGACTAATATGCACTTCATTCAAATATATTGCTTAACTATCATTTTTTAATAAAATATTAAAGTCTGACACTCTTTTATCTCTCTTCTTATTTGTTCAAGGCACGTAATAATAACACAAGACAACTTTCAATGTGTGTATTTAATATTAAAATTTATCTTCCCTTTATTACCGTTTAACTCAATCTTTTTTTTCTTTTTTTTTCAAAAACTACTCATATATTATAAAAATAAAATGTATAAGATATTATTAATAAAAAATTCAAATAAATATATGTATATATATATATATATAATGTTGGAGATTTTGATAAGATATATATATATATACACACGCTACTTATTATTATTTTATTGTTATTAAAATAGATTGTCTTTTATATATAAAAATAAAGAATATTTAAAACATAAATATTCAAGAAAATTATTTTTCCCAATTTTTTTACTGTTGTTTTATTTGATAGACAGATTAAAATTTCAAAATTCAAGTCAAATATGAGATATTTTAGCAGTGGATAATCCTTAATTTTCTCAACTAAATCCATCTCCCTTTCTCTTATTTTTTACTATATTTACCGAATCTAGTCACATAAAATATTTTTACATACATATGAGCTTTCTATATAGAAATACACTATATTTTTCTTTCCTCTTCCATTCTCATTATTTTTGGGTTAATTCTATTATATATATATATATATATATATATTATTAATTCAAGATTTTAAACGTAATTTAAGTGAGTATACATAATTAAGAGCGACAGATGTATAAATTTATAAACGATTTACCAATTTATCATATTTAATAACTAATGTAATAATTTATGTTAATTTATCGATTTATTCCATTCTTATAATGATTATACAGTATTACTTAAAATGAATTTTACTTAATTTTAATTAATATACTCAAAAATATTAGTTTCTCAACATATAGTGTTTAGGGTAAAGTGTAAAGGATTTGGGGGTTAGGGTAAAGGGTTCAGGATTTAGGGTAAAAGGTCCGACTACTCCTTTCAACGTGTACACTTAGACTTCATTAATAAACAAACTTCAAATGTGTATTATGAGTTTATATTTAATATGGTAACTTATCCTCAAATACTCGTTTCTCAACATATATTGTTTACGATTTAGAAAAAAGGGTTCGGAGTTTAGGGTAAAGGGTTTGGGGTTTAGGGTTTAAGGTTGTTAAAATGAAATATTTTACACTTAGAGATTAAAAAATTCATAGTTTTACACCAAGGTTGTTAAAATGAAATATTTTACATTTAGGAACTAAAATTTTCTAATTTTACACCAAGGCTGTTAAAATGAAATATTTTGGATTAAAAAATTCATAATTTTACACAAGGTTGTTAAAATGAAATATTTTACACTTAGGGATTAAAAAATTTATAATTTTACACCAAGGTTGTTAAAATGAAATATTTTACAATTGGGGATTCAAAATTTTCTAATTTTACATCAAGGTTGTTAAAATGAAATGTTTTACTTAGGGATTAAAAGATTCATAATTTTACACCAAAATTGTTAAAATGAAATATTTTACACTTAGAAATTAAGAAATTCATAATTTTACACCAAGGTTATGAAAATGAAATATTTTACACTTAGGGATTAAAAAAATTCTAATTTTACACCAAGATTTTTAAATTAAATATTTTACAGTTGGGGATTAAAAAATTCCTAATTTTACACTAAAGTTGTTAAAATGAAATATTTACACTTAGGGATTAAAAAATTCATAATTTTACACTAAAATTGTTAAAATGAAATATTTACACTTAGGGATTAAAAAATTCATAATTTTACACCAAGGTTGTTAAAATGAAATATTTTACACTTAGGGATTAAAAAATTCATAATTTTACACCAAGGTTGTTAAAATGAAATATTTTACACTTAGGGATTAAAAAATTCATAATTTTACACCAAGGTTGTTAAAATTAAATATTTTACACTTAGGGATTAAAAAAAATCATAATTTTACACCAAGGTTGTTAAAATGAAATATTTTACACTTAGGGATTAAAAAATTCATAGTTTTACACCAAGACTGTTAAAATGAAATATTTTACACTTAGGGATTAAAAAAATTCATAACTTTACACCAAGGTTGTTAAAATGAAATATTATACACTTAGGGATTAAAAATTCATAATTTTACACCAAGGTTGTTAAAATGAAATATTTTACACTTAGGGATTAAAAAATTCATAATTTTACACGTTAAAATGAAATATTTGTTAGATTAAGATTTATTAAAATTAAATTAGTGTTTGTTAGATTAAAATTAAAATTCAAACAACTCATCTCTATCAAATCAATTTCAATCAATATATTCCATTTTTTCTCTACAACGTTAGTTTCTCTGTAATTCTTGAGTATAAATCATTTTTAATTAATTGTAAATTAATTTTTAAATAAAATCTCTACAGATAACGTTTAAAACTAGATGTAGTAATGATTTGCAATAATTATGCGTGTTGTGAGTTAATTACGTGTGTTGATTGTCGTGTATTGATTGTCGAAAAAGAAGAAAAGAGATTAGCATGCGCACCATTAATTAATAATTAATTCATTCTTTGTCATTATTTCTAATTAAGGGTATAGCAATAATTGAGTAATTAATAAAATATTAATTAAATAAAAAAAAATATGTACATACAGAAGTTACAAACAACATTACTTATCACTAATACATCTACTTATTCTATTATATTTTTTAACTTTTTATGTACAAAGTTCATGGATAAATGTAATTTGTAATTTTGTACTACTAGTTTCTGACATGTATAAAAAGAATCGATTTGTTGATTAATCCAAATAAAACCACTTGTTGCCTGTCGGAGTTAGGTCTCACGAGGTCGGTTTTTTCAGACACATAAATAGTTTGTGAAATTTGAGGGAGTCAAGAGTTGGGAAATCCCATGTTATGTAAGAAATGCATGTGTGTTTTGTTTGTCTTATCCTCCTTATCGATTGGTGGAAATTCAGGAATCTTAGGCGGATCGGATCACTCATTTGGCCTTTTTCACTTTAACTACTCTTAGGCCAGCCAAACTAAACCTTAATCCATCTATCTCTTCCACTTGAAACTTTGCTTATTTTATTGTTTAAACAAGTAATGACATGACATGTCTTAATTATTAAAGTTTTGTCTTTCTTCTTATAAAGCAACGAAAATAATACAGTACTTAAAAAAGAAAGAAACAAAGAAAACAACACACACAATGAGAAAGTGTTAGCGGGAGAATCATTCATTTTCTCTAAAACATAGATTGAATTTCGAACAACATTTTGATAAAATATTTTACACGGAAAATATATCTAGTTAAGACAATTTTTAAAATTTTGTAAAATATAAGTTTGGATTCGAGCCGCTTAAAAAATTCACTGATCCGGAATAGATGAATTACTACTACATGTTCAAAAATATTCTGATAAATTTTCTCAAAAAATTATGTGTCCAAAATCTTTTTAAATGTAATAGTACACTTTTAATCTTGTAGTGACAATAATTTAACCTTATAGTAACTATATTTTAGCTTTGTAGTAACATAATGTTTTTGATTTATTATAGTAACATATTTTAACTTTATAGTAGTATAAAATATTTTACTACTTCAAGACCAAAAATATATTACTGGCCAACGTCACGATCTCAATTCTAAAATGAAAGGGATGAAATATGATCATCATACATGGTGAACACTATAATATAGCATTAACGGAGGTTAATGAAGAGGTTGAATCAAATTCCGCGCGCATCTACAACACATTCAATACAAAAAGCTCAAATAGCCTCCGGGCATGTTTCACTACAAGAAAAAAGGCTTTTTGCCACATAACTTTTATCACATTATAAAATAAATATTGTAAAAAATATTATGTAACCACATTAAAAAATTAGTGTGTTAATAGGTGTGCTTTTAAAGACATTGAATAATAAGTGTGTGGATATGTACTCAATTATCACACACAATAATAAACACTGTCTATTGTCACACCTCTATTAACACACTAAAAATAGATGTGTTTATAAGTACCTTTTAAATACATTATATTTTAAATGTGCTAATAAGTATTTATTTACCACACTAAAAAAAAAATAAACTGTGTTAATATTAACTCTAATGCCACACATTATTATGTTAGAATTATAAAAAAAAATCAAATTATATTAATTTTGCTGATAAATAATATTTAAAAAAATATAAATAACAGTTTTATTTAATGAAATTTATTTTTTACTTAGATGAAAATTTTATATTCATAAATTATAAAATTTTAATAATAAATAAAATTAATTTAAAATTTTAATCAACAAAAATTAAGCGTTTTTTTCTTTCTAAAATCTGGTATACACACACTTTTTCTAAAATAAATGTTAAATTAAATTAATAGGCACACAATATACGATTTTTTAAAATATTTATAATATATTTATATTTGTGTATTTTTTAATACTAAATAAGTTGTAGTAGATTGGCAAAGTCTAATCCTTAGATCCAATAGGTACAGGGGTCGAGACCTCTAAGAAGCAATTTGTGTGTTTTTTAAATTTTTATTTTTAATTAATATATAAATGTAGATTTTAGAGTGTGATAACAGAGTGGAGTTTCGAAATCCCAAATTCGGATTTCCCATCCCAAAACAAACATGCCCTTAGGGAGGGGGAATTCATAAATTCCCTCGAGTCTTTGCCTTCATCACATGTTTATTTGATTGTTAGGTATATGAAATCACAAATAATTACTCACATATATATATTTTATAATAATAATATTCACACCACTTTATTTTCACCATTTAACCCGTTGAAATCACACTTTATTTATAAGTTGACCTTACATAAGGTTGGCAATGGGACGGGTAAAAACCCGAACCCGCATGAAATCGGCCCGCACGGGGCGGGTAAATACCCGGTCAAACGGGTTTCGGGGCGGGTAAATACCCGGTCGATCAACAAATACCCGTCGGGTATGGGACGGGTAATGGAATTGTATATACCCGACCCGCATATATATAATAATTAAAATATATATATATATATATAATATATATATATATATATATATATATATATATATATATATATATTAGTATAATAAATATATATTAAAAAAACTTTCTAAATTCTAATTGTAAGGTTTACACAATAACAGAACATACACACCGTAACACACGCACTGGTTTCTGCCTTTCTAATTCGAGGAAGAAAACGTACGTGAAGAATTATCTATCAACGAGTGTTGAGAATTGAGATATTAATTGTATTATGCATTTGATTTTGTTAGGTTAATTTTGCATTGAACAATATGTATGGAGTATTTTTTAAGATTTTATGTTCTATTTAATGTTGGAATTGATGTTTTATTGTGATTTTAAGAGCAGATTTTAAATGTGTTATTTTATTTAAATAACAGTTCTTTTTTATTTAAAAAATAAATAAATTATGGCGGGGCGGGTTTACCCGCCATGATCGCGGGGCGGGTTTTGAGGCGGGACGGGTAACGGGTATAAATTATTTTGGCGGGGCGGGTCCTGGGACAGGCCATACCCGTCCCATACCCGCCCCGTTGCCAACCCTAACCTTACAATACCACATTATACCATCAACATATCTATTTTTATACATATACTAATTAATATTTATTAAAACTTGTGTGTGAAGAAATATGAACATAATGAATTTGAATGAAGGGAGTATGCATTTTCTGTCTAGCTAGCTACACAATAAAATTTGAATGATATAAAACTTAAATTATAAAATGAAATATCAATTTTTTTAAAATAAAATGAGTAGTGATATATGATAATAAAAAATAATTATATGTATTGACAAATAAAAAAACAAACACAAAAAAATTGTACTCCGTATTATTATCATATAGCACATGCATCCGGACCGATGGATACAATTGAATAACAATTTAAATTTAATATAGAATAGTTATTTATTTTATTGAACAATTAAAAAATATATTTAAAATTCAATTATATGTATACATTGAGTATACACAATTTTTTCAACTTTTAATATAAAATGCAGTCGACAATATCATTTGTCACAGTTAGAAATGGCATGTATTGAGACTAAATCATGAGATGCAGGCTGGCCACACATGAGTCATGACGCATGTTAGCTGTTTTACAAAATTTATAGAGTATAATTTTCGTGTTAGTTTTTTTGAAAATAATAATAATATATATTCATACAATTTTTAGCCTCTCATCATCTTTCAGAAATTGTCTATAAATTGTTAAAAAAATGGCTAAGCCTAGCTACATTTAACTTTAGAAAATTGCATCTATATATATATATATATATATATATATATATATATATATATATATATATATATATATATATATATATATATATGTGTGTGTGTGTGTGTGTTTTTATGGAATTTTAAAATAAGTTGTTGACTTATTTTCTGCATAATAAGTTGCTGAGCCAATAAGATGTTAATTTACAATGACAATTGTGTAATTTAAAATAATGAATTTAAAAGAAATTTCTTCTTTTGAAAACGAAAGGCAAGGAATCCACACTATTATAAATATACAATAATAATGTAGTTATTTTATTAAGAACTAAAAAACACTTATAAATATACAAATTTATTTGTGACATGAAGTAATGTCAAATAGGTTAAAATATGAAAATTAAATTTATTTAATAATTGTGATACTGAATATAAATGATGAATTTTTAAAATGTTTCACTTGAATTAAACCATCTTGCTTAATGGAATGGGCACCTAACTAGGAATGACGGTGAGATGGGTACACTTTCAGTTACTTGTCCTTTTGAACCCTAATGAATTGGGCACGAATAATTTTAAAAGGTTTGAGACGAGTATATATACAACGAGGGTTCAGGTTCAAAACTTGAATACGTGTTACTCGAACTCATTTAATTTATCGAAAAGAATAATATAATTATACGTATTGTATACCCCCTCCGTCCCTCTTGGAAGAAGCTTTCCATAATTTTGGAGCACTAATATTAAAAAATGTGATAAAATAAGTAGATTATTAGAGGCAATGTGATTAAATTGAAAAAAAATATAACGAAATATGAGAAAAAATAATTTACTAAAAAATGAATGATAAAACTTTTATTGAAAAAAAAAAAAAGAAAGAGAAAAGAGGACCGTGTCTTTCTAGAGTCGGATGAGCATTCGACTCGAATTAAAAAAATGGTAATTTTTAGGGGTCAAAATTATATACTCCACGTATATAAGATAAAGATATATATATAAATTTGTGTAAATATCACAATAATCTCACATTATCACCGGTTGAAAACTCTTTTTATTCGTTAAAAAAAAATACAAATTTTAATATACAATTGAATGCATAGATGTAATTAGATTTTAATTTTAAATGATTTAGAAATATTTTCAGTCCATATAATTGAAAGGACTACAAAACGTCTTAGACTATACAATTGATAGGATCGGCCTAGTTTACCCCTAACGTCTTATTGTGGAAGCAATTGGGATTTTTTTTTTCAAAATACTTATGAAGATCTTATAGGCTCTCATTCTCTCAACCATATAAAATGTTTGGAAGAATTGATCTAGCTATATGCATAGATTGCATATATCACGTGCACTTAAGCAAGTTGTTAGGGAAATTAGGTTAAGGTTGATAATTCATAAGCATCTATATATTAGTGGTAGTGAAATGAAAGATCATTGGTAGTTGTTTTGGATTAATTAGCATTTAAGCTAGCCCATTTCATCAACGTATGATGTATCTTAAATGTACCTAAAATTATTGGTCACTTGTTACCTTTGCATTTTAAAGTAAATTTGTGCCCAATTTTATTTTTTATCATTTTAATTTCTAATTTCTCAGCAGTGCTGAAAAAATAGCAACGAGAAATTACCTTCGAATTTGACATATATATTTATAGGATCAATCTAAAAAATAGCATTTTAAATCTCCTCAGGTCATATTGTCTTTACACATGCAGCGAAGAAGTAATTACTTTGAGATGATCCTAAACGTTGAAATCTCAAAAAATAGCATTTTAAATCTCCTCAGGTCATATTGTCCTTACCCATGCAGAAGAAGGAACTTGTCGTATTCATTATATCCATGATGAATGAAGGATCATCTCGGATGAAAATTGAAAGAATTCTGTCTCATCTAAAAGTCCGAACTTGTAGAGAGGTGGGGAATTAATTCTTGTATATTAATTCCTAACAAAAATGTTTAAAAAATGCGGACGAATAACGTGTACCATTTTCATCCGATATGATCCTCCATTCATCATGGATAGAATGAATACTTTTGCTTGTAACAGATGGATAGAATGAATACGACACATTCCTTCTACACAAGACCTTAAGGTGATCTTTACTATGAAATTTAAAAATAAAAAATTTGAGTTTAAAGTAACGTCCTACACCTGATTTTACTTTAGAATTTAAAAACCGAGTTTGAAAAATCACACAAAACCATCCCTATCAAGCATATATATTGATTGTGTTGGTCTGCTATGAACTCAAGTGCATGTTGTGCACCCTAGTCCATGTTGCACTTTTCAGTTTTACTGACTTACACTTTTTGATAAATGGTGTTGCACTTTTCAATTATTAAACTGTATAATAATATTTTTAGTTATAGTGACTTACACTTTTTAGTAATATTAATTGTGGTGTACTTTTCAGTTTAATAACTTACACATTTTTTTAGACTAGGGTGCACAACATGCACTCGATTGCATACTAGACTTTACCATATTGATTTGACATAAAGTTAAATCCTATAAGAGATTATTCCCTAATAGGGTCATTATTAGAACCCCTTAAGCTAATATAAACACCAAGTTTTATAATTTTCTAATAGAGTCAAATTAAAGCCAAAAATCCCATACTACCCTTAATCTAATTATTTAAACTATTTTCGTCAATAAAAACTATTAATGAAATATTTTAAATTCCATAAAAGTTGCAGAGTCAAAATCCTAGAATTTAGGTTATGTTACCCGTAATTTACTGACTTTCCAAATTCGATTTTCGAAAATTATTCCCTCAATTTCTTGTTATGCACCGAAGAAAAATTCCCAAATTCGCTTTTCAATTTCAATTTCTCAGATTCGATTTCTCAAATTCGATGATGCACAGAGATCAGAATAAGAAATTTCATATTGATATTAGATCAAGATTCGTCTGCATAGTACGTATCCAATTCTTATCCTTTTATTTTTTATCGTTCGATTATTGATGAACTCAAACCCTGACGAGATTTCATATTGATATTAGATCAAATTTTTTTTACTAAATATTTATTTCTCTTTATATTTTCGGAACATATATCCTGTGTCTCGTCAGGGTTTGAGTTCATCAATGTCTCACTCAGATGCTGTAGAGTTCTCCATTGTTTTTTTTTTTTTACTTTTCTTACTAAATCGATCACTTGTGTAATACAGTCAGAAGCTTAATCATATGCCTTGTAACTGCACAATGCATATCGGTTTAGTGCACTGCTCAATGCATATCTATTCATGTGCATTCAACTATGCATATATATACATGTTACAAAATACCTACAATACTAAGGCGATGTACGGGTGGCTTACAAAGGAGGAAGATGCGATCAACCAGACAGATGAGGAGAAAGAGTGTTACACGTTAATCTGGAACAAAATAGCGCCAACGAAAGTCAGTATCCACGCGTGGAGAAGTCTCTTGGACAGGCTGCCTTCAAAATCAAACCTGCAACGGAGGGGAGCGATCCCTCAAAACCTGAATGTAAACTGCGATTTCTGCATCCAACAAGAGGAGACGGTAATACATGCCTTATTCAGTTGCCAAGCCTCACATCAGGTGTGGATGGGAATATTTAAATGGCTGGGATTTCAAACAGTGATGCCTCTCGATCCATTAGCCAATCTACTCCAATTTAGTGGATTGTTTAAAGGAAAAAGAGGCAAAACTGTGGCTGCTAGTATATGGGAGTGCGTCGCCTGGTCACTGTGGAAGAGAAGAAATGCTAAGATATTCAAGAACAAGGAAAGTACGGTGAGCAAAACCACAGAAGATATTATCTCAACACTTTGGAGCTGGATGGTATGCAAGAAAGTGGTGTGCACTAATACAACTACTGCAGATGGCTCATTTCGCCCAGGAGAGCCCTTGGCGTCTATGATAATGGTTAACATAATACTGTAACTTTTGTCTTTTTTATTTGGGGTATACATTAACTGCTATAGCTGTTGCTTCATTTTTGTAAACAATTTTTGGGTCACTTCTTGTGGCCCCCAGCTCTTTCCTATTAATATATTTTCTCTTTTGCCCGATCAAAAAAAAAAAATATACATGTTACGAAATAGATATGCACTACTTACTTCATATTGTGTTTTTTACCCACATATAGATATGCAGTTCTATATACGTACTTTTTCAATATTGCTCACCATGCACTATTCACTCCATAATTTTTTTATGCTTCTTATTTGAATTAATGGGATATCTACTCTTTAGAAAATTTTTTAAATTTTGAAAGTTGCTTAAATCTTGCTTTTTCGAGATTCTCTGTTAATAACTCATACATGTTGATCAAATTTTTTAAATTTTGAAAGTTGCTTAAATTTTGAAAATGCAGACTCTAGAATTCTTGAAGCTAAGCAAGTAAACCAATTAATGAGGATACCTACTTTTTAGAAAAATTTTAAAAATTTGGAAGCGGCTTAAATTTCGCTTCTTTCGAGAATCTGTGCTAATCCTTAGTTGACCCTTTAATTTGAATTAAAAATTTCGAATTGTGTCAAATTAGTAAAAGGGTATAATTGTCTTACATTTTTCAATTTGACTCTATTAGACAAAAAAATTTGGTATAGATTTTATTAGATAAAACTAATAGTGAAATGACCTTATTAGTTATTAACCCATCTTATAATATTACTTCAATCATTATAGTCTATCTCAAGTCTCAACAATAATATAATAAATTCAATTATCAAATAATTATCTAATCATTTTAATCTCATGCAACAATATATATTATAATAATACAATTTCCTTCAATTTTATACATTAATTTGACATAAAAATACATCTCCTATTAAAAACTCAAATTAAAGAAGCATACATACTCTGAATTACTATTTAGCGGGATCTAAAAAATTCTAGAATTTCAAAAAACAATTTTTAAAAACACCCCAAACCCAAAGTAAACTACTCTTAATTGATGTCGTGCTCCCAGCTCCCACCCGTACACTTAATTGTAATTACACTTTTGTATAATTAATGTGTAATTGTGTATGATCTAATTTAAAGTAGAGAAAAATTTATTTTACGTCCCCGTAACTTAGGCCTAATCCAATTTATATCCTTTAAGTTTTCACTTTTTCAATTTACATTATTTTTTGTCCAATTTACGTCCTTTTGATCGGAAAATTTTCAAACTCACCGGAATGTAAGGAATAAATTGGGATTCCCGCCAAATAGTTCAATTTACGTCCTTTAAGTTTGAAAATTAAAATTTAATAAATAATTTTTTTAAAAATATTCTTAAATTTTTTAAAATATTATTAAAAATTCGAAAATATCATTAAAATTAAAAACAATAAAATGTGTAAAATAAAATTCAAAATATCTTATTTAATTTTTAAAAAATCTCATTAAAAATTATAAAATGTGTAAAATAAAAATAAAAAATTTTACAATTCAAAAAATCGAAAATGTTTAACTTAAAATTAAGAAATTCCAAAATCTCATTAAAAATTCCAAAAATCTCATTAAAAATTCTAAAAATATCTTTAATTTTTTAAAAATGTGTAGATTAAATATTAAAAATTCTAAAAACTCAATAAGAATAATAAAAATTATTAATATTTCATTAAAAATCAGACTTGATTCGGACTCAACCACCATTAAAGTTTTTCTCGAACTCCTAAATTTTATTGTATTTCACGCCTTGATTGATTGTAGAACCGTGTCAAATTCATTTTAATGAGGTCTTTAGAATTGTATAATTTTTAATTTTATTTTAAACATTTTAAATTTTTTAATTTATAGGTTTTTTATATTTAGAATTTTATGTTTTTTATGAGATTTTTAGAAATTTATTATTTTTTATTTACAAATTTTGAGAATCGTAGATTTTTTAATTTTTTTTAGAATTTTAGAATTTTTTATTTTACACAATTTATAAAATTTAATGATATTTTTAGTTATTAATGAGATTTTTAATTTTTTTCAGAATTTTTTAATTATTAATTTCTAATTTTCAAACTTAAAATGACGTAAATTGGGCTATTTGATTGGAATTCCAATTTTCCGGTGAAAATGACATAAATTGGACCTAAAAGGATATAAATTGTACACCCTAAAACATAAATTGAAAAAATGAAAACTTAAAGGATATAAACTGGATTAGACCTAAGTTACAGGACGTAAAATGAAATTTTCCCATTAAAGTACGGAGTATGAGTTATTTGACTTTAAATATTTAAAAATTCAGAATTGTATAACAATTGTACAGTTAAAATCCGATGGTTAAATTCTTATAAAATTAATTACATGCAATATAATTAATAACTTGTACACTTTAATAAATTCCATAAGAAATCAACCTCAAATTTTATATCAAAACTGTAATATATATGAGAGATGCACGAGTAATTAAAAAGATAAAAAAAATGCGGTTTGACCAATCAAGAATCAAGATTGGTATGTTCATGCATGTAATTATTTTTCAATTGAATATTAATATTCACTATAATACTATTAAAAATCAAGATTGGTATGTCGGAATTGGCTCAACCTACCATCAGCACTACCGTCAGACCTGCTAAATCATTTCCTAAGTTTTGGAGGTCTTATCAAAGGAAGAAACGGGAAAAAGATTGTCACATGTATATGGATATGCGTGGTGTGGCTCATATGGAAAGGAAGAAATGCAGTCCTTTTCAGGAACGAGACCTTCTTGATCACTAAGACTAAGGAGGAGCTAAAGGCAAGACTTTGGAGTTGGTGCACAATCAAATATCCTACTCAAAATGCTTCTTCCTTCACAATCTGGGTGACAGACCCACTCAAGTGCATGAGTTGAGTTCACATGTAGCATAAGATTTACTATTTTCCCCAGATGAAAACACTTGTACACTGATTTTCGGGTATCTCTTGTAATAGGAATAATGATTTAGTCCATAATTGATTCAGTCAAAGATCTTTAGAGATTTGTATATATTTTCCATATCTGTAATTACTTGCAGGTTACTCTGTAAACCCTAATTGTAATCTTTATATATATTGAATAGACTAAATCAAAATCCTCAATTGAGGTAAAATATATTTTCTCTTATTCTTTCATGGTATCAGCCTAACAAGGCTGAGAAACCCTAGAATTTTTTTACCGAAATTCTCTTCACCATGGCCGGTGATGCACCTTCTTCTTCCACCTCCGTTTTTGATTCGACTCTTACTCTACATGCTATGACTCACCTAGTCACCATTAAACTCAAACCCACAAACTATCTCATGTGGTATGGTCAAATCTATCCTCTTCTTGCCACTCAGAAATTTCTTCCCTACGTTGATGGCTCGCTGCCCGCTCCATCTACCAAGATCACCACTGATTCTGGTGATTCTTCTAATCCTGCCTACGATGAGTGGCTTGGCAAAGATCAAATAGTTAGAGTTTTTCTCTCGTCAACCCTAACTGAAGATGCCATGGCTGTTGTTGTTGGATGCTCAACGTCCACTGCTATGTGGTCTACCTTGGCTACTGCTTTCAATCGGCCATCCAAGGCTAGAGAGCTTCGTCTCAAGGACGAATTGCAACTTATCAAGAAAGGCTCCCATTCTGTCACGGAGTATGGTGCCACGTTCAAGAATCTGTGTGATCAACTTCTTGTCATGGGTTGTTCGATCGACGATACTGACAAATCCCATTGGTTCCTTCGCGGATTAGGTACGGATTTTCATAGTTTTTCTACTTCTCAAATCAATCTCACGCCTCTGCCCTCCTTCCCTGAGTTATTGTCCAAGGCCGAGTCGCATGATATGTTTACAAAATCGCTCGACTCCGCTTCTGCTTCCTCTCAGTCACCGGCTTTCCTTGCTCAGCAGCAGCGATCAAATAAGAAATCTGGTAATGTTTACCAGTCTGGTTCGTTCCATCAATCTGGCCGTGGGGGAAATAATTTTCATTCTAATCGTGGCGGTTATCCTAGCCGTGGTGGTCGTTCCGGTGGTCGCTATCCCCCCAATTGCCAAATCTGTTGTGGTGAACATTATGCTCGAGTGTGCCCAGAACGTTACTCTTCTCCTTCGCAACAAGCCAATCTTGCTCATGCCTTTCAAAACGCTTGTTCGATAAATCAGAACTCTCCTGATTGATATGTCGACACGGGTGCCTCATCACACATGGCTAATTCTACTGATGGTTTGGACTCCACATCGAACTACTCTGGTTCTGATAGGGTTGTTGTGGGAAATGGTAACACTCTTTCTATTTCTCATACTGGCTCTCATACTTTATCTCGTGATTTATCTCTACTGAATGTCCTCGTGGTTCCTCATATCACGAAGAACCTTCTTTCTGTTAGCAAACTTACGAGTGATAATCCGGTGAATGTTGTTTTTTCTAACAACTGTTTTGAAATTCAGAATCGGGTAACAGAGATTCCTTTGGCACGAGGCAGACGTGAAAATGGATTATATATTTTGGAGCGTGGTCATGCGGCTTTATTGGTAGCTTTATGGACTCGTCGTACACGTGCCTCTTTTGAATTGTGGCATAGTCGTTTAGGCCATGTTAATTTTGATACTATTAAGTTGTTGAACAAACTTGGTTTTTTGTCAGTTACTTCTGTTTTACCTAGGCCTCTTGCTTGTTCTTCTTGTCAGTTGGCTAAAAGTAAAAGACTTCCTTTTATCAATAATGAAAAACGCGCTTTGCATTTGTTGGATGTTATTCATTGTGATTTGTGGGGTCCGTCTCCTGTGAAATCTTGTGATGGTTTTCTATACTATGTGGTTTTCGTTGATGACTTCTCTCGTTTTACGTGGTTTTATCCACTTCGTTTGAAATCAGATTTTTATGATACGTTTGTTAAGTTCAAAACTTTGATCGAAAATAAATTTTCCACAACTATCAAACGTTTTCAATCTGATGGGGGTGCCGAATTCACAAATAAAAAATTGCAAGACCTTTTCAGAAATTGTGGCATTCTACATACCATGTCTTGTCCATACACCCCTGCTCAAAATGGCCGTGCAGAAAAAAAACATTGACATATTACAGAAACATGGTTATCTATGTTGTTTCATTCATCTGTCCCTATGGAATATTGGGTTGAAGCTTTTGGTGCTGCAGTTTATGTGATTAATCGTTTATCCTCTTCTGTGTTATCCGATAAATCACCGTTTCAATTGGTATTTTCCTCTCCTCCAAATTATGATAATCTTCATGCGTTTGGATGTAGGGTTTATCCATGCTTACGAGATTATGCTGCTAACAAGTTTTCTCCTCGTAGCATTCCTTGTGTTTTCTTGGGTTACAGTTCCAGGCATAAGGGTTTTTGCTGTCTCGATACAATATCGTCTCGTTTGTATATTAGCAGGCATGCTCGGTTTGATGAGGAATATTTTCCCTTTGCACCTTCCACACGGTCCTCTTCAGCCGACTCGTTGGATTTTTCGGCTTATAGGGATCTTGGTTCGGCTCCCATTTTTCCTTCGCCTTCGAGTCCAGCAGTGGTTCCGATGGATTTGGCTGCTTCGACTCCTTGTTCAGCATGTCCGGATCTCACGTCTACGGCATCTCCGGCGCGCCTGGCCTCTCCGCCACCTCCACCACCGGCCTCGCCTCCGCCTTCGCCATTGGCCCCTTTGCCGCCACCTGCTTCGGTATCAACTCATCCTATGCGAACACGTGCCAAGGATGGCATTTTCAAGCCAAAGTATCCTCCTTCATCTTCTTACTTGGCTCAAAGTGGTTTTCTTTCCACTCTACACTCTTCTAAGGAGCCCAAGGGTTTCAAATCAGCTGCAAAATCACCTCACTGGATTTCTGCAATGGACGACGAGCTTAAGGCTCTTCATGCCAACAACACTTGGATTTTGGTCCCTCGTCCTGCTACTGAAAATGTTATTGGTTCTAAATGGGTATTTCGTACCAAGTATTTGGCGAATGGTTCTATTGATCGCTATAAAGCTCGCTTAGTTGCTCAAGGGTTTTCTCAGCTTCCTGGTTTCGACTACGATCATACTTTCAGTCCTGTAGTCAAAGCTTCCACTGTTCGTATCATACTCTCTTTGGCGGTTATTAATAATTGGCCATTACGTCAATTGGATGTGAACAATGCTTTTCTGCATGGTGTTCTTCAAAAGCCTGTTTACATGGAGCAACCACCTGGCTACATTGATTCTGTTCGTCCTTCCTTTGTTTGCAAGCTAAATAAGGCGATTTATGGTTTGAAGCAGGCTCCTCGGGCGTGGTTTCAACGCTTTTGTGCCTTCTTAGTAAGTCTTGGTTTTCTTGAAAGCAAATCTGACACTTCTTTGTTTGTCTTTCGCCAAGATCGTCTTTTGCTTTATTTACTTGTCTACGTGGATGACATTATTATCACTAGGAGTGACCAGTCGCTTATTGATCGTATTATTCTTCGAATTCGACGTGAATTTGCGATTAAAGACCTAGGGCGGCTGAATTATTTCCTCGGCTTGGAGGTAACTTATACGAAATCTGGTATCTTCTTGGGTCAGTCCAAGTATGCGCGAGACATCCTTCTTTGATCTGATCTTCTCGATGCCAAGCCAGTGTCTACTCCACTTTCCTCATCGGAAATTCTTACAGTTGATGGTGATCCTCACTCCGATCCTACTGAGTTTCGTTCTTTGGTGGGTGCGTTGCAATATCTCACTATAACTAGGCCGGATTTATCATATGCTGTGAACACTGTAAGTCAGTTTCAATCAAAACCCACTGTTGCTCATTTTCAAGCTGTCAAGCGTATTCTTCGTTATGTCAAGGGCACGCTTACATTTGGTCTGGATTTCACTCGTGGACCTCTCAATCTTTTGGGTTACTCTGATGCTGATTGGGCTCGTTGCCTTGACACTCGCCGCTCCACTTATGGTTATTCCATATTTTTGGGTCCGAATCTTGTTTCTTGGAGTGCTAAGAAACAACCTACTGTCTCTCGTTCCAGCTGTGAGTCTGAGTATAGGGCTTTGGCTAATGCTGCCTCTGAGGTTATTTGGGTCACGTTACTCTTGCGTGAACTTCATGCCATGCCTTCATCTCCACCACAGCTCATGTGTGATAATAAGTCTGCGCTCTTTCTTAGCCAAAATCCGGTGGCTCATAAGCGTGCAAAACACATTGATATGGGCCGCACTTATGTGCAATATTTCACGTGAAATATTAGGTTATTTAAGGAAGGGTCAAAATTCGCGGATCTGTAGCGGGTTTGACCGGTCAAACAAATATTTCCTTAAAAATCGCGCAAAAGTCGCGCGCAGGAGACTAACAGGATAACGGGGTTCAGGCCTGTGTTACTATAAAGGTAATTATATGTTACTACAAGACCAAATATGTGTTACTGTAAGTACAAATAACACATAAATTGATTTTTTCACAAGAAATATTAATATAAATTAATTCAAGGAAGGATAAAATAGAAAATTTTGTTCTTAATCCGTGTTACTATAAATACAATTATATGTTACTGTACGGAAAAATACGTGTTACTGTAAGGACAAGTAACACACAATTGGCTTTTGAGTAACATATATTTGACCTTAAAGTAACACAGAAAACTGTGTTACTATATAAATACAAGTGTATTACTTTATAGAGAAAGATGTGTTACTGTATAAATAAAACGTCATTATTGAGAGAGAATGGGATATTGACATTAAAAAAGACGAAGAACAATAATTAAAAACACGAAAAACACAATCATGTTGAATAGTTTATCAATCTCTCCAATTGTAAAGACATAATTATCAACAATTAATTGGAATAAATCTGTGTGTGGTATTATTGTTGATTTTTTTTTCATTCATGAATTTATTCATATCGCCTTATTTCGTAATTAGCAGATCAGAAATCTGAAACAGAATAGATTTTCTGAAAAAAAAAAAAAATTAGCGCATCACGATCAGAAAATTTTGTTCAGATTTCTGAAGTTTTTTTTTTTTTTTAATGGAACGCTTCACACAGCGCAGAAGAGAAGAGAGAAGAAAGCTGCGCAGAAGAAGAAGAAGAAGGGAGAGAAAGAAAAGAAGGAACCGCAGCGTAGAAGAGAGAAGAAAGCTGCAAAGAAGAAGAAGGGAGAGAAAGAAGGAACCTGCTACCGGTTAGAAATAAAAGAAAAGGTCAAATTGCACCATAAGCCTATTGTGAAATATTGTATATAAGTTTTTGCTCATTGATATTGATTATCATTTTGTTCGGGAAATGGTTGCTTCGGGTCGTCAATCTACCCATTTTATCCCCTCGAATCTTCACCTTGCTGATATATTCACCAAGAGTCTTATTTTTTCATCTTGTACTCACTATGAATAAAATCACTTTTTACCGATCAAAAATAAAATAGCCCCAATAAGCTTGGAGATCAAAATATAAATATCACCTCCGTTCAATTTTATAATTCTCATGAAGTACGTCTTTGTGTATAGAGATTAGGCGTGATGTTCATGGTTTGACAACCAATTATACCGTGTTAATTGATCAGTCCGATGATGAGGATCCGACTTGTAATTACGTGTATTCAACGGTCTAGATCTCTTCAGCACACCAAATCCTACGGTTCTAACGTGCGTAGCGTAGTTTGACCCCAGTGAAGTCCGCCTCATTATTTCATTTTGACGTATTTGTGTCATTATCCAGTCAGCAACATAAATGCACACATCATTTATATCCAACAATACAACTTATATATATAGGTCAATCCAAAAAAAAAAAAAAAAGGAAAAAGTAGAAAAGAAAAAGTGTAAAATTGTCAACTAGTTAAATGTCAAATGTGTTTATAATTATGTATTTAAAAAATGGATAACATGAAGATTAATTTGTGGACATGGCCGGAGGAGGAGAATCTGATTATCTATTTTAATTTGGTATAGTAATTAAGTAAAGTTGAAAACTATATTATTCTTTGTAACATTACGAGTTGAGTATCCCTATACTTCTAAGTAATACCATTCCCGTTAAACAAAAAAAAATATGTATTTCAAAAATGATTTTGAAGTCAAGATAGTCTTTACATTTAAAAATAAAACTAAAAGTTCCCCGCAAATGTGGGACGGACATCACATATTTATTCTTCACATCATTATTTTTTAGATACACCGTACACTTAATTCAACCAAATTCTTTATTTTATTTATAAAATTACCTCACAATATTTTAAGCATTACATTTTTTCTTAAATTTTGCGTTCAATGTTTTTTGCAAACTTCCGTGTAACGGAACAAGTATTACTTCACATAGAAATTGAACTATATATTTGTGATATTCTTAAGAAAGAATTTTGAATTGGTGGTTGCATTTTCATTCGTAAAGGGTAGGTATTTTGGTATACTTCTCTTGGAAATATACCAAATTGAACTAGAGTGTTTTTTTAGTGTTTAATTAAGAGTCATAAATTATTATTCAAGATGGAGAGAAAATTAGAAAAAATAAAAGAGAGTGAATAATAACCTACTTCAATTATAAAAAAAAATGAAATGAGAAATTATTGAAATTTACATAGGATAATTTAGAAAAATATATTAAAAAAATAAAAAACTACAAATTTTTTAAACCAATATTTAAGACCAAATAAGAAAGTGGGAGGGAGTAATTTGTAAGTCACCTTCACGGCTTCACCTACTACCAAGCGTGAGCATTATGTAATGGGTATGGGGCAGTCACTTTTGAATAAACCTACTGTATTTTAAAGTTAGAACTCTGGTCTCGAGGTGCCCATTTGCGAAATTAATTATACACGCGACCCACTTAATCAATCACAAACCACGTTTTATGCAAATTAATACCCATTTTAAATACGTCATTAGGACCACCTGATTGAAAAAATGCACCTACAGTATTATTAATTATACAATACCCTGTGCATAACACTATTATGTAGGGTGGCTATGTCTGCAGTTTTTCACTTAATTAGTTAGGTAACACATTTCACGTGACACAATTTTTACATATCATGATCATGATGATATATATTTAAAAAAAAATCTAATTTAATCACATAATATTACATTTTAATTATATCCAAGATTACTATTTAAATATGCATGCATAAACTCATGGCAGTTTGGTAGAGTTAAATCGAATACAAAATAAATATCTAACCAGATCTAAAATGATTTTTTAATCAATATGTAAAAATGTACTCATTGTTTGCATGTCAATTGATTGAAAACCGTTTGAGATATTCCAACCTGCGGACTATAAATATCTCAAACATATTTATTAAGGAACTCAATTAAGTACCTGCAAGTCTAACTCAATGCATGAATGTTCTACAAGAAAAAAAGAAAAAAAAAAACCGTAAACGGATAATATGGTAAGACCCAGACCAGGTTATTGAATGAGTTCCTTTATTTCAAATTATTTTCCACATTTACTTTTCAAAACTTTGAATGAAGATGTTTTTTTTCTTAAACACTTTGAATAAAGATGTTCTGGTAATAGGGGATTAGTGTGAAAAGATTCCCGAAAAATAGATAACTAATTTACCAAAACAAATAATTTGCCTCGCATGTTACATGAACATGAGAAATTTATTTTTTTAAGCCAAAAACAAGGACAATTATATGTTTGAGATGCATGTTTAAGCCATAATTAAAGTTGTACGGTACTAGAATTATAAAGCACATAATCATATATAATACTCCCTCCGTCCCAACATTACTTGCACAGTTTGACCGGCACGTTGTTTAAAAAAAGTGGATTTAGTAGTTGATGATGTAAGATAAATGGGGAGTATTTTAGGTAATTTGATGATGTATAAAGTGAAATGTATGGAAAAAAAGAGTGACAAATTTGAAAATAAAATGATGTTGTGAGGTTATTAATTTTGTGGGTAAGTAATTTTGGGACGTCCCAATAAAGAAAGTGTGCAAGTAATTACGGGACGGACGGAGGGAGTACTAATTTTTGTGGTGCAGATATTTGCACACTTTTCTTATTAAGATGTGAAGATATCATATTCTCCCAGCATCATTTTGCTAAATTCACTTTTTTTAATAAGTGTGTTGATCAAACCGTGTAAATCATTCCTGCGAAGCGAGTATTGAAAATAGAGGTACAGATAGCGACATTGCATTTGCATCTGAAAAAGCAGATACTTATTGGCCTATAAATACCTCAACACACTTCTTGCATTTCTCATCAACTCTGTATTCTTCTTCTGCGTTGTGCACCAGCATTGTTGCGTTTCGTTTCATTCTAGTTTGGTAATTCATATTTCATTTATTCATTCTTTTTGTTAGCTGAGAGTTTAGGAAGAGAAGATGACGATAGGGGCTGGGATTTCTGTGAGTGAAGGGAGGTTGAATGTGTTGGGAGAGACAATACTGAGTGATGTTCATGAAAACGTTACTGTAACACCGGCGGCCGGTGGAATCTTAACAAATGGGGCTTTCATCGGCGTTCAATCTGATCAGATTGGTAGCCGGAGAGTCTTCCCTGTTGGCAAACTCCTGTTAGTTCTTCTTTCTCTCTCTCTCTAAACCCTGCATTCTCCAATTTCAATTACTGCATAAACATACAATAATTTCCAAAAGGGAAGTAATAATGATAATACTGAACAATGCTGTGTTCCCAGACTGGTGAATGACAAACGTTATTGTTGCTAAGGGTTCGAAATTCGATCCAAAACCTCAACTGCAACTTGGACAAGGACAATGAACTTATAGAAATATATCAAACTTATGAGTAGGAAAATCGGAAATCAGGGAACTAAGATGTGCTTAAACTTGATTTGAAATTGACTTTGTTTAATATGTGCAATGATTTAGTCCATATGAACTTTTAGGCGATTGAGCTCGATTTTTCTCTCATTTTTTTCTGGTTTAATGTTTGGTTCTACTGTTTAGACATATAGTACATATTTTTAAAGAGATTGGATCATCGATATTTATTGGGGTTTTTTTTTTCTCTGTTTTCGTTTTACAACTCTTATTAGCATTTTTAGTGCAATTATCTAGATCTGATTTGTGAAGAGTGTGTTGTTGTCAACGGGAATATAAAGTAATATTAATGATTTTTCAGGAATTTGAGATTTATGTGTGTTTTCCGGTTCAAGTTATGGTGGATGACACAGAGGATGGGGGCACATGGTCAAGAAATTCCGTTTGAAACCCAATTCTTGATTGTTGAAGGACGGGACGGTTCAAGTTTGGGTGAAGACGGGGAGGAACAACCCGCATTATATGTTGTTTTCCTGCCCATTTTAGAAGGAGATTTTAGGGCTGTTTTGCAGGGAAATGACAAGAATGAGTTGGAGATTTGTTTGGAAAGTGGTATGAACAATATCTAGAATGTTTCTCTACTTTTTTCCTACTTATGAAACTTCTTTCTCATATAATTGAGCAATGTAGGAGATCCTGCCGTGCAAGATTTTGATGGAAGCCATTTAGTGTTTGTTGCAGCTGGATCTGATCCATTTGATGTCATAACTAATGCAGTCAAGTACGTTTCTCTTATAAATCTTTCTAAATGTTGTTTTTCTGACTTTAGATGGTTTAATTAATTACTAAGTTTTATGTCTCTGTTTTTTTTTTTTCACTTAATGTTTGAAATATTGCAAGGACAATCGGAGATCTATCCTAATTATGATGAGATTTATTGGTTCTAGCTGAAAATTATTTAATTATGTTTAAAGTGAAATATTATCTTTTGAATTAAAGAATATGTTCATGGACAATAATAAATTGTAACGCAATTTTATTTTTTTGAGAAAATAAATTGTAAAACATTAATTTGATAATATGGTATCCTATTTTCTGGATTTCGGTTTTCTAAAATCAAGAAATTCTATAGAAAATGTATCCTGAAGGTGCTGAAAGATTGAAAACATATTCCCAATTTATGCAGGACTGTAGAGGGGCATTTGCAGACCTTCAATCATCGTGAGAGAAAGAAGGTGAAGCAACTATTCGTCTATTCCCATTTTTTTTTTCCTGTTTAGTTTATTCTCAGACAGGATTTCCAAATTTTGTAATGTACTAAATTGTGCTCGTATCATAACTCAGATGCCAGATATGTTGAACTGGTTTGGATGGTGTACTTGGGATGCTTTCTATACTAATGTTACTGCACAGGGAGTGAAGCAGGGTTTGGAGAGGTAACATACTTGCATACTTGTAAGAACCTAAATTGTGATATTTTTCGGTTATTTATCTGCTATATTTTGTTGTAGTTTCCAGAAAGGAGGGGTTACACCCAAGTTTGTTATAATTGATGATGGATGGCAATCAGTTGGGATGGATCCAATTAGTGAGAAAACAGAAGCAGATAACTCGGCTAAGTGAGTCCAATTATAATCTTATTTTTCACCGTTTATTCTTATTTTGTAGACTAACTGTTGAATTCTCTTGTTCTTTCCTCCAGCTTTGCTAACAGGTTAACAAATATCAAGGAGAATCACAAATTCCAAAAGAATGGGAAAGAGGGTGAAAGGGTAGAGGATCCAACAAAGGGAATCAGGCATATTGTTACAGAAATTAAAGATCAACACTTTGTCAAGTATGTTTACGTATGGCACGCGCTGGCTGGGTACTGGGGTGGGGTCCGAACTGGGGTTGCTGAGATGGATCATTATCAGTCGAAGATGACTTATCCCATCTCGTCTCCTGGGGTTGAATCCAACGAGCCATGTGATGCATTTAATAGCATTGCTAAGAATGGCCTTGGGCTTGTTAATCCTGAGAAAATCTACAGTTTCTACAATGAGTTGCATTCATACCTTGCATCAGCTGGTATTGATGGGGTCAAGGTAGATGTTCAGAACATTATAGAAACCCTTGGAGCAGGCCATGGTGGAAGGGTGAAGCTTGCTAGTAAATACCACCGAGCATTGGAAGCATCGATCTCAAGGAATTTTCCTGATAATGGAATTATTTCATGTATGAGTCACAATACAGATGGTTTGTACAGGTGAATATGGCTTCATTTTATTATTGTAATATAATTATATGGTATAAGTTCTAGCTATCAGATTCTGATGGAGTTTCTGCTATTTCTTGCAGTTCAAAGCGAACTGCGGTTATAAGAGCATCAGATGATTTTTGGCCAAGAGATCCAGCTTCTCACACTATTCACATTGCATCTGTAGCTTACAATACCGTTTTCCTAGGAGAGTTTATGCAGCCAGATTGGGATATGTTCCATGTAAGTTGAAGTGATGGTACATTCAACTGTTTTTTCGAGGGTGATAAATACGTTGATGCTAATTCTTACACTAAATCTAACTGCAGAGTGTGCATGAAATGGCTGAATATCATGGTGCAGCACGGGCCGTGGGGGGTTGTGCTATATATGTCAGGTAATGAAAGAGTAACTCTCTTGTACATCAGTTGTACAGTTCTACTATAAACTACTGATAATTTTCAGTGAAACAACTAATACGTTTAAGTAAAACAACTAATACCTTACATTAGAATTTCTCCGTGCACCTAGTGCATACAGTTTTTTGTCCTAACAAAATTGTCATTATGCATCAATCTTTCGTCCATGATGCTTCCATTTTCTTATGTTGGAATAATGTCATCTGCAGTGATAAGCCAGGTCAGCATGACTTTAACCTTCTAAGGAAGCTCGTACTCCCCGATAGCTCCATATTGAGGGCAAAACTTCCGGGAAGACCAACACGTGATTGCCTCTTCTCTGATCCTGCTAGAGATGGAAAAACGTACATCCACAACTTCTATCTAACCCATATTTGAAAATAAAATAAAAAAATTTCATCAATTAACTAACAGCAATGATTTTACTACAGTCTGCTAAAAATCTGGAATCTAAATGATCACAATGGAGTTGTTGGCATCTTTAACTGCCAAGGAGCTGGCTGGTGCAAAGTTGGAAAGAAGAACCTCATTCATGATGAAAAACCTGACACAATAACAGGAATCATTCGAGCCAAAGATGTCGATTATCTTCCAAGAGTGGCAGATAAGACATGGAACGGAGATGTTGTTGTCTACTCTCATTTAAAGGGTACTTCATACCAAACCTCACTTTGCGACCATACTCATGTCTAAATGACATAATCTGATGTCTAAATTTAATATTTATTTATGTTTGCAGGAGACCTGGTGTATCTTACCAAGAATGCTTCTTTGCCCGTTACACTCAAGTCACGAGAATTCGATGTTTTCACCGTGGTTCCAGTGAAGGAGATGTCCAACAAAATCACATTTGCACCAGTTGGACTTATTAAAATGTTCAATTCTGGGGGAGCAATCAAGGAAGTGAAGTATGAAGTGGAAAAACCTGGAAATGTTCACATGAAAGTTCGTGGTTGTGGCATGTTTGGAGCTTATTCATCTGTTAGGCCTAAAAGAATTCAAGTTGATGCAAAGGACATGGAGTTTGAATACAAAGAAGCATCTGGGCTCGTCTCGTTTGTATTGCAAGTTCCGGAGAAAGAGATGTACCTTTGGAGTGTTACTGTTGAAGTCTGATTTTTGGGGTACATTGAAGGTGAATTCATTGAGTCTGTAGAATAAGATGGAGCAATTGTATGTTGCTCTTGTGAGGACTCGGTAGTAGTTAACTAAATCAGGCATTTAAAGTTTAATGATTCCTGTTAACAGGGATGTATGAATGTATCATTGATGTTGTCATATTGACACACCAATTTCAATTGCTTTTCTGAATTACATTACCTTAATAAGTTCAGTTGAGACTTGAGAGTAGCTACTTTTACATTTGATTTTGGTCATCCTCTATTTCAAACAGTGCTTTGTCATTGTCTCAAATCACTACATTTATAAATTAAAATCATTATTAAGCATGTTTGTTCTAGACTTCTAGTTAGCCAAAAGTAACAATTAAACTACCAGAATGACAATGTGCATTTCGATAGAACGAAAAACACTTCTTCAATTTTATTAAATTCTACAAAAGCTGTCTTTCCCAATGTTTGGAAAAGACTTAAATACGAAATCCTAATTTGACAAAAATAAGAAATTACAAAAAGCTCTTCAAACAAATCAAAAGCTTCAAAAATAACAAAAAAAAAAACACAAAAACACAATTTTAACCCCTAACGATGAAATTTGTCTAAAGTGAGCTTGATTGTTTAAATTGGATTCTAGCCCCAAAACTAAAAAAATCGGCCCGTGAGGGCATCTCCAATGGGTAAGCAAATACCCAATTTGCCACCTATAATGTCCTCCAATGTTGTATTACTGTTGGTGGCAATTTACCACAAATCACTTTTTGGTGGCAAATTTGCCACCAACTCAAATGTTTACTCAAATTTTTATTTTTTTGCCTATTTGTCCTCCAAGACTTTTTTTCTCCGTTTATATTTTATTTTCATTTTTTATATTAATTTATTTAGAATTTATTATTTTATAATTGTTATTTAAATTAAAAGTGATACTTGGATGCAATTGATTGTATCTATAAAATTGGAATTAGACTCCAATGAATTGAGTCAAATATTGAGGTTAAAAATTAAATTGAACATTAAAATTCAAATGTACTTATACACTCAATTGCATAAAAGAATTTACCTTGAATTAAATAATGAAACAATTTAAAATTTTGTGATTAACAATTACGTAATATTTAAAAATTGAAAGCATATATTTAATTGTAAGACAACATTATTAATTTAAATTATAAAATACAATAGGAAACAAAACATACATATTATAAATTTAAATTACAAAATACAATAGAATAAAAATATACATAAAAATTAAAAATGCAATTGAATTTGGTGTTTTGTTTCATTGAATTTTTATATATTAAATATATCACCTTTTTTGTTTAATTATTTTAATTTAAATATAAATATGTATTATATATTAATATATCTGATAATAAATAAATATTTAATAAAATATAATAAAAAAAATAACATTAAGAATATTTATATTGAATTAAAATTTAAGTTTAATGATTTAAGATGATTTTACTGTTTGACTCAAATTTAGTGGTAAATTGATAATTTTGGTGGTAATTTGAGTCCGAGGATTGGAGATGACATGGGTGCTCTAATTTCTAAAAAAAGTTATAGTACTATTTGTGCCACATCACATAAACACATATTATATCCGTCTCTTTCAAAAAATGTCCCCTTAGTCTTCCAAATTACAAAAGATCCGTCTCTTTCAAAAAATGTCCCCTTAGTCTTCCAAATTACAAAAGAGCGGTAAGTTTAAAGAAGGAATGGACTTTTATGAATAGGGCCAATAATTTCTTGGTACGTAGAAATCAGTAGAAATCAATTAGGAATTAGGAATGAAATGATAATTCATTTCTTAATTTCAAATACTATAATTCGTATGTTATTATATTAGGATTGTTAATGGAATGGTGATTCTCAAAATTAAAGGAATAATCATTATTTCCATACCCATATTTTTATGTATTCCATGCAATTTAGGAATGAACTTTTTTATTATTATTATTATTATTGTTATACAAAATGTCATTATTATTTTTCACAATAATAAAATTAATAATTAAAAAAATTTAAGAATTAATGTATGATTATTAAATAAATAATAATATATCATAAATAATAAAATTGTGAAATAAATAATAAAAATAATAAGTTTTAAAAATCAATAATATATATATATATATATATATGAAATATATAATAAACAATTAATTATACATATAGTAAAAAATAATAATTATGAAAATATTTATTAATGATAAAAATAATTAAATATTCAATAATAATAATTATTACTTCCTCCGTCCGTCTATAAGCTTCCCATTTTACCATTTTAGTCCGTCCACCTATAAGTTTCTCATACCCTTTTTGGTAAGTATTTTTTCTTACACTTTACTTTATATCTTACTTTTTCTCTCGATCTCTCTCTTTCTCCCAATCACATCACTTGTACTATATCTATTATTTAATCAATTTTCTTAATCTATGTGCCAAAAAGTAACGGGAAGCATATAGGCGGATGGAAGGAGTATATATTAATAATATTTTTTATATATTAATAATAATATATATTAATATATAATATTGTAGGAGTAATATTTAATAATAATAATAATAAATACTCTCAACAACAAAAATTATTAATAATAATAATTTAAGTAATTTTATACAATTTTTATATTTATTCCTTATTCATATCAATCAATTTTTTTAAATATAATTAAATACTTTTAAATAATTTAATAATTTTTAACATCTTATTTAAATATAATCTATACAAAACAGATCATATAAACGTATTTTAAAAATATATATATATAATTTAATATTTTTTAAAATTTTGTTGAAATATAATTAAATACAAAACTGGTTTTTTTTCATTAAAATCTTTTATAGTATTAAAAAAAAGGTGTTGAGTAAATATAATTAAATACAAAACTGAAAAATATTTTTAAAAAACTGAAAAAAAAAAGGTTATATTTTCATATTTTTTATATTTAATTTAAATTGATCATCAAATATTGATGTTTTGCATAATCTAATTTTTATTAATTTTAATAACCACTAAACACCCTTAGGCTGCATTTGGTTGGATGAATTTGAGCCCATGAATTTTAAATTTACCGTTCAAATCTACCCTACATGTTTGGATAAAATATTAAATAGATGAATTTATAAATTCAAAATTTAAAATTAGTGGATTTCAAATTTGAGTATTTAAACGAATATATTTATTGTTAAAGTGGGAGAATTTGAAATCCATAAGAAAAATAGGCGAAATTCAAATAAAAAAATCTCAAAAATCAAACGTTATCGGAACAATAAATCCTCTAATAGGAAATAAATAATTTAATTATTGTTTACCATATCTTGTAAATATTTCATTTAATTGTTTGTTATTATTTCCTTGTAAATCTCTTGTACCTTGACTATATATATTGGAATTTCTCAATCACCTCATTAACGGTGATCTCATACCTATTCTCATATGGTATCAGTCAAACTCACCTAAACCCTAGACGTCACTCATAGCCTTACGCTAAAATTCTCCCTTTCCCGTCGGTCTCTCAATCCGGCACCATGGCAGAATCCTCCTCCACCACCTCTCTTCCTCTCAACACTCTTGTCCATATGCTTACTATCAAACTCTCTGTGTCAAATTACCTTGTTTGGCGCAATCAAATCGTCCCTGTTCTCACCAGTCACGATTTATTTTCCCACGTTGACGGTTCTTACCCGGCTCCGCCCAAAACCGTCAAGTCCGACAACAAGGACATCCCAAACCTGGATTATACTGCCTGGTTTGCATTGGAGCAGAAAATTCTAAGCCTTATCCTTTCCTCCCTCTCTGAGGATACTATGGTCGAGGTCATCGGTCTTACCTCTTCTCGCTCCGTCTGGTTGGCCATCGAGGAAGGGTTCAACCATTATTCTGCCTCCCGCCTTAATCAACTACGCAGTGAGTTGTTCAATCTCCGTCGCGGATCTTCTTCCGTTGATGAATACAGTAAGAAGTTTCGACTTCTTTGTGATCAGTTGGCTTCCATCGGCCACCCTGTTGATGCCGTCGACAAAAGCCGCTAGTTCCTTAATGGTCTTGGTCCTCAATTTATTGGCTTCTCCGACACTCGCATGTCCATGAACCCGATGCCCTCTTTTCGCGATTTGGTCCATCAGGCTGTAAGTTTCGATCTTATGCAACGTTTAATGGACGCTCCTCCCATTCCAGTTCCTGCCTTTGCTGCTGATCGGCGTTCGAGCTCCTCCCAGCCCCGTTATTCCTCGCATGCTCGCCCACCCGGATTAGGTGGTCGTCCCTCAACTGGCTCCAGCGGTCGCCCTTCCTCTGCCCAGCAGGGTCCTCGGACAAAACGCTCCTTTGTCCCCACGTGCCTGATCTGTCGCCAGTTAGGTCATTATGCTAGTCGCTGTCCTGAGAGATATGCTCGTTCCCCTCAGCCTTCTGTCAATCTCGCCCAGGCCTTCCAGTCACAGTGCTCGGTTGCTCCTTCCCCCGCCTCGGACTGGTTTCTTGATACTGGTGCTTCTGTCCACATGACCCCAAACTCTACTGTTATGGATGATCTCGCCCCTTACATTGGTAACGATCATGTTATTGTCGCTAATGGTACTTCTATTCTCATTACTCATACTGGCTCTTTTCGTGCTCATGATAAGTTTCGCTTATTGGATGTCCTGGTCGTTCCGCACCTCACTAAAAATTTATTGTCCATTAGCAAGTTGACTTCTGATTATCCTATTGATGTTATATTCTTTGATCGTTCGTTTGTGGTTCAAAATCGGGTAACGAAGAAGCCCCTGGCTCGCGGCAGGCGTAGCCGAGGACTTTATATATTGGAACATGGTCGCCCAGCTCTCGTCGCCGCTCTTCACATTGCTGCTCGGCGGGCCTCCTTTGAGCTTTGGCACCATAGATTAGGGCACACTTCTATTTCAGTTGTTAATTTGTTGAAACGTTTGGGTCAATTGGATGTAACTTCAGTCTTACCTAAGCCTTCTTTGTGCACTCCTTGTCAATTGGCAAAGAGCAAACATTTATCATTTACTTTGAATAATAAGCGAGCGTCTCGTGTTTTGGACCTTATCAATGTGATTTATGGGGACCTGCCCCGGTATGTTCTAACGATGGTTATCGCTATTATGTTATCTTTATTGATGATTATTCTCGCTTCACGTGGTTTTATCCTTTACGTGTTAAGTCTGACTTCTTCGGTGTTTTGGTCAGCTTCCATACCTTTGTGTGCAATCAGTTCTCTGTTTCTATAAAAGCTTTTCAGAGTGATGATGGTACAAAATTTGTTAACAGTAGAGTTCGGGATTTCTTTTCCACCAAAGGTATTCATCACAGATTGTCATGTCCCTATACTCCTCAGCAGAATGGTCGTGCGGAGCGTAAACATAGACATATCACTGAAACCGGATTGTCCCTCATGCTTCATTCCAGTGTTCCTTCTCTCCTTTGGGTAGATGCCTTTGCAACTACAACCTATATTATCAACCGTCTGCCTATTCCTGTGCTTGGTGATAAGTCTTCGTATGAACTGCTCTTTCATACGCCTCCAATTTACGGCAATTTCAGAACATTTGGTTGTCGTGTATTTCCGTACCTTCGGGATTACTCTCCTCATAAATTGGCTCCTCGCAGTGTTCCTTGCATTTTCTTGGGTTACAGTTCTTCTCATAAAAGGTTTCGGTGTTACGATCCGGTCGCTTCCCGCTTCTACACTATTCGACATGCTCAATTTAATGAGTCATTGTTCCCCTTTTCAGGCAAGGGCTCCTCGGCAGATTCTAGGTCCCTCGATTACAGCTCATTTCTAGTTCTGGGGTCCCCCCACTCCCACGCCAGTTCCTCGCCCTACACCTGTTGCTCGCCCTACACCTGCTCGCACCGAGCCTTGCTCGCTTTGCCCGCATCCCACTGATGCTATTTCGGATCTGCCTCCTCGTCAACTGCCTCCTCGCACACTTGAGGTTCCGCCTATCGAGCACCCTCCTGCTCGTCCTGCTGTGCCTCCTGCCGACCTGCCCCGATCCACTCATCTAATGGTTACTCGGGCTCGATCTGGCATCTTCAAGCCTCGTTATATGGCTGACATTGCGACCACATGCTTGTTAACTGCTCTCGGTGTCTCCGATGAACCCAAGGGGTTCAAGTCCGCTTTGAAGCTTCCCTACTGGACGGCGGCCATGCGTTCGGAGCTTGATGCTTTCCACGCAAATCAAACGTGGGATCTGGTTCCTCGGTCGCCGAGGACGAACATTGTCGGTTCCAAATGGGTTTTTCGAACAAAATTTCATAGTGATGGTTCAGTTGATCGCTACAAGGCTCGCCTGGTCGCCCAGGGTTTCTCTCAGATTCCTGGTTTCGACTTCTCACACATTTTTAGCCCAATTTTCAAAGCCGCCACTGTTCGCATTGTGCTCTCTCTCGCTGTTCGAAATGGTTGGCTCCTGCATCAATTGGATGTCAACAATACCTTTTTACACGGTGTTCTGACCAAACCCGTCTACATGTCTCAACCTCAAGGTTTTACTGATCCTCGTTTTCCGGATCATGTCTATCGTCTCAAGAAGGCACTCTATGGGCTCCGACAAGCTCCTCGGGCGTGGTTTGTTCGGTTCAGTTCCTTCCTCGCCTCTCTTGGTTTTCACTACAGCCGAGCTGATACCTCCTTGTTCTACTTTACTTGCAAGGGGGTTACTCTATATCTTCTCCTTTATGTCGACGACATCATTGTGACGAGCAATGACCCTGTCTTCCTCAAACGTTTCATTCCGAGTTTCGGGTCAAAGATTTGGGCGAGCTCAACTACTTCCTCGGCCTTGAGGTGTCTCGCTCTTCGGACACTTTGTTCCTTGGTCAGGCAAAATACGCCAGCGACATCCTCGCTCGTGCCGACCTCCTGGAATCCAAACCAGTCTCTACCCCTCTGGTCGCTGGTTCCTCGCTTGTCAGCACGGGTGCACCCTTCCATGACCCCACATTATATCGGTCTCTGGTTGGCGCATTGCAGTATCTCACCATCACTCGCCCGGACCTGTCCTATGTTGTCAACCACGTCAGCCAGTTTCTCCATTCTCCCACGGTGGATCACTTCGCCGTCGTAAAGCGTATTCTTCGCTATGTTCAAGGTACTATCAATTTCGGTCTCACCTACACTCGTGGTTCTGATCCCTCTCTCATCGGATACTCGGATGTTGACTGGGCTCGGTGTGTTGAGACACGCCGTTCTACATATGGGTATTCCATCTTCTTGGGTGGAAATTTGGTTTCTTGGAGTGCTAAAAAGCAGCCTACCGTCTCTCGGTCCAGCTGTGAATCTGAATATGGTGCAATGGCCAACACTGCTCAATAAATCATTTGGGTCACCCAACTTCTTCGCGAATTGGGTCCCTTACCCCCTGGTCGCCCTCTCCTTCTATGTGACAACAAAAGTGCTCTCTTTCTATCTCAGAATCCTATTGCGCATAAGCGGGCGAAACACATTGATATTGATTGTCATTTTGTTCGGGAACTCGTATCATCTGGTCGCCTTGCTACTCAGTTTGTTCCCTCCGAGCTCCAAGTTGCCGATATCTTTACGAAGAGTCTTCCTCGGCCCAGTTTTGAATTATTTCGTTCTAAGATTTGCGTGTCCACTCACTCACTGCATCGCTTGAGGGGGGATAATAGGAAATAAATAATTTAATTATTGTTTACCATATCTTGTAAATATTTCCTTTAATTGTTTGTTATTATTTCCTTGTAAATCTCTTGTACCTTGACTATATATATTGGAATTTCTCAATCACCTCATTAACGGTGATCTCATACCTATTCTCACTCACAATGAAATTTGAAGTTCCGATTTGAGTAATTCATTGAGAAAATAGAGTAATCGGAGGAAAAATCGTTGATGTTTTTGGAAGGTTAGTGTTCTTCAAGTGATACAGTTTTGAGTTTTTGGGGTTTCGAGTAAGATTCAGAGATAATTGGAAACGATGTTGGGGCGAAGAGAGAAGAGCAACTTATAATCAGTTCGTGGACCACGGATTTTGGTGCGTTCTTCCATTGCTCTCGTGCAATTTGATTTGAAGATTTGAAACATAGTGCCCTCTGATTCGGGTGGAATTTACACATTTTTTAGGCACATGTGAAGCATATTTTGATGTGGATTTCATTGATTTATGCATTGAATATGATTGTTTAAGCCAAAATGAGAGAAAGGTTGTGTTTTGTCGATTTTGTAGGAAATACGATGGAATTTGGAGCAAAACACCAACCATACTTTACTTGATCAGGAATAGGAGTGCACGGTTGGATTCGTCTCGAAAAACGGAGTGGAATAGCCAAAAGAATCGAGTCAATCGGACACCCGAGGCGAAAGATATGCACGAAACGAGAAAGGGTCGAAGTCGACCGAGCGAGCACGCCCGAGACGAGTGCTCGAGATGAGCACGCTCGAGACCGAGAGTTTTGGGCCGAGAGAGGGCAAGGTCGAGCACCCTTCTCGGCCGAGCTCGAGCCAAGACAAAATCCATGCAGCACGGTCGAGCATCGAGCTCAAGATGAGGCTCCTCGAAACCGATGAATTTTGGCTCATCACATGCCTCGAGCGTCTCGGCCGAGCACATGCCACGGCTGAGCACATGTCCACCCCTGCATCCGTGCACCTCGGCCGAGCACCAATCTCGGCCGAGCACTCCCATTTCCTCTGTCCGCCGAGCACGGTGACTTGTTCGTATTTTTGGATAAGTTTTTCCCAAGTATATTTTCGTTCCAAGGACTTAATTGAGTGTCAATGAATCCCTAAAGTTGCAAGTTATCATGCTATTGTAGTAACTAAATGATGTTGTTTGGATTTTTCGGGAATAAGAACAAAGATATTAAACCAAATTAACTAAAGTAATAAGTAATAGTGACTACAAATAGTGAACTAACTAACTTTCTTTTGGAAAGTGCAAGAGAAGTGTATTGCCTCGGGTGTTTCCGTTTTGTTAGGAATTAATGAACTAATGAACCAATTACATGAATTAAATATGAATTCGGATTAAGCTAAAGGCTATCACATAAGTGTGCAAACCCCCTCGAAAGGCATAGGCGAACATCGTGCATTGATTAGCAATTATAGGATCTAACCAAATACCATAAGCTCCTAGGATAGTGTTTCATAAGCACTTTCAACACGGTTACTAATGCTTATGAAACGCCCTCTCACCAAACTCCTAGACGACCTCTATTCGTTTAGTGTCTAAAGTTGTCGGTCTAGCCATTAACCTCCTCTCGGTTAGCTAATTACTAATTAACTTCTATTCAATTGACCAAAGCTCACACTCACACCCCAATCATGCAAACCCAACTCTCGTTGCAATCAACACAATCGAAAATGCTAGCTAATAGGGTTGATCAATCAAATGAATCAAACACAATACAACTCTAGAAACATTTACACCCAAATCCTAAGTGAATCATGCAACTACTTCACAATTACACTAAATTTCCATCAAAACATCCACACCCAAGGCAATTGGGGATTAGCCCATGGTTCTAGAAGAGAATCCCATGGCTACATCACAAAATAACATAAAGCTCATGCTAATTGATAAAGAAATTGCAAGATAGAAAGTAATTACCAAATTGAAACTTAAAATTGAGAGATATCACCTTGATGATGGAATTGTAGCTACAATATGATGAAATAAGCAAAACCCACTTACAATCCTTGATTGAAAACACCAAATTAACTAAATTCTAAGCTAATCCATGGAAAACTAGAAGAAAACTATCTCAAAAACCTATCACTATGTGTAACTATGTGTAGAGTCTTCTCAATGTGTGGAATCCCCTTTCAAAAACGAACTTTGGGCCTTATATACTCTTCCAAAAGTGCTTGGCATGTGCCCTAAGGTAGAAACACGATTTTAGGCGAAAATAAGAGGTCACACGGCCGAATCGGGTAACTCGGCCGAGTCGGGCACTTCCAAAAGCGTGTTTTCCATTTTTGTTCACTCAGTAGCTCGGCCGGATGCTGTAGCTCGGCCGAGTCGGGCCATAGAATGCATTGCCCTCTTTTTCAGGCAACTCGGCCGGATGGCGTAGCTCGGCCGGATTGCCAATCGTTCCAGATTCTGCATTCCCATTCCACTCGGCCGGATTGGAGAGCTCGGCCGAATTACCAATCTTTTCCACTCGGCCGGATTGGAGAGCTCGGCCGGATTGTCCGTCATTCCAGATTCTGGATCAAAATTCCACTCGGCCGGATTGGAGAGCTCGGCTGAGTCGTGCCTTAAACATATCTTGAGCATTTTTCAGGCCACTCGGCCGGATGGTGTAACTCGGCCGGATTGCAAGATGTTCCAGATTCTGGACTCTTTTTCCACTCGGCCGAGTTGCACTCCGAACTTGTTTCGTGCATAACTTTTGCTTCCGACCTCCAAACGACTTGATTCTTTTGGCCATTCCACCCCGTTTTTCGAGACGAACCCAATGGTCAGCTTCTCTTCTTGATCCAGTGAAGTATGGTATGTGTTTTACTTCTAAAATCCATCGTTTTTCCTACAAAATCACAAAACACTACCTTTCTCTTATTTTGATCAAAACAATGATAATCAACCAATAATTCAATGAAATAAACATCAAATGAGCTTCAAATATGCATCTAAATCGTGTAAATTCCACCCGAATCAACTCCCCCAAACTTAAAGTGTTGCTCGTCCTCGAGCAACGAAAGAATTAAAACACGAGGGTGAAATATACAACTAGATGATCAATGAAAGATCCCACGTATCAAATGACATGAAATGAATTCTTCTTCCTCAAGATACATTCTTAAAATGATCACAAGTTCAATATTGAAGATCCAACTCATTACTCACACATGCTCTACACACAACAACAAGTGATGGTGATGACAATATCAAGATGTTCAAGTTTAACTCACAAGAAATAGTGTTTCACTCAAACACTCAAACAAATTAAGGACAATAAGCACTCATCAATCAAATCATGCATTGCAATTGCCATAAGCTTGCCCAAGCTCTACCATCTTTCCACCACAAACATGTTCAACAATGAGATCAATAGGGCTTAACCAAGGACGTAACGTTGGCTCTTTGGATGGGGTAAGATGAATATGGAAAAAGTGACTCGTCTAATGGAGAACAAAAGTTGTTATTCAACAATTCAAGCTCGTGCTCTTAAGATTCACAACCTTCATTCTCACTTTTCATATAAGTTCCTCAAATGCATTCATCTTCTCATCTTTTTAGCCAATTTCTTTTCTTTTCAAGCTCTTGGGGCTCATTGTCCCTCTTTTCTTTTCATCATTATTTTTCTTTTCACTTCCATCTTTTTCTCTTTTTCACAACTTTTCCCAATTTTTTTTTTTTCAAACCAAAGGTACTAAAGCACATATTTGACCACTTTCTCTTTTATTCTCCACTAGATATGAATATCAAAAGCTCAAAAGGATAAGTGGTTAAACATTGTAGGTTGCCAAGAAAATGGGAAATCAAGCTCAAACGGGCTAACTACGGAAAATTTCTTCGGTTATTGGGAAAATTTGGATAAGTGACTTGTAGTACGAAAGATGGCCTACATCATATCTCAAAGTATCACACCAACATGATCTCAAGCAAGAACTTGGGCAAGTTCTAGAAAAGCAAGCAATGAATTGATCCACTCAACAATGAAATAAATCGGATTAATAATCGATTCAAAGCTCAACTCTCACCGGGTCATTCAATCCTCAAACATTCATCAATCATCACCACACATAACTCATTGTGCATGCAAAACATCCATAGGCAATAAGATGACAACAACACAAACAAGATGAGTCATTCCAATCATGTACACATTCAAGGAATCAAATTCACAACAAATCACCATCAAATGTGTCTCAATGATCATTAAAGCTCAAATTTCATACATGCACTAGAGTACACCTCGGTATCAATAGAAAATGTAAAAACGAACATACCCCCCCAAACTTTTTCATTTCCAAGCAATTAAAAGTTTGGAAAAATAGTTTTGCAATGATATTGACACCAAGTGTTATCCATACAAATCTACACACATGGGCCACTATCCCAACAATCAAAACTAGGAGTAGTTAAGCAATCAATATTATGAACAAGAATATAAATACCACTACCCCCCAAACTTAGTAATTGCTATGCAATTCCTAAGAATTGGGGTGGGCGTACCTCTTACGATTGCTATAGCTACACCTTCTTCTAAGCTCAAAGTTCCACTTTCAATCCACTTGTCCATTCGATCCAAGCTTCTCCAACTAACATCAAAACTCACAAACACATCAAACTAAACTAACAAAGCATAAAAATGAACAAGAAATGAAAGAAAGCAAGTAAAAATGGGTTGCCTCCCATTTAGCGCTAGGTTTAACGTCCTATGCCGAACGGAACTTAACAAGTTCAAACTTCCCTTTCTTTGAATGGAGGATGATAGTGCTTGACATTGTGCTCATCGGTGATGAAAACTTCATCCTCCTCACTTTCCAACGCAATGCTTCCTTCATAGGCCATTTTCTTCATGACCAACATTTTGCGTTCCTTGAGCTTTATCCTTCCAAGGACCTCCATCACTCCAAGGGTGCACCATACCACCATATCTCCAATTTCAAAACCCTTCTCAGTCTTTCTCTCGTTCGAACTCTTTCTTCTTCCCTCTTCATCTTCACTACCCTCAAGGAACTTATCAAAACTCTTCTCCTTATAAAACTCCCCCAAACTTGAGTTTTGCTCAAGTTTGGGTGTTTGCTTCAATTTTTTATCATCTCCCGGATCTTTCAATGGGGCTTTTGGTAATGGCTCATAAATGTCACATTCTTGGATGGAGGGAGATTCCTTCTTTCTTGGGGAACTCTCAATTGAGCCATACTTGGAGAAAATCACTTTCTCTCAATTCACTTCCAATGTTACCTCCCCTTTTCTCAAATTGATATTTGCACCCCCCGTGGCAAGAAATGGCCTCCCAAGAATCAATGGGATATTTGCATCTTCTTTCATATCAAGCACCAAAAAGTCGGCCGGAATGATGAACTTGTCAATCTTCACCAACACATCTTCAATGATCCCTTTAGGATATGTGATGGAACGATCCGCCAATTGAAGAGTAATTGATGTGGGCATTACTTCTCCAAGTCCCAAACGCTTGAAGATTGAAAGTGGCATCAAATTGATGCTAGCTCCCAAATCACAAAGAGCCTTCATCATAGGCCCATCGCCTATTTCACATGGAAGAGTGAAACTCCCCGGATCCTTGAGCTTCTCGGGAGGAGTTCGTTGAAGGATAGCACTACACTCCTCGGTCAAATTTATCTTCTCATCATCCACTAGCTTCTTCTTGTTTGCTATTGCATCCTTTAGAAACTTCATGTAATGAGGCATTTGCTCTAAAGCATCCGTAAGTGGAAGATCAATGTGGATTTTCTTGAAGATCTCCAAAAACTTTCCAAACTTTTCATCCATCTTCTTCCTTATATACCTTCCCGGAAATGGAAGCGGCTCATATGTAATGGGAACCCCCCATTTATCACAAGGTACCTCAAGCTTCTTCTTTTTCAAATCTTTGGCAATTCTCCACTTTGGAATTCTTGGAGCAACCTCTCCACTTCTATCTTTTTCTACCTCCTTCTTTGTCTCTTCCTCCCTTTCCTTTCCCTTCACCACTTCATTCTCTTCTACTTCACTCGACATTGAAGAAATTCCATATTGTTCACCACTTGAAATTGTAATAGCATTACAATGCTCACGTGGGTTTACCTCGGTTGTCGATGGAAATTTTCCTTTGTTTGGTTGAGATCCAATTGAAGTTGCCAATTGTCCCATTTGAAATTCCATTGATTTTTGATTACTCATAAGTTGACCAATCATGGATTCCATTGATTTTTGATTACTCATGAGTTGAGCAAGAATTGAGTCGGTTGCTTCGGATTTCTTCTCACTTTTCTCACTTCTCTTATCACTTTCCTCCATTCTCTTTATGAGGTGTGAAAGAAGCTCATCCGTGGAAGACTTCCCTTCTCCACTTGGAAGTTTTGCTCCGGGATCAAATCCGGGAGGATATTGAATAGCACTTTTAGGGTTGGAATAGGAAAAATTCTCATTCCTCCTAAAATTTTGATTTTGAGGAGTTGAGAATTGAGGAGACGGACCCCCTTGACCTTGAGATGATGAAGATTGCCCTTGGAATCGGTTTTGAGGAGGAGCTTGATATCCTTGACCACGATTTTGATATTGTGGTTGTCCTTGATATTGTGGATTCCCTTGAAAGTTTTGAGGATACCCTTGTTGACCCATGTATTGCACTTCTTCCATAGGTCCCATTTGAGGACCCTCTTGCCCAAATGGTAAATGATTATCTCTTGAGTGAGATAAAACATTCACCTTTTCAATGAGTGTGGCCATCATTACTCTCATGCTATCATTATCATCCACTTGAGCTACCCTATTTTCGTGCTCCACGGTCTACTCTCATCTTGAAAGTATTGCTTGATATCCCTTCTATTATGTCATTGATCTCCTCCACCGATTTCATCCAAATTGAACCACCGGCACAAGCATCAATGTGGTTTTGATCTTCCACTCGTAACCCACCAATGAACCAACATGTTGTTTGTTCTATTGGGAAACCATGATGGGGGCATGTGATGAGAAGACTCGTAAACCTTTCCCATGCTTCTTTGATTCCCTCATTTGGACCTTGTTGGAACGTAGATATCTTTTGCTTGACTTCCATCGTCTTTGAAGGAGGGTAGTACTTCAATAGAAATCTCTTCTTCAATTCTTCCCACGTCCTCACTTCTCCGGCGGGAATGCTTGATTGTAGCCAAGCTTTTGCTTTCCCCGACAATGTAAATGGAAATAACCTCATCTTTTTAGCATCTTCCGACACTCTGTTTTGCTTGAGAGTGTCAGCCATCTCCAAGAATTGAGCAAGATGTTCATTCGGGTCTTCCTCAAATCCTTCCTCCGTCCTTCCTTCAAATTGTCTCTCCCTAAACATCCTTAATAAAGAGGCACTAATCTCAAAATTGTTTGCCTCCACCCTTGGTCTTGCCAACCCATCGTAATTCTCCCTAGGTTGAGGCTCAAAATATTCCCTCATTGCCCTTCCATGGTACACACGTGGAGGCTCTTCTATATGTGGAGGAGGAGGGACGTATTCCTCTTGAATTTGTTGAGGTGGAGGATATTGGTAAGGGGGAGGATATGGGTGTTGATGTAGTGGATATAGATGAGGTTGAGGTGGTGGATAGTAGGCTTGTTGTGGAGGTGGATAAGGGTAAGGATTGTATCCTTGATATGGAAAGTGGTTTTGAGGTGGATATTGTGGATTGGGATTAATGAGATTTTGTGGAGGGTTTTGAGGTAGATTACCTCTTTGGTCATTCCCAACTTGTGGATTCTCTTCATTTTCCATTGGTGGAGGATTCAACTCTTCGTTGTTCTCCATCACAAGTTGTCCTTCGATGACTCTCTGACGGCTTCTACTTCGATTTCTCCTCCTTGCGTGCACCTCGATCTCAAGGTCTAATGGTTCAAGATTTCCTCCACGTGATCTTGTGATCATGCACCTACAAAAGAAAAATGTCAAAGCCCACAAAGATGAACAAAAACAAAATAACAAAAAGAAATGCTACTATCAATAACACTTAACAAACTCTAAGTTTCACTAACAACACTCGCTTAAGTCCCCGGCAGCGGCGCCATTGACTTATTCGTATTTTTGGATAAGTTTTTCCCAAGTATATTTTCGTTCCAAGGACTTAATTGAGTGTCAATGAATCCCTAAAGTTGCAAGTTATCATGCTATTGTAGTAACTAAATGATGTTGTTTGGATTTTTCGGGAATAAGAACAAAGATATTAAACCAAATTAACTAAAGTAATAAGTAATAGTGACTACAAATAGTGAACTAACTAACTTTCTTTTGGAAAGTGCAAGAGAAGTGTATTGCCTCGGGTGTTTCCGTTTTGTTAGGAATTAATGAACTAATGAACCAATTACATGAATTAAATATGAATTCGGATTAAGCTAAAGGCTATCACATAAGTGTGCAAACCCCCTCGAAAGGCATAGGCGAACATCGTGCATTGATTAGCAATTATAGGATCTAACCAAATACCATAAGCTCCTAGGATAGCGTTTCATAAGCACTTTCAACACGGTTACTAATGCTTATGAAACGCCCTCTCACCAAACTCCTAGACGACCTCTATTCGTTTAGTGTCTAAAGTTGTCGGTCTAGCCATTAACCTCCTCTCGGTTAGCTAATTACTAATTAACTTCTATTCAATTGACCAAAGCTCACACTCACACCCCAATCATGCAAACCCAACTCTCGTTGCAATCAACACAATCGAAAATGCTAGCTAATAGGGTTGATCAATCAAATGAATCAAACACAATACAACTCTAGAAACATTTACACCCAAATCCTAAGTGAATCATGCAACTACTTCACAATTACACTAAATTTCCATCAAAACATCCACACCCAAGGCAATTGGGGATTAGCCCATGGTTCTAGAAGAGAATCCCATGGCTACATCACAAAATAACATAAAGCTCATGCTAATTGATAAAGAAATTGCAAGATAGAAAGTAATTACCAAATTGAAACTTAAAATTGAGAGATATCACCTTGATGATGGAATTGTAGCTACAATATGATGAAATAAGCAAAACCCACTTACAATCCTTGATTGAAAACACCAAATTAACTAAATTCTAAGCTAATCCATGGAAAACTAGAAGAAAACTATCTCAAAAACCTATCACTATGTGTAACTATGTGTAGAGTCTTCTCAATGTGTGGAATCCCCTTTCAAAAACGAACTTTGGGCCTTATATACTCTTCTAAAAGTGCTTGGCATGTGCCCTAAGGTAGAAACACGATTTTAGGCGAAAATAAGAGGTCACACGGCCGAATCGGGTAACTCGGCCGAGTCGGGCACTTCCAAAAGCGTGTTTTCCATTTTTGTTCACTCAGTAGCTCGGTCGGATGCTGTAGCTCGGCCGAGTCGGGCCATAGAATGCATTGCCCTCTTTTTCAGGCAACTCGGCCGGATTGCCAATCGTTCCAGATTCTGCATTCCCATTCCACTCGGCCGGATTGGAGAGCTCGGCCAAATTACCAATCTTTTCCACTCGGCCGGATTGGAGAGCTCGGCCGGATTGTCCGTCATTCCAGATTCTGGATCAAAATTCCACTCGGCCGGATTGGAGAGCTCGGCTGAGTCGTGCCTTAAACATATCTTGAGCATTTTTCAGGCCACTCGGCCGGATGGTGTAACTCGGCCGGATTGCAAGATGTTCCAGATTCTGGACTCTTTTTTCACTCGGCCGAGTTGGGAGCTCGGCCGAGTTGCACTCCGAACTTGTTTCGTGCATAACTTTTGCTTCCGACCTCCAAACGAAGTATGGTATGTGTTTTACTTCTAAAATCCATCGTTTTTCCTACAAAATCACAAAACACTACCTTTCTCTTATTTTGATCAAAACAATGATAATCAACCAATAATTCAATGAAATAAACATCAAATGAGCTTCAAATATGCATCTAAATCGTGTAAATTCCACCCGAATCACACGGCCGAGCTGCCTGCTCGGCCGAGCACCTGTACGCCCACAACGCCGTTTTGCACGGCCGTGCTCCGTGCACGGCCGTGCTACCCCCATTTTCGGTGCCTTTTGCCTATTTTGGCCATTTTTTAGGGACCAACTTGCAATTTTGGCATCCAAACCCTACCCCAACACTATATAAGCCCTCTTTCTTGAAATCCAAGACATTCTCCCCCAATTCCTCAAATTCCACACATATTAGCACATACTTGGAGGTGTTTTGGCCATATCTTCCTCAATTCTTCATCAAATCAAGCAAGAGAGGATGCAATAGCTTGGAAATTCCATTCTCTACCACATTTTAGACTAAGTTTTCTCTTTCTCTTTCTTTTTAGTTAGTTTTTTCATTTGATTTTGTAATTTGATTATGTTAGTTCTTGGCTAAACACTTGTGGTTCTAAGGCTTTGTAAATATTTTGATTGAAGTTTATGAACTAATTTCTTGCTTTAAAAAAAAAAAAAAAAAACTCATATTCTCAAGTATTCTCCATCTCATCTTCATATTCTGCAAATCATTTTTGATTTAAATGTAACACATATGGTGATAATCCAAGCTCTGTTGCTCCAATTAAGATAAAAGGCAATGTGAATATTGAATATTGCCTTTTCTCCTTTGATTTAAATGTTACACATATGGTGATAATCCAAGCTCTGTTGCGTCAATCTATATATATAAAAGGAGGACGAAACTCTCCTGCTTTCGACATGTGTCGTTTGAGGTTGATTGTGCTTCTGCCATGTGTCCATTTGCTTTTTTAAAACTTATAATTATGTTTAACAGTTTCAATTTCAACCGTTCATCTTTTTCTTCCCACCCTATTAAATCTGTATGGCATCTGAGCTGTGCATACTAGCTCTCTCCCTCTACTCTCTCACTAAACCCTTTAAATTCTCACAACTCCAAGAATTTATCGGAGTTAATTACCCCTACTAAAGGTCATTGAATTCCAAGGTTTTCTTCTCAACTATTAAAATCCTGATCTCTACTACCCACGTTAAGCCTACCATTCATCAATTCGTTAACCGATGGAGTTCGTCGACGGTGAGGGCGGCCGCAAAGGAGGATGACACATCGGTGTAACATTTTTTTACTAAATATTTGCATGTTCTCCATAATCTAATCTGGGAATTACTTTACTAGCTAAATGTGTTCATCCCTGACAGAGAATAAGTGTTTTTTTATTTATTTGTGTGTAGTGGATGGCACTGGCAATTTTATAAGAAGAAGATTTGGTAGAATGGGCTTATAGAGAGAAAGGAGAGTTGTGAACTTGGTTCTTGCTTACTCTGGAGGCTTTCCCCATTTTGTACGTTTTATTCCTTTTTAACCTTTTTTTATGATTGTATATATGCTCTATATATACTTGCATATTTTATTTCCATCTTTAAATTACAATTTTCCCGTTCTTACTACTAGAAAAGTAGTGATAATTATCATGCACTATTGTTTTGTTTTTCCTACTTACTTTCATCTATGGGTTATAGAGTTTAGTTAGCGTTTAGTTCTCTGTCTACTGCACTTGAGAGACCTGGGGAGAAAATCCTTACACTACCCCTGCTCTATGGATTCAGGGTGTAAAGAATTAAATATATATTTGGTTTCCATTTTGCTAATACCTCGAGACAAAATTGATGTTTACTAATAAACATATTCCGATCTTTTACATTTCTTAGAAATTTGAACCTCAGCTTAGGCTGGCAGAGGTTCCTTCTTATATGACCTTGGTTCTTCAGTTTATGTCTTAGATGAAGTAAATTAATGTATAAAGAACTTATGTATCAAGTATTCAATATAACATTATCTAACATTAGTGCATATATGAACGAGGGGGCACATGTTTTTAATACTATTCTTTTTAAAAGTCTCGGGCATACCAGTCCAAGGACCGACTAATCCCACCGCCCACTGGTTTTTATAATTATAAGCAGGTAATTCTCTTGTCTTTATTATTTATTTTATTAGTTTAAAAGAAGAATAGTACTCCCCCTAGCATTTGCTTCTATTTTTTGCTAGCGTTTCAAGGAACCGAATTTCCTATTATTATCCATATTGATTTATCTATTACAAGGTTTGTTTTTTTTAATGCGTAAAGTAGGTTATGTCATATGTGTTCCTCTAATTCTGACATGTTTATTTTTTATTGTTTTGTAGGTTGCAATGATAGCAAAGCAAAGGTTTGACCACGAGTAATATATTTTTCAATTTGAGATGACCTTGTGCGTGTTCAGTGTGACAAAAGTAAAAATGAAATGTTTCTATTGTTGGCTCACATTTTCTGGGAATGCCCAGCATACCTGAAAGAAGGGATATCGAGTGTAATATTTGCAGGCCCTAGATGCTTAAATATTCATGAGCTATTGTCTATTTGTGACGTTTTTCAGAAGAAATATGGGAAGTTTTATTTTCCTGCAGTCAATAATCTACGACCCACTGTTGGTGTGAACCGTTTGGTGTGTATTCTTACTCCTAAATTATGTATTTCAAGTCCATGAAATATGATTTTGCAGTGTGATCTCTATAATTCAGTCACTACTATTTATTGCAGTTTAATAGAAAAGCTCTTTGTAAAATACCACCTGGTGATTTTTTTTTTTTTAATGTTCTGAAGGAAATAGCCTAGGAATATTAGGTGCGATGGAATACAACTGAATGAGAGGAGGATTTAGTCAAGCCACTTGAAGAGCATATAGTGAGGAACAATGCTGGTTCTTTCAATGCACAAAGTGATGAGAGACCTGATGATGCTAGAAAGGTGCATGTTTAGAAGAATGCCATATAATGGTGAAAGAGGACCTACCGAGTATGATGAATCAGAGTGCGATAAAAAGATTGAGATTGATGCACCATCAAACAATGATACAAGACAAAAAAAATTATCGCTGAAAAAAAAATTTGACGAAATTTGTATAAAATGTAAAATATTAAATTACAACAGGCCCCCGTGCATAGCACGGGCACAAAACTAGTTAAGATAAAAGGCAATGTGAATATTGAATATTGCCTGCCTTTTCTCCATTGTGTATGTGTGTTTTGAGAATGGTGGCATCAATTTAACTTTCATAGATGCTCAATTATTAAAGAAGAACCCCGACTGTCAATTAGGCTCAATTTTTTCTTCAGGTTTTTTTCTTTAATTCCATTTTTTAATATTTTTTTCTTCAAAATTTTACATAGTTAATTTCATGGGTGAAGGGGTTTTGGAGTTTGGGGAAGATGATCCAAGGGGAAGGAGGGTAGGGGTGGGACGAAGCAGATAAATAACTTGAATTGAAATCTTTTGAGAATGCCTATGTGCAATGTTGTGTATCAACGAAGCTCTAATGGGTTGTTCATTTTGTGTTATTAGTTAGATTAGGTAGTTTTGCATTTCTTGGGCCCATATCTATGTTTGCTTTGCATTAGTATATATAGAGGCTTGGTTGATTGTATTTGACATGTTTTTGGATAATTGGAAATGAGAGTGGGGCAGTCTTGGCTCATTCTTCTTATTACTTTCTTATCAATTTTGTATACTCCTTTGTACTCCATATCATGCACACTGAATGTGACGGTTCTAAAATTTTAAGATCAATGGTTATGTCTTATACTAATTGTGGGTTATGATTATGGTTTTTATTTTTGATAGAGAAAGTGTAAATGTGAAAACAGTTAAAAGACAAATAGAAAATCAATTCATTATGAGTCATGAAATAGAAATAAGTGTGAAATCGGTTCTTATTATTTAAGCAACAAGTGTGCATGGTAGTTTTTTGTGTGAAAGAATAGATTATTTTTTTTTTCTTCTATAATGATATCATGGTACTACTTGTACCCAACTTTGTGCTAATGAAATTTTCTTAAATTTTCTAATGAATATATTGGTTGATTTGTCACTCCTAATGTATAAAGATATTGTACTTTAATTAGTCTTTAGCCCTTTTGTTTTGTTTTAGCTTTCATTGAGATCATTTCTCTCATATATTCATTTCTATTGGTTTAAATAAATATATCTCACCGGAAAAGTAATCAAATTTGTAATTTGATAAATATGAATGTAGTTTGATGGATACTGACAATAAAAACGTCCAAGAGAAGTTTTGGAAAATGATGAAGAAGACACATAAATAATTTTATCTGTGTTGGGCTTTTTTATGATCATTATTGGATCTTGGTATCATGATAACTACTTAATCAATGAGATCTTCAATGAATTATGAAGAAAGAGTTCAACAAGGGGAGCTTTGGATGAGATCTTTAAGTCGTAAGTCTACATGTTTAATGCAATTGAGGATAAATATAAGCACATTCAATAAATTGTGTGATTTACTATGTAAAGAGGGGGGATTAGTTGATTCAAGACATGTGACAATACAAGAAATCGTGGCACTTTTCTTGCATATTCTTGAACATAATCAAAAGAACAGTACTGCCTCAACTACATTTGTTATTAATATCCGACCTCAACTACATTTGTCCGATCTGGGAAAACCATAAGTAGACAATTTCATATTGTGCTACGTGCAATTTAAAAAAATGGAAAATTTTACCTAAAGCAACAAAGTGAACAAATACATAATCAAAAGGATGCTCAGAGGTGGAGATGGTTCCCGGTAATAATATATCATTTATATTTAGTATCATTTGAATATATGCGTTAAGACTTATAATAATATTTTATTGAATGTAGTGGGGGCTTTAGATGGGACATTTATTCACCTCACATTTCAGCATAAGATTGTAGCAGATATAGAAATAGAAAGGATTTTATAAGTACTAATATTAGGGGCATGCGACGCTAACTTGAAATCTCTCTATGCACTATCTGGATGGGAGGGACCTGCTTCAGACGCACGAGTATTACGTGAAGCTTTACAAAGACCTACTAGCTTAAAAGTTTCTAGTGGTAAGCTAATTCTTTTTTTCATTACAATATTTCCTAATATTTAGGTTAAATATTTTATTTTGAACTTGCCAATATTTCTAAATCAATATTATCTTGTGGATGCTGGTTACACAAATGGTCCATGTTTTCTTGCCCCATATAGAGGAACTCTTTACCATCTGAATGAGTGGAGAGGAAATACTCCGAGAAATTACAAAGAGTTGTTCAATCTTCGACACTCTTCTGCAAATGCAATTGAAAGAGCTTTTGGTTTGCTAAAGAAAAGATGGGCTATTTTAAGGACTATAGACTTTTATGATATGAAGACTCAAATTAGAATCATCAATGCATGTTTTATTTTGCATAATTGTGTGCGCAGTGAGATGCCTATTGATCCTTTATTGATCGAGGTTGATGATTAGTGTGAAAATTGCTCGAAATTCATGTGTTTAATTTGCATGATTTTATAGGATTTCGTGCATTATTTACACTAAATTGACTCAATTCACTTGATTTGGAGAAATTGTGTAGTTTGCTATTTTTGTAGGTAAAATAAGGTGTTTTGAATCAAATCACGGAAAATCCGGCCGTTGGATCGAGTCAATGAGTTAATCACATGGAAGATACTGAAGAGAGGGTTGTAATAAAATAAGAATCAAGTTGATCGGACTTCCGGATCAAAAGTTATGTGCAAAGCAAGGACAAAGTGTCACTCGACCGAGTCAAGGCCAAAAACTGCAATTCTTGATTTTTGTTGAACACCGGCCGAGTGCACAAACTCGGCCGAGTCGGGGCCAAAACCTGCAACTCTCTACATTTTCTAAACACTCAGCCGAGTGGCATGACTCGGCCGAGTGGCATGACTCGGCCGAGTCAACTGTTGATCAAAGTCATGCCACGTTTTTTACTTAATCCACTCGGCCGAGTCACATCGTTTTTCTTGCCTTCTTCCACATTTGACCTAAGGACACGTGCCAACACTTTTTGGAAGAGTATTTAAAGCCCAAATTTCGTTTTTTGAAGAGGAGGCAGCCATTGGAAGAGTTTTCAAGCTCCCCAAATCCAAATTTCACCATCTTTAGCTCATTTCAATTAGTTTTAGCCATATAATTTGGTGGATTTTCATAGATAGTTTATATTTGAGGTTGTAATTTCATTTCAAACAAGAGATTGAAAATTTTGTTGATGCTACTCAAGGTTTATTTCATATTTTGCAAGACAAGAGGTGATATCTTAATTTTATTTTAGTATTTTGTTCTTATCAAGCATGGGTATGTTTGTTTTCTCACTTTTCTTCCTTAATTTCCCTAAATTAGCCATGTACTAAGTATTTTGGTATTTGGGTGTTATAGAATTGTGATGGAATTAATGTTCTTAGCTTGATTTTGATTGTGGAATTCATTGGAAGGTATATTGGTTAGGTTTATGGGTTTTGATAGATCATTTGCTAGAATTCAATTAGAAGGTTATATGTGAAGCTCAATTAATGCAACTGATTCACGTGTTATGCAACACTAAAATAAACAACCGCAAGTGTACGACGTCTATCGTAGCGTGATAAGCACGAGGTCGATCCCACAGGGAGGTTAAGCGTAAAAGGGTAGTTTGTTAATCGAGTTCTAAGTAGACGTGATCGAATAGTTTGAATGTTGAATTACCCCTAAGATTTCCTAACAATGTGTCACGAATAGACAATGAAAGAGTAAATAAAATCGATCAAATATCATACAAATCAATAAAACAAAAGTAAAGTGGTTGAAGATGCAAAGAAAGAAAGTGGGTTCCAAGGCAATTGTAAAACATAGATATCCGTTTATAATCTCGTTTAAATGGCCATTAAGGTTATCTCATATAGGGTGATCACACAAGAAGAATTAATTAATCTCTCTATCTAATTAACCAAAGGCGCAAAGTAACATAGGCTCGTATTTCTACCTCACAAACGTTACACCGCCTAAAATAGCTCCTAAGATCATTCAAGTCCCTCTCCGATAATTAATCCTCTCTCGAGATCATAATAATACCGGGTTGCATGCTTGCATACGATTAAATGGAATAAATCTCTCGATCTTACCCCAATTAACAATGAATTAAGCAAATCATCATGGCCAATAACAACATGCTTTGCAATGGATAATTAAACATGCAAATAAGAGACAAACACCAATTAAAGCAAGAAATTAATCATAAACTTCAATCCAAGTATCTACAATGCCTTAGAACCACAAAGTATTTAGCTAACTACTAACATAATCAAATTACAAATTCTAAATGAAATAACTAAATAAAAATGAAAAGAAAGAGAAAGCTTAGTCTAGAATGTGGTAGGGAATGGAATTTGGGAGCTATTGCATCCTTTCTTCCTTGATTTGGTGAAGAATTGAGAGAGAAATGGCCAAAACACCTCCAAGTATGTGTAACTATGTGTGGATTTGGGGGAGAATGTCTTGGATTTCAAGAAAGGGGGCTTATATAGTGTTGGGGCAGGGTTTAAATGCCAAAATTGCAAGTTAGTCCTTCAAAAATGGAGAAAATACAAGTTTGGCACCGAAATTGGGGTGACTCGGCCGAGTTGGGGTTACTCGGCCGAGTGGAACACTTAAGAAGCGTGTAACAACTCTTTCCAGCCGAGACTCGGCCGAGTTGGGGTCACTCGGCCGAGTGGTCTTCAAGTCCAGCACCTACGGCCTTCAAATCAACTCGGCCGAGTGCGCAGTGATGTCCAAACTCGCAGATTCGGCCGAGTTGGGTTACTCGGCCGAGTGCGCAGTAAACCCAAAAGTTTCAGATTCGGCCGAGTTGGCTCCTCCCCTTCTCGTTTCATGCATAACTTTCGCCTCGGGTGTCGGATTGACTCGATTCCTTTGGCTAATCCACTCCGTTTTTCGAGACGAATCCAACCATGCACTCCTCTTCCTGATCCAGTAAAGTATGGTTGCTGTTTTACTCCAAATTCCATCGTATTTCCTATAAAATCGACAAAACACAACCTTTCTCTCATTTCGGCTCAAACAATCATAATCAATGCATAAATCAATGAAACCCACATCAAAATATGCTTCACATGTGCCTCTAAAACGTGTAAATTCCACCCGAATCAAACTCCCCCAAACTTAAAATGTTGTTTGTCCTCAAACAACTAAGCACTTAAAGCAATGAGGGTGGAATGATCACAATGGAATATTCAATGCAAATCACACATGCAAAGTAAGGTGTAATGATATATCTTTCTCAAAGTGCATTTTTCAATGAAGGTTATAGGCTCATTATTGCAATTCACACTCATGGATCAAAGAATGCATAAACACACAACACATTGTGAATGGGAAACATAATCCAAATGCTCAAGTCCTCTACTCACATGATGGAGTGTTTCTCTCAAACACACAAACAAATTAAGGATATTAATGCACTCATCAACCAAGTCATGCTATGCAATCACCATATGCTTGCCCAACTTCTACTTTTCACAACACTCAAATGCTCAACAATGTGATCAATAGGACTTAATCAAGGATGTAACATTGGCTCTTTGGACAAGGTAGGATGAATTTGGGAATTGTGACTCTTCTAGTGGAGGACAAAACTTGTTGTTTTACAATGTGTGCTTTCACTTTCAAAGCTTACAAACTTCATCCTCACTTTTCATTTTCTTTTCTTTTTCAAGCATTCATCACCTCATCTTTTGAACCATTTTTCTTTTCAAGCTTTTGGGGCTCTTTGTCCCTCTTTTCTTTTCCTTGATTTTCTTTTCATCTTTCTCTTTTTCTTTCAACTTTTCCACTTTCTCCTTTCACCAAAAATGTTCATTCAAGCACTTGTTTTCCACTTTGTCTTTTATCCCCCAATAGATGTAGGTATCAAAGGCTCAAAAAGGCTAAGTGGTTAACATTGTAGTTTGCCAAGAAAATGAGGAATTAAGCTCAAGGGGCTAACTACGGAAAATTACTTCGGTTTTGGGAAATTTTGGCTAAGTGACTCTTTTAGAACAAGATGGCCTATATCATATCACATCATTTCACACAATCATGCTTCCAAACAAGAATTTAGGCAAGTTCTAGGATTACTAGCAATAACATAGTCCACTCTCAAATGAACTAAACCGGATTACATGTTCGATTTAAGGCTCAATTCTCACCGGTTTATTCAATAGAACTCTCACATTCATCAAATGTTCCCAAACAACAACACATCATGCATCCATGCTATCAAAGCTCACAAATATGAACACAACATGATACCATATTCCAACACCAATCATGCATACATTCAAAGCAAATAGACATCACCACAACCACTCAACAATGGATTCCAATGACTATTCATGCTCACATTTCACCAAATATCCACTACCCAACACATGATCAAAACCAACCTAAACAATATAAGCATGTGAAAGACAAATGTGCGCCGGTGCAAAATGTGACACAAGTAGAATGACGAATCGGTGCAAGGGTAACAACTAGTAGAAAAATAAAAGAAAAATAACTCCCCCAAACTTAGAATTTTACTATGTATAAATTCTAAGTTTGGGGCTACAAGTTGTTACCTCCCTCCTTGCACATCCAATGCTTCTTCAAAGATCACCATTGCAACACTTGCTTCCTCTCTCCAAAGTTGGTTTTGCTTTCTTCTCCATTCTTCAAGATGTGTTATCCATAGTACTCTTCATACATACCTACAAAATAAACCAAGCTATCAACACTAACAAAGCAATAAAATCTTGGGTTGCCTCCCAAGAAGCGCTATTTTTAACGTCCTATGCCGGACGGTTCTTCCTTGAGGGGAATATCAAGTCACCCCCTTGTCATCCTTGTTCTTGACCTTCTTTGCCCATACAACTTTCTTAAGTCCATCAAAGCATCCACTAGCTAGCCCATCCGGCTCTTCAATCATGTCATAAGAGGTTGATGCCTCATTCATCCCCAAGTTCGTATAAGTAACTTTTCTTGATTTTGGGGAGTTTTTGAAGAAAACTCCCCCAAACTTGGCCTTCTTGCCCATCTTCAACTCATTGTCTTCCACCTTGGGGTTCTCCTCCACAATATTTATCTTGGGTTCTTCTTCCACCTTCTCTTCCATGGGCTTTGAATAAGGATCTCTCTTGGAATACACATACTCTTCCTCCTCATCCTCATCATCACGGAATCTAACGGCCTTGTAGATGTTGAATGAGACTTTCTCTTCACCAACATGTAGTTCAAGCTCTCCGTTTCGTACATTTATGATGGCTCCACCCGTTGCTAGGAACGGTCTTCCCAAGATCAAGGGGATTGCCCTATCTTCCTCCATATCAAGTACCACAACATCAACCGGGAATATGAATTTCCCAACTTTGACAAGCACATCCTCAACCGTTCCCAAGGGATAAACTATGGAGCGATCCGCCAATTGAAGATTCATGGTAGTAGGCGTCAATTCTCCCAAGCCAAGTGATTTGAAAAGTGATAATGGCATGAGGTTTATGCTTGCTCCAAGATCACACAAAGCACGATAAGTTCCCTCTTTGCAAATCACACAAGGCAATGTAAATGAACCGGGATCCCTAAGCTTTGGAGGTAGCTTAGCTTGGATGATAGCACTACACTCTTCGGTGAGATTCACGGTTTCAAATTCTACCATCCTTCTCTTGTTGGACATAATCTCCTTAAAAAACTTGGCATAATGAGTCATTTGCTCAAGGGCCTCCGCAAATGGGATGTTGATGTGTATCTTTTTTAACATCTCCAAGAATTTGATGAACTTTGCATCTAAACTCGTCTTCTTGAGTCGTTGAGGGTATGGGATTGGAGGCTTGTGTGGAGATGGAGGCTTATATGCATCATTCTCTTTCTCACTTGTTTTCTTCTTCTCAACATCTTTCTCTTCAACCTTCCTTCCTTGTTGTTCCTCTTCACCATCTTCCTTTGACATCATAGGGCCTTCATAGCTTGTGCCACTCCTCAACTTAATTGAGTTGCATTGCTCCTTGGGGTTCAATTCCGTGGTTGAGGGGAATCGACCCGACTTGTGTTGATTTCCAACCATATTAGCAATTTGGCCCACTTGAATCTCAATGGCTTTCACATCATTCTTGATTCCCATCACTTCATTTGCCAATTGACCAATTTTCTCATCTTGACTCTCAAACTTTTGCCAAGTCTTTGTCATAAAACTCTTCGTCTCTCCCATGAACTTCTTAGTTTCTCCCATGAATGTTATAAACATTTCTTCCATCGTGAGCTTTGACGAAGACTCTTCTCTCACACCATCTCGTACATTGAAGTTCGACGGTGGTTGAATGGCATTGTGTGGGTTAGCATATGAGAAATTTTCATGGTTTCTCAAGCCGGGATGGTATTGGTTCGGATTAGACGAGTGATAGTTCCCATGGGTTTGTCTTTCTCCCCAACCTCTCTCTCGATAATTTCGGTCCCGTTGGTTGTTCATGAAATGGGCCTCTTCATATTGATCATTATTGGGCTCCACTAGTGCTTTGGCCGTCATCAAAGAGATTAGCTTATCCACTTTGTTGGATAAGTTGACACTTTCTTCCGAATTTTGAGTGGAAGCTACCCTTCGATTTTGTCTTCGTTCGGATGGCCATTGATTGCCATTCTTAGCCATCTCCTCCAAAAGCACATAACCCTCATCCGTCGTCTTTCCTAACAACGAACCTCTACCGGCCGAGGCATCCACCATCCCTCTCGTACGGTGGTCCATCCCATTATAGAAATAACATATCAATTGATCTCTTGAAAACCCATGTTGAGGACAACTTCTTATCAAATCCTTGAAGCGCTCCCAAGCCTCGGCTAATGACTCATCGTCGTCTTGCATAAAGGAGGAAATCTCTCCTCGTATCTTGATGGTCTTGCTTGGAGGAAAGTACTTCATAAGGAATGCATCCACAAGGTCGGCCCAATTTTCGATTGTCCTTAGATCAAGAGACATGTACCATTGTTTTGCACGATCACAGAGTGAGAAGGGGAAGAGTTGCAAGCGGATGTAGTCTTGGGGAACACGGTTGATCTTAACCGTTCCACTTATCTCTAGGAATTGAGATAAATGGAGGTTAGGATCCTCCTTCGACAACCCTCCGAATTGGTTGTTTTGGACCATCATGATTAATGCCGGTTTGAGCTCAAAGTTATGAGCGTCTACGGGTTCCCTACCCGCTCCTCCATAGGGCCTTGGAATAGGACGGAAGTGGTCTCTCAAGACTCTTTGTGGCTCCTCATCCTCCCTTCGTCTACCATCTCTTTCCATACCAATATTCTCTTCAACTCTTCGATGAAAGTTGTCCCTTAGCACTCCTTGAGGTCGGTTACCTCCATTCCCGTTTGGTTCCTCAACTCCTTCCACTCCTTGATTCTCAAATTCCTCTTCAACTTCTTCTACAATCGGATTTTCCCTTCTATTCATCTCTTCTAATTCAATCCTTCTTCTTTCGGCGTTCCTTCTTCGACAAGTGGCTTCGATCTCCGGATTCAAAGGCAACACTTCTTGTTGATTCCTTCTAGATCGTGTGATCATAAACCATGTCTACCAAAAGAGCAAACGAGAGTGAGAATTGCAAGTAAGATCAAGAAAACAAACACAAATATTTTTGGATTTTTGAGAAATAAGGAAAGCAAGTAAAATGTCTAAACTAAAACTCTCTTAACCTACACTCTAGAGCTATAAAAACCTCCCCGGCAACGGCGCCATAAACTTGATTCACGTGTTATGCAACACTAAAATAAACAAGGCGTTTATCGTAGCGTGATAAGCACGAGGTCGATCCCACAGGGAGGTTAAGCGTAAAAGGGTAGTTTGTTAATCGAGTTCTAAGTAGACGTGATCGAATAGTTTGAATGTTGAATTACCCCTAAGATTGCCTAACAATGTGTCACGAATAGACAATGAAAGAGTAAATAAAATCGATCAAATATCATACAAATCAATAAAACAAAAGTAAAGTGGTTGAAGATGCAAAGAAAGAAAGTGGGTTCCAAGGCAATTGTAACACATAGATATCCGTTTATGATCTCGTTTAAATGGCCATTAAGGTTATCTCATATAGGGTGATCACACAAGAAGAATTAATTAATCTCTCGATCTAATTAACCAAAGGCGCAAAGTAACATAGGCTCGTATTTCTACCTCACAAACGTTACACCGCCTAAAATAGCTCCTAAGATCATTCAAGTCCCTCTCCGATAATTAATCATCTCTCGAGATCATAATAATACCGGGTTGCATGCTTGCATACGATTAAATGGAATAAATCTCTCGATCTTACCCCAATTAACAATGAATTAAGCAAATCATCATGGCCAATAACAACATGCTTTGCAATGGATAATTAAACATGCAAATAAGAGACAAACACCAATTAAAGCAAGAAATTAATCATAAACTTCAATCCAAGTATCTACAATGCCTTAGAACCACAAAGTATTTAGCTAACTACTAACATAATCAAATTACAAATTCTAAATGAAATAACTAAATAAAAATGAAAAGAAAGAGAAAGCTTAGTCTAGAATGTGGTAGGGAATGGAATTTGGGAGCTATTGCATCCTTTCTTCCTTGATTTGGTGAAGAATTGAGAGAGAAATGGTCAAAACACCTCCAAGCATGTGTAACTATGTGTGGATTTGGGGGAGAATGTCTTGGATTTCAAGAAAGGGGGCTTATATAGTGTTGGGGTAAGGTTTAAATGCCAAAATTGCAAGTTAGTCCTTCAAAAATGGAGAAAATACAAGTTTGGCACCGAAATTTGGGTGACTCGGCCGAGTTGGGGTTACTCGGCCGAGTGGAACACTTAAGAAGCGTGTAACAACTCTTTCCAGCCGAGACTCGGCCGAGTTGGGGTCACTCGGCCGAGTGGTCTTCAAGTCCAGCACCTACGGCCTTCAAATCAACTCGGCCGAGTGCGCAGTGATGTCCAAACTCGCAGATTCGGCCGAGTTGGGTTACTCGGCCGAGTGCGCAGTAAACCCAAAAGTTTCAGATTCGGCCGAGTTGACTCACTCGGCCGAGTTGGCTCCTCCCCTTCTCGTTTCATGCATAACTTTCGCCTCGGGTGTCGGATTGACTCGATTCCTTTGGCTAATCCACTCCGTTTTTCGAGACGAATCCAACCGTGCACTCCTCTTCCTGATCCAGTAAAGTATGGTTGCTGTTTTGCTCCAAATTCCATCGTATTTCCTATAAAATCGACAAAACACAACCTTTCTCTCATTTCGGCTCAAACAATCATAATCAATGCATAAATCAATGAAATCCACATCAAAATATGCTTCACATGTGCCTCTAAAACGTGTAAATTCCACCCGAATCAGCAACGAGAGTTGGTTAATCGGGGTAGATAGTATAATCGAGGGTTGAGAATCGAGTAAATGAGTAAATATTGGATTATAGCAACGAGAGTTGGGTAATTTTCATTAGAACCCCATTTATCTACATTGATTGCTTGAATGAGAATTTGAGTGATTAGTGAGAAGGCCATAGGAATTTGGTTGTTAGTATTCAAGTGGAAAAACATGATTAGGGATTAGTTTAGTTTAATTTAGATAGAGTAGAACCCCCTAGTTGTGTGATTATCCGGGTAAGAACGTCTTTATTCATCCTCTCGATCCTAGGTGCCTTATGAGATATATGCATTAGTGATTGCTTCTACCAAGTTCCACCCAATGAAATACACATAAAAGTTGACTATTAACCTCGATTCCACATAAGGACGAACACCCGAACACTATCTCTCATCACTTGATTTACATCATTATCATTTTAGTTATTGCTTATCATTAGTTGTTAATTGAAAGTCTAATTTACATTTATTTGCACAAACCATGATTTCTCACTATATTCAAGAACAATACATAGCACTAAGGCTACTTTGACATTCTAGTCTCGTGGATCGATAATTTAACCGGGCATTGGTTTTATTACTACGATCCTCTTATACTTGAGAGGAGCGTGTTGGTAAAAACACGTGTCAGTTGACAAAGAATTGACCGACCAACCATAATTGTAGATGATGATTCGAGTGTGGAAGAACAAATAAGAGTAGTTAAAATTACATCGGAATGAATAACTTTTCAGGACAATCATGCTAAGCAAATGTTCGAAGAGTATCAAGCACAAAGAGCAGAGTTCGTTAAATTTTGGATTTATTATAGAATATATTTTGTGAATCGGAGATGATTGTTTTGTATATATAGTTCATTTAATTCTATTGAAATTCTATAGTTTTGATTATATTTTAGTATTGTATAAAAATATATTTCTTGAATCATGAGATAATTGTTTCGTACTATTTTTTGTGTGTGATTATTTTGAATTAATGTGAGTTTTAGTGTATTATAATGTATTATTTTATTATTAAATGATAAATGAGAAAAAAAAAAAGAAATATCAATTAAATTTTGTCAAATAATGAATTTCAAATCTATAGATTTGACAAATTCTTTCATAAGGGGGTGTATTGGTTGTAGAGTCTGTAGAATTATTTTAGACTTTCAAAGTCTTTAATACTCCTTCAAAAATATAAATAAATTTCACTCTCTAAAATCTCTTCTAAAAATCAGAGATTTCAACGGATTCTCAGAGAACTCTGAAAACGAAAGATCAAAAGAAAAAAAAATTATTGTTCTTCTAACAAAGCTACTGCGCAAATCTTTTGTTGCTCTTTGTTTTGGATTTTGAGTATGGATTGGTTGAAGTTGTTTTCTATTACTTTGTCATTTCGTTTTGGGTGATTTTAGGGGTAGGAGTGTGTGTGTCTCGAGGGTTGCAGGTGAAAAATGTTTTGGGTGATTTTGGGGTAGGAGTGTGTGTCTAGAGGGTTGCAGGTGAAAAATGTTTGATGTGGGGAAATATTGTTGTTGGTTTAGGTTATTTAGCATTATTCTCTATTAATAAATCTCGGCTTGGTAGATTTTTGTTTGTTCTGTGATGGAGACTCGACTGCTAATCTACTGCATTTTTCGTCGTCATCAATTTTGATTTACTTTGCTTATTATTGTACAAAGATTATCAGAAATATAATATCAACAAGATTTGTATATATGTTTTAATATTATGTTCATACTTATCTCTTAAATATTTTGTAAATCAATAAAAAAAAAAGTATTTTACATTCCTGTCAAGTTTATGAAAATTCATATAAATCAATAAAAAAAAAAAGTTAGTCAAACTCTGTGCATGGAATCTATAAATTTTCTAAATCCACATACTTTTTAAAGTAAAAAAAAATTCAATAAAATCTCAATTGAATACGCCACTTTCCATAAATCTATTTTGAATCCAAACAAGGAATTTCAAATTCATGGATTTCAAATTTATGAATTCTTAAATTCATTCATTTTCAAATCCTTTGAATTTAAAATAACTCTATCCAAACACAACCTCATATTCAACTTCTTCATTAATGTGAGTTTAAAACTCAGTATTCATATTCAACGTCTTATTTGTCAAAGGTAAAATGAAAGGTAGTATAATATTAGTTCACATATTATATAATATTAGTTCAAATATTAAATAGAATTACACGTATGTAACTGGTACACAGGAGTCCAACTCAAAATGAAATGCCATATAACTTATGATAGCTTATTACGGTTTTGCATTTCTCTAAATGAAATCAGTAATTACAATTCTCAATCTCACGATATAAACATATTTATGTTATTGCTTATAAAATTTACTATACATTTAATTCAATTATTTTATTTATAAAGTTTACAAAATTATCCAATCAAGTGAATTAACATTCTAATTATTACCCTTTTTTTAAAAAAAAAAATTGTGTCAAAAAAAGAAGTACTACAAATTTTCTAGGAACGTCAGAAAATAGTATTTATTTTTTGACATTAAAAAATATCAATAATACAAAAATTGAATTAACTAACTTTAATTAATGCAATCCCAAAGTAAACAGCTAGAGGAAAGGCTTTAACAATTCGGTGGTCAACTGTAGATTGTATAGTAAAAAGAGATTGATAAAATTCCAGCAGACTAATACTATTCCAATATTTGTGTTATTGAGAACATCATGGGAGTAACACTAACAGAAAATAGTGAACCAATCCCATTACTGCAGCTCGGTCTCCCCACTCAAGACTCGGCCCCATCTCCCCATGATTCTGATTTTGATCTTGATCTTGATTTAGATTTAGTAGTCAACTCTTCTCCTCCTAATCCTAAAAGAACTGGTTTTCATTTCTCTTAATCCATTTACTTTCATTTCATGTGTTTTTTCTGAAACTGATGATGAAAGTTTGCAATGTGAATGTGAAGGGAATACATGGACGGCTTCGGCACATATCATAACCGGAGTCATCGGGTCGGGCGTGCTATCTCTCTCATGGAGCATGTCGCAGTTGGGCTGGATCTGGGGCCCATTTTTGATGCTCCTTTTTGCCCTCATTACTCTGATATCGAGTTTCCTCCTCACCAATTGTTACAGATCTCCTGATCCTCAACATGGTCCTATCAGGAATAGATCCTATGTTGCAGCTGTTAAATACAATTTAGGTATGCCCCTCTTTTACTTTCTTTCTTTGTTTCTTAGCACAGAAACAGAGGGAATAATAATCCAATATGTCGAAAGAATTGATTTTATTCTGTTTCAAATCAAGATTCATGTGCAGTGCAGATATAATTATGGAAGCTGAAAAAGATGCCTACTCAAAGATTTGGAATTTATTAGGGTATTTTTTTATGGAAAAGTCTTGTGTAAATTAATTTCCCCTGTTTGCATTTTGGGTGTCTTTTTTTAAAGAGTATTAATTGTTTAATTAAAATTGCAATTTAAATTTAGGGTGTTTTTCCATTTTTAATGTTTGATCGAATAGTGAGAGTATGATGTTTGAGTGACAATATATTGCATTACAGGAAAGAAGAATGCTTGGATATGTGGACTACTTATTCAGATTAATTTCTATGGAACAGGAATTGCATATACTATTACTACTGCTATCTGCATGAGGTTTTTCTTCCTTTTTTTAGATTAATTGGATATGTGGACTACTTATTCAGATTAATTTTCCAGAAATTACAGCATGTTGCTGTGCCTCTTACATCAAACCGCAACTTTTAGTTTTCCTAAGCATAACTAATAACACAATATGAAAAGATTAACTGTATACCCCTTTTCCATTTTGCAAACTCCATCTCCTTCAACAACTTCTAGATTCCCGGGCACAATCTTGGATTTCTTAGCCATTCAGAGATAGTAAATTCTTTCACCTTGTGTCTTCTAGTTGAAATCCATGCTCATAGTCTCAGTTTCAGTTCTTCCGATGCCTTTTGAATGTTCAGTTTGGCTTCTTTAAAGATAATGCCGTTTCTCGTCTTCCAGATAAGCCATACTGGACATTGGAGCCAGTGGTGTATCTCTTTCCATATTTTCGATGTCACCGAGCATCCAAACAAAAGATGTGAATCACTTTCCTCCTCTTCACTGCATAATGCGCACTTCACTTGTTCTTCACTCAGATTAATTCCCCTTTTCCTCAGATTGTTCGTTGTTGCTAGTCATTGCCTCAATGCTTTCCATGCAATCGTTGAAACTTTTTTTGGTGCCCAACATGTCCACAATTTTTCGAATGCTTTTGCCTTTGTCCTCTCCATTCCTTTCTGGGCTGACCTTGTTCCTTTACAGCAACACTTTGTAGGCAATCTTCGTAGAATACCGTCCATTCGATGACCATCTCCAGTTCCACACGTCCTCCGTTTCTTGTCATAATTTATACCTGTCAATGATAGAGATAAAAACATCAAACATTTCTTGTTCTCTTTGCGAAAAAGGACGTCTCCATTTCCATTTCCACTCCCATTCCCACACTCCGTCGACCCACCTTCCCATCTCGCACATCCTATCCTTTTCTTTTGGAGGCTAAAATTGAAAAGCCTCGGAAACCTATTTTTTAAACTCACCTCCCCTGTCCACAGATGATTGCCAGAATAATTGTTTCTTGGCTTGATCATTGAAATTTATCAAATGTTTGACTGATGATTTATACTTAGGCCTCCAATTCTGAATCTTGCTCGGTTTTGTGATATGCAGAGCGATACAGCAGTCAAATTGTTACCACAAGCATGGGCGCGATGCTCCCTGTGAATCTGGAAACACATTGTACATGCTTTTATTTGGACTAGTTCAGATATTTATGTCTCAGATACCTGATTTCCATAGTATGGAGTGGCTTTCTATAGTTGCTGCAATCATGTCCTTTTCATATTCTTCAATCGGATTGGGGCTCGGAGCTGCAAAAACCATAGGTTTGCATACATCCTTAAATATGTTTTTCCATTCACTTTCTGCTTAATTCATTCATACATATTTTGTTGATCAGGAAATCAAGCGATCAAGGGTAGCATAAACGGAGTCTCAACTTCCACCACGATGCAGAAAGTGTGGCGAGTTTCTCAAGGAGTCGGTGATATTGCTTTTGCCTATCCGTACCCCATGATTATTCTCGAAATACAGGTGAACCCTTTTCATACAAGCATTCACATTCCAGTTTAGTATGCTGATAAATTAGCTCATGTGTCAGTTTATGGGGAGTTTAAGTCCTATATGTCAATTATTATATTAAGTTGGGAGATTATTAATGTTTTGAGATGTCGATTTTTCTATTAACATGTAAATTTGTCACTCGCGAAGGATACTTTGAAATCCCCTCCATCAGAAAGACAGACCATGAGGAGGGCATCATTGTATTCAATATGTATCACCACGTTCTTTTATCTCGGCTGTGGAGGCTTCGGATATGCTGCATTTGGAGACCAAACACCGGGAGATCTCCTGACAGGATTCGCCAACTTTGGCCCGTTCTGGCTTATTAACTTCGCTAATGCTTGTGTTGTTCTTCACTTAATCGGAGGGTACCAGGTAAATGATCAGCACAAATTAAGATCATTATTCCATTTTAGTGTTTCATTACCTTTAATGTATGGACACATTCCATAAATGATGATCTAAGATGCACGTGTCATGTATTAGAAGTAGTGAAACACGACCAAAATAAAATAGGGAATATGTTCTGCAACGCCACCTTTTCTTCACCATCAGAAACGTTTATGTCTCGATTCCCAGGTGTATTCTCAGCCGTTGTTTGCAGTGGTGGAAAAATGGTTGGCTGATGAGTTGCCATTTTCGAACAGAAACTATGCAGTGAAACTTCCTTTAGTTCCAGGTTTCAGTTTGAATCTTGAGAGGCTGTGTTTTCGAACAATGTACGTTGCATCGACAACAGCAGTGGCGATGGTATTTCCGTACTTCAACCAGGTTTTGGGAGTGCTGGGAACCATCAATTTTTGGCCCTTGTCGATATATTTTCCAGTGGAGATGTGGTTGAGGCAGAAAAACGTTAGGCCTTGGTCGAGCATGTGGATTATTTTAAGAAGTTTTAGTATTATTTGCTGTCTTGTAACTATGTATATTTTTGCTGGATCCATTCAAGGAATCATTGAAGCTCGTTTCAGCTAGCAACTCTTCTAAATGGAATTGGATACTTAGTAGCCCTAAAATCAATAAGAATATTGTACTCAAATCATTTGCAATATATTTAGATCTCTTGCTTAAAATATACAACATTCGTCTCTCACTTAATACAACATTTATTGTTTGCACCAGATTTAATATATAATTTTTTTATTAGTATTAAAGTAATAAATTATTTTTTTAGAATGGTATTATGATCTTTTCTACGAGGAGGTAATGGAAAAAATGTGTTGAGTTGTGTAAAAAAAGTAAGACATTTGTGTATTTTGAGATCTTGAAGAAGATTGTTAAAAGGGTGATGACTAGTAATTGTTTTATTTCTTTTTTAGGAAATGTAGCATTATGTAAGGGACATACATTTTTTACAATTGTAATGTATTTAAAATTTTAAAATCGAAATTCGGTGAAAAAATGAATACACAAATTTTAGTGGTACGCTTTAGAGATTAATGTGTTACCTTGAGATTATGTAAAATTAACTGTCAAACATTGATAAATGAATAATGTGAACATGGGGAATTGTTCATAAGGACATTTCACCTATAGAATTTATATAGAAAGATAGCTTTTTTCTTTAATTCAAATAGGGACAAAATCCATGGTACATGTACAAAACTATCCTCTTTATTACTTAATTAAGGAAATTATATTTTAATTAATTAGTCAAAGATTAATAAAACTAACTATGTACACAGAATCGTTAATTGCGTTAATTAGTTTCTTTCCAAATTTGAAAATTTAATGAAAATTAGAGATAATATATTAGAAAATTTTATTTGAATATGAAAGATTTGTATTTATTTTTAAAATATATTAATACATTTCAATTATTTATTTTAAATTATAACAATTGATTACGTGGATATTGCGTAATTGATTTTTTTTCAAATTTGAAAACTTAATGAAAATTAGAGACTAGATATTAGAAAAATTTATTTGAATGTGAAAGATTTATATTTATTTTTAAAATATATTAATAAATTTCAATTATTTATTTTAAATTATCGGAAATGATATAGAGCCCACCAATTGTGCCCACCAGTTTTGCCCACCGCCTATGTGGCATTACCACGTCAATAAATTCTTATTTATATTTAATTTAAACTTAATCTAATATCAATATTTTATTTTTTTATCCATATCAATATTTTAAAAAATCTTTTTTTATATTTAATTTAATATTATCTCTATCAAATTACGCTAACTAACGCCATAAATCTTTTCTCAAATCTTTCCATCACCATTAATTTTTTCTCAAATCTTATATCAATATTTTATTTTATGCGTAACTACCATAAATCTTTTCTCAAATCTTTCCATCAACATTAATTTTTTCTCAAATCTTATATCAATATTTTATTTTATGCGTAACTAACCCATTAATCTTTTCTTAAATCTTTTCTATCACCATCTTATATCTATATCATTTCCGTAAAAATGACTACATTAATTTACATAACTCTAAACCTCTAAACTCATAAACCCTAAAACCCTAAACCCTAAAACCCCTAAACCCTAAACCCCTAAAACCCTAAACCCTAAACCCCCTAAACCCTAAACCCCTAAAATCCTAAACCCTAAAACCGTAAACCCTAAGATTCAATTAAGATTTGATAATATATTAATATTACATTAAACTCACGCCACATATAAGATTTGAGAAAAAATTAATGGTGATGGAAAGATTTGAGAAAAGATTTATGGCGTTAGTTAGCGTAATTTGATAGAGATAATATTAAATTAAATATAAAAAAAGATTTTTTAAAATATTGATATGGATAAAAAAATAAAATATTGATATTAGATTAAGTTTAAATTAAATATAAATAAGAATTTATTGACGTGGTAATGCCACATAGGCGGTGGGCAAAACTGGTGGGCACAATTGGTGGGCTCTATATCATTTCCGTTTAAATTATATTAATTGATTATGTGATATTGTGTTAATTGATTTCTTTTTAAATTTAAAATTTTAATGAAAATTAGAGCTAAGATATTAAAAAATTTATTTGAATTTAAAAGATTTGTAGTCTCATTTTTAAAATATATTAATAAATTTCAATTATTTATTTTAAATTATAGTAATTTATTATGTGGATAATGATTTGGTACAACTCAATTCCATAAAAAAATAAAAAAATAAATTGGTTGGTTCTATATCATTACTTTATATGCAGATTTAAAAACATATATGCAAGAAACTATTACATATTCTTGTTGACATATGCAAAAATATGTTGCATATAACTTAAAATACGTGACAATATGTAATAGAACAATATATTTGTAATAAAATGTTCTAAAATATTAATTTTATTTTTAAAAATTAATATAGATATGATTCTTTGGGTTTGAACGGGTCAATTTAATAATATTATATTACTTCACTTTATTTATATTATAAAATCTATGAATTTTATTTTTAAATAAATAAACTATTCAATTGTTGTGTAATTACATTTTAGATAATATATATATATTTAACAATATATATCATCTATAATATATAAGCATATATGTAAAAAAACAGGTCCATATAGTCAATAAGATATTCAAATATTATGTAGCAGTCAATGTTAAAACCCAATTCTCCCCAAATTAACAAGTCAACAAGGGGGTGCTGCTACAGCACCAAAAAGCCCTCACCGCCTTCCGCCGCCGCCGCAAAACAGAGCAGCATTAGCAAATCGCCGCCGCCGACGAGCCCACTCACCGAAGAAGAAACAGTCAAAGAAGTCCTCTCTGAAACCCCCTCATTTACCAAAATCCCACCCCCCGCCATTCCCATTCCCATTCTTAAAAAATCCCATTCCAAAGTCCAAAGCCCCTTCATTAAAACGACGCTGTTGCTGCGCGACTTCCCCCGAATCGCACACAACATGGAGCATCAAAACGGCGTCGTATGTAGAAAACCCTTCGGCGCCGACGACGTCTCCTCCGACGTATCCGAGATCTGTAGTAGCCTCAGCGAAAGCGTTAGCGCCGCCACGTCAGCGACGGAAAAGAGAGAAACCAAACCGGAATTCCGTGAACGCCGACAGCGGTCCCCTTCCTGTCTCAAAAACCGGTCATTTTCCGGCGAGATGAATAGGGAGAAAACAGTGGGTAGATCTCCGGGTCGGAGGCCCGATCCATCTCCGAATCGGGTCAGACCCGGGAACGTAAGGAGAAAGGAAAACGGAGAGAGCTCCGGTAGAAGGTCTAGGTCTCCTGCAGGCGAGCAGAGGCGGCGCCGAACACAAAGGGGGTGGCGCGACGTGGCGGCCCTGCAACAGGCTGCGAGCGTCGACGACTTTGGCTGCACGCAGAGGAGCTTCGACGGCGGGGAACGACGGCTGCTCTACTACAGGGCACAGAGGATGCGGGGAGAATGGCGGCCGATCTGGTGAATGGCAGAGTTACAGAGACACATCCACGATGAAGGTTGTTAGGGTTTCGGCCCATAAAGACGGCGGACGACGATCCAGAGAACAAGGTGAGAGTTACGGTGGCAAAAGCGGCGCGGCGGCGGGTGGGAGCAAGTTAGGGTTATGGTTGAGAATTATAATGAAACTAAATAATAAATTAATTATGATTTTTAAAGAGTAATTATCGGTTGGGAATGAGGATTTAATTTCAAACCAAGGGGCATAATTGGGTATTAACAAGTTAATTTGACTTTAATTGTATTGTTTTAGTTTGTTTCCTTTATTTGAATATTGGTCTATTGGATGGATTGTCCTTCCTAGTGATTAAACTCTGTGAACATTAATCTTCTCCTCTTATTAATAAGAGTTAGCTGGTGTTTGGAAACCGTAGAAATTGTTTAAAAGCATTTTTTTTTCAAATAGAATCACTTTTGGAGTGTTTGCAAACACAACCAAGTGATTAAGTTAATTTGTTAAAAGTGATTTTGGTGAAGCGCCCTTCCACCTACTTCTAATAGCTTCTATGTGCTTCTCATCATTATAATAATCAATTTTGCCCTTACAATTTAAATAATATTTCATCTTTACACATTATCTATCTAAATGTAATAAGGGTGTTTTTTGTAAATTTATAAAAAAAAAATGGTTTGTTTTGTAAACATCACAACATATACACAATTGATTTAAAGGGGACGGGATCTCCTGTTACACAATGGTGTTACATCTTCTGTTACATCGTTTAGATGAATGTCATGTGTTCTAATTACATATTTAATTAATAACTAATTTAGATTAATTATGGTAAAAATAAACTCTCTTTAATCTCTTTTCAAATTTAACTAAATCTCTAAACATTTAAATTAAAAAAAAATTACGTGTTATTTTTTTTTTATACAAACTATACTTTTTTGATATTCAAATTGTTTAAATACTTTTATTAGAGAAATCTTAAACTATGTCAAAAAAAATTTACAACCAATTTATTTAAATATAATTAAATATTTTTAAGTGATTTAATAATTTTTGATATTTTATTTAAATATAATTAGATCAATGCAAAACAAAATATATAAAAGTACTTAAATATATATATATATAATTTAATATTTTATTGAAGTATAATTAAATACAAAACTGAATTTTTCCATCAAAATATTTTATATTCAGTTTAACACTTGTATTAAATAAAAGTGTTGAGTAAATATAGTTAAATAAAAAATTGACTTATTTAAAGATTTTAATCAATTTATATTAAATGTAAAAAATTTGATTGTAGAACTTTTATTCTAGTTTTTTTTAAAAAAAATATTTTTCAATTTTATATTTAATTGTATTCTTCAGTTTTATATTACACACAAAATTATTTAAGAAATTTATATCGATTTTATATTCAGTTTTGTATTTAATTTTGTTGTTTCATATTTTGCATTCATAATTTTATAACAGTAATTTTCAAATTTATTATTTCATAATATCTCAAATTTTTTTTGAAACCATATTTTTAAAATGTTTTTCAAATTTTATATTTAGACAGAGGGTTGATCGATTTTTTTTCATTTTAGCTTCATAAAATTAAGGTCAAATAATCAATTTTAGCCCATACTTATCACTTTTTACTAAATTTAGCACATACTTTTCTTTTTAAACAAATTATACTCATACTTTTCTTTTTGTTATCAAATTTAGCACAAACTTTTTCTTTCATACCCATATTTTTCATTTTTAATCAAATGTAGCACATATTTTTTATGTTTTACGAATTTTAGCACATATTTTTATCAATTAATTTGAAATACCAAAAAAAAATGTAAAAAATGTCCAATAATTAAAAAAAAAAATATATCTTAAATATGTTTAAAATTAAAAAAAATCAATTAAAAATTTAAAAATAATTGAGAATTGAAATTATCTAAAACTATTGAATTAAAAAGAGATTTACAAAATATATATATATATATATATATATATATGTAAAATACAGTAATTGAAATAAATTGTACTCCCTCCATCGAACATACTTTTGGTGAACGAAGGGAGTATAACTTTTTTTTTAATAATGCTTTGAGATTCTTTAAATACTTTTTAATTTTTTATATTTTTAAGATTAAAAAATATTACTATATAATTTTAGATTTTTTTTTTTTAAAGTAAGGTATATTAATTATAAAATGTATGGGTATAATTTGGATAAGAGTAAAAAAGTATGTGCTAAATTTGATAAAAAATAAAAAGTAAGAGTATAATTTGATTAAGAAAAAAGTATGTGCTAGATTTGAGGAAAAATGAAAAGTATAGGTATAATTTGTTTAAAAAGAAAAATATGTGCTAGATTTTATAAAAAGTGAAAAGTATGGGCTAAAATTGTTAATTTGGCCTAAAATTAAATTCAATTAACTTTCATTTTTTCTATTTACTTAATTTAAAAAAAAAAATGTTGCTGAGATTTAGTTAGATTTAGAAAGTGAATAAAAGATTTTATTTTGGTCCTAATTAACCTAAATTAGTTATTAGCTAAATTAGTAATTAAGACATGTGTCATTCATCTAAATAATGTAACAGAAGATGTAACACCGTTGTGTAACAGGAGACCCCGTCCCGATTTAAAGTGCTTAATTTTAAAACACTATCAACTTTATATTTTATTGCAAAAATCAATTTTAATCACTTTGAAGCAATCACCATGGTTTGCAAACACACCCTTAGGGCATGTTTGTTTTGGGATTTTGAGGATTTTGAAATCCGAATTTCAAAATCTAGTGGATTTCAAAATCCTAATGTTTTTTATGTTTTGTGTTTGTTTTGAGATTTATATAGGGTATGATTTAACTTTATAGTATAGGATTATAGATTTTATAGGTATTTATATAGGGTTTGTAGGTATTTATAGAGTTGACTTTTATAGGGTTATATGGTGGGATTTTGAAGTCCTGAATCAAAATCTCAAACTGTAACGGGGGTGGAGTTTCGAAATCCCAAATCCGGATTTCCCATCCCAAAACAAACATGCCCTTAGTGTTAGAGATTGTGGTGGATGGAATCGGAATGAGGATTGGGAAAATATGGATGGAGTAATCCATGATAGTAATTGAATAATAATTATGTTTGATAGAGATTGAAAAATAGGCGTGGATGAAGAACTTTATATCAAATCAATAGTGATGTTGTATTATTTTATTATTTTTAGTTAGTGGAGTGATTAGTGTAAGGAAAAAAAGTAGGAGAGTGATAAATATGTAGAAGAAAAGTAGGAGAGAGAATGAATGATTAAAAGAAAAGAAAAAAGTGATGTGATTGTATTAAAATAGGTATGTAGATGTATTATAGGGATGAATGTGTATTTGAATGAGTATTTTGAATGGAGAGGGATGGAGAGGGATTTTAAATTATATTCCCTCCGTCCCAAGATTTTGTGCACGGTTTGACCGGCACATAAATTAAGAAAATGGAATATAGTGATGTGTATGGTAGAATAAAGAAGGGGTATTATTGGTAATTCATGGACTAAAATGGGTGGAGATTTGACTAAAGTTATAAATTGAGTTAAGTTGTGGGCCCAAGTAAAATAAAGGAGGGGGTAATAATGTTGGGACGTCCGTTAAGAAAAATGTGCAAATAATCACGGGACGGAGGGAGTAGTGGTTATGAAATAATTTGATGGACCACACATGCACACCCGCTGACCGTCCAGTCGTGCCAAGCCCCGTCTGTGGGTTGTTTTCTTGACCTTGGATCTTGATGATTGGACTTTGAGTTTGGGTTCGAGGCTCATCTATATTTTTTGAAAGGGTGTGACTATTTACACTTTCACTTATGATGGATGCACTCCCTCGATTGATACACTCTCTCTCAAATTTGCTTAGGTAGATGCACTCTCCCAAATTGTCAAAAATACTATTTTCTCTATAAAATATACTCTCATCCACCAAAAGTGGGTTTATTTATTTTTTTGGTTCACAAAAATATGCTTATTCTATTTAAATAATTCACTTTTAAATATTTTTTCTACTTTACTAAAAAAATTGAGTATCTACTAAATATATTTTTTACTCATTATCCTAAATATCTATTCTTTATAATTAAAATATAATTTTCTATCAATTTCATTTTCCATCTCCACCACACCACCACGGTTGCGCCGCCCCCGACCGCCGCCATGGGCCGCCCCCTCCCTCTTTCCCTTTTTTTTTGCAGATGCCGGCGCTATTCCCTCCCCCACCACCGGCGGCGCCCCCACCCACCCACCCTCCCTCCCTCCCTCCCTCCGGCGTCGAACCCCCTCCCCCACCTGATCCAGCCCCATACCATTTTTCATGTTTTTTTTCTTTTTTTGTTCGTAGGTCGTTGCCCCCCACCCCACTCGCCGACGCTGGCTGCCCCGATCCAAACGCCGGCAGCTCGTTCCAGGTTTTATTTTTTTGCCTTTTTTTTTAATTTCGACAATTATAGGTCGATCATATTCATTTTCATCGACAAATTGTCGAAATTTAAAAAAGAAAATCGTCATACCAGTGTCGACGATATTTTTTTTGAAAAATTGTTAGTTTTATAAGTTTTTTTTTAGACGGAGGAAAAGAGGTTTGATAACTAAATATTCCAACTTGTTTGTTAATAACTTTGATAATCGGTGTTTTCTAACCGTATATGGATGAATACGGTCGACTTGTTTGCTGCTGCTGTTGAATTTTTTCTATTTCTTGGCCACCTGAAAAAATGACGTAGGTTGGAAGTGGTGCGTTCAGTAGGGGGAGTGCAGGTAGTAAGATACAAGGGTATTTTAAGGGGGGTGTATAGGAGAAGTGCATCTAGTAAGACATAAGGTATTTTAAGGGGTGTATTGGTTGTGGATTCTATAAAAAATTTATGGACTTTCAAAGTCTGGGATATTCACTTGGAAAGTCTTTAAGGGCGCGACTAAAGGCACCCAAAGATCCTATGAGGACACCCACGCGATGAGGACACCCACAAAATGGACCCTAAATTCTCCCGCATTCTCAAAATTAAAAGCGTACACCCACACAACCCATTTCCTCCGCCTCCTCCACTCTCTTGAAGACGACGGCGCCGCCCACGCCACCGTCGCCCACGTCGCCTCCTCCTTCCACGCGGCCGCTCGCACAGTGCCGCCGCCGCCCACGCCACCGCCTTTGCCTCGCTGCGCCGCGCACGCCTCCCTCCACTTCGCGGCCGTTCGCGGCCGCAGCCTCTCCCCCTCCCCTTCGCGGCCGCAGTCCCTTCCCCTCCCCTTCGCGGCCGATCGCGGCCGCATCTCTTCCCTTTCCCCTTCGCGGCCGTTCGCGGCCGCAGCTCTTCCCTCTCCCCTTCGCGGCGAACGGCCGCAGTCCCTTCCCCTCCCCTTCGCGGCCGTTCGCGGCCGCAACCCCTCCCACTCCCCTTCATCGCACCCATCTACCCACGCCGCCGCCGTTCGAAGGTAAGTTTTTTTTTTATACAATTTTTACAGTCCCAAAAAATTAGGGTTTTGAAAATTTAGGAAAATTAGGGTTTTTAGTAGTTCGGGAATTATTTTCGAACATATCGAGATTGTTTTGGAAAAATTTTACAACATATTGCATTTGTTTTGGAAAATTTTTCGAACAGCTTGAGTTTGTTTTGGAAAAAAATTCGAACAAGATGTTCGAATTTTTTTTTCGAACAAATCTAAGTTGTTTTGAAATTTTTTTCGAACATATTGGGTTTGTTTTGTTAAAATTTTCGAACATCTCAACTTTGTTTTGGTAAAATTTTAGAACATGTTAAGATTTTATTTTTGTTGTTGAAATTTTGAATTTTTCGGATTTTTGATGTTTTAGTGTTGATGGTGGGAATCCGGAATGATTCGGATGTGAAATGATGAAACGCTTGTGAACCGGAATAGATGGGTGTACTCATCCGGCTTTTTTTAAAAAAAAAAATACATGAGGAATAAAAATGTCTTTTCGCACCACCCTTGGAACAAAAAAAATTCTCCGTGGGTGTACTCATAGAAAATCCGGGTGCCTTTAGCCGCGCCCAGTCTTTAAATATGAGCAATCCATTACATTTCGTAGGTGTCCCACCAGCTCATTTCAAATGAGCCAAGAATTAAATTGGGGTCTGACTATATGCACCTCCATTTCGGAGAGATGCACTCCTCCGATAGATGCACCCCCAAAATTTGTCAAAATAGAGGCACCCTCCCAGTAAAATGTCCTAAATACCCCTTTTTTCCATTTTTCTATAAAATACCCAATTACTACACCAACCCTCCCAAAGCCTTAATTCTATCTTCCTCCTCACACTTCATCTTCTTCCCCATTACACCACCGCCGCCGCCGCACCACCATTCGCCGGCAGCCGTCCCCTGTTGCCGGCAACCTCCCTCTCCCTCGAGTTCGCCGGCGCGAGGACTCTCCTCCATTTTCTTCCCCGCCCACACCCCGATCTGTAACAAAAAAAAAAAAAAAATTTGTTAGCGGCCGCCCCCTCCCCCGTCCATCCAACGCCTTCAGCCCTTTCCCTCGAGGTCGCCGGCGTGAGGATTCCCCTCTATTTTCCCCGCCCAACCCGATCTGTAAAAAAAAAAAAAGTTCTGTCGCGGCCGCGCGCGGCTGCCCCCGTCAATCGGCCGCCGCGACCGCCCCCTCCCCTGTCCATCCGACGCCGTCAGCCCCAGCCGCCGCGGCCCGTCGTCGCTCGACTCGCCCCTTTTTTCTGTATGGTCAACAACACAGTGTCGATCGATTTTTGTTGGTCGACCATATATCCTTCCGTCGACAACATTTTGTCGACGGGAGAATATATGGTCGGCACTGGTTTAACGAAATTAAAAAAAAAAATTGTTAGTTTTTCTAAGTTTTGATAATGGTGTTTGTTAGTTTGATAATAGTGGTTTTAGGAAGAATATTGTTGATTTGTTGAAATTTTTTAAATTTTTTGTTACCGGAAAAAATGACAACGGCGCCTGGAAGCCGGAAGTTTGATTTAGGGAAAGAAGGGGGGTGCGGACAGTAGGAGGGGTGCATCTAGTACCCTTTATTTTATTGAAGGGTATTTTTGATTTTTTACCCCATTATTTTATTAATAAATTAAAAGGGGGAGTGCATCTCTCCGAAACGGAGGTGCATATAGTCAAACCCTTAAATTGGTTTGATCATTTGAATTCACATTTAAACTTGAAACTGCACGAATCTGGACACCGAGAGTGTCCAGATACATTAATAGCATTTTGCATACGATTTTAGAGTGTAGTGTATGTAGTCCAGACGTGATTTCAGTTCGTTTTGAACTTTGTATCGTTTTAGTTTAAGAACATTACGTGTTCCCTGAGCACTAGTTGGAATTTGTTTGTTTACATTTACGGTAAAAGGTATCACCAACTTGACTTGTTTTTTCCTTTAATGCTTTCCTGTTCATTTGACGTTGCTACTTTCAAAAAAATCAGTGTTAGTATTTTATTTACGTAGTAGTTTTCAATTTATTTTATTTTGTTACGTCTGCTTCTAGCCAACAATTTTTTCGTTGATCGGGACTGGACAACAATATTAAACTGTACTGAATACTGAAAAATATGTACTAGTATTTTTTAAAAAAGTAGAGGAGCTAGGAAGAAGAAGAAAAGGAGGCACCATGGGAATGGATGAGCATACCTCTTCTTCATTCTTATTGTCCTCTCCTCCATCGCCATCGCATCCTAATACAACAGGTTAAGTCCCATTTCTCTCTGTGTTGTTTCCATGATTCTGAGAAACGTTCAATATGATCAGGTCAGAAAAAGAAGAAAGAATTTAATCCCAAATTTCTGATAAAGTGGGTAGTGTAGGACTGACCAACCATATCCATCTGCTTATTATTTTGTTAAAACTAAAAGGGAAGGGGCTACTACTACTGTGTAGATTAGTTATGTAATAACAGGGGGTAATGGTATTGATTCGTCGATCCAGGGAGTATGTGGACTGCTTTAGCACATATAATAACTGCAGTGATTGGTTCTGGTGTGCTGTCGCTGTCATGGAGTATGTCCCAGCTTGGATGGATTGCTGGTCCCTTCACCTTGTTAGCATTTGCATCACTTACCCTTGTTTCCGCCCTGCTTCTAACTAATTGCTACAAATCTCCTCATCACCTCCACACAAATAGCTGCTACTTGGATGCTGTTCGAAGGATTTTAGGTAACAACTCCCTCAATTCAATGTTAATTCTATTACCCACCTTAATCATGCCTACTTCGAAACGTTCTAGTGTTTTGCTCTAATTTTGAAATAAGTTGAGACAAAAGATAATTTCCCCTTGGGGATTGGGGAATAGCGGAATGATTGTAAGAGGAGAAGTAGTTAATCAAAACGGGGTGATGATTACTTACTTATATTCACTCTCATTACCTCGTATCAAGTATGTATTGATCATATTTTACTTGCATTAACCACCAAAATTACCTTATGCTCATTATCATTGCTATTCTAATTAAAGTATTTTGAACCAAGCACTACTCAGTTGAATACTATTTATTATAGATTTATAGAGTTCTAAGTTTGGGATCTAGTCTATTGCATTGCAAGTACTTTATATAACGCCTTAACAGAATGCAATCAAATGTTTAAGAATATGTGATCAAATGATATTGATTTGCTTATTCTAAAAAGAAATTACCAGTTCCATAGAGCAGATTTAGAAACTAGATATTACAATACTTTTTGCATTTGATATCTCAGGGAAGAAGAAAGCGTTTGTGTGTGGAGTTGTTGTTCAAATTAATTTCGTAAAAGTAGGTATTGTCTACACAATTACATCCTCCCTTAGCTTGAGGTATGTATTTCATTGATCTTCTTCACCAAACCAAAAGGAGGAGTGGAGGGAACCCTTTGTTTTGGTTTCAATATAGGAGCATTATGTTACACTTTTAACGAGCAGTCGAATTTTCAAATGACGCAGAGCAATTCAAAAGTCAAACTGTTACCACTATGAAGGGCATGCAGGTGCTTGTGAATATGGAAGCACATATTACATCCTTATATTTGGGATCATTCAAGTAATACTTTCTCAGATACCAGATTTTCGCAATACTGAGTGGCTCTCTGTCATTGCTGCAACCATGTCGTTCGTATATTCTATCATTGGGTCAGCTCTTGGCTTGGCCAAAGTAATAGGTATGTCAACTGGCTGGAACTTTATCCCACTTTCCATTGCTCTTTGACATGTTTTCCCCTGAATCTCAACTTTCAGAAAACGGAGAAATCAAAGGTAGCATCGGAGGAGTTCCAACCTCAAGTGCTGCTAATAAAGTATGGTCGATTTCTCAAGCGCTTGGAGATATTGCCTTTGCTTTCCCTTTCTCTCTTGTTTTTCTGGAGATAATGGTGAGTAAATTTACTTATGTACCATGCAACTTTATACAATTCTTGATCATAACTAATCTCATAATACATGTAGGATACTCTGAAGCCAAATCCCTCAGAAAAAGTCACCATGAAGAAGGCATCTGTAATAGCAGTGTGCATCACAACTTGCGTCTACTTATGCTGTGGAGGGCTCGGTTATGCAGCTTTTGGGAATTCCACTCCCGGAAACCTCCTAACTGGTTTTGGTTTTTACGAGCCTTTCTGGCTGGTAGATGTTGCTAATGCATGCGTCTTCGTTCATCTTCTAGGTGGATATCAGGTATCATCTCTCATATGAGTAACTGAAAAAATTCATTGCCTTATTCTATGTAATCTGCTGTTGATCAGATAGTCTTTTGTATGTTCATTGCTAGGTGTATACTCAACCATTTTATGCAAGTATCGAGCAACGAGTTGCAGAGAAGTTCCCGGATAGTAGATTCGTGCATGGTGAACTCAAACAAATGCCAGCTTTTAGACTGAATCCTCTTAGGTTGTGTCTCCGAACTGCTTACGTTGTATTCACCACAGCTATTTCGATTCTTTTTCCGTACTTTAACCAAGTTGTGGGGGTGGCTGGATCGATTACCTTTTGGCCCATTGTTATATACTTCCCTGTGGAGATGTACATAGTGCAGAAAGATATAGGGGCTTGGACATGGAAATCAATCCTGCTTAGGGCATATTGTTTTATTACCTTGGTTATGATCATATTTGCCTTTGTTGGCTCTGTCAAAGGTGTCATTTCTGCAAGAAGCTAGGGTAGTCAAATAACTTCAATATGAATTGCTATGTACATAAAGTTCAATTTTCCTTCATTCTAATGCTTAAGAAATTAATATAATTTTGTATCATTAAATTCCTATTTTATTGCTATTTTGGTTTCTAATTTATTTACAACTTAATTGACAGCGAGTATCATTATAATTTATTTATGCATAAATATAGACATTTGTTGTAATAATCTTTATACATTAAAATGAAGTAAGCCAACGTTAGCCAATTATATATGAAATTATTTTAATTTATGAAATATTATACTCCTACATCATTTTATGACTAAAGTAATAAGTATTAAGTTATAATAAAATGCAATTAATATTCACATAATTTATTTGATGGGTAATGTTTAGATGGTTACCTTGATTGTGCACGAACTGCAAATTTTCTTGGAATTTTTTTTTGAAAATGAACGAGTGAATGTGTCTTTTGCATTATTTTATAGACCACCGTATGAAAGTGCACTTTTGGCAAGTTATATTTTTCACCTTTTTCATGTGGTAAGTGGTAACTTATCTATTTTGCCTTTTTTTTTTTTTTTTTTATAGATTCTTTTAAGAAAATGTCACTTTTGTTAAATTCATTTCTAAACTTTACATTTTTATTTTTTTAATTATTGTTCTATGTAATTAGTAAGGATCAAAAAAAACTTGTGTGAGATCGTTTCACCGTGAGATCACTATCACTTTTCAATATAAATTTATAACTTTTTAACGTGAAGTTTATCACTTCTCAAACTTTTACTTTAAAATGATACACTTTACATAGTATATTTTTTAAAAAGTGATAACATTCAATTATAAAGTAATATCGACCTCATGATAAGACGGTGCCACACCACTTTCTTGAATCAAAATATATTTAATTGAAAACCTTCCAAAAAAAAAATTGATTGCTCGGGCAACAGAAGAGGTAGAATTGTGTGTGGCATCCTCCTACATACATGGTCATTTCAATCATATGGAATGTCCTTCACCTAATTAACAATTATTTTCATTAATTATACTTTGGGGGTAGGTGGCAATATTTACAGAATTTTTATTTTTTTCTGCAGAATCATTTAAGGAATTAGAAGTCTCTTTTAGTGCAAGTTTCAAGTTATGGTTAATATAAGGAGAATTTCTGTAAACTAAATTGAGGAGCTCTCTATTACAGAAACATACATTACTAGGAACTACCAAATGGGTTTAAAGTTATAATTGTGCCCTTATTTTACTTTACTTTAATTTCATGTGGGGGCCAAGACAAAATGGTGCAGACTGCTTTTTTTTTTTTTTAGCAGTGTGATGTTGAGTCATTAACTAATATTATAAATTAAAGTTGCTATCTTTTACTTTCTTTCTTTTTTTAGCAGTGTGTTGCTGGATCATTAACTAATATTACTATAAATCAAAGTTGTAACCATTGTGCCCTTATTTCATGTTATGGTTAATAATCATTAACAATTGTGCCCTTATTTTGCTATATATCGGCATGATTGATCATTTTAACCCATATAAATTAATGATGACAATTTTGAGTTATAATATTAGTTAATGATCCATCGGCACTCAAGAAAAGTAAAAGGTAGCAGCTTGTTGTATTTTTGTCTTGGCTTCTAAGCAAAAGTAAAGCAAAATGAAGGTACAATATATTATAATTTTAGGTCTCATTTTATAGTTTTTAATAATGTTGCTATATAATGATTGCATTTGTTTGAAATAGAGAACTCTCCCATGTAGTTTATATATAGTAATCCCCTAAGTACTATAAATATGTCATGTGATGATCAATTCGATCTTCATTCTTGAAAACATTAAAATGTGTCATGTGATGATCCACTGCTTGAAACCAAAATATGACATTTAATGATAGACTCTCATAAGTCCATGCATAATAAGAGTGCGAATTGCGAAAGTGAAACAACATCATGGGAAAAAAATGCACACTTAGAGCTAGATTGGTTAATAAATACTTTTTTTTTCTAATATAACAGGGTTTATTTTGTAGATGGTTTGAATGATCAATAAGATTGATATTACAATTGCATGTTCATAATGCCCTTATTTCTCTTCTCATTTTGCATGCACATATATAGAAGGATAATTTGGTATTTTTGCAATTGAAATTAAGAAATATATGTGTCCCCCCTCGACCTGCGTAATCATCGCTCTAGGAGATAACTTTAAAAATTGAACATGGACTGAAGTTTAATTATATGAGTTAAAATGAACAATCATGCCCACTCCATCAAATCAAACTAGCCCTTAAGGGTATGATGTGATAACTGATAAAATTGATTGATATTGTATTGCTCTATCCGTCTCAATAAAAAAATTCTTAATTTTTTTTTTCCATCCATCTCAATAAAAAAAAATGAACTTCTCCCTCACATACACTTAATTATATTTATATTATTCTCTCTCAATTATATACTTCTAATACATTTATTTATTTAGCTTTTAGTGAGGCAGGGGAAAATAAAAATAGAAGTGAAGTTTGTTAAGTAGTAGTTTTCAACAAGAGTGATAGACTTAACAAAACTCAAGTATACTACTAATGTTGATTTGTTTGGTAAGTTAAGGACGATATCATCCTTAATTTCCATTTGGTTGGTCATGAATCATGATATGGAGTAGTCGAAAGTGTTGGAATTCGCTCAAGATACTATATATATGTTTGGAAATGTATATATATATTTTCATCTCGTTTGATATATAATGAGTATTAATGTTCAATATATATATATTGTGGAATCATCTGAGTTAGTTATACTACTAACTAATTTAACTGCTGCTAACTGATTTAGTTACTCAACTGCCATAACTAACCTCACTAAGCTTACTATATATTCTAACTGCAAGCAATACTTTGTAGAATAATAAATCTTGCATGTGTTTTGTGAGTGCATATATATCTTCAACCTTGACAACTCAAATTCAGACCTAAACGACTCTGAATTTAGACAAGGAATAAATACTCCATCCTAACTCTTAATTCATTTAACATTTCAGCATATTCAATATACATGAATTATTTCTATCTTTAGAGAATACCATCTGGTTTGAGCATCGGTGAACCGTATCAGAACCTTCCCGACGGATTCTCTTGCAACTCGCTTTCAACAAGGAGATTCGACCAAATTCCAAGCATCCGAGAAGAATATGCTCAAGAATTAATTAATTATCATTCATTTTCTACAAAATAACTTTGTTGAGAAGTCACACTTATGTACACTCAATTATATGGTGCAGTTGAGTCATAATTTTAATTTGGTTCGAATGTAAGTGGATTAAAAATTCAATTGGACAATTGAAAAAATAAACATATCACTTTAAAATCCAATTGCAATCAAGATTTTGCCTTTGTTGAGTGCTGAAATCAAGTGTAAACATTTTTTTTTTCAAATAATGCATATAAACTACCCTCTTAGTTCCATAATAACTTAAATTTTCACACTCTCCTTTTCACAATAACTTTTACACACTCAAATTAAAAACTATTTATACATTTCACCACAAATCACAATAGCTACAATTAAACACAAAATTTCATTATTTTTGGGTTCATTCATACACACAAGTCAACTCATTTCTTTACTTTAAAGGTTTACAAAATTACCCCTTAAAACTTTACTCATTATTATATTTTTTAATATATGTGTCCATCTAGCTATAAAAGTTATTACGAGACAGATAGAGTATCACTTTTATGCATACAAACAATCATAGTTGTATATAAAGTGTCACTGTTTAAAAATCAAACATTTTTTTAAACTGTGATACTTCATATGCATAATCGTGATAGCTTCCAAAAAAAAAAAGGAGTATAAGTGTTATTGTACAAGTAAAAAAAAAAATATTCATCATTAAATAAGAGATTTGATAGCAATAAAAAGAAAATGGTAACTTATAAAAAAATAAATTAAAATGAGCAACACATGGAGAAAACGTGAGGGAACATGTTACGGTTAATTGATTACTGTATTATATATGTTGGCCCTTCACTCCCAATTACTTTTTTATCACACAAGTTATCGTCGGTTTCCTGGCAGTTGTTTGTTTCAGCCGTTTAGATTTTTTTGGGTAAAACTCCAGGGCCATGGGAATACAGAGAATTGTTGAAGATGATCACAGCTCACCACCGCCATTGCAGGAACCCTTGCTTGATTCTTCATCTTCTGAGCTAAATACAATCCATGTCCACAGAACAGGTGATTCATTTCATTTCCGTTTTCTATTGACACCATTCTGCATATTATTGAAATTGGGTTTTCCGAATCTAAAAACTTTCAGTCCTCTGTTCAGCTTGCAATTCAATTAGTAATTTGCGGTTTAGTAGTATAAGTATGCTCATGATAGAAACAATAGTGACTTTAATGTTTGTGATGGTATAAATGTTGCAGCCTCTACAACAATAGTCCCAAATTGGTTAAGATATGAGAATAGTTCTTTTGGTTTATCAAAATGTGAAGTATCTTTATTGGAATAAGGTCTCTTGGGAAAGGCCAAGAACAAAAACTTGCAGATTCAGTGTACAATACCATGTTGGATTTTGTCATCCTCCAATTGGTAGATATAATGGTTCTGTTTTAAACTTCACAGCTTATGCATTAATTATTGGAAAACAACTAAGAGATAGTCTGTGTGATCCTTAAACGAAATGTACAGGGACTGTATGGACTGCTTTTGCACATATAATAACAGCAGTGATTGGAACGGGGGTGCTATCGTTAGCATGGAGTATGTCTCAGCTTGGATGGATTGCTGGCCCGTTGACCATGTTGGCATTCGCATCGGTTACCCTTGTTTCTATGAGTCTTCTCAGCCATTGCTACAAATCCCCTAACCCTAGTGGTGGCTTCTACAGAAATGGCTCATATTTGGGTGCTGTTAGGAGAATTCTAGGTAAGAAATCAGTTATATATATTAATTCTTATGTTGGTAAAGTGTTTGTTTCATACCTTCTGATGGCTCCATTTCCCGCCCAGTTTGAGGTTTTGTTGTTCAACATTTCTAGCATTTCAGTTTCTATGTTTCTGTTAATTTAATGATTCATGCATCATGAGTTAAAGAATTTCTTCCTTTCAATTGCCTATAGCTGTTCTAACAAAGTGGAATCCTGAATGTGGTATTGACACTGGTGGGAGTTGTCTCTTCAATTGCAAGCATTTGATATGCATGTGAAAGTGTTTTTGACCTTATGGTTTATAATGTGCTTATTTTAAAGGATAATTACCAGTTTTCCCTTTGTATAAATTTAACATTACATTCTATTTTTGGCATCCTAGGAAAGAAGAACACGGTGTTCTGTGGCATAATTGTTCACATTTATTACATCAAAATAGGTATTGTCTACACTATAACATCTTCCATCAGCCTGAGGTATGTATGTTGCTGCGCTTCGTCATTGTTTCCTATTCGACAAACCAACTAAAGTTGTGGAATACCTAGTTTCTAAGCCCTTTTGTTTTGGTTTGGTTTTAGTTTTTTTTTTCCTGCATTCTCCACTGTTTCCATATACTGGATAAGTTATGGAGTGTGTATTAGACTATTAGTAAATAGGATACATAGAGTTCCTGTATACTAGGTTACTGCAAAATGAATTGATATTTTTCCAGACTGATATGCTATTTAGTTACAGTTCATCCGTGTTTATATAAAAATCCTATGTGCATATGACAAGTTACTTAAAACATGTTTTATTCCGAATATTTGTAAAAACAGTGCAATATCATATGTTACTTTTTCCATTGTGTTAACCTGCTATTCTTTCAAATGGCCACAGTGCAATTCAGAGGTCAAATTGTTATCACTATGAAGGACATTCAGCTGCTTGCCAATATCAAAATGCTTACTGCATTCTCATATTTGGGATTATTCAAGTAGTACTTTCTCAAATACCCGATTTCCAGAATACCGAGTGGCTGTCCATAATTGCAGCAACAATGTCATTTGGGTATTCTCTCATTGGATCAGGCCTTGGCTTGGCCAAAGTAATAGGTACACAAACTGAAAGTAACTGAACGGGGATAAAACTTTTCACATCGGTCTAATATTTTGTTGTCTCAATTTTTAAAACTACAGAAAATGGAGAAATCAAAGGTAGCATTGGAGGAGTTCCAACTTCTAGTGCTATTGATAAAGTGTGGTCAGTTTCTCAAGCGATTGGAGATGTTGCCTTTTCTTTCCCTTGTTCTCTTCTCTTTATGGAGATAATGGTGAGGAAATTTAATCACTTTAATTAGTACCACCATGAAAGTTTACGATCCTTGATTCTAGGATAAAGGACTAATAGTTAAAGATCGAACTTTGTAGGATACCCTGAAGTCAAATCCATCAGAAGAAGTCACCATGAAGAAGGCATCCATAACGTCAGTCTGCATTACAACTTTCTTCTTCTTGTGCTGCGGAGGATTTGGGTATGCAGCTTTCGGAAATTCCACCCCCGGAGACATCTTGACTGGATTTGGATTTTACGAGCCCTTTTGGCTCGTTGATTTGGCTAATATTTTTGTTGTTGTTCATCTTATCGGTGCATATCAGGTACTCATCACCCATATTTGACTGAGTTAAAAAGTTTGTTGGTCTCATAACTTATCTACTGTCAAATTTTGGTCCCAAACAAGTTCATCTTTTCGATTTAGTCGCAATTTTTTTTTTTTTTTAAAGTTCAATTTTGGCACAAAATCACAAAAACTGAAAACAACATCGTTTTATGTCATGTGAGGATTTAAGTAGAGACCAAATTTAGACAGTAGACAAGTTATGGGGCTGATTTCGGACATTCCCCTGACATAAAACAACACCGTTTCCAGGGTTTTTGGCCAAAATTGGACAAAATATTTAACATTGGAACTAAACAAATGTGAACTATTTCTGGACCAAAATTTGATAGTAGATAAGTTATGAGACCAAAAACATTTCAACTCCATATTGACTGCCTACTTTTTCTCTGGGCTGCTTTTTGTTAACTCTCTTTTCAAATGCAATAATCAGGTGTACTCTCAGCCATTGTATGCAAGTATGGAGCAATGGATTGGGAAGAGATTCCCTGATAGTGGACTTGTGAGCAAAGAAACGCCATCTTTCAAACTGAATCCTCTGAGGGTGTGCCTACGAACAGCTTATGTTGCATTCACCACAGGTTTTGCATTTATGTTTCCATACTTTAACCAAGTAGTGGGGTTAGCAGGGTCGATTACGTTTTGGCCTGTTATTGTGTACTTCCCAGTGGAGATGTACTTGGCACAGAAGAATATCGGGCCTTGGGAATGGAAATCAATTGTTCTTCGGGGGTTTAGCTTTATTATCTTGGGTATTATCATCTTTGCCTTTGTTGGCTCTGTTAAAGGTCTGATAATAAGCTAAGATGGAATATAGCTAGCTACTCTTCAGCTACATAAGAGATTGAGAAATGGGTCAAATTGTATGAATGAACTCTGTAAGTGTGTGAATAATATTCTTTCTGGTATTGGGATGTGCACATATTGTCTTCTACAAAGCCACATTGCTTCCTCTCTGTCTATAGATCATTCTTTCTGAAGTTGCATGTAACTACTGTGAACCATGTATTAATTGTAACTTCTATTCCATGTTATTCACTATCTTTTGAAATAAAAATTGCACAATGGTTGATTAAAATGTACTCCATATACAATGTTAAAGAGTTGTGTCTATATAACTTTTAGTTGCATGATAAGACAAAATAAATACTTTACTCAGATTGCAGCAAATAGTCTTTATAAACTACTCACCCAGGAGTGTTATATTTATTGTAAGCATACACTTCCTAAGTCAGCCCATCAAGTTTCCTTTCATTATACTGAACTCTTGGAGCTTTTATTTCATTTAGAATACGAATATTTTATATGATTGTTATTGGAGAGAAACAATACAATTTTCATTAAGCTTATGTTAAAAGAGGAAAGTGATGAAGAAGTGAGGCGGTAAAAATTCATAATTTAATTAATATAAAAATAGATATTAAAAAAAAGATTAATGGGTAAATGAATAAAAATTAAATGTACTTAATTAAGATTCATCTCATGACCCTAATACTGTCCCACACTGGAATTTGTCAAATAAAAAAAAGGGAGAGTGAGCAAGAGAAGTACAGTAGTAGGCAATAACAAATAGTAATCCGTCGTCTTTAAAACATAACTTTACAAAGTGGAGTACAATTTTTCCATTTTTATAGTTAGTTAGTTAGAGGTAATACATTTTGTAAGGAATTAAGATAATATCTGTTAGGAGTATTACTCAATATGACATTTATTATTTTCACAAATTTTAAAGTAAGAATTTTTTTATTGATATTTGAAGAAATAAAAGTGTTTATTGGTTTGATGGTCAATTGAAGTAAGCAAGATAAAAAAAAGAGATTATTAACCACATGATACAAAATCTGCCCCCTTAGTGTTTGAAGATACATACCCATTTTTTTAAAAAAATCTTCCACTTAGTAATACAAAATTTCAGGTAAATTGTCTCTTCTACCCCTTTAATAAGTTATTGCTTTTCTTTTCATCTGCATTTTTCATTTCGCCAGTAATTATGTCTAGTCAGGTGTCCCTTCGTGGCCCTTCTTCCCAGCTTTCTCCACCATTTCAATTTCAAATTCAAATATGACATGGAATCTTCTCACATCATTTCATATGGCCGTCTTCTTCGATTTAGATTTTATTTTTTGTTTGATCGTGATTCCATTTTCGGAGTAATCGAGGGTTTCAGTAATTTGGAAGAGGTTCAAGCTTCTCTCCTTGATCGAAAGCATTTATTTCTCCGATTTTCGGCGTTAGATATCCGGTACGTGGCCTGAATTGGAGTCTTCCAATTTTTCTTGTAGTTTTTCTGTTGGGAATGCTGTTGATTGCATTTTCGTTAAAAACACCAATACGATGCCGGCGTAGAAACGTCGCCGTTTTGGCAACTTCGGTTTCATCGACAGAGAAATAGAAATCTAAAAGAAAACGAAAAATACAAGGCGAAGCACACTATTTCCGGCTGATTGATGAGGAATTTCACTTTATTTCATGGCTCTAGCCATTAATCTAAGCATATTTTAGATTCGATGATGTTTTTTTTAATCTAGAGTCCATTTTGTGAATCTTTCATTTTGGTGTTTGCTAACAAGATTATTATGTGGGCAATTAAACTGGCTTTGATTTAGATTTTTACCATTTTGTGTGCCCTAGATGTCATAGTTTGTGTGATTTCGCTCTCCCCCTCTATCTGTTCTGTCCGTCCTTGATTTTTGGTTGTTTTATATAATTGTTGTTAGTCTTAGGTATTGTAGTTGTTGTTATAATTCTTGATTTGACCAGTGTTCTCGCAGATCTGGGCTATTAGATCCCCTGTGATGGTTAATTTAACGTGCGGGTAGAGTTTCAGATTTGTAGTGATTTTCGGTATTTTTATGTTTGGCTCAGTTTTCTGATTAAGGATATGGCCCTGGTTTTAATTAGGGCTCACTCAGTCTCAGATCTGATAGGCTGTGGTTGCTGAGTTTGTGATTACAACCAATTGCATTATTTCTACGGCTCACATGTAATTATCTCTCTTTTCTTAGTAATTTAAGGTCATGAGTTTGAGGGACAGTTTAATCTTAATAGAGTTATATGGGGGATATCCATATTTCGACTGAAAGGTTTCAAATGTGACATGAAACACTAAACTTAATTTTCTGCAGCAAATTTGTTATGTGAACTTAACTGGTCATGATTGATGTATCTACTCTTGACCGCTTATTAATTATTATACATGCATTTTTTTTTTTGCTTGTCATTCTGGATTTGATTATTGTATTGCAGTCACTCTTTCTGTTACTGCATTGAAAGGTTATTACACGTTTGCTGTATATCTCCATTAATATATTGTCAAGTGTGTGTTTGGATTGTATCCATGCTATTGTTACTATTTACAATATGTGCTGATCCTTTTTTAAACAACTGCTGTTCTAAAGTTCTTCCTTAATGTTAGAGGCTAGTAGTACTATTTGTGTTAATAGAGGCTGGTCCATTAAGCAAAAGAACCTGTAATGGTTATTTTCTAGTTTGGGTTGGGAGGATTGAGATTACTGCTGTATGTGATGGGAGAATGGAAGGAAATAGAAGGGGAGAAAGGAAACATTATATATTGAAAGAATACGGAGAAAGGAATGTGGTACTTCCTCTATCAAACACAGTGCTTTTCAATGGCATGGTTCCTTATCCTTCTTCACCATTTCCTCATAAGTAATCTTGGTTCTTTTGTTCCCTTCTTGTTTATGTTCTTCTCCTTCATTAAAATGGGATTGAAATGAAGAAGGATAGAAGTCTTATTCTGTATCTTCCTCATGAAGCATTTGAAATTGATGGCTGGTACGAAGATAGTTAAATTGTTTATCATGTTAGTTTTTCTGGATATTTTATGTTTATGATAAAGGTGTTTTTGAGGTTGTGGTTGGCCCAGTGTATATTTAAATTGGAGTTTTTAATGGGTGTTGGTTTCCAGCGTGAGTGGATGCACGGTGGTATTATTTGTTGAAATAAGTAATAGTAGTGTTGGATTATGGTGTTCGATTTATGAAGGATAAAGTAAGATTTCCTCGGACTTATTGATCTGGTCTTGGATGTGTGGTGGTGGACAGGGAGGAGGCAGCAGCTGTGGTGGTGGTGATATTTTGCATACAGCCCCCTTTACAAACATATGAGGTTTTTGTCTGTAAACGTTTATGAAACATTACATTATCAGTCGATCTTTGCATTTTGAAATTAATCAGATTGTGTATTTGAGAGTCCATCCCAGACCTGATTTGTCAAAAAAATTCAGAGATTAGGATCTGCAGGGTTCAACCTGCCGTCTACATTTTAATATATATATTCAATATAGATGTTGATATTCAGTATTATGTGATATTCAATATTGTATTATATTCAATATATATCGGTGTTCAATATATATGTCGATATTCAATTTATATATCTTCATATATATTTTGATGTTCAATGTATATATCGATGTTCAATATCGTATTAGACATACTGATTATGTATGAGTTATACATATTATTTTCTAAATCAAATAAATATTTTTATATAAAAAAATTGAATAAAGAAAATTGAACTAAATATTTTTTAATTAAAATTTCAAAAAAAAAAAAATCAATAAAAATCAGAATTAAAAAAAATTGAATAAATTTTTTAAGTAAAAACTGAATAAAATATAAATAAAAAATTGAATAAAAATAATTCGTCCAGTGAGAGAGAAACAAAATTTAAAATCAATTTTGAATTAAAAAATTTAATAAAATATAAATTAAAAACTAAATTTAAAAAACTTGGTAATAGTTGGAATTGATAATGTGGAAAATGAATTGGAATTGAAAGGGTGGAGTGAGAGGGATCTAGTTGCAGATTGATGTGACTAATTTTTTACAGATTATGCGGAAGGAAATTTAAGGGCCCAATGGTCTTTTCCCCCTTAAGTATTGTATCTCCTCACACTTTTTTAATCTATTGTATTTGCACACACTTTAAGTCTCCCAAATGTACTAGAGCACACTTTGCCCTAAAAAAAAAAATGTAAAAAAATAATGATATACTGTATGATGTAATATAAAAACATTTAAGAAAATAGTTAGAGAAGAAGAGGAATTGCTATATTTTCATTTTAAAAAATACGGAGTATTCAATTAAATTAGAAGAAAAGTTCCTATTAAGAATTTCCTTCTTTGTCTACCCAACCCCTATCTACTCAAGTCGATCATATTTCTCCTAGTGGGTAAATATACCGAAATTTATTTATACCGAATTTTTCATATCGAAAAAATATCGAAATTTTCGGTACGATAACGGTATGAAAAATGATAATACCGCGGTATTTTGGTATACCGAAATTTTTTCGGTATTCGGTATGAAATGATATATCGGTATACCGAAATACCGAAACCTTAATAAATAATAATTTTATAATATAATTTATAATTTTATATTATTTTTAAATTAAAATAACTTTAATCATTAAAACTTAAATAAAATAAACCTTAAATAATTGATTTCGATATAAAATGATACTTCAATATTTTCGGTATAAATTGATATACCGGTATTTCGATATGAAATGATGTTTCAATATATTCGATATACCATACCGAAAATTCGATATACCGAAATTACGGTACGGTATCGGTATGAATTTTTACATACCGAGAATTTTGGTATACCGAGATTACGGTATACCGAAATTTCAGTACGATAACGGTATAAATTTTTTCAATATCAAAATTTTCGGTATGATAACGGTATGATTAGGTATGTTCGGTATACCGTACTCAATCACCCTTAATTCCACCCCCATCTTCCACCAAAGCAACTGAACCTATTGAAGCTGAACACAGTATTTTCAGAACTAGACTGAATAAAAGATATGATATACTATAAAAGAAAAAAGTCAAAAGAGTCGATTAATTGGTTCAACCTATTGAACCATTGAACCAAGAATCGATTACTGATCGGTTCAATTACCTCTTCAAAATTGTTTTTTCATATTTAATTAAAAAAAAAAACCTGATCAGAATCGGAAAACCCAATCAAAAGTCAAAACCTATAAAAAAATAATTAATTCATTTATTATTTAAGATCAGGTTTGATTTCACATTTTTCTTTATCATTTTCAAGTTTTAAAATTCAACTTAAAACGTTTTTAAATTTTTTTACCATTCTACCTTAATATTTTAAATTTAAAAATTCACTAATTCAAGTTTGACTAGTTGTAGTGTGTTGTCTATATCTGTGCTTTTTTTTTTTTTTTTTTTGACAGTAGATATCTGTGCTTATTTTAGAGTGAATCTTAAAATTTATAAGTGCAAATTTATTTATTTATTTTTGAATGCAACATAGAAGATATATTAAAAGTCTGAAATATTTAAAAAATAAAAAATTGACAGAGATCATTTTAGTAGTTGAATCAAACTTGAGTTAACAATTTATGTCTAGCCCAAACCTTACTACAAAAAACCCATCCGGCTCATTCTTATCCCTAAATTGCGAGTTAAAGGGAGGATAAAAATAAAGGGTCTGACTATTTACACTTCCATTTCGATTTAGAACGCTCCCCCAATTGATGCACCCCCTAAAATCGATTTGAGATAAGATGCACACCCCCCTAATTGTCATAAATGCCCTTCTCTCATAAAATTTCAATTACTACTCACACCCTCCTCTAAACCCTAGTTTCTCCTCCATCTTTCATCTTCTTCTCTCCACCTCCCCAAACCACTCTACCAACCCCCGCCGCCGGCGACACCCGCCCTCACCCCCACTCTCGCAGCCCCCGCCACCGCGGCCACCCTTGCCCCACCCTCGCTACTCTATAAAAAAAAATTGTTTCCAACGGCCGCCCCCTCACTGGTGCCCCATCCATCGGCCGTTGCCGCCGCTCTCCCCCTCCCTCTCCCAGATCCCTTCTCGATCGATCTGTTTTAAAAAAAAAAACAACAACAACAGCAATCGTGCGCCGCCGCCACTGCCCAACAGCCGCCGCCCCCGCTCCCGCCCTACGGCCCCCTCCACAGGTTTGATTTTTTTTGTTTTTTTTTCTTCTTCTTTTTTCTTAATTTCGACCACTCTAGGTCGATCAAAATACACCCCGTCGACAACAGGGTGTCGACGAGTGTTTTTTTGGTCGACCCAAAGTTGTCGACGAGTTTTTAAATATTTTTTTTTTCGATCAACAAATATCGACCATATGCACTCTCGTCGACAAACCAGTATCGACGAGAGTGAATATGGTCGACACTGGTTTGTCGAAATTTAAAAATAAAATTTAAAAATTTTCTAGGTTCTGAATTTTTTTTTGTTTGTGGTTTGTTGTGTTGTGTTTGGTGGTGGCGGCTGGATAAAATTTAGATTTAGGGTTTAAAGGTGAAGGAGGGGTACATTTAGTAGTGTAATATGACTTAAAAGGTATTTTTGGATTTTGACATCATTATTTTATTATTAAACTCATAGGGGGAGTGTTCTAAACCGAAATGGAGGTGTAAATAGTCCCACCCAAAAATAAATTGCACGGGTCTAAAATGGGTGCACCAAGCGAAAGAGAAGTTGTTTTTATATATTATGTAGGGTCCATAAAAGATTGACGAGTGTTCAAGGAAATTAAAGAAAACTGCATTAGAATAATTATATGATGGAAGTAGAGTAGTTAGTTATAAAATGGGAATCAATCGGAAAACATATAAAACAAGACTCAGCCGCTACGTAGACTAAACCCCCCACCAGTCCCTCTTGCAGGAAAGCTTTGCAATGGATGTGTCTAAAATACTTGTTTATTATTCAACAACGAACCAAAGCTCTCTCTCTCTCTCACGTGACACATGACACATGATCCAACATAACAAAATGATGTATGTAATGTAATGTAATGCATTTGCAGTCAACCGAGGAGGAAATGGAGGGAGTGGTTGACCTCACAACAGCGTCTTAGGGGTGAGCTACCGGCCCTCACCCTCACACGCTCCACCGTGTTCATTTCTTTATTCACATCATGCACTTTTTATGCTTTTATTTTTCCTACCTATATAACTTATAACCCCCCTCTCTCTTCTTCTTCATCCGTACACCCCCAACTTAAATCCCACTTCCACCTCTACTTTTTATTTTTTAGAAAATAATACACAGCACCAACATTCATCATGGGTCGTATTCCGTGCTGCGAAAAGGACAACGTTAAACGAGGCCAATGGAGTCCCGAGGAAGACCATAAACTTTCATCCTACATTGCTCAACATGGAACTCGCAATTGGCGTCTCATTCCTAAAAATGCTGGTTTTCCATCAAAACCTACCCTTTTTCTTATCCCATTAATTCTTATCTAACAACTCATCACCAGACTTATGCTTTTATTTAGGTCTCCAAAGATGCGGGAAGAGTTGCAGATTACGATGGACTAACTACCTCCGTCCTGATCTTATTCACGGTCCTTTCTCAGAGGCCGAAGAACACACAATCGTTACTCTTCATTCTGTCCTTGGAAACCGGTATATCCCAATCGGATTAATTTCTATCAACTGTAAATATATGTATCTATATCTTACCTCGGTGTTGACACAGATGGTCTGCAATAGCCTGCCAGTTGCCTGGGCGTACAGACAACGACATCAAGAATCACTGGAATACCAAACTAAAGAAGAAGCTCTCTGGAATGGGAATCGATCCAGTGACACACAAGCCCTTCTCTCACCTCATAACAGAAATAGCAACACTACCAGCAACACAGGCCCCCAATTTGGCTGAAGCAGCACTCGGTTACTTCAAAGACGAAATGCTTCACCTCATCACCAAAAGGCGTATCAACCTCCAGCTGCAAACAAACACTTCATTCCAACAGCACAGAAACAACGAGGAAACCATAAAAAAGATGAAATTTGAATCATCAAATCTGCAAATAAACAAACCTTGGGAGTGGGACAATGTTGGAGCAACATCAGTCAATCACCATGGGACCTTCAGTTCTCCTGCAGGGTCAGATTCGGGATTCCACTCTCGATTAGCTTCCATTGGAAACAGCAGAGATTTACCTCAGTGGAGCCAAAGTATGACCACGGGACAAACATGCATGGCTGGGGATGAACATGGGGATGACTCGGGAGGTGGAAAAGAAACGACGACTCAAGCCAACATTTTCAACTCCGACTACTCCCTGTGGGATTTACCGTCTGATGATCTAATAAATTCTATAGTCTAGAAAGATTTTTCATGCAAGATTATATTACGGATAAGAGTATTATAGGACTCCAAGGTGACAAAATTTGTAAATAAATATAACTAGAAAATCGTAAGAATATATCATTACGAACATGGTCATATTATATCAATACACATACAAATACAAATAATGTTTCTTTATTTCTATTGCCATTGGGAAGGCAAGCTGCTTTAGTGTATAGACATCAAGCAAAGTATGAAGATGAAGAAGAGGTATCAGCCAGAACCTGCAAGAATCCATGATAAATATCTCAATTAGATATTCATTTTCATTATGTTAATGGTTGATTGCTTGACAAATATATATATATATATATAGAGAGAGAGAGAGAGAGAGATTTTCATAAAGTTAGACCTCGAGTTGCTCTTCAGTGAATGAGTCTTTCTGTAAATTCCATGTATCTGCATGGGTGCGACGGAATTCAGCAACCGCTTTTGTAACGGTAGATTTCAAGGGTGACCGCTCTGAGACAAAAAGGGCCAGCAGTGTAACATGCTCAGGCAACCAACTGCAACAATTGGTAATAAATTAGTGAAAAACACTCTGGATTGATCAGAAGATCCTTTCAGAATGGGCTAGGAATAAGACTTTTAGAGCAAACAAAATAAAAATAAGTATAATGTTTTGGAACTATGACCTCAGCACTTTCTAATTCCTATGTTTTGTTTTTGGGAATTACTCATAAATGTTAGAATATGCAGATAACTTGGTCATAGCAGACGTTCATCTCTCTAATGGGCGAAACAGGATTTAAATATGATATGTCTAGAAACTGCTCATGGAAACTATTTTTCACTACATACTCGATCTCACAGGTAAAATTTGTAGTTTGGGTGTAACTACTTAAATTTCTCTCTTAAGTAACATTCATAAAGGTACTAAATTGATCAAATAACTAAAATAGAGGTGTGGAATTGTTTTACTGTAACTATCACAATCCTGGAAGAATTTGCTAGTACATTATAGTCAACTGAGGACACCACCACCACCCCAAAAAAGAATAATCCTTGCCGTTGGTCATAGTTCAAAATAATGTCTCATAATAAAATCACAAACATGAATCCATTACGTATCTTGAATGTTAGAAAAATTTGTTAGCCTGCCACATTCATCATTGACTTGTAAAACCTCCTCAATTACCAGATACACCTCCAGAAGTAAACAAACTACATTATAGTTGACAAAGAAGAATTATCCAGAACATCTGTACTCAGTGGCTATTACTGATCATAATCTTGTAGGCAGAATTATTCAAATTCAACTTAGACAACTCCTACCGAATGTAGAATCTTATGCATGGTTAATAGATTAAAAGGTGAACTGACCTGGGCATATCATAAGGAACTGATAGTACACAAGCTGCCAAAGCAAGTATTGATCCATGTACAGATGCAATGGGCAATGCAGAAACCTTGCTTCTGTAATCGCAAAGGAGTAACGTTATATTATCACATATAAAGCAGGAAGAGCTCAGTACAACAAAAGCTCCATACAATAGCATCATTGTTCACTGACAAAATAATATCTCCAATAATCACATCCTGGAGAGGATTACCAACATAAAATGAATCCGTTACCGTAACGAGAGCAACGAATATACGGAGAGATACATTTTAGAGTAGATTATCTCGGCAGATTTAATTGGATTGAGTTCATAAGTGAACTTTATTAGAAACCGCAATCAGAAAATAAAGCTAACATGGTTATAAAAATCTAGAGAGATAGAGAGAGAAGTAGCAAGGATGACTCGCCTAAATGTTCTTAAAATTCTTTTGGACAGCCAAATATTCAGCAGGCACCATGGGAAGATTTTAAGTAATGAGTTGCAAGAGAAGCCCACATGAAAAGATTTAGTTCTAGGCTTCTAGCAGAATGCTTAAGAGGTTGAAAAGGAAAGGAGGTGCATGTAAAAGAAAAACAAAACAAAACGCATTAAGTAAAACTCAAATCCCAGTGGTGCTCGGAAAACAACAGTTATTGACATGTTCGATCTTGCATTAAACTTTCCACAGGGAGGGGGAGAAAAAGTACAAAGAAAGGTCCCATAAAAAATAAAAATATTTCGAACGAATTCAGCCTCTCAGTTTCTAGCATATTTCAGGCTTTGATAAAGGATGTTCACAATGCAACCTCATAAGGAATTGCATAAGCAGAAGTTCTGACAGGGGCACAGGGCTTAGTAGGGGGTGTTTGGAAACCATATAAATGGGGGAGAATCACTTATTTTTAAAGCTCCTTCTCACAGCTTTTGAGAAAAAATGATTCTAGCAGCTGTTTTTGAGTTTGCATACACAGCCTTATTACCCATTGATGATAATCAGAAACATATTGGAAAAAAAGAAAAAATACATGAAAACCTCAAGTCATAAATCTACCTGTTCTTCCTTTCTTTCAGTACAGCATTAGCTTGCTCATAAGCTCTTCGGCGAAAATCTTCGACTAGGTCTTCATCTCCACCTTTCATCAGCCCAGCTAAAACTGCAGCAGCGTGCTCCCTCACCTAGCAAAATAAATAAATAAAATTGTGATGAATACTTCTGCCAGGAACCATCTTGTTAAAGGAGACTTGTCCTTGATAAAGAGGGAACTTCAATATACATGATTAGAATAATGTTAGGAAATATAGGATTCAAAGGAGAGTTCATATCCAGCGCGCAGCTAAAAAACACTTAATTGGTATGGAAAGCCTCAATTGCAATAAAAACTTGCCTCTAGTTGATTGTCTGTCAGAAGCTTCTCCACAGCTTGCCAGATTTGTTGTTTATCCGTGGTAGAGAGGATAAACGCATGCCTTCAGGAAGAGACAAAGTTAATTAGACAAACTAGTGGAATGGCACTTCATACCCTTTCTAAAGTCATCACTGAACTTATGCGATGTCATTTTTTTTTTTTGTGTTAAGGTTTCTACTTTTAAACTTATAGTTTTCATGGCAATATTATTTTATTTAGCAGAAGAAGAAGAAACATTGATATTAGCTTCCCAACTTCCAAAAAGTAACTTGATAGAAGATATCCAGTCCTATATGACTATAAGAGCAAGAGAACATGTACTGAAGGGAAAAAAGTATGAAATCTTCGGACAGTTGAAAACTATTAGTCTATTACCTTTATATGCTAAGAATACTTGACTAGAGGTCACTATGTCCATAAACCATACGAAACTTCAAAAGGGTAACAATCCAAGCAATAATACACGTGATAAATATCATGAAAAAATAATACTGAATAGTATACATTAGAAATGCAACCCCCCCCCCCCCCTGAATCAACTAGCATACCTGTACATGAAACTTCGCAAAAAGGTCAAAGTTGCAGATCGAGTTCTCCAATTTGGATCATTGGCTAAAGAAAAAATAATAGGCACAGCTTTTCGAAGATAAGGCTCCCCAGTCACTCTCCATTTTAGCAATTCAAAAGCAGCCTTGGCCAGATTTGACAGGTCTTTATTTGATGTTTCCTTCAAAATTGAGAGCAATATGTAAGTTTATACCTAGCCCCAAGGTAAATATCCTTGCAGGGTAAAGTGCACAATAACAGAGAACTACTCTGAGCCCCTAAATGAATATCATTCTATGATATTATCTCAATGCCTTCCAATGTAGTGACAGCAGCTCATGATAGATTATATGGCTCATAATTATACACTATGAGTCTGTGAGTTACCAGGGACAGAGGAAACATGGGACCAAGGGAGGCATTGAGCCCCCCTGAATTTTTTTTATGAAAGAAACAAAAGTTAAGGGTATATAGTAAATTTCAACATTATTTAATCCCAAAACCAAAACAAACAAAAAAATAAAATAAAAATAAATAACCCCAATCTTTTATACCTTGAACAATTATTTAGTAAGTTGTACATGTACTTTAAAAATATTAGAGCACATTGTGATAATCCTAAATTGCAATAAAAATGGGAACCCTAAATAATGGGAATCAGTGTCCCAGAGAAAATGCAAAATATCTCAAACTAAAAATGATAATCCAGTTTTCAGAATATTATACGAGGATATTGCATAAAATTCTAAATTTCAAGCACCTCATTAGTTTATTAAAAACCAGAGAACTGCCTATAAATTTGAGTCTTTGTGCTTTAACTAATTCTTCTTCCAAAAGAAAATGCTTCCTTCAAAAACTATCTAATTATAAACTATATTTTTCTCCCTACTGTTTCATGCCCATAGGCCCCAAGTCGGCCGTTTGTCCGTTTTCATGAAAAGAAGTATAATAATTATTAAAATATGAACACGACCACCATCTGGTAGTAAATAAAAGTTGTTGAAGCAGTTTACCTTCAGAATATCAAAAAACAGAGAGAGAGAGAGAGAGGGAACCAAATAGGAATAAAATACCTGTAAAGATATCACTGGGTACAGAAGTTCCACAATAACATCCAACAAGGTTGAAGACCTTCCAGACTTCAAAGATGATATGATAAAATGATACAACTGCACACATGAAGAGAGAATGTAATAATTTTACTGCAAGCAAATAGCATCGGATAAGACTTCACAATATGATAATTGATCGTTTGTGCATAGACAAAAAGATACCGTTTCCATCCATCTGATATCGTCTTTAGAATGGTCACTTGAAGCCCCATTTTCCAATATTTCCTCTGCTGGTACCTCCAAAGTGTCTGATACGCTAACATTTTGTATCTTAGTTACCAGTTCAGAAGCCCGTTTCACTAGATACTGATCCCAGAATTTTACATCATCTTTATCTGCAGTGATGGCTCCTTCTTCATGCAACTGACCGTTGCAACAGGATGCATAAAGTCGAAGGTTCGAGCATAATACAGAAAGGGTAACACCGATGGCTTCTCTCACCTGTTCAAAAATAGTGATTAACTTGAGGAATGAAAGGAGATCTCTCTGAAGTGGTGAAGATCAGAACAAGTTCAATTTGGAGAATGGGACTTCTATAAGAAATGTTCACACTCATATACAAGATAATAGATAAAGAACTAAAAATGCACCTATCTGGAGAAATTGAAAGAATAAGCAAACAAAACTAATCATTTCTGGCCTGGCTATAAAAGTATTATAATTGTTGCAAGAATCATTTTGTTAGAAGTTCCTACTTTAATAGCATTAAAATTCATCAGACGAAGGAATTCAAGATATCAAAGTTGAGTTTCAGAGTCATTCACAAGTAAGAGAAAATTGTACTCCCTCCGAGTTTTACTTGACTACCCATTTGACCCGGGCACGGGTTTTAATGTAAGAGTTTTTAATAGTATTTATAGAGGATAATGTATTTAACGTGATGGATAATCTAGTAAAAAACGGACCAAAAAGAAAAAAAAAGGTAATCTAATAAAATACGGAGGGAGTAGCATTTAAAAGACGGCACACGAAAAGAGAGGGAGGTGGCTGCTTTTCAGCTCCCACCCATATTTTGGTGTCATCTGAAATGGAGATATCCAGTTCTGAGAAAAGAACAATAAAATACAACTCACAGGAAGGAACTGATCCCAAAAACTACAAAACCAGATATCACTTACTTGTGCAGACGAGTGATTCATGTTGCTCAGTAACTCTTTCAGGAGATTATAATGAAATGATAATTCAATTTCAGGCATTCTCGGAGGAGAAATTTCTATGAGGACGGCTGAAAGAAAAGTATAGCGTTTGGCAACTACAGAAGTAGTGACTGTTTGTGGTAAAGGTTTCATCAAACAATCAATTATTTTTTCTCTCAAAAGAGGAGCTCTAGTTCCAGACTTTCCCTTTCCAGTGATTGCATAACGTATACTTGCGGTCCACTCTGGAATAGATTCAACAGAAGGTGCATTAATAATATTTTGCAACTGGACCACTATCCAGCTATCGAATGCTTCTGACACACCAAGGACATCAGAATGTAGCACTCCAGCTAATGCTTCAGCAGCAACACATTGTTTTGACCTCTCCTTAGCATCCACAAACTCCTGTAATGAAGTTCTCAGAGCCAGCAAAACAGGCATACCACATTCTTGGATTAGCCTTTTAAAGATCCGGGCAAAATTGGAGTAAAAAGTATCACTTCCGAATAAAGATATCCAACTTGGAGTACGAGGCCACGAAGCAGAAAAATCGAAATAGAAACGAGTTATTGATTTGTCAGCGAAGCTCTGCATGGAAGAACTTCCATAATGTCCTTTGGAAGATGCAGTATCCAGATCACTGATAATATGAACATTTGAAAGACTATTCAAAGTCTCACTGAAAAAGCCTTCTTCCTGAAATATACCGCTTAAAGCTCCCTCAAGTGATGACTTGGTATCTCTCGATAAATATCCATGACCATTGGTGCTGTTATCTGCTGATGATTTGTATGGTGACTCTTTCAGAAGTGTGTTTAAAGCGGAGATTGCTAAAATTCTAGTCTGTGGAAGTTGGCTTTTCAGATTCTTCAAAAAGTGACCTGTAATTGTCAGATTCTTAATAAGGGAAACTTGCAAACTATAGAAGCAATTTTGATATTTGAACAACTGACGGGGTATAAAATAGTACATAGAAATATTAAAAACAATGATGTCAAGATTAATGCAGGAAGGAACAACAGATTGAACTGGGGTTTATTGTCATACCAGCAATTTCACTTATAACTTTTGTGGATACAGTTGGATCATTTCTGGATGATACAGCCAGCAATAGAAGAATTCTATTAGCCATTAAATTATACCTGAAAAGGGGCCATGAGAAGTTAGGTGAATCTAAAAGCATGCTCAAAATGTCATCACAGCCGCAGCAGATGTACAATTATGAATGCACTTCTGAATGAGAATTGTACTTTTACATTCTTTTTGTATCTAAGAACTAATGAGTAGAAACAAAATTTAATCATCACATTCGATTTTGAAGATAAACTAAACATTAATTTTACAACAAAAAAAAAAGGAGTAGATGATCTGTACCGCCAATGCAAGTTGGTGCTATCAAAACTCAGAGAACTAATTTCAGCAACCAAATCTGCAAATTCAGTGTTATCTGCATGATCGCCTTGTCCCCCAAAAATGCTTCTTGACAATCCCGCGAAATAGATGTTATACTTGACAAAAAGCTGTAGAGATACCATAGGTTTATACACTGGCACCCCAAAATCTACGGCAGTACCCAAGTGGGGTAACAAAGGAAAATTGCAAATTGCAACAGTAATAAGAGAAGTGAAACCATTGGATCATCGAGCTCACCTCAGTAATTGCTTTCTGAGCTTTTTGGGATTCGTTATGGGAGCTTCAAGTCACAAAAAGATCACTAAGCCACAGTTGTGATTTACTAGAAAAACGTGTCTCAGAAAAGACAGCATATAAAAAAAATTAAATAACAATAAAGGATTACCTGTGTAAGATTCCAAGAAGAAATGAAGAAAGAGCCTTCCTGTCCTGGATTCAAGATAGAAGAGAAAGTGTCAGCAGAACTCAAAAAACTCATTTCACAATATATTATTTAAGCAATTTACTGAAACTGATACCGTTGTTAAACGCTTGAGAACGGTTTGGGATGAAAGGACAGCGCAAGAACCTAAGACTGCATTTTCTGGCAAACTTGAGTTCCTAAGATTTTCAGCAAGACTTAGCACACATTTTGAAATTGTAGATGGCCATCTCTTCATCATCTTCAGGATAGATTTTGCAGCAAGTCTGAGGACAAATGTATACATACAATCAGTGTTACCACAAGAAGGGGAGGACACTGTTTTATTGTGGGCATAACATGCATTCTACTCTTGCGTGCATCAGTGGAGGATACAGGATTTATACTTCTTTTTTTATAGTTATACCACACACACAACCAAATCTAAACAAGAACGATCAATACAGATATTAATATAATTATATATAACTTGGGGGGTGGGGTGGAGGAGGGAACAACCATCACTTGCCCTTCCCCAGATCTGCCGATGTTTGCATGAGGAGGGAACACCAATATGGATTGAACATATTTTGACAGATACTCACAATTGATGAGCCATGGTTTTTTTCCCATATATAAATAAACACAGGCAAATATAAAATAGTAACATAATTTCAGACAAAAAGGACAAAATAGCCATGAACTCCATTGAGTCCATTCTTAACTGCAAAATGACTGGGAAGAATATGTTAAAATAGAATATTGTACATTACATATATAATCAGCTCATAGAACAAGACATTTTGCCAGAGAAAAACATATTCATAAAAATAACTAAAGATAGAATTGAAGGCAAGACATCCTTAATTGCACTGACTAGATAAGGGAACTAATCAAGCCTACACCCACATTCCCCTTTAGAGCGGGGAAAAAAAAAAGAGGTTCTTACTCCACAGCGTGGTTGTACAAAATTAAAGGGATTAAGAAAATTGCTAAACTCACCTTCTAACAGTTTCATAACTATGCAACGAGAGATTAAGTAGATCATCCATTAAAAGAATCACATGGTCTGATGGAAGCATGTTCCCACTCGTACGGAACAAATGATATGAAGACTGTGATGATCTCCAGGTGTTGTGCATATAAGCTTTGTCTATTAGTGCCCACCTAGGCCTATAACAAAACACCTTTTCAGCATCCTCAAGGTAATAAACGCGTAGAAAATATAAAAAATACAGAAATCATGGGATAACTCACCTTCTTTTTCCTTTCGAATGAGATGATACAATAAAATTAATTGGAGGCTCTACAATAGCAGTAGATTCCAGCTTCCAGGCCTGCCGGTGATTAGACCACTCCTCATATTCCGAACTGCCTGCAGGATATCATCACAAAGAACAATTATATGTTTAAGTAGCAAAGAGAAAAAGATCATCCCAATGAGGTGCCCTCACCATAATTTCCCAAGGTATCCATTATGCGAATGAGAAGTAAAAATAAGATGCTATCATCAGACTTCTCCTTCAACAAATATCTGCAATATCATGAAATAGTGAGTTTTAAAAAGATATCATACAACATGAATAGAGAGGGAAAAGTAGTAGCACTGAAGGAAAACAAATTTACTTGCAAGTTTCGTGGATGATGTCAGCAGCTTTTTGACGTAATTCTGAGCTACCAACACGTGAACCTGTTGCCCCAGCAATCAGGAAAGGAGAAGAGCCTGCCTCTTTAACCATCCCATTCTCAGAGGATGGCCTGAAATCAGGTAAACATGACAAAACACCTTGTAATGAAGAGTCAACACGCAGAAGAGTCACTTTTAAGTGATCTTTCTCGTCTCCTGAGCATTAAAAGTGCAAATAAGTTAGTCAGTGCACAATAAATAATCAAGAACGAAGAAAGGCTGTCATGTCTGTTTTAATGGTACGTATATACATGCATACAATCAAGGTATAATCAGAAATTGTCATAATATATGTCCCCCAAAAAAAAAATTAAACTCATTCAAAAGAACTGTTGAAAAAGAGAACTCATGTGTACCTGGAACAGAGTGGATTTTGGACTGGCATATAGTTAGCAGGTCATCTAGTGCAGATTCAAAGTGCAGACTTAGAAGCTCGTTTGCAAAATTTATTTCGTCCTCTGTGGGGACATGCCACTTTGCTCCCATCTCTGGCTTATCCAGTGAAAAATCTTTTGTGTCAATCCATTCCTCAAGTGAAGCCCCAAAAGGATGATGCATAGTACACCTAAAAAGACAAGATATTTAGCCACGTATCAAATGATGAAGATGTGTAGATCATGTGGATATTTGCAGACACTGCATAAAGTATGCGAAGCCATAATATAGCATAATTAAGTAAAAGAAGGTATACTTGTACTGATCAATGGGGTAATAGTGAACGAGGCTTCCTAAAAGAGAACGAAGTATGTGGTCACCAGCTCCATTAACCTGCAATTTTATGAGACATTTTAAATCTTCAACTGCATGAAAAGCTAAAAGTTCATCTAAGCTGTGGCATAGATACCAAAAAAATACACATATCTAAATATGGGTCCACTATATAGTGTATAATAAAGCATATCCTATATATTTGCTCTGTTCAGTACATTGAATTTGAGATATGTTTCCATTCTATTCACTTAAACAAGAAACTAGTTCTCCTTTGAATTTCCAAAATATCCTAATGATCAGATTTCCAAAACACATTCCCAAATTAAAACCTAACTTAAGAACTCAGTTGCCTAAACAAAATATCCAGGGCTATCTCATCAAAGAACGATGCTGATAGTAAAGAAGAGTCATCATTATATGAGACTAATATCCAACAGGATTATAACTGATGTGTGTGAAACCGACAAATCCCTTTCAAGTATTCAAACAACTAGTTGGCATTACATATGCATGAGAAATCTAGAGGGTCTCATAATCAAGTCAATCAAAGCAGAAAGAATACCTTCCAAGATGTTGAATCAAAGGCAGAAACAAGAACTTCTTTGAATTGCTCCCTGTAGCGCAAAAGTGCTGGACCTCCATAACTGATTGCCACTGACAATACTTTCAACTGATATTCAATAGCTATTTCAAGAGCTGGCGATAGGGTGGATTTTTCCTAGACAAAAGACAAATATTAATTGATAAAATGTCCTGGAAGAAAATTAACCCATCAAAGACATTTACACGAGAAGAACCTTTCTTGAGGATGACACATAAGAAGTTGCTCTATTTCCAAAACCAGTGGTTGGTGTTGCTTTCAAAGAAGAAGTAACTGACTCTAAAATTGGTTTGATAAGTTGACCAGCTGCATCGTTTGGATTTGAATGAACGCAAGCACAACAAAGCAGCCCGACCTCTGCTATTGCCCCAGGAAGAATATTCGTTGTGACAAACTTGGAAATTTTTTTGAGTGCCTGTATAATATATATAGTACATAACATATTCCCAAGCCAAATTGAAGACACTGTAAATACATGTATAGGTTCATTTATAGCCTACTTACCTGCTTGTAGAGAGAATCCGAGAGCCTCCCGAGCAATATTTCCAGCATACAGAAGTAGTATGGACCATCCTCCACTAGGAATGTCCCTGATGTTGATGGTGAAAAAGTGCCTTCATTCCTGCAGCAACACTGACTACTTACTCCAAGTTTTATGAGAAAATAGAAGCTGTAATACACTACAGTCATACAGTGAATGAACTAGTGAATATGCACCTAAAACAGAGACATAAGAAAAAAGGCAAAGTATCTGATGTTTTCTTACAAAACACTACTAGGTTCCAAGTGTTGGAGCAAAGAAAATAATCGACACAAGAACTCGTCAAGCCACTCCGAGAAGCTAAATGATGGGAACAGTGATCCCTCATTTATATCGTCATCCACAGCAGACATCTGCAAATAAAACTATGAGTCAAATACAAAATTACTATGCATAATTGAGCAGATGTATCATGTTAAAAGCCTCACATTAGAGAATAGAGAACCAAGCAGTTGCATGGTTGCCAAGGTTTTCGGAGGATCATTGGCATCCATACCAAGTAAAGCGTTGGTCAAGGAAATCATCAAAAGATCAGCATATGAATCAGATCCACTGACAATAGTCGAGTCCATGGGCAAGGTCGATAAAGATGTAAAAAACAAAGTTCTTCCAACAAACGCTATCGATGTCACAGCACTCTTCAACTGGTGGGTGGCTGTCATCTGATTATATACCATAATTTAAATTAATATGATAGAAGTTACCCAAATATATATATATAAGTAGCTGCTTTCTTCAAACTATTTCCTCCCATACATCTTCATTGAACAAAACTCACAAATTATGATTCTTGGATAGCCCAAATGTAAGTAAGAAAGTGGAAGTTATAGTATCATTTCTCACAATCGGGACTTACAGTCTCCAAAGCCATGTGGAACCTCAAAGCCAGGAAAGGCAGAACCAAAGATGGCTCCACATAAGACAAAATAGAAGTTGCAGTAGCCACTGTTTCAGAGAGCTGGTCATTTTTGCTATATTGTCCACGGTCAATTAACTTCAGTATGGTATTCACAAAAGAAACCCTGTCAGACTGCAACAGGAACAGTCCAGATTGCTCGCTGACATCTTTGTTCCTGAAACAGTGTATTTCTCAGAAATTATATCAACATGGAATTTTTATAAAGTCAATTTTTAGAAATCTCTTACAGTTGTTCATATTGCAATCGTTTTTTGAAGACATCCACCAAGTGGAACAAAAAGCGCTCCAATGAGTAAGTCCAGCGCCCACCATTTGAAGGATGGTAATATCTAAAATTACAAAATACAAATTGTTATTGAACTGAACACCCAAGATTTCAGAAAAAAGAAATAGTGAAAAAAAAGTTCCAGAAAACAAACTGCTCTAAAAGGTTGGCCAACTTCGCAAAGTGGCTTTGAGCTGAACTACTAGGTTTCAAAAGATGCACCTGCATTGGCATTGAGATGAAGTGCAGCCATATTATGAATATGTCCTTTTAACTTACGGTGGACCAATTACTAGACAGAAAGTGTAAATCTTACAATAGATTTTGCAATGGCTTTGGATGGAGTGACAGACCGATTTGCAAACAAAAATCTCGTATTTCTAGGAACGCCTACTGAGAATGGATATGATCCGCCCCCACTAGCCACAGGAACCTGTACATATATCAAAAAAAATCATTTCAATACGCAACAGATTTTACTGGAACGTTAAAGAGCGTGTTTGTATTCTAAGCAATGACATTATTATTCCAAAATTCAACTTCTGGCCATAAATTTATTGTCTGATAAGTTCAATGCCACAAAAATTACAAACAAATCGTTAATGCAAAAGGAGATAGACGACAACCGTTTAAAAACTTTAATAATTTCCTAAAAAGAGGCATTGCAGAATACATTCGTAGAGAGGCATTGCAAGTACACACAGAGAACTGTTCCACACATATTCCCATAAAATACAATTTCATATGTTAAACTAATAAGCAAAAAGATCAATTGGAACTCCAAAGCTCAAGTCATGACCAGGAAAACTATGTGCCAACACCAGCTTAGCATATTATTGAAGTTCAATTGGCATTCCTTATTCATTTCAAGGATTTTTTTAGTGCCTTCTTCTAACTCCTCCATAAAATGTTAGTACAGATGCCCTGAATGGTAAACTGTAAAATGTAATAAACATCAACGCCACTTACATAAACACAAACTTACCTCAAACATATTCAAGTAAATGTTGAATAGATCTGGCAAGAAACCCTCCCAGTCAATGAACTTGTAACTTTTTATGACACGTGCAGTGACAGAGGCCCACTGACTGTTCCAAAACTGACAATTTGGTATTGAACCCCAATGATCTAAACATATTTTAATCCATTCGCTGCAACAAAGATGGAACAAATCAATGTCCTTCTGTAATCATGTCTATTTTCAGATAATGAAGTTACAAAAAATCACAGGCTTTCCTTACTGTTGAAAGAAGTCCTGGTTCTCTAAGTTTGTGGGGAGGAAAAGTCGCACAAACCCAGCACCCTCAAAAGAAGTATTATGCCATGGATTTTCCAATATGGATCTGAAAAAGAAAAAAAAAAATCCAGTAATGATACATGTAACTAATATTTGATGTAACAGTCATACATTGGAAGAAAAATAGAATGATTAACAAAGGCTGGACATGAGAGCAATTCCCATGGGAAAATCATATCAGACATTAAGCACTATTTTGTGTAAAGGTTAGTTGATTAATAAAAGCAGAAGTAAACAATTTCTTTATGAACACATTACAACACCAGTTTGAGAATTTGCAAGAGATAACAAAATATAACAGCAACAATTACAGAATGATCACTATTTTTAATAGAACAAGAAAGATACCTGAATTCAGACCATATCTCAAAGGCAGAACCTGGAGGAAAAAACCTCCGGCAAGATCGAACAAGGGAAGTAACTGTTTCAAAATGTCGTTGTCTCAGTCTCCACCCTTCAGGGCCAGTATTCCTGGATTAGAAATGAACATATAATCATATGCATATACTGAACCAAGTGGAGGTAAAGAGCCCCAAATAATTCCAGAGATTACTAGATTTATTATAAACCACTAAAGTAATTTGTGGGGACTGCACAATGAGAACCTCCCCGATTTAACCACACCAAACACATGTCATACATTACCTTTTGTTAGTGAAGCTCTATGATCTTTATCCAACACATGACCTCCAGGACAAGGGTTTGCCAAATGAAAACCTATATAAATATATAGCTTAAAGAACAGAAGCTGAGCAAAATGCTCATCTTTAACACCATACTTAAGTCCTAGTAACAAGGAAAAACAGTAGGAATGTTTTTTTCTGGAATATGTATAGAGAAACCAGGTATCCACATTCCACAAGAATCTCCCAACTAAATGTGCTCAAATTACAGCAGGAAAAGACCTAGTCCGCTATGTACATGTATTTTAACCCAGTAATAATTACGTCCACATAATTATTTTGAACAAACAGCAGAAAGTAGACTAAGGAAAAAATAAATTATGTGGAGTTTACCTTGTAAAGTGTGTTCGAATCAAAATATCATACAGAGGCCTCCACTGAACTTTGAAGGACAACTTTTTCCTGTACTTATTCAACAATTTCACCAGAATGTTTCCCCATCTAACCTATTTTAAACAAATAATAGACGAACTCAGAGCAGATAAAAAATAGGTAACTTCATTGGGAACAAGATAAATAAAATATTAACCTGTGCATATAGCTTGTTATCTGATATTTGAAACAGTTCTAGGCCAACTTTTACAATAGCAGAGACATCTTCAATCGATAGGTCACTTTTTGCCTTAAGAAAACTGCATAATCACGGATGAAGAAGAAACCTTAATCAATTAAAGAACCATGTCAACTGATGATACTATGAATCCCATCTTTTACAAGATTGATATACACTCAGTGGTTGCAAAAGAAACTATGCACCTTAAATATTTTCTAAACTATCTCAAACAGCAAGACAAGATCCAATTCCACTAATTGTCATCACACAGCCAAAAGAAGGTAGTGGCACTGTGGAATGTGTGAAATGCAAAGTAGTACAAAATGGTGTTGGCCCCAACCCAAGCCCTTTGCCATCAGTCTCATTCAAACCATGATCAACCAACACCTTAAACCAACGCGTCATGACATCGATCATACTATCAGATGTCGCTAATTACTTAAATCGGATATAAGCAATTCAAAAAAGGAACACCGTTTCAAGTTTATGTGTGTTTTGCATTTAAATAGTAAGTTTCACTATTTTGTTGGCTTTGAAATTGTAATATCATATTGGTAGATAACGGATATATTTCTCGTGTTACATGGTTCTTCTGGTTGAGTAACACCTCACCTGTCCTGCTATTTTGCAACCAAAAGCTGAGTAGAATGTGAATATTCCACCAATTCCCCTCATTATGAAAAAATAACTAATCGGATTATGCCAAATTACTCCATTCGAATACAAAGGAAAAACGTAAAAAGAAAGAAAGAATTGGTTCTACTTTTAGCTCGGATACTGTTGCATATAAACTAAATTGAAGCACAAAGATATATTCAAGGTAAATAGTATCAAAAAATTAAGGAGTGCAAATACTTAACAGGTCAATAACGGAGACCCATTTAAGAGTAGAGTAAACCGATTCAGGATCATCGGGATTGTAAGACTGCTCAACTGACTTAACGACTCCAGCGAATGCCTCCTTCTCTCGCTTCGTCTCCTCCGCCACGGGCGGCGGCAGAAATGCGTTATACAGATGCATAGAGTACAGAGTTTGATTGCAGAAACGAAAGAGCCCCCTTGCACAAGCAGTGTAGCGAAAAAATAGAGTACGATATAACGAAATTTAGCAATGAGAGAAAAAACTTGGGATATTTATATATATATTTCTGTATATACTGTCATAAATTAGTCTAATTTAGACTTTGTTTATCTTTTTGTACAAGAAATGAAATACAAACCGACTGGTAACCGGAACAGATGGTGGCCGCCATATACGAGTCTAGTTTAGACTTTCTGGACAAGAAAGGGAAAGGCAAATACCGACTGGGAACCGGAACGAAAGGTGGCCACTATTAAAAATGGCACTAAATCCACTGTAACATTTTGATTTTCCTTTCTCTGTTAAAAGTTGAGTTTTTACTGTGCTTTTTTATAAACTACGTAGTGCAGCTGCCGCATTACACGAATTTTTAAAATATACTGTATTATTTTAATACAATATATAATTATACAAATAAAATTTAGATATTTAGATCGAATCTATGTTTAGAGGCGTTTTGGTTCGAATTTTACCAAATGATATCTAATTACAATGAAAATGATATCTAAAATGTTAATTTTAGAACATATTTAAGTTTAAGGATGGATGGTTGATGAAATGAAGATGGAGATGTAAGGAGATAGATCGAATAATCTAGTTAATATTAGAAGATGCTTAGTTTAAAGGTACGGATATGAGAGGATGTGAATGGAATAAAAGTAAAAATTATGATCACGTATGTGAACGGAGAAAGACATTTGTTTCGACATCATTTAGCAATTCCTTTAGCTCCCATATTTTTTGTAGGAATGACTTTGATTATACACTAATATTAAAGTCACTCTCTTTACATTCCTCCCTCCCCTACCCACACGGGCCACACCAAGTATGCATAAGTATATGTTTAGTTAGAAATGGAGAAATAGAATCAAATGAAGATTTGGTGGAAGAAAAGTAAGAGACAAAATTTATGGATATAAAAAAAGTAAGAGAGATAAAATGGTTTATATTTGGTGGAAGAAAAGTAAATAATAATATTCAACGATCGATTGAACTAGTGTATAGACAAATCTATATTTATATATATATATATAAAAAATGAGGGTTGCATGCGTCTCTCCAACATTCTTCACGTAAGCATTTTAGGTTATTTTTTCATTCGACACGTGTATGTTACAAGTATAGGAAGATGGAGAGTTGCCACGTGTACGTTCCAAGTATAGGAAGATGGAGAGATTCTCGAGTTTCACCCTCCTTTCTTGTCTTCTTTTAATTTATGTGTTTTTTTTAATTTACTCCTCATTAATTATGTATCTTCAACTCATAGTAATAGTGAGATCATTCAGGTTTAGGTTTCATGTTTCACTGCAACAAAATTGCAGGTAAGTTTGGGATAATCATGCTCAAACGTTTCCATTCAGAATTTAATTAGAACCACAACTACACTACATATTCATTTGCATGAACAAATACATACACACTGATATAGCATCTACAACTTCCACTTTGTGCTTTGATTCAAAATCAAGTTTGTCAACAAACCTCTTTTAAGTTTATTTTTCTCTATATATAAAAGAAGGATTGAGTCTCTCCAACAATCGCCACGTAAGCATTTTAGGTTGCTTCTTTTTTCGCCACGTGTACGTTACAAATATAGAAAGATGGAGAGTCGCAACGTGTACGTTACAAGTATAGGAAGATGGAGAGACTCTCAAGTTTCGCCCTCCTTCCTTATCTTCTTTTAATTTATGTGTCTTTTTAGTTTACTCATCATTAATTATGTATCTTCAACTGATAGTGAGATCATTCAAGGTTTAAGGTTCATATTTCACTGCAACAAAATTGCAAGTAAGTTTTGGGTAATCATGTTCAATCGTTTCCATTCACAATTTAATTAGAATCACAACTACACATTCATTTGTAGGAACAAATACATATACACGGATATATCATCTACAACTTCCATTGTTTGCTTTGATTACAAATCAGGTTTACACTTTAAAGTTTATTTTCCTTACTTGTTCATAATTTTAAATTTTTTGATATGTCAATATGGGTTTTGTTAAGATTTTTGGGATGAAATTTAGTTTTCATTTATCTTAATAATTATATATGTATTTCAATTTACAGATTTCAACTGAGAAATAATGACGATAACGCTAATAAGATAAGAGGTTTATGGTTCTGGTGAAAGTGAAATAGAAATGAGAATTGCTCAAAGGCCTGATGTTAAAAGTTGAGGTATAAAGTTGATATGTATAAAGTTGAGGTGAATTAGTTTAGGTAATAAGTGGGTTTTGATGGACAATTATTCATATGTTTGGATTAAAATCGATTCAATCAGTATTTTCATAATCGAACCGGATTGACCACCGGTTCACGGTCCAACCCGCGGTCCAACCGTTAAACTGACATTAATTAATTGTTTATAATTTTATATTATTCTACCTTTTTATTTAGTTTGGCCATTAATTAATTATTTGGTTATTATTATAATTGGGTCATTGTTTGTTGGGCCTGACTATGTATATAAGTTAGTTTAGGATTTTTTTTTACCAAACATTTTTTATTTTTGAGAGTCAGGAGCCTCAACCGCAATCGAAGTTCAATTCTCAGCAATTAGGGGTGGGCAAAAAACTGAAAAACCGAACCGACGATTTTCGGTTTATTTGGTTTTGGTTTATTCGGTTGTTCGGTTCGGTTGAAATTTTTTAAAATTTCGATTTTTTCGGTTCGATTTATATTTTCCAAAAATCGAATAAACCGAACCGACCGAATTATATATAAAAATAAATATAATTAATTAATATATATATATATATATATAAATAAATAAAACCCTAGATCTAATCTAACAATAAACAATTAAACATTCATTTCTATTTCTGCCGTTTCTTCCCATTTCTATCGAAACTGAAGAAACTGAATGAAAAAGCCGAAGAAGATAATGGAGGTAAGTTCAACATTCTATTTTGGTGGAAAATGAATTCTCTTAGATTTCCTGTTGTCTCAGAAATTGCTGGGGATATTTTTGTTGTTCTCATCTCATCGGTAGCTTTTCCTGTTCTCTCAGAAATTGCTCGGGATATTTTTGTTGTTCCCATCTCAACGGTAGCTTCAGAATATGCATTTAGCACGACAGGATGAGTGTTTGATGCATTTAGGAGTTCTCCTAAAATAGTGCAATGTCTCATTTGTGCTCAAGATTGGCTTCGCAAAAAAAAGTCTTTTCCATTTGAGGTTGAAGAAATTCGGTTTGGTTCGATTTTTATATAATTTCGGTTCAGTTCATTTTTTAAAAACTTCGGTTATTTCGGTTTGGTTGAAAAAAGGTCAGAACCGAACCGACCGAATGTCCACCCCTATCATCAATTATCTATAACTTTGATTTTTTATGGAGAAAAAGAAGTGGTCGATGACGGAATTAGATAAGAAAAAGTAGTTGAAGTAAGTAACAAAGAAATAAGATCGAGATGACATCTAGTGCGTCGTCTCCGAGCAAGTCATGAAGGTAGGTTCACACTTCCTGAGAATTTGGTGCATATACTTAAAATGATTAAATAATTAAAAAAAAAAAAACCTTGAACCAGTTTTCACCGTTTTTTTCGATTTTGGGCCGGTTTTTCGGTTTTGGACTGGTTTCATCCGGTCTAACCGTGAAAACAGTTTTGAGGCATCTTCGGGACCGGATCCGTGACCAGTTCACGGTTTTAAAAACACTAGATTCAATTATTTAAATTGTGGATGTTATTAACTCTTAAATGCTTTAACATTATCAACAACATCTTAATTTGACCTTCCTTGATTTTTTCTAAGTCTTTTTTAAAATGTTACATTAAATGTTGAGCTAAATGTTATCACATTTAGGGACGAATCTAGAAGCTTCTACAAGGGACTGGAACTTAGAAGATTTCAGAACTAAGGAGGACGTGCTACAAGGACCTGGAACATGTTAGAACGACCTGGAACCTTGAAGAAGGTGTGATAACCGGGCTTCTTATTATTCATTTTCGATATATTTCGTGCATTTTAAATGTTTCATTATGTTTATGTGCTACTTAATTAAGGTCTTGCATTATTTTATTTTGTACTAATTTAAATTGTTTTCAACTATTGAGGATTATTCATATTCATATTCTTTTACATGATTATTGGTGGGAGAGTCCTATTATGATTTATTTGGATGTTATTAGAATTTAAGTGTACCATGTAAATAAAATAATGTGATGGTTGGTCATATTAATTAAAATGGGAATAATATTTATAATATATATATATATGCTAATTTATGTGTTATCTATATATATATAAATATATATTTACAAATCTATTATGTGACACATGTCACAACCTCATTCACTTTTTCATTCTCTTTCTTCTCAATTCTCTCCAATTCAAAATCCATTCATTCTCCTTCATTCTAATATTTCAACTTTTAATCTCAACCGTCTATTTTAACTCTTAATCTCAACCTTCCATCCTTATTTTTACTCCTATATAAATCTCAATTCTCAACTCATTTTTACTCATCTCAATCACTCAAGTTTTAATCTCTTGAATATTTACTCATCCTTATTACTCCCTCCACTTTTAATTAAGTGTCATTTTAACAATTTTTAACAAATTAAGATATATAATCGTGGACCATTTTACCCTTCATTAATGATAACTAATTTTAATATTAAATTTATGTTTAGTAATGAATGTGGCCAATATTGTAGGTGATATTAATATATACAATAATTAAGGTTTATCCATGATTTATGCAATAGTGTTATATTCAAAAGGGAAAAACTTAAATCAAGGTAAAGAAAATGGAGGGAGTATAATGTATAAGGGTAAAATTGTCAAAATTAAAGAAAAAAATGCAGAATGACACTTATTTTGAAAATATTAAAAAAGACAAAGTGACACTTAATAAAAAACGGAGGGAGTATTATTTTTTTGCAGGAATTCTCCTCTTCATGTACAGTATGTATTTCTGCAAAACTCTCGATGTGCACTTTCATCTTCGTGTATGATACATTCTTCTTTCTCAATCAACAAATTTATGTATTTCATCATGCAATATATATAATTTTATAGATCTATAATTTCTAATGTACACTCAAATATGTTTTTTTTAGATTCATTGTTACGTTCTCTACCAGTATTTTTTTGGAGTTTAGATATATTGAATTTTTTTTTTTTTGAAGGTTTATGTATCAAGCTTTGAAGGGCAGGAAAATCATTGTTCGTGTTTCTCTCTTGGGTCGCGGTGGTAGAAAAAAATACCATATTGAACCACTTTTGAGTATTTTATATGGCAGTCTGGCCTCCTTTAAAGCGTGCATTTGTAAATACAAAATCTCTATATTGTATTGATTTTTGTTGTATTATTATAAAAATGAAATACATGGTTGTTTTTGTTGTATACATTTTTTAATTATAATACTGTACAATATATAGTTAGGTAAATGATTTTTTTTTTTTTTAAATATCATCATTATTCTACCAAAAATGGTCAATATCAATATAGGGATTGATTGTTGATTCATTTAAGTTGATTTTAGAGTGAATTGTGGGTTGGTGTATTAGTGTATAGTGTATAATTAATGAATAATAATTTTAAAATGGCAATCAATTAAGATCCGAAAATTAAGAAAAATAAGAAACGGTAATTCATTTTCATCTTAAATCAGATCCTCGATAAAATATGCCATCAATATATAAATTATATTTTATAATAATTATACAAGAACAACTAATATGATCATGATTAATTGACAAAATCTTATAAGGAGTATTTAGTAAGTAACATTTTTTAATTAGAGAGCAATGAATAAATAGAATTAGTCCTTAATTGTTGCAAATTTTGCACTAAATTTTTTCCAATCAATTAATGATATCAATATATCCAAATAACTACGTACCAAAGTATGTTTTTTCAATCAATATTAGTCAACCTTCACATTAAAGAATTACTCCCTAATTGTTGGCAATAATATTAAATTCTGAATTTTCTCTTCAAATCAAAATGAATTCACATTAATATTTTATCCCTTAATTACGTGATGAGACATTAATTACGTGATGAGACATTGGATGTGATAGTGAAAGATATTCGAAATTCAATTAATTTTATTATATCGAAATTAAACATGTTCTATTGTATTATTGTAAATCCCCTTATATACTAATAGGTAGTTTAAATTGATGATGTGTCATCTTGTGATTAATTTAGCTTATGTGTCATAATTTAAGGAGGTTGTTAATTTTAAAAAGTATGATGTGTAATTAAGTTATTGGTTGAGTAAGATATGATCCCTAAACTATTTCAAAACATTATATTTCTATTAACTATTGAATTTTCTTCCTAATTAATTATTTATTTAAGGTGTTGTACATGGTTGATATGAAATGTTGAAATTTAATTTTTATTATATTAATATTGACTAATTAAAATAATTTTTATTTTATTTACTTAATTTTATTGTAGTATTCATTTTATTCTTAGCTTTGTTTATTTTTAAAGGATTTAATGTACTTCTGAGTAAAATACAATCTAAAATGTATTTTTATTGGTGTGTATTGAATTTTATTTTATAATTTCTTTTATCTTATATCTCAATTAAATTTTTCCTGTAATTATTTTAAATTTATAAGTTTAATGTATTTAAAAAATAAAACTCGAAAATATATATGTAAAACTTATTATATAATTTTATACATATTTATTATATAAATAATTATATTATTTTACAAGATTAACAAATTTGTTATATATACATAATACACTACTCCTATAATATAGAATCCCCTTATATACTAATAGGGAGTTTAAATTGATGATGTGTCATCTTGTGGTTAATTTGGCTTATGTGTCATAATTTAAGGAGGTTGTTAATTTTAAAAAGTATGACGTGTAATTAAGTTATTGGTTGAGTAAGATATGATCCCTAAACTATTTCAAAACATTATATTCCTATTAACTATTGAATTTTCTTCCAAATTAATTATTTATTTAAGGTGTTGTACATGGTTGATATGAAATGTTGAAATTTAATTTTTATTATATTAATATTGACTAATTAAAATAATTTTTATTTTATTTACTTAATTTTATTGTAGTATTCATTTTATTCTTAGCTTTGTTTATTTTTAAAGGATTTAATGTACTTTTGAGTAAAATACAATCTAAAATGTATTTTTATTGGTGTGTATTGAATTTTATTTTATAATTACTTTTATCTTATATCTCAATTAAATTTTTCCTGTAATTATTTTAAATTTATAAGTTTAATGTATTTAAAAAATAAAACTCGAAAATGTATATGTAAAACTTATTATATAATTTTATACATATTTATTATATAAATAATTATATTATTTTACAAGATTAACAAATTTGTTATATATACATAATACACTACTCCTATAATATAGAATCCCCTTATATACTAATAGGGAGTTTAAATTGATGATGTGTCATCTTGTGGTTAATTTGGCTTATGTGTCATAATTTAAGGAGGTTGTTAATTTTAAAAAAGGTTAATTGCAAATTAAATCACCACCTTTTGAACATTTGCAATCTAATCTAAACTTTAAAACAATTGCAAATAAATCATCAAGTTTAAATATTATTGCAAATTAGACTTCTTGGAAGTCTACGTTGTCCCTAAATCATATCTTATGATATTTTGTTTGATTAAAAAATAATATTATTTTATTAAGGAGTTGTTATGTCATTAAAAACTCTAAATTATGTTAGATTCGAACACAATTGAAATTGTCAAAAAGACTAAATTGCAACAATATTTAAAGTTTGTGATTTTTTTTGCAATTATCTTAAAGTTTAGATTAAATTGCAAATGAGGAAAAGGTTGTGATTTAATTAGAAATTAACCAAAATATTTATTTATTTATGGTGTTGTGGTTGATATTGAAGGGTGACTTATAATTTATTAAGAGTTATTTTATTATTACTTAATTTATTTATTTTTTCTTCAAAATTTTATAATTTTTTAAAAAGTTGTTTTCATATTTATTAAATATTAAAAATTAAACGTCTCATTTCGTCTGTTTCTCACCTATTTTATTTGAAATTTACTTTATAAAATTATTTAATTATTTATAATATAAATATTTATTTTATTAACTTTTCGCCTAATACGCGGGTGCTAATTTAGAAGGATATATATATATATATTTATATTTATTTTACCAATTATCTTAAGTTTATTTTATTTTACATTCGGATATTAAGTCTTTCAAAGCATACAAGTAAAGCTTGAGAAGGCAGATCTCTGTTCGTTTGTGTTTTTGCGATGATCATTAATAAAAATAAAAAATATACTTTTTTTAACGTTGATTTATTTTCTTTAAGACCTGTATTATCACATAACATATGATCAACTTTATGTTCAGAGTTTTAAGTGTAGAGCTAGATTCAAAATATATTAAAAATATTTTTAATGTTGTTTAAAAAAAAGTTCCAAAATCTCAATTAAATTACAACACAATCTTTTCATTTATGTGTTTTCGTTCATTAATTTATTTTGAATGGTATAATATAATTACATTTACATTAGTTTCTCTTTTACATTATAATAGTTGAATTTAAAATTATATCCAACCAATTTTTTAAAATATAATTATAATAACATATCATGCTAAAAAAAAAAAATTAGATTACGCAAATAAATTAAGATATAATATTGAATATTAAAATATTTATTTAAAACCCCGTGTAATACACGGGTTCTACACTAGTTATTCCTAAATTAAAGTCTTTTTTTTTATATATAGAATTTTAGGAATAATATACTATATTGAATTAAACGTGCTCCATTTTTATGTTAGTTTCCTAAATATTATAATTTGTCTATCAACATATTTTCAAATCTTTTTTATGATCTGGACAAAATACACTTTTATTTTAGGGTTGATTGCAAATTAAATCACAATTTTCAATCTAATTTAAATCTTTCAATAACTAAAAATAAATTACATACTTTATACATCGTTGCAAATTAAACTTCTTGACAAATTTATTTGTGCCCGAATCTAACGTAGTTTAAACTTCTTACTGACATGACACATTCATAATGAAATATTATTCTTTAAATCAAATTTAATTTCAAAATATCTTATTCGAGTATAAATGAATTTGTCAAAAATTTTAATTTACAACAATATGTAAAAATTAGTGATTTATTTGCAATTATTAAAAGGTTTAGATTATATTGAAAATAAATGAAATGTGGTGATTTAACCATTAGGGTCGATAATGTGTACATATATACATACAAGTTTTATGTATGGCTTATTTATTTTAATTTTGCTAAAGTTGTATTTTTTTCGTGTGTAATTTTCTTTAGAGTGTCTAAATCATACTCCCTTCGTCCCATACTTGAAGGCTCAAATCAATTGAACACAGATTTTAATGAATGAATTGTTTATTAATATTGTGTAAGATAAAGTGAGGATAGTAAAGACTTTTCAACTTTATAAATAGAAATAAAGTTACTTTTTAGTATAATAAAATAGTGGAATTTGTTGTAATATTGTGATGTTTTAAGGGGAGTATTTAAAAGTGTTTTTGCTATTTTAGATAACGTGCCTTCAAGTATGGGACGCCCAAAATGGTAAAATGTGCCTTCAAGTATGGGACGGAGGGATGAGTATAAATTTTAGAGCCTGAACAATTATAAAATACTTATCAAATATCATTGTGCTCTTATATGTTTTTGCATCGTATTAATTTTTCTATATGTAGAAGGCTTGCCAATGAGTGAAGATTATATGGAGAAGACAGATTCACCCATCTAGGTAGAGTGGGTGAGAATGTAACATGTATCACAACAAAAGTTTATATATATATATATAGAGGTAGATATATGATGTTAAACAAAAATATTGATAATTATATAACATTATTTTTTATCTAGAATAAAAAAATATACTAATGGTATAAAATTATTTTTTAAGACGGATCATATTTTGTTTATTAGATTTGATCATTCCATTGACTTAGTAAATACTTATAGGGCATGTTTGTTTTGGGATAGCAAATTCGGATTTGGGATTTCGAAACTCCACCCCCGTTACAGTTTGAAATTTTGATTCAGGATTTCAAAATCCCACCATATAACCCTATAAAAGTCAACTCTATAAATACCTACAAACCCTATATAAATACCTATAAAACTTATATTCCTATACTATAAAGTTAAATCATACTCTACGTAAATCCCAAAATAAACACAAATTAAACATAAAAAGTATTAGGATTTTGAAATCCGGATTTTAAAATCCTTAAAATCTCAAAACAAACATGCCCATAGGGTCTGGAAACAGAATTTAAAAGATATCTCGAAGATCGGAGTGAAATTAATTTTGAATATTAAAACTTAAATGTAATAGAATTTAGAACTACGTCCTTTTAATCTTATCAATGAGCACTTTTGAATTTTAAATTTAAATATTAAAAATAAAAAAATTATAAATATAAATTACAAAATAAATCACGATCTTTAGTGTTTTTATCAATTACAACATATTCTTTTTTTCTTTGCAATTTGATACACCACCTTTTTAAGTTTTACAATTTAATACTTTGTTAGATTTTTCGGGCAATTTTAGTATGATGTGGCGTCGGAAATACAAAATTTGTCACGTTGCCGCCACATAGACGGCCAACTAATTATTATGAAAAAAATAATTTATAAAAAATAATTTAAAACTCTAATCAGTATAAAATTAAACCGATCTTATTTGCACAGAAAAACTTAAAGTACGTCACGAGTGGTCCTCAAATGTGCACAAGGAGAGGAAACTCATTTTCTCATATAACTCATAACACGCATCCTTGCACATGGTGATTCCTATAATCCTTGCTTATCAATTATACGGTGCAATAATTTAGAAGTAAAATACATTTTTTTGTCTTATTATAGATTTTGTGTTGTTTATGGTTTACTTTAATTACTCTTCTAGGGTTTAATCATAAATGTGGTTGAATTATAGAAAAATGTGTGTATGATTAGTTTAATAATAGGAAAATATAAAACAACAGAAAAAGAGAGCTTTATGCACTATTGTTGTGTTCTAATAGGAAGTCTGAGTGAGAGAGGCATGGAGAAACTAGAAACGACTCAAATGAGTTAATAAATATTTTTTAATTTTGCGCTTATTAAATTTTTGAAATGTTTATTATTATTTTTAAATAAATAAATAAATTTGTTGACAGTCTACTTGGCGACAATGTGACAAATTTTGTAATTCCGCTGCCACAATAATACTGAAATTGGCCGGAAAATCTATCAGTGTATTAAATTGTAAAGCTTAAAAAGGTGGTGTATCGAATTGCAAAAAAAAAAAGGATATGTTGTAATTGATAAAAAATACTAAAGGTCATAATTTATTTTGCAAATTAACCCTAAATAAAATTATATTCCCGATTTTATTATTATTTTCTTATATATATATATATATATATAAAATGTAACTTATATTGCTACAAAATTTTATTTTTATTATTTAATAGAATTATAAATTTACAAATCTAGACATGTTTCAAATACTATTTTTTAATTAATAAATTAAAAATATAATATAAATTTATTTCAATCCCGCGTAAAACGCGGTCTTACACTAGTTATATATATACACATGTTTGATATGTATACACAATAAATACATTATTAGTAATAATGTGTCGTCAGCTTTGGTGCATATATATGTATAATTCCTATAACTCATTATATTAATATTATAATATTAGTTAACTAATATATATATATATATATATATATATAGAAAGCTTCTTAGATAAGCTAAAATAATGAGGCGGTGGTCATAGTTGATATTTCACATAGATATATCTTTAACTCTTTACATTCAAAATAGATGAAACAAAAGAGAAAAAACAGTCGAAGTATGAGAAGCGGATTCAAAGTAACAAAATAGACAAGAGGTAAGATCATTAAAAATTCTTCTTCGATAATTTGTTTTAGGCGTGTAGTAAATAGAAGTGAACTCAAGTCCATTAACTCTATGAGAAAAGATTAAAGTTTAATTAAAAAGATCCATACATAAGATTGGGGATTTCGTGTTGTGCTTATCTCACAAGAATTGTCTAATTTTTAGCTAAGCTATGAGTTTTGTAGAGTAGTCTACACATTAATTAGTAATTTTTATGGAATAAATGAAATGAAAATTATCACTAATTTAATTAGTTAGTTGTTTAGAATGATATTTATAATTGACTTTATTAGATTTGCAAGTGAAGGGCAATAAGGTGGTTTAAGGGTCCAAGCTATCGTTACTTTACCGACTAGAGGTAAGTAGAAATTCGTTTGCAACCACAGTGCATAAACATTGTACTTTATGGATTAATTGATTTGATTGGTCGTATATGAATGTTATGAGACTTGATAGTTGATTGATAATACGTGAATAGTTTATGTGAATTATGTGATTGAATGGTGATTATGTGATTATTTAGAGTTGAATCTGGTCGATTGTTTTGTGTAATGTACCTGTGAGTTCAGTGATTACTGTGAGTTGAACAAGTGAGTTCAATCATATTGTGAAATGAACTAGTGCGTTCAATGATAATAGTGAAATTTGTCAGTGAGTTTAACGATATATGAAGTTTATAAGATATTATGTGTTTACATTGTATCAAGTATAGCAGTATAAATTGTATATGAAATGAATGGCCTCCGGGCAAGATGCTCACTAGAGCTCCGGGCAATATGGTCATTAAATGAAATGAATGGCCTCTGGGCAAGATGGTCATTAAATGAATTGGCCTCCGGGTAAGATGGTCATTAGATCTCCGGGTAAGACGGTCAATGTACAAGTAAAATGGTCTCCGAGTAAGATATATAACCATAGACCTTCGGGTCTAGATAAATGTATACGTTGTTTATAAAGATAAAGAAAAATAAATAAGATTTATCTCACATAGTTTATGTATTGTAGGTAACTTTGATAATCTGTGATTCTATGGACCTACTGGACAAGCTGTGGAGCCCCTACATGATTTTGAGTGGCTGTGTACATAGATGACGACCTGTTGGGCAGGACTGTGACTTGTTTTACATCTATTATATGTTGTGTTCCTTTTGAATATGTATGGTATTGTATAATGTACTCCTTCCGTCCGCCTATAAGTTTCTCATTTTACCATTTTAGTCCGTCCGCCTATAAGCTTCACATACCCTTTTTGGTAATTACTTTTTCTTACACTTCACTTTATATTTTACTTTTTCTCTCTATCTCTCTCCCTCTTCCAATCACATCACTTGTACTATATCTATTATTTAATCACTTGTCTTAATCTCTGTGCCAAAAAGTAGCGGGAAGCTTATAGGCGGACGGAGGGAGTAGTATGTATCAGTTTATTAACTTGGAGATTTATGTCTATTTCGGGTTTTGGAACATTGTATATATGAATGTGAATAGGTGATTTTGGGTGCGAGATAATGTTATGTTATAAAAAAAGGTGGGGGGGGGGGGTTATCAACAAGTTTAGATGTTGTATTACGTTTAGTTTAGTAATTGGGGCCGTGTCAGAAAGATCTAGAGAGATCATGGGAATTAAGATCCTAAAGAGTATGATCTTACATGGAAGACTCTAGAACTCGGTTTTCTATCTATAAATACTGAATGAGGCTTACATTATTCAGTGTGCACTATTCGATTAACTTCCAAGACTAGGCGGGTTCATCCTTGTTAGGAGTTATGGTCAATAGTTGTACCTTTTAGACTATGCCGAAGTATACCAACTTCCAGTGTAGCTCGAAACTATTTTTTTATCTATTGAGAGTGTAATCATAAATAGGATTATTATTTGGATAGTGTGTTAATTCATACACTTAAGTCTTTTTTCATATTCAGGCACCTGCCTCGATTGTAGTTTCGATTTGTGAAAGTTATTATTGTAACATTTCACACGACATTTTGTACTTACAAGTTAAGTGTTTCGCCGTAAGGCTAACATAGGTTTTGTTATTAATAAAATCTATGTTAACAAGCATTCCATTGTGTTCTTATTGTTTTTAGTGTTTTAGTCTTCCGTTGTATTTACTTACATTCTTATCTTTTAGAGTCAATGTTGCACTATTTGTCTCAACATTCTGTGCAACATTATTATGTCTTTACTTAAACACTAGATACCCCACACTTTCAGTTGGTATCAGAGACAACACCTGACGACACTAGGTTTAGATTCTTATTTTAAGTGTGTTTTAGTTCATGTTAGCAATGGAAACACATCACATATCCACTGCACTTAGGCCACCCGTTTTAGATGGTTCTGATTATGTTTATTGGAAGCCTAAGATGCGAATGTACATCAAGTCAATTGATAAACGTGCTTGGAGGACTGTACTTACAGGTTATGATGTACCAAAGATCAAAATCAATACATCAACACCCTACCAGAAAGAAGGAAAAGTCAAATTTCAACCAAGGTTATCAAAAAAAGGTGAAGGTAAACAAATGTATGATCATTAATATAGAAAATCAGTTCAATGTACGTTCTGGATATGGTCATTATGCAAATTAATGTGTCAATACCAGACTTAAGCAAAAACTGAATTTTAGTACTAACTTAAGTGATGAATCAAAAGATGTTGAATTCGCTTTTCATACCAAGATTGATTATGATTATTCTTTAGATGATGATTTAGATGATACAAATTCTGATGTTGCACTTGATGTCATAACATTTATGGTAACATCAAAATAGAGTCACCCAAATTTGAATTGTTTTAATGGGTTTGTTGATGATGCAAACATAAGGATTGATGATTCTAAATACCAAAAGTTGTTAGATTATTGTAACTCTTAGAAACTCACTCTTAATTCTTTGAATAAAGAGAATGAGAATTTGAAAGGAACAATTATCAAGTTAAAAGTCATACTTACCAAAAGAGATCTTGAAGTTTACAAACTGAAGGAGAAATTGATCACCTCTACTTAGAGTTGGCAATGGGGCGGGTAAAAACCCGGACCCGCATGAAACCGGCCCGCACGGGACGGGTAAATACCCGGTCAAACGGGTTACGGGGCGGGTAAATACCCGGTCAACGAATACCCGCCGGGTATGGGACGGGTCCTGGGATTGTATATACCCGACCCGAACCCGACCCGTATATATATATATATATATATATATATATTAAAATATATATATTAAAAAAATATATATATATATATATTTATTAAAAAATATATATATATATAAAATATATATATTAAAAATATATATATATATATATTTATTAAAATATATATATATATATATTTATTAAAAAATATATATATATATATATATTAATATAATAAATATATATTAAAAATGTTTTCTAAATTTAAATATTAGAGATTGAATCGCATTATTTATTTATTTTTGTCAAGCAAATAATTTATTGATGATAAAAAAACCAATAAATGAATTACAAGATCAAGATAAAAGGCACCAGGAGTACCTATCAGAAATAAAAAAATTGTAAGGATAGTAAATAAAAAGTTACATTATTTTTAAGTGCTGTCAATTAGTTTTCAAATTAAATTAGATTAAATTAGTTAGATGATCTAACTAAATTAGATTGGAGTACTGTCGCCCCCATTAAATAAACTCACTATTTCACCCTCAACTCCATGAATGCTCTACTATTAATATAAATGTGATTCTTTTAAAACTTCGTTACAATATTAATCAAGATAATAAATTTAAATAACAGATTTATGAAAAAAAAAAAAAAAAAGTGATTGCGGGGCGGGATGGGTTTACCCGCCGGGTTCGCGGGGCGGGGCGGGTTTTGAAGCGGGGCGGGGCGGGTCCTGGGACAGGCCATACCCGTCCCATACCCGCCCCGTTGTTCTACTTTAAGTTTTAGAAAATTTTCTAAAAGTGCTTCTGATGTGAATAATGATATAGCTATTGGTAAGTCTAATAATCATGGTATAGGTTATGATGGTGAAACTGCTTCTATTTCTGAAAATTTTGGAAAACCTGTGAAATTTGTGAAGGCAAATGTTAACACAACTGATGTAATATTTGTACAAACAGATTGTCACAAGGTCAAAAGGAAGTATATTTGTCATTATTGTCTTAAATATGGTCATATTCGTCCTTTCTACTTAAAAATGATCAAAGATCTGACAAGTGAGTTAAAGTTACCCAAAATGTCTTTACATCCTAAGAAACATTTTATGAGATCTGCTAGGAAATCAAATGTTACCTGTAATGTTGTTCACACCTCCTTAAAAACATGTTTACCTGGTTTATGATATTTTGATAGTGGTTGTTCTAGACAAATTGACTACTTATCTGATTATGTGACCCTTAATGGTGGTAATGTTACATATGGTGGTGGATCAAAAGGAAAGATTATAGGAAAAAGAACTTTGAACGTTGAAGGTTTTCCTAAGCTTAAAAACGTTTTGCATGTTGATGGCTTACTTGCTAATTTGATTAGTATTAGTCAACTTTGTGATGATGATTTGCATGTAAAATTTGACAAAGAGTCATCTAAAATACTAGAAAAAAATAAATTGGGATCAATGGGTGACTCACCCAATCGACCACCGTAGCGTCGTCGGAGAGGATCTACCCGTTGATCCCACCCTAAACCTTAAAGAGACTTTCAAAGCCCGTAAATTTGAGAAGACGATCTGATTAACTGACGAACAAACACGGTGAATCGGCGGAGTAACTGAACGATGCGAACTTTGTTAGCTACGGTGGATATGTAACCTCTTAACTCTTACACAGAAATCAACAACGACAGAGGCGGCTCACACGGTAGGAAGTAGGCGGTGGGCTGTGGTGGACGGTGATGCTTATTTTCTAAGCTACCCTCGAGAAATTTTTTTAGAGAGAGAGAGAAGTCGACTGCTTGGGTGGAGTTTTTTGTTGCAAATGGTCTCCTCTGATTGATTGAACTATTTTTTTGTAATTAAAACAAACATGATCTCCTCTTATTAAAGTTATAATTGCTTTGAGAATAGATTAAAGTCCTAATATATATAGTAAGTAGAAAATATAATAACATCCACATAAAAAGAACATTCATTTTTTCAAAAGGGAAATAACTATACATATAAAAAAAAATAAACATGAACAAGTTAATCCCGACAATGACGAATCAAACCCAACTGGAACAGGAGTTATGATTGAGTAGAACTTTCGATGGTGAATTTTCGTTGGTTTAAGCCTCCGGGTCTCTTGTAGAATTGGAACTACTAGTTAAATCTTTTTTTTTTATCTGTCGTCGAATTAGTATAACTATAATAAACAAATATATCTTCACCTTCACTTCAAAATCTACGATACAAGCAGTCTGAATAACGAAGAACATGAGAATCACATTCTTCCCAATTAAGGTATATTCTGGGACATATATCCCTGAATACAACACAAAAAAAGTCTACCCATATATTTTATGATGCTACATACTTCTACTTTTTTAGATCTGTCTTCAAAATTCGACTGAATAATTATATTTTGAAGAAGTCTTTGTAATATCGAAGGAAAAAAAAAGTTTAGATGAAAAATAAATATAGAAAGAAAATATATGTTGGATGAAATTTAAATTATAATTTATTTTTTCAAATCATCACATTTTCATCTAAGAGAAAGTACGTATGGAGTATTTAAAATTGAAAGTTCGAAACTACCCTTATCTATTCGAACATACTAATCATTTAGAATCACCCATTATCAATACATTCTTTCTTTCTTTTTTGTGTGGATACACCTATAGTCTATTATAATATGAGTCAAAATTGTACAAGTTGCACCATGCAATTGATACGTATAAAAAAAATTCCACACGTAATTATAGGACTGGTGATGATGTTAATGCAAAGTAATCAGATGAAGACAAATTAGTTGAGTGGACATATGACATGTTCAATAACGTTGGAAACAACTGTGAGATTGTCAGTTAAGGTCACTACTAAAAATTTGGACGAGTTGACATAAGTTCAAAAATGTTTGCATAGTTGTTTTAGGGGAGTTGTTCAAAACCATTTTTTCTGTTAAACAGTTACTTTAGTTATTTTTTTACGGTTGCGACTTACTAAAAGTTTCATTTATATATCACTAGCAGTTACATCATTCACTTCATTAAATTGAAGCCTTAGTGCATTATAGAGAGCTACTCCGTATTATGTAATTGAGAAAAAAAAAAAAGATTAGAGAGAATTATCTTGGAGAGTTATAAAAGTTGTTCTAATTCTTGAAACAAGAGAGTTTGTATCTTATAATCTTGTTTGATATCCTGTGGAAAGTGTTGATCTTCCCGCAGAAATAAATCATTTGATCGAATCACGTAAAATTTTATTGATCATTGTGTTTAATTTGATTCTTTAAATTTGTGTTATCTCTGCAAAGAGGAAATTTTATTTTTAGTCCTATAAGTTTGAGACATTCCAAAATAAATCTTTTAGGTGGTGTTTGGTTTGGGATTGATTTGGATTGAGGTGGATTGGATTGGGATTTGGGTAATCCATGAATAGTAATTGTGTGTGTAAGTTGTGTTTGGTTAAGGATTGAGAAGTAGGGGTAGATGTATTTTTATGTCACACCAAAGTATGAGAGAGAAGAAAGTAGGAGAGAGAATGAGTGGTTGAAAAGAGTGATTTGATTGTATAAAAATAGGTGTATAGGTGTATTATAGGGGTGGATTTGTATTTGGATTTGTATTTGGATGGAGAGAGATTGGATTGGGATTGAGCCAATCCCAAACCAAACACCGCCTTAAATTTCAACTTTACAAAATACGCCCTTTACCTTTCAATTTTAATCATTTTTTACATAATTTTTAATACTTTATGTTTTAATCCTTTACAAAATGACACATATCATGCCACATCACTTTATTATATATATATATATATATATATAAATATATATTTTAAAAAAAAATTAATAACAATCCAAAATACTCTATACACCCCCCATAATTTTAAATACAAAAATAGATGCATATAAAATGACTAAGTAACCCTTACATAAATAAAGAGTAAAATAATTAAAAAAACGACTTGAAAAAATTTGAAAAAAATGAAACAAAATAAATTTGACGAACGAAATCAAAGGGTGTTGCAGTTATGAATGATCAATGTTAATTATGTGAATCTTATTTTCTTCTATTAATTGAAACGTATAACTAAATTTAATGATAATATCATCATTTTATCAAGTACTCATAATAAATAGATATATTTCAAATAAATCGATTAATTAGTTTGGAGTAGATGCATAATTTTATTTTTATTTTTTTCATATACATAGTCATATAGATGAGCGATTAATTAGTTTGGAGTAGATACATTTTTTTGGATGAGGCTACTAACAACCCATAAAATGTTATACAAACCTCAAATGTTATACACAGCCCACTAAAATTTAAAAATAATTTTTAATTACTAAACACACCCCAATTCTTTCCTATTTACCCTTTATCCCTCAAAACAAATACAAATTGAATAAAAACTAAAAATATAATTTAAAATTCAAGCAAATCATTAAAACTATATATAAATTTTAAAAATTAATTAAAAAAAATTCAATAATAAAAGAAACTAAATAAAATTTTAAAATATTTTAAAAAATCAAATAAATATTAAAAAAAATTGAATGGATTAAATCTAAAAATATTAAATAAATCAAATAAAATTTATAAAATAATTAAATTAAAAATACCAATTAATGATTCAGTTTTTAAAAAAGTAAAATAAAAAAAATGAAAGAAAAATCAACTCAATCAAAAATAAATATTAAGAAAATTAAATAAAACATGAAATCTTACCTTTTTATTGATTTTTTTTAATTTACTTTTTTATAGTACGTTTTATTGATTTTTTTCATTTCAGATTCTGTTTAATTTTCTAAGATTCTTTTTTTAAAAAATAATTAATTTATGTAAATTATTTATTTTTAAAGATTTAGTTAATGTTTTAAAATACTTTTAAATTTTAATTACTTTTTTTTTTCAAAAATTTTCAAGTTATTTTTTTAATTATTTTAATATCTATTTATATAAGGGTTACTCAATCATTTTATATACATCTATTTTTATATTTAAAATTATGTGGTGTCTATAAAATATTATGGGGTGTTATTAGTTTTTTTTTTTTTTAAATATATATAAAGGAGAGAGTGATGTGACATGATATGTGACATTTTATAATGGATTAAAACATAAATAATTAAAATTGATGTAAAAAATAACGTATTTTGTAAAATTGAAACTTAAAAAATTTATTTTGAAATAAAAATAAAATTTCCTCCCTCTGGAAATAAATTTGAGTTTCTTTAGAAGCTCGTTCTAATTTAAACGGTTGGTATTGTATTATATCAAGAAATATAAGGTTGTGTTTGGATGGAGGGATTTGATTTGAGGAGATATTTCAAATGAAAGGTTTTGAAAATAGATGGATTTCAAATGACATGGTTTTAGAGAGGATTTAAAATCCTCTCAATTTTAACTAAAAAAAATATGCTTAGAATTTTAAATCCATTCATTTCATTTTTAATCCAAATAAGGGGAGTGAATTTGAATGATGGATTTGAAATCCATAGATCAAATCCCTCCATCCAAACGGAGCCTAAAGTTTTTTTTCATAATAATTATAGAGATTACACAATTTATAGCACAAATGTAGCATCTAAGATCATGTTCATTGGTGACATTTTGCATAATGTCATAGCAAAATGTCACCAAATTAATATTAAAATATTGGTTGGATGTCAAGATGGCATGACATTGGGTTGGTCATCCAACCTAGTGTCACTTAATAATTTAAGTGTGAATAATGTGACACGTGTCACTATTCTATTGGTTGTTGTGATTTTTTGTGTGATATAATTAGATTTGTAGATATTGAAGATAATATGTATTAAATAAAAATATATATATCAAAATTCGTTAAAAAAAATCTTTATAAATAGAGTCCAATATTTGTTTTGAAACACAAACTAAAATTTTTGTTTTCTCTATTTGTAGCTTGTTTATTATTGCTTTTCAATTTCGTATTTTCAAATCTTGTAATTTTAATTTTGTTATTGAGTTCATTATTTATTTTAAGTGTGTGATAAAAAAATTCATATTATAATTACAAATTTAGAATATCAAGTTATTTTTATATACCAATTTAGTAAAAATTAATAATATAATATGTATTTAAAAAATTATTATTATTTTTGGGTTGGGTTGGGTCAGTGTCATTGATGAAGTATGTTAAAAAGAAATTTGGGTTGTGACAGAATGATAATAATCACCGTGTAATTTACGGTGTATGATATTCTCATTAATATATGTGAATTACAACTTGTTGTACAAGAAAAGAATCTATATACAAGGAAAGAACTTGTTGTACAAGAAAAGTGTTGGGATATGAATCCTATAAACAATGTTCTAATTGATGATTGTATGTTTTGATGGCCAAAAGCAATTTAGAGTTAATGATATATGTGATTATATGTTTGTATATGTGAGATACATGTTATAAGATTACTGATCTTAATGTGTTATGTTGTTTAAGTTTACTGATCTTAGTATATTACTAATCTGATGTATGAACTGTTTAAGAACTAAGCTGATGGAAGTATTGTATAGACAGCTTATAGTATAGGATTTAGTTATACTCATCTGTATGTAGTTCAGTTGATGTATATATAGGTTTTATATTTGTAAAAGTTGTATTCTATTGTATTCAGCATTGTAATAGTTAGAACAGTAGATTAGATTGAAGTCAGAAGACTAAAGAAGACTAAAGAAGACTAAGAGATGACTAAGAAGACTACTTCAGAGATTGAAGAAATCAAGTGAAGTATTTGAAAGGAAGCTGAATAGTTTGGAAGAACTGTGCTGACCAAGAGTAGTAAAACTAAGAAGAGTAGTTTACTGTGCTGAGTTGGTTTATTTGAAGAATAAGTTTGGATAACTTATTTAAGGCGTAACTGAAGATATATATGAAGATAAGCTGAATTGGAAAGATAAGATAAGTTGGTAACAAAAAGAAAGAAGTTACAAAACAAGAAACGGTTATGAGTTAGTTGAGAGTTAGTTTTACAAACTGCTAACTGTCTTACTAATGCTTATAAATACCGTGTGATCTTCTACTTGAAAAAACTACTGACACTACTGATACAATTACTATTCAAGAGCAAATCAAGAAGTATTCAAGCACTCACAGAGTTGAAGATTGAAGAACTGAAGAAAAGCCACAGATTTGATTTGAAGAAACAAAGGCTATCATCAAGAGAAGTTTTACTTTTCATTTTAAGTTTGTATTGTGTAAACAAGTGTGCTAGTTACTTGTGAAATTACTAGTTGATCGAAGATATACCTGGTGGTGTAATCGACAAGATCGAAGTCTTAATCTTGGGACTCTAAACAACAAGTACCCAAGTGGAAAAGAGTAATAAAACATCGCAACTGGAGTTGTGAGAGTGGATGTAGACAAGTTGTCGAACCACTATAAAATCTTGTGTTCTTTACTGTTTTATGTTTTGATTAACTGTTGATATATTTGTTGAATAAGAACAGTAAGTTTTCTAAGGAAAGATTTAAAGAAAAGTTGAGTATAAAAGCTAACTGTTTAGTACTGAGCTGATTTTAAGAACAGTACTGTACAGAACACATTTCCGCACTAAAAACTCTGATATTTTGATAGAATTTGAAAAGTCTATTCACCCCTCCCCTCTAAACTTTTTCTTAGCTTACTCAATCTTAACTCAACTTTTGGGACCAACAAGTGGTATCAGAGCAGTAGTTCTTTGGACTGCTGTTTCTTGTTAACCTTGTAGACTTTGGGGAAAGTCTAATTGTCTCTCATTACTGATACTTGTTTCTTGATCTTACTTGTCTTTCTTGACCCATCTGTCATACTACTGATCTTAATTGTCTACTCTATCATGGAAGAAACTAACATCAATAAACTTCCAAAGTTCAAGGTTGCTGATTACGATTACTGGAAACTGAGGATGGAGGCCATCTTTAGTTCAACCCATGATCTAATGATGTCTGTGATCAAAGAAGGGCCTATTACTACCATGATACCCAACACTGCAAATCTGGAGCCTTCAAAAGCCATTGGTGTTCTCGTGCCAAAGCCCAGGTTAGATTTAACTACTGAAGAGATGAGGCAGAACAATCTAGACAGCTTGGCAAAGAATTACATTTTGCACACCCTTCCCAACGAGTATCTTGGGAAAGTGGTTAAATGTAAATCAGCCAAAGAGATGTGGGACAAGTTAGCTATCATTTGTGAGGGAACTTCTCTTATAAAAAAAAGCAAACTATCCACTGCTGTCCAGAAGTTCGAATCATTTAAAATTAAGCTTGGTGAAACAATAGACCAGCTCGATACTCGTTTTACCAAGATTATGAATGATCTGGATGTTTTAGGCAAGACTTATACCAATAGGGAGATCAATTTACGTATCCTTAAAACCTTAGATGAAAGGTGGAAAATGGTCACACTGATCATTAAAAACACTCAGGATATAGATAACTGGTCTGCTGAAACTACCTTCCAAACCCTTCGGGCACATGAGTTCGAATTGGATGAAGAGGATCCAATAGTTAGTGGTGATAGGGTTAAGGAAATCTCCAAGAACATTGCACTTAAGGCATCTACCTCTAAGAAGCCTAGATCATCTGTGTCTAAGTCCTCAAGCATAAAAGATGAACTAGAGAGTACTGATCTTGATCTTAAGGATCAGTTGAACTTAATGATTAAGAGGTTTGACAAACTTAACAAGAGGTATGGTAGATACAAAAGATTCTATAAGGACACTCAGGGCTCTAATAACAGGGACTCTTCTAGGACCAGAAGGGATCACAAATCTTCTGAAAGGAGAGATGAGATCTCTAATGAGAAAAGAAGAGATAGGAACTCTGCTGATAGGAAGGATAGGAACTCTACTGATAGAAAGGACAGGAACCGATATCACTCTCCTACTAAACGTTCTACTAATGAACCTCTGTGTTATAACTGTGAAAAGCCAGGTCATTACATCCATGAATGTCCTGATCTGAGTGCTGAAGACAGAAGAGAAAGGAAAGCAAGGAGAGATCGCAAATATGCAAAGGGTAAGAGGGCAATGGTGGCTAACAATGAATCTGATACGGATTCAGATGAGTTGCCATCCTCCTCTTCTGATTACCCTTCCAGCAGTGAGAAAGAAGTCTTCATTGCAGATGATGGACTGGTCATGATGGCAAAAATAGATCAAGAGGTATCATCTGTCACATCTTTTCAATCTTGTGATGAATCAGATTCTGATTCTAATTTATGTGACACTGCTGATAGTAGTGTAGGGAGTAGTCTTCACCATTCCAATGGAATGAATGAAGAAGACCTCCTACCAGCTAACAAAGCATTCATAGAAATCAGTGATGAGAACATATCTTTAAGACAAGAAATCATGAGTCTTAGAGAAGCTCAAATGAAAGTGGATCCTAATATAACTATTCTAAATGCACGACTATCAGAAGAGTTGTCCCAACTCAAAGATAAATATGCATCTATGGACAAGTTGTATCAGGGTATGCTTCATACACAAGCTAAAGAGACAAATGAGTTCAATGACTTAAAGATTAAATGTGAAAAACTTGAAGAGCGCAATAGATTCTTAGAATCTGAAGTACTGAGCTTGGATCTGAAGCTATCTGATATGATTAACTCTTCTAAGATTAATCAAACATTATCAGACAGATACAGAGCTCCTTATGATAAGAGTGGAATAGGTACTGATCTGCCTAGTCCCTCTACTTCAGGCATTAAGAACACTACTGGAGCAAGTTCAAGTTCTTTGCAACTAGATAAAGGAAAAGAACCTATGATCTATGATAATGAACCAAACTCCAAAGTACAGTCTAAATACATTCCTCCTAATGCCAAGAATGGTAAACAGAAGAATGGATCTAGACCAGTACAGTCAAGACCGTACCAGAAGAGTTCTACTCCTCTGACCAGAGCTGAAAAGTCCTGGAATCAGAAGAGGCAGACTCAGAACAGTAGGTCAAGACAAACTCAGGCAAGTTGGAAACAGCCTAGACCTCCTTTCATAAGGCAGTCTCAGCTGTACTCAACTAAACCTAGGAAATTTGTGCCTCATTATCATAACAAACCTGTTCTTTATCCTCCACCTTTATCTTATGATATCATTGGAGAAGAAAGACCAAAACGCATCTATAAGCCGTATGGTCCACAGGCTTTTAGGCCATATGCAAACTATTACAGACATACTGATCTTCCTGAAAAAGGGATAGAACCAAGGAAAGGCTATCTCAGAAAAATAGATCCTAAGTCTGCTGATAATTTGGATAAGGTCAACAAAGTACTGTTCTGTGATAAGCATGGTAGAAAACTTAAGAGGTCTCAATTATTCAAATCTTCAATGTTTATTTGGATACCTCTTACTACTAACCCCCAAGGACCCCAGTAAAGAAAGGGTACCTAAGTTATTAAGATCACTACTTGCAGGGTCGATTGGATTGATAGACATGGATCCTGCTTGTATGTAGAGCTGTATACTAACATTTCAGGTACTGAGCTGATATCAAGATCAGTTCACCAAGAAGGGTAATTCTGAAGAACAGACCATGTCAGGACCTCTACAATCATCACAATAAGGTAAAAAGGTTACTAAGGTGCCTAAATCCTGATGAGGAAGCTGGTAAAGCTGAGGGAATTGAGAATATACATTTAAGGGGGAATCTATGATTTCTGAAAAATCCTGTATGTTGACTCAAAAGCACAAGTCACCTTAGAACAAACCTTAAATAGACCTATTTTAATTATTCTTTACTTTTCTGTACTGTATTTCACCATCTATGCATGAACTAACACTTCTACCAAGGTGAAACAGGCACAGAAGAGAAGTTCTCCACTGGAGGGGGAACTGATCTGATTACAGATTTGATCTGTCTACAAATCTGATCTGATTACAGTACAAATCTGTCTACAGACATGTTCTGACTATTGAATTGGTTGGTCTACAGGACTGTTCTGATTACAAAGTTAATTTGTCTACAGAACCTTTCTGACTACAATACCATTCTCTCTGCAGAACTGATCTGATTACTGATTATAACTGTCTACAGAGCTTATTTGATTACAGGAAAATTTGTCTACAGAATATTTTCAGTACTGATCTGAGAAAGTACTGTGCTGGTATCAAAAAGGTGAAAATCAGAAGAGTTGGGGAACTGATCTGATGACTACTGAGCTGACCCAACTACTGAGCTGATCTTCAAAAGAGTACTCAGCTGATCACAGTACTCAGCTGAACCCAGATAAGTAAAATTCCATATAGTAGTAATAAGAAATTGAAGTATAGTGTGTATGGAAAACAACTGTGCTGATACACATCAGAACAATATCCTGTCTTAGAATTCTTCTAAGTCAAGGACTGTTCAAAGTTAGATTACTTATAGAGAAGATTAATACACTCCTCTATTTTTAACCTAATTTAAAAGGTGTATTTATCAACACAAGTTGGCTCCAAATTGGAATTGAGCTGTTATGAATCTGGAACGTTTCTCCCAATTTACAACTCAATCCAAACCACACAACGTGGAAATCAAAATCAATCCAAACCCTAGATTTGCCTTGATTTTTGATTTACACGATCACATTAACTTCTTCTTCTCCATTACTCTAAATCTTTCTGCTAAATTCTCTAAGCTCAAGCATTTTCGATTCTTCCTACTCTTGCAACTACACTTCTCTATTTCTCTCCTATGGCGATTATCGATATTCTTAACGAAGAAAATGAAGTCGCAGGAACTTTTGATTCTACCAGATGGATGCGAGAGAAAGGAATCTTCGTCGAAAACTCCGTTTACTTCACCGGACGTCAGAAAGCTGAGAATCAAGCCATTCTCACCATGTGTGAAGAATGTGGGCTACGGAAATACCTAGAATCATATCCTGAAAAGGTTTATGAACCTGAGGCGATGGAATTCTTTCTTCAGGTACAGGGTGACTCAAACAACATTCGTTCGATCATTTCTGGCCACAGGGTTGTCATTTCTAAAGAAACCCTTGGAATCGCGTTCAATCTACCAGACGGGCCAATAGACATTCTGAGCTATATGGCAGGGCAAGAGAAAGTTCGCGTGGGCAGATGGTTGAATGTTGACCCAGCAACGTTATCAAATTTGAAGAAGGACATTCTTCCAGAGGGTATGCAATTGTTGATGGATATTGCTGGAAAATGCTTGTTAGGGCAATATTTCAGTCAAGACGCTCTCACCAATCTCAAGATTCGCATTATGGCTGCAATCACTGATCGTGTTGATGGTGATTGGCAAGGATTTCTGCTTGGCAGATTATTGGCTGAAAGAGAGAAAGTGGTATTTGATGAGGTCTCGAGAGAATTTTCCATTAAATCCATGATGGGTTTTGGAAGTAAATTGAGCATACTGTTGCCTCAATTAGTTGAAAGGAAGATGGATTGGAGTCGTCCAAAAAGATTTCACCAGGGCAAATTCTTGTTCAAGAAGGAGTCCACTTTGTTTGAACAAAGCCAGAGGAATCAACCACAAGAATCTGGTGGTTCTATGTTCCGTTCTGACAATGATGAGCCGGAGTTGAGAACAAAGGCTAGGCATGATCCTCACCGATCTGGATTAAGAAGAGGCCGATCAGCTAGGGCCGTTCCTGAAAAGTCAGAAGAGTCAGTTGCCAATGTGAAGGAGTCTTCTGTGGAAGAGGTAAGTTCTCCAAGTCTTATCCTTTCACACAAAAGAACTAAAGTTTCTGGTGTTCTTAGACCCAGAAGAGTCCTCAAGAACACTACCCCTTCTCCCTCAACCTCTCATTCTATTCAAGCCCAACCCCATGAAGCTGAGCCTTCCTGTTCTGAGGAGTCAGTTCACTACTCTCCTATTCATCAGAACACTCCTCCCTCAACCCCTCAGAACACTTCTTTTCATTCCACTCCTCAAGCTAATCCTCACCATACCCCTACTCCTCATTTTTCTCCTGAATTTGAAACCGAACCAGTTCATGATCACTCTACTGAGCATGAACATATACCTTCGTCTGAACCAATTGAAATTACCTCTTCTCCCGAAACTGAATTCATACAACCTGAATCAGTGTTCTTGATGGATTATCCTGTTTGTGATAAGGAAGAGAGGATCCGATTTAAGTTGAGAAATGCTCTTCTCAAAAGTTTTCATGGATTAGATGACAGCACTAGAACCTTTGAGCAACTTCTAAGGATAGGTACTTGGGTATATCTTAGAAGTATAGGTCTAGATCAACTGATGGTTGTTGCTGAAGGTATGGGTGGTCTTTCTGTGTTTCATGATTGGGAACAAGAACAGAAAGAAGCTGTAGATGTTAATTCTTATACTGAGTTAGCAAATTTGGAATATGTTATTCAGTTGATTGAAAGAATAACCGGTTGCAAATATTCCATTGTTAAGTCTGCTGATGTGGATGTTGATACTGATGTCAACATGGATGCGGATGATGCTGAAGTTAAACATTCTGATAATCAAGCTGATGTTGAAGCTGATGTTGAAGCTGATTATGAAGCTGATATGGAAGCTGATTATGAAGCTGATACTAATGCAACTGAGATGTTTGTGAACACAGTTGTGGCTGAAGACACTGAGGTCTTAAAGGAACAATCTTTGGGTGCTAATGAGTTGGAGAGCACACCAATTGATATTGATCAGAATACTGTGCTTGATGATGTTCAAGAGACAGTAAGAACAGTTCCTTCTGAGACAGCTCAAGAGAACTCTAGCTTTGAATTGTTGAAAAAGCATAATGAAGAGTTACAAAGTAAGCTGGATGATACTTTGAAGAGGTTTCAACAAGCCACTGAAAAGTTGGAAAGTTTGACTGCTGCAAATTCTTATGACAAGATAATGGAATTCACTATGAATAAAATCTATGATCTGCATAGATTACAAGAAAAGCCACTTTCTACTGAGCTGCAAAAGAAAGTAGAGATACTTTTAACACCCTTGAAGGAATGGCAAGATGAAGCCAAAAAGGGGGAAGTAAAAGTAATGAAAGTGATGGAACAAACTCAATCACAACAAGCTCAATTGGTTGTGAGTCAAGATGAGTTGAAAGTCAGCATTGATGATTTGAAAGAAGAAATCATCAGTCTGAAGCTAAAGTTACAAAATCCTGATTCTGTTACTCAAGAAACAACAACTACTCAGAAACATGTTGCTGAATCTTCTTCAGGAAAAAAGAAAAAGAAAATTCATTATTGATGATGAAGAAGAGACTGAACAGATTGGTAGAATTACCAGGTCTAAAAGCAAGCTAAAGCATGGTGATACTGAAAATAGACCAAGTGATGTACTGATAGCTGAATCAGTTGAAAAGCATAATCAGATGCTTGCTCAGAAGAAAACTGAAATGACTGAGAAAAGATCTGCTGAACAGATTAGAAAACAAAAGATGAAAGATGCAGAAGCTACAAGAAAAAAGTTTGATAATAGAGTTGCTGCATTGAAAAAGAAAATGAAGTCTAAATCTGTTGGAACTGTTCTGGATGAACAATTCATGGAATTTGTTGTGGATCCATAAGATATGGAGTTCTGGAATAACTTGAAAAAGAAATGGCAGATTGCAAATTTTATTGTGAAGAAATTTGGTAACCATTCAAGCAAGGAAGATGAATATTCTGATTTTGATACATTCATGATGAATATCTCAAGAGAATTTTGGGAACATATTCTGTTGTTAGCTGCTAGTGCAGGTATACAGATCTTATGTCCTGAAGAACCAGTTTGGGATCCTCCAAGACTTGAAAATGGTGAACCAGATTACTCAGAGATCAGAAACATAATTTCACAAATCATTAAAGATGAAGGAATCACTGATCATAAGCACATGATGAATATCAAGAACAGATTGTACTTGGCATTCAGAATTCCTGATAGAGACTGAAGATGAAGGACTATGCTGAAGAGATAACATTTCTTATCCTTATCTTTATTTCTTTATTTCTGTGATTATGTGACTTAGTTGTAATATGTGATATATTTGATCTTATTTTGGATTTGAATCTTAATCTGATGTTTTGAATTGATGAACTAATATGATTAACTATATATCTTAACTACTGATCTATTAATGTTTAAGTAGTTTTGACTTCATCAAAAAGGGGGAAATTGTTGGGATATGAATCCTATAAACAATGTTCTAATTGATGATTGTATGTTTTGATGGCCAAAAGCAATTTAGAGTTAATGATATATGTGATTATATGTTTGTATATGTGAGATACATGTTATAAGATTACTGATCTTAATGTGTTATGTTGTTTAAGTTTACTGATCTTAGTATATTACTAATCTGATGTATGAACTGTTTAAGAACTAAGCTGATGGAAGTATTGTATAGACAGCTTATAGTTATAGTATAGGATCTAGTTATACTCATCTGTATGTAGTTCAGTTGATGTATAGATAGGTTTTATATTTGTAAAAGTTGTATTCTATTGTATTCAGCATTGTAATAGTTAGAACAGTAGATTAGATTGAAGTCAGAAGACTAAAGAAGACTAAAGAAGACTAAGAGATGACTAAGAAGACTACTTCAGAGATTGAAGAAATCAAGTGAAGTATTTGAAAGGAAGCTGAACAGTTTGGAAGAACTGTGCTGACCAAGAGCAGTAAAACTAAGAAGAGTAGTTTACTGTGCTGAGTTGGTTTATTTGAAGAATAAGTTTGGATAACTTATTTAAGGCGTAACTGAAGATATATATGAAGATAAGCTGACTTGGAAAGATAAGATAAGTTGGTTACAAAAAGAAAGAAGTTACAAAACAAGAAACGGTTATGAGTTAGTTGAGAGTTAGTTTTACAAACTGCTAACTGTCTTACTAATGCTTATAAATACCGTGTGATCTTCTACTTGAAAAGACTACTGACACTACTGATACAATTACTATTCAAGAGCAAATCAAGAAGTATTCAAGCACTCACAGAGTTGAAGATTGAAGAACTGAAGAAAAGCCACAGATTTGATTTGAAGAAACAAAGGCTATCATCAAGAGAAGTTTTACTTTTCATTTTAAGTTTGTATTGTGTAAACAAGTGTGCTAGTTACTTGTGAAATTACTAGTTGATCGAAGATATACCTGGTGGTGTAATCGACAAGATCGAAGTCTTAATCTTGGGACTCTAAACAACAAGTACTCAAGTGGAAAAGAGTAATAAAACATCGCAACTGGAGTTGTGAGAGTGGATGTAGACAAGTTGTCGAACCACTATAAAATTTTTTGTTCTTTACTGTTTTATGTTTTGATTAACTGTTGATATATTTGTTGAATAAGAACAGTAAGTTTTCTAAGGAAAGATTTAAAGAAAAGTTGAGTATAAAAGCTAACTGTTTAGTACTGAGCTGATTTTAAGAACAGTACTGTACATAACACATTTCCGCACTAAAAACTCTGATATTTTGATAGAATTTGAAAAGTCTATTCACCCCTCCCCTCTAGACTTTTTCTTAGCTTACTCAATCTTAACTCAACTTTTGGGACCAACAAAAAGAATCTATATACAAGGAAAGAACTTGTTGTACAAGAAAGGAACCTAATCAATTTATTCATCAATCAAATCTTCTCTATTACCCACCCCTCAAGCGAAGAGTCGGAATCGCATCGACACGAAGCTTGGATCGAAGCAGTTCAAAATTTGGCCGGGGTAAACTCTTTGTAAAAATGTCCGCAATTTGGAGATGAGAGGGAACGAAGCGTGTCTCCAAATGTCCATTTGCTACAAGTTCGCGAATGAAGTGACAGTCTATGTCAATGTGTTTAGCACGCTTGTGAGCAATTGGATTCTGACTCAAAAATAGGGCACTCTTGTTGTCACATAAGAGTAGCGAACGAGAAGAAGGAAGTGCACGAAGCTCCTTAAGTAAATGGGAAAGCCAAACCATTTCTTGAGCAGTGTTTGCTAGTGCACGATATTCAGACTCACAACTGGAGCGAGCAACTGTAGGTTGTGTCTTTGCACTCCAAGAAACCAGATTGCCGCCTAGAAAGATGGAGTAACCATAGGTGGAACGACGTGTGTCCACACAGCGGGCCCAGTCGGCGTCAGAGTAGCCAACAATGTTGTAGTCTGAAGAGGGCGAGAAGGATAGCCCATGATGAATAGTCCCTTTAACGTATCGAAGGATCCGTTTAACAGCCAAGAAGTGATCCGTTGTGGGTGAATGAAGAAATTGGCTAACGTGATTAACGACATAGGACAGATCCGGGCGAGTGATGGTGAGATATTGTAGAGCACCCACCAAGGATCGATAAAGTGTAGGATCCTTGAACGATTCACCTGAACTGACCAGAGAGTCACCTGCAACCAGTGGAGTAGAGACCGGCTTGCAATCGAGCATTTCAGCTCGTGTGAGAATATCATACGCATACTTTGCTTGACCAAGGAAAAGGCCAGAAGGATGATGAGTAATCTCAAGACCAAGGAAGTAATTGAGACGACCAAGATCAGTGACAGCGAACTCTTTGTTGACACGAACAATGAACTTTTGTAAAGCAGCAGAGTTGCTTCCTGTAACAATAATATCATCAACGTAGAGTAATAAAAAAATGGTACAAGAGGAACTATGAAAGAAAAATAAAGAGGTGTCAGAACGAGAACGAGTGAATCCTAAGGAGAATAAAAAAACACTAAATCTATCAAACCAAGCACGTGGAGCCTGGCGGAGGCCATAAAGAGACTTCTTCAACCTACAAACATGATTAGGAAAACGAGGATCAGTAAAACCAGGAGGTTGTGACATAAATACAGGTTTAGGAAGTACGCCATGCAGAAAGGCGTTTTTCACATCTAGTTGATGCAAAGGCCAAGAGCGCTGCACAGCCAAAGACAGTATGACACGAACAGTGGCAGCACGAACAACAGGACTAAAGGTGTGCGAGAAGTCAAAACCTGGAATTTGAGAGAACCCTTGAGCAACTAATAAGCGAGCTTTATATCGCTCAATGGAGCCATCAGATTTGTGCTTAGTACGAAAAACCCATTTAGAACCAACAATGTTGACAGAAGGCGGACGAGGGACAAGATCCCATGTCTGATTAGAATGTAAAGCCTCCATTTCGTCACGCATGGCAGAATGCCAATGTGGAAGCTTTAAGGCAGATTTGAACCCTCGAGGTTCTGTGGAGACAGACAAGGAATGTAGCAGCTTAGTGGTAGCAATATCAACCGAATATTTGGGTTTAAAGATACCGGATTTGGCACGGGTTTGCATGGGATGAAGTGAAACGAATGGAGCGGGTGGAGGACTAGCCGGAGGAACGGGAACCGTGGAAGGAGAGCCATGACCAGCAGGGTCGGTGGGTGCGGGTATGGCAGGATCAGGCACTGGAACCTGAATCGGGTCGGGAACAACGGGATGGAGCATTGGCGTTGGCTCATGAGATGAATCAACAGGGCAGAGCGTGCAAACCTCAGTAGGAGAAGAACACGCATGTGACGATGAAGGAGGATCGTGCGGAACAGATCGTGAAGAGGCAGGACTCGAGATTGTCGATCGAGAAACCTGAGGATCCAAAAAACAAGAAAAGTCCAAGTCAGTATGAGATGTAGACAAAGTATTAGAAGAGAAAGGAAATAGAGTCTCATCGAATTGAGCATGACGAGTAATGTAAGTGCGCGAAGAAACAGGATCGTAGCACCGAAAACCCTTGTGAATACTGCTATAGCCAAGAAAAATGCAAGGATGACTACGAGGAGCCAACTTATGAGGAGCATAATCACGGAGATACGGAAACACACGACAACCAAAAACTTTAAAATTGCTATATGAAGGAGGAGAGTGGAATAAAAGCTCATATGGTGACTTATTGTTAAGAACAGGAGATGGAAGCCTATTAATAATGTAGACAGCGGTAGAGAAGGCATCAACCCAAAAAGGAAGAGGGGTATGAGAGTGAAACAAAAGTGATAAACCAGTTTCAGTTATGTGACGATGTTTTCTCTCAGCTCAACCATTTTGTTGAGGAGTGTAAGGACAAGAAAATCTATGTAAGATACCAAATGAATTAAAAAAATCACGGACACGATGGTTGGTAAATTCAGTACCACCATCACTCTGAAATTTTTTAATGGATGAGTTAAATTGAGTGGAAACGAAAGTATTAAATTGTTTGAGAGCATAAAAAAACTCAGACTTTGCGCGTAAGGGATAAATCCACGAGAAACGAGAAAAATCATCCACAAATAAAGCATAATATCTGAAACCATCGACAGACAAAACAGGAGAAGGACCCCACAAATCACAGTGTATAAGATCTAAAACATGTAAAACACGTTTATCGTTTAAATCAAACGGTAACCTTTTACTCTTAGCCAATTGGCAAGAAGTACAAGGTGACGGCTTAGGCAAAACAGAAGTAACACTCAAATGGCCTAAAGTTTTTAACAACTGAATAACAGAAATAGAAGCATGTCCCAAACGGGAGTGCCACAACTCAAAGGAAGACTTCAATAGACTAGAATTTAAAGCAGCAACCAGGGCAGATGTGCCCTGCTCTAGAATGTAAAGGTCATCCTTACATGTCCCTCGAGCGAGGATTTTCTTTGACAACCGAGTCTGAACCACAAAAGAGTTGTTAGAGAACATAACATCAACAGGCAAATCATTGGTTAACTTGCTAATAGATAATAAATTTTTAGTAATATGAGGTACTACTAAAACATCTAACAAGGGCAAGGTATTAATAACACGAGAACCAATATGCGAAATGGGAAGAGAGTCACCATTACCGACGATAACTGAACCATTACCAGAATAGGGTTCAAAGGAATCCAGAGCAGTGGAGGAGGACGTCATATGAGCCGAGGCACCAGTGTCAACATACCAATCTGATACAGATGAGGGATTGACGGTACACTGAGTTTGAAACGCCTGGGCAATGTTTGCAGATCTGGACTGGGAATCATGAAAATTATAATCCCGAGAGAACCTGTTCGGGCAATTAGTGGCGTAATGAGCATCGCGACAGATTTGGTAGCGAGGCACACGCTTAGTACCGCCACCTTGGGGACGGCCACCACTGTTGGAGGTATGGCCACCATCGCGACCACCCTGACCACGACCACCGTCGCGGACCTGATTCGAAGTACGATTACCAGAAGACGACGAGCGATGGCCTGAACGATTAGCGTAAAAGGCAGCAGTAGGCGGCTGAGCGTCAGAAGCTTCCATAGCTTTCTCGCGTAACTCATGATCTCTGGCCTGAGACAACAGATCACGAAAGGAGGGTAAGGGGGCGATGGCTAGGCGAACCTCAGTGAACGCTCGAAATTGCGGGCCAAGTCCGCGAAGGAACCATCGAGCCTTGTCCGCATCAGAAACTGAGTGGCCGATTGCAGCAAGCTGGTGACAGAGATTAGTAAACTTCCTATTGAACTCGACGACGGAAAGCGAACCACGACGGAGGAATTGTAGTTCATCCCGGAGTTGTTGAGCGTGGGATGGGGAGGAGGGATTGAATGCGGCCTCTAGGGCAAGCCAAACATCACGAGCCTTAGAGAGGCCAACGACTTCAGACATAGCTTCTTCCGTGAGAGAGGATAGAAGCAGGCAAAGGACACGATCGTGGCGTTTGCGCCAGAGAAGATAGGCTGGATTGGGTTCGTCCTTGTCTTCGGACGACTTAATCAGAGGTTCGGGCTCGGGACCAGAACCGTCGACATAGGTTGCGAGATTATCACATCGAAGCATTGGAAAAACTTGACTCTTCCAAAGAAGGTAGTTTGATGAAGAGAGGCGGATCGTAACCATGTGAATCAGAGTGGCAAGGGGAATGTGATCGGGATCCTTAGGTGTTGCTGGAACAATATCCGACATTGTGAAGGAGAAGGAAGAAACGGATGGGAAAGAAAAAAAAATTGGGGTAGGGTTTTCAGCACTTAATTTGCTGATACCATGACAGAATGATAATAATCACCGTGTAATTTACGGTGTATGATATTCTCATTAATATAGGTGAATTACAACTTGTTGTACAAGAAAAAAATCTATATACAAGGAAAGAACTTGTTGTACAAGAAAAGAATCTATATACAAGGAAAGAACTTGTTGTACAAGAAAGGAACCTAATCAATTTATTCATCAATCAAATCTTCTCTATTAGGTTGGATTGTAAATTGTATATGTGGATAAGAGAGAAATTAATATAATATTGAAGGGTTGGGTTGGGTGAGTGTCATTGATGAGGATGGTCTAAGAAGAACTATAGGATTCACCCCTAACAAAATGACATTAAGATTTCAGAAATGAAAACGAAAAAAAATAGGCGTTATGATTGAGGTAAGCACTGCAATTAATTTGGTCGATTAAGGTGGCGTTCTTATATGGGTTTAGAGATATTAATTGGATTTTAAACTTTAACCTCAAATTCTAAGATATGCCAATTTTCTATTTTTAAGCATCAAATCATGCAAAAATTTAAGGCTGCGTTTGGATGAGAGGATTTCAAATGGAATGATTTAAAAATTGATGAATTTCAAATGACATGCTTTTAGTGAGTATTTAAAATCCTCTCAATTTTAACTAAAAAGAGATACTAAATATTTGAAATCCATTCATTTAATCCAAAGTGGAGTTGATTTAGATTATGGATTTAAAAATCCACACCTAAATCCATCCATCCAAACACAACCTTAAAAAATTCCTCATTTTTTCTTCAAGTTGGATATGTATTCACTCAAATCTTAAATTTCAGGGATAATATGTTTATATATGCAACCCAACAAACACAATATTAGACGGGTTAGTGTATCTATACCACCCTAATAACACATACAATACTTTTTTTTTTTAGGATAAATACAGTAATCCATATACTTATATCTTCCGTTTTAATCTTCTCACTTTATTTTTATGAACGTGTCAAAACAAATTTTTTATTTCATTTTTGACATATCATTTTCTTTTTCAATCATATCAATTATCTATTATTTTATCATATTTTAGGTTATACTAATCTATTATTTTATATTTCTTAACTGTATTATTTGTACCATGTTCATTTATTAGTTTATTATATTTTTAATCAAAACATCTAAAAGAAAAAAAATTATAACGGGACGTGGGAGTACTTGATATTATGAACTTCATATATTTATTTAAGGCTCCCCACAAGAATTTAGTTCTATGAATTTTAAATCCACAATTCAAATACAATTAAAAAGTAAATTAACGAATTTTAAATACTTAGATTTAAATTCATCTTTTTTTTAGTTAAAATTGAAAAAAATTAAATCCCTACTAAAACCATAATATTTAAAATTCATCTATATTTAATCTTTCATTTAAATGTTTCCTCAAATTAAATTTAATTGGTAGTTATTGATATAGGATATATATTCCTGATAAAAAAAAAATGATATACGATATATAGTATTATTTTCCACTTTCTCATTATATGGGTATTATTTGTTTGGGCTTATCCAAAACAAAGTATTGGCGTGGGTTATATGCTCCTCCACATAAGTTAGATACACCTCCCCTCAACTTTTATTAATTAAATATTTATATAAAATACTAATTTTACCCCTTTTAGTAATATATTTTTAGATAGGTACATTTTCCCTAACATTTAAATACAACCTAACTCTAACTCTAGGGGATGAGCCGCTGCAGCCGCCAAAGCCAGCCACAGTCGGCAGCCAAACAAATTTAGATATTTTTTAAAAGACTTAGAAATATTTAAAAAGAATTCACTTTACATGCATTTTACTTTACACCTCATCAAATCACCCAAAATACCCCACTTTATCTTACATCACCAACCACTAAATCCACTTTTCTTAAAAAGTGTGTCGGTCAAACCTTGCAAAAAATTCCGGGACGAAGGGAGTATATTTTTTCGACAAACCAGTGTCGATCGACACTGATTTGTCGACCATAGAGTGTATGTTCGACTATAGTTTATCGACAACATTTTATCGAAACTTTCAATTTGTCGACCATAATGTTTATGGACGACAATATCTTGTCAATTTTTTTCAAAAAAAAAAACTACCTATTTCGTCAGCGACTTGGATGGAAACGGCGGCTCGGGCTACCTTGGGTGGTGTTCAGGGCGGCATGGGGAGAAGGCATCGGCGGCGCCGCTTGTTGCAGAAAAAAAAAAGAATAGAGGAGGGAGAAGAGGATGGCTGGTAGGGTGGGGGCAGGACGACAACTGGGGCGGAGGGGGGCGTTTTAAAAAAAAAAAAAAAGGAGCATTGGGCGACGAGTAGGTGCGACGGGCACCACTGGGAAGAAGAAAATGGTTTAGGGTTTTAGATGAGGAAGAAGATGGGTTGGGGAGGAAGAAGAAGGAAAATTAGGTTTTTTGGAGTGTGTATTTATCATATAAAATTTTAAGAGAAAGGGGTATAATAGGTTATTTGGGAGGAGTGCAATAGTGCATCCATCTTACACGTGTTTGTATCGGGGGAGTGCATCTAACATACCTGGAGGGGCAAATAAACCATGCCCAAAGTATTTTATTTCAGCCCATTAAAAAAAGCTTAAATATACAAGTTGAGTTGGGCTTCAGAACGTGAAAGCCCAAGTTTGAGAACAATTGCGGTGGGCTAACATACGCTGAAAAATTAGACCGTTACCGGGATCGCCAGCGAGAAGGAAAATATGACCGTTGCCGTTCCTTCACCGTTTAAATATCTGAAACATGAATGATCCTGTCACCATATCAATCTACAAATCTCTCTATCTATCTGAAATTCCCTCCATCATTTCTATCTGGAAAATCTTCCATCTCTTTCTCCAACTGTTGTTTCCATTTTTATGATTTTGCTCTTGTACTATTGTTATTAATTTTTAATTTCCCCCAAAAAAACCCTAATCAATGGCGGATGCTCACTTCGTCGAAATTCCAGTAGACGAAGAGCACCAGCAGAAACTGAATTCGGCGATAACCGCAATGGAGAGCCATCCATTGGCGGAAATCTCGCAAAGCCCCGGCCATTTTCTCCTTCTGAAGCTGTGGCAAAGAGAGGAGGATCTGTTCGGGAGGAGAATTTCGAGAAAGGAATCGAGGAAGGATACAATCCAGAGAGAAATCTTCCATCTCTGCTGTTTCTTCTTCGTTTTCCATGGCCTATTTCTGACGATCCTGTTCACGTGTTCAAATCCGGATAACCGCCGCTGCAAAAAGTGGTGGATGCCTTCGATTATATGTGGATTCACTTCTCTGGTGGTGGCGTTTGTGGTGCAATTGAAGCTTTGCAGGTACTGGAAAGTGGATCGGCAGTTGCAGAGGGAACGGGTGGAGGCGCGGGCCCTGACCCGGTGCATTCAGGAGTTGAGGATGAAAGGGGCGAGTTTCGATCTGAACAAAGGGCCTCAGAATGGGAAGAGGATGAAGAGTTCTAGCGTGGAGATCAAGTGGAAGCCACTCACTTGGTGCTCACACTATAGAGTCACTCTTTTTCTTGTTTGTTTTACAGGTTTGGTATTGCCTTACTGCAGACTCATCCTCTGTAGTGCATGAACAACAAGTAACCACACCAGAGCCTGCTCTTTCACGAATCTGAAAAGGTATAGTTTAAATTCTGATAAGAGAATGAAGAAATGTGATTTAACTGATCTGTATTTCAGGAGGAATCTCCATCACTTTCGAGGAATGAAGCTCTGTCGGTCCGATTTTTTGATTCTATCATGGAATCAAAATGCAAAAAGAGAAGCAGCCATGAGTGTAGTGTATCTCTGTTTCACTAAATATGGAATTCCACTGCAGCAGCTTATATCATGAAGTTGGGAGGAAAAGAGTTTGCTAATTTTTTAAACCTAATCCATTATTTATAGTCAAAAGAGCAACACTGCTTGTGTTCTGTTCTGTTCTGTTTCTTCATCCATTAAATAAAATCTCTTGGAAATAAAAGATTTTGGACTCCTTTTTCTTTATCATTTTCGTTCTATATAGTAGTGTTAGCAAAATATGTTTGGATGTTGATAATCAATCATTTCGTAAATTGGTATTGACATCCCATCGTCCCATTCAAATCGTACCAATCATTTTTTTAAATGTATGAAACATTTCTTTTTTCTTTTCTCAAAATAATAATAATAAAAAAAAGGTTCTGAAGAAACTTTTAAAAATACAACCAAATTAATATTAAATAATACTCCACTATTAAAATAATATAATGAGTGTTGTTTTTCTACACGGTCTACTTTCTGGTTCCAGAAAAATCTTTTGTTTTTTTTAAACAATAATAATTGGTCGAGATAATCAATGCTTAAATTGATTGACATAATCAACTTAAGAAATTTCAAAGTAGATATACATACGTATACAAATTCAAAACACAACTTTTGTACGTACTATTAGTGCATTTAAATTTGTTTTCAACAAGAATTGAACCCGAGATATATACTTGTGTTTGGTGTTGCTATTTGGGAAATAAAGAATTTCATATGGAATTTACAAGGGAATGTGAAATTTTCATATGAAATTTGCAAGAATTCCATTTTCGACTTTTCATTCTTCTTATTTTGTTGGTCTTATAAATCTTAATTCTAGTTTTGATTTTAATTCCAATTTTAAACGATACGGATTATGTTCTTTCTTGTTGAATTGGGATTAGATTTTGGGGTATGAACTGGTAATTAATTTGGTTAATTTTTTTTCTTTTTTCTTTGTTAGTAAAGTATATGATGTCAATAATGGTGATATTCAATTTAGTAGTAATAAAAGAGAAAACAATAATTTCCATCTATATAGGTTGTGTAACGGTGAAGATAATACTGTCCAACTAATTAGCGTGAAGATTGCACGGGATTTATACAGCTAACAAGTCCAAATTTCCTCAACAGAAACAAAAAAAAAAGTTCGATTTTCAATTTTCACTACTAAACAAACAAATGGAGTGAATGAAAATGAACCGCTAACAGTAAATTATAAGACCTGGCTGGCTGTGTACGGTAGTATTGGGCTGATTGGACTCTCTCTCATTCCTGAGTTGAATAAATACAGAGGCTCTCTTATCACATTTTACTATCCCTTTTGCTTTTTCTCCACCGACGCACCACCTATTTTCCTCCTGATTACCACAAATCAATTAGCCAGCTGTTCCCACCAATTCTGAGTTGGATTGACTGTTCGCTGGATCTGACGGCGCTCATCATCGATGTCGTCCGGCAGGTACATGGCCTACTCACCCTCTCCATCCGCCCCTCACTCTCCTCACATCGGTGCCGCCGCCGCCGGAGCTTTCCGCGCCGCTTCTGCTCTCGTCGAGCAAGAAAAGTAAGTTCCCTATTATTTTTCCCTTTGATTTAGAGTAGTTAAGAATTAACGCCAGATCTTGGGGACCTCAGTACTTCTCTTGTTATGGAGGTCTGCGATGGGTATTTCCTTTTTTGCTATCTACTTACTCTACTGATAGAATCTTGTTTTTCCCGGAGGTTTTAATTGTGTTGAGTGCAGCGAATATGATGTGCCCATTCCCTTTGAACTGGATTGGTGATTTGCAAGTTGTGAGTTTGAAATGGCTTATGCTTGAATTGTGATAGCAATTGATATATGTGTTTGGATGATTGAAAACAAAATTATCTATATATCCTTCCTTCTATTATTTAAGTACCTGGAGTTGTTTTAGATTTACTTTATTTTGTGGTCCAGAAAATTTTGTACAAGATCTTCTCCTTTTCATCCTCTTCTGTTAGATGCCAATACACAATTGAACACACCTCCTCGTGCACAAATGCAGAAGATGTTTAGTTACTGCAATTAATGTTGTTTGTTGTTGCAACACTGCAGATATCTATCAGAATTGCTGGCTGAACGTAACAAACTCAGTCCTTTTTTGGGTGTGCTGCCATATTGCTATCGGTTGCTGAATCAGGGTGAGTTAATGATTCAACATTTCTCGAGTCTATTATACAGAACTTAAGTGCATGATGCTCAGTAAAATTTAAGTTTTTGCTTCGCCTTGACATGGAGTATATGTCCTACTCCACAAGGTCCTATCTAATGTTATTGCAGCCTCTGTGTGAATTTTAAGCTTTCCATTGGCTTTTTTTGGCGATTCATCCTTATGCTCTTGGTGCTAATGCTATGTGTTGATCTTTACTTATGCCAGTTTTTAGTCTCAATACCTCATCCCCACAAACCAATTTTCTTATAGAAGATTTTCAATTTGTAAATTCTCTGTTTGGAATTCATCTTTAGATGGCGATTAATACCTCAGGTTTGCGCTCTGACTAGTTGCTCCAGGGAACAACTGTTTAGAAAGATGTGCTAATCCTAGATTATTTATATCAATTGTTGGCATATTGGGATAGTTTCCCCTGGATCTAGAACTAGAAGCAGCTTCCTGCTATTTTTCTTTATGTCCTACTAATGAAATTACACAACCATGTGGCTAACAACATAATTTTTAGGTCTGTAATTAAGTCAAATAATAAACTAGTGGGATATAATTTCTGACATTCTTATGGTAATTTTTTTAAATATCTTAACTTCACTGAATCCTTTTCTTTTCCAGGATTTTAACTGACCAGTTTAACAGTCCGTGTAATGTCCATATTGTGGTGACTGATCACTAATTTCTTAACCAATGCTAACTGGTACATCTTATTCTTGAAAATTGACCTTTTTGAAGCAGAAATATTGCGTGTAACTACAATGTTGGGGAATGCATCAGTTTTAGAACAAAGTGGGCTTGAACATGCTAGCCCCCTGGCTTCAGGAGGAGTATATTCAAATGGAGGAGCTAACGTGAACAGATGGGCATCACCATTTCAATCAGAAGTATGGATACTAACCATTAACATAACCTTTTGTTAGATCTAATTCTTTACTGTTTTCACAAGATATCCAACAAAAAATTTACTTTACTTTCTAACTCTTTATTATTTGATTTTGGTATTTCTGAATTCAACTTCTCATGACAGGTAGTTTGAAGCTAACAACTTCGACAAATCCAACATTGACATACATTAATAGCTGGGCATGTCAAATAACATTAGTTTAATTTAGATAGGTTAGCAGTGTCTTTATGTTGCAATGGTCTGACATCCTATATATGACTAAATGACTTCATAATAACATTTTAGCTTTGACTTGGTTTAACGTGCATCAGTCAGTTTTTAGTTTTTACTGTGGTATAGTATATAACTCTAATCTTATCTGAAGGCTGTTACTCCTTTTGACTGAAAAATATTGACATTAATTTCGTCTGTGTAATTGACTTCCTGATCTTGACTTCTAACAAACTTCTTAACCCATTCTCATGCCAACGAAGAATTGTAAGTACTCTTGTTCATACATAACATTATCCTATTTGATTGTTGATATCTATTTGGCGTGAATATAGTCAATATACTGTTTTACATCTCATGTGGTTTCTTTCATCTCTTGCTTGTATGTTTGCATGCCTTGGATTAATTCCATTCTCTCTTTTCTCATGCAATTTTGCTCTTGAATCTTTTTAGAGTCTTTGAGGTTTTTTTATCTCTTCTTTCGATTTGGAAAGCTCATGACATTAAATATGGAAAACCTGCACACGAAGAAAGGGACAATATTTCCTCTTTCTTAGTATTCCCTCTCTTACAGTATGTGGAATTGTAATTTGCAGATGTCAGGTCTGATGCAATCCTCTTCTGCACAGAACTGGCTTGGTTCCCAAGGTAGTTCATCGGGTCTTATAGTCAAGAGAACAATCAGGGTTGACATTCCAGTTGAACAGTTTCCTAATGTACTAATTCTCCCCCAATAATTATTATCTTAATGTTATTCTTCGCTATATTTTATTTAACATGTGGATTATACCCAATATTGCAGTATAATTTTGTTGGACGCCTTCTTGGTCCTCGAGGAAATTCTCTGAAACGAGTTGAAGCAACTACTGATTGTCGTGTTCTAATCAGAGGACGTGGCAGTATCAAGGATCCAGTCAGGGTAATTTAGATATGGCCTTTTCCATTTTTCTGGATTAAATATGATGCAGTATCATACTAACATCTAAAAAGAGCAGCAACTTTTTCAGAAATTCATCATCATTAAAACCTTTTTCATCTATGCAATGTAACTTACGCTACCGTCGTTCAAGTAAATCTGAAAGTCTGGACTTGGTGAAACTATTCAAAAATTCATTTGTTTGCTGTTAAATAATGCAGTGTACATTTCTAAATTTCTTTGGTGGTAGTTCAAATTAAAGTTGTATGTTATTCTCATTTGAACATCCAAGCATCTTGTTGTTCCTATATAGAACTCCTTAAAAAATGGTTACCTATATACTCTGATTGGTATCCTCTCTTTAATTCGGTTTGGGATTTCTCCATTTTGCTAGTAATCTTTGTGTATATCATCTTTCCTATGCTAATTGCAATCACTAAAACTAATCTGCCTACTACTAATAATATGCTTTTACTATTTGATCTGAAGGAGGAGATGATGAGGGGGAAACCAGGATATGAGCACCTCAACGAGCCTCTTCACATACTTGTTGAGGCAGAACTGCCTGTTGAGATAATTGATGCTCGTCTAATGCAGGCAAAAGAGATACTTGAAGATTTACTCATGCCAATGGTAAATCTCATCCACCATTCACATCTTTTTTCCACAATATATATATATATTTAACATGTTGTCTTTTTCTCAACTCTTATCGTAGTTTCAGTCTTCCTTGATTCCGCATTTCTCAATGCAGGACGAATCTCAAGATTTCTATAAGAAGCAACAGCTTCGTGAGCTAGCTATGCTCAATGGTACTCTGAGGGATGAAGGCTCTCAAATGTCTGGATCTGTCTCCCCCTTCCACAACAGCCTAGGAATGAAGAGAGCAAAAACTAGGGGGTAATATATTTACATATTCGTCGTCCCTACCTTAAACAACGGTCCCCACAGCACAGGTTTTGCTGCACCAGCCAATGCTTCCAACTGCCATCGGGGCACTGGTCTGTTGAATGCCAGTTATAGCCTGTCTCTATATATGATATGAGGTGTGCTTTTGTTATACTTGGAGAAGATTTATTAGCAGTATATTGTGCTAATGGATCCTTTTCTATTGGTGAAGGTTTGAGTTTGTATGTGGGCAGTTCGGTGAGGGAGTATTCTCCCTCCATCTCTTTCGTCGTATTATTTCATTTGTTGTAAGCTTGTGATGGGAGTTTTGGTAGTTTGTGAGAATTATTAGTTGATTTCATAGTTGGAGGAATTCCAGTGGCTTGAAATATGTTCTGTACTAACTATGTTGAATTATCAAACTCTAATGTCGCCTATTATTATATGTCATTTTTTTTCTCTCTCCCTGTCTCCTCTGTCTTTATAAATATATATATGGACAAAAATTTGTATGCACAAAGTTCACTTGTGCAACTCAAGTTTATTTTAAAATGGTAATATTAACTATACTATTTTACTAACAGTCGCTTTCACTTAATAGTACTTGATTGTGTAAAGTTATATTGTAGAACTGATGCACAAGAATGATGCTTTTATATATACACACACATTGATCATGAATACAGAGCAGAATACTAATGATCAAACAGTACAAATCATTAAACATCAACATGGCAACAAGGATTCAATCAAATTATTAAATCAGAGTTAAAGTGAAAAAATGTCTCATCAAAGGATTATAGCTGTTCTAAGGCCACATATGATTTCTTTGAACTTTGAAGCCTCTCAGTTAGTCGCTGTTTTCCTCTTTTTATTCTTCGTCATCATCAACATCCTCAATTCCGACCCAATGAGTAAAAGCGAAAAGGAACTCCTTGAAGTTTACCATTCCGTTCTTGTCCCAATCCATCTCCTCTGCAAAATAGAAACAATGACTTTTAAACACTGTTCAATGAAGAGTTGGACACCTGATCACAATATTATGACAAGAAATATACTTCTGATGAGCTTCCAAGTTTCAAGTTTCACTTGGTAAATAATAGTCTATAGTTATTGGTCATCGTTTCCTCAGTTATTGAATAAAAAATGCACGGAAAATCCATGTTCTATCTTTCATATTTAAGAGAATGAATGTGAAAAAACACCAAACATGACTGCATATTGGAGGATACATGCTCAAACGTGAGAAAGAGAGAACTAACCGAATCTTTTCATGGCAATTCTACCAGAAGATCGTTCTCCTGAAGTAGTTTTGTTTATTGCATCAACCATCTCATTTTTGCTCACATACCCGTCCTTGTTTTTGTCCAAAAACACAAACGCGTCGACTAATGTTTCAAAAGTAGCGTCAAGATTTGGCATCCACATGCAAGATTTCTAAAAAAGTCAAGGAACAAACAAAACCAACAAGTATTGAGGCATATAGATGAAACATTAATGTGACAGAGAAGGTGAATCAATAAGTTTAGTAGGTCTGGATACAGCATGCTCAGCAGTTGGATCATCCTTCAGAAGACGGACAAGGCAAAGAAGAACTATAAATTCATTAAACTTAATTCCTTTGACTTCAGTTATATCGCATGCCCCAAATAGCTCATTAATCTCCTCGTCTGTGAAATTGATCCCCAGCTTGTGAATACAGTGTTTTAGCTCTTGTGGATCTATTACACCATTTCCATCCTCATCTAAAAAGACAACAAGATGATTCTAGTTCTATTACGTGTTTCTTATGGAAGAAAACCAACAACTGTATCAAAATAAAGGGTAACTTTTGTACACCAATTGTACGCTGAAACAATACACAACTAATACTGTTCAGTGAAACCAACTAATATCAGAAAGGATACTCACCAAAATCTCTAAACGTATCTTTGCATTTCCTCAAGCTTTCATCAATTTTTGGAAATTTTAAAATAATGCTGTTAAAGGATTTTATAGTACACCCTACAGCTTCTCTTCTCCTCATTGCCTCCAGTATTTTTGCCTCAAGCTTCGTCTCCGTCACTGAAGCCCTGTGACAATCACCTTTGCCCATTACACCTCCCATTTTCAGTAAATATCTGATTAATTAGCCACCCTGTACGAAAAAATAAGAAAAACAAAATGAGGATAATATGCAAAGACGGCCCAATGCTATTTGGAAACATGCAGTAACTTTGCAATGGCAAATGCATATAAAGTTTTTCCAAGAGCAAAAGGAGGAAAGATGTACTTCCTTTTTCCTCTTCTTGAAAACAAAACAATATATTGTCTACTATTTAACTGCACAAACTTGGGGAAGGCAACTGCAGTGATGGCATTAATTTGATTGCTGACAATTTCAAGATGACCATTCCAGCCAAACAGATGCAGCTTCTATTATTAGCTTCAAATTGCAAGATTTCATATGTTTATAGATTTCTGTCCATATTAATAAAGCTTAATTTATCTTGAAACAGCAAATGTTATCAATTTATGAAGTCCACCAAAAAGATGAAGTTAGAAAGACAATAGTAAAATAATTTCATCCTGGTATTATCAAATTAACACAAAACAGAACTTCTTACAACAGCAATTTAGAAAAAGGAAATCAAGATTCACAACGTGCATATAGAGAACCACAATAAATCAAAAGGATTGCTGATAAGTGTGTGTTTGTGAGGGTTTGAAAGAGAACCTTCGTTTTACTTCGATTACCCCCAAGATCAGAATCACTGAAAAGCTCCAGCAACAAGGAAGTATATATATATATCCAAAATAAAACAGCCTTGTACTAAATGAAGCAGATTCAAAGAGATGGGAAAAGTGAGGTGAAATTAAAAAAATCTGGGATTTGACTAAAACGTGAAGTGGGTATGGATTAAAATAGGTGTAACAGGATCCAAGATTGGTTGGTGGTCTCCCCACCACGTTTTAGTGTGGTGCATCCTCTGCCTGCTTCCCACGAATCATGGTGCTCCTAACAATTTTTGCACTTCCTTCAACAATTTAGTTGCTTTTTTTCTCAAGCTACTAGTAATAAAAATTACTAGTTTGTAAAAAAAAAGAAGAATGAGTGAGTTTTATTGAAGAGTGAATTTATGGTTCTGTGTTCTATTCAAAAGTCATATTTTAGGACTCAATTAAACCTTTGTAAAAAAAGTTCATCTTTAATTTAATTGAATATTTCTTAAAATTGAAATAAAATAACTTCTTTTATTTAAATATCATTTTAAACATCTTAATATTATACGTCCTTACTTTTTATAGATAAACATATTTTTTTGAGTCTTATTCACTTTAATGGGTCATCTAACTTCTAATATCATCAAAAAATAATGTCAAATAAACAACTTCAATCTATACAAATGGTAAATGTAACATTAAACGAGTGATATACTTATGTAAAAACTAGTCGAACACATTTAATAATATTGTAGTGATGCCACAAATTTACTTCGATCGGTTTCTTTCTAAAATCTTTCGAGGTGTCGTGCATAAACATGGAATATCATTATTCATTACTATAATATTTTTTAACAGAGATATGCTCGCATCAGCAGTGACACAATTATTCCTTATTGCACCAAATCAATCATTGTTTAATTATTTTATATTATTTTAAGAAGTACTCCTCTTTAACCTCAAAATATTAAAGCTTCCTATTATTTTTAGCACAAAAATTAAGAAAAATGATTAAATAATATATATAGTATAAGTGATTGATTGAGAAAATGAGATATATAGAAATAAAAAGTAAGATATAAAGTGAAGGGTAAGAAAAAATACTTACCAAAAAGGGTATGAGAAACTTATAGGCGAAAAGACCAAAATGGTAAAATGGAAAGCTTATAGACGGACGGAAGGAGTATTCTTTATCCACAAAATGTAGTCTCATACCTTTATGAAAACTATCACCCTTCAAGCATCACTTAATTACTCAAATTGTTATCAACTTTATTTACAAACAATCACTTTATTCACAATGGACCCCACAATACCCTACAATATCCTTACTTTATCTATTTTTAAAAAATATGTGTCCCACTTAGGAGTGTTCAAAAATAAACCAGACCGGAACCGGACCGACCGGTTAGATTCCGGTCCGGTCCGGCAAATTTTGAATTCCGGTCTTCCGGTCCGGCCCAAGACCGGTTTGGACCAGATTTTTTTTTAATTTTTTTATATTTTTTTACTAATGCACTCTCAATTATTTTTCAAAACTAAGTAATTGGTGAAAATGTGTTGAGATCTATTACATTTTTTGCAAATATATAATTTAACAAACATATTTAATTTATTTTTAGAGTAAAAAAATAATTAATAATAATATAAATAAAATTCACATTGGCGTAATGAAGAGCAAACATTTTAATTTTCATACACAAATTTACCAATCTTGTTCTTGCTTCCATAAACTTAAAAAAAATAAAAAAATCCGGTCCAACCGGTCCAAACCCGGACCGGACCAGAATTTACCGGTCCGGTCTGGACATGATTAATTCCGGTCCGGTCTCCGGTCCGCCCTTTAGCAAACATTCCGGTCCAAACCGGTCCCGGTCCGATCCGGTTCAGTTTTGAACCGGTGCACACCCCTAGTCCCACTCCAATAAGACTACATTTTATAGACGGAGGAAGTATATTTTACTGTAAGTACTTTATTGTTTTGAAATAAGTGTACATCCAAATGCAATGAAGAAGATGCAAGCAAAAAAGAGAAAGCGATAATCATGTTACAATGGAGAAGTCTTCATTATCGGTAAATGAAACTTTATTATTCAAAGTTAATGTTGTACAATTTAATTGCCACGGTATAAGGAATACCCAACATTGAATCAAACTAACATACGGTAAGAACATATACTAAAGAACACAAAGAAACTTAATGTTATCAACTAATCTGTGAGACCTGATTTCCTTCAGTTATAGTTTTGCTCCTCCTCCATTCCATGGTTATTGTGAGGTTTATCTCATAATCTCAGATTAGATGAGTTCTACTCGTCTGATAAAATCAGTAGAGTACTAGTCTACTGATAATAATTTACTGATGGACTCAGCTGTTGGGCGTATCAACTGGTGGAGTCAGGCAAGCTAACTTAGGCCTGATCAGATGAGTTGGAGGTTTTCAGTTAGATGAGAAGGTGGTGCTTAGAATCAGCTAAGTTGTTAAGATCAGAAGAGTTCTTATCAACTCAGTAGAGTTCTGTTTACAGAGTTAGTCTTTTGGCTAAGTGTTGGGATATCAGAAGAGTAAAACAGAAGAGGGAGGTCTTCTGGTTGTCTTCTGATCGTGTCATATGTTTACGAGAAACAAGTGAAGGGCAAGGTTGTCAATTCAAATTGGGCAATGCTGAAAACGTGAGTTTGTTAGGAGGTTTCAATAGAATCCAGACTGACAATGACCACGCAATCAACACACGCTGCAATCAACCTTGATACCTATAAATACCCCATAGCTTGTAAATTGTAAAGTTTGACGCTTACGAGCATTCATCTTGAGTTGTGAGTTCACGAGCGAAATGAGGAGAAATCCCTTTCCGAGTGTTGAGTGTGTAAACATTTCTTTTATCAATTAAGATTGAAATCATGTGTCCAGTGGATGTAGATCAAGTTGATCGAACCACTTAAATCTTTGCGTGCTCTGTTTTCTGTTCTCGGTTGATTGTTTGTGGATTGTTGGATTGTTTGTGGATTGTTATCTACGTTGGTTGGAGACGTCTAATCTAGTGGATAATTTATTGACAATTGGCGCCGTCTGTGGTAATAGAGAGTCATCCATAAAGCAATTGCCAGATCGGAGATGGAGAATTCGACCAAGTATAATATTGAGAAGTTCTTAGGCACCGGTGACTTTGGGCTGTGGAGAGTCAAGATGTAGGTGTAAACACAAATTTCGTGAATTAAATATTAAAACGCGAAAATGCAATACAATTTTATTTCTTTCGGATTAAATCAAAAATTTTGTGGGTTACAATCTCTAATTTCTCATCTGATTCTCTCTTCTTGAACTTCACTTGAACTTCTTGAGCTTTTGGAGTTGGACCCGCAGCCGAATCCTATCCGATCTTGAATTTGAGATTTTTGTAACGTTAATCCAAGGGCTTGACACCGTATTTTGGATTAAACGTTGAATTTAGGGACTTTTGAGACGAACGTCGTTGAAGATCGTTCTTAACTTCGGGACTTTGTTAACGTTAATCCAAATGTTTGACGCCTTATTTTGGATTAAACGTCGAGGACTTATCGGGACTTATTGAGACTTTTTTGGGACGAACGCCGTTGAAGATCCACGAAGCACCTCCTCCTTGAAGAAACACCGAATTGAGGGGCTTTGCACCTTGATCTCGACTCGAATGCTGTTTCTCGTCGTTTTTCTTGAAGAACGCCTTTGAAGCTCCTCTGAATGCTGAAGAACACTCTAAAATATCTGCAGAGAATTTTAGATTCTTGAATGCTTCTAACTTCTTGATCAAATGAGTGGAATGAGGCCCTTATTTATAGGGTAAAACCTAGGGCTTTTATGGGCTAAATCTAATGGGCTGGAGATATTTGTGCTAAGTAGTTAGGACTTAATCAAATCTTATCTACAACTTGGTGTTGGGCTGAATTACTTGATGAGCTCAAAATATCAGATTTGGACCCGATTTGATTTATTGGACTTTAGAGGCCCGTCTTGACTTATTGGGCTTGAGAGGCCCAATTTAAATTTGTTGAAATTTAGAAGCCCGTCTTGATTTACTGGACTTTAGAGGCCCGACTTGATTTGTTGGGCTTTGGAGGCCCAAATTAATTGAATTTTGCTTGTCTACAACAAACTCTCCTAGAATAACAAGGTTTGTTCGACGCGCTCGAAAAATCTACAACCCTAGCTGGTGAAACTGCAACAACTGCTGCTGAAAGGAGCAAGGTGCTCAGGAAAGCTCGAAGCAAAATTTTGCTCTGCCTTGGTGATAAGGTTTTGAGAGAAGTTGCTAAGAAATCCGCGAAGGAGGTCTGGGACAATCTAAGTAAACTCTATATGGTTAAAACCTTAGCTAATCGTCTTTATTCGAAACAGAAGTTGTATGCCTTCAGAATGGAGGATGACAAACCCATTCCGGATCAGCTTGATGAGTTCAATAGGATTCTTGATGATCTAGAGAATTTAGATGTCAAGTTAGAGGAAGAGGATAAAACTCTAATCCTTTTGAATGCTCTCCCTAAGTCCTTTGAAATCTTAAAGGATACCATATTGTATGGTAGGAAGGAAAGTATTACATTGGACGAGGATGTAATGTTGGCTGTCAAGTCCAAGTTGTTGCACAACAAGACATCTCAAGGAGATAAGAGCAGCAGTGAAGAAGGTTTGGCAATCAAAGGACGCCATAAGAGATCTGGATCCAAGAAGGGGTCTAGTCAACCCAAGGGAGCTGATAAGGGAAAATCAGTTGTGTCCAATCAAGGGGATTCAATGTGCTACCACTGTAACAAGCCCTAACAATATAAGAATGCTTGTCACAAGTATAAGCAGTTCTTGAGGAAATCTGGTGCCAAGAACCCTGCTGACAAGAATCAAGCTAATCAGACCCACGAAGATAAGGAGCAAGAAGGCCATGAGTCTGCTCAAGTGCTAACCATCACATCCTCTGCAAAACAGCAAACATGGATCCTGGATTCAGGGTGTTCTTTCCATATGACTCCAAGAAGAGTCCGGTTTCATGATTTCAAGCATCAAAAGGGTGGTTATGTTCTGCTTGGGATGATCACACTTGCAAAGTTATGGGAGAAGGAAGTGTTCACCTAAAGATGTATGATGGTGTAATAAGAATACTAAAAAGTGTCAGGTATGTGCCTGAGCTTAAGAGGAATTTGATATCTCTTGGGATGCTGGATTCTATGGGCTATACACTCTAGTCTGCCGATGGAGAGCTCAGGGTGTCAAAAGGGAAGCTGACTGTCCTGAAAGGTGTGAGAAGAAATGATCTTTACTTTCTTTTGGGGAATATAGTAGCTGGCAGGTCAGATGTAGCAGAGATGCAAGACAACTCTATGTTGTGGCACATAAGACTAGCTCATGTAGGTGAGAAAGGCCTAATTGAGCTGTCTAAGCAAGGTTTTCTTGGCAAGGACAAGATCACAAAACTGGATTTGTGTGAGTCTTGCATTTTTGGTAAAGCCAAGAGGTTAAAGTTTGGGAAGAGTTTTCACTCTACCAATGGGATCATGGACTATGTCCATTCTGATCTATGGGGGCCAGTTAGGAATCAGACGAGGTCTGGTGGTAAATATTTCTTGTCTATCATAGATGACTACTCAAGGAAGGTGTGGGTTGTTATTCTGAAGTCGAAGGCAGAAACATTTGAGAAATTCAAGGAATGACTCATTGAATGTGAAAATTTCACAGGCAAGACTCTCAAGCATTTGAGAACTGATAATGGTCTGGAGTACCTATCAAAAGAGTTCAATGCGTTCTGTAAGTCGAAAGGAATAGTGAGGCATAACACTGTGCCAGGGACCCCTCAGCAGAATGGTGTAGCTGAGATGATGAATTAGACACTTCTTGAGAGAGCCAGGTGCATGTTGAACAGTTCTGGTCTGCCAAATGCGTTTTGGGGAGAGGTTGTGTCAATAGCAACCTATTTGATAAACAAAAGTCCTTTCTCAGTTGTGCAGTACAAAACCCCAGAAGATTTATGGTCTGGCCATGCAACTGAGTACAATTGTTTGAAGGTATTTGGATGTGCAGCATTGCGATGCGTGTTTGTTGGGTATCCTTCAGGTGTTAAAGGATACAAGTTATGGTGCCTTGGAGCTGGAATGCCGAAGTGTATTATCAGTAGAGATGTTACTTTTGATGAGAGCATGATGCCTCTATCAGAAGAGGTTAGTACGAGTACTAGTGCAGTTGATAACCATCCAGACGAAACACGTGTCGAGGTGGAGCATGTTGACATCAGAGGGCCTGTTGAAGAACATATTGATCCAAATGAGGAGGGCGTTCCACATAGTGAGAATGATCTACTACACTATCAGCTGACACGGGACAGAACTAGAAGAGAAGTCCACCCACCTCAGAGGTATGGACAAGCTGACATTGTTTCATTTACATTATGTGCAACTCTTGAGGTGGAGCCTCTAGAGCTGAAAACATACACTAAAGCCATCAGCTTCTACGACAAGGAGAAGTGGATAGTTGCTATGGAGGAGGAGCTACTTTCTCTTAACAAGAACCAGACATGGGAGATTGTTGAGAGGCCCAAGAACAAGAAGTTGGTTGGGTGTAAGTGGATTTACAAAAAGAAGGTGGAGGCTCAGAGGGGTGGCAAGCTTAGATACAAGGCAAGACTTGTAGCTAAGGGATTTACACAGAAGAAAGGTATTGATTTTAATGAAATCTTCTCACCTGTTGTGAAGTATTGTAGCATCAGAATCTTGTTAGCTATGATTGGTCAATATGAATTGGATTTGCATCATATGGATGTGACCACTGCTTTCTTACATGAATCTCTTGATGAGAGGATCTACATGAAGTTACCAGAAGGGTTGGACATAGAAGAAGGGGAGGACAAGGCATGTCTGTTGAAAAAGTCCCTCTATGGCCTGAAACAAAGCCCTAGACAATGATACTTGAGATTTGATGGGTACATCTGCTCAGCTGGGTTTACAAGGAGCTTGTATGACAACTGTGTTTATTTCAGACGGGTTGGGTCTTTTGTTACCTATCTTCTGTTGTATGTTGATGACATGTTAATAGCAGAGGAGTTTATTGACAATGTTAATCAAGTTAAGGAGATCCTCAAACGAGAGTTTGAGATGAAAGATCTTGGTGAAGCTAAAGTGATTTTTGGGATGGAGATCAGTAGAGTAGATGGGTCTATTCAGCTTAGTCAGCCAACTTATCTTCAGAATGTGTAAGAGAGGTTCAGAATGCATCAAGCAAAGACTGTCTCTACTCCTATTGGCCAACATCATCGATTGTCCAATTAGATGAGTCTCAGGAACAGCCAAGAGCGAGCTCAGATGAGTAAGATACCTTATGCCAATACTGTAGGGAGTTTAATGTATGCTATGGTGTGTTGTAGACCAGGCTTGACTCATGCTATAAGTGTGATCAACAGATATATGAGTGACCCAGGCTTAAGTCATTGGGAGACTGTTAAGTGGGTTATGAGATATGTTCTAGGATCAATTGACAAAGGTTTGAAATTGCAGAAGATGCCAAGTGAGGGGGATGCACTTTTGGGATACGTGGATGCAGATTACGCAACCAATGTTGACACTCGAAAATCCTTAACAGGATATGTGTTCACTCTATTTGGTACGGCTGTGTCTTGGAGGTCTATTCACCAGTCCGTGGTTGCATTATCTACTACTGAAGCGGATTACGTGGCCTTGACTGAAGCATTTAAGGAAAGTATTTGGTTGAAGGGAATTCTGAAGGAATTTGGTTTATCTCAGAACAGTGTGACTGTCTTCTGTGATAATCAAAGTGCAATATATCTTGCAAACTCTCAGGGGTATCACGAGAGAACCAAGCATATCGATGTGAAGCTGTACTTTGTAAGAGATATTGGGGAGAAGGGTACAATCCAAGTGTTTAAGACAGCTACTGAGGAGAACCCTGCTGATGCATTCACTAAGGCATTACCAAAAGAGAAGTTTGGTTTATGTCTTAGGTTGGTTGGTTTGCATTAGTGTCCTCTGAGGAGAAGGTTGTTGTTCTTCTGGCAGGGAGCAATGGTGGAGGTTGTCCTTTGAGAAGGATAGTTCAGAGTTGTTTAGTTCAAGGTGGAGATTTTGAGCTAAAGGTGGAGAATTGTGAGGTTTATCTCATAATCTTAGATAAGATGAGTTCTACTCGTCTGGTGAAATCAGCAGAGTACTAGTCTGCTGATGGACTCAGCTGTTGGGCGTATCAACTGGTGGAGTCAGGCAAGCTAACTTAGGTTTGATCAGATGAGTTGGAGGTTTCCAGTTAGATGAGAAGGTGGTTCTTAGAATCAACTAAGTTGTTAAGATCAGAAGAGTTCTTATCAGTTCAGTAGAGTTCTGTTTGCAGAGTTAGTCTTTTGGCTAAGTGTTGGGATATGAGGAAGAGTAAAACAGAAGATGGAGGTCTTCTGGTTGTTTAATCTATTTACGAGAAACAAGTGAAGGGCAAGACTGTCAATTCAGATTGGCAATGCTGAAAACGTGAGTTTGTTAGGAGGTTTTAACAGAATCCAGGCTGGTAATGATCACACAATCAACATACGCTGCAATCAACCTTGATACCTATAAATACCCCATAACTTGTAAATTGTAAAGTTTGACACTTACGAGCATTTGTCTTGAGTTGTGAGTTCACGAGCGAAGTGAAGAGAAATCCCTTTCCGAGTGTTGAGTGTGTAAACATCTCTTTTATCAATCAAGATTGAAGTCGTGTGTCTAGTGGATGTAGATCAAGTTGGTCGAACCACTTAAATCTTTGCGTGCTCTATTTTATGTTCTCAATTGATTATATTTGTGAATTTCCATACTTTGTTGGATAGTTATCTACTTTTGTTGGAGACGTCTAATCTAGAGGATAATTTACTGACAATTATTCTAGGATTGCAGCTCCATTCCTTGAAGTCTTTAGCTCCATATTCCTTGCTTGTTACCAACTCCATACTCTTGCTTTGATCTCCTCGATAGCTTAATTCCGGAGGTTTCCTTATCTCTAAGGACTCTCGCATTCCTCTCTTTTTGATACTGTCCAAATAACACACTCCAAGATGCCTATCTCCTTGCCTATCTTTCCTTTTAGTATTTTACTGAAACCCAATAAACTCGTTGTAGGATCCCGAGGTAATACTATTGATACACCAATCCGACGACATATTTCCATACATAATTTATAAGCAAAAGTGCATGTGAATAATAGATGCTAGATGACTATGCATGATTGACACGAATGAAATTCGAGGCTAGAGTTAGATTATATCTCCGTAAGACGTTACTGCCCCCTACTCCGGTTCAATACCAATCATGACAACCATCCCCAAGATACAACGACTTTAGAGGCATTCGGCCGTTGCACTATAAAACGAAAGCTATCAGCGAATTGCAAACAAGTATCCGAAAATTTGGACTCAACTCTAATGAAAGAACTACAACTTTAGAATGCTAATTAAGTATGCATGTTGTAGTTTTAACTAGTTTCAAAACTCATGTTTTCAACACATTAAAATTATTATTATCCAATGATTTTTCGAATGAATGAAATGAACAATGTGGGCTTCTATTAATGGACTTTCAAGAGTCTTTAGGTAATAGTTGTGACTTTACATAATAAACTCATTTTCTATAAAGTTACAACCTTTGGAATAATCAACTATTCAAGAAAAGGTGTATCTCTTAAATTAATAAAAAAAAATTAAACCTAATTTGAAATATAATCATTCCACCAAAAGACATGACATTTCATGTCTATATAAGTCACAATCAATCACTATTACCATAATAAATACATTCAACAATGTATTTCCACACATTAAATTAATAACTTCAATATTAATTTCTCATTCACCCAAAATTTGGTTTTGAGAAATCAATTTACGTAAAACGGTGTCACATCCTGATTTTAGCTGTCACATCCCGATTTTAGGGGCCTAGATGAAAACACCATATTTTTACTTTTTGAAGGTCAACTAAATAAAATACTGTCTTATCTTGATTTTCAAAGGACATATGTAGATAAATTTATTAATTTACAAAAAATATTTGCAGCGGAAGTAAATATTAAAATAATGACAATTTTGAAAAAGTTAACATCAATCACTTGAAAATAAGTAAATTTACTTTAGAGGTAAACTCAATTTGTAATACAACAAAACAGATGTGACTTTTGTAACATGTGAACTAATTAAATCGCAGTATAATAATTAATTCCTTGACACGCATCCACACCGTCCCTCCACCGCAACTCCTTTGATCTTTTTAATCTGAACAATGTTAATATGATTGGGGTGAGCAAAACAACTAGTTCAGTGGGATCCCCTTTGCCACAGTTAAACATCAATGCAAATAAAATCATACACTTGCAAACATGCGTAAATAAGTCTTCCATATATTGACCAATTAAATTGGCCAATCTGTATACGGTGGAGTTGCCCCCAAGGATCTTACCATCCCGGACCGTCGTCCCCGCTAGCTATAACGACCTTTCCGTCGAAATAACCCATAATAATCATAAACATAGGATCATGTAGATCAGCAACAATTAAATTCACAAATAACATTTAAAGGTGACAAAGTGAATACGTAAGTAAGAAAACCCCACCTCGATGTTATGTCGTGGACGCAATGGATGCAATGAAAATAACTTTAATCCTCTTGGAGTCGACCTCGTGAATTGTGAGTAGAATAAATAAATTTATAATTTTTTACGTAAGAATATTTGTATGACGTGTTTTTATTTTACAAATAGGGTCTCTATTTATAGGGGGAATATAGGTTTTCTTGTGAGAAAAGTTAGGAAATCTATTGGAAAAATATCAATATTTGATTTAATATTATTTTATACTAGATTTATAATAATAATAAAAATAAAAATAATAAAAATAAAAGGTAACGACAAAATCTTAATTTAAGTTTGATTTTGAAATTAATTAACCGCAGTATTAGAGATTAAGTTTGGTGGCTTAGGCGCTTAGCAATCAAAATTTTGAAACGTCGATTGATGTAGTAGATTTGGGAATGAAATTGGTATAACTACCATTAATTATTAATGATATTTTAACAAAAATCTCGCCATATCTTATCCACGGGAATACTTAATTAAGGAAAGTATATATATAAAATTTAATAATAATAATAATTGGCGGCAGCTTAAGTTAAATAAATCAAATCTTATTGTATGAGATTTTTAATTAAAAATAGATTTTAAAATAAAGATTTGGGAGGCTTGTAAAAGATAATAGTTGTGATTTGGTTATAATATCAAAATCTTGAATTTGGAAATAGAAATCGGAAACTTTATTTTTGTAGATTTGATAAAGGCATGCACGTATCTATAGGTATATATATATATATACTCATTTTAAAAATCACATAAAATCTCTTTAATAAAAATAAAATTTTAAAAGCATATAAAATAACTAACTTGAGATTTTAGGGGTATTACATCCTTCACCCCTTAAAATATTTTCGTCCTCGAAAATCAGAATGTATTTTAAAATATGCATGCATGTAATGTATTGAAATTTTAAATAGCAGGCACTGAATGCACTTAATATCATAATTTCATAATATGACTTTGAACTTGAAACGTACCTAAGCATGTGATGCATGTATCATATTCATATATCGTGTGATCATCTTTCCATGATCAATAACAATAGATCAAATAAAATTTCATACTATACCTTTTTGAAGTCGAAGCGGTGGACGATGGTAGATGTCATAACTTATGCTTAACAATATATACATAATTTAAATTATTTTGAAAAAATATCTTCTTGACTCAAGAAGTAAAATATTTTTATTTTAAACAAGTCTACAAGAACGTAGACCTGCTCTGATACCACTCTGTCACATCTCGATTTTAGCTGTCACATCCCGATTTTAGGGGCTTAGATGAAAACACCACATTTTTACTTTTTGAAGGTCAACTAAATAAAATACTGTCTTATCTTAATTTTCAAAGGACATATGTAGATAAATTTATTAATTTACAAAAATATTTGCAGCGGAAGTAAATATTAAAATAATGACAATTTTGAAAAAGTACGTTAACATCAATCACTTGAAAATAAGTAAATTTACTTTAAAGGTAAACTCAATTTGTAATACAACAAAACAGATGTGATTTTTGTAACATGTGAACTAATTAAATCGTAGTATAATAATTAATTCCTTGACACGCATCCACACCGTCCCTCCACCGCAACTCCTTTGATCTTTTTAATCTGAACAATGTTAATATAATTGGGGTGAGCAAAACAACTAGCTCAGTGGGATCCCCTTTGTCACAGTTAAACATCAATGCAAATAAAATCATACACTCACAAACATGCGTAAATAAGTCTTCCATAACATAAGTCTTCCATATATTGACCAATTAAATTGGCCAATCTGTATACGGTGGAGTTGCCCCCAAGGATCTTACCATCCCGGACCGTCATCCCCGCTAGCTATAACGACCTTTCCGTCGCAATAACCCATAATAATCATAAACATAGGATCATGTAGATAAGCAACAATTAAATTCACAAATAACATTTAAAGGTGACAAAGTGAATACGTAAGTAAGAAAATCCCACCTCGATTTTATGTCGTGGACGCAATGGATGCAATGAAAATAACTTTAATCCTCTTGGAGTCGACCTCGTGAATTGTGAGTAGAATAAATAAATTTATAATTTTTGACGTAAGAATATTTGTATGGCGTGTTTTTATTTTACAAATAGGGTCTCTATTTATAGGGGGAATATAGGTTTTCTTGTGAGAAAAGTTAGAAAATCTATTGGAAAAATCTCAATATTTGATTTAATCTTATTTTATACCAGATTTATAATAATAATAATAATAAAAAAAAGGTAACGGCAAAATCTTAATTTAAGTTTGGTTTTAAAATTAATTAACCGCAGTATTAGAGATTAAGTTTGGTGGCTTAGGCGCTTAGCAATCAAAATTTTGAAACATCGATTGTTGTAGTAGATTTGGGAATGAAATTGGTATAACTACCATTAATTATTAATGGCTTTGGTATTATATAGAATCAATTTCTTATAAGGAATTGAGTTGACTTGGTCAACTTAAATCTTAAATCTTAAATATTCAAAAATATTGTGAACTCTAAATATTCAAGATTATTGTGAATAAAAAATTTGCTGGTTAATTTTTTTTTTAATTATTATTATTTTGTAATTTTTTTTTATTGATAATTTTTTTTCGAAATTGTGTGTGTTGAAAAGTGTAAGTTAATATTACTAAAAAGTGCAACACAATATTACTAAAAAGTGTAACACATTTTTTTATTAAAAAGTGCAAGTCACTATAATTGAAAAGTATAAGTCATTATAACTAGAAAATGCAAGTTAGTATAACTAGAAAGTACAACACAATATTATTAAAAAGTGCATGTCAATATACTTGAAAAGTGCAACACAATATATTAATGAAAAATGTAAGTTATTATAACTGAAAAGTGTAACAAAATACGAGTAAAAAGTGTAACATAACATTACTAAAAAGTGTAAGTCACTATAACTGAACATATTGTTGAAAATTGTAAGTCACTACAACTGAAAAGTGCAACAAAATATGACTAAAAGGTGTAGTATAACATTACTAAAAAGTGTAAGTTAATATAACTAAAAAATATTGTTGAAAATAGTAAGTCACTAACATCACTAACAAGTGTATGTCATTATAACTGAAATTATTATTGCAAAATAACATGCTAAAAAATTGTAAATTGCATTATAACTGAAATTATTATTGCAAAATAACATGCTAAAAAATTGTAAATTGCATGTTACACTTTTTCTTATTTTCAATATGCACTTTTATAATTAAAAAAATATATATGTGAAAATTGTTAGATGTAAGAGTTGAACACTAGACCTCAACATAAAAAAAAACTATTCTCAACCGTTTAAGCTACATAAATTATCATAAATATATTTCACGTATTTTATTTTTATTATCCATCCTACCAATTTTTTAAAATTTACTCAATTCTTTATAAGAAATTGAGTCTACAAGAGACGTACCCTTATTAATGATATTTTAACAAAAATCTCGCCATATCTTATCCACGTGAATACTTAACCAAGAAAAGTATATATATAAAATTTAATAATAATAATAATTGGCGGCAGCTTGAGTTAAATAAATCAAATCTTATTGTATGGGATTTTTAATTAAAAATAGATTTTAAAATAAAGATTTGGGAGGCTTGTAAAAGATAAAAGTTGTGATTTGGTTATAATATTAAAATCTTAAATTTGGAAATAGAAATCGGAAACTTTATTTTTGTAGATTTGATAAAGGCATGCACGTATCTATAGGTATATATATACTCATTTTAAAAATCACATAAAATCTCTTTAATAAAAATAAAATTTTAAAAGCATATAAAATAACTAACTTGAGATTAACATTTTTCGACAATCCACGTGAATGAAATTAATGCATGTGACCACCTAAGAAAATTTCGATGAACCGTTACTGCATCAGAATATATAGTTTCAGGCTTTGAACCTTTCCTAATACGATACCATCATATTTACTCGCCATCCAGTGAACACAATGTCTTAAAATTTGTTGACTTTTTGTGTAAACCAAGACAATCCGATTTAAGTACTCATGTATTGGATTTGCATGCTTTAATTAAGTATTCATCCATTCATAAGATTTAAGTACTCATGTATATTTATTCTAATTTGTGGAATATTTTTCAACTAACCTTTTTAGATTGTGTTAGAAGTAATGCAATATTGAAGATGTCAGCTGGTTCTAGTGTCTAGCAGAAGAGAAGTCGTAGTCGTCTGGTTGGGTCAGAGCAGTTGAGTAAGGTCAACTCAGCTGATAAGGTGAAGTCATCTGATCTTGGAGCAACTCATCTGGTAGAGTAAGGACAACTCTACTGAGTCTGTGTCAACTGATCTGTATCAACTGTGTTGTGTCCACGTCGTCTAAGCCAAGTCAGCTGATAGGCATATCAGTTGAGTCGAAGTCTACTGCTTCAGTTATTCCAAAGTTAATTTCTAGCGGTTATTTATGTTAGGTAATTAGTCAATTTGTAGCATTTCAAGTGGACATTGTATCTCTATAAATATACCACTTAGTGCATAAATTAGATTACGATGAATCTTTGTGATTAATCTTTGTGAGTTGAGCGAGTTAGCAAGTTGTCTTTGTGAGCAATACTTGTAATTGTAAATACTTGTTCAAGTTTAGTAAAGAGAGCCTCTATCCTCCGTGGACGTAGATCAATTGGATCGAACCACGTAATCCCGTGTTTGTTCTACTTGTTCATTTCATTGCGTCTTGAGATCTTATTTTTTCATTTGGATTTGGAATAGCTTTGTGCAAATTCCATAACAATTGTCACCGTCTGTGGAAAGCGTAAGATAAAGTCAAGAGTCAAGATAAGTTTTGTGAATATGGAAGTGGAGAAATTTACAAGTAAAAACTCCAATTTCTAGTTCTAGTATGTGTACCCGTTCATTTACAAACCGAATTCTCTTGATTAGGGATTCTTTCTCCAATTTCTTTGGTTTAGCAAATTGACACTCCCATCATCATGCCATTAAATAGTGGTGTTGTTGTGAAACTGAACATATATGTGTTTAATTTTACAACTTTGTGCAGTTGATTGATGATATTATTTTACTTGGAGTGCAAGAGGGGGCTAGCCCAAGTGTTTTACAAAGTTTGGATGAGATAGAATCTTCTCGAGGTAAACTTGGATTTTGAAGATTTCAGATTGTGGGAAGATATTTCAGGCTCTATTCCATCATATGTTGCAGAGGATATCTTTCTTTGTAGGTTACTAGAAACAAACGCAATCCAAATCAGCAAAAATGATGGATCAGTTGATCATATTATTAATCAAGCTCTTTGATGAAACCTCTCACGAGGTAATTCTAGCAACCCAAGGACTGAACCTTGAATTATCCTAGCAACCAGTAATAAACGTTGTAGAAAAGAGTTATTCACTAAAAAACGTAATTCATTCATAATAATCTCCAAAACCCAAATCCAGAATTTATATGCGCAAAAATAAAGCCCACAGGCTAAATAAAAAATAACTGGAAAGCTTAAATCTAGCAAATAACTGAATTCAAAATTTGCAAACAAATAAATAAGGAATTAAGTAATTGACTTTTCCTTCGGCTTTTGTTTGTGATAGACCTTTCCAAATCCCCTTTCTCATACGGTCTCATCATCTCTCCCTCCTTCATAATGAACCTTGTCCTTAAGGTTCAGTGTTGGAAAACATGCCTTTAATTCGCTCAATGCTTCCCATGTTGCATCCTCTAGAGCTAGTGTTCACCACAAAACTAGCATTTCTCGTACTTTCCCTACTGCCGTCTCTTTCCACCTCGCATCCAATATCATTTCAGGTTCTAAGTCTGGGCTGCCTTCAGCTGAATAAGGTGGTAATGTAGGTTGAATCTGTTCGGGGTCTCCCACTTTTCTCCGCAATAACGATACATGGAAGACTGGGTGTAACCTTGAGTTTTTGGGTAGTTCGAGGTGATATGCAGCTGGTCCGATTCGTTCAAGTATATTGAATGGTCCATATAATTTACTAGCCAATTTCCGATTAACTCGTTTGAATAAGGACCCTTGCCGATAGGGCTGCAGCTTGAGGTAAACCCAGTAACCCTCGTTGAACTCTTTTGATCGACGTTTTGAATATGTGTTGTTGGGATATGAATCCTTGAAACAATATTCTAGTTGATGAGATTGAGTTTTGATGGCCAAAAAGCAACTTAAAGTTAATGATATGTGTGGTTGGAAGTCATCTTAACTAAGTCATCTAGATAAGTCATGGAATACTAAGTTTACTGATCTTATAGTTGAATATTATGTACTGTTAGGAACTAAGCTGATAAAGTATTGTATAGACAACTTATAGAATAAGACTTATATATACTCTTCTGTATGTAGTTCAGTTGATGTATAGATAGGTTTCATATTTGTAAGTTTGTATTTTGTTGTAATCAGCATTGTAAAAGTTTAGAACACTAGAATAGATCAAGATCAGAAGACTAAAGAAGACTCAGAAGATTACTCCAAAGTAAGAAGATTATAAAGAGGAGTAAAAATGAAGTTCAGAATTATAAGAGAAGTATTATGAAGAAGAGCTGTCACATCCCGATTTTAGGGCCTAGATGAAAACATACTTTGAATGCTAATGAAATTCGAATTTACCAATTTATAAAAAGATTTGCAGCGAAAGATTTAATAAAACTCAAATACTTGTTTCAAAAAATAAAATAGTGCATTAGTGAAAAATTATGTCTAATTCGAGATGCAACTAAATTCAAAGAAAAATAATATAAAAAAAACTTTGCATGGGAAGACATCCACTTCCACCGTCCCTCCACCGCAACTCCGTCAATCTGTAAAATATTAAATAGATTGGGGTGAGCAAAACAACTAGCTCAGTGGGATTCCCTTTGTCACAATTAAATATCAATGCAATCGTAACCATCAACTCACAAACATGCGTAAATAGTCTTCCATAACATAAGTCTTCCATATATTGACCAAGTAAATTGACCAATCTGTATATTGACCAAGTAAATTGGCCAATCTGTATACGGTGGAGTTGCCCCCAAGGATCTTACCATCCCGGACCGTAGTCCCCGCTAGCTATAACGACCTTTCCGTCGAAATAACCCATAATATCGTAAACATAGGTTCATGTAGCTAAGCAACAATTAAATTCACATAACATTTAAAGGTGACAAAGTGAATACATAGTAAGAAAATCACACCTTAAAGTCTTGATTAATCTCGTAATTATATAGCTTGACTTATCACGAACGTCTCTCGTCACCTAAAACAATAAGTGATGGCATGTCTTAATACTAACTTAATTGAACTAATAACATGTCTTATATCTCTAACAGAATCTTAAAATAAATTAATCCGTATAATATTTATTAGTATGAGTACTCGACTTGAAAATGTTTATATAAATTTATCACTACTAATATAACAATAATTATTTACTAACTAAATTAACAGTAATGTAAATGTTAAATGAAGAATATTTTTATATAATATAAAGGTTTGGTCAACAGGAGTTATATTAAGAAAATGTGTTGGCCATTTTCTTTTAAAAAGACAAAAATTTACGGAACAACTAAAAGCATTAGAATTAAAATTATATTCTTAAGAAGTATTTGGAAATTAACTCGGAAGGAGTTGAGTATTTAAATTTTCGGAATTCATAAACTAAACCAATGTGTAACAGAATATAGATTAAAATCATTTGGATTGACGTGGAAAGCAATTTATAATTAAGCAGTAGATTTATTTTGAAAACGTACCAGTACTACGTAGATTTTGACAATTGAATAAACAAGAGGAATAAGAAAGATACGTTACTTCTTTCGAGCTAGAGTGCCGCTAGTACTTCTGATCCAGAAAGGAGGAAACTATATCACACTTAAATGTGTTGTGGGAGAAGAGATTTATCTTCTGTGATTGTTTTGAGAAAATTACCGTATCATAAAGTAAGAGTGGAAGAGATAGAATTAGTTGAGAATAATTTGGGATTAGGAGAATAATTAGGAGAATTAGGAGACAAGATTAGTCTCCAATTGAAATTCTAATTGACCGAGAAACTTGAGATTAGATTTGTGAATTCTAACGTGTTGATCAAGTTATTTCCATCTTAAATAATAATAATATTAAGTTGATTTCGTATGTGCATATATGTACCAAAACGATATCTCCTTTAAGGGTAGAAAATCTTATAATTCAATAATATCTTCAATAATTTATACATATTATAATTATATTAAAGAAAATATAGTATTTTATTTATTTTTAATAACTTATGGTGATTGGAAAATGGCGGGTGTTACATCCTACCCTCCTTAAAATAAATTTCGTCCTCGAAATTGGTTACGTACCTTGATTATACCGTCCCATGGCAAAAGTTCGAGCTCTACCACCGCTTCCCGCATTTGGTCCTTTTGCACCAACTCCACGTTTCGTCTTTGGGCATTCGAATATCATGTGTCCTTGTTCCTTGCACCAGTAACATCGATTTTGGCCCAACAAACACTCACCATTATGATTCTTTCCACACTGCGGACAAGTATGTCTATCTGATATTTTATTACTTCCTACATCCTCATTAGCTCTCTCTCGCTTATTACTTTTATGATCCCCTTCACTTGATCCTTCTCTCTTTCTTTTTCCAAAATTTTCAGTTGGCCTTCGACTGTTCTTGTCTAGTTCTTGGCTTGCTGCAACTTCTCCTGCTCTCTTCACCAGATTACTAAAAGGCATGTCCCCGTGACTAGCAAGGATACTGCGTATTTCAGGACGTAGTCCCTTCTTGAATTTCTGGACTTTCTTTCGTTCGGTATCTACCATGTGTGGGGCAAAACGGGCCAACCGACTAAACTCTCTCTCATACTCCTCCACAGTTAAGCCTCCTTGTTGGAATTCAAAGAATTCCGACTCCATCTGCTCCCGATAGGTCTCGGGGTAAAACCTTTCCATAACAATCTCCTTAAATCCATTCCATTCTAGTATGTTACGTTCTTCATCTGTTCTTGATCTCCAGTAGCCTTCCCACCAATGGTCAGCGTCCTCCACTAGCTGGAACTCAGCGCAAGTCACACGTTGATGGTCTGTGCATCCGAGAAGGCGAAACACGCGCTCAAGAGCTCGTAACCACTCCTCGACTACCGTGGGTCCATCACGTCCGTTGAAGGTAGGTGGTTTATAACGACGAAACTGATCCACGATGCTAGCATTAGTTCGTAAGTTCTGAGGCTCATTGTTGGCTTGATTCTGATTTTCTTCCACTTGATTTTGAACAGGTTGTCGACGTGGCGGCATCGTTTCTATTTCTACTAGTCATTATCAATATAGTAACAAGTCATTATCTCCTTTTATAAATCTTTAGAAATTCCTCATTCCTTGGAAAATAAAATAAACACTTAAGCCTTGTACTATGTGTTCATCTTATCTATCGATCAATTATTTAAAAAAAAATATCTTGTCATACCTACTCTATCATAATTCTTACATAATTTTTATCGTAAATCGTACCAATCTCAACAACATAATATCTTAACGTACCTTATTGGAGTTGAAGCAGTGGGCAGTGGTGGATGCCATAACTTAAAATTTATAAACATTATGAATGCATGCATATAAAGGTTAAAATAATTGACACTAAAAGAAAGATTTTTTTTTTTTTTTTTACAAGTCTACAAGAATGTAGACCTGCTCTAATACCACTCTGTCACATCCCGATTTTAGGGCCTAGATGAAAACATACTTTGAATGCTAATGAAATTCGAACTTACCAATTTATAAAAAGATTTGCAGCGGAAGATTTAATAAAACTCAAATACTTGTTTCAAAAAAATAAAATAGTGCATTAGTGAAAAATTATGTCTAATTCGAGATGCAACTAAATTCAAAGAAAAATAATATAAAGGAAACTTTGCATGGGAAGACATCCACTTCCACCGTCCCTCCACCGCAACTCCGTCAATCTGTAAAATATTAAATAGATTGAGGTGAGCAAAACAACTAGCTCAGTGGGATTCCCTTTGTCACAATTAAATATCAATGCAAACGTAACCATCAACTCACAAACATGCGTAAATAATCTTCCATAACATAAGTCTTCCATATATTGACCAAGTAAATTGACCAATCTGTATATTGACCAAGTAAATTGGCCAATCTGTATATTGACCAAGTAAATTGGCCAATCTGTATACGGTGGAGTTGCCCCCAAGGTTCTTACCATCCCGGACCGTAGTCCCCGCTAGCTATAACGACCTTTCCGTCGAAATAACCCATAATATCGTAAACATAGGTTCATGTAGCTAAGCAACAATTAAATTCACATAACATTTAAAGGTGACAAAGTGAATACATAGTAAGAAAATCCCACCTTAAAGTCTTGATTAATCTCGTAATTATATAGCTTGACTTATCACGAACGTCTCTCGTCACCTAAAACAATAAGTGATGGCATGTCTTAATACTAACTTAATTGAAATAATAACATGTCTTATATCTCTAACAAAATCTTAAAATAAATTAATCCGTATAATATTTATTAGTATGAGTACTCGACTTGAAAATGTTTATATAAATTTATCACTACTAATATAACAATAATTATTTACTAACTAAATTAACAGTAATGTAAATGTTAAATGAAGAATATTTTTATATAATATAAAGGTTTGGTCAACAGGAGTTATATTAAGAAAATGTGTTGGCCATTTTCTTTTAAAAAGACAAAAGTTTACGGAACAACTAAAAGCATTAGAATTAAAATTATATTCTTAAGAAGTATTTGGAAATTAACTCGGAAGGAGTTGAGTATTTAAATTTTCGGAATTCATAAACTAAACCAATGTGTAACAGAATATAGATTAAAATCATTTGGATTGACGTGGAAAGCAATTTATAATTAAGCAGTAGATTTATTTTGAAAACGTACCAGTACTACGTAGATTTTGACAATTGAATAAACAAGAGGAATAAGAAAGATATGTTACTTATTTCGAGCTAGAGTGCCGCTAGTACTTCTGATCCAGAAAGGAGGAAACTATATCACACTTAAATGTGTTGTGGGAGAAGAGATTTATTGTTGGTCCCAAAAGTTGAGTTAAGATTGAGTAAGCTAAGAAAAAGTCTAGAGGGGAGGGGTGAATAGACTTTTCAAATTCTATCAAAATATCAGAGTTTTTAGTGCGGAAATGTGTTCTGTACAGTACTGTTCTTAGAATCAGCTCAGTACTTAACAGTTAGCTTTTATACTCAACTTTTCTTTAAATCTTTTCTTTAGAAAACTTACTGTTCTTGTTTAACAAATATATCAACAGTTAATCAAAACATAAAGCAGTAAAGAACACAAGATTTTATAGTGGTTCGACAAATGTCTACATCCACTCTCACAACTCCAGTTGCGATGTTTTATTACTCTTTTCTACTTGAGTACTTGTTGTTTAGAGTCCCAAGATTAAGACTTCGATCTTGTCGACTATACCACCAGGTATATCTTCGATCAACTAGTAATTTCACAAGTAACTAGCACACTTGTTTACACAATACAAACTTAAAACGAAAAGTAAAACTTCTCTTTGTAATAGCCTTTGATTCTTCAAATCAGATCTGTGGCTTCTCTTCAGTTCTTGATCTTCAACTCTGTGAGTGTTTGAATACTTGAATACTTTTTGATTGCTCTTGAATACTTCTAGTAGTAGTAGTGTCAGTAGTCTTTTCAAGTAGAAGATCACATGGTATTTATAAGCATTAGTAAGACAGTTAGCAGTTTGTGAACTAACTCTCAACTAACTCATAACCGTTTCTTGTTGTAACTTCCTTCTTGTAACCAACTTAAAACTTATCTTTCCAAGTCAGCATATCTTCAACAATATCTTCAGTTACGCCTTAAATAAGTCATCCAAACTTATTCTTCAAATAACCAACTCAGCACAGTAAACTACTCTTCTTAGTTTTACTGCTCTTGGTCAGTCAGCACAGTTCTTCCAAAACTGTTCAGCTTCCTTCAATAACTTCACTTGATTTCTTCATCTTCTGAAATAGTCTTCTTAGTCATCTCTTAGTCTTCTGACTTCAATCTAATCTACTGTTCTAACTATTACAATGCTGAATACAATAGAATACAACTTTACAAATATAAAACCTATCTATACATCAACTGAACTACATAAAGATGAGTACATCTAAGTCCTATATTATAAGCTGTCTATACAATACTTCCATCAACTTAGTTTTTAAACAGTTCATATATCAGATTAGTAACATACTAAGATCAGTAAACTTAAACTTCAAAATACAAACATATAATCACATATATCATTAACTCTAAAGTTACTTTTGGCCATCAAAACATATAATCATCAATTAGAACATTGTTTATAGGATTCATATCCCAACATTTATCTTATGTGATTGTTTTGAGAAAATTACCGTATCATAAAGTAAGAGTGGAAGAGATAGAATTAGTTGAGAATAATTTGGGATTAGGAGAATTAGGAGACAAGATTAGTCTCCAATTGAAATTCTAATTGACCGAGAAACTTGAGATTAGATTTGTGAATTCTAACGTGTTGATCAAGTTATTTCCATCTTAAATAATAATAATATTAAGTTGATTTCGTATGTGCATATATGTACCAAAACGATATCTCCTTTAAGGGTAGAAAATCTTATAATTCAATAATATCTTCAATAATTTATACATATTATAATTATATTAAAGAAAATATAGTATTTTATTTATTTTTAATAACTTATGGTGATTGGAAAATGGCGGGTGTTACAAGAGCAGAACAGAAGTTGAGAACTGTGCTGACTGGCTCAGAACAGTAAAAGTCAGAACAGTAGTCAGAACAGGAAAACTTATTTAAGACGTAACTGAAGATATTTGAAGATATGCTGACGTGGAGATAAGAAGTTAAGTCGGTTATAAAAGAGAAGTTAAAAAAACGGTTAAGAGTTAGTTGAGAGTTAGTTTTCACAAACTACTAACTGTCAATCTAAAGTCTATAAATACTGTGTGATCTTCTACTTGTGAAGACTACTGATACTATTGCAATCAAGAGCAAATGAGCATTCAAAGGCAATAAAAGTATTCAAGCAAGAAGAACTCGCAGAGTTTAAAGAAAGATCAAATCAAGAGAAGAAGTCACCGTACTGAATTGAAGATTCAAAGGCTACTATCAAGAGAAGTTTACTTTACTTTTTAGTTTGTGATTTGTTGTAAAACAAGTGTGCTAGTTACTTGTGAAATTACTAGTCGATCGAAGATATATCTGGAGATATAATCAATAAGATCAAAATCTTAATTTTGGGACTCTAAGCCACAAGAAACTCAAGAAGGAAGAGTTAATAAAATATCACGACTGGAGTTGTGAGAGTGGATGTAGAAATTTGTCGAACCACTATAAATCTTTGTGTTGATTTACTTTCTGTTTGATATTTGTTTAAGTGTTTACATATTAAAGTTCTAAATCAAAGTTGAGTATAAAACTGAAACTGGAAGTACTGAGCTGACTGACTAAGAACAGTACTATTCAGAACACTATTCCGCGTTATACACTCTGATTTTTTGAAAGATTTTAAAAAGTCTATTCACCCCTCCCCTCTAGACTTTTTCTAGCTTAATCAATCTTAACTCAACTTGGGACCAACATGTGTAATGTTTCATTCTATTTTGAGCTATCTCCAAATTGTATCAAATCTCCCTTAGTAACTCGTCTCGGTTTCACAGTTGCACATCGACTTCGTGTACTGCAGTTGATCCCTCCTCATGCGCTGGAATTGGCAGTGTTTTTACACATCATTTCCTTCCATGTGTAATGTGTTGGTTCTTCTTAATTTTTTTTAAGGAGAAACCTCCATTCGGTATACATTTCTTTTAAGAAGAAATATCATTTCGGTAGGTTGTTTTAAATTTGTTGTTGTTGTTGTTGTTTTTCTTGATCTATGTGCATTTTACACATCATTTCCTTCCATGTGTAAAGTGCAATGCATAAGACACACTAGTTTTTTGGTAAAAAACAATAACACGCACTAGTAATCCAATTTTTTCCAGAATTTTCAAGTTTGTTCTTCAAGTTCGTTTAGGCATTTTTACTGAATATTTACCCACATTTTCTGTGTTAACAACTAAAAATGGTGATCTATACTGCTCTATTGAGGAGGCCATACATTTCTCTTAAGGAGAAATATTCTTTGGGTAGGTTTTAAATTTGTTGTTGTTTTTCTTAATAGATGTGCATTTTTACACATCATTTCCTTCCATGTGTAATGTGTTGGTTCTTATTAATTTTTTTTTTAAGGAGAAACCTCTATTCGGTATACATTTCTTTTAAGAAGAAATATCCTTTCGGTAGGTTGTTTTAAATTTCTTGTTGTTTTTCTTGATCTATGTGCATTTTACACATCATTTCCTTCCATGTGTAATGTGCAACACATAACACACACTAGTTTTTTGGTAAAAAAGAATAACACGCATAACACGCACTAATAGTCCATTTTTTTCTAGAATTTTCAAGTTTGTTGGTTCTTCAAGTTCGTTTAGGCGTTTTTACTGAATATTTACCCACATTTTTTATGTTAACAACTAAAAATGGTGATCTATACTACTCTATTGAGGAGGTCATACATTTCTTTTAAGGAGAAATATCCTTTGGGTAGTTTGTTTTAAGTTTGTTGTTGTTGTTTTTCTTGATCTACAGTAAAATCTCTCTAAATTAATAACCTTGGGACCATGAAATTTTATTAATTTAAAGAGGTATTAAATTATCGATAAATTAATATTTATTAATTAAAAGAGAGATTTTTTAAATTCAACAAATTTAGTACACATGTATTAAAAATAAATGAATTCATATATGTTTCATTGATTATATTCATGCATCATCCAATTCTTTGTAACTAATTAAATATATTCATGTATAATATCAATTTATTGTATACAATATTATATTTGTGAACGCATGTATCAATTCATTTAAATTACTTAAATATATATACATGTTTACATTAATCCGTTGCACTTAAATAATTATTATAGTCAATTAAATATATTCATGCATAATGAATGAAACAAGTATACTATATAAATCTCAATATGAAAATAAAATAATTCATAACACTCAACCATGTCTTCTCATCTAAAAAACATCGCAAAATCATTCATGAATGATGAAATGCATAAAGCATTATGTGAGTATAAGAGAGAACCATCCTACATGCACTCAAAAAGATTTACAAGAGTGAGTTGATGAAAACGATTTATAAGAGAGACCATACCATAATATTTATAATTGTAATATTTATGAATTATTAATTTAGAGTTTTAATGGGACGTAATATTTATAAAGGGATTTAAAAAAAAAAAAATTATCTTATTATCTTATCGAATTTGATGATTTTTTACAAAGGCCTAAGTCGGGACCGGAAGATTTTATTATTTTAAAGAGTTTATTAATTTATAGAGTATTAATTTATAGAGGTTCTACTGTATATGCATTTTATACATCATTTTCCTCCATGTGTAATGTGCAACGCATAACACACACTAGTTTTTTGGTAAAAAAGAATAACACGCACTTGTAGTCCATTTTTTCCAAAATTTTCAAGCTTGTTGGTTGTTCAAGTTAGTTTAGGCGTTTTTACTGAATACTTACCCACATTTTCTGTGTTAACATCTAAAAATTGTGATCTATATATACTGCTCTATTGAGGAGGCCATACATTTCTTTTAAGGAGAAATATCATTTGGGTAGGTTGTTTTAAGTTTGTTGTTGTTGTTTTTCTTGATAGATGTGCATTTTTACACATCGTTTCCTTTCATGTGTAATGTGTTGGATCTTTTTAATTTTTTTTAAGGAGAAACCTCTATTCGGTATACATAGAAACACAGAACTGATTGCACACAAAGGTATGGAAGCTGACCAAAATACCGAAGAAGTCAGACTTAACACGTAAAGGATAAAACCACGTGAAGCGAGAATAATCATCAATAAAAATAACATAATAACGATAACCATCGTTAGAACAAACCGGGGCAGGTCCCCATAAATCACAGTGAATAAGGTACAAAACACGGATGCTCGCTTATTATTCAAAGTAAATGATAAATGTTTGCTCTTTGCCAATTGACAAGGAGTGCACAAAGAAGGCTTAGGTAAGACTGAAGTTACATCTAATTGACCCAAACGTTTCAATAAATTAACAACTGAAATAGAAGTGTGCCCTAATCTATGGTGCCAAAGCTCAAAGGAGGCCCACCGAGCAGCAGTGTGAAGAGTAGCGACGAGAGCTGGGCGACCATGTTCCAATATATAAAGTCCTCGGCTACGCCTGCCGCGAGCCAGGGGCTCCTTCGTTAGCGATCGATCATAGAATATAACATCAATAGGATAATCAGAAGTCAACTTGCTAATGGACAATAAATTCTTAGTGAGGTGCGGAACGACCAGGACATCCAATAAGCGAAACTTATCATGAGCACGAAAAGAGCCAGTATGAGTAATGGGAATAGAAGTACCATTAGCGACAATAACGTGATCGTTATCAGTGTAAGGGGAGAGATCATCCATAGTAGTAGAGTCTGGTGTCATGTGGGCAGAAGCACCAGTATCAAGAAACCAGTCTGAGGCGGGGGAAGGAGCAATCGAGCATTGTAACTAGAAGTCCTGGGCGAGATTGACAGAAGGCTGAGGGGAACGAGCATACCTCTCAGGACAGTGACTAGCATAATGACCTGACTGGCGACAGATCTGACACATGGGGAGAAAAGAGCGTTTTGTCCGAGGACCCTGCTGGGCAGAGGAAGGGCGACCACTGGAGCCAGCAGAGGGACGACCACCTGATCCGGGTGGGCGAGCATGTGAGGAATAATGGGGCTGGAAGGAGCCCGAACGCCGATCAGCAACAAAGGCAGGAACTGGAATGGGAGGAGCGTCCATTGAACGCTGCATAAGATCGAAACTTACAGCCTGATGGACCAGATCGCGAAAGGAGGGCATTGGGTTCATGGACATGCGAGTGTCGGAGAAGCCAGTGAATTGAGGACCAAGACCATTAAGGAACCAATGGTTTTTATCGACGGCATCAACAGGGCGGCCGATGGAAGGCAACTGATCACAAAGAAGTTGAAACTTCTTACTGTATTCATCAACGGAAGAAGATCCGCGACGGAGATTGAACAACTCATTGCGTAGTTGATTAAGGTGGGAGGCAGAAGAATGGTTGAACGCTTCCTCGATGGCCAACCAGACGGAGCAAGAGGTAAGGCCGATGACTTCGGCCTGAGGATTCTGAGGGAGGATAGGATAAGGCTCAAAATCTTCTGATCCAATGCAAACCAAGCAGTATAATCCGGGTTTGGGATGTCTTTGTTGTCGGACTTGACGGTTTTGGGTGGAGCCGAGCAAGAACCGTCGACATGGGAAAATAAATCGTGACTAATGACAACAGGGACGATTTGATTACGTCAAACAAGGTAATTTGACGCAGAGAGTTTGATAGTGAGCATATGGAAAAGAGTGTTGAGAGGAAGAGAGGCGGTGGAGGAGAATTCTGCCATGGTGCCGGAGAGAGAGACCGACAGGGAAGGGAGAATTTTAGCGTAAGGCTATGAGTGACGGCTAGGGTTTAGGTGAGTTTGACTGATACCATGTGAGAATAGGTATGAGATCACCGTTAATGAAGTGATTGGGAAATTCCAATATATATAGTCAAGGTATAAGAGATTTACAAGGAAATAATAACAAACAATTAAAGGAAATATTTACAAGATATGGTAAACAATAATTAAATTATTTATTTCCTATTAATTTCTTTTATGAAGAAATATCCTTTCGGTAGGTTGTTTTAAATTTGTTGTTTTTCTTGATCTATGTGCATTTTACACATCATTTCCTTCCATGTGTAATGTGCAACGCATAACACACACTAGTTTTTTGGTAAAAAAGAATAACACGCACTAGTAGTCCAATTTTTTCCAGAATTTTCAAGTTTGTTGGTTGTTCAAGTTTGTTGATTCTTCAAGTTCGTTTAGGCATTTTTACTGAATATTTACCCACATTTTCTGTGTTAACAACTAAAATTGGTGATCTATACTACTCTATTGAGGAGGCCATACATTTCTATTAAGGAGAAATATCCTTTGGGTAAGTTGTTTTAAATTTGTTGTTGTTGTTTTTCTTGATAGATGTGCATTTTTACACATCATTTCCTTCCATGTGTAATGTGTTGGTTTTTTTTTTTTTTTTTTTTAAAGGAGAAACCACTATTCGGTATACATTTCTTTTAAGAAGAAATATCCTTTCTGTAGGTTGTTTTAAATTTGCTGTTGTTGTTTTTCTTGATCTATGTGCATTTTACACATCATTTCCTTCCATGTGTAATGTGTAACGCATAACACACACTAATTTTTTGGTAAAAAAGAATAACACGCACTGGTAGTCCATTTATTTTCCAGAATTTTCAAGTTTGTTAGTTGTTCAAGTTTGTTGGTTCTTCAACTTCGTTTAGGCGTTTTTACTGAATATTTACCCACATTTTTTGTGTTAACAACTAAAAATTGTGATGTATACTACTCTATTGAGGAGGCCATACATTTCTTTTTAGAAGAATTATCTTTTGGGTAGGTTGTTTTAAATTTGTTGTTGTTGTTTTTCTTGATTCCTTTCATGTGTAATGTATTGGTTCTTCTTAATTTTTTTTTTAAGGAGAAACCTCCATTCGGTATACATTTCTTTTATGAAGAAATATCCTTTCGGTAGGTTGTTTTAAATATGTTGTTGTTGTTTTTCTTGATCTATGTGAATTTTACACATCATTTCCTTCCATGTGTAATGTGCAACGCATAACACACACTAATTTTTTGGTAAAAAAGAATAACATGCATAACACGCACTAGTAGCCCATTTTTTTCCAGAATTTTCAAGTTTGTTGGTTCTTCAAGTTAGTTTAGGCGTTTTTACGAACATTTACCCACATTTTCTGTGTTAACAGCTAAAAATGGTGATCTATACTACTCTATTGAGGAGGCCATACATTTCTTTTAAGGAGAAATATCCTTTGGGTGGGTTGTTTTAAATTTGTTGTTGTTATTTTTCTTGATAGATGTGCATTTCTACACGTCATTTCCTTCCATGTGTAATGTGTTGGTTCTTCTAAAATTTTTTTTAAGGAGAAACCTCCATTGTAAGTAGCTTTGAATTTTCTTTTCTTTTTATTTTTCATGATCGATGTTGCATTTCTTGCAGTGAGTAGAAAGGTATCTTATGATATAATGAAAAGTGATCCTCACAGGATTCCTGTAAGATTTACACAGAAACTCATTTATTCATTGAGAATGTTTAATTATAATTTTTAAAATTTTTGTTCTCTTAATACTTGGTGCTTCTCGTACATATGGAGAAATCAATGCTGCCATTAATGTAAGCCTTTAAATATAAATTGGACAGACATGCAAAATATTTGATGATCATCTTTTGGGGTCTGTTTTCGTTGCTTAGATTAGTTAACATATCAAAATATTTGATGATCATCTTTTGGGGTCTGTTTTCGTTACTTAGATTAGTTAACATATCAGCTACGCTGTTTGGTTCATTTTGGGAGGCTTACAGGCCGCCTGTATTCACTCGGCTGTTTGATTTTTTGATTTACAGACATTATGTACATGTTTCTTTGCACTGTGGGTAGAATGTTTGATTATTAGACCATTGTATTTGATTTACCAAACACATCATTATTGTATACTCTTTCATATATATGGCACAACCCCGTTTTTTTTTTTTGACCTTTTTTGGAATCGAAATACCTAATCTAACTAATAAGAAATTCTCCATTGACCTCTATAAAATGATGATAAAAGGGTATAAAAAAACGAAAAGAAAGGAATAGGCAGCTATAGTATAGTCCTAAATTCTGAAATAAAAATGCAAAATGAAGAAGAGCCAATAAGATAGAAATAATGAATCATAATGTAAATAGAGTTCGTGTTCGAATTCCATAGAAAATATAATATAAATGAGATTGTCTATCATTATAAACAAATGAAAAACTTTCTCAAGATCCTTATTCACTTGAAATTTTCAAAACAGCTTGGTTGACCTTGCAAATTCACTCATTGAACATGTTTCTTGCACTGTGTTTTTTTTTAATTTACATGCATGTACCTGTTTCTTGCACGGGCCTTATGTATCAGTTTTTTGCCCTGTCTTATGTATCTGTTTCTAACCCTTCCTTATATACCTGTTTCTTGTGGTTTTATTTCTTTGATTTACAGGCCTTATGTGCCTATTTCTTGCACTGTGGGGCAACTTATTGTTGTTGGTCCCTTAATATGGGGTATGCGTCAGACGAGTTTCTGAAAATCAGATGACTTGTTGACATCTGATATATAAGTTCAGGTGAATAAAACAAAATTAGCTCTCTATACAGATGACTTGGTCAGCTGACTAATCTAGGAGTCTAGAACTAGAATGCATGCTGATTACATCAGCTAATAGAGAAGCGTGCGCGGAATTTGTAGTGTGCCCATTTATAAAGATTATACTCGCCTATATACTCATGGAAATTAAAAACTTTTATTTCATGTATAAATATATTTTATGATATCAGAAGACTCGGTGTCTTCTGATTACGAACTTTCAAATAACAAAACAGATCAGCATATCAGCAGATTTGGTGTCTGCTGATATAAGATATTTTTCTTTTAAACACTTATGCTAATGTAAACATGCACGCTAAAGCTGTAAATAACACATAGATTTATAGTGGTTCGGATCTCAATATCCTACATCCACTCTCACAGCCTCAGCTATGAAATTCACTATCTTGCTGCTTTATAGTCACAAGAGAAGACTTTCTTTCTTGCTACTTTTACGTCCCAAGAGAAGATGTTTGATCAAGATCCTCAACTACCTTCTGAGGATACGGATCTACTTGTTGGGGAGGGAACAAGTACCCTTTACAGTGGTTGAATGTGTATCACTCGGCCTCAATCTTCCTATAGGAGCAGGAGACTCGAGTAAGACTAAGTATGAGAAATTCCCTTACAATCTGAGTTAGCCTAAAGTTAGGATTGAAAATTTATCTTCTAGGCTTAGGATATATATTATACACTGATGGCCTAGACGAGTTCACTCACTAAGAGATTAAGAGTGTAAGAATGCTTTGCTGGATATCTTCTATGAAGGTGTTCTTGAGCTCTTCTGATTTTCTAGACTTATAACATTTTGCTCTACCTTTGCATTCTTTCTCACACACACTCTTTCCCACACATGAGTTATGATTATAACTCATATTTATATTTATAGTGTGATTTGCTTGAATGTTACCGTTGTAAAGTAACAAACAAATCCCACTATTTCATGAAAGCAATCTTTAGGTAGGAGTCTATTAATTATTACCGTTGCCTAGTAATAATTAATTCTCCATTGACTTTACAGTCCTTTGAGTACTGTGCTTTGTGACTTGGTCCGTATTTTGCACACTTCCTCAAACAACAATACGATCCCCACAAGCGTATGGGTTCGATTGTAGTATGATAAGTATACGACCTAGTAGTTATCGTTCCAAGGACCTAGCTATGAGAGCGTGGAGCCCCAAAGCTAAAAGTCAAAATGGTGTTATAGAAGCTAAACGTGAGGATAAAGCAAATATCAAACAAGAAAAAGAAACAAACAACTAAACTAACTCTCAAAGATGAAAGTGCAAGTGAAAGAATTGATTCGGGTGTCTTCCTTATGTGGGATCACTAATGAATTAACGAACCAATTACATGAATTAGCTATGTCTTGAGTTATGCTAAAGGCTATCACATATATGTGTAGACCCCCTCGAAAGGCATAGGTGAACAACGTGCATTGATTAGCAATTATAAGATCTAACCAAATACCATAAGCTCATAAGATAGTGTTTTATAAGCACTTTCAACACGGTTACTAATGCTTATGAAACGCCCTCTCACCAATCTCCTAGACGACCTCTATTCGATTAATGTCTAATGTTGTCGGTCTAGCAATTAACCCCCTCTCTGTTAAGCTAATTACTATTTAACTTCAATTAATTAATCAAGGCTCACACCCACACCCCAATTATGCAAACCCAACTCTCGTTGCAATTAACATAATCGAAAATGCTAGCTAATAGGATCAATCAATTAATTGAATCACACAAAACACAACACTAGAAACAATTTAATCAAGACATAGGCTAATCAAACAATTAATACATAAATCCACTAATTACCCTCATAATTCCAACACCCAAAGCAATAAGAGATTACCTTATATCTAACTTAACAACTAGAATAAAACTCATGTAAATTAAACTACAAGACATAAATGAAAATGAAATTACCAAATTAAACTTGCAATAATAGAAAAATATCACCTCTAGGTCTTCAAATCCTTCCATCACAACCAAAATCGAATACACAATTAAAATCTATCTAGAAAATTGAAATAACAAACTAAACTATCTAATTTTTTGAATTACATTAAATACCCATCCCTTTTCCCCTCCCCATGACTCGAACCCAGGATCTAAAGCCTAGGTAGTGGTGCTCTAACCACTTGAGCTACCTAACTTCGTCAAACTAAACTATTTAATGAGTGGAGTGAAATGTGGGGAGGAAGGGTTTCCCCCAATGAACTCTCTGCGTTGTCGCCAATGTGCTCTCTCCCCCTCTCTGCGAACTGTGTATCCTCCCTTTTCATTCTCACCAAAATGCCACTAAAATATCTCCATGGACTTCAAAATCAATGGGCTCAACAATTAAGTTTTAAATGGGCCCAATTCATTTTCTTTCATAATCACCTTGCTGCATGAAATTGTTGGGCCGAATGATGTATTGGAGTAGCAACTACCTTTTAATTCTTGCAGCAAATTAACATAGAAAGTGGGCCTGAAACATGGGCTTAAAATAAATAATTTGGGCTGCCACTTAGTCGACCATGCTCCAATTAATTGGTTCATTTTGCTTTGATTTCGACTTCTTCTCGATTTATTCCTTCGATTGACTCCACAATATAATTGAGGCGTGTTTTGCACTAAAAATTCTCATTTTTTCTATAAAAATAGCAAAACATATAAATGTATGTTGTCGTCTTCTCATAAGTCCACGTCAGCTCTGATGTGACTTCTCAATTCGTAGAACAAAAGACTTCATCTCAGCTGATTTACTCATCTGATCTTGTGTCTTCTCTTCTGATCTTGACAATTAACAGCTTTGATTGTTTCCTCAGCTGTATAGACTTATTTGGTTAGTCGAGCAGACTTTGTCACATGTCTCAGCTGTGTTTGACTTTATTCTGTTGATCTTGTTGAGTCAATTGATCTTGCCTCAGCTGATCATACTCAGTTGAACATCAGGTGAGTTCCACTCTACTGAACATGAACATCAGGTGAGTTCACTCTGCTGAACATCAAGTGAGTTCCACTCATCTGATTTATTCTTCTTGTCTTCTGATCTTCTCTTCTTATCTTGAGCTTGTGCGCATTTCTCCTCTATATCAGCTATCTTTCAATACTGCTGATATGACCAGATCCTAATCTATTACAAGATGAATGATGAAGTTTTCTATACAATACAACTTATCCTATTACAGGTATATTTGGTTTATCAATACAAACATAAAGATATAAAATATCCCAACTATTGCTATCATTCAAAAGGAAGTCGAGCTGAGTCCTGAACAGAATCTCTTCATCTTTATGAAGAAGTCCCTCCTTACCTTTAGCATTAGTAAGTAAAAATGAATAAGTCCTGAACATAATCTCTTCATCTTTATGAAGAAGTCCCTCCTTAGCATCCTTAGCATTAGTAAGTAAAAATGAATATAGATTGATTTAAATCATTTTAACAATTAATTAATATTGTTTTGTTTAATTGCAGATATTGTTATGTACCATTTACCAGACTCATACTGATAAGGACATGTATCTATACCTGTCCTTTAGCACCGAAGGTCAGTTATAGTATTATAATTTGTTAGTGTAATGTTTGAATGTGTATATGACCAAAAGTCTTAAAATCGAAGGCCAGTCATAGTATTATAATTTGTTAGTTTAATGTTTGAATGTATATATGACCAAAAGTCTTAAAACCTTTCGAACTTTTTTTAATCAAACTTTTTTTAATTGGACCTTAATCTTAAGCCTTGATTCTTGAATTTTATAAATATAATTGGTTAGTTTTTATGATAGATAATTTTGATGTTTGAAATTTGCATTTTATAAATATAATCGGTTAGTTTTTATGATAGATACTATATATTTTGATGTTTGAAATTTGCAGTGGAAGAACAAAGGGCATAGAGGGCTCCTTTGCCTCCTTTGCCTTTCCGTGAAAGAATCAGTTTAGGTATGTTTTCTTTTGACAAATTTTGGATTTGTTTTTTATGGTAGAAAAAGAATAAGTCAATCAATTAGTTGAAAGAGTTTGATCGTTGTGTTTCTTTAACTGCAGGCTCTCAACGTAGATGGACTACTTCGTGCAGACGTCGGCCACTGCCCCATGATAGAAAAATTCAGGTGAGATAATGTATTGATAGTATATTTGAAGCAGCAACTGAATCATTTTTGCTCATTTTGTAATAATCTTTCTTTCAACTTTTTTGTTGATACTTATTATATGTCTCCAGGTGGTACTTGAGAACGCGGTTCCTCCTCTACTAGACACGTAATCACAACAAACAACTCAACACGATCATTTCACAGGTTTAAGGTTCCTTACGACTATACAGTCATGCATTTCACAGGTTTAAGGTTCCTTACGACTATACAGTCATGCGGTTTGCTGAGAAACTCTCAACTTGAATGCTGAGGTGCCTATTTTAATATTTGCCCGCGGCCACATGCTTCCATCTCGTTAGTATTCTATATATTAAGAATAGTTTAATTTTTTTTTTTATAGTTTACAATTAATTTATTCTTATTTTTATTGTTTATTGGTACAGATTCAATGTTTTATACTGTGTACGACCGCAGTGATGAAGATAGGGTGTTGTACCTCACCTACGTCTTTCCGGTCAATTATGGCATGAAGGGCAGAGATGTGTTAGGGTGTTGTACCTCACCTACGTATATCAGGTCAATTATGGCGTGAAGGGCAGAGATGTGTTTATTCACTCTATAAACACATCTCTTCTGATCGGGTAGGACTGATGTGTACTCAAGTACACGGTGTACGAGTCCAGCTATATAGGAAATATCTCATATATATAGGATAAATAACAAAATATTTAAAAAAAGTCATTCTAGTCTGGTGGTTGTCTTACCACAATGTGTTGTGTTCAACACCCACTTTCAACAATTTTTGAATTTATTTATTTTAGCCCCAATTTTTCTACAATTTTCGAAATTTTATAATTTTCGAATTTATTTTATTTTAGCCCCAGTTTTTCTACAATTTTTAAAATTTTAAAATTTTTTAATTTATTTTATTTTAGCCCCATTTTTTCTATATTAATAAATGTGCAAGTAATAAATAATAAAATTTGTAAAATTAATAATAATTAAAAAAAATTAGCACCAATTTTTTTATACATTATAAAAAATAATAAAATTTTTAAAATTAATAATAATTTTTTTTTAAAAAAAAATTAACACCAATTTTTTTATACATTATAAAAAATAAAAAAATTTGTAAAATTAATAATAATTTTTAAAAAGAAAATTAGCACCAATTTTTTTAAATATTATAAAAAAAGTGCAAATACTAATAATATCATTAATTGCACTTACTAATAATATCATTAATAGTAATAAAAGTGCAAGTAAAATAATAATAAAACGTGTAAAATAGCACCCGTTTTTCTAGATTATGAAAGTGCAAGTACAAATAACAAAAGGTGTATCATTACCATACACTTTTCAGTTATAACATCATACACTTTTCAATTATAATAACATACACTTTTCATTAATATATAACTTACACTTTTCATTAATAGAACATACATTTTTTAGTTATAATAACATACGTTTTTAATTAAATAGATCATACACTTTGCAGTTATAATAACATACACTTTTCATTAATATAACATACACTTTTCATTAATAGATCATACACTTTGTAGTTATAATAACATACACTTTTCATTAATATATAACTTACACTTTTCATTAATAGATCTTACACTTTTCAGTTATAATATCATACATTTTTCATTAAAAATAATGTTGCACTTTTCAATATAGTAACATACACTTTTCATTAAAAAAAACAAAGATACACTTTTTAGTTATAATAACATACACTTTTTTTAAAAAAATCGAAAAAAAAAAACGAAGAAAAAAAATCGAAAAAAAAATCGATTTTTTTTTAAAAAAAGTCAAAGTTTGACCGTTGACCAGTCAACGGTCAACATTTGACTAGTCAAAGTCTACTCAAGTACACCGTGTACTTGAGTACATACAAGACTTTGGCCTTCTGATCTGACTTGCTTTTGTGTTACCTATTTTGTTGGTGTTTTTGGTTATCTTGAGACATACCTATTATGTTGGTGTTTTTGGTTATCTTGAGACATACCTATTCTGCTTGTGTTACCTATTTTGTTGGTGTTTTTGGTTATCTTGAGACATACCTATTTTGTTGGTGTTTTTTGTTATCTTGAGACATACCTATTTGATTGGTGTTAACTGACTTGCTTTTGTGTTACCTATTCCGTTGGTGTTTTTGGTTATTTTGAGACATACCTATTATGTTGGTGTTAATTGGATTTCAGATATATAAATACTGGGCATGTTTGGTTATCTTGAGACATACCTGTTGGGATATTCATCTACCCCCTAATCTGATCGTATTTAGTGTTTAAGTTTTGATGGCAAAAAACAGATCAGTAAAGTATATATTAGATAATTTGTGATCTAGAACTAAGGTTCCTAAGCTGAGTTATAAAGCATAGAAGTAATGAAACTGTTTTTTATTCTAGTCTGAGAATCAACAGCATAAATATCAGTTGATTACTCATCTATATACTCTACTGAAGACTATCAAGAAGAAAGCAGAAGACTAGAATACTTCAAGAGTTCATTAGTAAATTCAGGTCAAAAGGTTGTTGTATACCTTGTAGACTGGATGATCTATATGATAATCTGCAATCGAAGTTCAGAAGACAATTCAGCAGATATGAACTCATCTGTATCTTTTCAAGAAAAGCCTTAATGATCATTCAAGTCGAAGCACACGTTCAGAATATCTATGACACTTAATATTTATGAATAAAACACCTTCACAAGTGTTTGTTCATTTATGAACAACTAAGTCAGATGATAAAGGCATGCAAAATAGAAGACAAAGAGAATGTCAGATTAAGTTCTGAATTGCTCTAACAGAAGACAAGACAGCTCTCAACTACCAAGCTGGTGTGGACCAATGAGACATCGGCTTAGTAGGTCGTACAAGAGATCTGCAGAAGAAGTACGGAGCATTTAATGCATATTGCTTCTTAAGGCAATATCGTACCGGAAAATCTGCAAACACCATTCCTATGAAGATGGCGACCATACTTAGAAAGATTTGTTGCAACAACTAGTTCTCACCAACGGCTAGTTTTCGAAGCACAAATCCACCTATAAATACAACACTTGTTCTTTGGAACAAGGTACCGGAAACTCTACAAGCAAGAACTCCATACACATTCAGCTGATATCAAGAACAGCCAAGTTTCGAGAAATATTCTAAGTGTTCGAGTTCTTTAGAGCCTGCAAAGTTATCTAACCTTTAAGTGCTCTATGTTTCCGATCCTAAGCCAGTTTAAAGAATCAAATCTTTAGAGTTTAGAACCAGTTGGTTATACACATACTTTCATTTATTGGTATTAACCATTGTAAAGGTTGTTTGTTACCTTACCAACAAACAGATCCGTGGCCTCAGAAAGTACTTGAGGTTCTTGATCGAAAGTCTTCTCTTGGGACTATAAAGCAGCAAAATAGTGAATTTCTCTATCTGATTAGAGAGAGTGGACGTAGGATATTGAGATCCGAACCACTATAAACTTATGTGTTCTTATTGCTTATCCTTACTTTCAACATTCATTTTATTGTCATTCATACTTGTTTATTTTCCTCTCTAGTGTTTGTTTTCTCAGATTAGTTGACATCAAGTCAGTTGACAAACTTGCAGTGTTCCTAAAGGTTTTCATAAAATACCCATGAGTCTAAACACGTAGGGCCTACACATTTCCGCACTCATAGCACTTAAGATAGCTTTTAGACTGATCAGCTGAATTCAGCAATCAGTAAGGTTGTTATCTTAATCTGCTACATCACTTAAAAGCACTCTATAGATCAGAACATCTTATCCTGCATATAGACGTCTGAGTATATAACTCTCTTCAACGTCTCATCTGATCTAAAGCACGGAAAAGTTTTTAAAACCCTAACAGTCTATTCACCCCCCCTCCCCTCTAGACTGTTACCTTACTCATTTTTGGGACCAACAAGTGGTATCAGAGCAGTGGTTCTAATGTGCTACTGATTTTGTTACTTAACTTCTTGAGGAAGAAGTTCTTGTAGCCCACTTGATCAGATCCATTTCTTTTGAAAACCCTATTTTCATAAAACTCATTATTACTCATTCACTATGGGTGGAGACTCTTACACTCGTAAGTTACCTGTCTTTTCAGTCGAGGATTATAATCTATGGAAGGGCAGAATGGAGGTTGCCTTCAGTCAGATTCATGATCTGATGCTGGATGTAATCTCAGATGGCCCTATCACCGTGATGGCTCCAAACACAGCTGCTGGAAACCCTGATATTCCAGTTGGTCAACTTGTACCAAAAGATAGAGCCAACTTCACGCCTGATGAAGCAAAGCAGCACAACCTCGACAGAATAGCTAAGAATATAATACTAACCACTGTATCTAATGAGTATGCTGGTAAAATTGTTCATCTTAAAACTGTTAAATAAATGTGGGAAACCTTAGCCATTATGTGCAAAGGCACAGAGCAGATCAAAGAAAATAAGCTCATCACGGCTGTACAGAAGTTTGACAACTTCAAGATGCAGCCCGATGAGACCATTGATCAGATGGATAATAGGTTTACTAAAATCCTCAATGAAATCACAGACTTAGGTAAGACATACTTGAAAAGCGAGATCAACGCTAAAGTATTGTATGCTTTACCCAAGATCTGGCAAGCCAAAGTATGGATAATTAAAAACGATAAAGAATTCAAAGAATGGTCTGTACAAGTTCTGTTTCAAACTCTTAAAGCTCATGAATATGATGTTGAAAGAGCACGAGAAACAGGTGATGAACAGGTCTCAACCTCTTCTTCTAAAGCTGTTGCATTTAAGGCTTCAGCTACCACCAAGGGATCTGGTCGTTCACGCAAAGAATCCAAAGTGAGAGAAGAGAAGGCACTAATTCCTTCAGAACTAAGTCTTCAAGAACAAATGGCATTGATGATGAAGAGATTTGACAAGCTTCAATCTCAGCATGGTAAATATAAATGCTTTTATCAAGATTATAAAGACAAAAGATCTAACCATGTAGGAAGCCCATCCTCGTCATATAAGTCCAAGGACAGATCTGAAAGGACTCCTAAACGAAGACGAGAGGAACCCAGTTCTTTCAGACGAGAAGAGTCCTCTGATCGAAGAGGAAGTAGCAGAAGAGATAATGCTACTCCAAGCCGAAATAGAAAAGATACTGCTCCAAGTTGCAGCTCTAGGGATGGTAAGGATCTGTGTTATACCTGTAAAAACCTGGTCATTTCAGTGTAGATTGTCCAGATCTAAGTCCCAGAGAACGCGAACAACTAAGAGCTAGAAGAGAAATGAGATTTGCCTCCAAATGAAAAGCAATGATGGCTGATGAGACGAGTAGTAGTTCAGACGACGAACTACCTTCCTCAGATGAATCAGGATTCTTATATGAAAAAGACTCAGAGAAAGATAACAACCGACTTATGGCCAGAGAACAAAAGGAGTGTCGCGTGGATCTAAAGAACAAAGGAGTATCAGAAGCTGAAATCTGGTATATAGATTCAGGCACTTCACGTCATATGACAGGATCAAAGCACCTCATTTTAGACCTCAAAGAAAAGAAAGGTCCATGAGTAGTCTTTGGCGACAATTTTGTTGCTAAAACCAAGGGAATTGGAACCTTAGCCAATGGCGACATATCGGTAAAAGATGTATCCTATGTTGATGGCTTAATGCACAAATTACTTTCTGTTTCTCAATTCTGTGATAGAGGGTATAGTGTTGTATTGTCATCTACAAGCTGTAAAGTAGTAGATAGAATTAGTAAAAATGTACTACTCTCTGGAAATAGAATAGGAACCATCTATGTTGCTAAGAGTTCTAAAGAATTTAGTTGGCTATGGCATAAGAGACTTGGTCATCTGAACTTTAAAACTTTAAACACTATTGCAAGAAGCTCACTAGTAGTTGGCTTACCTAATGAAGTTTTTAGTAAAGATCTACAGGTGTGTGGTGCATGTCAGAAGGGCAAATAGACAAAAGTACCAATGAAAAGCAAGACTGTATCATCCACCAGCAGAGTTCTTGAACTACTTCACACGTACCTGTTTGGACCTATCTCACCTGCTACTCTAAGTGGTAGAAAGTATACCATTGTGGTGGTAGATGATTTCTCCAAATACACATGGGTTACTTTTCTATTCGAAAAGAGTGAGATAAGGACCAAACTTCCAGAACTGATGAAGAAGATCCAAAATCAAAAGAGTTCAACCATTGTGAAAATCAGAAGTGATAAAGGTGGTGAGTTCCTTAACTATTCTATTACCACCCATTGTGCTAACAATGGTATTCAACTGGAAACAAGCTAAGCTCATACACCACAACAAAATGGAGTAGCTAAGAGGAGAAATAGAACCCTCAAAGAAGCTGCTCGAACCATGCTAGCTGAGTTTGATACACCAAAGAAGTTTTGGGCTGAAACAATAAATACAACATGTCATACACAAAATAGAAGTCTCATCTATAAACGACATGGTAAGACTCCTTATGAAATTTGGAAAGGTAGAAAACCTAGAGTATCTAATTTCCATATTTTTGGTTGCAAGTGTTTCATTCACAACAATGGGAAGGCCCAATTAAAGGCTTTTGATGCTAAAGCAGACGAGGGAATTTTCATAGGCTATTCCCAAGTCAGTAAAGCCTTTAGAGTCATTAATAAGAGGAACCTTGTAGTAGAAGAAACACCCCATGTTGTATTTGATGAAACTACTTTTGTGAGTACAGCTGATAAAGTAGATCTCTTAACTCAAAAATTTCAAAGTCTGAATCTGAAGAAAAAGGGATCAACTGACAAAGGCTTTGTCAAAGTAACTATTCCTTTCACAGACGATGATGATAGCGATGTTGATCAATTCAAACCAAGGAGACCTACTACAAGATCTCAGACAAATACAGTAAATGAAGCTCCTAGAGCAGATACTGAACCTACTCAAGTAGGGGAAACAACTGAAGTTGTTGAAACAGAAGAAGCTGCTAACACAGGTGAACCTGTGAACACAACTGAAGTTGGACCGACAGATGACACTCAAGTTGACAACACAATTGAGACACATCAATGTCAAAATCCTAGTGACACAACATCAGAAGATCTCAATTCACCTGATGGAACCTTACCAAAATATATTTGGGCAAGGGATCATTCAACTGATCTGATAATAGGAGATTCACACTCCGGTGTCCAGACTAGAGGCCAGAAGGCCAATGCTAACCAATCAGATCATATTGCTGAAACTTTTTTTGTAATTGTTATTTTCTTTCCTTGAAGGAACCTTCAACAATCGAAGAAGCCCTAGAAGATAGCAATTGGATTACAGCTATGCAAGAAGAGCTCAACCAATTCACAAGGAATGATGTTTGGGAGCTAGTGGATCGTCCTAGACATCAAAGCGTGATTGGAACCAAATGGGTATTCAAGAACAAGACGGATGAAAATGGTGTCATAACCAGAAACAAGGCTAGACTTGTTGCGAAGGGATACTCACAATCAGAAGGGAATGATTATGATGAAACTTTTGCACCTGTAACTCGCCTTGAGTCTATAAGATTATTTCTCGCATATGCCTCTCAAATGAAATTCAAAGTGTATCAATTGGATGTTAAGAGCGCCTTCTTAAATAGAGTACTTGTGGAGGAAGTATATGTCGAACAACCTCCTGGTTTCGAAGAAAGTTATCAAGTATATCGTCTTAAGAAAGCTCTCTATGGACTAAAACAGGCTCCTACAGCTTAGTATGATACACTATCTCAGTTATTGGTTGATAATAGATTCACAAAGGGAATAATTGACAGAACCTTGTTCAGAATCCAAGAAGGAAATGATATATTATTAGTTCAGATCTATGTTGATGATATCATTTTTGGTTCACCAAATCAGGAGCTATGTGACAAGTTCTCAAAGTTGATGCAAGATAAATTTCAGATGTCCATGATGGGTGAAATGAACTATTTCTTAGGTCTCCAAGTGAAGCAAAGTCCAGATGGGATATTCATCACACAAGCTAAGTATACAAGAAATCTGATTGCTAAGTTCGGTGCTCAGATAAGTAAAGTATGTAAAATTCCCATGATGACTTCTTTTAAGATGGATCCAGATGAGGATGGAAAATCCGTAGATCAAACCAAATATAGAGCCCTAATAGGATCTCTTCTGTACCTAACAGCCAGCATACCAGATATAACCTTTGTTGTAGGTGTCTGTGCTAGATTCCAATCCAATCCAAAAGTTGACTACCTAGATGCAGCTAAGAGAATTCTGAGGTATCTGAAAGGTACAATGAATATGGGTTTATGGTATCCATCTGAAGACGGTTTAGATCTGAGTGGCTATTCAGACTCTGACTTTGCAGGATGCAGAATAGATAGGAAATCTACTTCTGGCACATGTCAATTTCTAGGAAACAAGCTGATTTCTTGGTTCTCCAAGAAGCAAACCTCAGTTGCTACCTCCACTACTGAAGCCGAATACATGGCTACTGGTAGCTGCTGTAGTCAGTTGTTATGGTTAAGTCATCAACTATTGGACTACAACATTGTTGCTAGAGTAGTCCCAATTTATTGTGATAGCAATAGTGCAATAGTCATTACTCAGAATCCAGGTCTCCACACTAGATGTAAACATTAGGGGTGTCAAAATCAGCCCGGCCCGGCCCACCCGACAAACAGGCCAGGCTGGGCCTGATTTATAGTGGCCCAAAAAAATCGGGCCTATTTGGCTCGGCCCAAATGGCCCGTCGGGCCGACCGGGCTCAGGCCGGGCTTGGCCCGGATTTTCGGGTCGGCCCGTTTTTTTTTTTTTTTTTATTTTTATACAATTTTAATTTATACAGCTAACAGTCTAATTATTTTAATGAGAGAAATAATAGCAGAAATTAAGGCGTGGGATAACATTGTGAACCTGTGACCTTGATTTGCAAACTCCAAATTGAAAACAAAAAAGAAAACTCTACACACAACCTCAAATGCCCAAATTGAAAATGAGAAAAGATAACCCTACACAGTACACACACTGCCCACATGTCTGCAAATGCCTCCACATAAAAGAAAAGAGAAGAAAGCAATCCCCACTTCCAATCTTCTTAGAAAACAAACGCCAACGGCTCCACGGCGTCACGAACCACCCAGGACATTCGCTGCCCACCTTTAACTGCACAGAACATTCGCGAATCTCTGATGCATATTGCGTGAAGAAGAGGAGAAGTATTTTATTTAGGGTTTACAATTAAAATTGGGCATGAATATTATTATTTTAGTTGGGTTTGGTTGGCCCATTGTAAAAATTGGACAACTTAAATTTCATAAATTAAATATTGAATTTTTTTAATAAAAAAATAGAACGGGCCAATTTGGCCCGATGGCCCGGCAGCCCCGACCAGGGCCAGGATGGGCCTTATATTTTCAGGCCCGAAAAAAATTGGGCCTGTCTGGCCCGGCCTGGAAAAAGTGATTGGCCCGATGGGCCGGTACCGGGCTGGCCCGGCCCATTTGACACCCCTAGTAAACATGTTCATGTAAGACATCACTTTATCAGAGATCACATGGAGAAGAAATATGTTCGAATGGAAAAGATTCACACAGATATCCAAAGAGCGGATATGCTTACTAAGCCTTTAGCTGAGTCAAGATTTAAAGAATTGTGTTTTTCTTTGGGTTTATTGGAGCTGGATATCTCGAAGCCTGCAGCTGAGAAGTCAACTCTAACTCAGTTGATCATGGAGCAACTTCAACCAGACAACAAGGGCAGATGACATCTCAGATGAGTTGAATAGACACACTCATTGTCCAGGTAAGTATCTTCCCTATGAAGAAAGCTAGTAGAGCTGAGGGAACCTGAGAGTTCTTAATTCAAGGGGGAATCTATGATTCTTTAAAAAAAATCCTTGATTAGAACACTCAGAACACATGTACCTATGTTTATTTATTACTTGCTCGTTTAAATTACACGTTTTCATTAATTAAGTAGTTTGAAATTTGCATAGGATTCGGATTTGAAAATTCTTTATGATAATTTAATTTTGGTCTGAAGTCCAAATAGTAATTTCCAAGATTACGACCAATCTGAACCATTGGATCAACATTGAATATCATCCCAACCACAAGTTATTAAAAGGAATCTTTAGAGTTCCAAGAAAATCACTATTTTCCAGAAATCTTTTTCAGAAGCTATTATCTATGAATTTTAACGTTTACTTAGAAGGAGTCTTACCACTTCTAGTATAAATACTAACACTTAGTCATCAATTTATCACATCTCTAACTCAAAATAATCCTCTTGTATAGGAACAAAAATTACAAAAGAAAAGGCTTGAGAATGAGAAGCATTGAGTTGCATGCAATACACCAACCCAAGACGTGGGTCAAGGCCAAAAAAATTCTTCTAAATCATCATGCAGAGAACGAAATCTCAAGTGTCTCATGTCAAACCGGACTGAATCTTCGGTGTCTCATGTCACGCTGACTTCAGCCTCCTCTCCAGGGCGGAAGGATGCAGCTGTCGATGGAGACAAATACTGGTGGGTGATGAGAAGGGAAGCTGTCGGAGATGGAAGATGAAGCGGTACGCAGAGCTTCCTCTCCGCAGTTGGAGAATAGAGGATCTTTCTACTCCTCTAATTCTTCTTTCATCTCCCTCTTCATCAAACACCAGTAGAGGCCCCGTGCACCACAGACCAATCCTGCATGATTGGTGAATGAAGAAAAAGTACAAGTAAGTTAAACTCAATGAAGAAGTTGTTACAACTAAGAGTTATTTAACATGAGACATCTAAGTTTTAAGGGGAATTTCCATGAAATTCTTAAAGAACCTTAACTTGGAATACTCTTATGCTTTCCTTTTTTGGTCTTAATTAATTCTTTCTTAAAGAAAAATGTCTTAAAACGTCAAATATTTCCATTCTGAATATTACTTCTGAAACCCAAGCTAACATCTCAGACAAGTAATACAGATGGAATGCAAGCAATGTTATCAGCTGAAGGGGGAACGCAGCTAATAACTAAACAGTGCTCAAATTTCATAAGAAATCATGTTAGCTGAATTGGTAAAGTATTCAGTTAATGGTGGAAAATCAGAAGATCAATCAGACGACAACTCAGCTGCTGCACGAGCACAGCTGAAACAGATAGACATCATTTTCTTTCTTTTCTTACCTAACATAATACCTCATAATGATTGGAAGACAAATTAAATGAAATTCGTTCTCATTTAATGCTTTCAGTTTCCATTTATTGCTATTCAGCATGAAAGTACACATCTGAACTTAATTGGTAAAATAAATTAAAACTTGTCCTAGACGATTCGCAAATTCAGTAATGAGTATGTGCCCTAAAAACTCATGTAAGACTGGACAGTTGCTTTATTTGCCAACCAATAGAATGTTGAGCATTAAATGCGGACCCGAAATTTTTATAAACTAAATTCCAGAACGTAATTTTGATCTAATTTGACATCCATGTAGAATATGAAGTGGCAAAACCTAACTTTTAAATCTGAATGAATACACCCCTTCCATTTAAAGCGTTCGTTTTACTTCTGCAACACAAATCAATACCGTTGATCTAACTTTCAAGATCATATATAATGAAGACTTAGACACTTTCTTCAGTTTACGCACACATATTTCTATTGTCTTCTACTTCTCTCTATATCTCTCTGAAATTTTAACTTTCAACCTTCTCTAATTTATCTACAATGACTTCATCCAGGCACCACAACCTTGATACTCGTAGGGAATTCTCCCAAATCACACCTGATACTTATAAACCAGAAGTATGGGCGAAAGATCGCATGGTAGCTGAAGGTTGTGTAGCCTTCTCAGGACCCCATACTCCTCAACAACAATGAACTGCTAAAGTGCTGATTGACGTTGGATTGAAGAAATTGATCGGTACCAATCCTAATCTTCTAATTGCAGAGGATGTGGTTAATTTCTACATCTATTTACGCTTAAGGTCCGATGGTTCTCTCTCCTCTCACATTGAGGACGACAGAGTACGCTTATCGGTGGGTACTTTTAATGAGATGTTTGATGTGGAGAATGAATGTATATCCAACCCTGAAGAATATGAATGTGGAGAGATAAACGATGTATGGAAGGATTTTATTCTTAAGGATCATCTGAAATTGGCACGGAAAACACCAAGCTCCTTGAAGAAATCAATGTTGAAGGAGGAGTACAATGATCTTTATGATATTGTCACAAAGGTTATAATGGGTCACCGTGGATCCCTAGATGGCATCACTCTGAACAAGATCATTCTGATGAAGGCCATAGTGGATAAAGCAAAGATTAACCGGGGGAAATATTATATCAATAAATTTGTTGGTGAATCCATGAAGATAAAGAGAAAGGATGAAGATGGTCCCTTCTAGCCAGCTTCTAAACTCGGCTTTGTGACAAAGCTAAGTATCATCCTCTCTAAGCTGCTTCCAAACAAAAAAACATGGGGAAATGGAATCAAGTTCAGAAGTTCTAAATGGTTGCTGACAAAAGAGAAGGCGACAACTGTTGAAGCACCCAAAAGGAAGAAAGGGGTTGAATCTTCAAAATCTGAAGCTCCTCAAAAGAAACAAAAGCAGAAGGAAATTGTTGAACTTGTTCCAATTGCTACCCTCTCTGAATCATCTTCTGAGGCTATTGAGTCAGATGAGGAATCATTGGCAGCTGAAGATCAGGATGCAGGAGGAGCAGCTGAAATGTCTCCAGTCAAACCAACAACCAAGACACTTAAGGTAAAACGAAAAATTGCCTTTAAATCTTCTCCTACTAATCCTCTTGCACCCAAACCCATCTCCTCCCAACCCTCTGAAGCCATCACTAAATCCATCCACTCCCCACCATACAATCTTTCTAAACCTAAATAAGCTGAAATCCCATCAATTGATAAATCTCTAGCCATTGTTCCCATCAACCCCAATAACCCAACCTTAGATCCAATCCTAGGTTCTGAAACTCAACCTTCAGCAAACAAATTTGTTGCTGATCTTACCCTTGATCCCTTGAAGCTTGCTGCAGAAGTTGCTCAAAACTATGCACAAGTTTCCACCCCCTCTTCTCCAACAAACATTGAAACCACAGCTGACGATGCTCGGCCAGATCCAGTTGAACCATCAATTCCATCTCTTCCTCAACCCAAACCTTTCAATCCTTCCATTTCTAACTATCCATAGGCCCCAAAGAACAACTCTTCAGGCAGCGGACTGAAGGAGACTTGGAAGAACAGTTCCCTGAGTTGAAGCAGCATCCAGATCTGTTCGAACAAATTTTACGAATATAGACATGGAGGGAACTTTGCTTTGCAGATATCTCAAGGATAGCTCAAGCAATCCAAGAATCTGAACCTGCTAAGGACAAATCAGATCACAGCAACGATGGACCTGAGTCCGAAGCTGAAAAGAAGACGAACAACGATGAAGATCCTACACAGGATCAAGTCGGAGGGAACGCTGCTGGAGGAGTAGATAACCCAACATCTGATTTAGGTGGGAGTTCACCTAAACAGACTGGCAATGATGATGAGAAATCAGCAGAGCTAGAGACAGTGCTAGAGACAGATGTTGTGTAAACAGCTGAAGTCCTTGCCCATGACGAGTCCTTGAACTCTGAGGCATTAATGCTAAACTCAAATTCTGACCTGGTGAGGGAGACAGTTAGAATTGAAAATGCATCGTCCAATGTTCATCCTGATCAAACATAAGAAATTGTGTTAACTGAATCTCCACAGCCCCAGGTCTCAGAGATTCAGGGATCTAAAAGCGATGAACAGCCAGCTCTTGAAGCTGAGGAGAAGTTACCAGCTTCTACAGCTGAGGAGGAGTTAAAAGTTATCACTGCTGAGGAGAAAGAAGTGAAGCTAGAAGTGTTTGAAGAAATAATGCAGAGCTCTCCTGTTAAGACTGTTGAGGCATTGACAGGCTTGATAATTCTAGTTACTACTAGTGCTGAGAATGCTCCTCAGAATCTTCAAGTTGTAGTCAACACTACGGAAAGGAAGGATCCAGAGGGATTTGATCATGATGAAGACCTGGTTGATAATCTTCTTGAAGAGGTCACTAAAGAAGACATACGGGAACTTCAACAAATTGCCTCAGAAATACCTGCAGATCTTCCTCAACGTTCTTTTGAGGAACTTCTACATACTCTTGTCAAACACAAAAAGATTCTGAGAGTTGGTGAATCCTCGTCCCAGGCATTAATTCCAAATATCAGCTTCTCTAATCTCATCTAGTACAAGCTGAAAATGATGGGCTTTAATGATGTTGATATATCTCTTATTGGTCAAGTTCTTGGTGATCTGGCATAGCTTGTTCATGAAGAATTAGCACCACAGATAAAAAATGCAACTCTTAAGATCCAGCAGAATCGAGTAGATACATATCAGAATATTTTCAAGGCCGTTCGAGATAATATGCAGAAGTTCTTTGAAAGCGATCTGACGAATTCTGTAGTAAAGTCCCTCGAGAAAAGCCTAAGTGAATCAGCTGCGAGGTTTGAAAAAGGTATTGCTAAAATTGACATAGATCATCGCATTGAATTAATCAAGACTGTTGATGATCTGAAGGTAAAAGAGCTGCAGCGAAGTCAAGAACGGGAAAAGCAGACCACTTCTGATCTTCATCAGAAGTATATTGAGTTGGAACAGAAATCTGTTGAACAACGGGCTGAACTGACCAAGCAATTAGAATTAGCAAAGGAACATGCTCAGAAGATGGAAGATGAGTTTGAAAAACTCAAACATGCCAAGACCCAACTCGAGCTATCAACTGAAGACTTAAAGCTCAGACTTCAACTTGCTCCAGCACCTGTTGACTTAGACAGAGTTATAGAAAACACTGCTTCAAAGGCCACTAAAAGCTTAAGTCAAAAAGCAACTGCTATTCTGAATAGTGTTAATGAGGATCATTACTAGTAGCTTTCTCAAGCGCTCACTTCCCATATTGAAGAAGCCAAAAAGGGGGAAGAAGAGGCCAGAGTTAAGTTATCAGATCAAGTGTCCGAACAACTGAAGAAAGTAGCTGAAGACGCAACTGAGCAGATGAAGAAAGCAGCTGAGAATACTGCTGAAATTATGAAGAAATTCTCTGTTGTCTTGGTAGAATTTCTTGTATCTACCAAACCTTGAGCTGAACTTTTCAAATCTTCTAGCCATGAGGGATATTTCTTCCTTCATTTCAGTTTTAGAAACTGACTTTGATGATCTTGGAGTGGACTACATTTTAGGTTCAGCAGTTTTGGCTTTGATTGTCACTCCTTTGGTTGGTAATGAAGGTTCCTCAATTGGCTTTCTTTTGTTGAGGTCAAACTCATAAGCTTTGAGTTCTGAGAAGACTTGTTGCATGGGCATGGTAGAGAGATATTTGGTGTTCTGCATCATTACAGAATATACATCCCACTTTGGAGTGAGACTTCTTAGAATTTTTAGTGCCACCTCTCTCTTGGAGTAAACCTTGCCCAATGAGTTGATCTCATTCATTATATCAGTGAATCTACCAGCAAGCTTGTCAATGGCCTCATCTGATTCCATTGAGAATTGTTCATATTTCTGCATAGCAACTTGGAGCTTATTCTCCTTGATTTTGTCAGTGCCCTCACACATTTCTGCAAGAGCATCCCATATTTCTTTTGTTGTTGTGCAGTGGTAGACTATTCCCATTACAGCATCTGGAATTGTTTGATAAAGAGTGTTCATAGCAAGATAGTTGAGGTTGTGTCTCTTTCTCTCTTCTGCAGTAAGGTCATCTTCATCCTTGGGGATTTCTTGCCTTGGGTCAGCTTTCTGAGCAACTGTAATCTTTGGATTGGCCTGCATAAATGTGAATGGTCCCCTTGTGATGACTCTTAGCATCTCATCATGAAGACATGCAAGATGAGCTCTCATCCTGATCTTCCAAAAATCATAGTTCTCAATTGAGAACATTGGTAGCTTGTGATGAGATATGTGATTGACTGGATTTGGAGCCATGTTATTGATGGTCTCTACAGCATCTCCAGGCACTGCATTGTTGTTGTTGTTTCTCACCATGTTTTCAGATATATGAGGACAAAGCACAGAGGGTTAAGAATTCAAAAAGATCAGTTCAGTGACCACACTAGAATTTGGTTTTAAAAATCAAAATAGATTTTCAGAAGCAGTGGTCTTTGAACCCCTGCTCTGATACCACTTGTTGGTCCTAGAAGGAGTATGACACAAGTGTATGGGGGGGAATGCACTTGTGTATGCAAATCTTTTTCAATTTAAGCAAATCAGGTTGTCAGCAGAGTTGTCCTAGACAACTTCTCTGAGTATGAATAACTTTGTTCAGATAATCAAACCATTGAATACTATGAAGTACTCAGTTGAATAACTATCTAAGTAAGTTATATGTGCGTAATTATGGTTGGACCTTTATATTTAAACTCCTTTTAATTCTGAAATTCTTCATAACAAACAAACAGTTTTCAGGGAACTTGTCCCAAATCTGTTTTGCACAACTTGTGAAATATATCTTTTGAAGATCAATTTGTGTGTTGTGTATGAATGTGTTACTTGTACGAAATGACTTGAAAGTAAATAACACAAGAGTTTATAGTGGTTCAGAGACTCAAGCTCCTACATCCACTTTTCCTGATTTAACAGGATAATTCCTTCACTTGAATTAACTTGTTTTATAGTGTCAAGGTGCACTGATCAACCACACTACTCCTTAGTGTCTTGATCCCTAGGAATTCTGAGTCCTAGTACTCACTCTCAACTTGAACTAAACTGTTCTTCACTTGACAGTTCTAGTTATTACACTTCTACAACAACTCTTCTCACTTTCCTTGAAAGGTTAAAGGGTTGAGGTTGGTTCCAACTAGGGTGATATATCCTTTACAATTAAGCTTTGTGTAAGGATATGATATCTCTCTAAACTTTGAATGATTTACAATAGGTTCAGCTTAGTTGGGAACTGGAATTGTATGGAAACTCTAAGAATGATGTATTCTTGTAAGAGCTTAAAGGCTTGTGGTTTCCACTCAAGTTGATTGCCTTCAAATGGTTTCCACACTCCAATATTTATAAAGTAAGATGAGGTTATTTCTGTTGGAGAGACAGCCTCAAATTGTCTATTTTAGTCCTCCTTGGACTTAGAATCTTGAGGACAGATTCTTGAAAGTGACATCATGTCCTTGATTTGGGAAGTAAACGGTTGGAAGCTTCTTGTCTTGACTTTGATGCACTATTCCCAATGTCTGACTTGAAGATTTAGCAGTCAAACACTAGACATTCCTTCTGATCATTGATTCCATGATATGGGACAACTCTCCTTATCATCAGGACTGATCTGTGCTCAAGCTTATCTTCTTCAGCTGACTTGTCCTTTCAGTAATGTTGGCTAGCTTCTTCAGTTGAGTTGGCTTTTTATCTTCACTGATCATAATTGATAGCTTCTAAGTATGCATTTTTTCCATATCAGTGGAATTGACCCCATCAGCACAGTTGTCTCTTGACTTTGACTGATTCTGAATATTTCAGGTGTTAGTGTGCTAATCAACTCTGCTGGACATCTCTTCTGATCTTGATTGTATTCATGTCAGTAGACTTGGTCTAACTGATGTGTTCTTCTTAGAATTGATCATCAGGGAGGTTGTCTATATGCTTTGCTGAATTGACTTATCAGCACAGTTGAGCTTTGACATCAGCAGGGTTGGGATCTTCTCATTCTGAGTCTTGAGGAAACTTGATTCTTGCAATCTTCTAAGTTTGTGTTCCCCCTCAACTTATGCATCTAAAGCATCTATAAGCTGCCTAACATGTCAGCTTATCAATTAGCCTGATCTATATGTTCCAACATTCCTGAAACATATTAATTCAATTTGACTTATCTTACTTGGCATGTCTAAAGGGGTTTTGGTATTTTAATCAAAATCTCATTTTATTCCCAACAGAAACCTTGAACAACTATTCTTACTTACAAATCTCAACCTACGACAGCCCACGAAAAAAGTTTTAAAAAGGTTATAAATAGTTTCAACTATGATCTCTTCGGTGTCATGAAATGTCATCTTTATGTTTTAACTTTTAACCGGACTTAATAATTTTAGTTTAAAAATATGTAATTTTAAATTTAAATAAATACTATAATATACTCCCTCCGTCCTGTAAAATTTTGCTCAGACAGATTTTTGGGTTCACAAAGTATATGTTTATTCTATTTAAATAGTTAACTTTTTAGTATTTTTTTTTACTTTATTAACAAGATTGAGTATCTACCAACAATATTCTTTACTTGTTATTTCAAATATATTTTTTATAATTAAAATATGATTTTTAAAAAACATGTATAAAAAGAAGTGAGCAAAATTTTACAGGACAGATGGAGTAATATTTTATTACATAAGGATAATAACGTAATTTTAAAATAATATATTTTAATTAATTAAATTAAATATAAAAATACAAACATACGACACCATATGACACATACGATAAATACATACGATACATATTACAAAAGGTAACAGGTCATCGAGTTTAAGTCTTTAGATTTGAATTTTAATGGCTCAAATTTAACTGACTACGGTAGTCATACGACACCATACGACACTCTTACAGTCTTACTACATGTAGAATGTCCTTTTAAGTTTTAATCTCAACCTTACATTTTTATTTCTTACTCCCGTGTAAATCTCAACACCTTTCTTCTTATTTAAACCATCAACTTTTATTTTTTTAGAGGTTGTCTTCTCTTCATTATACCCATTGTCTTTCATTATCGGGTATATATCGAATTTTTATGCCACTTTCATAAAATAATTTTAAATTTTGTATGACTAATCATTTCTTATTTTTGTTTATCTGAGATTTTCATTATAATCTAATCTATATTTTTGGGGCTAGTCTTATGTGAAATATTGCATACATGCATTCCATTCCATTTCAATTAGGCAAATCAAAACCCTAAGCTCAAAAGTCAAATTAAGTCAATTTTAACAAATTCGCGGGTCATAAGTCTGGATTCGGGTTGTCCAGAAAATTCGCAGGTTGCAAACAGGTGATTTACTGCATGACCAAAATATTGTTACTATAAGGCTAAAAATTTAATACTACATGTATAAAAAAGAGTTATCACACTTTTAGTGGACAGGGAAAGTATTTGTTTTTAATATCTTTTGTAAATGTATAAATTTGTATTTAATGTGAGATTTTTGTTTTATTCTTAGTTTGTGTATTAATGTTAAACATTGTATGTATTTCAATATTCTCAATTTTTATTCTTGATTTTTGTACTTTAATTTCATTAATATGAACATTACATAAATTATAAATTTGATCATTTAATAATATCTACATAAATTTGATCTTAATATTATACGGAAATTTGTACATAAATTTAATCTTAATAATATACAGTAAAATTCCGTTTACAACATTTAATGAAAATTGAGTTTACTTAAATTAAGCTTAACCTACAAATCGATTAAAATAATATATTTAACTATAAAAGTTACTTAATTTTTTAATTTCCTTAATTTTTTTCATAAAACTAAAAATCATATTTGATCCTTAAATAAATTAGGCAATTTTTCGATTTAAGGAATTTTTCAATTTCCTTAAACTTTTTTATAAAACAAAAAACCATATTTGATCTTTAAACAAATTAAGTAGTTTTTTCATAAAACAAAAAATCATATTTCAATTCCTTATAGTTGATCCTTTTTATTTATCTATATCTATATATATATAAAAACGGCATAGTGGCGTACTTGAGAAGTTCCCGCCTAAATAGATTAAATAAATAAATATTTTGCAGTGGGGCCCAGCTGTAGATATTGCTCCATATTCCGCTGTTTGCTTAATGCATCAGTCACGCCTCAATCATCCACTCCTCTCTCTCCCAACTCAAGCGCTTCATCTCCTCATTTAATATTATTGCTCTTTCAATCTCGCTCCTTTTGGATTCACCCGGTTCTTATTCTCTTTGTTACACCGTCACTGTCACTGCGTGCAATTTCACAGTGTGAAATCGCTTAGCCGTCACCTTCTCTCATTGCAACACCGGCCGCCAGCTCTCACTCCGCCCCATCTGCAACTTGTGCCGACATTCACGGCGGCCCATGGCGGCAGAACTCTCCTTCATCGGACGGTTCGCAGCACATCGCCGTACTCCAGGTCGCGACCCTGAATACAGATCTGCGGCTGCTACCAACTGTTTCCATGTCACGCGCCGCTGCCGAATACAAAGTCGTGGGCCACCGCCGCCGTTGCAGAAGTGAAGACGACAACATATTTTTTTGTATTCTGTTTGGATTGGAAAAAAGGAGGCGGTCAAAATTTCTGAAGTTCTATTGTAGTAAATCGTTGAAGTTGGATTGACATCGCCTTTCTATGGAATGTGGGGATGTAGACAGCAGCGGTGAGTATGGTTTCCCTTATTTCTGGATTTCGGTGTTTTAAATTCAATTTTACTGCTTATTTATGTGGACATTTTTTTTTCTAGATAAGGGGCTTATACAGTGATTTCTTATGTAGTGCTTATATTTAGATTGTGCTAACTCAAATTCTAAAGAATGATTGATATGATGTTTGTTTAGCTTTTTTTTTTTATTTTATTGCCAAGTGATGAATTTTGCAGCTTACTTTGCAAATAAACATATTGGCTTAGTAAATTTTAAGTATTAATTGACATATTATTTTTTGAATCGTTCTTGAAGTTTCTATAGTCTAGAATTTGAGGTCAAGATCTGAGTTTCTTGAGCCAAAGGAGTTCAGATACCTACCTAGAGTGAATGATTTCAACATAATTTCAATGTCTTCTGGGCTTAATTTGTCGGGGCTTTTCGAGTCGGAGACGAAGAGCAAGGAGATGAGTTTAGTTGTGGGAAGCAGATGGTGGAGAAATTGGAGAAAGCAAGGGAAGAATTAGGGTTCAAAAATGACAGGGGAAATGGGCGGGGAATCAGATTGGTGAAGGTGAGGGTAATTTTGATGGTGGAGATAGGGAAATGGCAAAAGAATTGTGGTTAGTGAAATTGAAGTTAGGGGATGGAGGGGTTTAAGAATTTGGAGAATTGCAGTTGGAAAAACTGAGATTAGTTCTTGGTGATATTGTACCCTCATGCCACAATCGTGTGATAGATGAGATGTGATGGAGGAGGATATAGAGGTTAGAAATGCACTTTCTGCATGCCTGCAATGTAAATTAATTCTGCTTTTGATTAACTTTTTTTTTTCCCAGGCAAATAAGTATCCTTTTATTGAAATGAAAGACGAGTTAGTAGCATACATAGCAGGCAAGAGGGTTGCCATGCATCAGAAAAGAAAAAGAAAAAAACTCCTGCGAATATGTGAAAACATGGTAACAGTGATGAGAAATGATTTATATGTTTGTGACTAAGCAGCTCCTTGGTTCAGCCATCCACTCCCCATAATCCCTCGACCTCAGTGTTGTACTTAGACCGGTTCTGCTTTTGATTAACTAATTTAACAACCTTTTGATTCATCTATTGGTAGTCTAGATTCTTAAGTTTTGATGAATATTTCGGCACCTGTATCTGCATTTTCTTTTGGTGAGTTTTCATAGAGTGATTATGTAAGTTCTAAACTAATACAGTAGATATGAGTTGATGCAGTGAGTTGGCTCAACAGTTAATCTGTCTTTGCCATGGACTAATTAAACTTTTTGAGCAATGCTTTCCCTGCTAAATGATTTTTTTTAATTAAACATACTTTAACATTTCAATTAAGATTTCAAGTTCAATATGTATCGACATTTAATACATGATTTTATTTTCTTCCAGGTATAGTATTACGTGGAATTGGCACTAGATGTTTCTGTAAATCGGTACTGTACTTTTATTTTTTCCCATTAGTGGTTGTTGTATATTAATGTCGTTGAGTCTCTTGGTTTTTTTTTTTTTTTTTTTGAGAATTTTTCGTGTGATAAGAGTTATCAATTTCCATCTCATCAGTTAAGTAATGACCTTTACGAATTAGGTAGGCCCGAACAGCTGAAAGAGAAAACTCCTACAATGAGTTCAGTTTACATGTCGTATACTGAAATAGAAATCAAAATGTAAAATAAGGTTTGATTAACAATGCTCTTTCAACTATGGATTCATTTGGTGGTATAACTTCTCACTCAAATCAAATGAACTCTTTTAAGTGCGGCTTATTATTTGGTGGTGTTTTGTAGTTAGTTTCATTAAAGAATATATAATTTTTACTCTATGAATATTTAAGTCCATTATTTTACTATTAATGTTCAGTAGGTATTTCTTGATGTTGTATGAGCAATTTTTTGTTTCCTAGAAGCTTGACTGAATTAATTCAAAATGAAAATGTTTGTTATTGAAAATGATACATAGAATAATTTAATGATTTTACATAACTTTCTTATTTTGTCATTGTAATTTTGTAATTCTGGTAGTGCATTGAATCTTTATCTGCACACTACGCTCTGCATAATACTTTGAAGATTTATGGAGTAATAAGAGGTTACCCGCCAGCTCAAGCTTCTAAGCAAAGAAATCTTAGACTTTTCAAGAGGTGAAATGGTTCAACCAAAGATTGAAGAGTTTAAAGTTTAAACAATCTTTGAACCTGTAATCATAGAGCGAAATTGCATTAATTTTTATTTGTTTGGCTTTGTTTGCAGATCTTTTTTCATATGTGGCTGATGGATGCAGATTGCAGGGTAAAAATCAATATATAAATTCAAATAATCAATTCAATTGTTGATATCTATGCACCACACATTTTAAGTTTTTGTTGTTATACTTGCCATTAAGAGTCTATTTGACTGGGATTATAATCTCATTCAAAATAGTTGTACATTACATCTTTTAGCATCTTATGTTTAGTATGCCATTAATGAAAATAAATAACTGATTTTTTGTTCTCCTTTTTTAGAGAGTTAATGGTGATGAAATGTGAAGCGATCAAAGACGTGAAAAGTAGCAAGCAAAATGAGATGAAAATGTACAAAAGCATGAAACATAAACACTAATCGAACCTAGAAGACGTCAAGCCGCTGATAGTCATATTTTAGCAGCGAGAGTAATACATCTTTACATTAGCTAGGTTTTTTATGATTTTTTTTTTTTTTTTTACGGGAGCTAGGTTTATGAATGTTGAATATCAATTTAATGACGAGTTCCTAATACTCAACATTAATGTATTATACACAACATTTATAATTATACATGAAAATATTTATAAAAAACAATTGTAATTGTGAATACTTATAAAAATGAATATTATTGTGAAAAAATTATATATAGGTATATAACATTTGTAAATCAATTAAAATATAAATTAATATCAGCGTATACATAAATATTATACATGCTCATACTTCTAAATAAAAATAATTGTAATTGTGAATACTTATAAAAATGAATATTATTGTGAAAAAAATTATATATAGGTATATAATATTTGTAAATCAATTAAAATATAAATTAATATCAGCGTATACATAAATATTTTCTATATTAATGGGTTAATGAATTTATGGCCAATTATATTAATAAAAAAAAAAAAAACATAACTCAATCATATGTGGTCTGCGGACTACCACATGTACAAATACAATACTCTCCATCATGTTAAATTTATAGACAATACTCTACATCATGTTAAATTTATAGGACTTTCCATATGGTAATAACTAATAAATTAGTTTATATATAAAACTTATTATTTTTAACAATTTTACAGTAAATATTATATTATAAACCGGGTGAAATATTAGTTTATTTAATAATAAAGGTTCTTTCTCATAAATCAAAATCACATTCCCTTATCAAATTGACTTAAAAATATTGATTATTTGTATTTGTATATTACGGTAAAAATCTAAGTTTTCCTTATATTAAGGATTGAAATATATGCAAAATTCTATAAAACAAAATTCAAAATTTGTAAATTTGTTTTCAAGTCTTAAAAAACTGAACGTATTCAAATATATTAGTTTAATCTTTAAAGAAATTGAAAAATCTAGCTTAAAATACGATAGAATGAATTTTCTTAAATTTCAGAAGTTAAATTTAAATCCACCAATAAATCTAGGCCTTCCTTATATTAAGTATTGAAATATATTCAAAATTCTATAAAACAAAATTCGAAATTTGTAAATTTGTTTTCAAATCTTAAAAAAATTGGACGGTCAATATCAAGTATTCAAATATATTAGTTTAATTTTTAAAGAAATTGAAAAATCTAGCTTAATATACTATAGAATGAATTTTCTTAAATTTCAGAAGTTAAATTTAAATTCACCTATAAATTTGAATTTGATTTTCCTTGTATTAAGGATTACATTTAATTAAATTTAGGTCTTCCATAATTTATTAAATTAAATTCTATTATTATAAAATATTAAATACTTTATTTATATAATATTTAAATTTTTATTGGAAATAATAAAATAAAGAAATTTACAAAAAAAGAAAAAACCATATTTGATCCTAAAATAAATTAGGTAATTTTTCGATTTAAGAATTTTTTAATTTCCTTAAATATTTTCATAAAACAAAAAAGCATATTTAATTTGATTTTAAATAAATTAGGTAATTTTACGATTTAAGGAAATTTTCAATTCCTTATAGTTGATCCTTTTTATTTATTTAATAATAAAGGTTATTTCTCATAAATCAAAATCACATTCCCTTATCAAATTGACTTAAAAAAAAGAAACTGAATATTTATATATTACGGAAAAAATCTAGGTCTTCCTTATATTAAGGATTGAAATATATGCAAAATTCTATAAAACAAAATTCTAAATTTGTAAATTTGTTTTCAAGTCTTAAAAAGACTAAACGTATTCAAATATATTAGTTTAATCTTTAAAGAAATTGAAAAATCTAGCTTAATATACTATAGAATGAATTTTCTTAAATTTCAGAAGTTAAATTTAAATCCACCAATAAATTTGAATTTAATTTTTCTTATATTAAGGATTACATTTAAATCTTTCATAATTTATTAAATTAAATTCTATTATTATAAACTATTAAATACTTTATTTACTCGAATAGATTTGTATGTTGTTTTTTCGAAAGTTTTTCAAAATTTGTAATTTATTATATTTATATATTAAAATTTTTATTGAAAAATAATAAAATAAAGAAATTTACAAATATATACACGTTTTAATTTTTTAATTAATAAATTTATTTCTAAAAGAAAGATATTATTTGATTAAATAATTATAAATGATTAAAAAATAAAAGAGAATTAGGGCACACGTGCATGGCAGGGATATGGGAGAAAGCCCACTCCACCGCCAAGAAAGATGACACGCGGTGAGTATTTAAATGCACTCCGCCGCATCATATTTTCTGATGCAAAGCGAAAAAAGCACTAATCATATCTATACCTCCTTTTACCCTACGCCCCTCACTTCTCACACCTAAATTCTTCTCTCTCTCTCTCTCCGTTTCAACCCCTCTTGCTTGCTTCCTCTAGGTTTGCAATTCTCCCTTTCTCTCTCTAGATTTTTAGTTTTTCTATTGGTGGATTGATGTTCATGCATGTTTATCTGATTCAGAATCGATCTGTTGTCATGTGTTGCTTGATTTCTAGGGTTACGTTATAGCGTGGTTTTTTTTTATGGAATTTTCGGTCTGTTAGTGTATTTGTGTGAATATACGTGCCTAGTCGTTGGTATTCCTTTGATTTGCAGGGCCAGGGGGCCGTAAAGCGATCCCTGCCGCTAGTTTTTTCCTTTTCCCTTTGTGAAATTGATTTATGTAGGGTTTATTTGGATTGATTCGGCGTAAGAATTTTGCGGTTTTGAGGTTATTTGTAGTGATGTTCCTCGATCCCTTAATCTTAACCCGGAAAAAGGAAAAAAAAAACTGGTTCTGTTCTCTGTTGGGTTGCAAGGGAAATATGTTTATGTGATCTGAATTGACTCAGTAAGTACAATTTTTACTCTTTAAACAATTGTTCCTTCTTTTAAAAAGGCAACTTTGCTTGTCTCAACTGTACATTGACAAACAGCAACTGTAACTTTGATTTTAAAGAAAACTCAGTTTCTATATTTTTTTTGTCTTATGAGGGAAATTCTGTCTTCTTCCAGAAAGTATCTGAATCTACAAATACAACCGTGTGGTTTGCTCTAAATATGTACTCTTTAGATGGTTAATTATTTTGGAAAAGGGGCAACTTTTTGGCAGGCAACAACCGCATGTTTGAGTTATTTTACTGCTAAACATTAGACTTTTTGGCTATTCCAACACTCTAATTGATAGCTAGATATGTTATCTCATCTTAGTAATGTTTGAGTTATTCAACTGCAGGAAGAAACGTGATGGCTTCCAAGCGAATTCAGAAGGAATTGAAAGACTTGCAAAAAGACCCCCCGGTATCATGCAGTGCTGGTGCGTTATTCTTTTGATTCTGTGCTTTCTGTATGCTTTGTAAATTTTATACCGCCAGATGATCTTTCTGCTGTTGTACTGAAACACTGAAATTGTTCCAAATTGTAGCTTATGAGAATTTTATCATTGTATTGTAATGTTCGTTTTTGTTGTGAGGGTTGAGCTAATACTTGTGATCTGCTGTTAAGTGTTAAGTTCAACTTTTGTGCCTAGAAGGGAAAAAGAATTGTTGTCAGCATCGTATTGCAGTAATATAGTCTCAAAATTTGCTTGATTTAGAACTGTGTTAATGGGACAATTGCTCTCTTGTTCTCCTTATTCTTTTTCCTTGTTTGACAAGAGGCTTGCATTCATATTGTCTGTAAGAACACTGTTATGGAATGTTGGATTGTCACCTAAAATTAAAATTCTCTGTTTTGGAAAGCTGTAATTTTGCTTTCTCAACATATAGTTCATTCCTTAATGCAGGGCCTGTGGGTGAGGATATGTTCCATTGGCAAGCAACCATCATGGGTCCTTCTGATAGCCCTTTTGCTGGTGGAGTATTTCTTGTGACTATTCATTTCCCACCTGATTATCCATTCAAGCCACCGAAGGTAATACTTTATTACCTTGTATTTTTGTCTTTGGTCGGTCCTCATAATGTGCCAATGAGATTGTGTCGCGTACTGATATGCAGTTATGACAATATTGGGTTTAACTTTTATTGATTCCTGGCCTTGTGCAAACCAGCAGATTTGACTGGTTGAAGAGTAACAGAACCTTTAACATAGTTCACAATTGTTATGTATATTGCTGATATTTAGTAGTGTGATCAATTATTTTTGTTTTAAGATAACAAACCACATTTGATATGCTTTTGGCTTGAGGAACACATAGATGCCATCATGCCAAAATTGAATAAGCTCTTTTTGCTCATGCCCCATGGTTCCAACTTCCAATATCTAGGATAATTTAAACCTACGTGCGAGTTTTACATATATCACCTTTTGTGCTCACATGCTATTATGATGTATAAGGAAATTGAGTGCCTAATATTACTTCATTTATCTTTCATCCTGTCGGGTGAACTGAGCAGGTATCTTTCAAAACCAAGGTTTTCCATCCAAATATCAACAGCAATGGAAGTATTTGTCTGGATATCCTTAAAGAGCAGTGGAGCCCTGCTTTGACAATATCAAAGGTATACTTGTTTTAGACCCTGCATGCTATTTTCATTTTCTTTGTTTCTGTTGATAGGCCTTGTAGTATCTATGTTCTGATTAGAACTTGTCTTTGAAGTCTAGATAATCATTAAGGCATAAGAATTGTTCACCAATCAGCTCTTCTGTTCTAATGACATTAAATAAGAGACTTAAGAGTAAAAAATGTTAGTTAATCGTGAGACTTTTAAGTTTTACACAATGTTGGATTTTGAGTAGCGGTATATTTGGAATTTTCTATTATCTTATGCATTGAAGCATCAGAGTAGTCATTATTAGTGTGATTATGGTGCCGTATTGTTATTTTGCTCTCTTTTTCTACGAGAATCAATTTCAATATGTATCGCGACTGAAGTAGCTGGCTTTCATCTGCAGGTGCTGCTCTCCATATGTTCTTTGTTGACCGACCCAAATCCAGATGACCCTCTTGTTCCCGAGATTGCTCACATGTATAAGACTGACAGGGCTAAGTATGAGACAACTGCTCGATCCTGGACTCAGAAGTATGCTATGGGGTGAAAGCACTTAATTTGGAGATTAATATGGTTCTAGTAATAATAAAGATTTGAAAAACAGCAGTTTGCTGACAATTAAGAATGTTGGCCAGAATCAATTAGTTGGCGCATGGGATTACAAGTCTTTCTTGTTTGATATGTTGCCGCTGTTATGTTACATATATGCTGCTCTATTTATCCTTGATTTATCTTTCCTTGTTGATGATGTCTAAGCGGTTTTTAACTTTTTAAATGGTGTTAAATTTTTTGGTATTCAGATATAATGAAAATTATTAAAATATGTTATTTTAAGAACGACTGATTGTATCTAAAGACGGAGCCTACATTAATAAAACCAGTTGTCTTTGTGAAATTCTGAATTATTCAACTTTTAGCTGAACTAGGGTCTGTAAGTCAAATGAAATTATAAAATTTCTAAGATTTTCTGTGTTTGAATCATCACGGGTTGTAACTTGTTCGACTTAGGGGATTAATAATGTAGGCCATCTTCTCCAATTCTCATAGCTGTAGTTTCATTCGCTCGATATGGATTTAAATTTCACTTGTATATCCTGTCTAAATGATGTATGCTGATCATTTTATTAAAAAATAATAGGTTGGGTTTAAATTTAATTGATAGAGAGTAATTTTTTTTTTTTTTGCCTTTTAACGTGAATCACTTGTGAGGGGTATATTTGTTTAAAATACAAGATGAAATTGTAGTACTCTCTGTCCACCAAAGTGTGCTCACTTTTTTTTATATATGTTTTTAAAAAAATTATATTTTAATTATAAAGAATATATTTATGATAATGAGTAAAAAAATATATTTGGTAGATACTCAATATTGTTAGTAAAATAGAAAAAATATAAAAAAGTGAATTATTTAAATGAAATAAGCATATTTTTTGTAAACCAAAAAAAAAATGAGCACACTTTTAGTGTATGAATGCCATGTTTGTGCATTGCACACAAAGTAAACATATATTATCAGAGTTGATGAAAAAGCAATAAACAGAAAACACCCTCATTTCCTTGCACGCCTGAACAATGGAGTAATAATTACTAGCTACTTGTTGTTAACGTCTTAGTCTGCCTCTACTGGCAAAGAAGGAAACATCAGACAAGAAGGGGAACACAAGTTGCAAGAGACGCAAGAAATAAAAAAGCCAGGAAAAAATGTTACTCGACCACTCCGGCGACGACTAATTCGACTCCCATCTTTGTGAGTTGTGTGGTCTAGAATGCACGTGGTTTGGGGAGCAAGCGTGAATTCCATTATTTGAAACGCTTAGTAGTGGAGAATAACCCAGTGTCTTATTTGTCATTGAGTCTAAAATAGTAAAATATTCCTCTTCAGTTTGGTTCTAGTTGGAAGTCGAGTTTACATTTAGTACTTGTGTTGGTGTGAATCCTGCTGGTAGAATTGACGGCCTTTTGTTATTTACTACTAATGAAGTGGTTGTCTCTTTGCATTCATACCCAAACTCTCATATTGATTGCGTTCTTGAATATAGATCTTTGGTTTAGAGGTTACTGAATTTTATCTTGAGGTAATTGGCTAAAAGCCCTTTACATATGTGGTGGAAAAGCCGGATAGACACAAGAAAAGGGAAAAGGTAGGGCGAAGTATGAAAAAGAAAAAATAGAGAGATATAAAGGAGTAAAAAAGTAAAGAGAAAAGGTAAAAAAATGTAGAGAGAGAGTGTGAAGTGTGACAAAATGAAAAATATGTAACTTAACTTGACACGTCCTAAATGGTAAGAACACCTAATTTGGGATGGAGGGAATAATACAATTTCATTCAATCATACACATTTATTTGACATAAACTAAATATTCTTCTAATAAACATCACTTGATTAAAAAAAAAAGTGTGGCAAAAATAAAACGTCAATTCTTGTGCTATAATATGTTAATGGAGGGATATAATTGACAATTTAATTGATTAATGAATTTGGTTACAAATTCACTAAAAAAAAAAAAATCAAAATAGAAAAGATGAATTTGGAGTGATTGATTTGAATTGTAGACTTGACTGATGTGAGTGATGCTGTTTTCACTTTTCACCCTCCTCCTCCTCCTCCCACCTTAAAAGAATAATGGGCTGGCCCATTCCACATGGGCTTACTCTCCAATTATTTATAAAACACTGGTGTCCATTAATGGTTCTAAAGATGAATCTTAATTTTTACATCATGAGACATAAAATTTAGTAAAATAAGAGATTTAAGATAGTATTTGCAGGGTGTGTATGAATTGATCACATCAGAAGAGAATATAATGTGGTGGTCCAGACAGAAGAGCTGAATTTTTGTTTTCATCTTTCTCAATGAGACGTCTTTTCCAGAGCTACAAATTGAATAAATCCAATGAATTACTGTTGTATTCTTTGGTTGTTGTATTTGTTTTTTTTTAATCTCTTTCAAATTTCAACAATTTCTGGAAATCGACTTGACCATACCTATATTTCTATGAATCAGTACCATTATATGTATGTATGCCTGCATTCGTAATTTACACTTTTCAAAGGCTTTACTATCATCGGTTGTTTTCAATTTTATTTTCCCCATCCAAATCTCATACTCTGAGGACTTGGGGTTTAGCTGCAACTAATGTTTCAAATATTTGAATAAACCCTCCATATCTTTAATATTGATATACTCCAACATATGAGTAAATCTCATGTGCATCAAGTAGGGGTGGACATTCCATCAATTATGGAATGATTTTCAACTGAATTGAAATAATTATTTTTTTAAAACACGAAGTATAACTAAAATCGAACTGAAATATATATTAGACATATAATATTTATTAGATTTATGTATAATTCGTATTGAACTGAACATGATTAAAAATTCATTAAATTCTATTTTCTTGCATAAAATCCTGTTTTTTTCAGCAATTTTCATATCTAAAATTGCATGAATATTTTTTCTAGCATTCTTCACCGATCGAATTAACCGTAATGGTTGGTTTGGTTCGAAAATTCAATTTTCTCAATTTTGTGTCCACCTATAGCATTTACACCATACAATTTGGTGCACAATTAATATTATTTAATTAAAATAATTAATACTGACCAACTAATATTGTCTACCAAAAACTGTTGATAGTAAAAATATTTAATATTATTTTTTATAAAATTAAATACAAATGGATATATGATCGCATACAAGATGTGGAGTTAATATTTATCAATGTATTCCTAAATTTCATTTAGGTTGTGTTTGGATGGAGGGATTTAGATATGGATTTTAAATCCATAATCTAAATCCACTCCACCTTTGGATTAAATGAATGGATTTCAAATATTTAGCATTTTTTTTTAATTAAAATTGAGAGGATTTTATGTCATTTGAAATTCATCAATTTTTAAATCATTCCATTTGAAATCCCCTCCTGTAAACACATCATTAAGGTTTTGAGGATTCCATTATTATCAAAAAAAATAAATAAAAAATCAATCGGGGTGGAGCTTTCTATGTGGAATATTGTTAAAAGAGGTGATCAGTGTTATTATGTCCCAATGACAAAGTGGGATAGCTCAAACGAGGAAAAAAAAAAGGGATAGTTATGTCCCAATTTTTTTAAATTTACGTTTCCACTGAACCAATAATAATAATAATAATTAAAATAACAAAACTAGTGCCTAGTGGGTTTGTGTATTTGCAATTTTCATATGGAGCTCGTTGGTTTAAAATTAATGCACCGACAGGAGACATAGGAGTATTAATTTGTTTCTTTTTTTAATATCTAATGTGATGGCAAATATAGATATACATATATACGTACTCTGGAAATAAGCCGACACTAGACTTTTCTCTCCTTTTCTTTTTCTATTTCTATTTCTATTTCTAAACAACCTACACTATTCATATAAATTATAGATATCAAAATTTAATAGGCCAGGGAACATAAGATTAAAAAAGAGAATACAAGAGAGGCTTTTCGTATAAAAGTATATAATAAAATTTTGTGTAAAATCTAATTGTTTGTTCCGTTCCGTGTGATATTAATAAAAATAGTAATTATCTTAACAAAATCAACTCAATTGTATCTATATATATGTTTGAACTTTGAAAAGTAGCATGCTAGTATAATTCACACGTCTAATATGTTATAGACATAATCCATGCTCATAATCTTATCAAATAACTCTAACGGCGAGTACATCAGTACCTCAAATAGGATTCAATCAATTAACAACATATTTTTCAATAAATTTAGGTCTAAGAAATTACAGTTAAGGTTATCATTTCCATACTTTTTTCAGTGTTTATTTCTCTCTCTCATATTTTAACAAAGGGTTGGTCTACTATGCACATGTTATGCACCCTAGTCCATGTCGCAAACTCATGTAAGTATAAAAGTGGTATTTTTCACTTACTTAATTTTGTAGCCTCAATCTTTTACCTAGGCCTTAGGTCCTGGGTTCGAGTCATGGGGAGGGAAAAAAAGGGATGGGTATTTAACTTTCATTAAAAAAAAAAAAAATCATTATTTCTCTTAGTCCTTTTTGTATTTGATCATTTTTCAGGTTCTCTAAATCTTTCCAGAACCATCAACAGTGCTCATCCCTGAGTTTCAATCGCGGCCAATCTCTTGTAATCTAAAAAAAGAAAACATTTTAATGTCTCAATACCCTCAAATTTTATGAAGTGTTTCTCACTTATTCTCAAATGTAAACATCTATTGTCCTTCGAAGGTTTATTTAGGGAAACGGCCCTATGGCCTTCAAATTAAAGTGATGTTTACTTTGGGCTTTGACTGATTTTAAAAATATGTTTTTTAAATCCGAAGTTTTTGAAACCTTAATAAATAGTAATGTGTGTCTCTAAGATTTTAACTTTATGTAAAATTAATGTGTAAGATTGAATGAAATTGTATTATTATATTATTGTTGGATGAGATTGTAATGAGTAGTTGATTGTGTAATGATTGAATGTACTCCTTCTAGAGTTGTTATTCGAGATGAGCCGAATATTTGAAATTCGAGCTCGGCTCGATAACATTGACGAGCTAAGAAACGAGTTCAACTTGGTTCGTTAAAGAGTCTAACGAGCCCATCGAGCCGAACCTATCAAGCCTAATGGAATTAAAAGAAAAAAATTAGATATCGAGCCTAACAAATTGAGCTCGAGCTCGGCCCATTTAATGAACGAGTCGAGCCAAGCTCGAGCCTTATCGAGCCGAGCTCACTAGCAGCTCGGTTTGTTTAACAGCTCTAACTCCCTCCGTCCAATTTTATTATGTCCACTTCTCCATACACGGGTTTTAATAAATATTGATTAGTTTATGTATAAAATATATAAGTTGGGTATAAAGTAGATAAGTTGAGGATATGATGAGATGTTGTGGGTCCATTTATTGATAAAGTGCTTGTTTATGAATAAAATTAATGATGATTTGAGTAAATAAGTGATGGTTGAAGAGTGAAGATAAAGTAGTGTGAATGGTAAATATTTCAAATAAGAAGTGAGAATAATAAAATTGAACAGTCCGAAAAGGAAAGTGTGAATTATAAGATTGGACGGAGGGAGTATTATATTATTGTTGAAAAAGATTATAATGATTGGAGTGATTATATATATATAACTTTATGTCAAATAAATATGTTTGATATGGGTGGTTTTGAGTGAATTTTAAAAATCAATTTTTAAATCTCGAAGTAAAACGGGTAATTTACATAGCTTAAATGGTTGTGAATAATCTTTTTTTTAAAACCAAAAGTAAACATCACCTAAGTGTTTTTCACTTATTCCCAAATGTAAACAAATTAAGAAAATATACCAATAATTTTATAATTCTCATTTATTTGAACACAAATTTTAAAAAATATTACTGTAATAGTTTATATACTCCAAATAGATAAAATAGAGAATGCAAAGAAGTGTTGGGTTGTTTTATTTTAGAAAGTGAAATGAAAATAATAAAATTGAATAAACTATATTGAAAAGTAAAAATAAGAAAATTCATTATTATTCTTAAGAAAATACAAATATTTATTTAAGCTTATCTAAATTTAAATACAAAAACAAAATAGTATTTCTAAATCACTATTAAAGTAAAGGAGACAAAGTGAGATAGCTCAAGTGGTTAGAGCCACTACCTAGGTCTTAGATCCTGTGTTCGAGTCATAGGGAGGGGAAAAGGGATGGGTATTTAACTTGTAAACAAAAAAAACTATTAAAGTAAAGGAAGCATATAGTCCACACACTTGTGCACTTAATTGTACCAATTACATATAATTCTAATTTAATAGGTTAAAATTTTAATTAAACAATTAAGATTATATTAAAATCACATAAAATTTAATTGCAATGTAAATATTTTTTTCTTCCTCCGCCCGTCTATAAATTTCTTCATTTTACCATTTTAGTTTATCGGTATATAATCTTCTCGTACCCTTTTTGATAAATAATTTTAATTTTTTTATTTTTACACTTCACTTTATATTTTACTTTTTTTTTTCTCTCTCATTCTTTTATTCACATTACTTGTACTATATTTATTATTTAATCTTTGTGCAAATAAAATAACGAAAAATTTATAGCTGAACAATTTTTTTTTTTATTATTACTTTATTTTATAAATTACTTTTCTCCCTGTATTAATCACACAAAAACTTGATGAAGGTAAAAATATGATGAGAATGGATTATAGGTAAGGACAAAAATATCGGTGTCGGTGGAAATATCGAGACCTTAAATTTGTGAAAATATTGATGGATATATCGATATCGATATCGGTAAATTTTAAAAATTGTGGAAATTTAATAACTAACTTTTAATAAATAAATTAAAAAAAAAAATTTAAATCCATTTACATCTATGATAAATCTATATAAAATATAGTATACAATGTTATTTCATATGATATTTTTTTTAATTTATCGACATTTTTTGATTTTTTTTTCCGATATTCTTTCGATATTTTACCGATATTAGTCTCGATATTGTTATTGTATATCGATATTTTCGATTTTTTTCACAAATATCGTGTAAATATCGTTTATTCTCAATATCGATATCGATAACTGCAAAAAATGGATATATCGAGAATATATCGGAGAAATTTCCGAATATTTTTGTCCATGATTATAGGGAGGCTGAAAAGATGGTGATACATTTCCGGGGGTTCATAGGATACAAACGAGTCTCTCATTAAATTTCTAGGCTCACTCTCTCTCTCTCTGTCTCTCTATATATTATACTACTCGTTTGGTTGTTTATAAATTTTTTATACGGAGTACTAAAAATAGTAAAAAAAGTTAAATTTTTTATTTTTATCCTTTCATTTTATATTTTCTCTCAATCACTTTTTTTTTTTCAATCACATCACTTGTACTATATTTATAATATAATCATTTTTGTTTTTGTATGACCCCAAAAGTAATGAGAAGCTCGTCTAGTCTAGTAATATGGAGTATGTATATACAGTATATTACAATATATATAGAAAGATATATAGTGGTATATGGTTAGGACCACGACGGAGAAGGGAAGGGATGTCAGAGGAGGTAGGGACATTGATTTGTGATAGGTCGTCTGGATTCTGTTATATCATTAAATGTTTAACTACTAATTACTTCATTATTAGTAATCACCATCACTCTTATTTATTTCTCTTTCAATTCATTTAATGCTCAACAAACACACCCCTCTTTTGCTTTGTCCTATTCCCTCATTAATGCACCCAGCTTCATTTTACATACTTTATTCCACTCTTGTATTTTATCATGTGTATTTTTGTTTCTTCTCTAATCTAAAACTATTCAGATACATAGAAAATACCAATTTTTGTAAGCTAGTAATTTTCTTTTAACCAGTAATTATATATGAACAATACTCCCTTTGTTCCCCAACACTTTGCACTACTTTATGGATATCGAATTTAAAAAAAATGTGTAATGAGTAGAGTGTTGAATGTTAATAAATACTCCAATTTTGTAACATAAGTAAATAAATTGACTGATTTTGATGTATATGTAAGTTAAGAAATAATGATATTTTATGTAAATAATACTATATGTGAATATATATACTCCATGAATGAATCATATTTAAATCCACTAAATTCAAAATCCTAAATCAAAGATGATTTAATTTTGACTTATTGTGTTTGCCTTAATTGTTTCATAATTTTGCATTAGTCAAAAGAAATTTAGATGGAATTTGGTAATTTATTATTTTTTTAATAGTTTGAATAGTCAGTCATGAAAAGGGGGAAGTGGGTAAAGTGAAGGGATGGAGAGTGAAAAGAAAAGAAAAGAAAAGGGTAAAAAAATAAATATACAAATACAATAGGAATTGGAGAAGGCGACCCAACGTTGGGCGTCGGCGGAGTTGTCATTTTCAGTAGCGTACAGTTGGTATGGTGCAGTGCTTCTACAATGTCTTCTCATTCTTCCCTCCCTCTAAAACAAGTTAAACCACACATACTGTTACATATACCCACCCTAGCTAGCTTGTATGACCATGGATATATGTGTTTTCAGTCCATTATGCAATGCGTGTTTAGTGTGGATTCGCCAGCTTTTCTGCCAATATATATTTTTACTATTCACACCTTTTTTGTTTCTCCTCTCCAACTGTACCGTGGATTAAGAGCCACTATTCTGTCTTGATCAATCCGATTTATAATATTGTTTGATAATCATTTTTTTATAAAAATATTATCACTTTTTAAGTGCGTTTTTTGATCAATCCGATTTATAATATTGTTTGATAATCATTTTTTTATAAAAATATTATCACTTTTTAAGTGCGTTCAAAAAATACACCGACCGTATTTTGACAAACATAAAATTTGGGTAAAAAGGGTTGTCCAACTCAAAAATCTGAAATTTTACTTTACTCTCTCCGTTACGGTGAAAACTTCCTAACATTCAATTTTCGTCTGTCTCAATAAAAATTACTTATTCTTTTTTTGACAAACTATCTTTTCTTCTCTCCCCCTCTCAATTACATCATCTCTAATACAACTACTTATTATATCATAATTTTCTTAACCTGCGTACCCAAAGCTCATGGACAACTTTCACTCGAACGGAGGGAGTACGTTGATAAAAATGTTTGAAAAAACAAATCTTCTTATAAGGTATTTCATCTAACATTGGTGCCAACATATTAAGTTATTTCAGACTTCGACTGCTCAGACATGGGTTCGTCTAGTTGACCTTCTGATTGAACTATGGCAACACATTATTATTTGTGCAGCAGCCTCAGCTATTGATACGTTTGTTAAGATGGGCGGTCACACCTATGCGAAGACAATGACACATTATACTAGAGTTTTGATTAAAGTGGATATGAAGCAACACTTCTTGGCGGTTGGTGCTGGAATGTGGTGATAAGTCTGTGATTGTGAAGGTGAATTACGAGAGGCTTCCGGAGTTTTACAAACACTATGAGATTGTTGGGAAAATGACTGCTCAATGCAACAAGACCAAGGTCCCACTAGAATCGGGTCGACGTGGTAGGAGTTCTTCCCATCATAGACGATCGACTCGGCATGCCCATCGGACCCTTGTCCAGTTTCAACTCATGCCCCCCACCCTCGGGTGAGAATCTTAACTCGGCTATCGTGCTCGCTATAGCCCCATTGAGCACTTTCTTCCCTTAAGTCCTAATAAGGAACTCGTTCTCAGGTCTCTCGAATGACTTAATGGATGAGTCAACGAACAACTCCCAAGAATAAGTGGATGTTGTTTAGAATCTTCCACCTCGTTCTATTTTGAAGAAGCCCGGAGGCACCCACTCTATAGGATCTGCGGTATCACAACCTCAAATATAGGAAAACGTCATTGACGAGTTTAACGTTATCGCTTCGGAGGCATACAAGGTTGATTCTTCGACACCGTTTAGCAATGAAATGCGTCTTATCGCCTCTTATACGGAACGATGGGGTGATGCCTTTGACCCGCCATGATATTTAGTATGGTTCAATATCGATTTTCGTTTTTCATTAGTTTAGGATTGATTTGATTTCATGCTATGTTGGTTTAATCTAAAGAAGTATACTTTTTTCTATTGATTCAGATTTTGTCTCTAAGGAGAGTTATTCCTGATAATGTTTTAATGGTGTTCCGACCTCGAGTTTGGTCTGTAAATTTATGGCTCTATTTTTTTTTTTTTTAATAATAATCCTTATTTGCCCTAAAAGATTAATATAAATTATATAATAGATCCATGTTGAATATATAAAATAGCTACTTAAAGTTATCACTTTCTTTTTTCACTTTCAATTGTACGGAATCTTTGATTGTAATTTCCCAATTCTTGCTTAAGAGGTTGAAACATAGAATCCTTCTTGAAAACAAAAGAGAGAAGGAGGTCACGTTGGTTTGGCCGGAGGTTGAGTGCTTTCACAAATTATTTCCATTTATTTATAATATAATCATATTATTTTATATGGTGAATACATTAATTTTTATAGGAGTATTGATGCAGGCGGAAGTACGATACACATGTAAATCCGTTGATTCTACGAATGCCCGAAATATATGTAAACGAGATTAAAAGTGATAATTCATTGATTCAAATTAATACTGGAAGAACACAAATAAAACACGTCAAAAGGGATAAAAACCCAATATTTTTCTATTCAATCAACTCCCTTTACAATGTTCTTGAGACTCGTATTTATAATAGGTAAACTAGGGTTTTAGGCGTGTAAGCCCTAAAAGCCCGGCCCACTAATAATTAATCAAAACCTAAACAAAGCTCTAACACTATATAAAATATAAATAATACAAAATAATTAAAATACAATCTTATCTCCATCATTCTCTCCCTCTTCGAAAAGATTCGTCCTCGAATCTGCATGAATCTTATCTCTAGCAGTATGAAAAAAAAACCACAACGGGATCATCTTCAGAGAAAGCAAAATTAATTAACGCCTCACGAAATTTGACGTAAAAAACATCTGCAGTTCGTACGTTGCCCAAGGTCTTGAGACTATAAGCAAATGTTGGCTTAAGAGAAGTGCCAAAATAACTATCATTAGTAATAAAAAAACAATTATTACTAACTCTAGGTCCACTATTTCCCTCATAAAATATAGGACCAAATTCTCCCAAAATATTAGTTGGCCCAACTTGGTTAACATCTTCCACGGGCTGAACATGTACGATATATGAAAGTCGTCGACTGAATCTGTTGGTTGTGTAGAGATGTGAAACTGGTGGAATGAGTTTCTGGAACGGGGGCCGGCACTGTGGCTAGGGGTGAGCATTATTCGGTTTTAAACCGAAAACCGAACCGAACCGAAATATGAGTTCGGTTCGGTTACCAAATATTTCGGTTCGGTTTTCGGTTTCACATTTTATGAAATCCGGTTTTCGGTTTCGATTTCGGTTATAACCGAATTAAATTCGGTTACCCGAAACCGACCGAATAAGGCCCATATATAAACTTAAGCCCTAATTCATTCTTCACACTTCAGTCCCCAAAATCGAAACCCTAAGTCCAGCCCCCAAAATCACCTAACCTACCCAATTCCTCCAAATTCCAATCCTCCCCAACTTCCGCCGCTGACCGGCCACCTCCGCGGCTCCGCCCCTTCTCTCCGGCCGCCCTCCTCTCCATCTTCCCCAGTCCTCAAGGCCACGAAACCTGCGACTGCAAGTGCGACTCTCAGCGTCCAGCGATCGCGAGTTCGCGACCCTCAGGCTGACCCCACGGCGCCGGCGACACCAGCGATCGCGACTCTCAGGCTCTCAGCCCACCGGCCATGGTATTCGAACATTAATTGTGGACAGAATACTAATTTTTAGCAGTGTATTTTTCATAAGTAATTTTGCAAAATTGTGGACAGTACTAATTTTTTGATTCACAACAGTATTTTGCACATTTTTGCAGCAGTGTATTTTTTCCCAGTTTTTTCGGTTCATATTTCGGTTCATATTTCGGTTTTTCGGTTATAGCCGAAACCGAACCGAATAATTCGGTTCGGTTAATTTCGGTTTTGCGTGAGTTCGGTCCGGTTTCAGTTATTTTTAATACGATTTCGGTTATGGTTCGGTTACCCTAATTCGGTTCGGTTACCGAACCGACCGATGCACACCCCTAACTGTGGCGGCGGCGACAAGGGCTGCCAAAACTGGAGATGGTGGTGGCGCTGGCATTTCCAGTGCGGCAAGTTCGTCTCGTTGGCTGTAGTTGTCGAAAATTCCATCGACGGTGGCGGCCAATTGAGACCAGAGAAAATCAAATTTCTCCTCTGTATCGTAATTTTGCTTCATCGTTGATAAACGATAAACCCCGCAAAATCGTTATGGCTCTGATACCAACTGATGTAGGCGGAAGTACGATACACACGTAAATCCGTTGATTCTACGAATGCCCGGAATATACGTAAACGAGATTAAAAGTGATAATCCATTGATTCAAAATGAATACTGGAAGAACACAAATAAAACACGTCAAAAAGGATAAAAAAAACTCAATATTTTTCTATTCAATCAACTCCCTTTACAATGTTTTTGAGATTCGTATTTATAATAGGTAAACTGGAGTTTTAGGCGTGTAAGCCCTAAAAGCCCAGCCCACTAATAATTAATCAAAACCTAAACAAAGCTCTAACACTATATAAAATATAAATAATACTAAATAATTAAAATTCAATCTTATCTCCATCAAGTATATAATGTATCATGTTATAAAGGATAGGTCTCTATAGACTCAATTCCTTATAAAAATAACAATAAAAATAAAATACGCAAAAAACATGTATGATAATTTATGTAGTTCAAACGGTTGAAAATAATTTATTTTATATTGAGGTACATATATTTTTTTATTATTCATATTTGACTTATTTAAACAAATTCTCAATAATTTATACTCTGTACCATATATTTTTTATAGATAAAAACTTATGTGAAATGATTTTTCGTTAAAATCGTTTTATTTAAATTGTTAAAATGTCACGTTCAAACTCAATATAAGACGTCTTATACAAGACCTTATATTATTTACGAAGAAAGGTTGAGCTTATAAATTATACTCCATTTGTTCATACAAAGTGTGTTTATTTTTCTTATTTTATAAAAGTTATACCCCAGTATACTTATTCGGTCGAGTAGGCGGGTTGGCCGGTCCAAGAAGTATTTAATTTACTGTAGGAATACCATTTTAACATCTACGATGTGGCATGAGTTGTGTACTTTTCCTACTAATCTCTAGGCTGTGTAAGTCTTTTTCTGGACGATTGAAACTACACATAAGATATATGTGAAGGAATTGTAATCTTAAGATTCCCTTGAGGGTTTGAACTTACAAATCCTTAAAATAAAAGTTGGTAATTTCCCATGTCTTAAAAATTACACCGCGACAAATAATTCACTTTTTTCTTCTTTTTGTTCTTATTCATTATTTATACTACAAGAATCCAAACTATTTTTTTACCAACTTTATTGATTTACTTTATTACCGTGACATATATGGACCTGTATTGTGTTCACTGAAGCGATCTTAGGCCTTTTCAGGCTTACTTGTCTTTATTTCCAGAATGGGGTCTCTTTTTTATTTTTTAATTAAATATTTCAATAATATGATATATAATCAATATACAAATCTAATAAAAATATGGTCAGCTTTTGGAATACTGAAAGTGAAACCAGCTCTTACTTTAGACGACGACTTTATAATTAAAATGGAATACGACTTGTGCCACTATATATGAACAATAATCGTGCTTCCGTTTCATCATTCAACTATATAAATAAACCCACACTTTATTTGTACTTCTTTTTTCTCCTATTGTGTACGGTCAAACGTATTCATTTCAATTAATTTGTCAAAATTATTATTTTCAATTTTTGAATGAGTTTTAAATTAAAAATTCATCTCACACGCGCAAATTTCAGATAATCGTGACAAAGATTTGCTTTACTTTACTTTACTTTAATCAAAATACAATCCAAGTACCTATAACATTAAAATACGACTTTAATCAGATTCTGTTTTTTTAATTAATTAATAAATTGGAATTGCACGAGATCTTTCTTCCACAAAATCTTTTTGAACGAAAATTGTTTTGATAGCGTGAAAGCAGTGATCTGACAGACTTTTTTCAATGGCTACAAATTATAACACAGCCTTGCTCCACTCCACATGATAAAAGTAAAATGCTGCTGCCTTGTAGCCCACTATGCATAACAACTGCCTTGTGAGACTACATTATTATTCCTTCAATTTAATTTACATAAAAAAAATAAAATTAATCTTATGAATATTAAAGTACTGTTTGACCTTCTTTTTTTGACTATATATATATATATATATATATATATATATATATATGTACTGGTCAATATGATGAATGCCCAATAATGGAGTGAGTCTTTAATCGTCTCTGAGACAAAAAAGAAGATATAGTAGTAGTACCACGTTTTGATATATATATAAGTTGGGTTTTAAGATGATAATAATTGATGGAGATGGAGAATTGACTGCAGTCAAACTAATTAATTTAATATAAGTACAATAAGGTTGAAATTTTAATTTCAATTATTAGGGTGTAACTTATAGGCTTAATGTGTGTATATATAATAATGATTAATTCATTTAAAAAAAGGATGTATTAGATAAGAGGGTATTGTGGAAGGTGCACATTGTGCTTGGTTGCTATGGAAGGGGCACATTCTGGTTTTTACTAATTACTATACAAGAATTAATTCATTGTCTCTTTATAAGTTCAAAATATTAAATGAGACAAAACAAATTTCATTATGCTTAGTTTCTATGGAATCGATTCAACACAATCTACTATCATGTCCTAGATTATCAGGATTTGATTGTTTATAGGCAGTTGGCTTGCCACATTTGAATATTTCATTCAATTCGAAAAGTCAGGGTAGTGAAATACGTCTTGTCTTTGATTTGACAAAGGGTCATTTGAAAAGTGTAAAAAATGCGAAATAATATTATTTTTAATCACACAGTCTTGTCACTTGTAAAGACGTTTGATGACATTTGCACCTGAAAATAGTTGAGAGCTCACTTTCAACACTCATTTGTTGCTCTTTGTTTCATTAGGAGCGCTTAAATGCATTTTTCTCAAATTGTAAAATTGCTCTTAGTTTTGATTTTAATATTCTTGTAACCCGAATGCTTTTTGAGTACTTCTGTTACTCTCAGTGACGGACCCAGAAATTATAGATTGTGGGTCCAATTTACATTAATACAAAGATAAAATATTTATATATATATAAAAATTTATTATAAATTTTTCAATACATCTCATTTTATTATTTTAAATTTAACAATTTTTGTTATGTTTTGAAAAAAAGTAATTTTAATTGTTGTAGCTTGTGAAAAAATATACAACTCCGATTGTTGTTAAAACTTTAGTCACTATTAGTCAAATATAGAACTTAAAATATACTCCCCGTCCATAGTGATTTGTATATTTTGATTGACTCACTTTTTAAGAAATATAAATTTAGTGGGGTGTGAGATCAAATAAGTAAGAATCAGTTTGAGTGATTTAATAAAGTATAAAATAGATTTTGTGAGGTCTAAAAAAAATTAGTGAGGTGTATTAATAAGAGAAAATGTGGATATAAAATTAATAATAATTTTAAAAAATAATAATATAGTAAATGTATCTATTTTGTGAATTATTTTTATATTTAAAGTGTGTAAATAATCTTAAAACATAAAAAATGATATAAATAATTACTAAAAAAAATATAATATATATATATATATATATATATATATATATATATATAATTGGTGGGGGTCAGTGACCCCTGGCCCTGAGCCCTTAATGGATCCGTCCCTGATTACTCTTAATTATAATATCTCTTTACCTAAAAAATGCAAGGATGTTGTAAAGTATTGTTAGCCCATTTGTGATAAAATGATTCATGTGTTAAAGTTGATTCACAATTTAAATAGATTCAAGATAGTTGAAGGGTGAAAATAAAATAAAATTTTTATAAAAAATAAACACACTTTTAGTGTAGCATAATGATACATAGTAATCAGATAAATAAAATATAAAATGTATACACTTCCTTTTAGAAAATACTACTCCCTCCGTCTCATAGGAATTTGCACCCTTAAGATGGTACACATATTAAGAAATGTGTAAGAAAAAGTGTAATGAGTGATGTTTTGAGTGGTAATTTTGTAAAACTTTATGAATAAAGTAGTAAAATAAAAAGTATATTGAGTGTGGAAAAGTAATGACATATGTGTAAATATGAGTATATTTTAAAGGGAAGGATTATGAAGATATTTCTTTTTAGTGTACAAATTAGTATAGAACATTCATATATAAAAAGTGTGCAGATTTCTATGGAGGAGTTATAATATACTCGTAATAGGAGTCGGAGATTTGGAATGTCTCATTATAAAAAAATGGACTGAGAGCGTGAGAATCTAATGGCAAAGAATGGTGTGTTGACTGTGACTGTATAGAGTACATACAGTATTTAATTTGAAGATGGATAGTAGTAATTGGACATCGTAAACGGTGAATTCCCCTTATTGTCCACCTATAAACTGTCCCAACTGACCCTACAACCCTATTCCAAACCGTTGAAATTTACATGACCACCATTAAATGTTTTTCTTCAGAATCCCATTTCAATTTAATTTTCCTACTATAGTTAACTTTGAAAATATTTTTCATATAATTTTATATACTCAATTTGTCTCAAAAACACATACTTCCCCATTCTTTTTTTTTATTTGTGTTAAATTATACTACGCTTCCTTTTATTTTAATATTTTTATTTAAAATATTCTATTTAATGATTGTTGAAATTAATTAATAATATTGATTTAATGTTATTGAGATTAATTAATAATATTGATTATTAACCTTTAAATAAGAGTATAACAGGAATGTAAGAATAAATTTAACATTCCAGTATATATTTGTATTGATTTGTGTAAAAAATAAGAGTGAACTATTTTTTTTAAGACAAAGTGAGCAAGTAATTGATGGTCCCTACCCATGGGGTATAAACCAGACGAGTGTTTTGAGAGAGTAATAAAACGACTAACTCTAATAGATGACTTGGTCAGCTGATTCTCTAGGAGTCTAGAACTAGATAGTCTGTTGATTGTATCAGCTGATAGAGAAGCGTGTGGAAAGTAGTTTTCCCATTTTAAAGATTATACTCGTCTACTGCTTATGGAAAAAAACCTTTTGTAATTAAATTCATGCATGATCGGCTGACTTGATGTCAGCTGATATGGATGACTTCTTAAAACAGACCGAACTCTTGACTTCGGTGTCAGATTTTTCTCCATAATATGTTTTCGGACTCAGAACGACGAGTCCGTCATGAGTCATTGTTTTGCCATGATTAACGAGTAAATAAGAGTGTATCAGCTGATACAAAAACCTTCTTTTAAACAATGTTATGCGATGCTAAAGCAGTAAATAACATATAGATTTATAGTGGTTCGGACCAACTTGTCCTACATCCACTCTCACGACTCAATTTGTGATATTATATTCATTGTTAACTTTAGCGTCCCAAGAGAAGACGTCTTGCTCTGTTATAGTCCCAAGAGAAGAGTTTTGATCAAGATACACTCGCCTTGGTGTATACGAATCTACTTGTTATCGGGAGAACAAGTACTCTTACAGTAATGACTTTGATGTTCCTAGTGTGAGAAACTCGGCCTAGCTTCTAAGGGTTTAGGATTGAAGGAGGATTTGAGTATAAACTAAGTATGAGAACTTCCCTTACAATCTGAGCTAGGATTGTGAAATTATCTTATAAGCTTTGGATATGTATATAACAATGCTGGCTTAGATGAGTTCACTCATTGGGGTAAGGGTTTGGATGCTTGCTTGATTTCTTCTTTGAAGTTATTCTTGAGCTCTTCTGATTTTCTATACTTAAGCATTTTGCTCAGGCTTGACATCACCCTTACGCATATGAGATATGAACTGAACTCATGTATATACAGTGTGGATTCAGAATTGTTACTGTTGGAAAGTGACAATAGAATCCCACTATTCCGGGAACATCAATCTCTAGGTAGATGTTGTTGATTATTACCGTTGGCTAGTAACAATCAATGCATCAAAGACTTCCTTGATCTTTGTGCCTTATCAGAATCTTGGTGTCTGATGTCGTCTCCCAATTGGTCCACGTCAGCTCTGATTTGATTATACACTACTTGATACAGATGACCTTCGTCTCAGCTGATATACTCAGTTGATCTTAGGATCATCTCTTCTGATTGACACTTAGCTTCTAATTGCTTCCCCAACTGTATAAACTTCGTCTAGTTAGTCATGCAGACTCAGTCTCAACTGTGTTTGGCTACCCAGCTAACGATACTTACTCAACTGATATGGCCTCAGCTGATCATCTTCTGATCTTGGTCTTCTCTTCTCTTCTCGAGCTTGTGCGTGTTTCTTTACTGTATTAGTTGATATTCATCTCAGCTGATACTGACCAGATCCTATCTATTACAAAATGTATGATGAAGTTGTATATACAATATAACTTATCCTATTACAAACAGATTTGGTTTATCAATACAAAACATACTGATATAAATATCCCAACAGTAATATTATAAGTTTATAACTTGAATCTCAATCGTAGTTAATAAAGTTTGTCGCATTTGATCTTTATTTTTGTTTCAAAAAGTTTGTCGTTTTTTCTATTTTTACCACGAATTTTCCTAAAATGCCCTTTTGTAACTCCTACAATATCACTTTTAATTGGAAATACATTAATGATTCATTTTCTCTCACTTTCTTTTAAAAGGCAAGGGTGTGATAGAAAGGAAAGGTCAATGGGGAGAGGGACAAATTAATAAGGGATAAATGTGTCAAAAAAATATGTTTCTTAATCTTATACAAAATGACAAATGCGACAAACTTTTTGAATCGGAGGGAGTATAAGATTAGTTTGTATTGTAGTTCATAATTATTTCTTTGGCCAACACATGAATTCGGCACCGAACTATGTGTATCCACGTTTTTAACTATCCTATACCATTCATACACATGGTCGTAATAGTATTACTTTTTTTTTTTTTTTTAACATAAAATAATTTTTAAAAGCTTCAAAAAAACATACTTCTCGAATACAAATTCATTATGCGAATTTTTTAAACATAAAATTTAATGAATATTATTAATATATAAAGTAAATATATTAAGAGTATACTGATATATTGTGAATTTCATTTATAAATAAAGTGATTGTTTATTAATATATAATGTGATGACAATTCGAATAAATAAGTGATGATACGAAGGTGGATATAAAGTGTATGAATAATTTTATTTTATAAAAAAATGAAAAAAAAAATGAAAAAAAAATGAAAAAAGAAAAGTATGAATAATAAAATCAGATGAAAGAAACAATTTTATTTTTAAATGAAATACATGTATATTTTAATTTAATAGAAAAAAAAGTTCTTAAACGTACGTAACATGTCACCACTTAAATCAATTTATACTTGTATCAATCTAATTTTAATACAAAAGACTACATAAACTAATTATTTGCTTATATTTTTCAGACCTGCACAGCCTAGGGAGGCATATCATTTTTTACCAATTTTTTACATTTGCTTTCACGCAAAAACAGTATAAATTTATAAATCAAATAATCTAATCAAAATTACAAAATTTTGCAATCAAACCGAAAATTCAATCATTTATATTGAGTGTGAATTCTCTTTGCGTTATAGACTTATTTTTGAGTTCGATTTGTTAGGAATTATAAAATACTTTTTAATGCCGTTCTCTTTGAATAACATTTTCTTGAATGTAACTAACAAATTGTAACCACATAAATTGTGTTTTATTAATCAATTTATTTATTCTTTATTGCATTTATTATAACACATTTTCAAACATAGGAGAAAAGGGGTGGATAATAATAATAACCCAAGAACAATAAATCTTTTTTATAAATGGATACGATTGATTATCAATTCAAGTATCGAATTTGATATCGTGAACCAAAGTCTCCATTCATTTATTTAAGTATTATTAACCTTATTAATAATATTCGGTGCAGTGACGGAGCCAGGAATTTTAGATTGGGGGGCCCGATTTACATTACTATAAAGACAAAATAATATTATATTTAATTCATTATAAATTTTGATTGTTCCAACTCATAATAGGTGAAACGGTGTTAAAATTATTAGACAAATGTATAACTTAAAATATATTCCATCCATCCCGTAATGACTTGAATACGTTGATAAGTTCACTTTTTAAGAAATGTGAATTTAGTGAGGTGTATTTTTGGTGATTTAGTGAGGTATAAAAGAAATTTAATGAGGTGTTAAAAAAAAATTAGTGAAATGTAGGGAAGAATGTAGATTAAAATGAGTGAAAATTTTAAAAATAAAATGATGTAGTGAGAATATTAATTTTGTAGATTATTTACATATTATGAGTGTACAAATAATTTTGAAACATCTCAAATAAAAAAAAAAGTATACAAATAATTATAAAACAAAAGAAATATACATAAAAAAAAAAAAATTGGTGGGGGGCCCACTGCCCCCGCTGGGCCCTATGTGGCTCCGTCATTGATTCGGTGATACACTTATAGAATGTTATGTTTGATTGTTTGCATTTATTCTTATATGTGTTCGATTTGTGGAGCAATGTAATGTCCTTTGACTTGAGGTCAATACACGCGACATGTATGGCGTGATGGACTTTGACCATGACCGACGCTTGCACTCCTAACGGGGTAGATTAGACATGTGTTGGGCACACCATAAAGTACATGTGCGCGGTAGTTGAGCCAAGAATATGATTCATTCCTCAAATAGATTTAGAGACAATACTCGTCTTCTCATAACTAATTGGATCGTTAGTCATTGGCCAATGCACGTCACATTTGGAATGATGTTCAAATGCGACACTGTGATCAATTAGTAGAATGAGATAACGTGATTAAATTATTGGAATAGACACATCATCATGTTCTAGATTTAATCGGAGTATTCGTGAATGAAAGTATCATATCATTGTGAGCTTCACATTACATGTTGTTGCTATTTCCTCGCAACGTACCTCACATATTGAGATTGTCTGGTTCATTGTCTAGGGTTCTGCTAAGACGTTAGTTTGACTAATCGCTTGATATGTGAGGGTCTATGAGTCACACAACAAATAGTCTTAATTTACGAATTAAAGTTGGATGAATTAATTATTTGATTTGATCAAGATATTTAATTTATGGAGAAATATAGAATAATTCTATTGGATAGAATTATAATTTATTTAATTAAATTAGATTTAATTAATAAGATGATATATTAGATATATCATAAATATGGTAAAAAATATTTTATTACCTATGGGATTTGCCAATAAAATAAAATATATACGTGGGCTCAAGCCCATGGACACATATATGTTTTCTGTTTTACTATATAAAGACTTTAGGGTGATCTCGCATACGAATCACAAGTAAGGAATATTAATGTTTTAATTTTCTTTTAATTATATTATACAGTTATATCAAGAATTTGTGGTGTTATCTTTTTTTTTTTTGATTACAAGTTAAATACCCATGACCTAAGGCCTAGGTAGTGGTGCTCTAACCACTATCCCACTTTGTCAGAATTTGTGGTGTTATCGTATCTCAAAAATCCAACACTGAACTTTTAATATTGACTATATACATATGCATATCAAAATTTATTTAATTCAGATTATAATTGAATATAAATAAATAAGTCAAAATATATAAAAGTAAAACAGTCGGCAACTTTAAATTAATCCAAGTCAAACTCTCATTCCACTTCCACCCGAAATGGAGGAGGCCCGGCAATCTGCATTAGCTTTTTCTCGATAATTAACTTAAATTTATATAAACATAATTTGCCTTTTTATTTTTTTTAAAGAACATAGTTTTAATTTGTTAATGTATGAACCTATACTATTATTTTATTAATTATAAAAAAATAAAACAAATAAACAACTCAAATTTGACCTCGTTACCAACAGGAAGCGGACAACCCTACATTATAGCTCAACGGAAAAGTACTATTGCGTGCAACGACTTTTACCTCGTCGAAACCCCTAAACTGCAATTCACAGGCACGCCTTATTAATCCTTTTTATTTTATTTTTTTCTGAAAATTTTGGACACATAATTTAAAAAAAATACTCCGTATATAATAATTAGAGTGCTAGAGATTAATTTTGTAAAGTTTTATATACTCCCTCCGTCTCATGATTATTTGTCCACTTTCCTCATTGAAACTTCATAAAATTATCCTAAAATTATACCCCCACAAAATTAATACCCTCCCAATAAAATTGTCACTCTTTTCTATATATACATTTTACTTTACACTTACCTTCCTTTATTTTACATCACCAATTACTTTATTCGATTTTCTTAAAATTCGTGACGGTTAAAGTATGCAAAAAATATTAGAACGGAAGGAGTATAAAAGTAAATAAAGTAGATAGATGTTGTGTATTGTGGGTTCCAAAAATAATGTTATAAAGGATAAATATGTGTATATCGTAAGAATGATTGTAATAATTATGCCTAGGTATGGAAACTTTTAAGAGATAAAAAAAAAAAAAAATTTTTTTTTGGGGGGTTGGAGCCTTGGAGGGGGAGAGACGGAGGGAGTATTAATGTGTCTTGATTTATTCCTCCGGTTTTACAGCCATAAAAACTGATAAAAGTAGTTAGTAGAAATTAAATTAATATACGTTACTTTAATTAAAAACCAAGTTTTTAAAGAAAAATAAGGACACGCAAGGGAGGTGAAAGGGACAAATAAGCGAAGGAGAAAGAAGCAGCAAGTTGAGTGCAAAATATAACTCAGCGGAAAAAAGGAGAAAGCTATACTTACACCTATACCTATACGTACAACACGTATCTCTATATCTTATTGCTCCATAGTTCATATCGCGTACGGTATAAAATTCCCATTAGATCTTTCGTTTTCATTTAGTCCCTACTGCGCGATTCTTTTTTCTCGAGATAAATTCCTTTTAGGAACTCTGTATTCTTCCAGGATTCTGTTTTGTATGTACCTGTATTTGGCGTCTCAACACCGGAGAAATCAATGCACTAGGTTTTTGCGATTACGATCCAGCTGCTTCTGATTTTGTGGTTAATGTAAGTTTTTTCCACGGCTGATTTTACTGTATGTGGAGAGGCGTGTCTCTTTGTTTGGATTTCTATGTTTGTTTTTTGTTCTTCAAGGAACTCTGTTTTAGTCGAACTCGCGGTGAGATCTAAGGGGAAAATTCGGTCGCATTGTTGAATTGAAACTTATCCTTTTACGAAGATTCTATGTAGGCTGGATGAGGAATGGCCATTTGCTCTAATTTCACTAATGCGTTGTGTTCTTCCCTCTTTATGGAAAAAAATAATGGAAGCTAAATTGCAGTTTGATAAAAAAAAATATAAAAATTCAATGTGTGTCATTGGAGTGGATGACAAATAAATCTGAGCTATTTTCTATTAAATTTTTCGGAAGTTTACTGCCTTTTCTCATTGAACTTTATCGTGTTATTTTGATATATAATGGTAATCTCTGGCTACTTTTAGGCAATAAATGACAGTAAAACAGGGAGTGATATAAAGAAGGGCAGCTGAATTTATGGCATTTGCAGTATTCCAAGTAGATCTGTTCCTAAGTGCAGGTGATAAGTAGAGAGAGGTTTAGGTGCAGAAGGGGATGAGGATACTATTTGGTGAAAAGTTGAAAACTAAGGATAAAATGGTTTTACTGTCGTTTCTCATTAATGTATCTGCAAATGATAGTAGTATTTTGAATGCAATGTATGTGCAAAATTTATTCTTATATGAACTAAGCATAATTATGCAACAGTTTGAATTGAAGATACATACCAAAAAACCAAATTGTCTGTATTAAGATTAGGCAATTTCCTCATAATAATCTTTCTTGAATTAGAATTAGATTATGAATTGTTTAGTTCGTACTAATACATTTGTTCCATTGATGATGTAGTGCAACTTGGCTGTTGATGATTTTGTTTGCAAACCAGTTAACTTGAAGGATCAAATTTTTTCTCCTTTATTCTCTTCATCCTGGACCATGTCAGGTTAGTGGTTTACTAGTTGGTGCTCTTTTTCTTCATTTCAATTTCTACGGCAGCTTTCATTGTGAGGATAATACAAGCTCCAGGGATATTTGATTGGTATCACACTCCTTTCTCATTAACATGTTTATTCAACATGCTAGGCCCAGAAGCATCAGCCATCTATTATGATGAAACAAGGGATAGGAAGTCAGATTGTGAGAACTCTGAAGATGAAAGAAGGAGATCTAAAATTGGTGTCTTAAGGAAAAAGGCGATTAATGCTTCAAACAAGTTTACTCATTCTCTCAAGAAAAGAGGGAACAGGAAAGTTCACTTTAGAGTGCCATCGATTTCCATTGAGGACGTGCGGGATGCAAGAGAGGAGAGTGCCGTCTGTGACCTGCGGCAGAAGCTACTCGACAGGAAATTGCTGCCAGTTAAACAGGACGATTACCATACTTTGTTGAGGTGAGTGAGCTGTTATCTGGTATATGCTTTTTCAAAAGTCTTCTTCTGAGATTGCCATCATATTACACGTATGTCCTACCTCAGAGACGTTGACTGTTGGGCGGTTGATCTTTGGTTGTTGTATCATCTGAAATCTTCACCCTTACAAGCACTATGAAACTAGAGGAGCTTGGCTACTTCTGTTTCTTATGTACTCATGCAGTATGAGAAAAATAGTGCATATTGCTTGAGAACATTTGATGTATAAGTTCAATGATTGAAACACAATTTTGTTTGACCCATGAACTTGCGCGTGGTTGTGAATGTAAATTCTAAGGTAGTATTTTTTTGTTATTTTTGTTGGGGGAGGGGGCGTATTATACCATTATTTACTAGTCAACTTCACTAATTCTACTATAATCTAGCTTTGAAGAAACTAGGGAATGAGGTTGGAAGGCAGGATAATTGGCCCTTGTCTGACTGTCCCGGACTTTGCCTTGTTATATCAATGCTTCTTTATGTTTTGTTACTGCAGCAGAACCTCATGTTGTGCTTGCCTGTGTTATTGTCATTGGATGCAGATTTTTGAAAGCAAGAGACTTCAACATTGATAGGACCATCCAGATGTGGGAAGAAATGCTTAACTGGAGGAGGGAGTACGGAGCAGACACCATATTGGAGGTAATAACTAACAGGACTTTACACGATCGGATGAAACAGCAGTTCGAAGTGGGCACACATATTTGGCATGGGGTTCTGGGGCGATTTATGATTTTATTATGATGATGTAATAAATAAACTGTTTGCTCATAAATTATTTTCAGGACTTTGAATTTGAGGAACTGGAAGAAGTTTTACAGCATTATCCCCAAGGATACCATGGAGTTGATAAAGAAGGCAGGCCTATATACATTGAAAGGCTTGGAAAAGCACACCCAAGTAAACTAATGCGCATCACTACCACTGAGCGGTACATGAAGTATCATGTTCAGGAGTTTGAGAAGGCTCTACATGAGAAGTTTCCAGCTTGTTCAATTGCTGCAAAGAGGCGAATCTGTTCAACCACCACAATTTTGGACGTACAAGGCCTGGTTAGTAGATCAACTCAACAATTTACCACTATTTTTTCTATTGCTGATCAATGTATAATTTCTCTTGATCTCCATTCTCCATGAAACTGTGATCTATTTCCTCCTCTTTTTGTAATAGGCTTCTCAACCCTTTAGTTTCCACTCCCAACGTTTTTTATTTTTTTAAAGTTATCTAGTGTATTTATCTTTACTGCAAGATTGCCTAGATTTTGAATGAAGTTTATTCTCCAGCTATATAGAGAATTCGTATCTTCATCACTTGTGATAAATACTGAAAATAATTTTTACTCTCCAGCTATATAGAGAATTCGTATCTTCATCACTTGTGATAAATACTGAAAATAATTTTTACTGCAGGGTATTAAGAATTTCACTAAGACTGCTGCTAATCTGTTGGCTTCCATGGCAAAGATCGATAATAGCTTCTACCCTGAGGTTTTTTTTTTTTTTGTTTGTTTAAATGCTGAAGTCATTTTTTCCTCCTTTTGTATCAGACACTATTTATCTTTTCCCTTTTAAAAATTTCCATTTCCATTTGCAGACACTTCACCGCATGTATATTGTTAATGCTGGACCTGGATTCAAGTTCCTTTGGCCTGCTGCACAAAAGTTTTTGGATGCAAAAACTATTGCTAAAATCCATGTAATGTCTTGCAGCATCTACTTTTGCTCCCTATTGCTGTCCACTTCTTTTGCTATCGTGAATTGATTGACACATATTCTGTCTACTGTACAGGTTCTGGATCCTAAGTCCTTGGGGAAGCTACTTGAAGCTATCGATCCATGGTAGTTGTCTCTTTCATCACTTAATTTGTGATTTTCCAACTAAAATATTATCTAAGTTCTCTTCTTATTTTACTCAGTCAATTGCCTGACTTTTTGGGTGGATCATGCACTTGCAATATCGATGGAGGTTGCCTACGGTCTAATAAGGGTCCTTGGAATGATCCTCAAGTAATGAAGGTAAACATTTGTAGTTCATATATTCTCTTCTTCGGACTTGCATCATGTTGCAAGATTATCAAAATATCTGTCTATTTGTAGATTATCTTTAATGCTGAGGCAGAACTAGTGAGGCAGATTGCGAAATCAGCCAGCGACTCTTACATTCAATTCCATCCATTGAAGGTAATAAATTAAATAACATTATCTTATTTTACCTTATTCTCAAATCTCAACGTCGTGCGTGACCTTTTGGTGCATCAAATTATCAGGGGAGCTGTGATGATGCAACCACATTTGAATCATTGTCAGATATTGATGATCCTTGCTCTCCAACAAGACATAATAGCTCATTGGTTTCAAGACTGGCCCCTCTTCATGAAGAAGTGAGTCCGATAAAATGCAAATTATTCTTAGTAATTCTTAAACAAACCTTCACAAGTTATATTGCTAGGCAAAATAAAGTTATGGTGTTATACCCCCCTCCTCACACTCTCTTGGCACATCCATTATCAACTCACACATGTGACTGTCATGTGCTCATTGTGAATACCTGCTCTCGTATGAATTGATAAATTAAGCTTGTTTCAGGTCAGAACATTAGATCCATGTACCTATTATAGCTGTGATGAAAATTTTAATTCAAACGGCGAAGATGGGGATGATGAGCATGGAGAGGAACATGAGAGCATTCATGTCCACCGTATAAGAAATCCATGTGCTGATGTAGGACCAAGAATGGAAGGTTCGTCTTGTATAATGTGTTCTTATTGTGCCACGCATGCTGATGCATTCCTTGTTCTTCTAAAATTTCTAAATAATGAGCAAAACATGATGATGTATTCCTTTTTATCTTTTACAGTAAAAACTCAGTCATAACTATTCCTTTCTTCTACTCAAAATCAGCTGAACACGAGGAATTCCTATTTTATGTTGCTTTTACCATCCTTAAGCTTGTTTTTATATTTCCTTTTCCCTTCCCCTTTTTATCATTGAAATTTCTGGGCATAGATATGTTTCTACAATTTTGAGGTTAAGCGTTAACAAATTTGCTGATGGCTACGTCATCCTCGTCAATATAAATGTTAGAAAAAAAATTCTACCATAAACTATCTGATAACATAAAATTAGTGTGCTTTTTCACCTCTACAATATACCCCATTAGCAAATGTCACTCTTCTTTCCTTAATGTATGTCATGGAATTTTTTCAGGCACCGTCATTATGTATTGGTTGGATGCAATACTGGAGAAGCTAGTCAAGAGAATGTTCCGTTGGACATCGAGAACATTAGTGTTTTTTGCGATCAAGATGTTTGCTTTTATCCGGAATATACCCGTTGCATATTGGAAGAGACAATGCAATGATATTTCACTTAACAGTTTGGCAAACGATAACGAACCAAGTAATCAACAATGTATTATGGTGAAAACCATTATAGAAGAGGACAGGGTTGGTCCATGTCTAGAGCGTCTCGAGAGACTTGAAAGTTTGTTGGAAGAAGTGAACAACAAACCTGCTGAAATTCCATTGGAGAAGGATCTTATCATTCAGCAATCATTGGAGAGGATCAAGGGTATTGAGTCTGACCTTGTGAAGACAAAAAAGGTAATTATCTATCTTATTTTCTTATCCATCTGCAGGTTTTAGGGTAGATGAATTAATTCATCTCTTACTTTGTTTGCAGTTATTACAAGCAACTGTGTTGAAGCAGCTTCAAATTGCTGATTTACTTGAAAATATGCAGGAGTCTAAATTTCAGGCAAGTCAATTAAGCTCTAATTTACTGCTTTGCACCAATCCCCATTGTTATTTTCAGGATTTTTTTTTATGAATTACCTATATTATTTCCACACTCTGTGATTTCACTGAATGTATATAATAATTGTTACTGTGTGTTTGCAGAGACGAAGGTTGTTCTGTTAAGTTGGGGGCGAAAGGTGAATTGTGGAATGGTTGTTGTTAGTATTTGTACCATAACTTCTCCTTCTCCCTTTTGCCAACGATCATTACAAGGTGATTCTGATGCAAAGCAACACTCAAACTTCTTAATACTAGGTGGAAATGCTGCTGCTGGCTAAATGCATACTTGTGTTAGTATAGCAGCGTTGTCATTGTAAGTGAGTTGTTGAGACGAGACTAACGGTAATTAGGAACAAGGACAGAAAAGTAGGCAGGCAAAGGAAGTAGAATAGTAGTAGATGAACCAACACTCCTCCAGTATCACCATTCAATCAATACTGGGTGGATGCTACTCTCTGATGGCCGTGGACTATATTATTAGCTTCTTAGTACTACAATAATGTTGAAGAAAATTGGTACAATGTTGTGGGGGGCTATTTTATGAGGAAGCCCTTTGGACTCCCTACATGGCTGGAATTTGCTTTCCATTTTCCAGCCTTGTAAAGTCCTTTAACAAATTCAACTATTTCTTTCTTGCATAATTGTGGATACTTATTCTCTGATGGATTAATACTCACTAACTAAAATTGACAGAGTTGAGCTTCTACGATTCGACACTTTCTTTGATATGGTAATCTAATCGAAGAAAACTGCCATGTTACCTCATCTCTTTGTGTCTCATTTATTCAGTCTTTCCTGGAAATAGAACACATTAGAGAAAGAAATCGTGAGCATCATTATCTTGGAATAGGATGAGCTCAAACTAAGCATCGTTGAATTAAAACACGAGGAAAGAAAAAGACCAAAGAGTCTAATATAATCAGTTGCGACCCAAATGAAGTTAAACTGAAAATGAACCAATCAAAAATCTTGAATAATGCTCTATGATAAAACGCAAATGAAGTTAACAAATTATAAAATTAAAAAAAGAAAAATTTCATGGACATGCATGTTCATCCACCACAAATACAGACAGTAATTGCGAATAAATCTTTATATATACTTTTTTTCCCGAAAGGGGAATTAATTTTAATAATTCACTGGAATTCATCAAAGTTGGCAGGTTGAAATTAGAAAGGGTCCAACCAACAAACGCGCAACTCCCTCATTCTTTTTTTTTTTTTTTGACAGGACGCAACTCCCTCATTCATTCATTCCCCAAACATACAAAAACAAGCATATTACTGTACCATTTACCAATCCATTAATTAATGAATACCACCGATAACATTAACTTTTGTTTAACGACAATAAATAAAAGTTGCGATGTATGAAAGATAATATTTGTTTAAACGATGTAAGAATAATAACCAAACACTCACACTAATTTGATAACTGACCCACTGAATTAAAAATATTTAATGCGTCCAGTTAGAAGTTTTATTTTATCATTATTTCGTCATTAATTAATTATCCTCAATTTTATATAAATGACTTTACTTTTTATAACACATACAAAAAAATTCAATTTATTTCTTACTTGAGATTTTCTTAGGATAGTCCTAGTGGTCATCTAAACTATCAACAATTTGAATGTCGAATTGCATCGCATTGTCGCCCTAACTTGATACATGTCACCTATTTTTAATATTTTTAAATATTTTTTTAACTTTATTTTATTATTTACTATCTTACCCTCCATTGAAATTAAAAAAATACTGATATTATTATTAAAATTAAACGAAAATGATATAGTGTCCAAGGTAACATTGTCACATCAACATTTTTTTAATATTTTATTTCATGTTTATCAAATATTCTCCATATAAATAGAAATAAAATATATCTCCTTAACAATAAAATATATTTAATACTAAAAAAATTATATTTAATTTATGTGTTTCATAAATATTACTGTTAATCATACCTTCATGTAAATAGAAATACAATAAGTCCAATAACATTTTCTCCATGGAAGCTGAGCGATACATCCTTCATTTTGCGCTCTGAACGATAATGTATCGAACTAAAATAAATCCTTTCTAAAATTCTCCATTTCTTCGGGCTTTATCGTGTAAGCAAATAAATACTTCTAAAATTTTGAATCACATCTTCTTCCATTGATGACGGTCATGGAGTATTCTTGAAAAATTATAGTTAAAGAGATAAATTAAAGAGGAATATTTTATTCATATTTATATTGAGACATGCCTCTAATATTTGATAAATATAAAATTAAATTAAATATTAAAAAAATATTAATGTGGCAATGTCATGTAAACGGTGGGCACAATACCCCGTAAAATTAAATACATATAATAAATTTAAAATTAGATTATTATTTCTTAAAACTCAAAAATATAATTTTGGAACAGATTAATGATATGAGAATTTAAATAAATATTATATATTATCAATTAATTTTTTTAATAATTATGTGAGAATAAATTTGTAATTCTATAATTATGTATTTAAAATTATTAAATTTAATTTAAAAGTGCGATAGAACAATAAAAAATGATAATAAGACAATGAATTCTGCGACACCAAGTGCAATAGGTAGCAGGTCATCAAATATAAGCCATTAGATTTCAGATCTGATGGCTCAAATCAAATATAAACCATTAGATTTCAGATTTGATGGCTCAAATTAATGGACTGTTGATAGTTTGAGCGACACCTAAACTACCCTTAGGAGACCTCTCTTTACTTTATACATAAAGTTTTATAAAATAACCTGTTAATCAATATTACACTTTTTTTAATATTTATTCTTATCTACATATGAAAGTAATCATAGGACGGAGAGAATACTAACATGTAATTGTCCCAAACGCAACACAATACAACTTTATCGGTGTTATTTGACACAAGGTGAGTTAACCCAACTCATTCAAAATCCTTCAGCGAATGACTTGATTTTCGAGTTAACGTGTTGCGATCTTGATATTGGTGGGTTCTTATGAACTCCCTTCGTCTCATGATTATTTGCACATTTTTTTTATTAGGACGTCCCAAAATTATTTACACACTCTTAATATGGAAATACCCCACAAAATTATTACCCTCTCAACATCATTTTATTTTCAAAATTGCCACTCATTTTTTACATACATTTTAACTTTACACCTCACAAAATCACCTAAAATACCCTCCTTTATCTTAAATCACCAACCACTAAATCTCATTTTCTTAAAAATTGTGTCGGCCAAACCATTCAAATAATTATGGGACGGAGGTAGTATCATTTTTCTCAGCTGTGTTCTCTAACACATCATTTCCTTGTTCTCTGGCGCGAAAGGTTAACCCCCAACTCATTTAAAATTCTTCGCCGAATGACTTGATTTTAGAGTTAATGTTGTTGCGATCTTGATATTGGTGGGTTTATATGTATCATTTTTCTCAGCTATATTCTCTAACACATCATTTTCGTGTTCTCTAACGCATCATTTATTTGTTCTCTGGCGCGAGAGGTTAGCCCCCAACTCATTCAAAAAAAATCATCGAATGACTTAATTTTAGAGTTACTTGTGTTGTGATCTTGTTAATGGTGAGTTCTTATGCATTATTTTTCTCAGCTACATGTTTATACTATTAGGAATTAACACACACATACGATGACGAAAATAAAATAACACGAGATTTGTTTACCCAGTTCGTCTTGCGACTACATTTGAGGGCGATGCCAAGGTATTTCACTACATTTTCGAATACTGATTACAATGAGAGAACATCTATTTATAATAGAAAACTTGCCCTAACCCTAAACCCATTAGGGTCAAACTTGCTCCACACTTCAAACACATTAGGATCAAACTTGCCCTACACTCCAAACCCATTAGGATTAAACTTGCCCTACACTTCAAGCCCATTAGGATCAAACTTTCCCTACACTCCAAGTTCGTTAGGATCAATACAGGCTCCACACTCCAACAATCTCTCACTTGGAGACTGAATTCTCCATGTAACCATATCTTCTTGATTCTCCTCCCGTATCCGCCTGGCATCGCCAAGCCTTATCTTCAAGTTCCAAGGCTAATTGAAGATTTACATAACTTCAAATTCTCTAAGGTCACCACCTTAGTAAATAACAAGTAGTAGTTAAAGGGCGAATACCTATTAGGTGCATGTCACTCTCTAACTGGTCTCTGCAGCGGATTCTCCAGTGGTGGTGGAGTTCTTGGTTCTTCAATAAGAAACTCTTCTCCATTCTGACTCTCCTTACTCCCACTTGAGTTTGAGATGTCTAACTCGACCTCTTGGGTTTTGGTCTTGTTAGAATCTGATGCCTCTAATTTGTTCTTGTACATAACCTATTCATTGAAAACTACATCTCTACTGCGAATAATCTTTTGGTTATTCTCATCCCAGAGTCTATAACCAAACTCATCACCACCGTAACAAATGAATGTACGCTTAAAAGATTTAACATCTAACTTACTTCTATCAACAGAGCTAACGTGAGCATAAGAAACACAATCAAAAACACGCAAGTGAGTCAGATTTACCTCTTTTCCCGTCCATACTTCATCGGGTACTCTGTTCTCCAAAGAAACTGATGGACCTCAATTAATGTCGTGTTTACTGCATCTGCCCAAAAAGTCTTAGGCAACCCACTCTTCAACCTCATGCATCTGACTCACTCATTCAACGTTCTGTTCATTCTTTCTGCCACTATATTCTGCTGCGGAGTTCCTCTCACAGTCTTCTCCATGAGAATCCCATGCTCAACACAATATTCCTTGAACTCACGCAGTTCATATTCACCTCCATTGTCAAAACGAAGACACTTTACTTTTAGCCCTGTTTCATTCTCTACAAGAGCTTTCCACTTCCTGAAGGTATCAAAAGCATCAGTTTTATTTTTCAAAAAATAAACCCATACCTTTCGAGTGGAGTCATCGATGAAGGTCATGTAATACTCCGAACCACCAAAGGGACTTCACAGTCGCTGGTCCCCATAAATCGCTATGCACGAGCTCTAGATTTTCTGTCTTCAATGCTCTTCCACCTCTCGAGAAACTCACCCTTCTTTGTTTCCCGAAAACACAGTCCTCGCATAGGCTAACTTCAATATATTTCAGCCCTAAAAGTCTCCATTTCAAACACATTACCATCATCCCTTTCTCGCTCATGTGACACATCCGATAGTGCCACAAATCAACATTGGTAGTAGCTCCTACAAGATCAATACAATCTTTGGGGTTAGATGTAGTATACAACGTACCCTCCTTCTTCTCCCGAGCTACTGTCATGACTCCTCTACTGATCTTCCAACTGTTGTTGTCGAAAGTCACTGAGTATCCCTCTACATCCAGCTACCCGATTGAAAGCAAGTTTCTTTTCAATCCTGGAATGTGCCTCACACCGTTCAACTTCAACATCGATCTGTTTGGTGTGGATATACGAACATGTCATTTTTCCACGATTTTCAGGGGCTCATCATCAGCAAGGTAGACTTGTCCGAATTCTCCAGACACATAGTTCTCCATTATTTAAGTATCACTGCAAGAGTGGAATGATGCTCCAGAATCCAACACCCACGATTCTAGCGGACTAGTGACACTCAAGACTAACGCGTCTCCAATAACATCTGTGGTTGCGTTTGCTGTCTTCTTCTTGTTCTGTCCCTTCCTATTTTTCTTGGATGCTGAACACTGGTTCCTGTAGTGACCAAACTCATCACAATTCCAGCACTAGATCGAGTCTTTATCTTTCTTGGATTGACTCTCTCCTCTAGACTCTAATATGCCACGATTCTGCCTACCCTGCGATTTGCCCCCTTCTTCCGTGTTCAGCGCTGACCCTGAAGTGGATCCAGACTCTTTCCTGCGAACCTCCTCGCTAATCATCAGATCCCTCACTTCGCCCAACTTTAATTTATCTTTCGCAGATGAAGCGCTAACTGCAGTTACTGTGGCAGCCCAACTATCTGGTAAAGAAGATAACAAAACTAAAACAAGTACCTCTTCACTGAATTCGATCTCGACAGAACACAACTGCCCAATGATCATGTTGAACTCGTTCAGGTGTTGCTGCTCGGGTGTGCTCTCCGACATCCTGAGGTTGAACAACCGCTTGATCAGGTGAACCTTGTTCGCCATTGTGGGCTTCTGATACATCTCCTCCAAGATCTGCAACATCTCCCTTGCGGACTTGGTTTTAGTCGTGTGGTAGGCTACGTTCATGGACAACAATAAGTGTATCGCACTCATCGCCTTTTTGTTCAACAAATTCCATTCCTTCTATTCCATATTTTCGGGTTTCTCCTTCTCCTCTAGGGGCACATACAGATCTTTACCGTAAAGGTAATCCTTGATCTGCATCTTCCAGAACTCGAAATTCGATCCGTTAAACTGCTTGATTGTAATCTTCTCGTCGTTCATCGTGACTGCTCCCTCTGAACCCGAGGCTTTGATACCAGTTATTAGGAATTAACACACGCACACGATGACGAAAAGAAAATAACACGAGATTTATTTACCCAATTCGTCTTGCGACTACATCTGAGGGCGATGCCAAGCCAGGTATTTCACTACATTTTCGGATACTGATAACAATGAGAGAACATCTATTTATAATAGAAAACTTGCCCTAACCCTAAGCCCATTAGGGTAAAACGTGCTCCACACTCCAAGCCCATTAGGATCAAACTTGCCCTACACTCCAAGCCCATTAGGATAAAACTTGCCCTACACTTCAAGCACGTTAGGATTAAACTTGCCCTATACTCCAAACCCGTTAGGATCAATACAGGCTCCACACTCCAACATCATATACATCATGAACTGTCGCTGGCACCGCTGTCTGAGGTTAATCTTGAAAATTAAATTGATAAACTCTGTATTTGTTTGGATTACATATATAAGTAAATTGGAATCAAGATTTTATGATGGATGCTTGTGTAGAGTACCCTTTTTAACCAAGAATCTTGTTATTGTTGACTTTCCCTATTATGATTTTCGAAACATTCTCTAAACTGTTTTGATGGTGTTTTATAGTGAATTTCTCTGTTATCGAGTGTTGATAAATTATTGCAAAAAAAAAGGACCATTCATTTTCGTGTTTGCAATTTGTTTGTTTTTATTTAAGAATATTATTTTAGTAATTTCTACAACTAACTTTGAAGATAACTTTTGTTTAAACGAAGCAAGCATAATAACCAAAAATTCACAGTAATTTAGTAACTGACGCACTGAATTAAAAATACTTAATGCGCCCAGGTATAATTTTTTTTTACCATTATTTTGTCTTTAATTAATTATCCTCAATTTTACACAAATGACTTTACTCTTTCTAACACATATAAAAAATTCAACTCATTTCTTTACTTTATACATAAAGTTTTATAAAAAAAACCTGTTACTCATTATTACACTTTCTTAATAATAATGTTCATCTACATATGAAAGTAATCATGGGACGGAAGGAATACTAACATGTAATTGTCCCAGACACGACACAACACAACTTTATCGGTGTTATTTGGCGCAAGGTGAGTTAACCCAACTAATTCAAAATTCTTCGTCGAATCACTTGATTTTTGAGTTAATGTGTTGCGATCTTGATATTGGTGGGTTCTTATGTAGTCCCTCCATCCCATGATTTTTTTTTTTTTTTTGACAGGGAATTAAAATATATTAAGCCATCAAATCGGCATCATAGAAAGTATTACAGAAGTTTGGTAGGGCATATGAAAACACATAGTCTTTTGAATGAAGGGCATGGGACGCTAAGGCATTAGCAACACCATTCCCCTCTCTCTTTTTCCAACTAAAAGCTACTTGTACGCAATCACTTGTCTTCTCTCTAATCAACTCCACTAAGTCCCCAAGGCTTGACAGGTCTGGAGTTTTGTTGGTCAAAGCATTAAAGCTTGTAAGGGAGTCCGTTTCCAGGATGACTCGGTGTAGTCCTTTTTGGGTGGCATAAAGGATACCTTCAAGGATGGCCATTAGTTCCGCTTCCTCAGCACTTCGGATACCTGGTTTGTATGTCATAAAGCACCAGAGAATAATTCCCTCGTGGTCGCGTGCAATGCCTCCCAGACCAGCCTCAAATCCTCCTCTCGCCGCACCATCGGTATTGATTTTGATCCACTCCCTTTCCGGCTTTTTCCACAGGCCATCATCTCGATCTCTCTCCGTCCGTTTTCTTCCTTGCCTGATGGAGGCTCTTCTAAATTCAGCCACAACGCTTCGTGCCGATTCGCCAAGAAACTGAGGATCAAGCCTTTTATCTTCAAAGTAGAATTTATTACGGGCATACCAAACCATCCACAGGGTGGTGATAAACAGTTGGACGACCTCCTGTTCCTGACTTTCAATGGTCGTGGCAACCCAGTCCTCGATCGAAACCGAGTCCCGCAAATTCGGCATATTTGGGAAGTTGTTTGCTGTCTGTGCCCACACCTCCCTTGATTTCTCACAGTCTCTCAGTGCATGTTCAGCAGTTTCAATGTCTTGACCACACCTTCTACATATGGGGTCTACATCGACGAAGCGTCCCACAAGGTTGATGCAAACAGGGAGAATTTGTTTGAGGCATCTCCATACAAAGATTTGGATCTTTGGCATTACGGGCAGTTTCCATATCCAGTTCCAATAAGTGCTCTGTTCCACATTCGGTGGTTGGCCATGAGTACTCCATATGTAGTATCCAGACTTCACCGCGTAAATTCTGTTTTTCGTGTGAGACCATGTGATGATATCTGGATTTCCACCTCGGCGTAAGGGAATTTTGCGGATGCGATCGGCATCATGTGGGTTCACCAGAGCTGTAAGTTGTTCCTCATTCCACTCTCTTGGGTCACTGTTGAGTAAGTCACAGACCCTCAGGTCAGTCGCCAACTCGCCGTCGGGGGGTGTGATGTGGGGGTCGCCATCATCCTCCACCCAAGGGTCTCTCCAAACCTGGATATTACGACCATCTCCTACTCTCCATACAAGTCCCAGCTGGAGGACTTTTCTCTCCATCCCATGATTATTTGCACACACTTAATATGGAAATACCCCACAAAATTATTACCCTCTCAACATCATTTTATTTTCAAAATTGCCACTTATTTTTTACGTACATTTTAACTTAACACCTCACCAAATTCACTTTACACCTCACAAAATCACCTAAAATACCCCTCCTTTATCTTACATCATCAACCACTAAATCTCATTTTCTTAAAATTTGTGCCGGTCAAACCATGCAAATAATTTCGGGATGGAGGGAGTATCATTTTTCCCAGTTGTGTTCTCTAACGCATCATTTTCTTGTTCTCTGGCGCGAGAGGTTAGCCCCCAACTCATTCAAAATTCTTCGTCGAATGACTTGATTTTAGAGTTAATGTTGTTGCGATTTTGATATTGGTGGGTTTTTATGTATCATTTTTCCCAGTTGTGTTCTCTAACGTATCATTTCTTTGTTTTCTAGCGCGAGAGGTTAACCCCCAACTCATTCAAAAAATTTCGTCGAATGACTTAATTTTAGAGTTACTTGTGTTGCGATCTTGTTATTGGTGAGTTCTTGACTTGAACGAATTTTTAGGCAATATATTTTTGACTAACTACTTCCCCTCAAGCATAAGGGATCGTAGTAGTATGCACGTATGTATTTCGACCAAGTAGTATCGAACCATGGTAGGTGGGCTAGTGCAATGGATCCCTAGAGTTGTACGTCGTCATAACTAATGTAGCTACAGTTTCGGGTTTTGAATGCAAAATTAAAGATAAATTATAATCTAAAGACAATACATTTAACTAAACACAATCCTAATAATTAAATGAACTACTAATCAATAAAACAAGGAAATGACAACTAAAAGCAAGTAACAACTACGAATGAAATTCGAAGAAGTGCAAGGGTAGAAAATACTTCGGGTGTTCTCTACCTAGTGAAATCGAGTGAGATTGTTTATACCGTGTCTATGCTTCAATTTGGACTTGCTAAGAGCATCAAGATGCTAGGATGAAAATCATTTCCCTTCGGGTACTATAGCCTTACGTCTAAGGTGTTCCCAAACCCGGTAATAAGACCTCTTCCTAATCCTCACCAACTACCCAAATAACCATTCAAGTAATTAATGTCTCCTAATGGGAGTTCTAATACGATTAACTCTCTCTCGACGAATTAAAAGTATAATAAACGCATTTGTATACCAATCAACTCACACCATAAATTTACACATGTTCATGTAACTCTCGTCTACGCTAAACATGCCTCAAAATATGGATTAATAGAAGTTAATACACAAAGCACCAATAAAACCCAATAAGAGAAGCTAAGAGAAGCAACAATCCAAATATCAACAATAATCAAAGCAAACAATTTTAACACTAATATTCACATGGTTTCAAACACCCAAAGCATAAAAAGCTTAGCCCATGGTGTTTGATGAAACACCCATGGCTAAAATAACAAGAGAACTAGAAATAGACATAAAAATATCAATAATATAACAAAATAGAGTTTGGGTGGAAGTCACCTTGATGATTCTTCAACAATCTAGAATAATACAAGTGAATGTAGCCAAAATCTTCAAGAACCCAACCAAAATACTAAATTTGAAACTAATCTATGGAATGAAACTTGCAAAATATGTAAAAATCTACCTAAGAGAGTAATCTAGGGTTTGAGTGTGTGAAAAAGTGAGGTCAAGCCTCCTCAACAATCTGATTGGGGAGCTATTTATAGCTTTGAAGAGTGTGTGAGACGAAATTAACAATTGGGTCCTTAAAGTTCTTCAAAATTCGGGAAATTCCCAAAAAATCGTAAGTTCAAACGGTCAACCGAGTGACTCCAAACGGCCGGTCGAGTGAAATTGGAAATCAGAACCAAACTGGGTTCCAGATCCCAAACGGGTGCCAGTGTGGGCTCACTCGACCGCCAGTGTGAAATCAATTCACTCGACCGCCAGTGTGGGCTCACTCGACCGCCAGTGTGGTTTCTGCTCCTTGAACTTTTTCTTCTATTTTTCTTCGCTTTTCTTGCTCGTCCTTCAACCGAACTTCACTTCCCATGCGCCAATGCTCGATTTTCCTCTAAAATTGACTATTTCACCTTTTTTTTTATTACAAGTTAAATACCCATCCCATTTCCCCTACCCATGACTCGAACCCAGGACCTAAGGCCTAGGTAGTGGTGCTCTAACCACTTGAGCTATCCCACTTTTGTTTCCTACACTTTGAACACATTTCTTGACAACAAGGTTATTAGCACAATTTCTATCAATTACGACCAAAATCACATCAAAATGTTACGATAATATAGCAATAATGAGCACAAATACGAGCAATCTCACACCCAATCAGTTCTTATGCATTATTTTTCTCAGCTGCGGGTTTATACATTCATCACGAATTGTGTCTGGCGCCGCTGTTTGAGGTTAATCCTAAAAACTAAATTGATAAACTTTGTATTTGTTTGGATTACATATATAAGTAAATTGAAATTATGATTTTACGATGGATGCTTGTGTAGAGTACCCTTTTTAACCAAGAATCTGGTTATTGTTGAGTTTCCCTGTTGTGATGTTCGAAACATTCTTTAAACTGTTTTGATGGTGTTTTATAGTGAATTTCCCTGTTATCGAGTGCTGATAAATTATTGCAAAAGAAGGACATTCATTTGCATGTTTGCAATTTGTTTGTTTTTATTTAAGGATATTATTTTAGTAATTTCTACAACTAACTTTGAAGATAACTTTTGTTTAAACGAAGCAAGCATAATAACCAAACATTCACAGTAATTTGGTAAATGACGCACTGAATTAAAAATATTTAATGCGCTCAGTTAGAAGTTTTTTTTACCATTATTTCGTCATTAATTAATTATCCTCAATTTTACACAAATGACTTTACTTTTTCTAACACATACAAAAAATTCTACTTATTTCTTTACTTTATACATAGTTTTATAACATAACCTATTACTCATTATTACACTTTCTTAATATGCATGCTCATCTACATATGAAGGTAATCATGGGATGGAGGGAATACTAACACGTAATTGTCCCAAACACGACACAACACAACTTTATCGGTGTTATTTGACGCAAAGTGAGTTAACCTAACTCATTTAAAATCCTTCAACGAATGACTTGATTTTCGAGTTAATGTGTTGCGATCTTGATATTGGTGGGTTCTTATGTATCATTTTTCTCAACTGTGTTCTCTAACGCATCATTTCCGTGTTCTCTAACCCTTCATTTTCTTGTTCTCTAGTGCGAGAGGTTAGCCCCCAACTCATTCAAAATTCTTCATTGAATGACTTGATTTACGAGTTAATGTGTTGTGATCTTGATATTGGTGGGTTCTTATGTATCATTTTTCTCAACTGTGTTCTCCAACGCATCATTTCCGTGGACTCTAACGCATCATTTCCTTGTTCTTTGGCGCGAGAGGTTAGCCCACAACTCATTCAAAATTCTTTGTAAAATGACTTGATTTTAGAGTTAATGTTGTTGCGATCTTAATATTGGTGGGTTTTTATGTATCATTTTTCTCAGTCGTGTTCTCTAACGCATCATTTTCATGTTCTCTAACACATCATTTCCTTGTTCTCCGGCGCAAGAGGTTAGCCCCCAACTCATTCAAAATTCTTCGTCGAATGACTTGATTTACGAGTTAATGTGTTGCGATCTTGATATTGGTGGGTTCTTATGTATCATTTTTCTCAACTATGTTCTCTAACGCATCATTTCTTTGTTCTCTGGCGCTAGAGGTTAGCCCCTAACTCATTCAAAAATTCGTCGAATGACTTGATTTTAGAGTTACTTGTGTTGCGATTTTATTATTGGTGAGTTCTTATGCATTATTATTCTCAATTGCTGGTTTATACATCGTGTACTGTCTGTGGCGCTGCTGTGTGAGGTTAATCCTAGAAACTAAATTTATAAACTCTGTATTTGTTTGGATTACATATATATAAGTAAATTGGAATTATGATTTTATGCTGGATGCTTGTGTAGAGTACCCTTTTTAACCAAGAATCTTGTTATTGTTGAGTTTCCCTATTATGATGTTTAAAACATTCTCTAAACTGTTTTGATGGTGTTTTATAGTGAATTTCCCTATTATCGAGTGCTGATAAATTATTGAAAAAGAAGGATCATTCATTTGCATGTTTGCAATTTGTTTGTTTTTATTTAAGGATATTATTTTAATAATTTCTGGAACTAACTTTGAAGATAACTTTAGTTTAAACGAAGCAAGCATAATAACCAAACATTCACAGTAATTTGGTAACTAATGCACTGAATTAAAAATATTTAATGCGCCCAGTTAGAAATTTTTTTACCATTATTTCGTCATTAATTAATTATCCTCAATTTTACACAAATAACTTTACTTTTTCTAACACATACAAAAAATTTAACTCATTTCTTTACTTTATACATAAAGTTTTATAAAATAACATATTACTCATTATTACACTTTCTTAATATGCATGCTCATCTTCATATAAAAGAAATCATGGGACGGAGGGAATGCTAACATGTAATTGTCCCAAACACGATACAACACAACACAACACAACTTTTTCGGTGTTATTATTTGGCGCAAGGTGAGTTAACCTAACTCATTCAAAATCCTTAAAGAATGACTTGATTTTCGAGTTAATGTGTTTTGATCTTGATATTGGTCGGTACTTATGTATCATTTTTTTCAGTTCTCTAATGCATTATTTCCGTGTTCTCTAACGCATCATTTCCTTGTTCTCTAGTGTGAGAGGTTAGCCCCCAACTCATTCAAAATTCTTCGTCGAATGACTTGATTTACGAGTTAATGTGTTGCGATCTTGATATTGGTGGGTTCTTATGTATCATTTTTCTCAGATGTGTTCTCTAACGCATCATTTCCTTGTTCTTTGGCGCGAGAGGTTAGCCCCAAACTCAATCAAAATTCTTTGTCGAATGACTTAATTTTAGAGTTAATGTTGTTGCGATCTTGATATTGGTGGGTTTTTATGTATCATTTTTCTCAGCTGTGTTCTCTAACACATCATTTCCTTGTTCTCTGTTGCGAGAGGTTAGCCCCCAACTCATTCAAAATTCTTCGTCGAATGACTTGATTTTGGAGTTAATGTTGTTGCAATCTTGATATTGGTGGGGTTTTATGTATCATTTTTCTCAGTTGTGTTTTCTAACGCATCATTTCCGTATTCTCTAACACATCATTTCTTTGTTCTCTGGCGCGAGAGGTTAGCCTCTAACTCATTCAAAAAAAATTGTTGAATGACTTAATTTTAGATTTACTTGTGTTGCGATCTTGTTATTGGTGAATTCTTATGCATCATTTTTCTCAGCTGCGGGTTTATACATCACAAACTGTCTCTGACGCGCTGTTTGAGGTTAATCCTGAAAACTAAATTGATAAACTCTGCATTTGTTTGGATTACATATATAAATAAATTGAAATCATGATTTTATGATGGATGCTTGTGTAGAGTACCCTTTTTAATCAAGAATCTTGTTATTGTTGAGTTTCCCTGTTATCAAGTTCGAAACATTCTCTAAACTGTTTTGATGGTGTTTTATAGTGAATTTCCCTGTTATGAGTGCTGATAAATTATTGCAAAAGAAGAATATTATTTTAGTAATTTCTGCAAATATATTTGAACATAACTTTTGTTTAAACAAAGCAAGCATAATAAACATACATTCACATTAATTTGGTAACTGACGTATTGAATTAAAAATATTTAATGCGTATTTTTTTTTACCATTATTTTGTCATTAATTAATTGCATAAAGGATATAAATAATATTTTTATTTAATACGAGTAAGATTATACTTAATTGGTTTAGACGCGGTATAGAGGAAAGCTAGTTTTCGCGTGAAGAACTGGCAGTGGGCTGTCCTGTTTGGCCTCCATGTTCTTCACCCACTCCTTAAATTAATACTAATCCATTTCTTCAAAAACTCTTGCATACAATTCAACAAATTTTCCAGCTATTTGTTTACCTCCATTTACATTTGGTAGATTACGCTTAGCTTCTATTTTGAAAACCCTGCTGTTTAGAGAGAGAGAGATCTGCGAGGGAGGTGCTGAAATATACTAGATAAGCGGTTTTCTGGTGAGATTTGTATGGGTTTATGCGCACATATACTGATTTATTAGATCCGGAAACTGTGATTTGAGAGAGAAACCAACGGGTTTAGGTCAAATGAAGTTTTGTTTGATTCTCGTCGTCTTTCTCTCACTTTCAACCTCTCTCTGCGCCTCAACTTTCATCTCAGGTTTTTGGATGTCATTCATTTTTGTTTCATCGGTTTCAATTTCAGCGCTAATTGTCAATTTCCCATATTTGATGCAGATGGAATATTTGGATCTTCGGTTTTGAGTGAGAGGAGGCTACTCCAAGCTAGGAAACGTAGGTTCCTCACATCTTCTCCTCAATTCTTGCCTTTTGTTATTTATGATTCAAATAGTAAATAGGAACCCTTTCTTGCCCTAACTTTGATACATCTCCAAGTCCTTTCATAGATCGATTTTTAAAAAATATAATATGTAGGAGCTTAATTCAGAGCAGGCGTTGCATTATTTGCTTCTTAAACTATTCTTAAGTGTGAATTTATGCCAGACTTGGATCATGGTTTCTCTGGTAGATGAGCCATCTCTCTCTCTCTCTCTCTCTCTCTCAATAATCATAATTTGCTATTTTAAGGTCTAGTTACTTGCTTTTGCAAATTGGCAATTTTGAATTAAGGTGATGCCCTTTGGTTAAGATTTTCGATCTACCAGGAATTATCTTCATCTACTAATATGAACACATCACCTAATTGAAATGTGTGCTGCTGAATTGCTTAAGCTTCTGCTCACCCCTGTACATAGACACTGCTTTCTTGTACTATTTCAGATTAGTCTAAATCACTCTTACACTTCCACGCATTAAATCATTGTTTTGAGTTTTGCATCAAAGTTTTTCTTTTTCTTTGGAGAGGGTTTGCATAACCCATTCCCGACAGAGTAGTATTTAAGTTGTGCTTATTGGGTCATAATTTCTATGGTGCTACATATTTTTAACAGAATCATATTGATGTTATTTGCAAGTTAAGTTAGTTGCAATCTTTTTCTTTGGCTTTCCCCCCCAAATCCCATCACACAACATCCACAAAATCGGGATGATCAGTGTGGTTTGATCTTGGAAATCAAGAATAGTTTTTGTCCAATGTCATGAGAATATGCATCTATAATATGCTACATTCTTTGGTTTAAATTACATTCTTGAAGTTGTATTGCTGACCGTTCGCTCCATTGTTTGTTTGTTGACAGCTTGCCCTGTAAACTTTGAGTTTCAGAACTACACTATCATCACGAGCAAATGCAAGGGGCCTCAGTACCCACCCAACTTGTGTTGTGCGGCTCTTAAAGATTTTGCTTGTCCGTTTTCGGAGGATATAAATGACTTATCCACCGATTGTGCTGCAACAATGTTCAGTTATATAAACCTTTACGGGAAATATCCACCAGGTCTATTTGCTAGTGAGTGCCGGGAAACCCAGAAAGGCCTCGAGTGCTCAGCACTTGCACCGGGATCTTCACAATCAGACAAAGCCAGTGCCAGTATGACAATGTCTGGTTTGTTGCCTCTGATAATGCTCGCAATAGCGACCCTCGTCCAATTTATGTGAAGGCTCTGCACTAATTATGTACCATTTTTTGTACAAGTCGAATTATACCTAAAGTTGCAGGAGTTTGCGCTTCCAATTTGTTGTTCCTTAATGTAAAGATTGCACATTAAACATTTTGTCCTTTTGTTTCTATTATTCTTTTCGGAGTGGGGTAGCATGTAATACTAGTAGTTTTTATGATTATATAAGTCGTATTTCTGATGCTTAAGAAAATTTAATAAGGCTGTGGATGAGCTATGAATTGGATATCATGGGGTGGAAATAAGGTCGGAATTTGATTTAAAGTGATAGATCCCTACTGGTTACAATGAACGCCTAGTCTTCCTGCAGACTAACACCATTCATTTGGTTGCATTTCAAAATTGAGGGATTTGATAGATTTTAAATCATACTAATCCAAACACGAACCTTCAGGTTTTGACTTTTGTTCTTATGCCTACATATATTGATTCACGAATCACGCATTTGCATATAATATAAATGGTAGTTGGAAACACGGGCAAATTCTCTGCTTTCTTCGGCATTAAATTTGAAAAAGGAAAAAAAAATAAAAAACAATTATTGTTCGGTTTCAGCCGAATGTAGAACCAGAAGTGAAGAAACAGAGTCAAGAACCACAACCCCAATGGTTCCTCTCTGGTAGACATAGAAAGCAGAACAAATAATTACACAAATTTAAACTACTTTGCAGCCGAGCAGAGCAGGCTGATGTTGGTACATTGAATACTTGGGGACGTTCTAAAGAAATTTATTCATATATCAAATGTGTGTGTGTACATATGTGTATATATATTGCTTGAAGTCATTTGCAGGTCTTACAAAAATTATTACATATACATAATACGGAGTACTAATCAACAAGCTGCAGGTTCATGTGAAGAGACTTACCAAAGAAGCTTGCGCTTAGACCAATGCCGGAATTGCTTTCTAGTCATGCACCAAGATGGGAAGGTGCTCAACTGTATTAAGAAAAATAAATTAATAGACCAGAAACAGATGATGTGGAACAAGGTCAGGAAGATTTCTAATATATATAGCCTTTTTACCTATATAATAAATAAAAAGGGTTGATTTTTTACTTGGTTGATAACTACGGATCCAATGCACCATCACAGACAGACATTGATCATTTTTTGCACCATCACAACCCTTGGATCTTTTTTTTCACAATCACCTGGTCTAAGTATTCTTGCATCTCCCTCAGAGTACATTCTTATCAATTAAGGGCTCATTTGCTATTAATGCCTTATCCCCCTTTATCTCTGGTTTGTCTCCATGTTAAACAATACTTTCAACCTGGTATCCACAATACCTTTACCCCCAAATGGTATTGTTTAATACCTCATGCATTCTACCACTCAATTTACTACAATACCTCTAATTTCTACTTTATTAAATTGAATGAGGGACAAATTTGTCATTTTCCATGTTATCCCATGTAACAATGCACAACACCAAACACGAGATAAGTCTTCACCTGTTAAATAATGCACAACACCAAATGGTTGAATAAGTCTACCATGTGTTAAATAATCTCTTGTTTACATTATCTCACCTTATTATGCACACGGTAACAACTAAAAATGAGCTAAGGGTATCAGATTCTCAACCGGATGTGTGACTGCACCTATCCTACCCCAGCATTCTACAAGTGCTGATATTCCTACTTTCTTGGTCTGTCTCAACTGGTGAACAGGTGAAGTATGAATGGTACAAGGAACTAAGATTGTTCAAGTTAACCTTGCAATAGAACTGAATAATGCTCATGCAGTGAAACTCAAGTTCTAAAGCAAATCCAACAATCTATAAGTTAAATTCATAAGTTTTTACATCACTATATAATTTAATGTTCCTAAAGATGTAGTCTATTAGGTTGCATTTGTATTAACCTCTATGAAGTATGTGAATTATAGATTTCATATCAGTAATACAACTATTTATTAGAAATATATGAATATTAAAGACAGATGAAATATACTGTAGCATTGTTAGTCCTACAGGCAGAATGATAATATATAAACTGCTGCATTAAGCAACGGAGAAGAGAGACTTATGTAAAGATAGCCAGATAGGTAGCACTTACATTGCTAACAAGCTTAGCTCCGAACCAGGCAGAATCCGTGCCATAGGGTGGAGGAAGAACTCGAATTCCACTGGACAAGGAAATTGGTAGAAGTCCATACAGTTCTTTCTCTAGTCTTTCTGGAAAAACAAAAAAGCCATTAACATCTAACACGCAACACAAAAAATGTCATGCTTTTAATTAATCTTAGCCTATAGACTTCAGCAGTTTTACCAACAAAAAAAAGGGTTATGACTGGATGCTTCAAACCTGCTAATCCTGGCAAACATGCAGTGCCACCAGCCAATACAACAGTTTTATACCAACTATCATCGGGAGTTAATTCAGCCTCATGGCAGTGATCCATACAAAGTGCTACCGCATTATGCAGACCCATTGCCTGTCTGTTAATCATCACATCTTACAAAATCAGCCATTAGATTAGACAAGCAAATAAGAATAATGGGAAATATTATCAAACGGCATCCTTATGACTTCCACCTATTTAGATTTTAACTCTTGAAGTACCCATCTGGAATGAGCCTTCCTACGGGAACTTCAGGAGATGGTTTCCCTTATTACAAGTACCAGTAAAGAAATGAGTACATACACTCCACTCATGCGAGGCTGGAACAATATCTCTCCCGTTTGAAAACGCTCCCTTGAAAGTGTAAACCAACTGTTGGATGAAATTGCAAAAGATGCTTCAGTATCTTTGGATAGCTCAGCTTCATAGTCAAGAGCAACATAGCACAAGTTCTGCAAGTCCAAACACCAAGCACAATGGCAGTCAACATGCAATTAAATGCTCCAGGGAATCTTTAAAACACCATAAAAAGTGATGATCGAGGAAAAGATACATATAGTTTCAGCTCTTTCAGAAGAAATCTTTCACATTGACTGATTTGAATAAAGACTAGTGAGGGCAAGGAAATGTCACCCTCTTATGAAACTATCTGATCCCAGTGATACAAGAGGTAACAGCTCTATAAATGAGGTTTAAAGGCACAAAAATGGTGAAGCATTGGTACCTCTTTCAATGTCCGGACAGTATAAAGTGAATCAAAATGTATATTATTCTGTTGCATCCGGTCGCGAAGGTACCCTGTAAGTTTCAAAGCTCCCATTCCTACAACTTCCACGCCCACATTATGCATCACTTTGCCATGTAAAACTGTGGAAACAAAAATATGTAGTTAGGCCTTAAAACAGATGCCTGTTTAAATAAATCCAGACAAAATCGTTTGTCCTTGAGAAAATGCGAGTGCCTTATACAAGAGAAATTTCAGATGCATAATGGCATGTTAAATACTTCTTAAGCATTAGTACCAAGTCAATTGACGTACTTGGAACAACTGAGGTTTGATTGAAACCAATATTAACAACAATTCCAGAAGTTCGCTTTGCTGCAAACAAAGCCAGAGTTGCCTAACATTGATAGATTAAGAAAAAAGTTATATCATGATGCCAAACTTGAAGATAATTGATCAAACATGAAATATAAATAATGCATTGAAGGTTGTGCTATTTCCTGTATTGAAGCTGTAAAACCTAGAGATGGAAAAAACTCATGTTTGCACATATATTTATAATCTCATTCAACAGAAATCAGACAGTTTAAACCTACAGTAAAACTTTTTGAAAAAAATACCTGGTTGATGGCACAAACAGCGGGAACATTCATATCAAACAATGTCGAGTAGATGGAATCCTTTAGTTGTCTTCTAGAGCTTTTTGCGGACTCCGTATCTGTTAGTTTATGGTAAGAAAATCATTGGAAAAATTACTATATGAGAAAAGGAGAATGCCTGACCATCCAAACTGATAAGAAAAACACAAAAAGTAAAGACAAAGATAAAAATATTGCTGGCCGATTTTCAGGACATTCTCAAAAGCAAAATCTAACAAGCTAGAGCAATTTTTTTAATTGCCTACCTTTCTTCTAAGTGTATATGTCTCACGCATACATGATTACAAACACTAAAATGGATACGCAAGAATTTAGCAGAAGATGCAGAGTTTTTTATAAATTGAATTTCAAGTCAAAAAAGCAAACTGAGAAAATTCAGACAACACAGATAAAAGCTAATCTAAAAAATTCAGAAGCTAACCATCATAATGACAGAGCGGTATTGATACAACAATTGGTTGTGATGATGTTTTCACTTGCATCCTACATGACATAAAGGTCAGTCAGTTAAAACAAAAAACAAAGAAAATGAGGGTAGGAGCTCAGGAAAAAAACCCAACTCAAGTATGAGAGTATGAGGCAGAACTAAGAAATAAAATCTAATGACGAAGCACTGACATATATATAGGATAATAATATTTAAGTGCATCATATTTACATAAAAAGACATTAATATATATTGTTAGCGGTATCTCAAATACATCAATATATCTAGCTTTAATCTATTAGACTAAGCAACACATACATACATATACACACACACACACACACACACACACATATATATATATTAGAATTGAACCTCAAGGTTGACGTTGAGTTGCGAGCAAAAATATATTGTTGTTGCATTATATCAACTAGTATTAAAATATTTAAAAAAGAACACACGAAATTATTGAACAATGAATTTATTTTATTTAAAGTGATGTAAAATTAAAGAAATGAACAAATTAAACTATCAATCATATTTTCCTCATCAAGCCTAATTTAAAGGCACCTTTTTATTTATATAATACGACTATATAGGTTAATTGCAAAAGTGGGTACATAAATCACTCATTAAATTCTACATTTTAAAAGAAATCTAAATACGGAGTATATATCAAATAAATCTTGTACTCCAATATATACTAACATTGACCCACTTAATAGCCCAAAACTCCTGTCCATTTAACCCATTACTTCGGCGCTTACTTTTGGTCCATATATATGCAAAATATAGTAAAAAAATGTAAAACAACTGTGTGTGTGTGGGGTGGGGGCGCCCAAGGCCACCCCAAGGACCAACGTGACTAACAAAGCACCATCAAAATAAAATTTATTAAAACAGGCAGTTGATGTTAAAACACTATAATTTTTTAATTTTTTTAAGATATGTAGAAAATTCTTAGAAGACCTGCTGCAGATTGTAGAAAAGAAATGTCGAAGTCTAGTTGGCATTGGAGATTCAATGTTTCCAAATTCCTGCAAATATTAGAAACATTTTCAAAGAATTAGTTGCACGTTTCAAAAGGTTATCGAGCTCCGAATTAGCAAGTTCCTCTACAAGCATTATATTCCAAATACATACAGAAAGCTTACCAGAAATGTTGCTGACCGCCCGGACGGAGAGGAATACTTGCTCCATCCATATTTACAATAACCTGAGCCACCTATGATGATAATATATTGAAATGACATCATTTCGTACGTACAATATTAAATCCCAAACCCATGAATGCAAAGGCCTAATAGCCAAAATAAATTTCAAAACTACGCTACATTTTTCTTCTTGGCGAATTACGTCGAAATTCCTAATTTATCCATGATTTGGACAACTGATTGCAATTACTCCATGAATTATGGCCAGTTTTTCAGGTTGGTCAAAATTAACATCATTATGTGTGCCATGCCATGGAAAACATATAGATTTGATTTTAGGTCTAAAGGTTTTAGGGTGAAGTACATCAAAGGCTGTATCCACTATCCATAAACACACTAATTTTAACCAACCTGGCAAATCGGCCAAAATTGCACTCAATTGGTCAAATAATGGCTATTAGCCAGAATGTAAATAATTTCAAGTTTTTCAAAGATGGATTTCTGTCCTTCGAAGAATTAACAAATGGAAAATAAGAGCTAGCATAGATCAGGGACCGGGAGATAAGCATACACGCATATACAAACAAGAGTGAATATATCCCTAGTTTTGATAGTTAGTATTAGGAAATGTGCGATTCACAGAATATGTACCATCAATTATAACAGCTCCAGGGACTTCCACACGCTGACCAAAAATATGCATGTATGACAGGTCATGCATCTGAGTAGGAAACACTCTGAAATACAACAAGATTCAAATGTTATTGTGTTAATCAAATGCACTTTATATACAAAGCTGCTAAATCACCAAAACATCATGAATCAGATATGGCGATATGAATGTATCATATGTTTGGGCACATTGGTGATTGACTTGAAAAATGCATCTTCAATGAATGTAGATGTTCAAAGTCGATTATTGAAATGGCGTCCACTTGTTGAGGTTTACTGGTAATCATAATTGTCACATTTTTATTTTATTTTATGTTTTCATATTGCAAGACGAGCAAACGTTTTGGTAAAAGTGAAAAGGGAAGTAATCACTTTCTTTCTCTTCAATATTCATTTGGATGCACACTACATGTAAAGCTTACATTCCCATAGCATAGCACCAGCAGTAGCTATTAAATAACCACGACCTTCATAACAGTCAGTCGGTGAAGTTTAAAAACAATCAGTTCTTCAATAGAGTTTTAATTCATATTCACTTGCACGAACACAAATATTGTCGAAAAAAACTATAATTAACAGAATCAAGTAGTTAACAAAAGTCAGATGCATAGTACGAGCGGAAAAAAAAAGTTCTGAATTGAATCGTACTGGAGAGGATAACCGGACCGCAAGTGAGTTTCGGCGAAGAAAACAGAGTCCCAGGGATCCGGTTGATGCTGCAGAAAATAAATCCAGAGCCGATTATCCGACACCAAAAATTTCCATGATTTGCAGACCGATCTCAGCCTCGCCGCTTCTCTCGGGCCGAGAATTTTTAAAATTTGCATGAAAATGTCAATTGGAATCCGGTCGAATTCCCCGGTGTATGAGGTGTGGATATACATCATCTGGAGGAACCTGTCGTACTCCGATATCGGGTTTTGATTGGGGTTATAGCCCGAGCCCGAACCCGAGCCCGAGCCCGATGAGGAGCCCGATCGGTGGGCGACGGTTTCCCAAACCTTCCGAAGCAGAGAATTCATGGCTGTTGCATGAATCAAAACTGGAAACAATAATTTTATGATAAATGAATGATTATTGCGATTGGAATTTTGGGGTTCTAGTGGCGGAGTTTTTTTGACGATGGGATTGGGAGAAACAGTGAATGAGTGAAAGCGAGGGGGAGGGAGCGTACAAATTGGACACGTGGACGATATAAAAATAAATGAATTTACGATTTAACCCCTCATTTTCTTTTCCTTCCCCCTTGCGCACAGCCAACGCACCCCCTGCAGACACGCAGGCCAATTCATGCTTGACCAAATTAGAAAATACTTGAAAGATTAAGGGCAATAACAAGGCCGACCTTGTATATCAATATCATCAACACCGTAGAACCTGTCCCTTTCATTCCTTCGGTTGGAAGCTCGCCTTAAAACCAGTGGATAAAGATTGGCAAATATATACAAACATCTCTCTTTCTCTCTAGACCCATCGAATACATTCCGTCAATTTACTAATTAATCAATTGGATTTAATGTCTAATTAAACCTTTCAATCAGGAGGAGGTTCGTGATTCTTTACCGTATCTCCGTTTATAGGAAGGTCAGAATATTTACACTCTTCGTCTTGGAAACATAAATTGGTATTCCTGCATTGTTCGTGTATGCAAATGCTTTTATCCTGTTGTAATTGCTTAATTTTTTTTTTTTTGGTTCGAAATTCTAGGGTTTATGTTTAGCGCGCACTCATTTTTTTAATGTGAAAGGGGGTAGGGTATGTGTCTTGTGTTTTTTTAAACCTCTGATTCGTCAGCTTGTGATGGAACTTTGCAAATTGCTGCAGTATGCTGCATAGGAATCACGCTTGTTGCGTCTGGTACTTGGAAAATTAGATGATGACTGTTATAGCTTGTTCAATATTAAACGTTCTTCATATTTGGTGTTCTCCTTGATTTTCTGCGCAGAAACTGAAGTATGATTCTTTTGGTTTAGTTAATAATCTTATCCAAATATATATGTACATAGATTATGATTTTGTTTCCAGTGCAAAATTGCGTGGATTCTCTACCGAATTATAATTACAATGCCTACAGTTCTTTTTTAATGAGAGCCACACATATGAATGAATACTGCATTAGTTCTAGAAATAGTAGCCTTTTCACTTGTCAGATAGTTTGTGTATTTGGTGAGGGAGCATAGTTGCTAAGGGCGTAACTGCATAAGGCCACCTTTTGTTAAGGGTGTAGGTGCATTACGCTAAAACTCACAAAAAATTTACGGATCTGGTAGAGATCGATGGACATTTTTTTGCTGATAAAGGAGTAGTTACCTACAATGCTGAAATCACCAAATCGCCTTCTGACTTCTGAGATCTGAACGGGGTTTCAAAACTCACAGGAATGGTAAATGAGGCAAAAATCACTAGGTTTTTTTTTCTTAAATAGCAAGGGGCATAGTAATTTGACCAAGTTATCTGAAACACTGTTGGTAGAAGATGGGAAATCCCCGTGTTTTTTGCTCGATAAAACCACGGGTGAAACAGGTATGTATGGCAGGCCTTGCCCAAGTCATGGTCCTTTAAGATTGGTATCAAACATCTGATTGTGCCAGATTACCCATTTATCATGGGCTAATCTTGGACACCAAACTGGCCCTTAGCTTTTAATGAACTAATAAATTGAAGTTCAAACTCACATAATATCTCAAAATGACACAAATCAAAGATAAAACTTCTTGGTTATGAAGAGGCGATGACCCTTGCGCCTTTAACAACTTCTTGGTGGACAGTAGTTATTGGAATTCATTAGTTGCTGATTAGATTATGCTGAATCAATCTTGGGATGGTTCAACTGTTTTCAATACTTATCGCCTTATCGGGTTTGCTTGAGTTGAGTTGGGTGTCTCAGTTTATACACTTCGGTGGTGTTTTCAAACACAACAAACTGCTTCTAGAATCACTTATTTTCAAAGCTCTCTCTCACATCTTTTGAAAAAAAGTGATTCTGGAAGCTGTTAGTTGTGTTTGCAAACACCCCCTCCATGTGTGATACATGTGTAGTATAGAATTAGATCATGCTGTCATATTTCTATCTATGCATGTTTTACAAGCAGTTAGTATGCCTTCTGTGTGAAATTTCCTTTATGCACTCTGGATGTTATCTTTCTTATGTTTTTACTTTTGAAGTTTATCTTGTTTCTTGAATTTTGTTCTACCGTTTTTTGCCACCTTTGGTTGGATTTATTTTAAAGGATACTGCTGCTATTGAAACAGTTGTTGCAACTGAAATATGAAGTCATTTATTGGGTTTCTTGTAGGCCTCTCTATTAATCATGTCCCACCAGCAAGGTAATGAAGCTGAGGAAATGGAAGAGGAGTACGATATGGAATATGCAGACAATGATCTGGATGATGAGTTCCAAGGCAGATATGCTGGTGGTTCAGATTCTGATATGGACGATTTTGAATACATGGTTTGTTCATAATTGATACATGCGGACATAACCTTGAGCTCCATTTCTAGTTTTTTTTTTTTTAATTCAACGGCTTTTCTCTTACTCATTGTACCCTAGGGATGTCCATATTTTACTTATGTTAGATGCTAATAATCCTCCACCCCGTACAGCATAATAGATTGCAAGATACTACTGCAGCTCAAGCTAGAAGGGGAAGAGATATTCAAGGGATTCCCTGGGAGAGGCTCAACGTAACAAGAGAGAAATATAGAAATACTAGATTAGAACAATATAAGAATTATGAAAACATTCCTCAATCTGGAGAGGGATCAGAGAAGGTGGATTCTATTTTCATGCACAAGTTGTTTCTTTTACTACATTTTCTGTTGGTCTTTGTTTCTTTTACTTTTTAACTCTGTGTACCTTTTCATGTTGCGAATAGGAATGCAAAACAACTGAGAAAGGAGGGTCATACTACGTGTTCAGACAAAATTCAAGATCTGTGAAATCAACTATTTTACATTTTCAGGTCATTCAAAAAGCTTGTATCAGGAAATTTGCTTTGTCTATTTATATTTTTGGGGTGAATTTGTATGCCTTCTTGCACACTTAATTACAGACTCTAGTTGCAACAATGATTGCATGAACTTGAATTTGGAAAAGGTAGCTGTTTTTTCTGATCTGTTTGTAGATTGTTGACTGATGAAAATTATTATTTCTGCTTCCTTGTAGAGAAGATATGTTATACTAGAATGATGTGCAATATGCCAATATATCCTGTTTATCCCTTAATTGTTTGGGTGTATCTAGTTAAGTTTTTATTCATGTAATTCTGTTGGTTAACATACTATTGGGTTTGTATACACTACAGTATACACACAACAGAGAAAATATGGTAGAGTTTTTACCATTAAGCACTGGATAATAGATGTGCCTTTCTGGCTTAGCCAAACAGTTGTTTAAACAACTACTCCCTCTGTCCCATTTTGTTTGTCTTTCTAGAGATGGATTTTTTCCCAAAATGATTGCCAATTTGCACTAATCTAGAAGAATTAAATGTCATATTCCAATTTTGCCCTTATATATATATATATATTTTTTTTTTGTAATAATATGCCTTAAATGACCATATAGGGAAATAAAAGGGTAAAATGATGCATTACACATATAGTTATGGCAAAAACTTGTGTGAGACCGTCTCACGGATCTTTTTCTGTGAGACGGATCCTTTTTAACTCATATTTCAAAATTTTGGGTAGGATAACCCATATTTTTTTCCAGTGGTAAAAAAAGTGATAATGTTTAAGTGAAAAGTGATAATATTTTTAACAAAAGTGACTGTCACTTTTTGCTTAAAAACTATCACTTTTTGCTCAAACATTATCACTTTTTATGTATGAGGGCCGTCTCACGGATCTCATTCTGTGAGACGGTCTCACCCAAGACTAGCCCTATAGTTATTGTTATTCAATGAGTTTCTTAATTCGTGTGAAACATGTCAAAACGAAAAACAAGTTGGGACGAAGGGAGTAGCACTTACTGAAGCTAGGGTGTATGTTTTCAGTTACTTGACTCTGCTGTTGCATTTGATCTGTTTTGGCCTGCCAATTAATATATTCTATTTTTTTTTGTTTCATATTACACATTTAGCCTGCCTGCATTCAAGTTGGTGTGTGATAGCTTACCTATAAAATTACTGCTTTTGTTGCAGTTGAGAAATTTGGTTTGGGCTACATCAAAGCATGATGTTTACCTAATGTCACATTTCTCAGTTTTGCATTGGTCATCATTATCATCCATCAAGTCTGAAGTTCTTAATGTATCAGGACATGTAGCACCTTGTGAGGTTAGTAATTTTTGTTGGCATTCTCTATCTAAGTGTGCATGCAGGTGTTTGTATTTCTATAACTACGATATATAATATTGTCCTAGAGCTGTCCCCAGTTACTTCAGTAATTATTGATCCAGTTTATGTAATCTTCCCCGGCTTCGGCCAATGTAGAAACACCCTGGAAGCTTGTTGGAAGGATTTACACAGACCCAGGTCAGCACATTAGCAGTGAAAGATAACTTGCTAGTTGCGGGAGGATTTCAGGGAGAACTTATTTGCAAGGTGTGAGCTCTTTATTGTATCCAGTAGGTCGATAAAGTAGTGTTGCAGTGAATTTTTATAGCTGGCTCATGATATTTTTAATTGCTCTTCCATTAAATTCAGTTGACAGTGCAGTTCTAACTTCTAAATATCTATCTGGCACTTCCATGTATAACACAGATTAAAACTAGTGATTCATTCTTTATAGAGCTAGCTACTAGCTAGCGCCTTGTCTTTCATTGTAATGAAATGGAAAGAGAAGGTCGATGTTTTTATCTCATCCAGTTTACATGGATGGACTTTCTTGATTTTCAGTTTCTTATGAGTTTTTATTTGATGATCAGGAGCATGCGAAGAGATCGTGCAATAGTTTGAAATATTTTATTTTTAGGCATTTCCTTGCTTCTTAATTGTTTTGCATTTCTTAGTACATGTTTTGCGGTTGATTGCTCAAGCCATTTGATTCCACCTCTTCCATTGCAGTATTTAGATAGGCCTGGAATTTCTTACTGCACACGAACAACTTATGAAGACAATGCAATCACTAATGCCATTGAGATATACTCATCTGGAAGGTATCTGTTTTCCATTTATGCCTTTATTGGTATCAAGACTTCTCACTCTATTCCTTCCCCCTTTCTCTGTTTGGGTGGACATTCCTGAAAGTGAATCTCTCTCATTCCAGTGGTGCAGAGCATTTTGTGGCTTCAAATAATGACAATGGAGTCAGAGATTTCGATTTGGAGAAATTCCAGCAGTCTAACCATTTTCGGTTTACGTGGCCAGTTAATGTGAGTCTACCCCTCAACTTCCCCCCCCCCCCCCCCCCCCCCCCACACACACACCAGGGTGTCTGACTTTCTAATGTTGGTATAAAACCCTTAGGAGTATGAAATTAGGTTGCTTATTGAAATTAGATTGAACTCTACTCCCAAGCTTGTTCAAGAAGACATTCTCGTACCGTTACATGTACTTGTTATGATATTGATTGGATTCCACTCTTCTGTAATGCAGCATACTTCCCTCAGTCCTGATGGTAAACTTCTTGTTATTGTTGGAGATGACCCAGATGGTATACTGGTGGATTCCAGGAGTGGGAAGGTATACGAGTTTTTTCTTTGCACCAAAGACAAACATATACTCCCTCCATTCCTAATTACTTGACAGATTCTATCCAAAATGGTGTTCCTAATTATTTGTCACCTTGCTAATAACAAAAGATTACCCTTTTTTAATAAATATTAACCATCTTCTTGTAATTATAAGCTCATCAAGTAGTAATAAATAAGGTTATAATAGTCTTTTGATATCCTAATTAATAAAAAAATGGTTTGTGAATGGATAAAAGTAGAGAGATAATTAGGAACGGAGGAAGTAAGAAAAATTGTACCATAATCAGGGATCTTGAGCTATTTTTTACCTTTGCAGGCTGTTGCATCATTGCATGGTCACTTGGACTACTCATTTGCATCAGCATGGCATCCCAGTGGCCTAACATTTGCTACTGGGAACCAGGATAAAACCTGCAGAATTTGGGATATCAGGAATCTTTCTGCATCAGTCGCAGCCTTGAAGGGAAACCTCGGAGCCATTCGTTCCATCCGCTATACATCCGATGGCCGATTCATGGCTATGGCAGAGCCTGCAGATTTTGTCCATATTTTTGATGTCAATAGTGGGTATCAAAAGGAGCAGGAAATTGATTTCTTTGGTGAGATATCCGGTATGTCGTTTAGTCCTGATACCGAAACCCTTTTCATCGGAGTGTGGGACCGTACATATGGAAGCCTTCTAGAGTTTGGCAGACGCAGGGAGTATTCGTACCTTGATACTATTATCTAAGTTGGTCTTGTATCAGCAGCATAAATGTAAACGATTCTAGCTTCAAACAGGTGTCTGAGGTATATAGTTGAAATGTTGTGCAATGCAAAGCTTCATGAGTCTCTTAGTTTAGTTTCATTGAGTGTTAATAAGCTGTTAGGGGGTGGGGTGGGGGTGTAAAGGCTAGACAGTATTAGTAGAAGTTGAACTATTGGCTCTCTGCCGCCTTTGTTATTTGGTTGACATGTTTCGTTTGTGTCCAAACTGCGTATGCATCGGGATAACTCAAGATGTGTGAATTTTGTTCGTGATTGATTTGAATCCCGAAAGGATGTGGTGTATCTATGGGGCATTGAATTTATTTAGTTTATAGTTTAAACTTTTGAGATCTTCTAATCTACTTCTGTGCACTTTCTGATTACATGTGGTTTGGTACGGTATATCGAACCATACTGATATCATATCGAAAATTTTGATATTGAAAAAATTGATAATGTTATTGTACAAAGGATTTCGGTATGAAATTTTTTGTATTATATCATACTGAAAATATTGAATTATCGTTTTATGTTTTATATCTGTATATCGATTTATACTAAAAATATTGAACCATTATTTTATACCAAAAATATTGAATCACCCTTTCTTAACGTAATATCTACGAAAAATATTAAAGCATCATTTAAATTTCTTAATTGTGTCAAGAAGACTTCATTCACCCTTTCGAATCATTGATCCAACATAACCTATATAATTATTTGGTATGTTTACATTTCGTAATAATGTGTTTGTTTTATGTACTTCGTTTTACTAATAAATTAAATTAATAAATATGAAATGATAATACTTTTATAATTTTATATATTTATTAAAAAAAAAATTTATTTTATCCCATGACAAAGCTAGATCGTACTATGACGAAAGTGAACGTATCACATTTTACTCCCTCTTTAAACTTGACATTTTGCTATTTTGAATGTCCTCTTAAAAAGTTTTACCTTTTAATTTTGGACAAGTTGTGACCTTCACATTTATTAACTCTTAAAAAAATTTACGTTTTATTTTTTGACAAGTTGTGACCTCCACATTTATTAATAGTGTCTACTTTTATTCAAAATTGCACCAATTGTTACTTATTTTTTGTTTCTCTATCTTTTATTCTTTTCTAACATTTTCCAATAACAACTTTACATAATAATATATATATATATATGTTTTTTATCCCGTAAAAAAAAACTATATTTTTTAAAATGTTGTAAATGTAAAAGCTTAAAGGGGAACGAGGGAATATATGGTAAAAAATGGGATGGATGTTGCACTTTTTAGTTATATTAATTTACACTTTTTAGTAATATTATGTTGTACTTTTTAGTTATATTGATTTACACTTTTTATTAATATTGTATTGCACTTTTTAGTTATACATGAAATAAGGGGTGTAGGTGAGTCGAGCCAACTTGAAATCAACTCGAATTTAATTGAGTTGAGTTTCGAACTACTCAAGTAGATACCGAGTTAAGTTCATAAATACTTACCTTGAAAGACTCATGAATCTAATTGAACTTGTATATTATTTACTATTTTACCATTAATTATATAATTTACTAGATGACTCCCCGCGTATTACGCGGTATATTGATAAAAGTTACGGAGTAATATTCAAAATAGTATAATTCATATTTTAAAAGATACACTTATAAAATTTAATAGGTAAATTTACTTTTTATAATTTAAAATTTTATTATATAGTTTTTTATTTTGAATAATTTTTTTAGGTATAATTAGTATGATAAAATTTATTTTATCAATTAATTTATAATATATATTCAATTACTGATAAAATTATATACAAATGAATTTATCTTATTAATTAATTAAATTGATATATTCTATAAAATGTATAGATATATTTTTAGACAAAAGAACATAAAAGAGAATTTAATCAAAATAAGATATTAATTTATTTTTATTTTAATTAAGGTAAGACTTTCCATTTTAATATCAATGACATGTATTAACCAATAGTTTAATTACACATTAAATTTTAAAAAAATTAATTTAATCTCAATGCGACACATCATCACATTTAACCATATGATGACATGTGGCAAAATTTAACTCCCTATTAGTATATTTGAGTGATATTTATATACAGATAGATGAGTTGAATCAAGTCATGCTTAAGTTTATTTTACCATGTGGCAAAATTTAACTCCCTATTAGTATATTTGAGTGATATTTATATACAGATAGATGAGTTGAATCAAGTCATGCTTAAGTTTATTTTACCATTAATTATATTTAAAAAAAATTATATTTTACATTTTGGGGTGATATTTATATACAGATAAATGAGTTGAATCAAGTCATGCTTAAGTTTATTTTACCATTAATTATATTAAAAAAAATTATATTTTACATTTTATTTTATAAAATTATAAAGGTGATCGAGTCGAGTAAACAATTTTTAAGGTGTCAGTCCATAACTCTGATTTTAAACGAGCCTCTCATAAGTGAACAATGAGATTGATCCATCGAATTAGTCGAGTCTTGAATTGGAATATGGACCCAAAACTTATGTTGAAAAAAGTTAAAAGATACCGTACAACGCGAAAGGAGAAGTTGGCGAATTTTTTATGTTAAAAAAAAAAGAAATAAAAAAATATTGGAACCGTTTGGATCGGGAGATTTGAACCCGACGTGAATCGAACACGCAACCTTCTGATCTGGAGTCAGACGCGCTACCATTGCGCCACGGATCCTCGGTGTTAATTGTGTGATTATAAGAGTATTAATTATATAAATACAAGGAATGCATCAACATATAATCTGTGATCCAGAAAGAACCAATAACACATGGCCAAATCAGCATAGAAAATCTTTCTCTTCATCATCTCCCAATTTATAACATAATAAACCTCATCCACCAATTCATTAATCCAACCACAAACCACTCATCTCATCTGCAAAAAAAAAAAATGGCCTCCTCTCTGTTCTCCGCCCCAACCTTCCAGGGTCTAAGACCAGTAAACAAGCCCAGCACCGCCGTCTTCTGCCGCCCCAATAAGCGCGCCAACTGCAGGGTGAGCGTGAAGGCAGAGCTGAGCCCACAGGTGGTGATCAGCCTAAGCACGGGGCTCTCCCTGTTCCTTGGAAGGTTCGTGTTCTTCAACTTCCAGAGGGAAAACGTGGCGAAACAGGTGCCCGAGCAGAACGGGATCTCGCACTTTGAAGCCGGCGATTCGCGTGCCAAAGAGTACGTCAGTCTCCTCAAATCCAACGACCCTGTCGGATTCAACATCGTCGATGTTCTGGCTTGGGGATCCATTGGACATATTGTGGCCTACTATGTTCTTGCTACTACCAGCAATGGCTATGACCCCAGCTTCTTCGGTTGATTCGTTTCTGCCTCTTTAATTTGTATAGCTTCTTAATTATTCCTATTTACTTTCCAACCTTCGTGTGTTCTTCTATTGTAGTGAAAAACTCTTCAAATTTTATTTAATCTCCGGATCTGGAATTTTTGCTCAATATTCATGTTATAATATCATCATCTAGTCCAAAATTATATATGGAACTTTACTTTTAACTAAAGTTGATCATGTGTGTGTGAACCACAATCGAATAGTACTGTCAAGCACGATCGATTTTTTATTTTTTAGTAACTTGTATAGACGTAGATTATGTATAAAGAGAGGAGGTACTTTGGATGAGACTCGAGTGATACGTATCATTATTTAAAAAATGGAGTATAAAGATTTGGATCAAATACTACTGTTTAGTTTAGTGGAGAAAAGATGGGTTTTTTCCATCATTTGTCTTTGCCCTGCTTGAGAACGAAAAAAACTCTTTAAATATCACTTATACATGGGGTTTTCTATTACTATTAGGGTTAGTAAAAAGATGTGTATTATCAGAATGAGTGCTAGGTGGAGAGTTTCCCATCTTTAATACACGTATTAGTTTGGATTGATGGATGGGAAAACATGGGACAAATTAACTCACCCTTCCCCTAGGACTATTCACTACAAAAAACGCGCGCTATAGGGACGGACAAATGCCGACGGATTATAGTCCGTCGGCATTTCCGACGGATATGCTGACGGAATGCCGACGGATTGAAAAGTCAACATAAATGCTGACGGATTTCCGTTCCGTCAGCATTTACCGAGGGAAATACTGACAGATGTTTTGAAATATGTATGCCGACGGATTGACCCGTTGAAATCCGCACCGCCTCGTTTTCCAATAAGGTAACCGTTGGCATTAAAGTCGGCGGTTACCAAGGGAAATGCCGACGGAATATCCGTCGGTAAACAATTTTTTTTTTTTTATATAAGCAAGCGAATTACAGACGCAATGTGTTAGAAAAAAAAAACCTAAGGCTCTGATCGAGGGATTCGGGGGAGGCAGACGAGGACGAGGCTATTGAATCAATTTTCTCCAATTATATTGATACGGTACGTTTTCTTAATTAGTTTTATTACTTAGTTTAATTTTAATACTTATATACATTAATACATATATGTTTATGCAAGTTTAATTTTAATACTTATATACATTAATACATATATGTTTATGCATGCATGTATGTAAATATGATTAATTTAATGTTGATTTGCATGTTATATTGATTTAGTTAGTTGTTAAAATATTATGATCATGTTAGTACGTATGTTAGTTAATTTAATTTGTTGATTAAGAATAATTTTGATAGAGTAGTTTTTTAAGGTTAATTAATTAATTAATTGTTATATGTATACATTAATTAATTGTTATATAGTTAATTACTAGTTTAATTTAATGGTGTAATTTTGATATAGAATATTTTTAATGTAGGTATGTAGTGCATGTTTCAATCAATTGTTTAAATTAGTTTAGATATAGTGGTTCGACCGTTGGATCACGTTGTAATTAGGAATATGTTGATTAAATTAGGAATACGCTATATTAGTAAAAATTTTAAATTAGGAATATGTTTATTAAATTGATAATTATTGACCCAATTAGAAAATTATTATTTTAATTAGTTTTAGGTTTGTTAATTTAGGAATATATATGTTCAATTTTTTATTATTGATTAAGTTAGGTAGAAAAATAATAATTAGAAAAATATAATTAAATTAGGTTATTGTTGATTAAATTAGGAATATGTTGATTAATTAAATTAGGAATATGCTATATTAGTAAAAAATTTAAATTAGGAATATGTTCATTAAATTGATAATTAGAAAACTCCAATTAGAAAAGTATTATTTTAATTATGTTTAGATTTGTTAATTTAGGAATATGTTAATTTAGAAATATTTTTAATGTAGGTGATGCATGTTTCAATCAATTGTTTAAATTATTAGTTAATTAGATGGTTCGACGGTGGTATCACGTTGTAATTAGGTTATATATATATTGTTTTGATTTAAATTATGAATATGTTGATTAAATTAGGAATATGCTATATTAGTAAAAATTTTAAATTAGCAATATGTTCATTAAATTGATAATTAGTAAAATTATGTATTTTTTATTGATTGAAACAGATGAGTGAACAAGTACCGAATCAGGGTTCTGGTTTACGTAGGTCGTCATTTTGGTCACGTCGTTCAAGGAGGTCTCGGGATGAATCAGTACCTGTGATGGCTCCTCCTCCTCCTCCTCCTGTGGCAGTGTTGCCGCCGCCGCCGACTACGATGTCAGTTGGTTCGTCATCCTCTTCTCGTCAGCATCCTGTTCGAGACAAAAGGCAACCCCTTGAAATCATTTCAGGAGCGTAAGTCAATAATTCTAATGTTTAACAGTATTCAATAACGATTAACTTTATTTATTTATAATGTGTTAGTTTATAAATTTGTTAATAATTTTACAGGTTGGTGCCCGGTAATGAGGTGTCCAGGATCTGCACACAAGCCTTTAAGAAGTGCAAGATTTCTAAGGGTGCTATCACTTGGTTGACGGTGCCACAATCTAAAAAGGATGAATATTTCGAGGAGTTCCAGGTATATAATTACAATAATTAAAGTTTATTAAATAACTAATTATTCATATTATTTGATAAATATGTTGAATATTTGTATAGAAAAAGGCCCGTTGGGATACGACGATCTACTCGGACGACGCTATTTACGAGAAGTGGTACGGTGTTTGTTCTACTCGGTACACGAACATGATGTACGACTGGAGTTGCCTGGCGTGATAAAGACAGAAATCTTGTTATGGGGGTAGAGGATGGTGTTGACCTGTGGGAGTCGTTGGTTGAGAAGTGGTTGGACCCGGCTTACCAAGAGAAGTGTGACAAAGCTCGGGCCAACCGCAGAACCGACGTTGGAGGCGGGATGGCAGTGCATCGGGGGGGAGCTCGGTCCGTCCTCGAGCAATCACTTGCTATCGTAAGTTTTCATTAATTTTTAAAAATTAAATAATTATAGTTAATTATTTTATATTAGTTATCTAAATTAATTTGTATATGTTTATTTGATACGTAATAGGAGCGGGAGACTGGACGTCCACACACCCACTTGGATCGGATGAGTCTTCTTCATCCGTTTAATGCCGATACACAGACGTCCACTTACGGGCGCACTACTGACCTCCACGTAAGTTTAATTAAATTTATGTATTAATTACATTATATATATATAGATAATTAAATTAATTTTAATTTTTTAATTATGTAGTTGAGCGTCCGACAGAGGATTGAAGAGGCCGAGACGCAAGCCGCCACGATTACTGCTGAATCCGGAAGCAGCGGTACCCCTCCGGCTGTTGACGTGGACCGGTGTTACCTTGACGTTGCCCCGACCTCCAAGGGAAGGGTCCTTGGCCTTGGTGGGATGAGCAACGCCGTGAGGACACCAAGTGGTCGGTCGGCCCGGAGTGCATCGCAGCCGTCCGTATCCTCCACTGCCGTCCCGGATCCGAACGTCATGGCAACGTTCGAGAACTACTTCCGCCTCTGGAGTGCCAATGCGGGTCGGACGTTGGGGATGTCTGCTGAGCAGATCGAGGCCATCTATCAACAGACGATGGGGCAAGCACCGCCAGCTCCAGCTCCAGCTCCAGATCAAGCTGCAGGTCAAGATGCAGGTCAGGCCGACGGTGACGACGTCAACTTGAATGACGATGTGGATCAATTTTTTAGCAACTATCCTGGCAACTATCCTGGTTGAACAATTTAATTTTGTGTTGAACTAATTTATTTTTCTGTTGAACTTATTTAATTTTCTGTTGAACTTATTTACTTTTCTGTTGAACTTATTTATCTTTATGTATATATTTATCTTTATGTTGAAATATATGTTGAACTATATATTGCAGTTTATTTGTGTAGTTTATTGGTGTATAGATGAAAATAGGGTGCATTCATTTGTTTCATTGAGTACAAAATAATCTCATTTAGAGTGCATTCTAGATAGATTTAAACCACTTGAAGGTGGAAGTGAATTTTAGTACAAAATAGCCTCAAATAGACGAGATTGAAGTGCATTTTCTACCATTTGATAAATGCCGACGGATTATCCGTCGGCATTTATCTTTGCCGACGGATATTTGGGCGGGTGAAATGCCGACGGAAAGATAAGTCCGTCGGCATTTCCGTCGGGAAATGTTACCCCAAAATTTACTACTGCCTAATTTTTTTCCACTTCACTTTCGTATTGCAAATTTACACCAAAACTTTATACTGCGAAATTTTTTATGCTCATGCTCGGGTATTCAGAAACATCAAATTACGGTACATTTTCTACCATTTTTAATTTACTCTATACATAAAATTCAATATAATGTAATTACATGTTTTATATATATCATAAGTTTTGTTTGAATTTATTATAAGTTTAGTTTAGTAATGTGTTGCTCCACTTAAATGTTTAGCAGATGGATTTGCCTGACCGTCGTTGGATGTACTGTACTCCTAGAATGATTAGAGGAAATGTGAATGTGGAATTTTATAATGAACTCGTGTTATTTGTTGAATTTGCAAAAAGCCAGCCACATTACATGAGTGGAAATTGCATTAGGTGTCCGTGTAATGCTAAGAAATGTCAGAATAAACAATATAAAGAGATTGATGAGGTCCTAGTACATATTGTGAAGAATGGTTTCGTTGATAATTATTATAATTGGACTAGTCATGGTGAAACACGTTGGCCTTATAGATTTGATGAAGTGTTTTACTATTACACTGTTGGAATCTATCAACAAGAAGCAAATTTCGATCATGTTGGCACTAGTAACGAGGTAGAACAACGGTTTGGGGACGAAGAACAACAGTTTGGGGACGAAGAACCGAATATGTATCAAACAATGATCAGGGAAGCTGGTTTTTCAAACATGGAAGAGGAGCCGACGAATGAGGCATTTCGGTTTTATGAGATGCTCAAATTAGTCGAAGAAGATTTATATCCGGGTTGTGAATCTCACTCACAGTTGTCATTTAATGCACGACTCATGAACATTAAGACCGAGAACAAGCTTTCTAACAGGGCATATGAGCAAGTGACACAGTTATGCAGTGAAATTTGTCCTCAAAATAATAAGGTGCCTACGACGTTTCATCAAAGCAAACAAATGTTGAAGAATGTTGGTTTGCCGGTTGAGAAGATTGATTGTTGTGTGAAGGGTTGCATGTTATATTGGGGTGACGAAGATAGCAGTCTGAACATGTGTAGATTGTGTGGCCATCCCCGGTACAAAGAGGCACGTCGAAAGGGACCTGGTGGTCAATCGAAGAAGACAAAGAAGAAAGTGCCATATAAGAAGATGTACTACCTTCCTATCATTCCTCGTTTGATGAGATTATATCAATCAAGTGCCACTGCACAACACATGACGTGGCATGCTACAGATTCCTCTTCTGCTGAGTCGAGGGAGATGCGACATCCTGCAGACTCAGAGGCCTGGAAACATCTTGACAACGTGTTTTCAGATTTTGCTTGTGAACCGAGGAATGTGAGATTAGGTTTGTGTACTGATGGTTTTGCACCGTTTGGTATGCATGGGAAGCAGTATTCTTTGTGGCCGGTGATACTGACTCCGTATAATCTTCCTCCGTGGATGTGCATGAAACCTCAAACAATGTTTCTGACTGTATTGGTGCCTGGACCAACGAATCCAAAGGACAAACTGGATGTTTATCTCCAACCTCTTATAAAAGACTTGATCTTCTTATGGGAGAATGGAGTCCAAACGTACGATGTTTTTAGAAAGCAGAACTTCACGATGCGTGCTGCTCTTTTATGGACCATTAGCGACTTTCCTGCATATGGTATGTTGTCCGGGTGGAGTACGGCCGGAAAGAAAGCATGTCCGTATTGTATGGAGAATTCTGAAGCTTTCAGTCTCCCGGTGAGTAGAAAAGTTTCATGGTTCGATAATCACCGTAGGTTCTTACCTCAAGGTCACCCGTTTCGAAGAAATAAGAAGAACTTCGTAAAGAACAGAACAGTCACAAACAATCGACCTCCACTTCGAGATGGTATTTTATACATTTATTTAATGAGTATTAAACGTATATTTATCTATTGCTTTTAGTGTCACTTATAATTTACTCTCCGTACAGGACGTAGGTTGTTATATGAGATTCAGTGGACGGGGTTGAAAAAAAGTACTGAGGAAAATGCAACGGAACACAACAGAGGAATTGAGGGTGGTTGGAACAAAAGGAGTATTTTTTGGGACTTACCATACTGGAGTTCACTATTGATACGACACAATTTGGATGCGATGCACATTGAAAAGAATGTGTTTGACAATGTGTTCCACACAATCATGAACACCGAAGGCAAGACGAAAGACACTCCAAAGTCTCGGGAGGATTTGGACACTCTTTGTCGCCGTCCAGAGTTGAAAAAGGATGAGCGTACATGTAAATTTCCAAAGGCTAGCTACACACTGGATAAGCCACAAAAACAAAGATTGTGTAGGTGGATAAAGGAGTTGAACTTTCCGGACGGCTACGTGTCGAACTTGAGTCGATGCGTAGACACAACAACGGGTAAGGTTGCAAGGATGAAGAGTCATGATTGTCATGTATTTATGCAACGCTTGATACCGATTGCGTTCCGAGAACTTCTTCCTCTCAATGTGTGGAGGGCTATCACTGAATTAAGTCTATTTTTTAGAGATTTAACGGCTACAACGATCACGATCGATGATATGATTCGTTTAGATGAAGACATTCCAGTGATTTTGTGTAAGTTGGAACAAATTTTTCCACCTAACTTCTTTAACTCGATGGAACACTTACCCGTTCACTTAGCATATGAAGCGAGAATTTGTGGTCCGGTGCAATACAGGTGGATGTACCCATTTGAAAGGTAAAATCTTACTTTTTTTATTTCATTACAATTACACATGCATTCTTATAAGTTTTATATATATATATATATATATATATATATATATATATATATGTGTGTGTATATCAGGTATCTCCACAACTTGAAACGCAATGCTAAACAAAAGGCAAACGTTGAAGCATCGATTGTGAATGCTTATTTGAATGAAGAGGTTGGCATGTTTTGTTCTTATTACTTTGAAGACCACGTCAACACAAAGTTAAGAAGTGCTCCACGTAACTTCGGTGGTACATCCGCTGACGATATCAGTGAAGAGGTCGATGGAATGCTCTCCATATTCAAGTCTAAGGGACGGCCAATAGGAAAACCCACTGAACGATATTGGGAGACGAACTCGGAGGCGGAAATAGCACAAACGTATGTGTTATTGAATTGTGATGAAGTTCAGCCATACATTGAGTAAGTATTTAATATATAAATCGTTTATGTCATTTAATATTAACCAAGTTTTTGAATGTTGTGAATTAGGATGTACACTCAAGAACTACGACGAGCAAAACCAAACATCTCAGATGCATATATAGATGCTCGTATTCAACGTGAATTTTCCCGATGGTTCGAACGTTATGTGAGTACCATTTAATTAATTATGTTTTACGTAAATAAATTAATATTTATTTTAATTAATTTTAAATTGAGCCGTATAGGGACGGGATAACGCTCTAGACAGTCGATTCTTACGAGATCTCAGCAAGGGACCACTTCGTCGTGTAAAGACTTACAACGGTTATATTGTGAAGGGCTACAGATTTCATACGTCTGGGTATGCATCGACAAAGGCAACTACCAACAGTGGCGTCTGCGTTAGCAGTGCGAATTACAATGCAGATGCAAGTGATTACTTTGGGGTGTTACGGAAAGTCGTCGAAGTAGAATATCCAGGATATCCAGCAAAGACTGTAGTGTTGTTCAAGTGTCATTGGTTTGATTCAGGCCATCTAGGAACAAGAATTCACCCGGAGTACAAGCTCGTTGATGTTAGTTCGAAAAGGACGTATGTTGGTGATTCGGGTGGAATTTACACGTTTTAGAGGCACATGTGAAACATGTTTTGATGTGGATTTCATTGAATTATGCATTGAATATGATTGTTTAAGCCGAAATGAGAGAAAGGTTGTGTTTTGTTGATTTTATAGGAAATACGATGGAATTTGGAGCAAAACAGCAATCATACTTTACTGGATCAGGAAGAGGAGTGCACGGTTGGATTCGTCTCGAAAAACGGAGTGGATTAGCCAAAGGAATCGAGTCAATCCGACACCCGAGGCGAAAGATATGCACGAAACAAGAAAGGGTCGAAGTCGACCGAGCGAGAGCACGCCCGAGACGAGTGCTCAAGCAAATGCACCTCGAGACCGAGAGTTTTCGAGCCAAGAGGAAATCTGAAGTGCACGGCCGAGCACCCTTCTCGGCCGAGCACCATGCCAACGCCACGGCCGAGCAACCCTCTCGAGCTGGCCGACCTCGAGACCGAGAAGATTGAGGTAACACAGCAGCACGACCGAGCACATGCCACGGCCGAGCACTGGCCTTCCCTGCATCAACACGCCACAGCCGAGTTGTCTTCACGGCCGAGCACTCCCCGTTTCGCCACACGCCGAGCACGGCCGAGCCACCTGCTCGGCCATGCACCTGTACGACTTTATGTCCGTTTTGCACCAAGCCCATTTTCGGTGTCTTTTCCATATTTTGGCCATTTTTGAGGGACCAACTTGCAATTTTGCCATCCAAACCCTACCCAAAAACTATTTAAACCCCCTTTCTTGAGATCCAAGGCATTCTCCCCCAAATCCACACATAGTTACACATACTTGGAGGTGTTTTGGCCATTTCTCTCTCAATTCTTCATCAAATCAAGGAAGAAAGGATGCAATAGCTCCCAAATTCCATTCCCTACCACATTCTAGACTAAGCTTTCTCTTTCTTTTCCTTTTTATTTAGTTATTTCATTTGTAATTTGTAGTTTGATTATGTTAGTAGTTAGCTAAACAATTTGTGGTTCTAAGGCTATGTTTATACTTTGGATGATGCTTATGAATTAATTTCTTGTTTATTTGGTGGTTGTGTTGCTATTTCTATTTGAATGTTTAACTTTCATTGCAAAACATGTTGTCAATGGCCATGATAGTATGTTTTATCTATTGTTAATTGAAATTGGATTGAGAAATCTCTTTCGTTAATCGTATTTAAGCATTCGACCCAATATTCTTGTGAGCTCGAGAGAGAGGATCAATTATTGGGAGGGTATTAGATGATCTTAGGAACTTTTTGGGGATTTCTTATGCATGCTTAGTAGAGATGCTAGTTTGTATGATATGTCTCTTGGATTAATTGGATCGAGAGAACTTTTAATTCACCATTTTGTGATCAACCTTATAGTAATCAACATACCACCACTTAATTAAGCCCTTAATCATAAGTTGAATCTTTAGTGTGACATATGCCTTGGAACCCACCCTTCCTTCTTGGAGTTTTCATTTGTTTTACGTTTGTTTTCTTGATTTGCATGTTAGTTGATCGATTTTGTATTTACTCTTCATTACTTATTGGTGACACATAGTTAGGTAATTTTAGAGTAATTCACACCACTCAAATTATCGATCACGTCTATTTAGAATTCGACTAGCAAACTACCCTTTTACGCTTTAACCTTCTCGTGGGATCGACCTCGTGCTTATCACGATACAATAGACTCCGTACACTTGCGATTGTTTATTTAGTGTTGCATATCACGTGTATCAGTTGGGGATGATCCATTTGTATTTGCCCATCAAGTATCTCAAGTATACTACTGCACATATCCGGGAGCTCCACGTGGTTATGAATGGCACGCTGTTTGCAAAGTAAAGGCAAGGTCAATGGTAGAAGTCCCTAAAAAGGACAAAAATACTGAAGATGAATCTCCATTTCAAACAGAACAAATAGAGACTCCAACTGAAGTCTTTACGGGAGATTTCAATCTTTCTGTACCCTTGACGGCTGCAAATCCCCAATTAATCGAAATTGAAGGTGAAGAGGAGGGGGATGAAGAAGAGGATGAAGAGGAGAATGAAGATGAGGATGAAGAGGAGAATGAAGAAGATGAGGATGAGGAGGAGGATGAGGAAGATGATGATGAGGAGGAGGAGGATAAGGACGAAGAGGAGGATGAAGACGATGAAGATGAAAATTAATTCAATTAATGTAATGTATTTATTTCTTATTTTATAAAAGTTAATTAATTATTTATCATTTAGGTACAAATTATAAAAATTAAATTTACTATAAATATAAGTCACAACCAATATATATATTAATATATGTGGAAGAAATGAATTTTGTGATTTTTTTAAAAAATATTTTGGTAATTTAGTAGGTCTAGTATATAGAAAAAATTGAATTAATTAAAAAAAAAATAAAAAAAATCGCCAAAATGCTGACGGAATTAAAATTCCGTCGGAATTTACTTTTTGAAAAATACCGACGGATAATCCGTCGGTATTTATATATGTCCGTCGAAATTCAACATTTGACAAATACCGACGGATTATCCGTCGGTATTTGTACATGCCGACGGAATATAAGCCCTTATATAAAACCTCAACCTAAGGTTTTCTTTCACTCTTCTCTCTCTATTTCAGTCTCTCCCGCGCCGATTTCTCTCCACCGTGAAGCATGGCCGCCGCCCAATGTGCTCCTCCGGCCGACCTTCCGCTTCCACTGCCTCGTCGACGCCATTCAGCCACAACCGTCTCCTTCTTCTACAATCGTCTCCATTCTTGCTTCTCCGGCGTTTGAATAAGTGGGCCGACTCCGACTCCGACGTAAGTGATTTTGAGTTTAGATTGAAAAATTTTGAACTTCAAGATCGATTTTTTTTTTTAATTTTTTGGTTGTTTCCTTGAAGTAGACGAAGTCGCCGCCCTTCGCCGGAGACTGGAAGAAGACGAAGCCACCGTCAGTTTCTGGAAGTACTAGATGATGATGATAATGATCAAGTAAGCTACTAATTAATTACTAGTATTAATTTGATTTGATTATAATATATTAAAGAAATTGGTTTAATTTGATCAATGTGATTGTACTACTTGTGCAGGTGGATGAATTGAAGAATACTTTTTGAAGTATGAGGATATGTAATAAAAACAATGGCAATTTCTTCACATTCCCAACATAATATTTCATGTAATATTATTGTTTCATTACATAATATTTTAATTTTGACACTTTTTACATAATGACATTTTTTACGAAATTTCTTCACATTCCCAACCTCTAATATGGCACTTTTTCTTACCATAATATTTTCCACTGATATTCTGGTCGGAAAATGAAATTCTGGTCGGGCCTCCCCGGCCACCCATATTTTTTTTATTAATATTTTGTTTTAGTGACGGATATTCCGTCGGTAAAATGCCGACGGATATTCCGTCGGTCAAATGCCGACGGATATTCCGTCGATATGTGAATTTCGAAATCAATTTATTCAAAATTAATTCAGTCGGGTTTCCGACGGCATTTCCGACGGCATTTCCGACGGCATTTAATTTCTTTTATAATTATTTTAATTCATTCTAATTTCTTTTATAATTATTTTAATTCATTCTTTCCGACGGAATTACCGACGGAATGTTGACCCGGTTTGTTAAACGGGTTGTCCGGAATACCGACGGACATTCCGTCGGAAAAAGATGACGGCCATTTTCCCTCGTTATTTCCGTCGAAAATACCGACGGAATTCAAAAATCCGTCGGCAAAAGAAGCTGACGCCGAGAAAGGGGACGGTCGACTTTCCATCGGTAATTCCGTCGGTAACCTCGGCGGCCGACGGAAAATCCGTCGGTAAATCCGTCTCTAAAACGCCCTTTTTTTGTAGTGATTAATCCTACAAATGCATGGTAAATAGTACAAAATTAGCGGGCCTTGCATTAAACACGGGCCACAATCAATCAAACCAAACGTTTGATTAGCCGAGAATAAAAGGTTAATCAAGCCTAATACATGCTAATCTAACAAACCAAACATACCCGTAGAGTTAATTCAAATGAATGATAATTAGCTCAAAGTCAATATTTCGAAAAACTCAAATAGAAACAAAGGTGATGATCCGATATTCTCAATAATATTGTAAAACATATTATGATATTGATACCTAATTGGGTCTGAAATTGAAGAAAAAATGTTATGAGTCTAATATTTTTGTTAACCTGTAAAATTGCAATCCTCTTTTTGTTACCTTCAAAGTTTAGCCCGAAAATATGGGTCTCACGTGACATTTACATGCGAAATTAACCCGAAATTGGGTTAGTATGCTAATTTAGCCTGAAAATGCGAGAAAAAAAAATTACGGGTATAATTTTACAAGTCTGTAAGGTGCAGTTCTCTTTTTACTATCCCACCAAACTAAACAAATATTTCCCCATTTTATTCAACATCGGAATAATAATCATTCAAAAATTCATTAAAAGTATCATCGTATACAATTGTGGTAAAAAAAACATGTTCTACATCATTCTCAAATTCATCACTCAAAGTAGCACAAAAATTCAGTTTTTTTTTCAACAAAGTGTTACACATTTATTAACATGGACAAAAACCAGAACAAACATTACACCTAACCGACTTTCTATATTCAAGATCATACTTAAACTTACTAAGATCATACTTAGAGTGTCCACAGTGATTGAGGAGTTATAACTCCCCTCTCTCCACCACCTCACTCCCACATCATCATTCTTACATAAATAACTCAATCCCACTAACTTTCACAACCATTCCAAAAGTTATAACTCACTTTTAAGGATCCACTATTCAATCACATTTCTTTTTAATTTTTTATTTAATGATTATATATGTAAAATTTAATATGTGTAAAAAAAATTTAATATGGAGTATATGAATATATTAAAATTATTTAGTCGATTGTTTTAGGATATCAATTAATATATTTTACAAATTGAAATAAATATTTAATACTAACCCATTTCATTAACTAATAAAAATTATTATTATTTTGATCAAGTGAAAATAGAGTACAACGTATTCAACATTAAGAAAACAATTCAACTAAATTAATTAAAAACTTAACTATTTTGAAACGATAAATAAACGCATTATAACAATTATTGTCAGATCGAGCCCAAATATGTTCCACTAAGTCGGCATGAAGTTGGTGATGAACTTGATTGTTACGTAGCTCGGTGTTTCTTTGGAGATAATCCCTAAATTCTGGATTAGCGCCTTGTATCGGTTGTGTGGGCTCGTCACCTTCATCGCTGTTCCAATTTGTAATCATGTCTCCTTCGTCTTCAACGATCATATTATGCAAAATAACACAAGTTAACATTATAAACTTCAACTTTTTCCTATACAAAAAATGAACGGGCCCCCTAACAATTGTCCAACGTGCTTGGAGCACACCAAATGCTCGTTCGACATCCTTTCTCGCAAATTCTTGTCTTTCCTTAAATAATTTTCTCTTAGGATCCAGTGGCGTAGGAAAAGCCTTAATGAAAGTTGACCATTCCGGATAGATACCATCTGTCAGATAGTAACCTTTTGTATACTGTGTTCCATTCACAGTAAAATTAACTTCTGGTGCAATGTCTTGCAAGTCGTTGTTGAATAGAGGAGACTCATTCAAAACATTGATATCGTTGAGCGATCCTGCGACTCCAAAAAATTCTTTATTATTTTTGTCCATTTATTATGGAAACAAAAATTTTAAGAACACAAAAATGAGAATGAATTGAGATAGAAAATAAAGTGGAGTGAAGAGAGTATGAGGTAAAATTTTAGTGGAAAAGTGAGAAAGAAAAAATGTGAATGTGATGTATTTATAGAGTAAAAAATGATCGTTGTATGAATTTAAATTTTGAAGATGAAATTTTAAAAAAAAAATTAACCTAACGGTATAATTTTAATTATTGGTACTGTATGTAATTCATTTGTCCAATCTGTATAAAGATATAAAAAGGCTGAATGATACAACATAAAAAAAATTATGTGGGCCAAGCCCACTTTTGTCAGCAAAAGGACGGTTAATGCAGTATAACCCATTTGAGGAGAGAGAGTTTTTTTTGTTTTTTTTTGAGTTATAACTCTCTCCCACAATGGTTGTAACCCTCCTCTTAAAAGTTATAACTCACCATTGTGGACACTCTTAAACTTACTACTTTATTCAATTGCTTTGATTGATTAAAATGATTTTTTCTAACAGACAATTGTTGAGTGTTGTTGATCTGTATATTGTCTTTAAACTTGATAGTTTTTTTCTTTTTTTTAAGAATGATTTAAATTGTTTAGTTATAAATGCAATGTTGTTAGGATTGTTAAAAAATTGTTCAACAACATTTTCATCGGAATCCATCTCAATGGCATACAAAAACTTTTCAGCACTATATGAAGCATCACCTTTGAAAACTAACATTTTCTTATCATTATTATTATCGTCATTATTTTTAGTAAATTCATTTCATAATTTTTTAAAATACTCAAAAATTCATTTGACTAATTAGATCAGTGTGTTTAGCCCCTTTTATAACATAAATCTTAGCATCAAAACGTTTAGAAACATATTTAAAAAATTATTTACTAATCTTGTATTGGATATACGATAATTTAATTAGTGAATGAGATAATCTCACTAATTCTTTCATTGTAGGATGAAATGGTTTCGTCCTCCTTCATCTTCAAATTTTTGAACTTAGTACTAAGCATTCGAAATTTGGTCCTTCGAACATTCTCAGATTCTTCACAATGCTCTTATAATCTGCCCCAAACATCCTTTGCAGCAATACAATTTGAAATGATCTTGAACATTGATACATCAACTGATGTAAAAATTGCATTCAAGAACTTCGAATTGTAGCTAGTCAAAGTTACTTCATCATTAATTTGTCCAATCAAGTGCTTTCTTGAATCGAGATTCATTATCATCATCAACTTTAGTTCGTGGTTGTGTCCATCCAAAAAGTATACTACTCCATGCTCGTTCATCAAGATATTTGATGTACATTCGCATCTTAGGCTTCCAATAATTATATCGTACCATCAATGATAAGATGTTTAAGCGCAAAAGTAAGTGGATATTCCATTGCAACATATACACACTTTACACAAGATCTATATTTAGTATATCAATTTTTTTTGGAAATAACGCTATATTTTTAATATGAACGCGCCTCACGCGCCTGACTAGGTGCGATTCCACCGGCCGAAGGTGCGATTTAATCGATCGCAAAAATTCTAGGGTTTGCACGCCTGGAGAAGAAATCATTACGCAGCCGCCTTCCTACAATCGAGATTGCATCGGAGAAGAGACCGTGTGGAGTCCCGATATAACACATCGAGTATTAGTTGCCTGGTGAGAAGAGGAGTTAGGGTTTTCACGCCCAAAAGATAAATCATTACGAAGCCGCATTCCGGTTGTCGAGATAGCTTGGGAGGAGGGATCTTGGTGAGTTACGATACAAAACATCAAGTATTATCAACATTGAAAACATAAATCGATACACGCTGGGGAAGAAGGGGTAGGAGAATGACTATAAATACCCAAATATTGGGGCCCTGTTATTCACTGCAAAGTGAAGCAAAGTGTTCTAATAGCAGAGTGAAGTTGTTTTCAGAATTAGTGAGTGAAAGAGCGATGTCAGATAACTTGAATACGAGAATGAGTCAAGTATCGATTGCACAAATCGATGAGGATGAGTTCGAGTTGGGAGAGGGAGAACTTACCAAACCGACGAACATCTTGGTCGGGAGGTACACCATAAAAAAGAATTTGGGGCCAATGGATCTGAGCAAGGCAATGAGAAACATCTGGAGCCTAGAGGGAACGCTGAAGTTGTCTCAGGTGGGAGAGGGACTGTTTGTCTTCGAGTTTGGAGAAATGGTGGAATGCAACAAGGCGTTACACAGACAGCCGTGGAATCTGACAGGGACGACATTGATAATGGCGAAGCTGACTGGGAAGGAATGCCCATCAACGATGAACTTCACCCAGGCGCCGTTCTGGGTACAATTCCATGGACTACCACTAAACTCGATGAATGAAATGGTGGGACAGAGGTTGGGCAGCCGAATGGGGATGGTGATGGAGGTGGATAAGCCGGTAGGGGGAGCCACATGGGGGAGGTGCTTGAGAGTGCGAGTGATGATTGATATCACCAAGCCATTGGCGAGAGGAACATCAATCAAGGGAGGTGGGGAAAGTCAGCTAGTGTTGTTTCGATATGAAAAACTAGTGGAGTACTGCGCTATATGTGGAGTTTTGACGCATTGGGAGAAAGACTGCCCAACTCAGTATGAAGAGGGAGGACAAGGGAGGGCCAAAGAAGGAGGATACCCGATGTGGCTGAAAGCGGAAAAGCAAAAGAGCCCGACACAAGAAGATTTCGAGTGGGCCAGAAAGGTGGGGATAGGCAGGAAGAAGATGGGAGCCCAAGCAATGGGGGGAGAGGATGTGACGAATCGAGTCATGCCTACATTGGTGGGAGCGACACAAGTGGCGGTACAGAAGAATACGGGGAGCAAGACCATTGCAGTGACACAAGAACCCCATCCCCAATTCTTCAACACAAATCAGTTCATCTCGGAATCAAACAACTTCAGTGAAGACGATATGTTCACGATCCCGAACAGTATGAGGTACTACGCTTATCTGAACTCTTATCCACAATTTGGAAGTGATATAGGTGGGAGTGGCCAAAATTTTGGTGGAATGCCAGACCTGAACATACCAAAAAGGAACTTGGCCATTGGAGAAGGCAGCGGGATCAGAGAGCAAGCTGGGATAGGAGGGACAACACTCAAGCAACAAAAAATGATGGAACGGGGAGGAGAGATGGGAGGTCAGTTTAACCTAGGCAAGCAAATTGAACCAGTGAAAGGGGGGAGCCAGCCAGTGAAGAAACGAGGGAGGGCAAGCACGGGAGACAAGAAAAATGGAGAGGGGGAAAAAGGACAGGGGCAAGGAGGAGGAAAAAAAACAAAAAGTGACGAAGAGCATGAGGCAAGACTCATGGGGGCGGTGGCTGATACGAGTCAGCCCCACCATCACCCATGATCACGATTGTGTGGAATGCGCGGGGCCTTGGGGGGAAACGAGCATTCCAGAATCTGCAGCAACTAGTAGCTGATAATAACCCCGATATTTTGTTTATGATGGAAACAAAACTACCTGTTAAGATTTGTAATAGTTGGAAAACTAGATTAAATTTTAACTTTTGTCTAGGTAGTGATGCTATTGGAAGTAGTGGTGGTTTGATTTTGTTTGGAAAAGAAGATATGAAAATCAATTTACTTTCGTACTCGTGTGGTCATTTGGATGTTTTACTTTGGATTGATAATTTGCAGTTGAGATTTACAGGCTTCTATGGGTCGCCAGTAACACATATGAGGCAACATTCTTGGGACCTACTTAGAAAAATTCGGAGTTCTCATATTGGAGAGGCAAGGGCCTGGGTAGTGGGGGATTTCAACGAGATTTTATACCTCAATGAGAAAAAAGGAGGTGATGAAACGAGACCAAGACCTTATGGACAGATTAAGAAGTTTAGGGAAGTGACTAATGAATTGGGGCTGCGTAATTTGGAAGCGAAAGGGCCTTTCTTTACATGGGGAAATAGAAGAAAAGGGGAGGCACAAATTAGAGAGAAACTGGACAGATATATGGCAACGGATGAGTGGCTGGATATGATCGAAGTGTGGGAAGTTGTGAATCTGAATTTCTATGGTTCGGATCACAGATAGGGGTGGAAGTAGGCCGGGCTACCCGACAGGGGCCTACGGCCTAGCCTATTAAGGGCTTTGTTAGGCCTAGCCTATTTATAATATGAGCCGGGCTAAGGCTTTTTAAAAAGCCTATTTAGTTAAGTAGGCTAGGCTTAGGCTTTAAATAAGGCCTTATAAGTCTACCAGGCGGGCCTATTTAACATTATATATTATATTTATATATATTTTATAATAAGTTATTCTTAAAATTTAGTACTAACATTTATATTAAATTAAATTAAAGTAAGTTAAATTTATTTTAGTACTTTTGAAATCATTATAATGTTTGTATTTAAACTCATAGTTGTAATGCATTTATTTTGGTAGTAAATTTTATTTGCAACTTTGAATATTGAACTACGATTCATATTTAATAGGCTTCTAAAAGGCTCGTAGGCCTGGCCTATTTACTTAAAAGGCCAGGCTTAGGCTGCAAAAAAAGCCTATCACAGATAACAGGCCAGGCTCAGGCTCAGGCTCAATATTTATAAACCAGGCCCAGGCTTTTTCATGTAAAGCCTAGCCTAGCCCAGCCTATTTCCACCCCTAATCACAGACCAGTGAAATTGATTACTAATGCAAAAGGTAGTGGTGAGATAAGAAGGAAAAAGCGTATGTTCAGGTTTGAGAGAGCTTGGACTTTGGAAGAAGTGGTTAATGAGGGCTGGAAAACTGGAAATGAAGGCATAGGGATAATGCATAGAATTCAGAAGTGTGGGGGTGATCTGCAGAAATGGGCAGAAGTAAAGGTTGGGGATGTAAGGAGGAAAATCAAGGTCTGCAAGGCAAATATCAACTCTCTAGTGAACAATGAGGAGGGGGAGGTGGACTTTGATAGAGTAAGAGCATTAGAAGAACGTTTGGAGAGGTTGCAATCACAAGAAGACTTAAAATGGCAACAAAGAGCCCGAATAACATGGCTTAAGGATGGGGATAGAAACACCAAGATGTTTCATAGAAGAGCAAGCCAAAGAAGGTGGACCAATACGATACGAGGGCTACAAGATGAAAGGGGGCAATGGAGAGAGGGGCAGGAGGATATACAAAAGATAATTGAGAACTACTTCAAAGGTATTTTTGAATCACAGAAGCCGAACACTGAGGAGATTGAGGAAATTTTATCACCAGTAAAGGCAGTAGTAGACGCGAGGATGAATGGGATTCTGGACAGACCATTTACGGCCAATGAAGTGAAAGAGGCAACCTTCGATTTGAATCCAGATAAGGCGCCAGGGCCGGATGGTATGTCGGCGAGTTTCTACCAGCAACTTTGGGACCAGGTTGGAGTGGAAGTGACAAAGGCAGTACTGGAGGTGTTAAATAATAAAGGGGAACTAAAAGATTGGAACAAGACATGGGTCACTTTAATTCCGAAGAAAAAAGATCCAAAGAGAGTGATGGATTTTAGACCAATAAGCTTGAGCAATGTGATATACAGAATACTTGCAAGGACGATAACTAATAGGCTGAAGTTGGTAATGGGGAAGTTAGTGGACCAAAACCAAAGTGCGTTCACGCCAGGACGAATAATATCAGATAATATCATATTGGGATATGAATGTATGCACTGGATACGAGGAAATAAGAGCAAAGACGGCTATGCGGCACTGAAACTAGACATGAGTAAAGCATATGACAAAGTGGAATGGAAATACATGGAAATCATGATGAAGAAGAGTGGTTTCAGTGAGGGATGGATTGAATTGATGATGAGATGCTTAACATCAGTGGAGTATGAATTCAAAGTGAACGACATGATTATGGGAAAGGTGAAGCCATCAAGGGGGCTGAGACAGGGCGATCCTCTTTCGCCCTTCTTATTTGTAATATGTGCACAAGGTTTATCCACGCTATTAAACGAAGCAGCAGTAGAGGGAGCAGTATCCGGAGTGAGGATAGCAAGGGGGGCACCGGTAATAACGCATCTGTTCTTTGCGGATGATAGTTTATTGTTCTTCAAAGCAAATGGAGAGGAGAGTGGGAGAATCAAAGGGATTCTGAAACTCTATGAGAAAGTGTCGGGGCAACTGGTGAATTTTGAGAAATCGGCAGTATCGTTTAGTCCCAATACAAGAGCGCAGAATATGATGGTGGTAAGAGACACTCTACAAATTAAAATGACAAAAGGGCACGAGCTCTATTTGGGATTACCCACATATTCCATGAAGGAGAAGCGGATACAGTTTGGGTATTTGAGGGACAGAGTAGCGCAAAAGATTGAGGCATGGAGAGGGAAAGAGTTTTCGGACGGGGGCCGAGAAACGTTGATAAAAGCCATCGTAAAAGCAGTACCAACATATACAATGGCATGCTTCATAGTTCCTACATCAATATGTAAGGACATTGAGAAAATGGTAGCGGATTATTGGTGGGGGCTAAAAGAGGACGGAAAGAGAATGCATTGGAAACGATGGGAGGTACTGTGTAAAGAAAGAGAAGTGGGTGGCCTGGCCTTTAGGGACCTGGTGAATTTCAATCGAGCCCTTTTGGCAAAACAAGTGTGGAGGGTATTGGAGGTCCCAGATTCGTTGCTTAGCAGAGTGCTAAAGGCACGATACTTCAAGCACACCGGAATACTAGAGGCGGAGGTGGGGAGTAACCCATCCTTCATTTGGAGGTCACTATGCTGGAGCAGAGAGTTACTTGATTCGGGTTTAAGATGGCGAATCGGCAATGGTGAAGGGGTAAACTTATTCAAAGATAGATGGGTAGCAGGAATGGAGGAAGGCCGATTAATTTCACGAAAAACAAGTGGATCAAAAGTAAGTCGCTTTATTGAGGAAGGTATAAGGTGGAACAAGGATTTGATCCAGCAGGCGTTCCTACCTATTGAAGAGGAAGCTATACTTAAAACACCTATTGGGGGGCTGGATGTACAAGACTCGACTTTTTGGAAGCCCGAAAAAAAAAGGAAAGTACACGGTTAAGACGGGGTATTGGTATGGAAAAGAACACCTAGGCCGAAACAGAGAGGAGACATCGGCTTCTGATGATAAAGGAGCAAGAGGAATATGGAAGGGGGTGTGGAAACTCAATCTTCCACCTAAGGTTAGAATATTCTGGTGGAGAGTTCTATGGGATATACTAGCGACTGAAAGAAATCTTAGTGCACACCATGTGCCCATTTCGGGTCAATGCAGATTGTGCATGAAGGCAGATGCTACCACGACTCATGCGCTCTTCTTTTGCCATGCAGCGAAACATATCTGGAGGCAGTATGGTCTGTGGGAGAGCATAAAGGATTTGAAACAGAGGTCAACTTGGGAAGTAGTGGAGAGTATTGAGAAAGGAAGGGGGGCAGCGCATGTGGAAGAAGTGGTGGTTATGGCGTGGGGTGTGTGGAAAGAGAGATGTCAAATTTTACACGATTCTAAAAGCAAATTGGGAGGGGTAGAAGGCCGAATAAAGATGTCTAACATGGAATGGGCGAGGACGTTTATGAAGGAGTACCATAGGGCCAAAACTCAGCTAATGCAGGGGGTAAAAAGAGGGGAGGGGGAACAACATGAGGTACATGAGGAAACCTATATAATCAAGGTGGATGATGCGTTTAAGGATGATGGAGGGAGATTTGTTATATGTATGATTCTGGGGACACCGGATCGGAAATTATTTGGAGCACTGAGTAAACAAATAGCGCATCCGGGGTCTGTGTTGGGAGCTGAACTTGCAGCCATTGAAGGAGGGATGGTTTGGTGCAAGGAGCTGGGGATAACGAAGATAGCAATTCAGTCGGATTCATTGGAAGCGGTGACGGCAATACGAAAAGGTGAGAAAATTTGGAGTTCCGAAGGCTTCGTTCTAGAACGGATTTTGAATGGAATCAGGGGCTTTGTAGTGTGCAAAGTTTCATTTATACCTAGGACGCGGAACGCAGCTGCTGACGAACTAGCAAGATGGGCAGCGACGACGCACTCTTCTCAAGATTGGAAAGCTGACGATATACCTCGTAACATTGCAGATATAGTTTTGTTCTAATGAAGGCTTAGATTAGTCGATAATGTAACTATGTTGCTGTTATGTCTCAAAAAAAATATATATATATTTAGTATATCAAGTAGATGACTCTAATACCAATTGAAAGTGTATGTGTGTTTATCAGACGTGTTGTCTAATGTTTTAAAACAATTAAGACAACATTAATTAGCGGAAGATGCAAAACAGATTCAAAATTTGTGTAGATCGACCATGAATAAGTCCATACGTGCCTCATGTAAAAAACATCACTACAATAAGTAGTGATACAAAGCTATATGGAGAGTGCTATACACTAAAAAGTTAGAGAGAGAGACTCCCAATTCTCTCTAAAAACTTGCTCCATACACTTCTCTCTCTCACCCACTACTTCCACCTCTCAACATTTCCACCACCGCTTTCAACACCACTCCCTTCCCTTTCCTTCTCGGCATCGGTGCATCACGTTAGTATAGTCTCCAGGAGCTTCTCTTGGTGTAAGTGTTCGGGCCAACGGTTCGGTCTCTCCAACGGAACCGCTCATGCGGTGACCGATTGGTAGATCGATCCGTTGACCCCTCTAATTTTTTAGCTTTTTCGTTTTATTTTTGTTTTTTACTTGTTCTTAGATTCCTAGTTTTTAGTTTCGGTTCTTTTGTTCTTGTTTTCTGTTTTCTCCTCCGCTAGTTTTTCTAGTTGTGAGTTTTTTCCTCGCCTTGTGCGGTTCTGTTGGTTTCTTCTTTGTGCCTGTTCGTTTGGTTCATGGCAGTTGGATCTGGTGGTTTTAAGTGGACCTTTGTCTTTTCTTTTTGTCTCTGTGTTTTCTTGACACGGGAATACCTTAGTGTGGGGTATTTTTCTCGTTTTGAGAATGGAGATCTGGACGTAGCGGTGGACATAGGTTACACTCGTCTCTCTACTTCCTCACGATTGGAATGGAGCAGCTTTCGGTTTGATCATTCTGGGTTGAAGATGATCTTGTGGGTTATTTTGTATTGATCATATCATATTGTTCTTGTAACCCCTAAAAAAAAAGTAGTGATACAAAGCTAGGATCTCAGTTTAAGATCTGAAAAACTAAGATCTTTATAAAAGATCTACAAACGGGTACGTGCATAAGATAGACCAAAAAAATCAATCTAATAAACTAATTCCTTTTAGGTCTATACATATAACTATTAGACAAAATGGTTGGTAGGAACGTTGATAGGGTCAACAATATTCGACCAATTAAATGAGAAGACAACGACCCTCCTAAATTTAGATGCACAAATCAATTGATAGTTTAGTTCTTGTTTATCTCTATTTTTTCGTGTTATTCAACTATTTCTACGCTTCAAAGATCAATTTTTACATGATCTAAAACTTCCTTCACCAACTCCTTGAAGATAGGAACCGTCCATGTCCATACTCAACTATTCACTTCTTATATATTTGCAACCGCACATCTATGTCAACCTCCATACAATCATGGATGAAAATATCCGAAAATATCCCCGATATATCCTCGATATATCCATTTTTCGGGGTCACCGATATCGATATTGGAAAGAACCGATATTTCCACGATATTTGTAAAAAAATTAAAAATATCGATAAATATCGATAGATAATAACAATATCGAGCCTAATATCGGTAAAATATCGAGAAAATATCGGAAAATATCGAGAAAATATCGATAAATTTCGAAAATTATCGATAAATGTCATACGAAATAACATTGTATATTATGTTTTATATAAATTTATCATTGATATAAAATGTATTCAAATTATTTTGTTGATTTTATGTACTAAAGGCTTGTTATTAAATTTTTACAATTTTTCAAATTTACCGATATCGATATTCGATATCGATATATCCATCGATATTTCCATAAATTTAAGGTCTCGATATTTCCACCGATACCGATATTTTCATCCTTGCATACAATGACATTAAAAACAATATCTAAAATTCAGAGTTAGTGTTAAGATAAATGACAAATTATGATGCTGCTAAATATGTATCTCATTCTACACAATACTGACACATAATGTTGTCAAATATATTGTAAAAATCTGCACAATATCAACACAACTAGACGAGCACCCGCAAATTATGTGAAATGTTAATAAAAATAAATATTCATAATATATTGTATATTAAAATAATTTCAAAAAATAAAATCTAAATAAAAAAATTCGGGAAACATAACATAATGGTAAATATGAAAATAATGGTAAAATTTAGGAAATAAAGAATCTCATTTAACCACTTGAGCTATCCCATATATTCTTGAACTATAAAATTATTACATGTCACTTTAATTTTAAATATTACTATATATTTAATTAATTTTATAATTAACACATCTTCTAAACCTATAAGAAAACAATACAAGAGGATATATTGAAAAATGATGTATAAATGCATCAATTTTCAACTTAAAAATAAAAATACAATAGATTAATTGATTTAGATAAAAAAAAATTATTGTTATACTTTTATTAATAATTTATAATATACGGAGTATGTACATTTATATTTATAATATTTTAAAATTAATAAATTAAATTATTAAATTATATTTATTAATTTATTAATATAATTTAATACTTGAGTAATTTTTTAAATAAGTTTTTTTCCCTTTAAAACAATTAATTTTAAAGATAGTAAATAATTAGCAAAATACATTACATATTTGAAAGAAAAAAAATCTCCTTATATACCGTAGTTGAATATCTTTGATATCATAATATCCCTTTCAATAATTATCAATGGGTGGGAAACAAGATACGCGGATTGTCTTAATTAAAAAGAAAATCAGGAATTAAATTCAATCAGGGGTAAAAAAATAATGTACATATATATTTTTAGTCTTCACTAACGAAAGAGGGGTAAAAATAATTAATTTTTTGTATTATAAAATAAATTCTGTCCTGAATAAAATAAGGAAAAAGGAAAGAGAGGATGAATTTAGTCTGACAAATTCCATTCTTTCCTATTTCCGTTTCTCCACTTTACTTTATATAAGTCATAAATAAAATAGTTTCGCCTGTAAAAAGGAAAATCTTAGAGCGATTATATGAATATATATCTTGATTAGAGTGAAATCTTTTGAAAAATGCATTCTAATTCTCATATGTAATCATTAAATCTCCTCCTATTATTTGTAGCATAATTTTTAATAAAATGTCCAACGACCCTTCTTCGGAAACGCCTATGACAAAGTACCATTCCTACCCCAAACCCGAAGCCGAGTATCAACAAATTATTCAAAATCCTGATATTTTCTTGCAGACGCTTCGGTCTTTTCACGGTTTTTATGCTACCAATTTCAGGTATGTTTCTCTCTAATTTTATGGGGGATTTTTTTTTTGAATAATTTGCTTGTGCATCCAATTCGGCCTTTGGCGCTAGAATGTTGATTTTGTAGGATCTAATTTGAATTTTATTTTAACAAGAGCACATAGGGTTAGATAGATTTATTGAAGATTAGTTAAAAGTTTGAAATTCTGCACATTGCCTGTGTTGAATGCATTGAAGACAGTACTAAATTAGATGTATATTTGTACGGATGATATATTTGTATGGTTTGTGTTGTGCTTTCCGTTCACATAACAAAAAGCAAATACTGTAGTATTATTCAACAATGGTGATGGATGTACTGTATCAAACTTAATTTTCAACTGTTGTGCAAAAATTTATGGGTTCTGTACACAAATTATGCCTATAAAGTACTCTATGTTTGTGAAATTAATAATAGTAATCCTTAGCAGTAATCTGAAATTTTCATTTTGTTTGAATGTTACTCTTACAATTGAACATATGCGATTTTTGGTTAACAATGTTTAGACGAGCTTTCATAAATGAAGTTATTATGTTACAAAAATTACTAGCTTTCAAAGTATAGCATTATGTCATTAGATTCATTACATGAGAAAATTTTGGATGAAAAGGATTCTATTTAGGAAACAGATCTTTAACTTAGGATGTAAAAATGGAAATATGAGCAATAAACTAGGGACGAGAATAGGGTGATATGTGTATTGGGATTCAGGGACAAATTGTGTTTGCCATCTATTGTACTATGATCCAACTCAATTGTTTGAAAGATAACTTTACTTAAACGCAACATGTGGTCTTACTCCTTGTTTAAAGTATGTCCAGGGGCCAAAATTATTGGTTGGTACTTTGTGTTGCTTGCCTATATTTGGCTACTATGTGAACAAGTGAACAACATTCGATAGAACACACTTTTCACGCAGCTTGTTTTTTTAGGTCAGTAAAGGGATTTTTTATTGCTCAAAAATAGGGTATGAGAAGTACCCTTTACTTGTATCAGTTATATCTGCAAAGTTAAAAAAATCTGAAGAGCCAAAATCTAGCTATACTCCCATTGACTTTAAAGGATTGTCCAGCCATTCACACAGCTTGTTTTTGTGCCTAATCAGTAATAGTGTAATGTATGATCAAAGAAGCATTTCATGATATTGTGAGCAGCAAGTCTCTTACTACATACGACCTAGAAATGTTTGAATGATGAGTTCAACTGGAATCAATTTCTCTAATTCCATTCTTTGAAAAATCATTTTTGATCTGAGATTCGAAAAAAGGAGGTAGTGTAATATCACAGGCTTACACTGGTGATCATGATTAGACCTGTTAATACCCTGTTGCTACAATTGTTGAAAGGTGTACAGATTGGAGAATCAAACTTAATGTTTTATGTAGTCTCTCCTGCATGTTCCAGTTGTATGTATTTTGATAAACTGTTATTCAACACAATGTATACTGTAATTGTTTTGGCATGAATTTCAGAGAAACTACAGGTAAAATTTGTGAGGAATCATATTCCATTTTTATTTACACTCTGTTCTTTGATATTTAGGGTCCCTACTGTAGGAGGAAGATCTTTAGATTTACATCGGCTTTTTCTAGAGGTGACCTCCCGAGGTGGTATTGAAAAAGTATGCTTTCTTTCTCTCTAATATGTACTACCTCCGTCCCTGAAAAGTTTTCATAGTTACTTTCACGATATACACGTATTTACCCTTCATACAATATCTTTTGGGGTCCATCATACACTCAATCAAAACTACGTTATTTACTTTATATATAAAAGTTTACAAAATTACCTTCAAAGCTCTAATTATTATACTTTTTCCTTAAACTTCGTTCCATCAAATGAAAGCTTTTCAGGGACGGAGGGAGTACATGTTTCTTTTCTCACTGCTAATACTAAAAAATTGTGAACAGCACACTTAATGATGCTATTTTTACAAGTCATAGATTATTCAATCATGTTCTTTTAATTTAAATTTTAGTTACCAGAAAAAATTCTTTGTAAATGTCACAGATACTCAAGGCTTAAACTTTTTCCAATTTATCATGCTGCCAAGCAGTAAAGCCCCCTTTAAATGTTGGGTCACTTTAATATATTCTCAGGTGTTTTTTTATAGTTTGACTAGCATTTATGACTTGATTGGGTAGTTAATCTATAGACTTCTCCTCGTTATATTTTAAACTTGATGCACTATGAAGTCTTTGATTATTGTGCTAAGTATTTGGGTGAAAGGCTCAGGGGATTTAAATAGTAAGTTTCAGTGACAGAATATTGCATATCTTTATGGCTGTCCATTGGCAAAAATGCTAAACCATTAACAATTTTTCTGTAAGAGCATTTTTTGTGCGGAAAATACTGGGTATTTTATGGATATCCTTCAAAAACTTGGCAAAGTTGAACAGTTGAACTGCTTTGGTGAAGATGATAACGAGTTTTATGATGTGCTATAAGGATTATGTACTGAGGTTTCTATTTTATTTTCATATTGTGGATACTTTCTCAGAATGCTTACATGTTACAGGTCATAAGCGATCGCAGATGGAAAGAAATTACTGCAGCCTTCAAGTTCCCAACTTCCATTACAAGTGCATCATTCGTCTTACGGAAATATTATCTCTCGTTGCTTTATCATTTTGAGCAGGTTTATTATTTCCGGAAAGAAGAACCATCCATTATAGCAGCTGGTAACTTCACAACTTGATTATGGTTTTATTCCTGTACAATTTCGAGTTTTTCTTGCTGTGTGATTGGTAATAATACCCCTAAAAAACTGTTGAATAGGTGAAAATGCTTTTGAGGATGACACTGCATCTGATAAACTTTTGGGTGGGGATTCTTTGCAACTTTATATATTATAAGTGTCATGAGTCTTATCTGAAATTCTCAATGCTACATGGCTTGCTTATTTGTGGAATTCTCTCATGTGATGTGCAGTGAGATCTGATCTGGAAGATGGTAGTCTTATCACTGGAGTAATAGAGGCAAAATTCGATGATGGGTATATAGTTACAGTTAAGCTGGGATCTGAGGATCTGAAAGGGGTCCTTTATCATACCCCCGATGTACCCCAAAGTTTTAGCATTACTGATGACCCTAAAACCCTAAACCATACCCAGAGAAAACACCAGACATCCTTTAGGGATCCAACTCATCCCAAGCGAAATAGGAGTGGTTACACTTTCTTTTTTGCTGAGCAGTACCAGATACTGAGGCCTTCATATCATGGGCAAGAAAGAGCAATTAGTAAGAAGATTGGACAACTGTGGAGCAACTTGTCAGAGGCTGAAAAAGAGGTAAAAATATATTTTGACATGTTTCATAGGGTCTTTTTCTGCTGCTTCAGGTGCACCTCCTGAACAACAGTGTTTTCCCACCCCTAAAGCATGTTCAGCTATTAATATATACTGATTAGCATATAATATATACTGATTAGCTCTGGTATTGCCTAATTTTTCCGTGACATATGCTTGCTGTTATGTTGAACTATAGTATAGCCTAATTTTTCCGTTGACCAGTTTATGTTTATTATTTTTGTACATGGAAAAACTTGGATGTGAACTCTTGTCTTTTAGGATCTAAAAGTGATGTGATATTATGAATGTGTGATGTAATCTGATACTTAATGGGCGGTGGTTTCAGGTATATCAAGAAAAGGGTTTGAGAGACAAGGAGAGATACAAAGCTGAAATGTTGGAGTACAAATCATCCCAAAATGTGCAAGGTTGATACGCATGACTCGTGATATCTACTGTTGGTGGAATCAGTTCTCCAGGCCTCAGTTCACATCAAAATGCAATCGTTGCTTTTCTTTTTCCATTTAAACTTATTTTTAGAGAAACACTGAAAACATTGCTCATTCAGCATTCTAACTGACATGAAAAAAAGAAAAAAAAATCTCTGGGGCATGATGGGGTAGCTTGAAAGTAGATGATTTTCCTGAGGCATCTGCAACTCTCTGCTCTTGTATAAACCTTATGATGTTCTTCCATATTTACCCAATCCAGCTCTTTATTATAACTACCTTGAAATCTATGCTTCAAACGCTTCTACGTACGCCAGCCATTCCTTGCATTTTTTATTGTTGAACTAAAATTTGGTTCTTGTATTAGCTACCAGATATAGGAGTCAAATTTAAATGCAAATGAAAATCTTGAATTATGTTGAATAGTAGATGAGAGATGACTACCTGGTAACAAATTTCTATCAACCACAACCAGTTTTAAAATTATAAGTTATAATCAATTCAATGTGTTTTTAAGGTTAGCATGTAAAATTATGTTATAGAGATCTGAAATAAATAAATTGCTACAGATTGTGGAAAGGGAATAAAATGCGATAAGGAATATGAGTGTTTGGAAGTTGGGATGGAGCTGTCTTGCTTCCTCTCTTTTTATTCACAATAAATTAATTGTGAATAGTAGATGCCTAAATTTGATGGAAGAAAAGGAAAATAATCACAGAAATTTTGATTTTAAGGAATAAGTAGATGCTTTGTATGTGTGTTTTTTTTTTCAAGTTGGCCCAACCAACATTTTCTTAAGTATGAATTGAACTAAAAAAATTCATAATTTGGCTCCCATGTATATAGTGGCGGAATCAGGATTTAAAATTTAAAAGTACGAAAGATATTAAGTAAAATACTACTTCCTCCATTCGCTCATAAATTTTTCATAATTTTTAAGCACATAAATTAAGAAAAGTAATTAAATAATAGATATAATACAAGTGATTTGAAAGAAAAAAAAAGTAAGATACAAAGTGAAGTGTAAAAATACAAAATTAAAAGATATTTTGTCATAAATGGTATGGACATCTTATAGATGGACGGACTAAAATGATAAAATAAAATCTTATAAACAGACGGAGAGATTATTTAATGAGTTTGTAAGTTATGAGTATGAAAAATAGACATACATGTAGTTGCCTAAAAAATGAGAAGGAGAAGATTAATGAAAAAATAGTTTATTGAGCCTTTTTCAAGATTGATCAATTGAACTGTGGACAATTGAGTCTTTTATCTGATTGCATTGCATCTTTACCAAATATAACTTTTATATATATGGGATTATATTTTTTTTAGTCCATTAAGTTACCATGTTTTTGAATTTAGTCCACCAGATTACCATTTTTTGAATTTAATTCATTAAGTTTCGATTTATTTTGATTTTGGTCCAATAACCTGCTATAGCAGGTTTAGCAGGTCATTTTTTAAAACACACCCCCAATGTTAAACACACCACACTAAAATTTAAAAAACTTTTGTTATTACTATACACACCCCAATTCTTTTCTATTTAATAAATTGTCAAAAATAATTAAATTAAAAAAACGTAAGAATTTAAATTAATATAAAAAATATAAATAAAATCTATAAAAAATAGTCTAAATCTTCAAAAATTAAATAAAGCTAAAAATATTAATTAATTTAATTAATTTTGAAGATTTAGTTGATTTTTTACTATTTTTGAAGAATTTTATTTTTATTAAAAAATATTCAATAATATTAAAAAATCAACTAAATTTTCAAAAATAATTAAATTAACTATTTTTTTGCTTTATTAAAATTTTGAAGATTTATGCATTTTTTATACATTTTATTTATATTTTTTATATTAATTTGAATTCTTACTTTTTTTTAATTAAATTATTTTTGATAATTTATTAAATATATTTATGATTTTATTTAATTGATTTTTTGAATTTTTTGTGTTTAACATTTGGACTGTATATAATATTTATGGGGTACGTGTTAGTAGGTTCATGTAATATAAAAAAAAATTAAAAGGAAAATAAAATAAAAAAGTTTAAAACTCCAATGCTTTGTTAATGTTTCATTTGCCTTCTAACTTCTATAAAAATGTCGATAAAACTCATATTACTATTTATTGGAAACAAGAGAGGCTTCGCCAACACACTTTCAGATGAAAATTGAATTGTTTTCGTTGCTTGGGAAGCAGAGAATTCACAATTAATATTTTTGAAGATTTTTTAATAAAAATAAAAACCTTCAAAAATAGTAAAAAATCATCTAAATCTTCAAAATTAATTAAATTAATTAATTTTTTTAACTTTATTTAATTTTTGAAGATTAGGCTATTTTTTATAGATTTTATTTATATTTTTATATTAATTTGAATTCTTACGTTTTTTAATTTAATTATTTTTGACAATTTATTAAATAGGAAAGAATTGGGGTGTGTATACTAATAACAAAAGTTTTTTAAATTTTAGTGTGGTGTGTTTAACATTGGGGGTGTGTTTAACATTTTATGGGGTGTGTTTTAAAAAATTACCTGCTAAACCTGCTATAGCAGGTTACTGGACCAAAATTAAAATAAATCGAAACTTAATGGACTAAATTCAAAAAGTGATAATCTGATGGACTAAATTCAAAAATATGGTAATTTAATGGACTAAAAAAAATATAATCTATATATATATATACTATCCATGAGATCATTTTGTATAATTTAACTCGGGGATATATTTTTTGTTTGATGAGAAATGTTTACCGACATTTTTTTTTTCATAAGATTAAAATTTTAATTTAATTTGAAATACAGTTGTAACCCATGTATCTACCTACATCCGCCTCTACATGTGTCTTGCGAGCCAAATGATCTTGGGAGCCACACCCAATATTTAATTGACCACGACTGAAAACAAGTCTCATATTTTACTGTATACATCCCATCCACGGAGTACTATACATATCCCATTAAAAAATATGAAAAATTACGAAAAATTCTTCTTATTTGATTGAAACGCGTTGAAACGAGAAAAAAAAAAAAATGAGTTCAAGTTTTAAAGGTGGAGTTTCAATCATATTATAGAATTTTACCAAACAAAATAAGTAAATTTGATACACTTAATCTCCATTTTTACGTGTTTTCGTCAGTTTTTTATCAAAATTTAGGATTTTAATTTTTTTTTTTGTGTGTGTTTGTGTGTGAATTTTTGAAGTATTTTGAACTTATTTTTTCCTTGTTTCATCACGTTTGGTCCGTTCTGTCTGAGGAGAAGATTTTTTTTGTGATTTTTTAGAATTGGGTTTAATTGTCTAAAATTAGGGTGTGGATAGTAATTTAAAAATAAATAATATTTTTATATGGAATATATATAATAATTAAAGTGCATATAGTAAAATTGGAGGTTTATTTGGGGGTTGCCATTGAGTCACGCTGGCGCCAAGTCAACAACTGAGTTGCTGCAATCGATTTTTTTTTTTCCCGACAATTTTAACTGAAAAAAACCACAATGTTTAGAAATAGTATTTGGATACATTCATTAATTTTGAAAATAAGACAAAGTGGGATAGCTCAAGTGGTTAGAGCACCACTACCTAAGTCTTAGGTCCTGGGTTCGAGTCATGGGTAGGGGAAATGGGATGGGTATTTAACTTGTAATAAAAAAAAATTAATTTTGAAAATAAACTATGGCAAAATCATAAAATTTGGGATTTTATTAGAGTTGGCGAATCGGGCCGTCCGGCCCAACCCATCAGGCCAAACTATGTTCGTGGGCTGGGTCGGGCCGACCCATGAATTAGTCGGGTCTATAAAATTTGAGCCCAGCCTAGTCCACCCCAGTCCGCTGGGCTAGCGGGCCAGCCCAGCCTAGCCCACCCATTCCGCTGGGCTATCGGGCCGGTCCAGCCCATGAAATATTTTTTTAAAAAATATTTTTAGCAAAAATTGTATATATATATAAACCTTGTTTTGTATTGATCACATACTCACGTATAGTTTTTATTTATAGAAATAATTATAATTAAAAATATACATTACTAATCCTAACTAACTAGTACTCCCTCCGTCCCATATTAATCTTCATAGGTAGATGGGCACGTAAATTAAGAAAGTGTAATAATGAGTGAAGTTTTGAGGGGTAATTTTGTAAAACTTTATGTATAAAGTAAATAAATGAGTTGACTTTTGTGTATGTTTGAAGATAAAGTAATGGCATTTATGTAAAATTGAGGTTATTGTGAGGGTGGAGTTTATAAAGAATTTTCCATTTTAAGGGTGTGAAAGTTATTGTGGGACGTCCCGAAAAGGAAAGTGTGAAAGTTATTGTGGGACGGAGGGAGTATAACATTAATTTCAAATTCAAAATAAAATAAAAAACACAATAATATTTAAAAATAATTTACTTTACTTATTTTAATTATTTATTTGACTAAAGAAAAAAAATTGATCCTACTAAATGGTCTGCCCATGGATTGACGGGCCCATTGAATCAGACCAGATAGGCCAAGTTCTATACAAAATACGTTAGGATGAAAATATACTTCAAATTAACTAAGAAAACACAAATACTAAATTAATACAACATACTTTAAACATAAGTAAACAAATGAAATACAAATAAAATATAAATACTATGAATCTTAATAATATTCCAATAGACCACCACGACCCTCCAATATCATCAAAATATTGCCTAAAGGCGGTGGAGGGATTTTCAGATTGAGATTGATGAGAACTTGTTTGCATAATTTTAAGCTTTTCATTTCGAAATCGTTCACGACAATGGACTCCAAATGGTCAACTCTTGTGCAAACAATACGTGATCCACGTGGTCCAAAAAAAATATATTTTGCAATGAAGCAAGAATCGTACAGAAAAGATGTGGAACGTGCATTTTGAGTTCTTCAAAGTCGATTTGCAATTGTAGCAAATCCTACTCGTTTTTACGAGTGATTTGCAAGACATAATGACTACATGCATAATATGACTATTGAGGACAAACGTGATCTCAGAGCTTCGATTGTAGAAGCGGAAGAAGTGTCAACTCCAAATGTAGAAATGACATGTAATGAAAATTCAAGATTTTCTTTGTCGACATAAAAAAATTAGAGACGTAGATACTCATTTCGAACTTCGAAATGCATTGATTGAACATCTTTAGAAAAAAAAATTAATTTTGAAAGTTAATAATTTAAAATATGTAATTTATATTTTCAAGTATTACATTTTGTTGTAATAATATGTATTATTTAGTATTAATATGTAATTGTGATGTAATTTATATTTTATGCAATTGAATTTGATGTTTTGTTTCATTGATTTTGTTTTTTTATATTAGTTATATCACTTTTTTATTTTATTTAATTACTTTAATTTAAATATGAAATTATATATTATAAATAAATATTTAATAAATATAAATAAAAAAATAACATTAAGAATATTCTCTTAAAATATTTTATTGAGTTAAAATTTGAATTTAATGACTTGAAAATAATTCTACTTGTATTTTCTTATAAAGAATGGATAAAAAATATCTCCACAATTCAAGGATAAGGTTAGTATTATAAATAGAAGAAGTTGCTCTCGTCAATGGTAAAAAATTCAAAAGTAGTTACAATTAATAATAATTTAACATTTACTCTCTCAAAAAAATTATATTGTGTAATTTTAGAGATAATTTTTATTAAAAAATATTTTCAAATGCCTAATCAATATTTTCTAACATACATAGAAAAAAAAAAAAGAAAGAAAGAAAGGGTGAGAAGAGTTAAAGAAAGAAAACTTGAAATTTTGTGAAAAAAAAAAGTGAGAAGAGGCTTGTTTCTCAAGGTATTATTCTATTATACTATTCCTATTAGAGAATATAATGAAATAATATATTATAGGAATAGTATAATATATTATTGGTAGTATTAGTGAGTATAATAGTATAGGGTTAGTCTTGGGTGAGACCGTCTCATAGAATGAGATTCGTGAGACGACCCTCATATATAAAAAGTGATAATGTTTGAGCAAAAAGTGATAGTGTTTAAGTAAAAAGAGACGACCCTCATATATAAAAAGTGATAATGTTTGAGCAAAAAGTGATAGTGTTTAAGTAAAAAGTGACAGTCACTTTTGTTAAAAATATTATCACTTTTTACTTAAACATCACTATTTTTAAAAACCAAAATCTGAAAAAAAAAATATGGGTTATCCTAACCAAAATTTTGAAATATGGGTTAAAAGGGATCCGTCTCACAGAAAAAGATCCGTGAGACGGTCTCACACAAGTTTTTTCCAATAGTATAATATATTATAGTAGCAATCTTTTATTTATGATTTATATTTATTTTCTATATTATAGGTAGCAATCTTTTATTTATGGTTCATATTTATTTCTTATTTATCTATTTCCTTGTTTATCTCACTTGTAATTATATATATATATATATATATATATATATATATATATATATATATATATAGTGATATAGTGGATCACTCTTATCATAGTCAATATATATTTTAAAAAATATGATTATTATATTTACCTTATTTTCTCAATGGTAAATACTTAAAATTTTGTGAAAAAAAAAAAAAGTGAAAAGAGGCTTGTTTCTCAAGGCCGGGATAAGAATAATAATATAGGATTAAGATCTTTTAAATTTAGTCAATATTATTTACCTTATTTTTCTGAATGGTAAAATACTTAAAATTGTGCGACAAAGAAGGAAATAATCTCCCGCATTGTTACAAAGATGTCAGGAGACACTTTGTTCAGTACTACACAATTTATGTTGTTGAACAAATTAAAATATGGAGTGCAAATATATACATTTATAAAATTAAAATTTAAGAAACATGTCGATGACATTGCGTTTAGTATATATAATTAAAATAAATTCACTAATTAACTTATGGTCCATTCCGAAGTAGCATAAATAATAATCATATATACAAATTTGTAATGGATCCAAAATTAATAATAAATTTATATGGATGGAATCATGAATTGAGGACATGTGGATAAAAAAAAAAGAATAATATAAAAATTTAGAGGGACGGCTTGAGCAAAAAAATAGGGTTTGTTAGAAGTTGTAAAAAAAAAGAGGAGTGAGTCAAAGCAAATTTGGGAGAGAATAAAAGGTGAATGTTGATGACTTTATTCAACAAGCAAGCTAGAATTCCTGTTTTCTCTCTGCAATTTCAACAAACAATTAAACTTGAATTTAAATCGAGATCTCCTGCAGGCAGCTGCAGTTAATTTGATCTCATGAGCTGAGCTGATGAGGAGGTATGCTTCAATTCTCTTCTCTCAATCCGTATTTCTTCATGATTAATTTTTCTTTTCTTTTGTTGTAGGCGTAGCTAGGTGGGGGTTTGTTTTGTTTTGTTTTGTTGTAGGTTTGTGTTGTGAATAAAAAGCAGCTAACTAAGAAATTAAGATGGAAGAGGAAAAAGAAAAGAAAATAGGTGTAATTGTTCTTAAGTGTGTACGTAAAGAAGAAGAAGAAGAAGTTAGGGAAAAGTCGGTTTGTCGTATTTGTGATAACGAGTTTAAATGTGGAAAAGCTTTAGGAGGGCACATGAGAATTCATCACGAGAAGAAGAAGAAGAAGAAGAAAGGGAAAGGTATTACAGAATGTGCAGTGTGCGGGTTGAATTTCCCATCGGACAAGGCATTGCACGGGCACCTGAGGTCCCATCCCACTAGAACTTGGAGAGGAGTGTGTCCACCAGCAGCAGCAGCAGTGGAATCGAGATCATGTAATGATGAATTGCTGGTGCTGAGGAGGGGGTGGGGAGAGACCGCTAAGAGAGGGCGAAAGGCTCTTAATAATAATAATTTGAGGAGGAGGAGGTCGGAAGATGAAGATGAAATGCGAAATGCATGTTTTAATCTCTTGTCTTTGGGCCGGGGAAATCTTGTTGATCAATCTCGTCATCATCACCTACTCATCACAAATGGACCACAACAACAACAACATAATAATAATCTTGCTACCGCTCCTCCTGCAGTACTGGAGGATGAGGCCCACAAAAGAGGAGGCGATTTCGATCTCAATTTGGAGCCTCCATCCTCCTCCTCCTCCTCCTCCCTCCTCCTCCTCCTCCCTTGATGAATTAGCTGTTGATTGGCAGCACCAGTCATCTTCCAGTTAATTAGCTAGTGTTTCAAGTTAATTAGGGTTTTCCCTGCACTTAATTGGTTTTCTTCTTTAATTTTACAGTCTTCCACTTAATTAATTAGCTAGGGTTTACTCACTTTTTTGTTTGTTAGACTTGCTCATGGATTGTTTTTGCTATTTCATCTTTAATAATTAGGATCTTCTTTTTGCAGCTATTAAATTCTCAACTCTCATCTTTTGCATCGATTGTATCCACAATGAAATTATCAAATTATTCATACTTATTATTTCACAAACTGATCGATCGAAGGATATTTCTTATTCATGATTTGATAAAATAGTTCATAAAAGAGTAAATAAGTAGATAAATATACATTTTCTTTAGATTTCGATCTCACCAACATTCGAAAAATTATCTTTAATTACCTATGTGAATAGATATCAAAATTCAAAAAAAATTACAAGTAAATAAGTAGATAAATATACTGATCAGGAATAAAATCCGCAAGTCAAATTAAAAAGAGTAATAAAATATGGCAAGTTAAAATTGAATAGAGGAATAAAATTTCGCAACTTAAAATCAAGTTCAATCTGATAAATTAAAATTACTTGTTTACCTTAACAATATTAAAATTTGCCCACATAGTATTGATGCGTCCAAATCGACGCACAATATAAATGACCAAATAATCCTTTTAAGTGTTGAGAGGTTTTTGAGTCTAACTCTTACTCGATCACGGGGTGAAAATAAATGTTGATGGGGCGGCGGGTGCTCCGGGCTGATAATGGAGCCGCAATATGGCAGTGGTTTTGCGTAAGTTTTCAGGGGACTCCGATATGGTGATACATATATATTTTTATATATATATAAGATCGATAATTATATAATTCTGAATCTTCCTATTTCCACGTGGTTTCTTTAACACTCTTTAAACTGAAATATTTTAAATTATAGTATAATTTTGATTTTTTTAAATTTAAAATCATTTTCACTTTTCTAATTTCAATTTTATGTTTTTTTATTTATAATATTTTCTTTTTTTAATTATTCTCTCATTTTCTACCCTAATAAAATAAATAAAATTATTAAACAAATTGAAAAGAGGAAAGAAACCTGTCTCCCATATTTTTCTACAACAAAATTTCCAAGAATCTCGCGAACTTCAGTTTGATTTTTTTTTTTTGTTTAATGTTTTTATTAAGGGCACGGCTAAATATACCCCCGAATTTTCTATACATACCCCAAAAAAAGTTTAAACTAAAATATCCCTATATTAAATAACTAAACTACCCTTATTATCATCTTCTTCCTCTCCTCTTTCTTAAAAAAATTCTGAAACATTAAACATAACCTTTCATTTTCAACTTTTATGGAAACCTATGGTCATTTTATAAAATTAATACTGCTGTTTTCTGGATTTAATTCCAACTTTGATCAAAATTAATTTTATGACAATTTTTTCTCAATTTTAATCCTGAACAAGTGAAATAATTTCTAATTTTTTTCTCTGTGGACTGGGCGAACATAACATAAACTGTGAACATGACGGGAGGAAAAACCAGATACCGATTTTTTCATGCTTTTATCGAAAATCACATATATTGCTTCAAAAACAGGAACTCCATGGGCAGTTTCTTAACAAAATCCACAAAATTGAACCCTAAAAACTAAAAAATCGAATGAAATTGCAAAAATGAAGTTGGAGATTAAGAGTATTTTCATATCCACTCATTACTAGATTAAGAACATTTTCATATTCACTCATGAAATTGCAGAAATGACACCTTCATCTTTTATTTGTTTTACAGAGTAGTGCGGTGGAAATATGAGTTTTTTGTCCTTTTTATTTTTCTATTTGTTTTTTTTTTTTAAATTGTAAGGGTATAATGGTATATTATTGGGGTATGTTTAGTAACTATGAAAAAAATTATATTTACTATGGGGTGTGTATAGTAGTTGGGGTGTGTATAGGAGAATCGGGGGTTTGTTTAGCCGCGGCCTTTTATTAAACAATTTTTATTATTTGTTAAACGGTTAGCAGAATACTTCATGTCTTTTATTTATTTAATGGAAATGCCGTTCACATAGAGAGAGGGGTCCAATATATAATACTACTCTTAGTAAAATTTTGCTCACTTCTTTTATATGTGCTTTTTAAAAAATCATATTTTAATTATAAAAAATATATGTGAAATAACGAGTAAAAAATATTATTGGTACATACTCAATCTTATAAATAGAGTAAAAAAAATATTAAAAAATTAATTATTTAAATAGAATAAACATATATTTTGTAAATCCAAAAATGGGTATAAGGGAGTAAGAGTTTTGTGTGCTGATGTGAGTTTTGTGTGCTAATGTGTTTTTGGTAAGTTTAAATGATGTGTTATTTTTTGGTTTTGTGTGCTGATGTGTTTTTGGTAAGTTTAAATGATGTGTTATTTTTTGGTAATTTAGATGATGTGTCATGATTTTAAAAAGTTTGAATATTTAAAGTTAGTGACATATAATAATTCTATTGTTTAAAGAATATATGTGACATGAATATTAATACGTCTTAATTTAAGAGTTATTTTAATATTACTTAAATTATATATTTCCTAAGGCTCCATTTGGATGGAGGGATTTGTTACATGGATTTTAAATTCACGATTCAAATCCACTCCATTTGTTTGGATTATGAATGAATTTCAAATACTTAGATTTAGATTTAGGGGGTGTATTCAATTGAGATTCTGTTAGATTTTTTTGGACTTTTAAAATCTGGGGGTATTCAATCCGGATTTTTAAAAGTCTTTCAAAATTTTGAGGTATTCAATACGGATTTTAAAAAGTCTTTAGAAATCTTTAGGTATTCAACAATCTATGGATTTTAATACTCTATGGATTTCGTTGGATTCTCTTTAAAAAATATAAATAAATTTCACTAATCAAAATCTCTTCTAAAAAGTAGAGATTTCAACGGATTCTCTTAGAAGACTCTGAAAGAGAAGAAAAAAAAAACGTGTTAACTATGTTCTTTGATAAGCATCACAGATTCTTCACCACCATTATTATCGTGAAAAAAATTAAATTTCTGTATTTTAAAATTATATTTTTTTCTTTAAAAATTATAGTATATCGGACACCGTCAATAATATCTAATCGACGTCAATTCCCCATTACGTGGTGTTTGATATCATCTAAAATATTTTGGTGGTCAAGATCGTCACCCCAGAATATGCAAGTATTCAATCGAATTTTTGGTATTTTCAAATTGCAATTCACAAGTTCGCTGGATTACATAACTTTCTTCGGAAAGAAGGTCGCTCGGATGAATTTCTAGTTGAATATAAAGATTCACCACATCTCGACATGGAAGAGAAAAATTTGGAATTGCTTTCTCAAAGACAACTACAACAAAGAACTTAATGGAGAACTAGTATTGCTAACTCTATGTGAAAATGAGGTATAAATGTGTGATGAAAATGAAGATGAAAATAATAATGATAAATAATAAAAAAAAATTTGAACTAGATTTTAGGGGCGTAGTTTATGGAAATCCATGTAAATCAATAAAAAATGTGTATTTCAGAATCCTGTCAAATCTATAAAAATCCATATAAATCAATAAAAAAGTTAGGCAAACTCTGCATAGAGTCTATGGATTTTCTAAATCCACTCCAAAAAAATCCAACAAAATCTCAATTGAATACACCCTCCTTAGATTTGTTCTCACACATTTTTTTAGATAAAATTGAGAGAATTTTAAATCCTCTCTAAAACCATGTCTTTTGAAATCCATCTATTTTTAAATCTTTTCATTTAAAATAAGTCAAATCCACACATCCAAACACAACCAAGTTTTATCATTAGTTTTTAAAATTATTTTTATATTTACAAAAGGTTGAATCAAGAAAAATTGCATTTATTTTTGTTCTATGTTTTTTTATTTAAATTTTATTTTTTAAAAATATTTAAATAAAAAATACTCCATATTATAAATATTTATTTTTATTGACAGCGTAATACTTGAGTGCTCAATTTAATACTTGAGTGCTCAATTTAGTAGGAGTATATATATATATTTACAACTTTATTTTTTAATTGATTAGAGGATAAATCATTTTTTAAAATATTCTATAAGATAAATATAAGAAAAATATGATCACGGCTAAACATACCCAAATTTTATATACATGCCCCAATAATTAAATGACCCCATTTTTTTTAAAAAATAAATTAAATATACTAATCACATCCCATATGTGACTTTTATACTCTTCTTATAATGAAGAAGTGTAGGATGGTAAATATACTGAAATATCGGTATACGGAATTTTTCGATACGGTATGATATGGTATCGAAAATTTTGGTACGATAACGGTATGAAATATGATCATACCGGCATACCGTGATATTTCGATATACTGAAATATGAAATCTTAATAAAATAAATATTTATAATATAATTTATAATTTTATATTATTTTTAAATTAAAATATCTTTAATTATTAAAACTTAAATAAAATAAACCTTAAATACTTAATATGAACGGTTAAAAATTAATCACAGCCCTACTGTGTGTAAATCGGGCAACCATAAAGTAATAAAAAGGGTGTATTTAATAAGTACACTAGTGACAATAACCAAATTTATCATTCGGCTTTTCATTCTTGCAGTCTTGGGGGCACCAAAAATTGCAGAATGTGCACTTGCTGTAACATTCACGCCCTGTAAATAAAATAAATAACATACATTATATATGTGGAATATATTGAATTAGGTTCTTTGTACTTTAATTTGTGAGAACGAAAATACTTATATTTTCGTTTATATTAATGTTAATTGTAAAAGGAGAGTCTTACGTAGCGGAAAATTAACGAAACAAGATAAACACCTTGATACTACGTATACTAGGTGATGATCTCGAATTTTATTCAAAAATATTCAAAACTTAAAAAAAACCAAACCAAAACAATGTGCAGAAAACAACCCTAAATAACTTATTCTTCAAACCATAATTAAAGCCCATTAACACGTATGAGAATTATTACCAAACAAAAGACTGAAATTGAAATTAAAAAAGGAAAGTTGCCATATCTAAGAAGGTTGCCAAAACAGCTGTGATCTTCCTTTAATGGGTAACACTTGCGTACACTTGTATGCACCGTACCCCTAATTTTAATTTTTTATTTATATTTTACCTGCACATGCTAATTTAATGAGTTCACCCCCAAATTATATTTTTACTACAGTTATCTACACTCGCTCATTTTATGAGTTCACCCAAATCCCTTTTGAGATTTTTTATAAAAAAGGTCATTCATAGCCTTACCTTCTTAATAAACGACCAAGAATATAATCTTTTTAAAAAAGGACAAAAACACAGGTTAATAACCCTTTATGCCCTTATATTTAAATATGAAGACTAATTTAATAATCAATCCTTTAATTATCTTTTTTTCAAAATCCCAGATTTTCCTCAACTGTTCATTCATCATTCTGGACCTTCCTTTCATAATTTCACCTCAATAATTCGAAATTGATTCAGTCAATTCTATATTACCAATTATACACCAACTCAAAGATTCACAATTATTCTCAGATTTAGTCAATTCCATAATTCCAATCAAAGATGCACAATTATTCTCAGATTTACACTAACTCTGTAATTTATCGCCACCGCCCACTGGCACGATCTGATTTTCTCCGAGGCGACATCTCGGATCCGGGTTAATCGGAAGGTGTGGACGGGGGAGGAATTTCGGAGAGGCTGGAGAAGGAGTAGGTAGCGGTGGGGATGCGACGGCGAAGGATGGCGGAGAGGATGACTGGATCCGTGAGTGTTCGGTGTGTGCATACGAAGAGGACGCCGGAGGTGGTGGAGGAGGTGGGCCTTTGACGACGATTTTGTCGCCTAGAAGTGGGGCGACGCAGCGTATGGTCCACATGGGAACCATTAATCCGGCGGTGATTCAGATTCGATGGGGATCCATAAGAGGATTAGCAGGGCGGTGGCCGGCGTCGGAGCAAATTGACCGGAGATACGACGTCTTAGGGCAAGGGTATGATTTTTAATTCCACACGTACACACATAATTTGCTGAGATTTTTTGAGATGATTTTAATTTAGGTTCAATTTTTGCTCTGTTTTCGTGTAATTGAGTTTTTTTCTGATTTCATTAGAGAAGTTATGGTTAAGGGACAATGCAGATCTTAATTTGCATATGTATACGTATTTTTGCATAACCACATTCTAATATGAAGACACCGTACCATTTTTTCTGCATTATTCATTTTATTATGCAGTTTTAGATTGCATTTTTCTGCATGTATTACATCCATATTTCATATTAATTTTCCAACAATGGTCAAGGGAGCAAAAATGTTATTCATTATTAATGAATATAAGTGACAAAGGGGATACAGATCATTAAGAACTGTCTCACTTCTCACTTTGTCTTCTTCAGTACTTCACAAAACGCTTTCTTCACAAATGGAAAAACCCCAAAATTATGCACATCATTTAATTGATTGACGGGTGCTGGTGAGAGTTTTTAATTTTGGAATGTGTTAATTTATTAGCGTAATTCATGAGGAGCTGATAGACACGGAATTAAATATAAAAAATTTATTGACTTTCTCTATAAAAATTCTGAAAATTAGATAGTAAGGGCATGATGGTACATTTATGTTTCATTTTGATCTTAATTTGAAACTATTTTAAACCATGTCCTTATTTAAAAAACACTAGGTGAAAAGACCTTTTATGTGAAATCCCCATCATTTTTTACTACAGTTGTCTGCACCCGCTCATTTTATGAGTTTACCTCCAAATTATTTTTTTACTACAGTTATTTGCACCCGCTCATTTTATGAGTTCACCCCAAATCATATTTATACTACAGTTATCTACACCTGAGTTCACCTCCAAATCATTTTTTTTACAACGATTATCTACACCCGCTCATTTTAAGAGTTCACCCCCAAATTATTTTTTTACCACAATTATCTGCACCCGCTCATTTAATGAGTTCACCCCAAATATTTTTTTTAAAAATAATTACATTTAAAATATTATATTATCTTTTTATTGATTTACATAAAATATAATAATAAAATCAACCCTAATTTATACATTTACAATCTTGCAGTCGAGTCATTGCCGAGTTACCGTCGATTAACCACTAAATCACCCATATTTTTAGAAAAAAAATCGTAAAAACATAATTTAAAAAAACTATCGAAATTAGGCACAGATCTCGATTTTTTTTCTTCTCATTTTTCAGTTTTTATTCCACACTTTTTATTTCTTCATTTTTTTCCCTGTTTTTTTTTTCATTAGTAATTTTTTTTATTTTAATACAAAATAATAGGGTTAATTGCAAATAAAATCACCACCTTTCCTTGAGTTGCAATTTAATCTAAAATTTTGAATAATTGCAAATAAAATCACCACCTTTGAATATTGTTGTAATTTAAACTTCTTGATAGTCTCATTTGTGCCAAAATCTAACGTGTTTAGCTGATGTGACACCTACTTAATAAAACAACATTATTTTTTATTTCAATCTAATCTCGAAACGTCAAATTCGGGCACAAATGAGATTGTTTAGAAGTTTAAATTACAACAATATTCAAAGATGGTGATTTTATTTGCAATTATTCAAAAGTTTAGATTAAATTGCAATTAAGCGAAAGGTGGTGATTTATTTTACAATTAACCCAAAATAATATTATATGTATTATTTTATTATAATCAGCAATACAATAAGTAATAACCAGTAATACCATAAACAACAGTAATCAGTAATATCATTAACAATAATTAGTAATATCTTTACAATAACAAATAATTACACACATCTAATTACAGTAAAATTTTATACAATAACAAATAATTTCACACATCTAATTATATTTAATAATACAAATTAAAACAATTATCAGTAATACCATGAACAATAATTAGTAATACCATGAACATTGATCAATAATATTTTACACAATAACAAATAATTCCACAAATCTAATTATTCAGTAATACAAAACATAATTATCAGTAATACCATAAACAATAATAATAATCAGTAATGCCTTAAGCAATAATAAATAATTCCACATAATCAGTAATACCATGAACAATAATCAATAATACCACAATTAATAATCAATAATACTGTAATCAATAATCATTAATATTAATTCAATAGTGAATTAATAGTAATACCACAGTCAATAACTAGTAATACCAGTACCACTAACAATAATACCATAAAAAAAGTGGAGGGAGTACAGATCGAGGTGTACTGAAAAAAATAGGGGGTGCACATTACCAAGCCCAATTGAACGGAACCTTAGCCCAATGGGAAGGCACCCTAGGTCAGCAGTCGCCGCCTGAGATTTCATCGGCAAGGTCATCAGCTCCGAGTGCCGGCCGATCAGAGATCCATCAGCAACATACTCACAGTCCTCCGTCAACCGGAGGAAGAGGTTGTGCAGGAGCAGGGTGAAGAAGACGAAGCAATGTAGCTTCGATTTGGACAGATATGAACGACGAGAGCGAGGCGGCGTCGATCCGAGTGTTGTATTCGAGCGCCATTGATGTCGGAGAAGATCCTGGATCGCGAACACAAGGGAGATTGATGGAAGCAATCGCGTCGGTGGTCGAAATGAGTAGAGGTTTTCGGCCGAGATGGAAGATGATGTCAATTGTCATGAAAGTGAAGAATCGCCATTGCGATTCGAGGAGGGGTCTCGGGCTTTAATGGCCAGGACGGAAGCGCCGCCGTCGAGGGGGTGGTCGGGCATGGTGGTGGCAGGGTCACCCGCCAAACGACATGAATTTCCGGCAGGTCCTTTACTCATCAAATTAAAATTGAAATTCAGGTGCACCGCCGATCGACTATAATAAAATCATACCTATAATATTATTTTGTATTAAAATTTAAAAAATACACATGAAAAAAATGGAAAAGAAAGGCATCAAAAAAAAAGAAAAAAAGTAAAAGAAAAAAAAATGAATAAATAAAAAAATTGAAAAATAAATTGAAAATGGGAAGAAATAAAGGAAAAGAGAAGGAGGAAGAAAAATTAAAAAGAAAAAAAATCGAGATTTGTGGCTAATTTCGATAGTTTTTTATTAATTATATTTTACGATTTTGTTTTTTAAATATGGGTGAGTTGGTGGTGAATCGACGGTAACTCGGTTGCATATTGTAAATATATAAATTAGAGTTTATTTCATTATATTTTGTTTAAATTAATAAAATGATAATATAATTTTTTAAATGTGATTATTTTTAAAAAAATATTTTGGGGTGAACTCATAAAATGAGTGGGTGCAGATAATCGTGGTAAAACAATAATTTGGGGGTGAACTCATAAAATAAGCGGGTGTAGATAATCGTGGTAAAAGATGATTTGGGGGTGTACTCATAAAATGAGCGTGTGCAAATAACCATAATAAAAAATGATTTGGGGGTGAACTCATTAAATGACCGAGTGCAAATAATAATAGTAAAAAATAATTTGGGGGTGAACTCATTAAATGAACGGGTGCAGATAAAATTAAAATTAAAAGTGAAGTATGCACCGTACATGCAAGTGCATACAAGTATTTGCCTCCTTTAATTATTCTTTGTTTTGACGATTCTGTCAAATGATTCCATATACCTTGCTGCTACATCATTCTCCCCAACGGAGAGAAGGTTCGCCCTCGAACCAGATTTCTCAATGTCGTCCTTATCGTTGTCACCCGTATATGGTATCAAATGCTTCACGTTGAACACATCGGAAGTGCGCAAGTGGGAAGGCATCTTCAAACGGTAGGCATTTGGGTTAATTTTGGCCACAATCTCCAACGGACCAATCTTTCGGGCAGCGAGCTTATTGTACTCGTGAGCTGGGTATCTGTCTCGCGTGAGGACAGCCCAAACAAAGTCCCCCGGTTCAAAATCTACATGACGACGGGTCTTATCAGCAGCAACCTTATACTCCAAGGTTGAAGCAACGAGCTGATCATGAGTTGCACTATGAGTGGCGCGCAGGGCTTTGATGAGATCAATCGCTCGAGGGTTTGCTCGCACCGGGGATGGGAAGGCCAACAAACCAGTTGGGCCACGAGGGAGCACGACATAAACAACCTGGAATGGGGAGAGGCCTGTGCTGCGACTGGGCCCCCACTAATTTTCCTAAATTTTTACTATATATTTTTTAAAATTATAATATATATTCATTGGTGTTGTGTCTGACATTTAATAATAAGTTTTGCTATCTCTATTTACACGTTTGTTTTCAATTTATGTTCATAGCCCTCATCCACTCTATCTCTCCACTCTATTATGTTTCCCTCTTTTTATTAATTTTAGAAGTTTAGTTTAAATTTAATGATTGTAAATTTAATTAAGCAAAAAAAATTTAATACCCCTTTTATTCAAATTTTATATATATAATTTTTTACACAAGTTTTAAATAAATACGAGATTTTTTTGTAATTTCAAAATATAAATACGAGAAGATAATTATATATAATTTATCATTGATTCAAATTATCATTTTATGTTTGTAATTATAAGATTTGAATATTTCATATAAAAAAAAATTGAATATTTAATACTGAAAAATATTTTAGAGTTTTAATTTAAACTTTTAAAATTTTATACATGTAAACATAAAATGCATCTACATATTGTATAAATATAATATAATTGAATTAAATGTTTGAACAATACTATAATAAAAAAATATGTCAACTTTAATATTTTTGTATTTTTATTTTAATCTTAATCGGGCCCTCCTACCTTCAAATCCTGGCTCCGTCACAGGCTGAAACTCAATTGTGCCATACGCCATAAGCTCTTCCAAAAGAAGCTTAGGAACCGCGTGTCTCGGTCTGATACAATAGAAGACGGCAAACCGTGCAAACGATAAACCTCTCTAAAGAATAAAGTAGCAATATGCAAGGCATCCGAAGTCTTCTTGCAAGGAATAAAATGCACCATCTTCGAGAATCTATCGACCACGACAAAGATGGAATCAAAACCCCGTTGGGTTCGAGGCAATCCCAACACAAAATCCATGCTAATAGCTGTCCACAGTGCATTCGGGACTGGTAAAGGGCGATAAAGGCCAGCGTTTGTGGTCGTCCCCTTAGATACTTGACACACACGACATCACTCAACATATCGAGACACATCGCGCCTTAACGTGGGCCATAAATACGAACGCTGCAGCAACTTTATTGAGCGATCACGCCCCACATGACCCATCCCATGTAGATCAGCAATTAACCGAAGTCGAAGGCTCGAGTCTGGAATGCATAAGCGAGTTCCCTTGAATAAAAACCCATCAACCATCAAAAAATCTGAAATGGTGCCTGCCGCCACCTATGTCAATATGGGCCCAAAAAAGTTGTCTGTCGCATACTGTTCACCCAATAACTCGAGGCCAGGCTCCTGAATCCGAAGGTCTGAAATAATTAAGGCGCGTCGGCTCAATGCATCCGCCACTCTATTCGACGCCCCCGATCGATGTTTAAGCACAAATGTGAATTGTTGTAGATATGCCACCCACGAAGCGTGTCGAGCAGATAAATTATTTTGAGTGGCAAGGTGGCGTAAAGCCTCATGATCTGAATAGAGCACAAACTCCTTTTGAAATAAGTAATGCCTCCAATGACGCACTGCTCGCACAACCGCGTAAAATTTGACGTCATACACGCTATATCTAGAGCGAGCACCGGCGAGCTTCTCACTGAAAAATGCTACTGGCCGACCATGCTGACTCAAGACAGCCCCTATACCCATTTTAGATGCATCACAAGATAGCTCAAAAGGTTGATCAAAGTCTGGAAGGAGCAAAATTGGGGCTTGCACTAATTTCTGCTTTATTGTTTCAAATGCTTCTGTTGCAGCCGGTGTCCACACAAAGGGCCTGTGGCCAATGCAATCTGTAATTGGGGCTGTGATGGCACTAAAATGGGCGATGAATCGGCGATAAAACGAGGCAAGTCCATGAAAACTTCTAGCCTCAATGACGGACGAGGGTTGAGGCCAATCCCGTATAGCTACGATCTTTGAATCATCTACTTGGATTCCCTCTGCTGAAATTATGTAGCCCAGAAACAAAACTGACTCCACACAAAATATGCACTTGGTCGTGGCTGCATAAAACTTCTCGGCCCGTAGGATTTCTAAAACCGAATGCAAGTGTAGCAAATGATCCCCCGTCGTCTTGCTATATACCAGAATGTCGTCAAAGTATACAACGACACAAGTCCCAATTAAATCACTCAACGCTTGGTTCATGACGCGCATGAAAGTGCTCGGAGCATTTGATAACCCGAAGGGCATAACCAGCCACTCAAATAGTCCTTCTCGGGTTTTAAAAGCAGTCTTCCATTCATCCCCGGGGCGGATACGAATCTGATGGTACCCACTACGGAGGTCAAGCTTGCTGAAATATGACGCACCACTCAATTGATCCAATAAGTCATCCAATCTGGGAATAGGGAACCGATAACGGACTGTGATTTTGTTGATAGCCCGACTATCTACACACATCCGCCAAGACGCATCCTTTTTTAGGATAAGGAGTGCAGGTACAGCACACGGGCTTAAGCTCTATCGAACCACTCCTCTACTTGACGACGAAGCTCGGCATGCTCCATCGGGCTCATCCGATAATGGGGTCGGTTCGGGAGTGATGCCCCCGGTACCAAATCTATCTAATGTTGAATGTCCCGAAGAGGTGGTAGGCCGGATGGTAACTCCTCTGGGAAAACATCCACAAATTCTGTAATCAAGGCTGCCACGGCTGGGGAAAGTGTGGTTTTGTGTTTCTAGTCTCAACTCCAATAAGTAGCACCAATAGAGGGACAACAGATAACTCTTTGAGAAAATCAGCCTTTGACAATAATAAAATAGAATCATTCGATGATTCAGGTGACGGAACCGAAGAGTGCAATACAATTCTAGACCCATCAAATACGAAACTATGCATGTTCATTCTGCCATCATGAACCACAGATCTATCAAATTGCCATGGGCGCCCCAACAACAAGTGACAAGCGTCCATAGGCACCACATCACACCAAACAGAGTCCCTGTATTTATTTCCAATAGATAGAGACACTAAAACACGCCGATCAACAATTATAGAATTTTCACATTGAATCCACGCTAAAGTAAAAGGGGAAGGGTGAGGTTCAGTAGGCAAATTTAATTTACTCACAGCATCCACATAAATGACATTCTCACATGAACCCGAATCAATAATAAAATGACAAACTTTACCGTTAATGGTGCAAGTGGATGTAAAGATGTGGTGGCGTTGTGCATCCGTAGAAGATGTACCTTTCGGTGCCAGGCAAGTGCGACGCAGAACCAGCATTTGTCCCACGTCTCCGTCTACATGCTCCTCGGGTATGTCATCTTGCCTCTCATCATTGAAAATGGGAGGGCCCTCATACCCTGTTGTTTCCCAATCGTCTATGAGCATGTTACGCTGGCGCACGCGAGGGCAAGCGACGTGTCTGTGTCCCGCCTCTCCACAACCAAAGCAGCGCATTGTTGATGATCCCGTCTCCTGTTGAGTGGGGGTGGGGTCGGTAGTGTAGGACGCGTCACAATAGGGACCCCAGGTTGTGAAGGGGAAAAACGAGGAGCAAAAGTTCCTGATCCAGATGGACGGCGAGTGTGTTGCTGCTCTAAGAGCAAGGCACGTTGATGAGCTTCAGATACTGACAAAGGAGCGAGTAACGTCCAAGTCTCTTGGAGGGCAGGTTTTAAACCCCCCAAATATCTCGAAACCAATTGCGTTTGTGAATCTCGAACGTCGATCCGGGAGAGGTACTGGTAGAACTCCTCTGTGTAGGCGTCCACGGATCTCGATCCCTGTCTCAGTGTGTGTAAACGCTGGTATAACGTGCTCTCGTAATTGTGGGGAACGAATTCACGCTCAAGGTATTTGCAAAAATTTTCCCAAGCGACCAAGTGTGGTTTTCGATCCCGGATTCTCGCCTGCTTGAGTTGCTTCCACCAAGATGACGCACGGTGACGAAACCGCGTTGCCACCAACGCTACACGGCGATTGTCAGACACTGATTTGAAATCCAATATATCCTCCACTTTCGTTATCCAATCTAGAAAATCGCACGGGTCGAGACCCCCCGTGAATTCCGGAATCTCAAGTTTGAAACCAGATTCCCATCGTCGATCGTCATCGCCTCTAAACCCCGGTTCTCGCGCAAGAGGGGCAAAGGGATTGACATCGGACATAGTCTCGTCCTCATCCGACCCTGATGCGTCTGGTGGTGGCGAGCGCGCGCGTTGAGGGTTGCGGCGCTGGCGGGATCCATCTGCCTGGGGTCCGGGAGGGAGAGGTCTGTTTTGCCCTCCTGGAACATTGTTGGCAACGGCTTGACGAAGTTCCTCGAGGCCCGTCGTAAGGGCGGCCACTTGACGGCTCAGATCTGCCACAGCGTCGCGCTGTGCATCGGCGACGGCGTCAAGGGGTGGCTGGCGGCGGGGAGGCATCGTACCTGTCTCGTGATACCAGCTGACGTAGCGGAAGATTAACGAAACGAGATAAACACATTGATACTACGTATACTGGTGATGATCTCGAATTTTATTCAAAAGTATTCAAAACTTAAAAAAAACCAACCCAAAACAATGTACAAAAAACAACCCTAAATAACTTATTCTTCAAACCATAATTAAAGCCCATTAACACGTATGGGAATTATTACCAAACAAAAGACTAAAATTGAAATTAAAAAAGGAAAGTTGCCATATCTAAGAAGGTTGCCAAAACTGTTGTGATCTTCCTTTAATTATTCTTTGTTTTGACGATTCTGTCAAATGATTCCATATACCTTGCTGCTACGTCAGAGTCACTATACTTTCTTGTATAATTGGGCCGTCACAACTTTTTTTTTTAAAGGGTAGATGCATTAACAATTAAATGTATAGGATAGTGATATGGAATCAATAATTGGGTTTCCTATAAAACCATATTAATGAGTTGTAATTCGAATCCATCAATCATATATTCCCCAAGTCTATATAAAAAAGTGCATTTTTTTTTTTTTTTTCATATAAGCGTCCATGTTTTTTCTACTATACTTACTTTATTTTCTCTGACTTTATCAATTTTGTTCTTTTTTATTCTCTATTTTATACATGAACAAACAAATATATTTTATTATTTTTTATTCTCTATTTTATACATGAACAAACAATATTTTTTAAAATTGATGAAAAAAAAAATATAAGCTTACTTTACGTGGACGAAAGAAGTAGTCAATTTTAACTTAAATAAATAAAAAAATATTTTTAATGTATATCCACAATCTTCAACTATTCTGAAGAATATCGAGATGTCGTATAATTTTTAGTGTTTGTCTTCCATGTCGATGAAGAAAATCGAAGATCGAAAGAAGAAAATTTTGATCTAGAAAATAGAAGGTCTTGTTTCTATTCATTTTTTTTAGCACATACTTTTAACTTTTGATCAAATGTAACACATTTTTTTTTCTTTTAACTTTTTGGATTTGATTTCCTCCATCCCAATCATTTCCTTCTCTCCAATTTAAGAAAGTAGGAGTAATAGAATTAAAAAATTCAAAGTGTTTTCGGTTGATCATCATCATAAGAGAGAATTTTTATATAATCTACAAAGATAGTTATTAAATCGTTAGCACCGCATACCTAGAGTAGCTGTTAATACGAATAAGAGAAACTCTGTTATAGTCATTTCTGTACATTCAATGTACTCTACGGATAGAGGAATACATAGAATTGAACATAGTAAAATAAGAAATTGAAAGATTTCGTTGAAAAATATATCTTCAAATCAAATCCCACCATCTAAATGGAGCCTAAGAGATTATTCTTTAAATGAAAGAAACAAGATGAGAGTATATATTCAAATCTTGTTAACCAAAAATTCACGACTTTGCTCAAAGTGATGTTGGATGTATGCGACTGTTTAGTGTTTTATTGGTTTAAAATATATGACTTGCTTGATAGTATGTACTTCAAATGTAAGACAATATTTATTTACAAATAATTTTAAATTACATGTCGATTGTATCCTCAATGTTACAATCTATCTTGAGTCTGCCACTGAGAGCTGCCTTCCATATCATCGATAAGTTGAAGTAATCTTGTTGCTACATGACTGTCTACACGGTCATCAAAAAATAATACTAATATTAACCCTATTTAATCCCCAATCAACCCAAAACTACATCGCATTTTCAAGCAAATATCATAGCGTTGAGTTGCAAATATAGCAATTGATTACAAGGGACATGATACACCCTTGTCAACACTTAAACGCTACAATTACAAATCCCAATTTAAAAAATTGTTGGAACTCTATTTAAATGAAAGTTGAGGGTCAGGGACCTACCTAAATATGCTTACTCCAAAAGAAAAATTTGTTATAAGATGATTTTATACTAGAAAACAATCTCATTTATCATATATTATATATATGATTAATGGGATTATGAGTCTCCAATATAATCATATTTTAAATGAAAAAATGACTCGAACACCAATGTCTCACACAAAACTTTTTCTCCTCTAAAATAGAATGGCTACAATTATAGACATGCAATTTCGGATACAATATAATAACATGACACAACGGTACGAAAATTGGGGATTAGTGTTTAGGTCTATTTTCATTGCCTGCAACAGAGCATGACACAAATAAGATTTAAGCCATGGAAGAATTTCATTGATGAATACGGGATGATACAAAAATTTTATAACAAAACTCCTCACCAAAAAAGAGCTACTTGACAACTTATCTATACATCTACTTCTGAAAGATAAAGAAAACACTGAAGCATATAATTCATCAGCCAAAACATAAACATATGGCCTCAAAACAAAAGGGGAAGGAGGGCTGTTCTTAAACCTAGGTCGGAACAATCTCCACGTGACTTGGTGAAAATCGGGATGCAAGGATGGCCAAAATTACAACAAACAATACTAGCTGCATCAAAAAACACCAACGGTACTTACCAAGCCTCTTTTCTAGCTTCAATATTTCATCAGCACTTGCAATATCTTGACAAAAATTTTCTAACTTGTCAGCATCTTTCTTAAGCACTGCAGCCTTATTTTCAGCTTCTTCAAGCTTATTTAGTATTTGTGTTTGCTCTGAAGCTAGAGCCTTTTGTTCTTCCATTACTGTAATCTGATCGACAGCAGCAACTCTCAGTTTTTGGACCGTTCTTGATATGGCTAAAAACTCCACTTCAGCTTCAACCTTTTGCTTAAAGAGATCTTCAAGTTCTGTAATTAAACCTCCATTAGCTGCTTCTACCACTTCAGATTGTGAAGCTCCCTGTGACTGCTCCCCTCTTGTTTTATGAAGTTTTTGTTCTTCATCTGTAAAGTCTGTGCACAAGTCTGAAGTTGAACCATCATCTGAGGCACTGATGCCAATTTCCTTAAACTTGAGCACCTCTGCATATACAATGATAACTTATCAGAAAAGAACACAGATATAGAAAACAAATGCAACAACAGAATTGTTTTTTTTAAAACTTTTAACAACACAAGTATCCATAATCTAAAAACATTGTGGGGTAGGTGGGGGGACTGCATAAACAATGATAACTTATCAGAAAACAAAGAAGTATTTATCTAAAGACTAAATAACAACACAACTGTCAAGGGAAAGGTGGACCAACCTTTTTCTAGAGCTTCTTGTGCAGAATGGAGAGCAGAGATAGATTCATCAAGTGGATCCTGTTCTGTCATGGAACAATGATTTTCACTTCTTTTTTCTTTGACCTCCGAAGATGAGCCGGCAACAGGTGACAAATCTCCATACCCTCCCTCGCCATCCTTGCCATAACCCCCGCGATGTTCATCATCAATTTGTTGTCCACTTCCCATTACTTCATAACTATCTTCTTCATCATAATCATTTGGTCTTTCGTTTCGTATCCCATTATATACCGGATAAGTTCCCTGCATAAACACAAAATTGGAGCTTCGCGAGTCAGACTCCATGCTGGAATGAGAGTTTTCTTTCTCGATTTTGACCCGTTCCCCTCTAGCCTTTTTAGTACTCTCAGTCCGACCCTTTTCCTGCCGGCCACGCTGCACAGTATGTGGCAAATTCTTTCCACTCAAACTGTTATCGCGTGGAGATCCCGTAAACGTCAGTATCTCGTTCTTTATCCTTGGAGCACTTGCAGCTGTGGAAGACCTGCTACTCTGATCCTCACTATTCTCTGAATCTGTTCCAGCAGCAAATTGATGACCTGAATCATCAAAATTTCTAACAACGGCATTTGTGGAAGAAACAGAACCCTCGCTCTTTTGCTTTCTTTCAGTATATTGCATCCTTTTACTGGGATTTACACCTGAATTTGGTAAGTCATGCCCCATTATTCTATCTGTATCAATGCTACTATCCCCAATCCTATTGGAATCCCTCCTGATTCTTCTCCATTTCCTCAACCCTGCCCCTTTCCTCACACTTGTAGGAAACAACTCATTATTTTCCACAACATAAGATCCGTTATTTTGAGCCTTAGATTCACTTGTAATTCCAAGATTTTCTGAGACGGAATCATTCACAATTTCGTCATTATCTTGGACTGATTCAGGTACCGAACTCTCGCTTTCCAAATCCATCTATAAAGAAAGTCGCCCTAATTATTCCCTCTTATACAATAGAACTTAACTATGAGAATCCCCCACCCCAATGATTATTCACTATTCAGATCAAGATCGAGAACAAAGAACCATCATTCCAGCTCATGGAATTATCCAACACAAGGAAGAAAAGCTGAAATGAATCACTTCCCAGGCGGAATTGAATTCCGATGAAATTAAAGAAGATTTTTCTCAAAATGAAACTGAAAAGTGACGATATAAACGAACAACAATGAAATAAAATTGATAAGCGTACCTTTGGGTTGGGCTCCATAAATGAAAGTTGAATTACTTTTATTTTGGGGGTGAAAGAAATCGGAGAGAGAAACCCTAGATGCGCCAACGGAATTAGAGATTTATAGCCGTAAATATTAAATCTGATTATATTAGAAATTAAAAATTGAAACAAAAATAGAATTGGGCGGAACGTGGGAGTGGGTCCCTACACCAACTATGCTTTCCTCTGTAAAACACATGCCTAGATCTAGATTAGATGCACTGCCTTTTTTTTTAAATTGCATTTGTTATGCAAATTATATAGTAATTTATATAGGAAAAAAAGGAAAAATATTACTCCCTCCGTTTTGAAATGTTTACAACATTGTATGGTGAACACACAAACTAGAAAAAAATGTGTAATCAAGTAGAGTGTTAAAGTGTTAAAGGAGTAATTTTATAAATTTTTATTAATAAAATAAAATAAATAATGGGATTAGGATAAAATTAGTGATATTTTGTGTAAATATGTGAAAATTATGAGGATGTGAATTATAAAAAAAAAATACAAATCTATTTTAATATACAAACAATTTTGAAACGGACAAATAAGAAAATAGTCCAAATAATTATAAAATGGAGAGAGTAATATTCAAGACCATACAAATGTTTTCCAATTCCTATACCACAACAAGGAGCAGCATACATTTTTTATTTGGTAAAAAAATTACATAAATACCTATGATAAATCACATTTGAGTAATGAGATATGAGTATATGAGATCTCAATTCAATTATATTTAATGAAAAATATGACCTTTTTTACATTTTAAATTTTGTTGAATGTATGAAATTATTTCACATAAAACTCACTTCTTGAATTTTAATTTTATCTTCTTCTATGACTTTAATTTAGAAAATAAAATCTCTCGAGACAAAAAAAAAAAAAGTCGAGTTTTAAATTGACAAAAGAAAATTGTTGGATCCTTGAATTGTGACATTGATAAAATGAAGATCTATATTTGAAATTCAACATAAAGACAGACCACATATAGAATTCTTTCATAAATCATAAAAACAAACCACGTCTATATTGAAATAGAGTCATTACTCATTTGTCATTTGGTGAATGCCAAAAACTGTAAAATATTAAAAAAAAAAAAAATTTAAAGTATAATTAATACTCGTGGAGTTTATTCATTGGCAGGGTCTATTTTAATAAGAGGGTGTTTATAAACACTAATATGTTCTTAAAATCTTTTTTTTTAAATAGAATAATTTTTGATTTTTTTGCAAAAACTATGTGATTAAATTAATTTGTTAAAAGTGATAAGGGTGTTTTATCTTTATGTGCTTCTACTACTTTTATCAAAATGTTTTTAATAGCTTCTATGTGTGTGCAAACACAACTAATAGTGTTTATCAAAATGCATCCCTCCACCTACTTTTAATAATAGTTTTTATGTGCTTCTCATCATTGTAATAATTAAGTACAAAATTAATTAAAAATGTTTAATTTTAAAACACAATCAACTTTCAATTTTAATCAATCACTATTATTTGTAAACACACCCTAAGTATCATGCATAGGTAGTGCAATTTTTTTGTCTAAAAGGAATATCAAGTAACTAAAAACACAAGCCTAAACCGAAAAGAAATTGCATTGCTAAAAAAAGAACAGAGCAAATTTTTTAAAAGAAAAACTTGCAAAATGAAATTACAAGCCAATAAAAAATAAAAGGTAAAACAATGCACCCAACATTCTCTTTCAAAAAAAATCACACCATTCAACCAAAACAATCATATGCACACATTACTAATTCCAAAAAAAATAAAAATGACATGTGTTTATTCACAATGTGGGATTATACGAAATTCGAAGTATTTTGAATTTGAACAGTATGATGGGAGGCAATCAAGCCGTTGGAAACGGCATCGTTTTCATCGAGAAAAATTCCTTCGGGATTTCTCATGACTCCATGGACAACCGAGATCAAGAGGCCAACGCCAATGCCAATCGACAGACTATTCATCGGGCCCGTCACCCAAAGGCCGGCAGCCGTCACCGCAACAAGCCCCAAAATCACGGCCCAGTCGCTGACGTGGTGGCCCCGTATTAGGAGTGGATCTTCTCGGAAAAAGTGTAGAATCAGCCATAGAAAGAACACGAATCCGATGATTATCAGCGCAATAGGCGTGCCGATCAGGGATATGGCGGCGCACGCTGTGATGATTATCGAGTAATTTACTGAGAAGTAGGTGCCGTTGCGGCGGAATCGGAGGTAGGCGGTGGAGAGAGAGGAAGGAAAATCGAGGGCGGAGATCGTGGCGAAGAATTCCGGCCAGGGGCGGCAGCGGGAGAGGCAGGAGGAGAGGTTCTGCGTAGATCGGGAAATAACGTCCATGCCGGAGATCGGAATCGTGGTGTAGGATGCGGCGGAGGAGGGCATTTTGACTTTTGTGGGAGTTTGGTCAAACTCCAACAAATGCTTCGATGTCGCGTCGTCGTGGTATGTTGGCGGAATAGGTTAGAGGTAATGGAGGGCTGATCCTCTGCGTCGCAACTTAGTACAAGTGGTGGTAGCCACGTTTATTGGGCCCAGATTTTAGTTATCAGCCACGGTTATACACACATCGAGTTGAAGAGTAGACCCGCCTAAAAAAATTACAAATAAAGGAATGAGAAATGTTCAATATATTCTTTGCTATTTTTTTAAAAAAAAATGGAGATGAGTACATCCACTCATTCCATTACACAACAGAATTGTTCCAACCATCATCACCACCACGTCAAAAATCAGACAAAGTGGGATAGCTCAAGTGGTTAGAGCACCACGTAGGTCTTAGGTCCTAGGTTCGAGTTATGGGGAGGGGAAAAAGGGATGGGTATTTAACTTCCATAAAAAAAAACCACGTCAAAAATCAAACTTTCGAGAAAAATATTTAAGAAATATAAAAAATTTCACTAAAATATATTGGACATAATTTTAATTAAAAAAATCGAAAAATAATCAAAATGTCGGATTTTTTTTTTTTTTTTTTTTTTGAGAAATGATTAAGAATTCAAATAAAAATTCCAAACATAGTTTTCATTAAAAAATGTTGAGAAATAAACTAGATCGGAAAAAAAAAATCGAAAAAAGTAACTAAATTCGGGATTTTTTTTTAACAAAATTATGTTTATTCCTCAAACCCCAAAACTCAAACAAATTCCAAATTAAAAAAAAAAACTATAGATTCTAAAACAAGGTGTTAAGCAAAATTTTGAACTGGTAAAAAATAACGTAATGGCCACGGTTATACACACAGAGTTATTGCAGAATTTTTTTTGGCCATTATAAGAAGAAGAAAAAAACTATAGATTTCAACCTGATTTTTCCAATTTGTGGTGCAAAATGGTTGTGGGTGCGGCCGTGGCTCGGGGGGAGGGGGGCTCTGTGCCGCAGCGAACGTGGGGTGGGACGATGGACGACCATCAAACCGCGGAGGCCTTCTTCTTCCTCAAATCGCGGTGACAAGCTTGTGGGAGGGGGCTTGAGCAGCGGCGAGGCTTGGGGGGGAGGCTTGAGCAACAACGAATCTTGGGGGAGCGGCGACGAGTGTTGCGGAAGAGAATGGGTAGGTGTGAACGGTATAAATGAGGGGAAAGGCTGATAGAAAAAAAAATTTAGGATTTAGAAAGAGATGTGTATTTTTTTTCATGGGATGTGTACTCATCCCACGATGTGTGTGCGCTAAGCGAGTGAGTGTCTACAATAACTGACGCAGCGCAAGCCAATATGATCAATGATCACGAACAACGAACACATAAACTGAAGGGATGAGAATAAATTGAAGGGACTAAACCATCTATTTTCAAATCAATTCAACTCCCCCACAATTACAATAACAAAGGTCTTATATAGGCATCAAGTCTTGTAAATTAAAACTACACTTGATCTTTACCAAAAGACCAAGAAAGGTATTATTGTAAATTAAAACTAACTAATAAACCAACAAGCTAACAAACATAACCAACTAACTCTCAAAACAACTGACTACTAACTAACACTCAACCATGAAGCTCAATAGAAGATACCGAATATCATAACTAGCAACAACCATGATCACTCCTATTATAATTATTCTTTAAAATATAATCACTCTTACTCTCCATCATTCTCTCCGGGTGGAAGACGATTTGTCCTCGAATCGAAAACATTGTGAAGTCCATCAGAAAACATAATATCAATGACGTTGAAAACATCTGAGCAACGCAATTGAGAACGAAGAGTTAGGTGCTAGGCATTCAAATTAACATGCAAGAGAACAAACTCGACGAGACGCATCCAATAGACACCTTATAAGACGAACTGATCGTGAAAGACACCAAAACGGGTGAACGTCAATAGCATGACCACGTATTATAGATTGCAACCTCGGCAACAACATGCTCACAAGTAACTGAATCACCTAAAAATCGACATATCTTGCCACTCACGGTGCAAGACGACTAGAATATCGAAGGACGTAGTGTAGGACTAACTGGTTGACGAGGAGGGAAACGTGTTTGTCGGATGATCGAAGAAGGACCCTCGTCACCCTTCACAAAATCTTCTTGCGAACTGTCATCGTCGTACTCATCAAATACCGAAGGACCATCATACCCATCGTCGTCACACACAAATTCCTCGTAGAGGGGAGCAACGACGCCGTCGTCGTATAAGGGGGGGATCGTCGTATCCGTCACCGAAACCGGGAAGATGAACGTGATGGTTGTCGATCAATTCTTGTTGTTCCATGGCCAATTGTTCTTGTCGAATACCAAGAGTGACCATCTTCGTAACCAGAGTTCCCACTTGTTGAAGAATTTACGTAACATCGTTGAAAAATGAAGTATCTTAACGTTCGGGAGGCATTTTTCCCAACTCTGGATACCAACTGACGCAGCGCAAACCAATATTATCAATGATCACGAACAACGAACACATAAATCGAAGGGACGAGAATAAACCAAAGGGACAAAACCATCTATTTTCAAATCAATTCAACTCCCCCACAATTACAATAACAAAGCCTTATATAGGCATCAAGTCTTGTAAACTAAAACTACTCACAACTAATAAACCAACTAGCTAACAAACATATTCAAGTAACTCCCAAAACAACTAACTACTAACTAATACTCAACCATGAAGCTCAATAGAATATACCAAATATCTTAACTAGCATCACTCATATTACAATTATTCTTTAAAATATAATCACTCTTACTCTCCATCATTAACTCCGTGTATGTATAACCGTGGCCTTTCCTCAAACCCAAAATGTCTATGAAAAAATGACACAAAAAGTGATTGATTTTTTTTTTTTTTTTAAAGAATTACAAGATCAATAAACTATATACTTCCATCTACTAAAAGTAGAGCTGACAAATCGGGTCGTCCGGTCCAGTCCATCGGGCAAAGCGATGTTCGAGGGCTGGGTCGGGCCGGTTCATAAATTAGTTGGGCCTATAAAATTGGAGCCCAGCCCATGAGATAATTTTTTTTAATATTTATAGCAAAATTATATATATAAACTTTGTTATGTATTGTCACATATAATTTTTATTTATACAAATAATTATAATTAAAAATATACATTACTAATGTATTAAACATACATAATTCATAAACGGTCATGACCGGTATAACATTACACTATATAACAAGTTTAAATATAATTATAAATAATTCATAAGTCCAAATATCAAAGTCAAAATAAAATAAAAAATACAATAATATTTAAATATAAGGTACTTTACTTATTTTAATTATTTATTTGCTTAAAGAAAAAAACTTGATCGGGCCAAACGGGCTGCCCATGGGCCGGTGGGCCAAATTCAACCTAGCCCATTAGGCCCGTCAGGCCCATCGGGTCGAGCCAAATCCATACTGGGCTTCGAGTTAGCCGGGCTGGCCCATCAGGTCATGCCCAAATTGTCGGCTCTAACTAAAAGTATGTTCACTTTCCTTATTTGTCCGTCCATCGAAAGTATGATCATTCATTTTATAAAAATATCATTTTATCTTTATCCTTCAACCACCACTTAATTACAAAAATTTCATTCAGTTTTACTAAAAAACAAATCACTTTATCATAAATGGACCCACAATATTTCACAATACCTTTATTTTATTATTTTTATCTATTTACTTTATTTATTTAAAAAAAAAAACTTATGCTTAAAAGTATGAGCATATTTTCGGTAAATTGAGGGAGTATATACTAAAATGCACAAGATCTTCAACTAACGTCAAAACAAATAAAAAATGCTACACCCTTTCAATCGTAAAAAAATATTACCAAAATGAGTAGAACAATTATTATAATTAAAAAAAACAAATATATAGGCAGGATCACACCATAAATATCATCATTAGTCAGATCATCAAGGCTTAACTAACGCAGCGCAAGCCTCAATCTTGGAAGACAATATCAAAACCCACTAGAAACCCACAACTTAATTCTTTAAACGGACTGAACCTTTCATAACAATCAACTAACTCTCAAAATAAGATTTTGGGCCCTTAAAGGCATTACAACTAAAAATGAGGTTATTAAAAGACCCAACTAACTATAACTACCCAAACTAATCAACAACTAAAAAAGGACACAAATAAAAAACCTCAAATTTAAAAACATGTCAGCAGCAACTGGAACACAACAAATTTAACCTCCTCATAAACTCAATTACTTAATTCATTCGCAGGTGTATCTTCATCATTCTCCATAATTCTCTACGAGTGGGAGACGGTTTGCCCTCGAATCAGAAACATCGTGAGTATGAAAGGCATACTTAAGTTGTTGGAAGTCACGTCGGGACTGAAAGTGAACCTTCATAAAAGTTCATTGCACGACACGGGTGTAAGTGAGACAACTTTGGGCAAGATGGTTGATATCCTGGGTTGTAAGGCAGTGAAACTTCCATTTAATTACTTGGGAATTCCAATTGGCGCTAACTTCAAGAAAAAATAGGCTTGGAGCCCAGTATTGGAGCTATTCCAAAAATGTCTCTCGGGGTGGGGAAGAAAGAATCTTTCTTTCGGAGGAAAAATCATCCTCATAAATTCGGTTCTCTCGGCATTACCTCTATATTTCTTATTTTTTGCTAAAGCCCCTGTATGTGTGATCAAAGCTATTGTGAAGTACCAAAGAATTTTTTTGTGGGGTGGAAAGGTGAATGAGAGGAAAATCGTGTAGATCGGGTGGGAGAAAATATGCAAAGGGAATGGGGAGGGAGGATTAGGTGTGAGGGATATTGGGGGCTTTAATAATGCACTTTTACTTAAGTAGGTTTGGAGAATACTTTATGGAGAAGAGTCATTATGGGTTTAAGATTATTAAGTTTAAGTACGGTGACGTGTTTACGGGACTCTCTGTGTTGGGTAGGAATAGAACTTGGTCCAAATGGTAGAAAATTTTAGTTTCGTTAGTTATGGGAGTGGAGGGGAGGGGAAAGTGTTATTTGATAACATTGGTGTGTCTTTGGATAATGGCGAGCGAGTGAAATTCTGGGAGGATCCGTGGCTCGAGAGTAGAGTGAGTTTGAAAGATAAATTTAAGAACTTATAGGCATTATCTCTATTTAAGGATATTTGTATTTCAGAAATTTTTGATGAAGAAAGCTGTTGCTGGAATCTTTCTTGGAGCAGAGTTTATAATGTACATGATGAGTTTGTTGATTTCCTGGAATTATGGAATATTATCTGCAGGATCACTCTTAAGCCCGAGTTGAAGGATTCCTGCTTTTGGAGGGGAAATGACGGAGCAGTGTTTAGTACGAAAGAAATGTACCATTTGCTGGAAAGACGTAGACTAAGAGACGAGGCAATAGTTGCATCATGGAAGAAAATCTGGTGGAAGGGGATACCCACAAAAGTCTCAGCAGTCATGTGGAAGCTGTTGAGAGAAATAATTGCAACTAAAAATAATTTATTCAGAAGAGGTACCATAGTTAACAACGATGATGGTTTTAAGTGTGTGTATCAGCGATGGAATCAGCTCATCACCTATTTTTTTCTTGCCCAAGAGCCTTTTTGTATGGTCGGCGGTGTGTTTATGGCTTAACCACCCTCGAGTTTATGCAGTCTCTCCATCAGATCACCTCGAGGAATTTGTGGAAATGGGTAGAGATAAGTCAATTAGAAAGGTACCATCACTGATATAACAACGCGTAGTGTGAAAGATATGGAAATGTCGTAATGAGTTGGTACATAATAAAAAACAACCTGAGTTCAATAGAATTTTTGAAGGAATCAAATTCGTTTCTTGGAAGTGGCTTAGATCTAGATTCCCTTCAGAGTTCTCTTGTTCCATCTTTGAGTGGGAATCTGCACCTTTATGTGTATTCTAAAACTATGTAATTGGAGTGAAGAGACTTACTAGAAGGTGAGGAGGGACTTTCTTTCATTCTCCAGGGAGGGACATACCACATAGGACAGTCAGGCAAAGAAGAGATTCAATCCAAACGAAACTTTTAGGTGCTTTCAAGATGAGAGAGACTTGGGAAAGATACGGATTGCAGCGAAGATCAAACCTTTCGGAAAAGCGAGTCAGTGTAGTGCCCCTCAACCGTCTTTCCAACAATGTTAGATGCACTCCCCTGATACATGTACTACCCTCAAAATAGGCATATAATAGATGTACTACCCCCAAATTATCTAAACTACAATTTTCTTAAAAAACTTTCATTACTAAATACACCTCCCTAAAACCCTAATTTCTTATTTCTTCTTCCCCATTTCCTCCTCTTTTTCTCCGTCATTTTCCACCGTCCCTCCTCCACTGTCATTCTTCTTCCCCCACTTCCACCGTCCTTCCTCCACTCATGGAGCCGCTCCATCTCCACCCACGGTGCACCTCCACCTACGCAGCAAGTGCCGCCGCACCCCCCTCTCCAATTTCTTTTTTCTGCAAGCAGTTGGAGGGCAGCCTGCCCAAGGTGGCTTCCTCTCCTCCTCCCACGCCGCCCGCCCACTCAGTGAGGTCGCCACCCCCTCTCCCCCTTATCCTTTTTTTCCCCTTTTACAGATGGGTGGTCGGTTGCCACCAGCGCCGCTGCCCTGTCTAGCCCAACTCCCACCCCTCTCATCCTCCTTTCCCTATCCGCCTGAGCCACCCCGACCTTTCCCCATACAAGCCGACCACCCTACCTTCATTCACAAGCAGATTTGATTTTTTTTTCGACAACAAACACGATTGTGTTTACTATCGATTTTTTTTCTTTCGATTCAATCTTTTCAATCGACAAGAGTGCATTTGGTCGACGGTAGTTTCTCGACGAAATGCATTCTTGTCAGCAAACCAATGTCGACAAAATGCACTTTTGTTGACACTGGTTTGTCTATTTCTTTTTAAATCTAAGTTTTTTTTTAGAGGGAAGTGTATGTATCTATTAGGGTTGGAGGGGTTGTGTATTGATGGTGGCGGCGACAGTTGGCCGACTGTTAGAGGGGCGACGACTGTTGTAAATTAGGGTTAGGATTTTGAGAGGGAAGTGTATGTATCTATAATATTCTACTAAAAGGACAAATATGATATTTTACATACATATTTAATTAATTAATGGAAGGGACAGTGCACCTAAAATTGTTAGAGGTGCAAATAACCCACGCAGAGTGGTAAATAAGGCCACTCTCAATATATCAAGCCCACGGGCCACGTTTTTTGTGTGTATCAGTATGACTGTACTACGTGTGATCCCAAAGTTGATTCTTGTCACATCCCGATTTTAGGGCCTAGATGAAAACACCATGAACTCTAGATTTTGACTAAAACATGCATATTTTATAAAACTTGGCAGCGGAAAACATATAATTAAATAAAAACTCCAAATACGTAAAGAAATTTAATTCAATGAATAAGACTTAAATAGTTGTTTTCAAGAAAATGAACTAGCGAATTAATTTAAAATATGTCAAGATGCAAATAACTAATTAAAAGCAAGAATAACATAGAGAAAAGCTTTGCATGACAAGACATCCACATTCACCGTCCCTCCACTACAACTCCGTCAATCTGAAAATATTAAAATGATTGGGGTGAGCAAACAACTAGCTCAGTGGTATTAACTTTATCAAAGTTAAATATAACATATGAATAAAATCATAAACTCACAAACATGCCTATTAAAAATACTTATTTTTCATTGGCTATACCAATGATGCGATGACTATACCAACGATGCGCTGGCTGAACCAACGATACACAGTTTCCCGTGAATAAAATACTTATTTTTCATTAGCTATACCAATGATGCGCTGGCTGAACCAACGATGCACGATTTCCCGCGAATAAAACGTGCGTTAACGAATAACTTGTAAAGTCATAACATGCGTTAACGATTAACTTGTAAAATCATGTAGCAAGTAACAATATCACTCAAATGAACATTTAAAGGTGACAAAGTAACCAATCAAATAGTAAGAAAATCCCACCTTAAAATAAATGTCGTGGATGCAATAGTCTTAAAGCTTATTCCTCGCAATTATCGTCACCTAGCATATAATTAATTTTAATTAGAAGAAATTTGAATAATCATCACATTCTCCTCACGATAGGAGTTAGGGTTCCTCATCTTTCGAGCTAGGGTTAGGGTTTATGACCTTTTCTTGGTCGGTTTTTTCACCTTTTTCTCATCTATCCACTTGGGTTGGCGTGTTTTTGGATTCGATCTGGTTAGTTTTTCATCTCTTAACGGTTTGCGAAATTCATCAGTGTTATTTTCTTTGTTTCTTTGTGGTTTTCAGGTTCCTCTCGTTTTCGTCCGTATCCAATCCTTCTGGTTCCTGGAATGGCCTCTTCGAGTGGGGAGGGTGATGTTTTGGACTTGGCGGATGTGGGTCTTGAGTGTGGGTCTGATTGGGTGGGGGGGCCTCGGTTCCTGCTGGTTTGACGGGTAAGTTGTGTTCTGACAAACCGATTAATTCATTCGCTATGATAGAAGTAATGACAAAGGCATTTCGTGCAAAAGGCCGTGTGACTTCTCGTGAATGGGGGGGGGGGGAGGAGTATTTATTTTCTCTTTTGATTTGGGATCTGATCGTGATTGGGTGATTCAGAATCAACCATGGCACTTTGATGGGTATTTGTTTGCGATTAGGTCCTTGTCTGGGTTCGAGCAACCATCTTCTATTACTGTGGATCGTGCATCTTTCTGGGCTAGGGTTTATGATTTGCCATTAGCATATAAGAAGGAAAGGGTGCTCACATCACTTGCACCCAGGATTGGATCCTTAGAAGCGTATGAGAAGCCGTCACATCATGATCCCCACCAGTTCCTGCGGTTGAAGGTGGAGATCGATATTACAAAACCATTATGTAGGGAGATTGGGGTGAACTTTGGTTCGGGTCCTATTAAATTGCCGTTTCGTTTTTAGAATCTTCTGATTTACTGTTACAATTGTGGGATTGTGGGCCATTTCTTCAAGAACTGCAGGGCGCTAGACAGGGATGATGAGGTGAAGACCCGCCATTTGCCTTTTGGGCCAGACTTGAAGGCACCACCTCTGCGGCGCCAGAAGGGAAGGGTGGCAGATATTGTTACAGTTAATGAAGCAGCGGAGACACTGCCCTCTTCTACTCTTGCAATTACCCATGCAAAACATATGCCCACATACACCCCCCCACCGTCAGATCCTATAGCCACCCAAACCGAAACCCAAACCCTATCTCATAACATGCTTCATCCATATTCTGAGGCCTCCCACGCTCCACCCACTTTCACTTCTACGATTATCCAGAATACATCTTCTTACCATACCACTATCCCTACCTCTCATATATTCTAGACGCTGAGATCCCAGCTTTCTATGCCGAATTTAGAGACCGCAGTTCTTGCACTATCGGACTCACTGATTTCAGCTTTCACCCTCTCTCAATCGTCTCCTCCTCAGTCTTCCACGAGCCTCCCTTCAATCCAACTTCACCCTGAATCGGAACCAACCCGTGCCTCACCCCCTTCACTTGTTCTTTGTCTTGAGCAAACCCGACCTTTGAAATTCGCGTGGAAGAGGGCAGCGAGGGATGTGGGACAGGCAAGTACCGTTTCGGGGTGTATGGTGCATGGCAGTAAGAGGGCACATGTGAATGATACTAATGGGGATGATCAGGACAGTAATAAACGTTAGAAAGGTACTTTTACTAATAATACCTCTATGTTAGATTCGGCGGTGGCTGCGGTGGTCCAGCCCCGCCGGGATCAATGAGTTGCATTGGGTGGAACTATCGTGGGCTTGGGAACCCTCGAAAAGTTCCAGTGTTGAAGAAATAAATTCTTTCTAAAGATCCCGTGGTGGTGTTTTTGTGTGAAACACGATTGTTAGTTTCTGAATTGCAAGGAGTAGCACGAAAGATTGGCTTTGAATGTTGTTTGGGTGTGGATTGCGATAGAAGTGGTACAGGGCGTCGAGGTGGTTTGGGACTCTTGTGGCGGGCGGATATTTCCCTCACGATCCAATCTTTCTCTTTGAATCATATCGACGTTGTGGTGGGAGAGGGCCACGGCTGGCGTCTTACGGGAATATACGGCTTTCCCGAGGAGGCCCAGAAGTGGAGGACGTGGTCCCTATTGGACCGATTGGCTGGTCAATTGGATTTTTTTTGGCTCTGTGTGGGTGACTTCAACGAAATTTTATATGGGTTTGAGAAATCGGGGGGTTTGCCTAGGAGGGTAGATCGTATGATGGAGTTTCGGGATTGTTTGGATCGGTGTGGGTTAGTTGATGTGGGTTATGAGGGCCATAAATTTACGTGGTCAAACAAGCAGAGTGGCGACAATAACATTCAGGAACGGTTGGATAGGGTTGTGGCGAATGAGGCAATGTTGGCACGTTTTTCTAAGATTCGGGTTCGCCATCTAGCTCGGGTGATGTCGGACCATTGCCCGCTCCTGATTCAGTGGGAGAGTCGGCCTCGTTCGTTCGTTCGTTCAGCCTGGGGTACAAGACGGGGGGGCTCGATGCATAGGCTAGCGGAGGGGATTGGAGCCTGTGGTGCGGCCTTGGCTGATTGGGACTCTAGATTTTTTGGGAATATTCCTCGAGAAATTGTCCGATATAAAGGGGAATTGTTGAGGTTGCAGAAAGCTCATCAATCGGTTGAATGCTTGCAGGCGACTCGAGCTTTGGAGAATAAAATATCAGCGTTAGCAAGGAAGGAGGAATTGTATTGGCTTCAGAGATCACGAGTGAGTTGGATGAGGGAGGGTGACAAGAATACTGGTTTCTTCCATCGCATTGCAAATGGTAGAAAAAGGAAGAATTATATCCGAGAGATTACGGGGTCGGATGGGGTGGCAAAGACAGAGGTTAAGGAGGTGAAACAGGTGTTCCTGAACTACTTTAAGGGACTTTTCTCCGCGGCAGAGGGATTGGATATGGAGGAGGCGGTGGGAGCTGTGGCCTGCAGGGTCACGGGGGAGATGCACGATGTATTATCTCAGCCGTTTTCAGAGATGGAGGTGACCAAGGCTTTATCCCAGATGCATCCCACCAAAGCCCCGGGACCGGATGGTATGACTGCTATTTTTTTTCACAAATTTTGGGATATTTTGGGTCCTTCTGTGTCATCGTCGGTTCTTGATGTTCTCAATAATGGTTCCTCACCTGCTGCAATTAATCACACTTTGATAGCTCTTATTCCAAAAAAGAACTGATTTTCGTCCTATTAGTTTATGTAATGTGGTGTATAAGCTTATTACTAAAACTATTGCGAACCGTTTGAAGCCCTTCTTGCATACTATAATTGACCCTTACTAGTCTGCCTTTGTCCCTGGTTGATTGATTACAGATAATGATCTATTAGCTTTCGAGATCTTTCATCATATGCGTATTAATAAGGCTATGTCTAGGGGCTCTTTTGTTTTTAAACTTGATATGAGTAAGGCGTATGATAGAGTAGAGTGAACGTTTTTGGAGAGGGTGATGAGGAAACTTGGTATGTCGATTCTATTGTCTCTACAATAATGCGTTGTGTTAGTTTCGTTTCTTTTGCAGTGCTTGTTAATGGTGGCCCCACAGATACATTTACGCCGACAAGGGGAATTCGACAAGGGGACCCTTTATCCCCTTATCTGTTTCTATTTTGTGCAGAGGCTTCGTCGGCTTTAATCCGGAGACATATGGAGAATGGTGTGTTGCATGGAATTAGGATTTACCGGAGGGCCCCTCCGGTGTCTAACCTGTTCTTTGTTGATGACACTGTTATTTTTGGGAAGGCTAACAAAGATGAGTTGGAGTGTGTGAAACAGATTTTACATGCCTATGAAGTTGCATCGGGCCAGGTGGTGAACCTGGACAAATCTGAAATTATTTTCAGTGGTGGAATTCCAGTTTCTAAGGGGGAAGAGTTGGCGAATTTCCTAGGGGACAGGCGGGTGTTGGAGCATTCTTTGTACTTGGGAATTCCTACCCGAGTGGGCCGATCAAGGTCCGTAGTTTTTCGGACAATTGTGGACAAGGTGTGTAAGAAGATAAAGGACTGGAAAAGCAGGATTTTATCTCAAGCTGGGAAGCTTACTTTGGTTAAATCAGTGGTCCAGGCCATCCCTACTTACCTGATGACTTGTTTTAAGATTCCTCTAAATGTTGTTCACAGAAATTGAGTCTGTTATTGCTCGGTTCTTGTGGGGGCAAAGAGGGGATGAGAAGCGTATCCATTGGTTGAGGTGGGAAATCTAGTGCCGACCGCAAGCGGAAGGTGGTTTGGTGATACGACAGCTGTCTGATTTTAACGATGCGTTACTAGCTAAACAAGGGTGGCGGCTGCTCCAGGATGAGGAATCCCTTTTGGCCCGGACCCTGCGTGCACGGTACTATCCGACGGGCACGTTTCGTTCGGCTACGAGGGGCTACAAATCCAGTTATACGTGGCAAAGCATCTTGAATGGTAGGGAAGTCCTTGAGAGAGGGTTGATTTGGACTATAGGGGACGGGAGGTCTATTGAAGCTGGAAAGGATGCTTGGTTATTTGATGGTGGGCCCCCGGTTCTTGAACCTGCTATAGGTGCTTTGTTAGGTGATTTGAGGGTATGTGATCTGTGGAAAACTGGTCAACGTGGATGGGATGTGGAGAGATTGGAGAACCTACTTCCGGAGCCCCTTCTTCGCCGGATATGTGCCATTCCGATTGCCACTGCTGCAAAGCCGGACGGTTTAGCGTGGCGTTTTACAAAAAACGGTGTCTATTCGGTGAAATCGGGTTACGTGGATGGGTGCTCTTCGCGAGAGGAATCGACAGTCGTAGCTATGAGGGGTTGGTGGGACCGCATATGGCATATTGATGTGATTCTGAGGATCCGATACTTCTTGTGGCGGGTCTTGCATGATATTCTGCCTACTAGTGTGAATCTGATTTGTCGCTTTGTGGACGTTGACCCGATGTGCAGGCAATGTGGGAGTGAAATTGAGACAGTGGAACACATGGGTCGGGATTGTCGATGGTCGCGAGAGTTTTGGGAGATGGCTGATATTCCAGTCTCGGATGGGCCAGTGAACTCGATTGCAGAATGGATGGTGGGGGTGCTGAATATGTTCAACAATGATGAGGACCGAAGGTGTAGATTCGTGGTGCTTCTTTGGTATTTGTGGTTTGCTAGAAACTCTCTTCTGTTCCGAGAGAAATATTATGACCAGCAGGCTGTGATTAAGATGGCTGAGGACCACATTAGCGAGGTGCGCCGTGCGGCAATTTCGACACATCGGGTCACACCTATTCGGGTGGCGCAAAGGTGGGAGTGTCCGGCGGCAAGCTTACTAAAGATTAACACGGATGCCTCGCTGCGTACGGGAGTGGGAGCGGGCTTTGGTGGTGTCGCCCGGGACTGTAATGGGTTGGTTAGATGGTGCTTTGCGGGATGCCGACTGGTGGATTGGAGTGTAGAAATGGCGGAGGCGGAGGCGATTCGGAAGGGATTGGTCTGGGCATTAGAAAAAGGGGAGACGACTGTCGTGATTGAGTCAGATTCACAGGTGGTCATCCATGCCTTGCTGAGCCCGCGGCCGGACCTGTCCTACTTGGGAACACTGATACGGGAGATTCTGGTGTTAGCAAAGCGGTTCTCTGTGATCTCGTTTGTTTGGGTGAGAAGGATGTGCAATACAGTAGCACATCAATTGGCTTGTTTTGGTTTTACGTGTGTTTCTGAGGTGTGTTTGCCTCATGTACCAGCTCATATTGAGCATACTGTGCTAGCTGATTTACAGCTTCTTTAATCTATATAGAATTCTTATTAGAATTCTTAGAACCACTTTAATAAGTACAAATCAATAACACCCGAACTGACCACTAGCGAAATCTAATGACATATTAACCTAAATCTTATTCCACAATGTCTGCATACATACATATATATATATATATATATATTCATTTCTCCCTTACATGCAATCCTCCCCAATGAAATTAATCATTCAAAATTCATTTAAAAATCTGATTCAATCTCCACTAATATTGCATACCAAGGTATATAAACTGAGATAGTTTTAAATCTAAATAAAATAAGGTTGAAGATGTTAAGAATCAGCTTACGACAAGAATAAAAAGAAAAGATAGTACCGTGTATTTTTTCGGGAGGCCACTCAATTTGGAATTTGAGGTGGGTAAAAATTAGGGTAAGAATTATATATAAAGAGATTAAAATTGGGCTTGACATAAGGATTAGGATTTAAAATCTTAAAGGCCTGAATTTAAATGGGTTTTGAATATTATTCTAATAGACTAGAAATTATAATATAAATTTAAAATTAAGTGAATAATTGAATATATATTTATATATCTATTGATGTGCCAAAACTTGCACGAAAGGATTACGTGTCCTTCGGATTGGATGTCTCACTCTTCGAACACGTACAGTCGCTCCGAATACGCTGCCTTTCCTCCAAATCTTCGAGAGCCTGCAAAGAACACACCGGAGGGGGATCCGGTGTGGACACTCCGATGCCTAAGTCAGTATAGGGCTTATCAATAACTTCCAAGGATCTCAAGATCCTTGAGGTATCAAAATAGTTCTCAAAGAATCTCAGAAAAAGGTTTCGTATTCAGTCTATTGAGTTTTTAGTGTATGAGAGTCTAACCTGGAAATCTCTTCGAATTTACCTATTTATAGAGATCCCTCTTGGAGAGGAAGTCAAGCCTTCCTCTTATCTCGGAACTGCCCACAAGACTCGGCCCTGCTGAGTGGATGAAGTCCTCCTTTCTCTCCACTCTCTGAAGACTCGGCAATCCTCTCTCCCTAGTAGATTTCGTTCCCTAAAATAAAGGAGGACAAGGTCTTCCTTTTATCAAGTCTGGCCCGGAAATAGCGGAGGTCTTCCTATATTTACGGCCCATGACCTCATGTTACGACTGCTTAATTCTGATACTCCTCTCCAGATGGAGCTCCCTCCAGAGGGACCTCTAGAGAAGACTTTTTATCCAGAGAACACTAGATGATTCGATCCTTTCCCCTCGACCTTAATATTCATACACGTGTCGACTCCTTATTAGGTGACATTTTTAGGCCGCATCATCTATATTATAAAATTTACGGATGTTACATCCTACCCCACTTAAATAAAATTTCGTCCTCGAAATTTAGTAACGTACCCTTAAGTCCCAACTACCTTAGAAATAAGGAATGCCATCTAGTCTTAAGTCCATCTTATTTATCAATCACCATAGTTTCTAGATAATATAGATAATCATCCATCTAAACCAATATTTATGTGTCGTAATTATCAATAACCATATCCGTATACATACTAACAATAATTGTGCATCATGCGATCATTTTTCCATGATCCATAAGTAACATAGCATATAATAACATGTCATACCTTGGAGTTGGAGCAGTGGGCGGTAGTGGATGTCATAACTTATACTAGATAATGCATGATCTTTTGCAAAAAACTTTTTTTTTAAGAGAAAGAGAGTAACCGATACAAAAACTCATAACCAATACAAGAACCTCTTTTTTTATTTTTTTTAAAAGTCTACAAGAATGTAGACCTGCTCTGATACCACTCTGTCACATCCCGATTTTAGGGCCTAGATGAAAACACCATGAACTCTAGATTTTGACTAAAACGTGCATATTTTATAAAACTTGGCAGCGGAAAACATATAATTAAATAAAAACTCCAAATACGTAAAGAAATTTAATTCAATGAATAAGACTTAAATAGTTGTTTTCAAGAAAATGAACTAGTGAATTAATTTAAAATATGTCAAGATGCAACTAACTATTTAAAAGCAAGAATAACATAGAGAAAAGTTTTGCATGACAAGACATCCACATTCACCGTCCCTCCACTACAACTCCGTCAATCTGAAAATATTAAAATGATTGGGGTGAGCAAACAACTAGCTCGGTGGGATTAACTTTGTCAAAGTTAAATATAACATATGAATAAAATCATAAACTCACAAACATGCATATTAAAAATACTTATTTTTCATTGGCTATACCAATGATGCACTGGCTATACCAATGATGCACTGGCTATACCAACGATGCACTGGCTGAACCAACGATGCACAATTTCCCGCGAATAAAATACTTATTTTTCATTGGCTATACCAATGATGCGCTGGCTGAACCAACGATGCACGATTTCTCGCGAATAAAACGTGCGTTAACGAATAACTTGTAAAGTCATAACATGCGTTAACGATTAACTTGTAAAATTATGTAGCAAGTAACAATATCACTCAAATGAATATTTAAAGGTGACAAAGTATCCAATCAAATAGTAAGAAAATTTCACCTTAAAATAAATGTCGTGGATGCAATAGTCTTAAAGCTTATTCCTCGCAATTATCGTCACCTAGCATATAATTAATTTTATTTAAAAAATAATTCTAGGTATCACTTAAATCCTAATTAGAATTCTTAGAACCACTTTAATAAGTACAAATCAATAACACCCGAACTGGCCACTAGCGAAATCTAATGACATATTATTAACCTAAATCTTATTCCACAATGTCTACATACATATATATATATATATATTCATTTCTCCCTTACATGCAATCCTCCCCAATGAAATTAATCATTCAAAATTCATTTAAAAATCTGATTCAATCTCCACTAATATTGCATACCAAGGTATATAAACTGAGATAGTTTTAAATCTAAATAAAATAAGGTTGAAGATGTTAAGAATCAGCTTACGACAAGAATAAAAAGAAAAGATAGTACTGTGTGTTTCTTCGGGAGGCCACTCAATTTGGAATTTGAGGTGGGTAAAAATTAGGGTAAGAATTATATAGAGAGAGATTAAAATTGGGCTTGACATAAGGATTAGGATTTAAAATCTTAAAGACCTGAATTTAAATGGATTTTAAATATTATTCTAATACACTAGAAATTATAATATAAACTTAAAATTAAGTGAATAATTGAATATATATTTATATATCTATATTATAAAATTTACTGTTGTTAAAATTCTTGATCTCAAACATTTGTTCATTTTCTACAAATAAAGCTAAAAAAAAAAAAGAAGAAGAAGAAGGCTCCCAGCCTCCCACTGCATTGTTATCCCTTTTGTTATTTTTGATCCTCCCAAAAAAGAAAAAAACTTATTTCCCTTTTTTTTTTTAAAAAAAACTACACATCACAATAAACGATTATTCATAATACTTCATTTTTTTCTCTATCATTTCCTTTTTTTTTTATCAAATTTCACTAATCACCCTCATTTAATATTATATTCTTTAATATTTGTGTCAAAAGTATATGAACTACCATCGAAGTGGTCGAAGGTGTATTAAATTTGAGAAAATGCATTTATATTTACTGAACTGATCATGAATATTCAAATTGTGAACAAATTAATCACGGAATGAGAGAAGGGAGGTACTAACACCCCCAAAATATGTTATACACACCCAGTTAAAATTTAAAAATTTATTTAAAATACTAAACACATCCCATTTTTTTTCTATCATACCCTTTTTTATTCAAAATCTCATTTTCTATTCAAAATCTCAATCTTACTAAACACACTCCATTAACCTTTTCTCCTTTACAAACAAAATAAAAAAAATAAAAAAATAAATTTGAGATTTATAGAAATTTTTATATTTAGGGTTTATAGAAATTTTTATATTTTTAAATTGTTTAGATTATTTGAAATGATAATATTGTAAACATCTCGTTGTTTAAGATATTGTGTAAAGATTGCATAAAGAAAATGAGTTGGATATACTAAAATGTTATTCTGAATCTCGTTTTTGCGTCATTTTGTTGTTGTATCGAAAGTGTTCGGTCAGTAACTCATGTACAAACAAAGATGTGTTCCGCCAGTAACTCATGTACACTCAATGATCTGTTCAGCCAATAACTCATGTGCGCCTTTAGAGATGTTCGGCTACTATGGCCGTACGCCACTTGACTAAAAAAAATTGGAAAATTATGTTCAGTCGGAATTGGTCGTACACCCATTGATGTGTTCGGCCAGTAACTCATGTACACATAACAATCTGTTCGGCCAATAATTCATGTACGCCTTCAGAATTTTCGGCCAGAGAGTGGTCGTACTCAACTTGACCAAAAAAAATTGGAAAAATTATGTTCAGCCATTCCGGCCGTACATACATTGATGTGTTCGGCCACGATTTTGGCCGAACATATCATCGACTGGTAAACTCAAAATTTGTATATATCGTAAAAAATATTAAATATACTTATACTAACATTCTTCATCACGTTTTCTTCTTCAATGATTATGTTTGTTGTTATTATATCATCATGTGGAGGGCTTATGCATGAAGTAAAAGTAAAAATATGTTTGAATGAAGATTAAATGGTTGGAGAGTTTAAAAATTGGGTGTGTATAACCTATGGAGTATGTTTATAATTATTAGAAGTGTGTTTATAATTTTTTAAAAAAATTTAAAGGACATTTTAGTAAATGTATTTATGTCTATTATTATCTAAAAAAAATTGGTGTATGTATAACACAATATGGGGTGTTGATAGCAGAGGCGGACCCAGCTGGGGACATGGGGGTACAACTGTACCCCCAATCCCCTAATTTCAGTTTTTTTTTTTTTTAATTATGTAAAAATTAATTTTATAATATAAATGGGTAAAAATAATTAATTGTTTGAGGGGAAAGTGGAGAAGCCCACCAATTGTGTTGGAAAATTCAATACATTTATCTTTTATGTTCATTTGAGTGTCTTGAATTTATTTTATATTCCTTCCGTCTCAATTTAAATTCATCATTTGTAAAAAAATGGGTATTCATACATTTATCTTATTTTTCATATTTTATCATTAAATCATCTAAGCTCTTATTTTTTATATTAAAAAAATCCTAATGAAAACTAAGTCATCTAAAACCTTTTTTTTTTATCGGAATACTTACAACTCTAACAGATTTACATATATTTTAAAACGTTCATACGCATATTTTATTTGTATTACACATATTTTAGAACATTTATACGTATTTGTGTTATTTTACTTATTTGTAAATATCTTGTTTATTTATACTCGTACCCCATATTCGAAATCCTGAGTCCGCACTGGTTGATAGCTAGTACCCCCCATGAGAGAATTGATTAAATAGCGATTAGGCAAGTAAATGAGCATAGAAATCGATTAAATGAGTTCGCTTCAAACTTAAGAAAAATCTCCAAACAAAATAGTACTCCGTATGAGGTAGGAGGATTCAATCATAAATTCAAATAAAATAGGACCCGTGTAAATTAGGTATTAATATCAATTATTTACTATTTATTTATTAGAAAGTTAAGTAATTTCAATTTTCTAAAACAAATTAATAAATTAAATAATTGATGATGAATTACTAAAATTAGGTCTAAATCAAATCGGGCCTGATAAATCATGTTGGACGAACTCGACTTCTAAAGTCTATAGCAAATTAAATAGTCCCAAGTCAATTCTTTAGAGTCCATTGGAAAATAAAAACAAAACAAAATCAACATATACAAATATGCATATTAAAGACTAAACATATTTTATTAACAATATGTAGGTTACAACTCTAATTAAACTCTTAATTTATCTCTTCAAACACATAAAATTAATTTGTAATATCAGGGTTTCAGCAACCTGTTCCGAATTTTTACTACAATTTGGTAGAAGAATTTGACCTAGAAATAATTTGATTTTTTTTCTTTTTCAAATTGGTAGAATGGCTGACATACATTAATGAAGTAGTAGGGTGTTGATAAAATCTTTTGTGGCTTGTTCCATTTGATTGCTGAAACTAAATTTTTACTCTTATAAATATAAGAGATGAACGATTTAGAGAATATGACGAAAATATGATGATATTATCTCACTCACTCCATTCATAAGTAAATGACATTTTAGCCTCATAAACTTGTACACAATTAAATATTCTTTTGGCATTTTTTGTACATCTTCTCCCACTTTTACATTTCTTTGAGAATACTCATATTTTCAAGCTTACCTTTGTTAATTAATCACCCCTCATTGTTACTTTAGAAAATATTCCTAAAATTATGAAATACGGTAAGATAATTATTACTCTGTATTAGTTAAGGACAAATTTATCGATACACACTTCTTCTTAATTTCATAAAAAAGAGCTAAAAATCATTTATTTATAAATGAAAATATTCTTATATTCAAATTAAAATTTTCAAAATATATAACACTCTAAAAATTCTACAATAACATTTTAATAATTTGGAAAATTCGAAGAGGAGATCATTATTACGAACGGTATTAGCATTAGGGACCCTTCACATTAAAATCGAAAACTTTTGATTATTTTAATGTACTATGTGACACTGAAAGCGACAAGTTGTTGTTATAATATTTATAATTGTGGGTCCATATTTTATTCAAAATATTTATTATTACTATTAATTATAATTACTGAGTGCAAACCTCAGCCACACACATTACATCAAACAACCCAAAATATCCACTTTCTAATTTCTCTCTAATATCCGATAATAATATGTATATTGAAGTTACTTGAATAATTCATAAATATTTTCTTATTAGGAAACATATATGTGAATATAATATTAAATTTTGATATTTCGCATTCCAAGACTTTGTTGCTTTCTTCTTTCTTTGGCAATTAAATTAAATGAATCTTCTTACCATAAGCAGTGGGTTCAAGCGTTGCGTGTTTGATTTTATGTTTTATTTCTACTAGCTACAATACAATTTGTTCGGTTAGGTATTTTAAATACATACTCCTTCCATCCACTGTCCTAATTATAGTAATGTACTTAATTCATATAATTATATGAATTAGAAAATATTGTATTATATATAAAAATAATTATATAATTGAGACATTAGAAAAAACGGAAAACTAGTGTGTATAATTAGAATGGAGGGATTTGGGACCAAGGGTGCATAAGTGAAACACGTTGGTCGATTTTGGACCGCCTAGCATCTAGGCTATTTATGTCCAAATTAATTTTTAATACCTAAAAATCATAGTAATACTAAAATGAAATCAGACACTGCTGATATTTAAAAATTATCAATTTACATAAAAAATAAATAATAATTATATAGTAATTCATTTAAATAGAAAATAAACTTGAGCGATCAAGATATCTATAACAGTCCATTCACATCTTACTCTACTTTACATTTTTTTTTAAAAATAAATTATTTACACTATGTGTTCAGGTGCACTTCATATATCTTTATTTGAGTGTAGTGTCCTTTGTCATTGAAGGTTTATGTTACTAGGAAGTTTGTCCCACAACGAGCTCCAAGTCATTTGAACTCCTTCCTTGTTCCTCTATCTACACGCAAGGACAAAAATATCGGTGTCGGTGGAAATATCGAGACCTTAAATTTATGGAAATATCGATGGATATATCGATATCGAATGTCGATATCGGTAAATTTTAAAAATTGTGGAAATTTAATAACTAACTTTTAATACATAAATTCAAAAAAACAATTTTAATCCATTTACATTTATGATAAATTTATATAAAATATAACATACAATGTTATTTCATATGATATTTTTTAAAATTTATCGACATTTTTCGATTTTTTTTCGATATTTTTCGATATTCTTTCGATATTTTACCGATATTAGTGTCGATATTGTTATTGTATATCAGTTTTTGTCGATATTTTCAATTTTTTTTTACAAATATTGTGGAAATATCGTTTCTTCTCAATATCGATATCGGTGACTGCGAAAAATGGATATATCGAGGATATATCGGGGAAATTTTTGGATATTTTTGTCCATGTCTACACGACCTGCATTGTTTATTGCGAGCAGACTTTCGTAAGCAACTCTTATATTATAAATGCCTTTTAAAACGGGTGGGTATGGGGGGTGGGTTCGGTCGGTGGGTTGGGTCGTTCGGTGGGTTTGGGTTGGTGGGTGTGGGTTCGGGTTGGTGGGTGTAAGCTACGAATTTAGAGTCGGTAAAACATTAGAAACGAAATTTGAAACAGATTCTTGACTCGGATATAAAAAATGGGTCGTTCATCGTTTAGATACGAAAAAAATGAATTCTTAACCCGAATGTAAAACGGGTCATTCATCGTTTAGATACAGAAAAAAAAAACGGTTTTAAATTCGTCCCTTATTAAAAATGGAATTTACAAAACCGTTCTTGACATTAAATATCATGTTATTAGGAATAGATAGAAAATGGTTTAAAAAAGCTACCCTCTCCAACCTCAATTAATTCACACTCAAATCCCTCTCACCCAGAAACCCAATTAACTCACAAAACACTTTTTATCCAAACTGAATTGATCAAACGGTCTAGAAAAATACTTAGTTTTAAAATTTGTTCCTCCAACCTAGAAGTCTACCCAGAATTTGGTTCCCGACTCGTTTCCTAATCCCTTATCTAAACTACCCAATTTCCTCATTTTTTTGGTTTGTACATTTTTTTTCCACTCAAAACCACGCTATTTTATTAGAGATTTCCCCTCCCCTTTCAAAATATTATGCTGCAAGGTAACAAACTCTCTCTACGTTTTTTTCGGGAGAATGTAGAAAGAATATTATTGATGGTACATTAACAAAGATATATGTAAGAAACACATTTAATAGAGTGATTCTCCTTCCCGTACAAAATTTTCTTGTCGTCTTAGGTCTTCAACTTATTTCTCATTTTCAATGTCATATTTGTCCATTCTAACACCTTCTTAAGACTAATGTCCACCTTTATACCCAAGTAAGTGAATGAGACTTCACCAACCTCACTAGCAAGGATACTTGCCATGTACATAAGCATGTTGCTAACAACAGGTATCTAAATCGTCTTTAAATCTCTCGAAACTGACAAGAGGTATCTAAACTGTTTCTAATTAGAGACTGTTGTACGTGCTTTTGATGGTTGAATTGGATGTGGACTATTTGTTAGCACGAAACAAACATGTATAATGATCGGGGGTTTATTACGTGTTTAAGGAGTATTTATATGATGATCTTGATGATCTAATGAAGAACAAATAAGAACACAAGATATAGCTTCTTGGAGAAGCTAAAGCTTTAGAAGCTTGGGAGTGTTTATTGCTTTGGGTTGGGAGTGATTTGTAGGAATGGTGTAACTTATGTACAAATGAGCCCCTTTTAGGCATTATATAGTGGTTTCTGGGGGCTGCCCGCCCTTTACACGTGACACGCCCTTATTGGACTTGTCTTTTGCCCGAAAAGGTGATTTGATGGCGCATTTAATGCTAAACCGCCTCTAGTGCTCGTCCTCGCCGAGATGCCGAGGAGCTGGGACATGGTGGTCGCCGGAGGACCTGATCATCTAGGATGGTGGTCGCCCAGACCTCCGAGGTGTGTGGTCGCCACGCTTCATGCTGTCTCCCAAGGCTTCAACACTTAACTTCTCTAGCTAAAAATGGGCGCGTGCTCGCCACACATTTGGGCGAGCAGCTAACTAAACATGTGCTCGCCAACATCTTTGGACGAGCACTTAAATACATTAAATACATTTATTCTATTACATTTTCTTGGTCTTGTTGACTAGTCGTCGCACGACTTTGTTGACCAGTCCTCGCCACGTAAGTCGGTGACTAGGATTGACTTGTCAAAGATTGACTTCTTTGACTAGGTATAACATTTGCCCCCTGGTCGCCTTTCTTCGTATTCGTAGAATGGTAAGGCGAGCAGTCTGATCGTCTTCTTGGAAGGTGGGTTTGTCTTCGACAAACAAATCCATTTTGAAATCTTGATGACGTAAGTTGGAGGCGGTCGCCTCGTTTCCTACGCCGAGCACGCTTTTCGAAGCGACTTTAATGATGATTGATGTGACATGTGTCAGGCGCGTGGTCGGCGCCCGAAATTTGAAATGCGCGCGTGGGGCGCGTGCCGACCTCAAAGGTCGCGCGTGGGGGCCACTTTCCGAACTCGATTTCGGAAATGACCCCAAATTTTTGGGGAAATTATGATTTTGACCCCGTTTTTTGCAAATAGGTCCCTGCACAATACTTGCCTATAAATAGGACTTTCTTCCTCATAAAAACACTTTCACATTTCTGCAAAATTTTGAATTTCTCTCGAGCTTCCTTCCAAGCTTCTCTCTCAAGTTTTCCGGCGAGTTTTGTGGTGGTTTTCGATCGTCAACAAGGTAAAAAACTTTCATTTCTTTCTTTAAAACTCCTTTCTCCCCCATTTCTTAAGAAAAAATGGAAGTTGGTGGTGGCTCCGGTGGTGGTCCGCCGCCGTTGGTCGGTGGCTCCGAAAGCTCCGGCGACGGAGACCGTTTGACCTTGGCCTTGGCGGAGAGGGCAGCCTCTTCGGACTCTAGGATCCTCTCCCCCGAACCCATAAGTGTTGGAATCCGAGATGTCGGAAAGGCGGTGGTCGTCGACGTCGAGGAGATCGACGAATCCGATAGGGATGATGCCGAGGAGTGTGATGCCGAGGAGAGTGATAATGAGACTGATTCAGATCTGCGCGACCAGGGTTTGGATCGAGGGGTGGGCGAACAGATAGAAACTGCCCAAGTCGAGGAGACCTTGACGAGGAGTCTCCGCGAGGACTTCGAGGAGGTTGTTCAATATGTGGAGAGCATAAAGAACATCTTGAGTGGTAGAGAAAATTTGGACGGCGACGAGGTCTCGAGGGAGGCCTACTATAAATATTTATGCGAATACCTTCCTCGAGAGGTTCCTCGCCCACATCGAGAAGCTTTCCAAACAATGTACGAGGCGAGCAAGTATGCGAGCAAAGTCTCCTCGACCCAGCTAGAGAATTCCCGAAAGAAGTATCAATTGCCGGCCGACGTCTGCTTTTTTATTCCTCGCCAGGATGAGAGGGCCGACCAGCCGCCAGAAGGGATGGTCGCCGTCAACATCGGCATGATGGAGGCAGGGCTGAGGTTCCCCCTGCACCCCAGTATCTCAAACTTTTTACACTTCTTAGGGGTGGCCCCTTCTCAAATTTTGTCGAACGGTTGGTCGAACCTGATCGGAATCCTAACACTGTTCGGCCTTGTGGCGGTCGAGAACGGATGTCGGAACACATGGCTTAGCCCGAAAGAGATTAACTATCTCCTTCAGGCGGCCGAGGCCGGAGAGAAGGTAGGCCATGGATACTATTACGTAAGAGGCCGTGATAATTTCAAGTTGGTTGAAGGGGTTCCCAACAAAATTAGAGATTGGAAGACCAACTGGTGGTGGGTAGCCGGGGACTGGAAAAGTCCAGTGAGGCCGGATGGGTCCTCTGCTCGCATTCCTCTTGAGACTGAATATCAAAGAATTCGTGGTAAGTTTTTTTTTTATTTCTGCTCGTTCTTGTCTATACTGAATAACTCCTCGCTCTTGTAGGTGAAACTGGTCGCAAGAAGACTGTCAATCACCGTCTCATGCCCATCTTCCAATATCATGTTTGTTGCGTTCTCAATCGTCGCTACCTGGAGAGGTCCTGTCGCTTTCTGAACAGGGAGTGTATGCGCGAGTGAGCAGGTCTCAGAGTACCTCCTCATCACTTCACTCGGGAGTTCCCTCCAGGTATCAACATATTTCTAAGTTGTGAAATTGCTCAAGTTTCGTGAAATTGACCTTCATAAATATTAAATCCTCGTTTTTCTTTCTTAGTAGTGGTTCCAGAGAGAGTTGTCACTTATCTTCCTCCCACCGTTGAAGTTGATCGCATAAAATCGAGCAGGATGCTTCAACAAGCAAGATTGCTCCGCGAGCGCAAGATCGTTGATGGCTCCGGCAAAAAAAGGAAAGGGGCGGAGACCTCGGGGGCTCCACCCAAGAAAGTTTCTAAACCAACCCGAGGGGGTTCTTCTCGCCCACCTGCTGCCGAGCAGAGGGCCGAGCCAGTTGGCGAACAGAGGATCTCGCCGAGGAGATCTCCTCCGCCGAGGGGTAACTCGCCTCCCCCACACAGGTCGTATCCCCTCCTCGCAGAAGCACTCGGTCGCGAGAGACTGTTGCGAGCTCGTCGGTCGAGCACAGGGCTCAAGGGGATAACACACTTCTCGGCTGGGACGCCGCAAGGGTTGCCAAGTAAGTTTCCTCTCAATAAAATTTTAGAAAATTTTCAAGTACCTTTTTCTAATTTTTTCCTTCTCTATTAGTGTTGCCGATTACCCGATCGCTCAACCTTTCAACGAGAACCTCCTCGGCTTCTACCGGTCGCAGGATCCGGTCGACAAAGAGCCTTTGAATTCGATTGCACTGAGGGCCGTGAAGAACCTTCCTCGATCGTTGACGACCACTCTGGTAGATGAGGTCAACAACCACAACTCCTTGGAAAATGCGCGCCTGGTCGCCATTGATCTGAGCCGGGCATCTTACACCATAGAGAAACTCGCCTGCCAGATCGCTGAGGGTCGTAAGATCAGCGAAGACAGGGGTGCGAAGCTTGCCCAAATGGCCAAGGCTAAAGCTTTCGTCGAAGGGCAGCTGGTCGCTTCTGAGGAGAAGGTGGTCGACTTTGTGACAAAGTTGGCCGATGTCGAGGCAAAGTTGGCCGATTCTGAGGCCCAACTTGAGACGGTTCGAAAGAAAGATCAAGAAGATCTCCAAGAGATCAAACGTCTCCGTGCTCGCCTCAAGACTGCCGAGGACCAGGTAAATGCTCTTACAAACAAATCTGCAACTGATGAGGAAGAGTTGGCCACTCTTCGGCAACAGCTGGTCGACATGACGGATGAGCGAGATGAAATCAATGAGCTCGCTAGGGGCGTGGCCATTTTATCGGTGGCGCTCACTGCCCACGGGCTCATTTATGCGTTTAAAGAAATTCATCCGGAAGTGGACGTAATTTCGCTCGGCGGGTTTTTGGACGACCTCCTAATGAAGGAAAAACCTCAACCGGAATCGGAACTCCCCCTACTTCCTTTGATGAAATTGGGACTCCAGTTCCCTCGACTCATGGGTGTTCCGGTACTTTTCTCGGACCCTCCACAAGTCTCCCCAACTCAACAGGGCGAGCAGAGTGCTCCTGCCGAGGTGGAGGCCGTGAACGAGGAGGAAGATGCCGGCGAGCAAGATGCTCCTGCCGAGGGGAATGCTCCGGGAGCTTAGTTTACTTGTATTTTATTTTGTTTTTAGGACTGCTCGGCTACTAAAGCCTCTTTTGTAATTTCAGCCTCTAAGGTTCTTCAATGAATGGAACTTTTTACTTATATGATGTTTGGTTATTTTGAGTGATCGTTTTCGTTACTGCTTTTCAATTTATGTTTTTAAATAAGTACTTTGAATTTGCCTTTTGTTTGTTTGCGAGCATCTTTAAGAAAGAGTGCTCGTCTTTCCTTGCGAGCATCTTTAAGAAAGAGTGCTCGTCTTTCCTTGCGAGCATCTTTAAGAAAGAGTGCTCGTCTTTTAGAGTTAACCATTCGTCGGTTGAACTCTTTTGTTTGATAGGTAGTGATCGTCTTCGCCACTACCTTGCGAGCATCTTTAAGAAAGAGTGCTCGTCTTATATAGTTAACCATTCGTCGGTTGAACTCTTTTTGTTTGATAGGTAGTGATCGTCGTCGCCACTACCTTGCGAGCATCTTTAAGAAAGAGTGCTCGTCTTTTGTTTCCTAGATGGCTACGCAGAGCCTTGTCTAAAATTTCAAACTTATCTAACACTTTATGGAAATTTAAAACTTTACTTGTATTGAAATGATGACTAGATACAAACTATACAAATATAAAGAAATTAAAAACTTACTGATAGTACTTCTTCAGCTTGACCGCGTTCCATGGGTACTTGCTCGGCTTGCCCTCGAGATCTTCGAGCTCGTACGATCCGTTCAGGAGTGTGCGCGTTATTCGGTACGGACCCTCCCAAGTCGGGCCAAGTATGCCAATGGACTGCTCAGTCGCCCTCCGAAGTACGAGCTGGCCGATAGTGAACTGGCGAGCACGTACTTTGGTGTTGTAGTAGCGTTCTGACCTTTGGTTGTAGACCACGTTCTTCTCGTCCGTTGTTAGCCTTCGCTCTTCTAGGAAGTCCAAGTCGGAGAGTTGTGCATCGTTATTCAACTGCTCGTCATAATTTGCCACTCGAAAAGTGGGGACCTGCCCCTCTGCTGGTATGACAGCTTCGGTTCCGAACGCGAGCGCGAACAGAGTTTCACCAGTAGAATTCCTCGTGGTCGTCCGATATGCCCACAGAACCATGTGCAACTCGTCCTCCCATTTGCCCTTCAATCCATCTAGTTTAGCTTTCAAGGTGTGCTTGATGATTTTGTTGATCGCCTCTACTTGATCATTCGATTGTGGATGATAGGGTGTTGAAAAAATTTTCTTGATGTTCCACTCTGAGCAGAAATCCAGCATGTCTTGACTTGTGAATTGACGTCTGTTGTCTATCACTATCGCTCGTGGTAGGCCGAACCTGCATATTATGTTTTTCCAAATGAAGCTTGTCATCTGGGCCGTTGTGATGGTCTTCAGTGCATTCGCTTCTGTCCACTTGGTGAAGTAATCGACTGCTACGACTACGAAAGTTACCCCCCCGACGCCAGGCGGGAAAGGTCCGATGATGTCGATGCCCCACTTCGCGAAGGGCCAAGAGCTGTAGACGGAGATGAGCTCGTCTGGAGGTGAGTGAATAGCGGGTGCAAAAGCTTGACATCTCTTGCACGCCTGGGCGTAATGAATTGCGTCCTTCTTCAGTGTTGGCCAAAAATAGCCTTGCCTCATGATCTTTAAAGCGAGCGCTTGCCCCCCTGTATGATTTCCACATGCTCCATCGTGGATTTTGTGCATGACGATCTTCGCTTCGTTTTCTCCGAGGCATTTCAATAAAGGCATTGAAAAACCCCGTTTGTACAGCTGGTCGCCAATAATTGTGTACCTTGCGGACCTGAGTTGCAATCTGGTTGCCTTCACTTTGTCTGTCGGGAGCTCGCCGGTCTTGATGTACTTGGTGATCGGCGACCTCTAGTCCTCGTCGTTGGTCGCTTCAACCTGCAAAATTTGACCTCTGTTCACCGATGGGGAAGAAATTTTAGTGATGGTTGCTTCTGAAAATATTGCCTCCCCCTCTGAAGTGGCCAGCCGAGCTAACGCATCTGCTTGCGTATTGTCCTCCCTAGGGATTTGCTCGATGTGAAATTGATCAAATTGCTCGAGTAATCCTTTCACTAGGTCTTGATACTTTATCATTTGATCGCCGCGAGCCTCATAGTCGCCCGTAATTTGACTTACAACCAGCTGAGAGTCAGAAAAAAATTTCAGTTTTCTGGCGCCCACGGCCATAGCCATCTTGATTCCTGCAACCAGAGCCTCGTACTCTGCTTCGTTGTTGGTCGCCCGATACTCGAACTAGATCGCCGAAGTAAACGTCTGTCCGGTTGGGCTGGTGAGGACGATTCCTGCCCCTGCTTTGGTGCTCGTCGACGAGCCATCGACGAACAGTGTCCAAGGAAGTTTGATTCCCTCGTCCAATTTCTCTGGGAAAGTGAGCTCTACAATGAATTATGTCAGCACTTGTCCCTTGATTGTCGTTCTAGGTGCATAGGTGAGCCCAAATTGCCCGATTTCCACCGACCATTTCAAAAGTCTTCCAGTGGTATCCGGACGATGCAGTGCTCGTCGGAGAGGAAAAGTTGTGAGGACGACCACCTCGTGGTCGAACAGGTACTGCCTTAATTTTCTGACGCTCATAACTAGTGCGTATGCCAATTTTTCCATTGGAGTGTATCTCAACTCCGCATCTCTCAGTGTTTGACTTACGTAGTAGATAGGCAGATGTGTGTTCCCCGCAGCTCGGACGAACACTGAACTGATCGCACAGTCAGTGGCCGCCAAGTACAGTTACAAAATTTCGCCGGGGACTGGCTTAGATAGGACCTTCGGATCCGATAGATATTCCTTCAATTTCTCGAAAGCTTTCTCACACTCATCGGTCCATTCGAACTTTCCTTTTTTCAAAGCGTCGAAAAAAGATTTGCAACGATCGCCCGTTCGTGCAATGAATCTATTCAGCGATGCAAGGCATCCTGTCAACCTCTGTACTTCTTTCACGTTCCTTGGGCTTTGCATATTAATGACTGCTTGAATTTTACTCGGATTCGCCTCGATGCCCCGCTGGCTAACCAAGTGCCCCAGAAATTTTCCTGAGCTAACTCCAAAACTGCATTTCTTTGGATTTAACTTCATGTTGTACTCTTTTAGGATATCGAATGTCATGGCAAGGTGGTGTAGGTGATCCTCTTTCCGTAAGCTTTTGACAACGATGTCGTCGAATTAGACCTCCACCATCTCGCCGATGTGTTTCTCAAACATCTTATTTACCAGTCTTTGGTATGTTGCCCCCGCGTTTTTCAAACCGAAAGGCATTCTTTTCCAGCTATACATATCGAGCGCAGTCATGAAGGCCGTATGTCGCTGGTCGTCGGGATGCATTGCAATCTGATGGTACCCAGCGAAGGCATCCATGAAAGTTAACATCTCGTGCCCCGCTGTATTGTCTACTAGGTGATCAATGTGGGGCATCGGAAAGTGATCTTTTGGACAGGCGTCGTTTAGATCTGTGATTAGATCTGTGATTAGATCTGTGAAGTCTATACACAATCTCCACGACCCGGTCGTTTTTCTGACGAGCACTGGATTTGCCAACCACTCGGGATCAGTTCCAGTTTTCTCGATTAATTTGTTGTCGATCAATTTCTTGATTTCGACTGCCAAAGCCGCACTTTTATCAGGCCCAAATTTTCTTCGTTTTTAGGTGATGGGTCTCCTTGCTGGATCAATATTCAATCTGTGGCAGGCATGATTCGTGGGAATGCCTACCATATCTTCGTGCGACCAGGCGAATGCATCGATGTTTTCTTTCAAAAATGCGACCATGTCTGATCGCAAATGTTCTGGTAAATTCGAACCAATGAATACCTTGAGTTCTGGACGAGCTTCGTTTAAATGGATGGTTTCAAGGTCCTCCGCTGAGGTTGCCCGCTCTTTAGGCTCCTTCCAACGAGGATCCTCGATTCCGAACTCTGGCTCAAAACCTAACCTAGGCTCCAGATCTGGAAAGTTTTCTGGAACCTGGTCGTCGGGGAGCTGGTCGCCCGAATCTGTCTGCTCGTCGATCTCCATTGGGGTGTGGTCGTCCACTTCCATGGAGGCATGCTCGTTCTCCTCCACTTGGTGGTCGTCGGAAGTACGACTGCACTCCCCAACTTCAATCTTTCGGTACTTGCTAGGAAGACCCTCCAAGTAGTTCACTTGTTCTGTTTGTGTTTGACACTCCATATACTTTCCAACCATAGTACTTTCCTTAGAATGACGCTTTGCAAAACGGACGAGACACTTCCTCGCCCGCGTCTGATCGCCCTTGACGGTTATAACTCCCGCTGGGGTTGGAAATTTTACACAGTAATAATAAGTAGAAGCGGCCACCTTGAACTCGTTGAAGAAAGGACGGTGGAGGAAAGCGTTGTAGGACGATGGCATGTCTACGATCATAAAGTCGAGCTGCCGCGTGTGATGCATTGTTGGCTCTTTTGATGATTCCAGCTCCAGGGATAGTCTGATTTTCCCAATGGGATGGCTGCGCGTATCCCCAAAACCTACGATTATATCATCGCAAGGCTCTATGTATTCCGGATATCCACCGAGAGCATCCAAAGTATGCTTGAAAAGGATGTTGGTGTATGCCCCGGTGTCGACCATCAGGCGATGGACGTTGGTTCCCATAATCTTCCCCGTGATGACCAAAGCATCATTGTTTAGGTGCACCACGCCGTTCAGGTCATCGTCCGAGAAAAGGATTTGGTGAGATAGAGGCTTCTCGGCAGTCGAAGCGACGCACACCTGATGGACATTGTTCAATGCTCGCTGCTCACTCTGAGCTCGGCGAACAGATAGAGTTTTCCCGGACTGAGTTCCCCCCAAGGGGCCTTCTATAACCAAACAAGCTCCCACGTTATCGATGTCGCCGCCAGGATTGTTTGGCATGGGAGGAGTTAGCTTGGGACGATTCAGTTGTTGGCGCAGGTCGTCGCTGTCGTCGCGACGTTTCTTCCCCCTCATTGTCGCCATTTCCAAGAGGCTTGATGAACTGGGCGAGCTTGCCCTCATTGTACAGCTTGAAAAGGTTTCTCACCAAGTCTCGGCACCCATTGGTGTGGTGGCCGATGGAGTTGTGGTAGTCACAGAATTTACTACCATCGAGGTTGTCATCACTTGTATGCATTGGCTTGGTATGGGGGAGCAGATTCTTTCCCCTGACTGCATTGAAAATACCCCTGGGATCAAGAGAGAGAGATTCTCTGAACTGGATGATCTCAGGAGACTCCTCGAAAGGCCTGAAGTTCGCTAGGCGAGCACTGCCAGCTTGAGTGGTCGCCTTCTTGGGCTGGGACGACTCCCCAGTGTTTGTATTTTTCTTGGGCCAGACCCTCTTGAACGCCTCCGGTTGCTCGTTAGCCTTGGCGGCGTCCATGATTTCCTCCATTTGAATGAAGTTCCCAGCCCTCGTGCGGAAGTCCGCATAAGAAACTGGGAAAGTAAGATGGATAGATTCCCAGAGCTTGGTACCTATCCTCAGACCGGAAACAGCCGAGATCAGCTTTGTCTCGTCGTTTACGGCGTCCCCATCGATCACCAGCCTATCAAAGCGCTCGATGAAGTCCTTTCCCGACTCATTTAGGGATTGGCGAACGTTTGCCAAACGTTGCTTTGAGGCTGGGCGAGCAGCAATGGACCCGTAGTAGGTCAGAAAGTATTGTCCCAGCTCATGGAATGAGGTGATAGATCCGGTACTCAAAGTTGTGTACCAACGATGAGCCCGGTCTCCCAAGGTTAGGGAGAAATTTCTGCATTGGGTGGCGTTCGTTGCCCCGATTGAGGCCATATAGTTGGAGTACTTGGACAAGTGTACTCTGGGGTCGGACATCCCATCGTATGCCGCCATGGAGGGCATTTGGATCTTCCTTTGGATTGGGGCGGTAAGGATTGCAACACTCAGTGGTGGTGCGGGCAGAGTGATTGGTGGAGCGGTCCCTTGCTTCGAGGCGACCACCTCTGCTCGCAGGGCATCCATTTCCATTTTCATCAATTTTTGGGTTTCGAGGAACTGGGCGATTTGCCCCTCCTCGGCGGTCTGTGCTCGGGGGACGACGACCTCGTCGCGTCGGATCCCTTGGGATGCGACCGGGTGATCATCATGGCGTGATCGCCTGGGGGAATGTCTATCAGAATGGTGGCTGCGATAACTCTTCGCAGGAGCTCGCGAACCCTTCCCTGGTCCCACTCGATCAAGAGCTGAGACTCTGTCGCCCTGATCTCTCTTATCAGCGCGATCCCGGTGGTCGGCCCTGCCTGGTCGGCCATCCACATTGAAAGGCACTCGGCGAGGAGCCCTTCTATCTTTATCATCCATCCGGTTGAAAACCGAATTTCGGTGCCGCGAGTCTCCCGTGTGGCTATTGTGGGAGTGCTCGTCAGCTTTGTCTTTGCCTTTGTCTTGGGGGCGAACAGGGTGTGAGTGATAGGAGCGGTCGTCCTCCTCATTCCCCTTGGCTTTGCGAGCTTTGTCGAAGGCCTGATCTTTGGCCTTCTCCAGCTCTTCCTTCTCATTCTGCCTCCTCTTCTCCATGAGGTAGTCAGAGAGATCTTTCAGATGTTGAGGATCATTTAGAATGTCTCCCATATTCAAGTTTGCGAAAGGATTTACCGGCCGCAGCGAAGGGGGCTCGTTCCCTCCGGGTGGTAAAATTCCGTCATGTGGAGTATGCTGAGACATCGTTTAAAGAGTGTCTCCTGGGGATTATTACAAGGATAAGACTGTTCTTAAGCTTTCGACGCTTAAAAACGAAAGATTAAAGTTCTTACGCAGAAGAACGTGCTATTACAACTACTTATTAGCAAAGTGACAACAACTAAAGCTTAAAAACAAGATTACACGGAGATCAAACTCCAAAATATGTCTCGAATATCGCAAATATTCAAGAACACGAAAATACGTAAATAAAGCTTTAAACGGTGGAACTACCGATTAAAACCTGAAAAACGGAGTTTGCTAACCGATCGCTCGATGATCGGACGAAACTGAGATGATGAACACGTAAAAGGCTTCAACACTTAACTTCTCTAGCTAAAAATGGGCGCGTGCTCGCCACACATTTGGGCGAGCAGCTAACTAAACATGTGCTCGCCAACATCTTTGGACGAGCACTTAAATACATTAAATACATTTATTCTATTACATTTTCTTGGTCTTGTTGACTAGTCGTCGCACGACTTTGTTGACCAGTCCTCGCCACGTAAGCCGGTGACTAGGATTGACTTGTCAAAGATTAACTTTTTTGACTAGGTATAACAGAGACAATGTTTTTTCGTTTCAAATCTAGTTTTTTTTTTTAACCAAATTAGTCTCAAATCCATCTCTAATAGAGACGGTTTTCAGTCTGTCTCTAAATTTCGGTATCAAATACTTGCATTTTTGTAGTGTTCTGGTTTGGTTGAGCCGATCAAGATCGTATTGAAGATGTGTAATCTTAGCATCCTATCTTCCAATTTCAAATCTTCCTATTTTAACCCTTGATCCACTCTCAAAAAGTAGTCATTAAGGAGAACTCCCCCATTTATCGATCATGTTTATAAAATTCTAATTGATAGAATCGAATGCCTTTAATTGAATAATCAAAATTATATCATGACACTCAAATCAAATTTTAGCATTTTAATTTTGAATTACCAAAATTTTCCTTATAAAGACACCATTGAGTAAAGCAACTATATACTCATTTTAATTAATGATAAGTATTCCTCCCTGTTAATTTTTCTTATTAAAATCGATCCGTTGTTGAAAAATATGTATGTGCGTACACGCATTTTATCTTATGAATACCAAAATTGTATATATGTAACTAAAATATAAATTGAAAAGTGGGTTTTTTTTGTTATTGTTGGTTGATGAGATATATCAATCGGAAAAGTCATGGCACAGATTAGTGATAAGCAACGGGACATTATCTTGTACTATAGTTTTGTCTGTTGGGCCACCCCTCGGCCCTCTCTCTCTCTTTCACACACACACAACACACTATATCTCTCTCTCAACGATTTGCAACGGTTATATTTCATGCAAAGGCAGGCAGGAACTTTCGATCTCTCTATGATTCAAAATCCTTAAAATTAACAACCCCCACACTCGACACAAACAAACAAGCAAAAGTAACATTAAAACGGCTATAAAAGTAGTGAAAGAATTCCGCCGGATTAACACCTCTTACCCTTTTTGGGGAGGAGGCCCATCGAGTGGACAATTTAAATGGGTAGAGTGCTTTCAACAGGAATCGAACCCAGGTCGTTTTTGCCCGGTTTTGCTCTGATACCATGAAAGAATTCCGTCTCATCTAAAAGTCCGAACTTGTAGAGAGGTGGGGAATTAATTCTTGTATATTAATTCCTAACAGTAGTAAAAGAAAAGGCTATATGTAAAAATAAAAGTAGTAATTATTATTAAAACGGGGTTTTCTACTTAGTATTTTTGAAAGGAAGGGCCGGGGAGATGAATTATTTTTCTGTACTTGTACTATGCGTACATGTTACACACAGTCTGACTCCGATCCGCACAATGTCTTCTTCAATTCATACGACAATAATGTGAAAGTAAATAACGTGTGGGAATATTAGTATTAAAATATGATGAGTTGCCACACGACATTTCAAGATCTCATGACGACCTTTAATTTTCTTACATGCAATAATGCAACTCTTTAGCTCAACAAACCCCGACCAACCCCAAACTCAATGTACCCCATGCATGTAAGCAACCATAGTACGGTCATTTCTGCCATTAACTTATCACTTGTTTCCCCATTTCATATATCTTTAAAATAACTTTAACAATTTCTTTTTCCTTTTAAATCCTTAAAATGAAAAACAATTTATAAACTTTAGTTTCACAATTTTACACAACAAAATGTCATTTTTCTTTTATACATAAATATTTACATACATATGAAAGTTATTATGGAACACAAGAAGTACGCACAGGATCCGTGTATTTGCGCATTCATTTCTACACAATCCATCAGATTTTATTCTTACAACCTTGGGATCTAAAATTAGATCCAAGGTAAAAAAAAAAAAAAAAAAAAGCACAGTATCCTGCGCAAAACAGGCCATAGCAAACAATTTGATTATCTTATGTGATCAGTTAATTTCAACAGAACAATTAATTAACTATCTTGATTTGCATGCATAAACCAATCTTATAATTTCAACTAACCAGGATATTAATAATAATAATAATATATACCAACAAATATAAAGAGGGGAGAAAGGAGCATTTAGGCGAAATCTGCATGTTCAAACCCATAATTAAGTTTCTTTAAAACCATAAAGAAAAACAGATTAGTTTTCTCAGTAACTCATTATTCAAAGAGATTCTTAATTCCTTTTACATATAATATCCCAGTACGCTAGCTAGATTGAGTTACTGCAGCTAAGAGAGCATAAAAAACCTACAAGACGTCTTCCGGGTGCTCTCGTATACAGTATAGAGAAAAACGCAATTTCAAGAAACGAAAACCATATTAAAACTCATCTCTCACCATTTCCTGCTATCCCATCCCTTCATCCGTTCATGAAAATCCAGGAGAAAAGTACGCGGACGAGGACCTCAGGTGAACATTGGACGGTAATGGAGGAGCAGTTGAATTAGAACCCGAATGCAACACACTAGAAGAAGAACCTTCTGGAATGCAATTCCATTTACCTAAATTCGCTGGTGGCCCTATCGTTGGAGAACCGGTGAAGTGAGGATAGACCCGAGTCTGATAACTATAGAAAGGATTGGCCATGGATGGTGCAGCAGCCCGCCTTGCTTCAGTTTCCGGAGAGTCATCAAGAACTATTATTTCCTTGTGTTTACCACCACAAGAGTCCGGAGGACCCACTCTTTCAGCATCGTAGGTTGTTCGAGAGTCTAGCCTTATCTTGGATCCAAGTTGATCTGCAATCAGATTGAACCCACTAGCAAACCCGTGACACCTTGAAGCCACACTTCCAACAAAATTCCTACTCGGAAACATGCCTGTTGATGACAGCTGTGGCGGCCCGTGATTAGCAGGAATCTTGAAACCATCAGAAGAGTTAAACGAGTGTTGCACTGGTGGTATGTGTGGCTGAAAATTATCAAATCTTGAAGGACCTTGGGATAAATTATGGTGCAAGGAATTGGAATTGACTTCATTCTGACCATTTTCAGCACACAACCTTGGACTTGGATGATCACTAGACTGGATAGGCATAGTTCGAGGAGACGAATTATCATCTTTATTCACCACCATTAAGTTCTTTCCCATCAGTCTCAGAACGGGATTAGGAGTAGATGGACTTGGAGGGAACGAATTCGCTGCATGTTTTTCAGGCTCTGGAGTCAGGCCCTTCTCAGAGAGCATTCCTGGTCCCATGTTGAGACAGTGAACTTCATTCTTCGGGACATTACACATCTGCTTTTCCTGGGAAAGAGCAGGAGGAGAAGTCATAGACGTTCTTCGCCTTAAAATCTGTGAATCAAGGAAATTCAAGGATCCATCTTTCCTAGCGCAACAACACAGCTGAATATTCCGGGCTTCATGACTCATTTCGGGCCTTGATTCCAGAAGGTTAAGCTCTCTATCTCCACTAGCAACTTGCTCAAAGGGAGGACATTGAGTCTCGTGTTGAAAATGTGACAAGTTGGTGATTGATATCGAATTAGATCTTCCAGCAATAGAATTCGACACCCCTGACATTCCAGAAATCGGGGAATCTGATGACTCCATATCAACCACTTCGTGCCCCTCTTCAGAAGATTGTAATCTGCAGGTGGTTAATGATGAATGTCCCTGACGATCTTCTGAACCCATTCGCCCGGGACTTGGCAAAAATGAGCCTGGTGGTCCCGGTATGGGAATTGGATCAACATCAACAAAGTAATTTTCCATTTCTGCCCCCACATTATCTTGATCAGCGTTCAAAACTAGCTCATTTGGGCAATCTGCGTTGTAATAATGTCCAGGGAATGCAGAATCCAATGACTTGCTAAAGGACGCAAAAGCTTCTCCATCAGTCATACCATAGGTTGGCTCAGAAGCAAATTCATCCGCCATTTCATCAGCCTCTTCTTCTACAACATTAGATGTTTCAATTGGAACATTAAAAGAATCAATGTTCTTCCCACCACTTTGACTATCAGATTCATTCGAAGTCATGTCTCCTTCACCAGTATTCCAGACTCTTCCAACCTTCTTACCGATTTTCAAAACCCTAGTTCTATTAATCGATGGCTGCCCAGACTCCTTTTCAGGTAGAGTTGCTCTTCCTCCCAGTGTTTCTATCATACTATTTTGTCTACGAAGTGCAGATCGTGACACTATTGCCTCTTCTTCATCCGAATGTGATGTGTGATGCAGCCTAGTGTCCTTATTGTTCAAAAGATTTGTCCCCAAATTCTTCTTCGATTCTGTGACAGGTGCATGCCTGACAGACAACAGCTTCGTCCTCAATGAAGAAAACTTTTTATTTCCAGACGAGTTTGTATGGAACGAAGATGGTTTCCTCGGAGATACAAATTTCTTGCCTTCAGATGAAATTCCATGATGGTGGGACGCGTTTGAGCGAATAAAAGACCTATCATCTTGAACGTGTGGATTGCTACCTATCCCCATTTTCTTGTTACACTGAGAAGAAACATGATTTTCTGTACTATTTGGAGGATCCAGATGGCGCTCGTGATCTTTACTTGACTGCTTAACATTAAACTTAGAGAACATCAGATGACTGTTGTTATCACTAGAGTGTTGTGATGCCAACAAGGGAAATGCTGGTCTCTTTCTCAGACGAGATGGCCCAATAAATCCATCTTCCTTTCTTTTGTGACTCTCAGTTGGTACACATGGATTTTCGTCAGAAGAAATTGGTGACGTTGAGGAAGTACTTCCCTTTGAGAGTGATGAAAAACTCTTTGCTCTCAAGTTCTTCATACTTTTACCAGGATGCTGATTTTCATGCACGAGATTGGTTTTCTTTGTCAGGCAAGTTCTCTTGGAGCCCACCCACCGTTTGATCATTCCAAAATCATCAGATTCCATCTGATCAGAGGCTACAAGAGGCTGTGTAGGATCACCCTCTTCGTATCCTTCAGAATGAAATGACTTTTGCTGGCCAACGTCAACCTGTAACGGACAAAGCTCAGAGTTTTAGTGACAAAATCGTAAGCATTAGATACAGCCAATTCCCATCATTAACAGCTAAACCAAGATCCACTTACAACCAATAAAAATTACTATTGACTGAAATATGAACCATCAAAACAAACTTCAAATTAGCATGAAGTTAAAAGTTTAGAAACTCAAAATGCAAGTCCATCGTATTAAGATTAGAATCAAATTGACCCCAATTCAACTAGACAATTATCACAAATCGTAACTACTCAGTCAAAGCCACAAAACAAAAGGAGACAAGACATATATATAATATAATATACATACCTCAAGTTCGTTGTAGTAACTAGTCGATTCATGAGGAGGATAATCGAGAAGATGATCAGAATTGGTAGAGCAACTCCCTTGTCCATTAAGAGAGTGTTTATGAAGCTTGTGTTTGTGGACAATATGCTTTTTCTTCTTGCTTGAAAGTAGTTTCTTTCCTACGTCTCTTTTCACAAACTTGCTTGGTCCAGCATCATTGTTAGCATTTGACGTAGATGGCAGATGACTAAGCTTTGATAAAATTCGAAGCTTTGTGCCATTGGAGTCGATGTATACATCACCATCCTGATCGATTTCCTCAGTATTGACGGGAGGATATGTCTTCTTCTCCTCTTCAGCAGATGGTTCCTCCAAATCCTGAGGGCCCCGATTCGGGGCCCAGTCTGTCCCATTTCTTCTATCAAGGTCCTCAATCGTACAAGGTAGGGCTGTTTTGTAAATATCCACCATCAATCTTATTTTCCTGGGCTTAACTCTATGCTTAATGACTTTTGGAGGAGTTGTTTGTTTGATCGGGGACTCACTGGTGGAGAGACACTGATCGATATGGGCATTCAAAGTGGTGTTTGAAGAGGATGAAAATGCCTTGCACACTGGGCACACTTTTGAAGCCATTGTTTCTGAAACCACGGTAGTGTTTACAGACGAATCTTCGTTCGGTTTTGGGTTGGGTATGTTGTTCAGCTTTACGACCAATCTGCACTTTTTGATCTGGCTTTGAGGGTTGCTCTTGTTGGGTCCGCGAACTGCAAACTCGGGCTTCTTGATGGGAGATACTGGACTTGTTATAGGCAGAATCGGGTTTATATCAGAACAAGATTGACTTGCCTTTGATGGAAATTCCTTATCCACTACAGATTTTTCTTTCTCAATATCCACACACAACTTTTCAAGAACACGTTGATCGATCAAACCAGTGCTTAAATTCTCCGCACCTAATTTCACAATTGATTGGTTTCTCACTGAATCCAAAGACTGAAAAGGCGGCAACACGTCTTTCACTCCATGCTTCAAACAAAGTTGCAAATTCTTTGAAGAAAATGGCCAATTGTTCTTGATATTCTTGCCCCGGGTGTTGAAAACATAATCCCTACAACAAAAAAATTAGAAGAATGTCAAATCAACCCAAACAAAGATGGTGGAATCCAGGCAAATGAAAATTATGAACCAAAAAAAAGAGTTCTTTGGCAGAGGATTTAATTATCCAAAAGCAAAGGAGCTAGCATAAAATGACCAAAATATTAGCAGTCAAAATTGACTAATGGAATGGTGGACATCTAAAATAATGGACCAACTGCTTTATTTAGAATTAGAAACCATCTTAAAGCAAAGCCTGCTGATAATCCACACAATTAAACCCCCAATTAGCAAAAAGATTAACAAAGAATATCTAGAGAAGATGAATGAATATTTTTCAAGAAATCAATGGATCATCAGAAACCTGGTTGGATCTGAGTCATCTGACCAACCAAAAGAATCCCCAAGAAATAGCATGATCAATCAAGAGAGAAAATTACCTTATGGAGAAATTGGGAAGTGGATTGTTGTCATTTCTTAACAGATCTAGCTCAAACAGTTGGTGATTATTATCAGAAATCTTCTCATGACTGGTAAGTGAATTTTGACAGAGATCTGGAGGAGGGTTTTCAGTGGATAACATCTGATGCTACCCTTTTCTTCCCTCTTGTGCTGTTTTAGCCAACAGTCACAAGAACTTCAATTCTACTTAACTTACAACAATAATTTTATTTTACCTTTCGAAAGGTTTCAAAACCCCACCAGTCACTTCTTCAGCTCAGAATCAAACAACCCCACCTGCAATAATATACATAAGAATACATACACATATTAACAACACAAATTTGAAGGGCCAAAACAGATATTAACACCCCTAATAAATAGCGTTATTTTATGTGTTAGTTCATCACTAAGCACTCGTGGAGAGGCTGATTAAGGAGGATTTTGGGCAGAGCAAGAAGATTAAGCAATTATTAAACGTCATTTTATGTGGGCTAAACAAGACAAAGTACATACGTTTATAAAAGCTTTTCGAGATAAAAACAACAAAACGCTTACGCACTACAACAACCAAATTCAACAAAGTTAATTTAAGTTAGAGAAAAGGGGATGAATTTAAAAGATTCCTGAAATAAACCCAGAAAGATTTTGGACCTAAATACACGCTTTTATGAAGAAATTGAGCTGAAAATCAAAGTAACGGTACAAGATCTTTTAGGGTAACAGAAATTTATTTCGAAGAAATTAAAAATCAAATCTTTGGTTCGATTTTTTAGTGAACAGTAGTCCAAGAATAGCAAAATCCAGAACTGACTTGGAGAAAAAAAAACCAGTCAAAAATCACCTAACAAAAAACGCCAAGAACCACCGCTAATTACAGATCATAAAATCACAACACCACCGAGTTCAGTTTCAAGAAAATCTTGACAAAATCCCAAAAAGAAAAAATTGAAAAAAGCAGTAGAGGATATAGAGAAAGGAACCCACAAGATAAATCAAAGAAATCGAAAAAAATAAAAACCCCCCACAGAAAATCAGCTGAAATCCAAACAACCCAAAAAAAAAATTCAAGATTCATGAAATGGAAGAAAGAAATCCAAACCTTTTTGAGTTTAGAGAGAGGTGAAAAATGGGATGAAAATGAGGTTATCGGATGTATATAGAGAAGGGTGAAAACAGTGAATGAGAGTAGAGAGAGAGTGTAGAGAGAGAAAGTGAGAAATTAAGCACCACCCACTGATACATCAAAAGGGGTATCAGGTTCTTCTCTCTCTCTCTCTCTCTCTCTCTTCCAGAAAGCAGGTTTAAACACCCCACGATTCACCTCACCCACCTATACCTACCCTACTGGGTTTTTTTTTCTTCCATTTCCCTTTCCTCTAATTATTTAGTATTATTACTGTGTACCCATTTTCTCTCATTATTTCGATTTTAGCCTTGTTCTTTTCCTCAAATTACATTCAGCCATTACGCTCCCCTCGCTCTACCTCCACTAGGCGACAAGGTGCTTTTTTGTGTCTCCGATTTTTCTAGTAATTAAAGAGGGTCAATTTTAATGATTTCTTGTTTTTAGCTTAAGTTAACTTCTTTTTTTTACTTAGGTTTGTGTCTTGTTTTTCCCCATAATCATCATTTCCAGGAAGAAGAAACCTCCCTTTGTCCCATAGCTTCTTTCCGAGAGTGATTTTTTTTAGTTAGATATTGTGGTGAATTGAATTTGGATTTGGATTTGAATAGGAAAAAATTGATTGAGATAAAGTGGGATAGCTCAAGTGTTAAGGGAATTTGTATTTGAATTGAGAGAGATTGAATTGGGAATGGTCAATCCCAAATTAAACATATCCAAATGTTTCTTCTTTCTTGATCGACTTAATTCTTAATGAATTTTTATTTTTTAATTAAAAATATTTTAAACATTTTTAATGAAATTTTTCATTAATATTACAATTTTTGTCATTTTATGAAGAGCTGATCTTGGGGCTCAATTCGTAAGATGGGTTCTTCTTGACCCTATGTAACCCAAGTTTTTACCTTTTTTATGTTCATTGGATATTTAGCACCAGGTATAGTTATATCACCGGTAATTTTACGAAGTACTATGATGTTCTTGTTCTCATAACTTTTTTGAAAAAAATAATTTCGTTTGGGAAGAAAACATAACTTTTGTTGATTAAAAATGTGTTACATCAAAATAACGATATCCTTAGTCAAGAGAAATTTCACTTTCAAATAGTGGAATTAGGTGAAGGAAACTACAGTTGTTCATGAATAGATTCGTGCCAATATATGTTGATAAATTTATTCTTTTTTATTAAGTTATTTAAAAAGTTAAAAGGTAAAACTACAGTTATTTCATAAGTACGTAAGAGGGTGTTTATTTTGGGATTATGTAGGAAGGGGGAAATTGGGGTGAAGTAATATTGGATGGGGAAATCTAGATAAATTGTGAATGTGTATGTTTGTTTTGGGATGTTAAGTAGGATATGATGTAACTTTATGTCAAATCAATTGTGTAAAAGTGTGTGATGTTGTATTTAATAATAATGTAATTTTATGTCAAATCAATTAGTAAGAATGGATGATGTTTTATTATTATAATAGTAAAATACTCCTTTTTTTAATGTCCCACAATAAGTTTCCCATTCCATTTTGGCAAATTATTTTATCTCTTCCAATCACATCACTTCTACTTTATCTATTATTTTATCATACTTCATTTCTTACTAATCTATTATTTTCTCTCTCACCATCCCATCACTTTTACTACATCTATTATTTTATCATATTCCTTAATCTAAACACCCAAAAGAAAGGGGAAACTTATACCGGGACGAAGGGAGTATATAGATATTTTTAGAAGTTGATGTAATTGAATGTTGAAATCCGGATGTAAAATTTCAAATTAGAACAAGACGGCCAGATGGGAAACGTTACGTCCGGACGTGTGAGTTCTAAAATAAACATGCCCTAAAAGTTGCCCATATATCTCCAAGTTTAATACAGTAAAATTATTAAATGAACACTGGTTTTTTTATATAGTATTACGATTACTTGAAGCCCCCAAAGTAGTAAATGAACTATGCAATTTACCGTAATTACTGAACTCGTAACCGAACAAAATCTTGGAAGCTTTTGGAAAAATAAGATTTAACTTTAGGTTATAAATTTTATATAGAATTTATAGGTATGTTTGTAGTTTTTATATGATTGATTTTGATAGTATTTATAGTTATTTATAATTGTAGGGTATAATTTTAAAATCTTAAGAGTGATAATTGGGTGCGAAATTGAGTTTCAATAAATTGAGTTAAATGTTATAATTATAGAAAAGCATAGTAATAAGTAACAGTTATAATGTCGAGTGTGAAGAAGAATGCACGTTGATTCACTCCTCAATTGAAATCATTCAAAAATTTAGAGAGACGAAAGAAGTAAGATAGAAAAACGTAAATGAAAAAAAAGGTTGTTGTCGGGTGTTTATAATGTCAAAATTTGCGTGTTTATAATGTCAAAATTTGCAACGGCCATAAAATTTGTTGCAAATTCGATGACTTGCGACAAAAATTGTTGTCGCAAATCACGTTGATTTAATTAAATTGCGCTATAATAGCACGTCAGAAAACGCATCTTGAAACCGACTGTTCAGTTTGGGATGATTTATAGCTGTCGTAAATTTAGTATAAAATGACATTGTTGTATTTTTGTATTAAATTATGTCGCAAATTTACGACAGTTTTATTTCTGTCGCAAAGCTTGTTGACTTCGTCAGTTCGACAATTTACGTCCCAATATATAGATGATAAAACGATGTTGGTCAAACAAAACAAAACAATATGAAATTCGTGAATTTAAGTGGGTGTTTTCAAACACTATGGGTGTGTTTGCAAACAATAGTGATTGATTCAAAGTGGTTAAAATTGATTTTTGTAATAAAATTGAAAGTGAATAGTGTTTTAAAACTAAACATTTTCAATCAATTTTGTGTATGTTGTGATGTTTGCAAAACAAATAGCTTATTTATAATTTTACAAAAACACCCTTGTTACATTTGAATAAGTAATTGGTAAATATAAAATATTATTTAAATTGTGAGGGCAAAAATGTAAAATTGGTTACTACAATGATGAGAAGCACATAGAAGCTATTAAAAATATGTGTAGGAATGCTTCATCAAAATCACTTTTAACAACTTAATTTAATCAATTAGTTGTGTTGTCAAACACTCCAAAAGTGATTATATTTTAAAAAATAAGTGCTTTTAAGCACATACTAGTGCTTGCAAACACCCACTATAAGGTGCTTAGAAGCACTTTTTTTTCTCCAAATAGAATCACTTTTGGATTGTTTTCAAACACAACCAAGTGATTAAGTTAATTTGTTAAAAGTGATTTTGGTGAAGCACCCCTCCACCTACTTCTAAATTCTAATAGCTTCTATGTGCTTCTCATCATTATAATAATTAATTTTACAATTTTACCCTCACAATTTAAATAATATTTCATCTTTGCACATTACCTATCCAAATTTAATAAGGGTGTTTTTTTTAATTTATAAAAAAAAAGTGATTTGTTTTGTAAATACCATAACATATACACAATTGATTTAAAGTGCTTAATTTTAAAACACTAAATTTCAATTTTATTGTAAAAATCAATTTTAATTACTTTAAATCAATCACTATGATTTGCAAACCCATGGCATAGAATCACTTATGATCTATTGTAAAAAAAAAAAATCACATATGAAGTTATGAACCACCATCCACATTTCAATAGTCAAATTCACAATTAGAGCCATCACTCATGACCACTTACAGTTTTTAAAACTGATAAGTGATAGTAACTATATAGTCATGACTAGCTAGGGCTATTTGTCAAAGTTCTACAATTAATATATATATATATATATATATATATATATATATATATATATATACTAGTTAAACTATCTATCATTGATGAAGTCGCAAGAGGCTTGAGGATTTTCCTTTTTCACTTTTCATGTTTTACTGTGTTTCATCTTATTGAATTTTTAACACATATCACTCCAATATTATAAAACGTTTATTTATTTGTTTAATTATTTTGGAAAAAACCATAAAATTTTATAAGAAATCTAATCGTCCTCAAGATAGGTACTAAAAGAAAGTTGATTATTTTTTAATATGACTCATGTCAATTATCATATAGTAGAATAAAATGTAGAATACGAAAATTAAAACATGTGATCTCATTCGGGCTTGGAGAGCACTGGATTCATTGGAATTTTGATTTTATTATATATAGACTAATAAATTATTGTGTAGATTAATATACTACTCTATAATAAATAAGTATAAAATAACATCATAATGAGTAATTCTGTAATAATTTAAAAATATCTTTTTAAGTGATAGTAACGAATTTATTCTATCCAATTTCACAATACGGGAATAATAGAGAGTAATTATCCATACTCGTAGATTATTGAAGTATTCGAACTAAAATTAATTTTATTGTCACCATTTAGTATTCAAATTAAAACTGATTTTTTTTTTCTTAGTAGGGGACCATTTCGGAGTTCTGGATAAGCCGTTCAAAATTTTATATATAAAACACACATATTTTCAACAAAATTTTATATATAAAACACACATACTTTCAACAAAATTTTAACTCACACTCAATTCAATTGTTGTCATTTATTATACAACCGTTAGGAATTAATATACAAGAATTAATTCTCACCCTCTCTACATGTTCGGACTTTTAGATGAGACGGAATTCTTTCATGGTATCAGAGCAAACCGGACAAACAACCTGGGTTCGATTCCTGTTGAAAGGAATTCTTTCAACAACTAAAAGTGGATTTGCCCCATAAATCTTTAATTTACCTATTTTAAGATATATGATTTTGAAACGGGTTTTTAAGACATGCATCATGCATGCAATTAAAAGTTAGAACTGCAAATTTAGATAGATGTAAAGGTTAGATTTAAAATAAAGAAAACTAAAAAATATATGATTTGTTTTTTTTATTATTACTATTCAAATATTGAATTATTATCTTATAAAGCAATATCGACGCTCTATAATCTCTTTATTAATGAATTGAGATGTTTTGATCGTATTAGAATGAAAAAGAAATATGATAATTATGATATTATTTCATTCTTATACTAAAGTTATATCGAGACATCTTCACAAATTTCTAAGACGACACACTATCTTAAAACGTTATTTAATGAAAAACACAGTTTGGAATTTAGACAAATTATAAGAGATCACACGGACTAAAAAAATTAGGAAAAATAAATAAATTAAAAACTTACTAAAAGAAGACATTTTTGCAAATTTTTTTAAAAAAATTAGGCTCAGTAGATGAATTTAGTTCTATAGATTTCACCATTCAAATTTACTCCATTTATTTAAATTAAACCTTTTATTAATAAAGATCCCTTTTAAATATTTAGACTTGAGTCCACCTTTTTTTTAGTTTAAATAAAAATGATTTTAGATATTCACTAAAATCATGTATTTTTAAATCATTTCAATTGAAAATGATTCCTCAAATCAAATTCCATCATTCAAACACAACCTTACCACTAATTTTGATTAAAAAGTAAAGGGTTGATCTGCTATGGACTCGAGTGCATGTTGTGCACCCTAGTCCATGTTGCACTTTTCAGTTACTGACTTACACTTTTTGGTAAATGGTGTTGCATTTTTCAATTATTAAACTGTATAAGTAATAATTGAAAAGTGCAACACCATTTACCAAAAAGTGTAAGTCAGTAAACTGAAAAGTGTACATGGACTAGGGTGCACAGCATGCATTCGAGTGCATACTAGACTTTACCAAAAGTAAATTAATGAATTTTAAATATTTAGATTTGAACTCAATATATTTTTTTTATAGTTAAAATTGAGATTATTTTAAATTCCATTAAAAGTATGTTTTTTAAAATTCTTTCATTTTCTATTCAAATCAAATCTCTTCATCAGGGTAGAGCTGTGTCATACTAAGAAACAGTTTCATAAGATCGAATCATCATCTTGAGTGAAAGTACGTACTCAAAATTCATTAACAAAGGAAGGGTATGATTGGTGGCAAAAATGCAATCTACCTTCATGTTTAACCCGAAAAATCGGTAAAACTATTAGACGCTGTTTGGTTAGGGATTATGGTGGATGGGATGGGGATGGAGATGGAGATGGAGATTGGAAAAATATGGATGAGGACAATCTATGAATAATAATTGAATAATAGTTGTGTTTGGATAGAGATTGAAAAATAGATGTTGATGGAGAACTTTATGTCAAATCAAGTAGGAGAGAGAATAAATGTGTGGAAGAAAAGTTATGTCAAATCAAGTAGGAGAGAGAATAGATGCGTGGAAGAAAAGTAGGAGAGAGAATAAATGTGTGGAAGAAAAATATGAGAGAGAATAGATGCGTGGAAGAAAAGTAGGAGAAAAATGAGTGATTAAAAGAAAAAAATAGTGATGTGATTGTATAAAAATAAGTTTGTAGGTGTATTATAGGAATAAATGTGTATTTGAATGTGTATTTTGATGGAGAGGGATGGGATGGGGGATGACCCATCCAAATCCGGATGGATCAATCCCAAACCAAACACACCCTTAGAGTCTTCTTAAAAAAATCATTTACTGTATAATTCAAGTTTTATTTTGCTTTTACATTCTTCTTTATCATTTTCATGCCAAAATTTTTTAGACTTAAAAACGTTTTAACTGTATTTTACCATTATATTTTAACTTAATTCATTCTGGACTATGAAGTATGGACTATATTTTAACTTGAATTACTTCAATGTAGATCTTATAATTTTATAAGGACAAACACTTGTGTGAGATGGTCATACGGTAAAATCATTCATAAATAAACACCTATTTTTTCAAAAGTTATGCTCGAATTACACTGCATCTCACGTAAAACGGTCTCACACAAGATTTCCTCTTTTATTAGTGTTTTTTTAATGCAATAATATAAGAAGTATTAAAAGTTTGATATATCTTAAAAAGATAACCATGATCATTTTAACGGTTGAATTTTCGATTAAATCGATTCAATCAATTGAATCGATAACCGATGTCCAATTTGATTTAATTGCGGACCCAATAATGAAAACACTAGTTTGGATAGCCATAAATGATTTAGTCGTCCATTCATTAGGTTATTAGATTTAGTAACCAGTCGATGGTGTCATTAGTCAACAAGAATATTCAAATTAATCATAATTAATTGCACGTTTAAAAAAAAATCAAATTAATTGATATCCTAGATTAGAAAAATATTTGTAGCGACTACTGAAATAATCAATAGAGTTTATTTATAAATTAATTGATTGTCTATCAATAAATTAAGTGAATGAAAGTTTTAGTAATTAAAGAGATGATTAAATGGTAAAGATAAAGTGTTGCAAGGAGCAGCTTATGAAAAAAATGATTATAAATATATATTATTTTATAGTTTGCTAAAGCGTTGTCATATGAGTATATCTTTGTTTAATGACCTCTAATCATAAACGAAAACACGTAATTAATTTGAGTTTTAAACTTCATATATAAAAATTGTGCTAACAGTGCATTAATACTTCCTCCATCTTAAAATAATATTTTTCTTTCATTTTTTATACAGACCAATAAAATATTAATTATTGTGTCTAAAATTATTAATTTTACTTATAAATTTTTAAATATATTCTTATTTATTAAACATCAAAACAATAATCACACTCAATAAGGATATTTTAAACATTTTACACGCTCTAAATTAAAAGGAAAGAAAACTATATTTTTATACATAAAAAGTAGGGAATCATCGTTTTAAAACAGATTAAGTATATAATTATATAAATTAATTATTTTAAAATCTCTCTAATTTTAAGAGGACCTCTTGATTGCAATATAAACTTTAAATTACAATTTCTCATTTACACAAATATTAAATTGAGCAAATAATATTACTATCAATTAAAAGAATCGAATAACATGTTTTTCAACAGAACTAACATGACACGAGAATGCATGCGACATGTACGAATTTAAAGTAGTAATAGTGTTTTCAATGTAGTCAATTCACATTTATTTTTGTCCTAACGTCATTGTGTTTGTGTGTGTGTGTGTGTGTGAGATTAGGGAAGAATTTAAATAAACAGTCTCCCTTTTTTAAGTTATCCATTTTATCTAAGCATCCTACAAAAAAATTACTCAAATTTTTTTTGACAATATTTTTTATCTCTTTTCACCCTTTTTTATTTTATCTTTATCTCTACTTTGTTTTTTCCTTTTTTTACCTCTCTCGATCTACATTTTCTTTTTCTAGTATATTTCTTACTAATATATATATATATGTCAAAAGTGAATGAACAACTTTAAAAGTTTAACAATTACTCATTTACACATTAATTTTTGATTTCACAAGGGTTTAACAAGAAGCTTAAATACTTCGTGAACCTATTTGTTTATATATTTTTAAAGAAGCTTGTAGGGCGTTAGAAGATTTATCAAATGTGTTGAAAGTCCTCGATTATTTTCGTCAAAAAGAAACAAATGAAATTGCCGGATTCTTAATACTCCCTCCGTCCCGCTATAAGTTTCCACTTTCTTTTGGTTGTTTTGATTAAGAAATATGATTAAATAATAGATGTAGTATAAGTGATGTGATGGTGAGAGAGAAAATAATAGATGAGTATTAGATAAAGTATGATAAAATAATAGATAAAGTGTAAGTGATGTGATTGGAAGAGAGAAAATCATATGTCAAAAATGGAAAAAAATGAAATAGGAACTTATAGGGAGACAGAGGGAGTAGTTTTTAAATATCTTGTAAATTTCCAAAATAACACGCAATTGATTTAATTGTTCTTGAAAAACAAAGAGATACAAATTTATTAATGAAGTCGTCCATCGATCATACCTAAAATTAATGGCAAGGTGGCATGTGATTTGATTTCTTAAAGTATTTCGAAAAAGTGAATAAATTAATTGACCAAAATCGTAGTTTGCATTATTCACCCATATATGAACTACTATTGAATTTTAAATTATGAGTAGTAATATTTATTTTTGCAACATTCACCCATGAACTATTGAATTTTAATTTCAAGTTTATTAATGAAGTTGTCCGTCGATCATACCTAAAATTACAAGTGACGCGCCATTTGATTTCTAAAAGTATTTCGGAAAAAGTGAATTTTGATCAAAGTAAATACATTATTCACCCATGAACTATTGGAATTTAATATATATCATATCCTCCACCTATATTTTAACATTTACAAGTCTTATTTATGATGGTGTTTGGTTAGAAATTGTGATGGATTGAATTGAGATTGAAAAAAGTGGATTGATGTAATCTATAAATAGTAATTGTGTTTGGATAAAGATTAAGAAGTAAGGATTGTAATATTTTATTACGACCTGTATAAAAATAGTTGTATAGATATATTGCATGAGTGAATTTATATTTGAAATTGTATTTGAATTGAGAGGAATGGAGATAAATTGGATTTGGAATGATCAATCCAAATTTGAATTGACGAATCCCAAACAAACATGGATTCTAAACCGATTGAATTGACGAATCCCAAACAAACATGGATTCTAAACCGATCCGGAAGGATTGAAGAATCCAGAAGCATGGAGAATATTCTAGATGAAAGGCTTTAGAATTCGCTGGTGGACACATAATTGAAATCCTAAAAATAAGATTTAAGTGATGAAGCTTCTAGATTTCAAATTTTAGTCTATAATTAGTGCCTGAAGCCTTCATCGACCATTCAATAAGAAATAATCGAAGAATATATATATTCTAGTGTTGATCATGTTTAAGTATTACATACATTATTTTCCTCGATTATTCAATAAAAAATGATCGAAGAATATATATTCTAGTGTGGATCATGTTTAGATATTACATACGTACATTATTTTCTTTTTATCATTATAGATATGTAGATAGATATATAAGTTTTTGACGGTGCTTTGCACTTAGCCATTTCAGATTTAATACCTAATTTTTAGGTCTTATAATGTTGTAATATATTGTACAATATCTCTATTTTATCACATGCACGCTTTAGATTATATGACTTTCTCTTCAAGTAATTAATATTATTTCTCCCTATATATATTAATAGACCAACCAAACCGATCGAACCAAACCAAACCATTAAATATGGTTCGATTTTTGATTTACGGTTCGATTTATAATTTTTAAAATTGATTTATTTTAGTATGGTTTGGTTTACGGTTCTCACTAATAAAAAATCGCAAAAAATCGAACCAAACCGAACTTATTTTATATATATAAATATATATATATTATATAATATTATCTAAATAAAAATTATATATATTATAGATTTATAGTCTCTATATTATATAATCCCTAAACTAGTAAACTCAAGACATTTTTCAAGCCAACAAGCCCAATTGCCCAGAAACCCTACTCATTCTCTTTTATTTAGTATTTAGCACCTCTACGTGCATGACGCTCTCAGCCTCTCACAGTCTCACTCAATCTGGTCAATCTGAAATCTCCAAGTAGACAAAAGTTTGTTGTTTCTTTTTGTGGTCATTTAGTTATTTTTTAACAACTAGTTTGTGAATGTTGTAATAACATTTCGTCTATTCGAATTATATTTTGGATTATTGGGATTTAATTTTGTCTATTCTATTGAGATTGTGTTTTACATTTTTATTAATTATTGTGTATAAGGAAAAAAATGAGCAAAACTACGGTTCGGTCAAAACCGACCAAACCGCCCAAAATATTATGGTTTCAAATCGAACGGTTTTTATAAATACGATTTGATTTATAGTTTTAAAAAAAAAAAAAATTTATAGTTTGGTTTACAATTTACGGGCGGTTTGGTTAACCAAACCGAACCATGCACCCCCTAATTAATAGGGCCAAACTTTGTAGTTTATACCCCCAAAATCATCGAAAAATTAATAGAAGGCTTTCCTATGACCGATCAATAAAAGAAGCTTGAACTATTTTTTAGCAGCAAAAAAAATAAAATAATAAATAAAGAGAGGAGTATACATCTCACAAAAGAAATAGCATTTATCAACACTACTTCATCATCCAATAATCACGTATTTACTCATATTATTATTCACTTTATTTATAATTAATGTATATATTTGTCTATTTTATACATAAATATCTAATCAATATTTATTAAAATTTATGTTTGAATAAATAAATTTAGACACACAGGGTATAATTTGTCATTCTCTACCGACCCACGCCGTAAATTGTTATCACTTATCAGGGTTCATGGACTATCGATCTATCTCTATATCAATGTGATATATTATCCATTGAGCTAGTTTTAAATGAGACCGTCTCACAGAATAAATCTTTCTTGACCTTCATATAAAAAGTGACAATGTTTGAGTGAAAAAGTGATGGTTATTTTACTTTTGTTAAAAATATTATCATTTTTTTTTATAAACATAGTAATATTTTTATTTTTAAAAAAAATATTGTTCTACCCAAAAATTTGGAATATGGATTAAAAGAGATTCGTCTCACGAAAAAGGATCCCGGTCTCGCACAACTTTTTGTCGTATTGATTTTAAATTCTTATAATTACAAAGTGTAGAAGTAAATAAATATGAACGGTTTTAATTATTTATATTCCATATGTCCCACCATTATTTACACACTTTCATTATTTGTCTGTCTCACAGCCTTTTGCACGCTCAAAGAAAACTTTTTCATAACAATATTCATACGTTTAACCAATTTTTTTTAAGGGATTAAAGTTTTTTTTAGTCCGTTAAGTTTGATTAATTTTGAATTTGGTCCTGATGGAATGCATATTTTGATTTTGGTCCTATAAGTTGGCCCAAATTTTGAATTCAGTCCAATTACCTACCATTGCATGTAAATGAATCGGTCAAATTCTTAGCTCGTGCATTTTTCTACAAATGAGGAAATTCACGGTTATTCACGATTGATTTGAATTGCACACGAGCTAAGGATTTGACTTGTTTATTTACCTGCAATGACGAGTAATTGGACTGAATTCAAAATTTATACAACTTATGGGACCAAAATCAAAATGTGTATTCCATCGGGACCAAATTCAAAATTAGTCCAACTTAAAGGACTAAAAAAACTTTAATCCCTTTTTTTAATTTACTTTATTCATAAAAATTTATAAAATTATCTCTCAACGCTTCATTCATTACATTTTTTTCTTAATTTGTGTGTTAAAATTTAGTGCAAACAATTGTGCTAATTACATAATTTCAAGTCCAGTGTTTGAACTTCAAGAAAATTGAAGGAACCAAAAGTACTTAAGCTCTAACACGAATAATTAGTGATGGTATAATTAAGTATGTTAAAATATGTACTCCCTCCGTCTCGGAGGAACTTGCACCCTTTGACTGTCACACATTTTAAGAAATGTGTAAGAAATGGTGTAATGATTGATGTTTTGAGAGGTAGTTTTGTAAACTTTTATGAATAAAGTAAAGTAAAAAGTAGATTGAGTGTGGAAAAGTAATGGCATATGAGTAAATATGAGTATATTTAAGGGTGAGAGTTGTGAAGATATTTCCTTTTATGGAGTGTGCAAATTGGTATGGGACATCCATATATGGAAAGTGTGCAAATTCCTGTGGGACAGAGGGAGTATCATTTATGTTTAGAAAGGGTTAATGTCGTTCATAGCTTTTCAGTGCACAATGGCATGTTTGCTTAATGTGTTTAGGGGGTTTAGTGATGGGTTTGATATGTAAATCCATCTTCTTTCATGTTTAGTTTCTCATAACTTTAAACATCTTGATTCGAGTTTATAATTTGACCCGATTTTTATAAACTAGATTTCATGGATTAGACAACCTAGTCTCCCCTTGAATTTATCTAGTCAACCCACCACACACTACAAGAAAAGAGGTTTTTAGTATCGAAAAATTAGTATCGAATACATTTTCTGATACTAAATCTTAACCTTTGGTATCAACCAAAAATCTTATGATACTACCTTCATCCTTGGTATCAAAAATATATTTTTTGACACTATTAAATATATAGAATCAATTATTTAGTGATACTAATATTGTTTTTGCATCAAAAATTTATTTATTGATACTATTTAGTTTTAGGATCAAATACTTTTTCGAAACTATTTATCATTGGTATCGAAAATTAAATTTTTAATACCATTAACTTTATAGCATCCGCCACTTATTTGATACTATTATTATTTTAGTATTAATAATTTATTTATTGATACAACTTATTCTTTGTATCAAATAATTTTTTTGATACTACTTATCATTGGTTTCGAAAATTAAATTTCCGATACCATTAGTTTTATAGCATCCAACATTGTTTTGATACTATTATTATTTTAGTATTAATAATTTATTTATTGATACTACTTATTTTTTGCTTCAAATAATTTTTTTGATACTACTTATCATTGGTATCGAAAATTTAATTTCCGATACCATTAACTTTATAGCATCCACCACTTTATTGATACTATTACTATTTTTGCATTAGTAATTTATTTATTGATACTACTTATTTTTTTGTATCAAATAATATTTTTGATACTACTTATCATTGATATCAGAAACTTTATTTCTGATACAATTAATTTAATAGCATTCAAACTTTTTTTTGATACTATTATTATTTTAGTATTAATAATTTATTTATTGATACTACTTATTTTTTGTATCAAATAATTTTTTTGATACTACTTATCATTGATATCCAAAATTTAATTTTCGATACCATTAATTTTAGTAGCATCCAACATTTTTTTTGATACTATTACTATTTTAGTATTAATAATTTATTTGTTGATAATACTTATTTTTTGTATCAAATAATTTTTCTTGATACAACTTATCTGATACTATTAACTTTATAACAACCCCTTATAACAACCCCACTTTTTTTGATACTATTGTTATTTTATTATTAATAATTTATTTATTGATACTACTTATTATTTTTTGAATCAATTTTTTTTTTTTGATACTAATTATAATTGGTATCCGACATTTATTTTTAGATACAATTAATTTTAATAGCATTCAACAATTTTTTATAATATACTCTGTACTATCTGCATCGAATTTTTTTTCTGATACTATTGTTATTTTAATTAATAAAATAATTTTTTTTTATAGGAATGATGATTGGTATCGGTGTCGGTATCCGATACTAATACCAATACCCATTGTTCATATTTCTCCTTACTTTGTTAAATTAATTGAAGCCTTCATCCCCAAACTCATCAAAAGCCTAGCCCAGTCCACTACGCGAAAAACCCTCACTGTGTGCGATTCTCACACAGTGAGGGTGTAACCATACATTCTTCAGCCGCCGCCACTCTCAGCGCCTCTGGACACCACCTCCGCGCCGTCGCCACCTCCGCGCCGTCGCCACCTCTTTGACGGCCGTACTTGCGCGATCGTTTCACCACAAGCTTCGGACGTCCACTCCCATGGCGTCATCTTCCCCGGCGCCGGCGACAATTCCATTATTTGCCGCTGCTACAAACGTGCCGCCGCGGTCCGTTCCAGCTGACGCTGCGCCGCGGCTCACTGCCGCTCGTTCCGACTCTGGGCGGCTTCTCTCCTCAGCCGCTGCGCTCTGTTCAGCAAATCCAAGTTCAATTCGAATAGACAAACCGGATCCAGTCTCTCTGCACCTATATGGATCATCTTTGGTGTTCCATAGCCTCCAAACCTCAACGCGGTCTCTGGAAAAGGTTTGTTAATCGTTTAATTCAATGACTCAAAATTGTTATGATTCATTCGGTTTCAGCCCTTTGTATCTGTCTTTCCTCTATCCAGATCATATTGCAAAAACCTCAATTCTCCTAGTTAGATCTCGGTGATGGCGAAAGGTAAGTCGTGAAAGAGATGCAATCGAATCCTTCAGATGATTTCATGAGCCTTTCTCTCGAGGTTTTTTTTTTAAATTTGCTATTAATTTCGTAATCTGTTTCGTCGAATATTTGTTTTTGAATTGTTTATATTTAACTAGTTTCTCGTCGCTCGTCGCGGATATATATATTTTACAGTCAAATTTTATGAAAATGTGGATCTCTAAATAATTGTCTATTTCGTGATTTTGTCCATTGAGCTTTATCCCTGATTTGACTCAGCTAATTTCTCGTTCATGTGACGTTATTTTGTCTATATAATTTTCGAGAATGGATCTGATTAGGTGTCTTTGTTTTTTAGATGTTTATTGCTTGATTATTTTGGATTTTCTTTATTTTTCAATCGTTCTTAGATTCCCCTTTCTTGATTGATGAATGCTGGCCTTATATATGAACTTAATCTGATAATTGAGTTTGAATTCTACCAATTTATTTGCTTTAAGTTTAGAATTGATATGTAGGGAACTGTAAGTCCTTGGTTTGTTGTGTTGTTGCTCGTGTGATTTTAATTGTTCCATGTATCTCCTTAAATATCACTAGTTCAATTTTCCACTGACTAATGGTGAGTGTGATCATGTCCATGACTTCGAAAGGTTACATCTTACATCGTGTACTGAGTCTACTGACTACTGAGTTTAATTTATCACTGTCCATGTTGATAGGAGTACTTATTCTTAGTTTCTGGTTAAATACGTTATTCTGTATCAGCAACATGATTTTAAATTCTTTTAAATCTACATTGAACTTTCTTTACTGTTGCATGTAGCTCTCTGCATATCAGCCAGGAACATTACTTATGCCCTCGTTGATTTTTGAGTAAAGTGTTAAAGTTTACTCTAGTTCTTAATGTGTTGTTTTATTCAATAACTTGATCCACTGCTTTAATGTTAGTAAAGCTTTATAGAATTTATTTAATTTTATCAATAGTACATACCTCTCTAAAAGAGGAAATAGGTAAAATTTAAATATCAGTTGAGTCTTCTGAAAAAGGAAACCATGTGTTTTATATCGTGCGGGAATGATTTACTAAAAATGTTAGGTTTTTCTTGCTATATTTGGGTCCATGTATATTTTGAAGTTTGAATTGTCCTCTAACAAACAAGGTACAGAGTAATAATTTAAGTGAGGAGTCATGATCATCGGCCTGTTTTTCTTAATAGCATTATTTATTTTAGTTTAGGTGTGCTAACACTGTGACGATAGTGCAGGTTAATGTTCATGGACAACCAAAAGTTAGAAATGGGAGGAAGTTGTCATCCTACCTTGGCTTGCTTGCAAGAGATCCAAAATTGATACCTTTTGATTTAGAAGATTGGAGAAAGTTCTTGGATGAGCTAACTAAAGAAACCCTTTGGAAGATCATTTTGGTATCATCTCTAAAAATTTGCATATGCATAAGAGATTAGTACACAAAGTCTTTGGCAACAACTACTCTATTTATTTACTATCCCTAAATTATTTTATGTTTATTAATCATTTATCTACATTTTACATTCAGGCATCATGATCATGCTATTCAAAGTAAGAAGGCATTGCAGAAGCCAGAAAGTGATCGAACGAACAGGAACCATGAGAAGCCACTGGTGTGAAGTGTGAAGAAGCAGTGTGTTGGAGAATTACATCTTCAAAAAGGTTTTTATGATGAATGTAAAGGAAAACCTTTTAATCTTTACTGCATTCTATAATGTCCTTATGACAAGATAGGTTTATTTGTAGTTTTTAAAATTTTTACATTCAACATTTATAAATTTCTTCCATATCACCCTGAAATTCAATTTTGTAGCCTTTACTATTTTGCGAGATTATTATTTGTCTCAAGTATCTTTAGGTTCATTTTCTTGTTGATACAGTATATCTATAATATTTTTAAAAAAAAAAAGTAATTATACCGTTAATTTTAGTATCAGAATTGATATATTGATATGTTTAGTATCGGATAAAATTTTAGGATATTATAAATACAATTTAGTAACAAAAAAATTTGATACCATTATTCGACACTAAATATTATTTTGATACTAAAGGGTTCAATCATTTAGTATTAGAAAATATTTATTGATACTATATGTTTAGTATCGGTAAAAGTTTACGATACTATAAATACATTGTTGTATCAAAAAATTTTGATACAATAATCCGATACTAAATACAATTCTGATACTAAAGAGTTCATTCCTTTAGTATCAGAAAACATTTATTGATACTATATGTTTAGTATCGGTAAAAGTTTACGATACTATAAATATATTGTTGTATCAAAAAAAATTGATACAATAATCCGATACTAAATACAATTCTGATACTAAAGAGTTCAATCCTTTAGTATCAGAAAATATTTATCGATACTATATATTTCTGATACTAAAGGGTTATGATTTGGTATCAGACTTTTTTTTCTGATACGCAGTCTTTAGGATCGGGAGTATAGGTATCGGAAGTGGTATCGAAAATAAATTTGATACCAATACCCTTTAGTATCAAATATTTCATCTTTTGTATCAAAAATAATCCGATGCTAAAAACCCTTTTTTTTGTAGTGACATCTAAACCCATCTTATCCCAATCCATGAAGCAAACAGTCAAACATGCCCTAAATAGTGAATTGTATTAGTGAAAGTAAGTACGTAGTTAGAATAGTATTAATGAAATACGTAATTTCACTATGAAACAACATATGAAATCTAAAAATAATGTCTTTTTTATTTCTTCTTTTTAAACTTTGCACAAGAACTGTGAGGATGTCAAAAAATAATATATTTAAAACTAAAAAAATGGTGGGGGTATTTCAATCATATATTTGTATGAATAATCATGTCATCATAGTTTGAAGAAATAAAATTCACAAGATGAATAATAAAAATAAATTTTGTTATCAAATAAGTATCTCAATTTATTGGGTAATGCCTAAAATAGTAAAATGAAAGAAGCAACATATCCTTTTATAATGTTGAACCAGAAGAGTACATATATATATACTTAAAGATATGTACTCCATATTATTATTTACATATAGAGAAAAAGTGAATAAAATGATGTTAAAGAAAGTGTATCATAGGTATATGGTCCCATTAATGGTGATGTACTGAGATATAATTTTTCAATTTCAAACACAGTTGGTAACCTATGAGCCAATGGCAGAGCTTTATGGAGCCCATTTTAATGTGATTTAAAATTTTTAAAAATTATATATATATATATATATATATATATATATATATATATGTGTGTGTGTTGAGGGAGTTCAATTAAAAATAGAGTAATGATTATGATCGAATTTTATCTGATGTTAATATTGTCGTCGAAATAGAGTGTAGCTCGTTCGTTCCAATTCAACATATGAACACCTCTTTTATTTTCGGAGTCTTTAATTCATCATAATATTAGTTTTTGCAAAATAATTTCGATGCTCATATATAGAAATACTCCTTACTAAATAATTATAATAATTATTAAAGATAAAGAAAATGCAATTAAAGGTTCACAGAAACAATCGGACTCCCATATACGATAGGTCAAAAATACCCTTCATCTTGAACTTGGATGATCTGTATATATACTTGGGTGACATCATCTGTAACCTAATTAACATCTCATTTCTTGCTTTCTATCTAGAATAATAATGTTGATTTTAATCATTTTGGGGGATTTCTTAGCATTGGAATGGATGTACGTATTTGGTTGGTGTTCAGAATCAGGGAAGGACCTCACGATTCGAATTTAGGGGGATCGAAAAAAAAAATGTAAAAAATACTAAAAAAGATATTACATATTAGGTATATTTACATCAAAATATATGCGCACACATATTAGAAATGATGACGTTGAATTGAAAAAAAATAATATTATTGTTATAATGTATCGTCGATAATTAAAAAAATGAACACTCAAATTATTGAACAATGACAACATTATTTATTTATTTCTGTTTAATGTGATTTAAAATTTTAAAAATTAAATTATCTATTATATTTTCTTCATCCATCATTTCTTCTTCTATGAGGCTAAGTTTTATATATATATATAAATAATACTACAGAGATTAATTGCAAACATGTTTTAAAAAATATTAAAATAAATAAAAAAATATATTTTTTTTTTATTAATAATAGTCTCAAACATGAAAAATATCATTATTTTGAAAACAGTTTTACAATAATAATTGGGAGTTTATTATAGCGGTTCTGAGGTGACTGGGGTTTGGAGAAAAAATTATGGATATTGTGAGCACTATCCTCCACTCGGCTAGGCTGTCCGTCCTAGTTAATGGTCGTCCACATGGTTATTTCGCTTGCTCTCAAGGGGTCCGCCAGGGAGACCCTTTATCGCCTGTCTTATTCTGTGTAGCGGAAGAGGTTTTGGCTAACATGTTCACATCAAATGGCTGCTCAGGTTTATTGCAGCTGGCGTTTGTGAGGAACAGATTGAATCTACTGGTGGCCCTTTTATATGCGGACGACATTCTGGTTTTCTGTAGGGCATCTTGCTCAAATATTAGGCAGATTCGACACATTCTGCAGGTGTATGGGGAGACTTCAGGTCAGGTTTTTAATCCAGGGAAATCTCGGGCTTATTTGGGAAAGCATGTTAGTTACAATAATAAGAGGTATATGAGCGACACACTTGGTATTACAGTTGGGGTTCTGTTGCTAATTTATCTAGGGGTGCCTATATTCAAAGGTATCCCCAAATCAAGACACTTGAGAGGGCTTGCGGATAATATTATTAACAAGTTCTCCCACTGGAAAGGTACCTCATTGTCCATGGCTGGAAGAATATGTCTTGTTAATTCAGTTATTACTTCATCTCTGGTTCATTCAATGATGGTGTATAAATTTCCCCATTCACTACTGAAAACAATTGAAAGAGCGATAAGGAATTTTGTATAGTCTGGTAGCATCGATAAACGAGGGGTGTGTGTGGTGCCATGGGAAAAGACGTGCGCACCGAAGGAGGAGGGCGGCCTGGGCATCCGATCGGTGGTGGCGGCGAATGAGGCGTTCCTATTTAAAATGGCTTGGAATATTGTTACTGCACAAAACCCAGAAATGAGGTTCCTCCAATCTCGTTTTATGCCAAAATTTCAGCTTCGATCTCGGCATGTCCCATCTACCATTTGGCGGGTTTTGAGACAACCCATGCAGAAGATTGTGGACAAGTCACGATGGATAATCGGGAAAAATTCAAAAGTCAGGTTCTGGTTGGACAATTGGCTTGGATACATAATAACAGATAAATTACAAATGTCGCAGTATGTGAGACAACACTACGACTTCACATTGTCAGATTATTTTCTTGATGCTTTATAGTATTTAAATGCAGTTTTTGTGCATACACACCCTAATATTGTCAACGATATACTGCAACATACATGCAACCTTGAGTATGACATAAGAGTTTGGCCACTCACCACACATGGTAATGTCTCCGCGAAATCAGCATACTTGGAAGCCTGTACACACTTCCCAGAAGTTAATTGGGGCCGATGGATTTGGGCGAAGTTTATTCCTCCTAGGCGATCCGTGGTCTTTTGGCGTGCTATTCATGGGAAGCTCCCCACCTTGGATTTTCTGTGCAAATTTGGTATACATGGTCCTAACATTTGTGTTTTGTGCATGCATGCAGAGGAATCAATTGATCACCTGTTCAGTGAGTGCCAAGTTTTTCAAAATATTTTTTTGAAATTCACAGAAGCTTTTGAAGTACATCTACCAGTTAAAGAAGGATTTTTGTCATGGTTAATCAGCGCCCTTCGGCTGCGCTTCAGCCCGCACTTAACAGCGATCTGGAAGCTCGGCCTCGTTACAATCCTATGGAGGATATGGTAAACTCGAAATGAGATTATTTTTGAAGGCATTACTCGCGCTCCGGAGGCAATAAGGGCTTCGATTTGGGCATTTATACAAGAAGCGACAGAGTTTACCTGGGACATATGTAGAATACGATTCAGGATCTTCGGGTATTACATGAGTTTTGAATAAGGGGAAGACCCAAAATGGCACCTTCGATTCAAGTGGTACGGTGGCGACCTCCTGAAATGGGAACAATCAAAATCAACACGGACGGAGCAGCATCGGGGGCCCCAGGAGTTATCACAGGAGGGGTGTTGTACAGAGATTATGTCGGGCATTTCTTGGGGGGATTTGCTATAGCTCACGGCTGGGGTACGCATATGAGGCAGAGCTAGCTACTGCTCTACATGTTATTATTGCAGCATATGATAGAGGATGGAGGAATTTGGTTGGAATGTGATTCAACCTACGTAATGCATACTCTGACTTCGCCGAATGCCCGCCTCCTATGGCGATTTCTAGATTTAGGAATGAGGGTAAAAAAGGTTTTGAAGGAAATGGCTTGCTCGGTCACCCATGATTTTAGGGAAGGGAATGTGGCAGCGGACCAATTGGCAACCGCGACAACTACAGGTTTCTTTTGGTGGACCTCACCACCGAACTTCTTAAAGAACCATCTTGCAAGAGACATACATTCAAAATATTACAGGTTTACTAGAATGTAATTTGACGCCTCTTGTTTTTAAAGGAGTATCCCTTTTTCTTGACTAGGGGTTTTATCTCTAAAAAGGGTTTCCCCCCAGCAAGATTTTCATTTGCAGTTGGATTTTGTGCAAGATTTCAAGCAAATCCAAAGAAGAGCCACCTTGATGCTGCCAAGAGAATTCTAAGATATCTCAAGGGAACTGAGAATCTTGGATTATGGTATCCAGCTGATGATAACATAGAGCTCACTGGATATTCAGATGCAGACTATGGAGGTTGTAGAATTGACAGAAAATCCACCTCAGGAACATGTCAATTCTTGGGCAGCAAACTAATCTCATGGTTCTCAAAGAAGCAAAACACAGTTGCAACATCAACAACTGAAGCAGAATATGTAGCAGCTGGAAGTTGCTGTGCTCAGATACTTTGGCTCAGACAGCAACTCAGAGATTACAAAGTCATCACCAATGAAGTTCCAATATTCTGTGACAACAATAGTGCAATTGCTATTTCACAGAATCCAGTGCTCCACACAAGATGCAAACATGTTGATATCAAGCATCATTTCATAAGGGATCATGTGGAGAAGAAAGATATCAAGCTTGTCAAAATTCATACTGATAAGCAAAAGGCTGATATCTTAACAAAACCACTAGCTGAAGCAAGGTTCCAGGAACTTTCAGCTGAGTTGGGCTTACTTGATCCAGGGAAGATGGAGAAATGAAGAAGGAAGCTCAAATGGAGGGGGAAGTTCATTTAGTTGAACTTCAGCAAGGTTGACCAACCTCACTGAAGCTGTCTGCCAAAAAGGGAAACTCTGTAGAGTTGTCCATATAGCCTTCAGCAATGTTGGTCAGGAAGATTGACCTTGTGGGACCCATTCAGCAACATTGGGACCCACTCAGGCATGTTGGTCAGTTATTTTGACCAAAACAGAAGTCAAAACACATCTCAGGATGTTTGTCCAAGTTAATAGGGTGATAATTGCTATTTTTAGCATTGATTGGACATTTAAAAGATTTCTTGGGCTAAGAGTAGGCTATTTTTAGGATGGCGTGTGATATTAAGGTTTTAGCCCCCAAATGGCAAATCTGCATTTAATGCAAAATCTCTTTTAAGATTGCATTAATTATTGTGCTATCATCAAAGCCATTGATTAACCTTAAACATTCATCTAACCGTTTCTCAGCCCACAGCCCCACTTTATCCATTTGGTTTTAAGATTTATCCACCCACAAAAGCATTTGTCCAACGGTTAACAAAAGCCCTACATATAAAAACACTCAGTTTTTACCCTCATTTCTCACGCACCCATAACTTCAAACCCTTAAGCAATTTTTGAAAAGCTCTCAAAACATTCAAACTTTCCATTCATCTCTTTCAAAAATTCATCCATGGCACCCAAGATCAAAAGAGAGGAACTTGTAGACTACAATGATCCGTCACTGGATATTGATTTTACATATCTAAGTAATACAAACTCCCTATGGTTCGAGAAGCTTGTGGCTTTTGACAGCCCTGATGAGGAAGTGCATCCAGTCCTTCAATGGCTTAGGGATGCAGGGCTCGAAAAGTTCTTAGGCACCAAGCCTGACTCTTGCCTCAACCCATTTATGGCTGAATTCTTTGCCCATCTAAGATGGAAGGGCAAGAAAGGTGATGTGTGCACCAAGCTCACATATGCAGAGGAAAATGAAGAGGAGGAAACCCAACACACCATCATCTTCACTTCTGAAGACCTTGATGCCAGCTTTGGGCTACCCTCAGAAGGCCTGAATCCAGAACTCTACAGAGAAGGAGAGGAACAAGAGTTCTCTGATCCATGGATGAAGGTTCCCAAGAAGCTGGTAGGTGCTCAAAATAAGAAAACATTGAAACCATTATATGAGCACCTGTTTGATATTGTTGTAAAGAGTTTGTTAAGTCATTCTGGGAGTGTTGAGCAAATTAGTTTGCCAAAGTTAAGAGTGATGGCTGCTGTGATTGACTCTGCTGAAAAGAGAGTCAAATTTGATTGGAAGAACTTCATTCTAGGAAAAATGATGAATGAGAAGTTCAAATTCAAGGAAGTGAAACACCACAAGGTGGTGGTGGATGGAAAACTTCTATTCTGCACAAGATCAAACTTGCTCTTGGAAAGATTTGCTCATTACACTCACCTCCAAGCCAAACCAAAGCCCTTCCCAGCCCAGAAGGTGATGTTCAGGAAGATGTCCTCCAAGACTGAAAAAAGAAAGCAAGGGGCAGCATCCAAGCAAGCCCTAACTGTTGCACGTGTGACCAGATCTTCTCCAAGAAAGAGGAAAGCTCAGACTGTGAAAACTCAGCCCAAAATGAAGAAGATGAAACAGATTCTTAGTGAATCTTCTCCTGAAAGCCAGTCTAGAAGTGGAGGTGCCACTTCTGAGGAGATTGATAGAGTGGAAGAAGAAGGAGTCAACCCTCCTGAAAAGGGAGAAGAGTTCAGAGAGATTGTCCCTCTCCAACCCGAGTCTGTAACTGAGTTCAGAGACCTTGAGAAGCCAACAAGGTCTGAAAGAAGAAGAATGATAATCAAAACTTCTGAGAAACGGAAGTTGATGGAGGAGGAGAAGCAGAGAAAAGAATTTTTCAAGGATATTAGATAAGCAAGTAAGTCTAACTCCAAGACAAGATCCAAGTCCAAGAGCCCTGAAGCCAACTCCCCTGATATTCAATCCCAAAGAATATCCCCATCACATGATGAATCCAAACCTGAGGAAGAGGAGTGCAAGACTCCTGAAGATGCTCCCATTGTGGCCAAAAAGACCTATTCTCCTGAAGGTGCTCCTGACAGGACAGGTATTGATGTATTGGCTGACTTGGCTGATATTGAAGATAGGCCATTCTCCCCCCTTGATCCCAGACTTCTTTCATATACCAAACTTCTTGAATCTGCTCTTCAAGAAGGTGATCAATTTACTCTCCCACCCATTCAAGCCATTCCAATAACCTCCTCAGGAACATTGCTCTCTACAGCACCTGAGACCCAAATTATTCTAAGTTCTTCTGAACCCAACCCATCTGAACCCCAGTCCAACCCTCCTGAATCACAGGCCAACTCTTCTGATGAAGATGATAGTGGAGAAGAGTACACTTATGAGGGGATGCTGAGGCAAATTGCCAAGGCAAATGTTGATCAGCTATACCCAGGATTGAAGGATTATCCAAGGCTGCAACAACAGTTCTATGATCTCAGGGCACTTGTTGAGATCAAAGATAGAACAATGGTGGAGATAGCTCAGGCTATCAAGGATAAGGGAGCAAGTTGGTGGCAGGTTGAAGAGAACAGGCTATTGCACTTTGCAAATGTGAAGAAGTCTAGTGTGTTGACCACTGAGGCCTTGTTTTGTACAATTGTTCATGAGAAGGTGCTTGCTGAGAGAGAGAGGATTGCACAAGGAATCAAGCATCCTGACAGCACCTCAGATGATGCAGATGATGATGATGATGATGATAACACCAATCCCAACCCTCCTGGACTAAATTCTGCTCAGGTACATTACTTGACTTACCCTTCATTTAAGGACTCTGATAAATCAGAGGAGTTGACCAAGAGTGGTGACTTAGTCCAAGATACATTGGCCAAGGATGGTTCTTCTGAGCCTGAGGCAAAGCTTGACAATGTTGAGACTTCCATAGGAGAAGCTGGTTTGACTAAAGCCTCATCAATGTCAGACAAGTTAGACATTGACCAGCCTTTAGTCATTCAGGATGACTCAGTGGCCTTGGGATGCCCAAGCACTGTGATCTCCCAACAACTGCACTCTGTGGATCCTGTTGAGGATATGGAGGTGTCAGGTTTAGGAAATGAAGGAGTTGAAAAGGAAAGTAGTGATGAAGAATCAGAGGGTGATGAGGGAGATTGTGTGATCACTGGTAGTCTGAGTGCACCACAAAAAGAGGGTGAGGAAGTTGAAATGTTGGGTGAAGCCCAACATAAGAGTCAGGTTATTCTTCAAGTCAAATCTGAACTTGATGAATCCCTTGGTGAAAGGAGGCCTGATTCTCCAGTGTATGTGAGTCCATCAAATATGAATGAAGAGAAAAATGTAGTTGAAAATGAGAGTAAAGGTGCTGATGTATCAGACCTTTTGGGAGATAAAAAGAAAGAGGGTGCTGAGGGAGATTTTTCTAACCCTTTGAGTTTTGCAGATTATGTAGCTGTTACAATAGAACAAATCTTTGCAGATGCTTCCCTAACTGACATTCCAGTTGATGCTGACATTGATCTTGAGGCAATCTCAGCTAATGTGTCCACCTTGAACAAAATCTACTTTGAACAGGCAAATGCAACTGAGGCTGGTTTGCAAATTGCCACACAAATTGCAACCTCCATTGAGGAGCAATCAGAGAAGTTGGACATACTGGTCAGGGAAGTTGGGAAAGCCCATGCTGAAACTGCTGACACCCTTGATGGCCAAGGAAAGACTCTAGCCTCTGTGGAAATGAGGCTCACAGGCTCTAAAGAAGTTGTCTTGCCAACCTTGGATGCAAGAATTAGTGGTGTTGAAACTGGTCTGCAAAAAGTTTCAACATAAGTTACCAAAGCCAAGGATGCAATGACAAAATTCACAAGAACTGTGAAGAAGGAGCAGCAGGGTTTAAGAGACAGTTACAAGCACAATGTGCTGGCCTTAAAGAGGACAATCAAGGATGCCTTGAGGCAAATGACAGCAGCTCAGAGAAGGAAAGCTGAAGAACTGAAAGCTGCATTGGTGAAGGAGGTTGCTGAGAAGTTCACAGTGGAACTTATGGCCAAGGTCTCTGATCAAGTTGTGACCAATCTCACTGACCAACTGCAGGCCAAACTTGATCAATCCTTGAAGGCCACACTTGATGCAATTGATGCCCAGAAGATGAAGCCAGTCCATGCCTTTCTTAGTATGGCAGATGATAGGATGCAAAACATCCATGATGAGAATGTCTATCTGCTGCAAGAGTTGAAGTCCCTCGCTCATGCTCATTCCCAACTCTCTGTCACAATGAGTGAGTTAAAGCCCCAATGTTTTGATAATGCCAAAAAGGGGGAAAGAGAGAGAGAGTTAGGGCAAAGGAACCTTGAAGATAGGAGAGTCCAAGGGAAAGGACAAGGTCCCTGAGGTTGAAGAGGAGGATGAGGTAGACATTGGGAAAGACAAAGGCCCAATGAACATTGAAGATCTTACTGAAGAGGAACGAATTCAGATTGCAGTGAAGGAGTCCATGGCCTCTGTGATGGAAGATCAGGCCAGATGGCAACAAAGACCTGGAGGTGAATCTGCAGGCCTTGACCCCAAAGAGAAGATTGTTGAAGTGAGGGGGAAGGTCACCAGAGCCTCTGAAAGAAAGAGAGAGGAACAAGCCTTTACTGATTTTCCAACCAGCCTGACTCTACCATCTGAGTTTCAAGCTGAAGAGACAACTCATCTGAGAAAGTCAAAGAGGCTGAAGAAAGCAGCCATGATGCCTGATATCCAAGAAGAAGAAACTGAAGAAGCTGAACAGGTCAAGGAACTTGAAGTTAGAATGCCCAAACTTGCTGATGATCCTTCAAAGTTGTTTGAGGAAGGATTTGGAAAGGATCCTGAAACTCAGGAGAAGCTGGCTCTTCAGAGAGCTAAGGAAAGCATGGATCAGTTGGTTGAGGCCAACAAAGCAAGGGATGAAAGGAGGGCAAACTTCAGAGCTCCAAGGAGGAGGGCATCTTACAGAAGGCTGAAGCCACAAATGCTGCAAAGATAGGACACTCAATACCCTCACCATGACAAGTGGGTGCCAATCCAACTGAATGATGCAGGGGAGGAGGCCAAAAGGAGTTTTTTTTATGACTTCTATGTCATAGGCAAGTGGCTTGGAGAAAATGTTGATGAAGTGTTTGTGCAGTTTATGTTTGAGAATCACAGGGACTTGTACCAGAAGCTGTTTGCAGCAGCTGACATGGCAAGAATTGAATTCAAAGCCCCTGGTCCCATTCTGTATATGCCTCCTAAGTTCAATGGGAACTTGATTGATGAAGGGAAGATTTTGGAGGAGTTTATCTCCATTATGAAGATGGAGAAGATGAAGTCTGGCCCCAAAGGAACCAATCAGGACATTTGGGAGCTGAAGAAGAGGGTCTGGGCTCAGTATGGAATTGCTCCTCGAGATGATGGCACTCTTTGAAGCATAAGTTCACTCTTTCCCTTCTATCTATGATTTCCTTGTTTGTTGTTATCTTAGTTTATCTTGTATCTGCTTAGTGAGTCCTTCTTGATTTTCTGCATTGTAATGACCTATGATATATATGAAAGGATCACTACTTTTCTATCAGAGATAACAACTCATTATCTCAACTAACCTGACATGACCTTATACTTGATTTATTATTGTGCTAACAGTTTGTTTCAGGAAAATTGACCAGTCCATTCATCCTGAAGACAAAGCTTAGTATAAGTCAAGTTCCCTTTGTAATAGGTTTTGGCATCATAAAAAAGGGGGAAATTGTTGGAAAATAAAATGATTTTGATTAAGATACCAAAACCCCTGATTGATGATGATCAGATTAGTTGAGATACACTCAAGTCTAGATCAGTCTAGTTGTCTCAGGATACTTGAGAAAGTAAGAATGCTTAAGTCTAAATCTCAGAAATGTTGTGAGATTTATAGTTCAGGATAGTTGTCCAAAGCTGGAATGTTAGGCAGCTTGCTAAGTGTTAGTGCTTTAGGACAAGTTTGCTGTTTTTGCAAGACAAGCTGGCTGAAGTGGACAACATGGCTGAATGATCAAGAATGATAAGGCAAAGCTTCAAGCATTGATAAGAACTATATCAGATCAATTGAAGTTCTAATGATCAAGAGCATTGAATGCTATACTCACATAAGACATATTTATTGAAGCATTTATTGCCATCAAGCCTGAACAAGCATTGAAGACTTAGAAGCATTAAAGACTGAAGAATTGAATGAATGTTGGAACATTCTAGTTAGCAGCAGGAATGTTCAGGGCAGTTGTCCCATCTGACCGTTGGTTGAGTGTAAAGTCTGCCACAATCAACCTTGGGAAATGTGCACATTTGGAAGCTGACACAAGTCATCTCAGCCGCATTTTTCAGAAGTCAACACATTCATTCAAGCAACCATTGAAGAACCTTTTACACAGTGGATAATAGAAGGTCAAGCTTCATAACCGTTTCAATGGAGCTGCTAATAGACAAGTTTGAATTGCTATCTCTCCAACGGATAGTTGATCAAATTTGCCTATAAATTCAGAAGTGATCAAAGGATTCAAGCATCCAACTACTTGCTATCAAACTATCATCAAGCAATCAAAGGAAACAAAAAGTTGTTCTTAAGAATCCCAAGTTTCCTGATCACTTCAAATAGCTAAGCCAATTCTTGTAATATCCCAAGCTTAGCATTGAGGTATCTTAAGCCTTTACATTGTTCTTATTGTAAAGGATATCTCTACTTAGTTGGAACCAAACCTCAAACCCTTACCTCATTGAGTGAAGTAGTGTTTGTTGTAGAAGTGAGGAGTTAAGGACTGTAATTGAGAAACACAGTCTTAACTCAGAGAGATTGAGCATTAGGACTCAGATTATCCTAGGGATCAAAGCACTAAGAGAGTGTTGTTGATCAGTGCACCTTGGCACTATAAAACTAGCTAATTCCATTGTTAAGGAATTATCCTGTTCAATCAGGGAAAGTGGATGTAGGAGCTTGAGTCTCTGAACCACTATAAATTGTGTGTCATTTACTTACTGTATTCATTACATTTCTTGCAATCAATCTTTCTTAAAGAGTTAATTTCAGTAAGTGAAAGAAAAACTGTCTTGGACAAAGTCCCTGATCAACTGTGTTTTTCAGAAATTAACTTGGAGTATTCTTACAAGAAAAAGGCCAACCACATTCCGCACTTAGCAACTCTCTTAGATATTTATCCAACTGATCACTTAATAGTTTTCAGTAGGACAAGTATCTATTGTAGTTCACACTCAGGCTAGTTGTGAGACAACCTCCCTGATAAAACCAAACTGTTTGAAATGAAAAGAATTTGCATACACAAATGCATTCCCCCCCCCCCCCATACACTTGTGTCATACTCCATCAAGGACCAACAAATCGTTTGAAGAGGGATAGATTCTGACACAATCTATCTTGGAAAATGTGTCTAGGAGTTGACACATACTTTATAGGCTACTGTTCCAGCCACCCTACCTAAAAAGGTAATGCTAGCTGTTGTGAACTACAAGAAGAGTGCTCAAGAAGCTGCAAATAGTGAATTGGAACGTTAGACTCTCCAACGGTCTAATTGTTCAAATTCTCTATAAATACTAAAGTGATTCAAACCAACAAGTGTGACAACCAAGTGAGAACGAAGAGAAACAAAGCTCAAACACACACAAGTCGAACACAAGAAAGGAAACTCAAAGCATTGAAAAGCAAAGAGCTCTGATACATATTCTTTAACTCTGATTCATATCGAGTTTCCTCAATCACTTCAAACTAAGCCAACTTACATATCCAAAGCTTAGAAAAGAGATATCCTATCCTTTTACATAGAGTTTATTGTAAAGGATATATCATTAGTTGGAACCAACCTCAAACCCAAACATTTCAAAGAGTGAAAGTAGTAGAGTTTGTTGTAGTAGTGAAGAGCTAAACTAATAGTGAAAATCAGTTTCAGTTCGAAGTCGTCGTAGTAGTTGAGTACTAGGACTCAGAATTCCTAGAGATCAAGGCACTTAAGATTAGTGTGGTTGATCAGTGCACCTTGACACTATAAAACAAGTTAATTCCGAGAGTTGAGGAATTATCTTGTTCAATCAGGGAAAGTGGACGTAGGAGCTTGAGTCTCCGAACCACTATAACTGTTGTGTCCCTTCATTGTGCATTGCTTTAAATTTGATCACATTCACTCACAGCACACAAAATAGTTCAGTAAAAGAAAACATTTGTTTAAGTGATAAAATCTGTTTTCAGAAAATCTAAAGGAGTTTTTATAAGTATAAAGCCCCACCACATTCCTCACTAAAAGAGTAACTTAGATAGTTGTCCAACTGAATACTTGAATAATTTTCAGTAGGTTGATTATCTTAGTCCAGTCTACACAATCAGTGAGGTTTTCAGACAACTCACCTAAAATGCTTAATATACATTCTAATTTATTTTAAAAATAAAAATTGATACACAAGTGCATTCCCCCCCCCCCCATACACTTGTGTCATACTCCTTCAGGACCAACAACTTTTAATCAATTAGTGTTATAATATCTTTAAGTTATGGAGTAAATTCAGGCCTACGAAAGGGAGAATAGGACAGGTCAAATTTAACAAGTTATTGTAAGTTATTAATGCCCATTTATCATGGAAATTGAAGGCTTTAACAGAAGAAAACATATCTGAGTTCATATGGTTTAAAACAGTACTGCTCACCCACATGAATGGCCCCAACCAAAATCTTAGAAAAAAGAGGATCAGTGTCATAGGAACCCACCACTTTCTGAACCAACAAAGGCTGGACAATTGTAAGAACTTGACAACTAGCTTCCTTCCGAGATAGGGCATCAGCAGCTCGATTGTCAGAAGCTTTCTTGTATCATCTGCAAAGTTGTAAAGTAATCACTAATCATCTTCCTCTATTCCCCATATATTAACAAAAAAATTCTCATTTGATGTTTTAGGGAAGATTACTAAAAACTTACGCTGTAGAAAGTTGAAAATGTGGCTGTAACTCCAACAATGGGACTGACGGTCTCTCTCATCCCTCTTATTTTTCTTCAACAATTTTTCTTCTTATCTTTTTGTATTTTCAGGATGTCTCAACAAAAGGATCCGGGTCATTATTCAAACTTGTCAAGCTATATTATAGACTGGATGTTGATTTCAAGAAAAAGGTCAATACAGATCAAGCTGCCAGGTGCTTATTCCAGCTCCTGAAAATGTCCGATGCCGACAAGCTGGTGCCCCTGCTAAGAGTTGTTTTTCGCTATTATGAAAGCAACACTTTCCTCTTCTAGTTTGGAAACCAAAAGATGGGCATCACGCTGCAATATGTCATTTTTTGACGCCTTTGCCTATCTCAGGCAACGTAGTGATCAACCCTAACACCCGCAAAAATAATATATTTAAACGGGTTTTTTCGCTTGAGGTGGACAAGGATAAAATGACCCGTGGAGAACTGGAAAATGTTGTATTAGACACTGCAAAATCTGATGATGCGAGAGAGATTGCCCTGCTAGTGATTATAATCAACTACTTCATCACCCCTTCTGATACTGGCCATATTCACAACACATATGTCGGTCTCGTTGAAAGATTGGACCAAGTTGCCATATATGCCTAGGGAGCTGCAGCTTTACTTGCTTTCTTGAATACCGGGCTAGAAAAAGCTGAAAGGGGTAAAAAGAGATGCATAGATGGAAATCTTTGGGTTGTATTGGTAAGTCTCTCTATCACTATGTTTGTTTTGTTTCAATTTCTTTTTACTTTAATTTTATTTATTTTTTTGTACTTATATTTTTTTCTTATTTGGATTCCACGTCTGCGTGAGGTCTTAGGTATTCAGTTTTCTCTGGGCACCTGTTGTGTGCCTTTACTGGTTCACTTGGTGGAAGAAGTAAAAAAATTATCGAAGGACCACAAGTCCAACTACGCTGTCAGAGTGGAAGGTGTTCTGGAGAGTCTTCAGGATAAGGTAAGTTAATTATATAACTTGAATGGTACAACCGTACAAGTGTTATATATGATTTATCAGTCAGCTGGTAATTTAATTTGATATTGTCTAACTTTGAGTTGTTTGTATAAATAGGATATTATATGAAGATCATATGATCAGTTGGAGAGGACTCCATTCTTTAAGCGACATATAAGATATGGGACTGTTCTGGACCCTATCTTTTGCCATAGTCATGTGGTTTACTATATGGCACATCTGGTTAAAAAACAGTTCAGAGAATTAGAGGGGTACGACATGTAGAGGATTAAATGGAAACTAAAAAAACTATATTTAAAAGTTGTTAAGGGCCATTCTCCCCCGGATTTTTTAGTGCGTTATTGTGGAATAGAACGAGGGGAAGAATCCAATCAACTTTATGAGACGTGTCAACCCATCGGCCACCGCAGATCCAACCACCGTCTCCGGCCCCTCCACTGCGCGCGGCTGATGAGGTTTTACCAAAATTCCCTTATTATTTCACTTTATTCGTATAAAATTCATATTCTTTTATTTTTTCCACGTTCTAACAACTTTGTTTTCCCTTACTGATCCCTAGCGTCGACACATACTCCATGATCATGCGGATGAGGTGGATGACAACTTGGAGGGTGAACGTGTCAACCCACCAGCCACCGCAGATCGAACTACGGGCCCAAGCTCCTCAGCTCCGCTGCAGATGGTGTTGATTGGACCCTCCGTCTATTCTCCGATTAATGATGCATATGACATGGATGCTCTGACTGAAGAACCTGAGGTATTACAAAATTATGTATTTGAATCACTTTGTTTGTATATTGCTTAAACTCACTAATCGCAGACTCTACTATTACCCACAGATCTGATTATGGGTGACCAGACAACCTCCAGCGTAGATCCAAACTCCACCCCCAACCTCAGCCATATCCCCATTGAAGCTGGAAACCTCAGCCCCCCTGCTGCGGCTTAACCTTCCACATTAGATCAAAACTCTAGCCCCGCCCTCATTGAAGCTGGAAACCTCAGTCCCCCTGTTGTGGCTGCTGTGGAGGAGAGAGCCAAGAGACGACGTTTCACATCAATCAAATTGAGGGATTATTATTACGATGGAAAATAAATAAAAGCGGTGCAAGGGAGGGAGTAACAGAATGACAAGAAACACTGCTACATAGGCAAAGCAGGTCAACAAATGTGATGTTTTCTAATTGTTGATATCATTCTTCAAAAGCTATTTGTTTTCCTTTTTTCCAGTGACAAGTCATGGAATCAATGCTGGAGATGTCAAGAACCTGCAATGGCTTAATGATGCACACTGAGAAGGTAATCTTCGATTGACTTCCTCACTTTCTTTACTATTCCAATTTTAAACACTTATGAATTATCATTGTTGTTAATTACCAGAGCTTGACTGAAATTTGATAACATATGTGAAAAAGTAGAGAAGGTATGGGCATAATAAAATTGGACAACCAAAAAAGGAAAGTGGGAATAATGAAATTGGACGGAGGGAGTATCTCTTAACACAAATAAAAATCACAATGAATCTAATTACATGTTCGCCACTTTTCTGTCAAAAGATGATTTTGTTTCAATTTGCAGCTTCCTATTAATTTGAGGGGAGGCAATCGAAAGTTTGTTTACATCGACATTGAGGGAACTTTGTATCATTTACTAATTGTTTAGTCTAATATGCTGCAAAACCTATCTTTTAAATCCTGTTATTATGAATGATTTCTGGCTTTCATTAATTAAAAATAAAACTATAAACATGACTATTTAGTAACGGCACTAATTTAGAGTTAATATTTAGTACCACCTCTTTCAATTAAAGGGTGTTGCCATTTTGATCTTGAGGTCTACAAAGCAGGAGGAAATGGCTACTTCGAAATGGCATGGCTTCATTTTGCAATACAAACATGTCAAAACCGATTGGGTTTAAGGTTAGAAGATCATTATTAGAAGCAACATGTACTTGACTAGAGTAAAAGTTTCCGACTACAATGTGAAGCAGAGCTTTGTCGACCCTGCTCCAGGAGTACAATACTCCTGGCAGATCTGACCGTCGATTGGGTACTCTTAGAGCAGGGTCTAAGTTGCCTTCAGCATGTCACATTAATATGTCATTTTTCATTTGTTTACATGTTTATGTTAATAAATACTAGTATTGAATCACTTTTGTGTGTGTTTTGAATGTATATGCAGGCAAAGACTGGTTTATTGCACATGCAATATCCTTCTATTTAAGAAAGGGACATTAAAAAATCACAGGTCGTATTCGGGATAAACGGGTCAAATGAATCGTCTCACAAAATTCATACTAAACAAATAGAAAAGCCCGCTCCCAAATTTGTGTTACAATAAAGAAAAACATGTGTTACTTGTTCTTAGAGTAACACATATTTGTCTTACAACATTTGCCCTTATGGTAACACAAACTTTTTTTTTTTTGATGGGGGGTTTACAAGATCATACAATAAGATTACAAATCCCTAACTTAAGATCTTGATCTTCAAACCTTAGTATCGCCGTCCACTCCAATCGTGAGAAGAGGAAAGGCGAGTTTCCCTTTGCCTTCTAAAATGATGCCCAGGTCTCCAATCTTTCAACGAGACAAGCAAAGTTCCACCAAGTACTGTATCCCAAGAATCAGAACACAAGGACTCTCGAAACCATCTCGAAGAGCCCAACCATAAAAAAGAAAGTCCTACAACCACAACAAAGACCCATAACGGGAAACGAGACGCACAAGGTGCAGCAGAAATAACCAGCAACAACTAAAACACTATACTAATCAAGCACAAAAAAACCTATAAAACAGTAAACGGGATCAACAACAGAAATACCCGAACGGTCACCGTGGCTCCGTTAGAATATTTTCTGTGTTGATCCCTCACAAGAAACGAAGCAAAAACTACATAAGATAAGAAATAAAAACTAGAACAACCAGGTCGCCGGTGGTCTACTGCGGAACGACGGCGACGGCCAAACAGAGGCGGCGGAGCTACGGCGGCAGCGTCCGGCCAAGAAAAGCATAGATCTGAAGATCTGCTCCTAGATCTTGCAAGAAAAACAAAAAAAAAGATGAGATCGGAGACAAGGCCGACGGCGGCGGCGGATCGGCTACTGGTCGATGGCGGAACAGAGACGATGACGGAGACAGAGACGACGGAGACAGAGACGACGGAGACAAGGACGGTGACGAAAACAGGGACGATAACTTGAAAGTGAATTTTTCTATTCGTCTTGCATGATATTACATACTCCCTCTGTCCCACAATTGTTTGCACCAAATTCGTGGCACACAAAATAAGAAAAATGTGTTATGAGTGAAGTGTTGATCGAAAGATAATTTTGTAAACTTTTATGAATAGAGTAAAGAAAATGATTGGATTGAGTGTAAAAGTAGTGACATTTTGTGTAAATATATAAATATTGTTAGGGTGAAGTTTATGAATAATATTTTTTAAAATGTGCAAACAATTGTGAGACGGACGAATAAGAAAAGTGTGCAAATAATTGTGAGTATGGAGAGTATAAGTTTTTGTCCTAAAATAAAACATGACTAGAGATAAAATTCATGCAGGATTGCACTCTTGGATACTAGTTACATACATATAATTGGATCAATTTAGAATATGAATCCTAAAAAAGTATTAATAAATTAGTTGCTAACATTTTCTAATGTAATGATTGTAGCATGTTGGTGAAGGCTTGTATGAAATCTTGTTGCTTTCCAGAGTTCGGTTCTCTTTACATGCCCATTCCAAAAAGGCAAAAACTACATTTTATTAATATTTTTATTTTTTATGACACAAATAATAATTTAAAAATTACCTATGAAATTTCTAAAGTAATAATAATTTTAATTTATTTAAAGCATAATAAATTTTTTAAGTAGTACATTAATAATTTATTAATTTTAAAAAGATTCTCATTTTACATAAACAATCATTCTTTCAACATAGATTTGATCGACAAATTTTTTTTCTCTCTCCTTATTTCTAATTTTCAATCTTTATTTTTGTGACAAAAATTTGCATGAAATAAATTTTACTCACTTATTTTTAATTATTTAGACTTATTCTACTGTTTGTTATGAACTTTAACTTTAGTTTAAAAGTGTTATGGTATAGTATTAGTTGAAAATTTGTACGATATTAATTCTTATATAGTATGATATTAGTCTGTATAAAGTATAATATTCATTTATATACATATATAAACTTTAATATCTTTCAGATTTAAAGTATAATATAGTATTTTTATATGTACTAAACTCAAAATGTGTATAGTATTATATATATATATTAACACGAAGTAGCTACATATAATTTATACCAATTCTTTCACGGAAACATTCACCATATATGCAATGTATGCTAACTAATAGAGCGTACATATGCACACACAGGGGAATGATATAACAACAATCTATATGAACATCCTTTCAATTTGTCCAAAAAAAAAAAAGATTTTCAGAATCCAAAAAATTGAGTAATAGCAATAGTTCACAATCCAAATGAATAATGGAGTGTTTAGGAGTGAAAAATCGAGCGATTTGAAAGAGGAAAAATGATTTAACGTGAGCAAATATGAAACAAACAAAGAAAAGAAAAAATAAAATACCTATGACTCGGTGGTGGGTGACTGGGTGTTTACAATTAGAGTTTTAATAAGTTGTATTTTAATTTAATTGATAAAAGGGTACTATAATTTTTTTACATGTAGTTTTTCTTTTAAAAAAAAATTAAAGGCGAACTCATAAAAAATGGGGTAAATACTGTAACTTATTTGAAAACTCAGTCCATAGTCCATAAATATTATCCAAATAATTCAATCAATTTACAAAATTGAATCTAGTTACATACAAGTATTTGTCATCCATGCAAGCTAATAATTATTGTAATAGAAGTTAACCACTCTTAGGGCATGTTTGCTTCATGGGTTTAGGGGGTTTAGTGATGGATTTGATATGTAAACTCATTTTTTTATATGTTTGATTTCTCATAACTTTAAACACCTTCCCCGAATTTATAATTTGACCCGATTTTTATAAACTAGATTCCATGAGTTTAGACAACCTAGTCTCCCCTTAAGTTTATCTAGCCAACCCACCACATCTAAACTCATTTTATCCCAACCCAAGAAGCAAACATGCCCTAAATGATCAATTAAGATCTAATCAATCAGCAAAAAATATTTGTTTATAGGCAAAAATAAGTAATTATCAATCGAACTTGAAATTTCCTCACTTAGTCTTCTTTATTTATGATCAAATTAAAGCTAATAAATCTCTGATTTTGGTTTTGGATTAATCAACCTTACCTACCCGAATTAATCACTAATGATTAAAGTGAGAAAATCTCTCACGGTTAAAATCTTCTTACATCATTAATTTCACTTGACTTCCATGTGATTAAGGATTAATTTGTTTGCTTTTCACCTAATCTTGATATTGTGGTTTCAATTAAGTGCACCTTTACTATATGAATTCTAATAAATTTGTAGGAGGATTTTATCACCCCGCGTGAGTCAACTAATTAACTAAAAATAAACGAATTCTTGTATATATGTGAGAGTAGACAACGAAATATTAGACTGATGGGTTATAAATTGTGATACATTGTCCAATTTTGCTTTCTTTTAAAAGAGCACCACTAACATAATTGACAGTATTCCCAATTTGTGTTATAATGAATTTGGTTCGTCTCATAATTGTGACACACACACATGAGTCACATGACCTGGTCTTGGGTGAGACGGGTCTCTCTTGACCCAATGTAAAAGGTGATAGCTTTTGTTAAAAATATTATTGTGTTTTACTTAAACATTATCACTTTTTTTACAAACATAAAATTAATATGAAGAAAAAAAAATGGTGTGTCCAACCCAAAAATCTAAAATATGAATAAAAAATAACCTGTCTCACAAAAAAAAAATTATGAAACAGTTTCACACAAATTTTTATCTATGTATATTCACTATATATAAACGTAAGTAGGCACATAACCAAATGCTTGGATTGTGTTGTTTCTCCATAAACGTCTCAATATATATTCATTCCTAGCTTTAATCTAATTTATATATAAGCATGTCAATTAAATCGCAATATGGACTAAATTAGTGGCTCTTAATATGTAGGAGAGGGATGGAGTCGTAAACGTTTTGAGAAAGAAGAGAAAATTAGTGTAAAATAATCCAACTCCACTATACAAGAAAAAGAGTGTAAAATCCAACTTTACGTAGATATCAAGAATTGATGGGTTCTTTGTCGAAACGTCAATAAGAGAAAGGAGTAGTTTGAAAAGAAATTAAAAGAAAAACTAATGTAGATATTTCCTTTTACTTTCAATATGCTTAACAACTCCCAGTGGGCTATATGCCGTTCAACAGCCGAAACTATATATAATTAAATGAAAAGTGAAAATCATGAATTTAAATAAAGATTCAATGTTTTGATTACTATTGTTACAAACTTGCAACTAAACAGATTTTATCTTAAATTACTATTTCATGATTATCTTTATCGGTTTATTTATTTATTTCACTTGATTATTTTTAAATAAAACATTGATTATTTTTTTACTTGTTACAATGGAAGTAGAGTATAGTTGATTAATAAGAAAACTTAATCTAATGAATAAAATATGATAAATAATTTAATTTGAATTTTTTTTAATTTTAATTTTAAATTACATTAAATAAAATAAATAATATTTTCATTATTCAATAATTTTATCAATGTTCATTTTTTCAATTTTAATATTAGACGGCACAATGCAACAACAATATTGTATATTTTTTCTTACAACTCAACATCATTTTTTCTAATACTCTATATGCGTGTACATTTAAATATATATATATATATATATTATATTATATTAGTTATACATTTTAATATATGTATATATATATATTAATTATACATATGTTAATATTTATTATTAAAAAAAATTCGGCCCCCTAAACTCGAATTAATAAACTATATAGTAAAACACAAAATAAAATATTTAAACGGACACATATGATTTTATACTTTTTTTTCCTCTTTTAAATTCACTTCATTTAATGTTGGTGGATTCTTTTTCTTTAGATGAAAAGAATTATTTTAATTTACATTTTATTCATTAATATATATTCAATATCTCTTATGTGAGATCGTTGCTAATTAAAAACACAATATGGAGGAGAGAATAACTATGTAAAATAATGCATATCTATGGAGTATTTAAAAAAATAACATAAAAATTCGAAAATTAAAATTGGATCAAAAATGGGTTAAAAATATCATTTTTTAGGAATACACACTTGTCATTATAGTAACATGAACTTTAGAGTGAATTTTTCTATTTACCTTTACACAATTTTTTTATGAAGATTCGTTTGACCCGTTTTCAAATGGATTTCAATGCAAAAGTCTTACCTCTTTTATAATTCTTCCGTCTCGTGATTACTTGCACACTTTTCTTATTGGAACGTCCCAAAATTACTTGCACACTCTTAGTGCTTGTTTACTATATAGGTTTAGAGGTGGGTTAGGTGTATAAACCTACCACAACCCATGTTTGCTATAATATTTGCAAAACCCTCCTACCCGGGTTTAAAATAGGATCTGGTTTTGTAAACCTCATTTTATGGGATATGAGAACCCACCTCCCCCATGAGTTGTGTAAACCTACCTCACAACCCACCTACAAAGTTCTTCAATTACACATATACCCTTGCCTCACAATTGAAGAACTCCATGATTGGCTTTGGTTGCCGCTGCCGGAACTTCACCGGCTCCGCCACCATACCTCCATCGTGTCTGTGCAGTTTTTCTCTTTCTTAATCTTCTCTCGCTAGCGATTTTGTGGCCATCGTTGCTGTTGTTTCCAGATTTCGATAGAGGCCCCAAATTAAGAGAAGTTGTAGCAGAGTCTCGTCGATTTAAGACGACACGGTAATGAACTACATCATAAAAATATACATTTTCTGCAAATGGTCGAAGCAGAAGGAGATGTCTTTTTTGCAAATGGATTTTTTGGATGTCAAGATTTGAAATTTTTTCAAACTGTTTCTTTTGATTTATTTGATTAAAAAAAAGATTGAAGATTTTGTAACTTTGAAATTTTGATTCTTAAGTTGTTCGAGATTGTCTTTTTTTTTTTTTTTTACTGATTCTAAGTTGAGTTTTTTGATTTAGAAAAGGATAGAAGATTTGGAACTTTATTCATTTTTTCCTCCAAAACAAAATTTCATTCCTTTTTTGTTTCTGCAAGTAATTTGAATTCATTATTTGGAAATGAGAAATTTGTTCTGCAATTCGATAATTCAAGATCTGGAATTTGAAAAATTGATTCCTGCAAATGGTAAAGATTTCTCACTGTTTGGTCCTAATCAAGAAGATGAAAGCATAATTATAAGGGCAATTATGTCTATTTACATTTGAATACTCAATTAAAATTTTTACAAACAAACATGAGATAACCAAAGTTTACCCATCCCAGCTAAACCCAACCTACCTAATCCCACCTCTTCCCAACCCTCTAAACAAACAAGCACTTAATATGGAAATACCCCACAAAATTAATAACCTCACAATATCATTTTATTTTCAAATTTGTCAACTCCTTTTTTCCATACATTTCACTTTACACATTATCAAATCCACTTTACACGTCATTAAATTACCTAAAATACTCTTTTTTTATCTTACATCATCAACCACTAAATCCACTTATTTTAAACAATGTGCCGGTCAAACTATGCAAGTTATTTTGGGACGGAGGGAGTAATTTGGCAATGTTGCATATTAATTAATTTTATCTAGGGAGGAAGGCAGATGTGATGCTGCTTCTCACAACAGTATAAAACTATTTCTGCCGTTGCACTGTAAGATTCACATTTTTATGAATCATGCGTATAATCTGAAAATTATGATTAATTTAGACAACGAATCTAGTTTTACTTAAAATAAAATATTCATATTACAACATGACTTATGATGGTGAAATTTAACACATTAAAGAGTGCAAACTCTGGTCAATTAAAATTATACACGACATAAACTTGAATATAATTTGAAAAATAACAAAACAAAGCAACAAAGTCTATATTGACAAATGTTCAATTTCAATATATACTTAATGTTATTGATGAAAATAAGATTTGGAATTAAAATATAATGAAAAATCGAAAATCTAGTATTCTTAATTTGATAGACCCCACAAAGAAATAAAGTATCTTATTTGACAAATAATCAATTTAAGGAGGTAGGGGAGTTGGGTGGGAGACACCATCGGGCCATGCCCTCTACCATCACACAATTCAAAATTATTCCCATCACTTATCCTAACATTTTTTTGACTTCTCAATTAATTTTGATATATCATAATTATCATCCACATGATCTCAAATTATATATGTCGATCAACAAATTAAAATTACACAAAAATGTATATAAAATAATTAATACATAAAATATACGTAGTAGCTAACTAAATAACGTAAGATGTGAGAAAAATTTATAGATAAAATATGATTTTCAAATTTGTAGTAAACATATTTTATATACACATGTTGCTTTATTGATGAAGCCTACATTAGAAAGAAAGTAAGTCCTAGTTGTGAATTTGTCTCATGAAGCCTATATTGATGTCTATTATAGATATTTTCATCGGAAAAAAAAAATATCATCTCATTATTACTCCCCTTATACAAGACATCTCAAGGAAAATTTATCTAAAATTCTTCTACTGAAGTGAATTATGATTTTATGTAGATATATCTATCGGGCTGGCCCTATAGGCTAGGGCCAGCCCTACAGGGTTACAGGCTAAACGGGTTAGGGTCTTAACCGGTTCATAATTAACGGTCCTACAATTGTTGGGATCTAACCCTAATCCTAGCGGGCCACGGGCTAAACGGGCCACAATAAATTTTTTCTTTTAAAATTAAAGGTTCCAATTGACACGTCCAACAAGAAAATAAAATAGAAAAATATATAATTAGTTAATGATCGGTAAATGAGAAAACAAAAATATGATTTAAACACAATTCTATAACTCATTGGTTCCTAATATGATTAAATAAAGCTAAAAAAAATTCATAATCTAATAAAAAATAGTAACAATAACTAATAAATGATAATGGACTGCTTAATGCTTATAGTTATGAGTTATGACTATGAGCCAAATGACTCAAAACTTGTTCGTATGTTATTTATTAAAAAAAAAAAAGTAACAATTCGGGCTAGCGGGCTAGCCCTGTAACTCTGCGGCCCGGCCCGGTTTAGCCCACGGGCTAACCGATCTGGGTCAAAAAAAGTACGGATTTAAACGGGTCTATGATTCATGAACTCTAACCCTACATTTTTCAGGGTTAAACGGGCCAGTCCGAATAAACATCTCTAATTTTATGAGTTAGGGTCCTAGGGTTGCATACGTACTACTCCCTCCGTCCCATACTTGAAGCTACAAACTAAATTGGCACGGGTTTTAATAAATGAGTTGTTTATTAGTATTGTGTAAGATAAAGTGGGGGTAGTAAAGACTTTTCAACTTTATAAATAGTAATAAAGTTACTTTTTAGTGTAATAAAGTAGTGGCATTTGTTGTAATATTGTGATGTTTTAAGGAGAGTGTTTAAAAGTGTTTTTGCTATTTTAGGTAATGTAGCTTCAAGTATGGGACGCCCAAAATGGTAAAATGTAGCTTCAAGTAAGGGACGGAGGGAGTATTATACTATATATACAATACAGATTTTTTAATCACAATATTTCAATAATTATGATCATATGAACTTCTAATTGTATACATGGATCCCAAAGATCATAAATATTTATGGAGCAGAGTTGTTTACGCACTAATACTTTTATAGTATATAATTTGAGAATAAAATGAACTTTTACTAAATATATGTGAATACCTTAATTAAAATCAGATTGTACCAAAACACCTAAATTCTAAAACGCTAATTTCAAAGAGGGAAAATATCAATTTTAGTCACCCAGTTTTACCTCTTTTCATATTTGGTCACCCACATTTAGTCACTATCAAAATTGGTCACCCAATTATTATATTCTATCAAAATTGCACTCTGTTAGCCAATCTGTCATTAACTAACGGAGAAAAAGAGTTTTGAGCCGTCAAATTTCTCAAAACCAGGTTGAAAAATTCTCATGCATCTTCTACAACTAATGAAACAAACTCAGAAGTAAGAATGAAACATGTGCAAAAATTGCCAATATTTACATTATATTTATAACAGGTAGAAGGAGTTCTGATGCATCTTGTAGAACGTGATTCAATCTTGTTGGTTTACTTTTTATTTTATAGATGAGAAACTCAAGAGATAGAATGCAACTTTGTCCTCTGTTTTTTTTTTAACAATTGTACTCTGTTTTCCAATTCTTAGTTTCATATTGAATTTGTATAATAATTGGAGATATAAACTTATTTCAATTCATTTTCCTATTTATAATTATTGGAGCATAATTTGTGGTGAAGATTAATTGTAAAGAATTTTCTAAAATTATCCATTCAAGCAAATTTCATAAACTTATTTTTCATTCTAAATATTTTTCTATTAAAATCATTATTGCAGATTTCTTGAAATGTTAGTCAAACAATTGGTCATTTGAAATTTATTGAAATAAATTTCTATCTCCTGAGTTTTTCATTTCCTAATTATCTCTAAAATAAAAAATAAAAAGTAAACCAACGAATCACTTTCTACCAGATGCATCAGAATTCCTTCTGACCTATTATATCACGTTCTACAAGATGCATCAGAATTCTGATCTATTATAAATATAATGTAAATATTGATAATTTTTGCACTATCACGTTCTACAAGATGCATCAGAATTCTGATCTATTATAAATATAATGTAAATATTGATAATTTTTGCACTATCACGTTCTACAAGATGCATCAGAATTCTGATCTATTATAAATATAATGTAAATATTGATAATTTTTGCACATGTTTCATTCTTGCTTCTGCGTTTGTTTCATTAGTTCGGGAAGATGCATGAATTTATTTTAACCTTAGGTTTTGAGAAATTTCACGGCTCAAAACTATTTCTCCGTTAGTCAATGACAGATGGACTAATGGTCAATTTTGATAGAATATAATAACTGGGTGATCAATTTTAATAGTGACTAAATGTGGGTGACCAAATATGAAAAGAGGTAAATTAAAGTGGGTGACCAAAATTGATATTTTCCCTTTCAAAGACGAAATTTTAGAGAAAGTCAATTCATAGAAAGTTGAATATTTCTCCACCTTTTCTACTTCAAATGTTCTTTAATTTATGAGGGGGTGATAATTACCGTAATATATAGAAATATTATTGGGAGTCCAGAGTAAATAAAAATGATCACTATTCCTCTTCACAAATTAAATCAGACCGGCCTCCCTCTTATATGTATCCTGCGTTGAACAAATATAATGGTCTCGAACGTCAAGATTATCGACTAAAAATATTTTAAAAATTACGAGGCTTGCATATATTAAGGAAAATAGAGACTCAGTCAATGTGTGTAGATATTTTCACTAAAATATTTATGCGTAAATCATCATTAAATAGTGAATTTGTCTTCCTCGCCAAATTATGGATGATACCATCTCTTTCTCACAACTTAGTTAATATAAAATATTAAGTTATCATGCACACTAATCTATTTTAAAAATTTGGGTTTCTCACATAAATATATACTAGAAAAATCGTTTTCTTTATGTGTTGGCATTGATGGTTTAGACATTTGGTTTCAAGTGGACTTTTGTGTTGTCATTTAATTTTTAAAAATTTATTTAATTAGAAAAGTGTACTTTAATATAATTGAATAGTGTTAGTTTATAGTATTAACTTAAATTAAATGAAGTTTAAAACGTGTGATCACTCGCTATATATAATTGCATTGAAACGTGCTATTCATTATAACTAAAACATGTAATTTAATATTACTGAATTATATTATGTCAATTAATATTAAAATTTGTCACTCAATATAATTGAAATGTGTCACTCACCAGACCGTCACCCACGAATTTAAGCTATGTTCTAGGGGCCCTAGCCCCCAACCCCTACCCCTAAATTTTATATATGTTAAAATTTATTATTTATAGTAATTTTTAAAAATTAAATAAAATTAATGATAGATTAATTTAATAAATCTTTTTAGTAGTGAATTTATTGTAAAAAAAATAAATCTTAAAATAATTATTTTATTGCACTTTTAGTACTTATATATCAAAGTGATTATTTTGTAAGTATTTTAATTGTAAAATTGATGTAAAAAAAATTACTATATTTTACATGTTTAAAACTATTATTGATAAAAAGAGGATCACTTTTGTATTACTTTTAATATTTTTGAAACACTTTTGCAATTAGATCTTATAGTAGTATTATATATAAAAAAAAATTAGTCCCTTAAAAAAGATTAATGAAGAAAATATAATTGTGAAAAAATTTGGCCCTTCCTAACCTCGATTTCTGGGTTCGTTTCTGTAACTCGCTATAAACTGAAACGTGCACTTTAATATTATTAACAATTAATATTGGATCAATAATTAATACTGAAACATGTCGCTCGTTATAACTTAAATGTGTCACTTTAAAATTGAAATGTACCACTTGTTTTAGCTGAAATATGTAGTCTACATAAAGTCTAATATAATTGAAACATGTCACTAGCTATATATAATTGAAATGCCTCCTTCAACATGACAAAAACATGTAGTATAATATTTCTAAATGAAATTAAAATCTCTTCACAAATGAAACTGACTTCGAAGGAGCTTGGTATCTACTCTGTTTCTCTCCCTTTCCCCCTCTTTCTTTATCTCTCATTCATCAATATTATTTTCATCTGCTCAAAGTGTAACATTCTTCGAGATGTGGGTCAACGTTACCAATACCATTCACTCTTAAACATGCATGTATAGTTAATATATTTTTCGTGATACATATGAATTCCTAGGTTTTATTGGTTTCTGAGAACTTTTACAAAAATTAATGATTCTTATGTGACTGAAATTGTCATGATACAGTTGATATGCATGTATCGATTTTATACTTTACTCGACAAATTATAATTGGCATAATTTCGCATATTCAACATATACAGTACGTAGATGTGTATTCATATGAATTTATGTTATATATATTAAATATAAAGAGAATAATTAACATTCCTTAAAATTGAGACGCGTCATTGTTATAAGATACAGTATTAAATTTAGACGCAGGATTTGGAATCGTGCCTAGGGGTGGGTAAATATACTGAAATTTCGATATATCGAGCTTTTCATACCGAAAAAATATCGAAATTATCAAATTTTTCAATATACCGATATTTTCGGTATGGTATGATATCGTATCGAAATTTTCGGTACGGTAACGGTATGGAAAATGGTTATACCGCGGTATGTCGGTATACCGAAAAAATTTCGGTATTCAGTATAAAACGGTATATCGATATACCGAAATACCGAACCTTAATAAAATAATAATTTTATATTAATTTTAAATTAAAATAACTTTAATTATTAAAATTTAAATAAAACAAAATAAACCTTAAATAATTAATTTGGGTATAAAACAATGCTTCAATATTTTCGGTATGAATTGATATACAGGTATTTCGATACGAAATGATGTTTAATATTTTCTATATGAATTGGTATAACGATATGGTACGGTATACCGATATACCGAAATTACGGTACGGTATGAATTTTTACATACCGAAAATTTCGGTACGATAACGGTATGGATTTTTTCAATATCGAAATTTTCGGTATGATAACGGTATGGTCGGTATACCGTACCGAACCACCCCTAATCATGCCAAATCGAATCTGCGTGCCTAGTAACATAGACCTTTTGATTTATCTGTTTCACTTTTTACAATCCATTTTACTGACCTTTTGATTTATCTGTTTCACTTTTTACAATCCATTTTACTGATTTTTTTTAACATGTGTCACCTTCATTATTATAGAACGTTGATTATTTTTTAATATGACACGTGTCAACAATTTATATAGTAAAATAAAATGTGGAACACCAAAATTGAAATATGTGATATATGAGGTGCATTTGTTTCTTTTCCCATCAATTTAAGAGGTCTAAGTTACCAGGCTTATCAATGCTGATTGATCAATAATATACTTATATACATTTAAAAAAACAATACTAATTATTTTTTAAACCTGAAATTACGTACTCCCTCTGTCCCATAATTGTTTGCACTCTTTCCTTATTCGTCCGTCCCATAATTGTTTGCACTTTTCAAAAAGGAAACTTTTTCATAAACTCCACCCTCACAAAATTCACATATTTACACAAAATGCCATTACTTTTACACTTATTCCAACTACTCTCTTTACTTTATAATATAAGTTTACAAAATTACCTCTCAACACTTCACTCATTACACCTTTTTCTTAAGAAGTGTGCCCACAAAGTGGTGCAAACACTTCCGGGACGGAGGGAGTACTTATTTTGCCTTTTGAAACCTGAACTCACTAATTTGTAAAAGAACTTTTTTTTTTAAAGGTTGGGGGAGATGCACGTGGAGTCTTCTTCTGATTCAATGTATGTGCTATAACATCTCTGTATTTGGTGTCAGTATGTGTGAAATTTGTATGCATATGCACATGAATGTGTAAAATTTGGACCAATTTGTTGGATGTTACTTGTTAGTATGGTCGATCCTATTGGTTGGGTGTACTGAACTTGTATGGATAATCAATATGTATGTATGCATGCATGTATGCAATCGTATTCAGTCTACTAAATTCCGCCGTGTTTTATTAATATTGCAATTGAGGTTTAGCGATTTTGGTTGTAAAAGTCGAAAATCGATAATCAGGCGAAATTGTACCGTCTTATCGCCTAATTATATATATATATATATATATATATATATATATATATAAACATGGTTTCACTCATTAATCAATAGAATTTGTCCAAAAAACACCATATTGTCATGATTATTACTTATATAGCCTCGTTTTTTCTTGAAAAAGTGTGTACGATTATCTAAATCGAATTTCTAAATCAAAAAAAGTTTTTTTTAAAAAAAATTAAAATACGTGTGTCTAGCCCGCCTAGGCCGATTTTTCACCAAAGGTGCCTAGAAAGACAAAATTGAGTTGGTAAGGGACCACCTAGACGAATTATTAGTCTCTAACACGTCGAACACCATGAAAGTCCAATGAACTGTAAGAATTTTTTTAATCTCCAAAGACATTTTTTTTCTCCAACACTGAGAGTGAGAGGAGGATGTTGGTGTAGGACTAGACATGTTCAAACCGTAACGGGGAACCGATCAACCGGCAAAACTGCCGGTTTGGCAAACCGCCGGTTACGGTTTAAAAACCGAACCGTAACCGTAAAATGGCGGTTCGGTTACGGTTTGACATTTTGACAAACCGCAAACCGCCGGTTTGCCGGTTTTTAAAAAAAAAAAAAAAAATTTTTTTTAATACACAATTTTTCTATTTTTAATGTATAAATTTAATTTATATAATTTTTATTCAATTCTAGTAATGTATTTTCTAAAAAATGAGTTAAAATGAATAAAAAATGAACAAAAACGGAGTGAAAACGAGCGAAAACGGAGATAATATTTAAAAAATTATAAAAAAAAAAAAAGCAAACCGGCAAACCGGCGGTTTTTAACCGTAACCGGCGGTTAAAAACCGTAACCGTAACCGGCAAACCGGCGGTTCGGCTACGATTACCGATTTTCGAAAACCGTAACCGGCGATTTCTAACCGTTGCGCATGTCTATGTAGGACTAAGAAAGGGAGTGAGAATGAGAATAAAATCTGATAAAATCGCAAGGAAAAAATGTGTATGGAGAGTTAAAAACAAACACTGTTGTTAGCTTTGTTTACGGAGCGTTCCACGTGATGCGAGAGCTGATTTGTAACAAGAATTAAATTGTAAAATAATATGTGTGGATTTTAAAAATATAGACGGTAGTCTTTCAAAAATAAAATAAAATAAAAATATAAACGGTAATTGAAGAAGAAACGTGAATATGTTATATGTCGTAATCTTTTAAATTAACTAAAAATAAATGTAATAAACATTAATGCAAGCAGGTGAATTTATTATGACGATGAATTTGAAATTTTAAGAATGCATAAATGCAACCAGATGAAATTAATACCTAATAAAGTTATCATCATAAAATAATGAGTTAAAAGAAAATATAAAATTAGATTAAAATAATGTTAGAGGAATTTGGAGTATATGATAAAATTAAGATAAGAGCAGAGAAAGAGTTGTACTACGTTTTGGAGGTTGCAAAGGGCAAAATAGGCATCGAGAAGTGTACGGATGTAAACGTGGCCTACTGGCATCTGTCGCTTCATTTATTCCTCTTGTTGTTAATAATTATACTCGTTACCCGACTCCTTTTTTTAAAGTTCTCTATTTACTTTTTAAATATTAATTAAAAAATTGCATTTTTTTCGTTTTAAATTATGATCTTGTATTTATTTTTTATTTGTTTTAAAATATAATCTCGTTTCATTTAAAATTTTGTATAATATCATAATTATTCATATTTAAATTATTGTAATGTGTTGAAAGAGAATAGAATTTTTCAATTTCAGAATCATTTAAATAGGAACATATTCAAAAGTTTATAGGTCAAATTTAAAATTGTAAGCATAGTAAATAATGTTTTATTGATTTGTGTGAGAAATGAAATGAAACTATAATTTTGAACCGAAAAAGTATTAAATGTGTAGTGCGTTGTTAAAGTAGAAAGAGACATAAAAGAGAAAAATGTGTATTTTTAATGTGGGAGAATTGATAAATATAATAGGTATCCTAACTTTCGAATGGAAAAAATGAATATTATATGTACGTCTCAAAATGAAAATAATATTTTTATCATTACTTGTAAATTATTATTTTTTTATTTAAATTGTCATTCACTTTATGTATATACAATTATTTTATTTATAACCTTGCAATACTCTATATTATCCTCCAACTTATCTTCTATCTTATACATAATAAACAAACAAACAAACGATATTTTTTAAAATTCGTGAAAAAAATTACTCATTCGGTTCAAATTCATTATTACCATTTTTTTTGTTTGGTTATTAAATTTCATTTTATTAATAAATAATCACTTTATTTATAACTGTACCCTAAAATAAACCACAAATTCATACCTTCAACATATCTATTTTATATATAAAATAATTAATATCTATTAAAATTTGTGTTCGGAGAAATGTCTATTATAAATTTAGACGAAGGGAGCATATATATATATATATATATATATATATATATATATATAAAAGTTTGGACGGAAGAGTACTATATACTAATAGGGAGTTTAATATTGTCACGTGTCATCATATGGTTAAATGTGATGATGTGTCGCATGGAGATTAAATTAATTTTTTTAAATTTAATGTGTAATTAAACTATTGATTAATACATATGTCAATAATATTAAAATGGAAAGTCTTACCTAAATTAAAATTAAAATCAATTAATATCTTATTTTGATTAAATTCTCTTTTATGTTTTTTTGTCTAAAAATATATCTATACACTTTATAGAATATATCAATTTAATTAATTAATAAGATAAATTCATTTGTATATACTTTTATCAGTAATTGAATATATATTATACATTAATTGATAAAATAATTTTTTATCATACTAATTATACCTAAAAAAAATATTTAAAAAAAAATTATATAATAAAATTTTAAATTATAAAAAATAAATTTACCTATGAAATTTTATAAGTGTATCTTTTAAAATATGAGTTATACTATTTTGAATATTACTTCAAATTTTATCAATACAGCATAATACGCAGGGAGTCATCTAGTATATATATATACAAAAGTTTGGCGGAAGAGTATTATTTTAATTTTTTGTTTTGTTTATAATTAACACTAGAAGATACGGAGTATTTATTTTTCATAAGAAAAATAACAGTAGAAGGTTTGAGCCTGGGCCTAGCTATTTAATTTGTGCAGGATTTTATTTAGTGGGCTTCATTTCTTCTGGCGTCCAAATAAAAATTGGGTTGGGGTATATACCACTCCAGCTTTGTTTAATACACTCCCACTTCCATTTATTAATTCAAAAATATATATGAAATACCATATTTGCCCCTTTAATAAATGTTATAGATACATACACACCCCTATAACCCTAATTTCATCTTCTTCCCATCCCCTTTTTTTTTTTTTCGTTTTCTGCACTCCCCATCTCCGTCGCACTACCCCCTCCCTCTCGCTCTCTCCCCCACCCCCTCACTCTCCCCTCGCCGCCGCACTCATTTTTTTCAATTCTTCTCTTTCGCTTCGCTCGACGCCGCCCTCGCCGCCACTCCGGCTCTTCGTCGGCCGTCGCGGCCCACCCCCAGCGCTCGCCGCCGCTCCGGCTCGCCCTCGACCGTCACAGCCCTACCAATAAAATACTCCAGCGCACCACCCTTAGCGCACGGACCGTCACGGCCCACCCCCAGGTTTTTTTTTTTTTTTTTTTCGGACCATTATTGATCGCCCAAAAACGTTCTCGTCGATAACCTATTGTCGACGAGAGTGTTTTTGGGCGATCAATAATGGTCGAAATTTTCAAAAGTGTCGACCGAAGTATTTTTGGTCGATAAACCAGTGTCTATCGGAGTGTTTATTAAAAAAATTAAGATTTTTTTTTCTAAATTTTACTCCCTCCGTCCCAGAGAAAGCTACCCGACTTTCCATTTTAGTCTGTCCCAGAGAAAGCTCCCCATCCCTTTTTTCCCTCTCACATTTAATTATATTTTTCTCTCTCTCAATCACATCACCTCTAATACATCTACTTATTATATTATATTTCTTAATCTCCGTGCCCGGAGCTCATGGGGAGCTTTCCCCGGGACGGAGGGAGTATATGTTATGGTGGTGGCGGCGGCGGTGACGGCGACGACTGTCTAATTTTAGGGTTAGGGTTTTGTTTTAAATTGTAAGGGGAGTGTATGTATCTAACATGATTTAGTAAAAGGGCAAAATTGGTATTTCATATATATTGAATTAATAAAAGTAAAGGGGGTGTATTAAACAAAGTTGGAGGGGTATATACCCCAACCCATAAATTTTTTTGAAATGAATAAACATAGGTTATTTTTCTGAATTAAAAATTAAACTTATAATCATACATTCATAATCCTCAAAATCATTATCAGCATATCATCATTCCTTGAGCAACTCCACGGAAGCTGAACCAAACCCCTACTCTGAGCTACTCATATATGAAATGAACTGCTAAATTGATATTATTAATCATTTCATGCATTTATACAGTGGTGGCTCTGAGGGTAGTCTTATATGCACCATACACATCAAAGTGATGTAGTGCACTCACTTTTTTACTTTTTTTACTGTTTTTTTTTATTGTTTTTTTCGGTTTTTTTTATCCGCTTTTTTCTGCTTTTTTTTAACTTTTTTATTTCTATTTTTTTTTAATTGCTTTTTATTATTTATTTAAGAGAATATGTAAACCCTAAAAAATATACACACATTTCACTATATTTGTCTTCACACCGTAGACGTCGTCTTCCTCAGTTCCGGCACCTGCTCCCACTCCAGGTTCCTCTTCCGACCGTCCATGGAGACCGTTGCCTCAGTTTATGATGAAGCATTATCGGTGTAAAGTGGTAAACATTAATTGTGAAAAGTGGTAATCTCTAATAATGAAAAGTGGTAAACATTACTCCTATTTGTGTAAAGTGGTAATCTCTAATACTGAAAAGTGGTAAACATTATTTGTGTAAAGTGGTAATCTCTAATACTGAAAAGTGGTAACTGTTATTAGTGAAAAGTGGTAAACATTATTAGTGAAAAATGATAATCTTTAATACTGAAAAGTGGTGTAAAGTGATAATCTCTAATACTAAAAAGTGGTAAACATTATTTGTGTAAAGTGGTAATCTCTAATACTGAAAAGTGGTAACTGTTATTAGTGAAAAGTGGTAAACATTATTAGTGAAAAGTGGTAATCTTTAATACTTGAAAAGTGATAACTATTATTAGTGAAAAATGGTAAACATTATTAGTGAAAAGTAGTAATTATTATTAGTGAAAACTGAAAAGTAAAGTGGTAACTATTATTAGTGAAAAGTGGTAATCTATTATACTGAAAAGTGGTAACTATTATTACTGAAAAGTGGTAATCTCTAATATCGAAAAAATTGTACATATTATTAGTGAAAAGTGGTAATCTTTAATACTAAAAAGTGGTAACTATTATGAGTGAAAAGTGGTAATTTTTAATACTAAAAAGTGGTAAATATTATTAGCGAAAAGTGAAAAAAAAATTAAAAATTGTAAAAGGTGGTAATATTTATTAATGATTTTTTTTTGTTGTTGTAAAAAGTGATAATATTTATTAATGAAAAGCGGTATTTTTAAATATTACAAGTGGTATTTTTAAATATTGTAAAGTGATATTTTTTTTAAAATAAATTTTTTTAAATATTGTAAAGTGATATTTTTTTTAAAATAAAAATTGTTAAAAAGTGTTAATAATAATAGTTTTAAAATTAATATATGGAGGACACAGGTTTCGAAACCAAAAACTTCAATTCAGTTTGAGTAACCGTCTGATCAAGGACTACTTTGTGTAAATTTACTGTCTTTCTAAATAATAAGGGTTGACTAGTGGCATAGTGTGCACGGTACACCCTACACACAAGATACCAACTCATGAAATGAACTAGGGCAACCGCCCTGGGCCCCGAATTTTTAGGGGCCTACTTTTATATATATATATATATATATATATATATATAAATAAAAGGTAAAAAAAATTAACATTTTCTAAAAAAGAAAATTAAAAGGTAAAAAAAAATTAATCTGAATATTTATTTTAAATTTACAATAATATTATAACGTTAAAATATTAAATATAAATTTATTATACACACTTCCCCGAAAAATGACAATGCGGAGACCCAATATTTAATTAAATGCACACTTCCATAAAGGTATGAAGAACAAAATGCATATTTCTAGAGTAGTAACTATAAATTTTTATACAGAGTGCTTTTCAAAGTTTGTATTCTAATGTGCATTCCAATATAATTTATTGCATTCAAGTCTCATCTTGACATCGAATTGATGATCTGGCAATCGACATTCGGCTTTCTCTTTCATTTTTTACGATTTGGTTGTTATCCTAATGTATATTATTGACTATTCCTCTGACTGTGGCATCAGCTAAAAAAAAATTTTCTAAATTAAAATTGTTAAAATATATCTATTTTTACAATTATGGTATGCAGTTAGATGGTTTATAATTAATTACTCTGTTTTTCAGACTTTTTTGAACAATATTTCGTGGTTAATTATTAGAATTCATTTTCACATTTATAATTATTTTTGAACAATATTTCGTGGTTAATTATTAGAATTCATTTTCACATTTATAATTATTCAGGCATGAGCATTACTAACCGATGAAAATTAATTGTAGGGAACTCTCTAAAATTGTAAATTCATATTAAGAATATTTCAAGAAACTTCTTTTTCTATTGTAGATATTTTTTTTTTCGTGCATACTAACATCATTATATTTGTGGATTTTGTATTTCTTCAGCGCACATCCTAATAATATTAGGGGGTTTGGGGATTTAGGGTTTAGGAATTAAAATAGGGGAAATGATGTAAAAACAAAAATAGCGGCAATTGACCAATTTTGACGGTGATTAAATGTGGGTGACCAAATCTGAAAAGTGATAAAGTTCAGTAATCAAAGGTGATATTTTTCCAACAAATTAACTATGAAGATATTGATAAATTTGCTTCTCAAAATGCTTTTAAATGATTTATTTGTAAACGGTCATTCAATTTTAATATGTGAATACATATTTCACTTATTTTATTTGATGTTGTTCAGAGAAGGGGCCCATTTTCTTTGTCCGCCCATATCTACAAAATCTCAGGACCGCTGCATTTATACATAACCCCTAATACAATCTTGCTGGGGCAATGACGCAGCTAGTGAGGTACTAACCGAGGCGCGTCTATTGCTGGTTGAAAACTATTTCCAAACCCCCTCTTCGGCCTAGGCTTGAACTGGGCCGTCGAGAATTTCCTAATACAATCTTGCTTCAAATTAGCTTCTCATCATCATAAAACAATCACGAAAAGGTAGATACAGTAAAATAAAATTTTGTAACTGACGTGAGAAAAATTATTTTTGATTCAAGAATGCCAAATTTTAAACCAATAGTATTTATTTAGAAGAATTCAAAGAGATGTCCTCATAAAGCTAACTAAGGACAAATTACATAGCAATTGATAAAAACAAAAAAAAAAAAAATTGTGAGATGGCCAGCTGCATAAACTGAAAAACCAAATGGCGTCCTTGAGATAATTAACAAGATTAATAGTATTAAGAAGTAATATACAAGAATTAAATCTCAATCTCTTTACGATCTGAGTTCGATTTCGGCTGGAAGCAACTCCATCCATTTAAATTTTCAATTCAATGGACCTCCTCCCAAAAGGGTAAGTTGTGATAATTCGACCCACGAGTGAGGCCAATTTTACTTAGCGATTTAAAAAATGATTTTTAGAAATCACTCCAATTAAATCTACTCATTGATTTCATGACAAAAAACTATTTTTTAAAATATTGATTTGACATAAGATTTCAATTCTTTTTTGCTCAAAAATTTAAAATTAAGGAACACCCATATTATTATTTACGAGGATTTCAAAAATTCAAAATTTAAAAATTCAATTTTCAAAATCACCCCAAATCAAAAGTAAATATCGCCTAATTATAATTTTAATTAAACTTTTATCAAAGTTTGATTCATTCACAAAACAACAATAAAGTATACAATGAGAAGTGCTCCGTATTAGTTTATATGCAAGAAAATAAAAATTTTAGTTCGTAAGCTGAATAATATTAGTATTTTTTTTAAATATATTATTAATGTTTTCATTATATTGACTGATTTTTTGAATCACATGAATTAATATTTCTCTGCAGCTTTTTTCCATGATTTGCCAAAAAAATATAAAAAGAGTTTGGTTGCAAATTTATGATCAAAATTACACTAATTACAAAATGCAATTGGTATGTCGAATTAAGAGTGTACAAGTAATCACGGGACGGAGGGAGTATATGTTACTCCATCTGTCCCAAAGAAAATTGGACTCTCTAAAAAGGAAACTTCTTCCTTACCTTCCATTTTAAAATATACACATATTTACTCATATATAAAATTGTCAAGATGAGTTAATGGAGCGGACTAAAACTGTAAAAGTCCGTCAATTGGTGGGGCAGGGCGGTCCATTTTCTATACGGGCTGTTAAAACCTCAACTCAACCCACCAAGGGGCGGACCGCGGGTTTTGGCGGGCCAACCCATTTTTTTTAATTGTTTATTAAATTCATCATTTTCATTTCCAAAATTCAGAGTCACATAATATTTGTCTCCTACTGCGTGCTCATTATTAAATATATACTATCCTAATCTAAAATTTAACAATGAAACTATAACGGGAAGATCGATATCTGACGTTGAAATTGAAATAAGCGGTGCGAACAACGCGGGTTTGTGATGCGAGACAGAGAGTTGTTGTGTTTGACTGTTTTTTACTTCTAAATTTTGGTTGTGAATTGCGATGCAACAACTAGACTCTGAGTTGCTAAATAAGTCTCAAAGATGTGACTAGTTTTTATTATTTTTCTATAATATTAAACTAATTATAATAATAGAATAATAAATAACAACTTTTTTTATTTAAAAAAAAAGGGCGGGCCTACCCTCAATCCGCTAAAGCCCGCGGTCCAAACACGGCGATCTGTGTAGGCCCGTCAAGAGGAGGACTAGGAAAAGTTGAGTCCAACCCATGATTTTTTATGGTGGGGCGAGCTGGCCCAACAGGCTCAGCCAATTTTGACAGTTCTACTTATATCATTACTTTTCTACGCTCAATCTACCATTTTCTATAGGCGTGGGGTATATACCCTTCCACCTTTGTTAGATGCACTCCCCCCTTCCATTTATTAATTAAATATGTATGTAAAATACCATATTTTCCCTTTTAGTAAAATGTTATAGATGCATACATCCCCTACATAAAACACTAAGCCTAATTTTATACAAAACCCTAACCCTAATTTTTCAGCTGTCGCCGTCCCTCCGGAAGCCAGTTGTCATCGCCGCAACTTTCGGCAGCCTCCACCGCCGCCACAACCTCCGACGTCACCCATCCAAAATATATTCAGAAAATTCAAAAAATAATTAGATTAGATCGTCGACTATAATTTGTCGACGAAAAACACACTTAACGACAACATTGTATCGAAAAAAATTACTCGTAAAAAAATAATTTTGGACAAGAAATGTCGACCAAAAACATTATGGTCGACAAATTACTGTCGACCATAATTTTTTTGGTCGACATTTTTTGTCCAAAATTATTTAAAAAAAAAAAAAAGAATACGTACCTATACTGCAAAGAAAAAGGAAAAAAGCTACTAGAGGGGCGACGACTTATGGTGGGCAAGGCCGAGTGATTCGGGTGGAATTTACACTTTTTAGATGCACATGTGAAGCTCATTTTCAGTGTGATTTCATTGATTTATGGGTTGATTACAATTGTTTTGGTCAAAGTAAGAGAAAGGTGGTGTTTTGTTGATTTTGTAAGAAAAACGAAGGAATTTGGGAGCAAAACACCCACCACACTTCACTGGACCAGAGAGAGGAGTGCACCATTGGATCCGGCTCGAAAAATGGATTGAAATGGAAGGAAGAATCGAGTCAATCGTAGGCCGAAGTCGAAAGTTACACACAAAACAAGTTTGAGGTGCAAGATGACTCGGCCGAGTGGGAGTAAAAAGGGAAAACGGCCGAGTGTTCAGACACGGCCGAGTGAACCGTTGGACTACAAATTTGGGATTTCAGAGGTGACTCGGCCGAGTCATTTCACTTGGTCGAGTGATAATCAATTCGGCCGAGTGTTCAGACACGGCCGAGTCCGTGGCCAGACTGCAACTTTCGTTTTCAACCCTCAACTCGGCCGAGTGGCCTCTGTTTCGGAGTTTTTTGTGTATTTTCTCATATTTTCAAGGACCCAATTGCAATTCTCACTCCTAAACCCTACCCCAACACTATAAATACCCTCATTCTTGAATTCAAATGAACTTAACCCCTTTCACAAGAACTCTTACACATACAAACACACACTTGGAGGTAATCATCATCCAATTCTTCAATTCTCCATCAAATCAAGCAAGGAAGGCACCAAGAGCTTTGGAATTCAATTACCCATCATCCATTAGACTAAGCTTTCTCATTCTCTTTCTTTTTATTTAGTTATTTCATTAGTTTGTGTTAATTTGATTATGTTGGTAGTTGGCTAGAACACTCTTGGTTCTAAGACTTTGTAATTATTTGGATTGAAGTTTATGGATTAGTGTTTTGCTTTAAATGGTGTTTATCTCTTATTTGTGTGCTTAATTATTATTTCGAAAGCATGTTATTAGTGGTCATGATAATGTATTTTATCTATTGTTAATTGGGATAAGATCGAGAGATTTATTTCATTAAAAGCATGCAACCCAATATTATTATGAGCTCGAGAGAGGATTAATTATTAGGAGGGAATTGAATGATCCTTTGGGCTAATTTAGGTGATGCAATATTTGTGAGGTAGAGATACGAACTTGTATTGTATTTTCCTTTGGATTAGTTAGATCGATAGATTGATTAATTCTTCTTTAATGGTCAACCTTATAAGAGGACAAACTTAATTGCCATTTGAATGAATCATGAACCATAGATGAATATCTTAATATTGCAAATGCCTTGGAACCTATTTTCTCTTATTTGAACTTCACTCGTATTTACTTTGTTTTCATGATTTGCATGAACTTTGATCGAATTTCCTTGTTACTCTTTATTATTTATTTGTGACATTTAATAGACAATCTTAGGGTAATCAACACTACAAACTTTCGATCATCGTCTATTTAGAATTTAATCAACAAAATACGCTTTTACACTACACCTCATTATGGGATCGACCTTGTACTTATCACGCTACGATAGACACAGTATACTTGCGGTTGTGTATTTTAGTGTTAGATAATACATGAATCACCGAGCGGGGAGAGAGGAGGAGGCGACGTTGCTGGGTGAGAGGGGCGGTGCCGCCACTTGCAGAAATGAAAAAAAAAAATCCACTTGTTTCGAGTAAAAGGATAAAATATGAGGAAGGAAAGAGGGAGGAGGAGTCGAGGGAGAAGGTGGATACAACGTTTTGGGTGGGGGGAGGTGGCGGCGTCGCCGCTGGTTGTAGAAATGGAAAAGAAAAAAAAAAGAGGAAGGGAGGCGGGCGGCTTGGGGCAGCGCTAGCAGGCGGGCGAGTACGGGTATCGGGGAAGTACATCTATCTTAGATTTACTTTAAGGGGAGTACGTGTATCTAACAAAGCTGGAGGGAGGGGTATATACCCCACGCCTTTTCTTTATTTTTTTTATTAATAAAAGTTTACAAACTACCCTCAAAACTTACCCATTACACATTTTTATTACATTTTTTTATAAAGTGTGCAATTCCAATGTTGCAAATTCCCTTGAAACAAAGGGAGTACAATAGAAAAAAAAATCTAAATCTAGTTATTTTCATAAATTATACTTACACACTTCAACTATGAAAAATATTTTCTATCAGCTTTTGTGGTACGATTTTCTACTTTATTCACCGAATAAATTTAGAAGTGACAATTCGGGTCGTTCGATCTAATTTATTTGGCCAAGCAATGGTCATGGATTAGATTAGAACAGTCCATAATTTTGTCGGGCTTACAAAATGGGAGTCTAATCTAGTTTAGCGGGTTAGCCCAATTCATGACATGAATTTTTTTTAATTAATATTTCTAGCCGAATAAGTGTATGAACAATTTTGAAAATTCGAGGCATCTTTTTAAAATTTTGAGTATAATCAGTTGGAAGGAAATTGTCAGCTAGTAATAAATATTTGTAGACTATTAAAGAGATAATGTGTATTTATTGATGATAAAGATATTACTCCTTTGTCCACTAAAAGTGTGCTCACTTTTTTTTATATATGCTTTTAAAAAAATCATATTTTAATTATAAAGAATATATTTAATATAATGAGTAAAAAATATATTTGGTAGATACTCAATCTTGTTAGTAAAGTAGAAAAAATATTCAAAAATTAACTATTAAATAAAATAAACACGTTTTTTGTGGATCCAAAAAAAGAAATGAGCACACTTTTAATAGCGGGAGGGAGTACAATTTACATTATATACAAAAGAATGATTTGATTGTTTAATCTAGTACGGAGTATTGTTTAATTGCATTTAATCTATACGAGAGTTTTAAGAAAATGTCAACTAATTCAATTAAAGAAATTAGAGGCATGAAATAAAAAATTCAATCTCTTGATACATCATTGTAATACATCATTTATCAATAGTTTACAAAATAAAAAAAAACGTCTGAACCAAAAAAAAAAAAAAAAACCTTAATTCTGAAGTATGAACATTTTTATTCGACTAATTTTAAATAAATTTCTCCATCTAACTGCCATATTTATATCTTGCTTTAAGAAAATTAAAAAAACCATCACAAAAGTCAATAGAAAAAATATTATACGGGTTCCGCCATAAGTTTTTCTTTTCTTTTTGTACGGAAATTAAAAAATATAGTATAAAATATATTGTAGACAGTTGAAGTAGAGAGTTGTAGGAAGAAGGAAAAAAAAAGAGGAAAGGTAAAGAAGAATACTCCTTTCCCTTCGTTTCATAAATTTTGTAGCATTTTTCATTTTGTATAAAATTAAATAACATATTTTTTTAACACATTTACCCCTAATTAGATTTTCCCTTTTCTCTTTTTCCTTTTCTTTTTTCCACCTTTCTTTTTCACCATTCCTTAACCTTTTTAAAAAAAAAGGTGATTAATATATTACCAAAAAAATAGGGGTAATTTAGGGAGATCATTGGTAAAATTAGGAAAAGCATTTAAAAAATTAAGAAACTAATGACAGTCGTTCAAAATAGATAAGTGAAAAGCTTATAAAGGGTGAATAATTTATTAATTATTTTTATAATTGTATGGGTGGGAGGCATGAGACCAAATTGAATCTAGTGCGACGACACACATGTTACTTACAAATTACAATGACTAAGGGCATCTTGCCGTGTCCCGTGGTTTGCATTTTCAAGATGGTTTACACTTTTTTTCTTGTAAAACTTCGTGGAGTCACTTTCAATATTTTATATCAAATGTTACACTAAAAACTTTGTTGGACTTCAAATCAAATAAAGTTTCCACTGTTTCTGATGGACTAAAACATACTCCACAATTTATAAATTTATAATAACAATATTTAGTTTTAATTTGTAACTATGTGATTGGAATTTAAATCATATTCTCCTTAGCATGCAATTGAGTCGAGATTTCATAAATCCATCATATATAATAATAGAGTAAAGTAGACAGATTCGTTTCATACACAAGTTTTTATCTATTTCTAAATTGATGCTATTTTTTTTATTTATATGTGTGTGGCATAACAATATTTATTTTATAGTCATTACTAAAATTATACCATAGACAATATGATTGTATTCATAATAACAAAATCTACAGAACAAATTATTAATATAAAAGTAAACTAAAAAGGGAATTTTACATATTGTCTAGAAGTGGGTTTGAGAGTTTTTTTGCACAATTTTTCAGTAAATTGAATATCGCCTATAAAATGGGTTGATAGAGAACAACAGAATTAGTATGTCGCCCAGAAATTATATTATCAGCAAAAACACACTTGTAAAATATCTGAACTAACTTGTATATCTGAACTAAACACACTCTAAATTGGCAGCCAGTTAAATTGGAGAATTGGCAGCCAGTTAAATTGGAGAGGTGCTTTGGCCTTGTGAAGCCAGCTCAGCTACAAGCACATGTAAAAACAACTGTACGATGGTAGTGATATTTCGTCTCAACGTGTACGTACCCACTTCAGAGATTGAACGAGTTAATAACATCTGCGACTGGTAATGAGGAGGCATCACTGTCACAAAAATACAATATAAAAGTCTTTGATGTAAATCCTACATCAGAAATTTACACAAGCATGATCATCAACAGAGATGATCAAAAGGTTCGGTTGCTCCCAGGCTCTCGTCTCAAAATGGTTTCCCATAGTCCTGACTTTGCTGCTCCCAGGATCCCAGAAGGCCTACAACAAACATTAAAGTGCTCAGAGAGAGAGGAAGTTATACTGGAATACTTCCAAGTATTATGCTGTATATGTACTAGATTACTATACTCGTTACAAAAACAAACAAATGCAATCTCAACATAAAACTAAATTCAGAAAAGGAGACGGCCAAGGAATTGTCCTTGTTCATGTGGCAAAAAAGAAAGAACACAGCTGATCTTCAAAGCAAATGCTAATCTATATGGCTCAAACAATTTCCACATAAAGAAAGTCCAAAAGGAAATGCATGTAACTGAAGGAAATCGCTACAAAAAGGACAACTTGAACACATGGAAGACCTGCTCAATCATGATAGATTAACGATTAGATACTTGTCATTAATAGAGCTGATAGAAATACATATATCAGCGGTACAGCTACAAGCTCAACCGAGAACATAAAACCAGGTTTCTTGCAAGAGTCATTTTATGTCATCAACCTGTAACTACCAACAAATAGAGGCATAAACTCTTCCGAGCATATCACAGCACTGAATTTTAATTGATGAGATGCATGCAAGAACCAAAGACGCTTTTGTCAAATGTTGATTAGAATGAGTGCCTAAGTTCAAGGTCAACCAATATTAGTTGAATGAGAGATCTTTCTTGGAGAACAAATTTTTGGAACATCAAATTCATTTAATAGTTAGGCCTACAGTATACGCTGTTAAATAATTGCTTGGTACTAGACAGGGGCATTCCATTCATTAAGAAAAGAAATGCAATGGGATAATGGAAGGGACTAAAGAAAGAAATGAATGAATCATTCAAAATAAGTATAAGGCATACTTATTGGTATTTCTCCCAGGGACATATAAATTGAGTCGTCATCAGCAAGAATTCCCTGCAACAAATATGTAAATGTTAATATCATCTCTAGTACAAAAACAAGAAACCAACTAAGCCTTTATCCCACTACGTTGGACTAAAATTGTGGATTTTATCTCGTAACCGCGTTCAGTCAACAAACATGCTCTAATTTATATTAAAGTAAATATCCTTTTTAAATTCTTTCATTCCATGTCTTTTTTTAGGTCTTCCCCTTCCTCAATACAGTATCATCTTTGGTAAATTTCTTGTAGAAGTATTGTTGTTAAATGCAGACCTACAGTAATTTGAAGGAGGAAAGTACATTGACTAATAACAGTTTAGAGAATATGAGATTATCAATTAATATAATACTGGGTTACTACAGTAAACTCTTCCTTTTTCAATGATAAAAATTAATGAGACAATAAAGAACGATTAATCAATGATCGAATTTGTTACCTCTGTGCTAGGAAGATCCATGTGACTGTGTAAAGAATTTAGGCCATTTACAGAAGAACAGCTTGAGTTGTCATTTCCAAGGAGTTCTGATATCATAAGTCCATAACCATCCTGAACTTCGGGAATCCCGTTAGCATTATGTACACTATTAGAAAATCCATCCAGATCAGTGAATACAGTATCCCCCCTGTATTAAGACATACATTAATAAGAGTAGCCAAGCATGATGATTTAGACAGAATAACAAAACTATTAAAGCAGAGCAGCGAACAAACTATCACAGCGAATGAAACTGTTAAAAACAATGCTTAGTATGTTTTTGCTTTTTTCATATCCACAGAAAAAGGAAAAAAAAAAAAAGGCCTAACCTTCTCTCAGGATTACAGAAGGTCTGGTCATCATGAGCAGAATCCTTTTCCAAATCAATAACCTCAATATCTTTATCGCTAACACCATGTTTGCCATTTTTATTAGGCAGATTGGCATTGTTACTCATGGACAAATCGACATCAATCGGTGTGTTCACTATTCCAGTTCGGGAAATAGATGAAAAAGCGACCATTGGACGAGCATCATGGTTCTCACTTACATCACAGGCTCCAACAAGATTCAGGTCACAGGTCTTAAAGGAACCTGGAAAAAGTTGTTTCACTTCCATGAACTCACCTGAGTCAGCATGATCTTTGGGAAAAAATGAAACATTCAAACTATTCTGATCAGTCAAATGAGAACTCTGTGAGGTTTCTTGCAAAATTGGCTCCATTGAGCTAGAAATAGGTGGAGAGCTATCAGCTTGAGCATCTGAAGGAACCCATTGTCTAGGTTTCTTAAAATCCTCCCTATCTTCAGTGTTGAAATCTATTGCCCGTTTTTCGCCTCGCTCCATAAGCATGGAATTCGAACTTCCAAATCCTGACCTTGTTGAGTATGTAACATCCATTTCATTATCCAACATAGGGACATCTGACTGAAGGCTTATAAGTTCAAGACTTTGATGAGAAGAAGCATTTACAGCTGAATTGTCAACGTCAACATCTATGATATGAACTCCAGAATCTTCCAGAAGTTTTCTCTTGGAAACATGATCATCTTCATTCTTGGTGGCCCCATCATTCTTTGAACCCTTAGTTGTCAATGAAGAACGAGCTTTAGTGGGAACATTTACAAATTTGCAGTGCTTTACTAGATCAACAGGGTCCTCGCTAACCAAACCATCCTCCTCGTCATGCTTTTGTTGCAAATCTTTGTCAATTCTTCCTTCTTTAGCCACCTCATGCTCATCATTAGCATCATCAGACTTTTTGATTGGCTCCACTGCATCTGATGACAGACTCTTCTCATTACTCATTGAACTATCCTTTCCATTGGCATCGTCTTCCAAATTACATTTCTCCAATCCAGACGCTGTATCTGTTCCACTAACAACTTCTTGAGTTGTTTCACCAGGTGATGAATTCTGTATCCCACTGCTACCATCTTTACCAGAAGGCTGCTCATCGTGATGTCCGGCAGAAGTATCATTATCTGCCTCCATGGCTGGGGAACCCCTAATCTTCCCTGCCCATGATACGCTTCGCCCCAATTCTCTAGTCATCTCAGCCCCAGAAATTTTAAAAGACCCGGATCTTTTCCTTCCTCTAATAGAGTTTCTTGAACCCATTGAATTAAATTCATCAGAATACCTCCTCCTACCTGGTCCCATATCTAGAGCAGCATTCCCCAGACGGGAGTGAACTGATGCATGGCTATCTGCAGACATCTGTATATTTTCTGCTTCATGTGCCCCATAACCCTGAAAGTTACTCTTCAAACTATCGTTCTGCCATTTTCCTGAAATTGCATTTGGAGGCAGCACTCCTTTTGAAATCAAATACTCAGCTGCCATCCTACCAGCTTCCATGAAAACGTCGGGCTCGCGTGGAGGAGGCAGAGGAGGCTGAAATTGCTTTGAGTGACCACCACCTCCATAACCACCGCGATTATAACTCCTATAATCAGAATTGTAAATTCGATTACCCCTCATTGAACCTTCGGGAGGAATTCGTGAGGCAGCAGCCACATTACCCATCCCCAGGGCATTTGGTCTGTACCCATTGGCAGGTCCATTTCTATGTTTTGCATGCATATCTTCAAGATGTTCAGATATCTAATTCGTGTATAAACAGTTATATGAGGAAGTGTGAAATATTCAACTGTATGCCTGCAATTCACAAGATACGCATAAAATCAGGCAGTCAATGGGCCTTCATGAAATACTCCAAACTTAATCTGCAGTCAAATCTTTATAAATTAAACTCAGTTTCAACTTACATCATTGTAGCATACATTTATATTATTCCTTTGTAAACACAGAAAAAAATAAGGATGAAAAAAAAAAGAAGTTCAAATGATGATACTAATTAATCCCGCAATTCGATATGATCCTAAAAATAAAAGTCTTTCCATCCTTCCAAAGGTTTCTGTCAAAACCCTAAAATTCAAACAAAATTTTCGACTTAATAAGTAGAGAAAAGTTGTGAATATTCATTTGAGGCACAGCCCGTTGACATAGATCAGTTAGAGCAGAGATCAGATCTGTGTATTCCTGAACCAAAAATTTCAAATTCAGCTCAGCAATCGGGGGTTTACCTTGTTCAATTTGAGTGAAGTCCAGAGCTCAATTTTAGGGTTTCAGTCTTTCAGATCCACTCATCATCACATCAATTCAACCCCAACAGATAGAACAATTAATCCCAGCTAACAGATGGTGCAATCAAAACATAAATATGTACACAGAATTTTGTGCTAATTTAAGCCAGTTTTTGCAATCCAAACATGGTCCAGAAATCAGTTTCAGTGTGACGAGAGAAATTCTTGATTCTTGATTGGGAGTAATATTTTGGTAGGTATAGTTCTGATGCTTCCATGAGAGAGTAAAACAAAAGATATTTTTCTCTGTTTTTAACATTTTATTTCATTTTTTGAGATACTATTAAAAAAAAATTAGAAAATGAAGCCCATGGGCCGGGCCTCGGTTGAGACTTGAGAGCCCGATGCTTGTAGAGACATTCCAACATTTTATTTGATTTTTTTTCTTAGGATGATAAACATTTGATTTGAAATTGAGATAAAATAATTTGTTATATGAATAATTGAGATAAACATTCTATATAGTTTAAGATATGTATTAAAAAGTGATAACAGTTTAATTTAATTATTTGATACAAAGATAATTATGAAATAATGAATTAATTTTATATGTATTGAATTGAAAAGATTAAATTACCTATATACTGAATTGCAGAGATAAAGATGGATATTTGTTTTAGTACAGTAAAATCTCTATAAATTAATACTCTATAAATTAATAAACTCTCTAAAATAATAAAATCTTTCGATTTCGATTTGGACCTTTGTAAAAAATCATCAAATTCGATAAGATAATAAGATAATAATTTTTCGAAAAATCCCTTTATAAATATTAGGTCCCATTAAAACTCTAAATTAATAATTTATAAATATTACTCTACAATTATAAATATTATGGTAATTTGCTAAAATATGAATTATTGTTACTTGATTTTTCTTAAAATTTAAATCTAATTGGATTTTATCCCTAACTTTTTTAATTGCAGCCCAGAGTTCCGGTGTCGAATTCTCTAGCAACAACAAAAAATTGGTTGATGCATGAATATAATCAATGAAACATATATGAATTCATTTATTTTTAATACATATGTACTAAAATTGTTGAATTCAAAAAGTCTCTCTTTTAATTAATAAATATTAATTTATCAATAAATTAATACCTCTTTAAATTAATAAAATTTCATAGTCATTACTAATTTAAAGAGGTTTTTACTGTATTTACATATTTTATAGTACATAATTACTAATCAATTCTAATGATGGTAATTAGAGGATTCCGTCAAAAAAAAAAAAAAAGGGTAATGATTTGTGTACAGAATCTGTACATACAAATTTTTTTTTATTTAATTAATGTTTTATTAATTATTTAATTACTGTTGTACCCTTAATTAGAGATAATGACAATATATTAATTAATAGGATAATTAATGGCGTGCATGTTTATCTCTCCTACTTTCTCGTTGATCAAAACACGCAATTAATCTCCCAACTGTTGGTGCAACCTTCATTAAAAATTTATCTCACCATTATCACTATTAATGTATGCTGCAACAATAACTTTTTTTTTTTTTTTCCTTCTCCAACAAACACCAAATCTAAAACGTTTCATTATCAACAATAGCTAATCGTGAATTATTCCGATCAATTTTTTAAGATGATTCCAACTGCGAAGAAAATATTGTTAAATCTAAGTGAATATAAGAGTGATAATTTAATCGAGGCATTAATTAATTTAATTTTAACACTAAAAAATGAATTTAAATAAAGTAATTTCATTATCATACATAAATTAATTTAATTAACTCTAAGTAGTGTACATTGTTGAAAATTAGTTTAATCAACACATTGAAAATTAATTTATTGAACCCTTCAATTTAATTCATTATTGTTCCAAGTCTCCAATTGACTAATTTTGTTAATTAATTAAATTTGGTAATTAACTAATGTTTTGTTAATTAATTAAATTTGTACACTATTGACAATTAATTGATTAAATTAACCGGTTGACAATTAATTTTAATTTTAATAGAAACTTTAAAAAATTAAATTAATGAGTGAGACCTTAGTATGTATAAGTGTACACTTTGAAAAAATTAAATTAGTGAGTGAGACTTAAATATATATAAGTGTACACTTTACCCTAAACCCTAAACCTTGAACCCTGAACACTATATGCTGAGAAACGAGTAATCAGAGATAAGTGTACCATATTGAACTTAAATTCATAATACACATTTGAAATTTATTATTAATGAATCTTGAGTGTGCACGTTGAAATGAGTAATCAGACACTTTACCCTAAACACTGATCCCTAAACCCTAAACCCTGAACCTTGAACCCTAAACCCTAAACACTATATGCTGCTGAGAAACGAGTAATCGGGGATAAGTGTACCATATTGAACTTAAATTCGTAATACACATTTGAAATTTATTTATTAATGAATCTTGAGTGTGCACGTTGAAATGAGTAATCAGACACTTTACCCTAAACCCTGAACCTTGAACCCTAAACACTATATGCTGAGAAACGAGTAATCGGAGATAACTGTACCATATTGAACATAAATTCATAATACACTGAAATTTATTTATTAATGAATACAGAGTGTACACGTTGAAATGAGTAATCAAACACTTTACCCTGAACCCTAAACCATAAACCCTAAACAATATATGTTGAGAAACGAGTAATTGGAGATAAGTGTACCATATTGAACATAAATTCATAATACACATTTGAAGTTTATTTACTAATGGCATAAGTGTTTATTAAATATAATATAGTGTTAAAAAAACGATATTAAACCCATAATGTGAGTCAAATGATGATTTGACATTATTCAAATCATTATATTATATTTAATTAACTAATACAAATTTATGGAAATTAAATTAAATATATAAAAAAATATATTATCCTACGCTTATTTTCAACAATTAACGTATTAATCTGTTTTATTAAAATCTGTGCAAAAATAATTACTCTAAAAAAATGCATATAACAATTATTCTATATTAAAATGCATATAACAGTTTTTTTTATATATTTAATTTTTTTTCGAAGTTATTTTCATTTTTTTGTAATGTGTATAACAATTATTTTATGTTAAAATGTATATAGATTTTTTTATTTATATTTAGTTTCATTTTTATAATAATTTCAATTTTTTGTTATTAAAAAAAATACATAAAAATAAATGAAACGTTTAATAGTTTTGTAATAATATGTATGCTTTATTAAATTTTGTTAAAAAAAAATAGCGACAAAAAGAAAAGAAATACTCTTATATTTTATTTTATAATTATGTGGGTAGAGGTTGAGATAATATTTCTCAACCTTTTTTACGCTTGTGCTACTAAACATTATGGTAGAAGAATTTTTTTTTTTTCAATGTAGAAGATGAAGATTTGTTAGAAGAAAGAATAAGAAAGAAGAAGAAAGAAGAAGAAAGAGAGGAAGAAGAGAGGAAGAAACGGTAACAAAGGAAGAGAGAGAAAAGAGTTGTCTTGTGTAATTATTACCTGCCTTGAAGAAGAGAGAGAAAAGGGTGTCAGACTTTAATATTTTATTAAAAAATAATAGTTAAACAATATATTTGAATGAAGGGTATATTAGTCATTCGAGGACAACTTAAACAAAAAATGGACGAAAATACCCCTGTCTGTACATACATATTCTGTATGTTTAGCACCACCCAAAAAAAAATGATTTTAATTAGAGGGGTGTGGTATTATTATTTTTATAAAATTTATAAAATAATGTTTAATATTATTTTACCAGGTTAGAAGAATAGTCCGATTTGAGTGAGAAATAAAATGTGATCTAACAAATAATGGGTCGGGTTTAAATTCGGATCCGCCACAAAATAGATCCACATGAAACGGATAAAACCCCGGTCAAACGAGTCTCAGATTAAGAGGGTATATTCAATTTGAATTCTATTGAATTTTTTTGGACTTTATAAAGTCCATTTAGAAAATTCATAGGCTCCATGTAGAGTTTAATTGACTTTTTCTTATTAATTTTTATGAATTTTCATAGATTTGACAGATTGTGGAATACACTTTTTTAATTGATTTATATGGTTCCGTTATACCTCAGCCTCACGGGGAGTATCAGCCATGTCGATAACACGCATGATTGGTATGATGGAATGAAAATATGACTGAATGGAATGAAGATGGGAAATGAATAAAATAGGAATGACAATTGTTATAATTGGTATGAACAAGGAATGAAAAATTGGTTTTGTGTAAAATTACCTAAATTATTATTATTGTTAATTTTTGTTATTATTACTATTTATTATTTAAAAATTATTATTAAATATTATAGTATTATATATTAATAAATATATATATATATATTATTAATAAATATATATATATATATATATATATATTATTAATATATAAAAATATTATTGTTGAGTGTTTAAATTACTATTATCAAATAATAAATATTTTTTTAATTTAACTTTATTATTAATATTTTTATAACTACTATATATTAATGTATATTTAATTTTTAAATTTATTATTTTTATTGTTGATTTTCAAAATTTTATTATGAATAATAAATTATTATTTATTTAATAGTTATAATATTAAATATTAATTTTTTAAATTATTATTATTGAAAGTGAAAAATAATATATGAAAATGAAAATAAATAATAGAAACAATATTTTATATAATAATAATAGTAATAATAATAAAATTCATTCCTTACATCATGGAATACATAATACCATGGGGTATGGAATGAATGATTATTCCTTAATTTTTGGTAATGACCATTCCATTTGGAATGATCATACCTAATAAATAAATATATCAATCACGGTATTTGGAATGAATTAAGGAATGATCATTCCATTCCTAATTTATTCCTACATACCAACTGATGTGCCAAAAATTGCACGAATGGATTAGATATCCTTGGAGTCAGATATCTGAATTCCCGAACGCGTATGAATGATTCGGGTGCAACGCTTCCTCTGGAATGATCCTCCAAGAACCTGCAAAAGACACACCGGAGGGGACTCCGGCGCGGACACTCCGACGCTCAAGTCAGTATCGGTAATTCAGTGTATGGCAAGGACTGAAGAGTCCTTTAATTATCGATGAGGTTCTCAAAGGAAATCAGAATGTTGTTTTAAGTAGCGTAGTAAATCGAGTAAAGTTAAAGATCGTAACCTGAAAATGTACCCAAATTTACCTATTTATAGAGAGTTTCCACCTAAGAGGAAGTTAGGGTTTCCTTCTATTTCGGAGCTGTACTTTGGACTCGGCCCTGCTGCGTTGACAGGGTCCTCCACTCTCTCACTCCCTGAAGAACCGGAACCACTCCTCCTAGTGGACTTCATCCACTGAGATAAAGGAAGAATGAGTCTTCCTTTACCCAATCTCGGGCCGTTTCGTACGGGACTCCTCCTAAATCCTCGCTCTACTAATTCTTATCAAGATTAGGTCTTCCTGATATCTTTCCCCGGGTGGAACTCCCTCCGGAGGGACCTCCGTAAGAGATTCTTTATTCAGAGAGTATTCCTTAATCCCATATCTCCTCTTTTATCTTATCCTCTATACACGTGTCGACTTCTTGTGCCATGACAATTTTAGGCCGCATCATCTACTCCCCCCTACTCTCATAAAGTGATTATATCTTTTGTGAGAGTAAGAAATCCAAGTGAGTCTAGCACAGAGGCGTTTCTGGAGAGACGTGTATTATTCTTGCTTCGGAGAGGAATTTCAAAAGTGCTTCCCTTCAGAGATTTTTCCCGCCCTCGGTTCCGAAAAGACACTTCGATTTCTGCGCCTGGGTCCCACACAGTCACAATTTTATCTCTCTTGCTAGTTTCTCGAGGAGAAGCCTCGATCTTAACCCCCTTATTGGTCTTGTAAGTTGCACCATTATCGTCTCTTGGTTACATAACCTTCAAAGAATTTTCTCAAGAAATTCAGGGAACCTCTCACCCTTTCAAGGGATCACCTCTAGTTTCAGGTGGCTCGAAGAGGTTTTCCTTGACTTCCAGACTTCTATTTATCCTTTCTTTCGTTTTTTAGACAGGGTCTTGGCAAATGACTTTGGCTTGCAAAATTTTTGTTTTCTAAGTAACCATCTTGGGTCTTGGTTATGGGGAGATGCTCCCCAGCTCTCTTTGGCCTCTGGGCCTCCAAGTGTCTCTCACTTTCGTTTAAAAGATTTTGATTCATAAAATCTTTCTTTTCATTGAGTAACCCTTTTGGGTCTTAAGTATGGTAGGGGCTCTCTGTAGCTCCTCGGCCTCTAGGCCTCTGAGTGTCTCTCACTCTCATTCTTAAAAGATTTTGATTCATAAAATCCTTCTTCTCATTGAGTAACCCTTTTGGGTCTCAAGTATGGTGAGGAGCTCTCCATAGCTCCTCGGCCTCTAAGCCTCTGAGTGTTTCTCACTCTCATTCTTAAAAGATTTTGATTCATAAAATCCTTCTTTTCATTGAGTAACCCTTTTGGGTCTCAAGTATGGTGAGGAGCTCTCCATAGCTCCTCGGCCTCTAAGCCTCTGAGTGTTTCTCACTCTCATTCTTAAAAGATTTTGATTCATAAAATCCTTCTTTTCATTGAGTAACCCTTTTGGGTCTCAAGTATGGTGAGGAGCTCTCCATAGCTCCTCGGCCTCTAAGCCTCTGAGTGTTTCTCATTCTCAATTCAAGGTGTTAATCATATCAAGACCTTTCAAGTTCAAGTAATCCGCTTGGATTTAGAGTAGGGTGAGGAGCTCTCTAGCTCTCCTCGGCCTCTGAGTGTTTCTCACTCTCAATTCAAGGTGTTGATCATATTAAGACCTTTCAAGTTCAAGTAATCCGCTTGGATTTAGAGTAGGGTGAGGAGCTCTCTAGCTCTCCTCGGCCTCGTGGCTTCTGAGTGTTTCTCATTCTCAATTCAAGGTGTTGATCATATCAAGACCTTTCAAGTTCAAGTAATCCGCTTGGATTTAGAGTAGGGTGAGGAGCTCTCTAGCTCTCCTCGGCCTCGTGGCCTCTGAGTGTTTCTCACTCTCAATTCAAGGTGTTGATCATATCAAGACCTTTCAAGTTCAAGTAATCTGCTTGGATTTAGAGTAGGGTGAGGAGCTCTCTAGCTCTCCTCGGCCTCGTGGCCTTTGAGTGTTTCTCACTCTCAATTTAAGGTGTTGATCATATCAAGACCTTTCAAGTTCAAGTAATCCGCTTGGATTTAGAGTAGGGTGAGGAGCTCTCTAGCTCTCCTCGGCCTCGTGGCCTCCGAGTGTTTCTCACTTTTGAATTCTCATATCTCATATATGCTCAGTGGTCTACAGATCATTCATCATTTCATCACTCCTAATTTTCAAACTTAGCCATCCGGCTACTCAGGGTGGTTAGCCCTTACGCGTTTCAGAATGCTCAAAGTATGCTTATGAATCATATCTTAAATTGTTAGGAAATATGTGCTCATACAAATTTCCAAAAATCTCAAAATGTTTTCATCACATCTCATAAAATCTTCAAATATTCATCAAAGATAAGCATACATTTTAACATAATTTAGAAAAAAATTGACTCATCACTAATCAAAAACACGTTCTTAACCATGCCTAAATTCTCAATCATTCTCTCGATTCAATCACGAAATTCTCCTAAGTAATCACCTTAACATTTCTCAAATCAATCATTTCTGAAGCCTTAGCAAATGCTCATATGCTTCGAGGTTTTATGCTCTGAACAACTACGTCTAGGTAACTCATATCATATCACCAAGTAAAAAAGTAAAATATACACTTTCACTTACGTGGCTTCATATCAGCATCTCGGAGGTAGTAGGCCTAGACCCTTCATCACCCCCTTTAAGCATCGAAGTGTAAGACATTTGCAAGGTCCGTCATCATGCTCGTCTCCGAATATCGCATCTCAACACCCTAGATGATCTTACTCACCTAATAGATCGACTCTTGGGTATATCCTTCTTTACAGTAGCCTTGTAGCCCTCATGACTACCTACACATCCTTCATGGGTTTCTTTTATCATGTAATCTCCTTCGGGAGACATCTTAGATAGGGATGAGTCAACGATCGCTTGTATAATTGGCCACCCAAGATGCAATATCTTAACCGCAAAGCTCGAGCTTCTCAAGAAGCTGCAGGGGCTGGTCCTTTATTCAGCTCTTCCAGAATTTCTTTCCTTTAGTCATCCCCTTCTTCGATCGCCCCAATCATGGGCTCAGTAGATTCTCTTTGTGCTATCACAAATGTTATTTTTCCTTGCCCTTCAGGCTCTACGGAGCTAGCCAGCTTTGACAGACTGTTAGTCTTCATATTCTTCGACCCAATCTTTTACACTCGATCTCCTGGTTTACCCAGAAGCCTCACAGGATCTGGACGAACTTAATCTGAAATCTAAAATCATATCTAGAATATCTAGGCATGTCAATCACACATAATTCAAAGATATTTAGCCTCATATTTTAAAAGCATGGACCACCATCCATCCTCAATCATGAATTATAAAGCATATAATAACCACATAAACTCAACATGCAGGTTTTCTACTCATACTTACTGAGATCATCAAGTCATTCTCATATTCAGAGCACCTACGCAAAATAATCATAAAAATTCACGGGGGTTGTACTTAATCCAATAAGAAATAAGCATGGTTCTCATATATTAGTCACATCAAATCAACCAAAATCATAACCCATCCATGTCATACTCAAGTCATTGTAAAAAGATCTAACCTCTCTAACTTTATCAAATACATGTACTAACCGGTGGTCCCAAATGTACTCGTCATTTGGGGATCAGCCCAATAACAGGTTAGGTGTTATGGTCCAGCGACTCAGCTGGTTTTCCATGGCTCCATTCTTTCTTCGGTAATCTTGCTCTCTCGAGCTCCTCTAGTACTTCTAGGTTCTCCAGGTTTACTCGTATATCAATCCCGAATTGATCCTGTAAAGATACACCAAAAAGGGCCTCCAACAAAGGCTCTCAAGTGCTCAGATAAGCTTCATAAGCCTCAATTATATAATTTAAATATGAAATAATTAAAGAATGCAAATCAAGTCTCTTTTGATCTCAAACCTGAAACCTGTACCCTCTCCAGGACCTCCAGTCTCGACAAGATGATTAGTCTCTCTAATCTCAAATCTCAGAAGAGGATCATTTTCTTTGATCCTCGAACCTCTTACGTCCTCGCGAGCTCTGAAATTCTTCATGGATCTCAACTCAGGAATATCAACTGAGGGGGTCGGCTTTTATCCCGATTCTAGGAGGCCTCCTCCTTCTTGGTCCTCCTGTCCTCAAGTTCTCTCCTCTTCTGCCCTCGAGGGCCTCGGTCAACTACGTAAACAAATTATCTCAGATGTCCAACTCGAATCATTCTCTCAATTTCATCCTCCAAATGGTAATATTGATTGTTGTCGTGCTCATATTCATTGTGGAGTCTCCAAAATCGGTCCGACTTGGACTTTTGAGGACCTCGGTTCCTCGAATAAGGGAATTTCAGATCTGCATGATCTCCAACAACCTCCAAGACCTCTGTAGGTTCCAATCTCAGTTGGGTATATTTCTAAAACCTCCCTCGAGGCCCAGATCAGGATCCTCCCGCAGCATTGCGGTTTCCTGTTCCTCCTGAGTTTCGGGGAGCTTCTGGGTTGGACCTCCTTCCTGTAGATTCTCTCTTCCTCTCTCCACTAGATGGTTTCACCTCCAGCCTCTTGGCTTGCCTCACCTCTTCGAGGGTGAGATACTTTTCGGCTCTGAAGATTCTCAAGCTCTCTATCCGCTTCAGGTAATCAATCATCCTCTCACCCACTCTAGTTTTCGGACTTATCGTTTTGTATGTTTAGGGCTATTGGCCTTGGTCTCAGGGACCTAAATAGGCTCAATCTTCACTTTCCATTTTCGAGCTTATCCCGAAATCCTCCAGTACTTGGATAGAATCAACCTATAATCTGAAATCTTCTGAACCTACCCGGAGATCCTCCAGAACCTGGATAGACTTAATCTATAATCTGAAATCTTCTGAACCTACCCAGAGATCCTCCAGGACTTGGATAGAATCAACCTATAATCTGAAATCTTCTGAACCTACCCAGAGATCCTCCAGAACCTGGATAGAATTAATCTATAATCTGAAATCTTCTGAACCTACCCAGAGATCCTCCAGAACCTGGATAGACTTAATCTATAATCTGAAATCTTCTGAACCTACCCAGAGATCCTCCAAGACTTGGATAAAATCAACCTATAATCTGAAGTCTTCTGAACCTACCCAGAGATCCTCCAGGACTTGGATAGAATCAACCTATAATCTGAAATCTTCTGAACCTACCCAGAGATCCTCCAGAACCTGGATAGGCTCGGTCTGTAATATGAAATTATATCTAAAATATGGAAACATGTTAATCGTGTGCAATAAAAACAATAATTATGTTAATCTTTGCTTCCAAAATCATAATCATCATCAACGTCTAATCATTAATTCTACCACATAAAGTAATCACAAGACTCAACATGTGAATTGCTTACCCATGCTTCTACGATTTCAAGTAATTCTCAATTCTAAGATCGTTTCTAGAGTATCAATCATGTAAGCTTAGGAGAATCATGCTTAATTCAATGGAAAAGATAAGTTCGTGTCATATATGTCAATATCATTAAAATATGCTCATAGCAATATCAAATTACTATAAAAGATCTAATATTTTAGGCTCTATCAAACACTTGTACTAACCTGTAGTACCGATGCACTTATCATATCTCTGCCTCGTACTCCCACGTTTAGATTTTGGACCTCGAGGCCCTAAATACTCTTTCTCATACTTCCAAGTTTTGATTCTGGACCTCGGGGTCCTGAATACTCTGCCTCGTACCTCCAAGTTTTGATTCTGGACCTCGGGGTCCTGAATACTCTGCCTCGTACCTCCAGATCCGATCCTGGGATCCTGGACCTCGGGGCCCTGAATACTCCACCTCGTACCTCCAGATCCGATCCTGGGATCCTGGACCTCGGGGCCCTGAATACTCCACCTCGTACCTCCAGATCCGATCCTGGGATCCTGGACCTCGGGGCCCTGAATACTCCACCTCGTACCTCCAAGTTTGGATTCTGGACCTCGGGGTCCTGAATACTCTGCTGCTCGTGGAGGGACACAAATGTTGTCATCCCCTGCAGTAGTTGGAGGTATCTCCTTGCCAGGTCCACTCCCGAGGGCTCCAGACGTGCCAACAATATCACCCCCTGTAGAGATAGGGGTGTCTCGAGCCTCTTCCTGGAGTCTCGGAACAGGCATCTCCGCGTTCACTGGTACAGTTCTTGGGACTCGACCTCCCTGAGCCGCTAAAGCTCTTTCCACAGCCTGATTAATAAGGGCATTCAACTGGTCTGGAGAAACCAGGAATGGCTCCGAATTGGGGACCTGAGGTCCGGACCGCTGGGGTTTTTGTGGTCTCCGCTATTTCATCTCCGACCGGTAAGGGGTGGTTCTCATCGCCCAAGCCCGGGGTTGGTGTGGCGGCTGGTATCAATGGCGGATTTGATCTAGGGGGGACATAAATAGGGTCCTTTCCTCGGCCTTCCTTCGGTGTGGGATCAGATGGCAAAGGGGGAACTTCCCCCGAAAGAGTTTTCTTCCCTAGAGTAGGCGTGATTGTGTTATTTCCTCCGCCCATCGCTCAAACAAATAGAAATTCGTGAGAAGATCTCCTAGACGTTCCCACAGACGGCGCCAGTTGATGTGCCAAAAATTGCACGGATGGATTAGATATCCTTGGAGTCAGATATCTGAATTTCCGAACGCGTATGAATGATTCGGGTGCAACGCTTCCTCTGGAATGATCCTCCAAGAACCTGCAAAAGACACACCGGAGGAGACTCCGGCATGGACACTCCGACGCTCAAGTCAGTATCGGTAATTCAGTGTATGGCAAGGACTGAAGAGTCCTTTAATTATCGATGAGGTTCTCAAAGGAAATCAGAATGTTGTTTTAAGTAGCGTAGTAAATCGAGTAAAGTTAAAGATCGTAACCTGAAAATGTACCCAAGTTTACCTATTTATAGAGAGTTTCCACCTAAGAGGAAGTTAGGGTTTCCTTCTATTTCGGAGCTGTACTTTGGACTCGGCCTTGCTGCGTTGACAGGGTCCTCCACTCTCTCACTCCCTGAAGAACCGGAACCACTCCCCCTAGTGGACTTCATCCACTGAGATAAAGGAAGAATGAGTCTTCCTTTACCCAATCTCGGGCCGTTTCGTACGGGACTCCTCCTAAATCCTCGCTCTACTAATTCTTATCAAGATTAGGTCTTCCTGATATCTCTCCCCGGGTGGAGCTCCCTCCGGAGGGACCTCCGGAAGAGATTCTTTATTCAGAGAGTATTCCTTAATCCCATATCTCCTCTTTTATCTTATCCTCTATACACGTGTCGACTTCTTGTGCCATGACAATTTTAGGCCGCATCACCAACCATTCCTAAAAACTCGATCCGATTATACCTAGGATTGGAAAAAAAAAAGGTTCTCGCAATTAAAAAATAATTAATTCAAAACTATAAATGATCAGAGACGACTGGAAATAGTAACCGAAAAGGGGTTCTTCTTGTGATAAATGAAACTGAAAAAAAACTCGACAGAAAATCAATGGCCGATTGAGAAATTAAAAGAAGAATCTTTCTCTCTCTCTCTCTCTCCTCTTCTTGAGAGAATATATTGAAATCTCTTATTGTTAAAGAGATTTTGGAAAGTGAAATCTATTTATATTTTTGGGAGATGATCAAAGAAAATTCATAGAGTATTAAAATCCATAAGACTTTTTAAAATCCGTATTAAATACCTCAAAAATTTTAAAGACTTTTGAAAATCCGGATTGAATACCTCCGACTTTGAATGGATGTTTGTTTTGAAAATTTGCGAATTTTAAAATCTAGTGAATTTCAAAATCCTAACGAATGGTAAGTTTTGTGTTTGTTTTGAAATTTAGGTAAAGTAGGGTTTAACTTTATGTTATAGGATTATAGGTTTTTATATATAATTTATAAGTATATATATAGGTTTTGTAGGTATTTTATAGGGCTGACTTTTATAGGATTTTATAGGTATTTAGAGTGTATGATTTTAAAATCCTAAATCTAAATCTCAAACTAGAACATGAGTGAGATTTCAAAATCTAATTTCCCATCCCAAAACAAACATCCCTGAAAGTCTAAAAAATCCTATTGACTCCACAACCAATACACCCCTAAAGGTGTGTTTGCAAACAATATTGATTGATTCAAAGTGATTAACATTGATTTTTGTAGTAGAATTAAAAGTGAGTAGTGTTTTAAAATTAAACACTTCTAATCAATTTTTCATATATTGGGGTGTATGCAAAACAAATCACTTTTTTTTATAAACTTACAAAAATCACTCTTATTATATTTGAATAAATAATGAATGATCTATTACGGAGTATCTCCACTATATAAAGTCAAAGGCTGACGAATTAGCTTTGATTGATGAACCGGTAAGTTCTGATGATCTTACCCTGTTTGTGATTAATGGTCTAGGACCTGAATATGCGACCATCGTTGGCCCAATTCGCACACGCGAAACCTCCCTTCAATTTGAAGAACTTCATGATCTTCTCTATGAACATGAACTCTCTCTAAAAGCCCAAGACCGGGCTGCTCGTACTCTGGTTGCCACTGTTCGCCATGGTCAGAAAAATTTCAGATCTCGCTCCTCGCCCACTCATGGTCGCGGACACCGGTACTCGTCCTCGCCCCGTTTCAGCACCCCACCCACTTTCTCCTCGCGGCCGCCTTCCTCTATTCGCCCGCAATCTCGCTCAGGCCCCTCGTCCTACAACGACCACACTCCTATAATATGCCAACTATGTGATTTCAAAGGACACTCTGCCCTCACTTGCCGCCGACCTCCTCCGGCTCAAGCGAACTTTGCTCGCTCACCTTCAAGATCAAATCCTCCGTGGATGGTTGACTCGGGTGCCTCTCACAACTTGACCGCTGACCTCAACAATCTCTCCATTCACTCAAAATATGATGGCACGGATGAAGTTCAAATTGCAGATGAATTTGGCCTTCCTATCACACACACTGGTACATCTCATTTAAATTTTTCGTCGGCGTCATTTGTTTTATCTAATGTCTTATGTGTTCCTCGCGCTATGCGGAACCTATTGTCTGTCAGCAAGTTCACACAGGATAATAATGTCACCATGGAATTCTTTCCTACTCACTTTCTTATCAAGGATCGGATCACGTGTTGGGTTATATACCAATACCCAATAATAGTCCCCCAACAATGTGGTCCCCAATTCTTGTGGTCCCCAACTCCTTTGTGGGAAATTATTATGGGACAACATTCCCCATCTCCTTTGTGGGGAATTATTGGCACTTGTGGGTTATGGACCATCACGCTAGGGATCCTTTGAGACTCCCGGGAATCTTTTGAGATGCCCTAGGCATCTTTCGAGACTCCCGGGAATCTTTTGAGATGCCCTAGGCATCTTTTGAGATGCCCTAGGCATCTTTCGAGACTCTCGAAAATCCTTTGAGACACCTTTAAAATTACCAGGATCTATTTGAGACGTAATTTAAATATGAATTATCATAAATCTAATTTCATAATTTAAACAAATTAAATCAACTAATTCATGTAATGAATGTACGGTAAATAATTAAATCACTAAACATGCGGAACTAAGGGATTACGTGTTTACCTTTGAATCGGAGAGATACCGTTGAGAAGAATAACAACTTCAACCCAATTGCCTTCTCAAGTATTCCTTAAGTCCTAGCCCGTTGATCCGGTGGGAGATCTCACGAACTATTAACTCTCAAGGAAGAATTAATTTTCTCTTGTTGCACACACTGTAATTTCAAAAATTACAGATCTCTCTTTTCTGTATTTTGGAGAATACCGATTTTTACAACTCTTGTGAACAAGAGTGGCGGTTTTTCCTCTATTTATAAGAGAGAGAATAGTCAATTTATTTATTAGAAAATATTGGAGATCTAGAAATATTTTATTCTCCAAGAGATATTATATTATTTTCATATCTTTCTCCATAATATTCTCTCCCCAAAATAAGCGCTATTTTCCTCTTTTTCTTTCTTGCAACAATATTAATTCTTATCTTTTTAATTACCTTAATTAAATGGACTTTTATTGGGCTACTTGAGGGGCCTTTAGGAGAATTAAGATTGAACCTCCCAATGGGCCCAGAAATCAATATTGAGCCACAATATTTTTCCAGCCCATTAATATTAATTCATTCCACTATAGAATTTTAATATTGCACTATCCATCCTAACCCATATTACGAAATATGGCTCCCGGTTATTATTTTCCGTGTTTAAGATTCAATGTCCATCAATTAAATTTAAGCTACTGAATGCTTTAATTAATTAATATATTTTATTCCTCGGAGTAAGGACAACTCAACATTATTATCATACCGGAAATAAATTCCACTGATCAGATTTGATATGATAAACCTTCTGAGCCCACCAAGGGGACATAATCAACTTGACACTCCAAGACACGATTCTCTGTATTAATTTTGGCAATATGTCCTATAATTAATAATATTGCCCAAAATATAAAGTATTGAATCACATTGATTCTTTACCCATAATAAATCAAAGCAATACTTCTTAACTACAGAAAATTCAATTTAAGTGACAGAGATTAAGAAATCAACAACCACTGAGGTCTAATTCTTCATTCCTTAAGCCAGTCTAGAAGAATTACCTCTCTGTAGGTCCTATTCAGCACATCGTAATGCACTAGTGTAATCTCTTGGTCAAGACAAACCAATCTTAGCCTTACACCTCAACTTCTACCAATGGATTGTTCAATTCCATCTAAGTTGTGAATCAATTGTACTTATATACAAGGAACTGACAATGTGATCTTTTGTGATCTTCTATACACCACATTGTCTACAATGTAAAGTACATCTGAACGTTTATGCAATAAATAATTATCATTCATTATATTTAAAGCAACAAGTGACAAAAATTTATTCTCATTAATAAGTGCAAACATCAGTTTGTATACATAAGTAGCACTAAAAGCATACTTACCAGTATAACCCTAACATCACGGGGGCGGTTCTTCTTAAAGGATCCTGCTACAATGGAGTCTACCATCTACCAGCCAGTACTACCCCATCTCCTGTGCTCGCCTCGACTGGCATCAAGACTTCCTCTGCTCGCTGGCATGCTCGACTCGGTCATCCGTCTGTTGAATAAGTCCCATGTTTTGGACAATAACTGTGTTCCATGCCACTTGAGCAAATCTACTAAACTATCCTTCAATAATACTTCTTTTGTTTCTCTACATCCAGTACACTATATCTATGCGGATGTTTGGGGGCCAGTCTCAACACCATCTCTAGACGGATCAAAGTATTTCTTATTATTTGTTGATCTTTACTCCCGTTAATGTTGTTATTTCCCTTGGCTGCAAAATCACAGGTGGCATCCGTCTTCACCAACTTCAAACCTCTTATCGAGAAACAATTTGGACACTCCATTACCAACTTCTATACTGATAATGGAGGCGAGTTTCAGGCTCTTCGTCCAACACTCAACAAATCAGGCATCAACTGGATCACCACTGCGCCACACACCCCACAACAAAATGGTCTCGTTGAAAGACGAAATCGCCACATCCTTGAAGTTGGTCGAGCGCTTCTCCTTCATGCTCGCCTACCACATCGATTCTGGTTGTTGGCCTTACAGACAGTTGTCTACTTAATCAATCGGATGCCCACCAGAGTTCTGAATCAGCGCAGCCCATTCTCGGTCTTATTCAAGAAGACCCCAAACTATGAAAAGCTCCGTGTGTTTGGCTGCCTCTGCTTCCAGTGGATTCGCCTCTATGCTCCTGGAAAACTAAATCCACCATCCACAATGTGCATCTTCGTGGGCTACTCGACATCCCAAAGTGCCTACCGCTGCTATGAAATCTCTAGTGGCCGCATATTTGTATCTCGGCATGTTCGCTTCATTGAGGATAACTTCCCTACTCTCAATGATCCTATGCCGCCCGAGCAACAATAGCCGACAACCATTACTCTATCGCTTCTATCCTCGCCTTCTGCCTCTGCTACCAATCAGTTTATCCCAGCCACTGACGAGCAGCCTATTCCACCCATTACCGAGCCTATTATATCTGCCGAGGTCACTCCTGCTCGCATAAACCCACCAGCCGATGTTGTTCGCCCTCCTGACATTGCTCCACAGCGAACACACACAATGCGAACTCGTGCTCTAAACAACATACACTGTCCCAAAAAATTGTTCGCTGCGACAAAATATCCACTGCCCGAGGATGCAGAGCCTGCCACAGTTCAACAGGCCCTCACCATACCTCACTGGCGATCAGCTATGGCCGAGGAGTTTACAGCACTGCAAAAACATGGGACATGGGACTTAGTTCGACCACCACCAAATGCAAACATCATAGGCTACAAATGAGTCTTCTGTACAAAACGCAAACCTGATGGCTCAGTGGACATATACAAGGCTCGCCTGGTAGCAAAGGGATTTCATCAACGCCCTGGAGTGGACTTCACCGAAACATTCAGCCCGGTGATTAAACCAGCGACAATCTAAACAGTTCTCACCCTTGTTACCACTAATAATTGGTCCTTACGCCAAATGGATGTCAGCAATGCCTTCCTACATGGTGATCTATCTATACATGTGTACATGCAGCAACCTCCAGGGTTCAAGGACTCATCAACACCATCTCATGTGTGCTTACTCCATCGCTCCCTTTATGGCCTTCGCCAAGCCCCTCGTGCTTGGTATGATTCCCTGTGCTCAGCACTTCAACGCTTTGGTCTATGCCGGTCAAAAGCTGACTCCTCTCTATTTACCCTCCACACCAGTACCGACACACTTCTTGTACTGGCCTATGTGGATGATCTGGTCATCACAGGTACCTCGACAACTCTTATTTCCTCGCTCACTAAACATCTTCTGTCTATTTTTGCAGTAATAGATCTTGGTTGTCTATCATATTTCTTGGGCATAGAGGTTGCACACTGCAAGGAGGGCCTCTTTTTGTCTCAACACAAATATTTAGTCGACCTACTTCGTCGCCATAAAATGGAGGGTGTCAAACCTGTCTGTACACCATGCTCGCCCAAACCTATCGCCGACACCTCTTCTGCAAATCCAAGTGAATATCGCAGTGCAATCGGTGGTCTCCAATACTTAACAATGACGAGACCAGATATAACATTCACAGTGAATCGACTTGCACAACACATGTCCGCCCCTACTCCCACTGTTTGGGCTGCTGTCAAACGACTATTCCGATACCTCAAACATACACTCCACCATGTGATACTCTTACGGCGCTCCCCAACCCTTGAACCCACAACTTACTCGGACTCCGACTTTGGAGGAGACCTATCTGACTGCAAGTCCACCACTGCCTATGTTGTGTTCCTCGGCTCCACACCTATCTCTTGGCGATCACAAAAACAACGAGGCATTGCTCGCTCCTCGACAAAGGCTGAATACCGAGCACTAGCGACAGCTGCCTCGGAGGTTTGCTGGCTACGGCATCTGTTCTCCGAGTTGCACCTTTATCTCCCCAAACTTCCTCGTCTTCTCTGCGACAACATGGGGGCCACTCGACTAGCTCTCAATCCAGTTCAACATTCCCGAATGAAACACATTGCAATAGATCTACACTTTGTCCGTGACCTTACCTCGAAGGGAATTCTATCGGTGGCCTACGTCAACACTCAAGATCAGCTTGCAGACGTCCTCACTAAGCCACTTCACAAATCAAGATTTCAAGATCTACGCTCCAAGATTTCTGTAGCAAATGGAACGTCGATCTTGCGGGGGCGTATTAGTCATAAATTGCAATTACGTGTAATCCCTATAATGTGGCACTCTCATACATCATGCCACACCTCTTGTACTTTCCTTATTGCATGTACAAATCCTGTGTATATATTACACTTGTAAATCCCCTTGAAAATCAGTCAAGTACATTTTCTATACGTGCCCCCTCTATGCGAAGAATAACAACAAGTTAAGGCAACAAATAAGAGAGAATTAGTTAGAGCAGTTGTTGTAGTTGTAACTTCTATTTAGTAACTGCAACCTCTCTTGTAAATTTCTATAAAATCTTTTGGCTTTCTGTTCTTGATGTTGGCATGGCTGCACTTATGGTTCTTTTCAACTCGATAGCACATAGTCTCAACTCTACAAGATTTGGAGTTTTTTTTTTTTTTGATATCAAGTTAACATGGGATTGCATACCGTCCATTCCCATCTTGTGGGGATGTGAAGAATAACAACAAGTCAAGCCAATAAATGAGATAATATTAGTTATAGTAGTTGTTGTAGTTGTAACATCTATTTTAGTAGTTGTAACCTCTCTTGTAAACCTCTTTTATATAGAGGAGGAATAAAAATCACTTTCTCTATTCAATTTGATGATCTAATTCATTTTCAATTCATTATTTTTTAATTCTCTCAATATGCATTATATTCAATTTCTTCTTGTTATGAAATTTCACACTCTACGCAGGTGGATGAGAATTTAGTGCCAAGGTTTGGTAAAAAATGCACTACAAATTGCAATCGGTTATTTTCTCTTCGCTCATCATTGGGGTTCACCGAATGTCAGGGGGTCGTCACTACGATGATTTGAGGCACCCGTAGGAGTCCTCACCGGAGGTAGCGACAACCTCGCTTTTAACGACAAGTACGGATGGCGGCAGGTTTTTTTTGGCCTTTTTGCACTTAACCGCCAAAATTTTTTTTTGAGTAGTTTCTTCAATTTCTTGAAGATTTCTGGGCGTAGATCTTGTGTACATCCCAAAATTTTAGAAATCCTCACACCTTAGCTCAGATTCCCACACGACGCCATTTGATGTGATCAAGTTTCGCTTACGGTTGAAAGACAAACCTCAGAAATGATGATCTTTGTATTGGATGTATTACACAAAAATCGGGCTGGAGAGAGTTCCAGCGACAGTCCTCCGACGTTCAACTCAGTTGGATTGTTACGAAGGATAGATAGAGCTATCAACAGTAATGACCAAGAAATATGTGTGTGGAGTCAAATGTAGGTTACCTTTTTAGAATGAATAGGAAAGAATTTTTATAACTTAGCAGCACATTTCAATTCATGCATAATACATTTTCAAGCCTCAAGTGTTATTATGTGCATGTAATATATTTTTGTTCATGTTGCAATTTATTTTTATTCATGTAGTAACACTTTTTTTAATTCAAAGTATCATTATGTGTATAACTATGTAGGGACCTTCTACATGTAGTCAAAGTGTCGTATGGTGTCGTATGACTACCGTAGTCAATTTAATCTGAACCATTAAAAATCAAATCTATAGGCTTAAATCTGATGACCTGTTACCTTTTGAAATTTGTGTTGAAAATATTCAACGTATGTGTTGAAAATATTCAACGTATGTGTCGTATGGTGTCATATTTATAATTAATTTAATTAATTAAAATATATAATTTTGAATTTACAGTTTCATCCTTAATTTAATAAAAAGATTTATTATATTAATTAATTTAATTAAAATATATAATGGTAAAATTACTTATTTACCCTTATATTATTATTAAAATTAATAAAAAAACAAATTAAATTAAATAAAAGAAGTTATAATCTAGAACATAATACGTATGTTTTAACACGCACTCCACTTCAGCCCCAAGCCGCTGCCCTTCCTCCGCCGACGAGCAGCTGCCCTTCTGCCGCCGACGATCATCTCCTCCCCCCTTAGTTTTTTTAATTTGTAAGTTTAATATTATTGTGGGGTAGGTGAATTACCACCACTGAACGTTGCTTATGTATATCTTCATATTTTTTCTTACGTCCGTCATTTGTTATGAGTATTTGAATTAACATTGTGAAATTGTTAAAATTGTGGTTGAGTTGTTGAGTAGTAATTTTTTTTAAATTGCCTCAAATCAAATAGAAACATAACTGCTCAACAAAACAAAATGCTTCAAAGAAAATTTGAAACATAATTTAGCAAAGGAAGTAGCTATTGAATGCACATTCCTAACCATATTCGTTGTTTGAATCATGTAGCTAAAAGGACATAATGTAGAGTTAAATCATCATGTAAAGTTTTAAATTTTATATTTAATATAGTGTTTAAATTGAATTTTATGTTTATAACCACATGGTATTCCTCGATTTTATGTTAGAAGCACATGTTGTTAGTTGCCGTAAATGACATTAAAATAGGTGATTGAAATATATAATATGAAGATGTTGCATAACATTGGAAAATGTAGTAAAATTGGAAGATGCTGCATAACATGTCTTTTAATGTGTTTCTGTTGCAGTTTGTATGTACAACAACGTTTCACAATGTTCTCAGACGTTGGATATGAAGATATCAAAGTGGATGATGAATCACACGAGGAGCACATGAGTTCAGAAGAGGGGTCGGATGAGGATTTTGGGTATGCCAATTTCAAAAATGCTCCCATAGACGACAATACAATTTTGGGCATGACTTTCGCTTCAACGGAAGAAGCTAATGCATTTTATAAGATATACGCAAGACGAAAGGGATTTATAAGCCTAAAATGCCACACTGATCGGAGAAATAACATTATCAAAAATATGGCGTGGGACTATTCCCGGTCTGAATTTTCTAAAGCTACTACAGGACATCCAAGACATAAAATTGGGCGATGTCCAAATAAGAAGAGCAACATTGATCGAGAGAATGATGAAGATCTGAACAAAGACGATGATTCGAAAAACGTTAATTAATGTTGATCCTACCAAAATAATTAGTGTTAGATTTTTTTTATGAATATTGATCATATGTATTTCAGAAATTTTATTGAATTGCTAGTTTTGTATTTAAATATTAATTTAATATTTCTTGTGTTGTTTAATCCACGTCATAAGATACGTTTATGCTAAAATTAAGTGTGAACAATAATCATATTGAATTGAGATGAAATATGCATTTTATACGAATATGAGAAAGATGTTTGTGTGTCTGCATTACTACTCTATTTGTGGCTCGAGCACGTGAACAAGAAAAAAGCCTTTTTTTTTGTTTTCAAGGTTTACTTAACATCGATATCGACCGTGCAATCAGGCATGGTTGTTGGACCGTGAAAGTGAGCACCTACAACACATTTTTTGGATTGCACGGTTACTGAGTATCGACCGTGCAACTGTGCACGGTTGTTGGACCGTGCAACTGAGAATTCTTCCATTACATGTTTCTCTTTACACAGGTGACTGAGTATCGACCGTGCAACTATGCACGGTTGTTGGACCGTGCAACTGAAAATTCTTTCAGTACATGTTTCTATTTACACGGGTGACTGAGTATCGATTTGGGGAAGAAGAGTCTGAAGTCACGATTTGGAGGAGAATAATCTGAGGTCGCGATTTGGGGGAGAAAACACGAGGTCTTGATTTTGGGGAGAAGAACCCTAACTCGGCTTCTTCAATCTAGAATGTTAATTTATTTAATTGTTTATTTTTAGGTTTAATTCATTTTCAAATTAACAATTAAATTTGTATTAAAAAGGGTTGGATAGTAATTTTGTTGTTTTTCGTAAATTTTAGTTTTTAAAAATAAATAATTTTATAGAATATAACAGAAGGATAATATAGGAAATAACAAAATAGAATTTTAAAAATAATTTAATTAATTAAAACCTGTATAACAGGTAGCAGGTTCATACGACACATACGACGCCACGTGGCGCATTTCGGCGCGCTGACTATATAGTCATTTTGTACTATTTGACTACACTAAGAAAAACCCAACTATGTATTACCTAATGAACTTTCATACATACCTTATCTTTTAATATGTGTTTACATATATGTTTTTTTACCTAGATTTTTATTGATATGAATAATTTTGTATAACAATAATGAAGAAAGTGTTATGTTTTCACATGTTATAGTAGAATATGGGAATCTGGTAGTTTTAAAATCATTATACTATTTTTATACTGAATTTTATTTTTATTCTTTAATATGGTATTGTCTCTTTTTTAGAGTGTTTTTAATGCATCGTGGTCGGTACGGTGTTGACTAAATTTTTTGCACTATCACTGAATTTCTTTTATTTTTATGTTCTCTTTTATGATTTCATATATTTTACACATGTGTCGATTATACAATAAATTTAACTTACGTATTGATTATACAACACATTTAACTTATGTGTTGTTTAAAAAAATGGATCTAACTATACGTGTCAACATTTAGTTTAGTTCAACATTTAATAAAATATGGTGGGTAATAAAACTTAAAATGACCAGATTATAACTAAAAGGTCGACGTCTGACCTTAGAACTAAAACAAGCGGCGTGAGCAGCACAAATTTGTAATGCGAGACAGAGACTTGTTGTGCTTGACTGATTTTTTTACTTCTAAATTTTGGTGGTTAATTGCATGCAGATATGAGTTCATAGATTAATCTTATCTCCTCTAGCACGCTAGAGGAAAGATGAAAAGTTATCTATGAAAAAATAATCGATTCAGGTCAGGGTAGAGGAGAACTTATAGATGTCATGTTCATCTCTGATCTTGGTAAATTGAGAGGACTTTCTCATATATTAGTATTCAAGTGGTTATGACTAGAGACGAGTTACAAGCTAAAACCTACTCCAAGGTGATACACCATCATGTTGTATCATCATGCATGATGTTCAGTCATTAATGCTTCAGAGGAGAGACGAAAAATTCTCCTTAAAAAGTGGTATGTTCAGATTAGGTCAGAGGAGGTCTTGAAGATCTCTCCTATGACCTATGATCTTATAGATTTTATATCCATCTATAGTTTGGACAATTATTCTGAACCTAAGATGTCTCGTGATATTGTATCATTCTTAACTGATGTGACCAGAGGTAAATCTCTAGAGTAAAGCCTTTTTTGAGATGTGATGAGAAAAACGTGAATTTAGCTAAATCCACAAATTAAACCTAATAATAGTATGTGTATCTCTCAATTTAAGTTCGAACCACTCCACCAAATAGGCATTATATCTTTTGTTTGTGCACTTAAAGACTAAGTTTTATAGGGTAGATTAACTCAAGATAGATAAGGTAATCAAGTCTAAAATAAAATTTATATCCAATATAAAAAAATACACTCAATTGTGTGTGATTCAATATGGATCAATTAAAATATAAGGATTTAACATAGATATCTCAGTAAGATTTTGACAAGCCTGCATTCTACAAAAGTAGCAATCAATGCATATCAGAAAATGAGATAAAGAGGAATACGATAGTAACCCAATTAGAGTAGAGCTCAAATCACCCAAAATTTAACACCCAAAATTTAACACCGGAAAGAAATGAATAAATGAATGACAATTAGCAATCCCATTTTAAAATATACTTATAATTCGAGTACTATATACTCCATATGTCTACTTTCTTTGGCAAGCAAAAAAAATTCTTAAAATTTACATGTGTGGTCCGAGCGGCATTCGACCCATAAGCTGCTGATAAACTGCGGCATTGGAAGAGTTCAAACCAGTTTCTGTCACGGGCTCCGTTTTCGGTTCTCCTTTTGGGACTATATAACCCATATCATTCACAGACCGAGGCTGCTGTGCTATATATTGAGGCATTAATGGTAACCTGCCTTGATTAGGACCCAAACCAGACAATCCCATACTAGCTAACCCTGCTTGAGTCATTCCATATCCAAATCCCGGGCCTGGCCCTAGCTGTGGCCGTCCTGGTGGAAGCCCGAATGATCCCATTGAAGGTCTTTGAAACCAATTGTTGGCCCGGATTTGGGAAGCATCAGGCCTGTGGATATGACTTGTAGCAGGAGCTTGTTGTGTGTTATGTGCGTTAGAGGCCCCAGAATTTGCGTGGGCACTATTTCGAGCTGCAGGGACGTCATGGTTGTGCTTACCTTCGTACGTTGTTATAACTGACTTTAGGTCGTGAGAAGCCCTCTCCACATGCTTACGGACATTGCACCCAGCGCTTGTGCACTTGTAGTAACTCCTGTATCACATCATTCCAAAAGTCACGCATTGTTTTAATGAGTTTAAAAATATGTTAAATGCTAAACTAGTCCCAAGAGAATTTTTCGATCGCACTTCTAGTACCTGTGCTCGAAAATGGTAACTTTTTATGCAGTTTTGGTACAATCCATTAAATATGGATGGAAATTGTTAGCTTTTAAAAGGGTTAATTACAAAAGCAGTTCCACAGGATATTCATATGGGACTAGTTTTGCAATAAACCCTAACAGAATGTGAGTTTCATCAATAAACTTGACGGAAATTTCAAACGGAACTAAAAGTGGCCACAAAAGGACACTTTTGCGAATTGATTTTTTCCTATTGGACTTGTTTTGCAATTAAACCACTTAACATATATATAGCGTGTGTCTATTAAGCAATGGGCTAGAAGATCAACCTGGGATTCGGGTTTCCTTTAACAACTTTTTGTCCATACTTGCGCCAACGGTAGCCATCGTCGAGGATATCCACCTCACTTGTTGTTTGGACAACAACTCTGGGTTCCCTTATGGCTCTAGTAGCCCCACTCATCTCTGGAGCATAAGTTTCAATTCTCCTTAAATACCAGAAAACACAAAAAATATGCATAAGTTATCTTCCACATAATGAGTAATTGGAAAAAACTTCTACACTTAGTTCATACAACAAAAAAAGTACTCTGCTCTGTATTAGTTTGTAGGATAAATAGTATTGGTATTTTTTCAACATACAAATACTTTTCATCATATGAGCTGATACTTCATCGCATGAATTAATACTTTACGATTGTTTCGTTCTATGATTTCATGATTCTTTTTGAAAAAAACAGCTGGTAGGAAAATATTGGTCAAAATTGAGGGTCAAATTGTGCCAGTAGCATGGGACAACTGGTGTGCCAAAGTGTTACTCTTAAGAAAATTAAAACAGGGAAAAGTAGAAACCTTCTCTTTGATTCCAATTCATCTCCTTCACCATCATAACCTAATGATACACTACCATGTGTTGCACGATCCTCATCGTCTTCATCATTTGAGAAAGTAGAAGACCTATTCCTACCATCACCCGACTCAAGAGGGACCCCACTCGGAGCCTGAAAGGCGGTAGTAGTAGGCCCGTTGCTGAATTCTTGGCCCAGATGAGCTGATGATAATGCCTCGGGGTTGTCCCGTTTCCAGCCTCCAACATTTCCATTTTGTAAACCCGACCAAATGGGATTGCCAGTTGCACCAGGCCCAGGTTGTTCGGAGTCAAGTGGCATATCACTGACTGAATTTATGGACCCAAGATTTGATCTTCGATTGGGAGGAGGTTTTGGGTGGTTGTGGGCCCCCTTGTAGATGATTTCTGTTATATGACCTTCATGAGACCGTTCAACTTTTTTCTTAACTGGACAATTGGTATGTGTGCACTTGTAATAGCTTCGAGGAAACTCACTTCCTTTCACGTGTTTTTGACCATATTTTCTCCAATTGTAACCATCTTCAGCTGTGCCACTGGGATCTCCAACGCTTCTTTGATCTCCGTCATCATGTTGTTCATCAAATGGTGGAGAATACTCAGTACCACCAACAGAATTGTGAGTCTGCTCTGGTAAGAGATTGTTGCTCCCGTGGTTTCCCTCATGGGATTTATCAAAATTACCCTCCTGAAAGAGCATAGAGTTGTTCACAGGTTCGGTTTTTGGTGGTTCTGTACGCTGAACTGAGGTATCGGATGGAACAGGAGTCCCAAAACCAGCAAAAGACTGGAGCAAAGCCATAACGTTTGTGGTCAATTATTATATGGAAAATCAATATATACCGAATGCAGTTATATGTAATTATAACTAGATAAAAACTAATCCAGAAATCCATCTCATGTATGAGACAGTCTCACACCAGACTCCCAGTTATAACTATAGGTCCATGGACAAAAACGTTACGCACAAACACAAGCAAATCAGTGAGGGAGAGAAAGCAGTTACTTACTTTATTCGATGCATTGAAATAAGGGAATGAAGCAGAATCAGCCATGGGTTTGAATGCAAATGAGGCATTGATGTCTTCAAAATTGTTTTCCTTGCCCTTATCAGGATTCCCTATCATCAATGTAGAATCTTGATAGTTTCCACTAGTGCCAAATAAAAATTTCCCAGTTGTAGGAGATGGTTGAACCTATAGAGCAAACGAGCCATAGCAGTTTTAACATTAACCAAAGTGTAACGCCTACTTATATATATATTCCCATTTTAATCTATTTGAAATAGAATATAAAATGGATCTGTTTTATGATTCACAGTAAAATTACCAAGGATAAGATTGCACAAAGAAGATAATGTGTAATAATTTGAAAGAAAAATATACTTATGGTCAAGTTCTGATAACGAGATAAACTCCATTAGTCCCGTTCCCCTTGTCTTGGCGTCAACTAAATGTAATTTAAATGACCAACTGGCATGTAACAAATATAAGAAAATGATGCAACACAGTCACAGCAGTCCAATTTCCAGACACAACATCATCAACAATAACAAACTGAGTTATCATTTATATCTAAAAAATATACTCCACAACATTAGGATATAGAAGGAATAAGAACCATACTTCTTTAAGTGTAAAGGTAAACATGCATCCAAAGCCTTAGAAAAAAATGATGCACTAACCAAATACAACTTATTTTAACACAACACAATTAAGATAAACGCCCGCAAATCATGCTACTAATTTTATAGTGAAGAGTTTACCAATGAATTAGAGAGGAATACAGGTGATTCCAGCAGAGTAGTAGGGCTAAGACCAGGAGGAATCGTTAAATAAGGAGACTGGACTTTTGTTTTCGTAGAAAGATCAGCTGGTCTCATACTTTCTGTATTCAATCTTGGAGCATTGAAACCAGCTCTAGCTGCAATCCTCTCCATAAGTCCTCCTCGAGAGGACAACTTTGGTTCACTCAGTACATTTGAGTTCTCCGGTTCATCACCCCCAACCCTAGCTTCATCTTGGACTTCTTTATCAGAAGGCCTCGGAAAAGTCGGAAAAGAAGGAGTATCTGTATTTCCACCACTAGAATCCATAACTGGTTGTGATGAAATGTCATCGTTGACCATTGAGAAAAAGTATTTTGGGCTGGGGCTTTGAAAGCCCCAATCTCCAATGGCAACGTGATCATCGAATCCACTCATGAAATTTTAGAACGCTCTTGTCAAGAAACGAAGAAGTTACAGAGCTGAACCTAAGCACGAAAATAAGGAAAGGTCAGGCATATAGAATAAAGAATAAATTACATCAGATTCCATCTTAATGTGAGATTTTCCATCCCATTAATTGTATAAACATAGAAAAGGGAACTCTACATTAAATGTTCTTTCTTGTATCAGTTATCAACAAAATATCCACAATTGTGACAAAACTCAAGTACTTTTTATGGCTTTCTTTTTCTCCATGACCATCACTCTTAAAACTACCAGAAAACCATCAACTACAAGATAATTAAGTCAGAGAAACATAATCTGGCCTAAACCTAAGTAAATGTTTTTTTCGTCATGGGCGTGATTCGAACTGCTGCCATCTGTTCGAATTAAGGCAAAAATTAAACCAAATTCCAATTAAAATCTTTCCATGTTTGCTGATTTTTTCAATTCAATGCTCCTTTTCAAACGTAGAAACAATAATGGAGGAAAAAAATTGTACTCTTTTCCGATTAAAATGAATACAGTGAGCATCACACGTATACATATACAAGCTATAAACTGAATTCTACATAGATAAACATTATCAGAAGTAACAAATTGTGAGACTAAAATTCTTGTCACATAGCACTGACAGCATTTGAGGCCTTTGTTTAAACTATCCACAAATTTGTTGGATGGATAAGAGCCAAGGCCCAAACGAATTTTAATTTACAGTAAGACTCTGCAAATAAGTAATCAAAAGTGACAGTGAAAATAGCAATTATACTAAATCTATCAAGGCATTTCTAAATTCAAAATCTCATTGCATGCCAATATAAGTTTAATTAAAATCGGAACAATTTCAAGGATCAGAATCGAAATGAACATTCTTCAAATCCAAGAACCCATCAAGATCTAAGAAATTAGGGGAATTTTTTTAGAAAGCAAAATCACAACTTTTCTGTGCCATAGAAAAAGGGGCGCAACTCAAACAACACCATCAATGGCCTTGACAAGAAATTCATTACAAGAGCAAGAATGGCGTAATAGAAGAAGAAGAAGAAGGAGAATCTGAAAAAACAAAACAAAACAAAAAAAAAGTAGACGACTCAATCATTAGTAAATGATTAGATAAAACTTGTATTGTTACCTGAAGAGAACCCGTATATAGCTGTCGCGATTAAGAAAAAATATACATTTCTCTCTGACGCTCTTCAGATTAGTTTCTGGCTAATTGAATATTTTTCACATTAAATGAGAGAGAAAAAAGAATCAGCAAAACAAAAAGCAGCAGCTTCGCGACCTTTTTGCTGTTTCTCTCTCTAGTTTGTAAGGGTTTCTCTCTCAAGAAATGCTAGCAGTTAGCAGAAATTTTATATTTATTTTTAAAGAGAAAAAAGAGAAGGGTTTGTTTGGGGGTGAGTTTTTGGAAACAAATCCCATGTATTTTAGGAGCAGTACATTAGAAACCTTTCACTGACAGATTATCAGCACTGATTTTCAAATATTTTTTTTAACTTAAGACCCCAGGCCCAAAATCGGAATTTTCTATATTTGACCGGCCAATCATGTGATGCCATGTGGATTAGGGGAGTTTGACTGAAAAAAAGTAATTAAAAGGCAGGTTAATAATTGGGAGGTTCAATAATTGGGAAAACATTATAATGCAGAGAATTAAATTCTTGGTAACCGGTAGGGGGTAGGGTAGGAATTTGTAACGGCATAAGAGTCATGTTTCAAGTGTGGAGCTCCTTACAAGTATAGGTGAGGTGGTGTCGCATATGTACCCTCCAAAACAGAATGTATATTTCTAGCTACATTTTTTTACTTTTAATTTTGAAATTCACAAAAATGTACAAAGGTTAATAGTATAATAGAATAAGTAAATATATTAGACATGAAAGAATATAATGAAATACGAGAGATACTAATTTATAAAAAAAAATGAAGAATGAGTAGTTTTCATTGAGACGAACGAAAAATAAAAATTGAGTAGTTTTCACCGGAACGGAGAAAGTATATATATATATAATGTTGTTAGGAATATTGTACACCCTACTCGATTTCATCTTTTTAAATTAACATTTTCTTCATATTTAATAGAAAATTTTCACAATTGTGCTTCATGGTGATTTTGCATTCACTCTTCCTTTAGGTGGTGTTTGTTTTGGGATTGGCCAATCCGAATTTGGATTGGTCCAATCCCAATCCAATCTCTCTAAATCCAAATACAAATTAAATCTCAATTCTATCTCTCTCAATTCATTCACTTCTATTTTTCTTGTTTGTGACACGACGGTTTTTCACGGAGGTTGTCTAATTAAAAGTTATCCCCAATTTCTTTTTCATGTGAATCAGTTAACACTCCATTTATCTGCTAATCAAATGGTTTTTCATCTTTCCTACACTAGATACTACCAGACGTGTATCTAGAGTTTGATATGCAACTACAATACAAGTTAGTTCATGTAGTGTCACATATTTATTTGTTCATGTGATTAACACATTTTTGTTCATATGTGCATGCAATGCATTTTTTGTTTATGTAGTAATATGTTGTTTACATTGTAATACGTTTTTGCTTGGCTAGTAACACATTTCAATTCATTGATTGGGTAGTAACACATTTCAATTCATGCAGTAAGATATTTTCAAGCCTCCAGGGTTACTATGTGCATATTTTTGTTCATATTGTAACTTGTTCTTCTTTAGTTCAAAGCATCATTATGTGTATAACCATGTGCAACCTAATGAACCTTCATACGTTAACTTTATCTTTTAATATGCATGTGTTTACATACATATATTTTTTACGTAAATTTTTATTGATATAACTAAATTTGTATAACAACAATGAAGAAAGTGTTATGTTATAGTAGAATTTGGGAATCTAAGTAGTTTTCAGAATCATTATATTGTTTTTTATACTGAATTTTTTTCTCTTTAATATGGTATTGTCCCCTTCTTAGAGTGTTTTTAATGCATCGTTGTCGGTACGGTATTGATTTAATTTTCTGCACCGTCACTGAATTTCTTTTATTTTTATGTTCTCTTTTATGATTTTATATATTTTACACATGTGTCGATTATACAATACATTTAATATACGTGTCGATTTTTTTTCTTTAATATGGTATTTTCCCCTTCTGAGAGTGTTTTTAATGCATCGTGATCGGAACGGTGTTGATTTAATTTTCTGCACCGTCACTGAATTTCTTTTATTTTTATGTTCTCTTTTATGATTTCATATATTTTACACATGTGTCGATTATACAATACATTTAACTTATGTGTCAATTTTTTTTCTTTAATATGGTATTGTTCCATTCTGAAAGTGTTTTTAATGCATCGTGGTCGGTACGGTGTTGATTTAATTTTCTGCACCGTCATTAAATTTCTTTTATTTTTATGTTCTCTTTTATGATTTCATATATTTTACACATGTGTTGATTATACAATACATTTAACTTACGTGTCGATTATACAATACATTTAGCTTATGTGTTGTTTAAAAAATGGATCTAATTAATTATACATGTCAACATTTAGGGGGAGATTCTATTTGATTTTTTTGGACTTTAAAAAGTCCGTAGATTTAGAAATTTCTATGACTCCAGGTAGAGTTTGGCTGACTTTTTTTAGGGGGTGTATTCAATTGAGATTCTATTTGGATTTTTTTGGACTTTAAAAAGTACGTGGATTTAGAAATTTATATGACTCCCAGCAGAGTTTGACTTTTTATATATATATATATATATGAATTTTCATAGACTTGACACAATTGTGAAATACACTTTTTTTTATTGATTTACAAAATATTTAAGAGATAAGGATGAACATAATATTAGAAGAATATACAAATCTTGTTAATATTATATTCCTTTAGTCTAATATACACTTGAGTCCATGTTATACACCCTAGTCCAATTTTTTTATAATTACATAACCTATAAAATAGCTCTTTTTATTTTATTTTTGCTTTTTTTTTAATTTTATTTTATTTTTTTACCCTTTTTTTTATTTTTACTTAAAAATATACTCATTCTCCATTTAAATTAAATTTTTAAGGAAAATTTTTATTCAATAAAAAGTGCAACACAAAATTACTAAAAAATGTAAGTCGATATAACAAAAAAGTGAAACACCATATTTACTAAAAGTATAAGTTAGTATAACTAAAAGTGAAATACGATATTTCTGAAATGTGCAAGTCGGTATTACTGAAAAGAGCATCACAATATTAATGAAAAGTGTAAGTCAATATAACTAAAAAGTGTAAGAGTCTATAACTGAAAAGTGCAACAAATTTTTTTACTAAAAACTGCAATACAATATTATTAAAAAGTGTAAGCCAGTATCACAATTTTTAATGAAAAGTGTAAGTTATTAAACAGAAAAGTGCAACACAATATTACTAAAAAGTGTCAGTCGATCTCACTATAAATAAAAATATTATTATACAGTTTAATAATTAAAAAGTGCAACACCATTTAACTAAAAAATGTAAGTCATGAAAAAGTGCACGTCAGAACAACTGAAAAGTGCAACATAGACTAGAGTGCACAACATGCACTCGAGTCCACACATCACAGAACAAACAGAAAATCTATTAAGCCTTGAGTTGTTATTTCCTTGTAAGAAAAATCACTCAAAATAATTTATAAATAAATAAATATTTATTAACAGAGAATAATGCTAAATAACCTCGGCAATATTTCCACACATCAAACATTTTCACCTGCAACCCTCCACTCACACACACCCCTACCCCAAAATCACCCAAAACGAAATGACAAAATAACAGCAAATAACTTCAATCAATCCATACTCAAAATCCAAAACAAAGAGGTACAAAAGATTTGCGTAGTACCTTTGTTAGAAGAACAACAAAAGTATTTTTTTTCTTTTGATCGACCTTTTGTTTTCAGAGTTTTTTTAGAGAATACACTGAAATCTCTGGTTTTTAGAAGATATTTTAGAGAATGAAATCTATTTATATTTTTGAAAGAGAATCAAAGAAAATTCATAGAGTATTAAAATTCATAAACTGTTAAATACATAAAGATTTTTTAAGACTTTTTAAAATCCGTATTGAATAACTCATGATTTTTAAAGACTTTTAAAAGTTCGGATTGAATATCCCCAAACTTTAAAAGTCTAAAAAAATCATATAGACTCCACAACCAATACACACCCTTAATTAAGTTCAATATTTAATAAAATATAATGGGTAATAAGACTTAAAATGGTCATTTGACCCAGAGAATATTATTTGTGGTTAATTGAAAAATAAAACCACCTTTAAGGTATTTATTTATTACAAAATTTATATATATTTTTTGCAATTTAATGCATTTATCTATATTTTGCAATTTAATACTCCCTCCATATTTTAATAAGTGTCATTTTAACTTTTTTCAACAAATTAAGATTATAAATTGTGGTCGATATCACCCTTCATTAATTATAACTAATTTTAATATAGAAAATTTGTTTGATAAAGAATGTAGTTAAGAATATAGCTAGTATTCATAAACTAAATCAATTTTGGTATAAACAATTTTTGTGAAATTTATTAATGAAAAATATTTATGGTAAATGAATAAGGATAAAATAGTCAAAATTAAAGAAAAAACCCTAGAATGACACTTATTTTAAAATTAGTTAAAAAGCCAAAATGACATTTATTAAAAAACGGAGGGAGTACACCTTTATAAATTTTGCAATTTAATGCATTTATCTATTTTTTTACAACAGTTAAATTATGTGGTTGACAAAATTGTTATGAGGTGCCATTTAGATGCACAACATATGAAAAAAAAATAAAAAAAAATTAAACGATTTTAATTAAAAATAATACTAAAATTTTATTTTTAAAAATAAATTATAAACCATATTACGGAGTAATTATTATAATTTTCTCAAAAAAAGTAAAAGAATGGGACCGTGTCCTACAAATATCAGTCCAAAAAAATAATCTAAAATTTGTGTGTATTGTTTTTACATAAAAATATTTTGAAAATAAAAAAAAAGAATAAAAAATATCTTATTCTTCAGTTCTGACATTTACATGTAAATATGTGTGACACCTCAATGCGACTTCAACATCCACATTAAAAATGTATTGTTAAAAAATAGACAGATGCATAGAATTGCTAAACTTAAAATTATGGTGTATTCATGAATTACAAATTTTAAAAAATGTTGTAATTAATAAACATTCAAAATGTGGTGATTTTTTTATACAACTAACCCTATATATAAAATCAATTAATTAATCTTATAATGATATTACTTGCATGATGAATTCGTGGAATTTTAATTTCTTTACAATTAATGCTCCTTCATGTATTAGCACAGATTTACAGAAATTTCATGATTTATTATGATTATATATTAAGTATAACGAAAATCGATAATTATAAACTTTAATTATTTGTTTTACTTTATTGATCATTTAGTTAAATAAAATATTGAAAATCTCGTATAATACACCTGATTTAATTAATTTGATATAATACAAAACAAAATGTAGGTTAGATTCCGTGACACCGATGGAAGCCTTCATTATGATATTAATCATCTATTTAAATGAAAATGAATCAAATACGTTACGTTTAAATTAAGACTTTAAATTTTGGTAGACGACGTCCTTCCTTTTAAAAGTAATACGTTTTATTTTTCTTGCCAACTTTCAATTTTATTACTCAATAATGACACTCTACATTCAATTATGTATCTAAAGACAAATTTAAGTTTTAACAAGAGTGCATGTGAACAAGTTGAATAAATGAATCTAAATTTTTGACTGGGTGCAAATAAAGTCTATGTAGACTGTAGTAAAAGTAAAAAAAAAAAATTAGATCATAAGTTTGGAGGATTTGAGTGGAGATACTAAAAAAAAACATGTCAACATATTTATTGAGGATTATTTGAAGATATATGTATTTTTAAATTCATCGCCCTTTTCTTGAATCGTTTTATCCCTTAATTGGTGAATTTAAAATTCAAATCAACTTAAGTAAATTTAAATAATTTTAGGGTAAAATAAATTTGTAGTCTCTTAATTCGATTCAATTTTAATTCCAGTCCTATTAACTTTTTCACTTTTGAAATTAATCCTTCAAATATATATTTTATTTATTCTGGTCTATTTTTTTCACGTTTGAAATTAATCCTTCAAATATATACTTTTAACACAAAAATGGTAAATTCAGACAAACATTCATAAGTAAAATGTGATCCATCAATTTTTTAAACTATTTTAATTGAACACATTTTATGGATAAAATATTTCACACAAATGCTCTCATTTTTTTTTTATTTTTCTGCTCTATTTTATAAGCTATAACTAGTAATCTTTAGATTACATGTGATGCGATATTTTATTTAAACTTTTTTTGATAAAAATGTATATTAAATCTAAAAAAAAAAAAAATCATTCAAGATCAATTAAAACTAAATAATATATGAAAAAAATATTATATGGTACTCACACAAAAGAGTCTGATGTTGAGATTATCAAGTAATTCTCAGGATATTCATATTTTTGTGTGTATTTTGTTGTATTTTTCTTATTGTTATTTAATAAGTTACCTCGATCCATTTTCTGGAAGCCTTTATATGCACTATCTCTGGATTTAATCGTGTGTCTTTTTTGTTTTTGTGTTTCTAGTCCAAATTCTTGTTTTTTCTATGTTGAGGATGTGATTTGCGTGTGTAAAATTTTTAACTCGATAAATATGAATTGACCCAGAATTTTTATTTTTTTCTTTTGCCTAAATTAATATTGTTAAGTGTAATGCAATATTGGATGTCTAAGCTGATTCTAATGCTTAATAGAAGAAGAAGTCGAGTTAGTTGGAAGTCCTCTGAATTGGATCAGATCAGCTGAGAAAGTTTGGTCATCTCAGCTGATAGGTCTTGTCATCTGATATGGAGTCATCTCATCTGATAGTTCTAGGTCAACTCTTCTGAATCTAGGTCTTCTGGTCTTATAAGTAGAGTTGAGGTCCAAGTCATCTGAGCCTTATCAGTTGATACTCAAATTAGTTGAGTCAAGTCGTCTGGTTCTGTTCTGTTTCCAGAGTTAGTTTCTAAGCTGTTATTTTATTAATAGTAGTTATGGAATTAGTTAGTAGCAAATCAATTGAGCATTGTACATCTATAAATACACCTCTTAGCGCATAGTAGTAGGTTAATCTTGGATCGAATACTTGAGTGAGTTAGCAAGTCTTGAGAGTTCATACTTGTAATATGTAACTATCATTCAAAGCTAGTGAAAAGAGAGCCTCAATCCTCCGTGGACATAGATCACATCGATTGAACCATGAAAATCTGTATTTTGTTCTTACTTTGATTCATTTAGTTTTCTTGTTTATTGCTTGAGTTTATCATTTGGATTTGGTTTGTATTGAGACAAATCATAACAATTGGCGTTGTTTGTGGAAAGCGAAAGATAGCTCAAGAACTAAGAATGAGTTCGATGAAGATGGAAGTGGAGTTCACAGGGAAGAACGATTTTATCTTGTGGAAGGCAAAGATGAAGTCACTCTTATCACATCATGGGCTGAATGATGCCCTAGTCCCCCTTAACCCCACTGCATCTGAGGCAGATAAGACCAAGAGAGAAGAGTTGAAGGAAATGGCTTGCAACATTGTGATTTTGAGCTTAGGAGACAATGTTTTTAGAGAGGTGATAAAGGATAAAGATGTAGCAGCCGTTTAGAAGAAATTGGACAGCCTCTATTGACACAATTTGTGTCTAATATGATGTTCATGAAAAGGAAGCTAACAAATTATAGGATGTCAGATGATAAGACTCTTAGTGAACAGTTGGATGAGTTCAACCAACCTGCTGATGATTATGAAAACCTTGGAGTATCCTTAGATGATCTAGAGAAGATATTCCTACTTCTAGACTCCTTACCTTCTTCATATGAGAACTTTAAAGATACCATGTTGATAACTAAAGAAGGTGATGTCAAATATGATGGGGTATTATCAATTCTCAAAAATAAGAGTTTGCATGTGGCAAATTCAAGGAAGAAGGCTAAGAACCAAGGAGAAGACTTGCATATGAAATTCAAAGTTGGCAAGAATGGAAGGAATAAATTCCAAGGCTAGAAGGATGATGTCAAGTCAGTTGATAAATCAAAACCTGGATTTATCAAAAGGAAGACATGTTACAAATGACAGAAGGAAGGGCACTTCATTAGAGATTGTCCAGAATTGAGAAAAGCTACTGAAGTCAACAAAGCTGATGTAGTTGAGGCAAAAAGATGGTTATGATAGTGCTGACGTTATGAATGTAACTAATAACAAGCTCTATAATGAATGGGTGTAAAACTTTAGGTGTTCATTCCATATGTGTCCCTCTAAATCTTGGTTTCAGAACCTAGAGATGTATGGTGGTGGATCAATGTTGTTGGGCAATTATGAGAGTTGTACTCTAAAGGGCATTTGAACTATTAGGTTGAAGATGTTTAATGATAAGCATGTAATCCTAACCAATGTCAGATATGTTCCAAATTTAAAGAGAAACCTAATCTCTCTTGGTACACTCAATGCTTTGGGTTATGAATTTAAAACAGAAGAAGGTCTTATGTTGGTTACCAAAGCTGATAGAGTGGTGATGCAAGACAAAAAAGAAAATGGGTTATATTCTTTAATAGGAAAGACTATCACAGGGTCAGCTGATATTGACATGAGTGCTGAATATGCTATGCTTTGACACAGAAGACTTGCACATGTTGGTGAGAAGGGCCTGATGAAGCTGTCCAAGAAGGGGTCTTCTTAGAGAAGATGATCAAGAGTGTAGAGTTCTGTGATCAGTCCATTCTTGGAAAGGCCAAGAAGAAGTCATTTAAGAAGGGAGAGCACCACACATCGGAGCCTCTGGACTATGTGCATTCAGACATTTGGGGTCCATAAAAAACTCAAACACTTTGTTGAGGTAAGTATTTCATGTCAATAATTGATGACTTTACCAGAAAAGTTTGGGTATTCATTCTCAAGAACAAGAGTGAGGCATTTACAATTTTTTTTTTTTAAGAATGGCTTACTGAGCAAGAGAACAAAAAAGGATAGTCCTTAAAGCATTTAAGGACAGATAATGGTCTTGAGTATCTCTCAGAAGAGTTCTCCGAATTTTGTAAAATTAAAAGCATTACTAGACATAGGATTGTTCCTTTAAATCCACAACAATATGGGCTAGCTGAGAGAATTAATATGACTATTCTAGAAAAAGTAAGGTGCATGTTGGCTGATGCAAAATTACCTAAAAGTTTTTGGGGAGAAGTTGTTTGCGCAACAAGTTATTTGATAAACAGAACCCCATCAATGATTCGGGTGGAATTTACACGTTTTTTATGCACATGTGAAGGTCATTTTGATTTTGATTTCATTGATTTATTGGTTGATTATAGATGTTTTGGTCAAAATAAGAGAAAGTTGGTGTTTTGTCGGGTTTGTAGGAAAAACGAAGGAATTTGAGAGCAAAACACCTACCACATTTCACTGGATCGGAGAGAGGATTGTACCATTGGATCCGGCTCAAAAAACGGAGTGGGGTGGAAAAAATAATGGAGTCAATTGGAGGTCGGAAGCAAAAGTTACACACAAAACAAGTTCGAGGTGCAAACTTAGACAACCAGCAACTCGGCCGAGCGGAAGAAAAAAATTGTTTTTCGGCCGAGTTGCACAGACCCGGCCGAGCACAAGTGAAGACCTGCAACTAGGACAGCCAGCAACTTGGCCGAGCGGAAGAAAAAAATTGTTTTTCGGCCGAGTTCGACCACACCACCCTGTCCTGACTCGGTCGAGTCACCCAACTCGGCTGAGCTACCCCTATTCTTGGCGGTTTTTGTGCATTTTCACCATTTTTGAAGGATTTAAGTGCAAACCTTATTCCTAAACCCTACCCCAACACTATAAATACCAATTTTCTTAAATTTAAAAAAAAAAAAAATTACCCCTTCCACAAGAAATCTTAACACACAAACACACATTTGGAGGTAATCATCATCAAATTCTTCAATTCTTCACCAAATCAAGCAAGGATGCAATCAAGAGCTTGAGAATTTCATTCTCCACCATCAATTAGTCTAAACTTTCTCTTTCTTTTACTTTTATTTGCTTTGATCATTAAACTTTGTACTCCCTCCGTCCCAGAGGAACTTGCACCTCTGGGATGACACACATATTAATAAAGGTGTAAGAAAAAGTGTAATGAGTGATGTTTTGAGGGGTAGTTTTGTAAACTTTTATGAATAAAGTAAAGTAAAAGGTAGATTGAGTGTGAAAAAGTAATGGCATATGGGTAAATATGTGTATATTTTGAGGGTGGGGGTTATGACAATATTTCCTTTTATGGAGTGTGTAAATTGGTATGGGACATCCATATATGGAAAGTGTGCAAATTCCTATGGGACAGAGGGAGTAGTATTTTGATTATGTTGTTGATTGGCTAGAACACTTTTGGGTTTTAGGGATATGTTTATAATTAGGATGATGTTTATGAATTAATTTCTTGTTTATTTGGTGGTTGTGTTGTTTATTTCTATTTGAATGCTTAACTTTCATTGCAAGACATGTTGTCAATGGCCATGATAATGTATGTGATTTATTATTAATTGAAATTGGATTGAGAAATCTTTTTCATTAATCGTATTTAAGCATTCAACCCAATTTATTGTGAGCTCGAGAGAAGATCAATTATTGGGAAGGTATTATATGATCTTAGGAGCCTTTTTAGGATTTATTATGCATGCTAGGTAGAGATACTAGTTTGAGTGATATTTCTCTTGAATTAATTGGATCGAAAGAACTTTTAATTCATTATTTAGTGATCAACCATATAGTAATAACCACAACACCACTTAAATAGGCTTTTAATCATAAATTGACCCCTTAGTGTGGCATATGCCTTGGAACCTCCCTTTTCTTTATTGAGTTTAATCTTATTTCTTGTGCTTTTGTGATTTGTATGAGCTTTACTTGATCAATTTTTATCCATTACTCTCTTATTGTTTACTTGTGACCCTTGGTAGGCAATTTAGGGTAATCAAACGCTTAATTTTCGATCACGTCTATTTAGAATTTAATCAACAAACTTCACTTTTACACTCCCCGTGGGATCGACCTTGTACTTACTCCACTACGATATACACCGTATACTTACGGTTGTGTATTTTAGAGTTGTAAAATACATGAATCAATCAACTGCTATAGATGGTAAAACACCAGATGAGATTTGGTATGTCAAGTTGTGTGACTATTTAAAACTTAAGTGTTTGGATGTCAAGCTTATGCCCATATTAAACAGGATAAGCTAGAGTCAAGGGCTCTGAAATGTATTTTCATAGGCTATCCTAAAGGTGTCACGGGCTGAGTCAAGTCGTCTGATTTTGTTTTGTTTCCAGAGTTAGTTTCTAAGAGGTTATTTTGTTAATAGCAGTTAGGGAATTAGTTAGTAGCAAATCAATTGAGCATTGTACATCTATAAATACACCTCTTAATGCATAGTAGTAGGTTAATCTTGGATCGAATACTTGAGTGAGTTAGCAAGTCTTGAGAGTTCATATTTGTAATATGTAACTATCATTCAAAGCTAGTGAAAAGAGAGTCTCTATCTTCCGTGGGTGTAGATCACATTGATCGAATCACGTAAATCTGTATTTTGTTCTTACTTTGATTCATTTGGTTTTGTTGTTTGTTGCTTGAGTTTATCATTTGGATTTGGTTTGAATTGAGGCAAATCATAACAAAAATATTGCATATAAATTTCTCTCATTTAACTAGATAATAAACATTATAACAATAATTCAGGGACTCATATGCACTCGAGTGCCCCATAGACTCACCATCCATCCTGACCCGACCCCCCGTTCCATTTTCTAGGAGCTTTTATATGTTGAACCTACTCAGCACACACGCGGCCGATTCGTTCAGCCCGCTACCAGCCCGAAGTTGTTAATTACAAAAAAGGATGAGATATACCCACCATCCATCCTGACTCGACCCCTGATCCATTTTCTGGGAGCCTTTATGTGTTGACCCTACTCGCACGCGACCGATTCGTTCAGCTCGCTACCAGCCTGGAGTTGTTAATGAAGAGGGTTTAAATCATGTACCTCAACCTTAAAAAGTTCTCACTCTTACAATCTACACTATTATCATACTTATTAAAATATTGACTTTCTTTTATACATATTATAATAAAATGAAAAAAAAACGTGTGAGGGAAATAAGTTTGAACCATTTAACTCGTACTTAAAAACGTACACATTCTCCATTTAGACAACTATCATACTTATTAAATAAATAATTTTATTAATTATATATAATAAAATAACAAATGATTCACAACAAAAAAATATTAAGTTCGATTATCCAATTTTTTAAGTAAAAATATTTTACACTTTTCAGTTATAGTGACCAATTTTTTTTAAGTAAAAATGTGTTTAACTTTTAAGTGAAAAGTTTTATTTAGTTAAAAGTACAATACAATATTACTAAAAAATGTAAGTCGATATAACAAAAAAGTGCAACACAATATATATTACTAAAAGTGCAAGTCAATATAATTAAAAAGTGAAACACAATATTTTTGAAACGTGTAAGTTACTATAACTATGCAGCACAATATTATTGAAAAAAAAGTAAGTCACTATAACTGAAAGTAAGTGTCTATAACTGAAAAGTTCAACACAATATTACTGAAAATTGTAAGTCAATATAACTGAAAAGTGCAACACAATATTACTTAAAAGTGCAAGTTATTATAACTGAAATTTACAACACAATATTACTGAAAAAAGTACAATTAATATTATTGATTATTATATATACTAGACATGATCATTCATGTATCGATAATGACAATCGTGTAAATGGTAAGTGAGCATGTCTCTAAGGTGATCATCTTTACTTTTTACAATTAATATGATATATACAAAATAAAATTATTTATTTATTGAGTATGTCAACAACTTAGATAATAAATGGACATTTTTACAAGGTCGAATTACACGGTTTGAACCCGTTCCCCATTTATTTTATTTTTGCTTTTTTTTTATTTAATCGAGCTATTTAATAAAAACGACCACATAATATTAATAAAAATTGTTATGAACTGAAAAATGCAACATAATGTTACTAAAAAACGCAAGACTATATTATTAAAAAGTGAAACACAATATAACTAAAAAATGAAACATAGTATTATTACTAGTAGAAAACGAAAGTTGCAAAAATATAGAGGCAAAATGCACGATTTTTAGTCTATAATTTACTCGTGGTCCATTTAGAATATGGACTCACGTGCACAATACTAACTCTAACTATAAAATTGAATCAAGTAATATATATATAGAACCAACCTTCTTGTTTTTTATGGAACTAAATTACGGAGGTGTCACGCCACATCATCATAATTTTTATTAATATATTTTAAATATAATTTAAAACAAATATTATCCATTAAAATATATTTTAATTTTGTAATATCTAATCTCCCACCCCCTGTTAGTAAAAATCAGAAAGGATGGGCTATTAACACCCCATATAATGTTATACATACCCCATTATTTTAAAGACAAAAATAAATAAGGATAAAATGACTAAATAACTCTTAGGTAAATAAAGAGTAAAATAATTTTAAAAAAATCTGAAAAAATATATTTAAAATTTGAAAATATTTTTAAAAAGTCAACGGAATATTTAACATAATATATCAATTAATTTTTTTTTTTTTAAAATCTGAGAAGATTTAATAAAATCTGAAAATATTAAAAAAAAAATAATCAAATAAAAAATTTAAAAATCAATTAAAGATAAATAAAATCGTAAAAATATTTAATAAATTTGATAAATTGTAAAGAATATTTAAATTAAGAATTTAAATTAATATAAAAAAGATAAATAAATCAAAAAAATATATTTAAAAAATCACATAAATCTTCAAAAATTAACTAAATAAGTTTTGAAGATTTAGTTGATTTTTTTAATATTTTTAAATTTTTTGTAGCTTTAATTTATTTTTTAAGATTTTTTTTTATATATATATTTTTTTTAATTTAGTAATTTTTTAAGATTGAATTGATTTTTATTTTATTTTTTTATTTAGTTTATCAAAATTTTGAATTCTTAAATTGATGTTTTTAATTTAGTTATTTTTAAATTTTATTTTATTTATTTAATTTTGCTCAGATTTAATTAAAAAAATTAATTTAATTATTTTAAGATTTTAATTGATTTTTATAATGTTTTAAATTTGTTAATTGATTCTTATCCATGATTTTTTTTTTCAATTTACTAACACAAAAAAATAGTGGTGATGAATGACATAATTTATAATTTAGCAATAAAATGATTAAAAAAATAATAATATTGAATCAAAATTGATGTGCAAACCATAAAAACATACAGTCAAAAAAAAGAAAAATCATTCACATACAAGTACGTTGAAAAAATATGAGACCATTTATAGAACCATGCACTCAAACATTTTACAGTTGCATCGAACAAAGTAAATCTCATTCTCAAACTAGACTCAAGATTAATATAATATGCATTACTCTCTGACTCATTTTAGTGCTCATTTATGTCAACATGATCAGCTACTAACTCAGATTTCTAAGACCACTTTTAAATTCGAGTAACAAAATCCATACAGTTTTGATTTGCGGCTCGTTGACTGCTTGATATTCCTGCACTAAAAAGGGTTTTCATATATGTCGAAACCATCGACGCAAAGCATACACATTTTGCAACCACTCATTATCTTCTAAGTTTGTAGCTTTCACCACTTCATTCCATTTTTGTTTAAATTCACGAGGTGTCCCTGAAAATAATATTACATTTTTTATATTATAATATTCATCTTGTAAGCAACTTGATTAATCTTCTCTGAGAATTCAAGATATGCCATATGCAGATGGAATGTATGTGGGAATGCTTGAGTGATAGCTTTCGACATCGCACGTTTGTTCCTAAAAAATCCACAACCAAGGTGTTGGGAATAAAATAAGATATGTTTTAATTTGATACCAAAACCCCCTGAGACATGCCTAAGTCAAGTTCAGTATGTTCTAGAGATAGAACATATAGTATAAAGGCTAGATGAGGAGCTAAAATGTTAGGCAGCTCTTAGTTGATTAGATGCACAAGTTGAGGGGGAACATATGCTTTGAAGTCCATCAAGAGCAAGTCCCTTCAAGGCTCAAACTCTGGATACAACACTAAGTCTTTTGGAAGACCAACTATGCTGATCAGGAGAGTTGTCCAGAGGAGTTGTCTCAGTACAAGAAATCAAGATCAAGTGCTCTGAAAGCCTGAGGTCAACTATGCTGAAAAGATAGAGACAACCAAACCCTAAAGAACTACAAATCAACATGCTAAGATCACCTTGAAGTGAAGCAAAGAGTATGAGTCAAGTCATCTGAAGAAGAGCAAGCCAACCTTGCTGATAAGCAAGACTGCTGATAGTGATAAGGAGAGTTGTCCAAATGATGAGGAATGTTGTCCTATCATTGGAACAACCATCAGAAGCCATGTCCAAGTCCTAACAAGAGAATCTGAAAGTCAGACATTGGGTAGAGTGCTGCAGAATGAAGACAAAGTCTTAACAGCCGTTTATTTCCCAAATGAGGACATGTCACTATCAAGATTCTGTCTTCAAAGTTGAAGAATTGAAAGAAGACATTTATGGACATTTGGTGCTGCCTCACCAACGGGCAAATCCTTCATTTGTCTATAAATACAGAAGTGTGAAGACCATTTGAAAGCATCCAACTTCAACCTCAACCAAGCACCTCTAACCTTAAGTTCTTACAAGCTAGAGTGCTTTCAAAGCTTTCAAAGACTATCTTAGTCTTCAATCACTTCATCTAAGCTGAACTACATTGTATATCCATACACAAGCTTAGAGAGATATCCTATCCTTATACACTGATCTTCATTGTAAAGGATATCTCCTTAGTTGGAACCTTACTTCAATCCTCATATCTTTCAAGAGTGAAAGTGAGAAGGTTGTAGTAGTAGAAGTGGTAGGAGCTGACTGTTGAGAAAAGAACAGTTCAGTTCTGAGTTGAGAAGAGGGTACTAGGACTCTAGACATCCTAGGGATCAATTCACCAAGGAGTGGTGTTGTTGATCAAGTGCACCTTGGCACTATAAAACAAGTTAATTCCAAGAGTGAAGGAATTATCATGTTCAATCAGGGAAAGTGGATGTAGGAGCTTGAGTCTCTGAACCACTATAAACTCTTGTGTTGATTTACTTTCAAAGTACTTTCATACACTCAACACTGCACACAAAACTGATCTTTCAAAGGATAAACATTCAAAGACTGTGCAAAACTGATTTGGACAAGTTCCCTGAAACAGGACTGTATTGAATTGACTAAGTGATTTCAGAAACTAAAGTAGTCTAAACTAAAAGGGCCAACCACTATTCCGCACATATAACTCCCCTAGATAGTTATTCAACTAAGTACTCAATAGTACTTAGTAGTTTGATTATCTTAGAAGAGTTAATCATCTTCAGCAGAGTTGTCCAAGACAACCTTGCTGAGCTCTGGTTTGATCAAGTTAGAAAAGAATTTGCATACAAGTGTATTCCCCCCCATACACTTGTTATATACTCCTTTCAGGACCAACAAGTGGTATCAGAGCAGGGGTTCAAAGACCACTGCTTCTGAAAAGCCATCTTGGTTTTCAAAAATCACATATTTGGTGTGGTCACTGAACTGATCTATCTGAAGTCATTTGTATCTATTGTCTAACCTTCTCTTACAGAAATGGCAAGAGGAAATAACAACAACCAGAACCAGCAGCAACAAAATCCTGATCAAAACATAAATGCTGCAGTTCCACCTCCTGCTGTTCAAGGATTGGACAATATGGCAACTAACCCAGTCAATCATATATCTCATCACAAATTGCCCATGTTCTCAATTGATAATTATGATTTCTGGAAAATCAGAATGAGGGCTCATCTGGCATCTCTTCATACTGATATGTTGAGAGTGATCACAAGGGGTCCTTTTGTGTTCACATTTGTTAATCCCAGAATCACAGAGGCTCAAAGGGCAGGCACAAGAGATGTACTTCCTAAAGATGAAGATGACTTCACTGCTGATGAAAAGAGGAAGGATAATCTGAATTATCTAGCAATGAACACCCTCTATCAAACAATTCCAGATGCAGTCATGGGAAGGGTCTACCACTGCACAACTGCCAAAGAAATTTGGGATACTCTTGCAGAAATGTGTGAGGGTACTGAAAAGATCAAGGAGAATAAGCTCCAAGTGGCAGTGCAGAAATTTGAACAGTTTGCAATGGAGTCTGAGGAGTCCATTGATAAGTTTGCTGGTAGATTCACTGATGTGATGAATGAGATCAACTCATTGGGCAAGGTCTACACCAAGAGAGAAGTTGGGTTGAAGATCTTGAGAAGTCTCACTCAAAAGTGGGATGTCTATGCTGTAATGATGCAAAATACCAAAGATCTCTCCACCATGCCCATGCAACAAATCTTCTCAGAACTCAAAGCTTATGAGTTCGACCTCAATAGAAGAAAGCCTATTGAGGAACCTTCAAATCCTACTAAGGGAGTGGCATTCAAAGCCAAAACTGCTGAACCAGAAATGCAGTCCACTCCAAGATCATCAAAGTCAGTCTCAAAGACTGAAATGAAGGAAGAACTAGCCTTGATGGCTAGAAGGTTTGAAAAGCTAAATTCAAGGTTTGGTAGATACAAGAAATTCTACCAGGACAACAAATTCAGGAGAAGGTACAACTCTCCTGAAGATCAGGCTGAAGCCAAAAAGCCTGAAGAGAAAAGATCAGAGGACAAGTACTCTGATAGGAGAAGGTCCAGTAGAGCTGAACCTTCATCATCAAAAAGAAGAGAAGAATCAAAGAAAGAAGATGATGAAGATCTGTGCTATAACTGCAAGAAGAAAGGGCACTTCCAGTATGATTGCCCTGAATTAAGCTCTAAGGAGAGAAGAGAGAGGCAAGCTAAAAGAGACAGAAAATTCACCAATAGAAAGGCCATGATGGCTGGTGAAGAATCTGATAGTGCTGAAAGCTTCAACTCTTCTGATGGACTGTTCTCCAACAGTGATGATGATGATGATGTCTGCAACATGGCTCTTGAGGATGATGAGGTATCCTCTACTTCTAGCTCACCATCATTCATCTCACAAAACAATAGTGAGATCAACTTGAAGCTTTCCCTTGGAAAGTTGATGGAAGATTTCACTATGCTACAAGAATTTCATGATAATTGTGTGAGAGAAAATGAAAGATTAGCTATTGAACTTGCCAAAAACTCTGAGGCAGTTGTTGATGTCAAGTCTACTGAGTTGTATCAACAAATCTTGAGAGAGCTTGAGGAAGCAAATCTCAGTATAGTTGACCAACAAAAGGAGATTGATGATCAACTTCTCTCTCAGAAGAGAAAAGATTTTGAACTTAAAATTCTAAATGCCAAGTTTGAAAACCTCTCACATGAATATGACATTCTTAAATCAAGTGAAGAGAGCCTGAAATTAAAGATGTATGCTCTGAAGAAATCCTCTAGAGCAATAGAGGAAATTCAGAGTTATCAAAGACCTATGGCTCAAAGAAGTGGATTAGGTTTTGATCCATTTGAATCTTCACCTTGTCTTAGTGTTGCTTCTGTAAGTAACACTAAGAGAATCTTTGTTAAGTTAGTGGCACAAACTGAAAATGAAGTGATTCAGCCACTGAACAAAGGAAAGGGCAAAATGGATGATCTGCCTACTCAAATGCTTCAGGAGAATAGGCCTAAACCTAAGGAAATGGCCAAAGCTCCTGAACATAAGAGGAATGTTGGTCAGCAGAGTAGACCCATTGGAAGGGCAACTCTACTGAACAATGTTCAGAGGAATTGTCCAAGGTATAATCAGCCTAGGCCAACTCTTCTGAGAAAGCCTCAGCTGAATAGACCTAAGGATAACTATCCTCAAAGGCAAAATAAAATGAGACAACCAAAACCCTTCATGCCAAAGGGCAATGGTCATAAGAAAGCCTTTCCTCAAAGATTCCCTCAAGTGGCACAAAGAACTCAAAAGTTCAGGAGACTTGACAACTCTCCTGAAACTTACAGAGTTAACACATTCACACACACCTTCCCAAAGGCATTTAAGGGAAAGACAGTGTATGTAGATGCTAGAGGAAGACAACTTAGCCACCTTGAATCAATCAGGGTTATTAGGCAAGTTTGGGTTCCTAAAGGTACAGCTAACCTCTCAGGACCCAAAACTCAAAGGGTACCTAAACCTATCTAATTGCAGGTACCTATGGGCCACAAGAAGAGGAGCATGAGCAAAAAGTCAGCATGGTACCTTGACAGTGGATGTTCAAGGCACATGACTGGAAACAAGGAACTCCTCACTGATTTTATTGAAAAAGAAGGCCCAAATGTCACATTTGGAGACAGCTCACAAGCAACTACAAAAGGTTATGGTACTTTGATGATTGGTAACATCAAAGTATCCAATGTGTCTTATGTGGCTGGTCTCAAATATAATCTCCTAAGTATCAGTCAATTCTGTGATAAAGATTTCAATGTTGAGTTTTCTAGTGGAAAATGCTTAATCAAAGATAAGACTCAACAAACTCTATTGACTGGAACTAGGAAAGGAAATGTGTATTTTGCAGACTGGGATAAGTCTACTGATGCTGCATGCTTCATTGCTAAGAGTTCTAGTGAACAAAGTTGGTTATGGCATAAAAGATTAAACCACTTGAACTTCAAAACAATGAACAAAATTGCTAGAAATGCATTAGTTAAAGGACTACCTAATGAGGTTTTCATTAAAGAGCATGTTTGTAAACCATGCCAAGAAGGAAAACAGATCAAAGCCTCATTTAAGGGAAAACTGGTCATCTCTACTGAAAGGGTGCTTGAACTCCTACACATGGACCTATTTGGACCAATTACCCCTGCAAGCATAAATGGTAGAAAATACACATTGGTTTTAGTAGATGACTTCTCTAGGTTTACATGGGTAGTATTTCTCCTTAATAAGAAGGAAACTCAAGTCAAACTACCTGAACTGTTAAAGAGATTGTCAAATGAGAAAAGCCTTAGCATTATCAAGATAAGATCTGATAAAGGCACTGAATTCATTAATTCATACATCAATGAGTATTGCACATCTAATGGAATAGCTCATGAAACCTCAGCAGCTAGAACTCCCCAACAAAATGGAGTTGCAGAGAGAAGAAATAGAACTTTAAAAGAGGCTGCTAGAACTTTAATTGCTGATTCAAAATTGCCTAAGAGGTTTTGGGCTGAAGCTATAAACACTGCATGTCATACTCAAAATAGATGTTTGATCACTAAGGGGCAAGGCAAAACCCCCTATGAACTCTGGAAAGGAAGATTGCCTAAAGTGTCATACTTTCACATTTTTGGTTGCAAGTGTTTTATTCACAATAATGGGAAAGATCAGCTGAAAGCCTTTGATAGCAAAGCTGATGAAGGAGTATTCCTTGGATACTCTCAAATCAGTAGAGCTTTCAGGGTCTACAACAAGAAAACCCTTATTGTGGAGGAAACACCTCATGTTGTGTTTGATGAATCTATTCATGAGTTCAGGAATGAGAACTTGGAATCAGAAGAAATCACACAGAGGACAACCAGACTGAGCCTAAAAGACAAAGACACTGAATTCATAGAAGTTGTCCAAACCAACCTACCTGAAAACTTCACTTTGGACAACAACCCTGAAGGCAATCCTCCTGTGACAAATCCCACTGAAAGGAATGGTGAACTGAATGATCCAATCCCAGTTCACATCCAGGTAACAACTACCAATGAAGAAGCAGTTCCTGCTGAGGTAGTTAATGGATTAAATAATCAAGGGGGAACTCAAAATGTTGAAAATGCCAATGTCCCTGACATTGAGGACAACACCCCTGATTATGATCCTGAATTAGATCCTGCATTCAATTACCCTGAATTTTATGATCTAAATGACCCAACTTCAGTAGAGGACAACTCTACTGAAGAGATCAGAAAAAGAAGGACTTGGTTGTCTGACCATCCTACTGATCTAATACTTGGTGACCCAAGTATAGGAGTCAAAACAAGGAGATTTCATGGTGAAAGTGCTCTTTTCTGTTGTTTCTTGTCAGAGCAAGAACCAAGTGATATTGAGGAAGCACTCCAAGATGCCAATTGGATCACAGCCATGCAGGAAGAACTGAATCAATTCACCAGAAATGAAGTATGGGAGCTGGTGGATAGACCTTCACATCAAGATGTTATTGGAACAAAGTGGTTGTTCAAAAACAAGAAGAATGAAAATGATGTGATTGTCAGAAACAAAGCAAGACTTGTGGCAAAAGTCTATTGTCAACATGAAGGCATTGACTATGATGAGACATTTGCACCTGTGGCAAGGCTAGAAGCAATAAGGCTCTTACTAGCCTATGCAGCCCACAAGAGGTTCAAAGTGTATCAGATGGATGTCAAGAGTGTCTTTCTGAATGGAGTCTTGAAAGAAGAAGTCTATGTAGAGCAACCACCAGGTTTTGAGGTTGGAAACCAAGTTTACAGACTGAAGAAAGCTTTGTATGGACTCAAGCAAGCCCCTAGGGCTTGGTATGATACACTGTCACAATTCCTCTTGGATCATGGATTCACCAAGGGAACTGTGGACAGAACTCACTTCAGAATCTCTGAAGGAGAGGACATCTTGCTTGTCCAAATTTATGTGGATGACATAATTTTTTGATCTCCCAATGAAAAGCTGTGTGAGAAGTTCTCCAAGCTTATGCAAAGCAAGTTTGAGATGTCCATGATGGGGTTGATGAACTTCTTTTTGGGACTACAAGTCAAGGAATCAAAAGAAGGAATCTTCATCAACCAAGCTAAGTACACCAGAGAAGTGATCAAGAAGTTTGGGTGTGCTACTAGCAAGCCATTAAGGATCCCAATGAACACAAATTGGAAGATGGATCCTGATGAGAGTGGTGTGTCAACCAACTCTACTGAATATAGAGGAATAATTGGTTCACTTCTCTATCTCACTGCCAGCAGACCTGACATCACCTTTGCAGTAGGTGTTTGTGCAAGGTTCCAAGCAAATCCTAAGAAAAGCCATATTGAGGCTGCAAAGAGGATTTTGAGGTATCTCAAAGGCACTCAGAACCTAGGCCTTTGGTACCCTGCTGATGACAACATTGAGTTAACTGGCTACTCAGATGCTGATTATGGAGGTTGCAGAATTGATAGAAAGTCCACTTCAGGGACTTGTCAATTCTTAGGCAACAAGCTCATATCTTGGTTCTCCAAGAAGCAAAACACAGTGGCTACTTCCACCACTGAAGCTGAATATGTTGCAGCTGGAAGTTGTTGTGCTCAGATCCTTTGGTTGAAACAACAACTAAGAGACTACAAAGTCAACTCTACTGAAGTGCCAATATTTTGTGATAACAATAGTGCCATTGCTATTTCACAAAATCCTGTCTTGCATACAAGATGCAAATATGTGGACATCAAGCATCACTTCATTAGAGATCATGTGGAGAAGAAGGATATAAAGTTGGTCAAGATCCACACAGATCATCAAAAAGCTGATATCCTAACTAAGCCACTTGCAGAGGCAAGGTTTCTGGAGCTATCAGCAGAGTTGGGTTTACTTGATCCAGGGAAGTTGGACAAGTAAAACTCATTAAAAGTTAATGGGAGTAAAAGAGCTGAATTGATCTTCAGCAGACTTGGACAAGTCTACTGAAGTGCAGAAGAGATGATCACAATTACTCAGGACACTTGTCAATTGAAACTCAGGACTCTTGTCCACATCTCTTCAGGACACTTGTCCTTGTGGGGTCAGATAAGTTGTCTTGGCTATCAAACTATTTTCTTGGTTTGATAAGCACCTATTTTGGGTAATCATTGTCTATCTTGATACCTGCCCCAATTACAAATATCATCTCTGTGGGATTTAATTTGTCCCCCCACCCAAAAGGTCACTTTCCATGCATTAAATGCCAAGATTTAACTCTTGTTTGCATTACACTTTTCAAGCCATGATCTATCTCGAAAACTCCCCAACCATTAACTAATATTAAATAACTTCCACGTTTTGAATAAAACCAATAACTCACTGTTACATTGGTTTATAACCATTGGATCAAAACTGGCCAACTCCCCTGAAATTCATCATGGCCGTCCAAGTGTGTTTTCCATTTTTGACAACCGTTGAAAATACACAAATCTCACCAACTCATTGACAAACATTCTTTTTAGAATATTCTCAAAGTCTTAAGAACTCCCCACACACTCTTCTTCCCAAAGCAGTCGAAACCCTAGCTCATTCTTCCTCAAACTCTCTCAAAACTCTCTCAATTTCATCTCTGTAATCTTCAATGGCTCCCAAAGTCAGACCAGAGATGATCATAGATTTCTCCAACAAGGCTCTAGACCTTGATTTTGGATACTTGAGTAATAAGAACAACCTTCACTTTGAGCCAATGGTATCATTTACAAGTGAAGATCCTGAAATCACTCCAACCCTGAGATGGTTGAGAAGGGCTGGTCTTCAAAAGTTCATGGAAGAGAGGCCAAGCTCTTGTCTGGAAAACTACATGGCTGAGTTCTTTGCCTTTCTCAAATGGAGAGGTAAGCTAGAAGATGGTGAAGTTTCCACCAGACTGTCATATGTAGCAGAGGGTGAAGAGGAAGAGAGATTTCATAGAGTGAAATTCTCTTCAGAAGATCTTGAAGGAGCTTTTGGATTACCTTCAGAGGGAAGAAATCCAGAATTTTATGGTGCTGATCATGAAGAGGAGATAGCACAAGAATGGCTCATAGTTCCAGGTCCCATTTCTTCAACTCAAAACAAGAAGACTCTCAAACCAAAATTTCTCAACCTCTTTGAGGTAGTTGCTAAGAGTCTCTTGAGCAACACTGGAAGCTTGGAGCAAGTCAGCCATCCAAGAATCAGAATCATGGCTGCAGTAATTGATGCTAGTGATAAAGGCATCAGATTTGATTGGAGGACCTTCATCATATCTGAGATGATGAAGGAAAAGGCCAAGTTTAAAGTGAGAGCCCACAACAAGGTTGTGCTAGATGGGAAACTCAAGTATTGCATCAGGGCAAGCTTGTTGATTAAGAAGTTCTCCCACTATTCACAGATGCAAACCTTTGCAAAGCCCCTCCCAGCCCAAAAGATTCTGTTTAGAAAGCTCAGCAAGAAAACTAAGCAAAGGAGGATGATATTGGTCAAACCTGCTGAAGAGAAGGTGGAGGAAAAGCCAAAGTTGAAAAAGAGGACAAAGGCCAGAATGGTGAAGACAAGGAAAATGTCTCAAATTCCCTCAGAGGAGAAATCAGATGCTTCAACTGAAATTGAAGAAGTTGCTGAAGAGGGAGTGAGTGTGCCTTCTGATCATTCAGAAGAGTTGAGACAGAAATACAATGAGACTAGACAAAAGTCTAAGGGTGATAAAAGGATCAGGGAGATTGTCCCTGAGAAGGATGGTGAAGGAAGTGGGAGCAGTAGGGCTAGAAAGAGAAGGGCCAAGCCTACTGACAAAGTGTTGGAGCTTCAAGAGGAAAGGTCTCTACAAATTGCTCTAAGAGAGAGCAGAGCTGAAAGCAGGACCAAATCTAAGTCAAGGACTAACTCATCTGGGTCTGGTACTCCAGAATCGAAGGTCCCTGAAGGTCAACCAATAGAGGCCAACATCCCTGAAATTCAGAACCCTGAGCCCAACTCCCCTGAAACCCATATAACCCCAACCAATCAACCTATCACCCCTATCAATCTTACAAAGAGATACTCTCCTGAAGGGAGTGTGCAAAGAAGTGGGATAGATGTGCTAGCAGATATAGCTGTAGATGAGACAAGATTACATTCTCCCCTTGACTCATCTATGCTCAATTATTCAAAGTTTTTAGAAGCTTCACTCTTTGAGCCAACCCCCCTGAGTAAAGCCCCTTCAGATCCATTGCTCTCAAAAGCAACTGAAGCACCTTCTATTGCACCCAACCCTTCTGAAGCCAACATTCCTGAACTAAACCTTCCTGAAGCCACACTAGGAGAACCCATAGCCAACTCCCCTATAACCCAAAGTCCCCATTCTAGTGGAGATGAGGAGGAGTATACTTATGAAAGTATGCTCAGAGGAGGAGCCAAGGCTACTGTGGACATTCTGTACCCACAACTTGCTGAATTTCCAAGAATTCAGAGGACATTTCATGATCTAAGGATGCTTGTTGATGTAAAAGACAAGTCTATGATGGAGATATCACAAGTCATCCAAGATAAGGGTGCAAACTGATTCGGGTGGAATTTACGCGTTTTAGGGGCACATGTGAAGTATATTTTGATGTGTATTTCATTGAATTATGCATGGAATATGATTGTTTTAGCCAAAATGAGAGAAAGGTTGTGTTTTGTTGATTTTATAGGAAATACGATGGAATTTAGAGCAAAACACTAACCATACTTTACTGGATCAAGAAGAAGAGTGCACCGTTGGATTCGTCTCGAAAAATGGAGTGGAATGAAAAAAAGAATCGAGTCAATCGGAGGTCAGAAGCTCGAGATACGAAGAGACGAAAAAACATGCCCGGGTAGAAGCGACCCGGGCGGGTCAAAAACGACCCGGGCAAGGGCAGATTTGGTGGACATTCGCATTTGGCCCGGGTGAAACCCACCCGGCCGGGTGGTTTCGACCCGGGCAAGGCCAAAAATGTTGTTCTTTCGTATTTTGGCCGGGTGGCATGCCCGGGTGGGAGCCACCCGGCCGGGTGACCTCATTCTCGGGGGTTTTTGGCCATTTTCTCCATTTTTGAGGGACCAACTTGCAATTTTGGCACCCAAACCCTTCCCCAACACTATATAAGGCCTCATTCTTGAAACCCAAGACACTCTCCCCCAAATCCACACATAGTTACACATATTTGAAGGTGTTTTGGCCATAACTTCTTCATCTCTCCACCAAATCAAGGAAGAAAGGATGCAATAGCTCCCAAATTCCATTCCCTACCACATTCTAGACTAAGCTTTCTATTTCTTTTCCTTTTTATTTAGTTATTTCATTTGAATTTTGTAATTTGATTATGTTTGTAGTTAGCTAAACACTTTGTGGTTCTAAGGCATTGTAAGACTTGGATTGATGTTTATGAGTAATTTCTTGCTTTAATTGGTGTTTATTTCCTATTTGCATGTTTAATTATCTATTGTCAAGCATGTTGTTATTGGCCATGATGATTTGCTTATCTATTGTTAATTGGAGTAAGATCGAGAGATTTATTTCATTTAATCGTATGCAAGCATGCAACCCGATATTATTATGAGCTCGAGAGAGGATTAATTATCGGAGAGGGAATCGAATGGTCTTAGGAGCTCTTTTAGGCGGTGTAATGTTTGTGAGGTAGAAATACGAGCCTATGTTGCATTGCGCCTTTGGTTAATTAGATCGAGAGATTAATTAATTCTTCTTGTGTGATCACCCTATATGAGATAAACTTAATGGCCATCTAAACGAGATAACATTCATAAACGGACATCTAAGTGTTACAATCGCCTTGGAACCCACCTTTTCTCTTTGAGTTACATCCGTTTTACTTTCGTTTTCTTACTTTGCATGTTAGTTGATCGATTTCGTCTTTGCTCTTTATTACTTATTAGTGACACTTTGGTAGGTAATATTTAGAGTAATTCACACCATTCAAAATTTCGATCACGTCTACTTAGAATTCGACTAGCAAACTCCACTTTTACGCTTTAACCTTCTCGTGGGATCGACCTCGTGCTTATCACGCTACAATAGACGCCGTACACTTGCGGTTGTTTATTTAGTGTTGCATAACGCGTGTATCAAGTTTATGGCGCCGCTGCCGGGGAGGTTTTTATAAGCTCTAGAGTGTAGGCTAGGAGAGTTTTAGTTTAGACAATTTACTTGCTTTCTTTATTTGCAAAAATCCAAAAATATTTGTTTGTTTTACCTTGATTTCACTTGTGATTCTTACTTTCTTTTGAACTTTTGTCTAGACATGGCATATGATCACCCGAGCTAGGAGAGATCAACAAGAGTTGCTACCTCTAGACCCGGAAATCGAAGCTCGTTGTCGAAGACAAAACGCCGAAAGAAGAAGGATTGAATTGGAAGCCATGAATAGAAGAGAGAATCCAATAGTGGAAGAAGAAAGGAACCAAGAGGATATTGGAGGCATAGTGGAGCCAAATGGGAATGGTGGTAATCGACCACAAGGAGGTATAAGAGATAACCTCAACCGGAGGAATGAAGGGAATGTCAATGTGGAAGGAGATGGAGAGCAACGGGAGGAAAACGGGAATCAAAGAGTCTTGAGAGACCACTTCCGTCCCATCCCTAGACCATATGGAGGAGCGGGTAGGGAACCCATTGACGCTCATAACTTTGAGCTCAAACCGGCGTTGATCATGATGGTCCAAAACAACCAATTCGGAGGGTTGCCGAAGGAGGATCCCAACCTCCATTTATCTCAATTCTTAGAGATAAGTGGGACGGTGAAGATAAACCGAGTTCCTCAAGATTATATTCGTCTCCAATTGTTCCCCTTCTCACTCCGTGATCGTGCAAAACAATGGTACATGTCTCTTGATCTAAGGACGATCGAAAATTGGGCCGACCTTGTAGATGCCTTCCTTATGAAGTACTTTCCTCCAAGTAAGACCATCAAGATACGAGGAGAGATTTCTTCATTTATGCAAGATGATGATGAGTCGTTAGCCGAGGCTTGGGAGCGTTTTAAGGATTTGATAAGGAGTTGCCCTCAACATGGTTTCTCAAGAGACCAATTGATTTGTTACTTCTACAACGGGATGGACCATCGTACGAGAGGGATGGTAGATGCCTCGGCCGGTGGAGGTTCTTTATTGGGAAAGACGACGGATGAGGGTTATGTGCTTTTGGAAGAAATGGCTAAGAATGGTAATCAATGGCCATCCGAACGAAGGCAAAATCGAAGAGTAGCTTCCACTCAAAATTCGGAAGAAAGTGTCAACTTATCCAACAAAGTGGATAAGCTAATCTCTTTGATGACGGCCAAAGCACTTGTGGAGCCCAATAATGATCAATATGAAGAGGCCCATTTCATGAACAACCAACGGGATCGTCATTTTCGAGAGAGAGGTTGGGGAGAAAGACAAACTCATGGGAACTATCACCCCCCTAACCCGAATCATTACCATCCCGGATTGAGGCAACATGAGAATTTCTCCTATGCCAACACAAGGAATGCCATCATCCCACCTCCAAATTTCAATGTGAGAGATGGAGCTATTGTGGAGTCTTCATCAAAGCCATCAATGGAGGATATGTTTGGTGCTTTTATGGGGGAAACCACGAAATTCATGAGAGAAACTAGGGAGAATGCAAACAAAACATGGCAAAGAATTGATGAGCATGGTGAAATGATCAAGAATGTGGCAAACAACGTGAAGGCCATAGAAAAGCAAATAGGTCAACTTGCTAATGCCATTGGAAAGCAACACGTTCCGGGGCAATTCCCCTCTAACACGGAGCTAAACCCCAAGGAGCAATGCAACTCAATTAAGTTGAGGAGTGGCACAAGCTATGAAGGCCCTATGATGCCAAAGGAAGATGGTGAAGAGGAACAACAAGGAAGGAAAGTTGAAGAGAAAGATGTTGAGAAGGAGAAAACAAGTGAGAAAGAGAATGATGCACATAAGCCTCCATCTCCACACAAGCCTCCAATTCCATACCCTCAACGACTCAAGAAGACGAGTTTGGATGCAAAGTTCATCAAATTTTTGGAGATGTTCAAAAAGATACACATCAACATCCCATTTGCGGAGGCCCTTGAGCAAATGCCTCATTATGCCAAGTTTTTGAAGGAGATTATGTCCAACAAGAGAAGGATGGTAGAATTTGAAACCGTGAACCTCACCGAAGAGTGTAGTGCCATCATCCAAGCTAAGCTACCTCCAAAGCTTAGAGATCCCGGTTCATTTACATTGCCTTGTGTGATTGGCAAAGAGGGAACCTATCGTGCTTTGTGTGATCTTGGAGCGAGCATAAACCTCATGCCATTATCACTTTTCAAATCACTTGGCTTGGGAAAATTGACGCCTACTACCATGAATCTTCAATTGGCGGATCGCTCCATAGTTTATCCCTTGGGAACGGTTGAGGATGTGCTTGTCAAAGTTGGGAAATTCATATTTCCGGTTGATTTTGTGGTACTTGATATGGAGGAAGATAGGGCAATCCCCTTGATCTTAGGAAGACCGTTTCTAGCAATGGGTGGAGCCGTCATCAACGTACGAAACGGAGAGCTTGAACTACATGTTGGTGAGGAGAAAGTCTCATTCAACATCTACAAGGCCGTTAGATTTCGTGATGATGAGGATGAGGAGGAAGAGTATGTGTACTCCAAGAGAGATCCTTATTCAAAGCTCATGGAAGATAAGGTGAAAGAAGAGCCCGAGATAAATATTGTGGAAGAGAACCCCAAGGAGAAGGATAAGGAATTAGAGATGGGCAAGAAGGCCAAGTTAAAAACTCCCCCAAATCAAGAAAAGCTACTTGTGCAAGTTTGGGGATGGATGAGGCATCAACCTCATATGACATGATTGAAGAGCCGGATGGAGTGGCTTTTGGATGCTTTAAAGGTTTTAAGAAGGTTGCATGGACTAAGAAAGTCAAGAACAAGGAGGATGATGGGGTGACTTAATATTCCCCTCAAGGAGAACCGTCCGGCATAGGACGTTAAAAATAGCGCTTCTTGGGAGGCAACCCAAGGTTTTATTGCCTTCGTGTTTTTATTGCTTTAGTAGTGTTGATAGCTTGGTTTATTTTGTAGGTATGGATGAAGAGTACTATGGATAGCAAGTCTTGGAGAATGAAGAAGAAGCAAAGCTAACTTTGGAATGGAGGAAGCAAGTGTTGCAATGGTGATCTTTGAAGAAGCATTGGATGTGCAAGGAGGGAGGTAACAACTTGTAACCCCAAACTTAGAATTTATACATAGTAAAATTCTAAGTTTGGGGGAGTTATTTTTCTTTTATTTTTCTACTAGTTGTTACCCTTGCACCGGTTCGTCATTCTACTTATGTCACATTTTGCACCGGCGCACACTTGGCTTTCACATGATTATATTGGTTAAGTTGGTTTTGATAATATGTTGGGTAGTGAATTTTTGGTGAAATGTGAGCATGAATAATCATTGGAATCCATTGTTGAGTGGTTGTGGTGATGTCAATTTGCTTTGAATGTAGGCATGCTTGGTGTTGGATATAGTATCATGATTGTGTTCATATTTGTGATCTTTGATAGCATGGATGCATAATGTGTTGTTGCTTGGGAACATTTGATGAATGTGAGAGTCCTATTGAATAAACCGGTGAGGATTGAGCCTTGAATCGAGCATGTAGTCCGGTTTAATTCATTTGAGAGTGGACTATGTTATTGCTAGTAATTCTAGAACTTGCCTAAGTTCTTGTTTGAAAGCATGATTGTGTGAAACTTTGTGATGTGATATAGGCCATCTTGTTCTAAAAGAGTCACTTAGCCAAAATTTCCCAAAACCGAAGTAATTTTCCGTAGTTAGCCCCTTGAGCTTAATTCCTCATTTTCTTGGCAAACTACAATGTTAACCACTTAGCCTTTTTGAGCCTTTTGATTCCCATATCTAGTGGAGGATGAAAGACAAAGTGGAGAAACATGTGCTTAAATGAATATCTTTGGTGAAAAGGAGAAATTGGAGAAGTTGAAAGAAAAAGAGAAAGATGAAAAGAAAATCAAGGAAAAGAAAAGAGGGACAAAGAGCCCCAAAAGCTTGAAAAAAAAAAAGGTTCAAAAGATGAGGTGATGAATACTTGAAAAAGAAAGGAAAATGGAAAGTGAGGATGGAGTTTGTAAGCTTTGAAAGTGAAAGCACACATTGTAAAATAACAAGCTTTGTCCTCCACTAGAAGAGTCACAAATTCCCAAATTCATCCTACCTTGTCCAAAGAGCCAATGTTACATCCTTGATTAAGTCCTATTGATCACATTGTTGAGCATTTGAGTGTGTGTAGAGAGTAGAAGTTGGGCAAGCATATGGTGATTGCATAGCATGACTTGGTTGATGAATGCATTAATATCCTTAATTTGTTTGTGTGTTTGAGAGAAACACTCCATCATGTGAGTAGAGGACTTGAGCATTTGGATTATGTCTCCCATCACAATGTGTTGTGTACTTGTGCACTCTTTGATTTATGAATGTGGATTGCAATAGTGAGCCTATAACTTTCATTGAGAAATGCACTTTGAGAAAGAGATATCATTACATCTTACTTTGCATGTGTGAATTACAATGAATATTCCATTGTGATCATTCCACCCTCATTGCTTTAAGTGCTTAGTTGTTTGAGGACAAACAACATTTTAAGTTTGGGGGAGTTTGATTCGGGTGGAATTTACGCGTTTTAGGGGCACATGTGAAGTATATTTTGATGTGTATTTCATTGAATTATGCATGGAATATGATTGTTTTAGCCAAAATGAGAGAAAGGTTGTGTTTTGTTGATTTTATAGGAAATACGATGGAATTTGGAGCAAAACACCAACCATACTTTACTGGATCAAGAAGAGGAGTGCACCGTTGGATTCGTCTCGAAAAATGGAGTGGAATGAAAAAAAGAATCGAGTCAATCGGAGGTCGGAAGCTCGAGATACGAAGAGACGAAAAAACATGCCCGGGTAGAAGCGACCCGGGCGGGTCAAAAACGACCCGGGCAAGGGCAGATTTGGTGGACATTCGCATTTGGCCCGGGTGAAACCCACCCGGCCGGGTGGTTTCGACCCGGGCAAGGCCAAAAATGTTGTTCTTTCGTATTTTGGCCGGGTGGCATGCCCGGGTGGGAGCCACCCGGCCGGGTGACCTCATTCTCGGGGGTTTTTGGCCATTTTCTCCATTTTTGAGGGACCAACTTGCAATTTTGGCACCCAAACCCTTCCCCAACACTATATAAGGCCTCATTCTTGAAACCCAAGACACTCTCCCCCAAATCCACACATAGTTACACATATTTGAAGGTGTTTTGGCCATAACTTCTTCATCTCTCCACCAAATCAAGGAAGAAAGGATGCAATAGCTCCCAAATTCCATTCCCTACCACATTCTAGACTAAGCTTTCTATTTCTTTTCCTTTTTATTTAGTTATTTCATTTGAATTTTGTAATTTGATTATGTTTGTAGTTAGCTAAACACTTTGTGGTTCTAAGGCATTGTAAGACTTGGATTGATGTTTATGAGTAATTTCTTGCTTTAATTGGTGTTTATTTCCTATTTGCATGTTTAATTATCTATTGTCAAGCATGTTGTTATTGGCCATGATGATTTGCTTATCTATTGTTAATTGGAGTAAGATCGAGAGATTTATTTCATTTAATCGTATGCAAGCATGCAACCCGATATTATTATGAGCTCGAGAGAGGATTAATTATCGGAGAGGGAATCGAATGGTCTTAGGAGCTCTTTTAGGCGGTGTAATGTTTGTGAGGTAGAAATACGAGCCTATGTTGCATTGCGCCTTTGGTTAATTAGATCGAGAGATTAATTAATTCTTCTTGTGTGATCACCCTATATGAGATAAACTTAATGGCCATCTAAACGAGATAACATTCATAAACGGACATCTAAGTGTTACAATCGCCTTGGAACCCACCTTTTCTCTTTGAGTTACATCCGTTTTACTTTCGTTTTCTTACTTTGCATGTTAGTTGATCGATTTCGTCTTTGCTCTTTATTACTTATTAGTGACACTTTGGTAGGTAATATTTAGAGTAATTCACACCATTCAAAATTTCGATCACGTCTACTTAGAATTCGACTAGCAAACTCCACTTTTACGCTTTAACCTTCTCGTGGGATCGACCTCGTGCTTATCACGCTACAATAGACGCCGTACACTTGCGGTTGTTTATTTAGTGTTGCATAACGCGTGTATCACAAACTGGTGGCAAGTGGAGGAGAACAGATTGCTACACTTTGCTGGAGTTTCAAAGACAAGATTTCTCCTTGATGAGGAAGTGTTTGCAAAGCTGGTAGCTGATAAGATTAATGAGGAGAGGGAAAGGAAAGCTAAGGGCATCAAACACCCTGAAAGTAGCTCTAATGATGATGATTCCCCTGATGATCCCTCAAACCCCTCAAAACCCAACCCTCCTGAAACCCCTCAAGCTAATCTCCCTAAACCTTCTGTCTCTGAAAGACTCTCCAACCCTCCTAGAACCTATCATAGGAAAGGCTCTGTATCTTCAGAGGTGTTGACCAAGGGTGGTAACACAACCAAGGACACATCTGCCAATGAAGGTTCTTCTGAACCCAAGACACAGCCTAAAGATGTGGAGGTTCCTAGTCTAGAGGCTGGTTTGGTTAAGGCCTATTCAGTGTCAGATGAGTTGGACACTGATCAGCCCTTAATCATTCAGGATGACTCAGTGGCTGTTGACATAAGCACTGTGATCTCCCCACAACTGCCATCTTTGAACCTTGTTGAAGGTGGAGATGCTGCAGGATTAGGTGATGGAGTTGAAAATGAGTTGTTAGTGGAAAAACCAGAGGGAGTAGTAGATGAAAGAGATGTGGTGATCACTAGGATAGTGAGTGTACCACCAAATGAGGGTGATATAAGTGAGGAAGGGCAGGCTATTCTTGAAGTCAAATCTGATCTTCAGGAATCCCTTGATGAGAGGAGGCCTGTACCTTTAAGTGAGGAAATTATTAATGAAGGGAGAAAAGAAATAGTTGAAAATGAGGAGAAGACTGCTGATGTATCAGAGTCTTATGAAAAAGAAATTGAGGGAGATAAATGTGTTTTTACTGACTCATTTGATTTGTCTGATATTGCAGGTATAACCTTTGATCAAATTTTTGCAGATGAACTCTTAACAGATGCACCCATCCAAGTTGATAGAGGATCAGCACAAGCCTTGCTTGGGATGCAATTAGAGAAATTGGATTCTTTGGCTCATCAAGTCCAAACAGCTCATGCAGAAACATCTGGAGCTTTGGATGAGCATGGAAGAACCTTGGCATCTGTAGAAATGAGGCTAACTGGCTCAGAAGATGTGGTGTTACCTACCTTGGAAGCAAGGATCAGTGGAGTTGAGACTGGTCTGCAAACCATCTCCACTGAAATCATCAAAGCTAAGAACACCATGAGGTCAGTTTCAAAGGATGTAAAGAAAGAGCAATCTTTGCTAAGAATCAACCACAATAGGAATGTGAAGACATTGAGGTCAGTGGTGAAGAAAGCTCTTGGAAGAAAGACTGCCCTGCAAAGGCAAAGAGCTGAAGAGCAAAGGCTAGCTATGGTGAAAGCAGCCTCAGAAAAAAATTTCCAAGAGGTATTGGCCAACATTGCTGAAGGTGCAGTGGCCAACCTCACTGAGCTTCTTAAGGCCCAATTGGATGCATCTCTTAAGGCAACCATGGAGGAGGTTGTTCAACAGAAAATGAAGCCTGTTCTTGCCTTTCTCAGCTTGAGCAGTGATAGGATGCAAAATATACATGATGAGAATGTATATCTGTTGGAGGAGATGAAGTCTCTAACCCAAGCCCAGTCCTTACTGGCATCTACTATGAGTGAACTGAAGCCTGAATGTTTTGATGCTGCCAAAAAGGGGGAAAGGGAAAGAGCAAGAGCAAAAGGTGCCTTAGTGATTGGAAGCCCAGTTAAAGGGGGAAAGGGTAAGGACAAAGCCCCTGAAGGAAAAGGAAAGGAGACTGCAGTGCTAAACTTGGAAGAATTGGATGAAGAGGAGCAGTTAGCACTTGCTTTGAAGAACTCAATGGCCTCAGCTCAAGAGGAAAGAGTGAGGTTACAGCAAAGGCTAGGTGGTGAGGTGTCTGGTTTGGACAAAGATGTTGAAGGTGTCCAAACTAGAGGAAAGATCAAGAGGACAAAAGGAAAGAAAAGACAAGTTGAGACATTCACTGACTTTCCCAACAGCCTTGATCTTCCACCTGAATTCAGAGTTGTTGATGATGAGCCTATCTCAAAGAAGGCTAAAACTGCTGAGGAGCCCAAGAATGCTGAAGAGGACAAGTCTTCTGAATCTGCCAAAGATGCTGAAGGTCCCAAGTCCACTGAAGATATTGAAGAACTATTTGCTGAAGGATTTGGACCTGAACCCAAGAAGAAGACAACTGTCCTAGCTGATGATCCATCAAAGCTATTTCATGAAGGGTTTGGCAAAGATCCTGAAACCCAACAGAAGTTGGCCATGATGAGGGCCCAAGAAAAGCTGGAGTTGATGGATGAAGCACAAAGAGCAAGAGATAAGAGAAGAGCAGACTTCCAGAAGCCAAGAAGGAAGAGAGCAACTTATAACAAGATGAAGCCACAGCTATTGATCTCAATGGACACCAAATATCCTCATTTGGATAAATGGGTGCCAATTCAGCTGAATGACTCATGGGAGGAAGCAAAAAGGGAGTTTGTCTATGATTACTATGTCATTGACAGATGGAATGGAAAGGATGACAACTCCACTTTTGCTGAGTTCATGATAGAGTACTATAGAGAGCTTTATCAACAATTGCTTGCAGCTGCTGACATTGCAAGATTTGAACTCACAGCCCCCAAGCCAATCATATACATGCCTCCAAAGCTTGAAGGATGGATTGATCAAGCAAGAATTCTGAGAGAATTCACTGAGATCCTCAAGCTAAACAAGATGGTTCTTGGACCTAAGGGAACAAACCAAGAAGCCATGGCTTTGAAAAGAAGAGTGTGGGAACAATATGGGATGTTGCCACCTCCTGAGGATGATCTTTGAAATGGCTAAGTCTTCTGACCTATCTTGATTGATCAACTATGCTGAAATATGGTCAAGATTGCTGATGTGGTGTGCTATGAAAATCTGTTTGCTCTGATATGCTCTGGATTGCTCTGACATAAGCATGATTCTCTGATATCTGATGTTTTGCTCTGATCCAAATTCTGCACAGTGGTTTAGTGTTTGCTCTGATACTAAAACTCTGTATATACTTTGAATTGTAATAGTGAAATGCTCTGATGTATTTTGTGTTCATGATTCATGCTCTGATGTGTTAATTTCAACTATCAACATGCTTGTAATGATTTTCTAATGAATGATAGTTGAATTTACTTTGAATCAAGAAACACTCATCTCTCTATGCCTATCTATGAAACCTATCTGCAACATGAATGGTGAGTACACTAACACATTGCTTTTTCAGGACAATTGACCTTAGTCATGTCTTCTGAAGACAAATGTAATAGGTGTAGTCTAAGTCACTTTTGCATAAGTTGTATAGGTTTTGGCATCATCAAAAATGGGGAAATTGTTGGGAATAAAATGAGATATGTTTTAATTTGATACCAAAACCCCCTGAGACATGCCTAAGTCAAGTTCAGTATGTTCTAGAGATAGAACATATAGTATAAAGGCTAGATGAGGAGCTAAAATGTTAGGTAGCTCTTAGTTGATTAGATGCACAAGTTGAGGGGGAACATATGCTTTGAAGTCCATCAAGAGCAAGTCCCCTCAAGGCTCAAACTCTGGATACAACACTAAGTCTTTTGGAAGACCAACTATGCTGATCAGGAGAGTTGTCCAGAGGAGTTGTCTCAGTACAAGAAATCAAGATCAAGTGCTCTGAAAGCCTGAGGTCAACTATGCTGAAAAGATAGAGACAACCAAACCCTAAAGAACTACAAATCAACATGCTAAGATCACCTTGAAGTGAAGCAAAGAGTATGAGTCAAGTCATCTGAAGAAGAGCAAGCCAACCTTGCTGATAAGCAAGACTGCTGATAGTGATAAGGAGAGTTGTCCAAATGATGAGGAATGTTGTCCTATCATTGGAACAACCATCAGAAGCCATGTCCAAGTCCTAACAAGAGAATCTGAAAGTCAGACATTGGGTAGAGTGCTGCAGAATGAAGACAAAGTCTTAACAGCCGTTTGTTTCCCAAATGAGGACATGTCACTATCAAGATTCTGTCTTCAAAGTTGAAGAACTGAAAGAAGACATTTATGGACATTTGGGGCTGCCTCACCAACGGGCAAATCCTTCATTTGTCTATAAATACAGAAGTGTGAAGACCATTTGAAAGCATCCAACTTCAACCTCAACCAAGCACCTCTAACCTTAAGTTCTTACAAGCTAGAGTGCTTTCAAAGCTTTCAAAAACTATCTTAGTCTTCAATCACTTCATCTAAGCTGAACTACATTGTATATCCATACACAAGCTTAGAGAGATATCCTATCCTTATACACTGATCTTCATTGTAAAGGATATCTCATTAGTTGGAACCTTACTTCAATCCTCATATCTTTCAAGAGTGAAAGTGAGAAGGTTGTAGTAGTAGAAGTGGTAGGAGCTGACTGTTGAGAAAAGAACAGTTCAGTTCTGAGTTGAGAAGAGGGTACTAGGACTCTATACATCCTAGGGATCAATTCACCAAGGAGTGGTGTTGTTGATCAAGTGCACCTTGGCACTATAAAACAAGTTAATTCCAAGAGTGAAGGAATTATCCTGTTCAATCAGGGAAAGTGGATGTAGGAGCTTGAGTCTCTGAACCACTATAAACTCTTGTGTTGATTTACTTTCAAAGTACTTTCATACACTCAACACTGCACACAAAACTGATCTTTCAAAGGATAAACATTCAAAGACTGTGCAAAACTGATTTGGACAAGTTCCCTGAAACAGGACTGTATTGAATTGACTAAGTGATTTCAGAAACTAAAGGAGTCTAAACTAAAAGGGCCAACCACTATTCCGCACATATAACTCCCTTAGATAGTTATTCAACTAAGTACTCAATAGTACTTAGTAGTTTGATTATCTTAGAAGAGTTAATCATCTTCAGCAGAGTTGTCCAAGACAACCTTGCTGAGCTCTGGTTTGATCAAGTTAGAAAAGAATTTGCATACAAGTGTATTCCCCCCCCCCCCCATACACTTGTTATATACTCCTTTCAGGACCAACACAAGGATAATTGACCATGATGGTTAACCCCAGTGAATGGAGTAAAAATCATTCCATATTTATTTGTGTTGTATGTAAAGGTAGAGTATCTAAATATTTATTTGTGTTGTATGTAGGGGTAGAGTATCTAAAGATGATGATCTTCAGGAAAATATCGATGCTTAATGTGTTGTATGTAGAGTTAGAGTATCTACAGATGTGCATGGTTTTATAAATGGTCTCATATTTTTTCAATATACTTGTATGTGACTGAATATATATGATCTTTTTTTTTTTTTTTACAGAATGTTTTTATTGTTTACACAGATTTGATTTAATATTATCATTTTTTAATCATTTTATTGTTAAATTATAAATTAGATTATCCATCACCACTATTTATTTGTGTTAGTAAATTGAAAAAAAATAAAATTATGTATCTAAGAAAATAATTAATAATTGCAAAAAAAAAAATTGATTTGCTCCGTGGAAGAAATTTTTCTGCTTTTCTCCTGATTAATATTTGTATATACTAAAAAAAAATATGTTTATATATATTTTTACAAAGTATCATGGTTCAAAGGACAAGATATCGATTGAGCATAGCATAATTGAAATTGAGGGAGATGTGAAAGTTGTGGTTCAATTAATTCTATTCTAACGAAAATGTTAGACTCCACCTTTTACCTTTTTTTTTAATGGTGGATAGGCTCCCGATCTGTCTCTACACTTACAATAATAAAAACTAAGTTATAGTGTTTAAAAAATATATACATGCAGATCATATTTGAATGTAAAGTTACATACCTCACCCATATATTTATTGAATGTGCTTAAAAATATTGCAGATCATATTTGTATGTCTGAAAGTTAAATACCTCACCCATATATTTATTGAAGGTGCTTAAAAATATTGTACATGAATGTATTGACCAAAAGTTCGGCCCAATTATTATTATTGTTTGATTGATATATAAATTCTCTCAACTTATATACAACATCGACTAATTTTTGTTAGATCATATCATCTAAAATAATGTGTATCGTGTGATTTTGGTGCGTGGTACAATGTGTATCGTGTGATAGAAAGAAAAATTCTAAGTAAAATTTTATATAAAATTCTAAGAAAAATTCTAAGTAAAATTTTTGTATAGAAATTTTTTAATTTTGAAAGAATTTAAATAAAATATTTCATATATGAAATATAGACTAACAAAAGAAACAAAAATTTACCGATCAAACATATGTTAAATGGATCTTCTAAAAGAAAATTGCATATGCAAAATATATTTTTTCGCTCTTATATCTTGTGTCAATACATGGCCAAAATATGTTAACACACCAATGTCCATACAATAATGCATACTTACACATATGGCAACATGTATAAGATATTGAAAAATTGTGTAACTGCATAACAAAAATGTTACTTTAAGAAAAAAATGTGTATTACTGAACGTGAATAAAATACCGCTGATAAAATTGATGAAAAAAATAGAAAAGATGAAAAAAAAAAATCAAATTTGAAGAACATACATGAAAATGATAAAAACATTTAATTAATTAAAGATTTGTTCTAACACTAACACACATTTATCCTTACGGTAACTTATTTGGTCTTGTAGTAACACATATCTTAAATGAACTCCTCTCATTGGCCGCTGTCCTCCGTCGTCGAAGATTTTGAATTTGTTAGTTTAATTAGTTTATATTCTTATGTATATACATTATTTTTTTAATTAATAATTTATGTCCTATTAAATTTTATAAAGTTATTGTTGAACAACCTAATAATTATAAAATGTCCGTCTTAAAATATATCACTACAAGAAAATTGATTTTTAGTGACAGAAGAAACAATAATGAGAGGATTTTGTAACTAAAAATATGTTTTCTTACAGTGTATGAATCTTAAATTGATAAATTCAATTTTTGATCTTAGATGGTAATTTTTTTTCTTTTCTTCGAGTACAGTCTAAAGCCATGCAAAAAATCTTTAATCTGTAGTCATAAACTAATAATTTTACACCTTTCATTTTTTAATAAATTGATATTTTCGTGAAATTTGTTATAATTAAAAAAAAGATATGTATTGACTAATATATTCTTAAACAAGAAAGAAGGTCTCTAATCACATTAATTCTTTAATGCACATCTTTCATGGTTCACATTATCAAATCTTTTCAAATACTTTAATCAATTCCATCATCTTTTCAAGTCTTTTCAATTTTATGTCTCAAATAATTGATTTTTTTAAAATTAAAGGAAGAGCATAATTGAAATAAATGGTGTAAAAAATTCTTAAATAACATTTAATTATGTACAAGTAAAAAAAAAAACTAATTCATTTATTGAAAAAGGGAGGGAGTATATATATGATAAAACTAGGGAAGAAAATAAAATTTGAGGAGGGTGTGTGACAGTGAGAGGATCACAAAGTCATATTCAATGATGCAATTATTAATAGATAAAAAGGGAATTTATCATATCAAACTCTCTATCAAGACATGGACAATTTTAATTAATTAGGAAATAATTGGACATCATTGGGTAACTGAAATGACAACTTGATGCTTTTTTGCAAAAGAAAAAGATGACAACGTGATGCTCTGGGTATGTGGGTGTAAACTCAAAAGGTCGAGTTTATATCATTTTTAGGTCTCCCACAATATAATAATATGAAATTTGGATATAAACCCAAATGTTGAACAATGAAACACAAATGAATTTGTGGCGTTTTTAATAAATATGTTGATCGAAAGTTTTTGTCTTTTTAGTTCTATTATTACATTTAAAAAAAATTACAAAATATTATTATCAAATCATAAAAATCGACTATTTAAATCTCAAAATGAAAATAAAAACACTAACAAATTTATTAAAGATTCCAAAAAAATATTCAATTGGTTTCAACTATCAGTACATAGGAAAATATAACTACGGACCAGTTAGTATTACTAGATTTTCTAACTTTATCTATTTATTTAAGTATCACATATATAATAGTATTTATTACTCCTTTCGTTCCGTAATTACTTTCACATGTGAAGTGACACACAAAATAAGAAAAGTTAATTTAGTGAGGATTTTGAGGGGTAATTTTGTAAATCTTTATATATAAAGTAAATAAATGAGTTGACTTTTGTGTATGTGTGGGGGAAAAGTAATGACATTTGTATAAAATTGAGAATATTGTGAGGGTGGAGTTTATAGAGGTTTTCCATTGTGTAAAATTAAGGATATGAAAGTAATTGTGAAACGTCCGAAAAAGAAAGTGTAAAAATAATTGTAAAATAGAGGGAGTATATTTTTAAATATTTATATATATATAAATGAAGTTAAATAGGTCTACTTCCATGACTTGTTTATTAAACACCGAATCGTAGGCATGTTGGATATCCTTAACCCATTCCACCCTACAAAAACAATTCAAAAAAAAAAAAAAAAAGTAATCAATTTATAATTAGTCCAATCATCCGCTCAAATCTGTTGATGTGGATAGACAGAACTTCAGCGTGTCACTAATCACTAACATATTCTCAGTTTCTCACATTTCATGTAAATAATATTATACTACCAACAATGGCTTACAAAGTGGACGAAAAATAACAAAGACAGAAAATAAATAAATTACAATGTCTTCAAAATCTTCTAATTTTCAAAAGGGGCAGCTTTCTTCTTTTAGGCAGTTTCTTGGAATGGCAGGTACGTAAAGTAGGTCCAAACTCCTTGAATAGCAACACTGCAAAATAGAAAATTGTTAGGGAAAAGCCGAGTCAAGGTTATACCTTTTCCCGTAAAACAAACACGTCTCGGCTGGTGTTCACGGTTTGACGAGATGTTTCGAAAGGTAAAACGGTTTCGTCTTTGCACGAGCAACACCGCAACGTACAATGCTCCGACGAACTGAATACACGCCTGAACTGGACTGCACTCTAAAATGCTATGCAGTATTTCCGGAATTGTAACTTCCATTCTTGTAACCTCCAGCACATTAAGGCTTCAATTTCAGGAATGGTAACTGTTATTTCTGAAACCCCCACGCATTAAGACATTGTGTACCTGGACGCCCCTGTTTCCAGGTTCAGCCAGTTTCAAATTCAAATTCGAGAAGTCAACTGGTCAGCAATTAACTTCCACCAGACTTGGGCTGCCCTAAATTCGCGTGGGCCAAAACCCAAACTTTAGAGCCTTAAAAATATAGATGGGCCCCCAGGCCCAAGCCCAAAGTCCACCCAAAGTCCAAGGCCCAGGCCCACGGACCCGGCACGACCAGAAGGGCGGCGCGCGCGCGTGTGGCTAATTGAATGGTTCAATAGTCATTACAATTTGAACTCTCTTAACTAACTCCTATTAATAAGGAGAAAATTAATTCTCACATTTATCAACGTGGGATAGTTATTAACACTAATCTCAATGCATCACTTTTACGTCTTAATCTTCGTACATTAATTTTTCACTCACCGAAATTCGGTTTTGAGATTTTAAATATACTACGATCATCTACTCCGATAGTAGAACGATCCTATAACATTTAATTCCTCGAAAATTAAATATTCATACCCTCAAATAGTTGATTAATTAATAATCAATTAAATATTAAGAAATTGAATAAAACCCAATTTCTCCAACAAATTTAATACCCATATTTAAAATAAAAATAACAAACTACTCTCAGAAGTTTTTGTCCAAACTCAATGAAGAATGTAATTTGATACCTTTAGGCCTTGTTTGGTTTATTGTATTGGGAGGAAATATTATTTTATCCATGGAATTCTCATGTTTTATTTGTTGGAATTTGGTTCGAGATTAATTATGGTCTGATATTATTTTTCCATTTAATCACCTACATGCATGATTATTAGTCCGGGAGAATAAAAATAATGTGGTTTGACTATACCGTCCTTACTAACTAAAGTAATTACAATTTGCCACATATATATGTTTTAATGTCAAAGGGTATTTTTGACATTTGACACTAAAATTCAATTGTATCCCACAATCCAAACAACTTGATTATAAATTAGTATCATATAAACTTTAAAATTTAATCCATCAATCCAAACATGAATTTTAAATCAAATTTTCAAATTGTCCACTAAATTCTATCCTAATATATCTATTCTATTCTATTCTAATATATCTATCCTATCTAGCAAACTAAACAAGCCCTTAATGTTTAGATTTCACTATTTAAAAAATATATACAATATTTTTTAAAAATAAACTTTGAGAATGAGCTAATAAATATTTAAACATATTTATTTGTTTTTGTATAAAATTCAAACAATTTAATTTAATTTTAAGCTAAAATTGAAAAGAATTGGAAGTTTGACAAAGGTATTAGATTATTCGGAGGATAGATTTGTTTAAAATTTTGAAAACGTGAGGATTTAAATTGTAAAAAAAAAAACATATAATATAATATTGGGGTATGTTTGATATTTGCTACTTTTCTAAAACATTTGATTAATTTTGCAAAACATGAAACATGCACCTGCAATGCAACTATTAAACACGTGAAATGTATGTTTTAATTAACTGGGGTTCTGTTTTGATCTTGGGCAATGTTTTCTTACGTTTTTAAGAAATTAATAATCTTGTGATATAAGCACCCAGGGTGTGGATCCTAAAATGTATGCTCTTAATTTTAGTACAAACATAATTAATAATGTGCAAATCTCAATTTAATTATTCTCCTTTTCGTAATCAAAAGAATTTCAAATAATTGTACTGAGTTTTGTCTTGAGTTCATCAAGCTATGATCTTATTATATATATACTCCACATATTGAATATTATTGTAGTAATAGATATGATTTGATATATACACATAAATAATTTGGCCATTCTAAAGCTTTTGTTTTGTCGGCTGCTGACTCATTCGCCATTTCGCCTAACACGATCAAAACATAATTCCTAAAATAATACTCCGTATTTGAAAAAACGAGGCCTGACCATCCAGAATAGTAGTACAAGACTACATACATGGATATGATTAGCCAAACAATTTATTCCTTTCATTCAACAATTATTTGCATCAAATTAGTACACTTAAATTAAAAAAAAAAATTGTAATGAGTAAAATATTAATGGATAGTTTTGTAAATTTTTTTAAATAAAATAATTAAATTAAGAATAAAAGTAATCACATGTTGTATAAATATGTGAATATTATAAGGGTACAATTTTCTTTTTGGGGTAAGCAAATAATTATGGAACATTACTTGCATTTTTTTTTATGATATTAGTTTTCACTTAACTTTTTTTTTACTAAATAATTTTTTTATTAAATAATATTAGTTGATTTACTAAACAATATTCCCTCCATCTCATTATTATTTAAACATTTGTAAAAAATATTCGCCCTATTTTAAATTGAACACTTCTTTATTTAAAAAAAACAACCCTTACTCCTCTAAAAAAATTCTTTTAAACATTTATTTTTTTTATTAAAAAGATTTCATTGTGAAAGTGGAGTACAAGTAGAGACGGACCTACGCTATGTCCAGGGGGACCGTGGGCCCCCCATTAATTTTTAAATTTTACTAGGGGTATTTTAGTAATTTCACACATATATAATTAATTTTTCATTTTATATTTATTTTTACATTTTTTTTATTGGAACATTTTAAAATTATTGAAAAATTCTGAGTAATATAGAAATAACTCACAAAATTAATGCCCTTCAATATTATTTTATTTTCAAAATTGACACTAATTTAATTTTGGGTCCATATTTTATCCTACATCTCACTAAAAGTTCCCTTTGCACATCATCAAATCACTCCAAATATTTTTCCTTTATTTGATCTTACACTCTACTAAATTCAATTTTCTTAAAAAGTGAGTTGGTTAAGATGTGCAAGTCATCACAAAATTGAGGGAGTATGAACTTCTATCAGAACATAACGAAATCAACTTGTTCCATCAATTTAATTTAATGGAATGAGATGTATGGACAATTTTATCATAATTTTTTTTAATGAGTACAATTAATACTACAACATACTCCCTCCGTCCTGGGATGACTTGCACGGTTTGACCCACACACTTTTTAAGAAAAATGAATTTAGTGGTTGGTGATGTAAGATAAATAAGAGGTATTTTAGGTGATTTGGTAAGGTGTAAATTAAAATGTACTTAAAACATAAGTGACAATTTTAAAAATAAAATGATGATGAAAGTGTATTAATTTTGTGGGGTATTTTCATATTAAGAGTGTGCAAGTAATTTTGGGACGTCCCAATAAAAAAAGTGTGCAAATAATCACGGAATAGGGGAAGTATTATTTTATCTTTATAGTAATGTTAATCGGGCCCCCCAACCGAAAATTTCTGGGTCCGTCACTGAGTACAAGCTTGTGGTCTAGTGGTGAGGGGGTTCGAAAGCCATTTTAAATGTCGTATTTTGGGATTTAGCAAGGGAATTCCCTAGGGAAAATTGTCGAGGAAAATCAATGTTCGGTATTCCCGAGGGAAATGGCGAGGGAAATCCCTCGGGAAAATTGTCGAGGGAAATGAATACTCGGTATTCCCGAGGGATATGAATACTCGGTATTCCCGAGGGAAATAGTGCTCGGTTGGTATTCCCGAGGGAAAAGTGCTCGATATTCCCGAGGGATTTTCGGATTCCCTCGGGAAACAATTGCCGAGGAACATTTTGTCGAGAGACTCTTTCCCTCTGGAATTCCCTCGGAAAATTCATTGCCGAGGGTTTTCCCCTCTCCAATTCCCTCGGTATGAGGGCCATATTTTGTTGTGAAGGGGTACACAACTCTTACAATTTGTTTCTTTTAAACATATCTTATTTACACTACATATCATTACTTTTAACATACTAACAAATGATTCACTCTCCAATAAAATTAAATTACTCATTATATTCCTCCTAAAAAAATCAATTTATCACTTTTAATACTAAAAAAACAATTTTTATATTGAAACTCGTGTAAATAGTAAATGTTCAATTAATAACGACAAATAAATGTGGTATATTAAAAGAGAAAAAAAAAGATCTAAAGTCATAAGTTTATAAGTCGAACCAGAGGTCGGGGCGGGAGCGCCATCAAAACCCTACCCGAGGAAACCCTTCAAGGGACAAAACCTGAACAAAGAAAAAAGAAATACCCCAATTCAATTAATAACGGGATGGAGGGAGTATTCATTTTTTTCGCAAAACATTGACAAATTAGTTAGTTATCAAGAAATTTCTCAGTTTAATAAATTGCTTAAATATTACTCTCTCCATTCTATTATAAGTATTTTTTTGGATGTTTAGATTAAAGAATATGAACAAATAATAGGGGTAGTATAAGTGATTTGATTGAAAAAAAAAATAGATGAGTATGAGTTGAAGTATGATAAAATAATGTATATACTAATACAAGTGATGTGATTGAAATAAAAATAAAAATAACATTACAAAAACGAGAGATGTCTAGAGAGAGAGAGTGTGAGAGTGGGGGAGGAGAGTGGGTGAGAGTTAGCCGTAGGAACAACCGTCCCTTTTCCGAGAGATCTCCGGTGAGGCACTCAAACAACCCAAACCGTAGCTACACCCTGACCCGTAGAAAGCCACAGAAGACGGATAGGAACCTGGAAGAGGTAGAGTCATACCAACGAAAACCTCGTGGAAATGCCGCCTGGCGAGAGAAACTTATCGACCTCAAGATGAAAAATGGGGTGACCTTCTTTTTCAGAAACTTTCCGGCCGAATGCACGACGGAGGATATTAAGTACAGCTTTAACAGAGTTGGGAAGGTGACAGACATTTTTAGACCACTCAAGAATGACAGGGAGGGCAAACCTTTTGGTTTCGTGAGGTTCGAATGCAACTCCGACGAAGAAAGCATGCTTAAAGCGCTCAATGAAGTATGGATGAGGAGCTACAAAATCAGAGCTTACGTACCACGTTACGAGAGAACGAAGGAAGAACCGCTGTTACAAAAGCCTCCGGTTCAAAGAAGTCCTTTTGAAAAAAATAGAAACATCTTGAGAAAAGAGTTTTCTTTCTCAGAAGCTGTGAAGACCCATGAAACCAGCCCCCCTGTCCCCAACACCACCGTTTCAGGGGCAAAATCAACCTCGTCTCCCAGGGAGGACCTGACTGTCAAATTCCAAACAACCATGGAGGAGACGAAGTGGCCAGGAGAATGCTTCACTGGCGTTTTAAAAAAAGAATTCTCGTGGGAGGACTACGGAGAGGAACTACAACAGGAGTGTGTCAACGTCCTAAAACTGAGAACGCTAGGGGAGGACGCGATTCTCATCCAGAACGTATCCGGAAAAAGCCACAACGAGATATCGGGAGCCATGGAAGAGTGGTTCCAACACTGGTTCGAATGGTACAGAGAATGGCGACCAATCGATGTGAGCCACAAACGACGGGTATGGATGAGGTGGATCGGTGTTCCTGCAAAAGTATGGAACGCCCGTTTCTTCGAAACAGCGAGCGCATCCATCGGTAAATTGATTAAGATCGATGATCAGACAAAATCACAAACAAGGCTCGATTATGCGAGGATCCTCCTGTCCATTCCATACCTCAAAGATGTAAATCTGATTGCCCGGTTAGATATTGACGGAACTATTTTCAAGTGCAGAATAATGGAGGAACACGGAGATGTAGATCAATTTTGGCAGAGTGATCCCGATTCTGAAACTGAATCCGATTTGGATGATGGCTTCGACGGATCTGAGTGGTCCACTGAAGAAGATGAACGCGAGGCCAAAAAATCTGGCGGTCCGGCAGCGGCGTCAGTGCACGGTCGATCGGCGATGGCGATGGCGAACGGACGCCCGAGCAGCGGTTCCGGCGAGCATTCAAATTCGGAAACCGTATCTCAAGAAACGGTCTGTCTCGTACACAACACAAATCCGGATGGACCCCGAGGAGATAATAATTGCAAGGCAGTTAATGATATCTTGGAACAAGAAAAGAATGTCAGGACATGGAAACAGCGTGAACAAAATTCAATCATAGCGCCGTCATCAAATATCGAGGTTGGGACCCACAAATCGAATTTTTTTCAAGAAGAATCAGAAATAGAGATTCAAAATCTGTCTAAAGGAGCCTTCACACCCTTAGAAAGCGGCAAAGTGGCGTCTTGTGCAGAAGGTATTTATCCAAACCCTAATATCCAAACCCAGGCCCACACCCCTTCTGGGCCCACTCTCTTTGGGTCAAAAACAGAAATTAGTACAGCAGAAATCTTGGTCACCCCCCCTACCCCTTTTTCGTATCCTGACACATCCCAACAAACTGTTGGGCCCACACCCACTCAATGCCAAACTACCCCCCCACCCCACCCCCTAAACCCACCCCAGATACACCCCCCCCTCACCTTCTGCCCCCCCCCCCTTCTATCCCTTTCTCCCTCCCTGACACATCCCATCACCCAGGAGGGCCCACGCCCTTGATTAGCCAATCTGCCACCCTCACACCCCCTAAACCCATCCCAGATATACCCCCTTCACGTTCTGCCACCCCCCCCCCACCCATCCTGACAGTACCCCTCCGTCTTTACCCCCAAAATTTGCAAACCCCACTCCTCTATCCGATACTCCACCCTTCTCGACTTGGCCCCATACACCCGCCGCACCCTCACCCTTAACAAGCCCCGTTTCACTAACCCAAACCCCCCGCCCTGCTGATCACACCCCACAAGCCCCCTCAAATCAAAACCCAAACATCAACAATAAACCAACTTACAACCCTCGAAAAAACCCACCCTAAAAGAAGGTCAGCAAGATGGAATTGTGGCAAATGGAGACGAAGAGATGGGCAGTTTTTTCAAAAGGCCTTGAATCTGAGACAGAGAAAGCAGCTGATCAAAGTAAGAATACAAAAAAGGGGAAAGGAAAACGAAACATACCCACTCCGGCCGTGAACGACGTGGGATCCGAGGCCTAAAAAACATGGTGCCTCGGGAAAAACCTAGGACTCCAGACAAGAACATCCGATACACAGGAAATTAGTAAGCTTATAGAGATGGAGGATAAAGCAAAGTCAAAAAAATCTAGTGCAATCCATGAAGATTCTATCTATGAATATTCGAGGCTTGGGGAATCGAATCAAAAAAGAGGAGTTACGGAACCTAATTAAGAAACATGGGGTGGATGTATGCTGTATTCAAGAATCAAAGTTGAAAAGTGTGGACGAAACAACTTGTCGAACAATAGGAGTGGTACTCAAGAGAAGCAATAGGAAGATCAGGAGGAACCATATCCATTTGGAACCCAGAAGTGTTCAGGGTTGCTAACTGTTGGCATATGACGGGAGGAGTAATCCTAAACGGTGTATGGGGGCAGGAAAGAGTCCAATGTTGCATTGTCAACATATATGCGCCATGCAACTCTCTGGAAAAGACCGAGCTATGGGACCGCCTTAGCATTATTTTGAGTCAAAGCCCCGCTACCTGTATTTGTATCATCGGGGATTTCAATGCAATACGTTGCGGGTCAGAAAGGGACGGAAGAGGGCAGCAACAAAACCATAGAAACATACAAGCTTTTGATGGCTTCATCAATGCTGTAAATTTGATGGACCTCCCACTGCACAGGAGGAAATTCACATGGTACAAGGCGGACGGATCATGCAAGAGCAAACTGGATAGAGCCCTGGTAAATCACCTCTGGCTAAACCAATGGCCGAACACGCATCTAAGAGGACTAAAACGCTCAGTTTCAGACCACTGTCCTATCCTCATGGGGATCAAAGTCAAGGACTGGTGGCCAAAGCCGTTCAGAAGCATCAACGCCTGGTCAACCCACCCAGATTTCAAGAGTTTTGTGGAGGAGAGGTGGAACAGCTACCAATTACAAGGCTGGGGAAGCTATGTCATTAAGGAAAAGTTGAAATGGCTCAAAGCAGATCTGAAGGAGTGGAATGCCAATACGTTCGGCATCATCGACCGCAACATAGAAAATCAAAGAGCTGAAATTCAGAAACTGGATACAATCGACGAAGTGTTCGGGCTGGAAGAGACCGAGATTATGAACAGAAATAGGGCAGCCGCTCTACTGATCCGAGAATTAAAAAAGAAAAGCATGATCAGCTACCAAAAATCAAGATGCAAGTGGGTGAAGGAAGGGGACTGCAATACACACTTCTTCCACAATTACATCAACAGAAGAAGGAAAATAAATGAAATCCTGGGTCTTATGGTGGGAGGAGAATGGAGTGAAGAAGTGGCAGCAGTAAAGAAGGGGGTTTTCGAGCACTTTCAGAACCACTTTAAAAACCAAAGGACGCAAAGACCAATCCCTGCAGCTGGCTTTGCACGAAAACAGGTATCAACCACAGAAAATAATATGCTCACAGCCCCTTTCTCGAAGGAAGAAATTCGAGATGCCATAGACGAGTGCGACAACACGAAAAGCCCTGGACCAGATGGTTTCAATTTTGTTTTCTTAAAGAAGTTCTGGCACCTACTGGAAACTGATTTCATCAAACTCATGGAGGAGTTCCACACCCATGGAAGATTGGTGAAAGGTTTCAACCCGACGTTCATTGTGCTCATTCCCAAAAAGGAGGTTAGTACGGATTTAAACGATTTCAGGTCAATATCCTTAGTGGGGGGAATTTACAAGATCATATCAAAAATCTTGGCGAAAAGGCTTGGATCTGTACTACCATCCATAATCTCTGCAGCACAATCCGCGTTCATTGGAAACATGAATATTTTGGATAGCGTGGTTATCCTAAACGAAGCGATCGATGAAGCAAAACGGGAAAAGCTAGTACGAGCCTTCTTCAAAATTGACTTCGCAATAGCCTACGACTCGGTCGATTGGGGCTACCTAGAACTCATGATGGAAAGGTTCAATTTCCACCCCAAATGGAGAAAATGGATAATGGAGTGTGTGACGTCAGCATCAGCAACGGTCCCAGTGAATGGCAGCCCTTCTGGAGAGTTCAAAATGGAGAGGGGATTAAGGCAAGGGGATCCTCTGTCTCCTTTCTTATTCCTAATTGCTGCAGAAGGATTGAGTATCCTTATGGAAAGAGCAACAGAAGAAGGACTGTACAAAGCGGCTGAAATTGGGCGAGAAAATATTAGAGTGTCACATCTACAGTTTGCGGATGACACAATACTTATGGGGGACGCAAGCCTGGAAAACGCTTGGACTATGAGGCGGGTGCTCAGAAATATAGAACTGATGTCAGGCCTAAAAATCAACTTTGGGAAGTGTTCGGTGAGTGGAGTAAATGTGGAAGAAAACACTTTAAGTGACATAGCGGAGATCCTTGGGTGCAGAATTGAAAACATCCCGTTCACATACTTGGGAATGAGAGTGGGCTCCAACCACAGGAAAGTGGCGGAATGGGCCTCGATTGTAGACAAAATAAAAAATAGGCTAGCAAGATGGGACGATAAGAAGATCTCGATGGGTGGCAGGATCACGTTACTAAACTCGGTTATCTCTTCTCTTCCAACATACTATCTGTCTTTCTACCACATACCAAAGAAAACCATGAGTGAGATTGTGAGACTACAACGCAATTTTCTTTGGGGGGTGGGTCAACTGGGAAGAGAGTGGCATGGATAGAGTGGAAAAAAGTCTGCAATACGAAACAACTAGGAGGTCTAGGAGTTAGGGATATTGAAGTCTTTAACAAAACTCTACTGGGAAAATGGGGATGGAGGTTTCTAAATGAAAAAAACAGTCTGTGGGCAAGGGTTCTTAGGTCTAGGTATGGGGTCCCAGGGGATAACAGTTTTAGTCTATTCCCAACAGGGCGGGTAGGGAGGGTCTCATTATGGTGGAAGGACGTTCTAAAGGTGGTAGGTGAGGGAGAAGGGGGTTGGTTCCAGGGTTATCTCTCTAAGATACTAGGGGATGGGAAAAATTCGTTCTTTTGGGAGGAAAACTGGACGGGGGAAGGAACACTCAAGGATAGGTTTAGGAGATTGTACCAGATTAGCATAGATAAAGATAAAATAGTGGGGGATATGGGAGCATGGGAGGGGGGAAACTGGAGATGGATATGGAGATGGAGAAGGACACTCTTTGATAGGGAATTAACAATGCTTAACGATCTGATATCTGTGGTGGACAAGTTTCAACCAAAGGAAGGACTCGAAGACTCGTGGAAATGGAGTGCATCAAACACAGGGAAGTTCTCTACAAAGGAAACGTATTCGTCCCTGTTCAACCAAGGACATGACACTCAACTGGACGACGGTCAGATACAAGGATTCAAAAGCATGTGGAAGAATTTTGCCCCACCAAAAGTTAAAGCTCACGCATGGAGACTCCTATGGGGCAGGCTACCAACACGATCCAACCTAAGAAGAAGAAACATCCTAAACCAGAATGACGACCTAAGGTGTGTACTATGTGGTGAAAGCGAAGAAACTGAGAAACACATCTTCCTGGAATGCCCTCAAGCATACCAAGTGTGGATGGAATGTCTGAATTGGCTCAACCTACCAGCAGTACTACCGGCAGACCTGCTAAATCATTTACTAGGTTTCGGAGGCCTCATCAAAGGAAGAAATGGGAAGAAGATTGCCACATGTATATGGATGTGCGTGGTGTGGCTCATATGGAAAGGAAGAAATGCAGTCCTCTTCAGAAACGAGACCTTCTCGATCACAAAGACAAAGGACGAGCTGAAGGCAAGACTTTGGAGTTGGTGCACAATCAAATATCCTACTAAAAAAGCATCGTCCTTCAGAACCTGGGTGACAGATCCACTCAAGTGCATGAGTTGAGTTCACATGTAGCATAAGATTTACTATTTTCCCCAAATGAAATCATGTGTACACTGATTTTCGGGTATCTCTTGTACCCACTATGAATAAAATCACTTTTTACTGATAAAAAAAAAAAGAAATAAAAATATGTTGTGAAACAACTTAAAAATATAACTCCATACACTAAATAAGTGAACAAGATGTAGAGATAACATATAATTACTTTATTACACTTCAAGTGATTACTATAACATTTGCACCCCTATTTATAGGTCTTATTACAAGCTTGAGAAGATGAAATGATAGGTGCACTATAAATGTAGGTACATGAACAACCAAAGGACACATAGTGGGTATTAAGGAGGAAGTAATGGGCATTCATACAAATAAATAATATTCATAACACTCCCCCTTGAATGTCCATTAGATAAGATTATGCCTCGTTAAAATCGAATGAGAAGAAATGCGTATTAACTCCCCCTGATGATTACATCACTTCACATCCTTAAGACACTGCACTCCAATTTTATATCTCAATTTCTCAAACGTTGAAGTAGGTAAAGACTTGGTAAATAAATCTGTCAAATTATCACTTGAACGAATTTGTTGCACATTGATGTCACCATTTTGTTGAAGATCGTGAGTAAAGAAGAATTTAGGATCAATATGCTTTGTCCTATCACCTTTGATAAATCCTTTCGTTAGTTGGGCAACATATGCAGCATTGTCTTCATATATCACAATTGGATTATCTTTCACTGAGTTTTAATCCACACTTTCTACAAATATGTTGTGTGACGGAACGCAACCAAACACATTCACGACTTGTCTAGTGAATTGCTAGGATCTCTGCATGGTTAGATGATGTAGGAACTAGAGTTTGTTTAACAGAACACCATGAAATAGATGTACCTCCATATGTGAACAAATAACTTGTTTGGGATCGGACTTTGTGTGGGTCTGATAAGTAATATGTATCTGCATAACCAACTAAACAAGGTTCTGATGAGATTGAAAAATATAAATTCATATCCATTATCCCTCTAAGGTATCGAAAATCATGTTTAACGTCATTTCAATGCCTACGAATTAGAGAAGAATTATAACATGTTAATAAATTAATAGTAAATGATATATCATCAGGCCTAATGTTTCTAGAAAGATACATTAGTGCATATATTGCACTTGAATATGGTATGTACTTCTTGATCAAATAATTCTTAATTTTCTTCGTGAGGTCGAAGTGGATCTTTCGCTACATTCAATAACCACACAACCATATGTGTTCTTAAAGAATGTGTTTTATCCATGTAAAATCATTTCAACACTTTCATAACATAAGTGGATTGATACACATATATCTCATTATTAAAGTGTTCAATTTGAAGACCCAAATAAAATTTCGTTTTACCAATGTCTTTCATTTCAAATTTCCTTTTGAGGAAAGCCACGGCCTTTGATAACTTTGTAGGAGTCTTAATGATATTCAAATCATTAACATATACAGAAATTATCACATATTCATATTCAGATATTTTAATAAAAACATAATGACATATAGGATCATTGTTATACCCCTCATTAATCAAGAATGCATTCAAACAATTGTACAATATGCAACTAGATTGCTTTAATCCATATAAGAATTTTCTCAACTTGACTAAATACATGTTTTGAGAATTCTCGTTTTTCTTTATAGGTACCTTTAATCCCTCAAGGATTGTCATGTAAATATATTTCTCTAATGAGCCGTACAAATAAGCTGTAACGACATCTGTTAGACGCAATTCAAGTTTTTCTTGCACTGCCAGACTTATTAAATAACGAAAAGTTATTGCATCCACCACAGGAGAATAAGTCTCCTCATAATCAACAGGGCCTTTGGGTAAAACCTTGTGAGAAAAACCGGGTTTTATACCTCACGATTTCATTTTTCTCATTTCCTTTATGCACTAATACCCATTTATGCCCCACGACTTTTATATCATTAGGTGTACGGACAACAGGTCCGAAACTTTTCGTTTAATAAGAGATTGTAATTCTACATTTATTGCGTCTTTCCACATTGGCCAATCATCTCGTTTCCTACATTTATCAATAAATGTAGGTTCGGGATCCTCACCATCTTCCATTATATTGAGCGCTACATTATATACAAAAATATCATCGACGTCGATTTCATTTCGGTTCCATCTTTCTCCTGTTCTGACATAATTTGTCGATATTTCATCATTTTTGGGCGCCTGAAATATCATTTTCTGGGACTTTAAGTAGTATGTCAGATTTTTCAACAGGATTGTTCACATTATGACCATCCTCAATGTTTGCTCTTTTTATTTTTCGAGAATTTTTATCTTTGGAACCAAGAGATCTACCACGCTTCAGGCGTGCCGTAGACTCATTTTCCATGGAAGATGGTCCTTAAAGGACATCAATTATATTAGGAGCATTAGCAGCTGAAATATAAGATTTTGTAACTTTTTTAAGGTCAGTAAATGCGTCTGGCAGTTGATTCACAATCTCGAGGATCCATGCAATTCAATGATAATTCATTTCAATAAATATTCCATTCCAGCTGCTTACTTTTTCCCCCCAATGTTGGGAAAGTTGTCTTCATCAAAATGACAATTACCAAACATTTCCGTGAATAGATCTCCGGTCAATGGTTCTAAGTATTTAATAATAGACGGAGATTCATACCCAACATATACCCCCATTCTCCTTTGGGGACCCATCTTTGTGCGTTGTGGTGGAGCAATCGGTACATATACAACACATCCAAAAGTTCTTAGATGGGATATATTTGGTTCCTAACCTTAAACCATTTGTACGGGGGAAATGCTATGATAACTTGTTGGCATGATGCGCACAAGTGCTGTCGTAGGTAATATAACATGATCCCAAGCTAAAATAGAGAGTTTATATTTTATCAATATTGGTCGGACAATCAATTGAATACGCTTTATAAGTGATTCAACAAAAAATGTTATATATGTATGGACATGAGCAACCAGATGCTCAATATGTATTTCAATTGATATACAATAAACATTGAAAGCTTTGAGATGAAAATTCACCAACATTTTCAAGGCGAATTGTCTTAGACTCTTAATTGCATTATCATGAAATTGTACTCGCAATCGTATAACTTTGTAAAAAACCAAATTGCGAGATGACAATAAGCATACATGTGACCACTTAGTCGATGCACCAATCAAAATCATAAAATATCTAAATGGTCCACTCAGCGGATGTATGTGTCCGCATATATCCCCTTGAATTCGTTATAAGAACATAAAATTTTCATGCTCAAATTTAGCTGGTGATGGCTTTATAATTAATTTTCCTTGTGAACAAGCAGCACATGAAAATTCATTGGGTTGTAGCATTTTTCGATTGTTCAATGGATGCCCACATGAATTTTCTACAATTTTTCGCATCATTATGGAACCGGGATGGTCCAACCGGTCATGCCAAACATTAATTTCGGTAGTAACCTTTTGTTTTACTACGACATAAATTTCAATTGTTCTTATCCTCGTGCAATACAAATCCGAGGACAAAGCGAGTAACTTTTCCAACATACATTTCTTTTCCGCAACAATTATAGTAATATTAAGGTACTCAATATTGCCTTCATTCGTAGTCTCAAGATGATATCCATTCAAACGAATATCTATAAAACTCAATAAATTTCTTTGAGACTTTCCAGAGGATAAGGCATCATTGATAATGAATTTTGTCACTCCGTATAATAGAATATTGGCTCTTCCAAAGCCTTCAATTATTTTTGTATAATCAGATATTGTATTTACATTAGCTTCTCTCCATTTTAAATGTGAGAATAATTTTGTCTTGTTGAATATAGTGTGCGCAGTAACACTATCCACGAGACATAGATCTTCATCTTCTTCCTTAAATGTTGATGTTGTCATACCATTTTTCATTTCTTTTATTAAAAAAAATATATATAAAAGTAATATATTTACAATCTAATTATTTTTATTTTATGAAAATGCAATAGCCATTTATATTATAAAGAAGAGAAATATTAAGATATTGCATAATATAAGAAAACAAACATTAATAATAGATTATCGAAGAAAATTGTGATTGAGCATTATAACACTCTAATTACCACCTTTAGAGTGGGTAAGATCATCAACAACATCAAATTGTGTTATGTCAATCATTTCATTATCGAATTCACTATTCACATAATTTGTTTCAACTATTTTCTCCTTTTCTTTAATGTTCAAAAATTTACTTCCCCTTTTGTAGACCTTTAAAATTCAGATGAGTATTATAATCATTTTGTAATATGTCTCGGTCAAAACCACGTTCTCGTTCGAGGCCTGATTTTTCATCAAAAATTCATTAATTTTATCAACCACTAAGAGATATGAAATTAGTTCGGAATATTTAGGAAAACACTTCTCACGATATTGTTGTTGCAAAATATATCACATTAGAATCATGAAATGTGGAGAATGACTTTTCAAGCATACCATCATCACTAATATTTTCTCCACATAATTTCAATTGAGAAGTGATTCTGAACATAATTGAATTGTACTCACTCACGGATTTATAATCATATATTTTTTTAAGATTTATCCACAATTAAAGTGGATCTTTCACCGTGAGGTATTCAACTTTCAATCCTACATAAAGATAGTGGCAAAGGAAAATCATGGCTTCGGGCCTTTGGTCATATTTTTTATTATATGCTTGATTTGCCACTTTTATGGAATCCCCAAGACCCATGGCATCCAAATGAATTTCAACATCAAGAATTCATTATAATTTTTTTCAGTAATATCAATAGCCACAAATTTTAAGTTTTGTCAAGTTCGACATGTTGAAAACTATCAAATAGACAAGAGATTGATTAATTGTAAAATAACATAATTATTAAAATAGTAATGAAATAAGAGGTGACAAATAAACATTGTAAGATAATAGTTACTAAACATTTCGACACATACCTCCGTACAATACCTGAAATTTATCACTATCTGAATTTCGTCGGTAGAAATATTTTACGAGCTTCGTGCTGATAACGTGTTGTGAAACAACTTAACAATATAACTCCATACACTAAATAAGTGAACAAGATGTAGAGATAACATAGAATTACTTTATTCCACTTCAAGTGATTACTATAACATTTGCACCCCTATTTATAGGTCTTATTACAAGCTTGAGAAGATGAAATGATAGGTGCACTATAAATGTAGGTACATGAACAACCAAAGGACACATAGTGGGTATTAAGGATGAAGTAATGGACATTCATACAAATAAATAATATTCATAACAAAATAAAAATAGTATGTAAAAATAGAATGATGAAGTTATTGTGAACATTTAAAAAAAAAACTGAAAAAATTATAGTCAACAAATTTCGTAGGAGTACTCTACAACTTAATCGTACTGCTTTGGGGGTGGCTATTGACTATTGTGGGTATTAAGGAGGAAGTAATGGACATTCATACAAATAAATAATATTCATAACAAAATAAAAATAGTATGTAAAAATAGAATGATGAAGTTATTGTGAACATTTAAAAAAAAAACTGAAAAAATTATAGTCAACAAATTTCGTAGGAGTACTCTACAACTTAATCGTACTGCTTTGGGGGGTGGCTATTGACTATTGTTCAAATTCAAATCAACCAAAATGTAGCAGCAGATGGTGGGAAATTTCGTCTTATAGTTAAATACGTCAATAACACATCACCCAAATATTTGTATAACTCTATTCCAACTTTTGTTTTATTTTTCATATCCCGCTGCTTATGATATCTCACATAACTAATAAGTAAAATGCATTTATTTTACATTCATGAAACATCTCAAAATTTTCAACAGTATACTTAATATTAACATATACGTATAGTGTGTTAAATAAAAAATAAAAAATGAAAGGGCTGAAACCCTCTTATATATTGAGAAACATTATCTGCAATATTATACATGCAATATTCTTCTATTTAAAGAAGGGACACAAAAATTCGCGGGCCAAATCGAAACAAGAGATCTTATAAAAAAACCGCACAAGGAAAAAATATAAAAATTCATTTTCAAATCCGTGTTATTAATTATAATGAAAAATGTGTGTTACTTATTTTTACAGTAACACATACTTGTATTTACAAAATATATATTTACTTTTATAGAATTCATACCTCATAGCAAAACTTTATGTTTGACTTGCACTAATTTTTTAACACTTTTGACCCACTTTCAAATCGATTCGGCTTGCTATCAAGCTACTTCGACCCACGAATTTTAATGCTACCTTCTCCGTTTTACTAATATTACATATAATGTTTTTGTCATATATATAAACTTGAACTACTTCAATATAGCTGAAGCACTGAGCTACGTAATTATAAATGAGCTTTGTGATATTTTAGATTTACAATTAATAGAATAATACATTATTCTGAGTGAGTTATTTATGTGGTTTGCATTCAAAACTTAAGAAAATGATAAAATATAAAGAAATGTGAAATACAATATTTTATCTAAAAAAGAATGAGTAACTTTTTATTAAGACAATTTTAATTGAGATGGAAAAGAAAGTAAAACTAGGTTTTATATAATATTTTTGGAAAAATAAAAAAACCGACATAATTTTTTTTTTTTTTTTTTTGAGGGTAAAAAAACCGACATAATTAATAAACCATTTAATTTGAAAAGGGAAACGATGGTGGGTGGGGCCGTGGGGGTAATAGATTCTTATTAGCAGTACTAGTCCATTTTTTTGTCATTTTGTTGATGACTTTAATGCTCTAATTTAATTCGGACAATACTTTTTTCCATGTGGCGACAGAAAAACTAGTACTCAAGATCCTTGATTTTGGTTAATTTGAGGAATTAGGGGCCGATAATTACTACAATTTCATCGTGTTTGAAAACATAGCTATAATCCCATAATCACCATACAATATGAATCTTATAACCAAATGATTTCTTATGAGATTATATTGAATATATATAGTATGTACAAAGTTACAACTTAAAAGTCCCACTCACTGGAAAGAAGAATATAAAAGAAAAAGTTGGTCAAAAGATTTATTTCTTCCCAAACATGTTGACGAGGGATTGGATAATTAATCTTCTTCTTATTATTATTTTAACGTAAGGCAATTAGATTACGGAACATGTTGGATCATAATTGTTTTCTAATTAGGTTTTTACATTCCGGTCACGTGCATTTGTTTTATTAATTGGAGTACCTTTTAATTTTGCACTACTTGTTTCAAAATAAAACAGAATCCTGCAATCCAGATATCAAGATATATAATTCTCCTTAATCAATGGAATGTGATGCAAATTAAGTTAAATAAAGGTGTCTTGAGTTGGGCATAAAGCTAATTTTCCAGTCAAATTACTTTAATTAAACACTACTACTAATAAAGCCTCCTAAAGCTTAAGGGCCCCATGTAATAAAATAAAATCATGGCCCAATCTACTCTCAAGTTGGGCCTGTCAATCCAAATTTAAAGCCCGATTCTGCGAAAATGTGAAATGAAACTCCATTAACAAAAAAAAATGAAGATAAAACTTTTATACAGGAAACAGAAGCAAACTGTAATAAAAGAATGATCCCTCCTCCCATAAATCTCATTCCTGCCAATTGTGCTTCATAATTGGTACTATTATGTATTATTATTTACATTGGACAAAATGTGAAGCACATATATTTATATAATAGATCTAAGGTTCCCTTTCCTGTAACTCATGAATGACAGAATCCTTAACAGAAATTCCATCAAGAATATCACCACTCTGCAGCTCCTTAAACTTGGCCATCACTTGAATCATAGTCGGCCTGCGAAATGGCTTATCGTCGAGGCAATCAAACGCAATCTTCAGATAGTGATACAGCTCCGCATCACCTGATAAGCTAGTGATCAGATCAGGATCAAGAATCTCATGACTCTTCCTCTCCTTATAATGCAGCTGCTTAGCCCATCCAACTAGATTATTATCGTCACCAAACTCCAACGTATCGATAGGCTTCTTCCCCGATAGAAGCTCCAGCAAAACAACACCGTAGCTATAAACATCGCCCTTTGTAGTACATCTAAAACTCTGGTAATACTCTGGAGGAACATAGCCTGGTGTCCCAGCAAGGGTACTCACACTAAGATGAGTATCCATAGCACTCACTAATCGCGCCATTCCAAAATCAGACACTCTTGCCTCAAAGTTGTCGTCTAGAAGCACGTTGCTAGACTTCATGTCTCGATGAATAATGTGAGGAATGCAGCTGTGGTGAAGAAACGCGAGCCCCCTTGCTGACCCAATCGCAATCTTTTTTCTAGCTTCCCAATCAAGACTCGTTTTTTCCTTACTATCGTGAAGAACAGCCTCTAGGCTTCCCCATTTCATGTATTCGTAAACAAGAAGCCTTTCGTCTCCAATCCGACAGTAGCCCAACAACGGTACCAGGTTTCTGTGCTTAATCTTCCCAATCGTCTCCATTTCTGCCATGAATTCACGATCGCCTTGTCCTGTTACGTGAATCAGTTTCTTTATAGCAACAACACTCCCATCTCTCATGACCGCCTTGTACACGTCTCCAAACCCACCCGATCCAATCAAACTATCCGCGCTGAATCCATTTGTTGCTTCAAGTAAATGAGCGAATGTTAGCTTCCTCAATGGCTTTTCGAATGTTGCAACGTTGATGCTGAGAGGCTCGGGGACAGACGACAGCTTCCAGCTGCTGCTTCCGGATGTTGGAAGGCTCTCAATGTACTTCTCCCTCTTTTCTTCCGCCCTTTTGCCTTTCTTTGCTCTGTAAAGCGCGTAAAGAAGCAAGCAAATGCACGAAACAGAAGCCATGATCCCGATCACCATCCCCACAGCCATACTTTCTCTCTTCCCTTTATTCGAAGACCTGAATGCATGATGCCAATTGCCCGACCCACAACTTGATAAGGGCACCCCACAAAGCCCAGAATTGTTCTCATATCTTGAAGCAGGAAAAGTAGTCAGCTGTCCACCTGATGGGATCAAACCTGACAGGTTGTTATTCGAGACATCAAGATCACTCAAAAACGACAGCCCACCTAACGACCCGGGGATGAATCCTTGCAACCTGTTGTGCGAAAGATCGAGCACTCCAACGCTCTTAAGCCCTCCGAAACTGAATGGTATTTCGCCTGTTATATTGTTGTGCCCCAAGTTGAGAACCTGCAAATAACTCATTGACCCTAAACTTTGAGGGATTGTTTCTGATAACTGATTGTAGGACAGATCAAGATAGATCATGCTTCCATTGCCTACAAATGTGTAAACTGTAAGACCAGAGTAAATTCTTGTTGATGGACAAGAATGCACCATAGGGAAATTCATAAGCCTATCAGTTCGAATTCCTTCGAATTCGACTAATCCACCAGCCCCCCTGCATTCCGTTCCACCTTCATTCCTCACAAAAGCAAACTGTTTTCCAGACACAATTCCAGGGACTATAAGCCCAGTTTGATCAGCAATCTCCATAGGAACAGGACCTGTCAGCTCATTACTATTCAAATCCAGCCATATCAAGCTCTTGCACTTCCCAATTCCAGAAGGAATCGAACCTGTTAAAGAATTGTTCCCTAGCTGGAGAATAGCAAGGTTGATGAGATTACCAATTCCGGATGGGATTTCGCCGGAAAGACGGTTGCTTGACAGGGAAACCCATATCAGATTAGTGCAGTTGACGATGGACTTAGGCAGAGAACCTGTTATAAAATTGTTGTTCAGAATCAAAGTCTGCAGATTTCCACCATTGATGCAAATCCCTTCAGGGATTTCACCTGTCAAGTTGTTGGCCCACATGACTACATCTGAAAGCTGCGGCAGGGCCCAGATTTGGGGCGGCAATGAACCATTCAAGCTGTTGAAACTGAGATCAATTGTAGTCAAGTTTTTGCACAAACCAAGCTCAGATGGGACTGCTCCTGAGAGGTAATTGTTAGCCAGCAACACCTTTTCAAGAACTGAATGTGGGCTTCTTGTGCAAAACTCATACGGTACATTCCCGGAAAACGAATTCGAACTGAGGTCCAAAACTCGAAGATCAGTGCAGTTGGTGAGCGAACGAGGCACCCACCCTGTGATGTTATTGAATGGAAGATACAAATACTTGAGGCTTGTAATAGAACTCACAACTGTCTCCAGAAAACCTCCTGAGAGCTGATTGTTACCCAGTTTTAGGCTTGTGAGCGAAGCGCACGAGCCAAATGTTGACGGGAGTTCACCCGTCAACCGATTAGCAGAGAGATCAAGCTCCTGCAATGTCCCACACAGTCCTCCTAACTGCCACGGAATCTCTCCGAAGAAGTCGTTATGCGCCATGATCAACCGCTCCAATTTCCTCATCTTCCCTAACAAGTCCCCCGGAATGTTTTGCCGGATTAAGTTGCGGCTAATATCCAAAGTTTGAAGGCTGTAGGTGACTGGAAACCCGGAGAAGGCGTTACGAGAGAGGTTTAGTGTAGTGAGGTTTCTGCAGATGCTCAAGTTAAAACTCTGTAAATTGCCGGTGAAGTTATTGTTTGAAAAGTCAAGAACTTGCAGAGTGGGTGTGATGAAGGAAGGGGGCACTTCCCCCTGCAAGTGGTTGGACGACAGGTCGAGAACGGAGAGGCTCTTGCAAGAAAGAACCGAGCTTTGGAGCTTCCCATTCAGCTTATTGTTCGAGAAATTGAAGAGATTCAAGCTCTGGCAGTTTGAAAGAATGGAATTGAATAGGCCAAAATCTGAAATCTTGTTTGCTGATAAGTCGAGGTGGGTGAGTGAAGGTCCGAATTTGAGAGTCCCGTTTGAGATAGAGTTATGAGAGAGATTCAAATGAAGAAGATTTGTGCAAGAAAGCAGCCAAGAATCAATGGGGTCAGAGAAGTTGTTGAGAGACAAGTCAACGAATTGAAAGGTGCAAGATTTAGAAGAGGAAGAGAGATTCCCATTGAAGAAGTTGCCGCTGAGGAGAAGGGAGGTGAGAGAAGAGAGCGGGTTCAGATCGGGTAAGTGAATCCGACCCGTTAACCCGGCATTGGTGAAATCAAGCTTGGTGACTCTGCCGTCGCCGGAGCAAGAAACGCCGGCGAAGTGACATGGGGTTGAAGAAGAAGGGGCCCAGTTTGTGAGAAAGTTGTTTGGATCAGATTCAACAGAGGAGGTTTTGAAAGCTAACAAGCTACCAACTTCTTCACTGCTCTCTGCACTTATCAAGTAAAACACCAGAAGAAAAGTAATCAACCGTTTGTTCTTCATCATCATTATTCTCCAGATTTTCTTACATCCTCCCTGAAATTAAAAAAACACAAAGGGGTTTGTTTACAAAAGATGAAATTAAAACACAAAAGTAATAGAGAGCCAAAAACCGTACCTTTTGGTCATAAGAGAGTTGATAATAGAGAGAGGGATGGAAATGAAAAAGGAGAGAGAAATGAAGAAAGAGAGCTTGTTAAGGTATGAAAGAGGAGTGTGTAAGAATGAAGTGATACAAGTACAGGAGATATCCAAATAAGGGGCACAAGTACGAGGGAGGCAGCATATGTTGAAGAAATGAGGAGTTTTGGCTTTTGGGTACGATGTTCAGAATTGTCGGCTATCTATCACAGACAATTTGTGAACTCCATTAATACTATATTCCACCATTTCACATACTTACTTATTTTTTTCCTTCTATATTATGTAAATATTACACTAGTATTTTCTCTTTATTTTACTACATTTAAACAATTACTTTAGTTTCCTTTCTTTTGTTTGAGTGTGTAAAATGTTCCAAAGTATTTTTTTTTTTTTTTTAATAAATAATTCAGAATTGTATAGTAGGGTTAGAGAAGAAAATAAAGGTGAATTGCAAAAAAGATGAAAATATGAGAAGAAAAAGAATTTTTTACATCAAGTGGTTCGTCTTTTTATTTTATCACATATATCGGGGTCCAGTCAAACTTGGGATTTGATTCTCTCTCTGCATTTCCCTCAGATATACTACTACTATATTACTCCTATCAAAAAACGCAATACAAGACAGCCACACTTTGGTTTTTATCTTTGTATAATTTGTGTATTCATGATTCTATTTCAACCATGTATTAAACCAAAATATTAATGTCTAGGTATAAAAATAAAATTGTCTCACAATGTCATTCAAATTTCTTTTTGAACATAAATAATCCCCTTAAGTGGTTGTGTACAGCCACAATTCCAGCCTAATTAGTAAGTGTCAATTTTACAAAAACAAATAAACTTCTTTATTCGTAACTGATACATCATTTTCTCGTTTCTCCAATTTAAACATCACGGAAATATCGTGGCATTTCATATCACATGGTTTACATTGGTATTCTTTATACTTTTTTAATCGGAATATTGTGTGCTACCGTAGTAGATAAAAACCACGTTTAAAATTAATGGATTATATAAAATTTAAAATATAGTTTTAATATTCGTATTCAATACTAGAAAGTATTAAAAGTAACTATTGTTTATATTATTTACTAAAAAATAGTTTTTGTACCATTAAAATCATCGTTTATGCAACTCCATTTTGACTGCTTTTATAAATGAAAATTAATTCAATTTTTAATGGTATATACAAAGCGATTTACTCACTTAAATTGAATTTGAATGAATAAATGCAATCAAATGCACAAGTGGTCTACCCTTTTCAAACTTAAAGATTTATGGCCAATTTTAGTCACAATAAGAGTCAATGAGCATGTCACTTCATAATCTTTGAAAAAAAGAACATAAGCTAGATCTTATACATAGAATAAACAATTAGTATAATATTAAAAGATTGAAAAGAAAAAAGAAAAGATGAGTATTAAGTTGGAGATCTGAAAATTCAAAATGGTTGTTGGGGTAATAAATCTCGAGTCCGCCACCAGAGTATAAATTAATTGGGGATTCTGGAGTATAAATATGACAAAATTAGTTAAATTATTATTTAATTAAGGTAAGAAAGAATTCTTGGAAAGTGGGGGCATTGTTGTAAACATGACATTAGGCACGGGGCGCGGGACTTAGGGTTTCATGAGAAGTTTGTTTGTGAGATGGGACACATTTTGTCCGTATACACACACGCACGCACGACTGAATCCTATTCTCTGCGCTACACCTTTCCCTTTTCTTAATTAGATTCTCATCTTCCAAAATAGAAATTATGCTTTTGCCTAATAAAAGAAACACTCATAATTTTTTCAATATATTTTAAAGCATGAATTATTTATTAGTATTATGTAAAAAAAAAAATAGAATAGCAAAGACTTTTTAACTTTATAAATAATAAAGTAATAACATTTAATGTAATATTGTTATATTTTGAAAAGATAGTTAAAAATTAAAATGTTATTTTACTATTTTATGTATAAATTGTTAAATAAGAGACGAATAAAATTAATAAAATGAGTCATTACTTAGGGAATAAAATACTTTTTTCATCTCTAGTTGAGTTACTCCTTTATTATTTGTATAAGTTTTTAAAAATATATATATACTTTATCCATCTAGGAATAAATTTCACATGTTAGTGGATACCCGTTATACGAAAGTTGAGTAATTAGTAGGATATTGAGGATAAAGTAAACAGATAAGTTGAATTGTGTGAATACATGGACCAAAAAAGTAATGACATTTTACAAAAAAAATTGTAAATATTGTTGGGGTGGTGAAGTTAATGGAAATATTCTCATTTTAAAAGTGTGAATTTTATTATGGGACGGATGCGAAAAGAAAGGGTGGCGTTTATTTTGGGACGGAGTAAGATATTGAGATAAAGAGAGATATGAAAGAAAAATGTAGAGCAAAATAGAAAAGAGAAAATGTAGATAGATAGTGGAATATGTTACTCAACTTCTTTTTTCGTTCATTCCAATAAAAGTTGTGCATTCACTTTTTGATAAATCACTGTCCCTCAAATTTCATTATATTCTTCTATTTCAATCTCATCATTGTTAATACATCATATATTTTATCATATTTCTTAATCTTTGTGTTGAAAATTTGATACACCTGCTTATTCTATCATATATCTTAATCTTTAAGGGTATGTTTATTTGGGATTATGTAGGACGGGGGAAATTCGGATGGAGAAATTATGATGAATATTGATTATGTGTGTTTGTTTAGAAATTTTGAGTAGGATATGATGTAATTTATGTCAAATTAATTGGGTAAGAGTGAATGATTTTGTATTATAATATTATATAATTTAACTTTATGTCAAATTAATTTAAAAAAATGTATGACATTGTATTATAATAATATATAATGTAACTTTATGTAAAAGTTCACATTAGCTTTCACCTGAGGAGTACTCTGTACCTCTCCCCTCTCCCTCCCTTTGGTGTCTACTGTCTAATACTTATAACAAGTGTATGAAATTGTCCACTATAAACAGCGGAATCCTCGCAACGAAAACTTGCTGTTTCTATTGAAATTTCCCCTTTTATAATTTATTTAAGTAAGCTAATCCCCCACGATTTCAATCACAATTAATGGGCCCCGTTTCTCTGTTTTCTTTTTTGAAAGCGGCCCCCATTCTCTTTTATATGTGCACTACGCATATTTGACCCCAAAAGCTCTTTCATTGAGGAAATTACGTGTAAATCTCGATTCCTTACGCATATTTGTCATTTTGGACTAATTGATAAATAATCAATATTATTCATTAAAAACTACTAACTAAAATTAATAATAGTATTTAGAAAGAAAAAAAAAAATCATCCCCATGAAAATACCCATGAATTTTGGGCACAGAAATTATAAGATATGACACGTTACATAAATATATTAAAAATTATGTAATTGAAAGAGATTGGGTTACTAAAAATGGATTGTGTAAAGAAGTATGTAGTAATTTTGTTTAGTAAAAACATTAATAAATGTCAATTATAGATTCTAACTGTGTTTTACCTCTTTAGTTGATCATCAATACAAACTTTTTTTTATTTTATACTCCCTCCTTCCCACAAAGATAGCCACTTATTTCTTTTTGGATGTTCTAAATTATAGTCACATTTCCTCTTTTACTTTAGTATTAAATGTTTTATTGTCAATTTTACCCATAATTAATAAGAGTAATTAATGCTTAGCAGATTTTGGAATATGTGATTCTAAGGGTAAAATTGACACATTAGTTAAACTTGACTACATTTATTGATTTTTCTTAGTCTGTGTGTAAAGTCAAATGTGGCTATCTTTGTGGGACGGAGTGAGTAACTATTTCTTAACAAGACTCTCTCATAATTTCAGTTAGTGTTAAAATTATCTTAATTTAATTATTCGAGTTAATTAATTAGATTAATTCATGCATGATTGTGGTTGATGTTGAGGTGTGAAATAAATGTAAGATAGGTAGCTGTCACTTAGATAGATTTGGTGGGTGCAGACGTAGTTTGCCTGCCCTCCCATAATGAAATCCTTACATATATTTATGTTGTATTTATGCAACAAAAGTAGCTAGTGTACGTACCTCTTTTTTTTTATTTCCAGCCTCTGGAAATTACTTGTTTGGTCACCACCTGTGACCAGTCCCATGCATTGCTACTTTAGATAGTAAGTAATACATGAACTAGGGTGTGAAATATGTGATGAAAATCGAAATAATTGACCTAACCGAATCGAAATTGTTCGTGTAGTCGATTACAACTTACGAGTCATCTGGAAGTGATTGTGAATGATATTAGGGGTGTTTGCAACTGTTTTTAGAGGGGCATAATCATATTTTTTTACGTTGTCTTTTATAACTTTTAAATTTTAAAAGTGATTTTAGTTGTTCATTAATCATTGTAAACACCCCAGAAGCTTTGGGGTATTTGAGTTGAGACAGGTTTTCCTTTTAGTATCGAGAAATTGGCTCATGTAAATTTACACATTCAATTTTATAATAAAATCCCTTTTGTTCAATAAATAAAAGTTAAGTAATGTTAGAATTTGTACGGTCATTTGATAGGTCATAGAAGTGTGCTTAACTGAAACTACTTTATATTGAAATCGACATGTATTAGTGACTAAAAAATTAATGTTTAAAAAATTTTAGAAGAATATATATTTTTCGATTAAGTCTCAATTTTAATCTTTACTTTAGAAACATTTTAATTTTTAAAATTCATTTTTATATTTTTAAGTCAAAATCTACCATTTTCAATTCAAATTATACAAGACAAACAATGAAACACCACTCATCTCTATTTTTTTTTATCGAAAAAGTATTGTGTAAACCAATTTTAAGCTGTGAAAATGTATTAATTGTAATGGTAATATTTTTTTACTTGAATTATTAAAATATATTAGTCATAATACTAAAGGTTGTCATTTTAAATTACTAAAAGATATAATTAGTAATGGTAAAGAGTATCACTTAAATTATTAAATGAATTAATTGTAATACTAAGGATATAAAAAAATATTAGTTGTGGGATCAGTACAGACCACCCCGAAGTTTAGTATGGTATAGGCCCAAAAAATTGGGTTGATTTGACCCGACCCACTGGTCCGATGAGCCTAATAGGCACAAGTCAATTTTGCCTGACGCCTGATTATCCCAATTAATTTTTTTCTAAGCATGATTTCAATATTATGATGGATGATGTTGATTAGTTTTTTTATATTAAATTTAAATATTATTGTGATTTTTATTCTATTTTGACTTTAAAAGTTTAACTTATAAGTTGTTTATAATTTCATTGAATTTGTTGTGCAGTGTAATGCCATAATGGTTATAAATCGGGGGGGGGGGGAGGGGTGCGCGCGCGTTAAAGATCAAAGAGGTTACATAAAGATGTTCTTAAGCACTTAGATCTTCAAACCAACAAGACAGATTAATTTGATGTCGCTACCCGCTTCAATCGTGAGAAGTGGGGATACGAGTGTACACTTTACCCAAAAGCAGCACACAGATCTCCATTCTTACAACGAGACAAACCCCACACTAATGTAATCTATTGTTAAGAAAAAAAGAGAAAAATAAGAAGGCAAAGGTCAGGCAACCACAACCTCCAAGAACCACACCAGAATCAAAGCTCCACTAAGGAAACACGAAAACTCCACAAAGGGACGGAAGGCTCCATAAAAGGGACGGAAGGCTCCACAAAAGGCATAACCAAAAGAAAGCATAAAAACATAAAAACAAGAGCATAAAAACATAAAAACAAGAGCATACAAACGTACAAAGTTAAAATAAACAATAAAATAAACGGGATCAACGGACCTCTCACCAAATCGGCCACCGTAGCGCCTATAGGGAGGGCAGACACATTGATCCCACTAGAATAAAAAACAAAGACTTCTAGATTCAATCGTCTTAATTGTCAAAACTGTGAATTTTTGCACTGATTTGGTAGAATCCGCCGGCACCGACGAGCAAACGATGGACTGCGGCGATCGATCAAGATTCTAGAGTCGAGGAGAGGGAGAGGAGCAGGTAGGCGGTGTGGGTTGCAGATGAAAGATGGGCGGTATGGGCGGTGGAGTTTTTGGGGCGGTGCTTATTAACTAAGCTACCGAGAGAGGTCTTAGAGAGAGAATTTTTTATTAATTTATTTATTGAAAAATGTTTGTATGTTATTAGTAATGTGCATTGTTAATTATAGTTACTAGTATAAATAAATAATATATGGGACCAATAGAAAATAAGATTTAAGTATGAGCATGTAATTTTAGAGTCCAATCTATACTTGGCTTAGGTTGATCGGCCCGACCTATCAAGTCTGACCCAAATTGCCGACTAAAAAAAATAAAAACTGTGAAATTGGAGTTTGAACCATTTAATTTATTTTTACAAACACATATTTTCCATTTAGATTACTATCATAAATAATTATCTTAATTTTATATATTAAAATAATAAACAATTCACTTTATCTTGTTTTGAGAGGAAGGAATAATGTATGAAATTCTCAAATATCCCGAAATATGAGTTTCAAACGTGTCATACTCTGAAAACTTGGGCTCATGAAATCAGGAAAGTGTACCCTATTTGCCTCACCGCACGAATGGGGGCAGGGGCCCACCACTATTTGACTTTGACGCGTTTGCGTTTCTACAAAGTGTTAACGTGTCAAGTGCCTTCTTAATCGAAGATTACCCCTTTTTTTCTATTCATTTCCTGGGAATTAAAATAATATTCCCTCCCCACTCCTATAAATTTTTAGTTACTTTTTTACAAATGAATTAAAAAAATAATTAAATAATAAATATAATACAACTGTAAAAACAATATGATTGAAAAAAAAAAGGAAGAGATAGAGAGAAAATGTAAGTATAAAATAACAAACAGAATAAAAAATTAAAAGATATTTACCAAAAAACGTATGAAACATTTATAAGCAAACGAATCTAAATAACAAAATGAAAATTTTATAAGCGGACGGAGAGAGTATAATAAAGGTTTTTTTTAACTAGGCTAAAAATGTTAAATTACTCTATTCGATATATTAAAGGTCATTCAAGTTTTTTTTTTTTTTTTTATCGATAAAAGTATTTGTATTAATATTGGGTACAAGAGATACCCGAGAAAGTCAGTGTACAAGACATATCAAAAGAGAGAAATATTAACTATTGTACTACACAAGTTTCAAACCATGCACTTAAGTGGATCTAACACCCAGGATCTGAAGGATGGGATATTGCGAGTGGGATATTTAATCGTGAACCAGCTCCATATTCTTGCTCTTAGCTCCTCCTTGACTTTTGTGATCGAGAAGGTTTCATTTTTTAAGAGGACTGCGTTTCTCCATTTCCATATAAGTCATACCACACATAGCCATATACATGTGACAATCTTCTTCCCATTTTTACCCTTTATCATGCCCCCAAAGCCTAGGAAGTTATTTAGGATGTCTAACGGGATCTTGAGCCAGACCAGACATTCCATTCATACTTGGTACGCTTGGGAGTACTCCAAAAAGATGTGTTTCTCGGTTTCTTCACTATCACCACATAGTACGCACCTTAGATCGTCATTTTGGTTGAGGATGTTTCTTCTTCTGAGGTTGGACCGTGTAGGCAGTCTTCCCCATAAAAGCCTCCATGTGTGAGCCTTGACTTTTGAGGGTGCAAAATTCTTCCATATGCTTTTGAATCCTTGGATCAGCTTGTCTTCCGGTTGAGTGTCTTGACTTTGGTTGAATAAGGTCGAGTACGTCTCTTTTGTGGAGAACTTCCCTGTGTTCGATGCGATCCATTTCCATGAGTCTTCGATTCCGTCTTTTGGTTGGAACCTGCCCATCATTGATAAAAGATCATTAAAAGATGTTAGTTCCCCATCAAAGAGTACCCTTCTCCATCTCCAAGTCCACCTCCAAGTATTCCCCTCCCAAACACCCATTTCCCCCACTGTTTTCCCCTTATCTACGCTAATCAGGTATAATCTCTTAAATCTATCCTTAAGAGTACCTTCCCCCGTCCAATTTTCCTCCCAACAAGGGCGGACCTATGTGATATATTTAAAAAAGAAAAGAAAAAAGAATTGGCATTTGTTGTTTAAAAATAGGAAGGAATTGCGCTTATATTTATCCAATACATCCACTAAACATTAAATCAAATATATAAATTTAACAAAAACAAATTTAAAATAATATTTCGAATTTTATATATGATTAATTTAGTGTGACCCATAAATTACAAGATAAATTATTAAATCCTTTAAACTAATTAAATTAAAAGGTACAATAATATTAGGGTATATTTATTTTGAGAATTTTGACATAAAATTAAATTAATCATAATTTACTTAAATTTTAAAATAAATACATACTATTACAAATATTAAAATCTAAAATTCACTCAAATTTATAGGTATTTATATATATAGAGTTAACTTCTATAAAATTTATAAGTATTAATATATTTTTAAACACTATAAAAACGCTCGTTTTTGCCGACGGACGTATACCGACGGATTACCTTTCCGACGGATTACCGACGGAATTCAAAGTTAGAAGACTCTGCCGACGGAATTCAATTTCCGTCGGCTTTCCGGACGGAATGCCGACGGATATGCCGACGGACACTCAGAACTCTCTACACGGTGTCGTTTTTAGGTCACCGGCCGACGGATTTTTCAGTCGGTATTGTAAATTTCCGTCGGTAACCGACCCGCATTAACTAACCGCCTCTAGATCGACTCCCAAAATTAAATGTGGTCATTACCGACGGAAATTTCCGTCGGTAACCGACCCGCATTAACTAACCGCCTCTTTATCGATTTAATCTGGTCATTACCGACGGAAATTTTCGTCGGTAAAGGCAATTTTTTTTGTGTATAAACTGAAGAACAGATTACTTTCTTTCTCTTTCGAGAGAAAGAAAGCCCCCTGCCTCCTCCCTCCTCGATCCCTCCTCCCTATTTCTATCTCCTCTATTGCGCGAAGAAGAGGCTCTGTCGAGGTGTTCTCTCAACTCGATTAGAAAATCTATACGGTACGCTTTCTTAATTTGTTAGTAATTAATTTTTAAGTTATATTGTATTTGTATTGCCTATAATTATGAATTAAATTGCATGTGTTAATTTAAATTGTTATATAGATTCATATGAAATTGTTTGTAGTTGATGTATATAGTTAATTATTTTGAATGTATGTAGTTGATATATCTAATTAATTAGTTGATATTGTAAGTGGATAATTGCCTATATATAGCTAGTTGATGTATATAGTTATTTATAATAAATTAATGTGATTTGTTAAGATCGATATTGCATGTTTTGCATAATTGATGTTATATATATAGTTGATATTATTGTTTAATTTGCATATACGTTGGAGTGGAGTTAATTACATAATTAAATTATGATATTGTAAGTTATAATTAGCTCGATTAATATTGTTGATTTACTAATTATTAAATTATTGATTAAATTAGGGGCTTTGTTAATTATATTAGGAAATTGTTATTTTAAAGTTAGAAAAAATTGTTACTAAATTTATTAGGTTATAGATTGTTAATTAAAATTGGAAATTATTGAATAAATTAGTTATTGTTGAATAAAATAGGAAATTAGTTATTGTTGAATAAAATAGGAAATTATTTATTAAAATATGTTATTATTGATTAAATTAGGTATTGTTGATTGAGTAAAAAATTATTTATTAAAATAGGTTATTGAATAAAAAATTATTGATTAATATTGTTGATTTACTAATTATGAAATTATTGATTAAATTAGGGGCTTTGTTAATTATATTAGGAAATTGTTATTTTAAAGTTAGAAAAAATTGTTACTAAATTTATTAGGTTATAGATTGTTAATTAAAATAGAAAATTGTTAATTAAAATTGGAAATTATTGAATAAATTAGTTATTGTTGAATAAAATAGGAAATTAGTTATTGTTGAATAAAATAGGAAATTATTTATTAAAATAAGTTATTGTTGATTGAATAAAAAATTATTTATTAAAATAGGTTATTATTGATTAAAATAGGTTATTATTTAGGGATTAAATTTTAATTTATTAGATTATTGTTTTTTATTAAATTAAGAAATTTATTATTAATTAATTAGTATTATATATATAATTTATTAATTTAAATGTTTAAATTAAATAGATGACTGGAAATGGTGTTGGTGCCTCTGGTGGCTTGGGATCTCACGGGGCCTCCGGGTCACGTAGCCGATCGAGGAAGAGTCGATCGAAACTTAGACCCGAGGCGCCGGCGCCTACACTGCCACAAACACCATTATCGTCGCCTCCGCCACCCATTCCACACCCGTCGCCTGATCAGCCGTCGTCTCATTCGTCTGTCCGGGACCATCCTGTTGTTCCTGCTCGGGATGGCCGGGAGCGCATTTGGGCTACAGATGGAGGAGTGTAAGTAATTAAATACTTTTATTGTTTAATAATTAATTAATTTCGCACTCGTTTTAATTTATAATGTGTTTTGTTTGTTAATTAATGTCACAGATTGTTACATGGTAACGAGGTCTCCAGGGCATGCACGATTGCTTTTGGCTCTTTACCGATCTCTACGGGTGCAATTACCTGGTCGAAGGTCCCAAAACAAAAAAAGTTGGCGTACTTCGAGGAATTTCAGGTAGTAATTAATTACTTAATTATTTAATTAATGTTTGTTAATTTGTTCAATAATAAACAATTTATTATATGTGCAGAAACAAACCACTTGGGATCGGAATATGTACTCAGACCAGGCTATGTTCAAGTATTTCTGTAAATCGGCGCAAGAGCGGTATAAGGATTTAATGTACGAATGGAGAATGGCATGGCGGAGCGATGGGACGACGCAGAGCTTGGGTAAGGATGATAATGATGTTGTGTTGTGGGATTCATTGACGAGGGAGTGGTTGGATCCTGCGTACATCAGGAAGTGTGAGATTGTTAAGGCCAACCGGAGATCCGACGTTGGGGGTGGGATGTCCAGGCATCGGACTGGAGCCCGGTCCATCCTTGAGCAGTCGATGGTCATTGTAAGTGTTTATTAATTTTTTAATTAATTTCCATAAATTTAATTATATATTTAATATATATAATACATAAATTTAATTATTAGGAACGGGATACGGGGCGTGTACCCACTCACTTGGACCGGATGAGCATTGCTCATCCGTTTAATGCTGATACACAGCAATCCACATACGGGCGCACAACTAACCTCCACGTAAGTAATAAAATTGTTTAATTAAATACATTTTTTATAATTTATTCTATTAATTTAAAATTATTAATTATGTAGTTGGAGATGAACCGGAGGATGGCCGAGATCGGAACTCAAGTCGACCCTACTCAAGTCGGAACCAGCAGTGCCCCTACAGTCGAGGAGGTGGACCGGGCTTATTTGGAAGTTGCCCCCACCACCCGCGGACGAGTTCTGGGCCTTGGTCGTATGAGCGCTAATGTCAGGTCCGGCGCTGGTCCATCCCAAACGGCATCGCAGGGTTCCGTATCTTCCACCCCAACTCCTGATGTGACGATGGCACAATTCAACCATTTCATGCATGTGATGCATGTGAATATGGGTCGAGAGATGGGGTGGTCGGACGAGAGGATCGAGGAGGTTTATCAGAGAACCATGCAAGCTCCTCTACCGACGGCGTCTGTTCCCCCAGGCGCCCCCCCAGCCTCCTCAGCCTCCCCAGCCTCCTCAGACTATGTCCCGACCATGCAGCAGGATGATGACATCGATCTGGGTCAGCAGTTCGTTGGCGACCCTGATATTGATTTGTGGACCTTTGGTCAATGAGTGTCTTTGAACAATTTTATTTTTTATTTATGTTGAACAATTTTATTTTTATGTCTCGTAGAACTATTTACTTTTATGTCTTGTAGAACTATTTATTTTTATCTGCATTATTGTAGAACTATTTATTTTTATCTGCATTATTGTTGAACTATTTACTTTTATGTTTAAGTATTAGTTGTTTAATTTTAGTTATGTGTGTTTTATGTGTTAAGAATGTGTATATTAATTTTAGTTATGTTTTATGTGTGATTTTGGATGTGATCTGTATTGGATCTTCATTTATGTTTGAATGTACTCTGTTTTTTCATGTTTGTGTTTATGTGAATGTGAATGTGATGGGAGACTCTATGTGATAGATAAACAACATTTTCATTGAAAATTGCCTTGAAGAAAGGTTGTTGTTGTGGTTACATTACATGCATACACTTAGCATTACATAAACTTAGCAATACATATTAGAGACATAAACTTAGGATTACATCCAACCTATAAACTTGAACACATAGGGTAGAACACAGAATACTATGGCCACAATAAGAAAGTTCCTCTGCTTCTTTAGCTCTTCAACTTTTCCAGCTTCAAATCCTAATTCTGAGGTTAGTTGGTCAGATGTATCCTTATACATATCCCCAACTAGTTGCGCATGATTCAACTTGTTGTTGAGCTCTTGATTTTCAAGCAAAAGTAAGTCAATTCTCCTCACCATGCCCGGAAACATTCCGTGTGAACTCGTTCCTTGTCCGTGAATTTCGTGTTCATCGGCCCAAACAAAAAAGGAGCATCCAGAACCATTTAGTGAATCTGGGCAAGTATAAAATAGTCTACCTCTGCTTTTTTCTTGCTTCGACATGCACACACGAGCTTCTTTTCCACAATGGCATACCACAATTTTCATGGATGCCGAAGATGAAGACATGAGTTTCTGTATTTTTTTATTTTTTGATGTTTGTGAAGAAGTAGGTTGTTTTGAGTGTGGTTGGAGTGTTAAGAATGCGCATTTTAATTTTTTTTATACGCGTCTTTTACCGACGGAAAGGTATTCCGTCGGTATAGACACATGTTCAATGCCGACGGATAATTTCCGTCGGCAATGTAAATACCGACTGAAATTTGTTCAACGGAATCTGACTGATTTGACATGCATTTGAAATTGTTGGTACCGACTGAAATTATCCGTCGGTATTATCAATATCGACGGAATTTAGGCGCGCGATATACCGACGGACTGACATTTCCGTCGGCATGTAGTATTGAAAAATGATCCAGAACCTCAAAACACGCGAAAATTTTGGAGTGGAGCAAAAAATTAAGGAAAAAATTTGGATTGGAGCGAAAATTTAAGGTATGTTTTTCTATTAATTAAGTGTACATAGTTTAATTTTCAGTGTGTAATTTTAATTTGGTGTTTAATTTTTTAGTGTGTAATTTTACTACATAGTTTTTACTTTTAGTGTTTAATTTTTAGTGTGTAATTTTAATTTGGTCAAATTGTTTAATAGATGGATTTGCCGGATCGTCGGTGGATGTATTGTACTCCTAGGCTCGTTTTAGGAAATGTGAATGTTGAATTTTATGATAAACTCGTGTCATTTGTTGAATTTGCAAAGCTACACCCACATTACATGTCTGAGGATTGTATTAGGTGTCCGTGTAATGCTAAGAAATGTAAGAATAGATCATTTAAAAGCATTGATGAAGTCTTATGCCACGTTGTTATGAATGGGTTCGTTGATAATTACTATAATTGGACAAGTCATGGCGAACAACGGTGGCCTTATAATTTTGATCAAGTCTTGTACTATTACACTACTGCAATTTATGAACAACCAGTACACGTTGAGCATGTCGGCACCAGTAACGATCAAGAGTTTGGGGTGGAAGAACCCGATATGTATCAAACAATGGTGATGGAAGCCGGTATGTCAAATATAGAGGAGGAACCAACTGATGAAGCATTTCAGTTTTATGAGATGCTCGAATTAGTCGATCAAGATTTGTACCCAGGGTGTGATTCTCATTCTCAGTTGTCATTTAATGCTCGACGTATGGCTATCAAGACGGAGAACAAGCTATCTAACAGAGCATATGAGCAAATGACACAATTATGCAGTGAGATTTGTCCTGTCGATAATAAAGTACCTATTGCGTTTCGAGAATTTCTTCCTCTGAATGTGTGGAGGGCTGTCACTGAATTAAGTCTCTTTTTTAGAGATTTAACGTCTACAACAATCAAGGTTGATGATATGAATCGTTTGGAACGAGACATTCCAGTTATTTTGTGTAAGTTGGAACGTTTTTTCCCACCTAGCTTCTTTGACTCGATGGAACACTTACCTGTTCACTTAGCGTATGAAGCTAGGATTTGTGGTCCAGTGCAGTACAGGTGGATGTACCCATTTGAGAGGTGAACAATTCTATTTCTCTCATTTAATTAGTTTTTAGTATAAGGAGCCTTATTTTAATTTGTTAACTATTATAATTTTAGGTATCTCCACAACTTGAAGCGGAATGCTAAACAGAAGGCAAACGTCGAAGCATCGATTGTTAATGCGTATTTGAATGAAGAGATTGGCATGTTTTGTTCATATTATTTTGAAGACCATGTCAACACGAGGATCAGGAATGAACCACGTAACTTCGATGGTAGAGGTACGCAACAAGAAGTCGATGGCATGCTCTCTGTATTCAAGTCTAAGGGGCGACCTATAGGAAAAGCCACTGAACGATATTGGTCAACACACACAGAGGCTGAAATAGCACAAACATACGTGTTATTGAATTGTGATGAAGTTCAGCCTTACATTGAGTAAGTATATATTTCATATATTTATCATCTAATTAAATAGCACTAAACGTGCGTCATTTATCATCTAATTGTGTTGTGAATTATTAGGATGTATACACAAGAACTACGACATGCAGATCAAAACATCTCAGATAGAGACATAGATACTAGTCTTCAACGTCAATTTGCCCGATGGTTCCAACGTTATGTGAGTATCATTAATTGAATTTTACGTGAACAAATAATTGTTTTGATTAATGTTAATTTTAACTGTACGTATAGGGACAATCGCACGATTTTCAGAGCCGGTTCTTACAGGATCTCAGCCAAGGACCACTACGGCGTGTGAGGACTTACAACGGCTATATTGTGAAAAGCTACAGGTTTCATACATCAGAGTATGCATCAACAAGAACGACTAACAACAGTGGTGTTTGTCTTAGGGGTGCGAATTACAATGCATATGCAAGTGATTACTTTGGGGTGTTGCACGAAGTCGTTGAAATTGAATATCCGGGATATCCAGTGAAAACCGTAATGTTGTTAAAGTGCCATTGGTTTGACACATCCCCTTTAGGAACCAAAATTCATCCGGAGTACAAGCTTGTGGATGTTAATTCGAAAAGGAAGTATAGCGGGGATGATCCGTTTGTATTTGCCTCTCAGGTATCTCAAGTCTACTACTGCACGTATCCAGGAGCTGGAAAACGTAATAGATCAGAATGGCACGCTGTTTGCAAAGTGAAGGCAAGGTCAATGGTGGAGGTCCCCCAAAAGGAAAACAACGATGAAGATGAACCTCCGTTTCAAATGGAACAAATAGAGAATCAAACTGAAGTGTTTGCGGGAGATTTTAATCTTTCGGTAGACTTGACGGCTGCAAATCCACAATTGATTGTTATTGAAAACGATAGTGGACATGAGGAGGAGGATGAACATGACAAGGGGGAGGATGAAGAAGATGAGGATGAAGAAGATGAGGAGGAAGAGGAAGATGTGGCAAATAATGAAAATGAAGACGAAGATGAAGATGAATATTAAATTAATGTAACCTAGCTATTTTATTTTGTACAATTTATAAGATTTCATTATTTATCATTTGGTTATAACTTATAATTTAATTATTTATCATTTGGTTATTTTATTAATTAACTAATAATTTAATTATTTATCATTTGGTTATAAAAATCCAATGGCGACGGAACATATCCGTCGCCATTTCCGTCGCTAACGGCAACGAGCCAAAGCCGACCGAAATATCCGTCGCCATTTCCGTCGCTAACGGCAACGAGCCAAAGCCGACCGAAATATCCGTCTCCATTTCCGTCGCTAACGGCAACGAGCCAAAGCCGACCGAAATATCTGTCGCCATTTCAGTCGCTAACGGCAACGAGCCAAAGCCGACCGAAATATCCGTCGCCATTTCCGTCGCTAACGGCAATGAGGCAAAGCCGACCGAAATATCCGTCGCCATTTCCGAATATAAATGTAACTTTCTCTCATTTCACGCGTATTTTCCATCCCTCTCTCTATGTCTCTCCCTCTCCCTCTCCCCCACTCCGACCGTCTCCTCCGCCACTCCGACCGTCTCTCTCTATGTCTCTCCCTCTCCCTCTCCCCCACTCCGACCGTCTCCTCCGCCACTCCGACCGTCTCTCTCTATGTCTCTCCCTCTCCCTCTCCCTCTCCCCCACTCCGACCGTCTCCTCCGCCACATGCTGCCCCTTGCCCACGTTCGCAGCGGCGCCACCCCCTTCTCCGGCCGTCCTCGCTGCGACCGTTCGCCCATCCCCACCGTCCGCGACACCCTACCGTCCCTCCCCGACACGCCGCCGTCCAAGTCAGGTGAGCACATCCCTTCTTTGTTTTTTTAGTTTTATATTTGGATGTATGGTAGAAGATGAACATGTTCTTTTTGTTTTGATTTGAGATTTTTTCTTCTTTCCTATTTTCTACCCAATTATTTATCCATTTTTTAGTATTTTTTTGAAGATATTTTCCAAATAATTGATTCTTTTCTGGAATAATTTTCGATTCTTTTCTAGTTTTTATGTGTGATTTTTTTTTTTTTGGAAATTTTTTGGGGTAAAGTCAAAAAAAATTAGGGTTTTGAATTTTTTTTGTATTTGTTCGAAAATTTTATTGTGTCCGATTTCTTTTCTAACATTTAATCTGTTTTTAAAAAAGCTTTGAGGGAACGACTTAAAAAAAAAAATTATTCTATCCCTTGCAAACACAAATTAAAAAGAAAAAAAGAAAAGCTTTAACAAATTTGAATTATTGATTTATTTATTGTACTCTAAATCTCTTATCTTTGAACTACCAGCATGACCGAAACTATGCGAGCCTAATGAAGTTACTTGATCTCTGTTGAGGTATGTTCAATTTTTATGATAATTTAATTTATGTTTAAATATATAAAATGACAATTGAATCTTGATTCTTTGGAATTGATTTTGAAATGGCAGGGATGCAGTCGAGTCAGCGAAGGACAATTTAATATACTCCACGGTACGTATTAATATACTCACATTCTTGTTAAATTATTTCTCATATAAGTTTTTGTTAATGGTTACTACGTTGTTTTAATATTTCACAGAGTTTTTTCAAGCATTCTAGTGAGGGGTATAGTTGTCATAATTAGCAGCAAAATTCTATTTGCTTCTTACTTGATCGATCCTCTGCCAATTCCGGAACACCATTCGATGCCTTAGCACTCTGGTCTACATCATCAAGTTTTTGTTGTTTGCTCAAGCAAAGGACGACGATTTTGTTTATTCTGTTGGATGTAATGTAGATTTGTGTATTGAATTATTTAAGCAATTTTGATCGTGTATTGAATTATTTAAGCAATTTTGATCGGGTCGGATCCCGATCGCAAATAATTTTTTTTTTTTAAATTTTGGTACTTACCGACGGACTATTCCGTCGGTTTAGCGTCGGTAATACCGACGGGCGAGCCGACGGAATATCATTTTTTTTAAAAAAATTTAATACTTACCGACGGAAAATTCCGTCGGTAAATTAAAATAATAAAATTTAAGTCCAAAATATACCGACGGATCTACCGACGAAAAATTGATTTGGGATCCGTCGGTACAGGCGACCCGGTTTGAAAACTTGGTTTGAAAACGGGTTGGCTTGACTGCCGACGGAATTGAATCCGTCGGTATAGGCGACCCGGTTTGAAAACGGGTTGGTTTGAATCCGTCGGGAATCCGTCGGCATATACCGACGGACGCATATTTTCCGTCGGTAACCACTACCGACCAATTCATTGACGACGGATAAAATCCGTCGGTAATTCCGTCGGTAAGAGCCAATACCGACTGAATATCCGTCGGCATAACCGTCGGTAAAACACCTCTTTTTTGTAGTGAAAAAATTCGAATTCTAAAATTTTAAAGTAGAATAGGCGTTAAATTTTAAAATCTTAAATTCAAAAACAATATAAAAATGTAGGCTTTTTTTTTTTTTCCTAGCCCACCCTATTTTATTATCCTGGGTCCGCCCTTGCCTCCCAAAAGAAAGAAATTTTCCCGTTCCCTAGGACCTTAGTCAAATTTTCATAGAACCAGCCCCCATTACCCTCACCTATCACCTTCAAAACGTCCCTCCACCATAAAGAGACCCCCTCCCTTCCTGTTGGAAAGAGGCCGAAGCCATCTTCCTATGCTACCCCATATCTAGATCGTAGAACCCTCACCCACAAACTGTTGAAAGGTCATTCAAGTTGATCAAACAATTTTAAATAAGTTTAAACTATATTATGTTTAACTCAAGTTAATTCATTTTAAAATAAAATTTTGTGTGAAACGGTTTTATAGTACAAATTAACATGCATTTCTTACAAAGTTAAAATATTCTTAAATTATAAATGTATCATGTAAGATTTCTCATCATTTAAACCAAAGAAACTTCATGATATATTATAATTAATCGATGTTGATAGGAAGCACAAATGGTCAGCTCTTTAAAATATTTCAAAATTTATGTTCCGTCACATGAGAAATTGAAACATTATTTTATTACCACACACTTGGATAGTTTTATTTGCATCCGGTTCCGTCCTAATATGAGACAAACGAAGTTATTATTTCGGACAAAAAATTTCATGCAATTAATGTTCAATTTATTTAATTAAATATTTAACTTTATTTATTGAGTTTGTGTTTGGACGAGAGGATTATTGAGTTTGTGTTTGGATGAGAGGATTTGATTTGAAAAGTTATTTTAGATGAAAGGATTTAAAAATGGATTGCACTTTTGTGTACCAACCATATACATATACATGTAACTTATTTCTATTTAATATTTGAATTAATACTATACAATATGTGAGTTAATACTATATTTTATTTGAATTAATATTATACTGTATTTAGCATAACTCATGGGTAACATTCACCCATTTAAAAGAATTGAATCAAGTGGTAATTGGTACACACAAGTATTTGTCTTAAAAAAATAGATGGATTTAGTGAGAATTTAAAATTCTCTCAATTTTAACTAAAAATTGTATGAACAAAAATCTAAGTATTTGAAATTCATTTATAATTCAAACAAGTACGGTGAATTTAAAAATGCATAAATCAAATCCCTACATCCATACAAGGGTATAAGTAGTACAATCAATTGCAACCAACAATTCCAAACTACAAATATTTTAAATTTTCAAGGGCCTATTTTTTTAAATACCTTTTATATATATTACTCTTATACACAAAGTTTGTAGTGCAGATTTTTATTTCCATGATTTAACAAAATTAATTTTCCATGTTAATTGAGCAATGTTATTAATGAGTAAGAAATTACTAATTAACTTTATTATTCTAACTTGATTAATACTTTTGTTGCTAATATTGTTAGACGGGTTGTATTTTAAGTATTGAGTAAAATTGGAGTATATTATTTAAAAATTAATTTACATTATTTTTCATGAGTTCGTATAAAATAAAAAATGTGAATGAACGAGACCTTATTTTAAAGCTTCGATTCGGACCTAAATATTTCTAGTACGGTGACCCCGTGCGTGCGTCCAAGTGCGAGATGATGAGGATATAGGTGATAAAGTAGGTACGTGGAGCTAGAAAAAAGAAAGACGTGTATTTTCAGGTTTTGCGGTAATGGATTCATCATTGGAGCTTAACTCCTACTCCCTCCATTTTTTATTAAATGTCACTTTGCCTTTTTCAATATTTTTTAAATAAGTGTCATTCTACACTTTTTTCTTCAAGTTTGACAATTTTACCCTTGTACATTGTACTCCCTCCATTTTCTTTACCTTGATTTAAGTTTTTTCCCTTTTGAATATAGTACTATAACATAAATTATGCATAAACCTTAATTATTGTATACATGAATATCATCTACAATATTGACCACATTCATTACTAAACATAAATTTAATATTAAAATTAGTTATCATTAATGAAGGGTAAAATTGTCCATAATTATATATCTTAATATGTTGAAAATTGTTAAAATGACACTTATTTAAAAGTGGAGGGAGTATTATTTGTCTTTTAATGGTATCACAATTTTAGGACCGATAATTCCACAATTTTCTACCCTGCCAATTAATAATTAAATAAAACTAAGTCCCCTAATTAATAATTGACCTATTTGAGATAGCACATAAAAATTAGAAATATTATTACGTAAGAAACGAGTCAAATATACTATTTTTATCCACTTTCACCCACATTCACTGAGTTTTACACTTTTACCAAATCCTTTAGTTTGGTCAGTGGTACATTAGTACAAGATTGATGAATAAACAAATTTTAGATAAAATGTCTTATTTGATTTATAATAAAATTTATTATTAAACAAGTAAAAATAAATTTGATTATGTTCATACTAAATTATTAAAAGACACGTAGTCTACGATTTAATCTGGATCAATTGAGATATTTAAGTTTGACTATAGATATCTCAACATATTTACCAAACGAAACTTTAATTAATTGATAAAAAAAAAAAAAAAAAAAAAAAAAACTTTATTTAGCTCAACAAATTTTTTATTAACGGTTAATGACAACATTTAGTCCAAAAAAAAAAAAAAAAAAGCGTACAAAGTAACTATCTAAGCAAATAGTGAACATCAAAATAAGAAACTTTGCCACAACCCTAACATTTCAAAACATGACAAAGATGTCGTTCAATAACACTGCAAGGAACTTGTTTACAACCATAGTCTATGTCCGTCTAAACCCACATTACCGTACTGTAACTGCATGTACACCTAATATAAAGACTGGAACATTGCAAGTCGAGTTAAGAGTAAATCATTTACCCGCAAAACAGAAAACGTCTTGGATAGTGCTCATATATCTGGCGTTCTGTTTCCAAAAGTAAAACGACTTCTCTCTTTTACAGTAGCACCACTGTAAAAGAGACAGCGAACGTACACGAGGGTTCGTTTGCTGAGAGAGGAAGAAAAATTAGAGAGCAAAAAATCTGTGTCTTCTAAGAGGGGAGCTCGAAATCTTGAAACGTGGGAGCAAGTTTTGAGTTTGAATTCTAATTTCAAATTCAATTCTGGAACCTTTACCGAATTCTATTAAGTGTATTGGGCTTGGCCCATAACTAATATTCGAATGGGTCGGGCCCAGTGCAGGTGGACTTTCGAAGTTTTTGGTTCTGTTATAAAGATAGGTGGGCCACAAAGACCATCAAAGATCAATTGTCAGGCTGGCGGCGCACATGTGGTCTTTCAGGGAGGGTACCTTTAGTTCACAGTTGAACTCTCTTCACACTTCAATGTTAATAAAGTCTCCAAAAATTTTGTAGGACGACTTTTATGTGGAACATGTGACCCTTCAAATTCTCACTCACAAACTTACAATAAAAGTTGAAACCCTTCAAATTAATTAATTAATTTCTCTCTCACCTAAACTCGATTTTAAATATTAAATATATCACGTTCATCTACTCCGCGAGTAGATCGACTATGTTATATATGTTTAATTATTTAATAATTAACATTTAATCCATCTAATTAATTTAATTAGATAAGGATATCAAAACCCATTTAACCCACATTAATTCCAACACATTTCAATCTCACACATTTCAATCTCCAAATTCCCTCACTGTACACTACTTCAAAAAATGAAGATGATAGGGACTAGGAAGAAAGTTTCAAGAAAAAATATGATGAAATGCAATATTTCATATGCTAAATAAGTAAATATCTTCTCATCAAAATAGAGTGTCGTGAATTTGAAGGTTTCACATGTTTGCATTGTTATGTCACAGGTGGGGTCTTAAATTGGATAATAATTTTGGATCATGCATGTAGTTGTTAACTCAATTACATAATTTATTGTTTTAGTTTTGTTTTGATTATCATCATGATTCGGTTACGTCTTAATAGTTAATAGTGTTGCCGCTGGTTCGTTATAATAATATTCAATTATGTGTAAAAAAAAAAATTTTAACAATGAAATTTTATATAAACAATAATGTAAGTCATACTTAAAAGAGAAAAAAGTACACATGAATTACGGTTAACATAAAATTTTCCCCTAAAACTCTAACCTTAACCCATAATTTCTAGCGAATATAAAAAGCCATAGCAAATCAAGTTTTTTTGTACTGTACCTCACGGTGAGGCAATTTGAAATGCATGCTTTAATTTAGGGTTAATTGCAAAATATCTTTTTTTTCTTTGCAATTTAATACACCACCTTTTTAATTTTTGCAATTCAATGCATATGTGAATTTTCTAGCAACAATTAAATCATAATTTAATTGTCAGAGTTGTCGAGGTGCCACATAGATATCACGAATGATGAATAATGTTTTTTTTTTAATTTTTTAAATGTTTTTAACTAAAAAGAATAATAAAAAAATCGTTTTAAAACTAAAAACAATACTAAATATTTTTAAAAATAAACCATAAACCAATTTAATTATTATCATTTCCCCCTCTCCAAAACTCAAAAGTATAAGATCGCGTCCTCCAAATCATAGTCCACAAAAATAATGTGATATTTTTCATATTGTTTTTATTTAAAAACGTTTTTAAAATACAAAAAATAAAATATATAAAAAATATTTTATTGATCAATCAAGACATTTACGTTGGCATTTGTGTAGAACCTTAATGCGGCTTCAGTATATATATCATTCATGTGTTGCCGAAAAATAAACACATGCATCAAATTGCAAAACTTAAAAAGGTGGTGTATCGAATTGCAAAGAAAAAAAGAATATGTTGTAATTGATAAATACTATAAAGGTCGTGATTTTTTTTTTTCAATTAACACTTTAATTTATGATATATGAGCAATATTTAATTATTTCCACTATACTCCACGAGTAAAAGAATTTAATCGTATTACTGAAAATTAACCGAATGGGTTTGTAACATAAGGTAAGTTTAGTCAAAGAAAGATATGTTTACTGATTATTATCCAATTTGTATAATTTATAATTCTTACAGTATTTGAGTATAAAATTGAACAGACAAAAGAAAAAAAAAATGAAAATTATAAAAATGAACTGAAAAAATTACTGTATCATTTTATTCTAAACTAACATTATGTTAATCCGTCATTTAATTGGATTTTTTCTTTTTTCTTAAAAATTTGAAAACTAAAATTAGGAAGCTTGGAGTAAATATTTCTTCTTTGAATCTAGGTAGCAGCTTTGGGTCCCTCTTCTTTTAATTTTCGTTATTTACTTTTGACAATTGTAACCGACCCAATTATTATGCAAACAAATAAATATAATTACTTACTGATTTGATAGCCTCAATTAAGTCAAGCTACTTTGATTGATTTTAGAATTTGGGAAAAGGAAACTTGAGTGCAATTGTATGCGAGGCAACTGTACAGAGAAAAGTTGATTGATTGATGGTAAATTAAATTATTTTTTAAATAATTTAAATATATTTTTAATTCTCTAATTAAATTTTATATTAGTCATATTTAAATCAAATTAAAATTATAACTCTCAATTTGTAATGTGTAATTGAATGCAAATAAATATAATTCTACTTAAATTCATTCATATGAATGAAATTGTATTTATTCTACTTCAACTTCTCCACTTTTATCTCCATCTAATAATAACTTTGTTGGAATTAATGTTCAACAAAAGTATTTGATTATGTTTTGATGAAAAGACACGTGTGAACGAATTATTTTAAAAGGTAGATAGATTTATTCACGAAATGATACACCCTCATTATACTTTCTTTATTGGTAAAGAAAAGTCATTGAAACATCATCGGTTAAAATCGAAGAATTTTAATTACATATCATCCATATATATAGTGTTGTCAAATTGAAAATATTTCTAAAATAAAACAAGTTTCGGTTTATTTTACAATAAACAATATTTAAAATTTTAAATATTATTGAATTGATAAATATTTCTACAATAAAACAAGTTTAGCTTGATCTGTCTTACAACAAACAATACTTTAAATATTATCGAATGATTGATTCAACGTATACATTTTCTTTTATATGATTGCACTTTGCATTAGTGTGTTTACTCTATATGAGGGCATTTTGGTAATTTTATTTTTCACAAAAATATAATGTTTTAATTAATGGACGAAGTACGATCACTTATAACAAAATTAAATAACGTGTAAATTAACTTTTAATTGAATGTTTATTGTAAAATGGAGTGAATCATTTGTCAGAAAACCCTTTTGTATTTAAAATTTTTTGTATCTTGAGCACCACGATTGTTGTAGTCCGTAGAAGCACATATACTATACAAAACAATTTTATTTTACATAAAAAGAGTGTAACATATTGTTAGCCCCACTGTTTGTAAACAAGCCTTCATCAGCATATATTATATTTTGCACGAGTAATAAAGTTTTGGTGCAATAACATAGTAGGAGTATAATGTATGTAAAATTTAATAGCAATGAATATTACACGTGACATTATTTAGTACTCGTTTTGGCAAAGGTAAAACAATTTAGGAAAAAACGTTTCATTACATTCTTATGCATGGTTCCATTTAACTAGTTTTAGAACTAAAAAATTACTATGATTTTAAAGTTATTATACATCAACTAAAAATAATTTAAGTTAAAAAAATGTGTTTAATTTGATCTTATTAGAAAAATTAGTATTGTCTTAGATGTCAAGCCCAAATCGTCCCGAACTACTTCCGCCAATCTCTCTCTCTCTCTTTAAAAATTAAATAAATTAAAAAAAAAAAAAAACCTACAATCTTATTGTTAAAAACTTAAGTAATTGGGCTTTGGTTAGCCCAATCGAGTTCATCACTGATTTGAAGCCTGGTTGCAATTTGAGCACATTAAACGGATTTTCCTCGTAAATAAAATCAATTGTTATAATCAAGGATGGATATCTTTCAATTATTTATTTTTTAAGCAAACCAATAAACATTGGGGCTTAAAATTCCAAAATTTACCTATAAACTTCTAAATATACATTTATTTATTGAATATTAAAATAATAATAATTTATTAAATAAGAATATTTTAAACATTTTAAGCACTTAAAAAAAAGCACTACTATATTTTAAGAAAAAGGAAATAGGTAACCATTTTTTAAAACAAAGGAGTATTTATTTTACAGACACTTTTTTTTTTACAGACATTTTAAGAAGTTATATTTTGACGGAGATTATCATAAAATCATAAAGCAGAGGGAATAAAAAAACAACTTTTTAGAATTTAATACTATGAAGACTGTTTTGGTGAAAAATTAAGAGAGTTATTAATGCCAACTTTCGCTTTATTTGAGGTCTAAATTGCAATTGTTGCATATCCAAAGGACTTGTCCTGTAAATGGCCACAAATTAGTGGCACACAAAATGAGGTGATGGAGGATTTTGTGTCAGTCGTATATATCCTCTCTCTCTCTCTCCCTCTTCGTACACAAATAGCACCGCCAGTTCAACCGGTTCATTGTCGGCGGCGGCGGCGAGCTTCTTCAGTACTGGTAAACTACAATTTTCAATTTTATGTTAAACTGTCATAATCATGAATTACTTACTAGTATTCCTCTTAATTGTTGCTGGAATTTGTGAAACAAAAAAACCCACTTAATTTGTTAGATTTTAGAAATAAGAAAATAAAATTCCCAGCTTTGATTAAACTTTAATGTTAATTATATTAATTGTAACAGACAGTCACATGGAAATTGTAATGTCATTTTCTGTTATTGGCATCTCTGGTTCTGGATAAGCTAAACCGTGCTCCTTATTCATATTTATTCTGTACAATTCTCATCAAATTGCCAGATCATGAGTAACACTTGATTCACAAGACTTGAATATTAGAGTTTGTTGGTTGGGTAGAATCAATCAATAAAGTTTACGGGTTTTTGCTTCAAGATTTAGGTGATAACAAGCAAGCGTTATGGGGTCATTAGCAACTGCAGAATTATGCGACACAAATGCAGCATTGGTGGCAAGTGGTGACATCCGAGTCCTCCCGCCTATCTTCAAGATTTACGGGCAGGCTCGAACCTTCTCTGGCCCTATCGCCACGCTGAAGCTGTTCGAAGACAACGTGCTGGTTAGGGAGCTTCTAGAAACCAAAGGCGAAGGGCGAGTTTTGGTGATAGATGGTGGTGGAAGCATGAGGTGTGCCTTGGTGGGAGGCAATTTGGGGCAATTGGCCCAGAATAACCGCTGGGCCGGGATCGTTGTCAATGGCTGTATACGAGACGTTGATGAGATCAACGCCTGTGATATCGGGGTTAGAGCATTGGCCTCGAATCCCCTCAAATCCTTCAAGAAAGGCGTCGGGGAGAAGCACGGCCCGATTAATATTGCAGGAACTATCATTCGAGATGGAGAGTGGCTGTATGCAGATTCTGATGGCATTCTCATCTCCAAAGCAGAGCTCTCCCTCTAGTTAATTTTCTGCTTCTGCTACTTTGTCTTTAATTTCTTGTCAAATAAGTGAACCTTACCTACATTTTGGTTAATTGAAATTCCAACATTGCAATAATAATATACCTAAACCATTGGTAAACATTGTCTATCATGCCATGCATGATGCAAATATGCACATAAAATGGAATTACATGTCTCTTTTTTTAATTAAACTCCACTGCACTTACTTTATCTCCTTGATCTATTTTATTCATAAACAAACAATATTTTTAAAACATGTATACATAGAAACAAGCACACTATGTGTGTACAACGCAAGTAATTAATACACCCTCAACCCTGTGGAAAAGTTTTCTTGTGGACCAAAATGAATCTTTCATAGGGGTCAAAAAGCAGAGTATTTAAGTAAAGTAAACTGCGAAAATCCTATGATCTTGAATAGATAGCGAGCTACAATGAAAGAAAAAGTAAAGATAGGAAACTACACAAGAGCTTAAAATACAGAATGGAAGAAATAGTCTCTATTCGCAGTGATTGGACCATGACCATGGGGTGTGTTTCTGTTCCAAAACATGAATCCTAAATATGTATAAGCTGCCATCTCAGGAGATGAATTTAATAGTGAAGATAAAAAAGAATGATAAAAGTTTCAAATAAAAGCAGTTCGACCACCCCTTCGACTGTGCCTCTCGTAAGCAGTATTGAATTTGTCGACCAGCTCGTTCATCGTACTGCATAAAGAAATACAGCAGATGATCAACGTAGTCTACCAACAGTTGAAACTAATGTCTAATGAGCTTTGAATGTATTGCATTCCAAAAGGGATATGCTTAAGCTACGTTAATAAAGGATGAGATAATTCAGAAGAAATATAAGATGAAGCTATGATGCATTGCAAGATTTTTAATATCAAACATTCTTTTTTTTTTTAAAACAGCAATCACTGATCATATTCTAAATCCATAATCAGGGCCACCATCTTGGTCTCAAACGTGAAACCTGTCCTCTTAAGCATCTCAAAGAAGTCCTCATCATCTCATCTTCAAGAATCACCTTCAGTGCAACCAAACTGTCCATCAATCTAATCTTTTTCTCCACATTTTTTCTTTCCCCTTTCAGTGAGTGTTCTTCACTGTCCTCGTCAAAAAAAGTGGATTGATTTGACTTTTTACGACGGTGAAGACACATTGAGAGGGAAAGAGAAAGATTGAATGAATGTAGGTGATTCTTGAAGATGTAGATGAGGGCAGTGAGGAAGAGAATGACTTCTTTGAGATGCTTAAGAAGATGGGTTTCACGTTTCAAGGCCAATATGGTGACCTTAATTATGGGATTTAGAATATGATCAGTGATTGTTGTTGTTTTCCAAAAAAAAAAAAGGTTTTTTGTGATCAAGAATGTGGGGGGCATCAAAGTGTGAGTTCGATTTTCGCGATGTTTATGTTAGCCACTCAAGTCAGAAGCCCTAACTCCACCCCAAAGCAGAGCTAGCTCAAGTGTGAAGGATTGACTCCCAACAAAAGTACCCAGCCACAATTGCTCGAGGAATCGATATGGGATTGTAACAATCAAACCCTCCCTGAGAACCGGAGGCTCACACTCTGGGGAGCCTTTGCACCGGGCAGACCCACACAGCTTGGTTCCTGGTGCCGTGCAGCCCTCTCCCCAGGCAGCCATCTTTCATACCACGTCCGGTATCCGGCAGGTCGGACTAAATTGTTAGGCACTCAAGCCGGAAGCCCCAACTCCACCTTAAAGCTAGCTCAAGAGTGGAGGATTGACTCCCTGCTTAAGTACCCATCCACAATTGCTTGTGGATTTGATGTGGGATCGTAACAGTTTATGACTTCCATATGATAATTACAACACAAGAACCAGAGCGCAAACTAGCATTACCTAATAAAAAAATATCCAGAAAATAAAAAGTAGCAGGGGCCTAAAGCCATACCTTGAACAGTTGGTGAACATGGCAAGATACGTTACCAATAATGTGTCATTATATTCCTGGAAATCACAAAAATTGGGGTCATGAAAAAATACTAAAGGAAAAAGAAAAAATAAAGATGAACAGACCCTTACACGCATTCGTATATACAACTATTCAGATACTACATAAGCAATTAGATATAATATTGCAACTGTCAATAGTCAGATTAAATTCAACATAACTTAGTTCCTGCAAATTAGGAGTGCATGAAAAATTAAGACAAAAACATGCTAGAGACAGTCTCAAACTAGCACAAATTAACACTCATCCCATTTAAAGTGTTAAAAGTGTCGTGCCCAATTATTTTTCGTCACACCCTGAGAGGATCTCATGCAAGACTTACTCAAAAAATTAAAGCAAAAAAAAAAAAAAAAGTAACACACACTCGTTTAGATATTATACAAGCAATTACTGGAGTCGTAGTAGAATAAAATTCAAAACTCATGTATTATAAGAAAATTATGAGTATATGATACTGAGTTGGAAAACCAAAAACTTCAGGATGTGCTCACCATCAAGAAATCGTCTCGAAATTTTTCGGATTCAATAGCTGGTAATCTTCTCAGGAGACTCGATACTTGCCTGAGCAATGAATTCTCACAGGCAATTTCCCCTGCAAGCAGCCAAAAATAATGAACAAAATAAACATGCTAACTGTATATTACTCGGAATTCATATACTGCTCGTTCTACACAAGAATGAGCTATAAAATTTAGGCTGCCTTCATCTTTAGAATGACTAAATAAGTCTTCCCCTTAACCATATGGTATCTTCATTATTTAATTTGTTTAAATGGGTTATTAGACTTGTTTTAAACAGCCATGCATCTTGTTTCTAATATATAGAAATTATGCTAAAGACAGGGGTGGAGTAGGGCAATTGGCCTTTCACTAAGGGATGGTGGAATAAATAAAAACTTAAAACATTAATATGGCAAAATTAAAACAATGAGGGGTGGGGAGACTGGGTAAGCCTAGCACCGCTGGCTACAGACACCTTTAGGATGACTTTAAATTTAATCCTTCCACTAGTCATTGATGAGAAGAAAACAAATTATGCTATGGTTTTCTTCATAGTGAAAAATGGATATTTGATGAGTGCAGGCATACCTTTCTGCATGGCAAGAAGATAGTGGTGAAGCACTCTGATTCTACTATTGAGCATCTTTATGGCACTATGTATGCCTGTGAGATGAGCAGCCACTGCAAAAAAAAAGGTTAAGAAACAATAGAGTACAAAAGGGAGGCATGAAACTGAAAGCTTATATCAACTGAAGAAAGTATCAGAAAAGCAAATGCTCACACTGAGTTGCAGCTGAACCCCCATCAGATGGTTTAAGATGGGCAACATGATCAACTGATATTCGTTCAGCTTCCACCGTCTAGCAAACAAGTAAAAAGAAGGTTGCCTCATAGTCTCAAACTTGCTTGAAGTGTGATATTAGATTTGTGAAAACAAAGCATACCTCTATTGTGTAGCTTGATTGAACAAAAATGAGTTGTGGGATGCCATCAATAACATGCAACTCTTGAGTGATTAATCATCGGTCAAGGAAAACAGAAGAAAACAAAGAGTAAATCAATTTTGCAAGTGAATAGTAAAACAATAACAAATCAGAATGCTTCATAACTTTGCTGTTTATGATTTTAAACATACATAATTCAATGGCCTGGCAGTTTATGATTTAAAAATAAATAATTATGGAGCATGTTCCATCTTAATTAAATTATTTTCATACAGTAGAAATTGTTTGATTGCCAAATAGTGGGTGGCCTTGCAGCCTCCTATACTACATTACCGAAATGCAAACAGTAATAAACCGAAAATTATTTGCATAGCAGGAGAGAATATATCAACGGCACAGATGCAGGCATTCTCACACACTTTGATACTGCTACTTCACTAGCTTATTGCCATTTTAAATATGGTATCCATATGACTGCATAAACAAACACAAGCTTAAACAATTTGATATAGCTAGCCTCTTACAAAATATAAAGAACGGCTCTAAACTTATTATTAATTAACATGTTGTGGACTTGTGGGTATCTCTCTATTTAATAAATGAACAAACATAGATAAACTTTTACAAGTAAATGGATTCTTCCTTTAGGTGAAAGCAATAAAACTGAACAAGGAGAAGTCTGAACAAAAGACAAAATATACATGAACAACATTGTGAATCACTGAATCTTCTCTCACGCTCGCTCATCGGCTCATCCTCAAAGCACATTAATTGATAAACGCATTTGTAATATAAGATTTCTTTATCACTAACCACCGAATATTTATAAATATTGAGTAATAACAACAAGAGGAATCAATTCCATAGCTGTCTCTCCAGGAATTTGGTAATAGCAGAATAGCAAATACATACCACTTTCATATATTGTAACAGGCAGATCCTTCTGTGCGGGATTAATTGCAGGATTGAGAAGAACATAAACTGGACTCTCATTGATATCCATCAACTGTAAGAAACACGTTCTCACGAGTCAGGAAACGCACAATTCCATTGTAAAACAATAAAATAAGCAAAATGTATAGTAAGCCAATTCTTGAGCAATAAGCTCGAAGTCCATCAGTTCCAAATACAAATTATTGCATCCATGTCCAAGACAATTGATTCCGTAGCTCTCAATCAGAACTTATTTTTACCAGTCAACATACCATCTAAACCGCACGCAAACTCATGTTACTTTGTAGAACTGAATATAACATCAATTCAGAAGTCTAATGGTGAATTAGCAAAAGGGCAGTGCAGCACACTTTAATAACCAGCAAGTGTAAATATTATTGCCAAAAACTGTATTATACTGCCATATACTCTGTCCGTCCCAATTTAACTAATGCATCCGTCCCAATTTAACTAATGCATAGGATTATTTTAGTAAATATTACACTTTATATGAAAACAAGTCTATATAATTAGGACATCCAAAATGGTAAAACAAGCCTATATAACTGGGATGGAGGGACTAACATGTTAAGGATAGAAAGGCAAGCCCTAATAAACATATTTATCTAACAAGGAAATTCAAGATATAAGACTATGATGCCACTAAGAAAACTGCTTCATCGAGCATAGGTACTCACAGCTTTGTGAATTATCATATCGCATTCTTGCGCATCGCTTCCCGTTGAGTACCATCCCAGAATATAAAATTGAGAAAACACCTTCTTATCTGCTCAGTACATCAAAATTCAGTATCTATAATGCTTTTACCCAAAAGAAACCTAAACAATAACTACAAAAGGTGAGAAACTAAACAAGTAACATAAAGACAAAAATTACAAGAAGATACCCACAGAGCTCTTGCTTTTTCTCGAGAAAAGCGCGGTCGAGGGAGTGGGTGGAGGGGTCGTAGAGAAGCTCGAAACTGTTGAAGATCTCGACGGTGCGGCCACGCTGGACGCCGATAACGCAACCGAAAACGCGTGGCGGTGGAGGAGGAGGAGCGAGTGGCAAAGCGTCGACGCCGTTGGCGGCGGAGTGAGGGGTGGTGGGAGGCGGAAGGGCCTGGGACTTTACCCTAGTATAGTGATCGGAGATGTTGACAATGACGAGTGGATGAAGCTTGAATGTGAGGCCGCTGCTGGACGACGACGCCATTTTCTTCTTCCTCCTAGGGCTCGACGATGAAGAAATTGGAAGAGAAGAGTGGTTGTTCGGAAGCAGAAGGGTTTTACAATTACACTACAGCTTTTCCTTTCCCCCTTTTTCCTTTGATCTCACCACTCACATTCTCTCCCATCCCTAAATTTCCAAAAACAAATAAATGACAATTGTAAAAGAAAAATTAGAAAAAAAGGGAAATATGATGCGAGAGTATTTATATTATATTGATATTTATCTTACTGTTTCATACTAATTATTTGTACACTTTCATTTCATTATTAGTCCGTTTTACAATTATTTATCCACTTTCTTCATAAACTTCACCCTAGGCTTCATTTGGATGGAGGGAATTGATCTATGAATTTCAAATCAACCATCTAAATAAAAACATATCATTTAAAATGCATCTATTTTTAAATCTTTTCATTTGAAATACCTCCTCAAATCAAATCTCTCTATCCAAACACAACCTTATAATATTCACACATTTACACAAAATAAATATTGTTACTTTTACACTCATTTCAATCACTCTATTTATTTTATAAAATTATTCATCAACACTTCCATCACTACACTTTTTTTTTTTAAATGTGTCTTGCAAACACTTATACAATGGAGGGAGTAATAATATGTAAATGTTTGATATGTTGTGGAAAATAAGTATCACAAAATATATTGTCAAAATAATAGATGCTTATAATATAATGGATTTAAAATTAGATATAGTACGAATTTGTAAATTAAGTCAAACTTTCATAATATATTGGAAGATACAATTTTATTACTCCGCTAAAATCAATTACAAAACAAAAAAAAAAAAAATCTTTCATTTATATTTTCCTTTATTTATATTGCTAAAAAAATATAAATTAAAAATCATTAGAGAATAAATCTTTAGTTTAAATATATATATATATATATATATATATATATATATATATGCATCACCTTAAATAATATTAAAAGAAAATGGTATTTTCAATTAGACCTTGATGAGAATTAAACAAAGGGTTGCACTCTTGTGTACCAGTTACATACATGTAACTGGTTCATATTTAATATTTGAATTAATAATGTACTGTATTTAAACTAATACTATACTATATTTGAACTAATACTATACTGTAATTAGACTAATACTATACTATATTTAGTATAACTCAGGTGTAAAATTCATCAATTTAAAAAATTGTATTAAATAGAAACAAGTTACATGCATGTAACTGGTACACACAAGTAATTGTCTTAAACAAATCCTGTGTAAAAGGATATAAAAGGCAAGTAGTACGTAAAACCAACTCATAAAAGATGAAACGCAGGTCTTGAACCCATTTGATTTGGTGAATTTTTAAATTAATTTTATAGTTACATATCTCTATTATACAATAAATCTAACAAATTAAATACTTCATAAATTTTTCATTTTTCTTTTTTCATCCCAATAAAATATTCTTATTTAATTGTAGTAATTTATTGTCTCTCACGTTTCATTATAATTTTATTTGTCAATTATATCTACTTATTTTATTATATTTTTTTATTTTTGTATCAAAAATAAGCTTTTACCAAGGGAGTATTTATTGTTTCATATTATATAAATCTTTATATTTATATATTAGGATTCAAGATAAACACTGTGAGTATATATTAAAATAAAATAAAATCTGAATTAATATAATGTAATACGAAGTATATATATTAAATAAAATAATTTGAAAAATTATGACGGGTAGAAATAACATTAACTATCTAGATATGTAAGGATAATAGAAAGTAAAAAAATATCGAATCCCTGTTTTTACGAACAATATTATCTATCTCGCTTATAAATATTAATGCAATCTGCCAAAAAAAAAATTGCTACTTTCGAATTGTATTTATAAAGTGTCTCCAGTTTTCTCTTGGTTAATTTTGTTAATTACGTACAGTATTTAGTTCAACCGTGTCGTATGCTTACCTCTTCAAGTATATCATCATGGGAGATGCAGGTATTTATATTATTATATGGAGTATTATTTTGCATGCATCTTCAATTGTATTTTGATTTTGATGATAATTAAAGAGATTATATACAATATAAGACAATAACTTAGTGTCTTAAACAAAGAAAGACAAAAATATATACTAAAACAACCAAGGACAAAATTAATTAGGTTGAGACCAATATGCCCCTGTTTTCAAATTAAGCTTTAAACTCGAATTCAATTAATTTAGTTTAGCAATATTAGGGAAGTCAACCAATTTAAAATTCAATTAAGGTATTAATTCTCCCTAGAATCTCGCGCTGCTTTTCTTTCAGAAACATATTACCAAATTTCTCTCAGCTTGACTCGAGTGCATATTCACGCGGTGGCTTGATATTCAGAGATTAGTTCGAAGCTTCGAAGGGTTGAAACTCGAAATCGCGTTCGTTTCCATTTTTATTCCAGGTTTTTTTTACTGCATGTCTGTTATTTTATGATCAATGGTATAAAAAAACGAAATCTCATAGTGTATATGTTTTCGCAATGTTTTAAATATATGTGATTCATGTTTTTTTTCGATTTTCAGTTGTTTTTATGATGATTATATGTTTTTTTATAGATACTGTTGTTTGATAAAATGATTTTTGTTCTTGAAAATGCTCTGTTTTTGTAGGGGTAGTACTGTAGATATTTGCTTAGGGTTTTGCATATTCATAGAGCATAGTTCGAAATATGAAACTCGTATTAGCGATGTTGACTGTTTTCTGGTAATGATTTGTTTTGATTAAAAACAATAGATTGAAAATTGAAGTGCCTATCCGCATATACAATTTAAATTTGAACAATAAGATAGTTAATGTTTGTATATTGAAGAAGTAGTCTTGGGCATTTTAAATTTTCAGAATTTTGTACTATTTTTTTCAAAATTATGGGTTATAGACAAATACAAGTTGTTACAATTGTTAAAACAAGATTCCACATTTATATGCACTTACTTTAAGATTCAGAATTCTTGTGGAGATATGAAAAGGGAAATAAGTTACTTGTTATTTAATATATATCTTTAACATGTGTTTTCATCTGCATGTTTTTCTATATACATATATGAAGATGGCAAGAGGTAAAAGAGGTGGGATACAAATTAAGGAAGGTGGAAGAAATATAAAAAAGAAGAAAGCAATTAAAGCTGTTAGAGCATCTGCAAGTAAGTCTTTATTATTAGATTTCATTTATATATGGTTGTTATGCAATTTTAGTTTAAAATAATAATTATATGCAGTCTGTGTCTGATTCTTTAGTTGTTTTCTATTTTTTGAAGGAAAAAGGAATAAAAACGTAACCGTTAAGGTCAGAAATGACAAGGGAAAAGGTTGGATCGTATAACATTCTTATACAATAGCTTTTTTGTTTGTTTTATTATGAAATATACAGATGTAACTAACTTAACCTTGTTATTCAATATCAGGAAAAAAACAAAAAGTTATGCGAGGCAGAGTATTATCGGATGATTCAGGTTATGTTTATATGTTTGTAATGACATTTGTTGTATGAATACTTTATTCATACATGAAATTGGTTTACACCTATTAATATGAATTCATATATTGTTAGATTTTGAGAGCGAACAGGAGATGGAGGTGGATATAGATGAACACACAATGTCTGTCTCTGAAGGTAAATATAATTATCGTTTTAATCTGTATTGTAGTTTTTATTTGTATCTATATTTAATTCCATATCATAATTATTATTTAATACAATATGACTTGGTTTGATAAATTCGTAATTCAGATTCTGATATTGGAGAATGCAGAAGAAACAAACGTAGACAAACTAAGTTGAATATAAGAAAAAAGAAGATAATTAAAGGTAAGTGATGTATCTTGGACCATTTTATTTTGTGTTAAGGGGTAATTATGCATAACTATATTAACTACATTTTTTATGATCATCAGTTGCTGATTGTGAAAGAAGTGGAGAGTACTGTTTTCGATCAAATATGCGAACATGCTTCAAGGAAATGTTGTGTTTCAGGTTTTCAGACATGCATTATGAATTTATGAAACTGACACCTTTCTGGTTCTTAATTGAAGCAATTTTAAAAAAATGGAACTGAGGATATGGTTATTAAATGTACTAAGTATGAGGAAGATATCAGACAAATTGTTTCAAAATACGACAAGGTCTCTGGTGGTTTTTTGATTGGGGGAGAGGAATTGGATTTGAATAGAAGTGATGCAGAGTTAATCTTGGGATTAACATCTGGTCACGAGAAGTTGCCATTTCGAGTTGATAATTATAGTCACCCTGCCTGGATTAGAAGATGCTTTGATGGGAGGTTCTTGAACAGAAAGCCTTTGCCATCTTTATACCGTCCACTGATAAAGAACAAGATTCAAGAAATGCAGCATCGCACTGATAAAGAATCGTTGCAGGATGTGGCTAGACTATTGAGTTGTTATGTTATGTGTGGTATTCTATGTCCGGTTAAGAGTGGTGCTTTACCATGGTTTTTGACATTATATTTGGAGGATTTTTATGATGTATGCAAGTACGATTGGAGTATGTTTGTAGTTCAATATCTGAAGTATCATGTTAAGAAAAGTAAGGATACGAAGTCAGGTGGTTGTGTTGCATTATTACCTGTAAGCATTTACTTCTATATTATATTGTTCCATGTATATTTATATGCAACATTGATATATAGTTACAGTTACTAATTTTAATTTTGTATGCAGTTTTGGCTTTGTGAACACTCTTTCTTAATAGATCCGTTGAACGACAGAGCTTTCCCGAGATTTTTGAAGTGGGATTTAAACGCTCTTAATGCTGTTCTAGACAGGGGAATTCTGAACAAACATTCTAAGGTAATACTAACTCTACATATTTTTCTATCACAAATATTATTGAAAATGATTAATATGGAGAATTTGTTGAAAATGTTATATGCAGTTTACACTGTCAACCAATTGTTTGAAAAAAACTGCTTGGGAGGAAGAACAGTACAATACACTGAATGCATTCAGAGATAATGAAAGATCAAATAGGATAGCAAGGGCTGACAGTAATCCTGGAGATTTTACGAATGCTCGTGGACAGTCATGCGCAACTGCTGATGTAAATGCAAATGCAGAGTTTGTAGACAGGCAACGTGTTTTTCCCGGTAAAGAGCAAGTTGTAAATTTTGATGTTGGATCGAGTTCAAAATTGAAGGCTACAAGCATGGATGATGGTCCTTCTTTTGATATAGGATTTGGTAATAATAATGAACCGGACGATGTGGACGTTGATAGAACTGTAATGAGGGTTTGCAGTGATCTGAAAAAATCTTTTGTTGAAGATCATACTGAATTGGTGTGGTTAAAAAAGGGGTCAGTATTGAAGTTGATAAGGTTGTACAAGATGAGGTTGACAAAAGTTTGGATGATATTGTTCATTTGAGAAAGTGCAATGAGAAGCTGGAACTTGAAATAAAGAAGCTCAAAGAAGAATTTGAGAAGGAAAGAGCTACATATGCACTGGATAAGAATGCAAAAAATCAGATGATTTTAGGACTGGAGTTTGAAATAGAAGTGCTAAAGGCAGAAAATCAAATGCTCAACAAGCCTTTGAACAAACTAACAGAAGATGAGTTGATGATGGAAGAACTAGACAGAGTTGAAAAAGAAGAGTTGGGTAAAAAGTCTAGTAGTGTGTTTGAGGAAGAGAATGTTCTTACAGCAGAACCTGTTATTGCTACAGAATTATTGGCGAGAACTTCGGTTAGTAAAGTTCAGGTTGGAAGTGAATGCGAACGGGAAATTAATTATGAGAGTCCACCAAGACCAGCTGTTAAAGTAGGAAGAAGGAATAAGGTTATTCGATCTCCTAGTTCTATGGTTGATCGAATCAAAGGGAGAACCTTTGCAAATGACAGGAAGCCTATTCTGATGTCTCCGCAAGTTCTGACCCAGCAATTAGATTTGGTGCACGAGTTAAGCGACACTGAAGAATTGATAGAGGAGGGCCAAAAAATAGACAACACATGTCAAAAGTTGATAAAGTCTCCGTTCAATGTTTCTGTCCAAACTGTTAAGAATGCACCGTTAGGGTTGAAGAATCAATTGTTTAGCGAGCTGTATGATTATGGAGCTAGGTAAATTGAAACTTTAATTATATGCAGCCTTACATACTTAGATTTTGTCTTATTTTTCTCAATGTGTGTTTATGCATAATATATCTGTTTATAATGTTTATACATTTTCAGCCATTCAGTGTACGTTGGGAATGGTCCGTTAACTGATGTCACCGTTCAAATGCTGATAAACTTACTAAATGAGATGACAGTTGACAATCAGGTTAATAAACATTATATCATTCAGTAAAATGATTGTTCAGTTTTATAAACATCGATGGATCGTCTGACAGCATATGTCGGTTATCATATTTTTTGTTGTATGTAAAACAGGTTATAGATGCATGGTCTGATTGCATACGATCAACTGCATCGGAACAATATCCTGCCTCTGACGGTGTCACTATACTGACCTCATCATGTTGGGTAATAAACTACTTAAATAATCCAAGTATTTTCTCATTTTAGAGATTCAGATAATAATTTTATGTTTGTTTTTTAGTCAATGATTTCAAGGCGCGAAATCTCCCAGCAAAAAATATTTGGAAGTATGATTGAAAGTGTTCTTGAACAAAGTTTTGATAAGAATATACTTCTCTTCCCTATTATCATAACCGATGTTGGTAGAAGAACGAGATCAAATGTTACAGGGCACTGGACACTATTGAAATTGGAAATGAGGAGTAGGCAATGGACGTTCTATAACTCCCTTCGTCCAAGGAAGCTTACATCTCCTGATCCATACTTGAAAGAGGCTATGCATGTTGTAAGTTGTTCAATTCTTATAATTAAATATTATAAGAAATTTATATATGTTCAATACAAACTGTTATTAATATAAATATTTCATTCATTTATCTAAATTACTAGGTTAAGTATGTTGAGGCGAAGTTGATAACAGTGTTCATCAAATCAGCACCTAACCATCCGTTTTTAAAGATTAAATTCTCAAATCCTATTCAATCGGAGATTATGCAGCACGTACCTGGTTCACTAGATTGTGGGATTATAGTTTGCAAATTACTCGAATGCTTTGTAAAGGGTGAAGAACCTCCGGTAGGCGATTACAATGCCGATGCTGCAAGTGCTATGCGTGTTCGGATGGTTGGGATATTTCTGAATCCGTTCGTTTACAATTAGTTATGTGTGTTTATTTTAAACAATGTACTCATCTCCTACGAATTGAACTACCTGTCACTCAGTTGGTTTTGCTATTTTTGTTTAGTAGATGTTGACAACTTTTTGAGTTCATAACTTATGAATGGAATGACATTGTTCGATTTCATCTATGAATTGTCTTGATTTTATTCTTAGTAAAACATATGTATATATTCAGTCATACAATTACCTTAATTATATTCATTAGGATATGCATATTTATATATGTATATATTCAGTCATACTATTACCTTAATTATATTCATTAGATATGCATATTTATATATATTGTATATAATGTCTATATATATATATATATATATAAATTAAATATGAATTGTATACTAGTATACATATTATATATGCATTACGTTGAAAAATAATTTCGTTATAGAAACTTATTTTTATTGATTATTTCCCAATTATAAATTTTGTATTTATTAATTGAATAAATTATTATTATATTTTTTATTATTTCGTTTCTAAAATTAGGGTTAATCACCATTACTCAACGAATTCCCCTATTTATTTAGATACATACGCTTTATATATCCCAGAAGGGAACCATTTTGCCCTACTTTTATATCTTTAACATTCGAATACCTATCTAATATAATATTAATTCGAAGCGATATGAATCGTGAGCATAATTGGGATGTGAATACAGTGCATCGGCTAAGATGCTACTGTGGAATCGATGTTAAAATCGTCACATCTTGGAAGAATCAGAATGTTGGTAGGAGATTTCATGGCTGCGAATCGTACCCGGTTAGTTGTTCCATTTAATGATATGTATTCTTTATAACAATGTTCAACTGGTTTAATTTACGCATATATGTAAATATTAAGTTTTACTGCAAATTAATTTTCAGAAATCTGGATTCTGCAAGTTTTTTAGATGGATTGATGATCCATTGTGTGCACGAGGACAACATATTATACATGGACTGATTAAGAAATTAAACGAGGAGAGAAATCAAGCCAACGACCTGCTGATTAATATCAAGAAGCTAGAAGATGAGATTGCATATTTTAAGGTTGAGAATGCACAGATGTTGTCTGCTCTGATTGTTGAGGGGAATACTGTTGACAACAAGGCTAAAAAAGGAACACTAAATTTATCAGCTGTCTATTTTAAATACACGTTGTTTATCTTTGTAGTTTGGGTATTATGGTATCTATGGATGAAGTCAATGTCTAATGTCAAATGCGATATGCTTATGATAGATTAAATGTTTTATGATATTTAATTCTTGCAGTAAACACTTTCAATTTTCATTGGTTGATTTTCTGTATTAGTGTTTTGGTAATAAAGCTATTATGATATTTTTTTTTTTACTTCATTCATAGGTTTCAACGCTTCGCATAATAAGAATACCAAATATGAGATTGTTCAGAAATAACATTTACAACATATATTTCACTTCAATATAGCTTACAAAAATAAATATTGTAATACTTATTACTATACATATTTGGGGAATGGAGAAACAAGGCTATGCAAAACACTATATGTACGGTCGACCCCAGGGGCTGCATCCATGGAATCCAGCGCTTGGAATTCTCTCTTTTCTATATCATAAGAGCAAAATGTACCATTTGGCTCTTCTTTGAACATAATCAAAGTCTTCGTAAAATTCAAATAGCAAATCGGGTTGATAGTGAACATAAAAGGTAAAACTTCTTCTTTGTATATCGTCAAGCTTGTCCACTTAGATTGATGGTTTTGATATGTTAATATGTGCATCTGAAGAAAGTATCTATTCACTAGGTTCACTTCTGGGCTAAGCTTGCTGGAATAAACAACAATAGTAGTCTCGTCCAAAGCACGAATATCCACATACCATGTCGGGAGTATAAAATTTGGAATATCTATTAGGTCATAAACAGACTTATTTGCATCGTACGATACAATTTTATATACTCCACCATCAAATTTAACCTGCCAATGAAATCGACCACCAACAAAAAAACCATTTGCAATAGGAGGCCTATCATACGGATACCGTTCAACAAAACACCAAGAATCTGAATTATGTGAATATAGCTTCACCTCAAAATGATATCCTTGTAAAGACCAAAATCTAGCTATTCTCATTATCTTGAAATCATTTAAATCGATGTTAAAACCTATGCAAAAATAAACCCATGCTTCACGAAATTGAGGAGGTATTGATATAGGGTCATTTTTTATAAAAAAAGTTTCATTTGAAGATGGATTGACAAGAGAATACTGATCATCAGTGTTGCAAAAAAATACTAACCCATCGTATGTACCAAGTATTTCATAATCTTCATCTTCAGAATGAACAAACCTTCTATATGATGGATCTGCAAGAGGAACCAATTCATAACATATAGGTGGATTTGCCTCCTTTACTTGATTGAGCACTGAGAATCTATTATCTTCTTTCATTCTACGGAGGTGCCTTTGAACAAATTCATCTGTAGAAATCAACCTCTCCCATATGCGAGAAACGCATTTGAATCTTATGAGTGATTTGGGAAGAAGTTGCTCAAGTATTTGAAATGAAATGTCTTCTGGTATTGGTTCACTCATTTTTTTTTTGATGGCTTTTTAAGAAAGATGTAAATTTTCCAGTTTAGAGAGGTTCCTACTCGAAAAAATGTTGATGGAGGTTATGTTCATTTTTTGTTTAAGAGGCCTGTTAAATAACATTTAATGCATTGCAACTATTCGTTTCATTAGTTAGTTTACGAAACAATTTTAATTGAATAAGAAATTACCTAACATTTTAAACTTTAATCATTTTAACTGAAACTACATCTGATTTGAATATTTTACAAAGATTTAAAATTATCTATCTCACAAATAAGTAATAAATAATCAAAGTTATGTTCACGTACGTGTGAATATTATATGCTTTGCATAAATACGACTATGCACGGCATATACTATGTATATGCATTTAGTTTAACTATTGAATTTTTGCACTATATTATTTTCATTTAATATAATATTTTTTATTCTAAATTATATTATTATAGAAATAGTTAGTATAGCATATTTATTAAATAATATATTACTATAATAAAAAATAATTCATAAAAAAAAAAAAAAGAAACTTAACGCATAAGCAAAACTAAATTAATATATTTTCTGTAAAAATTGCTACATTGGGAAGTCCAAACGACGTGCTCTTTGATATGATGTGTTCTGCCTTAAATTAAATCCACAAAACTTAAATGATGAAACAACCGCCAAATTGTAGTTAATATTAATTAATATATAATATTATATTAATAATTAATGCGTAAGCTGAGGTTAAATGCATTACCCCACTACAAATGATGTAATTAACTGCTGTACATGGGGAAGCGCAACAGTTTTTCACTTTTGAAAGTTGACAATGGAGCATCAATTATAGCATATCTTTCACACTCGATTCTCGCATTCATCACATTTGAAAAAATTTAGGGAAATTTTTTATCTTCATTTAATTTGTAAAAGAACAATGAGGCGTTTGATTGAAAATTCAACAATCCCACCCGAAATTGCAGCGGACATCCTTGTCCTTCTTCCGGCAAAGGCCTTAGGGCGATTCAGGTGCGTCTCGCCGGAATGGAGAGCATTTATCTCCTCCAGTTCATTTGTGGAAGCCCATCTCAAAAGAATGAAACATTTGAAAGAGATTTGCCTGATTCACAAGGTAACTGTTGCTAACCCTCCAATAATTTACATTTCTGTACCTTTAGAGGTTCCCCCAATAAGAAGATCGATTGCAGAGCATAATGAAGAATATGAAATACTTGGAAGTGATAATGGTTTGATTTTAATTGGTGATGTTCATGACAGATTTTTCTTAAGGAATCCATTGTCAATGGAGTCATTTCTAATTGAAAATGATATCCCTGTTATCCCTAATGGATATTCTGAAGCTTGGGTGTTTTATGGTCTAGGTTATAACATTGAGAGTGATGATTATATGATTATGCGAGTTGCAAGATTTTTTGATCCAGAAGGAATACTTTCAGAACCTAAATTATACTCAAGAAACTCAAACAGTTAGATCAATATTCCACCTTTTCCATTTAATAACCCCCTGTTGATAATGCCTGTTTTGTTGGTGGTCTGTTCCATTGGAAAGTATATAAAGGTCACGGTGAGAACGAGTTTATCACTTTCGACCCTAATCGTTTAACATACAGTGATTTTGAAGCTCCGTTGTTTATATTGTCATCGTGGTTTTTATAAATTATTGCTTTGGACGAATCCAGTATTGGTATTTATGCATGTCAGCTTGGTCCTGAAGACGAGGGTGGAAGTAGTTATTTCTTTGAGATGCATATTCTGACGTATGAATCAAGGCGTCGTCGTTCGTGGTCTAGAGTTGTAATTTTCAAGGAAGAGATACTACCTAATTATTATAAACTTGTACCAATATGTTTCAAAAACTCCAAAAAAAGAATATTGTTCAGGGAAGAACCGTCTGGGAGATTCAAGATTTATGATGTAATGACGAAGGAATTCGAGCCGTTGATGTATATGGACGATCAACCACATATTGGGTGCTCGTATTGGTACACTCCCAGTCTAGTGAAGCCATTCAGAAACTAGTGTCTTAAATACTTAACTGTTTTAACTATTTGTCTATGATTTTGAACACTTTTTGTTTGCTAACTTGTTTAGCCATGTTGTGTAAAAAATTTTATCTTAGTGTTTTATGATATTCCATATGGTTGTGTATATATTTATTTTTGCAATTATCTTAGTGTTTTATGATATTCCATATGTATGTTATTTGTTTTGAATTTCATAAATATATATTGACATTTTTGAAAGGCACTAAAATTTACAATGATACAAATGCACTCCAAGTTGAAAATGCACTGCTAGTTGGGCCGAATATGCAGTATACCTTCATATATGCACTGCACATGTAGTATATGCTTATGTGATTACACATATGCACTGAATATGAACTACTTCTTTTTGGGCTTTTGCATATGTATGTGCATTATTTTGTTTCCTATTTTATTAATAAATATGTATTTTATCCGTTTTGACTTTCATGAATATATATTGTTATTGGAAACGCACTAATATCAAAGGATATGCGAGTTAATCTGAAACATGCATTAATATCAAAGGATATGCGAGTTAATCTGAAATATGCATTGTCACTCTCATCATCATTTACATATATGCGTGGCAGGAACAATAATGTTCGTGCATATCTGCCATCTATGAAACATCTTGTTGATCTGGGCCATTAGATTCAAAATATAAAACTCATCATTTAAAGTATTTTACAAATTTAAGATCCATACATCAGAATAACCATGTGTTTCGATCTGATACTGAAATGTTACACGAATATGCAGCGCATACATATAAATTTTAAATTTTTTTTTTTATTTTTTAATGTTTGATGGACCGAACAATATGATACCCAACTTAGATTTGATCAATTAAAGATATGATACACATAATTTATTTGATCATTTAATCTTTTTAAACAACATTTAACTATCCAATAGTTTATTATTTAGTGGGTCTTAGACTTTTATGTCTATAAATATTCATTAGATTATGGATACAAATGAGGAATAAGATTTTATACATAAAAATTTCTTCAATTTAAAAAAAGTGGAATAATTATATAAAATCCTGAAGAGTCTTACAAAATAAGTATTTCATAACCATGAAATAAGAAATATTCCAAGACAATAGTTTATTGATCAATAAACTAAATGTAATCTAGCTTCAATTCACTTGTAAATATTTGTCACATCATTTCCAAATACTGCAACACACATTAAAGGATCATGTCGACCTTTCTTCCCACATATAGAGCAGTTTGTAGGCTTTACACGACGAAACTCGCCATACGAGGTAATTCGTTTTTGTCTTGGTCTACTAGGAGGTTTATTTAGAATCGGTGGAAGTACTTTTTCACTGTCCATAGTCGGCTTCCATTCATACTTCTCAGTTTCTGGAACTGGCCTTAAATCAACCTTGTAGCATTGTTTATAGTTTGATACCATGAAGCATTCTTCAACAACATTGTTAATAGAAGAACAATATCTCTTAATAACAGCAACCGCATGAGCACATGGGAATCCAGTAACTTGCCATTGAAAACATGAGCAGAATTTCTGTTCCAAATCAACAGTGACTGATGTCTTTGAAGCTACTTGAAACTGTCCACTGGGATATACATTGACCCTCCACGATGCACTAATATTTGCACGTTCGTTCCATAGTTCCTCCTTCGAAGGAACCAACAAACCAGACCAATTACTACTGTCAATTCTCCTATCAACAAACCACTTGGATAATTTTGACCTTATTGAATCAATCATATGCGTAATTGGTAATCCCCTGGACTCCCGTATCCATGAATTGAAAGATTCAGCTGCATTTGAAGTCATTTCACCATATCTCTTGATGTTAGGTGAATGAGAAACAGCCCAGTGTGAATAAGGCAAGTCCTCAAGCCAGATTTCTGCAATTCGACCGCCAACTTCTTTGAATTTCTTAAGCTTATCGTCAAATATTCGTACATTGGGCGCGTATGCACACTGCTTGAATAAGTCTGCCATATTTTCTCTGTGCTGCGTATTCCACCCCCCTCCGTATCTGCCCTTTAGATTCATTATCAGATGGAATAAACAGTAGAAATGTGGAGGATTTTCCCATACATCATAAAAGGCTGACATAAGACCTGGGTTCCTATCCGATATAAATATGATCTGTTTCGGATGGAATATGCAGTCCTTAATTTTGTGCAAAAACCATGTCCAGTTACTTTTATTTTCAGCAGATACCACAGAAAATGCAACAGGGAATAATCCTACATTGACATAAAATGCATTTCATATTTTCCACATAAATAAATGAATAATATTCAATGAGCGTACAAAACAATATATTTTAGTATTAGAATGAGTTAAACATACCATTATCTCCATCTTTAGCAGTGGCAATAAGTAACACTCCTTTTGCCCTCCCTTTCATGAATGTACCGTCGATAAACAACATAGGTCTACAGTGTTTAAATCCTTCTTTACAAGCATAGAAAGAAATGAAAATCCTTTCAAAATGGTGAGTAGTACTATCTATCTCTAAATCAACTACACTTCCAGGATTTGTACGTTTAACAGCTTCACCATACCACCGAAGTTGATCGTAAGATTCATCATAACTTCCAAAAATGCCATCTCTCGCAGCCTCTATACCGCGCCAAGCTTTATAGTAAGGAATAGAGAATCCGTAATCCACGTTAATTCCATCTATAATATTCTTACCTCTAATGTTTGGATTGGATTTAACACTCTCAATTACAAGGTCTTTAATAATCTTAGGGCCAAACCTACCATTATCACCATCTAATAGATTTCCTACGCATGTGTGCACTAGGTTAGCTTTGTGAACAACGAATCCATTTTTCAAGGCACTCTGTTTAGCTTTAACAAACCATGAACAATTGAAAGTTGCCTTCTCACTACATTCTGCATATACATACCTTGGGCAGTTTTTTAGGTATGTAAACTTGAAATTAAGTTTTGTACAGTACTTTATGAGTTCTACTCTAAACTCAGGAGCACCACCAGAAAATGTAGCTCCAACTTTCATTAAATCCATCCAGTGATCTGACAAATACGACTTCTTCTTCTCAGAGGGGCATATATCGAATAGAGGTAAACTACCCAATCCAACAAATTCATTCGACACAGAAGTTTGAGAATCACTCAAAATAAAATCCTTATTAGACAAATTGTTTTGATTTCTATCTAAATATGATTCCTGTGAATTAATATCAACTACATTTGCATTCCCCTCATAACCTAACATTGAATTTCCTGTTAAGGATTCAACAGCATCAGATTGAATAACATCTTCAACAATCTCAATAGATATATTCACTAATTTTTCTGATGTCATTATGCAGTAATCTTTCATACTATCAAAATCTGAATCACCGTCTAAACAACAATTCTTAATTTCCCCCACTGAGTAAAGAAATGAATATTTACCTGGGCATATAGAAGGCCACTTCCTTCTAATTACATCTGTAATATGTTGAAATGTTGTGGCTTCTGTAACTTGAATGAGTTTACTCCGCCCATCGAAATTGATCTTCATTATTAGTGATGAATCCATTGTTTTCAATTTTCGATCCCAAACCAATTTCAGAACTGAATATATCAAACAAAAAAAGATCCGGGATATGCAACAAAAAATTCGAAGAAGATGAATGTGTTTTACTAAAACTATGACTGCAGATTCTCAAAATGCAGTTACTAAAACTATTTCAACCAAATACCCAAATTCAATTGAAACCAAAAAATGCAGAAATTCAAAACATTCTAGAAATTCATTCGCAGAATTTTTTTGTACGTAATTTTGGAAATTTAGAAATTCTTTGGAAACTGTTTGACTGCATGAGAGAGGAGACCTTTCGATTTGAATTCATTTGAATTCAAATTGATTGAATTCAAATATGGAAATTTAGCCAAATTCTGGTAATATCTTAAACAACAATTGACTTTTCGAAATATATGGAATTAAGGGTATAATGGAGATTTTAAAGACTGTTTTGTCCTTCATTGTTTTACAAAATTTTTTTGTCTTTAATCTTAAAGTCTTAGGGTGGATTGTCCTATTCTGTTTTTTCCCCATAATTAAATTTAAGGGAAGAAAATTGAAGGGTGTCAAATTACACGTTATTTTGTTTTACTTATACAAATTAGTTTAATTAAAAGAGTTGATATTATTGATTAGGTGTTGGAAAATCATGTCTTCTTCTTCGATTCACTCATAACTATTTTCGGTCCGAATATAATTTTACTTTTGGTGTGGAGCTTGGAGCCCGAATTTTCACTCTTCACCACACTCCAATCAAGCTACGAATTTGGGACACGGTTTCTCTCTACTCTTTTACTTTCTAATTTCTTAATTTTAATATATATTGTTGGTCCTTGGTGGAGTATAACACAAGTGTATGGGGGGGGGGGAATGCACTTGTGTATGCAAATTCTTTTTCTTTTTGACAAAACTGGTCTTATCAGGCAGGTTGTCTCACAACTGGCCTGAGTGTGAACTTTGATAGATACTTGTCCTACTGATTACTATTGAGTGATCAGTTGGCTGAATATCTAAAGGAGTTGCTAAGTGCGGAATGTGGTTGGCCTTTGACTTAAAGAAATACTCCAAGTTAATTTCTGAAAAGATACAGTTATCAGGGACTTTGTCCAAAACAGATTTTCTCACTTACTGAGTGTTTTCTCTTTAAAATATGTTTGAATATGAATGCAATAGAGAATGCAGTAAGTAAGGGAGACACAAGTTTATAGTGGTTCAGAGACTCAAGCTCCTACATCCACTTTCCCTGATTGAACAGGATAATTCCTTCACAATGGAATTAGCTTGTTTTATAGTGCCAAGGTGCACTAATCAACAACACTCTCTTAGTGTTTTGATCCCTAGGATAATCTGAGTCCTAGTGCTCAATCTCTCTGAGTTAAGACTGTGTTTCACTCTAACAGTCCTTAACTCCTCACTTCTACAACAAACACTCTCTTCACTAAATGAGATAAGGTTTGAGGTTTGGTTCCAACTAGTAGAGATATCCTTTACAATGAGAACAGATGTAAAGGCTTAGGATACCTCAATGCTAAGCAAGGATGTTTACAAAGAAGGGCTTAGCTAACTTGAAGTGATTCAGGAAACTTGGGATTCTTGAGAATAGCTTGGTTTCCTTTGAAAGCTTAATATGAGTTTGATAGCTTATAGTTGGATAATGAATCCCTTTGATCACTTCTGTATATATAGGCATATTTGAACAACTATCCGTTGGAGAGATAGTAATTCAAACATGTCTATTTGCAGCACCATTGAAACGGCTAAGAAGCTTGACTTCCTTTTATCCACTGTGTAAAAGGGCTCTTCAATGGTTGCTTGAATGAATGTGTTGACTTCTGAAAAATGCGGCTGAGATGACTTGTGTCAGTTTCCAAATAAGCACACTTCCCAAGGTTGATTTGTGGCAGAAACTACACTCAACCAACGGTCAGATGGGACAAGCTCCCTGAACATTCTTGCTGCTGTTTTAGAATGTTCCAACATTCATTCAATGCTTCACTCTTTAATGCTCTAAGTCTTCAATGCTTGGTTCAGACATGATTGGCAATAAATGCTTCATTGAATGTGTCTTCAGTAAGCTTTTGACATTCAATTCTCTTGATCATTTGTACTTCAACTGTCTTGATCTTTTGCATTTATGAGCACAACTTTAGTGTTCTTGATCTCTTCAGCCCGGTTGTCCACTTGGTCAGCTGTCCTGATGCTTCAGCAACTTTGGCCTCAAGACTTAATACCTATCAAGCTTTCTAACATATAGCATTGGACAACTATCCTGAACTCTAAAATCTCACAACATCTCTGAGATTTTTAACTTAAGCATTCTACATACTCAAGTGTTCTGGGACAACTTACCTGAACAATAACTTGAGCATATCTCAACTAATTTGTACATCATCAATCAGGGGTTTTGGTATCTAGATCAAAATCATTTTATTCCCAACAATTTCCCCCTTTTTGATGATGCCAAAACCTATTACAAAGGAACCTTGACTTATACTATACTTTACCTTCAGGATGAATGAACTGGTCAACTTTCCTGAAAGAAACTGTTAGCACAATAAATCAAGTAAATATGTAATATCAAGTTAGTTGAGATAATGAGTTGTTATCTCTTGATAGAAAATCAGTGGTCCTTTTATATATTATCAAGCATTACAGGTCAGAAAATTCAAAGGACATACTAACTGATACAAGAAAACAGAATAACAACAAATAACATCAATCATAAGAAAAGATAGGGAAGAGATAAACTTATCCATCAGAGAGTTCCATCATCTTGGGGAGCAATGCCATATTGAGCCCAGACCCTTTTCTTCAGCTCCCAAACATCCTTGTTGGAGCCTCTAGGGCCTATCTTCATCTTCTCCATCTTCATGATGTTGATGAACTCCTCCAGAATCTTTCCCTCATCGATCAAGTTCCCATTGAACTTAGGAGGCATGTACAGAATTGGACCAGGGGCCTTGAACTCCACTCTTGCCATATCAGCTGCTGCAAACAGCTTTTGGTAGAGGTCCCTATGATTCTCAAACATGAACTGGACAAAGACTTCATCCACACTCTCTCCAAGCCACTTCCCAATGACATAAAAGTCATATACAAAACTTCTCTTGGCCTCCTCCCATGCATCATTCAGTGAGATTGGAACCCACTTATCATGGTGAGGGTACTGAGTGTCCCATCTTTGCAGCATTTGAGGTTTGAGTCTTCTGTATGAAGCTCTCCTTCTTGGGGCTTTGAAATTTGCCCTTCTTTCATCCCTTGCCTTGTTGGCCTCAACCAATTGCTCCATCCTCTCTTTGGCTCTCTGAAGAGCTAGCTTCTCTTGGGTTTCTGGATCTTTTCCAAAACCTTCTTCAAACAATTTAGAGGGATCATCAGCAAGTTTGGGCACACCAACTTCAGGCATCCTGTCCTGTACTTCTTCTACAACCTCTTCTTCTTCAATGGCAGGCAGCTTGGCTGCTTTCTTCAATCTTTTTGATTGCCTTACTGGAGTAGATTCATCAGGCTGAAATTCTGATGGCAAAGTCAGGCTGGTTGGGAAATCATTGAAGGCTTGCAGCTCCTTCCTCTTTCTTTCAGATGACCTTGTCACCTTCCCCCTTACTTCAGCAGCCTTCTCTTTAGGTTCAAGTCCTGCTGACTCACCTCTTGGCCTTTGAAGTTTTCTTGCCTGACTTTCCATAGCTGACATCATGGACTCCTTGACAGCTATTTGAATCTGCTCTTCCTCAGTCAAATTTTCAATATTCATTGGGCCTTTGCCTTTCCCAATGTCTTCTACTGACTCCTCCTCAATCTCAGGGACCTTCTCCTTTCCCTTAGGTTCACCAATCACCAAGGTTCCCTTTGCCCTTGCTCTCTCTCTTTCCCCCTTTTTGGCATTATCAAAACACTGGGGCTTTAGTTCACTCATTGAGACTGAGAGGTGTGAGTGGGCCTGAGTGAGGGACTTCAACTCCTGCAGTAGATAAACATTCTCATCATGAATGTTTTGCATTTTATCATCTGCCATGCTCAAGAAGGTGTGAACAGGCTTCATCTTTTGGGAAACAATGGCATCCAATGTGGCTTTCAGTGATTGATCAAGTTTGGCCTGAAGTTGATCAGTGAGGTTGGCCACAACTTGATCAGACACTTTGGCCATGAGTTCAACAGTGAATTTCTCAGCAGCCTCCTTCACCATTGCAGCTTTCAACTCTTCTGCCTTCTTTCTCTGGGCTGTTGTCCTCTGCCTTAAAGCATCCTTGATTGTCTTTCTCAAGGCTTTCACATTATACTTGTACAAATCTTTGAGGCCCTGCTGTTCTTTCTTCACTGTTCTTGTGAATTTACCCATAGCATCCTTGGCTTTTGTCACTTCAGTTGAAACTGTTTGCAGTCCAGTTTCAACTCCACATATTCTTGCATCAAGAGTGGGCAATATCACTTCTTCTGACCCTGTTAGCCTCATCTCCACAGAGGCTAGAGTCTTGCCTTGGCCATCTAAGGTATCAACAGTTGTTGCATGAGCCTTCTCAACTTCCCTGACCAGTGTGTCCAACTTCTCTGACTGCTCTTCAATGATGGATGCAGTCTGAGTAGCAATCTGAAAGTGAGCCTCAGAGGTGTTGGCTTGTTCAAAGTAGATCTGGTTAAGTGTGGACACATTTGCTGAAACTGCTTCAAGATCAGTGTCAGCATCAACTGGTATATCTGTCAGGGAGGCATTTGCAAAAATTTGCTCAAGAGTGACAGCAACAGAATCTGCAAAACTAATAGTGTTAGTAAAAACCCCCTCATCTCCCTCAATTTCTTTTTCTCCCATAAGGTCTGATACATCAGCACCTTCTCTCTCATTTTCAACTATATTCTTTTCTTCTTTATTCTCAAGAGATAGACTCACATTCACTGGAGAATCAGGCCTCCTTTCACCAAGGGATTCATCAAGTTCAGATTTGACTTGAAGAATAGCCTGACTCTCATATTGGGCTGCACCCAATATTTCTACTTCCTCACCCTCTATTTGTGGTGCACTCAAGGAACCTGTAATCACACAATCCTCACCATCATCTCCCTCTGATTTTTCAGCACTATCAGCCTTTTCAACTCCTTCAATGCCTAAACCTGACACCTCCATATCCTCAACAGGATCCACAGAGGGCAGTTGTTGGGAGATCACAGAGCTTGGGCATCCCAAGGCCACTGAGTCATCCTGAATGACTAAAGGCTGGTCAATGTCCAACTTGCCTGACATTGATGAGGCTTTAGCCAAACTAGCTTCTCCCATGGAAGTCTCAGCATTGTCAAGTTGTGCCTCAGGTTCAGAAGAACCATCCTTGGCCAATGCATCTTGGACTGAGTTACCATCTTTGGTCAACTCCTCTGAATGATCAGAGTCCTTCACAAAATGAAAAGTCAAGTAATGTACCTGAGCTGAGTTGAGGCCTGGGGGATTGGGATTGGTGTGATCATCATCATCATCATCAGATGGGCTGTCAGGATGCTTGATTCCTTGTGCTATTCTCTCTCTTTCAGCAAGCACCTTCTCATGAACAATGGTGCAAAATAGGGCCTCAGTGGTTAATACACTGGTCTTCTTTACATTTGCAAAATGTAGCAGCCTATTTTCCTCAACCTGCCACCAGTTGGCACCCTTATCCTGAATAGCCTGAGCTATTTCCACAATAGTTCTATCTTTGATCTCAACAAGTGCTCTGAGATCATAGAACTGTTGTTGCAGCCTGGGATATGCCTTCAATCCTGGATATAATTCATCCACATTGGCTCTTGCAATCTGCCTCAACATTCCCTCATAGGTGTACTCTTCACCACTATCATCTCCAGAAGAGTTGGTTTGGGATTCAGGAAAGTTGGATTGGGATTCAGGTAAGCTTGGCTGAATTTCAGGTAAGTTGGGTTCAGTAGGGTTGGGTTCAGGAGAGGTCAAAACAAGTTGGGATTCAGGTGCTTTTGAGAGCATTGTGCCTGAAGAGGTAATTGGAATGGCTGGAATGGGTGGGAAAATAACTTGATCACCTTCTTGAATAGCAGTTTCAAGAAGTTTGGTATATGAGAGAAGTCTTGGATCAAGGGGGGAAAAAGGTCTATCTTCAAGATTGACCAAATCTGCCAGCACATCAAGACCTATTCTATCAGGTGCACCTTCAGGGGAGTAAACCTTCTTGGCAATGATTGGGGCATCTTCAGGAGTCTTGCACTCCTCTTCTTCTTGCCTTGGAGATATTCTTCTAGATTGAATATCAGGGGAGTTGGCTTCAGGGCTGTTGGGTTTTGACTTTGACTTGGAGTTAGACTTGCTTGCCTGTCTAATCTCCTTGAAGAACTCTTTCTCCTTCTTTTCTTCTTCCATCATCCTCTGCTTCTCAGAAGTCTTGATGATTCTTCTTCTCCTTTCATACCTTGTTGGCTGGTCAAGGTCTCTGAATTCTGTGATTGTCTCAGGTTGCAGTGGGACAATCTCTCTGAATACTTCACCCTCTTCAGGAGGGTTGACTCCTTCTTCAGCCACCTTCTCAATTTCCTCAGAAGTGCCTCCTCCACTCCTTGACATGCTTTCAGGGGAAGATTCACTTAGAATCTGCTTCATCTTCTTCATCTTTGGCTGGATTTTGGGTGAATGTGCTTTCCTTTTCCTTGGAGAGGCTCTGGTTGCTGGAACAGTGGCAACAGCTTTCTTGGAGGCAGCCTCCTGCTTTCTCTTTTCTGTCCTTGAAGACAGCTTTCTAAACATCACCTTTTGTGCAGGAAAAGGCTTTGGCTTTGCTTGGAGATGGGTGTAATGAGCAAATCTTTCCAAGAGCAGACTGGCTCTTGTGCAAAATTGGAGTCTTCCTTCAACCACCACCTTGTGGTGCTTCATCTCCTTAAACTTAAATTTTTCATTCATCATCTTGTCAAGAATGAAATTTTTCCAGTTGAACTTGACTCTCTTCTCAGCAGAGTCAATCACAGCAGCCATCACTCTCAACTTAGGCATACTGATTTGTTCAACACTCCCTGAGTGGCTTAACAGACTTTTTACAACACAATCAAACAAGTGTCTGTAAGGAAGCTTTAAAGTGTTCTTGTTCTGAGCACTTACAAGTTTCTTTGGTTCTATCATCCAAGAGTAGTAGAACTCCTGATCATCTCCTTCCTTGTACAATTCTGGATTCTGGCCTTCTGATGGTAGCCCAATGCTAGCATCTATATCCTCTGCAGTGAAGATGATGGAGTGTTGGCTTTCTTCATCTTCATCTTCTTCAGCATATGTGAGCTTGGTGCACACATCTCCCTTTTTCCCTTTCCATATGAGATGGGCAAAGAATTCTGCCATAAATGGATTCAGGCATGAATCAGGCTTGGTGCCAAGGAACTTTTCTAGCCCTGCCTCCCTCAGCCATTGGAGGACTTGTTGAACTTCTGTGTCTGGGCTATCAAAGGCTACCAGCTTTTCAAACCAAAGGGAATTTGGGTTGCTAAGATAAGAGAAATCAATGTCCAAGGAGGAATCATTGAAGTCTACAAGCTCTTCTCTCTTGATCTTAGGTGCCATGGATAATATGAGAGATTGGTAGGTTTTTTTTTTTTTTTTTGGAAAGGAGTTGCAGGTTTGAGAGTTTGAAGAAAATCTTAAGGGTTTTTTTTTTTGAAATTTTGAGTGCGTAAGGATGGTGGTGAAAACTGAGGAGTTTATATATGTGGGGAGTTTATTAACCGTTGGTTAAAAGAAACTAACCGTGGGTAATAAGTATGACCAATTGGATAATATGTGGTAATGGGATTGAGGCGGTTTGATGGAAGTTTAATGCAAATTAATGGTCTTGATGAAGGCTCAAGAATTCATGAAATCCCAATTAAGATTTTTGCATTAAATGCTGATTTGCCTTTTTGGTGGTAAAAATCTTTATAGCACACTCCATCCTAAAATGGCCTACTCTTAGACCAAGAAACCTCTTAAATGTCTAATCAATGCTAAAAATAGCAATGATTATCTAATTAACTCGGACAAACATCCTGAGGTGTGCTTTGGTTTCTGTGTAGGTCAAACTGCCTGATGAACTTGCCTGAGTGAGTCCCAAAGTTGCTGACTGGGTCCCACTTGGACAAATCCCCTGACCAACATTGCTGAACATCATAGGGACAACCTTGCTGAGTTTCCCTCTTTGGCTGACAACTTCAGTGAGGTTGGTCAACTTTGCTGAAGTTCAACTTTGATGAACTTCCCCCTTCATATGAGCTTTCTTTCCTCATTTTTCCATCTTGCCTGGATCAAGTAACCCCAATTCAGCTGACAATTCCAAGAACCTTGCTTCAGCTAGAGGCTTGGTCAAAATATCATCTTTTTGCTTATCAGTGTGAATTTTGACAAGCTTGATATCTTTCTTCTCCACATGATCCCTTATGAAATGATGCTTGATGTCCACATGCTTGCATCTGGTGTGGAGCACTGGATTCTGTGAGATGGCAATTGCACTATTGTTGTCACAGAATATTGGCACTTCATTTGTGATGACTTTGTAGTCTCTAAGTTGTTGCCTGAGCCAAAGTATCTGAGCACAACAACTTCCAGCTGCAACATATTCTGCTTCAGTTGTTGAAGTTGCAACTGTATTCTGCTTCTTGGAGAACCATGAGATAAGCTTGCTGCCCAAGAATTGACATGTTCCAGAGGTGGATTTTCTGTCAATTCTGCATCCTCCATAATCAGCATCTGAATATCCAGTGAGCTCAATGTTGTCATCAGCTGGATACCACAATCCAAGATTCTCAGATCCCTTGAGATATCTTAGGATTCTCTTGGCAGCATCAAGATGGCTCTTCTTTGGATTTGCCTGAAATCTTGCACACACTCCAACTGCAAATGTGATGTCAGGCCTGCTTGCAGTGAGATATAGCAAGGATCCTATGATTCCCCTGTAGTTAGTGGAGTTTGTTGACTCTCCACCTTCATCAGGATCCATCTTCCAGTTAGTATTCATAGGAATTCTGACTGGCTTGCTTGTAGCACATCCAAATTTTTTGATCATGTCCCTTGTGTACTTGGCCTGATTGATGAATATCCCCTTCTTTGATTGAGTGACCTGAAGTCCTAAGAAGAAATTCATCAATCCCATCATGGACATTTCAAATTTGCTCTGCATGAGTTTGGAGAACTTTTCACACATCTTCTCATTTGGAGATCCAAATATAATGTCATCCACATAGATTTGTACTAACAAGATATCATCTCCTTCACAGATTCTGAACAGAGTTCTGTCAACAGTGCCTTTGACAAAACCATGATCTAGAAGAAACTGTGATAAGGTGTCATACCAAGCTCTTGGAGCTTGTTTTAAGCCATAGAGGGCTTTCTTCAATCTGTACACCTTGTTTCCTTCCTCAAAGCCTGGGGGTTGTTCAACATAAACTTCTTCTTTGAGCACCCCATTGAGAAATGCACTCTTCACATCCATTTGATACACTTTGAATTTCATGTGAGCTGCATATGCTAAGAAGAGTCTGATTGCTTCAAGTCTGGCCACTGGAGCAAAAGTCTCATCATAATCAATCCCTTCAGATTGACAATATCCTTTGGCCACCAGTCTTGCTTTGTTCCTCACAATGATGTCATTTTCATTTTTCTTATTTTTGAACACCCATTTGGTTCCAATGACATCTTGATGAGTTGGCCTATCCACCAGCTCCCATACTTCATTTCTGGTGAACTGGTTCAACTCTTCTTGCATGGCTATGATCCAGTTGGTGTCTTGTAGTGCTTCCTCAATATCTCCTGGTTCTATTTCTGAAAGAAAACAACAAAACAAGGCACTTTCTCCATGAAACCTTCTAGTTTTGATCCCTTCACTTGGGTTACCAAGTATCAGGCTAGTTGGGTGGTCTTGCAACCAAGTCCTTCTAGACCTGATCCCTTCAGAAGGATTGTCCTCATCTGAGGTTGGATCACTAGACTCATTAAATTCAGGAAAATTAATTGAAGGATCAAGCTCAGGATCATATTCAGGGGTATTGTCCTCATTGTCAGATGAGTTGACATTTTCATTGGTTCCCCCTTGAATATTGGATCCATTAACTACCTCAGCATTGCCTGCTTCTTCATTGGTAGTTGTTACCTGGTTTTGAACTGGGATTGGATCAATCAGTTCAATATCACCTTCAGGTTGGTTGGCTCCTGGTTGATTGCCATCAGGTAGGTTGTCCAGTTTTTGACAATCATGAAGTTCAGGCTGGGCAACATCTACAAACACTGTCTCCTTGCTTTGAAGCCTTAATCTGGTTGTTCTTTGTGTTATCTCATCAATATTCAGGTTTCTATCCCTGAACTCATTAATAGACTCATCAAACACAACATGAGGTGTTTCTTCCACAATAAGGGTTTTGCAATTGTAAACTCTGTAAGCTTTGCTGACTTGTGAATATCCAACAAATATTCCTTCATCAGCTTTGCTGTCAAAAGCTTTCAATTGCTCCTTCCCATTATTATGAATGAAACACTTACAACCAAATATGTGAAAATAAGCAACAGTGGGCAATCTACCTTTCCATATTTGATATGGGGTTTTACCTTGTCCTTTGGTGATTAAGGACCTGTTTTGAGTGTGACATGCAGTGCTAATGGCTTCAGCCCAGAACCTTTTAGGCAGTTTGGATTCAGCAATCAATGTTCTTGCTGCCTCTTTCAAGGTCCTGTTCCTTCTTTCAGCAACCCCATTTTGTTGAGGTGTTCTTGCTGCTGAAGTTTCATGTGTGATGCCATTCTTGCTGCAGTACTCATTGATGTATGAGTTTATGAACTCAGTGCCTTTGTCTGATCTGATCTTGACAGTACTTAGGCCCTTTTCATTGCTCAATCTCATCATCAATTCTGGTAACTTGACTTGGGTCTCCTTTTTGTTCAGCAAGAATACAACCCAAGTGTACCTGGAAAAATCATCAACAACAACTAAAGCATATTTTCTTCCATTTATACTTACTGGGATTATTGGCCCAAATAAATCCATATGCAGTAGTTGAAGAACTCTCTCAGTTGAGATGACAGGCTTTCCTTTGAATGAAGCTTTGATCTGCTTTCCTTCCTGACATGGCTGGCATATGTGTTCTTTGGTGAACACTTGATTTGGCAGCCCTTTAACTAGAGAGTTTCTTGCAATCTTGTTGATGGTTTTGAAGTTCAGGTGATTCAGTCTCTTGTGCCACAGCCAGCTTTGCTCACTTGTGCTTTTGGACTGGTTCAGGGGTTTTGCTCCAATCTGCAAAATAGACATTTCCCTTTCTCACCCCTGTTAGTAGTACCTGTTGTGTTGATTTGTTCTTGATAGTACATTCATTTGGTGCAAATTCAACACAAAAACCTTTATCACAGATTTGACTTATAGACAGCAAGTTATATTTTAGGCCTAGGACATATGAGACATCAGTAATTTTAACACTACCAATGTTTAATGTACCATAACCTCTTGTGATCCCTTGAGAGCTGTCTCCAAAGGTTACTGAAGGACCATCCTTTTCAATGAATTCTGAGAGAAGCTCTTTATTCCCAGTCATGTGTCTTGAACATCCACTGTCCAAGTACCATGCTGTTTTCTTGTTGATGCTTCTCTTCTTCTTGTGGTCCTTGCAGCCCTGCAAAGTCAAAATTTAGGTACCCTTTGAGTGTTGGGTCCTAGAGGGTTAGCTGTACCTTTTGGAATCCAAATCTGCCTGATAACTCTGATTGACTCAAAGTGACTGACTTGGTTTCCATTTACATCTACATACACAGTTTGACCCTTAAATGCCTTGGGTGATCTCTGTGTATAAGTGTTAGCCTTGTAAGTTTCAGGAGAATTAGTGAATTTCTTTGGGACATTTCTCCTGAAGTTATTAGGCTTAGGTGCAGCTTGGTAAGACTTTTGAGAATAAGGTTTTGGATGGCCTTTTCCATTTGGCAAGTAAGGTCCAGGCTTCCTGAATGTTTTATACCTATCAGAGGGGATTGGCCTTAATCCATTCAGTTGAGGTTGCCTCATTTGAGTTGGCCTTTTCTGAACAGGTTTTGGACAACTCCTCTGATGATGATTCAGATAGGTTGACCTTCCATTGGTTCTACCTTTCTGAACCTCATTCCTCCTGTAAGCAATGCCTTTAACCTTTTCCAAAGGTATGGGTTTAGGTACATTGTTCACTTGAGTTGGTATAAAACTTCCTTTACCTTTATCCTTGATCAGTGGTTGATTTACTTCTATTTCATTTTGTTGTGCCACTGATCTTACAAAAGTCATCTTAGAATTGCTTGATGAAGCAATGCTAAGACCAGGTGAGGGTTCAAATGGATTATAGCCTAATCCACCCTTTTGAGCAAATGGTCTTTGGAATCCTTGAATCTCCTCTATTGCCTTAGCAGATTTGTTCAAGGCAGACATTTTCATTTTTAAGCTCCCCTCACTTAATTTTAGAGTATCAAATTCACTTGAGAGATTGTCAAATTTTGCTTGAAGAATTCTAAGATCAAAATCCTTTTTCCTTAAGGCCAGCTCTTGATCATCAATCAACTTTTGTTGTTCAGAGACTTTGAGAGACACTTCCTCAAGTTTTCTCACAATCTGCTGATACAACTCAGTTGATTTAATGTCAAGCTCAGGTTCAGGAAGGTTGGGAGTTTGAGCTTTCGAATTCAGTAGCTCATTTTCTCTAAGTGCTATATTGCATACTTCTCTTAGTCTGGTGAAATCCTCAAATAGTTTTGCAAAGTTGAGTTTTAAGGGGATTTCACTGGACTCATGTGTGTTAATTGAAGAACTGGAAGAACTAGAAGATGAACATACCTCATCATTTTCAAGTGCCATTTGACAGTCATCATCACTGTCACTGTTGGAGAATAGTCCATCATCAGAAGAGTAGACACTCTCTTCACTAGCTGAATCTCCAGCTACCATAGCCTTCCTGCTGTTCAGCCTCTTGTCTCTCTTGTTCTGCCTTTCCTTTCTTTCTTTGGCACTAAGGTCAGGACAATCATACTGAAAGTGACCATTCTTCTGGCAGTTGTAACACACATCTTCATCATCATTCTTCTTGCTTGAGGACTCCTTCCTCCTTGATGATGATGGTTCACCTTTGCTGAATTTCTTTCTATCAGCATATCTGTCTTCTTTCTTTTCATCAGAGACTTTGTCCTCTGATTTATGTTCAGGAGAACTGAATCTCCTTCTGGTTCTGTTATCTTGGTAGAACTTCTTGTATCTACCAAATCTGGAGTTGAGCTTCTCAAATCTTCTAGCCATGAGTGCCAGCTCCTCCTTTATTTCAGATTTTGAAACAGATTGAGAGGACCTTTGAGTAATCTTCTTTTCTGTTTCAGCAGCTTTGAAGGCAACACCTTTGTTTGAGGAGGATGACTCTTCATGCACCTTCTTTCTGTTGAGATCAAACTCATATGCCTTGAGTTCAGAAAATACTTGCTGCATTGGCATGTTGTCAAGATTGCTAGTATTTTGCATCATGACAGAGTATATATCCCACTTGGATGTGAGACTTCTTAAGATCTTCAAGGCAACTTCTCTTTTGGCATAGAACTTGCCAAGAGAGTTTATCTCATTCATGATGTCAGTGAACCTGCCATCAAGATGATCAATAGTTTCATTGGCTTCCATAGAGAATTGTTCATATTTTTGGATAGCCACTTGAAGCTTGTTCTCCTTGATCTTTTGGGTACCTTCACACATAAGTGCTAAGGTATCCCAAATCTCTTTTGCTGATGTGCAGTGATACACTCTTCCCATCACTGCATCTGGAATAGTCTGGTACAGTGTGTTCATTGCAATGTAGTTCAGGTTGTGCCTTTTTCTTTCCTCAACTGTAAAGTCATCTTCATCCTTTGGCAGCAACTCCCTTGGATCTGCTTTCTGAGCATCAGTGAGCTTGGGATTTGCTTTGGTGAATGTGAAGGGCCCTCTGGTGATGACTTTAAGCATCTCATCATGCTGACAAGCAAGATGTGCTCTCATCCTGATCTTCCAGAAATCATAGTTCTCAATTGAGAACATTGGCAGTTTGTGATGAGAAATATGGTTGACTTGGTTTGGACCCATATTGTTGATGGTGTTGACAGCATCTCCTGGAACTGCATTGTTAGCCATTTCTATGGATGTAATATAAGATGAACACAAATAGGTTTTTCAGAAATTTGGATCAGTTCAGTGACCACAGAAAATGTGATTTTGAAAATCAGTTGGATTTTCAGAAGCAGTGGTCTATGAACCCCTGCTCTGATACCACTTGTTGGTCCTTGGTGGAGTATAACACAAGTGTATGGGGGGGGGGGGGAATGCACTTGTGTATGCAAATTCTTTTTCTTTTTGACAAAACTGGTCTTATCAGGCAGGTTGTCTCACAACTGGCCTGAGTGTGAACTTTGATAGATACTTGTCCTACTGATTACTATTGAGTGATCAGTTGGCTGAATATCTAAAGGAGTTGCTAAGTGCGGAATGTGGTTGGCCTTTGACTTAAAGAAATACTCCAAGTTAATTTCTGAAAAGATACAGTTATCAGGGACTTTGTCCAAAACAGATTTTCTCACTTACTGAGTGTTTTCTCTTTAAAATATGTTTGAATATGAATGCAATAGAGAATGCAGTAAGTAAGGGAGACACAAGTTTATAGTGGTTCAGAGACTCAAGCTCCTACATCCACTTTCCCTGATTGAACAGGATAATTCCTTCACAATGGAATTAGCTTGTTTTATAGTGCCAAGGTGCACTAATCAACAACACTCTCTTAGTGTTTTGATCCCTAGGATAATCTGAGTCCTAGTGCTCAATCTCTCTGAGTTAAGACTGTGTTTCACTCTAACAGTCCTTAACTCCTCACTTCTACAACAAACACTCTCTTCACTAAATGAGATAAGGTTTGAGGTTTGGTTCCAACTAGTAGAGATATTCTTTACAATGAGAACAGATGTAAAGGCTTAGGATACCTCAATGCTAAGCAAGGATGTTTACAAAGAAGGGCTTAGCTAACTTGAAGTGATTCAGGAAACTTGGGATTCTTGAGAATAGCTTGGTTTCCTTTGAAAGCTTAATATGAGTTTGATAGCTTATAGTTGGATAATGAATCCCTTTGATCACTTCTGTATATATAGGCATATTTGAACAACTATCCGTTGGAGAGATAGTAATTCAAACATGTCTATTTGCAGCACCATTGAAACGGCTAAGAAGCTTGACTTCCTTTTATCCACTGTGTAAAAGGGCTCTTCAATGGTTGCTTGAATGAATGTGTTGACTTCTGAAAAATGCGGCTGAGATGACTTGTGTCAGTTTCCAAATAAGCACACTTCCCAAGGTTGATTTGTGGCAGAAACTACACTCAACCAACGGTCAGATGGGACAAGCTCCCTGAACATTCTTGCTGCTGTTTTAGAATGTTCCAACATTCATTCAATGCTTCACTCTTTAATGCTCTAAGTCTTCAATGCTTGGTTCAGGCATGATTGACAATAAATGCTTCATTGAATGTGTCTTCAGTAAGCTTTTGACATTCAATTCTCTTGATCATTTGTACTTCAACTGTCTTGATCTTTTGCATTTATGAGCACAGCTTTAGTGTTCTTGATCTCTTCAGCCCGGTTGTCCACTTGGTCAGCTGTCCTGATGCTTCAGCAACTTTGGCCTCAAGACTTAATACCTATCAAGCTTTCTAACATATAGCATTGGACAACTATCCTGAACTCTAAAATCTCACAACATCTCTGAGATTTTTAACTTAAGCATTCTACATACTCAAGTGTTCTGGGACAACTTACCTGAACAATAACTTGAGCATATCTCAACTAATTTGTACATCATCAATCAGGGGTTTTGGTATCTAGATCAAAATCATTTTATTCCCAACATATATATATATAATTCTTGAAAAATTAATTTGGCCACATAATTTAAACATATTGTCATTTCAGGGTGGACGCGCAGAACTTAGTTCCATAGCCAAATCATATTCCAGAGATGCTATTGCGGTTTTGCTAGTTTATGACATCACTAGGTATTATTTCTCTTTAAATATTGATTAGTAAAAATTTCTTGGATAATGATATATTTTTTAATAAAAAATGAAATTGTTGGTGAGGACAGGAGGGAAACATTTTACAAGGTAAGGAGTTTGTTGAAGGATGCAAGGGAATATGGAAAGGCAATAGTGTGCATAATGTTGGTCGGAAACAAGTGCGATTTGTGTCGGAAAAGAGAAGTAAGCAAAGAAGAAGGAGAGCAGTTTGCCAAGGACAATGGCTTGTTATTTATTGAGACTTCGTCTAAGACGCCTCACAATGTCGATGAGGTTAGTATATTTTTCATTCCGTTCTGTCATAAATTTTTCACTTGCCTATTTTGAATTTATTGAGATTTTATCTAAAATGCCTCATAATATGACGAGGTTAATACATTATTCATCAACTAATTATATATTCCTTACGATTCTTCTGTTACAAGTTTTTCACTTACCTTACCTATATTGAACGTCTCAGCATAAATTTTTCATTTTCTTAAATGAAATAACAAAATTATTATTTCTTTCTATCTTTTTTCATCTTTATTTTTCTCTACCGTTTTACTTCCATATATCTTTCTACCTTTTATTCTTTTTACATCTCTCTATTTTCTCTACTTGTTTCAGGTATTTATACAGACTGCTTCAACGATTTATAACAAGATTAAGGACGAATATCTTCCAGTACCTTTTCAAGTGTCTGAAGAGGTATGATATGTTATTTATATGTGTTTATTGGATTTTTACTTGAAGCTAGATTAATCAATTTAATATTTGTCATATTTAATATGCAAGCCTACATTAAAAATACCCACTCGATGTATAGTTATATTTTATGAATTTTAATCAATATTGATTCTTTATATATAAAGAAGGTGATTATTTATAAATAAAATAAATAAATGATAATTTTAAAGATGATTATTAAAATAATATTAAAACTTAGATTTGGATGGATAAAAAGAATTAGGACGGAGGGAGTACAAATTTAAACTCCAACCTCATTATATTTTGTGAAAAATAGAAGTGCATCATTTTTTGAAAAGGATGTACATGCGAACTTTAAAATAGAAGTGCATCATTTTCTAATAAGTCAAATGAACATGCAAAGTGTAAAAAAATAATATTTTCACACACATATATGCCCCTTTTATTCCCAGAGGGGATTCAGTTTCTTGTATGTTTCAGACTCGATATTCCACATCATTTGTTAGTTGTATTTTAAAATATAACTCCTACAATATTTTTAAATATATAAAATCTAAATCGAATTCTCCCTATCTTTTATTTTTATTGCAGTTATATGGAATCAAAGTTGAATATGAAAGAATTCAAGAACCTTCGCCGACAAGTTGGTTGAAAAGTTTATCAATTTTCTAGCAAACTGAACATATTTAAATAGTTTTTTTTTTTTTTTGATGTATATGGAATCAAAGTTGAATATGAAAGAATTCAAGAACCTTCGCCGACAAGTTGGTTGAAAAGTTTATCAATTTTCTAGCAAACTGAACATATTTAAATAGTTTTTTTTTTTTTGATGTATATGGAATCAAAGTTGAATATGAAAGAATTCAAGAACCTTCGCCGACAAGTTGGTTGAAAAGTTTATCAATTTTCTAGCAAACTGAACATATTTAAATAGTTTTTTTTTTTTTTTTTTTATGGAAGTTAAATACCCATCCCTTTTTCCCCTCCCCATGACTCGAACCCAGGACCTAAGGCCTAGGTAGTGGTGCTCTAACCACTTGAGCTATCCCACTTTGTCACATATTTAAATAGTTGATATTATAAATAGAGTTACATTGTACCCTCAGTGACATGTTTCAACTAGTACAACCGAATCATAATTTTATCCCCTTACAATGGGAAGGGTAACAAAATCAATAAAAAAAATTGTCGATTTATCTAAATTATTTAAAATGTGTGTTCAATTGCACACAAGAATTTACCTCTAACATATGCATTAGAGGTCTAATTTGGTTATAGGGTTTAGCTTAGTTTGGGTTGAGAAATTTAAGCTCATAAAAGATCAATGGTCCTGACTTATTTTGCATTGGGCGCGGCTAAAGGCACCCGGCGATCCTATGAGTACACCCAGGAGATGAGGACACCCACAAAAGAGATGAGGGCACCCACCTGGAAAACCCAAAAATGCCCTTAATGCCCTTAACCAAATTTCGCACTCCCTCCCTTCTCTCGATTGGGTACACCCACCCTCCATCTTCCCCAAACCTCTCATCTCCCCAACCCTGCACTCCCACTCTCCCACTCCCACTCCATTTTCGCACCACTCCCACTCCACTACCTGCGACGTCGAAGAAGAGAAAGAAAAGAGAGAGCACCGTTGCACCGTTCTCCCCCACTCCATTGTTTTTTCGAAGAGGACGCAATTTTTTGTTAGTTTTTGCAAAAATGGGTAAAGGTTAGTTTTTCTTGCTTATATTTGAGAAGAAGAGTAGGACGCATGTTTAATTTCGATTTTTGTTGGTTGAAACATTGATTTTATTGTTGTAGGGTTTAGAATTTATTTTTTGAATTTGGTGTTAATTTCATGTGTTGATTAAGGTTGGTTAATGTTGGTTTTTCGTGTTATAATCATGTTTATGTGTAGAATGTATCAATTTTTGATGGGTTAGGATGAAAATAAACCAATAGGCATCTAATTTTTGATGGGTTAGTACGATTGCAGTGTTTTGCACTGGTTTTTCGCACATTTGATGCTTGCCCGGAAGTAAATTTCGGACATGGGTTGTTTGTTTTGGTTTAGGTTTCAAACATGGCTTTTTTGTTTTGGTATGATTTTCGAACATTGCTTGTTTGTTTTGGTATAATTTTCGAACATTGCTTATTTGTTTTGGTTTTAGTTTCGAACATGTAGTAATTTTCGAACATGGCTTGTTTGTGTTGATATAATTTTCGAACATGGCTTGTTTGTTTGTGTTTTAATTTCGAACATGGCTTGGTTGTTTTGATTTTAATTTCGAACTTCGCTTTTTTGTGGTGGTTTTAATTTCGAACATGGCTTCTTTGTGTTGGTTTTTGTAGAGGGTGTTAGTAGGGCTCGACCGACTGCTTCCAACAGGAAAAAGAAGCAACATATTAGCGATGAGGCCGCTCCTCAAGAGCCCAATCCACAAGAGGCCATTCCACAAGATGCCATTGCTCAAGAGCCCACTCCACAAGATGCCAACCCTCAAGAGCCCACTCCACAAGAACCGGTGCCCACTCTACAAGAACCGGAAGTAGATGAGGGAAACGATGACGGAGATGGATAGGACGAGGAAGAGGAAGAGGAAGAGGGAGAGGAAGAAAGAAGAGTTGTGAATGTTGATCGACCATTGGTAACCGCACATCCCCTTCTCAAAAGCTTCCAAGAGCATGTAGCCAAATACATATGGTTGGGTGAGGAGCGAGATGTGTTGAAGTGTCATTGTCATGTGACGAAACTATTGCATTGGGAGTTCGATGATGATGAAGATTGGCGTCATTGGCGGAGGTTTTTGAGAGGATCTAGGTTGATTCATGTTAGACGTGGGGCTTACAAGTATTCAAACAAGAATCTTATCACAGCCTTCGTTGAGAGATGGCACGAAGAGACCAACTCATTCCACTTACCCTTCGGGGAAATGATAATCACCCTCGATGATGTCCGTTGCATCACGAATCTGAAAGTTAATGGTCTCCCGGTGCAGTCTACGTCCGAAGAACATATTTTGGCTTCAGATTATTTGATGAAATATTTGGGTTTATCATTAGTACAAGCCAAGAGCATTAAGTGGGCAACGAGGGGGTTTCGTGAAGCTATCGTGGCTAAGGGAGACTTTTATGCCCATGATGTCCTCGGACAACGAGGACGAGGTGTTGTATTCAGCACGAGCGTTTGTGTTGTACATGTTTGGGACCACCTTGTTTCTGGACAAAAGTGGTACTCGTGTTCACGTACAGTGGTTGCAGTATATGGACGACATGGCAGAATTTTCGAACTATGCTTGTGGTACCGCAACGCTTGCCTATTTGTATAGACAATTGGGGATGGCGTCAAAGTTCAAGTGTAGGCAAATTGGTGGTTACCTTACGTTATTGGAGGTATTAAGTATTTTAAATAAGTTTGTTAATATTTCATGTTTTTCATTTGATATTGACCTAATAATATTGTACTTGTAGGCTTGGATTTATGAGCACTTCCCTACTTTGATCTTGCCGCCTCATAATCCAGACTTGGGCCGTTCGGATCCACTGTCGATGCATTATGCACCCGAAGCTCATACAGGCCCCTGTGTCGACCGAGTAAGAGGCTTTAGAGAGCAATTAGATACCCTCCTAGCAAGCGAGGTACGTTATTAACCAAATTAATATATTTGTCTGTTGTTTATTTGTTTTTAAGATAAGTAAGCATTTTTTTAATTTAATGGGGTGTTGTAGGTTAACTGGAATCCATATCGTCCCGAACGAGAAAAACATCCATTTGATGAGGTATCTTACTTTCATGGGTGCATTGTGTGCGGAGATATTGTTGAGTCGTACATGCCGGATAGAGTGCTCAGACAGTTCGGGTACGTGTAAACCGTTCCTGAGAAGTCCCTTGCTGCCCGTGTTAAGAGGACCGGTTCCACATCCAAGAAAACAAAGCTAGTGTGGGGTGCTATGGCGGAGTACTTTTCTACGTGGGACGCACACATGCTTACGGATGATAGACTTGGTGAGCGTTGTATCCAAGATTCGGATTGCAGCGATGATTATATTGATTGGTACCTCGCCAACGGCCGTCCTTACGTTTCAAATCCAGAAAATAGGAGACTTCCTCCTCCTGAGCCTCCACGTAGGGCTGAGTTAGGGCACTTGGTAGATTTTTCAAAGGTTGAGTTGACCTTGTTGTTGCAAAAGTGGAGGAACGACGAGCCATTAACAATCGATGGGGTAATGCAAAAAATTGAAGAAGTTGTGAGACAGATTGGTGGACAAACATCCGATGACGTAGGAGAAGATGCACCGTCATCATCAAGTGCACGTCGTGGACGTGGAAGAGGTCGAGGACGTGGAAGGGCTAGGCGTTCTTGACAAAAACTTGTTTTATATCATTTTCAACAAAAACTTGACAAATGTTGTTTTTTATTAATCGTAGTTTGTGATTCACGTGTTATACAACACTAAAACAAACAACCGCAAGTGTACGGTGTCTATCGTAGCGTGATAAGCACGAGGTCGATCCCACAGGGAGGTTAAGCGTAAAAGGGTAGTTTGTTAATCGAGTTCTAAGTAGACGTGATCGAATAGTTTGAATGTTGAATTACTCTAAATTACCTACCAAAGTGTCACAAATAAGTAACAAAGAGCAATGAAAATCGATCTACTAGCATGCGAATCAATAAAACGAAAGTAAAACGAATAAAGACTCAAAGAGAGAAGGTGGGTTTCAAGGCGATTGTAACACCTAGATATCCGTTTATGAATGTTATCTCGTTTAAATGGCCATTAAGGTTATCTCAAATAGGGTGATCACACAAGAAGAATTAATTAATCTCTCGATCTAATTAACCAAAGGCGCAATGTAACATAGGCTCGTATCTCTACCTCACAAACGTTACACCTCCTAAAATAGCTCCTAAGATCATTCAAGTCCCTCTCCGATAATTAATCCTCTCTCGAGATCATAATAATACCGAGTTGCATGCTTGCACACGATCAAATGGAATAAATCTCTCGATCTTACCCCAATTAACAATGAATTAAGCAAATCATCATGGCCAATAACAACATGCTTTACAATGGATAATTAAACATGCAAATAAGAGATAAACACCAATTAAAGCAAGAAATTACTCATAGACTTCAATCCAAGTATCTACAATGCCTTAGAACCACAAAGTGTTTAGCTAACTACTAACATAATCAAATTACAAAATCCAAATGAAATAACTAAATAAAAAGGAAAAGAAAGAGAAAGCTTAGTCTAGAACGTGGTAGGGAATGGAATTTGGGAGCTATTGCATCCTTTCTTCCTTGATTTGGTGAAGAATTGAGAGAGAAATGGCCAAAACACCTCCAAGTATGTGTAACTATGTGTGGATTGGGGGAGAATTGCTTGAAATTCAAGAAAGAGGGTTTATATAGTGTGTGGGTAGGGTTTGAATGGCATAATTGCAAGTTGATCCCTCAAAAATGGAGAAAATACAAGTTTGGCACCGAAAATGGGGTGACTCGGCTGAGTTGGGGTCACTCGGCCGAGTGGAACACTTAAAAAGCGTGTTGCGACTTCTTCCAGCTGAGACTCGGCCGAGTTGGGGTCACTCGGCCGAGTGCGCAGAAAAACATGAAACTCGCAGATTCGGCCGAGTAACCTTACTCGGCCGAGTGATGTCCAATTCAGGGGCTACGGCATTCAACCTTACTCGGCCGAGTTGGCTCACTCGACCGAGTGCGCAGTGAAGTGCAAAGTTGCAGATTCGGCCGAGTAACCTCACTCGGCCGAGTGCGCAGTAGAGCTCAAAGTCTCAGATTCGGCCGAGTTGACTCACTCGGTCGAGTTGTCTCCTCCCCTTCTCGTTTCATGCATAACTTTCGCCTCGGGTGTCGGATTGACTTGATTCCTTTGGCTAATCCACTCCGTTTTTCGAGACGAATCCAACCGTGCACTCCTCTTTCCGGTCCGATCACTTGTGGTATGTGTTTTGCTCCAAATTCCATCGTATTTCCTACAAAATCGACAAAACACAACCTTTCTCTCATTTCGGCTCAAACAATCATAATCAATGCATAAATCAATGAAATCCACATCAAAACATGCTTCACATGTGCCTCTAAAATGTGTAAATTCCACCCGAATCAGTTTGATCAATCAGAATGATACTTTAGTGTTTTAACATGTATTGTAACATGTATGTTAACTTAAATGCTTTATGAATGTATGGTTTTTATATGGTTTTTATATGGTTTTGTATATGGTTTTTATATGGTTTTTATAAGGTTATAGTTTTTTTTGGAAAAGGAAGAACCGGAACAAGCAGAATAGGGAGAGACTCCTAAAGGGCGGTTCTTCAAAGCAGTACTCCAGTTCTGTCATGAGAAATGGTAGACTGAGCGGCATTGCGAGCCAAACTATGGGCATGAGTGTTAAATCGTCGGGGAATATGTAAGAATTTGCACACAACAAATTCTTCAGAGGTTTTGATAATCCGGCGAGCTAAAGAAGGTTCAGGCCCAGGAGATAAATCACATAGAACTTTATTGCAAAGAGAGATGGCATCTTCTGAATCTGTCTTTATCGCTATGTTTGTGATACCTCTGGTCTTTGCAAGGTTGACGGCCCAGTTGATGGCCTGCAATTCGGATCCAAGAGGGCTTCTTTGAGGGGGTAATTTGATCGAAAAAGAGTCGAGAATGTCCCCATTATCTTTGTATAGCACACCACCCATACCAAATAACAGAAGATCACTATTAAAAGCACCATCAACTTCGAAATAGAAAGGGAAGTTGAGATCATTTGTGTTGGGGCTCGAAGAGGATTGGATGTGGGGAGAATTTTCATTGAGGACAGACTGATAGTTGAGAAGGTATTCAACTACTTTTCGACCAGTGTTCTTTTTAATCATAAATCTTCTGGAATCCTCAGAGTGAGTGATGTTGCATCTTTCCCTCCAAATACCCCAAGCGATCATAATGGATTGCTCAAAATCAAAGGTATTGAGGTTCTCTTTAAGGCCTTGAAGAAATTGAATAGATGATGGGTGCCTAAGGAATTTAATGAGTTTCCAAAAGCCGGAAGATTTCCAGACCCCCCTGACTCCAATGCAAAAGAAGATTGCGTGAAGAGTTGATGACATGAAGTTTCCACAAAGTCGACAGTTGGGATCCAAAGGGATATGGCGGTTGTATAAGTTTCCTTCTGTGGGGATGAAATCAAGACTCAATTTCCAAACAAAAATCCGAATTTTTGGTGGAATTTTCAGAGTCCAAATAAAGTTCCACCATGATGAGTAATTTTTGTTGCAAGAGGTGGATGGAAGATCTCGATTTCGAGGGTCGAGTTTGAGGCTTTCCTTGTAGCCTGATTTGACAGAATACACCCCTTTAGGGTCAGGGGACCAGAATCTGAAATCATCCTCATCAGGACTAGCCACCGGAGTTCTGAGAATTCCTTCAACTTCAAAGGGCAAGAAGGCAATTCTGAGCAATTCTTCCTTCCAGAATCTGGCTTCATCAAGAAAGTAAGAGATATTGTGTCCACTGGCAATATTAGATGAAATCATACCTGAATTAAGGCCTTGAACCCAGGCATGTTTGAAGAGGGTGATTGTTTGGCCATTGCCAATGGACCAACGGATTCCATTTTGGAGGATTGGGAAGCTCGAGGTAAGGGATCGCCAAAGAAATGATGGATTATTGGCAATGTGTGCATCAAGAATATCGGAGTGTTTGTAGTACCTGGCCTTAAAAACTCGAGCGACGAGAGAATGTGGATGTTCCATTAATCTCCAGACTTGCTTAGCTAAGAGAGCTTGGTTAAAGTTGGTTAGTTTACGAAAGCCTAATCCTCCGTCAGTTTTGGCTTTACAAAGTTTGTCCCAGTTAAGCCAATGCAATTTCTGGTGACCTTGATTGGCTCCCCACCAAAAATTCGCAATTATTCTCTCCATATCATTGCATACTTGAACTGGAATTTTGAAGCATGACATAGCGTATGTGGGGATGGATTGTAGAACGGCCTTAATTAGGACCTCTTTGCCTCCTTCCGAGAAATTTTTGTTCTTCCAATTATCAATCTTGGATTTCAGTTTGTCCGTGAGATAAGCAAACTGAGTGCGTTTTCCTTTGAGGGAAAAAGTTGGGAGCCCCAGGTAAAGGCTGTGACCTTGAGTGCATCTGACTTGCAGCGTTGAGGTGATCAAATCTCGGTGAGAGTCACATGTGTTTGGACTGAAGAGAATGGATGATTTATCGAAGTTGACAACCTGGCCAGAGGCACTTTCGTATTTCAATAAGGTCTGTTTGAGAAGGTTGGCATATTCGGGTTTAACTTTGAAGAAAACGATGCTATCGTCCGCGAATAACAGGTGAGAGATCATTGGGGCATTTCTAGCAATCTTAATGCCTTCAATAGATCCTTGATGAACAATTTGATTGATGAGTGATGACAGACCTTGAGCACAAAGGAGAAAGAGGAAGGGAGATAGCGGATCCCCTTGTCTTATTCCACGAGAAGGTTTTATGTGACCAATTATCGAATCATTAACTTTGAAGGAATAGGAGACTGTTGAAACGCATCTCATAATTAAATCAATCATTTTTCCAGTGATTCCAAAGCTCTTCATTTGGCTTTCGAGAAAGGCCCATTCAACACGATCAAAAGCTTTGCTCATATCAAGTTTGAGAGCTGCATAGCCCGATTTACTTCTATTGCCCCTGAGCCAATGCATACATTCATAACTGATGAGGATATTGTCAAAGATTTGTCTACCATGGATGAAAGCACTTTGATTATCATCAATGATGTCTGGTAAGACCCGAGCAAGGCGATTAGCGATGGTTTTAGCAACGATACGATAGAAGACATTACTGAGGCTAATGGGTCGAAATTGAGAGGGGTGTGAGGGAGAGTGAGTTTTCGGAATTAACGTGATGAGGGTGTGGTTCCATTATGAAATATCACCATTGTTATTGAGAATATGAAGCGCTGATTGAATGACTGAGTTCCCAACAACATCCCAATTTTCCTGAAAGAAACGAGCATTAAATCCATCCGGGCTTGGGGCCTTATTTGGATGAAGATCAAAAACTGTTGTCTTGACCTCAGATTCTGAATAATTGTGATCCAAAAGACGTTTCAAGTGTGAAGGTATGTGATCCGAGTTATGATCAACAATGTGTTGAATGTCAGTGAGTGAAGGGTTGGATGATGTGAACAACTGTCCAAAGAAAGTGGAAAGCTCTTGCCCAATACCTTGGATAGATGATGTAAATTGCCCATTTTCGGATTGGAAGCCTTTGATTGTGTTTGTTTTGAAGCGTTCTGAGGCTCGTCTGTGAAAATAGGTGGTATTGCGATCTCCACAAGTCATCCAGTTGATTCTTGATCTTTGGTGCCAAAATTCTTCTTGTTGGGAGAGGAGGAATTCAAGTTCCTTTTCTAATTCAAGGAGTTCATTGTGAGTATCAGAGTCAAGGCCCGAGTCTTCAAGCTCTGTGATTTTTTCTGAAGCTCTACGAATTCTATTGTCCAGGGCCCCAAAATTATGTTTGGCCCAACCGGAAAGTTGCTTAGAGCAAGACTTCAGCATATCAAAAAGTGGGGAGTGGGGAGTGGGGATCAAATTCTTTCCAGACTTCAGTAATAAGGGATTTGCAAGAGGGATCCAAAAGCCATGCATTTTCAAAGCGGAATGGTTTTTTAGGGCATTTTCTCCACTGCAGATTAATAGTAGAGCAAGTAAGGCTGATGACACGATGATCGGAGCCCCACCAGAGCAGATTTCGGACATTGAAAGTCTTAAACTGAATTTTCCATTCTTCACTCGAAATGAATCTATCCAGTCTTTCTTGGATATTATGAGCGCCTTTCCTTTTATTATTCCAGGTAAAACACGGGCCTTCAAATCCCAAATCGAAAAGATCAAGTGAATGGAGACAATTTCTGAATTTGTCAATATCTTTCCTTGTTTTCCAGTTAATGACCCCACCCTTCTTTTCATGAATGTTTAATATTTCATTGAAGTCTCCCCCAATAACCCATTCTTTGATGTTGCCGTGAGAATCTTTAATTTTACGAAGAAGATCCAAGGAGAAGTGTCTAAGATGGTTTTTAAGGTTTCCTTGAAATCCAGTAAAGAACCAAGTGTGATCATGAGATTTGATTTGAAAATCTATGTGACCAAGAGAGTAAGAACGAAGATGGACATTCATTTCATCATTAGCAAATAAGATTAGGCCTCCTTGCCTGCCCACGGCATCAACCACAAAGCAAAATTTAAAACAAAAAAAGACATTCCAAGCCCTAACAATGCTAGTTGACACCTTAGTTTCCATGATGAACAAAAGAGAGGGCTTATTGAAGGCGATAACTCGCCGAATTTTGTGGAATGCTTGAGGGCCCTTTAAACCTCGAGCATTCCAAACCAACAACTTCATTCTGAGTGGCGGAGATGGGACTCGCCCTTCTCCACCAAACTTGTGCTTGCAGCATCATCATCCTCACTTTTATACCTCTTCCTTCCTGAACCAGTTCTCGGAGTAGTTTCTTCATCAACGGGGAGCTTGTATCCATCAGCTGAGCCAACAACTTCAATGGGACGACCTCTTTTTCTAGAGCTTTTTCCAGCAGTTTTATATGAGTCTGTGTTAGCCTTTGCAATTCCTTTTTCTGGGAACATTGGTCCTTTCATTTTACCCCCATTGTCAGGAAACATCGGTCCCTTCATCTTCCCTCCAGTGTCTGCTGCTTCATTCCTAATCACAATTCCTTTACCTGCTCCAACTCCCTCTCGGATTTGCAGAGCTCGAGGGGGGCCATAAATGCGGTTCATATTGAAGAATTCTTTGTCATGCTGAGAGATTTGAGACTCTTTAAGTAACATTCGAGCGTTTTCATTATCCATGAATTGGATGTCTTCATCTTGAAGGGCTGAATCAGCAAAAAACCTGTCTTCATCAGTAAATCGATTAGTGTTACCTCTCCAAACAACTGGGGCCAGCTCCATTCCCAGGTACGAGGCAGCTCTCCTAGGTGGCTGGGAGGATGAAGCTCCATCCTTGTTGCCCTGAGCATCATTGTCGCCAGTGGGAGAATGCTTGTTGTTTTTTCTCTTAAGAAATTCATAGAGCTTTGGGTCCACACCACGCTGGCCATCAGCCCTCAGCCATGTTGGAAATCGAGTGATGTTAGGATGGGCATGACCATTTTCATAGTATTTGTCAGGGCACTCTTTTTCAGTATGAGTGAGGAGCCCACAGAAATAGCAGTATTCACCTAATTTTTCATAGCGAAGTGGCAGAGTGATTGTTTCATTCCTGATTGTGATGTGAGTAGATCGGTGAAGTGGCCTGTGGAGATCCATCAACGCACGAATTCGGAGGCAACGACCCCAAGCAGTTTGACCATTGGGGCAATCCAGCTCGATAATATCCCCAAAACGAGCTCCAAGTTTGTAGGCGATTTGTCTTGTCATGGAATAGAGAGGTAGCCCATGAACTTGGATCCACATCGGGATCATGTTGATAGTAAGATCTCTGGGTTGTTCATCTCCCCGGACCTTGGATAAGATGAGCATTGGGCCATTCACTATCCAAGGTTGACGATGGAAGGCCTTGCTCCAGTCAAATTCATCTTCAAAGTCGAAGAGGAAGTAGCCATCTCCGAGATGCACAACGTTAACATTACTTGCCAGCCTCCAAATTTTCCTCATGGTAACAATCAGCTCTTTGATACTAATTGGTTTTCGGATTGTGAACCTACCCAGAAGGGCAAAGCGTGGAAGGATTAGCTCATTATCCTCCACCAGAAGAGGATTTTCTTCAGTATCAGAAAGAGAAACTTTTCGGAAAGGGCTTCTTAGATCGTCCGCCATGGGAATGAAGAGTGAGGTAAGGAAAGAGGGGAGAGTTGGATGTGTGAAAATCTCAATGAGAAGTTCCCAAGATATAGTAGAGCTTACCGCTTGTAAGGCCAATAGGAGAGGGAGCCTTCCTGCAGGCCAAAATGCAATCATGAAATTAGGGTAAAAATGTCCAATAGAACACGAAGCGTTTCCTTGGGCTGTGTGGAGAGACGGCTGTGATGGATATGCAGGGTGATCCATACTGATAACCGCCATTGGGAGGCGAGAAAATTCCGACCAATTTAATACGCCAAAGCAAGATCCATTAAGTGGTTCGAAGGAGATGAAAGTAATGATTACTTAGATCGCGTGAATGGGCGGATTAAATTTCCAAGAGAAGGAGGGGAACAATCTGAGAAGATAGAGAATGGGAATTCGCACCTACATAAAGGTGTAATCACCCCTATATGAGAAAATCGCACCAAGATTACGTGAAATCGCCCGCGTGAGAAGCACTCGCCCACTCCATTAATACAAATTACTATTCTTTATAAGGTTATAGTTTGTTTTACTAATTAAAAGTAGTTTGGATGAGAACACCCACATGATTAATGTTTTGGATGAGGACACCCACCTTTGTACGAGACCTTTTTTCGAACAAATGATATATGCCCGATATTTATTGTCGAACACGAACACTTTTTCGAACAAATATTATTTGCATGGAAGTAATTTTCGAACATTTGTCACATGTTGGGTACTTTTTTTCGAACATAGCTCCAATGTTCGAAAATAAGTCCATTACAGGAACTTTGGGGTTAAAAAATCGACCAAGTAAAACTCGCGGAAATAATTTTCGAACATTTGGCAAATGTTGGATACTTTGTTTCGAACATTGACCATATGTTCGAAAAAAAGTCTGTAACAGAGACTTTGGGGTTAAAAAATCGACCAAGTAAAACTCGCGGAAGTAATTTTCGAACATTTGTCACATGTTGGGTACTTTTTTTCGAACATTGACCATATGTTCGAAAAAAAGTCTGTAATAGAGACTTTGGGGTTAAAAAATCGACCAAGTAAAACTCGCGGAAGTAATTTTCGAACATTTGTCACATGTTGGGTACTTTTTTTCGAACATGGACCATATGTTCGAAAAAAAGTCCGTAACAGAGACTTTGGGGTTAAAAAATCGACCAAGTAAAACTCGCGGAAGTAATTTTCGAACATTTGTCACATGTTGGGTACTTTTTTTCGAACATTGACCATATGTTCGAAAAAAAGTCCGTAATAGAGACTTTGGGGTTAAAAAATCGACCAAGTAAAACTCGCGGAAGTAATTTTCGAACATTTGTCACATGTTGGGTACTTTTTTTCGAACATGGACCATATGTTCGAAAAAAAGTCCGTAACAGAGACTTTGGGGTTAAAAAATCGACCAAGTAAAACTCGCGGAAGTAATTTTTGAACATTTGGCAAATGTTGGGTACTCTTTTTCGAACTTTGACCAATTGTTGGGAACATTGTTTCGAACATGGCCCAAATGTTCGAAAAAAAGTTTGTTACAGAAACTTTTAGTTTTAAAATTCGACCAAGTAAAACGCGCGGAACAAATTTTCGAACATGGCCTTATTGTTAGGAACATGTTTTCGAACATGGACCAATTGTTGGGAACTTATTTTCGAACAAAAGTTTATTTGCTCTCTTTTAAGCACTTTCTACACCACCAAAACCATTGAACACTTTTTTTTTCTTTTCAAGCTTTTGGGGCTCTTTGTCCCTCTTTTCTTTTCCCTTGATTTTCTTTTCATCTTTCTCTTTTTCTTTCAACTTTTCCACTTTCTCCTTTCACCAAAGATATTCATTCAAGCATATGTTTTCCACTTTGTCTTTTATCCTCCACTAGATGTAGGTATCAAAGGCTCAAAAAGGCTAAGTGGTTAACATTGTAGTTTGCCAAGAAAATGAGGAATTAAGCTCAAGGGGCTAACTACGGAAGATTACTTCGGTTTTGGGAAATTTTGGCTAAGTGACTCTTTTAGAACAAGATGGCCTATATCACATCACAAAGTTTCACACAATCATGCTTTCAAACAAGAATTTGGGCAAGTTCTAGGATCACTAGCAATAACTTAGTCCACTCTCAAATGAACTAAACCGGATTACATGCTCGATTCAAGGCTCAATTCTCACCGGTTTATTCAATAGGACCCTTACATTTATCAAATGTTCCCAAACAACAACACATCATGCATCCATGCTATCAAAGCTCACAACTATGAACACAAAATGATTCTATATTCCAAACTTAGAATTTTACTATGTATAAATTCTATGTTTGGGGTTAAAAGTTGTTACCTCCCTCCTTGCACATCCAATGCTTCTTCAAAGATCACCATTGCAACACTTGCTTCCCCTCTCTAAAGTTGGTTTTGCTTTCTTCTCCATTCTTCAAGATGTGCTATCCATAGTACTCTTCATCCATACCTACAAAATAAACCAATCTATCAACACTACTAAAGCAATAAAAACATGAAAGCAATAAAACCTTGGGTTGCCTCCCAAGAAGCGTTATTTTTAACGTCCTATGCCGGACGGTTCTTCCTTGAGGGGAATATCAAGTCACCCCATCATCCTCCTTGTTCTTCACCTTCTTAGCCCATGCAACCTTCTTAAACCCATTGAAGCATCCACTAGCTACTCCATCCGGCTCTTCAATCATGTCATAGGAGGTTGATGCCTCATTCATCCCCAAGTTCGTATAAGTAGCTTTTCTTGATTTGGGGGAGTTTTCTTCAAAAACTCCCCCAAACTTGGCCTTCTTGCCCATCTTCAACTCATTGTCTTCCACCTTGGGGTTCTCCTCCACAATATTTATCTTGGGCTCTTCTTCCACCCTCTCTTCCATGGGCTTTGAATACGGATCTCTCTTGGAATACACATACTCTTCCTCTTCATCCTCATCATCACGGAATCTAACGGCCTTGTAGATGTTGAATGAGACTTTCTCCTCACCGACATGTAATTCAAGCTCTCCGTTTCGTACATTGATGATAGCTCCACCCGTTGCTAGGAACGGTCTTCCCAAGATCAAGGGGATTGCCCTATCTTCCTCCATATCAAGTACCACAAAATCAACCGGGAATATGAATTTCCCAACTTTGACAAGCACATCCTCAATCGTTACCAAGGGATAAACTATGGAGCGATCCGCCAATTGAAGATTCATGGTAGTAGGCGTCAATTCTCCCAAGCCAAGTGATTTGAAAAGTGATAATGGCATGAGGTTTATGCTTGCTCCAAGATCACACAAAGCACGATAAGTTCCATCTTTGCCAATCACACAAGGCAATGTAAATGAACCGGGATCCCTAAGCTTTGGAGGTAGCTTAGCTTGGATGATAGCACTACACTCTTCGGTGAGGTTCACGGTTTCAAATTCTACCATCCTTCTCTTGTTGGACATAATCTCCTTCAAAAACTTAGCATAATGAGGCATTTGCTCAAGGGCCTCCGCAAATGGGATGTTGATGTGTATCTTTTTGAACATCTCCAAGAATTTGATGAACTTTGCATCCAAACTCGTCTTCTTGAGTCGTTGAGGGTATGGGATTGGAGGTTTGTGTGGAGATGGAGGCTTATGTGCATCATTCTCTTTCTCACTTGTTTTCTCCTTCTCAACATCTTTCTCTTCAACTTTCCTTCCTTGTTGTTCCTCTTCACGGCTTCACCATCTTCCTTTGGCATCATAGTGCCTTCATAGCTTGTGCCACTCCTCAACTTAATTGAGTTGCATTGCTCCTTGGGGTTCAATTCCGTGGTTGAGGGGAATCGACCCGGCTTGTGTTGATTTCCAACCATATTAGCAATTTGGCCCACTTGAATCTCAATGGCTTTCACATCATTCTTGATTCCCATCACTTCATTTGCCAATTTACCAATTTTCTCATCTTGACTCTCAAACTTTTGCCAAGTCTTTGTCATAAAACTCTTCGTCTCTCCCATGAACTTCTTAGTTTCTCCCATGAATGTTATAAACATTTCTTCCATAGTGAGCTTTGACGAAGACTCTTCTCTCACACCATCTCGTGCATTGAAGTTCGACGGTGGTTGAATGGCATTGTGTGGGTTAGCATATGAGAAATTTTCATGGTTTCTCAAGCCGGGATGGTATTGGTTCGGATTAGACGGGTGATAGTTCCCATGGGTTTGTCTTTCTCCCCAACCTCTCTCTCGATAATTTCGGTCCCGTTGGTTGTTCATGAGATGGGCCTCTTCATATTGATCATTATTGGGATCCACTAGTGCTTTGGCCGTCATCAAAGAGATTAGCTTATCCACTTTGTTGGATAAGTTGACACTTTCTTCCGAATTTTGAGTGGAAGCTACCCTTCGATTTTGCCTTCGTTCGGATGGCCATTGATTGCCATTCTTAGCCATTTCCTCTAAAAGCACATAACCCTCATCCGTCGTCTTTCCTAGCAACGAACCTCCACCGGCCGAGGCATCTACCATCCCTCTCGTACGGTGGTCCATCTCGTTGTAGAAATAACAAATCAATTGGTCTCTTGAAAACCCGTGTTGAGGACAACTTCTTATGAGATCCTTGAAGCGCTCCCAAGCTTCGGCTAACGACTCATCATCATCTTGCATGAATGAAGAGATCTCCCCTCGTATCTTGATGGTCTTTCTTGGAGGGAAGTACTTCATTAGGAATGCATCCACAAGGTCGGCCCAATTTTCGATCGTCCTTAGATCAAGAGACATGTACCATTGTTTTGCACGATCACGGAGTGAGAAGGGGAAGAGTTGCAAGCGGATGTAGTCTTGGGGAACACGGTTGATCTTAACCGTTCCACTTATCTCTAGGAATTGAGATAAATGGAGGTTAGGATCCTCCTTCGACAACCCTTCGAATTGGTTGTTTTGGACCATCATGATTAGTGCCGGTTTGAGCTCAAAGTTATGAGCGTCTACGGGCTCCCGACCCGCTCCTCCATAGGGTCTTGGGATAGGACGGAAGTGGTCTCTCAAGACTCTTTGTGGTTCCTCGTCCTCCCTTCGTCTACCATCTCTTTCCATACCAATATTCTCTTCAACTCTCCGACGAAAGTTGTCCTTTAGCACTCCTTGAGGTCGGTTACCCCCATTCCCATTAGGTTCCTCAACTCCTTCTACCCCGTGATTCTCAAATTCCTCCTCTATTTCTTCTACAACCGGATTTTCCCGTCGATTCATTCTTTCCAACTCTATTCTCCTCCTTTCGACGTTCCTTCTTCGACAATTGGCTTCAATCTCCGGATCTAAGGGTAGCACTTCTTGTTGGTTCCTCCTAGATCGTGTGATCATAAACCATGTCTATCAAAAGAGAAAACGAGAGTGAGAAATACAAATAAGCTCAAAGTAACAAACACAAATATTTTTGGATTTTTGAGAAATAAGAAAAGCAAGTAAAATGTCTAAACTAAAACTCTCTTAACCTACACTCTAGAGCTATAAAACCTCCCCGACAGCGGCGCCATAAACTTGATTTACGTGTTATGCAACACTAAAATAAACAACCGCAAGTGTACGGTGTCTATCGTAGCGTGATAAGCACGAGGTCGATCCCACAGAGAGGTTAAGCGTAAAAGGGTAGTTTGTTAATCGAGTTCTAAATAGACGTGATCGAATAGTTTGAATGTTGAATTACTCTAAATTACCTACCAAAGTGTCACAAATAAGTAACAAAGAGCAATGAAAATCGATCTACTAGCATGCGAATCAATAAAACGAAAGTAAAACGAATAAAGACTCAAAGAGAGAAGGTGGGTTCCAAGGCGATTGTAACACCTAGATATCCGTTTATGAATGTTATCTCGTTTAAATGGCCATTAAGGTTATCTCAAATAGGGTGATCACATAAGAAGAATTAATTAATCTCTCGATTCTAATTAACCAAAGGCGTAATGTAACATAGGCTCGTATCTCTACCTCACAAACGTTACACCTCCTAAAATAGCTCCTAAGATCATTCAAGTCCCTCTCCGATAATTAATCCTCTCTCGAGATCATAATAATACCGGGTTGCATGCTTGCACACGATCAAATGGAATAAATCTCTCGATCTTACCCCAATTAACAATGAATTAAGCAAATCATCATGGCCAATAACAACATGCTTTACAATGGATAATTAAACATGCAAATAAGAGATAAACACCAATTAAAGCAAGAAATTACTCATAGACTTCAATCCAAGTATCTACAATGCCTTAGAACCACAAAGTGTTTAGCTAACTACTAACATAATCAAATTACAAAATCCAAATGAAATAACTAAATAAAAAGGAAAAGAAAGAGAAATCTTAGTCTAGAACGTGGTAGGGAATGGAATTTGGGAGCTATTGCATCCTTTATTCCTTGATTTGGTGAAGAATTGAGAGAGAAATGGCCAAAACACCTCCAAGTATGTGTAACTATGTGTGGATTGGGGGAGAATTGCTTGAAATTCAAGAAAGAGGGTTTATATAGTGTGTGGGTAGGGTTTGAATGGCATAATTGCAAGTTGATCCCTCAAAAATGGAGAAAATACAAGTTTGGCACCGAAAATGGGGTGACTCGGCCGAGTGGAACACTTAAAAAGCGTGTTGCGACTTCTTCCAGCCGAGACTCTGCCGAGTTGGGGTCACTCGGCCGAGTGCGCAGAAAAACATGAAACTCGCAGATTCGGCCGAGTAACCTTACTCGGCCGAGTGATGTCCAATTCAGGGGCTACGGCATTCAACCTTACTCGGCCGAGTTGGCTCACTCGGCCGAGTGCGCAGTGAAGTGCAAAGTTGCAGATTCGGCCGAGTAACCTCACTCGGCCGAGTGCGCAGTAGAGCTCAAAGTCTCAGATTCGGCCGAGTGCGCAGTAGAGCTCAAAGTCTCAGATTCGGCCGAGTTGACTCACTCGGCCGAGTTGTCTCCTCCCCTTCTCGTTTCATGCATAACTTTCGCCTCGGGTGTCGGATTGACTTGATTCCTTTGGCTAATCCACTCCGTTTTTCGAGACGAATCCAACCGTGCACTCCTCTTTCCGGTCCGATCACTTATGGTATGTTTTTTTCTCCAAATTCCATCGTATTTCCTACAAAATTGACAAAACACAACATTTCTCTCATTTCGGCCCAAACAATCATAATCAATGCATAAATCAATGAAATCCACATCAAAACATGCTTCACATGTGCCTCTAAAACGTGTAAATTCCACCTGAATCAGTTTGATCGATTAGAATGATACTTTAGTGTTTTAACATGTATTGTAACATGTATGTTAACTTAAATGCTTTATGAATGTACGGTTTTTATATGGTTTTGTATATGGTTTTTATAAGGCTATAGTTTGTTTTACTAATTAAAAGTAGTTTGGATGAGAACACCCACATCATTAATGTTTTGGATGAGGACACCCACCTTTGTACGAGACCTTTTTTCGAACAAATGATATATGCCCGATATTTATTGCCGAACACGAACACTTTTTTGAACAAATATTATTTGCGTGGAAGTAATTTTCGAACATTTGTCACATGTTGGGTACTTTTTTTCGAACATAGCTCCAATGTTCGAAAATAAGTCCATTACAGGAACTTTGGGGTTAAAAAATCGACCAAGTAAAACTCGCGGAAATAATTTTCGAACATTAGGCAAATGTTGGATACTTTGTTTCGAACATTGACCATATGTTCGAAAAAAAGTCTGTAACAGAGACTTTGGGGTTAAAAAATCGACCAAGTAAAACTCGTGGAAGTAATTTTCGAACATTTGTCACATGTTGGGTACTTTTTTTCGAACATTGACCATATGTTCGAAAAAAAGTCCGTAACAGAGACTTTGGGGTTAAAAAATCGACCAAGTAAAACTTGCGGAAGTAATTTTCGAACATTTGTCACATGTTGGGTACTTTTTTTCGAACATGGACCATATGTTCGAAAAAAAGTCTGTAACAGAGACTTTGGGGTTAAAAAATCGACCAAGTAAAACTCGCGGAAGTAATTTTCGAACATTTGTCACATGTTGGGTACTTTTTTTCGAACATTGACCATATGTTCGAAAAAAAGTCCGTAATAGAGACTTTGGGGTTAAAAAATCGACCAAGTAAAACTCGCGGAAGTAATTTTTGAACATTTGTCACATGTTGGGTACTTTTTTTCGAACATGGACCATATGTTCGAAAAAAAGTCCGTAACAGAGACTTTGGGGTTAAAAAATCGACCAAGTAAAACTCGCGGAAGTAATTTTTGAACATTTGGCAAATGTTGGGTACTCTTTTTCGAACTTTGACCAATTGTTGGGAACATTGTTTCGAACATGGCCCAAATGTTCGAAAAAAAGTTCGTTACAGAAACTTTTGGTTTTAAAATTCGACCAAGTAAAACGCGCGGAACAAATTTTCGAACATGGCCTTATTGTTAGGAACATGTTTTCGAACATGGACCAATTGTTGGGAACTTATTTTCGAACAAAAGTCAATTTTTTGAAAAAAATGATCCCAACAGGTTTGATACACCATATTATACTTTTAACACAATTGTAGTGGCTCATTCAAGCACGATAAACCATTCAAAAAATAGAGCAATTAAATTACACAAGTCATCCATTGTAACGTTGAAACCGTATACATGTTCCAAAAATATTACACATCAAGAATTTGTACACAAATTATCTATAAATGTTGTTTGTTGACAATTTGTACACAAATTACACCAAAAAGACAAAAGTATTCCAAAGTTTCTAACCACAAAAACTAACAAAAAGATGGTAACTACATCCATACACTATCATCTAATTAATTCCTCCGGACGCATATGCATTTTTCCATCCGTCCGAAATGTGTTGACCCTCATGCTTCCACGAAGTAATTACCGGGGGCAAAGTGCGCCCAGCACCCATCATAACCTACACGCATTCGAGATTTATGTGTTATATATAAAATATGCAACATATACGTGTAAATAAATTCATTAAATCAATGCAATTAAATACCTGGATGAAATGGTTCTCATTAATTAATCCCAACCAAGTACTCCTCGGTTCTTGAGGAGGTTCTTTGTTGAACAGCAGATACGTAAGGGATAGACGGGTATCAAGAACCACCACCGCCACATTATAGTGTGACGCCACTAGATATCCCGTGTACGGCAACCAGAACCAATATTTTTTATGTGCAAACTCCGTAAAGCAATTCAATTTGTCAAGCACAACATGGACGTAATCATTCAACAAGAACACGTTGTTGTACAACATTAGATTGCGGGACAGTTCGCTCATCAAGTCCATCCGAACCCTCGCCCACTCATCTTCACCGAATCCCATAAGCCCAGCCACTGCTCGAAAACCGATGTGTCCGTCACCCTTAACGTTCTTGATGTCGATAATGTACGGTTGATGCTGGATCGGTAAATATCCGATGAAGTCCATTCCTTGGGATTGTCGGGTACGCCGACGGGGTACCTACGCATATTACAACTAAAATCACCAAAATATTACCCATCGACAACCAAATCACAAAAATATTACCAATCGACAACCAAATCACCAAAATATTACACATCTACAACAAAATCACCAAAAATATTACACATCTACAACCAAAAATCACCAAAAATATTACACATCACCAAAACACCAAAATAAACATGCAAGGGCTGAGAATTACCGGTTGTTTTTTTGGAATCCCTTTCTTTTGGAAGGACGGGGATGAGAGCGAGTTATCTATAGTGATGACCGTCTGCTCCTTTTGTACCGAGCAACTTGCAACTTGACTCTCTATAAGCTCAAATAGGCTAGGCTCACGTTGTTATCTACACCAAAATAATTATGTTGTGTTGTTTCCCCGTACTACGCACCCAAGACAAGAGTGCGTCACGAGACTCGAACAAAGCCATATTCGTGAAGACGTCCGTGTAGTCCATAACAATTTCATGACCCTGGACATCATCATTCTCCCTTTCAACAACAGAGTCATTCGCCCACTCATCATCATAATTGTACTCCTCATACTCCTCTTCGAGACAATATTCGTCCACCCAAACATCGTCCTTCTCATCACCCAAATTCTAAAATTCAAAAAAACAAAAATTAAGTAATGTTCGAAACTTTGTTCAAAACAAAAGCTTCATGTTCGAAAAAAAGTTCAAAACAATAGCTTCATGTTCGAAAAAAAGTTCAAAACAAAAGACCTATGTCCGAAAAAAAGTTCAAAACAAAAGATATTTGTTTTGAACTTTTTTTCGGACAACACGACCATGTCCGAAAAAAAAACACGAACATGGTCGTCTTCTTCGCAGAACCAGTCGCGAAAAGGGATTTTTTTGAAAAACGAAAAAATGCAATACATAATGTCAAAATGTATGTCCTAAATGCATATTATTTCAACTACATACCACTATAAAGTCATAAGATGCAAAAAAAAAACAATCATAAACACCAACACAAACACTAAAAAACCCTAAACATAAAAACTCTTTCACTTTCGAAAAAAAAAACTTTCAAAACATGATAAATAACTTACAAATGAGTCATTGGCACCACCACTCGTAGTTATTACATCATAATCGACCATTTTCGACCCCATCTTAGCTCTAAAAATCGAAATTGCAGAAATGGAAATTTTTGGAATTGAGAGTTGTGATGACTCTCTGCATTCCCGCGATTTAGAAAGGAGGTGGGTGTACTCATCCAGTTATTTTTTTTAAAATATACAGAAGGGGTAAAAACGTAATTTCGCACTACCCTTTTCACAAAAAAAAACTTACCTGGGTGTACTCATAGGATCGCCGGGTGCCTTTAGCCGCGCCCTTTTGCATTTTGTCTAAAGTCGACTAAAGGAAAAGGTGGAGTTGGGCTAAAAGGAAATATCATCCCAAAAAATTAAGTCCATTTGGCCTGACCTAAGTTGCTCGTGGGATGGATGAGCTCGAACTTACTTATTTTGTTATCCATCAATACTTATTATATTTTAAAATACATTTAGTTTATTAAATTATAATTTAATGTTCATATATTTTTTTTAAAAATGTGTTCATATGTTAAATTTATGGTAAAAATTAGTAATTGATAAATAGAATTGATAAAAAGAGGGGGCGATCTTTTATACAATTTTTAAAAAAATCGCGGATCATAAGCTCTGATTGCTCAGAAAATTTGTAGATTGCAAACAAGTGATTTACTACATGACCAAAATATTGTTACTGTAAGGTCAAAATATTACCACTACAAGGTCAAAAGTTTACTAAAATATGTCTAAAAATATTCTGGCAAATTCACCCAAAAAATTAATGTCTAGAATATTTTTGGACATATAGTAATACATTTTTGACCCTGTAATGATAAATTTTTTGTCTTGTAGTAACATAGTTTTAGTCATGTAGTAACAAAGTCTAGAATATTTTTGGACTTGTAGTAATACACTTTTGATCTTCAAAATATTTTTGGACTTGTAGTAATACACTTTTGATCTTGTAGTAATAAATATTTGGTCTTGTAGTAACATAATTTTGATCATATAGTAAAATAATATTTGGGAGCAAAAAAAAAAATCCACGTTTGACCCACAAATTTTAATTTATCTTGGTCAATATTACATACTAGTGTAAGACCCGCGTACTACGCGGGGTTGAAATAAATATATTTTATTAATTTTTAATAATTATAATAATTTTTAACCTAATTTAATTTTATATTATAGTGAAAAATATTAAAATTTAAATGTTATGTCAATATAAATTACATCATATATATATATAAAAATAGAAAAGACTATATATTTGTAATTTTTTGTATTTTATTAGAAATATAAAATACAAATGATATGTCAATATAAATTACATCACATATATAAAAAAGTAGAAAAGAGAATTATGAATTTATTTAAATGATGTTGATTCACCCATGAATATAGTAATCTCTCGAAATTGTGAATAAACAATGCTCTCGAAATTCTGAAATTATGTAGATTTCAATGCTCTCGAAATTCTGAATTTGAATTTATGTATGTGAAATCATCTTATTTATAATGTGAAATTTATGTAAGATGATATATTTGAATCCTTAATAATATTTGCAATCGTATAAAATTTATATTTGAATATTATTAACATTAAATTTGTTTAGATATTATTAATATAAGATTAAAATTAAATTTATTTAGATATTATTAAGATAAGATTAAATTTATTTAAGCTAGATTTATAAAAATGAAAGTCAATTAAATTTGTTGGAGTAAATTGGGCAAGTCAAATTTCCTTTGTTCGATCGTATTATATTTTACTCCAAAAAATTCTAATTTATAGGAAATAAGTATATTTTTGTTCGAGTAATTTTAGGAAAAGGATTATGACAATTAAGATGGATTTGTTAGATTTAAAAAAGTAAAAAGATCAAAATATCAAATTTTATATTTATTGTTGGAGTATTTAAATATTATTAAGATAGATAGATAATATTAAATTTATTAAATTTATAGAATATTATTGTTTGTTGGAGTAATTTTAGGAAAAAAAATGAAATCTTATTGTTGGAGTAATTTTTGAAATAAGATTAAAATTAAATATTATTAAGATAGATTAAATAGGAAAAAAAATCAAATCTTATTGTTGTTGGAGTAATTTTAGGAATAAGATTAAAATTAAATTTATTTAGATATTATTAAGATATATTTATTTAGATATTATTAAGATAGAATAAATTTATTTAAGTTAGATTTATAAAAATTAAAGTCAAAATACATTGTGCATATTAAATTTTTGGATTTATAAAAAATCGTAATTTGATTAAGATTAAAATTAAATTTATTTAGATATTATTAAGATAGATTTATTTAAATATTATTAATTAAAAAAGTAAAAAGATCAAAATATCAAATTTTATATTTATTGTTGAAGTATTTAAATATTATTAAGATATATAGATAAGATTAATTTTATTAAATTTATAGACGGGTGGTCAAATCTTATTGTTGGAGTAATTTTAGTAATTAAATTTATTTAAATATTATTAAGATAGATTTTGTTGGAATTATAAAATATTATTGTTTGTTGGAGTAATTTTAGGGAAAAAAAAAGCAAATCTTATTGTTTGAGTAATTTTAGGAATTAAATTTATTTAAATATTATTAAGATAGATTAAATAGAAAAAAAATCAAATCTTATTGTTAGGAGTAATTTTAGGAATAAGATTAAAATTAAAGTTCTTTAGCTTAATTTATTTTTATAGTATTGTGCAATACTCAAGTATAAGAAAAAATAAAATTTCGGGATCTATAGTATTGTGCAATACCCAAGCATAAGGAAAAATAAAATTTCGGGAAGATGGATTTGTTGAATTAAGCATAAGGGAAAATAAAATTTCGGGAAGATGTATTTGTTGAATTTCTAAGCATAAGGAAAAATAAAATTTCGGGAAGATGGATTTGTTGAATTTCTATTGAGGAGATGAGAGACAATCTTACAAAAACCTTCAATAAAATTAATCCAAAACCATGTATACATAAATTACAAAAATCTTCAAATGTAAGAAGAAATATACATAAATTACAAAAATCTTCAATCTTCAAAATTTCTTCACAATCTTCAAAGTCACAATCTTCACAATCATTGAGTATATCATATCATTGAGTAGACAAATTGTTGGATTTCTATTGAGTATACAATCTTCAAATTTTCAAAATCCAAAATCTTCAATAAATTGATTATAATCCATGGATGAGATAAAAAATAAAATTGAGAATGAATGAGAAATTAGGGATTTTGAGAAGAGATGAGGGATTTATATAGGAAATAAGATTAAGTATGTAGGGTCAAAATTAAATTTTAAAATGAATGGATGAGATTAAAAGAAAAGAGTAGAAAGAATGAGAATTCAGGGATTTTGAAATAGAGTGATTTGAGAGGAAAGAGATTGAGATAGACAAATGAATTAGCACACGTGGCTGTAAAAAAATGTTTGCAAATATATTATATATATATATATTATATTATATTATATTATATTACCAATGAAAAAAAAATTACAGAGAATTTAATTTTGAGAAAGAAAAAATAATAGAAAATGACACAGAAATAAAGATTTAGAATTATTTGTAAGAATATATGAATATATATGAAAATGTAGATGGATTTCATAACAAAAAAAAAATTACATTTTTACAAAATAAAAATATGAATTCATTTTAATATAAATTATATATAAATTTGAAAAATGATTATAATTTTTTTTCTTACACTCTTATAATTGTATATGTGTAATTATTTATTTAAATGCTTATTTTCGTAATTTCATCTTTCAATTAAATTTGATTTTTTTTAAAAGTTGGGTTTGAGCAAGCTAGTCAGATTTAATAATTTTTAATAATATTTATATCACAAAATTTAAAAATATTTATTATAAGTATTTATAGTATACAAAATTTAGTAGATTTGATATTTAATGTAGCCATTCAACACAGTGGCGGATCCAAAATTTGGGAGTACGAAAATTCTCGAACAACGAATTATTTTTTCGTTGTATTGAGTTTTTCTTTGAAATAAATTTATTTTTTACCATTTTCTAATTGAATTAAATAGTAAATTGACAATTATAATGTAGCAAATTAGCAAATATAATTATACAATAAATCTACAATAAAAAATAATAATTCAAATTTTAAAGTTTCAAACCATTATCTATTTCAATTATATTAATTTAACATGATGTAGCAAATATAAACCCTAATTTATAACTTATTAGTTATAAAATTAAATAAATACATTCATAAATTAAAAACAACAATCAAATAAATAATAAATACATATTAATTAAAAAACATATAAATTAAATAATTATTTGGAGCAAATGTTTTTAGCAACAGCCACAAAGAACACAGGAGAAGACGGAAAGAAACACAGTGTAATGTTTGTTTGGGCCTTTTTATTCGCTGTTGAGCCTTTAATTTGAGTTGGTCTTCGAAAAGATATTGGCCACTCATTTTTTTTAATGGCGTTGGCTATATACCCCTCCAGCTCTGTTAAGTATACTCCCCCATCTAATATATTAATTTAATAATAACATGAAATACCTATTTTGCCCCTCTAGTAATTTTAGGCAGATAGATACACCCCCTATTTCCTATTACATGATTCCTACTGTTTGTAATCTTTTGCATACTACAAAGATTACCAAAAAAAAACACAACTCCCAAATCCTCTCCCAAAACAAAAAATCACTATGGTTATGCTAGTAAACTAGCCAAAAACGGTTTCAAAATACAATCGATTGTTAAGGAGCATAATGGTTCAAAAACGTGAAGGAAGTTATAAATACGTGAGTTCTTTCTTCTTATGTTTTATTTTTGTTTAAGTTTTGAAATGTGGGCATAAAAATCTAGGGTTTAGGGTTTTTTGTTATTATTTTTAGCTTCTTGCATGGTTTTTGGTATTTTATGACGTAAACTGAGTTAAAAATGGTGTGTGGTTATGTTCGTGCGTTTGGGCATGTCGTTTTTTTCGTTCAGTATTTTCGACCCTGGTTGGTCGACGGAAACAAGTGTGGTCGACATTACGATGTTGATGAGGTTATGTTCCGTCGACCAATCTGTGCTGAAAGTTTATTTACACATATAATCATATCGTGCAATTTTCATGAAAGGTTTGTCGACCAAAACGTGTTCCATCGGTACTGTAGTATCGACCATAACGTTTTTCATCGACAATGAGGTGTCGACCGTAACCTATTTGGTCAATGACACCATCTCGAAAAAAGTGAGTAACCGTTTCTTTTTTCCAGAATTTGTCGGACGATTCAAACAACGATCCGGAATATGTTGAGGAAACAAATGTATTCAATGATGATACTTTTGTTGAGGAAACCGAGGATCCCATGTATGGTGAAGAAAATCAAGGTGAAGAGGCTCCGGGTAATGAAATTGTGATGGACTATACGGACGTCTTCACAAATGGAAATTATTTTGCAAGTCGGGAGGCCCTTCAAGAGTGGGTACGTGTTGTATCTAGAGAACACAATATGGTGATCATTGTGAAGCGTTCCGATAATGGGTCCGGGAAGAAAAAAGCACACGTGTTGCTAGCATGTGAACGGGGTGGAGTGTATCGTAAGTTTAAAGGCAGGGGTAGGAGCCAAATAGTTCTCCATAAGGGTACAAATGACGAGGAAGCAGATGAAGAGGAGAAGAATATGAGACGGAATACTGGGTCAAAGAAGTGTGGATGTCCTTTCTTATTAAAGGGCATCAAAATTTCTCCTACGGAATTGAGGTTGGATGTGAAGAATGGGTTTCATAATCATCCCGTAGCCTTGTATCTCGAGGGACACTCTTACGTTGGGAGACTAACTCCCGAAGAAGAACAATTAGTAGTGGATATGTCTAAGTGCAACGCTCCCCCAAAGGACGTGTTGATGATGATTAAGAGAAGGAACCCCGACAACTACTCTACCCTCCGTACTATCTACAATTGTCGGAACAAGTACAGATTGACCGAGTATGGTGGGCGCAGTCAGTTGCAGCAATTAATGACCTTATTGATTGACCATCAGTATTTCCATAGTCATAGGACTTGTTCTCAGACGAATACCTTACGGGAGCTTTTCTTTGCACATCCTACTGGAATTCAGTTATTTCGGGCTTTTCCTAGTATTTTGATCATGGACTGTACGTACAAAACCAATAGGTATAAGATGCCTTACTTGGAGATGGTTGGGTTCACGTCTACGGGCATGACATTTTCAGTCGCTTCAGTCTATCTTGAGTGTGAGAAAGAGGAGAACTATACATGGGCATTAGGTGTTCTTCGTGAAATATTAGATGGTGCTTGCCTTCCTAGAGTTGTTCTTACGGATCGAGAATTGGCTCTCGTGAATGCCGTGACTTCCATATTTCCAAAAGCAACACATTTCCTATGTTCATGGCATATAGATAGGAATGTGTTGGCCAATTGCAAGGAGAAATTTGATAAAAGGAGGCATGAAATAGATTCTTTTACAATTCATGGAAGAATGTAATGGACGCCGAGTCTGTTGAACAATTTGAGCAAGTTCTTCGGTATTTTCATGATGATTACGCTAATGTCCCTACTGAAAGGGAAGCATATGAGTATTGCATGAACTCATGGGTGAATCCGTACAAAGAGAAGTTCGTGGCGGCATGGACGGATGAAATCATGCATTACGAGAACTTGACAACGAATAGGTATATTTTAATATTTTATGCCTTTTAAATTGTTCATATTTTGGTGTATTGTGTAGTTGAAATTTTGTGTTTTTGTAGAATTGCAAATCTGTTCCAGTAGATATTTCATCACATACTTGACGACGGAATAGCTTCTGGTCGACATATACGTGTCGACCGAAACCTATCTGATCGACACATACCTGTCGAAAATCCATGTTACAGAAACTTCCCTTTTTTTTAAATTTTGATTTTTATGTTATTTCAGGGTTGAGGCTCACCATTCCGCACTAAAGAGATCTCTCGGTAATAGCATGGGCAATTTTGAGACGTGTTGGGCGAGAACCCACATTCTTTACGAAGCAAGCCACAACGCAGTGAAAGCTTCCTTTGAGAAGAGTATCAATGTTGCTCTTCACAAGTTCAACACTGTCCTTTATAGAGATTTGCGAGGAGTTGTCTCGATTTATGCGCTTGAGAAGATCTACAAAGAAATGTCACAAATTGAAAATGGTTATTCCAATCCTCTCATATGTAATCATTACCTTAGAAAGGTGTGTGGGTTGCCATGTACCCATGAGCTTGACGAGTACCACCGTCTTGGCAAACCCATACCTCTAGTCGCTATTGATAAGTTTTGGAGGAAACTCGATGTGGAGCCCACGTTGAGAAATGTCAATGATGTGAAAGATGTTGTTGATGATGACTTGGACTCTCGATTTCAAGATCTCATACAAGACATGGTTGTGCGTTATCAAAGCCAGGACACGTCACAAAAAAGGGTGTTGTATCGTCAAGCGTTAGAATGGCACAACCCGACCACCACTTCGTTACTTGAACCCGATCCAAAGGTCAATACTCGTGGTCGACCGAAGTTGAAGTCCAATTCCAAGTGGTCAAAGAAGAAAGACACTTCGACGAAACGTGATCCTAGTGAGTTTGAGTACAAGGAGAACCTGCCCTTCTCCGCCGATATTTCGAAGCTAAAGAAGAAACAGACAACTCCTGCCCCCTCACGACCGGTAAGGGATTATTTACTTGAATGATGTTTGAATTTATTTTTTTTTACTTTTTTTTAAAAAAATTGTGTGGTATAATATGTGATTTACTTTAATTGTATTCGTTGATAGGTTTATTGCAAGCGTGCCCGTTCTGTGGTAAAGGAAGGATTGATCGATCTTCTGCCAACACGATTCCATCCACATATAATGGAATGCAAAAATGTGGTAGATGATGGCCACTGTGGGTATCGAGCGGTTGCAGCCTTAATGGGCTACGGGGAAGAACAATGGGCAAGAGTTCGACAAACTCTGATGAATGAATTAGGCCGTCACATAAGAAATGTCATCAAAAGTAACCTAGCAAATTCCATAAGAAATGTTATCAAAAGTAACCTAGCAAATTCCATAAGAAATGTCATCAAAAGTAACCTACCAAATACCCTAAACCATCAATCTAATCTCTCCCTCTCTTTCGTGCTCTGCCTCTTGCTGCCCTTGAAGATGAAGATGTTGGGTTTGGTGGCGGCTGAAGTGTCAGACAAGCTGTTTGCATTACTTGCATTGCCTCGTCTGCAGTCGGTGCGTCTCCAGAGAGCCATCTCTCAACCAAAGGAGCCATCATTTCTTGTGCTACGCTGATCATAAGCCACGGATCATCACTAACAAGTGCCCGTTCACCTGATACCCGCGTACTTGTGGTTGGGTTCGACAGAAACACATGTGAGTTTTGTGTGAACCAAGTGAGGTAGTCATCGACACACTCCCATGGTAATCGAGCACGCTCTCCAAGTCTTTCAGCAGTCAAGAGATGCGTATCCCATGCTTGGAAAAAATCAGCCAGATGACCCCAGACGAGTTGTGTCTTTTTGGAAGTTTTGGCACTCCTCTCGGCACGAGCAACAAGAGGCCTCTCCGATACGGTTTGAACATAGCCGAACTGTCGAAGGACTCGATCGGGCATATACGGCTCTATAATGTCACCGCACACCAAACAACCATGAAACAACGTCACCTCATGAAAAGGGTACTCGTTCCTCATCTTTGAGTACGGATTCCATGTAACCTGTCAATGTATATTCAACAATTTATAATAAGTAAATACCACAATCTAACGAAGTACAAAATTTAAAACATCTTATAATAAGTAAATTTATAATAAGACACAAAAAAGACTAAAATATGATGTTGTTCACCTCATGCGGCTGTAGGGCGTCAATACGCTCCCTGTATGCTTGAACACGTGTTTGCGATGGACCAGAATGGCTGTCAGGTGCCCACCTCGCTGACAAAGGAAACCCATTTTGAAAATCCATGTTGTGGGGAGGTTTGAACAACACGGGAAAATGTTCATAAATCCATGCCTACAAAGAAACGAATGCAACGATTAAACAATTACAATACAAAAAATATGAGTGTTAAATGTAAAAAAAGTAAGTATACCTCCAACAGAGTTAGATAACCAGAGATCTGTGCTGTCGTATATCTTGATGCTGACCCCAATTGTCTATATAGATAAGCTAGCATGGCCGCTCCCCATGCATACTCGTGAACCCCTCTCATATCCTCTAAATACTCAAGCCATGAACAAGATACCCGAGAGCCAGTTTTATCTGCAAATATGGAGCATCCAAAAGTATACAATGCATAAGCCCGGGCAGACTGCAACACCTCAAGGGGGTTCTCTGAAGTAGCCTTATCCATATATGTCTCTCGCAACCATTCCAACTTCACTGAAGCCCCGCGTACACCGCTCACAACCTGTTTCACAACGGTTCGGTCTGCACCCAACATAGCAATCACATCTTCACTTCCATGGATGTAGTCTACACGAGTAGACTGTACCGGTTTCCCCTCAACCGGTAATCCAGTGATGCAAAACACGTCATCAAGTGTAATGGTTACTTCACCACACGGAAGGTGAAAAGAGTTGGTCTCGGGATGCCATCGCTCGATGAACGCGGATATCAAGTTCTTGTTAGTGGCCCTATAGGAGAAATTCCTTATTTGAAGAAGTTCGGATTTCTGAAAGTACTCCCTCCAACGTCGATGGTGTTGGGTGTCTTGATCCTCCACCAGTGTCCATGCCAAAAGCTTGGAAATGTGGCTATGACACTTGAGCACACCGCGCTCTTGACCCATCCAAATAAAATTAGCCACGTGACTTTGGAAAGATCCCAACAATGGAGGATTGGCCAACTTCTTTGAACCGTCTCCTTCGACCTCATCGTGCTCCTCATCCTCCTCCTCACTGTCTTCAGGATTAATCTGTGGAGAGGTGGGTGTTTCTTGAGGGAGAGAGGGGGCATCCGGTGGGGGAGTGTGTGTTTCTTGAGGAATAGGGGGTGTCGGTGCTTCTTCAGGAGTAGGAGGAATGAGTGTTTCTTGAAGTAGAGGAGGTGCGGGTGCTTCTTCAGGAGTAGGAGGAATGAGTGTTTCTTGAAGTAGATGGGGTGCAGGTGCTTCTTCAATAGAAGGAGGGTTTTCTTGTGCGAGAGCCTCCACATTTCTCTTTCGATTAGAGGTCGTAGGCCTTCGCTTATACTCTGCAAAAAAAGAAGACGAAAACATTTCAGAACAAGGAAATTTAACAAAACAGAAATTATGAAGGCAATATTCAAAAATAAAAACATTCAAGGTCTTTAAAGACAACACCAGACAACTAAATCTGTAACAAGTTTAAGGCCAAGGTAGCTAATAGTGGATATATATCCTAAGCAGAAGCAGTTGCACCAGCAACAGCAGAATCTGTAACAAGTTTAAGGCCAATGCAATATATTAATCAAGTGTTGAGATGCTTAGTCTTCAAAGCAACCTAACTGATAATGAATTAATGTGGTAATGGTAATGCAATATATTTCATAGAATTTGACCTGCAGATTGGTTTATTACAACTAATAATGAATTAATGTGGTAATGGTAATTGAGATGCTTATTCTTCAAAGCAACCTAACTACAATAATTATGAATAAAGAAAACTTCAACTTAATCCCATTTTTGTCAACTCTCACACAATTTTTTTCTCCTCCTATATACACATCAAGTGTTGGTAAATCATTTTCACCACTGCTACAAATCTTTGTCGCCACTCCATGAAAATTATGGGTTTTATTGCTAATTCTTCCCTTTACAAAAATATTTTGGAAAATATGATGGATTCTGGCTCCACCAGACAACTCAGATGTTGACATTACTTCACTTTTTACCGATGTAACTATTTCCATCGAACATATGTTGCCGACAGAAGTACGTTCCATCAACGACAAGTTGCCGACAGAAGTACGTTCCATCGACGACAAGTTGCCGACAGAAGTACTTTCCATCGACAACTTGTTACCGATGAAACTGTTTGTATCGAACACATGTCATCGATGGAATTGGGGTCCATCAACAACCTGTTACCGACAAAGAGACTTTCCATCGACGAACCAGTGTCGATGAACAATTGTTGCGTCGACCCTGGTTCGTCGACAAACACAATTTATTTTTTCTGGTTCGTCTTCACAGCACAATGTCAAAATCAAAAACGAAAGAATACATGTTTTCCTTTCATATAATGTCAAAATAAAAAACTAAACCATACATCAATACTAGAAAACCCTACATTCTAATCCCTAACATTAAAACCTTCAAATGCTTCAAACTTAACCCATTCAAACTAAAATAAATACATTAAAACACCTAAATAGAACAATAACTACAATGAAATTCTAAAAAGAAAGAAAATGAAAAACTTACTTTTGTGGTTCGAAGTGGGCGGCTCCATGCGCTTCATTACAAAATCGAGGCCGCTGTGCCGCGACCACCGCCGCTGTGCCGCGACCACCGCCGATGTGCCGCTGTGCCGTTCCGCCGCGATCGCTGTGTCGTTGTTCCGTTCCGCCGCAGTGAGGTTCCCGACTTGTATCTCAGGCGTGAGTGAGAATTTTGTTCTTCATTTTAAAGTTGAGTTTGAAAATTAATATGGTGGAATATGAAAAGTTGTCTTGAGTGGGGAGTGTATCTATAAGTATGTTTAAGATGTCTAAGGGGTATAGTAGGTATTTTACGGGGGAGTATATCTAACATTTTACATTAATAGGGGGGTACATTAATCGGGGGAGTATACTTAACAGAGCTGGAGGGGTATATAGCCAACGCCTTTTTTAATGGCCACGGTTATAAACTAAAAAAGTTAAAAAAAAAAACAAAAAAAGCCAAAAACTTGTGTGAGACCGTCTCACGGATCTTTTTCTGTGAGACGGATCCTTTTAATCCATATTTCAAAATTTTGGGTAGGATAACCATGTTTTTTTTCAAGATTTTGGTTTGTAAAAAAAGTAATAATGTTTAAGTAAAAAGTGATAATATTTTTAACAAAAGTGATTATCACTTTTTGCTCAAACACTATCACTTTTTGCTCAAACATTATCACTTTTTATATATGAGGGCCGTCTCACGAATCTCATTTTGTGAGACGGTCTCTCCCAAGACTAGCCCATTAGAAAAAAAATGGGATTTGGGGGTACAGTTGTACCCCATGTCCCCCGCTGCCTCCGCCTCTAATTCAACAAGTACATTAACTACCTACTCCCTCTGTAAGTAATTTTTGTATGGACATACTTTTTAAGAAAAAATGTAATAAATGAAGTGTTGAGTGTTATTTTATAAACTTTATGAATAAAGTAAAGAGAGTGATTGAAATTAATGTAAAAGTAATGACATTTTGTGTAAATATGTAACCCAGTCAAAGTGGTAGAGTCCGCACCTGATTGAGCCAGGTCATGTGCCTCTCGAAGTTCAGATCTAGGGGAATACTCGAATTTGCACACTACAAATTCGTTTACCAACTTAAGAATGTCCCTAATAATCCAACGTTCAGGCCCCATTATACTTTTATTGTTCCGGCAGAGGTCGATCCCAGTCTGGGAATCTGATATAATGATCGCATGTGATAGACCTCTTAATCTTGCCCTTTTTAATCCAGTTAAGATCGCCATTAGTTCCGATCCAAGTGGGCTTCTCTGCGGCCGGATTCTTGCTTTAAAGGACTCAATTTTTGCCCTATCACGTCTACGGAGTACTCCCCCTACTCCATAGCGTCTATTCTCACCTTTGAAGGCCCCATCCACCTCTACGCTGATAATAAAGGGACTTTCCTGATCAAGATGTTTATGGTTGCTAACCGGATGCTTGATCCCGTTTCTCACTTCCCTAGTCTGAATTTGATAATTATCAAGGTATGCTAAGACTCTTTCAACCGTATATTTATTAATTACCTTTTCCCGGGGGCTTGTAGAATGTAGAATCGAACACCTCTCTTGCCAGATTCCCCATGCGGCCATCATCACTTGTTCGAATATCCCTTTCGAGGTGCTATGTATTATGTGGTCCAGGAATCCCGTCGTGTTCATGCCTATTCCTTTCCTGATCAGGGTCTTAAGTCCCATATACCTCCACACTTCTCTAACTTTATAGCAATGAAATAGGGTATGGCAAGTTGTCGGATTACTACCTCCACATAAACCACAACATGGGATAACTGGAATGCGCCTATTTGCGAGGTTTCCTTCCGTTTGAATGAAATCGTGGCACATTTTCCATCCGAAAATACGTACTTTCGGGGGAAGATTAAGGCTCCACATTCGTTTCCACCACTTAGAGCTCTCCTGGTTTGACGAGGGAGATGGTTTAATCTTCCTCTTGATATCAATTTGTACTCCTCTTTTGTAACCCGATTTCACCGTATATACACCCATCTCTTCATGCTTCCAGAATCTTTTATCAGGGTCGTTCTTTTCTCCTACTTGTGTCCTTAATATGCCCTCAGCTTCAAAAGGCCAAAATGCTTCCCTCACCATATCTTCTTTCCAAAATCTGTCCTCGTCCAGGAGAATATTTATGTTTTGCATGGCAGCAATGTTCGATTTAATTCTCCCATCATCCAGGCCCTGGACCCATGCGTGTTTATACATTTTGATCTGTTCTCCGTTTCCTATTGTCCACCTTATGCCATCTTCCAGGATGTATCTACTTCGACACAAAGATCTCCATGTGAAAGACGGGTTATTTCCTATTTCAGCCTCCATGATGTCCAAATGTTTACAATATCTAGCTTTGAGAACTTTATTGACAAGAGAATCGGGGTATTGAATACATTTCCAAACCTGTTTGGCCAGCAGTGCGTCATTAAAGATATGCATTCTCCTAAATCCCATTCCACCCTCATCTTTGGGCTTACACAGGTCCTCCCACTTCTGCCAATGAATCTTCTTTCTCTCCTCATTTTTTCCCCACCAGAAGTCTGCCATTAGTGCTTCCATTTGTTTACATATTTGCATCGGGATCTTAAAACAAGACATATCATATGTAGGGATTGCTTGCAGCACTGATTTGATTAGTACCTCTCGTCCTCCTTCCGAGAAGGTCTTGTTTTTCCAGTTATCAATCCGATTTCTATCCCTGTCAACCAGATATGAGAATTGGACACGCTTAGCTCTGACTGAAAAGGTTGGGAGTCCCAGATACATTTGATGCCCCTGCGTGATATGGATGCCAAGCGCTTGCTGGACTTTCCTTTTCGACTCATCAACTGTGTTTGGGCTAAAAAGGATAGTGGTTTTTTCGAAGTTGATCATCTGCCCCGAAGCTTCCTCATAATCTGTCAGAATTTTCTTGATGACCCCCCCACTGTTCTCCTTTGCTTTGAAGAAAATAATGTTGTCGTCCGCAAAGAGAAGATGTGATATAACTGGAGCCTCCCTAGCCACTCTAATACCTTCCATATGTCCCATATTTACCCTGTGATTAATATATGACGAAAGACCTTGTGCGCATATAACAAAGAGGAAAGGGGACAAAGGGTCCCCTTGCCTAATTCCCCTCGACGGAGTAACTCTTCCCACCACTGTATTGTTAATCTTAAAGGAGTAAGAAACCGTTCTTACACACCGCATGATTATCTCGATCATAGTTGTCGGGAATCCCATCTTGAGTAGTTGTGCTTCCAGAAAGCTCCATTCAATCCTGTCGTAAGCTTTACTCATATCCAGTTTCATCGCTGCATACCCCGTTTTACTCTTATTATTTTTTAGCCAATGCATACATTCATACCCAATCAGAATGTTATCCGAGATTTGTCTCTTCTTCACAAAAGCGCTTTGGTGTTCATCTATAACCTCTGGTAGTATGCTTTTTAATCTGTTAGCTATCACCTTCGCAACAATCCTGAAGCTTACATTACATAAGCTAATTGGTCGGAAGTCTTTCAGAGTTTTCGGATTCTTTGTTTTTGGAATGAGTGTAATCCACGTTTCATTCCAATCTTTTGTATCCCCATTATTATTCAGAATGTCCAGTACTCCTTTTGTTAGATCGTCTCCCACAATATGCCACATCTCATGGAAGAACCGGGCATTAAATCCATCGGGGCCTGGGGCTTTACCTGGATTGATTTCGAAAGCCGCTACTCTCACTTCTTCCTTAGTGTAGCTTCTGGACAAAAAAGTGGCCATCTCCGATGTAACCTTAGCCTCGGAGTGTGCCAGAATAGTCTCCATTTGTCCCTGGTCTGGGACATTCGAAGTGAACAATTTTTGGTAATATTCCTCAATTGTTCTACTAATATCTTCTTTTGAGTACACCCATGATCCATCATCTCTCCGTAATCCTTCAATATTATTGCGGCTCCTTCTCTCCGTTGCTCTTTTGTGAAAATATTTTGTGTTTCTATCTCCATTGACCATCCAATTTGTTCTAGCTCTTTGTTTCCAAAATTCTTCTTGTTGAGCAAGGAGAGCTTCCAATTGTGTCTCCAAATCCCTGCTCGCTTCTCCATCCTCGTTATCATCCTTCGATGCCTTACTTTGGAGTATTAAGGAGGATAGTGCATTTACCATTTTTTTCAGATTTCCCACCTTCTCTTTTGCCCATATATTTAGACGTTGAGCACATTTGTGAAGTTTCGTCTGCATATTAAGCCCTCTCTCCATATTGTTCCAGGTGGTGCTGATTTCCTCTTTCAATGTTGTTTCCATTAGCCAAGCATTCTCAAATCTGAAAAATTCAAATTTGTTTTTATTCTAACCACTGCTTTTTGTTACCAACTTCAGTGATATGGCCCTATGGTCAGATCCGAACCAATGTGAGTGCTGTACTTTATAAGTTTTCCACAGGTTTATCCACTCTGGATTTGCCACAAATCGATCAAGTCGTTCCACTATTCTGTTTTGGCCTTTTCGTTTGTTATCCCATGTGAATCTAGGTCCTGTAAACCCCAAGTCATGTAATTCGTGATGGTTAAGATTCTCCCTAAATCTATCCATAAGTTTGCTAGTCCTGCCATTGTGGTTTCCTCCCTTCTTATCTCTATCGTATAATATTTCGTTGAAGTCACCTCCAACCAACCAAGCCTGATTTGTATGATGTGTTGCTTTAATCCGGTTACATAGATCTAAGAATAAGTATCGTTCATTATGTTCCGGAGGACCATGATATCCTGTGAACCACCAATGTATATTGTCTACTTGAATTAAAGCATCGATATGACACGCCGAGTAGGAGCCAATACTAACATTAATTCCATTCAAAGCGTACAAAAGAAGACCTCCCCTATTGCCTCTTGGATCGACTGAGAAACAGAAATCGAAATTCAACAAGTTCATCCAAGCTTCTACTATCCTATGGGGGAGTTTTGACTCCATTACAAACAAAAGTGAGGGTTTATTTAGGGCAATGACTTGCCTAAGGTTCTGGAATGCATTTGGACCCCTCAATCCTCTTGCATTCCAACTTGTAACAATCATGGAAACGAGCGGAGTGGGATTTCGCCCTCCTCCGCCATGCTTTAGCTCGACACTTCTTCCTCGCTCTTGTGTCGTTTATAGTCTCCCTCCTTCGTCTCAGCTTCAGCTTTCTCTTCTTTGTCCATCTCCTTATCCGTTACAATCTGAACTCCCCATGCACTAGCCCTTCCTCTCTTTCGCTGTCCTTTGATGTGAGATCCCATCATGATCTATTTCCCCTTCTCTTGCTTAGTTTTCCAGAGCCCCTTCCCTTTTCCAGCTCCTTGTTGCTCGCTTGATTCCCCGTTATCTTCAATAAGAGCTGCAAAATAGCTTGCCTGTGCAATACCCTCCCAATCAGATCTCAATGAGTGTTCGACATCAGCAAGGTACCTGTTTTCATTTTGTTGTAGAGTGTGGTGGGTCTCTTCCAAGAGTACTGAATCTGCAAGCCTGTTAGCTTCCATCGAATGGTCCTGGTTTTGCTCGTGCCACGCCTAGTCCGCCAGTACCAATCCCCCAGCTCTGGCATTAGGGCGAATGACAATAGAGTTCACCGTCCTCCTAGCTTCCGGGAAATGAGACGGGGACTGGGCTGGTGTCCTATACTCAAGAAGACTTCTCAAATGTTCATATTGAGATTCTTTGAGACCCTTATGTCCGTCCGCACGGAGCCACATCGGGTATTCCTGAATTTCTCCTCGTCGGCTGCTTTCCCCTAAAAATTGATCCATACAGTCTCTCTCATTGTGGGTGAGGAGGCCACAACGGTAACAGAATTCCCCTAGCTTTTCGTACCTCAGTGCTATCAAAATACTCTCTCCTCGGACAGTGATGTTAGTGCTCCTGTTGATTGGCTGATGGAGATCAAGAAGCACTCGTACATAACGAGTGTATACATATTTTTGTCGGATATAATAAATATGTAGTATTAGCTCAAGTGGTTAGAGCACCACTACCTAGATCTAAGATCCCGAGTTCGAGTCTTGGAAAGAGCATTACTACTTACACCGCCATAAAAACATACCCATTATAATTCCATATAACAACGCGCTGACAAGAAGGAAAACATACACAACCAAACATCCTCAATTTCAAATAGTTGGGCTTGTGAAAATCTACTTCCCATTAACTCATCGGCCATATAGCAACGCGCAGACACGAGGGCCAGTAACAACGATGGAAAACATACACAGCCAAACATCCTCAATTTCAAATAGTTGGGCTCGTGAAAATCTACTTCCCATTAACTCATCGGCCATATAGCAACGCGCAGACGAGAATCCGATAGAGCCTGAAAATCTACTTCCCATTAACTCATCGACCATATAACAATGCGCAGACGAGAATCCGATAGAGCCTCCATATAGCAACGCGCAGACGAGAATCCGATAGAGCCTGAAAATCTACTTCCCATTAACTCATCGGCCATATAACAACGCACAGACGAGAATCCGATAGAACCTAAAAAATCATCTCTCAGTTGATCAACACGAGGGTTAGTAACAACGATGGAAAACATACACAACCAAACATCCTCAATTTCAAATAGTTGGGCTCGTGAAAATCTACTTCACATTAACTCATTGGCCATATAGCAACGCGCAGACGAGAATTCGATAGAGCCTGAAAATCTACTTCACATTAACTCATCGGCCATATAACAACGCGCAGACGAGGATCCGATAGAGCCTAAAAAATCGTCGCTCGGTTGATCAACACGAGGGTCAGTAACAACGATGGAAAACATACACAACCAAACATTAACTCATTGGCCATATAGCAACGCGCAGACGAGAATTCGATAGAGCCTGGAAATCTACTTCACATTAACTCATCGGCCATATAACAACGCGTAGACGAGGATCCGATAGAGCCTAAAAAATCGTCGCTCAGTTGATCAACACGAGGGTCAGTAACAACGATGGAAAACATACACAACCAAACATCCTCAATTTCAAATACTGTAGTTGGGCTCGTGAAAATCTACTTCCCATTTAACTCATCGGCCATATAACAACGCGTAGACGAGAATCCGATAGAGCCTGAAAATCTACTTCCCATTAACTCATCGGCCATATAACAACGCGCAGACGAGAATCCGATAGAGCCTAAAAAATCGTCGCTCAGTTGATCAACACGAGGGTCAGTAACAACGATGGAAAACATACACAACCAAACATCCTCAATTTCAAATAGTTGGGCTCATGATTAAATATTAACTCAAGAGGACTTTTAATGTCTTGTAGTGGTGTAAGAATCATATTAATTAGATAAATTGGAGTTTGAGTTGCAAAACACCATAATTCATGTGCCAATCTAGAGTGGTGCAAAAGAGCACGAGTTATCTCAAGAATGTTGATGACATCTTTCTAAAATACCATTTTACTAGGGGTGTGGTCTATGGAGTAGTAATTAAACAATTAATCCCACAAGCATTAAATTAAGAACACGAAGCAACAAACTCTACCTCATTATCCGAGTAAAAAATTGTAATCGTAGATGTTGGTCCTGAAAGGAGTATATAACAAGTGTATGGGGGGGGGGGAATACACTTGTATGCAATTTCTTTTCAAACTTGATCAAACCAGAGATCAGCAATGTTGTCTTGGACAACTCTGCTGAAGATGATTAACTCTTTATAGATAATCAAACTACTAAGTACTATTGAGTATTTAGTTGGATAACTATCTAAGGGAGTTGTATGTGCGGAATTAGTGGTTGGCCCTTTAGTTTAAACTCCTTTAATTTCTGAAATCACTTAGTCAATTAATCCAGTTTTTAGGGAACTTGTCCAAATGTCTTTTGCACAGTCTTTGAATATGTATCCTTTGAAAGATCAGTTTTGTGTGCAGTGTTGAATGTATGAAAATACTTTGAAAGTAAATCAACACAAGAAGTTATAGTGGTTCAGAGACTCAAGCTCCTACATCCACTTTCCCTGATTTAACAGGATAATTCCTTCACTCTTGGATTAACTTGTTTTATAGTGCCAGGGTGCACTTGATCAAGAACACCACTCCTTGGTGAATTTATCCCTAGGATGTCTAGAGTCCTAGTACCCTCTTCTCAACTCAGAACTGAACTGTTCTTCTCTCAACAGTCAGCTCCTACCACTTCTACTACTACAACCTTCTCACTTTCTCACTTGAAAGGGGTAAGGGTTGAAGTAAGGTTCCAACTAATGAGATATCCTTTACAATGAAGATCAGTGTAAAAGGATTGGATATCTCTCTAAGCTTTGTATGGATATACAATGAAGTTCAGCTTAGAAGAAGTGTATGAAGACTAAGGTAGTCTCTTTGTAAGCTTGAAAGCACTTTGACTTGTAGGATAGTTGGATATTCTTGTCAAGGTTGAGGTGCTTCAAATGGTCTTCACACTTCTGTATTTATAGACAAATGAAGGATTTGCCCGTTGGAGAGGCAGCCTCAAATGTCCATAAATGTCTTCTTTTAGTTCTTCAACTTAGAAGACAGATTCTTGATAGTGACATGTCCTCATTTGGGAAATAAACGGCTGTATAGACTTTGTCTTCACTCTGCAGCACTCTTCCCAATGTCTGACTTCAAGATTCACTTGATTAAGCTTGGACATGGCTTCTGAAGGTTGTTCCAATGATAGGACAATATTCCTTATCAAATGGATAACTCTGCTTATCACTTTCAGCAGACATGCTTATCAGCATAGTTGGCCTGCTCTTTTCAGATGACTTGGCTCTTTCCCTTTGCTTCACTTAGAAGTGATCTTAGCATGATTCTTTGAAGGTCTTTAGGGTATAGTTGTCTTGAACTCTTCAGCATAGTTGATCTTTTAAGCTTCAGAACACTTGTTCTAGTTTAATTGTGCTGAGACAACTCTTCTGGACAACTCTCCTGATCAACATACTTGTCCTTCAAAGGACTTGGTGATTGTTCCAAAATTTGAGCCTTGAGGGAACTTGTTCTTGATAGTCTTCACAGCATATGTTCCCCCTCAAATTGTGCATCTAAACAACTAAGAGCTGCCTAACATATCAGCTCCTCATCTAGCCTTATTCTATATGTTCTAACATTCTTAGAACATAATCATCTTGACTTAGGCATGTCTCAGGGGGTTTTGGTATTGAATCAAAACATATCTCATTTTATTCCCAACAGTAGAATTAAAATATTTTTTCAACCATCGTCTTAAGTTGTTAACCACTAAGCAAACCAATGACTTAGTTTGTAAAGGAAAAAACCAAAAGAATGACTAAACAAATCAACTGATAGCATAAAACAACGACTACCGTTATGAGCAACACATGAAGCACACATTAATAAATTTTCAAAATAGAGTTTGCAACTGAAAGAATTCCGTCTCATCTAAAAGTCCGAACTTGTAGAGAGGTGGGGAATTAATTCTTGTATATTTAATTCCTAACACTCCCCCTCACTCGTGGGCCGGAATAACACCTCTTACCCTTTTTTGGGGAGGAGGCCCATCGAGTGGACAATTTAAATGGGTGGAGTGCTTTCAACAGGAATCGAACCAGGTCGTTTTGCCCAGTTTGCTCTGATACCATGAAAGAATTCTATCTCATCTAAAAGTAACAACAACAATTGAAGAATCAGTAAACAAATTCCAAAATAGAGTTTGCAACAATTGAAGAATCAGTAAACAATAGTTTATGTGATTTGCATACAATTTTATTAGTGTTTTTGTACCCTTTTAATCGTGTTTGTAGCGTGTACTATCATGTAATGCCAGATATTATGAAATAAAATATTTTTTATTTTCTTATCGTATCATGTCGTGGCGACACAAATTTTTTTTTGTTCATGTCTTGCCAGCACATACATATTCTTATTGTGTCGACACGAAACATGACACGATAACATAAACTATTACCCCTATAAAATATGCTCTTCAAATCGAGCTTCAATTTATATATTATTAGCCAAATTCAGAATTTGGGTGAATTGGGAATTGAATCAAAATTTTGTTGTAACAAAGAAAAAAAAAAGTTGTCCCTCATTTGAAAAATGTTAAAAGGAAATGAGTATACAAGGAGAACCCCACTTAAACCTTGTAAATTTCTATAGTGTTATGCTCATTCACCTTCCACGTGTATGGGTATGAGTGGTGCAAATCATGATCGAAAGTTATCTTTGGATCACAGACTTGTGTGCAGACGCGACCTACATATACGGATGTCATAATCACATCATATTAGCGTCGTACTAACAAGCTAACTTTTACCTTGCTTTTGATTTTCCATTAATGTCTCGTGCTCAACTAACCTGAGTTGTTGGTTGAGTTAGACTACTATGTCAACTGACATGATCCTATAAATGAGTTGGACGGCTAAGTTAGTTGACTTGAGTTTGTAGACGAGTTGAGCTGCTAAATTTGCAGCTGCTTTACAATAGTTGCTTTTTAAATTCAACCCTAAATTTAATGCGTACTAATCCAAGTGCTTTTAGTTATGTTCAAGAGGCCATTAATGACCAGACTTCAACAATCATATTTTTTATGCTATAAATATCATCTTTGGTGTGGTTGCAAGTGACAACCAGTAAAAACAATACATGGATATTTTAACAATTGCTATCACCTCTATGCTTTTGTTTTTCTCAAATTTCCTTCATAGTTTAGTGATAAATTCATGCAACAATCTTTGTTCAATGTAAAGTAAGATATATTGCTACTCATTTTATCCCTGAAAAGCTTGCGTTGCTTTTTGGACACGGCGTTTAAGAAAAAGGTGTAGTGATTAGAGTGTTGAGGGGTAATTTTGTAAACTTTTATACATAAAATAAATAAAGTAGCTGAATTGAGTGTATGGTGGACCCAAAAAATAATGACATGAAGGGTAAATATGTGTATATTGTGAGAGTGAAGATTGTTTCCATTTAGAGGTATGCAAACTTTTGTGGGACAAACTAAAAAGAAAAATATGAAAAAAAATTAGGGATAGAGAGAGTAGTTTTTTTGCTCATCTCGATTTTCATATTGGAAAACAAACATCACGCGTTTCACTAGCAAAAAGAGTGAATAATATAATTGTTTTAAGGAAACTATGATCATCACAAATCTCAATTTTCGTTTCTTCTAATTTTCTAGTCATCTACGGTACTCCCCAAACCTACAACATGTTTGATAACTCTTATATTTAGATCGAGTCTTCAATGGTTGTGAACTTGTGGACGACTTTCTCTAAATTGGTAAAATGTGACAGAAATGGAATTAATAAATCTAATTCACTCCTAATTTTTTTAATAGTATATTACGTTTTTTTTTTTTTTTTTTGACAGGGAGCCAAAATTATTCGCAAGAACTGCAAAAATCGAGTAGGCCATCCACAAAAATTGGAGGCTCTGCCCAACAATGAGGGCTCTCAAAATCACGAGAGACCCTAGCAAAAGCATGTGCCGTAGAACTGGCATTTCTCCTAACCCATCTGAGTTTGTATGAGTCCTGCTCTCTCAAGAGTTGTCTTATTGTCCTTATGAAGTCTCCAAGAATTGTGTCTGATACACCTTCCAAGTTGACGCCGTCCACCACAGTTTTCGAATCCGATTCAATGATAACTCGATTGTAACCCTGCTGTGCTGCCCATTTTACTGCCTTCATCACCCCCCACGCCTCACCTTCAACAGTTCCCATGACGCCAGACGTTTTCATCGTACGTTCTAATATGAAATCCCCAGCCTCATCTATAAGAACCATCCCAATGCCTGTTTCAAAAGTATTCGCGAAGAAGCCGGCGTCAACGTTTATTTTTATAAACGTGGCTTCCAGTTTATGCCATTTTTTTGCAAGGGTTGATTCTCTCATGACGTGTGTTGTCCGTGCCCTTTGCCGTCTTCCACTCTGCCAGGAAGATCATCGCTTGGTGCACAGCTTGGATGGGATTTGAGCCCCCATTCTTCCAAACCACTGCATTCCTATTTTCCCATATTTTCCAAGCAACCACCATTAGATTTTGTCTACCTTTCTCAGGTAGCAACTTCAATAATTTTAGCATCAAGTCAGCAAGGCTTTCCACTTCAGTAAATAGATTTTCAAGTTAGTTCCACAAGCTAACATCCCTTTGCAAAATCACATTCAACAAACAAATGCCAGAATGTCTCCCTCTCACTGTTGCAAACCGAACACACACCATCCCCGCATATCCTTCTATCGTAAAGGACTAATTTCGTTGCAAAGAATCCATTACACAATCTCTAGAAGCAAGCTTTGATTTTTAGAGGTGTATGCACTTTCCATAAGCGTGCCCACGTCTCATAGCGAGTTGGTATGCTGACTTTACTGTATACTTTCCATCCTTCGAGAAGTGCCAAATTCTTTTGTCCGATGTCCCGGGTGGGCCAATGGTTGTATTCAGGATTCCCACACTGCCCACCTCATCAAAGATTTCACGGATCAGATCCACATCCCAACACCTTCTACCAGGAATAAACAGACCACCCATCCTCGCGTCCTCTTGGCCCTCCACATGTTGCGTTCGGATTCTAAAATTTCTGTCTCGATTCACCCATGAATCTGCCCATATCCGAATCTGCGACCCTTCACCAATCTTCCACCTTGATCCTCTCTCAACCAGTTCCTTGGCTTCATGGATTCCACGCCAAATATAACTAGGGTTATGCCCTAATTGTGAGAGTTGAAAGTCAGACCTTGGGTAGTATTTTGCTTTCAGCACACGCCCTATGAGGTCTTCCGGGTTTGTCATTAAGCGCCAACCAATTTTTCTAAGGAGCGCCATGTTGAACAATCGTAAATCTCGGAATCCCATCCCTCCTGATCCTTTATGCTAGCACATATGATCCCAACTTGTCCATTTTATGCCTTTTTTCGGGTCTGTCCCATGTCCCCACCAAAAAGCATTCAACATTTTGTGCAGTCCGTTAAGTTCCGAATCTGGGATCATAAAAGTACTCATAACGTACGCCGGAATAGTCTGGGTAGCAGACTTTATGAGGATTTCTTTTCCTGCTTTTGATATCTTATTTGTACGCCACAAATTCAGTTTTTCCCATAAACGATCACGAATGTACTGAAAAATCCCAGCCTTATTCCTCCCCACTAAAGCGGGAAGTTCCAGATACTTCCCAGTGCCCAGAGGATTAGGAACGCCCAGAATATTTTTTATCGCTTCCTTTACATCCGAGCTGACATTTGCACTGAAGAAACATTCAGATTTTTGGTAATTCACTACTTGCCCAGAAGCTCGCTCATACAAGTTGAGAACCTCCTTGAGGGACACACTCTCTTCTCGAGTGGCTCTACAAAATAGAAGACAATCATTTGCAAAAACAGATGGGATATATAAGGAGCCCCTCTACACACTCTACTCCCATGGAGTAAACCTCGTCTGTTTGATTGTTGGAGAAGACTCGACAAACTTTCCGAGCAAAGGATGAATAGGTAACGGGAGAGAGGGTCCCCTTGTCTTAACCCTCTCTCTGGTTGAATCGGGCTAACTACTTTATCATTTACTAGAAAATTGAGGGATACCGATCGAACACACATATTTATCCACCCTCTTCATCTTTCCGTGAACCCCATACGTGTTAGAAATGCATCAAGATAGCCCCAAATCCACCCTATCATATGCTTTACTTATGTCGATTTTCAAAGCGACATCTCCTATCACACCTCTTCTCTTCCGTTTCATCGAGTGCAGGGTTTCAAATGTGATGTGTCAAAAAAAAGAACACAACGGTTGAGGCGGTTACTAATCTTATGCTAAGATTGCGTAAGCGTATCATCTTCAAAGAACATACTTCTTCGTCTCAAAAAGTCCTTGAAGAACCTGCAATAACCCTGTCGGAGAGGTCCCCGACGTTGGGCCTCTGACACTCAAGTCAGTAGAGTGGCCGAAAAACGGCAGTGAGAAAGATTCCTCGTGTATGAACAGCTCGATTATGGCTTAAAGTAATTAGGGTCGGAGAGAGTAGGTTTTCAAGATAAATGAGCTCAGATTTAGCTCTAGCAGCCTCGCCGGAAAGAATGTCAGGCACTTTTCCGGTGAGAGACTGTATATTTAGGTGGGTTGAGTGTATAAGTTGTTGTATCTCCGCAAATAGTAAGTCAAAGCATATAAATAGTACTCCCTCCGTCCCGTAATAACTTTCATAGGTAGGTGGACACGTAAATTAAGAAAGTGTAATAATGAGTGGAGTTTTGAGGGGTAATTTTGTAAAACTTTATGTATAAAGTAAAGAATGAGTTGACTTTTGTATATGTGTGGAGAAAAAATAATGGCATTTGTGTAAAATTGAGGATATTGTGAGGGTGGAGTTTATAAAGGGATTTCTATTTTAAGGGTGTGAAAGTTATTGTGGGACGTCCCGAAAAGGAAAGTGTGAAAGTTATTGTGGGGCGGAGGGAGTACCTCTTAGGGGAAAGGTTATCCACTTCCCATTTTCTCTCAACTTACCACCTTGTGGGTTGGGCCCATAACTTCTCTCCTCTTCTCCACGCCTGGGAACCACCAAAATAAGGATAGTGGGCGAGATAATCTCGCTTGTAAGTCACTCATGCAGCATGGTCAAAGCAAGAAGCGCGAGTATCGGGATTTGGGACCTCGGGGACCTGGGAGTGTTCGAGCTCCCCAAGTCCGCATGGCGAGAATCCAGATTCTGGCCCAACTGCTCTGCTACAAAGATGGAAGGGCTTTTGACTCATTCCCCTTGGGGCTAATCCAGCCCATTTGACCTGCTTCTTGTATAATTTGGGTCTACTTTGGGCCCAATTCAATAATTTCCAAGCCCACAATTAATATAATAATGCAAGCAAATAAAGGGTAAATATATGATTAGCTTAAGTACAATTAATCCGAAGGATACATGTTAATATGTGATTAGACGACACATTTTATCCGCATCAAAATGCTATAAGAACATTATCCTGGATGGCCCTTCGCGATATAAATGCCGATTGGGCCCCGTCGATTAAGTTGGGTAGTGATTTTGTATAACACGTTGCATAACGCTATTGGCTGAAGGTCCTTCACTGTTTGAGGATTTTCGCACTTTGGGATTAACACTACGTGAATGTTATTCAACTTATCAGGGAATGCCCATTGGTTCAGCCACTGCATACTCGCCTAAACAATATCCGGTCCACAAGTGTTCCAAAATTTCTTGTAAAAACCCGGGTTGAAACCGTTAGGTCCCGGGCTCTTGTCATTGTGCATTTGCATAATTGCCTCTTTAAATTCATTTGATTCAAACTCCCTTACCAGCCTCTCATTCTCTTCATTCGACACCCTTCTCCGTATCGAATCTGTGACCCTTGCAATATCCCCCGGTTGATCAGATGCTCCGAAAAGCTCCCTGAAGTAATCCATGATAACCTCTTCTATCTCTCTTTCATTCGTTACCCAAGTGCCATGTCTGTTGTATAAGCCCTTTATTTTATTTTATTTCTTTCTTGCATATGCCATTTGATGGAAAAAATTTGTATTGAAATCGCCATTTTTCAGCCAGAATGTTTTTGCCCGTTGCTTCCAATATTTCTCCTCCTTTATAAGATGCGTCGCCAGTTCTTTCTGTGCCTCCAAGAATCTCATATGAGAGTCGTGATCTGACATGTCTTCCAAACATCTAAGTTCAAGCTCCAATTCCCTTTTCCTTTCTTTCCACACCTCGTCGAGGTGGCGTCCCCATTGCTGTAATACCTCCCCCGTTACTTCCAGTCGCCGGAGGAGATCAAAATCACCAAATCCCATCCAACTTCGTTCTACCACAGGCTTCAAACTTCCCTCTTTTAGCCACTTGTTCTCAAATCTGAAGCGTCTCGGGCAGTGACTTCTAACTACTGGATTGGTGTCTAGCATAATCGGGGAGTGATCGGAGATCGGCGCTATTAAATTCTCCAGCCGCGTTGTGGGAAATGATGTGTGCCATAAACAATTTCCCATGGCTCGATCAAGCCGTTCCTCAATAAAATTTTGTGTGCCCCTTCCCATGCTCCAGGTATATGGATGTCCTTCCAATGCTACTTCATATAGACCACAATCTGAGATAGTATTCCGAAAGCCCTGAAGTAACCAATTTGGATGAACAACTCTTCCGCGTTTATCATCTTGGGAGAGGAGATCATTGAAATCTCCCAAACACATCCAAGGTAGATGGCTCTCACTCGACAATCTCCTCAATAGATTCCATGAATCTGTTCGACGTGCTCTCTCCGGGAACCCATAGTAGTAAGTGAGTCTCCACTGAATCTCATTTTCGGATACCTCAAGATCGATATGGTTTCTTGAGTAGGTTTTTATCATAAACGTATCCCTATCCTTCCAAAAAAACACATAAACCTCCACTTTGACCCACACAATTTACAGTGAACACACAATCATAGCCCAAAATGGCTCTTATTTCCTTAGTTTTATTATTCAGGGACATAGTTTCAGAAAGGAATAACACATGTGGCCTTCTTACGCGAACAAGCTCGCTGAGAAAAGGAATTGCAGCCGGGTTGCCAAGCCCCGTTGCCGGGGCACGCCGCTAAAAAATGCTCAACATTATTATTAGAGTTTGATTCCACAAGCCTTTTCCGTTTTTTTATTTCCAGATTGGATGTTCCCTCATGATCCTCGTCATCAATTAATTCATTGTCAACAGACATGGGATTTGAAATTAAGGAGGAGTTTTGGTCAACTATCGTACCAAATTCAGTCCTCTTAACTGCCACCACCTTGTCAGCAAAGAAACGGTTCTCTAATTTTGTATCACCTTGATTGGCGCCTGTTTCCCCCTCCGCATTCAAATCTTTCCCTCCATTATTATGGTTGTCATTGAATGTCGTATTTGATGGCTCCTGATTTCCCGTAGCGCCTTCAGATTCTGATTCCGGCATCTCGCGTAGCCATTTTTCACCGGCCAGTGGTGGACGGCGGCGATCCGGGGCCACAAGGGACGTCCCACAGTTCATGATCGGATTTGGTGAGGAAACGTCAAATCGTGCAATGCAAAAGTTCACTGTGTGGTCTAACTTTCCACAGTAAAAACAGAACTTGGTCAATCGTTCATATTTGAATTTTACCTCGGATGAGCCTCCGTTTGCAAGTCTGATCTTCCTTGTCTTTTTCAGTGGTAACGTAACATCCACCTCCACTCTAATTCACATGAATCTCCGCCAAACGGCTCCCTTGTTTGATTCATCATAGTGCAAGAAACGACCAATGTAGTTCCCGATAATCTTTCCAACAACATCAGAGAAGTACCCTACCGGGACATCATACACTTGAACCTAGAAGGGGACGAGTGTCAAAGGTATTTGGCCCGATACCTCTCCTAGTTTAAGTTTATGGAGGACTAGCATATGGACACCCACCATCCATGGCCCTCCATCCATGACTCTTGAGAGATCCATCATGTGGTTGAACTGGATCAAGAATCGTCCCTCCCCAATGTCCTTTATCATAACTCCCCGCACCGGTTTCCACATACTTGCAATTCGGCTTCTGATCAATTGAAAGGATAAGTTTGGATCGGATAGGAATCTGGCAATCAGGCTCAGGTCCACCTGGATATTTTGATTTTCCTGCTCGTTTTCTCCAAGGAGAAGGTCGTCCTCTTCATCATCCTTTGATATGTTGAGATTCTCCATGTTGGTTGTTGAAGTCGTGATTCCAGAATAAATAGTGGAAGGTATCAACACAATCCCCCTTATTGTTCCAAATCGAATCGTGGAGATACGATTCTTATGGTAAAGAAAACCAAATCTTCAAATACAGTACTGCGAGAATAGTTCTGAAAATCTTCAACGATCAATCAAGATCAAGAAAAATCTTGGCTCTCAACAAGGAGAGAAATATATAATAGTATATTACTGTTTGAAAATTGAGCTAATGGAGTGTGAATGTTTGGAGGAATTTTAATAAAATAAATAAAAGTGCCGACTAAATTGGCGCTCAAGGGAGACAATAACTGGCATTATGGGTGGATTTTGGTGGAGGGAGGGGCGCAAGTGTTATTGACGTCTAACGCCCATGAAATCTTTGTGGATGTTGGGGTGGGATAGGGGTGAAGGAACGTGGCGGTGGGTGGGGAGGGATTTTGGGTGTAATTTTTTTTTAAATATAAAATAATACGAAGTATTTATTTTTTTCCCTCTGTTTTATTATGTATTATTCATTTTTTATTTTATTTTAGGTGATCCAAATATATATTATTCAATTTTTCATTTTAAGTTGTTCACCGTATATTACTCATTTTACTTTTAATAAATACGATCATTTATTATTTTATTATACTCTATTTATTTTCTCAATTTGTTAATAAATACTCTCTCCTATTAAAAAGGTAGGCACTTTACATTTATGTACACATATTAAAAAATAATGATTTTTTACTACACCACTAGTTAATTGTTCTAAAATTCTATACTATACATTAAAAATTATTACTATCTAAGTTATTATTAATTAGTTTAAGAGTAATTTAAAAAAAGTGTAATTAATTTACATTGAAAAGTGTAAAATGTCATATAATTTGTAAAGAAAACGAAAGATAAAAAAGTCCTATAATATGAATAGGGGTATCTTTTTTATTTTTTCACTTTTTTAAAAATACTTGTCTATCTACCTACTTTTCCTCAAAATTTTAATCTCCCCCTCTCACATCACTTACACTAATTATTTTGCCAAAGTATTGTATGTTTTCGAGTACACCGTGTACTCTAGTTCAATTTGTACTCCAGTCTAATTTGTTTACCCAACCCACTTCCTTGCCTGATCCGTTAGCCCATATAATATTAAATTCCTTTCTTTCAGTTTTTTTTCTTGATTTTCACGTGTTTTCTCTCAATTCTTTTTTCTCAATTCTCTCTTTCCACTGTTTGCGATCGCGTTCATCAATATCGACATCGAAAGTTTCGTCATCTTGAACGCCGGAATGTTATATTGATATCAAACGTTTTTCGTTTGAATTTTTGCAGAAATCGTCACTTTTTTGAAGAAAAGTTGTTATGATTGTTGATTTTGATAAAGGTATTTTTGTTTTTATCTTCGTTTTTGTACAAAGTATACTTTAATTCATCATATTTGTCAAAAATTGAAAGTTATTCTATTACTTTTTTCTAACTCTGTTTTTTTTTTGTAGATATGTTTGCTGCTAATATTGAAGCTTCTGACAATACAATTGAAGATTGTTTTGAATTATCTAATGAAGTTGAAATCCATAACAAAGTACTCAATGATAAATCAAATGAAGGTATGTGTCTGTGATACTGTTTCATCTTATTGTTTTGTTTTTATAATCTTTTATTTTTCATTGTTTTTCTGTTTGAAAGTGTGTTTACAGTAAACTTGTAATATATTTTACTATAAAGTGCATGTTGTTATATATAATAGTGTATATAGAAAAGTGTATGTTTTATGTGAGAAAGGTGCATGTTCTCTATATGAAAAGTGCATCACTTTTATACTGAAAAGTGTTCTATATTTTTAATTTTTATGCTAAAAAGTTAAGTCTTACATTAGAAAAGTGTATGTATTAAGTGGGAAAGGTGCATGTAATGTATATGAAAAGTGTATCTCTTTTTATTAAAAAGTGTTTTTTTTTTTTTTTACAGTGTTTTCCAGAATCAAGACACAGATTATGTCTCTGGCACATATACCAAAATGCAGTGTCTAAATTTGGAGAATTGAAAACAGATTGTTCGTAAGGACCCTACATATATGTTCTAAGATAAAAGGAAGAGAATAAAAGGTGCACTTGAGATGAGCAAGAAGAATAAGAAGAAGAATAAAGGAATAATAATTCCAGTTGGTTTAAATGAATTTGGCTCAGTTACTCCAAATCCACGTTTGTTTTAGATTGTACTTGCTTTTAGACAATATTTTTAATATTTTTTTTATTCTTTGTTGCTGATAAATTTTGTTTTCAGTAAAAGTGCAACATTGTATTACTTGTTATTTTTTTAATTAGTTCTACTTGCACTTTTATTACTATTAATGATACACCTTTTAATTATTTGTATTTGCACTTTTATAATCTAAAAAAACTGGTGCTTAAATTTTAAAAAAATTGTTATTAATTTTACACATTTTATTATTTAATCTTGCCCTTTTATGACTATTAATGATACACCTTTTGGTTATTAGTACTTACACTTTTATAATCTATTATAATCTTGATAAATCACTTTTATGACTATTTAATGATATTAGTACTTGCACTTTTATAATCTTGATAAATCACTTTTATGACTATTTAATGATATTAGTACTTGCACTTTTATAATCTTGATAAACTGTTCCTATTTTTTTTTTTAAATTGTTATTAATTTTACACATTTTATTATTTAATCTTGCACTTGTATGACTATTAAAGAACACTTTTTGGTTGTTAAGTCTTGCACTTTTATAATCTATATAAACGAGTGCTAAAATAAAATTAGGTGCGAAAATAAAAAAAAATTGTTCTAGAATAAAATTAGGTGCGAAAATAAAAAAATTTGTTCTAGGTGAAATTCAAACACGTGACCTTGTGGTAAAATATTCAAGGGGTGACCACCGCATGTTGGACCCTGTTTACAAGTGAACTCAAGAGACATATCATATTATTTTATCATACAACTTAATTTATTTGCTAGAAAATAATGAATATTTTTTATTTTTAAGATTCTTTCTTCCGTGCAAGATATATTACACGATTTATTGTATTAATTAATATTATTCTTGTTTAATTTTACATCAAATATTAATTTAACAATAAATTAATATTATAATTTCATTTCAATAATACCCTTCATTTAATGATAATAATTGAGTAGTTAATTTTATATATAAATTTTTGTGGGATAATAAATATAGTTAAGAATGTAGAGATAATAACATAAAAAAAGTTAATTTTAAAAAATATTATGAGAATGATTTGTGAGGAATATTTGTAAAAAATGAATAAGTGTAAAATTGAAATATTTGAGAAAAAATATATAAATTAATAAGTATTTTAAAAAAAGTGAAAAAATCAAGTCATTTATTAAAAAATTAAGGGTTAATTGCAAATTAAATCACCACCTTTCATTCATTTGCAATTTAATCTAAACATTTCATTTATGTTTGAATCAGACGTTTTAACATTAGATTAGATTTAAGGAATAATGTTAGTTTCATTAAGAATGTGTCATATCATCAATAAGTTTAAATTACGTTAAATTCGGGCACAAATAAATTTGTTAAAAAGTCTAATTTGTAATAATATGTAAAGTTGATAATTTATTTACAATTATTAAAAGATTTAAATTAAATTGTAAATAAATGAAAGGTAATAATTAAATTTACCATTAATCAAAAAATAAAAAGTGTAGATAAAGTACACTAAAATAATAAATGACGTGTTTGTAAAAGTAGAATGAGTATTATATCGTCGAAATTGAAAACCCATCGACTACCGGCGATCTCAAGGAAATGGGGTTAGAATTCACCACGCAAACAAGCCTTATCACAAAATTTCCGTTTCCCAATAATAACAATAATAATACAAAATAAAAAAAAGAAAATAAAAATACCACTACAATACAGCCCCCACCCACCCTATGGCTATCAAACATTGAAACCTGCCCTGTATTTTCTACTCCTCCATTTCCATACCCAAAACCACTGTATTACTCTCTCTATATCCCTCTCTGCTTCCAATTCAATACTATTTCGATTATCCACACTCAATTTCAATTCTTTTGGATTTCCTGGCGGTGCCGTAGGAAGGATACCGGAATTCTGTCTCTATGGCGATGCGGGACCTGGTGAACGGTGGCGCCGCCTGTGCGGTGCCGGGCTCTTCTTCTTCCTCTAACCCTCTCGGAGCTCTCGCCAACGCCCTTATTGGTTCCTCCTCCAAAACCCAGGTTCTTCAATTGTTTCCTCTTTTCTAGTCATTTTAATTGGCCCCTTTTGATGATCAGATATATGAATTGAAGACTTTGATTTGTAACCGGTGTTCTTCTTCGTAATTGATTCTCTAAGTTCATTTTGTTTTTCGTAGTAGTCGGGGAGAACTGACAAGTACTATTATTGTGGTCTAGAGCTGTCAAACGTTTGAGCAGTCGAAATTGCTTATTCGGCGATCACAGAAAAATTCGTTTTTTTTTTTTTAGCTCATATGCGATACTGTAGACTAAGAATTTAAAAGCAATTACTGGTTGTTACCCCTCTTTATGTTCTAATGGTTCTTATTATTCATTGTAAGTAACTGGGTGTATGTTTCATATTCGGAGATTCTACATATATAAAGGAAATATCATTTTTGTCTATACAAGTTCCTTTAAGCAGTTGCAAGGTTCTTCAGGTTGTCTGATGTCTTCCTTTCTATTAGGCAAAGAGGTTTACCGCACGAGATACAGAATAGTTAATGCAATATGTAGGGTTTGAAACACTGACAGTAGTAAATGAGAAAAACTGAAATGGATGGGGAGTTCTGAAAATCTGTTTATGTATCTGCTAAGTTTTCTACCGTCGTTTCTATTGTGTATTCTCTTTCTGTCCTTATGCAGCATGAGTGACTCGACCTGACATGCATCTTTATCACTCCAGTTACTGGTGGGAATGCAATTGACTGCAGATTTGTGTTGTTGCCAATCATCTGATTCCACCATTTAAGGGTTATTCCCAATTGTTGCCCTTGGTGGTGAATATTAGATGTTTCATCAATGATACCCAATAAATAATTGGATGACCTTATCATATGAATTGTTGAATGAGTTTTTATTGTTATACTGAGGTGCTATCTAGAATAAATGTCTTTCTTCTTACATCATTGCTTTAAAAACATGATTTATCATCAAGCAGGAAAGACTTCGAGAGATTCCGAGTGCAACAGCTACAACACCGGATGGAAATTTATATGGAGCGCCGGAAGAGTCATTTGCTCCCCTTCCAGGGTCTGAGCTTGATAAATTACATCCAACTGCCCAGGTTCGTACTATTTGTCTTTTCTTTCTGGCTGTGTGCCTTGTGGTTGTGGATTTACTGAATTAATGTTTACTATTATTGTGCAGGGTTCAGAATTCCTTCAAGGCTTCCGCTCTGTGGATCAAAGTAGGTTTTCAAATGCTTGGGATGAGATACAGAGACCTCAAGGCGGGGTCGGTCTAAGCAACTTTCCTTTTGAGCAACCTCGCCTTCAACAAGATTTTGATGGTAATTTGGAAAGTTTTTTTTATTATTGGTATGAGGTCACTGGTTCATTGCTCTTCTAGTCATTTTTGGTTTTGTTGTGGTGTTCATTTATGTGGATCAACAAACCTCTGTTTTCTGTAGAGGTTATAGCCGAGGTTGGTTAATTCCTTCCAATATAACCACGATGTAGCATTTTTAGTATAGTACATTCACGATGTATCACCTCAATCAATTTGAAAATTATCTGATGTATGAATGGAGCTATGAAATCAAAAACACCATATTCCGTTGGGGAAAATATATAAAACCCACAAAGCCAAAGTTCAAGAACAATTGATAATAGTAGAGTCAGAAGGAATAGAGTCAGAAAAGACAAAAAAAATAAAAATGGAAATAAGGAATCTCTGTTGCATTTTGAAGTGATTTAGCTTGAAATCCTGGAACATTAGGAGGTATAATCAAATGACAGATGGATGTAGAACTGGGAGACGTCAATAACTTAAACCGTGATGAAAATCTTGTAAATTCTATCGATAGTGACCCCGAAGATGAAGTGACATTTCCGTTTCGTAAATTAACTGGAGTTCTGAATAATTTCAGTTCTCTGATAATGTGCAAGTCGTTATTCAGTCAAGTGGGACCTGATGCCATCTTTTTCGGTTGAGTCAATAATATTTCCCAAGCGCTTTCTTGCTAGATTGAAGTACTTGTCTCACAAAACGCCATTTTTTTAGTGGAAGCCTGCTTTTCATTTTGATTAATATAGATAATGCTTCATCTTGCTTGGTCATTCACGAGTCTTTTTGGCTTGATTTATCATCACCTTTTCTTTTCAAGCAAGCTGGTCTTGTGTATTACTCCCTCCGTCCCATACTTGTTTACTCATTTGCCAAAACGGTTTGTCCTGTACTTGTTTACTCATACCATAAAAACATCACGCGTCTTTAACTCACACCCTTCAAACATCTTTTATTTACCACATATGCCATTACTTTATTACTCTACTTTATTATTCACGATACTTTATTACTTAAAAGACTTTCATACCCTCTACTTTATCTCCTTTAATATAGTAAACAATTCTCACATTAAAACCCGTGCCGGAAGCAAATGGGTAAACTAGTATGGGATGGAGGGAGTAGTTACCTGCACGACATATTGTAGAACGTTATGTATGAGACTTCTGTATTCCTAACTAACTATTTTAATTTGCTTATTGCAGGGCCACCTCAAAGAGTTTTATCAAATTTTTTGCACTCATTTCTTCACAGCAATCATAATGGTGTACCTTTCCGTCCAGCTTCACTTCCAGTTTTAGGATTGTCTGAAGGTGATAAACAATGCATACGTGATCGTAGCAGTATTATGGCTCGTCATCTATTTGCAGACAAGAGTGAAGACTTTATTCACACACAGGTTCAGTTCATATGCTAAAAACTGCAAATCTTATGGAGATTTTCTGCCTCAGTGCTTGTCATTTTTGTTACATAGTGTCAACTGTTATGAGTATGTCCAACCACACTGAGTTATCTCTTGTCGTATATGTCTGAATATAATCCCTTGGGCATCCTTACCTATATAAGCAGTAATCTTCTTATAATGTGGGTTATTGGGGAATGAAAATTATGGAGATTTAAGTGTTTTGACTAAAACATTTTTCAACCATACTTGCTGCATATCTGTATGTTAATGTATCCTATTCTTTAGTAGATGTGTTTATGTATATTTTTCAGTTTATTATATTGATTTTGCTTTGCTTTGTAAATTGTAATAGTAGTCCAAAAATCTTGAAATTTTATGTTTTTAGTTGTTTCTCTTTCTGGGGATATGTGGCAAATTTTTTCACTGTTAATATTGAATTTGCCACCTTTTCAGGTTAATGCCCTATTATCGTCTCTAGATATTGATGGTGATATCCGAGCTAGAGGTCCCATACCTGGGAGATCTCCGGAGCTCGAGGAGATTTGGAATGAATCACAAGGTATGAAACCCTGGTCTGATGGCTCAGATGGATGGGTTTCTGAATTCGCGCAACAGCGAGTTCCTCGTGATGATCCAAATATGTGGGTTCAGTCATTTGAACGACAACATGGTACAAATGGTTGGGCATCTGAATTTGAGCATGTAAGTGTTTCTTCTTGTGATTTGATTGGCAGCAGTTATTTAGTGGAGCTTTATTGTTGGTGGTTATTGGATATACAATCAGTTCTGTTGCCATTACTCTAGAAAAAGAGAAGAGTTCCAGAATGTCAGATTTCAACGTTATATGGACAGATAATTTTGAGTTGCTAAATAATACATTTAGTTTTCAAATATTACTTCTCATGCATCCAATTATTTTTCCTGTTTAACTCTATTAGTACGCTACTTCTTAGTCTTTATCTCTCACTACCTTCTATTTATGACCAGAATCAAAATTCCTTTTGGGTAGTTAACAACCTCATTATTTTCTTTGAAGAATAGTAGTAATTGATTAGCAGCTTTGAGTCGAGCTTATCTTATTTTCTTCGCTGTTCAATGGAAACAAGTCCTGCCAGATAATTTGTCTATATGAGTTCACAACTCCCTAACTTTGACATAGTGTAATGCATTTCATTTATTTCTAGTTGCAGTTGCTTTTCCTGGACGAGAACAGGTTTATATAAGAATTGCATGCTGACAAATGCTATGCTTGTTTTAGTTTCTCTCACTCCATTGCCATTCTCCTTCAAATTTCAGGAGCAGTCCCAACTTGCTACAATTGATCAAATGAGAGGTTCAAATATCCCTAACTTGGCTGCCATGGAGCAGACCCGCATGCTAGCTCACACACTAGCTCAAAACAGTGACCCCAAGTTTCAGGTGATAATCCATCTTGGAAAATATGTGCCATGTATTCTGTAATTTGTCTTTTTGTTGGTTGGTGTTTGACATTGTTGATAGTATATCTTGAATTATATTTCTTGAGCCAGCGCTTCAAAAAATACAGTATAACAACGCAATAATGGCAATAATCACATTAATATTCTTGGTTGAAATATATGATCTAGGTACTGAGTTATGATAATTGACATTTCCATTCGAGTTTGGTTTGACTAAAATAGCTAATACAGTATATTAATAGATAATCCTAGAAGTGAATGCATCTGGCATGAACACCATAAAAAAATCGAGTTTCTTTGATTCCAATTTTGCTAATATTTCATTATTACAATTTGGGTCGAATAGAATTCAAGGTTCCTTCAGTTTGTATCAAAGATGAGCCGTGGTGAAATCACTATAGAGGATAATCAATTCAAGCCAGTTGCGATTTCCACACCTGAAGACTGGGGAACAGAATACAATCAACAGTACAGTGGAGGACAATCATGGGCTAATCAGTTTGCAAATGAGCAGGCAAGTACTGATTTTATATAGACATCATGAATAAGTGCTGCTGTAATTCTTTTTCAAGATGTTAAGTGTGTTTAAAATGTGTCTGCAACATAATTTTTTTTATTGATAAGCAAGTTATGATCACCAAATTGTCCTGCTAAACTCTTCCTATATTCAGGTTTTGCATGAACCTCATCGCTGGGCAAATGAGTTTTCAGAGCAACATGGATTGGCAGAAGATGAGTGGGTTGATGAATTTTCCAAATTAAATGTCAACGACTGGTCAGAAGAATTTGAGCGTCAAGTTGCTGATGGAGTACTTGGGGATGCTTCTGCTGATAATTGGGCAAATGCATATGATGAGTAAGTGCACTTTTTTACAGAGTTTTATATAATATAATATTCCCTCCGGCCTCCGTACAGGCACAAGGTTCCCATCCTTTTTTCCACACGGTTTGAGGAATATAATACTTTCTCCGTCTCAAAAAGATAGTCCACTATTCCTTTTTGGTTTGTCTCAAATTATAGTCCACTTTCCTTTTATTTCAATATTTTTGCCTAAAATGTCCTTATTTAATGATTGTTGGAACAAATTTCAATAACATTAAATAGGGGTATAACAAGAATATAAGAACAAATTTTATATGCTAAAAAGAATTATCCTAGCAACCAGCTAATAAGCTGTAGAGAAGAGTATTCACTCTCAAACGTAATTTCATTCCTAATTCTATTCTCTCAAACAACTGCAAATAAATAGTCTCAAACCTAAACCCTAAGCCCGTGGGCTTTACCTAATAAAAAGGAACTAACATAAATCAAATTTACAATTCAAATAAAAGATAGGCCCTAATCAAGATATGTCCAAATCTCGAGTCGTGATTTCATCAAATCCTATTTAGTAAGTTCTCATCATCACCGCCCCCTCGAAATGAACCTTGTCCTCAAGGTTCGTGAAAACGATCATGTAATTCCTCCATGGACTCCCACATAGTATCCTCCAAGTACTTTGACTTCCACATCACCTAGCCTAAACGCACAAGCCCTTTTCCAAGGCATTTTCTCCATCAACTTCTGTTCTCTTTGGATCTTATTAACATACGCATTTTTTCCAGTTTCACTTACAACAATTTTTTTCTGAGTCTCTACTTCCTTCCTAGAAACTCTTTGTTTCTCTACTGTAATCAAAACTTTGATGCACTTCTCTTCAAGCAATTCAACTCCCCTTGGGTTCTCATCTGTTACAATATTCTCAAGACTTTGACTTTGAACCTGCAAAACAGATTCAAGCACCTGAGGCTTGGGTGCATACTCAATTCTTTGTTCTCCAGATTCCAGCATGACTTCTTCATCGTACACGGCTTCTTCATCGTACTTAGGTGGGTTGTCGTATTCATCTTCTACCCAATTCCGTGGTTTCTTGGCCCGTCTGCTCAAAACTGACCCATCTGATTCAGTTTCAGAGTTTTCAGATTGGCTGTCGTCCTCGTCCCCCGGCTTAAACTCAGGTCCATCATGGTGGAATGGATCAACATAAGTGACAAAAGGGCTGTCCCTTTCCCACGAGTTCTCAAGTGAAGAATCTCGACGTCGCCCCTCGTTCTCGTCGGATTCCAAATCAAAACCGTTGCAGTCCCTTTCCCACGAGTTCTCACGTGAAGAATCTCGACGTGATCGCCCCTCGTTCTCGTCGGATTCCAAATCAAAACCGTTGTAGTGAAACGGATTCAGGTGTGTTGCGAACGAGTTATCCCTGGCACGGTATCCCCTGTTCATTTTGCCCCTTTGGTCTCGGTCTCTATGGTCGAATAAACCTGAGAAGTCTTCATTTCTTTCCCTATCGCGAATTTTGCAGTTACCTTGTGGTTCGCGACCCCGATACCCACTTCTGTTTCTTCCTTGGCTTGATGGTTCGTCGTGGTTTCTCTGCCTGAACCGACGTCGCCCTTGGTCAGCGTCGATAATTCCCGGCGTCCGCACGTCGCACCCTCGTTGCCTATCTTGGCGACTCCTGCCCTTGATCTCTCCACTCGAACGTTCCCCGAGCCGCAAGGACACTGCCTGCAGCGCATTGCTCAACTGCGTGATCGACGATTCGATCTGCGCAAACCTCTGCTTATTAGACACCATGATGGCGAGCAGAAGGGTGGTTCTGATCGTGATATGGCTCTGATACCAATTGTTGAGACCTCTCACGAGGCAATTCTAGCAACCCAAGGAATGAACCTTGAATTATCCTAGCAACCAGCTAATAAGCTGTAGAGAAGAGTATTCACTCTCAAACGTAATTTCATTCCTAATTCTATTCTCTCAAACAACTGCAAATAAATAGTCTCAAACCTAAACCCTAAGCCCGTGGGCTTTACCTAATAAAAAGGAACTAACATAAATCAAATTTACAATTCAAATAAAAGATAGGCCCTAATCAAGATATGTCCAAATCTCGAGTCGTGATTTCATCAAATCCTATTTAGTAAGTTCTCATCAAAAGTGGACTATCTTTTTGAGACAGAGGGAGTATAATATTAGTAAAAGTACTAATATAAAAAAGATGTAGTAAAAGTTGATGTGATTGGATATGTTGGAGTTAAGGAAGAAGAAACACTTAAATTCCCGGGAGCTACTCCTGTCCAAGCTAATAGCTGAAATAATGATTAATCAATAATCCCAAAAGTAGGGTAACACAGTATTTATATGAGTTCATGGCCCATGGGCCAATTGCTTCTAAAATAGGCAAAGGGAATAGCTGGGCCTGGAAAGGAAATAAACAGGAAAGGAAATAAGCTGGAAAGGAAATAAAGAAATAACATAAATAACATAATTCTGCAAAATAGACTTCTCTTCATCACTGACGCCTCTTATACACCCGAAGAGGCGTATCAGGATAGAGATAAAATGGTTGATGTGATTTGTAGATGTGGGGCCACAATGTCTGTTTTATTTTATCTATTTCACTTAATTACTTTCCTACTTCAAATTTGAATAGTATAGAAATGCATTCATTTCCTATGCATTGATATGATTGAGAATACTATTGGGGTGAAACAAGAGATCTAAAGAAAAATATAGGCTAGACTAAATTAGTAACAAGTAAACCTTTTGTGTACGTAGCTCCAACCATTTTGGAGATAACGTAGTAACCATAAAGTTTGAGACAATCCAAAAAAAGAAATGGGAAGCTCCTGGTGGGACTGAGGGAGTAATTTTCTTTCTGCTGTTAATTAAGTATAATTTATTTTACCTCTATTTTTCCAAGTCAGTGTTTATTTATCAATTATATTATCTCTGTCATCTCTGAAGGCAGAAACTGGCTGTACATACTTAAATATAAGCATCATTTTTTTTTTTTGTTTCTCATAGGCAACTGTTTGTTTTGTATATCCTTGTCAATGTTATGTTTCAAAACAAATTGTCCTTAGATGTTTTTTCTGTTAAGAGTTCAGACTACATGTGTTGGGAGATTGTGCATTAATTCTGCTTGCATGATTTTTTTTGGGAAGAAGGTACATCAAATTAATCATGGCTGTGACTGCATTGGGGAATGATTTACTTCTGACAATTATCATCCTTTAAGAGGAATACATTCATAATTAATATGGTGCTGGATTGTGTGACATCACTTAAACTGGGATCCATTAAAATAATATTTGTGTCAAATGCCTATGTAACTTGCATGACTAGTTCTGGTTTTGGTATGCAGGTACCTAAATGAGCAAACTGTGCTAAGGCAGAAATCAGACACGTCAAGAGGGGTATATGTGTTCTCTGATCTAAATCCTTATGTGGGCCACCCTAACCCTTTGAGGGAGGGGCAGGAACTCTTCCGCAAGGGACTGTTAAGTGAAGCAGTTCTTGCTTTAGAGGCTGAGGTTCTCAAGAACCCTGATAATGCAGAGGGTTGGAGGTTACTTGGTATTGCACATGCAGAAAATGATGACGATCAGCAGGTTAAGAAATATAAATTTTAAATTATATTTATGCTTTTATAACTTATAGGTGTAAAATCTATAACTAACCCTTGATTGCATTATGTACCTGCTCTAGAACTTGTGAGGAAACCATTTCTGAGATTTTAAGAAATTATATCTGGTAGTTCAACTAATAAACTTTTGGTTTCACTTCTCCATATATTAAAATACTTTGCTTGTCTCAGGCAATTGCAGCCATGATGCGTGCTCATGATGTTGATCCAACAAACTTGGAAGTTCTTCTTGCTCTTGGTGTTAGTCATACAAATGGTTAGTAGTTACAGCATCATATTTCAAAGCAGAAGAAATATGGTTATCCTATTGTTTGTAGTTCTCTCTGGGCTTTTGTGATACTGTTATACGATCATTACAGAACATTATTCGCTTACCCCTCATATTTTACATAGGTTCATCTGCATATGATTCTATAGAACTTCCTATTGTTTGAGTTCTCTTTCGGATTTTAAACTTTAATATTGTTATACAATCATTACAGAACATTATTCGCTACACCTCATATATTACAAACATCTTCATATGATTCTATAGAACTTCATTTTTCATCATATACATTGTTCTACTCAAGAGCCCTTACGTAAATATTGAATTTCACTTTGGTCTTAAAATCTCCAGAGTTGGAACAAGCATCTGCACTAAAGTATTTGTACGGTTGGCTGCGTCATCATCCGAAGTATGGAGCCATTGCCTCTCCAGATCAGCCTGAGAATTTCTATTATGCGGATGTAAGTGTCTAGATGGATTGTAACACTCAATTGACTGTTCATATTACACCAAATATTCTTATGTTGTCTTTGTTTTGTTATAAATCTTGAAGAGGGGGGTTCATTTTGATAGTTTTTTGTTTGTGATCGAACAGGTGGCTAGGTTATTTAATGATGCTGCTAAACTCTCTCCTGATGATGCTGATGTACATATAGTTCTTGGGGTGCTGTACAACTTGTCTAGGGAATATGACAAAGCCATTGAAGCTTTTCAGACAGCTTTGAAACTCAAACCACGAGATTACTCCCTCTGGAATAAGCTGGGTGCAACACAGGCTAATAGTGTCCAGAGTGCTGATGCAATTTCAGCATATCAACAGGTAATTAGTTGCACCCATTCTACTTATCTTAACACACCCCATTCGACCATAATGCGCAAGGTTGTTCTTTAACATAGGAGTAGTCAAGATAATTTGAAAATAGAATTTAGTCCCTGTTTATAGGTATGATCCTTAGCTATTGCATCTCCTGAAATAACATATCGAATTTTTATATATCAGCGTTCCTCCAGCCTTTCTTCATTGAAATTAAGTCAGTGCTTCATCAAGATACGGTGAAAATTTGATGAAGGATTAACTAGTCATGTATATCATTTTTTCGTCTGGGGGAGCCCGAATTTAGTTAACTGCTGTAATACAAGTGACCCACCCCTGTTAATTTTGTTATGCGTGTAGAGAGCGAGAAACCATGGTTTTTATCCATATTTAGTGTGTTATTTTATTGACTATTTCAGCTCCCATGAATCCGATGCTAGTTTGGTTTCTTTTATGTATTGTGCTTTTTGTGCATCTGGCTTAAATTCAATTGTAATAATCTACACCACCCATCTCCCACGGGATCCAACAACTGGGTTCTGCAGTATCTTTCTAGTTTCAAATGTTTGTATGTTGGTTTTCAGGCTCTAGATCTAAAGCCTAATTATGTGCGTGCATGGGCGAATATGGGTATCAGTTATGCCAATCAGGTACGATTCCTGCTGATATATATAGCATGACACAGACTTTAGAATTGAGTTGAACTATTTTAAATAGCAATTTATGCTTGATTTGCTGGTCATCTTACTCATCCAAGTAATTAAACAAATTGTGATCAGGGTATGTACGAGGATTCAATCCGTTACTATGTGCGGGCACTGGCAATGAACCCAAAGGCAGATAATGCGTGGCAATATTTGAGAATCTCATTGAGGTAATTAACTTAAATAAAAAGACCTTGTTTGATAGCTAAGATTAAGGGTAGATTAACTCTATCTCAACCCCTTATAGGTTGTTTGATAGTTCAGATTAAGGGTAGATTATGCTTTAAAATCTGTAAAGTTTAGATATCAAACACAAGTTAGTTGATAGACTTATGTGTAAAATTTGGGGTTGATTGTTTATCATGCAGCTGTGCATCACGGACTGACATGCTGGAAGCTTGCGACGCTAGGAATCTTGATTTCCTGCAAAAAGAATTCCCCCTGTGAGAACAACCTCCTCACTACTTGCTGTGTACAACATCATCTCTCTGCTCCAAAAGAGATGGAAGATGCAGTAGGTACATTTTAGGCTTTGGGAATTGAATATCAATGTTGTATCATCATATTGGATAAAGAATCGAAATTATAGCTACATTATGTTGATTCATTGTTTGCAATAAATGAAAATAAAAGGTGGGTGGGGGATGGAGGAGATGACATACATTCATTTTATCGTCTTAAACATCATCACCATACCTACACTTTTTCTTCCCAGCTAGTATCTTTTTAAGGAATGCTTCACATTTCTCTTCAGGACAAAAGCAAATTCCAAAAAAATATTTGGAAAATGGTATGCAACCAAAGACCCAAAACCATGCAAAGAAAAAAGAAAAGAAAATGCTCTCTCTCTCTCCTCTCAGAATCATTCAAGTAGGATAAGGTGGTGAGAAGATATAAAGCTACGTACGAATGACAAAGCCATCCACTTTGCACCAAAAAAAAGTGTGTCACAGATCTTTATTTACTTTTTTTTTTTTTTTTACCATAATAACTTTTATACTTCCATTTTTGCAATATAACACACTAAATAGAAAAAGTTTTACACAATTTTACATAAAATTCTCTAATTAAATTTGAGTCTATACATATACATTACTTTATACATAAAGATTCTTACCAAGCTATTAATCAAAATTATACCCATTATTATATTCTCTTATCTATCTAAATATAAAAATTATTAAGAGACGTGGAGTATAAAATGACGATATAGTAGTATAGTACACCCTCTGACCCAAATTAATTTTTACATATTCTTTTTTGTCTGTTTAAATCAATTTTTACACTTTGTTTTTTGTCTCTCCTGCATTAGTTTTCAAAAAAAAAAAAAAAATTCTTGCAATTTTTACATCCAATTTTTTTTACTTAAGTAACCTTTATGACATTACATTTTTTTACTTTATCACTTTAATAAATTTAAAAACACATTTATTTTCTTTTAATTTTTGTGCTCAATCAGTGTAAAAGGACGAAGGAGTATATAATAGGAGGAGGAGGGGCCGGGCCCCTGAATAAAAGCAGGGGGTTGTGTCTAGCCCTATTTCTCCCTATCCACACATTCATATCATGATACTGTTATTTGTATTATGGCCTAAAAAGAAAGTTGTAGTAGTAGAATAGAATAGAACCGCGTTTCAGGGGATCCTCCCCCTCCTTCATTCAATCATCGCCATTTTCTGACCTTCTATTCTTGTCCTTTTCTTACTCTCCCAACCATACGTAATCTTCTTCTTTTACAAAAATAAATTCCCTTGTTTTTTTAAGTTTTTCTTTATTAAAAAATCTAGTGGTTTTGAGAGTGTCAATAACTAGTGATTCCCAGACTTCATATAATTGGCAAACACCCTCAAAGTTATGTTTACTTTCCATTTGATCGAAAACGAATTTTCGAAATTCTAATAAATAGTATTATGTGTGTTTCTTTTGAATTTTTAAGCATGAGTTATGTCAAATTATAGTCAATTCTGTTATATTCTTACATTATTGTTGAATATGATTAAATTATGTGAACTATGATTTAAATATATATATTAAAGTGTAAGGAGAGTTAATTGTATTATAAATTGTGATAGTAAGTTTATAAGTGTTGTAAGGTGTTTTTTCAAAATCAGATTGTAAATTTCGAAGTAAAAACAATGTAAGATCTTAAAATTCAAAACCAAAATTCTAAAATTCAAAGTAAACATAGCCTAATGGTATTTTCCTTTTGGAAGTTAGGCGTGCCCGAAAAATCAGGGCTGTGAAATCTTGTGATTTGAAATTCTTGATAAATAGTAAAAGTGTGTGTTTGTTTTAAAATTTTGATAGGGTAAGATTTTACTTTATGTAAAATCAATTGGTAGAAGAGTTATTGTTAGGTGTATAAAGACTATAAAGTAGACTGTATTGAGAAAAATAATACTCCGTCGATCCCATTTTAAATTCATCATTTGCAAAAAAATGAACATCCTAAATTACATTTATCATTTCTTAATTTGATAATAAATCATTTTTTTCACTTTAAACTACACCCTTCAATTAATTAACATCTCAAAATTACAATATACTCCATGTCATTACATTATTACCTCACTATATTTTATTAGTCTACTTTCTCAAACAACTTTCATATCCTCTATTTTTTTTCTCTTTTAATATTTAATCAACAACTTTCGCATTAAATTTCGTGCACCTAGGAACCTAAAATAAGACGGAGAGAGTAATAGATTAATACAATAGATACTTTTAAGTGTGGATTGAGTGTGAGATTTAAAATTCGCCCTAACTCTAATGGAACATAGATCGTAAAGGTCTAAGTTCATTAATATGAATTTCAAATGATATATACTCTAACAATTTTAGAATAATTTATTTTTAAAAGTCGCGAGTACTAATAATTTGTTAAAAAATAAGTAAATAATTTTTTTACTATTTTACAAGACACAAATTAAGTTGTATGAAATAAAATTTCATCCCTTATAAATTATAGTATGATTTATGATGCTAGTAAACAATAAAATGAAGCTCCTTGTTATACATGATATCCTCCCACGCATGCAATATTCCTTGGTTGTGTAAAGCTTGTTAGGTTATCCAAACCATTCACAAGTAGAATATTTATCTTGTGACAAATGGAATTAGTAGTTGAAGTAGAATAATTTTCAAGTGTCATAAAAAGGGATACACTTTATCACCTGTGGAATGAACAGTGTCCAAGGCTAGCTGTTAATTTAAATAATTATTGACTATTTTGTGGAGTCAATGAGTGGATTCTGATGCATTACACTGACCAAAAAGTAACTCTAGATACCTAATTTTTTGCAAAAGCATTTTTATCAACCTAAAATTATCTAGCAATTCACAGCCGTGTAACTAAAGTCCTTAGACTGGACCACCTCTATACACACTATGAAACTAGATTATCATTTTTTATTTAATTTGTGATAAATACAAGTTATTAAATGAGTATTTATAATGTATAAATAACACGCTCATATATTAATATAATAATATGACGAAGAAGTGAAATACTCCACGGTAAATTGTGATCAATTTTAAAATTACATTTAGATAAGTAATGAGTAAAGATAGAATATTATAATTATGAGAATTAAAAGCAGGTGAATCAGTGTTTCATCAAAATTAATTCTAACAAATTAATTTAATCACTTAATTGTATTTACAAACACTCAAAAAATGAATCTATTTATAAAAGTGATTCTATTTATAAAATAAGTATTTTTAAGCATATAGTAGTGTTTTCAACACTTACTAAATGTTGAATTAAGTTCTCTTAATTTTTCGAGGGCTGCGAATCCTCCCCTTGAAAATTCATATTCACTCAGTCTATTTTATGTACGAATACAAATATAATCACAATTTATTTAAAATTGAGTTAATTGTAAATTAAATCATCACCTCACTCTAAATTACAATTTAATTTAAACTTTTGAATAATGATAAATAAAATCACCACCTTTAAATATTGTTGCAATTTAAACTTCTTGATAGTTTCATTTGTGCCCAAATTTAACATGACTAGCTGATGTGACACCTCCTTAATAAAACAACGTTATTTTTTATTTCGATCTAATCTTGAAACGTTAAATTCGAACACAAATTAAGTGAGATTGTCTAGAAACCTAAATTACAATAATATTTAAAGATGATAATTTTATTTACAATTATTTAAAGGTTTAAATTAATTAAATTGCAATTCAACAAATTAAAAGGTGCTGATTTAATTTGCAATTAACCCTTTAAAATCTCATATATTTAAAATCTCATATATTCACACATAATATGTGGAAACATTCTATAACGCAACACTTTAACATAAAATATACAACAATGACGTTGCAAGCAATGATAAAAATATTCGAAAATATCCTTGATATATTATTCATATGGTGTACTATTTAATTTTTAGATCATAGACTATATTTATAAAAAAATGAAAAAATTGATAAAATAATTAAAATATAAATTAAAACAAAGAGTCGTACGAAACATCCTGTACAATTGGAGGAATCCATCAACGCCCTAGTCTATGGCTGTAAATCTGTAATTGTCAGCCAAACATTGCATTGCCTAAGATATTAATTTTATGAAGACCCTACAAAATTATATTGAAATTAATAATTCCATCCGTTCACTTATTTTTTTGCTAAAAGATCTATACACGAGTTTTAAGAAAATGTAAATAAATAAAATACTTCGTAATTATTTGTGAATATCTTAAATGAAAATTTGAATAGTTAAATGATGGTTGAAGGATGAAAATAAAAGTAATAAAGATAAAATGATGTTTTCATAAAAAAATCGACAAATTCTTATATGCAATTAGATTTTAAACGACTTGAATAAATTTTCAATTGTCTTGATCCACCAAATTAAAATAAAGTTAATAGATGAGTGTGAGATGAAGTATGATAAAATAACAGATAAAGTGTAAGTGATGTGATTGAGAGAGAAAATCATATGTCAAAAATGGAAAAATATGAAATGAAAAACTTATTGTGGAACATACATAAAAGGAAAGTGAGAAACTTATAGGGGGATGGAGAGTACATCTGAATATCCCTTGACGAGACAAGGATTAAGTTTGTAAATAATAATGATAAACAAATTTATGATTAATATTTAAATGTGTAGGGAAAAAATTAAAAGTACTTTTTATTTCATTTAATGAAGAACATTCATCAATATTCATGATTAGATAGATGAGAAAGATGAAGAGAGTGATAATATGATTAATTAAGAATGGGGGGAATAGCTTGATTGATGTAAGAAGGTGATATTGAGTGATTGAGACATGTTTTGATGTATAATGAATTAATGTTTTTATTTTCTTGGCCTTATTACTACACCAATATTTTCTTATTTATTTTTATTCTAAATGGAGGAAGTAGGTTGCTTCTTCTTTTCTCCCTTTCACTTTGGATCTATCATTTCTACCTATTCAATGATTGATTGATTTTATGTGTCTTTCCCCTCTCTCCTCCTATATATATTTCAACCATTAAACTGTAAAATTATTTTATCAATTATACTTCCTATTTTAATGAATTTGTTTATAAATAAACACAACATACAAATCAATTACAACAAGGTTCATAAAACTCTGTCCAAAATTGTATGTATACTATGACACTATTGTATTTTATTTAATAATATCTTTTAAATAATGTGCAATGTGTCTAGTATTAATTAATATCGCAACATAAAAAATAAATGATACAAGAAATTAGAAATTAAATAAATTTTGGAATTCTATGCTATAAATTTCATGCACATGTATATAAATTAATGATAAAACTAAGTATAGAAGACGTGGAAAAAGAAATACTCTCTCCGTCCCACTATAAGTTTCCCACTTTCCTTTTTTTGGATGTCCCACTATTTCTCATTCCATTTTTGGTAAATTATTTTTTCTCTCTCAATCACATCACTTACACTTTATCTATTATTTTATTATACTTCATCTCATACTAATCTATTATTTTCTCTCTCACCATCACATCACTTGTACTACATCTATTATTTTATCATATTTCTTAATCAAAACACCTAAAAGAAGTGGGAAAACTTATACCGGGACGGAGGGAGTACAATATTACACTCATTTATTGTGGTAGAATAGTATGGTATGGTATGAAGTTTAAATTCATCCTAATAAATTCATTTAAGAAGGAGTAAATTATAGATGTTTATTCGGATCGGGCTAAACGGATCAGCCCGTTTAACTATAAAAAATACAAGGTTAAATCTCAATTATTGATGAATCGATTAAAAATGAATCGGATAAGACCCCAATCTGTTTAGCCCGTGACCCTGTAGAACTAATCGTATAGGGTTAGGGTTAGCCCAGTAAACATCTTTAAATTCATTAGTAGTCTTTCCTGGGGATGATCCCTTATTTGAAAATCCATAATTTTCATTCGAATAAATTTGAGTAGATATGACTTTAAAATTAATATTCCACTTTTAATAATCCTATATATTCAAGTTGAATTTAGTAAGAGGGAATTGAATTTTTTTTTTTTTTTTTTTTTTTTGACAATAGAAGGAATTGAATATTGATAGGTCTTCTCGTATGATGTAGCAACTCCAAAAAGTTGAAAATTGCAACCTTATATATGTTCCAAAGTTGAAATTAAATTTGAGTGGACACTAGCTTTTCCCATCAATATTATGCTGCCAAACATTGTGTTTTCTACCTAGCTACTTTATATATTCTCTTTTAATCAAACACCCTCGCCACCCAGCAATTTTATTTCATAAATAAATAATAGTAGTAGTGGTATTTAACACTTTGAGTTATACAATTTTTATCAGTACCTATCTAGTTATATAAAGCATTAAATAGATAGAATAATATTAATAGTACACATTGAATTTGTATACTATCTTGATAGATTAAATAATTGATTTTTAGAGACAAAATCTTTTATTTATTACTTTTTCAGCTAAAAGTTTTTAGTAACAGAAAATTGAAAATTAATGACAAAACATGTCATTAAAGTCAATTTTTATGTACTTTTTTTTAATTATAAAAAAAGTATAATTAAAGGAAAGTAGTGCAACAATCAAGAAGGTCATTCACATTATTTGCGCATTCTCTAAGAACACCTTCACTACAAGAAAACCAACTTTTAGTGACAGTATCCTCTCATTATTGATTAGCTAGTTAAAAGTCTTTAGTGATAGAAATTTGAGAATTAATGACAGGATGTCTCACTGAAAGTCAATTACCATCACTAAAGACTTTTAGTTAGAGAAGCTACAAGGACATAATTTCTGTCACTAAAAGTTAATTTTCTTGTAGTGCTCGTCGATCCAATCCATACGCAGTCCGAGTTCGATTCCACTTTATTAGTCTTCAGCGCATCAAAGCCACGTTTCGAGTTTGTTTCAACAATTAATTACTCGGCTAAAACCCCCCAATTGTTTGGACCTGTTCAGTTGTTCAACACAACCATCAAACCCTACGCTCAACTAGAAATCCAAATAGTCAAGTTTGGTTTTCTCAATTCTCATTTTCATGGGTTCAAAAAGTGTGTCAAATGAAAATACGTACACAAGGGAAAATTAATTAGAATATATATAGTTGGTTAAAAAGAAAGTGGGAAAATAGAGTGAAATATAATTTTGAGCGAAAATGGATAAATCCTACAATTAATACGTTTAATTAATTCTTAATAATTACTAAAATAAAAGAAGTGAAAATGATTCTTTTGAAACCAAAAAGCAAACAAGTGTCCAGATAGGGAAATTGGGTGCCATTCAAATTCAATCGACTATTATGTAATAGTACTCCCTTATCATTCAGGACACATATATGTATTATGACATTTGATTGTTCATTCACGTTTTTGTTATTACGTATCGACTAATAAATTATTCTGATAAATATTTATTACTATCTTCGTTACATAGCATTTTTCATTTTATATAAAATTAAAGAATAATTTTTTTAACAAATTTATTTTTCATTAATTTTTCTCTTTTTCTTCTCTTTTTACTTTTCTTTCTCCTACACTCTTTTTCCACTTTTCCTTTCTAAAAAAAATGTCATTAATATATTTCAAAAAAGAAAGAAAGATAGACATTATAGAGATTAATAGGGTTATTTTAGGAAGATCATTTGTAAAAATAAAAAAAATTAATAAATTTTTTTAAATAAAATTTAAGATCAAATGCACAAATTTTATGAAATGAGGAGAAAATAATAAATAATATACTCCCTTCATTTATTATTTTGACCTCAAGTATTCGTGACTCGTGATTGACTCCTAACATTATACCATCTTTACCCTTCATAGCAAGATTACTTTTTACTTTTTTACCTTTTCTATTTAAATTTAAACATATATCATGAATCCACCTTCAATTTGTTCTCGTCTATTCAATTTCGTGTTTTCTGCTACACCTATGCAGCCTACATTTTGCGCGGATAATCTAAATTTATTAAGGCAAAAACTTGTGTGAGACCGTCTCACAGATCTTTTTTTGTGAGACGGATCCTTTTAACCCATATTTCAAAATTTTGGGTAGGATAATCCAGATTTTTTTTTCCAGATTTTTGTTTGTAAAAAAAGTGACAATGTTTAAGTAAAATGTGATAATATTTTTAACAAAAGTGACTATCACTTTTTACTTAAACACTGTCACTTTTTGCTCAAACATTATCACTTTTTATATATAAAGGCCGTCTCACGGATCTCATTCTGTGAGACGGTCTCACCCAAGACTAGCCCATTTATTAAAAAGAATTCAAATTGAATTATTGGAGAAGAAAATATTAATATTTTATTAAATGTTTCTCATAAATATCATCTTACACAACAAATTGTTAAATATCTACATACATTTTGCACATTTAATTTTGTACACGTTTTAAAGTTTTTTTTTTTTTTTATAAATAAAGTAAAAAAAAAAAGAATAAAATAAATGGTGGGGTATATTTTTCTAGAGAAGATTCAAACACATTCTATGTAGACATCCCAAAAAAAAATAAAAAAAAATTACACTTTAAGTGAATACTCCCTCCATCTTTTAATAAGTGTCATTTTAGCTTTTTTCAACAAATTAAGATTATAAATTGTGGTCGATATCACCCTTCATTAATTATAACTAATTTTAATATAGAAATTTTGTTTGATAAAGAATGTAGTTAAGAATATAGCTAGTATTCATAAACCAAATTAATTTTGGTATAAACAATTTTTGTGGAATTTATTAATGAAAAATATTTATGGTAAATGAATAGGGATAAAATAGTCAAAATTAAAGAAAAAACCATAGAATGACACTTATTTAAAAATTAGTTAAAAAGTTAAAGTGACACTTATTAAAAAACGGAGGACACTTATTTAAAAATTAGTTAAAAAGTTAAAGTGACACTTATTAAAAAACGGAGGGAGTAATATTTTTTACAATATAATAATATGGTATGAATGCATGCCTACTTTCTTATGAATTAATGATCTGACATCTTGACAAAATTAAAGTTATTTATTTTACCAAATTTGGATACAAAATAAAGTAATTAATACACTAAATTTAGCAAGGCTATTGGATCAAATAAATTAAAACTGTCTTAACACAATATAATCCCAATTTAATTTGATCATATTGATATGTAGTAGACTAATAATAATAAAGAATTTGACATGTGAGAATTGGATTTAATCTATGAGGAGAAGTTATAAAAAATTAGTCAAGTTTCAGAGTCGACAACTGAAATACACAGCCGGTCAACTAAGGTCTTAATACGAAGGAATTAATATAAATGAATTAATTCCACGTCTCTTAAAAAGTTTGAATTTTTAGATAAAATATAAGAAATAATTCTTTTATAGTATTAGAGCTTCAGATAAACTACTTGAATAATTTAAATTTTTTGATGAGACATAATTATAGGTTCAAGACAAATTGACAGTTATTGGCGAACAACTGATAAAGCTCACAATTAATTAACGGATGATTACGTTTATTAAGCAAATTGATCAGGTCACGGTTCAGAAGACAATTATACCTTTTTTTTTTTTTTTTTTTTTTTTTAGGGTGGAATGTAACGCATCAAATACACAAAAAGACAACATAGTGAGTTCAAAACTTCAAATCACATAAAAAGTGTGAGAATTGAGAATCTGAATAGTAATTGAATTCATTTAGAACAGTGCTTGGAGATGGATTAATCTCTTGTATGCTAAGGCATAATTGTAATTCATTTGCCTATTGGATTTTTGTTCTTTATTTTTTCTCTGATTTTCTTGACACAAAAATATATGAGTGTGAGATATTTATCTCATATTGAGAGAATAGAAATTTGAACATATTTGTTGACAAGGGTTACATTCGTCTCTCAATTTTCTCACGACCACTACAAAAACGCTCGTTTATGCCGACGGAAGTATACCGACGGATTACCTTTCCGACGGCTGTACCGACGGATTACCGACGGAATTGAAAGTCAGAAGACTCTGCCGACGGAATTCAATTTCCGTCGACTTTCCCGACGGAATGCCGACGGAAACTCAGAACTCTCTACACGGTGTCGTTTTTGGGTCACCGGCCGACGGATTTTTCAGTCGGTATTGTAAATTAAGGTTACCGACGGATATTTTCCGTCGATAACCGCGCCATATTCTTGGCCCCCGCGTGATAATTATAAACGGGCGCGGATAAATTTGAATTCGCCGTTACCGACGGAAATATCTGTCGGTAACCGACCCGCATTAACTAACCGCCTCTTGACCTACTCCCAAAATTAAATGTGGTCATTACTGACGGAAATTTCCGTCGGTAAAGGCAATTTTTTTTTTGTATATAAACTGAAGAACAGATTACATCTTTCTCTTTCGAGAGAAAGAAAACCTCCCCCCTCCTCCCTGTTTCTATCTCCCTCCTTCCCTATTTCGTGTTCGTTCGTCTTCATCGCGCGAAGAGGCTCTGCCGAGGTGATCTCTCGACTCGATTAGAAAATCTATACGGTACGCTTTCTTAATTTGTTAGTAATTAATTTTTAAGTTATATTGTATTGCCTATAATTATGAATTAAATTGCATGTGTTAATTTAATTTGTTATATAGATTAATATGAAATTGTTTGTAGTTGATGTATATAGTTAATTAGTTTGAATGTATGTAGTTGATATATCTAATTAATTAGTTGATATTATACGTGGATAATTGCCTATATATAGTTGATGTATATAGTTATTTATAATAAATTGATGTGATTTGTTAAGATCGATATGACATGTTTTGCATAATTGATGTTATATATATAGTGGATATTATTGTTTAATTTGCATATACGTTGGAGTGGAGTTAATTACATAATTAAATTATGATATTATACGTTATAATTAGCTAGATTAATATTGTTGATTTACTAATTATAAAATTATTGATTAAATTAGGGGCTTTGTTAGAAAAAAATGTTATTTTAAAGTTAGAAAAAATTGTTACTAAATTTATTAGGTTATAGATTGTTAATTAAAATAGAAAATTGTTAATTAAAATTGTTAATTATTAAATAAATTAGTTATTGTTGAATAAAATAGGAAATTATTTATTAAAATAGGTTATTATTGATTAAATTAGGTATTATTGTTGATTGAATAAAAAATTATTTATTAAAATAGGTTATTATTGATTAAAATAGGTTATTATTTAGGGATTAAATTTTAATTTATTAGATTATTGTTTTTTATTAAATTAAGAAATTTATTATTAATTAATTAGTATTATATATATAATTTATTAATTTAAATGTTTAAATTAAATAGATGACTAGAAATGGTGCTGGTGCCTCTGGTGGCTCGGGATCTCACGGGGCCTCCGGGTCACGTAGCCGATCAAGGAAGAGCCGATCCAAACTTAGAGCCGAGGCGCCGGCGCCTATACTGCCACGAACACCATTATCGTCGCCTCCGCCACCCATTCCACACCCGTCGCCTCAGCCGTCGTCTCATTCGTCTGTCCGGGACCATCCTGCTGTTCCTGCTCGGGATGGTCGGGAGCGCGTTTGGGTTACAAGTGGAGGAGTGTAAGTAATTAAATACTTTTATTGTTTAATAATTAATAATTAATTTCGCATTCGTTTTAATTTATAATGTGTTTTGTTTGTTAATTAATGTCACAGATTGTTACCTGGTAACGAGGTCTCCAGGGCATGCACGATTGCTTTTGGCTCTTTACCGATCTCTGCGGGTGCAATTACCTGGTCGAAGGTCCCAAAACAAAAAAAATTGGCGTACTTCGAGGAATTTCAGGTAGTAATTAATTACTTAATTATTTAATTAATGTTTGTTAATTTGTTCAATAATAAACAATTTATTAATTATATGTGCAGAAACAAGCCACTTGGGATCGGAATATGTACTCAGACCAGGCTATGTTCAAGTATTTCAGTAAATCGGCGCAAGAGCGGTATAAGGATTTAATGTACGAATGGAGAATGGCATGGCGGAGCGATGGGACGACGCAGAGCTTGGGTAAGGATGATAATGATGTTGTGTTGTGGGATTCATTGACGAGGGAGTGACTGGATCCTGAGTACATCAGGAAGTGTGAGATTGCTAAGGCCAACCGGAGATCCGACGTTGGGGGTGGGATGTCCAGGCATCGGACTGGAGCCCGGTCCATCCTTGAGCAGTCGATGGTCATTGTAAGTGTTTATTAATTTTTTAATTAATTTCAATAAATTTAATTATATATTTAATATATATAATACATAAATTTAATTATTAGGAACGGGATACGGGGCGTGTACCCACTCACTTGGACCGGATGAGCATTGCTCATCCGTTTAATGCTGATACACAGCAATCCACATACGGGCGCGCAACTAACCTCCACGTAAGTAATAAAATTGTTTAATTAAATACATTTTTTATAATTTATTCTATTAATTTAAAATTATTAATTATGTAGTTAGAGATGAACCGGAGGATGGCCGAGATCGGAACTCAAGTCGACCCTACTCAAGCCGGAACCAGCGGTGCCCCTACAGTCGAGGAGGTGGACCGGGCTTATTTGGAAGTTGCCCCCACCACCCGCGGACGAGTTCTGGGCCTTGGTCGTATGAGCGCTGATGTCAGGTCCGGCGCTGGTCCGTCCCAGGCGGCATCGCAGGGTTCCGTATCTTCCGCCCCAATTCCTGATATGACGATGGCACAATTCAACCATTACATGCATGTGATGCATGTGAATATGGGTCGAGAGATGGGGTGGTCGGACGAGAGGATTGAGGAGGTTTATCAGAGAACCATGCAAGCTCCTCCACCGACGGGCAACGTGAACGTGTCTATTCCCCCAGCCCCCTCAGCCCCCCCAGCCCACTCAGCCTATGTCCCGACTATGCAGCAGGATGATGACATCATGGGTCAGCAATTCGGTGGTGGCGCCGACGTTGATATTGATTTGTGGAACTTTGGTGAATGAGTGTCTCTGAACAATTTATTTTTTCTTTCTGTTGAACAATTTTATTTTTATGTCTCGTAGAACTATTTACTTTTATGTCTCGTAGAACTATTTACTTTTATGTCTCGTAGAACTATTTATTTTTATGTCTCGTAGAACTATTTACTTTTATGTCTCGTAGAACTATTTATTTTTATCTGCATTATTGTTGAACTATTTACTTTTATGTTTAAGTATTAGTTGTTTAATTTTAGTTATGTGTGTTTTATGTGTTAAGAATGTGTATATTAATTTTAGTTATGTTTTATGTGTGATTTTGGATGTTATCTGTATTGGATCTTCATTTATGTTTGAATGTACTCTGTTTTTTCATGTTTGTGTTTATGTGAATGTGAATGTGATGGGAGACTCTATGTGATAGATAAACAACATTTTCATTGAAAATTGCCTTGAAGAAAGGCTGTTGTTGTGGTTACATTACATGAATACACTTAGCATTATATAAACTTAGCAATACATATTAGAGGCATAAATTTAGCAATACATATTAGAGACATAAACTTAGGATTACATCCAGCCTATAAATTTGAACATATAGGGTAGAACACATAATATTATGGCCATGATAAGAAAGTTCCTCTGCTTCTTTAGCTCTTGAACTTGTCCAGCTTGAAATTCTACTTCTGATGTTAGGTGGTCAGATGAATCCTTATAGATTTCACCAACTACTTTTGCATTATTCAGCTTGTTGTTGAGCTCTTGATTTTCAAGCAAAAGTGAGTCAATTCTCCTCACCATGCCCGGAAACATTCCGTGTGAACACGTTCCTTGTCCGTGGATTTCGTGTTCATCGGCCCAAACAAAAATGGAGCATCCAAGACCACTTAGTGAATCTGGGCAAGTATAAAATAGTCTACCTCTGCTTTTTTCTTGCTTCGAAATGCACACACGAGCTTCTTTTCCACAATGGCATACCACAATTTTCATGAATGTGGAAGATGAAGACATGAGTTTCTGTATTTTTTTTGTTTTTTGATGTTTGTTAAGAAGTAGGTTGTTTTGAGTGTGTATATATTTTTCTGTAATTTTTTTTTTTTATACGCGTCTTTTACCGACGGAAAGTCTTTCCGTCGGTATAGACACATGTTCAATGCCGACGGATAATTTCCGTCGGCAATGTAAATACCGACTGAAATTTGTTCAACGGAATCTGACTGATTTGACATACATTTGAAATCGTTGGTACCGACTGAAATTATCCGTCGGTATTGACAATACCGACGGAATTTAGGCGCGCGGTATACCGACGGACTGACATATCCGTCGGCATGTAGTATTGAAAAATGATCCAGAACCTCAAAACAAGCGAAAATTTTGGAGTGGGGCAAAAAGTTAAGGGAACAATTTGGATTGGAGCGAAAATTTAAGGTATGTTTTTCTATTAAGTGTACATAGTTTTACTGCAATTAATTTTTATGAAATGTATATAGTTTTATAACTTTTAGTTTTTAATTTTTATGAAATGTATATAGTTTTTACTTTTAGTGTGTAATTTTAATTTGGTCAAATTGTTTAACAAATGGATTTGCCGGATCGTCGGTGGATGTATTGTACTCCTAGGCTCGTTTTAGGAAATGTGAATGTTGAATTTTATGATAAACTCGTGTCATTTGTTGAATTTGCAAAGCTACACCCACATTACATGTCTGAGGATTGTATTAGGTGTTCGTGTAATGCTAAGAAATGTCAGAATAGATCATTTAAAAGCATTGATGAAGTCTTATGCCACGTTGTTATGAATGGGTTCGTTGATAATTACTATAATTGGACAAGTCATGGCGAACAACGGTGGCCTTATAATTTTGATCAAGTCTTGTACTATTACACTACTGCAATTTATGAACAACCAGTACACGTTGAGCATGTCGGCACTAGTAACGATCAAGAGTTTGGAGTGGAAGAACCCGATATGTATCAAACAATGGTGATGGAAGCCGGTATTTCGTCAAATATAGAGGAGGAACCAACGGATGAAGCATTTCAGTTTTATGAGATGCTCAAATTAGTCGATCAAGATTTGTATCCAGGGTGTGATTCTCATTCTCAGTTGTCATTTAATGCTCGACTTATGGCTATCAAGACGGAGAACAAGCTATCTAACAGAGCATATGAGCAAATGACACAATTATGCAGTGAGATTTGTCCTGTCGATAATAAAGTACCTACGACGTTTCATCAGAGCAAACAACTGATTAAGAATATGGGTTTGCCGGTTGAGAAGATTGATTGTTGTGTGAATGGTTGCATGTTATACTGGGGTGATGACGATAGCGATCTTCTTATGTGTAGAATGTGTGGCCATCCCCGGTACAAAGAGCCACGACGGAAGGGACCAGGTGGTCAATCGAGCAAGACAAAAAAGAAAGTGCCACATAAGAGGATGTATTATCTTCCTATCATTCCTCGTTTAATGAGATTGTTTCAATCTAGTGCTACAGCTCAACACATGATGTGGCATGCAAGAAATTCTGAAGATACTGAGGCTGGGGATATGAGACATCCGTCCGACTCTGAAGCCTGGAAACACCTTGATAACGTGTTTCCAGGATTTGCTTGTGAACCGAGGAATGTGAGATTAGGCTTGAGTACTGATGGTTTTGCACCGTTTGGGAGTTATGGAAAGAAGTATTCTTTGTGGCCGGTGATACTGACTCCGTATAATCTACCTCCATGGATGTGCATGAAACCTCAAACAATGTTTCTGACTGTATTGGTGCCTGGTCCGTCGAATCCAAAGCATAAACTTGATGTTTATCTCCAGCCTCTTATTAAAGACTTGATCTTCATATGGGATAACGGAGTCCAAACGTATGATGTTTCTAGGAAACAGAACTTCACGATGCGTGCTGCTTTACTGTGGACCATTAGCGACTTTCCTGCATATGCTATGTTGTCCGGGTGGAGTACAGCCGGAAAGCAAGCTTGTCCGTATTGTATGGAATATTCTGAAGCTTTCAGTCTCCCGAAGAGTAGAAAAGTTTCATGGTTCGATAATCACCGAAGGTTTTTACCTCGAGATCATCAATTTCGAAGGAATAAGGTGGACTTCTCGAAGAATAGAACAGTCACAAACAATCGACCGCCCCTTCGAAATGGTATTTTATACATTTAACATGTTTTTTTGGGTTACATTTATTCTAACATTTATTAATCGTACAAGACAAAGGCTGTTACATGAGATTGAGTGGACGGGTTTGAAAAAAACTACGGAGGAAAATGCAGAAGAACACAACAAAGGAATCCCAGGTAACTGGAAGAAAAAGGGTATTTTTTGGGACTTGCCATATTAGACTTCACTATTGCTCCGACACAATTTGGATGTCATGCACATTGAGAAGAATGTGTTTGACAATGTGTTTCACACAATCATGAACACAGAAGGCAAGACGAAAGATACTCCAAAGTCCAGGGAAGAGTTGAACACTATCTGTCGCCGTGATGAGTTGGAACAGGATACCCGTACAGGTAAATATCCAAAGGCTTGCTACACACTAGATAAGGCACAAAAACAGGAATTGTGTAGGTGGATTAAAGAGTTAAGATTTCCAGAAGGCTACGTGTCAAACATGAGTCGATGCGTAGACACAACAAAAGGCAAAGTTGCAGGGATGAAGAGTCATGATTGTCATGTTTTTATGCAGCGCTTGATACCTATTGCGTTTCGAGAATTTCTTCCTCTGAATGTGTGGAGGGCTGTCACTGAATTAAGTCTCTTTTTTAGAGATTTAACGTCTACAACAATCAAGGTTGATGATATGAATCGTTTGGAACGAGACATTCCAGTTATTTTGTGTAAGTTGGAACGTTTTTTCCCACCTAACTTCGTATGAAGCTAGGATTTGTGGAACACTTACCTGTTCACTTAGCGTATGAAGCTAGGATTTGTGGTCCAGTGCAGTACAGGTGGATGTACCCATTTGAGAGGTGAACAATTCTATTTCTCTCATTTAATTAGTTTTTAGTATAAGAAGCCTTATTTTAATTTGTTAACTATTATAATTTTAGGTATCTCCACAACTTGAAGCGCAATGCTAAACAAAAGGCAAACGTCGAAGCATCGATTGTTAATGCGTATTTGAATGAAGAGGTTGGCATGTTTTGTTCATATTATTTTGAAGACCATGTCAACACGAGGATCATGAATGAACCACGTAACATCGATGGTAGAGGTACGCAACAAGAAGTCGATGGCATGCTCTCTGTATTCAAGTCTAAGGGGCGACCTATAGGAAAATCCACTGAACGATATTGGTCAACAAACACAGAGGCTGAAATAGCACAAACGTACGTGTTATTGAATTGTGATGAAGTTCAGCCTTACATTGAGTAAGTATTTCATATATTTATCATCTAATTAAATAGCACTAAACGTGCGTCATTTATCATCTAATTGTGTTGTGAATTATTAGGATGTATACACAAGAACTACGACATGCAGATCAAAACATCTCAGATAGAGACATAGATACTAGTCTTCAACGTCAATTTGCCCGATGGTTCCAACGTTATGTGAGTATCATTAATTGAATTTTACGTGAACAAATAATTATTTTGATTAATGTTAATTTTAACTGTACGTATAGGGACAATCGCACGATTTTCAGAGCCGGTTCTTACAGGATCTCAGCCAAGGACCACTACGGCGTGTGAGGACTTACAACGGCTATATTGTGAAAGGCTACAGGTTTCATACATCAGAGTATGCATCAACAAGAACGACTAACAACAGTGGTGTTTGTCTTAGGGGTGCGAATTACAATGCAGATGCAAGTGATTACTTTGGGGTGTTGCACGAAGTCGTTGAAATTGAATATCCGGGATATCCAGTGAAAACCGTAATGTTGTTCAAGTGCCATTGGTTTGACACATCCCCTTTAGGAACCAAAATTCATCCGGAGTACAAGCTTGTGGATGTTAATTCGAAAAGGAAGTATAGCGGGGATGATCCGTTTGTATTTGCCTCTCAGGTATCTCAAGTCTACTACTGCACGTATCCAGGAGCTGGAAAACGTAATAGAGAATGGCACGTTGTTTGCAAAGTGAAGGCAAGGTCAATGGTGGAGGTCCCCCAAAAGGAAAACAACGATGAAGATGAACCTCCGTTTCAAATGGAACAAATAGAGAATCAAACTGAAGTGTTTGCGGGAGATTTTAATCTTTCGGTAGACTTGACGGCTGCAAATCCACAATTGATTGTTATTGAAAACGATAGTGGACATGAGGAGGAGGATGAACATGACGAGAGGGAGGATGAAGAAGATGAGGAGGAAGAAGATGAGGAGGAAGAGGAAGATGTGGCAAATAATGAAAATGAAGACGAAGATGAAGATGAATATTAAATTAATGTAACCTAGCTATTTTATTTTGTACAATTTATAAGATTTCATTATTTATCATTTGGTTATGTTATTAACTTATAATTTAATTATTTATCATTTGGTAATGTTGTTATTGAACAAATAACTTATTAACTTATAATTTAATTATTTATCATTTGGTAATAAAAATTCAATGGCGACGGAACATATCCGTCGCTAACGGCAACCAGCCAAAGCCGACCGAAATATCCGTCGCCATTTCCGTCGCTAACGGCATCGAGCCAAAGCCGACCGAAATTTCCGTCGCCATTTCCGAATATAAATGTAACTTTCTCTCATTTCACGCGTATTTTCTTTCCCTCCCTCTCTCTATGTCTCTCCCTCTCCCTCTCCCCCACTCCACGTATTTTCCGACCACATGCTGCCCCTTGCCCACGTTCGCAGCGGCGCCACCCCCTTCTCCGGCCGTTCGTGCTCCTTCTCTCGCTGCGACCGTTCGCACACCACCTCCTTGCCGTGGCCGCGGCCGCCGCCCATCCTCCCTACCTGCAGTCGTCGCCCACCGCCTCCTCTACCGTCGCCGTCTTCGTTTGAAAGGTACGTTTTTACATATCTAAAAAAAATTAGGGTTTTGGATTTTCCTATGAGGATATTTGCACTAAATCTGCTTTTTTTTTTTTTTTTTTTTTAATTTATCATCAGTTTTCATTTAATAACTAGATTTCGTTTGAAATGCTATGTTTGAGACTCATGGATATTTGTTACCTAAATCCTGTGTGAAATCTTCTATACAGATAATGTGTTTGTGATGGTTTGTTCTGTGCAACTATGCAATTGTGTGTGTTGTGATAATGCTTTTTTATTTTTTGTTGGTGTTATTTATGCTTTTCTTTTTGGGTTGATGTACTTCATTTTTTTTTCTTCACAAAATTAGGTTTGTGTAATTCTAGGTATGTTAATGTTTATTGTTTAGTTGTTTGATCTTAGTAGCTCTCTATGCCTTTGTAAACACTGGAAATTCAGTAAGTTGTTATCAAATTTTGATTTGTAAATAAGGGAAAATCCTATTATGTATGTGGGCTTTGTTTAAATTTGTATGGCTTGTTCGTAAGTGTATAGTCTGGGACTTGAACGAAGGCTTTTCGAATTTCTGAAAATATTATGTAAGTGATGATTTTAGTTTAAGAAGATGTAGGAATACGTTTGTTTTATGTTGTACTTTAGGTTTTGTATTGTACTTTTTCTGATTTTCGTTTAAGAATATGTAGTTTTTAACTGTGTTTTATACTCTGAATCTTTTATCTTTGAACTACCAGCATATCGAATATTTGCTGAGACCGACCGAAACTATGCGAGCCTAATGAAGTTACTTGATCTCTGTTGAGGTATGTTCAATTTTTATGATAATTTAATTTATGTTTAAATATATAAAATGACAATTGAATCTTGATTCTTTGGAATTGATTTTGAAATGGCAGGGATGGAGTCAGCGAAGGACAGTTTAATCAACAAACTCAAACTCCGCTGTCTGATCTCCTACTCAATACTACAACACACAAAGGTTGCTAGATTAATAAAATCTGAAGCAACGCCTAAAGCCAAAAGGATGATATTGAAAGTAATGTTTCAAAAATCAACCAACAAGTTGCTGTTTGCTCAAGCAAAGGACGACGATTTTGTTTATTCTGTTGGATCTAATGTAGATTTATGTCACCCAACTGAGTTCGATTTTGTTTATTCTGATGTAGATTTGTGTATTGATCGGGTCGGATCCCGATCACAAATAATATATTTTTTTTAATTTTTGGTACTTACCGACGGACTATTCCGTCGGTTTAGCGTCGGTAATGCCGACGGACAGGCCGACGGAATATAATTTTTTTTAAAAATGTTTGGTACTTACCGACGGAAATTCCGTCGGTTTAGCGTCGGTAATACCGACGGGCAAGCCGACGGGCAAGCCGACGGAATTTCATTTTTTAAAAAAAAATTTGATACTTACCGACGGAAAATTCCGTCGGTAAATTAAAATAATAAAATTTAAGTCCAAAATATACCGACGGATCTACCGACGGAAACTTGACCCGGTTTGAAAACGGGTTGGCTTGACTGCCGACGGAATTGAATCCGTCGGTACGGGCGACTCGGTTTGAAAACGGGTTGGTTTGAATCCGTCGGTAACCAATACCGACCAATTCATCGACGACGGATGAAATCCGTCGGTAAATCCGTCGGCAAGAGCCAATACCGACTGAATATCCGTCGGTAAAACACCTATTTTTTGTAGTGGACTGGGTAGGAGTAGCGTTTCCAAAATAATCTATTTCGAGTTGAAGATCTTGTACGTTAAAATGTATTAATCTAATTATTTTTATCTTGTAATCCCTTTTAAAAAAGAATTACATATTTTTTTAATACATTATTATTAATTTATACGTGTGTAACCTTCTATAGTAATCCTTTCATTCCATAGTTATTAAAACATTTACTGTTTGCATAATGTTTAATATAAGAATTATTTATTGATATTGAAGAAAATAAAGTTACTTTTAAATGAGATAATATTCGTATTTTTACTTTATTGGAGAGATAATATAAGAATTGTTTATTAGTGTGAAAAAATAATGATATGTAGTGTAAACAAGAAATGTTTGAGAGAAATATTTAAAGGAGTAAGGAGTTTTTTTTTTTAAGAAATATTCAATTAAGTATATGATAGATGTCTTTGATAAATATTCAAATAAGTAGGATATTTCTATCGCATGGAATTCTTCTCATTCCGGTGGAAATTTTGAGACAAATAAAAAAATGTGGTGATCAACTTGTTGGGATATTCATCCAGCTCCTAATCTGATTATAATTTATATATTTAGTTTTGATGACAAAAATCAGATTAGTAGAGTAAGTTTTAGAATAATTTGTAATATATAAATAAGTTACCTAAGCTGTTCCTATAAAACTTATAAGTATTGAAGTGTCTAAGTCTAAGTTTGAGGAATCAACTGTATGAATATCAGCCGATTACTCATCTGTTTTAACGCGCTCTCTCTCAAGACTTAAAGAGTAGAAGATTGAAGACTAGAAGACATTGAAACTCATTAGTAAAATCAGATTGATAGGTTGTTGTATACCTTATCGACTGAAAATAACTATATGATAATTTGCAACAAATCAGAAGACCATTCAACAGATATGAGCTCACCTGATCTTGTCTAGAAGAAGCCTCAAGAAGCATTAAGCTCATCTGAAATTTAAAAGACAGTTAACATTTAAAGATGATAAACACTTGAAGAAGTAGCAGTTCATTTATGATGCTACACATTGGAAGAAGAGGCAATGATAACAGAAGACAAAGAGAATGTCAGACCAGTTCTGAATTGCTCTATCAGAAGACTAGACAGATAGTCTAACAACTCGGCTGATGTGGACCAATAAGAAGATGACAACACAACTATGAAGTTCACTTGGACTAGGGATGCAGAGACCTTTATGCAGAGTTGTACATGCATTTAATGCACGTTTCCAATTAAGGAAATATCGTACCAGAAATCAAGGAATACATCAACTCATGAAGATCTCCATCCACAAATAGAAGATTTATTTTCAACGACTAGTTCCTCACCAACGGCTAGTTTTGGAGCTCAAATCATCTATAAATACAACACTTGTTCTTTGGAAAAACTTACGGAAACTCCACGCAAGAACTCACCATTTCAGTTGAGCTCAAGAACACCAAGCCTTCAGAAATATTCGTATCGAGTTCTTTAGAGCCTGCATAGTTTTTCTATCCTTAGAAGCTCTAAGTTTCCGATCCTAAACCCGCATACACATTCCTATCTTTAGAGTTTAGAAATCCAGTGTGTTTCTTAACACACTGAGTTGGTTATAAACATTCATTTACATTACCAGTTTAGAACCAGTTGTAAAGGGTACTTGTTCCCTCCCCAACAAGTAGACCCGCATACACAAAAAGTAGTTGTGTATCTCGATCACAAAGTCTTCTCTTCGGACTATAAAGTTATCAAGGAATTGAATTTCACTATCTGATTAGTGAGAGTGGACGTACAAGTTGTTCGAACTACTATAAATACTTGTGTTCTTTATAGCTTTATTTACATTCTGTATATTGCATATATTGTTTATACTATCTATATGGTTTATATTTGATTAAATCTTAAGTTTTCTAAAAAGAGTCAAAACTCACTAAGTATAGTTTTATAAATCAGCAGATATATTATATTAGCTGATATCATACATTGTTTTAAAGTCATTCTTTAAAAGGTTTTCATATCAACCCACGAGTCTAAACATTTAGCGCCTACACATTTCCGCACCTATAGCTGTTGAGATAGCTCTCCAACTGACCAACTAATTTAAGCAATTAGTAGGTTTGTTATCTTGATCTGCTATAACACACTCGCACTCTAAGATCAGATCATCTTATCTGCATCAGACGATAGAGTATATCACTCTTCTGATCGTCTCATCTGATCTACACGCAATAAGTTTAAAAGTTATAGAAAGTTTATTCACCCCCCTCTAGACTTTCTCCTCATTGATACTCGTTTTGGGACCAACACAACTTAGTTCCTAGGGAGAAAAAACATTTGGCAATGTGGGCAGGAAAATCAGAGAGACTAACAAGGTGATGGAAGAACTTCAGAACCTCCCCCAATCATAAGGTGTTCTCTCGCGCATCAAAGAGGTGGAAAATTCGATTGATGAGCTCTTGAAACTCAACGAAATTTGGTGGTACCAAAGGTCGAGAGCTCTCTGGCTCAAGGACGGGGATCGCATCTCAAGTTTTTTTTCACAAGAATGCAACTCAAAGAAAGGATCGTAACACAATTACAAAACTTTCTGATGGGAACGGTGGTTGGATCCGTAAGGAAAAAGAGATTGTGAGGAAACTCAGAGACTACTATGTGCAACTCCTCTCTTCGGATGGTTAGTGCATCTTTGATCGGGTGACTTCAACAGTGGAGTCTAAGGTCACTCTCGAGATGAATGAGACCCTTAACCGTCCATACACAACAGATGAAATTAAGAAGACCTTAAAGCAAATGCACCCGACAAAGTCCCCAGGACCCGACGGTATGCCCCCTCTCTTCTTTCAAGCTTTTTGGCATACTATTGAATCATCTTTTGTGCATACTTGTCTCGGTATCCTCAATAATAGCCATGACCCCACGTCCCTAAACCATACCTTCATTGTCCTTATACCAAAAGTTAAACACCCCGAATCCCCCAAAGACTTCCTCCCCATAAGCCTATGTAATGTGATTTTTCGTGTGATTACAAAATCAATTTCAAAACAGACTGAAAATCGTAATTGATAAGATCATCTCCCCACACCAAAGTGCCTTCATCCCTAATAGACTCATCACTGATAATGCAATGATTTCCTTTGAAATATTCCACTCTATGAAAAAGAAGAAACATGGTAAAAAAGGGCTATTGCTTTGAAACTTGATATGATTAAAGCTTACGATAGAGTTGAATGAAATTTTTCAAAGACAATGTGTCAAAAGCTGGGATTCAAACAACAGTTGATTGATTTGATTCTTAGATGTGTTACAACTATGTCATATTCCCTCCTCATCAACGGTCAACCTTCAAACCCCCTTAGCCCCCAAAGGGGTCTCCGCCAAGGAGACCCCCTGTCTCCTTATATGTTTCTTATTTGTGTAGAGGGTTTCTCTTCTCTACTTTAGCGGGCTGAGCTTCGGGGGGATTTTACTGGCTTTAGGGAAACTCGTCAGGCACCCCCAATATCGCACCTCTTCTTCGCCGATGATAGTATTCTGTTTATCCGAGACTCGCAGAGAGAAGTGGATATGATCAAAGGGATTATTGCCGACTATGAGGCTGCCTCGGGCCAATGTGTTAACTTGGAAAAATAAGAACTGTCCACAAGTGCAAACGTCCCGTTGGAGAGAAAAGAAGAGTTCGGTCGTCAATTGGGTGCTAGAACAGTGGAAAGATACTCCAAATACCTCGGACTCTCTACTTTCATTGGTAGATCAAATTCTCAGATTTTTTGGGGTATTGTGGAGCGTGTTATCAGCCGCCTCAAGGGCTGGAAAGAGAAGTCTCTCTCGAAAGCGGGTAGGGAGATCCTCCTCAAATCAGTGATCCAGAACATCCTTACTTTCGCTATGAGTTGCTTCCTCTTCCCTCACTCGCTCTGTGACGAAATAGAACGGGCAATTGAAAAAAAAAATTTGGGGGGGTTACGGGGGAGAATAAGAGAATTCACTGGGTGAGTTGGGAAAAAGCCACCCGTTCAAAGAGGGACGACGCGCATGGCTTTCGTGAGCTTTTCTTCTTCAATCTTGCTATGGTGGGAAAGCAATTTTGGAGATTGATGTACTTCCCTAACGGCCTGGTAGCCCGTATCCTTAGAGCCAAATACTTCCCTAGGGGCACCATTAAGACTGCTGGTTTAGACTTCCAACTGAGTTACATGTGGCAGAGTATTCTACAATCAATAGATCTCATTCTAGAGGGTTGTGTTTGGCGAGTGGGGGATGGAAAATCCATCAATTGCCGCTCTGATAAGTGGATCTGGAGAGACATTTTCTTCCGCCCCCAACATGTGCCCCATAACCCCTTCGAAGACGCACTCGTAGCACATCTCATAAATCCTGCCACGGGTGAGTGGGATGTGGAACGAGTTACTAGCCTTTTTGTTAGAGGATGATGTCGACACCATTATCTCTATGCCATTAAGTACCAAAAACATCCCAAGCTTGAGAATCTGGGAAGAATCAAAGAAAGGTACGCACACTATGAAGTCGGCCTACCATCTTGCCGTCACTCTCTTCTCGAAACGGGGCTGGGATTTGGCTTCTAGCAGTGGCCGATCAAATTGTTGGGACAAGATTTGGGTATTGAAGGTCCCGCCCAGCACTGCCACTTCATTTGACGTGCGTGTACGGATGCTCTGCCCTCAATAGAGAACCTTGACAGGCGTGGGATGAATGTGGATCGTGGATGTGCGCTCTGTGGGGAACCTACTGAGACAACGTCCCATGCCCTCCTTCACTGTAAAATTGCCATTCTCATATGATGGGCGTCCCCTATACACCTCGATTTTCAGGGTATTGGCCACAAGTCCTTCAAGCAAGTTTTTTACGAAATGTTAGACCAGTTACCTTGTGAAGAGATTGCTATTTTTGCAGCCATCTCATCCAACATTTGGGCTGGCCGAAACAAGTTTATTTTTGAGAACCGAATTCCGAACCCTTCAAATCAAGCTCTTAAAACCACTGCTATTATCCATAAGATCCTTGATACTCAATTTAAAACTCCCACCAGGAAGAAGCCATGCCATACCGCCACGACGTGGGCTTGCCCACCCCTTGGGATGAATAAGTTTAACTCGGATACCGCTACCTTTCGAGACAGTTCAAGTGGATTCGGGTTCATTATCAGAAACGACTCGGGGGAGATTCTGGCGGCTGGAAGCCGAAGAGATGCAACAAAAGGTGACAGAACACTCATTGAAGCCCTCACACTGCGCTTTGCCCTCAGTCGATCCCTTGAATGTGGGCTGCGCAATATGATAATTGAATCGGACTCGGAAACTATGATCCGCGTTCTTAACTCTGAAATGGAAGCGGACCACCAGATTTTGATGATTGCTGAAGACATCTTGATGTTGGCCCGTGCTTAATTGCCCCTCATTTTATTTTGCAAGGCATGAGGCTAACAATGTTGCCCACCACCTTGCTCATATGGGCGACTTTATTGGATGGGAGGAAATCTGGATTGAAAATGTTTCAAGAAGTTTTCCCTTGTTATTAATGATGTAAGGCGTGAGCCAAACTTTCACACGTAAAGAAATTTTGTTTCCTCGTAAAAAAAAAAAGTAGGATATTTCTATCGCTAAGAAGGTTTCGCCCTTCCTGATAACGAGAAACACATTAAATACCATTGGATCATTGATCCAACATATATAATTATTTGTATATAGCCGCACTTCACAATAGTGCGTTTGCTCTATGCAATGTGCAATCGCACAACTTCGCCCTACTAATAATTTAAATTAATAAATATGAAATGTATTTAATACTCCGTCCGTCCGCCTATAAGCTTCCTAATTTGTCATTTTGGTCCGTTCGCCTATAAGTTTCTCATACCCTTTTTGGCAAATATCTTTTTAATTTTTTATTCTTAAACTTCATGTTATATCTTACTTTTTCTCTCTATCTCCAACTATCTCTCAATCACATCAATTGTACTATATCTATTTTTTAATCATTTTTATTAATTCATGTGGGACCAAAAGTAATGAAAAACTTATAGGCGGACGGAGGGAGTAATAAAATAACATATACAATTATGATTGTCAAACATGTCGGGTCGGACCGGGTCACTGCTAGCCTGTCATAAACATGTCGAGTCAAAATGATCCGATTTTTTATAATTAAAAAAATAAAACAAATAAATGTTAATATTTATAATTAAAAAAATGTAAAATAAAAAAAATATTTAAATTAAGGACTTAGACTGAATTATGTCTAAATTATGTGACGTAAATGAAATTATTCATTTATAAATTTTGAGATTTTTAAAAGAAATATTACAAGAATATTTTTATAATTTTATATTTTTATTTAAAAAATTAATTATTTAATTTATCAAATGACAAAACTAAACCGCACGGCGTGCCACCTTTTAATAGATCGACTTTCTATAAGGACGAACCCTTCCTGAACTTAAAAAATCCCAAATAGGTATGAGACAAATGGAGTATTTAGTCTCTATATTTAAAATTGAAATGTACAAGGGCAAAATAAAAGTAAAAATAAAACCCTTGATTTTTTGAGGATGGAGAAACGATTTCTCGAAGAACACAATGTTTGCTATGGGAGGCATTTAATTAATATTACTACGCGATTTATGCCTTTGCTGTCTCCCTCAAACCACGCACAACACATTCTAACATGGAACAACCTCACATGTCTAATGTATTAGTAATGTCTCTCAATCTAAATTCATTAAAACTTCTCATATGAATTATATAGTTGAAACAATTATGTGTGGAAATATATATACTTCTCCATTAGTTCTCACCTTTAATGACCGGGTTCGAATAATTCAATTAATTGAAATAAATTAAATCGTAAATGATATATCGTTTGATCATTAATTTAAAGTGTGTACAATTGAATATATTTTTACATGTTGGTTAAAATATTTATTTTAGACTTGATTAGTCAAATTGACCATCTATCTTAAATTAATTTACAGCTAGCCTAAGATTATTAATTTGATGCATCATAAAAAGATTTAAGTATATTTTGACGTGGAGGGTGATTCAGATTGTCCTAACATCATTTTGGTTTATTTGATAAGAAATTCATTATATTATTAATAATCAAAGTAGCACATATGTGTATGTCAAAAAGAGACCGACCTAACATCTTTTGAGTTTTGTGGAGTTGCGATGTAATTAATAAAATAATAAAAATTTGGATAAAAGATACCCATTAATCCAATATGATTGATCAAAAGCATACCCTCTATATATATGTATGTAAAAGTAGTCAATTATTACAATCTAACTTTCCTTGACAATCATTATAGATTGAATTCAAGTGCAATTATATTACTACTTTCTTTTGAAAACTATAAAATAAAACCCTTTAATAAATTGAGATGGTTGAACAATTCTAACTCTAGATTGCTATAACATCAATATAAAGAAGTGGACCCCATTGAAAGACATATACTCCTATTTACGTCGAAATATTTAATAAATAATGGGTATATACAAAATTGAAAATGCCAAATGAATTGTAACAATATACAGTGTAATTAACGGTATTATGATTGTAATATATGTGCATGTTATGAATTAGAGGTGTTTATACGAAGATTCTTGATTTGAACCGTGGACCTTTATTTAATTAGACAGGAATATTGTTAATTTGTAAAGAAAAGTTAGATTCCACTTAATGTTTGGCATGAAGTGCCTTGGAGTTTGATTAATTTGCACAATTACAGAGACAGAAATGAGGAAACAGGGATATAGGATTTCCCACCTTTTGCTTCAAATTTTGGTTAAGATTCCTATTCCTTTTATAACGATGATTCTCCAATGTCAAACAACATCCGATCCTATACGACTTTTTTTTTCTTTTTCTTTTTTCAAGAAATTAGTTGGTCTCATATAATAATAAATTATACTACTTACGATTGTGGTTATTTATATTGATAATGGTATGTATTAAATGAAGCCGTAGACATATTTCCGTCCATGACCTACTCGGGATACCCTTTTCGTAAGGTTGATTGCCTCCTCGTATAATATTATTTTGAAAGTTGGAAATTGATAGTTGGATAGATTATAGCACCTGCCTAGATTTTTTTGATTTTTTAAAAAATATTTTCTTTGTAAAATCAAGTACTCACTTCCTCTAGGAATAATTTTTACATTAAACACGTAAGTTAAGAAAGTGTAATAATAAATAGAGTTTTGATGGTAACTGGGTAAACCTTCATGTATAAAGTAAAGAAAACAGTTGCCTTGTGTGTACTAATACTCCCTCCGTTCATCTATAAATTTCCCGTTACTTTTTCACACATGAATTAAGAAAAGTGATTAAATAATAGATAAAAAGAAACTTTAAATATAAAGTGAAGAGTAAGAAAAGAAAATTAAAAGATATTTGCTAAAAAATGTATGAGAACCTTATAGGTGGACGAATCAAAATGATAAAATGAAAAGCTTATAAACGGACAAATGGAGTAACATTTTGTGTAAAATTGAGGATATTGTGAGAATAGAGTTTACACAAGTTTTTAATTTTAAGAAAAAAAGAAAATTGTGAAAGTTATTGTGGGAACGGAGAAAATAATAAATATCAAACCATAATTTAACAACAAAAGCAGAAAATTATAAATATGTCCTTGAAGACATTAAAACTTACAAAAAAAAAAAAAAAACTAAAAAAATATAAAAGTATAATTTTCATTCATTTAACAATGAAATTTGGCCAAAACATGTAGTATTATTTAGTATCTAGTTTTTTCTTAAAAAAATCTTAGAAATGTGAAGAGATCGCTCAAATTGGACTCCTACACAAAATAAAATATAATTGTCTTTTTTTTTTTTTGACGGAGAATTGTCTCATTGATTGTTCATATTTTGGACTTCCTTTCATTATCTTTGAGGATTATCGATTAAATGATTGGCTTCTATATATCTATTGATTTAATTCAGCAACCCTTCCTCAATTTCTATTTCTTCTCTTGCATGTGTTTCGATCTCAAAATTTAATGGCTCTAGATTTTCTCCACAAGCACTTCTGATCATAAACATCTAAAAAAAAATAAAAAATCAAGCATCAAATTCTAAGAAAACAACTACAAACAAAATAATAAAAATTAAATGCAACTAATAACACCCTTTAACAAGTTTCAAGTCCATTTAAATTGTCAACTAAGTCCCCTACAAAGGTGTTACTGACTTTATCATATTTCTGCACCTTTTAAAGTAAAAAATAAGTCTGCACTTAAAACTATCAACTAAGTACCCTACAAAGTCAACCCAAGGAGTTGGCCTAGTGGTGTATGCTTGGGGCTTAGGAGTTAGGAGTATGCTCCTCTCTAGGTCTCAGGTTCGAAACCCCTAAGGTGCAAACAATTTCTATCAAACAATTTCTATGGGGCCATGTCCATACAGAGCGCAAAGCTCTGGCTTTAAACGGGACCCCCGTAAGTGGGCGGTGGGATTGGTCCCCCGGGATTAGTCGGCCTTGCCGGATACCCGAGACTTCAAAAAGAAAAAAAAAAAAAAAAAAAGTACCCTACAAAGTCGATACAATAACAACTCAATACTTAATACTAGTATATATTTATTATATGATAAAATTAACAAATTGTAATAATATAAATCAACCTGGGTTAAGTTGTTATAAAATCAAATATATATTATTAATGATATAAAAATTTAAATTGAAATATTAATTTTTTTATATTAAATCAATATTGTTTTCAATAATTCACACTCTTTAAAAAATTACTATTTGGTGATATTTTTAAATTATAAAATATTCTACATAATAGATTTTCAAATATGTGTACATATATGGTTTACAAGATATAGTATATCATATACTCCTAAGGCCGCTGACTAGATTTTATTTTATTTTAAAAAAAAAATCTCTTAAATTTCTCCGGAAATTGCAAAAAGATTTTAGTAGAAATTAAAAATTATAAAAATAATGCTGGAAAATATAAAAATGCAGTTTTCACTCCCCATAAAAAATGAAATTTGACCAAAAAAGATCACACGTTATAGCGGCAAAGCGATGTGTTTTGTTCAAAGTGTCGATTCCAATTGAAAAAATATGTATGATCACTCGAACTGAACTTTGACATCGGAAAGTCCAAAAAAAGAAAAGGAGTGCATAGTCAGATATCGGGCTGCCTAGCCCGACAATGCAGCAACTAATGGACCAGTCGAATTTTTTGACGGAATTGAGTAAAATCGAGTTGGTAGACTGACGACTAGCGTCAAATGCCAACTTTTGCATCAATTAATACTCTTTTCGTCCCAAAATATTTGCACGTGTGTAATGAATAATGATACACAAATTAAGAATTGTGAATTTAGTGACGTATGATGTCAAATAAAAGATGAGTATTTTTGGCTATTTAGTGAGGAAGAGAATTTAGTGACATGTCAAGTAAAATATCAGTCTAAAATGAATGACAATTAATTTGAAAATAAAACAATATTGTAAGTGCATTAATTTTGTGTGTTACTTTTTTTTTTTTTTGAAAACTGTTACTTTCATATTAAGAGTATACAAATAATTTTGAAACAACTTAATAAAAAAGAGTGCATATAATTGCGGGACAAATGAAGCATTACATATCAACATGTTTTAAGCCCAAGTCAAGATTGAAATGAAATACTCCCCGTCCGTTTTTCCACTTTATCATTTTGGTCTGTCTGTCTATGAGCTTCTATATTTTTTGGTAAATACTTTTAATTTTTATTCTTATCCATCCAATTTTATAATTCTCAACTTCCAATTTTATTATTCTCATTCTTTATTTGGAAAATTTATTATTCACAATACTTTATCTCTATCCTTAAACCACTCAAATTGTCATTGAATTTATTAATAAACAATCATGCCCCAAACTTAACTACCTTATACATAAACTAAAGAATATTCATAAAAAAACTTGTGGTCGGAGGAGTGGTCATAATAAAATTGGACGGAGGGAGTATCTTACTTTTTCTCTCTATCTATCTCTTTATATCAATCACATTATTTGTACTATATCTATTATTTAATAACTTTTCTTAATTTCAGTGTCAAAAAGTAAAAAGAAACTTATAGACGGACGAACGAAGAGAGTATCATGAATTATGAGGATTCGGATCATATATCTACATTTGTTTTGATAAATTTCTTGAAAATTTTAAAAGATAAAAGATGGACAGGTGAATTATGATGATGATAGATAGGGGCGGGGGAATGTGGCGTGAAGGGCTGTGATGGTAATAATATTCTTTGATTTATATAATTGCGTACGTGCGGTGTCAGGCAATTGAATTACTATATATTTAGAATAATAATAATAGGGAAAAAGTAAAGATTGGTGCAGTGGTGTTGCGTGGGCGTCACCAAATACTACTGATAACCATCTTATCACTGTCACATACTATAACTTGTACACTCATCATATCATTCCACTGATTATCAGGATCTTTCTTTTCCCTCCTTCCCTCTCAAAACTAGCTCTAATAATTTCCCTACATTAGTAATGCAAAATTATCTGCACAGATTCATTCAGCAAGCATATATCTATAATTATTTCGTGAATTTGATTATTTTTGGGGCAGTGCTTTATGTCAGTTTTGGTAGTATGTTTTGGTTAAGAAACTTCCCCATAAAACACACAAACGGAATATATAGAGATTTGATGGTTGAGAGAGGGGCACGAAATTAATGGAGAAAGTGAAAAGTATATATATACGTGGTCCATGAGAGAATTCAAGACACGAGAGAGATCCGATTGGTAAGTTGTAGGCAACGAGAGAGGCCGGGGCAATGTTTGAAAACAACATATTATTGACAACTTTCATGGTTTTGCTCAGCAGGGGACATAACGCACCAATTAGGGCTTCAACTGCTCTCTCATTACAGTATCTTCTTCAACATACACATTATGATCATCAATTCATTAATTAATGTGTGTGGACGGACAAAGGAATTTTTGGGAATCAAAATGTCCCTTTCTTAATTAATTTAATTTAGAAAAAGAGTGTGGACTTTTAATTAATTATATTTATTATTTCACTACTACACTTTCTGTTAAGTGTTCACCCCACACATACACTAGCTCCTTAATTAAAAAGTATATATACATGGAAGAAGATTAGATTAATAAATTAAGATGAAAAGATAATCCACCCAAACAAAATGACAAAAAAAGATAAACGGATTTTATAATGCGCGTTTAGGTTATGGAATCTTTGATAAATATATATTGATTTACACATAATAAACTTATAAAATATATCGATGATGATGATGATGAGAATAAAAATTACTACTACACTAACAACACTAGTATATAAGAAAAAAAATATGGAGAAAGAGTAGGCTTAATTCGATGAATATCATGAATTCAAAAAAACTGGAGAGTGATGATGAAGAAATTAATCCATAATTAGTTTAGTTTAGGGTTAGGGTTTTAGCTAACGCCAAGAAGAAACCGAAAACAAGAGCTGATTCTGCCATCCCAAGAAAAAGGAATCATTCAAAATATGGAGCTGGTACCCTTCCGAAGGGTAATGAAGCCTGAGTAGAAGCTTGGCTTGGGAAAGCGCAAAAGGGCTTAAGGGACAATTCCCAAACCCCGTGCTTCTCAGCATCATTTCCCACGACCGGAACCTCTCGTGCCTCTCCCTTCTATTCTCCCCCTCCGCCGCCACGATGTCCGCGATCTCCCTCCCGAACCATATCTGCTCCACCGCCAGCCTCTCCCTGCTGTTGGGCGGCAGCGTCGCTTCCAGCGAGTCAAACACCGCCGTGTAATGCTCCACCGCCTCCACGAACCGCTGCTGGAAGATCGGCTGGTTGTGGTTCGCCTCCCTCTCCGCCACCGTCACCACTTTGGGCCCCATCGCTTTTAGCCTCCGGAGGAACAGGTGGAGCCGGTCGCGGTTCAGGCGGTGGAGGTAGTCAACGCAGTTGACCGCCAGTGCTTCGTCCGGGAGTAGCACAAGTGATGAGGCCACAGTTATAGGGTCCTGGAGGATAATGGGGTGGAATTGAAACCTGAGGCCTAACGAGTGGGCGAATTTGGCTAACCGGTCTCCGGTGCGGCGGAGGATTTCGAGGTCGGAGCCGGTGCCGGTGATGCGGAGTGTGGGGGGAGGGAGGCGCTCGGCGACGGCTTGCATAAGTGGGGGCCACTGGACGCCGTGCATGATGTCGAAGTCGAGAATGTGGATGGCTTGTTGGCCGTCGATGGCTTCGAGTATGGCTTGGTTGGCGGTGAGCTGGCAGAAGCGGATGAAGGGGGTGACTTGGTTGAGGGAGAGGTAGGAGGATTGGAGGAGGGCATCGTCGTAATTTATAAGGGGGGAGGAAGATGAGAGGCGGAGGGAGAGGGCTTTTGTGAACTGGTGGACTAATCGCTCGGTGGAGTCGCCGTAAGGGGAGGAGTTGGAGAGGAGAATGGCGATGAGGCGGTGGGCGGCGGAGAAGTCGGATCGGGAGATGAGTTCGGCTGCGGTGATGAGTAACTGCCGCAGCGATGAGCTGCCTGCTAACATGATACTATTATTTATTCTTCAAACCCTAGAATACTCTGCACACCACATTAATTGATGAGAAGTATATTAATGAGTTGATTGGAATCTGAATTAGATTAGAGTAGCAAGCAAGAAATATTGCATTTTTGGGAGGAGTTTATCAACCTACGAAATGATGGATTTAATTCTTCAGAGTGAGTGAGAGAGAAGGGAATTTTTTTCAGTTGAATGATGGAGGGGGTAGTAGCAGCGGTTATTACAGAATGGATATATGTACACAGGGGGTTATATTAGTAGTAGTAGGGTTGTGTGTGAAGATAGGATAATTAGAGTGGTAAGGTTTGGGAGCGAACAAGGGTCGCCGACATATAACAATACCACATGTCTGCATCATCACTACATTCAATTCCCACCATTACTATTAACCCCGCCCCTAATTATTATTTTATTTACATTTTTATCAAATCGTACTAGCTTATGTTACATAATAAAAATTTGGAATATATCCTTTAAACAAAAATTAACTTTTCATTTCATTAAAAAAAAACCTTATTATTTGATTCCTTACTCATATATATATGTATGTATGTATTAGTATTAATTGAACTCTGTTCACGTACAAGCATTGATGAAATGAGACACCATAATATTTTATACCGGACAAATATCTTTTCTAATTTACATATGTATTGAACTCGATCTGTTCACAAGATACTGAGAAATTCTACTAGTAATAGCTTTCAAAATCAATTAAAAAAAGTTATGAGAAGTAGTAATATATATATATATATATATATATATATATATATATATTTATTTTTTTTATGAAAATTAACGATCTTGACCTATTTTGTATTTTGTAAAGTTTGCAAATACTGTCTAAGTGACAAATGTACAATCACTTTGATAATTTTCATTTTAATCTTTCCTAAATTTGGAAATAAAATGCGATGTCGTGTTTCAACTCTTATGGCACAAATCATGACATGAAACGACATCGCACCATTGTTTATATATATCATAGCAGTTTCAATCTGTTGTGTATAAGCATGTAAATACACACATATATATACGCGCTTAGTTTCTTAATTAGCTTATTCTCTGGTCACACTTAAAATGAACATGTGTAAAGATTTATTAGCTAGTAAAAAAAATGGATCCTGTTTATACTTTGAAGTCATCAAACTAAAGAAGCCATCCCCAAAAATGGAAAAAAAACCTCTTCCCCTGTGGTACTTGTAGAATATAGCTATTGATACCTGCTATCATATAGCATATAACATATCTACTAAAGTCTACATTAAATGCAGCTCAATAGTATAGTAATTATATGAAAATTAATTGGATGAACGAATTTCAATTTTTGAAATAAAGGGTTCAAAAAAAAAAGTTACCGACTGGTCTAGGGTTTCTTTTTCCCAATTAAAACGTGGTTTACCTCTTGGATATTCTCAATATATACATCATATATTAAGTATAGAGTATGATGATAGAAAATGAGAAATAAAATACTATTTGAAATAATTATAAATAGTCTTATTATGATGTTTGTGTTAATTTGTAAGAGGTATAAAAGCATACGCATAAGGGAACACGTTTTGTTTAATAATTTTATACATTTATATTAAAACGTTTAAAGTTGTTTGCTATATATATTAATAATTAAAATAAAATTGAAGGAGCACCTAGCTAATTAACCACAGAATTTGAAGTGGAATATTATTTAGAACCGTAAGTAGAGTAGCTCCAAAATGACTACAACCTATACTTGATTAAGAAATAAGGATGCAATAAATGAAAGGAATTTGTATGAATAATTCGAGAAAGAAAGGGAAAGAATTTTATGGGACATGTAAAACGACAATGAGCATTATTCTTCATTAATAAGCTCTCTCCATTTCCATGAAAGACAATGAGCATGATTCTCCACTATAAACCCCTCCCAATTTCCTTATTTCTTCAATTCATATCTCTCTCTCTCTCTCTCTCTCTCTCTTCTCTCTCTCTCTCCTCAACTAGGGGGGTGGGGCGGGGGTGGGGGGGGGGTTGTGGAGTGAAGGTGAGGACATAAGAAGCTAGAGCAAGAACACGCAAAGCCTTAAATGTGTCGAAAGCTACATGCTATACATATATGGTACACACAAATACATAAATATAACTTTGTCTTAACATGACTGACAAGAAGCTGCCCCATTTTCTAATTAATTTCCATGTATGTATGTATGTATGCCTATTTTTTTTAATTTTTATTTTGGATTCTCTTTTGTGGCTTTTCACTTCATCTAGTGTTGGAGGGAATACAATACATTGCAAAATTGACTCTCTGCCCTGCCCTCACCCACGTGCCCCCACCAACTGCATGCAGTGTACGCCAAACAAACCTTTACACTCCAACCATTTTCTTCTTCATCATTTTACTAGCTACCTTATGATTTTTCTTAGGGTTTATTCACTCCATCCCTTCGTCGAAAGTTACTCATTTTTGTCATTTTTTCTCTTTTCTATTTCTTTACATCAATAACCACTACACATATAATATCATATTTTTTAATCAACGTGTAAAAAATAAATGGATAGGAAGTATATGTTTGGACTGCTTCTAGCTAGAGACAACTTACAATTAGTCCTACAATTGGAACTTCTGCTCATCAAGTTTTGATAAATAGTGCGTTTATTTATTGTATAAGTAATTAATTGGGATCGAGGAGAAGACTTTACTATAAATGTCGAATTGTTTCCCAAATAAATAAAAATAAAAGATTGCCATAGGAGTATCATTTAAGAATATCGTATTTTATAGACATGATTAAATAATACTCCGTAATTAGTGAACGACAACTTAATTAACCCAGTTTCTCAAACCCTACAGTACCATATCGTAATCCTTAGATTAGATTTTGGGTGACATTTTTTTTTGAACAAGATTTTTTATATTTTATTAAAGTATCAGTACGTGGTACTCAAAGGAGTGAGATATTCACGAGATTACAAAGGGAAAATTAAAAATTGTTATGAGAAACTCCATGACAGTAAATTGTAGCCTATGACACACATGCTATATTATTGAATATAGTGATTATCCTTTGATATATACCCATGCCAATTTATGTGAAAAATAATTAAATGTCGCAAAGCACACCACCAGCAACAAGCACCAACTGTAGCCACCGTCACCGTAGCTATAGTTTATTATTTGATGTTGTAGTTCCGGCTAAAAGTTCAATTTTTTCAAACTGTGTCGTTTTTATGATAACCGATTTGCTTTTCTAGGTCATATAATTAATATGGAATAATGTAATATAATAAAAATATCTTTTTATTTAGTCAATATCTTTGAATATCTTTGTATATCAGAGATATGGTTAATTATTGTATTTACCTTACATTTCTCATTGTAAATACTTATAAATAGTGGATTATTCATATCACCTCATTAACCACGATCATATACTTATTCTCACATGGTATCAGTCTAACTCACCGAAACCCTAAATATTTTCTCTAAAGCCTCACACTAATTTTTATTCCCTACCATCTCATGACGGTGACGACAACCACTCCCCCCACCACTCCTCTCAATACCTTGGTTCATCTATTGACCATTAAACTATCGTCCTCCAATTACATGCTTTGGCGAAATCAGGTGATTCTGGTTCTATTAAGCCACGATCGCATCTCCATGTTCATGGTACGATACCCACTCCAGTCCGAACGATCACCACATCTGGTGCATTGACCCCAAACCCTGTTTACACTTCTTGGTTTGAAAAGGATCAGAAGATCCTTAGTCTCCTTCTCTCCTCTCACTCCGAGGAAGCCATGGCTGAAGTTATTGGCTCCTCGACCGCCCGTGATGTATGGGTTGCCCTCAATTCCTCTTTCAGTCATGCCCCCGTTTCTCGCATAAATCAACTGCAAAATCAATTGTTCTCCCCTCGTGGTTCCTCATATGTTGATGATTATATTAGAAGTTTCGTGCCCTCTATGACCAACTCTCGCCTCCATTAACAAGTCTATTGACGATGATGACAAGCGTCACCGATTTCTTACTGGCCTTCGTCGCCTCTCCTCCGTTTCGTGACCTAATCCATCAGGCCCTCAACTACGAGCAATTTACTTGCTTATGGACAACTCATCCTTGACAGTTCCGGCCTTCGTCGCCTCTCCTCGCTCTAACACCAAATCCCGTCATCCTTCTTCCCAAATGTGGCTAGGCGAACTCTGGCTCCTCGTCAGGTAGTTCGAATCCTGCTCGTCGACCGCCCACATGTCAAATCTGTTGCCAACAAGGCCATTATGCTGATCGCTGCCCCAAGCGTTATGCTGGCCATGCTCCATCTGCGGCCAATCTTGCCCATTCTCTTGACGCTCAGTGTCGCATCTCGTAGCCTCCAACTTCGGACTGGTTCCTCGATAGTGGTGCTTCAGCGCACATGACTCCTCATTCCACTAATTTGGACACTCTCCATCCTTAACTACAAGAAAATTGAATTTTAGTGATAAAAACCACATCATTATAGCTTCTCTAGTTAAAAGTTTTTAATAACATAAATTTAACTTTTAGTGAGAGGACTTGTCATTAATTCTCAATTTCTTGTCACTAAAAACTTTTAGCTAAAGAAACAATAGTGAGAGAAATCAGTCACTAAAAATCAATTTTCTTGTAGTGTTATTCTGGTAACGATAATATTATTGTTACAAATGGTTATACTATTCCGATCACACATGTTCGGCCAATAAGGATGTTTGTTTGTTGGATGTACTTGTGGTGCCACATCTGACTAAAAAAATATTGTCTATTAGTATGCTTACCTCTGATTATTCTATTGATGTATTGTTTACTAATGAATCGTTTGTCAATCAAAATCGAGCAACCAAACTCCCTCTAACACGGGGTTGACATAGTCGTGGTCTCTATGTTTTGGAACGAGGAACTCCAGCTTTGGTCGCTGCCTTACGTTCCTCCTCGCTGAAGGCCTCCTTTGAGTGTTGGCATTATAAATTATGCCATGTTCCTATTTCTATTATTGATTTTTTGAAGAAGTCGGGATTGTTATTCCTTACGTCTTTGTTGCCTAGTCCGGGCTTGTGTACTCCATGGCAATTCGCAAAGAGCAAACATTTATCTTTTTCGCTGAAAAAAATTAGCTTCTCATGTTTTGATTTTAATTCAATATGATATTTGGGGACCAGCCGCGACAACACTAATGAGGGTTTTCGATACTATGTTGTGTTTGTGGATGATTTCTTCCGGTTTACTTGGTTCACTACAACAAAATGCATTTCTTGTAACGAATTTATTTGTAAACAACGACAAAATGGTTACAAAAAGTTAACCTATTGTAACGAAATTCTATTTTCGTTACAAAAAGTCATATTTTAAATAACAATATGTAATTTTCGTTACAAATAACAAAAAGTTTGTTACAAGTAGTAAACGACTTCTAATTTTATTTTATTCATTCATTTTTAAATAATCCGACTGCGCAAGGTTAATTCCATCTTATTTACTTATTTATATAATAATTATACCATCATGCCCTTATTTTTAGGCTTACAATATATATATATATATATATATATATATATATATATAATTATTTAACTCTAAAAGTAAGAATATTATTTTAATAGTCAACACTCATTTGAGAAAGGGGTCACTGACTCACCGGTAAGTCAAAATTTATTTCAGAAACGCGTTGCGGCTCCCACCTAAATCCCAAATCCCAAATCTTACGCCTCAAATTCCTAATTCAAACCCTTTTCTATTGGTGCCTCTATCTTCTTCCGGCGGTCCCACCCTCTGCCGGCGGCCCCCTATTGGAAAGCCCTCGCCAAAGAATCGCATCTAATTTCAATTCGCACCATCATAGCCGAGATCAATTTACGCAGCCACGACCTACTCTGTTGTGAAGCTCTCCCAAGAAATTCTAATTTCAAACAATTCTCAGAGCAATTAAATTGCCACGACCCACCTCGCTACGATCTCAGGTAATTCCTCTCTTAATTCTCTTTTATAGACTCTAATTTGCTGACACCCACCCCACGCTGTTTGAGTTTCTTATTAATTTTTGGGCTTTAATTGTTGTTTGTGTAGTATATAAAGGCCATATGCGGGCTATAAAATTGCTGAGATTATATAATTTTGGAACTGATTATATCTTTAGATCTAGTTTTAGTCCGTATTTGTGGATTTTGTTATGTCTGTTGTAATATTTTTATTATGTTTTACTTGTATTAATGGTTTGTGCTTAATGTACTATTATTGCATATCTCAATTTTGATATCTGACTATTTTGCTTTAAAGAAAATAAAGAATGTGTTGCTGTTACCAAGGATGAAAATATCCGGAAATATCCCCGATATATCCTCGATATATCCATTTTTCGCGGTCACCGATATCGATATTGGGAAGAATCGATATTTCCACGATATTTATAAAAAAATTGAAAATATCGATAAATATCGGTAGACAATAACAATATCGAAAAATATCGAAAAAATGTCGATAAAATTTGAAAAATATCGATAAATGTCATACGAAATAACATTGTATATTATATTTTATATAAATTTATCACTAATATAAAATGTATTCAAATTATTTTGTTGATTTTATGTACTAAAGGCTTGTTATTAAATTTTTACAATTTTTAAAATTTACCGATATCGATATATCCATCGATATTTCCATAAATTTAAGGTCTCGATATTTCTACCGATACCGATATTTTCATCCTGTTACCACTGGTTAGTGAGGGTGTATTATAGTGCTAATTAATATGCTATAATTATCCGTAGAAGGATATTACCTATAATAATTGTAGACTGATTCGTGCTGCTTATGAATGGTGAGCCCTTTTGTTTTATGTTTAAATTTTTATCATACAACTTCCCATAGTTCGCTAGTTTCATGCTTTAGTAATCAAGTGTAATTTGAATGGGCAACACATTCTTTAATCTGCACAGCTTGTATAATTAAGCTTGGTTGTTGATACTTATAAATGGACATACTTGTTAATACTCATAAATTGCATCCTTGTTCATTTCATTTTGAACCTCAAGAGAAGATACACGTGGAACTCCTAGAAGGTCAATTGGAGAAGCTGCAAAATAAAATGTATAGTAGGGGTAGCAGTGAGGAACGATTGGACATAAATAATTATGTTTCTTCTTCTCAATCTGATATTGTCAATTCTTTTAGTCAGGATTTGGAGTCGTTAAGGGTATAGAATATATCCTTAAAGGATGAGCTACAACTTCTGAAGGCAGGACTTAGTAATATTAGGGAAACTGACCAGCGTGTTCAAATGCTAGAGGAAGAACGGAAAATTTTAGAATCTTCATTAAAAGAGTTTGAGATTAAACTTGCTGCTTCTCATGACAATGTTTCAAAAATCTCTAGCTTGAAATCTGAATGCAAAAGTTTATATGACAAAGTCGAGGATCTGCAAAGACTGCTCGATAAGGCAATAGAGCAAGTTGATCAAGCTATTCTTGTGTTGCGACAAAACCAAGAACTCTATAAAAAGGTTGGTCGGCTTGAGGAATCTCTAGGTGAGGCCAATGGTTATAAATTGTCGTCAGAGAAGATGCAACCAAGGATGAAAATATCGGTATCGGTAGAAATATCGAGACCTTAAATTTATGGAAATATCGATGGATATATCGATATCGAATATCGATATCGGTAAATTTTAAAAATTGTAAAAATTTAATAACAAGCCTTTAGTACATAAAATCAACAAAATAACTTGAATACATTTTATATTAGTGATAAATTTATATAAAATATAATATACAATGTTATTTCGTATGACATTTATCGATATTTTTCAAAATTTATCGACATTTTCTCGATATTTCCTCGATATTTTTCGATATTAGGCTCGATATTGTTATTGTCTGCCGATATTTATCGATATTTTCAATTTTTTTATAAATATCGTGAAAATATCGATTCTTTCCAATATCGATATCGGTGACCGCGAAAAATAGATATATCGAGGATATATCGGGGATATTTCCGGATATTTTCATCCTTGGATGCAGCAATATAATGATCTGATGCAGTAGAAGTTAAAGTTGTTGGATGATCGCTTGCAAAGATCTGTTGATGAGATAAACTATTATGTTCAGTCGTATCAAGATTCTATGAAGGAATTTCAGGATACACTAAATATTTTGAAAGAAGAACGCAAGAAAAAGGTAGAAGATGAATATGTGAATGACAAACCTGTCGAGTTCTGGAGCAATTTATTGCTTATGGTGGATGGATGGTTTCTTGAAAAAAAGATTTCAGTGAAATGATTTGGAATAAAGATGGAAGCATATGTGATGCATATATGTTATCTGGGAATCATTAATATATCAAATTACGACATTTATCAAATTAATATCTTCATCAACAGGGTAAGCTTAAAATGTGATGAATCTTTTGTTTTATACATATTATTATTAAATATCTATCTTGACTGGTACTTGCTCTCATTGTTTAGTGAAGGTTGCATGTTGTACATATCGCAGCAGAGATGGCACCTGTGGCTAAGGTATGCACATTACATAAATATAGAGTTTACTATGTAGGTGCTCCAAATTTTCTTCCCTAGAGAATAAACTTTGAGAGAGAATCTATACATAGTTTGAAAAATTGTGCAAAGATTCAAGCATTTGAGAGGTCTGTGTTTTCTTGTTCATCTGGGGATCGAATTGATGTTAGCTTTATTATACAACTTCAGCACAATCAAGATCCCTTTGTTATTATCTTTCCTTTTGCATTAATGCTTCAACTTTGGATGATGCAACTTAGTTTCTCTACTCTATCAGCTGTTACATTTAATACTGACTCACAATTTGAAGGTTATTCTTTAAATAAATAAATTTATCTTATGTCGGTGGGCTGGGAGATGTAGTGACTTCTCTTCGTAAAGCACTTCAGAAGAAATGACACCTTGTGAAAATTATTCTACCAAAATATGATTGCATGCAGTATGAATGCATTCGAGACTTAAAGGTATTAGACTTTTGACAGATGTGTTTTTTCTTTTTTTGGATTTGATCTTCTGACCTAGGGCTTCATGGGATGCAGGCTTTGGATATGCCTATTGAATCATATTTCGATGGTCGTCTGTTCAAAAATAAAATTTGGGTTGGCATTGTTGAAGGTTTAATATTATTTTATTTTCAACATGAAATCATTTTCCGGTTATTTTGAATGTCCTGATACTATTTATTGCTTATTTTTTTACTAGTTAGATATTGATTTGCACAATGTGCTGCTTATAATACTTTGTTAACAAGAGAGTTTCAGTTTTCTCAATCTGATTGGGTATGAAGTGGATATGTCATAGCATCAAATGATTTACCTATATAATATATTGTTTACATTTTTGGGGTTTTGAATTTGGCTAAACTTTTAATGTGCCTATGTTTGAGTGTTGATCTGTGATTCTTATTGGTGTTTTGTATGGTATGCTGCTTAGTTTTTCAATTGATGAGAGGTGATTTGAGATTGGTGTTTTGTATGCTGCTAACTTGAATCCTCTTAGTTTTGATTGGTTGTGTTTAGTAATAGAAGGTTGTTGTTTTCTTTCTTTAGAGCTCAATATCTTTTTCTTTTCTTTTATCTACTAATCTACGTATTAAACTTAAATTTGTGTACAATAATCTTATGATGTTTTATTGATGTGTCTTTTGTAGGACAACGAAGTTTCACTTTGATCGCAGTCAAGAAGACTAATCAAGACTTTGATCAAGTATATGGTTCTTTATGCTAGCTATTAGACACGTTGAAATGTCCAAATACATTTTCCTATAATTGTTTATAACTATTTTAGAAATTTTGTTTCATGATCTACATTAGATGACATGACAATTTTTTTTTCCGAATATTGTATGTTGACATTGTTGATCGAGTCCATTTGGAGAATTATTATTTTCTAGAAATAAAATCATTGCAGTATGACTCCTATGTTTTTAAAGTTTCTATGTATGTATAGTATAATGTGTATATAAATCATATGAGTTCTATTAATTATTTATTTTTTAAATGAAATGAGCTAATGGTACAAAATAGTAGTAACAAATCAATATTTTAGTATTACATATATAATTTTATGTAACAACTTATTTGTAACGAAATTGATATTTGAATAAATTTTACAACAATTTGTAACATAACTTTTGTTACCACTACTAAGGTTTTTGTAACTAAAATATGTGTCGTTACAATTGTATTGGTAACGAAATTGAATTTTTTTCGTTACAAGAACTTTTTGCAACGAGCTTTACAAGACCAACTTTTGTAACAAAATATTTCGTTACAAATGGTTTTTGTAACCAAAACTTGACTTTCTATAACCAAAATTTTTGTTACGAAAAGTGCATTTTGTTGTAGTTGTATTTGTTGCATGTTAAGTCTGATTTTTATGATGTGCTTGTCCGATTTCATACCTTTGTTTGCAATTTGTTCTCCACTTCGAGTAAGGCTTTTCAGAGTGATGGTGGTACAAAATTTGTTAATGGTCATGTTCGTACCTTTCTCGCCTCTAGTGGCATCCATCATCGTATCTCGTATTCTTACACTCCGCAGTAAAATGGTCATGCTGAACGAAAGCATCGTCGCATCACTGAAACTGGCCTCTCCTTGATGTTTCAAGTGAGCATGCCTGCTCATTTATGGGTAGATGCCTTCTCCACTAATGTATATATCATCAACATGCTTCACACTTCTCTCCTTGAGGATAAGTCGCCATTTCAGCTCTTGTTTTGTATTGTTCCGAATTATGCAAACTTCAACACATTTGGTTATCGAGTGTTCCCGTATCTTCGTGACTATGCTCCGAATAAACTTGCACCTCGTAGTGCTCCGTGTATATTTATGGGTTACAACTCATCTCATAAGGGGTTTCGATGTTACGATCCAATCGCTTCTCACTTTTACATCACTTGTCATGCTCAGTTTGATGAAATTGTGTTACCTTTCTCGGCTGCATCTTCTATGTCCTCGTCTGATGACTCTGTTGAATTTAGCTCATTTATGGAGCCTTCTGCTCGTCCTCGCCAGCTGGCTTGTTAGTCTCCGTGTGATCTTTGCCCAGATCTCCCTTCGCCAGCTCAGCCGACTGACCCGATTCTGGCTCCTGCTCGCCCAGCTACTCAGCTCCCTCCGATTGCTCACCCGACTATTCGGCCTCTGGCTTCTGCTCGCCTTGATGCCCAATACCCATCAACTGCTGCTAGCTCAGTTGTCTGGCCCTCACGTGGTGATTGCGGGGCGGGTTTACCCGCCGGGTTCACGTGGTGGGACGGGGCGGGTAATAGGTCCAAAAAAAAAAATTGGTCGGGTGGGTCCTGGGACAAACCATACCCACCCCGTTGCCAACCCTATACTCGGGCGAAGTCTAGGATTTTCAAGGCTCGTCACATTATCGATATTTCTACCACACGACTATTATTTGCTCTCTCTATCTTTGATGAACCAAGGGTTTTAAGTCGGCACTCAAGCACCCATATTGGTTGGCTGCAATGCAATCTGATATCAATGCCATGCATGCCAATCAGACTTGGGATTCGGTTCCTCGTCCTACTTCCACAAATATTTTTGGTTCGAAATGAGTCTTTCGCAGCAAGTACCTTGCGGATGGTACCATTGATCGATACAAATCTCGTTTGCTGGCCAGGGCTTCTCCCAAATTCCTGGTCTTGATTTCTCGCAACACTTTCAGTATACTGGTTAAGGTTGTTATTGTTTGAAACATGTAGTGTTTGGTTGTTCAGAATTTGTGGCACATACATCGACTCGATGTGAACAATGCATTTCTTCATGGGGCCCTGACCAATACAGTGTACATGGCTCAGCCCCTTGGGTTTGTCGATCCTCGATTTCCTGATCGCGTGTGTCGTCTCAAGAAAACTCCTTATGGTCTTCGCCAAACTCCTCTCGCTTGGTTTATTCCTAGTGATTATTATATCATCAACATAGACGAGAAGATAAAGAATGGTACAACCTGACGTGTAAATGAACAACGAGGTATCGGATTTGCTCTCTATGAAGCCGAGGACGAGGAGAAAATCACAAAATCGTTGAAACCACGCACGAGGAGCTTGTTTAAGACTGTATAGTGCTTTGTTGAGTTTGTAGACATGATCAGGACGAAGGGGATCAACAAAACCAGGAGGTCGACGCATCTAGATTGGTTTTTGGAGGAGGCCATGGAGAAAAGCAATGTTGACATCCTGTTGGTGAAGCGATCAGTTGTTCATGACGGCAAGGGATAGAATAACACGGACAGTGATTGATTTGACGACAGGACTGAAGGTGTGGTCGTAGTCTAAACCAAGAAATTTGACGACAGGACTAAAGGTGTGCGACCAAGCGGGCTTTGTGACGGTCAATAGATCCATCAACAAGATATTTTGTTCGGTAAACCCATTTGGAGCCAACTATATTTTCATTTGGTGGAGGAGGAATCAAATCCCACGTCTTGTTTTTGTGAAGGGCTTGAAGTTCATCATCCATAGCGGTCAGCCAGTGAGGAGATTTTGCAACCGAGGAGAAGCTTTTTGGTTTGGAATTGTTATAGACAGCGGCGAGCAGAGAAGTGGTCGTAAGAAGGGACGTATCTAGGGGTGTTTGGTTTTAAAGATGTCATCTTGGGATCGTGTTCGCATGGCATGAGTGGGAGTGGCTGCTGGCCAAACACGGGGACGAGGAGTGGGAGATGGGGCTCGCGACGGGCAAGGAGCAGGTGGGCGGACAGTTGGACGAGCAACTGGAGGAAGGGGATTTGGCGGAGTAAGAGGCAGGGGAGTTTGAGTAATGTCAGGATGGAGGTATAACGAGCATGGTGGAGCAGAGGGTGTGTCTTCAGGGCGACTAAGAGAGGACGAGGAAACAGGATCTGCCACTGAGGTGTCAAAGACAGAGATGTTAAGAGGAGTGGTCGCCGAGCATGGGTGGTGGCCAGCAAAGGGAAAAAGTGTCTAATCAAAGCGAGCATGACGCGAAATGTATAAGCGTTGCGAGTGGGGATCAAGACAGCAAAAACCTTTGTGGCGTGAGCTGTAACCTAGAAAAACACAAGGGAGACTACGAGGAGAGAATTTGTTAGCAGCATAGTTTCGAAGACAGGGATACACACAACAGCCGAACACACAGAAGTTTTCATAAGAAGGAGGGGGGAGGGGAAGAATTTCATAAGGTGGTTTGTTTTCCAAAATGGAAGTAGGAAGTCTATTGATAATATAGACAGCTGTTCCAAATGCCTCTACCCAAAACTTGGTAGGAGCAGAGGCTTGAAACAAAAGAGTGAGACCCATTTCGTTGATGTGCCTATGCTTACGTTCTGCTTGGCCATTTTGAGCCGGAGTGTAGGGACAGGACATAGTGTGGACTATAACCGAGGAGTGAAAGAGATCTCAAAGTTTATGGTTAGTAAATTCAGTTCCACCATCAGATTGAAATCGTTTTATTTTGCATGAATGTTGATTTTCAACCATGTTTTTGTAGACAACAAAGGTAGAAAAAAATCAGACTTTTGACGAAGTAGATAAAACCAAGTAAAGCGAGAGTGATCGTTTATGAATACGACATAATAAGAGAAATCATCAAAAGATTTAATAGGAGAGGGTCCCCATAAGTCACAATAGATAAGGTCAAGAACATGCGATGCTCATTTTTTATTTATGACAAAGAGAAGGCATGCACTCTTTGCTTTCTGGCATGGCGAACATACAATAGAGCGAGGAAGCAAAGAAGTAACATAAATGAGACCTTTATTTTTAAGAAGATGTACAATGTCAACATTTACATGTCCTTAGGGTTGTTATTCGAGCCGAGCCGAGCTGAGTATTTGAAGTTCAAGCTCGGCTCGAAAACATTGACGAGCTAAGAAACGAGCTCGACTCGACTCGTTAAAGAGTCTATCGAGCCTAACGAGCCTATCGATATTTGGATCCCATGTTTTTGTAGACAACAAAGGTAGAAAAAAAATCAGACTTTTGACGAAGTGGATAAAACTAAGTAAAGCGAGAGTGATCGTTTATGAATACGACATAATAAGAGAAATCATCAGAAGATTTAATAGGAGAGGGTCCCCATAAGTCACAATGGATAAGGTCAAGAACATGCGATGCTCGTTTTTTTATTTATGACAAAGGGAAGGCGTGCACTCTTTGATTTTCTGGCATGGCGAACATACAATAGAGCGAGGAAGCAAAGAAGTAACATAAATGAGACCTTTATTTTTAAGAAGATGTACAATGTCAAAATTTACATGTCCTTAGGGCTATTATTCGAGCCGAGTATTTGAAGTTCAAGCTCGGCTCGATAACATTGACGAGCTAAGAAACGACCTTGACTCGACTCGTTAAAGAGTCTATCGAGCCTATCGAGTCGAGTCAAGCCTAACGAGCCTAATGGAATTAAAATAAAAAAAATTAGATATAAAGCCTAACAAGTCGAGCTCGAGCCCGCTCGTTAGTAAATCGAGTATCTAACGAGCTCGAGCTCGGCTCATTTAACGAACGAGCCGAGCCGAACTCGAGCCTTATCGAGCCGAGCCGAGCTCACGAGCAGCTCGATTCGTGTAACAGCTCTACATGTCCTAACCAATTATCAACAATTCAAAAGAACCACAAGAGGTGCGAGCACGTAAAGAGAAAGCAAAAACAAAATGACATTTATCCGAAACATATAAGCCATGATCAAGTCCGCCCCGAGCTAGGTCCACACCTGTATTCCGATTCTGAATTTCAAAGGAATCGTTAGAAAATATAAGACGAACATGGAAATCATTTGTTAGTTTACTAACATAAAGAAGATTTTTAGTAATGGATGGGACGACCAGAACATCAAAAAAGGATAAACTTGAATTATGAAAATGAGTACCAGTATGAGTGATTGGAAGGATATTACCATTTGCCACCATAACTTTGTGAGATCCTGTGTATAGCGAGCAAGAATCAAGAGATGCCGAGGGGGGGACCATGTGCGAGGAGGCACCAGTATCAACGTACTAGTCTAAGAGATTTGCGTTTCGAGAGTAATTAGTACGAGAAAGATAATCAACTATATTCGTTTGATGAACAGGTTGGGAATCATAACGTTAAGGACAAGAGGAAGCATAGTGACCATCAAAGTAACAGATCTGGCAACGAGGCGAAAACCAAGCTCGCATGCGGCCACGACCATACTGACCCCTTCCACGAGAGGTAGACTGGCCTAGACCATATTGCTGGCAAGCAGGAGGAGGTCGACCCAAAACAGAGGGAGCCGAGGGGCGAGCAAAGAAGGCCGGGGTCTGGGACGAGGAGGATGGATTCTCAAGGGATCTTGTGAACATATCATGAGATTCCACTTTGGCGAGAAGATCCGAGAAGGAATGGAGAGGAGAAAGGTTGATTTGGGAAGTAGAAAAACCATGGAATTCGGGACCTAATCCACGAAGAAACCAATGTGACTTATCGTTGTTGTCTTTGGTGCATCCCATTGAAGATAGTTGATCACAAGGATTCTTGAAAACAGACCCAAATTCTGAAACGGGTCTTGATCCTTTCTTGATTAGTTGTAACTCATCTTTTAGGCGTAACTCACGGGCCTTGGAGGGCTGATTGAATGCCTCGGCAAGGGCTTTCCAAATCTCTAACGATGTCGAGCAACCAACAATGACCGCTATGGCCTCCTCGGTAAGCGTAGACGTCAAGAAAACACTTACAATTTGATCACGAGTGTACCAAGAAGTGTAAAGAGGATTAGGCGAGGAAGCCCCGACGGTGGTGATGGTAGCGGGGGGAGCCGACATTGAACCATCGACATATGGCAAGAACTTTTGAGTAACAAGAAGCGGGAAAACTTGACGATACCACATAGGATAGTTTGTGGGTTTCAATTTGATCGTAACAAGGTGCGTCATTGCATGAAGAGTAAGAGTGACATCAAAGATAGATGCAGTGGTGGCCGGTGGGTCTGCCATCGGAACGAGAGGAGAAGACAAGCAAGGACGAACAAGAATGAACAGGAGGGGGAGATGAAGAGATTGACCCAAATGTTTAGGCTGATACCGTATAGAATAGAAAGATGAGAGAGAAAGTATATTGAAAAGTATATATAGAGTGCACGAGAGGTAGTTTTAAAAAGAGATACTAATAACTAACTAACTACCCTAATTATTCTATCTAACTAACATGTAGGTTCACATTCACTTGAGAATAGAATACACAAATGATTGGGATTTGAGTTTTTCAACACTTTGAATAATTAATTTTGGTTCGATCAATTAAAATTAATTGCAAGAAATATTATATATCTACTGTAGAATAACTGTAGAATGGATTTGATATATACATATTATTACTATTGAAAATGTGTACGTAAAATGGATTTGATAGTGGCAAGTAAGACCAACAAGATAAAGCCAAGAGAAAAGGATGATGCGAATATGTATACAGTGCACTTCATTCAATCACACGAATTTTAAAAATTATAATGATTTCATTTATTTTTTAAATAGCATGTGATTCAATATTGATAAAGTCTAGTATGCACTCGACTCGAGTGCATGTTGTGCACCCTGGTCTAAAAAAAAGTGTAAGTTATTAAACTAAAAAGTACAACACAATATTACTAAAAAGTGTAAGTCACTATAACTAAAAATATTATTATACAGTTTAATAATTGAAAAGTGCAACATCATTTACCAAAAAGTGTAAGTCAGTAAAACTGAAAAGTGCAACATGAACTAGGGTGCACAACATGTACTCGAGTCCATAGCAGACCAACCCTTGAATATTAAGAGTAACAAACTGCTAATACATTAAACAATTTAAACAAATTTTACACTTATCATAAATTTACATAAAATATTACTCCATCTCATATGATATTTAATGAAATTTATGAACATCTTTAATATTCTCTCTATATTTTTTCGATATTAGACACAATATTGTTATTGCATACCGATATTTATCAATATTTTTTATTTTATTTTTATAAATATTATAATAATATTGTTCTTCTTATTAGATGACCACGAAAATTAAATATATTGAAAATATATCGAAAATATTTTTGTCCATAATATCCTTAGAGAAAGGATACATAACTCTTAAAAAAAAGGTAAATATATACACAAACTATTTAAATTAGCCCAACATTTAGCACACTAAAACTACCTAACTTTCTTTTTTCATTTTTATCTATCTATTTATTTTTTAACAAACTAATTACCTCTCAAATTTCGTTGTATTATTTTTTCTATTTCAATCATATGGTATTTGATAATTTGATTACAAAATGGAAAAAAAAAGAGTTTTTTTTTTTTTTTTATCTAAAAGGTAAATTTAAAAAAAAAAAAAAAATTTGCTTATTGCATTTGCATCATCGTGCTCTTGTTTTGAAGGACTGGAGTGCAAGAATTGAAAAGCTGATCATATCCACGTGTACTTAGTTACTGATTTGACTCCTTTCTTTCCCAATATTTACTCACCGGCCCTTTCAATACTTTAATTAATTTTTGCTCATCTAATTACATTTTGTAAAATTCATTTTAAACCTCTCTTTTATCTACAGAATCATACCAACCAAACATAGTGTCACCGGTTTGTCAAAAATGATTACGTCCGAAGACCCTTTATAAAGTCAAAAGATTTACTATTTCGTGCGATTAAGATTATACTAAATTACTAATGAATAAGAAAGTTATTTATGCTAACTCTAAAAATCTGTCAAAAAATTCGAGTACTGCTTAAGAAGACTCAAAAAAAAATTCGAATTCCAGTCCATCAAATTTCATAACTCAACAAATTAATCAATCTACAAATAAAAATTCCAACTCACCCTCCAATATATCATCTCAAAATCATAGTATCATGCATGTTTTTCCAACAATGACTTTCAGTTTCTTTGTGATCAAAAGATCAAAACTTTTTCTCATGGATTCTCCTCTAAAAAAAACATACGGAGTATAAAATTAAAAATAAAAAAGGAAATGAAAAATGCCAAAAAAATATCTGTATAGTGCATTTATTATGGTGACACAGCATTTATGGCCACTTCCACAAGTTAAAACTATTATCATCCGGATACTACTCTCTCATCTCTTATTCTCATCCTCCACCTTTTTTTCAAACCAAAAACATACAGTAAATAACCATTTCCTTATTAACCTCAATTCTTTGATACTTCGGTAACTTTCATGCTTTTTTCTTTCCAGAATTTTTACACTCGTAAAAATGAAAGATCTTTAATAAATTTACTTTTCACAATATTTATAATTTTACACAAAATATTATTTTTGAGTGAAAACTCATTTTTTTCCTTTATACATAAAAAGTATATAAAATTTCTTAATACGAGTGTTCACATATGTATCAAAGTTATTATGAAACGGATAAAATAGTATTTATTTTTACTGATATGGTCGTTTTGAAACAATTTATTTACTTCGGTTTTCAACCATCACTCATTAGAGTTTCAATGTACGAATGTCCAATTTTCGAACATACTTCGGTTTCCATGGGTAACTTAAAATTCAAATTGAAAAACTTTTCTTATATTCAGAATGTAGTTGGTGTATATCATAAAGGAGGATTGATGAATAATTCTGAAATTTGGTGTATGATTCAAACTTATTGGAAGACCGAGGTAAAAAAAAAAAAAACCCGAAAGAACTCCTTAGATCACATACAATTATATTATACAAACACGCACCCGTGTGTCCTTGTATGATCCAAAGACTCCCCTTCTGCACAAGACCTCCTTGTCCGGAACAACCAAATGACTAACCCAACATAAAATTTAGGAACAAATTTTTCTTTTTCTTAATTTTTTTGGGGGGTGGGTTTACAAACAAGCAAAGTGTGTATATATGGAGTTCTAAATACAGGCCAGTACATACAAAATTCTTCCACCAAACCATCAAGGCTGATAGCAACATAGGCACATTTTAGAACAAAAAGAATACTGTGTGATGATGACAAATCTTACCTATCAGACTCTTGTACAAACATCCTTCACAAACTGAAATTTTGATTTCATTCCTTTTACCAAATATCTCACAACCATTTTCTCCAGCTTGTTGATCGTCTATCGAAAGGCAAGAACCGAGGGAGACTAAGCAGACTATTAACTCGTGTGATACCCTCAAGAGCCGACCATTCCTCATCCTCTGCCGTTGAAAGGCACTCCGCTAAGCTCCTCTTCGACTGACCGACCGTCTTGTCAATTGCCTTCTCCTCCACTTCCTCAACAACGGGCACTATCTCACTCGATTCTTTAGTTGCCCCTAAAGCAGCATGAGAAGCTACCATGTCGCTATTTTGGGCCAGTTCTGAGGAGGGCTTTCCCGTTTCTTCTTCTAGAACCTTCTTCTTCTCGTCTTGGGCTACTTTTGTTTCCTCTTCTGGAACCTTCTTCTCGTCTTGGGGTACTTTTGTTTCCTCTTCTAGAGCCTTCTTCTCATCTTGGGATACCTTTGTTTCCTCTTCTGGAAAGATTGCCGCATCGTTTTGTTGTTTAGGCTCGTTAGTCAAGGGCACGTGTTCGAGGAATAAACATACAACAGCACAGTCATCGTTCTTTGATGTTGGATACTTGAGCCGCCATGCTCTAGTAGCACAGTCAACGAGGGCTCGAGCGGCCATTCCACGGCCAGGAGCCGATGCCACAATGTCCACTGCTTCCTTATTGGAGAGAACATCCCACACCTGTGTTGAATGTCAAAGCATTAAAACTCACTTGCTACAAAATTATTTTAGGCTTAATTTACTGATAAAATCACCACATTTTCGCAAAATACAGTATAATCTGAACTTTTGAGTTTTGACGTATAAAACTCAATTTAAAAAAAAATTGCAATTCGAACTCACGGGGGCTGAGCGTCTCTTACCCATTTCTGACGTGTCATCCTACTTGGCAACAATTAAATCCCAAACAACAACATTCACCCTAATTACTACCCAAACAACGTCATTTAGCCTAAATTTACCCAAACTGGCAAGAGCCAATCTGCCCGGAAGTTTGAATGGCAATTTTTCTAATTGCCAAAAATCGAAAATTTAGATTAGATTGCAATTCGCAATAAGGCAATTATTTTAATTTGAAGTACACAATTGATTCTAGAATGAAGGGTGAATTCTGAGATATGAGAATAATACCCCATCGGTTGCAAGGATGACGAATTCATCTCCCTCAGTAATGTGGTGATGATAAACGTCTGGGATGGAAATTAGGCCAAAATCCTTCAAACAGAAGTCCCCAAAGGCTCTAGCCATGGCCAATCCAGGGGAATCACTATTAGGCAGCCATACACGAGCTACTTCTGGTTCGTCTTGCAATGCAAACACTCTCCCTTTACATTTCTGAATCCTTGCAGCTTCCCCTGAAATTTTGAGCCCACATATTTAGCTCTATCACTCATACATATAGGATGTAAGTTAATCTTAAAAGAATTAACTCGTGAAAATAGACAAGGACTTAATTATTTATGAAGAGAGAGAGGATTACTTGGAAGATTAGGCTTCAAGTCGACAGTCAACTGTACAGCCACCAAAGCATTGTCGTTATCCCGGGTTCCCAGTACTGCTCTCGAGTCGCCAACATTTCCAATTATTAAATCCTGACCCTGGATGATTGTGTTAAAGACCATATAGTAAGAGCGATCATCATCCATCCAACGATCACATTGTCAAATCTTACAGTGTAAGACAGCAATAACAAGTACTAGTAGTATGCAACTAAGATCAGATATAAAAGTCGCACAAAAATTCAGCAAAAACTACAAGTTGATTGTGAATTTCATCTCTAAAACAAGATACGACTTGACAATAGTGAGTAACTTCCAGACAGATTATCTTATACACTGTAACATGATCAGCAGAGCATAATACAAGAAAGGGAAGTACCTGTTTTATCAAAGCGACAGTAGTCGAACCACTACAAAAGCAGTCAATAGAAGGATGCAACTTGAGTTCCTTATCCATCAACTTAAAAGCCTTTAACATCGAATTCTTGAGCGGAATATGCACCTCTGGTACTTTCGCAGTCTCCTCAGCTTCAGTCGATTCGCATCCATCCTCATCCATAAAGTCATCAAAGCGCCTCATGCCTTCGAAATTCCCAAGACTTTGGACATTTTGAGGCTCACTTTCCCACTGAGAACGAAGTAAAATCGGAAGGGCGTCTCTGACTCTCCTTGCAACCATATGACCATAAGGACCATGCCCATCAAAAACCCCACAAAAGGTTGCACCACCATTGCTCTCCGTACAGAAATTCTGCCGTATAAACAATCCAAGCAAGTCATAAACTGACCCAGAATACACATTATTATTTCATTTCTTCACAGTTTTACCCTAATCATAACCTATAACCCAACATTTTATTTCACCAATAATTCAATAACCTTCAACTATATCACAATTACATACAATTAATGAATACTAATTCAAGAAAACTCACCTCCCAAACGATCATAGCATCTTGATTAGTCCCTTTCTTGCCCTGCTGCGTGTACAAGCTAGCGATGCGGCTGGCCCCATTTGAAAACAGCCGGCCCGGGACTAGATTCAGCGTCCGCTCCTCCACTAGGCCGCCACCCAATTTATTAATAAAAGTGGAGAAATCACCGGAGCTGGTCTTCTTCAACTTGGAATCTGCCTTATCATTCCACTCTGTCTTCCTCCTCCCACTCGCTGATGAATAACAAATACCCATTTACCACAACCTTGGAAAAATCTCCCCTCAGATTGTAACAATTGATCAAACTGGAAACATAATCAAGAAAATCGAATTGGGGGTTAGAATAGGGAGAGAGAAAGGGAAGGGGGTTTGGAGAGAGGAAAAAGGCAGGAATCAGGTGAGTGAGGTGCGAGTAGGTGTGGATTTTATGACTTTTATTTCTTACAAAGCTTTTATGAGAATTAGGATTACCATTATTTGAACAATAAAAAAAATGTTGCTTAGGATACTGTTTGTCGTTACAAGTTTGAAACCAAGTGTGTGAGCTGTTGAGTTCTCTTTTGAAATAAAAGGCAGACGAAGGTCAACGTGACAACACGTGCGACCCCTTTTATTTATTTATTAATAACACTAGTATGTTTTTTAATTTGTTTATTTCAACGGCAACCTTTACTTTATTTCCCTTTGTATCAACTATATATCCACCCTCCAAAGATCTTATAAACTACCGTTCACATTGATTAAATTATGATAATGGTGGGTTATATTAAGAAATGAGTCCACCATTCCATATATTTTGGATTTATATTTATTGTTTTCATTTGTATTATGTGATCAAATCCATTATTTACATGGTGAATACTCCCTCCGTTTTTTAATAAGTGTCACTTTGACTTTTTAACTAATTTTAAAATAAGTGTCATTCTAGGGTTTTTTCTTTAATTTTGACTATTTTATCATTATTCATTTACCATAAATATTTTTCATTAATAAATTCCACAAAAATTGTTTATACCAAAATTAATTTGGTTTATGAATACTAGCTACATTTTTTTTTTTTTTTTATTACAAGTTAAATACCCCATCCATTTTTTCCCTCCCCATGACTCGAACCCAGGACCTGGGGCCTAGATAGTGGTGCTCTAACCACTTGAGCTATCCCACTTTGTCACTAGCTACATTCTTTATCAAACAAAATTTCTATATTAAAATTAGTTATAATTAATGAAGGGTGATATCGACCACAATTTATAATCTTAATTTGTTGAAAAAAATTAAAATGACACTTATTAAAAGATGGAGGGAGTATGTATTTTAAATAAGTTTAAATTCTACTCATATTTAAGATATCCAGTAGTAACGATTATATATTCCAGAATCTCAGGTCCCATTATATATTTTGCTCTCTGAATTTTATACATAAATAACTGACATTCATGATTTAAATAATGAAATAAATAAATAAAAGAATACAATTTGGGGGTAAACGATATGCGATTGTCATTTAGGTTTGTACAGTTTGACTTTTATCATGAAAATAAAGAAATGATAAGTTAGTTGAGGAGTTTAAAACGAAATTGTGGAGTTGGTTCTCGTTTAAAGTGTCGGAATTGAGAAATTGAACCTTTTTTTTTTTAATCTAAGTGACTTGTATAACCTAGAAAAATTATGAAATGGGGTATTTAGTTTGTATTTCTCTGTATTGTTTTGTGGAAATTGTTGGTTACCTTACTCCTATTAATATAATTTCATTTATCAGACAAAGAATAATACAATTTCTGGTAGATATTGCTTAGGAGACCATTAATTAATGTTTGCGACCGAAACCGTGAAAATAACAATTGCATGCTTGATTATGATTAAAAAAAATACCTATCAACTTTTTTAGCCTCTTTATGTTTTTTTTTTTTATGTATTTATATCTGATTCAAGATTAAATAATTTGGAAAACAATCTCACCATTCACTAGTGGAGATTAAATTTATGGAGATTAAATTTATGAATTGTTCATTTCAGAAATTGTACTTTGAACTAACTTGTCTTATAAGTTATATTATGGACTTTGAGAGTTTTGAACTTGGGAACTAAAAATAAACATATTTTTAAATTTCAAGTCTACACCACTGGATGACTCTCGATGTTAACCTCCCTTTTCCGTTTTTTTTTTTGGAAAAAAATGGGTTGATCCCAATTCATCCATACTCGCTATCATGCTTTGGTGTTGTGGTTGGAGGAAGCAATAAATAAATTTGTAATAATTAAATGTTTTTTTAAAGGTAAGTGTTTGTTTTTTTTAACACTACTCTATGTCAATGCGAGCATTGATTAACATAACAACTTGAGTTGGTGCTCTAATTATTCCACGGATGTTAAAGATATGAATTTACTAAAAACACCTTATATAATATCTGTCATTATTTTAAGTCGTGATTGGACCTAAACATGCATGGTTGATGACATTCTGTGTATTATTAACGGAATATTCATAAAATTTAACTTTACAATGTTATGTTTATGTATATATATATAGAGAGAGAGAGATTAAAGTGTCCATCATCATAATAATACATATATATGTTAATATAACCACAAATCACCAATTAAGCAAAGCTAGCTCTTCTCATCACAATGCATATTATATAATTTGGTTTTGAAAATTTATTGTATTTTAATCATATAATTTAATTAATGATCGACAATTAGAATTATAAAAAACATATTTTTTTATTATTTATTACAAAAATTATAAATAACAAACCTTATTACAATTATTATATATTCCCATAATTTTTAAAAATAATAATAATATATTGAGTTAAATTTTTTTTTAATGGGTTACTCAAGATATTAATGCACTAAATTCTCAATAAACTTGACATATTCTCACAATCACCAAAACTCACTAAAATTATGGTTGTAAATTAGGAAACACAACTCTTCAATCTCGAAATTGTTAAAATGGTATATATATTGTAAATGAAATAAAACTCCGTATTCAATACTATACAAACATGGGTTTTTCTATGGTCAGGAAGGCTTCGCCCTTCCTGATAACAGGAAATTCATTATACACCATTGGATTATTGATCCAACGCATGAAACTTTTTTTTATATGATTGCACTTCGCAATAGTGCGTTTGCTCTATGCAATGTGCAATCACACTGCTTTGCCTAACTAATAAAAAAAATTAATAAATATAAAATGACAAAAATACCCTTTAAAATTTAAATAAGTAAAAATATTTAATTATCATTTTTATCACTAAAGTTTATATTCATTTGAATTTGATCACCCACTTTTAGTTAATATCAAACTTGACCACTCAATTTATTTTTTTACTCTCACGTTGAGTTTTTAAGTCGGTTGACTAGTTATTGACTAACGGAATAAACTCGTATTAGAGTTAAAATGTAATTATAAAATATTACAAATCTATATTAAATTACTAATTCACTCCCCCTCTTTGTAAAAATTAAAAATCAATTAATTAAATTAAAATTAACATAAAATTGTTCTTCTATCTCAAATGAGACGCCATCCATCGACGCCGTGTTGATGAACTGCAACAGTGCTGTAGATTTATGAAAAAGGGTGATTGAATTGATATTTGGCCGCCTAAATCACAATTTCCCACCATGTGTTATGCTTATGTTGTTGATTATAGGAACTGTTCATAGCATTTATACAAATCAAAATTCAGAACAAATAGTGAATTGTAGTACGGAGTATAAAAATATTGGACATGGTGGGGGCGATGATGCAGCGCAGAGCAAATAATAGGGCACGCAATGCGCTGGAAGGGTGGGGGCGATGATGCAGTGCAGATGGCGAGGAAGATCTAGGGTTCTCACTGTGTGTATTAGCACACAGTGTGTGGGTTCTATTCTGAAATTATTTTCTGCAGATTTAATTTAGATTTTTAACTTTTTTATTTTTTAATAAAAATAATTTAATTTATTAAATAAAATAATGAATCGGGTTGAACCCGAAATATTGGTCCAAACCCGATCGATTTGAAAAAAAAATCGATAAAAATGACGTAAATTGAAAAGGTGAATACTTGAAGGATTTAAACTGAATTATGTCTAAATTACGGGTTTAAAGTGAATATGTAAATGAAATTATCTTATTTATAAATATGTGAATTTGAGTTTTTTTTAAAATAAATTGTAAGGATATTTTTGTAATTTTATAAAAATTATTTAAAAATTAATTATTTAATCATATGACAAAGGTATATCGCATTATGGTAAAGATAGACGATGTGTCAATTTTTAATAGGCTTTCTATTGTCAGGAAGGGCGAACACCCTTCCTGACCATAGAAAACCCCTACAAACATTTGCCGTACAGAAAAAGAAAAAAAAAAACGTTTCTGAAAATAACTTATAAATATGGCATTTGACCTACAAACTAGTAGTGTAATTAATTATAAATGGGTGGGTGAGATCGAAAATAAAACTAGGTACCTAGGTGGTTTGAAATTAAAAAGTGTTAGCTAGAGAATTTGATAATAAACCAACCGATATTTTCATCCCTAATCAGTCTGGCTTCCATTATTTAAATTCAATTATTGAAGAATCTCGAGTGTGACCCCTTAGATATTATTGTTTTTATATTATGCATGGGAAATGAATAAATGGATCGGAGTTAGAGGTCAGTATTAAATTATAAATATATATATATATATATAGGCCCCTCATTTATTTGGCACCTTTTCTAAGCATTGGCCTCATCGTCACTCCAAAAATAAAACCTTTAAAATATACTCCATCTGTCCACCAAAAGTGTGCTCACTTTTTTTTATATATGGTTTTTAAAAAATTATATTTTAATTATAAAGAATATATTTAATATAATGAGTATAAAATATATTTGGTAGATACTCAATCTTGTTAGTAAAGTAGAAAAAATATTCAAAAGTTAAATATTTAAATAGAATAAGCACGTTTTTTATGGATCCAAAAAAAGAAATGAGCACACTTTTGGTGGACGGAAGGAGTATCTGTCACGCCAATAAAGTTTGAATAAGCATTTTCTTCTGATCATTAAATGCAATAATATCCATAGAAATAATTATAGTGTAAATGTTGTAAAGCGATTTTTCATTCAAGTAATGCATATATATACTTCCTTCGTCACCCCTCCTGATCATTTATTTTTGGATATAAGAATATAATATTAAATGTGTTATGATTAGTCACCATACAAATCATATCCGAATGATAAACTCAAACACACACAAAAATCAAGTGAATTAAAGTAAAAGAACAAGACATGAATTTACGTGGTTCGATCAATGTGATCTACGTCCACGGAGGATAGATGCTTTCTCTTCACTATTAGAACAAGTGTTTACGGATTATAAGTAGGACTCTCTCAAGAACTTGTTAACTCACTTAACTAATATGATCCAAGTTGATCTAACATAATCTATACGTATAAAGTAATGGGTATATATAGATGAACAGTGCCCTATTGAACTGCTACTAACTAATTCACCAACTGACATGAACTGAATAACTAAATAGAAACACACTCTGAAACTAACAGAATCATTAGACTTGACTCAACTGATTTGGGGACTTGACTCAGCTGATTTGGGTATTAGCTGACTTGAACCTCAACTCTGTTGATAAGAACATAAGACATAGACTCGGTATAGTTGTCCTTACTCTATCAGATAATATGAATCCAGAGCAGACGACAAAGCCTATCAGCTGAGTTGACCAATCTTTCTCAGCTGACCTAATCCAATCAGATGACTAACGGCCTTTTCTTTTATCATGCATTAGAATCAACTAACACAATATCCAATCTGCATTACTTCATAACAATTCTCCACTTTAATGCATAATTGCCTCCTCACAGCCCTCCTCAATGTTGTTGTTCACTCTCCTTAGTGAACATCCCAACATCTAAGGTTTACCAATTTGATGCAATGTTTGAACTTATTTCTTGGTAAAATCTTAGTAAACATATCAGTTGCATTCTCTTCGATAGAATCCTTCTGGACTTCTACTAACCCTTTCTCCAAAATGTCTCTTACAAAATGCAACTTCACATCAATGTGTTTTGACCTCTCATGAAACACTTGATGTTTGGCTAAGTGGATAGTGCTCTGATTTTCACAAAGAACAACAACACTCTTCTAATTTATCCCAAAGTCTCTTAAAATCCCCTTTAACCAAATTGCTTCCTTGACAGCTCCAGCTCCTGTCATGGCTATGTATTCAGCTTCAGTAGTGGATAAAGTGATCATTGATTGAAGAGCGGCCCTCCAAGTAATTGCAGTACCATAGAGGGTGAATTAATATGTAACCAGAAAGAGATTTCCTTGTGTCAATATTCCCAATAAAATCTGAATCCACAAATCCTTGCAGAGGACACTTTGATACAGCTAACCTTTCAAACATCAAACCCAACTCTTCTGATCCATTCAAATATTTTAAGATCCACTTCAGTGCTTCCCAATGGAACTTCCCTGGATTTCCATATATCTACTAACCATACTAACTACATAGGACAGATCATGCCTAATGCAGATCATAGGATACATGAGACTCCCTACGCCATTTGCATATGGAACAACAAGCATATGTTTATTCTCATCTTCAGTTTGAGGAGAATGCTTCACTAAAAAATTGAACTGTTGACCAAAGGGAGTGCTCACTAATTTTGATTGATGCATAAGAAATCTTCGCAGAAAATTTTGAATATAATTTATTTGGGATAGGAACAGCCTCCCAGCTTTCCTGTCTCCGACAATATCCATTTCTAAAATCCTCTTGTCTTCACCTAGATCCTTCATCTCAAAGGTGGTACTCAGCTAGTCCTTCAGTTGAGTGATCATCTTCATACTTTTGCTAGTTATCAACATATCATCCACATAGATCAATAGATAGGTGCTCTCAAGATTTCCTTGCTTACCAATATACACACAACTATCATATCTGTTTCTTAAGAACCCAATAGAAATCATGAAGGTATCAAACTTTCTATACCATTGTCTTGGACTCTACTTGAGCCCATACAATGATTTCTTAAGCAAACATACCTTACTCTCATTTTCAAGCATGATAAAACCCTCAGGTTGTTGCATGTATATTGTTTTAATCAGATCACCATGCAAAAATGCAGTTTTGACATCTAATTGATGTAACTCAAGGTAATCTTGTGCAACCTTAGACAAAATTAATTGTATGGAACAATGTTTAACAACAGGAGAGAATACCTCATTAAAATCAATACCCTCTCTTTGGGTGAACCCTTTTGTTACCAACCTTGCTTTGAATCTGATATGCTCCTTAGCCTCATCTGATCCAACTTCAATCTTCTTCTTGAAGAGTCACATATAGATGACTAACTTCTTATTTATAGGCTTATCTATTAGGATACAAGTTTGGTTTTTCTCTAAGGATTGCAACGCCTCTGACATGGTTGTTATCCAATGCTCCTTCTATGAACTGGTGATGGCATCTCTATAATTCTTTGGTTCATAATGCTCCACCTCTTCTGCTGTGATCAGAACATATAACACTAAATCAGCTTAGTCAAACCTTAATGGAGGATAAATCCTGCCTTATGTGTCTATCTCTTGCTAGGTTATAATTCCTGAGATCAATTGAGTTGTCCTCCATGTTGGTATCTTCTTGATCACCATTATCTAACTCTTCTGGGACATCTCCTTCAGGTGGATTAGCCTCTTGATCATTTAGATTAGTTGGCCCAGCCAACTCATCTAACTCCTGGAACTCCACCTCAGTTGAGGAACTCTCTTTCGACTCATTTGTAATTCTTCCATCAAGGTCTTGGGAATTTCCATTTTGAGGATACCCCATTACCTTCTCATTGAAATCAACATCTCTGTTGATAACAAGTTTCTTATGACCTGGTTCAAGACACCATAATCTATAGGCCTTGATACCTTTATGATAGCCTATGCAAATACATTTTAGAGCATTTGGCTCTAGCTTATCCTCTTTAATATGGGCATAAGTTTGACATTCAAACACTTTAAGTTTTGAATAGTCATACAGCTTACCATACCAGATCTAATCTGGTGTTTTACCATTAATAACAGTTGATGGGGTTCTGTTTATCAAGTACCTTGTTGTACAAACAACTTCTTCCCATAAACCTTTTGGTAATTTTGCATCAGCCAACATGCACCCTACTTTCTCTAGAATAGTCATATACATTCTCTCAGATAGCCCTTTTTTTTTGTGGGTTTAAAGGAACAGTTCTATGTCTAGTAATGCCTTTATTTTTACAAAATTCAGAGAACTCTTCTGAGAGATGCTCAAGGCCATTATTTGTCCTTAAATGCTTTAAAGACTTTCCTTTCTTGTTCTCTTGCTCAGTAAGCCATTCTTTAAATTGTGTAAATGCCTCACTCTTGTTCTTGAGAATGAATACCCAAATATCTGAATGCACATAGTCCAGAGGCTCAGAGGTGTGGTGCTCTCCCTTCTTGAATGACTTTTTCTTGGCCTTCCCAAGAATGCACTACTCATAGAACTCTAAACTCTTGATCATTTTCTCTGAGAAGACCCACTTCTTGGACAACTCCATCAGACCCTTCTCACCAACATGTGCAAGTCTTCTGTGCCAAAGCATATCATCTTCAGCACTCATGGCAATATCAGTTGGCCTTGTGATAGTCTCTCCAATTAAAGAATATAACCCATTTCCTTTTCTGACTTGCATCACAACTCTATCAACTTTAGTAACCAGCAGAAGACCCAAAGCATTGAGTGTGGCAAGAGAGATTAGGTTTCTCTTTAAATTTGGAACATATCTGACATTGGTTAAGATCACATGCTTCTCATTAAACATCTTCAACCTAATATTTCCAATGCCCTTTACAGTACAACTATCATCATTGCCCAACAACACTGATCCACCATCATACATCTCTAGGTTCTGGAACTAAGATTTGGTGGGACATATGTGGAATGAACACCCAGAGTCTAACACCCATTCATTATAGAGCTTGCTATCAATTACATTCATAACTTCAACACTATTATAACCATCATTTACCTCAACTACATCCGCTTTGTTGACTTTAGTAGCTTTTCTCAATTCTGGACAATCTCTAATGAAGTGCCCTTCCTTTTGACATTTGTAGCAAGTTTTTCTCTTGATAAATCCAGGTTTGGATTTATCAGCTGACTTAGCATCATCTTTCTTGCCTTGAAATTTCTCATTTCCATTCTTGCCAGCTTTGAATTACACATTTAGGCCTTCTCCTTGGTTCTTGGCCTTCCTTCCTGAATTTGCCACATGCAAACTCTTAGTTTTGAGAATTGACAGTACCTCATCATATTTGACATCCCCTTTCTTTGCAATCAACAGAGTATCTTTGAAGATCTCATATGATGGAGGTAAGGAGTCTAGAAGTAGAAAAGTTTTTTCTAGATCATCTAAGGTTACTCCAAGGTTTTCACAGTCATCAACGGTTTGGTTGAATTCATCCAGCTGTTCACCAAGAGTCTTATCATATGTCATTCTATAATTTGTGAGTTTCCTTTTCATGAACATCATATTAGACACAAATTGTGTCAAATAGAGGCTGTCAAATTTCTTCCCAACGGCTGCTACATCTTTCTCCTTTATCATCTCCCTCAAAACGTTGTCTCTTTGGCTCAAAATGTTGTGAGCCTTTTCCATCAGCTCTTCTCTTTTGGCATTATCTGCCTCAGATGCAGTAGGGTCAAGGGGGACAAGGGCATCCTTCAGGCCGTGGTGTGATAAGAAAGTCGTCATCTTAGCCTCCCATAATACAAAATCATTCTTCCTGGTGAATTTCTCAACTTCCATCTTCACATAACTCATTCTTGATTCTTGAGCTTTATCCTTTGCTTCCCAACAACAGTGCTAATTGTTATGATTTGTCTCAATACATACCAAATACAAATGATAAACTCGAACACACACAAGAAATAGAGTGAATCAAAGTAAAAGTACAAGACACAGATTTACCTTGTTCAATCAATGTGATCTACGTCCCCGGAGGATAGACACTTTCTCTTCACTATTAGAACAAGTGTTTACAAATTACAATTATGACTCTCTCAATAACTTGCTAACTCACTTAACTAATATGATCCAAGTTGATCTAACATAATATATACAAAGTAAGGGGTATATATAGATGAACAATGCCCTATTGAACTGCTACTAACTAATTAATCAACTGCCATGAACTGAATAACCGAATAGAAACAAACTCTGAAACTAATAGAATCAGTATAATTGACTCAGCTGATATGGCTCAAATGACTTGGACCTCAACTCTGCTGATAAGAACAGAAGACATAGACTCGGTAGAGTTGTTCTTACTCCATCAGATGATATGACTCCAAATCAGATGACTAAGCCTATCAGTTGAGTTAACCAATCTTTCTCAGTTGATCTGATCTAATCAGACGGCTAACAACTTCTTCTTCTATCATGCATTAGAATTAGTTAACACAATATCCAATTTGCATTACTTCATAACAAAATGAATATTAATGGATAGTGGGATTGAACAGGAAAAAGATAGAAAGGGGATGATGAGAAAGTATAAAGATAATTGTTAATTGTAATGTGATAGATTTTTTAAAGATAAAAAATTCGGTGATACGTCCACCAAAATGATAAAATTGAAGAAAATGAGAGTATATATAAAAAGCCACAAAAATGTTTTTAATGTTTTCAGAAGTTTAAGAAAAAAATTATGTTCAATATTTTAATTTCGTCATCAATGTAAAGAGACAAAAACCTATTAAAAGTTGTACAAAATAAAATAAGGATTGAGATCATTTTATAATACTCTTGGATTTATGCAAAATTTTCTTAAACCTCATGCCTTTTGAGATATTGGGAAGCACTAGGTTCAACTTAGGTCTAAATTTTGTCTTATAACAATCAGAATTTAGTTGTTTGACCATACTTGTATATGCAACAAATATAATCTAAAGTAGTGTTGCTTCCAAGTAAAGTAGTCAGAGTCCACTTAAAATATTCAAACATCATCAACAACAGTTGGATTAAGATTAATTTGTTCGAAATTAGTATACAATTAAAAAATATTACAAGTTTATTTTTTTTCGTTAATATACTTTCTCAATCGATCAGAACTTGTATTGTGTATTTATTTATTATACTAGACGAAATTTAATAAAATTAAAACGTTGTGTTTTAATTTATTACTTTCTCCGTCCAGGATTAACTTTCATACTTACTGTTCACCCCCTTTTAAAAAAATAAATAAATAGAATTTTAAGATATAATTTTATAAAAAAAAAAAAGTGAGTTGACTTGTGTGTATGTATGTACCATAAAAATAATGACATTAAACATAATATTTTAAATATTGTATGGGTGAAGTTTCTAAAGGATCGAAAAAGTAGGTGTGAAAGTTTCTTTGTCGCGGAGTGAGTATAATCAAAGAGCATTGTTTGATTTGTTGTTATAAACGACAGAGAGAAACAGCTACCATAAAATCAGAAAGCAGACATACACCTAAATCCAACCTAATAAATTCAACATCAGTTATTGCATGGATTTATTTATAAATTAATGTAATGCATACGTACTCAATAATTTAATAAAAACCCAGTTGATTTTTATTTTGTTATGTCTTTTTCTATAGGGCAAGATTCCATCTACTATGTCAATTTTTGTATTCTATATATGCTATCAGATTGTCTTTGAATTTAAGGGCATACTGATTACTGCCATTACCATAGACCAGCTTCTCTAAGGACCCACCCAACTATATATAAAATCATTGTTTTTTTCCTTATTATTTTCTTAATAAGAAATGCGTCCGTACATCTCTGTCATTTAATTATTATATATATGATCGAATGCATTTTTATTAGTTATAGTTTCTTCTGTCGGTTTTTTTTTTTTTTTTTTATTCTCATAACTATACAAATTCAATACATATTTAAGAAATTTTTATAAGAATTTCAAATCACGAAAAACTCGCCCCGTTTTATATATGCTTAGGTAGCAATATGTGTGTGTTTTTTAGATGGATTAATTTTTAATATCAACGAAAGTGTTAACCTATTAAAATGAAAAAAGTTTAAAAAATATAAATTTGGACGGCAAGAGACACCAATAGTCTTCTGAATTTAAAACTCCATCATGCTTTCGGGCATTGTCCAAGACATTTGATAAATCAATACACATCACTAAAAAAAATAAAAAGTACTATGTTTTATGATATTTTTTCATTTGTTTATATATTCATGGTTAATGTATATATATCATAAAATAAATAGATAGATAAAATTGGAATTTGGCCATTTAATTATTTTGAACAATGCGTAACAATTATTTTTACATAAAATTTATCGTGTAGACAATTAGATAAAATAAACTTGAAGGAGTGTATTATTCACATGATAATTGCATAATTTTATTGTACTCCCTCCGTCTTGGGAAAAGCTCCCCATGAGTTTCGGGCACGGAGGTTAAGGAATACGGAGTACTATAATATAATAAGTAGATGTATTAGAGGCGATGTAATTGAGAGAGAGAAGAATATAATGAAATGTGAGAGAGAATTGTTATCAAAAAAAGAATGGATAGTTTTCATTGGGACGGACGAAAAAGAAAGTTGGGTAGCTTTCACTGGGACGGAGGGAGTATATTTTAGCCTCTTTTTTTTAAAAAAAAATATCATACATTTATTGCTAATTTTTTTTCTAATTACACTCTATTGTGAGAAATGTAATAATTTTTTAGTGAAATCAATAAAGGGAGAAATAAAAAGTTGAGGGTGAAACAAGAAAATTTGAAGGAGAGAAAATGATGATATGGGCCAATTTAACTAAATTTATAGAAAGTGGCGAGAGATTTTGGTGGCCCATTTCAATAATTAGAAGCCTAATAAATGCAACACAATAATTAATTACATTATTTGTAACATTTTATGGCTTCATTAGCTAGTTATTTGTTATTCAATTGTGTAAAATTAGGATATTAGGAAGGTGAAGTTTATAAAAAAAAATTCATTTTAAAAGTGTGAAAGTTGCAGGACGGAATTTTAAGTTGTAAACTGTTCAAAATTTTACTCATGGCTTTTATTAGGAGTTTTATTTAAGATGTAAAAGTGGACATATGATGTAATTTGGTTGTAAAACTCCAGCTTTTATGTGTCCACCGTTATGTGTAATTCAACCTCTTATGTTCACACTTGAGAAAATATCATTTTTGTCACTGAACTTTACCACTTTTCACATTTGGTCACCCACATTTCATCACTATCAAAATTGGTCACTCACTTATTCTTTTCTATCAATTTTGATGCTGCGGTTAGAGAATCCGTCATTTACTAACGGAGAAAAGGTTTTGAGCGCCAACTTTTATTTTCCCTCTTTTAATTCCTTAACCCTAAACCCCCAAATCCTTTTTTTTTTTTTTTAAATTTTACTGAATTTATCTTCAATTAATATTCTTGGTGTGTGGATAATTATAAATGGGAAAATGAATTCTAATAATTAACTATTTTGAAATAAGTTTATATTCTCAATCATTATACAAATTTAATATGAAAATCAATAATTGAAATATTATTCAAAAAAGTCTGAAAAACAGAGTACAAAAGCAAATCTGAATAATTTAATAATTATAAACCATCGAATTACGCACCATAATTATAAAAACAGAGTATATAACTAGTACATGACCACCACAATTTGACTAATTTGGCTTGCCATCCCTCTCACTTGTTTTTCCTTTGATACTTTCCTTGGTCATTTTGATGAACCACTTCCACTCTTTCCCATGTAAGTAGCTAGATTTGACATAGTGATGTAATTCACTCCTCTTTTCACAATAATTGGATTGTGTACTCTTGATTGCACAACCTATAAAATAAAAAATTAGTCACGTAACATTACAGTAATTATAAAATGACATTGTAAGCCAAGACACACTCAAAGCCAAGACACACTCACATTTGCTTCATTGTGATTTTTTCTTTTCCTACCACCTCCTGAGTTTCTCATTTCCTGGTTACCCTGTAAAATGATGTAAAATGAAAAGTAAACCAACAACAACATTGAGATGATAATAAATTATAATTGAGTTATATGATTATTAATAACTTACTGATAATTCTTGGCTACTCTGGAAAGGGTTGGTTGATGAATCACCGAATGTTCTAAAAGATGTATGAGAATTCTTTCTGACCTATTACAACAGATAAATATAATAACATAATTTAGTGATACAAAAAACTTAAATATTAAATTGAAATAAGAAATACATATGGTACATGCCGGTAATTTTTGTTTCTTTACTTGAGTATTGATTGCTGGAGTATTTTCCACAGTGATTGACTGAGATTCTCCAATGGGTATTTCTTCGGGCTCTGCAAGTTCCACATGCTCCATTCTTACTTCTACGTTTGTTTCATTTTTTCTTTCAGGACAAGTTCTTACATTGTGTCCTAACACACCACATTTGCCACATTTCGAAGGTCTTTGATTTTTTTTTAACCTATGTGGATAAGTTGGTTGTGTAGGGGGTGGGGGTTCATTATGACCTCTTCTTCTCAATTTTTTAGGTCTGCCGGCCCTTTTTTCATACTTAGGAGGCAAAGGTGCTATCAAATCACATTTTGGCCAAAAATCTGAACTCATGATCCCTAAAATAGAATGTGCATATGCTTCCTTAAATGTCTCTACACTGTAAAAAGGGTGTACATAAGACTCTGGTGGCTCATCTCTACACCAGATGGCTGAAATAGCATGTTTACAGGGGATCCCTGTTAAATCCCATCTTCTACAACTGCATGATTTTTGTGATATGTTTACAGTGTGTTGGTCGAATGGTCCCATGATTTGAAAATGGCAATCATCTGATTTCATAGGAATGCATTCAGCTGCTTCCTTCATATTTTTTTGTAGTGTCAATTTGATTCTAGGGCATATTGCATCATCCCATTTTTCTGCAGCATCTCTATTCACTTGCAGTCTCACCATGATAATGTTTCTAATTGTTTCAAGCATGGTGATGATTGGTTTGTCTCTTGCAGGAAGAATGAGTGAGTTGAAGCTCTCACACATGTTATTGGTCAAGATATCACACTTTGGAAAAGCATTGAAGTATGCTCTGGACCACTGGGAAGGATTTCTCTTTACAAGCCAGTCATATTCCTTTTCATCTAAGTCCTTCATTGCTTCCATTCTAGCATTGAAGCTTTGAATTCTAGTTGCTCTAACAGCTGCCCACAATGCCTTCTTAACATCTAAGTCCTTCATTGCTTCCATTCTAGCATTGAAGCTTTGAATTCTAGTTGCTCTAGCAGCTGCCCACAATGCCTTCTTAACTGCAAGCCCTGAAAAACCATCTTTTTTCATGTTACTGTGAAGGTGTTGGACACAAAATCTGTTATCTACGTCAGGAAATAGACTCTCAAATGTTGGGATCAACCCTTTTTGCTTGTCACTCATGAAAGTCCAAGCATACTGATTATCAAACCCAATATCATTATCCAGCAATGTTAGAAACCACTTTCAAGTATCTTTGGTTTCACTCTCCACTACTGCATATGCAATTGGGAACAAATTGTTGTTGGGATCTATCCCAACTGCAGTTAAAAGCTGACCACCATAATGCCCTTTTAGAAAACAACCATCAACCCCAATAACCTTCCTACAAGCTTTAAAACCTTGTTTGCAGGCCTCAAAACATATATACAACCTCTGAAATTGAGATGCACTACCTTCACCATCAGTCAATTTCAACACCACAGATGACCCAGGATTAGTCCTTAACAACTCTTCACAATAATCCCTGATTTTACCAAATTGCTCTTTCATTGTACCCTCTATTAGCTCCAATGCCTTCTTCCTTGCTCTATAGGCTTGTTGCATTGAGATATTGACTTTCAGTTTGGTGCATACCTCAACTCTAAACTCATTTGTTTTTAACTTGGGATTATTTTTTAACTTCTTCACATAATGCTTCCCAACCCAATTTGACTTAATACTTTCATTCTTGTAATTCCAAGAGCATTTTGTGTGTTGTGGATTGTAAGCTTTAATCTGCCATGATCCGTTATTATGCATGGGAGATACCCACACATACCACTCACATTCCTCTTTTCTACATACACCCTGTAGTCTTTTTTTGTCATTATGCTTAAACCTGAAACTCATTCCCCTTTTAATACAAAAAGTGGTAATGACTTCCTTAGCTTCTTTTTTTGATGAAAAGATAAGTCCAACTTTCAACTCAGGCTTTCTAGATTCAGTTACTTCATTAAATTTGGGGAATTTAGGCAAATCTTCTTCATCAGACCCCTGAATACTCTCAAACTCATCACTACTATTATCCAATGTCTCATTTTCATCCTCTAGCCTAGCATAAACCTTCTCACTCACATACTTATTTTCCATCTTATCCCCAGTAATTCCAACACGATTAAACTCAGCATCATGATCAACATACTTTTCATATAACATATCATCCTCATCCATATCATATTCACTATCAACTAGAACGTCACTATCTTCGGAATTTTCAGAATTGGAGGCCCCAGGATCATTTAAAATCACATTATCTAAATAAGACATATCAACTTCAGGACCAAAATCACCACCATCAACCACAGTCATTTCCCTCTCACTATCTAAATGTTGAAAACAAACAATTTTTTTTTGATAAAAATGTAAACAAAACAAAACTAATTAACCCATATATTTAAACGTAAAAGTTATAGAAACTTACCGTATTGGAGTGCAGAAGCATTATGGTTCCTTTTAGACATCTTCAGTTTTTCGTACCAACTCAAAATCACTCTATTGTGGTTTGGGAGTTTAGGGTTAAGGAATTAAAAAGAGAGAAAATAAAAGTTGGCGCTCAAAACTTTTTCTCCGTTAGTAAATGACAGATAAAAGAGGGAAAATAAAATTGGCGACTCAAAACCTTTTCTCCGTTAGTAAATGACATATAAAAGAGGGAAAATAAAAGTTGGCGCTCAAAATCTTTTCTCCGTTAGTAAATGACGGATTCTCTAACAGCAGCATCAAAATTGATAGAAAAAAATAAGTGAGTGACCAATTTTGATAGTGATGAAATGTGGGTGACCAAATGTGAAAAGTGGTAAAGTTCGGTGACCAAAAATGATATTTTCCCTTCACACTTACATGATGAACACATTAATGATTTCATATTCAGTGAGGTGGACATTATATTATAGGCAACAATTATTTATCCTCCGTTTTTATTGTGTTCACCCTTTGGTTGAGCTCACCTCCGAAGGTTGTGTACACACTCCTCTCATTTTTCATAACTACACTCTCTTTCATAAGGGAACTACTACTAACACCCCCAAAAAGTGTTAATCACACCCCAAATTTTTTAAGACTAAATTAGACATATGCATATTGACTAAGTTGTCCTTTTAAATTCTTCAAAAAAAAAAAAATATATAAACACACCTTAAAATGTTTATCTACACCCCATATGCAAATCCCACAATTTATGAACTAAACTCAGATTAGTTCACTAAAACTTGGCAGTGCGGCACTGTTATGCTGCCACCGATGAATTACTCTATTGCTTTCCCTCCAATCTTTTCAATTCAGTTTTATTCCATGTTTTCTGTAGTTGAATTAGTAGAAATTTAGAAATTTCAATCGTGAATTGTGACGCGCCGTTTCAAATCATATATGTCAATATCTTCACCAATTAAAACGTATGTCGGCCATTGTCGTCGCAGTTCCTGTGCTCCACCGTTGGACGTTATGGCACCCACGCCGCTGCCATCGCAGCTCTTGCGCTCCGCCGTTGGATGTTATTACCGCCGATGGGCGCCATTGCCGTTGCTGGAGCTATATCAGGAGCTTTTAACCTGCGTTTTTTCTTTCTTTTTTTCTCTCTCCTGAAAATGGACGTTGATGGGAGAGAAAGAGGTGGAAGGGTATAATAGGAAAAAATGGGGTATGTTTAGTAATATAAATTTATTTTTAAATTTTATTGGGTGGATTTAACCATTGGGTGTGATTAACATTTATTGGGGTGTTAGTAGTGGCTCCCCCTTCATAAACTCTAAATTTCCTCATCTTTCCCCTCATCATTTTCTTCTTTGTAGCCGCCCCACTTCTCAAAACGTAGTCCCACCATCTTCCCAAAGCCTAGCCACACGCCATCACCTCCTTCCTCTCAAATCTAAGTCGTGCGTAGTCGTTTCCCTCTGCCTTGTTCGCACCCAAGCAAGGGCGGATCTTCATTATGGCTGGGATGGGCGGTAGCCCACCCAACCATTTAGAATTTGTATTGTTTAGATATGTTTAGGTAACCGTGTATTATGTGGTTTTGAATTTTCTCTATATAAATTGGGAATGTTTGGGTAGTGTATTGCATTATGGTGGGGTGTTGCCTGTTGTGTACTTGATTACACACGCATTTTTACGGATTTGTTTACTAGGATTATCAAGATCCAAGAGATTAAAAATTACAATAGGAAATTTCTCAATTTCTCAGATTGTAAGGAAATTTCTCATATTTAGTCATTCTCGAGTCCTCCCTTCTATACACTCATTTAGAAAATAGGCCGAGTTATACACACTAGGTACAATCAAGAAGAAGACCATTGTAAAGGTTACTTGTTACCTAACCAACAAGTACATCCGTATCCTCATAAAGTAGTTGAGGATCTTGATCAACCGTCCTCCTCTTGGGACGTTAAAGTGTTCAAGCAGACTAATATCACATAATGAGATGTGAGAGTGGATGTAGGATATTGAGATCTGAACCATTATAAATCTAAGTGTTATTTAATGCTTTAGCATGCATATTTACATAACATATATTTAAAGGAAAATGTATTATATCAGCTGACACTAGGTCAGATGATATACTCATTTGTTTTGCTATTCGAAAGTTCATAATCAAAAGACACCAAGTCTTCTGATACCATAAAATGTTTATGCATGAAATAAAAATGTTTAAATTTCCATAAGCAGTATATGCGAGTATAATCTTCCTAAAATGGGTACACTACAATTCCGCACACGCTTCTCTATCAGCTGATCTAATCAGTAGACTAGTTAGTTCTAGACTCCTAACAAATCTCCTGACCAAGTCATCTGTTAGAAGAGTTAGTTTTGTTTTCCACACTTAAACTCTATTAGATGACATTAAGTCATCTGATCTTTCAAGAACTCGTTTGTTGCATACCCCTTTTAATAAAAGGGACCATCAACATGTATGCACTTAATTGCATGGTGCAATTGAACTATAATTTTAATTTAATTATAATTATAATTTGTTCTTGCAATTGAGGGAGTTTTTGTGCGATAAACAGAGGCTTACTTTTATATTTTGGTCATGTTATTCTTTAAATATTGAATGGTTGAAGTTTCATGAGCTAATACTACAAGAAAATTAACATTTAATAACATAAATATTGTTATTATAGGTTCGATCTTTTAGCTAAAAAAACTTTAATGATAGAAAAATAATACTGTAATTAATAACATAACGTGTCATTAAATTTTATCATTAAAGACTTTTAACTAAAATATTTATAATGAGAGGATCTTGTCATTAAAAGATAAATTTCTTATAGTATAATGATTTTTAATTGGTAAAATGAGAGTGATTTGCTTTCAATTTGCAACTTACGTACGTACAAAAAAAAAAAAAATTGACGTAGCCCATCCTATTTTTTTTCCTGTCTCCGCCCTAGCACACAAGCCCAAAAAACATTATAGAAGAGGGATCTTGCTCCACCCGACCTCCTCTGCGCACCGCCACTCCTAGATTTTTTGAACGACCGCCTCCCTCTTCTCTTCAAGAATGTAGAAAAAATGACTGGTTTTTTTTATCTCACGGATTTGTGGCTGATAGTGTTGTTAAACGAATCGAGTTGCTCGTGAGCTCGGCTCGAATCGATTGTTAAACGAGTCGAGTTTGAGCTCGTTAGATACTCGATTTACTAACGTGTCAGCTCGAGCTTGATATCTATTTTTTTTAATTTCATTAAGCTCGTTAAACTTGCTAATAAGCCGAGCCGAGCTCATTTTTTGACTTATCAATGTTATCGAGTTCAGCTCAAACTTTAAGTGCTCGACTCGAATAACAACTCTATTAATTGATCTTGAGTTTAATTTTTCTTTTTTTCATAAAATTTTCTTTGAAATTATGTTTTTTTATTTGTTTTTCGAAATATGGGTGACTCAGCTACATATTGTTAATCTATAAATAGGGTTGATTGTGTTATTTTTCTGTGTAAATTTATAAAAGGATAATATTGTTCACTTAGGTGTAATTTTTTTAAAAAAAAAATTGGGGTGAAAACAACCAAATAAAAGAGGTGGGTTAATAACAGTGGCGAATAGCCCAATATCACAACATTGGATGGAATAGGAAGAGCGGTCGGCTGTTAACCGATTGGTCGTACACCAGTAACCACCCCACCCCCACCCAAATTTTTCAACATTATCCTACCTCATAATTCTAATCTTACTCATTTTTTTCCATTTTATCCTCTCCATCTCCAAGTTACCGCCGCCACACGAACCCCCTCGTTGCACAGACGTAGTGGCGACAACACACCCTCCCACCCCTGCAAATTGCATCCCCCTACCACCCCTATAAATCGTAGCCGCGACGCTCCCCCCCAACCGCAGTGGTCACGGAGCCCCCCTCGCAAATCGCAGCGGCGACGCTCACACACCCCGCACAGCCGTAGCCCCGTCGTGCTCGCCGCCGTCTAAGGTGTCTTTTTTTTTTTATCTATAATTTTGTACATCTTTTTTTCTTTATAGTTTTGTTGTTGGATTTGTGGTAATAGAGATTCATGTGTTTCCCTTTTGATTTCTCTTGAATTTGCCATTGAAAATCTAGATATGTGTTTTTCTTCTTCTTTTTTTTTTTAATGATTTTTTTCTCTTTTTCTATAAATTATTTTTGAAAAATTAGCACATTTTAATTTTTTGATTTTTTTTCGAAATGAAATATGGGCTCAAAGGTGACTCGCTTGCATATTGTTAAGGTATAAATTATGTTTGATTGTATTATTTTTTAAAAAAAAATTAACATAGGGATAATATGGTCTTTTTATGTGTAACTTTTTTTAAAAAAAGAGTGGGGGTGAGTACACCAAAAAAGGGGGTTAAATAGGAAAGAAGCCCAATTTAGAATGCCAAATTAAAACCGAAGCTGAAAAGGTATGGGCCTGTGTGAAGGTAGAGGTACAATGAAGTCCAGTAGCTTTACATGCGCTACTCTCTCCTCCATACTCTCGCTCCGCCCCAATCCGGGTCGATCCATAATCTCCTCCGCCGCTATACCACTACCAAAACCCCGGACTCCTCTCTACCTCCGCCCGCCGGTATTCCGCGCCTCCCAAACAGAGCTTAAAAAATGGCATAATTGGGCCAAGAATCAGGCCACCTCTGTGGGCTCCACTTTCTTGGACCTAGACAACGGCCCAGACTCCACCCTCCTCCACAGGGAGCTCAAATGGCTCGTCGAAGACGCACTCGAACAGCCCTTGATGCTTTCGTCGGGGAGCAACTCCGACGACGCGGCTCCGGTGCCGATAAGGGCGTGTTTGGACGACCTCTACAAGCTGTGGAAGCAGAGGATTGAGGAAAGAAGGCCGTTTCAGTATATAGTGGGCTGTGAGCATTGGAGGGATTTAATATTGAGTGTTGAAGAAGGGGTTTTGATACCCAGGCCTGAAACTGAGATTATTGTGGATTTGGTTGATGATGCTGTGAAGAGAAACGAAGAATTGAGGAATGGTGTGTGGGCTGATTTAGGGACTGGAAGCGGTGCCCTAGCCATTGGAATAGCCCGAATTTTAGGCCCGGCTGGTGCAAGAGTTGTTGCCACGGACTTGAGCCCCATTGCCGTTGCTGTTGCGTCCTACAATGTGCACAAGTATAATCTGCAGGTTACACCTCTGCTCTGCATTCTGATTACTTATTATTTTCTTGGTTTTGGTTTTTGTAAAGTATTCTTGAATGTTGGATTGATTTGTGGATTGTGATAGTAGTGGAAAATTAGAATATTCCAAGTATCCAAACAATTATTATGGTATTTTGATGCTTTGATGATTGAATATCACCTGGCTTAATCATGTTGATAGTTTGTTGATCCGATTTGTGAATGATATATCATTCAGGAGAGAATTGCAGTAAGGCAGGGATCTTGGTTTGATCCAGTGAAGAAAGTCACAGGGGAACTCAATGGCCTCGTTAGCAATCCACCGTACATCCCAAGTGAAGACGTCGATGGGCTTCAAGCTGAGGTCTCTAAATACGAACCGAGACTTGCTCTGGATGGCGGACCTAATGGCATGAAGGACCTCATCCACCTATGCAATGGAGCTGCTTCAATGTTAAAACCTGGTGGATTTTTTGTGTTTGAGGTATCGTCAATCTCTATTTGTCTAGTCTCTTTTAAGTTATTTAAAGAGCATGCTTCATAGTTAAAGAGTGTGCACAACACACTAGTTCTTGTTTATGCAATATCACAGGGATAATATTGGTAATGGCAATATAATTAGCAGGCGTTTTTTAATCTCTTAATTAATGCTCTGTGGTTGTGTAGATAGAATTAGTTTTAGCATTTTGCCCAGGCTATGACCCTTTTGATGAACATTTCAGAGTTGTAATACAGTTGCAAGTTTCTTGTTTACAAGTTAACGTGTGATTGATGTTTCTGTGCAGACAAATGGTGAAACACAGAGCAAACTTGTTGTGGATTACATGGATAACAAGGTGAGAGGGTGTTTCTGCAGCATAAATATTGTTTCTGATTTCGCTGGAATCCAAAGATTTGTGACTGGATATAGAGCATGAGAGTTCTACTACTATATGGTACGCACACAGATTGTAAACGCTGCCTTTGTTTCAACAATTGTTAGAAGGTAGAACACTGATTAATAGGGTCTTTGGCGAAGCTTATTTTGTACTCCTACATCTTATAAGCTTCTTAAATCTTTAGAGCTTATACGGTTCTCTTATCGTATTTTAACATTGAGGAGTCACTTGATTCAAAATATTCAATGGGAATGAGAAAAAGTTGACCTATGACTATGAGTACTCAAAGTAAGTTAATCGTTGCTCTATTTTGATTAACTACATTCCCTCTCATAATCATTTCTCATATTTCTTCCCCAACAATCATTTTTATCTCGTTTATTCCAAAATTAGTGCACAACACTAATAATGTAACCACAATTGTTGGGACAATCCTTCCTCCAGTGTTATCCCTTTCATCACGGGAGCGTAGAGGGAAAAAGGTTCCAAGCTCCTCAGGTTTAAGTGCAGTGCTTGGGTATAGTAGGATAATACTTGTGGCTATTAGATTTAGTAATGATAGTCGTGCAGTTTACATGATAAATTTGAAGGAGTTTATTGAAATAAGATCTAAATTTGGAGAAGAGAAAAAGGGATGTTCTTACTTTTGAAAAAAAAAACTTATTTAGGAGTAATTAAAATCTTATTTTAAAATTTAAAGGTATGTTTGATTTGAGATTCATTAGGCTGGATGCGGGATGCTTCAGCTACATCAACTTTTAAAAATACATATAAATTCTTCTATTACATCATCGGTCACATTTACAAAATTGATTTGACATAAAAACTACTTTCATTCTTACTCAAAAATACAAAATTATTATTTATCAGATTTTTAAAATCTAGAATTTCTCCATTCGATCTGGAAGTTACAAGATGTTTAAGACAGTATCTGGAAGCAACAATTAATGTTAATCCTATATATGAGATTCTCATTACCATTTAGTTTTATTGTACTTGGATAATTTTTCGACAGTTGCAAAATTTATGGTTGATGTTTGACCTAATTGCAAAAGAACCTTGAGATGGTTTTATATCGGTTTTCCATTTTAACACCACCAAATGTTAGTCGACCCGATGTAATAACTCAAAAAAGTTATGTAGAGAGACAAGAATAGTCAAAGGGATAGAAGAGGCTGTGTGTTTGTTTCTAAAGGTAACTCGGCAAAACTTAAAGAGGTAGTTTTGTAATCATTCCTAATCATCACGTATAATACAATGAAACGTACATTACATATTAAATATGAAGTATAAATACGTGCCTAAAGATGAACGAATTAAAATTTTGAAAAAATGACACGACACTGACTAATTGAAAATAATATGATAGTACGGCAAAATATCAGATCCAGATGGAGAAGTTTTGCTAAAGAAGGAGCTACATGGGTCAATCTCGTGAGTCATTCATGTTCACATGCTAAACTCGTGAGCCCCTGGTTCTTCTCCTTTGTTGAGAAAGCATTTATAATATGAATAATTTCAGTAAATAGATAGTGAGAGCAAAGTTGGAAAAATATTCATCTAACTTTATTTCTCATTCATTCAGTCATTCAAGTGGTTACACTTATGAGTGAATGTACAACAGTACACAAGGCTGGCAAGAAGCACGAGTTTTAATTAATGCTAGACTAGACCTCTTCACTTCCTCCCCTCCCACCGGGGGCACAAAGAATCTCTCGCCACATATTTACAGATTAATCAACCCCAACCGTGTAAAACAAGTTGTTTTCAGCTTCTTCCATTCTAATGAAGAGAAGCTGGTAATGCCAAAAATTACGATGATCTCCTCCAATGGTTCTTTCCCTTTTTCTGAGGGAGTTTGAACGGACTCCAGCTTTTCCTGCGCTTTGAACTTTCACAAAAGAGTCCCGATGCCAGGGCTTGTTGAAGCCATATTTCAAACTCATCCTCTTCGTCCATCATCTCAGCATCCAAATCCCATGGATATCGGCTTGAGTTGGATCTCTGACTCCCCTTTTCTAATCCCACCATGTTTACATGGAAACTTGGTCTATGTGTGTTTGGTCTGCAAGCCATTCCCTGTAGTATTCACAACATCTTTTTTGTTTATCTTCAAATTCTAGTTTGAGAGCTATCCAACTACTTGGATCAGATTAATTATTGGAGTATTATTATCATTATCACACCACAAAAACATGAACATGAGACTCAAAACAACTTAACACACAATTTCTAATAGTTTTATTAAGTTCATTTCCAGCCAAGATGAATGAATGTCTTTCTCGCCACACCATACATAATGATATTGCCAAAACCAAGTTAAGAAGAATACACTAACCTGACATATAGCCCACTCAGACACATCAAAAATCCTGCTTTCAGCACATACAAATGCGCGAGGTATTTCCACCTGCAACATATCACATAACACACTTCTTAATCAACAAAATAACAATATATATATATATTGAATCACACAACAAAAAATTGCATCAGAAGAAAGGGAGCAAAGCATACATCCATGAATCTTGTGAGCATAAAAACAACCACAAACAAATAAACAGAAACAAAGAGATGAAAATATGAAAACATGAAATGGGGTTTTCATATGAACCATATCCATTTTTCGGGAGTGTGGGATCTTGCTCTATGAGAGAACCTAGTATTAGGTGAACTTGAATAACATAATATTTGGTCCGCGGTAGTATAGATCATACATCAATAAAATTCAGAATCTAACGTTGGAGAAATGGCTTTTCTTTAAACATTTCTACAAGAGTTGATCTTTTTGTAAGAGCATTAAACCTGAAAACGAGTTTCAATACCAAATGGCTCAATGACTGACAAAATCCAGATATAAGAATCTCCTAATCAACACTATAGCACACAAAGAATCATCTTTAAAGCAAACTAATTGTAAAGTGCTAGAAGAACAAAATGTGCAACACAAGAATGAGGTGTTCAACAAGCACTTTTACAAGTATATTCGAAGCATAAAACATGAAGTAGGGCAACACAGCACATATATAGAAAAAAGAACAATTTTCTTTGTGTTGTATGAGGCACCTTATGTTGACGATCAAACACAAGTGAGCCTTTGTACTCAACCCATCCATCACCATCTTTGGCTTGATGATACTGACAGCAATCCTGCACCCAAAAAATCATAATCAATTGGTTTACATTATAGTGGAAGACAATAAATGCAATACTACTCAGAGGTTAATCAAACCTGGCACCATCTTGCTTTTGCCTTAGTTCTATTCGTACAAACCCAGATGTGTGAATTGCCACACTTTGTACACTGTATACGTCTCGACTCCTCGGAGAAAATGTCAGCAGTACTCTGCACCATTTTTATTATTGATTATATATCTCTGAATTCATTTCTCACCAAGAGCTAACACAAAATAGCCATCATAGCCATGAAACAGACAAATCACAAGTTAAAATCAAGAATCCACAAAAGACATCCCTCAATTGGTTACCTAAGTTAAATAAAGAAATTCACATTGATTATTGAAAGGCACAAATTAAGTATTATACTACTTCTTTGTGACAGTGATGGGGAGACAGGGTTACATAGGTTCTGGAATCTAGAATACAGAATATGTGAACAACATAATTGTACACGTGCCAAAGAATCTCAATGATAATTGTTCCAGATAATTGTCCTTTTCTCCAGATTTCAGTGCACAATTAATTCATTCCATCATTTCTGTATATATGCAAAATATGAATAGAAAATCAATTAAGCTTCACCTGATAAGAGGTGCTAGCTGATTTCTGCATAACACACTTGGATTCTTCTTTTCTAAGCTGTTCATCATAGTCCCTCTTCTTCACAGCATCCGAAAGAACCTATCAATAATGGCCACATCAGCCACCATTGGAATCCATACGTACAGTTCTATTTCAATTATGTAGCAGCCATTATATACGAAGATTACTCACCTCATATGCACATTGAAGTTTCTTAAACGATTCACATGCCATCGGACTTCCCATATTTTTGTCAGGGTGCACAAGCATGGCCTAAACATATGAAGAAAGAGTGGCGTTTAATAAAGAAAGGATCACCCAGCAAGTACTTAGTTTGCAACAAATAAAGATTATGAGTTACTGAAAACATGTTTTCCCCCCATCTTGAATGCACAATCAGATACATAGTAGACTCTTAGTATAAATAGAAGTTAAGGAGCATCTGATGCTGTAAACTGAAAAACCTCAGCTACTGTGAAAAATGCATTTAATAGATCCAACTTTGTTCCTTTTTTATTAAAAGGAACTTCTAGAAATCCAACAAACGAAGTAAATAAAAATCAAATAGAATAGATACATGTAATCAACAAATTTAGTGTTGCCTAGCATGAACTCAAATAAATAAAAATTATGTGCAAGAAAATCAGATAGCACACCTTTTTACGGTATTCCTTCTTCAATAGCACCACATCAATTTTCTTTTGGCATGGAAACCCAAGGGCTTCATAGTGATTGCCACTATGTAAAATCCTCTCCATCTCAATAACAGAATTCACATCTTCTTTAACCACACTCTTAGCAGCAGATTCTCTTGGCTTTTCAACAAACGATGAAGGGCTGGCAGGTGTAGTGGCTGATTTACATGATTTCAGATTCTCCTCTTCTTCTGTTTCCACTTCAATAGGGGGAGAATATTCACACTTTGTGCAGAAATCAGCTTCGGTGAATGAATCAGGTTCTTTATTTTCCTCAAAATGAGTGCTGCTTTCACTCAAATTATCACACCATTTGATCAAGTAGTTCAACACGTCATTCGATAGGAAAGCAAGATTAATTGCAACAAAAACACCAAGCCAGCCTACACGGATTTGGACGCAATACATAGAATACAGGGTTGCCATAAACACCACCAGGCGTGCATGATTTAATGAAAATAGATAACCTGCAATTCCCAAAATTATGCTGTTATCAGCAGTTTCAGCAAGAAAAGGCAAAGCATGGGAAGAAGAGAAAGCAAGTCTTAGAACTATAGCCACCCTACATCAAAGATAAAGTAAAGTCAAACCAGCCATTTGAACAAGTCCCCCATCTAATTAATGAGTTAATCTGGTAGAGAGTATTCATCAATTGCAAAAGAAGAGACAAATCAGCCAAAACCCAGTGTTTTTAAAATGAAAAAGGATACAAGCCACGGAAGCAAAAGAGGCTAACAAGAGTAGTTTTTAAAGGCAACTAAGTAGCGCATAATGAAATCATAATCGAGTTCAAATAAATGAAGAGAAGCAACGTACCACCAACTATAAACAGGGTACCCGTTATCCAAAAGTTAGCACACATCCACAAAATCAAAATGGCAAACAGCCCCACGATAAAAAGTCCAGGAGTGTAGCCTAGATACTGAACAGCAACCCCAGCCGCTCCCTGAAACCACATAGGCACAAATTAGGATTCATCAAAAGCAACTGTTGGATAAGGCCTGAAAGAAATTCTGCAGAGACTGCCTTCTGTTTGAAAATGTTCACAATAATAGGACAATATTTTAGCATCACATAGATAGGCCTTTTTCTTACCACAGATATGAACCAAAATCAAGTAATTCAAAAATATTGCTGCTTAAGAAAGAATTAGGTAACTTCTGCAGTTAATATCATTCTTACTCTGGAATTTTCTACAGGTGGATGAGATTTTAAAGATTCATATCATGCTGGGATTTGTTTACTCGTAATCCAGAAAACTAAATTTTGAAAAATTAAGGATACTATTCAGGGTATCTGATATCTCCTCATTGGATCGAATTTGATTAAGCTTTTGTAGATTTGTATAGGTACATACTTCTCAAATATAATCATTTCATTCGTTTTCAATGAGAGGACAAAGTGGGATAGCTCAAGTGGTTAGAGCACCACTACCTAGGCCTTAGGTCCTGGGTTCGAGTCATGGGGAGGGGAAAAAAGATGGGTATTTAACTTGTAATCAAAAAAAAAAAAAATCGTTTTCAATGAGAGAGTCACAAAATGGTTATTTCTACGGGAGTAACCATATCAAATGTTCAGCTTTAACATGGTGACAAGTGAATATTTTTCAATAAACAAACAGATTTCTACATCTGGAGATTAAACAGTGTTAGACAAGAAATTCAGTAATAGTCTAGTCTCAATCATTCTGTGTGGACTGTGGAGCACTAGCCAAACACACCCATCTTATCACAAGCATAATAGAGCCAGACCCTATTATTTCCATAGACACTATAAACAAAGCATGACTCATCATTTATTTAAGAAAATATGCAAAAAGCGTCAGATCATGAATCTTTAATTGGGGAACTTTGATGTTACACAAGCAATTTTAAAACAGATAAGATTGAAAATTTCAACGTTTCTAATAATTGTTGCACTAGTAAATTTTATCTCAACATTCCTTATAAAAAAATGTATTTGGGGTCGGCGGTACCCATTTTTATCATATCAGAGGAAGTTACTCTCAGAAAACTCTAAAAGGGAACAGGTCTTTCGTCCATGACTCCAAGACCATGCCCTTTCCTAATTCCTACATTATCCAGAACATATGCAACCTTTTATTACAATCAAGAGTATCTGATCTAATCATTTATAAAACAAAACAGATCTTCGAATTCTGAAACAGCAATAAGAATATAAGCAGCACGAAAATAATGAGAGCAGCAAAAACTAGACATGAGAATATATTTAGGTAGACCGAAAGATACATACCATACTAAGAAGCACATATAGAAGGCATGACATTGATGTCAAGCTAAGAAAGCAACCCCACATAATGACAAGAAGTGCAGCTGATCCCAGCCCAATAAAAGATCGAAATCCAGAGATAGAACAGTTTTTCCAATAAAGCAGCAAGAAGAGAAGAGCTCTCCCAAATTTCGCACACCCACAACAAACCATGGGCCAATGCCGCTCCATGAAAATTCCAATCTTATCTCTTAAACAGCTCACTGCAGTCCTAGCTACAGAATAACAATCCTTCGATTGAACCCATTTCAACCCTTGATTAAAGAGCCCAATATCCTCCATCGCCTAAAATTAGTAGTAGTTAATAATATACTGTTAATGAAAGGTAAATTTAATTGAATCCCATAATCTTCCCAACATTCCTACTGACGGGCTCTTAGCGACAAGATGTCTAGCAAGAAATGGGGGACGAGCATCCCGTAAATCTAACTCATTATCCAGTATTATAACACAATAACAGCGATCTGCAGCATCAAAATTGGGAATCCAGAAAGTGTGAGCAAGCAAATGGCATAAAACAAGAGCAAAAGAGATCCAGAATATTCCCTCTCCACAGAGCTAAAGCTAGGATTCAAGAAAACCCAGTTGGATAATGAGTAAGAAGTGAAACAAAAACAGTATAAATTGCTTCTCAGGTACGTCTTCTTAAAAGCAAACTCATTAAATGAACTCACAGCATTTCACTTTTTTGACCCCAACAAAAAGAAAACCCGGCAAAATCCCCGACGAGTTGCACAAAAAGATAAGAAATTACAAAAAGAGAAATTCCAAACGGAGAAGCAGAATTTATAGAAACAGGGGAGAAATTGTGAGCAAAAATGTGGAGGAAGGGGTCATTATGTGGTGGGGGAGGGGGGAGAGTTGGAACCCTAGGCTTTTGTTCACTTTTTGATTCAGGGAATGCCTGTGAAGAAGGTAAAGAAAGAGGTTAAAAAAGTTTGAAAAAGGAGAAGAGGAGAGTGAGACAACTACAAGCACTGATGAGAGAGAAACAGAATACTTAATTTATTTATTTAATAGTGGATTTATTTTTGGATTAGGGTAGGGTTAACAGTTAAGACGGACACTAAATTTATCATGGGACCACCCATTTATCTTCAGTTTTTAATAGGAGTATAGTTTATTAATTGTATAGTTTACTTTCTATTTACTTCAATATTTTTGTTTAAACTATCTTTAAATGTTAATTGTATAAAGACATAAAAGGAATGTTGAGTTAATTTTATATTTCCAAAATATTTTATTGATTTGTAATAATTAAAAAGTAAAACTATCTATTTTAGAAGATGGGATTATTATCATTATTATTATTATACAATGTTGTTATTCTTGGTAGTAACTAGTTTGGGAAAAGGGCTCTTACATGGATTTAGTAGGATAATTACAAATGTTGGGGGATGTAACATTAGTGTAGAGTTTTTTTTTTTTTTTTTTTAAATGAAACATGAATAATAAAATTGAACAATCTAAAAAAAAAAGTAAAAATAATAAAATTGGACAAAAGAAATATAATTTCAGGTCGCATTTCTATACACCAATTGCATAATTTTGACACACCTAGTCACCTACTACGTGAATCTTTTTAAAAAAAATAACCAAAGAAAAAAAATTATGTAGAAAAATATAGTACTAACTAATATCGTTCAACATACAAACTAATATTCCTCTTATTTAGACTATCAAAACGGGTCCTAATATTATTATTCATGCGGGTTGATATTTTTTATTTAAAATATTTCACATTATGTCTACCTATTTATGTATGGATCCAATGACCCAATAAAATATGGGATTGGAGAGGTCTAATCTGAACTCAAATTCACGTGAATTATTTTTTAAAATCCAATTATTGTTATTGTGCAAGCAAAAGATTTGTTTTCAAACTCTAAAAAATACTCCAAAAATTGTTCTTTAAAAATTTGGTAGTCTTTTTTCGTAAAAAAGAAAAGTCATTATGTGTGTTCTACCTACTTTGCAAACTCCCCCGAAGTGTTGTCATTGTTAAGTGAATTTGCTTAGAATATGATCAGACTGAATCAATTCCAATTTTTTGCCATAATTTTATTAAGTATAGAATAGAATGTACGGAGTAGTATTTTAATATAAACCAAGCGCGATATAAATATTCAAATTCATTATAAAAACATTCAATTAAAACTGTCCAAATCACACGAAAAATAAAATCACAGTTTTAAAATTTACATTTTGACTATGTAATATTGATTATTGACGTTCGAATTGAAAATTGTAAACAAATTAATTCAATATATTATGTGCTAAAATGAATTAAAAACTAAAATATTACTATATTATTTGGATGTGATTGGTCGGAAGTTACACAACCAATTTCCATACTAGTACTTTCTAGGTACGTAAGAAAATAAATTGTTTATACATTTTCTTTAGAAAATATATTTAATATAATTGAGAAGACATATATTTATACATACATATATTAAAATTAAGATGTCATGTATTCTCACGTTTTTTTTACTATTATTGTACCATTGTGAACATGTACTACAATTTACTTTCATATACTCTCGTGTGAGGCCTTGTCACTGTGAGAACATTATTATTTTTAATATAAATTGTGTCACTTTTAAAAAATTTATTTTAAAATGATACATTTTACATTTTTTTTAAAATGATACGATTGGAGTTCAATTTTTCTATAAAATGATGGTAATATTCATTTATAAAGTAATATCAATCTTACGGTGAGAGGTCTAACATAATACTTGTTCAATCAATAAATATATCAGAGTTCTTAATATATATATATATATATATATATATATATATATATATATATATATATATATATATATATATGTGGATGCTTTAAAAAATGGTGTGAAGTATATTTTTTTTTAATAAATAAATAACGAAATTAATTTCTTACACGAATCATGTACGCTTTACATTTGATAATAACAAATACACTATTTTACTAATAACCAGTTGATGATTAAAATAAAAAATAAATTAATGTCGAAGAAAATATATGAATACGCAATAGAGACCTTACGTGGGGAAAGCATTGACTTAGAATGAGCCCCTGGTTGACATATACCAACCAAAACGCTACTTCAAAGTCTTCATTTTATTATATACTATAATACCTACACTCATTTTTTTGAAATTAAAAATTACCGTTTACTAAGTAAATCAGTCAAAATTAAAAAAAATAATGTTCAAGTGCTAAATAAATAATATACATAATAATATGGAGAATATAAGTGTCAAATCAAAACTATTATTTAAATTAATTATTTATTACTTTATAATAGAAGTGGCTGTCAACAGCCTATTTGAAATTGTCGTATATTAATTAGAAATGGGAATAAATAATGGGTTTCCACATTCTTTTTATTATTGGATTCTTCATTAATTCCTTTGAAGCAACACACAACACAATGATATATTTGTCTGAAAGAGATGGAGCTGGAATCAACAATTTAACTGAACAGTAATTTAATTATTAGTTGACCCTTAAAACAGTTCATTATGCCTGCCAAAAGTAGTCTTGTAACTAAATGAAATGATTCTCACTTGGGTAAATAGGTTAAATTAAGAATAATTTTGAGAAAAATGGAAAATAATTTAATCATAGCGTTTTGGGAAAAATATCATTTATGTTAACATATCAGCAATTTTCCCAAAATAAATTCCTTCTGCATTTTTTTATGGAGGCTTGGGATATAGGAGTATTATTGAAAAGAATATCCCCACATCTAAAATTGAAATAAAAAAGGGAAATGATGACAGGGTTTTAATTTTATTAATTTTTATGTATAAAGTAAAATAAGAGGTTAAATTGTATATACATGTGGATCAAATTGTTCAAAAGTGAAATAAGGCTCAATTTGGATGGAGGGATTTGATCTATGGATTTTAAACCCACCATTCAAATCCACTCTACTTGTTTGGATTATAAATGAATTTCAAATACTTAGGCTCCGTTTGGATGGGGGATTTGATCTATCTATGGATTTTAAATCCACCATCCAAATCCACTCCACTTGTTTGGATTATGAATGGATTTCAAATCCTTAGTTTTTGTCCACACAATTTTTAGTTAAAATTGGAAGAATTTTAAATCCCCACTAAAATCATGTCATTTTAAATCCATCAATTTTTAAAACATTTCATTTGAAATACCTCATCAAATCCACTCATCCAAACACAACCTTGGATTTTTCCTCACACATTTTTTAGTTAAAATTGAGAGGATTTTAAATCCTCACTAAAACCATGTCATTTGAAATCAAATCCCCTCATCCAAACACAACCTAATATTATATATAAAATTGTGAATATTATAAAACTACATATCTTCACATCCACAATATGAAGGAGTTTGCTCCTTAATCCGCACTACAACAATTAAAAAATGTGCAAGTAGACTGTATTTTTTTAGAGAGAATGTTAGAGGGAGTGAGATAGGGAGAGTGAGGAATGTCTATCGGCCTCTTGGTCATCGGCTCCACGGGACTCGCCGGAACAACCCACAGCCGTCGCATCATCAACCTAAAACCTTCAAGCCTTTTCCAAACAAAAACCTTTCTTGGTCATTTTCTGTAGGAAAAAATCCCAACAGTAAACCTTCCCCCCTTACAGACTAACCAATCCCAACCCTAGCTACCTTGACCCCTAGGCCTTTCAAACATGAGCACCATTCTCATCCTTTTTCAAAAGAGAGGAATCGTTCTCAAGGTTTCAAACAGGACAACCGGATTTTCGTATCCAACTTTCCAGAAGATTGGAGAGTCATTGACATCTTTGAATGGCTCCGTAAAGTCGATAGAGTTGTGGACGTGTTCATCCCGAACAGCATAACAAAATTAGGAAGGAGATTCGCTTTCGTGAGTTTCCACAAGAATACCAACATTCACCAGGCTGCGGAGGTGATTGACAGTATGTGGATCGGAGTCAGGAAAGTTAAAGCAGCTATTGCTCGGGAGAAAAACATTGGAAGTGCTAAACCCAAAAGCCATGTTTCGTCCAGGAGCTTCCTGGTAAAAGGAGGATATAGAGATAATAGAAGTTACGCAGAAGCGACTGATCTTTCCAGTCGACCGGTGTTGGAATCAATGCCCGAGGATAACAGTGTTGTTAGAGTGGTGGGAACGATTGTAAAGGAAGATCTTTCCTGGGCCTTGTCCCGTGTGGTTGGAAAGATAATTAAGGAGGAGTATCTGGAGAAGATAGTTCAAGATTTGATCAATGGAGGATATGAGCACTATAATGTGGTTCGGTTAGGTGGCCTTCAGGTTCTCCTCTCCCCTGTTCCAGGTAAAAATGGCGCTAACATAATGGAGGAGGAGGCGGGGTGGATTCAGACGAGGTTCTCATACCTCATAAAATGGAAACCTGAAGACGTGGTCAAAACCAGACAAGTCTGGGTTAACGTGTTTGGAACCCCTTTGCATGCGTGGAATGAAGAGACGTTCCGGGCGATAGGTGCCTCTATCGGAAAGGTATGTGACATCGACCCCCGAACTCTTTCTAAAAGAGATATCTCAAGAGGCAGTATCATGATAATCACGAACTGTTGGGCACCCATCAACCACAACATCGAGGTGGAAGTGGGCGGTGCTACGTTTTCGGTCTGGTTATCGGAGGTTTCTAAAATTACTATATCCACAAACACTCCTGTAAAATTTTCGGGCTCTGAGTCGGAAACAGAATCCTCTTTTGCGGACCTAGAATCAGAAGATCGCTTTACGGAAGAGATAACAGAGTCGTCGTCCCCATCGGAAGCGGCTTTCGAATCCCTAAGTAAGGGCGAGAAGGTGGTGGGGCAGATGGTAGGCCAAAAGGCGTCTATTTGTCTTCAGGGCCCCACGGCCCGAGAAGAATTGATTGCATCTCCCTCGATTCCCCAAATGTGCGGGCGCAATGATTGCTTTGTCTCACACGCGAACGCCGATTTTTCCCAAACCCAAGGTGGATCTACTCCTAGTCCCCATGTCAAGGACCCCACTTCACAAGCCAAAGATGGGCCTGCCCTTTCTTCCCATGATTCTGTAACTGGATCAGGCCGAGGAGTAAAACACATTGGGCTGCCATCAGAGGTCCAACAGGGGCTAGACATCCAATTGGGCCATGAAATTAAATCCCCTCAGCCTCGAGAGGTCCCTGGCCCATCACAAGAGTCAATGGGGTCGGACCCTTTTAATCTAGGCCCAATAATTAACGAGGCTTTTAAAAGTATCGGCAATAAAGAAGGCCCAAGAAAAGCTAAGAAAACCCAAGCTGGCCCACAGAGAAACTTTTTTGCAGAATGGTCACACTTCATTAAAGATATCGACCCGGAGATTAAGGAATCGACTACCAAGAACAAAAGAAAAAGGTAACCGCCCAAAGCCTCAAAATCCTTCGAGAGCACCGTCCCATATTCCACCACAGAATCTCTCGAAGAGGGGCGCAAGATAGATGTCGAATCCGAAGTCTCCGCTATTGTTGAGGTATGTAATTTGATGGGATTTTGTAAAGAGAAGGACTTTGAGATTTTGTCGCAGAAATTAAGAGAATTCGAAGAAAGAGACAGAGAGGCTTTCACACAGCTCTGTTAGTTTGACCATATTTTTTCGGGAAGGCTATTAGTGTTATCCATGAAGATTATCAGTTTAAATGCTAGAGGTATCGGAAATAAAATGAAGAGGGGCGCCATAAAAGACTTAATCAGGGCGGGAAGAATAGATTTTGTTTGTTTACAAGAAACTAAATTGGAGATTGTGGGCAAGGAAAGGAAATCTGCACGGAGATTTGGGGCGAGAAAGAATTTGACTGGTATTTTAAAGGGGCCGAAGGTGCATCGGGAGGGATGTTGTGTATCTGGAGAAAATCGTCGTTCCAAAAGATCGACGCCTGGGAAGAAGGGGACGCACTCGGTATCTCGGGTATAGGGGGGACAGAGAAAAAGGAGTTTACCATCGTGAATATCTATGCGTCTTGTGATTCTAGGAGAAGACAAAAATTGTGGGAAAATCTCAGTAGTAGACTAGAGCAGAGTCCAGAAGGCAGGTGGTGGTTGTGTGGGGATTTCAACGCCACACTCCTCAAATCAGATAGGTAAAGTGTTTCTTCGTCCAATTCCAGAGGTTTTGATAAATATTTTAGAGAGTTCGTTGAGAACAACGACCTGATCGATCTCCCTCTTCTTAGAAGAAAGTATACGTGGTACAAGGACAACGGTGATTGTTGTAGCCGATTTGATCGTTTTCTGGTTTCGAAGGTTTGGGTGGAAACATGGCCGCATTTGAAACAGGAGGGACTAGAGAGGAACATCTCGGACCACGCACCGATTGTGCTCAGCCTGGATAAGCCGATTGACTGGGTCCCAAAACCCTTCAGAACCCTCAATTGTTGGTTGGATGATGAGGATTTCAGAACCTTGGTATCTGAGAAGTGGAAGAGTCTGGAGATCGAGGGTTGGGGAGCATATGTGGTCAAGGAGAAATTGAGAGTGCTGAAGTACTTCATCAAAGAGTGGAGAGACAAACACGGGAACAAGCTAGACCTTAGTATTAAGGAAGCAAAAAGAACTCTTGAGTATTTGGGTAACAAACTGGACTCGGGGACATGGAAGAAGAAAGATAAAGAACAAAGATCAGAAGCTTTACGCGTGCTCGAGGAAGGCAGATTGAGAACCGCTAGAATTATCTTTCAAAAATCCAGAGTTAAGTGGTTAAAGGAAGGCGATGCAAACTCGGGTTTTTTCCACTCGGTGGTAAAAATGAAGCAAAGGTTTGAGGAAATTAAGGGTCTGTATATACAGGGTCATTGGACCGAAGGAGTGGAGGAACTTAAGACAAGCATTTTCAGATTTTTTAAGGAAGTATACAGCTTCCAGGATTGGTCTAGACCGAGGGTGATCGGGATCAGAAGCAAGAAAATTGATGCAGTGGAGAAGCAATTCTTGGGTTGCAGCTTCAGCAAGGAGGAGGTGTGTCGTGCGATGAGGGATTGCGGGGTTGATAAAAGTCCTGGCCCAGACGGATATAACTTTAAATTCATAAAGTCCTTTTGGAACGTTTTGGAAGAGGATTTCAACCGGGCAATAACCGAATTCCATATTAATTCTAAGCTTCCGAAAGGGACAAATACAACATTTATCACCTTAATCCTGAAGGTAAGAAACCCGGTTGATATCAAGGAGTTTCGCCCTATCTCATTGGTGTGTTGCTTTTACAAAATCATATCTAAGCTTCTGGCTAATCGTCTATCTAAAGTTCTGGATAGCGTGATCTCTCCAAACCAATCAGCATTTATAAAGGAAAGAAATATTCTGGATAGCGTGGTAATTGCTAACGAAGTTCTAGAGGAGGCTGTGTCAAAGAAGAAGAAGTTATTCGTGCTTAAGCTGGATTTTGAGAAAGCGTATGATTCGGTAGATCACCTCTTTTTATTGGATATGCTGAGTCTCATGGGTTTTGGAAATCGCTGGATCAAATGGATGAAGGAGTGTATTCAATCGGCGACTACCTCAATCCTGTTAAACGGAAGCCCTACTAAAGAGTTTCCCTTGGAAAAAGGGTTAAGACAGGGGGATCCCTTATCTCCATTCTTGTTCACTATAGTGGGGGAGTGTCTTAGCTTGATGGTGAATAAAGCAGTGGAGGAAGGACTCTACAATCCTACATCAGTGGGGAAGAACAAGGTGCTAGTTTCTCACTTGCAATTCGCAGAAGATACTTTATTCTTTGGAGAGGCTTCCAGTAGGAACATTGTTGTCCTCAAAAGCATTCTAAGAATGTTCGAGATCTGGTCGGGTCTCAAAATCAACTTCCATAAAAGCATGCTGTCCGGTGTGAACATTTCGAGTGAAATCTTTGAAAACTGGGCACACACGCTGAACTGCAGGAAGGAGAATATCCCTCTAAAGTATCTGGGACTTAAAATTGGGGCAAATCCGCGAAAACAATTAAACTGGAAAGAGGTCGTCAATAAGGTGGAGTCCAGACTGAATTCATGGAACGTTAAATCTCTTTCGTTTGGGGGAAGAATGGTGCTCATAAACTCTGTACTCTCTAACCTCCCTACCTACGCCTTTTCCCTTGACAAAGCCCCTCTATCCACCATTAAAACCATTCAAGCCGCACAACGGCGTTTTCTGTGGAGCAGTGGTGATTCAAAGGTACGTAACATTTCTTGGGTTAGTTGGGATATCATGTGTAGGGCTAAGGCTAAGGGGGGTTTGGGTTTCAAGAATCTGAAATTATGTAATAATGCACTTCTGGACAAATGGGGATGAAAACTATTAAATAACAAAGGTAGCCTGTTGGGTATAATTCTTGATTCTAAATATGGGGGTTTCAAAGACTGTGTGGATCTATTTAAAAAGAAAATAAACAATCTAAAACTTGGTCCCACTGGTGGTCTTTCGATTGTCTCCTTAGTTGGATTGAGTAACTGGTTTTTTGAAAACTGCTATAGAATTGTTGGTAATGGGAAGAATACTATTTTTTGGGACGATTTGTGGGCTGGGGAGAAGAGTCTTAGGGAGCAATTTCCCAGATTGTATGCTCTCGAGAAGAATAAAAAATGTAGCATTTCGGATATGACAGAATGGGTGAGGGGAGTGCTTATTATGAATTGGGAATGGAGGAGGGAGTTGTTTGATAGAGAGACAAATGCTACTAATGTTTTGTGCAGCCATATTAGCAGGTTCATCTCGGAGTCAGGGGAGGAAGATAAGTGGTCGTGGAAATTGGAGAGCAACAGATTATATTCCGTTAAGTCGGCGTATAATTTATTACTGGAGAAAGAGACGGAGGAGAGGCGTGATCTTGAAGAGCTGAGTAAAGTGTGGACAAAAGGCGTACCGACCAAAATAACAGGTTTTTCATGGAAGTTGATCCAAGATAAAATCCCTACAATCATGAACTTGAAGAGGCGTGGAGCTTTCAACCCGAATTTCTCAACCAAATGCAATCTTTGTGGATCCGCAGATGAGGATACTAATCATCTTTTCTTCGTTTGTAATTTATCTAGGCAGATTTGGGAACTGGTTTACTCCTGGTTCGACCTCCCTTACCTTTCGAGGGAGACGGGCCTCTCACACTTCGACAATCACAACAGTAACGAAGACATAAAATGGAGGAATCAATGGCAGATCATCTGGCACGTCACGATCTGGGTAATTTGGACCAGCAGGAACGCAAAGACTTTTGAAGGGAAGGAATTTGATACTGAGTCGGCAGTGGAAAAGATCAAAGCTTTATCCTACAGCTGGATTAAATCCAAATCTTTGGCACTGAGGGGTATCACTTTTAGTGAGTGGATAAGGGTACCTACATCTTGTCTTAGTTAGTAGCATTCTGGTGTGTTTGTTTTTTCTCGAGCCTTGTAAGTCTTTGTACTATTGACCATTGGGTATTTCTTATACCCTTGCAATAAAAGTTTGGTTGTTTCCAAAAAAAAAAAAAATCCGCACTACAACCATTTTTTTTTCAGATTGATATATGATGCTAAATCCCGATCGGAATTGAGAGAAGGCTCCCCTTTTATAAACTGAGAAGGCTTCTTACAATAAGTTTAAAAAAGAAAAGGAAAACACTTATGTGAAATATTTCACATTAAATATTACTTCCTACGTCCATAAAATGCAGTCTCATTTGCTTCATATTCTTTGTCCATCAAATGTAGTCTCATACACTTTATTAAAATTATCACCCTTTAACCCATCACTTAATTACTTAATTTGCCATCAACTTTATTCACAAACAATCATTTTATTCACAATAGACCCCACAATACCCTATAATACCTTACTATATCTACTTTATCTACCTTTTCCTTAAAACTTGTGCCCCACCACAATGAGACTACATTTGGTGGATGGAGTAGTATATTTAAGGAAGAATAAAAAAATTGCGTAGAAGACTAACAGAAAAACGGGGTTCAGGTCTGTGTTACAATAAAGATAATTATATGTTACTGCAAGGGCAAATATGCATTACTGTAAGTGCAAATAACACATAAATTGACTTTTCACATGAAATATTAATACAATTAATTTAAGGAAGGATAAAAAAAACTCGAGATTTTTTGCAAGTCATACCAAATCAAACATATCTTTAAAAAAAAAACACTCAAGAGACAAACAGAAAAATTTGTTCTTAATATGTGTTACTTTAAATACAATTATATGTTATTGTACGTACAAATATGTGTTACTATAAGGACAAGTAACACACAATTGACTTTTGAGTAACACATATTTGTCCTTAAAGTAGTACATGTATTGATTGAAAATTGTGTTACTATATAAATACAAGTGTATTACTTTATTGAGAAAGACGTGTTACTATATAAATAAAGTGTTATTATTAAGAGGGAATGAGATACCCACATTAAAAATACGAAAGAACAATAATTGAAAACACAAAAAAACACAATTATGTTAAATAGTTTATCGATCCCTACAATTACAAAAACACAATTATCAACAATTAATTGGAATAAACCAGTGTTTTGTATTTTTGTGATTTTTTTTCTCATTAATTCATTCAAAAAATATTTGAACGAATTGACAGTAGATCGAAAATTTGAACGAATTTATACCAGATCGAAAATTTGAACGAATTTATACCAGATCGAAAATTTAAACAGAAATTGATAGCGGAAAAAAAATTCTGAATTTTTTTTAATGGGGTTGGGCTGCATATTTTTAGCAGAAGAGAGGAAGTTGTGCTGCTATACCCAATACCGATAGGAATGGAGAAATGAGTCAAATTCCACTATAGTGTTATTTTGAAATATTATATACTCCGGATAATTTTTTATCAAAAGAAAAATGTACAAATTAAAGTCCAATTACTTATGCCGTTATGCGCTTGGTTCTAGATAAAGATCCAATTCTTTTTTTTTTTTAAATGCCTCATAGTCATAAGATGTCTTTTTTGAATTAATATTGCTTATATAATTTATTGTTGATGTACAACAATATTTTATTCCTATATGATTTAATTTTTTTTTTATGGAAGTTAAATACCCATCCGTTTTTTTCCTCTCCCCATGATTCGAACTCAGGACCTAAAGCCTAGATAGTGGTGCTCTAACCACTTGAGCTATCCCACTTTATCTATATGATTTAAGTTAAGTTAAGTTTATGTATTAATTTTTTATAACAAAATCTAAAATCTCATACTAAATCTCCGATTTTGTTAATAATCTCTTCATCTCATATGATAACTTACACAATTTGACTGGTTCACTTTTAAAGAAAAGTAAATTTAATGTGAGTGTGAGATTAAATAAAAAAGGAGTATTTTGAGTGATTTAGTAAGATATAAAGTAAAATGTAGAAAAAAAAAAAGAGTGACAATTTTAAAAATAAAATGATGTTGTGAGAATATTAATTTTGTGGATTATTTTCATATTGAGAGTATGCAGGTAATTTTGGGACGTCTCAATAAGAAAAATGTGCAAGTAATCACGAGATGAAGGGAGTATAATTTAATTATGATTTTTTTTTACAAATATCAATGGGATTAAATTTTTTTTAGTCAATTAAGTTACCACATTTTTAATTCAGTTCACATGATTATTACTTTTTGAATTTAGTCTATTATATATATATATATATATTTTTTGTCTAGTTATCTGCTACATCAGGTATAAAAGGTTATTTTTTAAAACACACCACACACCCCATAAAAGGGGGAATCACACACCCAAAAAATAAACATGGATAGGGTTAAAAGGTCATACTTGATATATTCCACCCCCATAAAATGTTATACACACCTCAAATGTTAAACACACCACACTAAAATACTACTCCCTCTGTCCTCGAAAAGTTTTGCGGGGAATCTTGGTCACATGGTTTAAAAAAAAGTATAATGATAAAAGTGTTGAGGGATAATTTTGTAAACTTTTATATATAAAGTAAATAAAGTAGGTGGATGGAGTGTATGGAGTGTATGGTGGGCCTAAAAAGTAATGACATGAAGGGTAAATATGTGTATATTGTGAGGGTAAGAATTATAATAATTATTTCTATTTTGGGGTATGAAAACATTTGGGGGACAAACAAAAAAGAAAAGTATGAAAATTTTTGGAGGAGGGGGGGGGGGGGAGTATTAAAACACCCCATAAAAATATTTTAACATTTGAGGTATGTATAACATTTTATGGGGTTTGTGGTGTGTTTTAAAAAATAACCTTTTATACCTACAGGTAACTTGACCAAAATAAAAAAAAGTTGAAACATAATGGACTAAATTCAAAAAGTGATAATCATGTGGACTGAATTAAAAAATGTGGTAACTTAATGGACTAAAAAAAATTCAATCTCATTAATATCAATATATAACTACTCCCTCCGTCCATATTCATTATGCGCATTTTTTCAGACAATTTTAGTAAATATTGATTAGTTTATGTATAAAGTAGATAAGTTAGAGTTGTGGTGGAATATTGTGGGCCCACTTATAAATAAAGTGAACTTTTATGAATAAAACCAATGACATTTTGAATGAATAAGTAATGGTTGGAGGGTGTAGATAAAATATGAATAATATTATTTTTAAAAAGGGAATAAGCATAATGAAATTGAACAAAAATAAAAGAAAAGTGAGAATAATTAAATTGAATGGAAGGAGTATTATTTTTGGTTTTGGGCTTAGAAGCATGATCCACTCTAGTCTCAAGTTCGAAAATTTTGTAGTGCAATCAATTTCTTAGATGAGTCAGTCTATACATAACTTTGATTTGACTTCAATTAGGCTCCCACTAATGAACAATGTGATTTACACCCCGAATTAGTCGATCATCGGGCTAGATACCAAGTGATGATGACTAATGCAAAGGGGTTAATTGACTGAAGACAAATCAGTCAAATCTATTTTCTCAGCTGAGTGGATAAATGATATGTTCAATAGAGTTGTCCAAGGTTAATAGACTTGGGTACAAGTGACTTGCGATCAGTTGTGAGTTTATCATCCACTCTCCCCGTCTAATTTTATTATGTTCACTTTTTTTTTTTTTGTTGTCCAATTTCATTATATTTATTTCTATTTTAGAAATAATATTATTTATACTACTTTATTCTCACCCTCCAACCTTCACTTATTTACCTAAATTGTCATTTCCTTTATTTATAAGTGGACTCCACACTATTTCATCATACCTTCAATTTATCTATTTTATACATAAATTAATCAATATTCTTTAAAACTCATTCTTAAAAAAATGAACATTATGAATTTGGACGGAGGGAGTATGTCATATATAAGAGTTTATTAATTGAGATTTCTCTATTGAAGTTCCAGGCAAGTTGGGGAGTTAACATATTTGTTTCATGGAAGTTGTCCAAAAGTTTTTTTTTTTTTTTTTATGATCTAATTCTTAAATTAGGTGTGATTGTATTTTGTATTAACTTTATTAATCTAGTGAAAAATATTTTAATCCTATAGTGTGGACGTAGATCACCTAATCGAACTACATATAATCTTGTTGTTAATTGTATTTGATTTGATTCTTTAAGTTTGAGTTATATATAAATAAGCTTGAGTTCTTTGAAAGTTTGTTCTTGTTTAAAGATTTGATATCGAATCCAGTGGTGTTGTCTGTGCGGAATTCAAACAAGAAGATCATGACATCATTTAAATTGGATGCGGAGAAATTAAATGACAAAAAATGATTTCAAATTATGGAGAATCAAGACGAAGCCATGTTAACTCGACATTGTCTTGAAGATGCTTTAAAAATCATTGGATAATTTGATTTAACTGATCGAACCACGTAATTTTTTTTTGAGGGAGTACGTAAAAATTTAGACCTGTCAAAACGGGTCGGCGGGGCGGGCCAACCCGTTTGTCAGGCGGGCTGTCAAAATCTCAACCCAACCCTAAAATAGGCGGGCCAATTTTTTTATTATTATTTTTTACAAAAATAATTATTAAATTCACCAAGAAACATAAAAAATTGCAGTAATATATAATCAAGAACAGTAATATACTCTTTTGTACACAATTTTGATCCCAAATTTTTTAGTCCATAATTAAGAACATGAATATTCATCAAGAAAAAAATATATTTTCAGTCTATTTTCAATCTATTGTATATAAATGAATAAATATGAAGAATTGCCGTAATTATTAATTAAGAACAAAAAACTAAATAGAAATACTGTTATTGTTAATTGTAATATATTACAAACAATAATATACATATACTCCGTATTATATATATTATGAGTACAAAAATTCAAAAAACGAAGAAATAAGGGAAAAAATGCGGTGCTTTAGAATTTTTGCTTTTAGTTAGGTTTATTATATATTGTTTTTTATATTTTTTAATTAAATAAAATATTTTTTAAAAAATGAAAAATTGCGGGTCAGCCCGCCAAAGTCCGCCCCAACTCGTCTCTAAGACCACGGTCCAAACGGGTCCTAAAATATCTTGGTCCAACCCACTGTTTAAGTGGCGCCAGCCCGTTTTGGCTGCTCTAAGTAGGAGAATGCAAAATAAAATCGGACCGAAAAAAAGACCGGAACCGGACCGGTCCGGAACCGGATCGACCGGTTAGATTCTGGTCCGGTCCTCGGTCCGAATTTTTTTAAGATTTCGGGTTCCGGTCCGGTCTAAAACCGGAATTTACCGGTCCGGGACCGGAAACCCGGATTTACATTTTTTTTTTTTTTTATTATTTGAATTTTAGAAATTACAAATCCCATTCCTCTGGCTCTGCGACTTTCTTAAACCTAATTCTCCTTTTTTACCATTCTCAAAATTCTTCAACCTTTATCTGAAACGACGCTCATCCTGCGTCCACCTTGCAATTGTTTGTCCCACTCTTTGCGTTCAGCTCGGCCAGTGCCACGGGCGCCGTCGACAATCTTCTTGCAATGTAAGTTTTCTTGAGTTATTGAGAAGGTTTAACCTATTTTACTTTATACTTATAATCGCGTTCAGCTCGGCCAGTGCCACGGGCGCCGTCGACAATCTTCTTGCAATGTAAGTTTTCTTGAGTTATTGAGAAGGTTTAACCTATTTTACTTTATACTTATAATCGTAATAATTATTTTTAATTTCTTGTTTCAAAATTTTAGATGGATAGTACTCAGTCACAATCTCAATCAAAAAGAATACCGGTGTTTTCTGATCAATCGACTGATGCCCTTAAATTTGTGCATCGTTTCATTTTGACTACTGTTTTTTCATTTTGGACTACTGCCTTTTCATTTTGGACTTGAATTTTAATATTTTGGACTACTGTTTTTTCATTTTGGACTACTGCCTTTTCATTTTGGACTTGAATTTTAATTTCTATGAACATGGTTTTGCTACAAATTAAGTTTTCAAGTATATATATATATATATTCTTGCACAATTGTGATCAACTTGAATTAAGGCCTAACTTATTCTTTAGGATATTAAAAAGGAATTTATTATAAAGGTAAATATGAAGAAATTTCTAGATCTTCAAAAAAAATGTGATCCACTTTCCACTTCTTCTCATACACTAAGGAATTATAAAAAAAAAAAAAAAAAAAACCCGGTCTGAAACGGTCCAAACCTGGACCGGACCGGAATTTACCGGTCCGGTCTGGACCGGTTACATTCCGATCCGGTCCTCGGTCCGTAAAATTTTAAGATTCCGGTCCCGGTCCAAACCGGTCCCGGTCCGGTTCTGGACCGGTGCACACCCCTAGCTCTAAGTAAAATATTGTTGTTCATTGTATCTAATTTGACTTTTTGAGAATTTGATTTTTTGAGTTTGAGTTATCTGCGAATAAGTTTGAATTTTTTTTAAAGCTATTCTTGTTTGAATATTTGGTATTGAATCATAACACACAAAAAAAAAAAAAAAAACCGGCAACATTAATGCAGACAACTATGTTCAAAAAATTAATGCAACAACTGTTTCCGCTGGCAACAGTCAATTGTTTCTTATTGGCAATATGATTATACGAGGGCTTCCATTGGGCCATGGGAGAATGGGTTCTTTTACATCCATTAAAACTTGACGCATAATTGCCTATTGCAAATTGTGTCTGAAAACTCTACACGCTCAGACACACTTGGCACAATTGCATACACATATTTACCCTATACACTATACAAGTGAGTTTGGAAACAAACTTTCTATAAATAGTTTTGACACTTCTTTTTTTTTCAAAATCTATGGAAAGTTGTTTCGGAGAAAAGTGAATCTGTCTCACTTTATAAAGTTTGCAGACAACACCACCATAGTTATATTATCTAATAATATCCCTCAATCTTTCAAAGGATGTAGCAACTCTAAACACATACAAAATGGAATCTATACATATATAATCCACGCTCATTCAACAAAAATAACTGCATTTACATGAATTTTTCAGGACGAGCATATAAGAGAAGAGCAAGAAGCTATAAACAAAACAAAAAAATAAATAAACAATGGAAGGAAACCGTTAAGACAAGCCACCCACAAATCATACAAGAAAACTATATATCTCTTCTCTAACAAACTAATAAAAAAATCTCTATTAATTGGAGGGCTCCTTTCAAGTGCTCCGATCATATACAGCAGTGAACGACATGGTAGCGTGGGAAGTAGTAGTAGGCGTTGAATTCCACGTTGAATTCTCAACAGTTTCAGAGCCCGAGGAGTTGAAATTGGAAGATGTATGATTATTACCAGGCTTTGGTTTGGGATCACTTCTAATCTTTAAGTCCATGAAATCAGAGATCAAGCCCGGTTTTGTTATTGAATCCTCATCAAAATCTTTCTCGCCTTTAAGCATTCGAACAACAGATGACATAGAGGGTCGAAGCTTTGGAGCATCCTGAGTGCAGAGTAAACCAATCTTGAAGAATCTACAAGCTTGTTCCACATCATATTGTCCATCCAGAGCTGTGTCTACCAATGCTACCAGCTCCTTTCTCTCGTAAAGGTGCCATGTCTACATGTAAAAAGGTCGTTATGAACATCGTATGACATATGGTCAACTAACAAGATATAACAGACTCTTAGTGCAAAAGAAGAAAAAGAGAGAGAGAGGATTTTTTTGACCCCAGATTGAGTTTGGATTATTACTCAGCTAAAAATGATGTTGTCCCCGTAAATTAAGTGCAAGTATGCCGATCCAGTATTCTATACCTAAAATTCGCCTTTTATTAGCTGAGAACTACACAGGCGTTTATCCTATTTTTACTGCATGTGACCAAATTCAGAATTTTCTTACTAGGCATGTGTAGGGATAGCAAAGGGAGCGGGGGTCCAACCCCAGACCTGCATTGAACCAGGTTCGTCTGGGGTGGGTTTGGACCGGGTCAAGAGGGTCGGAGGGGTCGTGCTTATATGAAACCTGCCCCATGAACCCGTCTTAGGTGTTAGGACCCACCACATTTAATTATTGATATTATATATATGTATCTATATAAACCTATATTCAAATTAATGTATGTATATTTATACGTGTATATATATATATATATATATATTACATATGTTGTTTTTAAGTATTAGATGAACATTAAATGTTATTTTAAACCCCTTTTTTAAAAATGAATAATTTAAAGTTAAAATTAAGATATTTTGTGTTTTAAAATTAAGTGCTTGGTTTGTCAATAGGAATTGAAATGGAAATGGGAATGATAGTGGTGAGGAATAGCAGTGGGTATGATCAATATTATTAAATTGTTTGGTTAGTACATAGGAATGACTATCATTACCAAATTACCATAGATGGTGTTTGGTCTAAACAATTAAAAAATATTTTATGAACTAATAATGATTAAATATTATTATATGATAGTAATAATATTAATAATAATAATTTTATAAGACTAAAAAAATAAAAATTAGACACGAATACTAGGGAGAATCACTTTCATTCCCCCCAAAATGTTGAGTAATGGATCTAACTAACACTATCATTCCTTACTTTTTAGATACCAAGTTACTGTTCATTGAATAAAAGTGTCCAATCAAACACCTAAATTTTATTCCACTCTCATACCCTACCTCAAAACCCCTCAACCAAACACTCCCTAATCAAAACAGTAGTATAAAATTAAACGGGGCGGGTCCTGGAATTGGCCAGACCCACGTCACCCACCCGGTTTCCCTAGGCACATGGTGGTGAGTCTGGTGACCTCCCATTATAATTCAAGGAAAGCTTCCCAAAGAGGTCACTGATAGCCAAAGTTGAAAAGTGCAGTCTAAGTAAATGCTTACCCTCTCAAGAATATATTGTTCTTCAATGGGTAATCGTGTATTTGTATTGCATCTCCCACTGACTATTTCAATAAGAAGAACCCCAAAACTGTAAATATCTGCTCGCCGTGTTAGTTGGCCTCTTATTGCATATTCTGGGGCCAAATAACCTCTGCAACACCATACATATATTCAAGTTAATATATACTCAGAGTAAGACAAGGGCAGAGACACATATGGACACAAGTGTTTGTACAGTCTTCATTTTGTGTTGTTACAACAACCTAAGGGCGGCCTAAGCTAAAAATTTTGAATTACTTAAATTAGAAAGTTGTAACTTTAGAAGGAATGAATGAGTAGATGTGATATCTTGACTAACAGTTTTTTAATCAAGCATCAATTAAATCAAAATCTCTTCAAGCAGCAAAAGATAGGATGAGAAGAAGTGATTCCTATTTCAAGCAAGAAGGTAACTGATTCAAGATCTGAAAAATCCTCTTGGTAACTCTTAAACCAAATCCAAGAGAAATTTTGAATTTAATTTAGGATAATTAGAATAATTAAAAACCCCAAAAATCTATCTCCTTCCAAATTTACAAATTGAATCAATTTGAGGAGGGGGCGTGCAGTGTTTTTCTTTTGAAAGAAAATGCAAACTACACATAATATAACTTACATTGTTCCTGCAACGCGTGTACTAACATGTGTCATGTTTGCAGGGAGAAGCTTGGCAAGACCAAAATCTGAAATTTTGGGGGTCAAATCTCTGTCAAGAAGAATATTGCTTGCTTTGATGTCTCGATGAACAATATGTGGTCTCACTTCCTCGTGAAGATAGGCAAGCCCCTTTGCAACTCCGATGGAAATTTGAACTCGCGTTCTCCAGCTAAATTGGATATTACTGTGACCTCCACCTGGAGAAAAAATAAAGAACATCAGATATCACCAATTTCTCTCAAATTAACAAAGAACTTATAAGTTTTATTAGCCAAATTTAACAACTTGTAAGCTATTTAAAAATTATATTTTATAAGCTCTTGAAACAACTTATAAGATGTTTAAAATAAGCTTAGCCAAACGGACTCTTAATACATAATTTACATAAGCTATTCAAAAGGGACACATATCACCAAGTTCAACTCATAATATATTTTATCTCACAGTTATTCAGATAACAAGAAATAGTGGTATTCTTATCTATTTTAGAAACGGAAAACATATATATCTATGTCCACAATTTCAATGACTCAAGGATGATACAATATAGATTGAGATAAAATATGTAAAAGGCATACCAAGAAGTGTCTGTGCTAGACTGTTATTCTCTAAGTAGTTGTAGACGAGAATTCTTTGGTTCTGTTCCACACAACAGCCATAGAGCTTCACTAAATTTTCATGCTCTATTTCTGAAATCACTCGAATCTCTGTCAAGAACTCTCTTACTCCCTGTCTTGACTCGGAACTGAGAACCTTAATTGCAGCCATCTGCCCATTCCTAAGTTTTCCCTATTGATACAAGAGCTCTTTTGTCAGAATTATGTAATCAGCTCTACAGTAAAAGTTAGTTTTTTAACAATGCGAAATCAAAGAGGGACTGCATTTACCTTATAGACAGAACCAAAACCTCCCTCCCCGATTTTATTTGCTGGACTAAATTCATTGGTTGCAGCTTTCAGTTCCTTGTACGAGTACATGTTAACATTTTCCGTTCCTGAGAGCTCTGTATACAATTTAGCTTCATTAAAAACCAACCAACCGAAATACCAATGATTAAAATATACATAAAGCAAAAAGACATGGAGGAACAAATAAGTCATGGTAGCTTATGAAAATGAATGTGCGTCACAAGAAGGAACTATGATCAAAATTCATTGAAATGGACTAATAATTAGTCCAATCTTTTGTAGATATCATTTACAAGCAGAAGCTTTGAGATTTACCATTGTGAAAATCAGGATGACTACTTGCTGAATGCGGGTTTCTGCCGCATAAGAACGATAAACAGGTCATAACTCTGGGATTAACCAGTAATTTCACCTGCTATAGCTACAGAGAGATTCCTTGAGAAAGAACTGCCATAAAACAAGAACAACGAAATAGATCAGAATATAAGTCGAGAAATGTTCTATGTTAGGTTGTAGTAGATGAGGTACTGCTTGGTAACATGAAATAGTGCACTACAAACACAATAGTTTGATAACATGTCATCAGCTATACTACAACCAGGGGGGAATTTATACCATAAATATCTCTTGATAGATTAAAATTCCAAAATGGTTTTCAGATGTAATAAATGTAATTGCCTTCAAAACTGTTTGTGAAATCAAAATCAACATTTATTTCCTAAATATTTAGCCCATGAGGTTTTCTGAAAGTATTAATAGTCTAAATAGAATCATACCATATATGTAACGAAAATATAACATCTTCTAAAACCAATTGAAAAGAATAACACAGTTTTATTGAACCCATTTTCCTTGTTGACCAGATACTATGTGGCACATGAAAGGCAAAAATTCAAGCAATCAAAATTCTAAAATGGAGTTAATTATTGACAGATCAACGCCTAAAAGGTAAAATTGGCAAGGGGGAAAAGAAAAGCAGTAAACAAAGCGCACACGATATTCAGAACAAATTAAATTCGTTAAACGAGATTAAAATTAGCGAAGAGCCCACGATCTATCAAGTGAATGAAAATCAAATATAAACAAACAGGTGAGAGAAATCACCTAAAACCCACAGAATACAGATTGAAGAAATTAGCAAAGTTGAGTTGAGAGAGAAAATACCTAAACCCCACACAAGTTAAGAAAGCAGAAGGATTTCAGATGAGGATACTTAGGTTCAGAGAAAACTCTCAAAAAGACCCGTGAGAGGTAGTAGGAAGTTTCGCATTCCAAGATTGTTAATTCACAAAATGTTCAAGGGAACAGCGTGATGATTATTTCATAATGCGAAAGAAAAAGGAATTGAAGAGTTGAATGATTAGTGGGAATGTAATTGGAGAAATTGACAATTCGGAGAGGAGACCATAAAAGTCAACCATGGCGTACGAACAACTTCCCTTCTTCTTCTATCCTCCTTCATGGCCCACTCGCGTTTCATACCGCTCAAACCACTTCCTTTTATTTATTCAGCTTACCATCAACACTTCTGTAAAATATTTGCATATGATCAATATATTACTGCATATATTTTGGTTTTGTCGTATAGTAAAATAATACTTAAAAGGAAAAAAATAAAAATTTTAATTAAGTTTAACTGCATTGATCTATAAATTTTTACCTTAAATTTATCTTATTTATCTATATTTCAATAATTTTATGTATGAAATATTTCACAATAGTTTTTGTGTATTTGTATTACTTGCTAAGTACTCGATTTACTATTTATTCTCTTTTTTAAAGAAATAATAGTGTTATTGTATTGATAAAAGCGGAAATTAATAACTTGGACTAGTCTTGGTGAGATCCGTGAGACGATTTTATATATAAAAAGTGATAATGTTTGTGTAAAAAGTGATAGCTTTTAAGTAAAAAAGTGATAGTCACTCTTGTTAAAAATATTATCACTTTTTACTTAAATATTAGTATTACCTTTTTAAAAATTAAAATCTGAAAAAAAAAATAGATTATTCTATTCAAAATTTTAAAATATGAATTAAAAGAATCCGTACGTGACGAACTTAACTTTACGCTTTAAATGGTAAATTAAGACATTTAGTTGGAACAGAGGTATTATATACTTTAATTGATCAACTGTATTTTTGAACTACCACGTTAAAATTTAATTAAATTGTGGCTGGACCACAGATTAACATATAGTTTTATATAATAAGATTTGAAGTTTTTACATGTTTAAAGTATTTGTAGAGGTTTAAATTTTGCATAATTTATAAGTGTTATATAGGATTTTATTTGATTTATATAGGATCTAAAATTTAAAATTTTAATTTGCTTATTTATTTGATTTGTTGAGTTAATTAATTTTCTAAATAAAGAACTAGGTAAGGTAAAAAATTATTTATTGTTTTAAATATTTATTCACAATTTATTTTATATTATTTACTATTTAATTATTATTAATATTTTTTAAAATTAATAAACATAAATAAACCTTTTATTAATATGAAGAAATATAATTAAAAAATAAAATGACACATGTTACCAAAAAAAAAATTGATATTGACATGATGAGTAATCTGCAATATTGCAGAAGGTCAATGGATAATTTTCAAAATTTAAACAAATCAAATTAAAAAAAGTGTAAAATATTTGAACCAAAAAAATTCTTTAATCCCTTCGAAGATCTCAGGCGAGGTGGATCAAGTTGTATTAAACAATGCCCATGTATGTGTTGTCTATCATGGTCATGGCCCCATGGGTAGAATTTCAACTTAATTTAAAATTTATTTGAACAACAAAAATTTCAAGAGGTCATTCAAGTTCAATAATTAAAGAGAAATTACCCCCTGTCCTTTTTATTTATTGTGGTCCCTACTGTGGATTTTTTTTTTCCCCTTCTGACTTTTTATGTTGCAGGTTTAATTTTTTTTAAATCCAATTAAATTCATTATTTATTGTGCAAGCAATCAAAGTTGATATTTTGGAGTAGGTGTTTTGATCTTTTCTCATGTATCAAGGTTGTTGTATTTAATTAATTGCACATAAAATAATTTAAAAAAAAAATCTTCTTCTCTTTCCATTATCTAATTCGCTATATAATTTTTATTTTGATTAGAGAATTTATTAGGAATGATGTAACTTTTTTATCAATAGAAATTTTTTTCTCTTTTGATTTTTTTTTCTTTTTTAAATGAAACATCACGTGTGTTGCATCATGAGACAAAACTCACGAGTTACGACTATCATCTTGATTGGTGGGGGCATAATAATATGGAGATTATTTTAGTACGGGAAAGTAAGATAAATTAATATTTTACTGTGTTGATTATAATAAAATATGGCTTTATTATAATATGTTGATTGATGAAAGGAGATAATATGTGGATTTGGTCATCTACAATCCACCTTCAAGAATTTACATATGCCCAGGAGTTGCATAACAAAAATTTGATAATTTTAATTTTTATGTCGTCAAAACAATATCAGTTGTGGTTGGTGCTCCACTAATGTAGTGTATTATGTTATTTGATAAAGCATATGAATAACATATAATCCATAAAAGTAATAAATGACACAATGATGTATAACGGTTCCAAAATTTGACTTCTACGTCCTCTCCACAAACTCAAGTGTGAGTTAATTCCTTTCAAGAAATGCTTTAATTTTAATTGTTAATGAACACTTGCAGTCTTATCACCCTTCATGAATTTTATCTTCGGAATTTATATGAGTTTTAGTCCTCTTACAACAGTTGTTACTAAACAAACGTAATCTAACACTCGATCTCTCAAGGAGTAGGTATGTTTGTGAAGTAATTCCACCCAATAATGAAAATATTGATATAGAAAATTGACGGAAATTTAAGATGAAACTTTAGATAATATTATAATTAGCTTTAATACATTAATTTAGTCTAAAATCACTACAAAATGATTTTTTATGACAAACATATGAATAATAAAATACAAAATCAGTTTAAAGCAATACAATAATTATTCATAATTATTTAACACAAGACAATTAGTACCAAAATGATAGAAGAGACATAAGATTCTTGCTTTCCTTGAAAAAAAACTGAAGAAAATAATTCAAACCAGTCAAATTTTTTGAAAATTGACATTTCCCGATTCTTCAGCGAAAATTTTAATTTTCCTACCAATAGGATGTAAATTGGATACAAAATAATGTAAATTGGACACTTTAGAACATAATTTGAAAAAGTAAAAATTTAAAGGATTTAAAATGAAATTGACCTAAGTTAAAAGACGTATTTTAAAAAATTTCCAAAGTTTTATTATAATTTTGAAGGTCTTAAGATACACTGAGCGTAAAAGTTTGTATTTATATGGAAGTAACCATACGGAAATCGACACTAATCTGGACCAAAAATGTCACTATAGTATAAATGAGAGTAATTAACTTTGTTTGAAGCTTAAGTAACAACTTTAGAAGCACGTGTTCAACCCAAGAATTGTACGGAAGAGTGACTTCTCCCTGCCTGGCTCATCTTTTCCAATGACTCGCCCACTAACTCACTATACTGTTTAAACTTCACCAAAAAGCAATTAATTGTATATTATACTAGAATGATTTAATATAAATATACATATATGTCAGAAATTGTTTTTGGAGTTCAGTATCATGAACTCACTCTCATAGCTTATAATAATTTGGGGAAATACATTTTTTTATCCTTTTAAGTTATGACAATTTTGATTTTTGTCCTCTAAGTTTTTCGACTTTGAAATTAATCCCTTATATTTATAAATTTTAAGATTTTTGTCCTCTAAATTTTTCGACTTTGAAATTAGTCTCTTACGTTTACAAATTTTAAGATTTTAGTCCTTATTACATGCAATCGAAGTAAACATCATGTAATTATTTGCAAATCGTTGATTTTGTCGATTACATGCACATTAAACCTCAAATCGCGTATCTATAATTAAACGACAAAGTCAACGATTTGCATGATGTTTACCTTCGATTGTAGGTAATAAGGACTAAAATCTTAAAATTTGTAAACATAAGAGACTAATTTCAAAATTGAAAAATTTAGAGGACAAAATTCTTGAAATTTGTAAACAGTAGGGATTAATTTTAAAATCGAAAAATTTAAAGGACTAAAATTAAAATTCAAACAATTTAAATGAAAAAAATGTACTTTCCCTAATAATTTACAAGCTATTCATTAGTTTCTCATTTTATATCCATTTTCTCCTTTAAAAAATTTCAATGTGGAACAAATTCCAACTCTAAATTTGGTTACAACAATTTCTGTAAAAAATTGTTTATCATTCCTCTCAACTTCAAAATGAGCTAATAATATTTTGAATTGAAGATCTTTTCGACATGCAGTGGTGGCCCTGAGGGTGGGCCTTTCGGCGACGCCTTGGGTCCCGAATTTTTAGGGACCTATTTTTATTTATATATATATTTAATATTTTTTTAAAAAAATTAAAAGGTAAAAAAAAAATAATGAATATGAATATTAAATATTTAATCTAATTAAAATTTACAATAATATTACAACAGTAACATATTAAATATGAATTTATTATGCACTCTTTCTCTTTCTCGAAATTGACCATAGCAATTACTCTCTCAATGAGTCAAGGCCCAATATCTAATTAAATGCACACTATAGTAGACGTATGGAGAACAATATAGGAGTAGTGCCTATAAATTGTCCAGGGTGCTTTCAAACTTTGTATTTCATATTTCTAATTTCCATTTCAATATACTTTGTCACATTCAAGTGACTATATCTCATCTTGACATCGTATCAGCGATCACGTTTGGCAATCGACATCCGACTTTCCCTCAATTTTTCACGATCCACAATCACGGTTATATATATTTTATTATTTTAGTTTCTTTTATCTCTGATTCTCTATATTTACTTTATTGTTGTTGTTGATGTTGCTATTGCTGCCTCAAAAAATAAATTTGAACAATTGCAAACATGTGATAATATTTTTGAATTTTTATTTACTCAAATAAATTAAAATCTTTGGATAATAATAAATTAAAAGAATGTTGTGAGAATTTAGGAAATATTTTGAAGCATCTTTAGATATTGATTCAAATGATGATTTATTTTTAAACGTTCATTCATTTTTAATATGTGCATACATATTTATTTTATTTTATTTGATGTTATTCAGAGAAGGGGCCCAATTTTCTTGTTCGCCACATGCCCACAAAATCTTAGGACCGGCTCTGTGGACATGCATGACTATGAGAGAAGCATGTACTTGTTGCATATTGACACCTATAAATTGAAGTATAATGTAATGTAAAAAAAGAGTTTTGTGTGGTCTCGTATATAAGATGGATGTCCATTTTAATATATTAGTTTTAAATATGATTGGGTAGAGGGTCCATTAAATCATATAGATCATAATTATATAGTAAATGAGAACCGTCTCATGCAAGTTTTTGTTATAATATAAATGTTATTTTTAACTTTTTTATCTCTTGTTGTCTCAGATAGCGTGACATAAAAAATTTCATTTTCAATCGTGTGAACACAAAATTTAATATATCATGTTCATTTTAATCTTATCGTATCGACATAAAACACAATACGAATTATTTCTTAAACTAAATTCCTACCACAACCAACCTCAAATGCTAAAAAAGATTATTTGTAAGTTTTTTTTTTTTTTTAGAGGGTGTTTGTTTCATTTTATAAAAGTGAGGATTCAGTAGGATAATTAACAAATCGATTATCAAATATTCTAGTTGATTAGACGTATTCAACCAAGTAGAAGACTTGAAAATATAAGAAATAATCCTACTAAGATAGTAATTCGAAAAGTAATCAACGAGACAAACAACACACAAATGATTTAAGTGGTTCGATCAATGTGATCTACATCCACTGGACCAGACGAGTACTTCTTTGATTGATAAAAAATGTTTACACACTCATTCACTCGGAATAGGATATTTCCTCACTTCGCTCGTGAACTCACACAACTCAAATATTACAATCGTACTTAATCCTCTCGTCAACCTTTACAATGAACAAATACAAGAGTATATAAAGACCAAAGTAGTTGCAGTCGTTAGGAACCGTTGAGTAGTTAGCAACCATTTGCAACCGCTTGTAACAACCCATGTGCTCTATTATTGCCCAACTGAAATGGTAGTTATTCCCTCAAGTAGTTGTAATTGTAATACAATTAGTCAAACTAACTAACTTCCGTATCAGAAGACTTGCCCATAAAGATCGGATGACTTCTACTCATCTGATACCCAACTCTTTTGTTCTATGATCAAAAGTTGACTCTGCTGGTAGACTCCGTACTGTGCTGATCTTTACTCTGCTGAAGTACTTTGCTGAATTACTCTGCTGAACTACTCTGCTGATCTGACCAACTCTTCTGAACTCTAAGCATCACCTCCTCAACTGATTGAAACCTTCAACTCATCTGATTTGGCCTAAGTCATCTTATCTAATCCTATAAGCTGATTATGAGATTATGAGATAACACTCACAATTCTCCACCTTTAGCTCATAACCGAACTAATCCACCAAAACCACAACAACACTATTTTCCTAAAAAGAATAGCCTCCACCACTGCCCCTCTGCCACAAGATCAACAAACTTCTCCTCAGAGGAATTAATGCAGTCCAATAAGTCTAAGACACAAGTCAAACTTCTCTTTTGGCAATGCCTTAGTGAACGCATCAGCAGGGTTCTCCTCTGTAGCAATCTTCACTACTTGGACCACCCTTCTCTACAATATCTCTTACAAAGTACAACTTCACATCTATATGTTTAGTTCTCTCATGATACCTATGATGCTTTGCAAAATGTATTGCACTTTGGTTATCACAGAAGACAGTCACACTTCTTTGTGATATACCAAACTCCTTCAAGATCCCCTTAAGCCACATGCTCTCCTTAACTGCCTCAATCAAGGCTACGTACTCTGACTCTGTAGTAGATAATGCAACTACAGACTATTGTATTGACCTCCACGATATAGTTGTACCAAATAAGGTGAAAACATACCTTGTCAAGGACTTTCTTGTGTCAATGTTGGTTGCATAGTCGACATCAACATATCCCACAAGTGCTTATGCCTCATTTGATATCTTATGAAATTTCAGACCATTCTCAGCTGATCCCAGAACATATCTAATGACCCAATTAATTGTCTCCCAATTACTTAAGCCTGCATCACTCATGTATCTACTGATTACACTCATCGCATGAGTTATATCTGGTCTACAACACACCATAACGTACATTAAACTCCCTACTGCACTGGCATAAGGAACTTTACTCATCTGAGCTCTTTCTTGGCTGTTCTTGGGACACATCTGATTGGATAGCTTCTGATGCTGACCAATTGGTGTAGAAACCTACTCAGCTTGATTCATCCTGAATCTCTCTAACACCTTCTTTAGATAGGTAGGCTGACTCAAGTGAATTGCTCCCTCAACTCTGTTGATCTCCATCCCAAGAATTACTTTAGCTTCACCAAGATCTTTCATCTCAAACTCCCTTTTGAGAATCTCCTTAACCTGATTGATACTGTTAATAGACTCTCCCGCTATTAACATATCATCTACATACATCAGAAGATAGGTAATTGAACTCCCAACTCGTCTGAAGTAAACACAACTGTCATACAAGCTTCTTGCAAAACTAGCTGAACAAATGTACTCATCAAATCTTAAGTACCATTGTCTGGGGCTTTGCTTGAGGCCATAGAGAGACTTCCTGAGTAAACACACATTGTCTTCCCCATCTTCTATGTCCAACCCTTCTGGTAGTTTCATGTTGATCTTCTCATCTAAAGTCCCATGAAGAAATGATGTGGCCACATCCATCTGATGCAGCTCCAATTCATACTAAGCAACCATAGCCAATAATATTATGATGATACAATATTTTACAACAGGTGAGAAGATTTCATTAAAGTCAATACCCTCTTTCTGTGTAAATCCTTTAGCTACAAGTCTTTTCTTATACCTAATTTTGCCACCCCTATGAGCCTCCACCTTCTTCTTGTAGATCCATTTGCATCCAACAAGCTTCTTGTTCTTTGTCCTCTCAAAAATGTCCCAAGCCTGGTTCTTATTAAGAGATAACAATTATTCCTCCATAGCAACTAACCACTTCTCTTTATCATGACAGTTGATGGCTTCTGTATAGGTTTTAGGCTCCAGAGACTTCACCTCAAGAGTTGCACATAATGCAAAAGATACAATGTCGGTTTGACCATACCTCTGAGGTGGGTGTACTTCTCTTCTGGATTTGTCCCTAGTTACCTAATAGTCATGAAGTTCATTCTCACTATGAGTAGTTTCCTCCTCATCTGAATCATTATGATCTTCACTTGGTCTTCTGGTGTCAACATGCTCCACCTTAACCCGTGTCTCATCTGGTCTGTTGTCTGCTGCACTTGAACTTGCCTCTTCTTTCAGTGGCATTCTACTTTCATCAAAAGTTACATCTCTACTGATAATACAATTCTGCATCCCAGCTTCAAGGCACCACAACTTATACCCTTTCACACTTGAAGAATACCCTATGAACACACATATCAAGGCTTAAGGCTCAAGCTTATCTTGTTTGACATGGGCATATGCTAAACAACCATAAACCTTAAAATTCTTGTACTCAGCTGCATGGCCAGACCATAACTCTTCTGGGGTTTTAAACTGCACAGCCGAGGAAGGGCTTCTGTTTATCAAATAGGCTGTTGTTGACACTACTTCTCCCCAAAATACTTTAGGCAATCCTGAGTTGCTCAACATACACCTGACTCTCTTAAGCAAGGTCTGGTTCATTCTCTCAGCTACTCCATTCTGCTGAGGTGTACCTGGTACTGTTTTGTGCCTCACTATTCCCTTCTTCTTGCAGAAAACATTGAACTCTTCTAATATGAACTCTAGCCCATTATCAGTCCTTAAATGCTTGAGTTTCTTTCCAGAGACATTCTCAACCTCAGTGAGCCATTCTTTAAACTTTTCAAATGCTTCTGACTTGGATTTCAGGATAGTGATCCATACATTTCTTGAGTAGTCATCTATGATAGACATGAAATATCTCCCACCACTTCTGGTTTGATTCCTAGTTGGCCCCCATAAATGTGAATGGACATAGTCCAAAATTCCTTTGGGAGAGTGTGAACTCTTCCCAAACTTCAATCTCTTGGCTTTCCTAAGAATGTAGTGCTCACACAAATCAAGTTTTGTGATCTTGTCACCACCTAGCAATCCTTGCTTACTCAGCTCTAGTAGGCCCTTCTCTCCTACATGAGCTAGTCTTCTGTGCCACAACATTGAGTTGTCTTGCACCATTGCCACATCTGATCTACCAATCACTGTACCTCCCTTCAGAAAGTAGAGATCATTATTTCTCTCTGATTCAGGTGGAATTTACACATTTTAGATGCACATGCGAAGCTTATTTTTAGTGTGATTTCATTGATTTATGGGTTGAATATGATGGTTTTGGTCAAAATAAGAGAAAGGTGGTGTTTTGTCGATTTTGTAGGAAAAATGAAGGAATTTGGAAGCAAAACACATACCACAAGTCATTGGACCAAATATAGGAGTGCACCATTGGACCTGGCTCGGAAAATGGAGTGGAATAACAAAAAAGAATCGAGTCGATTGGAGGCCTGGAGCTCGAGATACGGAGGGACGAAGTTGTAGGACGAAAACGAAAGACAGGGCCAAGTCGAAAGTTCGGCCGGGCGGTCGAGGCCAACACATGCCCTATTTACGAACTTTCGGCCCGGTCGGGCGGCCGAAGAAGCCAAACCAGCCTCCATTTACGAACTATCCGCCCGGACGGGCCACATCTGTCCAGCCAAGCCCATTTCGTCCAAGTCATCCGACCGGGCCAACTTCCCACCCGGTCGGGCCACACAATTTTCGGTGCCAAATGTGTATTTTCTCCATTTTTTAGGGTCTTACTTGCAATTTTTACTCCCAAACCCTACCCCAACACTATAAATACCCCTATTCTTGAATTCAAACATACTTAACCCCTTCCTCAAGAACTCTTACACACATTTACACACACTTGGAGGTAATCATCATCCATTTCTTCAATTCTCCACCAAATCAAGCAAGGAAGACATCTATAGCTTTGGAATTTCATCACCCATCATCCATTAGACTAAGATTTCTCATTCTCTCTCTTTTTAATTGCTTATTTCATTAGTTTGTGTTAGTTTGATTATGTGTATTGTTGGCTATAACACTTTTGGTTCTAGGGCCTTGTAAATACTCTTGATGAAGTTTATGAATTATTTGTTTGCTTAATTGGTGTTTGTGTGGCTTACTTCTATTTGAATGCTTGATTTCCATTGTTAAACATGTCATTAGTGTACAACAGTGATGTGTTAATTTTAGTTAATTGAAATTAGATTGAAAAATTTCTTTTGATTAATTGATTGCAAGTATTTGACCTAATTTTATTGAGAGGTCGAGAGATGATCAATGATTAGGAGGATGTGTGATGATCTTAGGGGTTTAATTGGGTTTTATGATGCAATTTAGGTAGAGATACTAAGTTGGATTGTATTTCTCTTTGGTTATTTGGATCGAGAGAACTTTTAACTCATTATTTTGTGATCAATCTTATATAAAAAGCACAACACCACTTGAGTAGATTGTTAATCATAGATGGATTCATTAGTATTGCATGTGCCTTGAAACCTACCTTCTTATATTTGAGTTTCACTCGTATTTTCCTCGTTTTTGTGATTTACATGAGCAAATTTGATCGATTCTCTTATTACTATTTTAATTGTTTACTTGTGACAAATTGATAGATAATTAAGGGTAATTATATCATTCAAACTTATCTGAATTTAACAAAATACGCTTTTACACTACACCTCTCTGTGGGATCGACCTTGTACTTATCACGCTACGATATACGTCGTACACTTGCGGTTGTGTATTTTGGTGTTAGATAATACATGAATCACTCTCACCTTTCAGGACAGCCAGCTTCCCCTTTGAAACTCTGAGCTCTCCATCTTCTGACTAGAACTTATAGCCCATTGAATCTAGTATACCAAGAGATATCAAATTTCTCTTGAGTTCAGGAACATATCCGGCCCTTTTCTGAATCCTCACTACTCCATCATACATCTTCAAATGTACTGTACCTTCACCTTTAACTTTGTAAGTGTGATCATTCCTTAACAACACAAAACCTCCATTCCGATGCTTAAAATCTTGAAAGCAATCTCTTCTTGGAGTCATGTGGAAAGAGCACCCTAAATCTAAAATCTAATCCTGTTGTTCTTGAGTTGATGTGATGGACAGTGCCTGAGCTGACTCATAGCCTTCTAGCTCCTTATATTCTTGGGTTTGATTTGCCTAATTCTTATCAGCATAGTTCTTGGCACCAGATTTCCTCATAAGTTGTCTGTACTTAAAACAAACACTCTCGTAGTGCCCAGGTTTGTTGCAGTGGTGGCACACTACTTCCCCTTGATTTGACACTGCTGATTTTCCCTTATCAGCTCCCTTGAGTTGATTAGACTCTTCTTGGAGACAGATTTCTTCTGGCCTCCCTTGATTGTCAATCCTTCTCCACTGCTACTTTTATCTCCTTGAGATATCTTATTATGCAACAGCTTGGACTTGACAGCTAAGATCACATCCTCCAATGTGATTGCCTCCTTTCTACCATAAAAGATGGTATCCTTTAGAATTTCAAAGGACTTAGGAAGAGCACTCAACAAGATAAGAGCTTTATCCTCTTCTTCAAGCTTGACTTCCAAATTCTCCAGATCATCAAGTATCTTGTTGAACTCATCTAGCTGCTCCGGAATGGGTTTGTCATCTCCTATTCTAAAGGCATACAACTTCTGTTTCGAATAGAGTCGGTTAGCAAGAGTTTTCACCATATACAACTTCTCAAGCTTATCCCAAACCTCCTTCGCTGACTTCTCTTTAGCAACCTCCCTCAAAACCTTATCTCCAAGGCAGAGTAGGATCGTGCTTCGAGCTTTCCCGAGCAACTTGCTCCTTTCAGTCGCAGCTGCTGCAGTCTCTTTGGATTCTTCGAGAGCCTCAAATAATCCTTATTGTTCAAGGAGGGACTGCATCTTGACCTTCCACAGTCCAAAATCTCCAGTGCCTGTAAACTTCTCTATGTTGTACTTGGTAGAATTCCACATATTAGATCTGCAACTACTTCAGTTCCCACAGACAGCGCTAATTGTCAAGTATTCCAGTCGATTAGACGTCTCCAACCAAGTAGAAGACTTGAAGATATAAGAAATAACCCTACTAAGATAGTAATTCGAAAAGTAAATCAACGAGACAAACATCACACAAAGGATTTAAGTGATTCGATCAATGTGATCTACATCCACTGGACCAGACGAGTACTTCTTTGATTGATAAAGAATGTTTAAAGACTCATTCACTCGTGAACTCACACAACTCAAAGATTACAATCGTACTTAATCCTCTCGTCAACCTTTACAATGAACAAATACAAGAGTATATAAAGACCAAAGTAGTTGCAGCCGTTAGGAACCGTTGAGTAGTTAGCAACCGTTTGCAACCACTTGTAACAACCCATGTGCTCTGTTATTGCCCAACTGAAATGGTAGTTATTCCCTCAAGTAGTTGTAACTGTAATACAGTTAGTCAAACTAACTAACTTCCGTATCAGAAGACCTGCCCATAAAGAGCAGATGACTTCTACTCAAGGACAAAAAAATCGCGAAATTTCGCTGATATTTCGCCGAAATTTCGGTATTTTTGGCCCACCGATATGGATATTCATATGAACGAGATATTTTCTAAAATATCGGTAAAATATCGGGAAATATCGGTAAATATCGGGAAATATCGATATCGGTATCGATATCGTTTGAATCTAGTACAAAATTTCTGAAATATCGGGATATATCGTCGAAATATCGGTGATATATCGGTGGAATATCGAAAATATCGAATTGCTTGTTTTTTTTGACAAATTTATTAAATTCGAGATAATGGGTAAAACATTTGAATTGAATTATCTTTTCAAACCACTTATAAGTCATTCGAAAATGTTACTTTATAGAGTTTGTCTTGTGTTAAATAATTATGAACAATTATTGTATCGCTTTAGACTAATTTTGTATTTTGTTAATTGTTATTGATATGTTTGTCATTAAAAAATTATTTTGTTGTTTTTAGTCTAAATTTATGTATTAAAGTTAGTTATAATATTCTCTAAAATTTCATTTTTAAATTTTCATCATTTTAACAAAATTTTCATCAATTTTCTATTTTTTCCGATATCGATATTCAATATCGATATTTCCACCGATATATCCGTAAATTTAAGGTACCGATATTTCCACCGATACCGATATTTTTGTCCTTGCTTCTACTCATCTGATACCAACTCTTCTGTTCTGTGATCAAAATCTGACTTTGCTGATAGACTCCATAGTACTGTGCTGATTTTACTCTGCTGAACTACTCTGCTGATCTGACCAACTCTTATGAACTCTAAGTATCACCTTTTCACCTGATTGAAACCTTCAACTCATCTGATTTGGTCTAAGTCATCTTATCTGATCCTATCAACTGACTACATTAGCTGACTATAAGATTATGAAATAACACTCATATCAATCAAGAATGAGTTTTTCATAAAAAAGAAACAGAAAAGTAAAGATATATCCCCACACCCACATGATGACCCCAACAAAAAAACACAAAGTATCCGTAACTTTCCCAACCTATTGTTGTCATCTTCATTAATTTCAATAAAAAAACCATGTTAAAGATTAGACTTAGTTTGGGGCATATTGACTCATATATGGATGATATTTATACCATATTAATATAAGAAGAAATTGTAGTATGTAATATTTCACATGCAGTATATGTATATGCTTCCATTTTAAAGAAAGTGTAAAAAAAGGTCAAAACAGGTAAAAGAGACCTGCTCACAAAAATCACGCGTGTATATATATATATAAACTCGCTTTAAGTGTTAGAAAAATTGCACAGCAGATGGTTAAAACACTTTTTTAGAAAACGAAGAATCGAGACTTGTATAAACACAATTTCCTTAAAACAATATTCGTCATTCACTCTCGGTGCTAGTGACTATTAGAACGTTTGTTTCCCAGGATACAACAATTAAATATCAAAATACTAGCACACGTATTTTGCTTACGGCGAATCGAAAAGTTGCCCGAAGAATATCACCGGAGTGCCAAGGGAATTTTAGCAAATGCAATAAGCAAGAAGAACAAGGTAAATGCCGGAATGTTTGATCTTTCCAAAATTTATGTGTTTTTGGGATTGTGGAATGCAACTATTTATAACCCACTCAAATGTTGCCACAATAAATATTGCAATAAAATTGGACTAAAACTGTCATTTCACTTAAATGCAAATTTTATGAATTTTACCTTCGGCCGTTATTCAAGTACATGAGTATCCCCTTTAATACATGCACATGCACGCGTGACCTCCACCTTTTAAAATTCGAATGAAACTGCCCAATTTTCAATTTATTTTGGCGATTTCGATTTAATTTATTTCGGTTGTTACAGTTGGAAAATCCAAGGCAAAAGTAGATTTTCGTCCGCTACCAAATCGGTGTGACATTCGTGTAATATTTACACGCTACTAATGGGTTCATTATACCCACTTCCTCATTAGATATTTTTCAATATAGGACAAAAACCACTTTGTTTTTTCCTACTTAAATTTTGGTTACAACAATTGTTTGAAAACCATTTCGCATTCATTCCAACTCAAAAATGGGCGAATGAGATATCGAGTCGAATCTCACTTCGAAGCACATTTTCCAACATTAAGTCTGTGTTTTTATAAGAAAAAACGTATGTTAATTGATGTATAAATAAATATACCTGTTATTATAGTAACACAAACTTGTCATTACAGTAACACATGCTTGGAGGCGAGTTTATCTAGTTGTATTACACAATTTTTTGGAGAGATTCTTTTGAACCGTTTTCAATTCAATTTCTACCCACTAATATTTTTTTTGTCTTTTTTTAATTTACGCTAATATTGTATATGCAAATATATAGGTATTACTAGAGTATCTAAGAAACACGTTTATGAGTTAGACCGCGCGTCTATGACTCAGACTTGATTAATAAATGGGTCACAATGAGACATTTTGCAAAGCAATTTTATTGGAGTAATATGTAGGTGGGAAATGGCTTAAAGCCCATAAGATTATAAACTCTTCATTTCACGATTGGGACCTTGCACCATGGTTGTGTATTCCTGAATAAGCTCTCGGCATTTGTAAATATTGTAAATGGGGCTGCATACCCACTGTAATAAGTTTTTGATTATATTGAATCACCCTTACTTATCAAAAAAAAAAAAAAAGTTACAACTATGCATTTATAACAGTTTTCGATATCCAACAAGACCTATTTAAAGTTCAATTTTTTTTTTTTAATGGGAAGTTCAACATACATAATACTATGACATACGTACAATAGGAGCATAGCATAAGTGTATGTAAATAAATAAAATTGAGTAGTGTATTTTAAAATCAAATATCACACTTAATCATTAATCCCGTTTACATTTAAACTACGTTTTTTTGTCAATAAAATTGAATATATTGTAAAATCAAATAATGACGAGTTATGGTCTAGCATTTGATGTCAAAAAAAAAAAAAAAGTAAGGTTGAACTTTTGTTTCAAATTCAAGTTTTTTTTTTTTTTTTTTTTAATATGAGGGTTAATTAATTTCACCTCTAGATATAGATATTTCTCAGTCAAGTCTTTAATATCTTATAAATTTCATTTTCCACGTTTACATTTAAATATAAGTTTTCACACTTACAGGTGAATTAAAGGGAATGAATTTGGGGAGACTTTTTGTCAGTCAAGATTAGCGACATGTAAGTTGCGACCATTAAGCAAATTGCAAACAATGTACTCCTTTAATGTGTTATAGGGATTGTTTAATTGTCTCCTGATACACTCATAAATATTTGTATACTTTGTACATATTAATTCATTCAATACACTATATTGTCTATAGTAGAAACGCAACCACAAAATTTCAACATAAAAAGTTAAAAACACTTCAAAACTTATTTTCTAACCACACAAAAATTTGTATGAAATATTACATACATGTAACATTATTCAATTAGAATAAATTTAGATCAAAATTCATGGATCAAATGCGGGTCAATTTTAATTAAAATATTTTTTTCGCTTCCAAATATTATCTTACTACATGATCAAAACTATGTTACTATAAGATTAAATTTTGTCACTACAAAGCTAAAAATGCATTACTGCAAGTCCAAAAATATTCTTGTCACTTATATTTTTGGGCGAAATTACTAGATATTTTTGAAGTAAAAATTATTCCACTACTACATGACTAAAACTATGTTACTACAAGATCAAAACTTTATCACTATAAGGTCAAAAGTATATTATTACAAATCCAAAAATATTCTAGACACTTCTGTTTTTTTGGGCGAAATTACCATAATATTTTTGAAGTAAAAAATACTCCGTATTATACTACTACATGACTAAAACTATGTTACTACAAGAATAAAATTTTATCACTATAAGGTCAAAAGTGTATTACTATATGTCCAAAAATATTATGTACACTTAGTTTTTTGGGTGAATTTGCCAGAATACTTTTAGATATGTAGTAAACTTTTAATCTTGTAGTGGTAATACTTTTGTCTTGTAGTAATAATATTTTGATCATGTAGTAAACCACTTGTTTGCGACTCGGCAGTTTTCTGGACAACCTGAATTTGAGCTTATGACCCACATTTTTTTTTTGAAGTTTATTAAAAGAACTAATTGAGATCCCCAAGATTTTTTAACTTAGAATTTTGACTTTTGAACTAAATAGATTTATGGTTTTAATTTTGGTCTAATTGAATATCAACAAATATCATCATCCAAAAAACATGTCCAAAAATATTCCAATTTTTTTTTATCGTATTAGGGAACACAAATTTCAACCAAAAATCTCCAAAATAAAAAAAAAATGGTAATCACAAGGAACACAAATTCGATCGAGAAAAAAATTAAATTAGAAAAAAGAACTATCAATTAAATTACAGGTAGAAAATCCACAGATTTCAATCTTCTTTGATCTCTAAAATTTTGAAGAAGTTTGGTGACCATATAAAATGAGGGGAGAAGGAGGTGATTCATCAAAGGGAATTGAAAGAATCAAACAATTTGAGTAGACATTGAAATTTATGAAAAATATATAAATATTCTCAATCATTTCATTGTTACTCCACCAAAAAAATTCATTCTAATTAATTGTCATTACCGTTTGAACCAAACTTGCTGTAATCCTTGCTGACTAATGATAAGAAGCACTAATGCAGTATAATTAACTTTGTTTAAAGCTTAAGTAACAACTTTTTAGAAGTACGTGTTCAACTCAACACTTGTACGGAACAAGCTTTTCAATAACTCGGTCACTAACTCACTAGACTAAACTTCACTAGACTATACGGAGTACGGAGTATAATTTAATATAAATAAACATGTGTGTCAGAAATTGTTTTTGAAGTTGAGTATCATTAACTCACTGATAGCATATAATTTTAGTTAGTTGCATCTAATCATAATTTTACACCCACAAACACCACATCTTAATTATGTTAATAAGATTAAATGTCTGCTTGCTCCATAATAATAACATTAAATGATTGTTTACGTTACTAAACGTGCATGCAAGACAACATGGAAAAAATTATGCGTTTAGGATATGATTAATTTAGTGATTATGGAAAAATTACTTGATAGTTAATTAAAGGGTTAGTCTGCTATGGACTCGCATGTTGTGCACTCTAGTCCATGTTGCACTTTTCAGTTTTACTGACTTACACTTTTTGGTAAATGGTGTTGTACTTTTCAATTATTAAATTGTATAATAATATTTTTAGTTATAGTGACTTACACTTTTTAGTAATATTGTATTGTACTTTTCAGTTTAATAACTTACACTTTTCTTTAGACTAGGGTGCACAACATGCACTCGAGTGCATACTAGACTTTACCTTGATTAAATGATGAGTATTTAATTTTTGGAGAAATTATTGTTAAGGTCATTTCACTAAGAGATTTATCTAATAGGGCATATATATATATTTTTTTTTAAATCTATTAGAGTCAAAATGACACCTAATAAGACATTGTTGCCCTTTACAAATTTAAATAATTTGAAATTAATAAATATTAATAATTTGAAATTAATAATTTTGAATTAATGTAGTTCCTAGTTATACGCACCTTCCAATTATTAAAAAATTCCTAAAATTAAGCAATTCGAATTAATTGTTAATTATTCAAACAAATAAAATTAAAAAATCTGCATTTTATGATCCTTCCAATTATTCAAATATTCCTAAAATTAAGCAATTCGAATTAATTGTTAATTATCCAAACAAAAAAAGTTAAAACATCTGTATTTTATGATTCAGAAATAAGCGTGTTATAGAGTATACAATTCCCCATATGTTGAATATGCATATATATATATGAAATAGATTATGAATTTTAATATGAATAGTGAAATGAATTTTGGTATGTAGAAATGGGTTATGAAGACATATGTTCATTTCAATATGAAGTTTAAAACGGCATACAAGACTGAATTTTTTGGTATGTATAAAATAACATGAACCAATGTGCACAGAGTGACATGCATATCAATATGCAAAATAGATGTGCACATTTGTAAATGGCATATTCAAACATTGGTTTGTTGTGATGTAGGGATTTCATACTTAATTCAGTTAATATCACTGAAAAGAATTGTTCAGAATAATAAGACGAAGACATAAAATGATAATGCCTACATCGGTATCCATGTTTCATATGAAAAGTTCATTTTGATATGAAGTTGTAAGAGTAGTATATGCACCTTTTAGATGCACTGCGAATAGCAATTGAATAATAAGTCTATCGAAATTCAAGCTGGAAAAGCTGATTGTAAACCAAACAACATGTGAATAAACTACTTTTTTTTCCATAAACTTAAGTATAATCGCATAAAACAACACCAAAATTACATGTTACATTTTTTCCCCATGGTGCTTTTGTAAACCCCTCTGCTTTTGCACCCTCACGGCCTCTCACCAGCTGAATGTACTTATCCGCCTCATTCGAGTCCATCACTAGCCTTGACAATACCGTTCCTCTCTTGCCGTGCTCGCACCGAATCCTCTCATTGAGATGCAGATATGTCAGATAATCAAACCACTGGAGTAAATAAGGTATCAAATTACACATAGGAATATCAAGATTTAAATATGAGTACTAGCTACAAGAAGAACAAAAGCTTGTTGCAAATAATAAAAACAAGAGAGAATCAATAAGATCATAACCGAAGACATATCTAAAAAAATTTAAATACATCATGGAATTGTGATGACAAGAATGCAGAGGTGCAAGGCATTCGAGTCATGGGGATAACATAATCATACAAGTATCCCACTATTACAGAAATTAAGTCCTAGAGCTACTATATATATATGATGATAAACAAACAAACCTCAGATAACGTGCAGCTAGCCTCACCAAGAAACTGCTGCTCCTCCCGCTTAAGTGCCTAATCAATGAAAAAGAAAACATTTGATGCTAACTCATTAATTAAAATTTATCAGGCATACATAAAATAAGTAATATGCATCTCTACAAGCGACTGCTAATATGAAATTCATCAACCAAGATTCAATCATGTTTGATGCTCCTTCCTATAAATAATTCCATCAATAAGTATTCAGGTTGTGTGGAGAGAGAAAAAAGGTTGGAGAGGCATGAGTAACAATGGAGTATTATTTGTCATGGAACCCATACTGTAAATTTGAAGGAAAGTAATCTCCGGAACCTAGCCTTGTTTCACCAGGCAATAGAATACGAATGAAAGAAGCAAACTTCATATTTAACCACAATTTTACAATTACATTCACCAAAATTTAGCCTCAACGAATAAGATAAATCATAAACAACAGTGATTTAGTTTTCGTAATCAGCAGCACTCATGACTATCAACATTTATATGATGACAAAGCACCATTACTTAATCTCAACAACCAAATCAATAGCAAGCATATAACTAAATGACCATAGGTTCTAGGGACGTTGAATCAGCCATAAACTCAACAATCAAGGGAGTGCAAACTTTTCGCCCAACCTATTTAATCTAAAGAAGAAGGTTAATGTTTCCTGATTATCAAACAAAAAGACATCAATCATAAACTCAACATTGATAGTTGCATAAACGCATTCAACAGCACACACAATATAAAAACCACAAAGAATATAGCAGTAATGGGAGAGGCATGGTAATGGGAGAGGTGTTCGACGAATTGTGTCTGAGAATACTCTGCTTCTGACTATTCGAAACTGACGACCGCTTACCGCTAGCACTTGATCCCGTCGAATTGCTTCTCGATAAAAGCGGCAATGGGCAAAGAGTCCGGCCATAGCCGCTGCCGCAATTCAAGCTCGAACTGTGCTTAAACCGCCAAAACGACCTCTGTTTTTTCTTCCGATTCCGCGTTTATGTGCTTCATTTCATTAAACTTACCGGTTTTTTTGGACGGCGGCGGTTGCGGCGGAAGGTGAGCCGACGGAAGAGCTGCGGGTGGCTGTTCCACTTTCCTCGCTGGAGCTAGCCTTTTTTTAATTTCAATTGGGAGGATCTTGCCGTCGAAGAAGAGTTCATCGGCAGAGGAGGATTCGTGATCGAAGCTTTCACGAAAAATGCAGAAATCAAAATCAATGGTGGAAGAGGAACTTGTGCGAATGTATTGTTCAACCGGTACGCCGCCGTCGGATTGAGAATTATCATGGGAAAAGGAGATCTAGGTTTTGTTTTTTTTGGAAATGAATGTGCCCTATAATTTGGGAATTAATTGATAACAATTAATTATGAATTTAATTGGGAATTAATTGATAACAATTAATTATGAATTTAAATTTCGAATTACATTTTAAATATATAAATTAAAGGAGTATATGAATATTAAGGGTAAATACGGTTTTTTGACACTAAATTGACCTTATTAGGAAATTTTAAAAGTGGTATGTTTTAGTTGTTTAATAGGCTATAGAAATGACCTTATTAGTTAATAATCTCTTAATTTTTTTTAAAAAAAAGTAATACTGATTATTCGGTAATAAATTTTAAAAGAATAAAATATTAATGATAAGCAATTGTGTATTCAAAGTATTAGCTGGTCTATTAAAAATTCGGATTTAAAATATAAATATGAAGAGAAAAAGGAAAAAATAATACAGTATTATATATATTTTTCAAAAATATTATTTATATAAAAAATTAAGTTAATATATTAAATAACTAGAAAAAAATATGAATATAGAATTAAATTTGGGTCCAAATATAAATAAAGAGTTGACAAAAAAAGGTCAAAAAGAAAATGAAATGAAAAAATGAGTAAAAGAAGAAGATGCTTCAGAGTTACTTATGCTCGACTAATATGCTAATTATGTATGTGATAGGGCATAATGGTGTAGGTCCAGAAGAGATAAGCCATTAGACAGAAGTCAAGATGAGACCTGATCATCTTGATCCAGGACCTGATTACCCCGGGAACTGATCTCGAGAAACTAGGCACAACCTGATCAGATCCCGAAGGGATCTGATCTGACATCAATAGGCTTATCCCGAATATAGCCGGGCTGATGGATGTAGATAGGAAGATGAATACTTCATTCGGTCCTCTTTTCTCTCTTAGGACCTAGGAAATGAATTGCCTTGACCTCTAAGAGAGATAGGGAATCTTGATGTGTCAGAATATCTCTGGACATCTCTGCAAATGTGTGCGCACTACCCGAATAATCAGTGGTGTGTCAGAATCGTACCGTGACGTGGCACCCTTAGTAACAAACCCTAGATCCGAATTTACATCTTTACCCTTCTGTCATAAGGTATAAAAGGTACCCCCTCTTCATTTTCAAAGGGTTAAGTTACTTTCCATTACTATTCACTCAAATTACTCTTACTTTCATCATCTTCTCCATCAAACTCGATTGACTTGAGCGTTGGAGGTCCGTCGCCGGACACCCCTCCGGCCCGGTTTGTGTGCAGGTCTTCAAACTCATCAAAGACGTGCATCCCCATCATATATTTAAGGATTTACGAAGAACTCATTTAGGTATTTCTTATTCTAATCTCTCTTTGATTGTGTTCTTTATCATTCACTCCTGTGAATTCGATAAGGTCACATCAAATGGCGCCGTCTGTGGGAAAATCTGACTAAGACGTGAGGTTTTCCATTTATTCAAGCTTTTCTAAAAATGGTTGAAGAGAAATCAGTCTCTTAACCTGCTGTTAAAAAAAAAAAATCCATAGTCACGGGATCTGTTTATGTGTGTTCGTGGGGATATTAAATCCATTTTATGATCTTACTCATTTAGCGATGGAGAATCAAGTGCAAAAGAATTTGAGCAAGGATTTCGAGGGTGTGGCCAGTGATCCTGCCGCCACTACTGAACCGACCAGTATCACGGGCTCAGCCAGTGATATCAGAGTGGAGAATACCCTCCAGGGCCAAAGAGAGGAGGCGCCAGCTCCTTCTCCCTCTCCTGGACCTGCTGTTACTCTCCCTTTGGAAAGTTTGAGGGATTTGATCGCTGCCGCAGTAGATCATGCCTTATCCCGTAGAGGAGTACCGATGCAGGGCACTCCTGTAGCCCCCCCAACGATAAATGTACGAGAGCAGATCCCTCCGGAGGATGTCCCCCCAATCCGAAGGGATCAGAGGATGAATGAACCAACGGAGGTGTTAGCTACAGACACTGAAATGGGCACTAGGAAGAGGAAAGAGAGAGTGGTGTCGCCTACAAACGAGGAGGAGGAGGATAGTTCGGGAGAAGAATATGTCCAATCTTCAGCTCGAGAAAGCCTCAATACTGAGATTGTGGCATTAAGAAGAGAAATGGAAGAAATGAGGGGAATGTATGGAAAGAGCGCTACAAGTAGAAATAGGGCGGCAGGATCTCCCTTTGTTTCTGAGATTCTAATGGATCCACTTCCTAAGAATTTCAAAACACTATCCTACGAGTACGATGGTACTACTGATCCCCAGGAGCACCTCCTCCGCTTCCAGAATGGAGCTCTTCTCCATCAATATACTGACGGAGTTAAATGTCGAGTGTTTTTGACAACTTTGACAAAAGCAGCTCAACAATGGTTCGCATAACTTCCTCCCAACTCTATAAGTTCTTTCGCCGAGATGAGTTCCCTTTTCTTACACCAATTTGCGAGTGCTCGAAGGCAACTCAGGACGTCCTTGTCATTAATGAGCCTTAAGCAAAAAGCAGGAGAAAGCTTGAGGACCTTTCTGGGGAGATTCAACAAAGCAGCTCTGGAAGTGCCCAATGCAACAGGGGAAGTGAAAATTAATGCCCTTACTCAAGGTTTAGCAGAAGGAGACCTGTTCAAATCTTTGGCTAAGCGCCCTCCACTTACGTTCGATGAGCTCCTGGCTAGAGCAGAAAAGTATATCAATTTGGAAGAGATCCAGAACACCAAGAAAGGAGAGGTAAAGAATGTGTACCCAAAAAGAGAGAATGGCGGAGACAAGAGGCGTAAGTATGAGGAGAGGGACGCCAGAGTAGAGGGACGCCAGAGTAGAGACCAGGCACTTCCGAAATCACACTCCTCTGACCAAACAACCCTCAGAATTGCTAGAGGTGGTGCAGAACAAGCCGGGATTTAAATTCCCATATTCGGCCAGAGGTCCTAAAAATCCCAGATCTGATAAATACTGTAAGTATCACAATGAGTATGGTCATGATACTGACCAGTGCCGTCATCTTAAGGATGCGATTGAGAGGCTGATACGAGAAGGACAACTAGCTGAATACGTGAGAGCTGAAAGGGATAAGAGCTATGGTCGAAGAGAGGATAAAGGAAAAGAGAAAGAGCAGCATGAGCCCCCTAGAGGAGGAGGTGCACCACCAAAAAGGGCTAACATATCCATGATCGCAGGAGGACCTACTGATGGTAACTCAAACAGAGCACGAAAGGCCTTTGTGAGAGAGGCGAAAACTTGGGGATCTGAAGTGCATAGCGTGTCAGATCTTGGGAAAGGACCAAATATCCAGTTTGGTCCAGCCGATGGAGGAAGTGCATTCCAGCCACACAATGATGCCCTGGTAATCACAACGGAGATAGGAGGGTATGACGTGGCCAGAGTGTTCATTGACACAGGAAGCTCCTGCGACATCCTGTTTAAGGAGTGTTTCGACAAAATGGACCTAAATGTAAGGGATGTGCCAGTAAAGACAGCCTTATATGGGTTTACGGGAGGAGCTACACAACCTTGGGGGCAAGTTACTCTACAACTCAGGATAGGAGAGCCACCATTGCAAAGGGTGAGGATGGTGGAGTTCCTGATTGTGGATGTTCCCTCTGCTTACAATGTGATCCTAGGAAGACCATCTCTAAATTCACTGCAAGCAGTAGTGTCCACCTATTACATGAAAATGAAGTTCCCAGTTGGAGATGAGGTAGGAGAAGTTCGCGGTGATCAGACCAGTTCTAGAAGATGCTATGTGGACACTGTGAATCAAGCTGATAAGGTGTTTAAGGGAGATCAAGGTAGAGGAGATGATCTCGTGGGGAAAAGGTTGAAAGAAGGTGAAATGATGGAAGAAGATCCCCACTTGCAGATCAGACCTGAGGAAGAGACTATGGCAGTGGAGCTCTTGCCCCACAAGATAGGCTGCACGACGAAAATCGGAACTCAAATGAATCATGAAGTAGCCCAAAAATTGGTCCAATGTCTCAGAGCCAACTCTGACATCTTTGCATTCCACTCAGCTGACCTCACGGGGATAGATCCAGCTTTGGCCATGCATAACTTAAACGTAAGTTCGCAAGTGAGACCAGTGAAGCAGAAGCTGAGAAGGTTCGGACCAGAGAAGGATAAGGTCATCATCGAGGAAGTAGACAAACTGTTAATGGCGAAACATATTGTGGAGATCCAGTTCCTAGAGTGGCTTTCCAACGCGGTAATGGTCTCTAAGGGAGCTGGAAAATGGAGAATGTGCATAGATTTCCGAGATCTTAATAAAGCTTGCCCGAAGGACCATTACCCACTTCCTCGAATAGATCAACTGGTGGATTCCACATCGGGATGTGAGCTGCTCTCAATGATGGATGCTTATCAAGGCTATCATCAGATCAAGATGGATCCGGAGGATGTGGTAAAAACTAGTTTTGTGGTATGCTGTGGCACATATGGGTACACAGACATGCCTTTTGGTCTGAAAAATGCAGGAGCTACATATCAGAGGATGGTGGATTCGATTTTTTGAAACCAAATAGGGCGTAATGTGGAAGTATATGTAGATGATATGTTGGTAAAGAGCTTAAAGGAGAAGGATCACGTGAAAGATCTGGAGAAGACTTTTGAGGTGATCAGAGCAAGTGGCATGAAGCTCAATCCCGCGAAGTGTGCCTTTGGAGTGCAATCGGGCAAGTTCTTGGGATATATGGTCACACCACGGGGAATCGAAGTGAACAAGGAGAAAGTGAAAGTTGTTCTAGAGATGCAAGAGCCCAGAAACATAAGAGAAATTCAAAGGTTGAATGGCCGCATAGCAGCTCTCAGCCGTTTCATCTCTAGGTCTGCAGAGAGGAGCTTACCCTTCTTCAAAATCTTGAGGAAGGGATCTAACTTCGAGTGGAGTGAGGAGTGTAGAAAGGCTTTTCAAGAACTGAAAGATCATCTCTCAGCCTTGCCATTGCTCACTAAACCAGTTCCTGGCGAGATTCTGTTCTTGTACTTCTCTGTAGGAGAACACTCTTTAAGTTCAGTCCTCCTAAGAGAAGAAGGGGGTCATCAAAGGCCAATATACTATGTGAGTAAGATGCTCCAAGGACCAGAGGAGAGATACTCAGAGATGGAGAAGTCAGCATTAGCAGTAATGGTAACAGCTAGGAGGCTGAGACCATATTTTCTAGCTCACAAAGTGATGGTGAGAACAAACTTGCCCTTGAGGCAGACCATGGGGAGACCTGATCTGTCAGGGCGCATGGTAAAATGGGCAGTGGAAATAAGCGAGTATGATGTGGAGTTTGAGCCAAGAACTGCCATTAAAGCTCAGGCTCTAGCGGACTTTATTCAAGAAACGACGAGGACCACAGGGCTGGAAGAATGGACAGCTTATGTGGATGGATCCTCTACTATGATGGGAAGTGGAGCTGGAATAATGATCATTACTCCAACGGGAGAAGAATTGCAGTTCGCTATCAAATTCGACTTCAAGGCCTCAAATAATGAGTCAGAGTATGAGGCCCTGGTTAGAGGAATGAGAATGTTAGCAGATTTGGGAGCTCAAAAAGTAAAAATCTTCTCAGATTCTCAATTGGTAGCTCAGCAAGTGGCCGGATCTTATGAGAGGAAAGATGAGAAAATGATAAAATATGCTAGAATGGTGGAGAATATCAAGTTGAGGTTTGTGGAGTTCTCTTTGGAACAGATACCAAGAGCAAAAAATGCCAAGGCTGATTATTTAGCAAAGCTAGCCAGTTCAGTGGAAGAAGGAGCTAGGGGTCAGATAACTCTCTTAACAGCAGAAAGCAGGACGATAGACTTGGAGGTGTTCTCAGTTGGAGAAGAAGTAGAGAATGGAGATTGGAGAATTCCAATTATGCACTACTTAAAAAAAGGGCAAAGGCTTGATCAACCTGGAGCTCCCAAGAGAGCAATATTTGCAAGGTACTGCATGGTCGGAGAGGATCTCTACAAGAGATCATTTTCACAGCCATATCTGAAGTGCATAACTAATGAGGAAGGAAACTATGTCATCCGAGAGATCCATGAAGGATGTGGAGGAAGTCACACAGGATTCAGAGACGTGGTCAGAAGAATCTTAAGAGCTGGGTTTTATTGGCCAGAGATGCTCAGAGATACTAAGGAGCTGGTGCGAAAATGTGAGAAGTGTCAGAAACATGGACCCCTTATCCATGTTCCTGGAGAAGAGATGGGAGTTATGTACTCCCCATGCCCTTTTGATAAGTGGGGAATTGACATCGTAGGAAAATTTCCCGAAGCATCAGGGAAGAGATCCTTCCTAATTGTGGCAGTGGATTATTTCAGTAAGTGGGTGGAAGCGGAAGCAGTAACAACGATCGATGAGAACATCATTCAGAAATTCTTATGGAGGAATATCTGTTGTCGATTTGGGCTCCCTAGAGTTCTTGTTACAGACAATGGAACTCAATTCAGTGGAAAAGCTATCAGGAACTGGTGTGAAAAGATGAAAATCAAGCAAAGATTCACATCAGTGGCTCATCCTCAGGCCAACGACCAAGTGGAAGTAACCAACAGAACCATAGTTGAAGAGATTAAAGCTAGATTGGAGAAGAAGAAAGGAAGCTGGCCAGATGAACTAGATTCTGTTCTCTGGTCGTACAGGACCAGTCCCAAAACAGCCACTGGAGAAACACCCTTCAACCTGGTCTATAGAGCAGCAGCAGTGATCCCGGTGGAGATCGGATCTGAATCTCACCGAATCATGGCCTATGATGAGGACCAGAACCCTATTCTGATGAAAGAAAATCTGGACCTGGTTGAAGAGGAAAGAGAAATAGCACGTCTCAGAGCCGAAAAATACAAGAGCCAGATCCGGGCGGGATACAATAAACGAGTAAAAGCAAGAAAGTTTTGCCAAGGAGACATGGTCCTCAGAATGGTGGATGCGTTGAAGCCAGTAAAGAAGTTGGAGCCAAATTGGGAAGGGCCATTCATTGTGAGGGAAGTGTTGAAAGGAGGAGCATATAAGTTGGTGAGAGAAGACGGAAAGGAAGTGGCACGTCCATGGAATGTGAGCAAACTTAAGAAATACTACTGTTAAGAAACAGGCAATATCTGAAACTTTTACTTTTGTCATCTTTCTTTGTTCATGAACTGGATGATGTATTCAGGTCATGGAAGATCTTTGTAATAGCTTTGCGCTTTGAAAATTTCAATGAAACAAGGAGCTGGTGAGAGCAGTTCCTTTTTATCTTATCATTATGAGAAGTATCTGGATCTAAATGAACTCCCCGAGGAGTATAAATAACTCATATAAGAGTATAAAATATAACTCGGAATGAGCAAATGTTGCTCCTAATATTCAGAGTATAAACAACTCCCCGAGGAGTATAAATAACTCATATAAGAGTATAAAATATAACCATGGACAAAAATATCCGGAAATTTCCCCGATATATTCTCGATATATCCATTTTTAGCAGTCACCGATATCGATATTGAGAAGAAACGATATTTCCACGATATTTGTAAAAAAAATCGAAAATATCGATAAAAATCGATATACAATAACAATATCGAAACTAATATCGGTAAAATATCGAAAGAATATCGGAAAATATCGAAAAATATCAGAAAATATCGGAAAAAAATCGAAAAATGTTGATAAATTTCAAAAAATATCATATGAAATAACATTGTATGCTATATTTTATATAAATTTATCATAGATGTAAATAGATTTAAATTGTTTTTTTTTGAATTTATGCATTAAAAGTTAATTATTAAATTTTCACAATTTTTAAAATTTACCGATATCGATATATCCATCGATATTTCCACAAATTTAAGGTCTCGATATTTCCACCGACACCGATATTTTTGTCCTTGAATATAACTCGGGATGAGCAAATGCTGCTCCTGATATCCAGAGTATAAACAACTCCCCGAGGAGTATAAATAACTCATATAAGAGTATAAAATATAACTCAGGATGAGCAAATGCTGCTCCTGATATCCAGAGTATAAACAACTCCCCGAGGAGTATAAATAACTCATATAAGAGAATAAAATATGACTCCATGGGAACAAATAACTGTTCTCCACATGAAATATATAAATGAGAAGAGGATTCAAGAACTGAATCCAAGAACTGAAAATTTTATTTACTTAGAAAAAATTTCAATTTTTAGGGATGAGAAGAGGATTCAAGAACTGAATCCAGGATCTGAGAATTATTTACTTAGAAATTTTTTTCTAGGGATGAGAAGAGGATTCAAGAACTGAATCCAGGAACTGGAAAATTATTTACTTAAATTTTTTCTAGGGATGAGAAGAGGATTCAAGAACTGAATCCAAGAACTGGAAAATTATTTACTTAGAAAAAATTTCAATTTTTTCTAGGGATGAGAAGAGGATTCAAGAACTGAATCCAAGAACTGGAAAATTATTTACTTAGAAAAAATTTCAATTTTTTCTAGGGATGAGAAGGGGATTCAAGAACTGAATCCAAGAACTGAAATATTTTTTATTTAGAAAAAAAAAAATTCAATTTTTTCTAGGGATGAGAAGAGGATTCAAGAACTGAATCCAAGAACTGGAAAATTATTTACTTAGAAAAAATTTCAATTTTTTCTAGGGATGAGAAGAGGATTCAAGAACTGAATCCAAGAACTGGAAAATTATTTACTTAGAAAAAATTTCAATTTTTTCTAGGGATGAGAAGAGGATTCAAGAACTGAATCCAAGAACTGAAATATTTTTAATTAGAAAAAAAAAAATTCAATTTTTTCTAGGGATGAGAAGAGGATTCAAGAACTGAATCCAAGAACTGGAAAATTATTTACTTAGAAAAAATTTCAATTTTTTCTAGGGATGAGAAGAGGATTCAAGAACTGAATCCAAGAACTGGAAAATTATTTACTTAGAAAAAATTTCAATTTTTTCTAGGGATGAGAAGAGGATTCAAGAACTGAATCCAAGAACTGGAAAATTATTTACTTAGAAAAAAATTTCAATTTTTTCTAGGGATGAGAAGAGGATTCAAGAACTGAATCCAAGAACTGAAATATTTTTTACTTAGAACTAGGGATGAGAAGAGGATTCAAGAACTGAATCCAAGAACTGAAATATTTTTTACTTAAAAAAAAAAAAAAAAAATCAATTTTTTCTAGGGATGAGAAGAGGATTCAAGAACTGAATCCAGGATCTGGAAAATTATTTACTTAGAAAAAATTTCAATTTTTTCTAGGGATGAGAAGAGGATTCAAGAACTGAATCCAGGATCTGGAAAATTTTTTACTTAGAAAAAATTTCAATTCTTCAAATAACAATACAAGTATAAGAGAGCATAAGTAGTACCAAAAGAAAAGAGATCTCATTGATAATGGGATAACAATAGTACAAAAAAAAAAAAAAAGTACGATAACAAAAATACAAAGCAGGATAACAAAAGGAGCACACAAGCTCCTGAAACTAGAGAAACACTAAGTCTGAGTATCTGTAGCAGGAGCTTCTCCCTCTGGAAGATTTGAGAGACCAAGATCAGGAGTGCTGGATCCTTCGAGCGGAGGAAGATTCGGCAAAGAGTCAGAGGATGAGGCCAGAGTCTGACGAGGAGGAAAGATATCATAGATCAAAGGAGAGGTGGCAGACACTTCAGGATCCAACTCCTTCTCAAAGGCCAATTTCAGAGCCGCCTTCTGAATAACAGGAAGCCACCACTTCTGGTCAGGTCCTGCGTTGAGATCTCCTTGAAAGAAAGGAGAAGGTGTTAAACTCTTGATGATGGGAGTAGGATCAATAGAGGGCTTGAACCCTTGTTTCTTCACTTGGGATACGGTGCACTTGATCCCATGGGTTATGAAATGGCCGATATGGGGGTTCATATCCCTAAGATAATGAGGGCTATGTTGATACGCTTCAACAAGTCCCAAATGGAGATCTTGAAGGAACTCTTGGCCAATGGAGGTCGTCAGCAGTCTCTGACGGCAATCATCGACGCCCCGTTTCTGTCCCTGCTTAAAAGCATCTTCCAGAGCCCTCTCTTGCTGAGCCTTCATGGCCGATACCTCGGAACGAGCCTTTTCAGCCACCTCCCAGCCCTCTTCGACCTTTTTCTTCAGCTCCTCATTTTGAGCGGTGAGCAAACTAAGATCTGCGGCCACTTTCTGGACTTCCTCATCTTTCTTGGCCAACTCTGAACGGAGGTGTCCCAGGTCCTTATTTGTCAACTCTTTCTCAGTCTTGTCCAATAAAATTCCTTGGACAGCCATAAGCTACAAAGAGAAAATTTATTAGGAAGAGCAGAGTAATAAAAGTATAAAAGTATAAGAAAAGAGAGGTTACCTGGGTGCTCAATTCTGAAGAGATCTCCCAAAGTTGGGGAACTGAATGTTCAAAGAACCTTTGCTTGTCATCCGAAGTCGGAAGCAATTTAACGAAGGAGGTGCTCTCTTCTCCTCTCAGCTCGGAAATGGACTTGGGGATCTCCAAAGTAAAGAGATCTTTGGAAGACCTACGAGGAACAATCGCCTCTGAACGAGTCCGATGGGATTTGGACTTCTTTGAGGGGACCTTTTCACCACCCTCAGGAGCAGGACGCTTAGGGACAGGAGGCAGAGCACCCGAAGAGACATCACCCGAGGTCTTGGCGGTATCCGGAACTGAGTCGTCCTCATGGATAGGTTGGGTCGAGTTCAGGGGAGTTGCTACTGTAACGGCGCCCTCCATTCCAGTTGTCAGAGCAGGAACTCCTGAGGAGGTCCCTACCACCGTAACCTCATCATCATCACCAAGATCTATCTTGACAGAGCTGAAGGCAAATTCCATTTCTGAAATTCAAGAAAAGGAAAAGTTAAAATTAAACACATAAGAAAATGAAAGAAGAACGAGAGCAGAAAGAGAAGAGAGGATGGTTTTACCGTCTCTGGGGGAAAGTTCCGCTCCAGAGCTATCGAGGCCAAATTGAATTAATACGCCCCGATCCCGCACGAGTTGAATTATTTTGAAAAGACCATTCTCTTTATCGAGAACATGGTTTTCTAGGGATTTCATGATCTTCCGATCCCTCTGAGAAACTATAGAATCAGAAATAGCAACATAGGAAGGAGTGGTCTGTTGCCACTCGGAACAAGGGAAAGGCCACTTCCCGTTTTTGGGAGTAACCCAGAAGTACTTTTTCTTCCAACCTCCGTTAAGGCTGGGAGGTTTCTTTATGAAATTGGGGAGGCCATTGACGTGAGAACTAAAGTAAAAAAACCCTTCCTTTAATTTCACTTCATGGCATGCTACGAACATTTCGGAGCTAGGGTTCCCTCCTGATGTGACATAATGGTGCAGGTCCATAAGAGAGGAGATACCAATTAAGAACTAAAGTAAGAGCTGATCACTTCCAGGATCTGGTCTCATGAAGCGGGACATAAGTTGATCAGATCCTTAAGGGATCTGATCTGAAGTTATTAACCTTATCTCTAAATGCCACTAGAACTGATGAGTATAGCTGAAAGGGGGAGAACCTTATTAGGTCCTCCTCGCTCAGGACCAAGGAAATGAATCGTCTTGGCCTTCAAGGAGAAGCAAGGGATCTCGGTGTATCAGAGAACCTCTGAACATCCCTAAACATGTATATGTGACAGCTTGTTATGTGTCAGGTAGTACAATGACGTGGCACTATTTGTAACAAACCCTAAAGACGAATTTACTTCCTTACCCTTCAGTGACAGGGTATAAAAAGGCACCCCCTTTCATTTTCAAGGCTAAGTCATTCTTTACTATTCACTTTTATACACAGAATACTCTTATCTTCTCCAAGATACTCGACTGACTTGAGCGTCGGAGGTCCGTCGCCGGACTCCCCTCCGGCCCGGTTTTCGTGCAGGTCCTGGAAGCAATCGTCATCCTCCATCCTCACCAATCATTCAAAGACTCTTAAGGAGCTCATTCAGGTATCTCTGGTTATAATCATTCTTTGATTGAGTCCTTATCAGTCACTCCTACGGATTTGATAAGGTCTCATCAAATGGCGCCGTCTGTGGGAAATCTGAGCTGAGGCGTGAGGATTTCCGGTAGCTTGGGATGATACGTCACAGCTCAAAATTCCTGTATTCAGAGCTGATTTCAGATATCTTTTCCTATAAATGAAAAGAAACGTAAATGGACGAAAGGGCATTTTCTCTCCAAATTTTCTGAAACCCTTCACCTTTTCACATGGCTTCCGGCGTCTCCAGATCGCCACTACAAATTACTGCCTTCAAGCGGCCCCCAAAGCCGCTCTCAATTTCTGATTATTCGCGATGACCACCGATCCATCAATTAGAGTCGTAGCTTTATTGTAGCGGCGCCTCTCTTCTGCCGTCGCTCGCTGATGTGAAACTTAGCAGCCCCACCCGGTTGCCAGAAACCCCCAGCAATGGCCTACTCCGATGAGCCCGGTCCCTCCTCGATTTTGTGCTCCGGGCACCTCTAATTTCTGAACCCACCGAGCCAACTCACTCTAAGTTAGGCGAGTTGAACCACTGCAGAATGCAGATCCTTCGCTGGTGGCGCCGCCCTCATCGAGTCTTTGGACGCTCGTGCACGAACTGCCGGCGTAGCTTCACCATTGAATAGATGTGCACGGGGTGGGGCTCGATCGTCCCCAAAACTGAAAGCCCTGAATTCTGAATTTGCACTTCTGAAAATCCAGAAAACTTCCAAATTCGAGGACAGGGAGAATTTCATTCTCAGTTTTTCATTTCTAACTTTTTGTTTAGCTGGGTGTTTGGAATCTTAACCCCTTTGCTCTTTTTCGAATTTGTGAATCAGGTTGGGCTTATTAGTTACTAAGTACAACCTGAATCTCAAGAAAACCGAGCTCTGTTTATGCACAGGAGCGTTATATTGTGGACTGGGGCTTGGCAGTTGTGACCTCAAGGTCGTGAAAACCCACCTACCTTGGGTTTGAACAGAGGAGTTGGAACTATGCAAGAATCCAGAGGGCTCAACCCTTGTATGCTCGGCCCCTCATATCCCAAAGTTGTATCAGTTTTTGGATATGCGTATCAATATTTGAGGTGATATCTCCTCAAACCCACTCACTACTTTTACATATAATGATGCTTCCACGAGGCAATTGAGCTGAATAGATTTTGTGAATGTGTGGATATGCCTTCTTGATTGTGTGCATTAGACAGTTTTGTTGATGACATGTTACCTTGATCTTAGATTTTCGAACATACAACCTTCATGTTAACCTTGAAAAATTTATAATTTGCAAAAATTTGTGACGGATTAGCAACAAACAATGATGATTACATTTGGGTGTATTATGTGTTTTGACGTGGGATGATATCTCATTATTTCTAGAAATAATATTCACAGCCATCTCGGCCATCTTGCTGAAATTGAGAGATTTATTGCCTCTTTGATGAATTCTTATGTAAATATGCCTTGAGAAGTTGTGGGTGGGCATGCCTGTGTAATTTGATATTGCACTCCTCCTTGAATATTGCTTGCGGATTCCATTAACTTCATATATGAATATCTCTATCCCTGTTTTGATGTATTGTGTTATATGCTCACTACATGCTTGATGAAATGCTCAAGAGAGTTGTGAATCTTTGATAATATTCGCATTAGTAATCATTTATTAATTATGCTCTGAAAATAAGTCAAACATACATTAAGATTGGCAGTGATGTTCAGCTCTGTGATGAATGTGTAGTAAAATATTGGAAAAGCATGTATCAAAACCCTTGCACAGATTGTTGCTTAACCTTTTTGTTGTGAGACGTGTTGTTGAGAGGTCGAGAGCAAGAATTCTCAGATGAGAAATCTCGAGAATATTGTGAACTCTCTTGTGAAGAGGGATGTCAAATTCATCGCTGAAGAAAGAAAAGGTAACTCATAAGAAGAATATATCCAGTCCCTTGTTCGCGAGGGTGTTCACGCAAAGATCCTGGACCTAATGTAAGAAATGGAGAAGAAAAGAATCCCGATTCTGAGGAAGAAGTCTCAGGAGATAAGGAAAGTACGATAGAAGAAGAGATGAAGAGGGAAACCAAGAGGAATATGCAAGATAATGAAGAAAGGCGACAAAGAAATGACTCGCCTCTGAGTTGTAAGTAAGTTAAGCATATCATTGTTAGAGGAGATCAGGCAAGTTTCAGTGCTGAAATTTCATTTGCTTGTTCTGAATATTGTGTTTAGTTATTCTTAATCTTGTAATAACTTGTACTGTGGAGATCCCAATGAGACAGAGAACTGATGAGAGCAGTCTCTCTTTACCACTACTTCGGAGCAACATATACAAAAAAGGTTGGAGTTCTAATTATGTGCTTGAGAATCACATCCTATTAGCCTCAATACGAACTGAGCTTGGATCAGAGAAGAACTCTCCGGAGTATAAATAACTCCCCGAGAAGTATAAACCACTCATATAAGAGTATAAAATAGGACTCTGAATGAGCAAGTACTGCTCCTCATATTCGGAGTATAAACGAGAAACGATCCCAGGGCTTGAGTCCGGGACCAAGAGCACATGTACTCAGAAAAATTTCAATTTTTCTGAGGACGAGAAACGATCTCAGGACTTGAGTCCGAGACCAAGAACACATACTCAGAAAAAATTTCAATTTTTTCTGAGGACGAGAAACGATCCCAGGGCTTGAGTCCGGGACCAAGAGCAAACGATCTCAGGACTTGAGTCCGAGACCAAAAACACATACTCAGAAAAATTTCAATTTTTTCTGAGGACGAGAAACGATCCCAGGGCTTGAGTACGGGACCAAGAGCAAACGATCTCAGGACTTGAGTCCGAGACCAAGAACACATACTCAGAAAAAATTTCAATTTTTTCTGAGGACGAGAAACGATCCCAGGGCTTGAGTCCGGGACCAAGAGCACACGATCTCAAGACTTGAGTCCGAGACCAGGAGATCCCTAACCGGGATTAGAACCCAAGATGTGGGTCTGAAAACTTAAATATTTTCAGGAGAAAATATTGAGAAGAAGAGATCCCTAACCGGGATCAGAACCCAAGATGTGGGTCTGAAAACTTAAATATTTTCAGGAGAAAATATTGAGAAGAAGAGATCCCTAACCGGGATCAGAACCCAAGATGTGGGTCTGAAAACTTAAATATTTTCAGGAGAAAATATTGAGAAGAAGAGATCCCTAACCGGGATCAGAACCCAAGATGTGGGTCTGAAAACTTAAATATTTTCAGGAGAAAATATTGATGAGAAGAGATCTCAGGACCTAAGTCCGAGATCAGAAATATTGATTTACTTAGAAAAATTTCAATTTTTTCTAAAGATGATGAGAAGAGATCTCAGGACCTAAGTCCGAGATCAGAAATATTGATCTACTTAGAAAAATTTCAATTTTTTCTAAAGATGATGAGAAGAGATCTCAGGACCTAAGTCCGAGATCAGAAATATTGATTTACTTAGAAAAATTTCAATTTTTTCTAAAGATGATGAGAAGAGATCTCAGGACCTAAGTCCGAGATCAGAAATATTGATTTACTTAGAAAAATTTCAATTTTTTCTAAAGATGATGAGAAGAGATCTCAGGACCTAAGTCCGAGATCAGAAATATTGATCTACTTAGAAAATTTTCAATTTTTTCTAAAGATGATGAGAAGAGATCTCAGGGCCTAAGTCCGAGATCAGAAATATTGATTTACTTAGAAAAATTTCAATTTTTTCTAAAAGATGATGAGAAGAGATCTCAGGACCTAAGTCCGAGATCAGAAATATTGATTTACTTAGAAAAATTTCAATTTTTTCTAAAGATGATGAGAAGAGATCTCAGGACCTAAGTCCGAGATCAGAAATATTGATCTACTTAGAAAAATTTCAATTTTTTCTAAAGATGATGAGAAGAGATCTCAGGACCTAAGTCCGAGATCAGAAATATTGATTTACTTAGAAAAATTTCAATTTTTTCTAAAGATGATGAGAAGAGATCTCAGGACCTAAGTTCGAGATCAGAAATATTGATTTACTTAGAAAAATTTCAATTTTTTCTAAAGATGATGAGAAGAGATCTCAGGACCTAAGTCCGAGATCAGAAATATTGATCTACTTAGAAAATTTTCAATTTTTTCTAAAGATGATGAGAAGAGATCTCAGGACCTAAGTCCGAGATCAGAAATATTGATTTACTTAGAAAAATTTCAATTTTTTCTAAAAGATGATGAGAAGAGATCTCAGGACCTAAGTCCGAGATCAGAAATATTGATTTACTTAGAAAAATTTCAATTTTTTCTAAAGATGATGAGAAGAGATCTCAGGACCTAAGTCCGAGATCATAAATATTGATCTACTTAGAAAAATTTCAATTTTTTCTAAAGATGATGAGAAGAGATCTCAGGACCTAAGTCCGAGATCAGAAATATTGATTTTACTTAGAAAAATTTTTCAATTTTTTGAGGTAGAGAAGAGAACTCAAGATTTGAGTTCGAGATCTGAAAAATTGTTTACTAAGAAAACAATTAAGTATTTTCAAGAGAAGATATGTAGAAAGCAAAAGATCCGCGATCAGGGTCAGAACTAGAGAACTCAAGATTTGAGTTCAGGATTTGAAAAATATTGTAGAAGTGGTGATCTTTATTCAAGATCAGAACCCAAGATGTGGTTCTGAAAACATAAATATTTTCAAGAGAAAATATTGAGAAAAAAAGATCCCTAACCGGGATCAGAACCCAAGATGCGGGTCTGAAACACTAAATATTTTCAAGAGAAAATATTGAGAAGAAAAGATCCCTAACCGGGATCAGAACCCAAGATGCGGGTCTAGAACACTTAAATATTTTCAAAAGAAAATATTGAGAAGAAGAGATCCCTAACTGGGATCAGAACCCAAAATGTGGTTCTAAAACCTTAAATAATTTCAAGAAAAAATATTGAGAAGTTAAAGGATCTGTGATCAAGATCAGAACCCAAGATGTGTGTTCATGATGCCAAGATATTTTCAACAGAAAATATTGTGAAGCTAAACGATCCGCGATCAAAATCCAAGATGTAGGTATGAAACAATTTAGAAGTGAAGATCATTAATTAGGATCAGAACCCAAGATGTGAATTCGAAAAGACTCTATTCTTAACCATTCTCAGCAAGGAGCTATCATAGTCAAGAATAGGGGGGAGTGGATGATGTGACATAATGGTGCAGGTCCATAAGAGAGGAGATACCAATTAAGAACTAAAGTAAGAGCTGATCACTTCCAGGATCTGGTCTCATGAAGCGGGACATAAGTTAATCAGATCCTTAAGGGATCTGATCTGAAGTTATTAACCTTATCTCTAAATGCCACTAGAACTGATGAGTATAGCTGAAAGGGGGAGAACCTTATTAGGTCCTCCTCGCTCAGGACCAAGGAAATGAATCGTCTTGGCCTTCAAGGAGAAGCAAGGGATCTCGGTGTATCAGAGAACCTCTGAACATCCCTAAACATGTATATGTGACAGCTTGTTATGTGTCAGGTAGTACAATGACGTGGCACTATTTGTAACAAACCCTAAAGACGAATTTACTTCCTTACCCTTCAGTGACAGGGTATAAAAAGGCACCCCCTTTCATTTTCAAGGCTAAGTCATTCTTTACTATTCACTTTTATACACAGAATACTCTTATCTTCTCCAAGATACTCGACTGACTTGAGCGTCGGAGGTCCGTCGCCGGACTCCCCTCCGGCCCGGTTTTCGTGCAGGTCCTGGAAGCAATCGTCATCCTCCATCCTCACCAATCATTCAAAGACTCTTAAGGAGCTCATTCAGGTATCTCTGGTTATAATCATTCTTTGATTGAGTCCTTATCAGTCACTCCTACGGATTTGATAAGGTCTCATCACCTCCATAGTGCTTAAGAAGGATGTAGAAAGACAAACAGGTCCTAATGGATGAAGGGTTAACCTGAGCCACCGATATATTAAATAAACGACATATTTTGGCAAGATAAGGGCAAATTGGGAAACGAAGTCCACAATCGATGTGTGCCTCGAAGAATGGCAACGAGGGACGACAGAAAAAGTTCGGCCTCTCTTCAGGAAGAGCCATATCGAAAAGAAAACTAGAGACATTATGACATCTTCGTCGAATGGCTTTAAGTTCTATGGAGGTAAGAGAGGAGTGTTTTGCGACCTTATTCCATGAATCATCGGAAGAGTCCTCAGAGGTTGTTAACCTCCTTGGACGACGAGAAATGGGAGGATAAGATGAAGATGAAGAAGGATGAAGAACTAATGACAGAGGAGGAGGTCCTAGTTGGGATCTGGGGTACTGACTGGACAGGACGTCCGTGTGACCAGACGAGTAAAGTTGATCCGGAGTTAAACTCCGAGAACTATGAGTATGGGAATCGGATCGGGTTCCCTCCCCCTCCGTAGAAAAGGAAGAGGAACCAGGAGCAGAAGGAGATGGACTAGCCATCAGGGATCAGCAAAGAAGAGGAAGAATAGGGAAGAGGACAGTACCTGATTTAGATGTCGATGGCGCCCGAGAAATAGGAACTCGCCGGAATTAAAGATCTCCCACCGGAATCTTAGAGAGAGAAATTTCTCAAAGGACAAAGCTTTTTTACTCAAAAGTTCAAACAGTGAAAAGTGAGGATAAAACTATCCTTTTATACTAAGAAATGATGGGACAGCCGCCTCAATGAACGAGTGACGCGTGTACGGCCCAGATGAGAGGAGGTGAAAGGTCGGGTCCGAATAAATGGCTCAGATCGAAGGTAAAAAAGTTTGAAAAATAAGCGGGAAAATCCAGAGAAGTCGAAAAGACTTTATTCTTAACTACCTCGGCAGGAACTGCAGTTGCCAAGAATAGGGGGGAGTGGATGATAGGGCATAATGGTGTAGGTCCAGAAGAGATAAGCCATTAGACAGAAGTCAAGATGAGACCTGATCATCTTGATCCAGGACCTGATTACCCCGGGAACTTATCTCGAGAAACTAGGCACAACCTGATCAGATCCCGAAGGGATCTGATCTGACATCAATAGGCTTATCCCGAATATAGTCGGGCTGATGGATGTAGATAGGAAGAGGAATACTTCATTCAGTCCTCTTTTCTCTCTTAGGACCTAGGAAATGAATTGCCTTGACCTCTAAGAGAGATAGGGAATCTTGATGTGTCAGAATATCTCTGGACATCTCTGCAAATGTGTGTGCACTACCCGAATAATCAGTGGTGTGTCAGAATCGTACCGTGACGTGGCACCCTTAGTAACAAACCCTAGATCCGAATTTACATCTTTACCCTTCTGTCATAAGGTATAAAAGGTACCCCCTCTTCATTTTCAAAGGGTTAAGTTACTTTCCATTACTATTCACTCAAATTACTCTTACTTTCATCATCTTCTCCATCAAACTCGACTGACTTGAGCGTCGGAGGTCCGTCGCCGGACACCCCTCCGGCCCGGTTTGTGTGCAGGTCTTCAAACTCATCAAAGACGTGCATCCCCATCATATATTTAAGGATTTACGAAGAACTCATTTAGGTATTTCTTATTCCAATCTCTCTTTGATTGTGTTCTTTATCATTCACTCCTGTGAATTCGATAAGGTCACATCAATATGAATATACTACTCAAAGAATTCCGTCTCATCTAAGGTGGAGTGCTTTCAACAGGAATCTAACCCAGGTTGTTTGTCTGGTTTGCTCTAATACTATGAAAGAATTATGTCTCATCTAAAAGTCCGAACTTGTAGAGAGGTGGAGAATTAATTCTTGTATATTAATTCCTAACATATACTTTAATTATAAATAAAATAATATTTAATTAATGTTATGTAAATATGAGCATAGCCAAGCTCAAGTTTAAAATAAATAAATATATATATTGATTGAATTCAATTCGAATTTTCTAATGGGGCGAGATTGAGTTTGACACTAATTCAGTTTACTAATTTATACGGCGTTGGCTATATACCCCTCCAGCTCTGTTAACTCTACTCCCCAGATACATATACCTCCCCCTGATGTGGTCTGCGTTAGATGTACTCCCCCCCGAATTATCAAAATTGCCCCTTCCCTCTTTAAAACCCTAACTTTTTCCTTCCCCTTATCTCTTTCTTCTTCCTCAAACTCCTCCCCCAAAACTAAAAATCTATTCCTCTCACCCTCCACCCCGGCCACATCGCCGCCCCCGCCGCCGGTCTCAGCGCCGCCCCCACCGCCAAGGTGCCGCCCTATCTCTCTCTCTCTCTTTTTCTTCTGTAACTTGTCCTCCTCCCCCCTCTCACTGTTGCCGCCCCTTCCACGTCGCCGCCCCTCCTCCCTCCCTTTCCACCGTCGCCGTCCCTTCCTCCCTCCCTTTCCACCGTCTGTTTTTTTTTTTTTTATTTACTGCAGTTTTTTTTTCTTTTTTTCTGCAGCTCCCTCTCCCGTCTCCGTCCCCTCCATTCCACGGCTCCGTTGCCCCTCCTCCCCAACACGCCGGCAGCTCTCATTCTCTCTCGCGCCGTAGATGTTTCACTCTTTTCTTTTTTCCGACAACTATCGGTCTAAAATATACATTATCGTCGGCAATTATTTGTCGATGATAATGTATATTTTCGATCAATAGTTGTCGAAATTATTTAAAAAAAAAAAAATCTTTTTCGATAAAATGAGGTCAACAAGAGTGTTTTTCGTCAACAAACTAGTGTCGATAAGAGTGTCTTTCGTCAACAAACTAGTGTCGATAAGAGTGTCTTTCGTCAACAAACTAGTGTCGACAAGAATGTCTTTCGTCAACAAACAAGTGTCGAAAAACTTCTAAGTTTTTTTTTTCGAATTTTTTAATTTATTTAGTCTGCTGCGGTGGCTGCCAGAGTTTTGGTCGGCGGCGGCTCCCGGAGTTTTGGTCGGCGGCGGCTGCATCTTCCATTAGGGTTAGGGTTAATTTTAGGGGGTGTATATATTAAGAGATATTTTATTAAAAGGGGTCAATTTGGAATTTTACATATATATTTAATTAATAAATGTAATGGGGGAGTAGATTTAACAAAGCTGGAGGGGTATATAGCCAGGGCCATTTATACCGGTATCCAGCCCCAATACTACTACTACTACTACTATGGGGTATGAGGCCCAATAAGACTTAAACTTGTGGCCCATTTAGAAATTGGGTTAAAATTGGAGAGATATGTTTTAGGCAATTTATTTTTCTAGTACTGTATTTAATAGTATTTGTAGGTAGGCAATGATGTGTGGGTGTGGGTGTGGATGTGGATGAAAATTGAAATTATGAAAGCATTGTGATAATGTTTTAACATCATATCCAGAAGCGAACCACAGAAGCAGTGGCACGTGGCAAGATGGGAATCGCTAATTCCTGATCATATTTGCTAATATTATCAGATTAAAGTGGTGGGTAGCTTCACTTAGACAGCAGCAGGTAGCAAAGAAAAGAAAAGAAATTAATGGCAAGCAGCACAGTGATGATGAGTTCTTCGGTGAGCTTAAAGCCCAACTCCTTTTCCGTCGACAAGTTCGCCGCCGTGAGAGGGCTGCCGTCGTTGGCCAGAACCGCCAATTTCAGAGTCAATGCCAGCGGTATTAAGAAGATCAAGACTGACAAACCCTATGGTTAGTTCTAATTCATGAATTCATCTTCTATGTTATGTTATGTTATGTTATGTATATTATACTAATAAAATTGTGTAATTAATTAATTAATCAGGAGTTAATGGGAGCATGGATTTGAGGGATGGTGTGGATGCCTCTGGCAGGAAACCCAAGGTACGTAATTTGCTAGTATTCCATAATTATTTAATTAATTAATTAATAATAATAATAATATATCCTGGTGCTGTTGCAGGGAAAGGGTGTATACCAATACGTAGACAAATATGGTGCTAACGTCGATGGATACAGGTGCGTTCCCGATCCACAATTATATTTATATAGTAGTACAAATTAATTACACCTTGGCTAGAAATATTAATCTCAATTACTTCCATCTAATATAATTATTCTCGTTCAAATAATCGGTTATTTAAAACAATTATCTATCGGACTATGGAGTGAATGATACGGAGTACTGTATTATTTATTTATGTATAAAGTAAATATAGTAGAGATGAGATAAAAAATACACAATTTATGTAGACGGATTAATTGAGCTAGGGTGATTCAATTGCAGTCCCATCTACAACGAGGATGAATGGTCTCCAACTGGTGATGTCTATGCTGGAGGTAATAATTACTTAACAACTACTCCCTATTACTAATACTATTGTACCAATAGAAAAAAAATAAAAAAAATTATAAATTGATCAATATTAATATAAATGGTGGTGCATGGTGCAGGAACGACAGGATTAGCGATATGGGCAGTGACCCTTGCAGGTATACTAGCTGGAGGCGCTCTTCTTGTGTACAACACCAGTGCTTTGGCCCAGTAATTATTACTCTAGTATTTAAATACCCATCTGCTGCTTCTGTATCAACAACCATGCTTCAGCTTAAATATTACATTATCGTCTGTAATTTAAATCCACAATATTGTTAATTCTACTATTTCCTCTTGTTTACCCTTTTTTTTTTTTTAATCACTTGCCATCCACACTATTAATTCTACAACACTATCTCTTTTTCAATCGACTATGCCATTTTCAAGATGATGATATTTGTACGTCACTCACAAAGCTCCTAAACAAATAATTAAGCTCGAAAGCATCCCTACTTCCTCGTGTATGTAACATGCATGTATAAAGGACGATAAGCTATACAACTATACAAGTCAAGACATCTTTTATGTAGAATGCATATTTATGCCAAAGTGCTCACTTCATTATTCTTCATCTTTTATCTGTTTCAATTTGAGGAAATATATGAAAATGAATTTAAATGATACTTAAGATGGAGCTCAGGTGTATATTTATTTCTTGTTAAAGAGTGTAACATCCAATTTTTTAATGAATACACCCCACCTTATAGTTGTAGTATTTGATTTTGATGGTACATGATGTTAAAATGTACTGTACACATGGATATACTCAGTAAACCTTGGGTGCCAGTTTTGCCCCCCAACATTCAAATTTTTGTTAACTACAATAGGAACCAAAAAGTAGAAAATTAAGTGCAAAAAATAATTTTGTGCCACAACTCATGTATGATAGATATAAGATGAGACATGACTGAAATATTTTTCTGTACCAAAACCCGGAGCATTACAGATTTCATTGTAAAATTGAGTCGCCATGAATAGGACATGAAAACAGAAACCAACTCAATGAAATCAGGATGGGGAGATTCGATAGAATCTGTCCCCTTCAATTTTACAATTGAAGTGAGTATGTCTGAGGCGTTCTTGATCCTCTCATTGCATTTCTTGGAACATATCTTCCTCATCAGGTTGTGAAGGTGCCAATTTTCCAAAAAAATCTACGTCCCCTGTCAGGGCAGCTCTAACTTTCTGCAAGCAAAACATCAGACGCCATTAAACTATTTTGCACTTCATGATTGCATTATCGGATCAAAATAAAACCATTTGTTTGATTTTAAAAGCTATCACACTATCTGCAATGTAGAAACATGTACAGGACAGTGGGTGTAGTACCTTCTCTATTTCTTCAGACAGAAGAGGATTCTCTTTTAGGAACTGCAATGCTCTTTCTCTTCCTTGTCCTAGCCTGTTAGGTTTGAGTTAAATATAAAGGCATACACTGTTTCCACATTTCAAAGACTGGGACAGTTAGAAGATTGCTTATACTTCCTAAAAGCATTTCGATTTTCAATGTTTTTAAGCTGTCCACATTTACTTTGCATATATTACTATAATGGAACAACTAAATGCAATTCTATTGGGGAAAATATATACAAATATAGTGCATTACATGTAAGAAGTATCCAATCATTTCAACCAAAAACCAAAATAAAACCACACCTGTGATCTCCATAGCTATACCACGAACCCTTCTTCAAGACAACGTCAACCATTTCAGCACAATCTAATACACAACCCTAAAGTGGAAGTCCAAGTCATTATAACAAACTTGGGAGTAAGAAAATAGCAATAGAAAAACAAGAAGCAATATGCACAAATACACGAACCAGTGTGCTAACTCCTTCTCCGAATATAATTTCAAACTCAGCTTGTTTGTATGGCCTTGACACCTGTAACACAACTAATTAGCTTGAACTAATATAAAATATACAGTATTCCCTAATGTAGTATGTAATCTTTAACCAAGGTGAAACACACAGTACAGAAAAAATGTAATCTTGAGTCACTTACCTTACTCTTCTGAACTCTTACACGTACTTTAATACCAACATCTTCATCACCTTTAACCTTTAACAAAACACAACATTTATGATTATTGCCAAGTCAAAAGACTAAGTGAACACAATTACCAAATAGAGCTGAGAGACACTACAAGTTAACTGGAGCAAATTTAGGGCTTACCGATTTTATCTTCCCAATAGTTCGTATCTCAAGTCGGACTGAAGAAAAGAACTTTAAAGCAATCCCACCACTCGTGACTTCAGGATTTCCATAATATACTCCTATCTGGTTCAGAAAAAGATGCAATATTGCAAGAGTTTCATATTAGAAATAAGCAAGTTGAATTAGTGTAAGTAACTATGAATAGAAAAACTGAATGGAAGGACAATATTATCTTTAGTCCTACAATTCAACTTTCCACAAAAGAGGATGACCCATTGCCTCTGGATAAGGTTTCAACTATTAAAATAGGGGTGATTGCCGCAAAATTTATGACCATTGAATCAAATGCATTTTTAATTAAACTTTTGGATAATTGGAAAAAAAAAAAAAAGGATCACGACTTTAACATCATAATTGCAATATGAAACACAGGGAAAGTTTAGGCCCTGCCCGATATACAAACAGCATCATTTTGGTTTGCGAACTGGAGCATAAAAAAAAAGCACTACTTTTGCATATCAGGCATGGACCAAACTGCCCGGTGTCTCAATTGCAATGTTAAAGTCGTTAATTTTTTTTGGCAATGATCCAAAAGTTTGGTTAAAAATTGAATCTAAGTCAAAGGTCGTGATTTTTGTGGCAATAAAGCCAAAAAATATCAACTAAGAGTACCTTGTGTCTTATTTGATTCAAAAATATAAGTGTACATCCAGCTTTTGAAGCATTTCCCGACATTTTACGCAAGGCTTGACTCATAAGACGTGCTTGCAAACCCATTTGTTGCATCCCAATTTCACCCTGTGGAGAAAATGCACAAATATTTATGTTTTATGAAGAGAATGAGATCCATCCTTTACAAAGACAGTAACATAAGTTATGTATAGTACTTCAATTTCAGCCCGTGGAGTTAGTGCTGAGACTGAATCAATGCAAATGAGATCAACAGCACCAGATCTACAAATACGATCAGCAACTGATACATAAACAGATAAACTACGGGTTATGCCAAATAACTGTAGCTTAAAAAAGGTCAATCAATCATAAAACTCTAGTTCATATTTTGGAATATCAACATGGAAAGAAAACTTACTCTCTAGAGCCATCTCTCCATTATCGGGCTGGCATACAATCAAATTTTCTACATCAACCCCCAGAGATTTTGAGTATGATGGATCAAAAGCGTGCTCAGCATCAACAAGCATAGCATTTCCACCAAGTTTCTGTTCGGTAAATGTGTATATAGATCAACACAAGAACTCAAGTAACTAACTTTTAAAAGCATAGACTTATCAAATGGAAATTCAAGTGATAAATAACAGATAGAAGTAAAAGTGAGCACATACTAAACCTGCACTTCTGCAATTGCATGGAGTGCTATAGTGGTCTTTCCACTACTTTCTGGCCCATATATCTGACAAGGAGCACCACAAAATAATCAGATTCTAAATGTATAGCCAGCTATAGATCGTCAAAGAAAAAAAGATTTTCCCAACTGCATGTATCAATAGTGTACAAAATTGACATTATCGCTCAAGTTTCATAATTCAGCAAGAGATTTGAAAGCATGCAAATATTTCAAATCAAACATGCTGCATTATGTGTAACACCCGTTCATTTTTTAATAAAAGAGCTCAAGATCCCAAAATAAGTAGTAACATATAATTGGATAAAAGAAATAAAACCTCTACAATTCTTCCTTTGGGAAGGCCACCACCTAAAGCAAAGTCCAAGGTCAAGCAGCCACTCGGAAAGGTTTCGCTACATGAAAAAATAGAGATATGAAAAAAGAAACACCAACAAAGACAATGAAGCAGTATCCTGTTTTGTAGCGAAATCAGCATATATTCTCTGAGGAGCAGGCAGACTAGATGGTCTCAGAAAACAAACATGATTCCAATCTTGTTATTGTTCTTTTGGGGAATGATTCCGTAATAGAAATATTTGGCAATAATAGAAAACACCTACACCAAAGCTCCACCAGCACTTCCAAGCCTCGTCACGCTTCCTTTCCCAAATGAGCTATTTATGTCGTTCATGGCAGCTTCAAGGGCTTTTTGCTGTGGTAGGAAGCAAGTTAGAGTAACCCAGAGTTGAATTAACTCCTCAAATTCGGCAGAGCCTTCACAAGCAAGATTTTTTTTTTTTTAAAAGGCAGCACACAAATAAATCTATTTTCTCCTTCACTCAATAGAACTTAGAACTCATGCCACAATTACACAACTCCACAGCTCATAAACATGGAGAAACAATACTCATGAACTACGAACCCCCATTATCCAAAAAAAAAAAAAAAAAACGCAAAAACGCAGAAAAGTAGATTATGGTTGCTAACCCGGTCGATAAAACGGGGGTCAAAGTCAGCGGAAAGAGCACCATTCACTTTCCCATCGAATTCCGAGCGAACCCTAATTTTTTTAGGCTTTGCCCCGGAAAGGCGACAAGTCTGAATGTTACCTCGCAGCGAAGGAGCATTTGGTGAAGTACCATTCTTGGTTTTTGAGGATACACACTGAGATTGTAGCGGGAAAATCAAATCCATTTGTTATCCAGTAGATTTTAGTGCAATTATAAGTGAAAACAGCACCAGAAGAGCAAGGAGGTGCGTGTTTTTCTCGAGTTATGAAAGAAGAATCTTCTTTCGAAAGATGCTGATATTTTCTTCTAGGCCACGGTTATACACACACACACCAGTTTACTGAGGACACCCACTCGCTTAACACACTCCCATTTCGATGAGTAGACACCCTAAGAAAGTACACAAATACCCTTAATCTTCATTCATAGCACACCCACAATACGCATCTTCTTTCTCCTCATCTTTTCTGCCGCTCTTCATCCCCACCAGCCACGACGCCCGCCTCCACCACTCGCTACGCGGCCGCGCCACGTCGTCTCCCCCTTCAGCCGTTCGCAGCCGTCCGTTCGTCGAGTCAAGCGCCGCCCGTTCGCAGATCCAAGCGTCGTCCGTTCGCGGCGGTTAATTGTGTGTGCTTACTGTAGTAATGTGGATTCAATTCATTTAGCCAATTCTTCTTCATCGTATTATTTGGTGAATTTTGCTATATATGCGTGTTCTATGATTTATCTAATGGTTGTTCTGATGCATTCTGTAATATCATGGGATTGGGAACTCTTAAATCATTTGAAAAGTACTCATTTTACTTTAGCCTTTTAAGGAGATATTTACAAAGTGTTTCTGAGCTAGTGTGCCAATTTCGTATCTTATTCCTCTAATAGCTGTATTTTCCCTCAATGTGTTTGATGCTTTGTCTGAATCGTTCCATTGAAGTCTTGTTGTTTTGCTTTGTTTCAGGTCAGATGCGGAAATGGCCAGTTCAACTATTTAAAGTGCAAATGTATTATTCGACCCTGCAAATTGCAGTGATATTTCTCTTAAGCATTGAATATGCTTCGAGTTATGTTAGTACATCGTTGATCTTGTTCTTGCTATATTGTTAAACGTGTTATCTTTGACTATGAAGTCGTTTTCTGTGTATGTTTTGAGTAATTTGAGTGAAACATTGGTCTTATTTCTTGCTATATAGTTAAAAATGTTCTTTAACAACAGACTGGTTATGTGGATGACTACATTGCAATAAAAGAGTCATTATTCAGGGGATCTTGAGATCCTTAGCAATAAAAGAGCTATTTTATGAGTCCTGAAGTCACTTGCTTAATTTATACAATTTCAGTGATTTCATATTCTTGTATTATGTCCATGTTATTGTGCTCTTCTTAATTCTTGCATTTCAAATTTTTTTCTGCAACAGACTGGTTATGTGGACGACTACATTGCAAAAAGTTATTTTGACAGATATGATAGTCTGATAGATCAAGAGTTCGACTATTTTGTAGCAAATGAAATCCCACCTGGCTTGCTCAAAGGGCTTAAAGATAAATTTCCCATTGTAACCACACAGTTGGTGCTACATCGAAATGTTACTGGAGAAGGTTCTCATCGTCATTTATCTTCTTCCATCAGATTCAAGCTCCCCCATGAACTCAAACCCGAGCTGATTGCACATTCTTGTGAAATCATAATCATTGAAAGATTGCCCTCTGGGGTCTTTGCTGATCCTTTTGAGCTGCAACATCTTGTCCAGCGCGATGGTATAAGACTACATCATGACATCTTTAGGACACTCTTTTACCAGTTGAGGCTTATGGGATTTCTGTTTTTCTGTTTCAGTGTTCACAGATGCGGTTGTCTTTGGTGACAAAAATTTAGAACTACCTTCTTTTCGCTCAAATCGAACAGTTGTTGAAATACATATTGATTCCAAAATGTTGTCAACCCATGAGGATGATCTGGTAATCAACCTTGTGGTTCCATTACATGCTAGATATCCGGTAAGTGATTTGAAAGGGATGAGTTTTTTTATAGTTCATAGCAGTACTGTTGTATGCAAATAAATTGTGTTTTTGAGATTGAATTTGTGGGTCAAATAGATAACCTACATTAGCGTAGATGAATAGTTGTGATGTGTATGTTTTTGAAAGCACGTTTCTTTTGTTCCTAATTCAATTGCAATGTCTCTGTGTTGAGAAGAATTGTACCTTGTGTTATTCTTGAGATAATTGCATTGAGACATGTTATATCCATCACCTAGGAGTTTTTTGTTATCTTTGAGTGAAAAGGATCCTTTTAAAAATTGTTGGAGTGCTTAATGTATGTGTTATATCCGTATAAAACCTATTGAATTGAGGATCTGCTTTATGTGATGGGTACATAATAAACTAATGAAAATGCCTGAATTTTTTCTGAAAATTTCTGATAAAATGTTCAATTTAGACAACACAAAGTATTCAATTAAGTTTGTGTTTTACCCGTTTCTTTGTATTGGTTTTACAGCCTTTAGGACTTGGTTTTTCGAGGGTTAAGTTTGGGCAACCTGATTTGTTCGTGTGCTGCAACATTGAAGAAAATGTACCTAATAGGAGCTGTCTATCTATTGCCACAAAGCCTGTTTTGGACGAGAAAGCTAGTTCAGATATATGGGAAATACCGTGCGGGATGAAGGAACATGCTGGTATTGTATCTGTTGTTACCTTTGCCTTTGCTATTATAACTGCGTTGCTTCTTATATCCACGTCTATTACTTATTCAATTAGTGAAGGCTCTAACATTTCAAGAAAATTGTGATATTGGATTCCTCTATGCCATTATTTCATCATATATTCCACTCTCTGAATTATTAAAATGTGTTGCTATGTTATATATAGTTCATTGACATTTTTTTAATCATTCACGTGTTATACATTTCTTTCTCTCTTTCATTTTTTTTTTTCGAATTTTTGTTTTAATTCGATTTTTTTTGCCGAAATTCGTGTATATATTAAAAAATCTGTATTTTTTTTTTCTTTTTGAGATTTAGTACTTTTTTTGTCGAAAATTGTTGTATTTTTCGTAACTGGTTGATCGAAGAACAAATTTAAAAGAAAAAAGTTGAATGAGATGTGGTGTATGGGTTGGAATGATTTATTTTTGTATTTTGCTTTAATTTGGTGAGTTTTTGTTTGAGTATTTTTTGGAATTTGGATATCAAGTTGTTGGATTTTTTTTTTTTTTTTTTTTTTTTTTGAATTTGAGTATCATGGTGAATCGGTGATGGTGGGGGAAGATTTTGGGGGTGGTGATGATGGTGGAGACGATTCTACTTTGGAATAGAATGGGTGGGTGTACTCATCTATCGTTTTTTCTTTAAATTTCAGCAAAGGGTATATTTGACATTCTACTTACCTTTTGTTGGAAACTTTTTTTAGGTGGGTGTGGTCAACAATGTCGTGTGTGTGTATAACCGTGGCATTTCTTGTATTGTTTCATGGAAGGCTCATTAGGCTGTACTGGCCCAGTACGTATTAAGTACCCCGCTAGGGTCCATTTGTACGTCATCTAATATTGCATAATTACTTAAGGGCGCGGTTATAGACACCCACCGATCTATTGAGGACACTCATAATAGAGGACACCCACGAGATGAGGACACACACAATTGAGATGAGGACACCCACTATGAAAACTCCAAAATACCCTTCATCTTCATAAAACCCTAATTCTTCAGCTATTTCATTTCAATTCAGTACACCCACCTTCCTCCCTCTCCCAACTCTCCCGTCTCTTCGTTTCCTCCGTTGCCGCCCCCCCCACATCGCCGCCCAGCCCACGTCGCAGCGCCGCCCAAGAGCCTCCCTCTCCAGCCTCATCGGCCGCCTCCTATCCAGCCGCGTAGGCCGTCGCCTTCCCTCCCCTGTAAAAAAAATAAAAAATTTGTCTCCCGCGTCGGCCGCCGCTTCCTCAGGCCTCCAAGCCATCGTTGGTCGTTCGCCCCCTCAGGCCTCGTAGCAAACCACACCGCCGCCTCTGTTTGAATAAGAAGGTCGCCGTCGCCGTTCGTTGAAGAATGCCGCCGTCTGTTGAAGAAAGCCGCCGTCGCCGTCCTTTGAAGAAAGACGCCGTCGCCGGATCCGTAAGAAGTCGGCCCCTCTCCACAAGAAATCGACCCCCTCCCCACCAGAAATCGGCCCCGTTTCAAGGTAGGTTTTTTTGAAAAATCTAGAACAATCTGTGTTTGGGAAAATTTAGGGTTTTTAGAAGTTATGTAATTATTTTCGAACATATTGAGTTTGATTTGGAAAAAATTTCGAACAATCAGTGTTTGTTTTGGAAACAATTTCGAACAACTTGAGTTTGTTTAGGAAAAAATTTCGAACAAGATGTTCGATCTTTTTTTTCGAACAAATTTGAGTTGTTTTGTATTTTTTATCGAACATATTATGGAAAAAATTTCAAACAAGATGGTCGATCTTTTTTTTCGGACAAATTTGAGTTGTTTTGGATTTTTTTTCGAACATATTATGTTTGTTCATTAAAAAAATTCGTATATCTCACCTTTGTTTTGGTAAAATTTTCGAACATTTTCAAACCACCCCAAAAAAATCCCTAAAATTTTGTTTCTCGAAATTTTGCCTGGTTTATTTCTTGAAATTTTATTTAAGGATGGTGTTTGTTTTGTGGCGGAGGCCGGAGGGTGGGGATGATTCTGTTGAAATGTAACGAGGGGTATACTCATCTTGGTTTTTTTTTAATTTTGTAAGAGGGGTAAAAGTGACATTTTACATGTCACTTATCATTAAAAAAAGTTTTGGTGGGTGTACTCAATAGATCGATGGGTGTCTATAACCGCGCCCTTAATTAATGGCCATAATTAATGGCCAAATAAGATTTGATTATTATTATAATTAGAGATTAATAAAGTTTCAAAATGGGAAAGAGTTTCAATACGAAGTTTACAGCAATTGTTATGAAGAGTGAAGCCCATAGTTATTGAATGCCCAATATATATGCACTTATGCAGTAGCTGCACAAATTTGTATACACGTTGTGTTTGTGTCATATTTCATTTACTTTAAATTATTTTATATAAGTAATATTGTTAAGTTATTCTAAAAAAAAAAAATCACTTTAAATTAGTGTCATATTTCATTTACTTGAAATTATTTTATATAAGAAAATGATGTATTTCATTTTCAATTTTATTCATATTTATAAAAGAAACAAGTTGGCTTCATCGTCGTGGTCAAATTTGACCTATTTCGGTTTTACTAATTCTAATCGATTCGAAATCGGGATTGGACCCATTTTTGGTTGAACCGAATGGTTTGATCCTGTTATAAAAATATTTTTTATTTATTAAATAAAAAGAAGTTGTATGAAATTGTTTTATACATGGTTCTCTATTTTGATAGTTGAATCATATTTTTAAAAAAAATATGATTGAGTTGGAGCTTCATAAAAAAATTATGAGTAATGTAATATAGTAAATGAAATAGGTATGATATATGAAACATACTAATACATGTTTTTATCTAAAACAAAACCGTAATACTTTTTTTTTTTTTTTTTTTGAGGGTAAAAACCGTAATACTTTCATGTTATGCATTGATATAATTTTGATCCAAATTTTAATCAAAACCAACTTTTTTTGTCAAAACAATATTTGTAGAAAGACAGTTAAAAGTATTAGTTTATATACTAAAAATAATTATTTATATGATGGAAAAAAGTCATAGGTAAATACTTAACTGGATTCAATTTTTTAAATGGGTTGAAGGTTACCCATGAGCTATGGGTTGAGTTTTTAGTTTTTACACAAGTCACAGTTATTTACCCTTCGTTTTTATGAGTCACCTTCAATTTTTTTAAAAGAACAGTACATATAAAAAAATATATTACTCTTTTATCAATTATAATTTTAATGATTTGAAAGAACAGTACATATAAAAAAATATATTACTCTTTTATCAATTAAATTAAATTACAACTCATTAAAATTATAATTGTACACCCACCATCGAGTCACCAATGAATTACAACTGAGTTATCATTGAGTCACATATTATATTTTTTTATTTTTAAAAAATAAAATTATCGAAAAAAACTATGAATATCGAAAAAAATTACTAGAAAATAAAAATATGAATCTTAAAAATAAAATTTTCAGATTTTTTTTTTTTGAAAAATGACCAAAATTTTGAAAATAAACTTTCGAAAAAATACAAAATATACGGAAAAAAAAAACAACTAAATTAGTTTTTTTCTTCTCCTAGAGGACGTCCACCAAATGTAGTCTCATACACTTTATGGAAACTATCACCCTTCAACAATCACTTAATTACTCAATTTGCCATCAACTTTATTCACAAACAGTCATTTTATTCACAATGGACCCCACAATACCCTATAATACCCTTACTTTATCTATTTTATCTACATTTTTCTTAAAACTTGTGCCCCTCCTCCATGGGACTACATTTGGTGGATGGAGGGAGTATTAATTTAAATATAGTATAATATTAGTTCATACATATATGGTATAATATTAGTTCCTATATTGTACTTCCTCTTTCCACCAAAATTTTGTTCACTTCTTTTTGTACATGTTTAAAAAAATTAATTATAAAAAAGACATGTGGGATAATGAGTAAAGAATAATGTTGGGAGATACTCAATCTTGTTAATAAAGTAGAAAAAAATACTCAAAAATTAGTTATTTAAATAGAATAAACATATTATTTGTGGACCAAAAAATAGAATCGAGCAAAGTTTTAGTGGATGAAGGGAGTATAATTTTACTTTGCCTAGTTTGTTCAAGTATATCAACAATTATTATTTATTCTTCTGGTATTAGGCTCAGTCTTACTAATTATCATAGTATTAGTTCATATACAATATAATATTAGTTCATATAGAATATAGTTTTAATTCACACACAACGGTGTTTTAGTTTATATACAGTACAATATTAGTTTATATACGATATAAAATTAGTTTATATATATATAGTTAGTATACTGAGTATAGTATTAGTTCACAATTACAAACAAATAAATTATTGTCTCTTACATTCCTTGTGTATAATTTTGTCCATTTGCTTCTAATTGTAGAAAATAAAGATGTATTTTAATAATTAAGTAGTTGGAGGTGCGATTGAAAAGGAAAATATAAATTAATACTCCCTCCTATTCAAAATACATGTCATCATAAACTCATGCACACATATTAAGACAATAATTAACTTCTCATTTTATCCTTAATCAATGTTTGTAATTCGCATTAAAAAATACATGTATGTAAATATTTATTGATCTTAAGGGTAAATTTGAAATAAATGCAATTAATTTGCATTGAAAAGTGCAAAACGACTTATGTTTTGTAAAGAAAGTGAAAGGTCAAAACGACTTATATTTGAATAGGAATGAATATTATATTGTATACGAACTAGTATTATATTGTATGTGAAACAATATTATACATTTTTCGAGTTTAGATCTTATAGCATATAATATATACTTCGAAATTGGAAGACAATATTATACCACATATAATTTAAAAGGTAATGTTCATATCAAACTAAAACACGTCTAAATAATTTTTTTTAATGGAAGTTTAGATGAAAAATAAATTAAATAAGGTAAAATGAAATAAAATTTGAAAGGTCCGAATGAAAAAGTAATTAATCGATGTAAAATGAAGTGCAACTTGGAGGGGTTTAGATAGAAAAATAATTATGAGTTTAGGTAAAAAAATAATAATGACTTTAGGTAAAATGTCAGAATGCTTTATTGTAAGATTTGTTTGGGAAGCTACTCTAAGATTCATTTAGCATTTTAATTTTACATTCTAATTCAAAAAAATTTTAGAGTTACAATTAGATTTAAAATTAAACCTAATTTTACAATTATACCCTTTGAAAATTAGTCAACTATTGAACGTCAAATTCATACTAATCCCTTGAAAATTGTTGATGCATTAAATCACCTTTCAAAAATTCCCTGAGTTTTTTAAAAAAAAAGATTGTAACTTCAACCCAAAATTAAATATAAAAACATCAAAAAAAAAAAAAAAAAAAAATTACAATCAAAATAAACTTGATAAAATCCCTATTATGGGAAAAATATTAAACAAGTTTATCATTACTTAAACTCTTCGATACTCATACTCTCTAAGACCCTACAAAACTTTGCATAAACGAACAAAATATTTTACATAAAATAATATTTTTTGCATAATGGTGAGTGTTGTAATTGCATAAATTAATAAGAAATTTGCATAACACTTAAGTATCTTTGCATAAACTAAGAAATTTCAAATCAAACACAGAAAATTCATAACAAAATTCGAACAAACTAAAAAAAAACCATAACAAATTAATTATAATAAACCTAGAAAATTCATAACAAAATTCGAAAAAACTTGTAATTACATAAATCAACAAGAATTTTGCATAACATTTAAATATGTTTGCATAAACGAACAAATTTCAAATCAAACACAGAAAATTCATAAAAAATACTAAACTAAACTTTACAGTATAATTTATATATAAACCACACCTCTTTCACGATCCGTCTTCAGATTTTAAATGCAAATATACCTTAAATCATAGAATCTTCTAATTTCTTTCAATTTTTTTCGAAATGAGTTCCTCTCAAATTGTCGATTCCGGTAGGTTCTCTAGTATTAAATTTGTTGCGCAGGTGCTCCAACGGAAACCATAAATCTGTTGTCGATGATTGAGAAATTCAGTTTCGATAACCTCCACGTGCCGCCGTATGTGTTTTTTTATTATGTCGATTTAATCCCGATGTCAAACTAAGATGATGATAGATGAATAAAAAACCAGAAATAAAAAGCACTCAAATGTCGATCGAGAATTAAAAATACACTAACAAATTGAAGAAGAACAATTCTGTAAAATGGTTTATTTGGGAAAGATGAATATCTTAATTAAAAAAAAAAAATCCATAAATAGGAATTAATTTTGAAAAGGAAAGTCAACAAAAAAGGAGGATTTTCGAAAATTATATTTATGGGATATGCAAATAATATAATTAGTATTTGAATTAATCGTGAATTTTAAAAAGAAAGGGCATAAGAGGTTTTTTAACTTGTAATTTGACTTTAATTGTAATACTGAAATATTTTGTCCATAATTGTTATATGATCTAAGGAATTGAACCTTAGAGTAAATAGACTTAATTTAAAATTCTACAACTAAGGGTAGTGAGAGTACTCTATTAAATAACAACATTTGTTTGTTGTAAAATTAAATTTTATTAGACTTTAAAAAAATTAAAAGGAAGTGTAATTGTTGTTGGACCAAGTGACAAATTAAATATATTTTAATTGTTGTTAAAAGGGAATCAATCCCCTACCATTTGACTGATATTTAGTAGGCTATGTAGATTACAAATAATGTATTTTTTAAATGTATATATTAATCCACTTCCAATAAGATCCACATTTTAAATGGATACAATTACATGCATATGTAGCTGGTACACTCAAATCACACTTAAGTTTTGTCCAAGATTTGATGGCATTCTCAATATATAACTTTTTTTTATTGTGGATTTTTTCTCTTAATTTATAATTGTAATTCCTTTTTTTTTTTTTTACGATTATAAATTAAGGTGATGGGTCTCTTTATTTTTTGTGGGTTCAAAATATCTTTGTGTGCGTAATTTTTATGTGAATCTCTTTGTGTGCGTAATTTATATGTGAATCTATATATTTGTGTGCGTAATGTATGTGCGAATTTCATTTTTGTGAGTCTCGTGATAGAGAGAGAAGAGGTTTGATTTGTATGTCACCGTTGCCGGAAAAGGAGACTTGAGTCCATATACAACACAATCAACGATGGAGAAAATGGTTCAAAAACCCAACAGTGATTTTAGAAAATAATATACTATAATATATATATATATATATATATATTTTACCACTAATTCATATTTATTTTAGTTTAACTAATAATAAAATATACGTACATATTAATTTTTCACATAATTTAAATTTCAATTAGATAAAAAATTCTAAACTAAACCCCCAATTTCAAACCTCTAATGTAAAAATGCATATTAAATTCCAACAATGTGATATATACTCAGTTCAATAGTAAATTATACTCCCGTCCTAATTTTTTTTCCTGGCTCCGCCCTTGGACTACCAGAGTCGGGTCCGTCGTCACCACACCACCGCTTCACCACGAGCTGCCTTTGTTAGCATTGATGCCCTGTTCTCGCCGCCGCCACCAGTGGTTACTGCAAATCCGTAATTGAATCAGCCGCTCCTAAGATGTTAGTTACTGCACAAATGTATTGTGCCTGTGGGCTGTGAGGGTCTACTAACGTTGACGGATTAAAGATAAAAAGTGGGTTAGAGGGCATTTGTTTCCCTCAGAAAGGGTGACAACCTTTCGTTTTTTAAATTTAAATAATTTCTTATTACTCATTTACAGTATTGAGTCAACTTGTAATCAATTTTGATTGATTGGTCTATTTTGAATTTTGAGTCGGTTGTATTGGAATTTAGTTGTTCCATTCGTCTTCGTGGTCAAGGGGTAAATTTGGAATTCTTACGTTTGGATTTTGCTCTTGTATAAAAGTTCATCCCTAAAAATTGTTCCATTCTTACTGTTTTCGTAGCGTTAGACCCTGGTCGGGGATTATTTGATTGAGTTTGCTTGTTGTAGTTTTTATAGGTTGTTTTTGTGTTTTCTATTTATTTGTGGTTACTATTATTATATTTTTTTTGCTTCTCTTATGTGATTTTTTCCGTGTGATTTGTTTGGATCTATTATCATGTCTTTTAACATGTCTTCCACCTTCTCTTATGGCATGCCCCCTTTAATGGTAAAACCGATTTTTGCATGTGGAAACAGAAAATGAAATGTATTTTGATTCAACATTGTGTGTTTAAAGTTATTAATGAATTTTATGCTTCCATTGATATTGTTGAGAAAAAGAAAGAGATCAATGAACTTGCTTTATCTGCTATTATCTTGCATCTATTTGACTATGTGCTTAGAAAAGTAGGTGTATGGACTCTGTTAAGGAGTTATGGGACAAATTGGTAGAGTTATACACTGATACTTCATTGCCTATATAGTAAATTGTTTTTTCTTGAAAAATTCTTTCGTTTTAAATTTGATTTAAAAAAAGATATTGAAGAGAATTTAGATGACTTTAGTAAGTTGATACATGATATTAAGTTGACTGCTGATAAGCATATTGATGAATATTCTCCTATTGTGTCATTAAATGTTATACTTGACCCGCATAATGATGTGAAATCTCCCATAAAGTATGGTAGAGATTATGTGATTCTTGATATTGTGGTTAATGGTCTTAAGTCTAAGGAGTTAGATTTAAAACACAATGGGGTGCTAGTCCGTCTAATGAGGTTATGCATGTTAGGGGGTGCAGTGGTGAGAAGAACCATGATGGTGAGAATGATGATTCTAGTAGTAAGTCGGAACCTCGTGGTAAACCTTGGGTTAGAAAGTGTTATGATTGTGGTGACCCTGGTCACAAGATTAATTATTGTACTGAGTTTAGAAAGAAGCCTAGTAAAAACCCTCAGGTTGATCATGCTAATGCGACTACTAATGATGATAGTGAGGACCATGGTGATGTCTATTAAGTCTGTATGATTTATTTTTTATTTCGTGTCTTTGTGATTCTTCCTTTGTGATCATTTCTTTGTGTTATTTATTTTGTGCTTAGTATTTTTTTCTTTGTGTGCATTTTCAATGTATTCTTTTCTTTGTGTGGTAATGAATGACTAATATATAGTTTCTTTGTGTTTAGAGATTATTCCTAGTGGGGTGGAGTGATTTCGTCTTTGTGATTTATGTTTATGCTTTGTGATATCATGTTTTTGTGTTTTTCTTTGTGAATGCTCCAAGTGTGTTTTTTCTTTGTGGCTTAAATTCTACGTACGTGGACTAACTTGGTGTGTTTTTGTATTTTCTTTGTGTGTTGTCCTTTGTAGGTACGTGAGAGTGAGTTGTACGATGATGATGTCAAAATGTTTTTCAAAATAAGGGGCAGGGTATTAGCGTTGAAGCAAATAGGTGGAGATGTAATGGACCAATGATGGGTACATGAGTATTTGGCCAACTATATAAATTTCTAGGCCCAAATCTCTATTCTCCCTCAAGTCACAAGCTTGAGTTTTTGTCAAGATTTGATGGCAATCTCAATATTTGACTTTCCTTAATTGTGGATTATTTCTCTTAATTTATGATTGTGATTTCCTTTTTACGGTTATAAATTAAAGTGATGGGTCAGTGACGGAGCCAGAAATTATACATTGGGGGGCCGATTTACATTACTATAAATAAAACATAATATTATGCCTAATTATTATAAAATTTTCAATAATGAAGTTATGTTTCGAAGAAAATTAATTTTGAATGTTCCGACTTATAATAGGTGAAACGGTGTTAAAATTTAACGTGCAATCCCGTTGAGATTCATTAATCAATACTCCCTCCGTCCCATACTTGAAGCTACAAACCAAATTGGCACGGGTTTTAATAACTGAGTTGTTTATTAGTATTGTGTAAGATAAAGTGGGGGTAGTAAAGACTTTTCAACTTTATAAATAGTAATAAAGTTACTTTTTAGTGTAATAAAGTAGTGGCATTTGTTGTAATATTGTGATGTTTTAAGGAGAGTGTTTAAAAGTGTTTTTGCTATTTTAGGTAATATAGCTTCAAGTATGGGACGCCCAAAATGGTAAAATGTAGCTTCAAGTATGGGACGGAGGGAGTATTAAACAAATGTATAACTTAAAATATACTACCTCCGCCCCGTGATGACTTACACACTTTGACAAGCTCATTTTTTTTAAAATGTAAATTTAGTGAGGTGTGGGGTTAAATAGTTGGGGAGTGTTTTGGTTGATTTAGTGAGGTTTAAAGGAAATTTGGTGGTGTGTGAGGTCAAATAAATGATAATGAGGAGTATTTTTGGTGATTTAGTAAGATTTTAAGAGAATTTTGTGAGGTGTAAAAGATAATTTAAATCCAGTGTTTCACTAAGATTTCGAATAGCGGTTCTGAATTCAAGTTGATTCTATTTCGCCTCTTCCTCAGAGAAAGACGATCAAACAATTCTCAATCATGGTCCTTGCGGATCGGATCATCCATATAATATACAAAAAGAAACTCCAGATATTTGAGAACTTTCTCTTTGAATAAGATCCAAATTCCAGTGACGGTTTCATTAGATATCTTACAACTAGAATCCCTCTTTTTTTCGATTTGGTTCCTCCACCACCGCGAACCCCAGTTAGATTCAGGCATGCTACACTTTTTAGTTATTGGGAAAACCCAAGTACTCTCTTTCGGATTCAGTAAACAACTCTCAGAGATCTTTTTTCCTTTTGGAAGATACAGGAGCGAAACAATCAACCTATTGATATTGGAAGACCCAACCGATTCTTCCAATGTATCATTTCTGGGTCCAATGGAATTCATAGGTATAGGAAGAAGCCCCTCAAATAGAGATTTTTTCTTTCGACCATATTTCGATTGTTAATACGATATATAAGGACCGCTAAAATATGGGAAAATTTTGAAAATAAAATAATGTACTGAGAATATTAATTTTGTGAATTATTTACCTATTAGAATAGGAGTATGTAAATAATTTTGGAACGTCTCAATAAAGAGGGTGGGCAAATAATCACAGAACGAAAAATATATATATATAAAAGTGGGGGCCCATTGCCCCGCGGGGCTCTATGTGGCTCCGTCTATAGATGAGTCTCTTTATTTCTTGTGGGTTCAAAATATTTTTGTGTGCGTAATCTTTGTGAGACTCGTGATAGAGAGAGAATAGTTTTGGTTCGTATGCCTGCACCGTCGTTGAAAAAGGAGACCTGAGTCCGTATACAACCCAATCAACGATGAAGGCAGCCCCAAAACCCAACACAACTCAAAATTATAAATTAAAAGGAAAAGTCTCATATACACCATACACACCAAATAAATTTGGTGCACATCATTTTTTTTCTTTTAACCGCTTTCTCCTATCTTCTCTCTTATCTTTTTACAAATTTTTTAACCGCTCCCTAATTTTCTCTCTTATCTGTCTTCAACAAGAAATTGCGACCAGAAGGCTTTAGCCAAAGCTTTAATTTTCAATTAAAAGATATAGTATGAAATAACTTATTTCTGAAAAAATTGATAATGGTTGTTATTGAAAAGTGTGGTTATTTTTTTTATTGAAAAGGGGTGACTATTATTATTAAAAAACTGTAATTTTGTTATGGAACAATGAATTGAAAAGTGGCGACTATTATTATTGAAAAGTGGTGACTATTGTTATTGAAAAGTGGCGACTATTATTATTGAAAAGTGGTAATTTTGTTATTGAAAAGTGACGACTATTATTATTGAAAAGTGATAATTTTATTACTTTTGTTATTGAAAAGTGACGACTATTATTATTGAAAAGTGGTAATTTTGTTATTGAAAAGTGACGACTATTATTATTGAAAAGTGGTAATTTTGTTATTGAAAAGTGACGACTATTATTATTGAAAAGTGGTAATTTTATTACTTTTGTTATTGAAAAGTGATAATTTTATTACTAAAAAGTGACGACTATTATTATTGAAAAGTGGTAATTTTGTTATTGAAAAGTGACGACTATTATTATTGAAAAGTGGTAATTTTATTATTGAAAAGTGACGACTATTATTATTGAAAAGTGGTAATTTTATTACTGAAAAGTGACGACTATTATTATTGAAAAGTGGTAATTTTATTACTGAAAAGTGACGACTATTATTATTGAAAAGTGGTAATTTTATTACTGACGACTATTATTATTAAAAAGTGGTAATTTTGTTTGAAAGGGGAAGTTACACTAAGAGACAATCCACCTATAGTTTTTCCAATTAAAGACAATTTTTTATGGAGTAACAAAGAAGGACAAATTAGAACATAAGTGTACAAATATACCCTTTAACTAAATTAATTTTGAATTTTAAATTTTGAATTTCATTATTATTATTAAAAGTAACTTCCATAATTATAAAATCTGTAGAATTATATCCTCGAAAAATGTGTGAACTACGATTTCAAATTTTAAAAATTTAATTTCACAAATATTATAATTATAAAGTCAACTATTAAAAAATGAAAACTTTAAAAAAAATCTTGAATATCACGCTCATTTATTATTTTTCTAAAATTAAAAAATTTTATTAATTTCTCAGTTCAATTTGCATATTCTCATTGACATGTGCAAAAATATGTTGCATATGACTTAAAAACGTGCATATTCTCATTGACATATGCAAAAATATGTTGCATATGACTTAAAAACGAGCTGCATATGCAAAAATATGTTGCATATTCATAGTGACATGCAAAAATATGTTGCATATAACTCAAAATTCAAAAAATTTACTAATCTCTTAGTTGGATTCCAAAAAATCACGCATATTCTCACTGACATGCAAAAATATGTTGTCATATTCTTAGTGACATGCAAAAATATATTACATATAACTTAAAATACTTCATAATATGCAATAGAATAATATATTTTTGTAATAAGATGATCTAAAATATTAATTTTATTCAAAAATACATGGAATATGCATTATACATACAAATATATGCAATAATTTTGATTTATATATGCAACGAAAAATTACACACTGCATTATCAACAAAACCCTCTAATATCACAACAAAGAACCTTCACATCTAACAATCATCACAGCAACAGCAGCATATCCAACAACCATCACCTCCAGTTTCTCACCCTCCATGAGTAATGCACAGGAAACCTATTAAAGTATCACATATATTATGTTGAATCACCAATGTTTCTTTAAATTTACAAAATCAAAATAATTCCCCACTCTCTGGAAGGTAAAACGAGTAATAGGAAGTCTTGAATTGTACAATGCAGCGGTGCCTGCAGGAATAAAAACCTTCTTAAACTCAATTACAAATAAATGAAACATAACTCTAAATGCAGGAAACTGAATACAGTTTTTCATCACTATAACAGGCATGAAACTCAGACAAAGAGTCAGGTTCATGATAGGCTTGATATGTAAACCAATGTACAATTAGGAATTTTGTGTAATTAAACCGTGAGAAAAACATCAAATAGTTTTATGCTTTATAATTAGGATAAATCTTAGATTGTTGTTGTAAAAATAGAATCACCTTGGTTTTCCACGAGCATGTGCAAGTTGTATGGCAGCTGTATTTGTAGCTATCACACCAGCAGAGTCATTAATCAACGCAGCAAGCTAACACAAGATTACCACAACCAAATTAAATTAGTATGAGATCGTCCCATGGATAGTATTTTATGTGATGAAAAGTAAGTTGAATTTACCACTTAGACAACATGTACAACCAGTAGAACACCCAGAAATAAACAAGTTACAACAACATTATTGGCCGATTATGCAGAAACATATCACACATATAAGGGGGAAGACATCAAGGAGTCAATCAACAAATTTATCCTGGCAAAACAAGCTTAAATAAAAAAGAAACAAACAATTTTCACGATAACTGCAGTATGTAGCAGAGCAACTTTTGATTCTTCACTTCTGCGGTGAAAAGATAATTTAACTTAAATTGGAAATCAAATATTTCAAGTAACCTGATGCCAGAACAACTATTCAGGGACCTATTTCCTCACCCTTTTACATTTCATCTAAGCATTGACATAATAATTAAGAAGCCATAAACGTATATCAATATATCATATCCTTAAAATTCAATGCAGGAAAGGGACATCGAGCGTAAACTGAATTCTAGGGTTCTTTGCAGAATTGGGGCAAGATTTTGATGAAGGAGGAATAGCAAAGCAAATAGTTGTATTTACCAGGGATGATCTGGAAGCAGACCCCGCCCCGAATGACTCCGATCATCCGTCATCGTCTGCGCCAGAATATGCGCCACCACGCTTGCGCACTTCACTGAACCTCCTATTTTAGCCTGAGCCTTCAGCAGAACCACCGGAGCGCTGCCGCTTCTCGACACTCTGCAGATGGCGTCGAAGGTGGAGAAACTCCTTCTCGACACTCTGCAGATGGCGTCGAAGGTGGAGAAACTCCCGGCGAAAGCGATGAGGAGGTCGAGAGGCGATCAGAGGAAGTTGCACTCCAAATCGCACCATTTGAGAAAGTGGGCCGGGAGGTGGGTTTGAGAGAGAGGGGGGCTAGGGTTTGAAATGAATTGTGGGAGTGGTGTTTTTATATAGGGTATTATAGGTATTTTAACACTCATTTTGTTCTTAATTGTAATGTTGAGAATTTTTGTTCGTATTTGTAGTAAGGTATTGGAAAGTGACTCTAATTGTATATAATCTCTTATTGAAAAGTGGTAATTTTGTTATGGAATTTTTTTTTTTTTTTTACTAAAAAAATTATTATTACTTATATAGGAATCGAACTTGTGACCTTATGCATAAGGTTGACTGTCGAAACCTCTGGGAGAGAAGGTAATTTGATAAACATTTTCAATCTGAAGAAGGTAATTTGATAAACATTTTCAATCTGAATAATACATATTGATTGACTTGTGCATTAGTGTGCACGGTGCACACTACGCACAGGAGACCAACTCAAATTAAAAATATATTAATATTGTTCAACAGGTATGAACTTATATTTTTCATTTTTTTAATCTTGCCCTGACCCATTAAAATTAGATTAATATTTTATTGATTACACAACGATTTTGCTCAAATCATATTACCCCTAAATTAGGAGTCAAATTTATGATGTAGTATAGGGTAATTTTCGTCGATATGCCGACCATATTGATGAATTTGGTGATAAGTTGCTTTCAGTAATTGCCCTCACACGTGCGGGAAGGAACTGTGATTTACTGGTAATAATTTGTTTGGCTCCACAACCAAACCTAACTCTATCAATTTAATCCTTCATCATATCTTATGTAAGAAAAATTCTTCCTCCGTCGTCCCATTTTGTTTCATACATTAAGGATTTGTTACTCTTGATTCAAAAATCAAAATTTTCGATACGATAACCGTTTGAAAAATGATTATGCCGAAATATTTTGGTATATCAAATTTTATGCAAAGCATTACTGTCGACAAATAAAAAAAAACAGATGGAATATATATACAGTATATAATTTCACAGTGAAGAGGGATTCGCGGAACGTGAATATGATTCTCGTCTCTGCCAACAGAAAATAATTATCCTCATTTTTGTTCATACGAAGAACAAAATGAGAATTTTCTGGCACATCATGTGCGAATGGGTATTTTTATGTAAATTTGCATATAGTTTTAGTCTTCAATTATGTCCTTTTTTAATTTTAAAAAATCTCTTAATTTCTAATTTTACTTTTATTAACAAATCTGTAGATTAAAATTAGAGAATTAATGTGATGAGAGGTGAGGTCTTTTAAACGAGGTTTTATGTTTACTAGATAAAAATTCTTTTATTAATTAAAGGTATACTTATTAATAGTTAATACATACTATTTTTTAATTCTAATAAATTTTCTAAACTTAACTTATTAAAAAAATTAAGTGATTAGATGTCTCGTTTATTAATTAAAAATATACTTATAAAAAAACTTCACTTAATAAATTTCACGAAAATCCCACTCTCGTAAATAAATGGTACTCCCTCCGTTCCATATTAATCTTCATAGGTAGATAGGCACGAAAATTAAGAAAGTGTAATAATGAGTGAAGTTTTGAGGGGTAATTTTGTAAAACTTTATGAATAAAGTAAATAAATGAGTTGACTTTTGTGTATGTGTGGAGATAAAGTAATGACATTTGTGTAAAATTGAGGTTAATGTTAGGGTGGAGTTTATAAAAGATTTTCCATTTTAAGGGTGTGAAAGTTATTATGGAACATCCCGAAAAGAAAAGTGTGAAAGTTATTGTGGGACGGAGAGAGTATGTTTTAAGAAAGATTTGGATTCCGTTATAAATTCAGCATGTTGGCCCTTAATTTTAACTAAAACAGAATCTTTCATCTCATTTTGAAGATATAGGAAGAGAGTTGTCTTATTACAGGATGACAGGGGTCTTATTACAGGATGATAGGGGTGATGCTTTTGGAGTTAGACATTGGTGTTCATTAGTAATTTTTAGTAGCATTTATTTTGTAATGCATAAACATTTTTTATTTTTAGTTAAAATTTGATAATTTTGATAACATTTGACATTAATATTAAATTTCTATGATTTCGATTTGTAATTTTAAAAAACCGTCAAATCGCAAAAAAACCGATTTAAACCGTTTAAAATCGCATGTTCAAAACAATTAAAAAAACTGTGGTTTAATATACAATATTAAATCGAACCACCTTTGTTAAGACAATTTGAATTTTGTCAAAAAAAACCACAAAACCGCACCGTGGTCATCTCTACATGATGATGGTGGTGGTTTGTCACAATTGTATATGTAATGAAGTAATATTACCTTTTACTACATGCTAAAATAAGACGAGACAGTATTTTTTTCATATTTCTATAACGTATTATTTTAAATGTTAAATAATATTACTTCGTAATTAAATAGAATGGCTTTTCTATCGAGAAATGTACAATTAAAAGTTGTCACATCATTTAACTTTGTTATGAGCGATCGTATTTTGTCATTATATATATATATATATGTTTATTTTTATGATCGAAATGTCCTTATATTATTTATTTTTTAAAATTAAAAAATATTCTAAGATTTCTTTTATGAGCTAGACTGAACCGCATATTTTAAGACTCGATAGCAATTGGGTTGGACTCAAATAAAAGCTCAGTGAGCCCGACCCAGTCCAACTCGACCTGGGTCAACCCAATAGATATATGCACCTTCAATATAATGGGCTATGGACCCGTTACAACTTTATACCTATTTGACAACTCTATATATATATTACGAGTATTTTATAATTAAATATTTTTATTTATTTTAAATTAAAAAAAAATATTTATAATTTTTTTATTAGTAGATCGATGCAGTATAATTGCATTTTACAAAGTGTCAAACGCACTAATGTAAAATGCAATCATATAAAAAAAAAAATATAAGTCGGATCAACGAAGCCTACCATAGAAAAATCATAAATAGAATTTTTCAAAGATTACTTTTGATCACATTATGCTAAGCAATATTATTTTATAAGTCTTAGACAATATTAATTTTTTTAATGTAATTACATTAATTCCGTTCAAATCTTTTCAAATTTTTTAACCAATTTTTTTCAATTATTTTTAAATTTATGTTTCAAATAATTTTTAAATTGAAAGACATAATGGGAACAAACAGTGTAAAAATTCTAAAATAACACTTATTTGTGTACAAGAGAAAAAGGCTAAAACAACACTTATTATAGAACGGAGGGAATATTATATAGTCAAATAAGTAATACTACACGAGTCCTTTTGTTACTGACATGATTGTTTTTTTTTTTACAAATTTTAAAAAATATATTATTCCGTATTAAAATAGTATTAAATTGGTGATTATTTTTTTTGTATAAATTTTAAAATAATATTGAATTGATGAAAAATAATAAAAAAGAAAAATAATAAGATGTTAGACATTTTTTTTAAAAATGGGTCAATAATTATATGTTAGTATGATAAAAATATCATGTATCAATTACATAGAGGGAGTCTACGTAGGCAAACAAATTTTAACTTGCGTATTCTTATTGATCAGAGACCCACGGAAATTGAATAATTTATTTTTTAGGTAATTTTCACATTAAAATATTTTACAAAGAAACCAACTCATTAATAAGTTAAACCTAATATATACTACTAATATAATAGCATTGCCCCCACTAAACTCATTAATTTTTTTTATAGATACTTTTGTATGATGGCTTACATGAGAGGTGCATTAAAAATTATTAATTAAACAGGAAAATAAAAATAAAAAATTTAATTAGTGAGTACATTAGTAAAACACATTATTTTGAATTCATCTAGCTAATAATCCATCTCCCCCCTTTATAAGGAAGAGACTCATCAAGTGTACAATTTAATATGAATGAATTTGCTTTCAACGGAAATTGAACTTATGACTTCAAACTTTTAAAAAGGTGTGAAATTAATTTCTTAATATACTAGTAGTACACAATCAAATATTTAATTTAGAACTATATAAATTATATTTTATGAATTAAATGTAATCTAACCCTAAGTATGTATAGTAGTAATAGTACTCATGTATTATAATATTCATAAATAAAAAATGTGTTTGGAGGATCAAGTCAGCAAATCTGAGTGAATGGGGATTTAGATATTTTTATTTCAAAATTGACATAATTGTCGAGTTAGATGGAAGAAAGTGATAGTCAAACTATTCTAATTATAACCCCCTTTTAACATTTTGTTGTGTAGCGTTTGGATACATGTATAACTATAACCTCATCACGCAATTGCACTCATCTACTTTGACATTCCACAACATAAATTATTAATGCCAAATTGAAGAAATTTAAACTAATGCTCCAAGTGTCATTTTTTGATACCCAACTATTTTATTTTCAAATATAAAATTATATTTGATTTGATGTTTGACACCCTATGTATTGTAATTGTCATCGTACTCGTTGCTCAAACTATACGTTTTTTTTAACCATCGTGACTCCCTACTTCCACCAACCCTACTTACCATTTCCCATTTAAAAAATAAAAAAATCTTCAAATTGAATATTTTTCATCAATCATCACTTATTTATTTAAATTATAACAACTTTAAAAATAAATAGATTCATTATTTATAAGTCTTACAATTTAAAGTGTCTTTTATTCCTTTTATATAACCTACTCGTGCCAAGAATTGTGCATGTTCACGTAATAAAAGATAAATTAATAACCAATTTTTTTTTTGTGTTTCACAATAACTTTCACGTCTTAAAATGAAATTCTCCTTATAAACTTCACCCTCACTGTTGGTCCCAAAGTTAAGTGTTAAAATTGAATAAACTAGAAAAATCTAGAGGGGAGGGGTGAATAGACTTTTAAATCTTTTTCAAAATATCAGAGATTATGTGTGCGGAATTAACAATTTATGAGCTCTTAACAATTATACTCAACTATAACACGTAAAACCTTACTTGTCTATTCTGCAATTATATCAAGAACTTATCTTCTATCCAAGTTAACAAATAAGAACGATTAACAAATATAAAACAGTAAGTAAACAACACAAGATTTATAGTGGTTCGACAACTTGTCTACATCCACTCTCACAACTTCAGTCGTGAAATTTTATTAACTCTTTTTGTGGCTTTAAGTCCCAAAAACTAAGATTTCGATCTTATCGATTATATCTTCAGATATATCTTCAATCTAACAACTAGCTAGCACCTTGTTTACAACAAAAACAATAAAGAAAAACTTCTCTGTTTTCAGTAAGCCTTCTTCTTTGTAGACTTGTCTTTTCTGGTCTTCTTCTTTGAACTTTCGAATGCTTTGAACTCTGCGAGTTTTCTTGCTTTGATTTCTTCAGTATACGCTTTAGTAGTTGTAGTTTCAGTAGTCTTCACACGTTGAACATCCTCAACTATTTATAGACTTTGTTTATTCAAGATAAGTTTGTTATCCAACAACCTTTTTTTGATAACTTCTTCCAACTAACTTTGATAACTTCTTTCTTGATATGTATCTTCAAATACGCCAGTTATTCAGTTACGATCCGTAACAAACTTTATATCTTCCTTTAATACAAACATATCTTTTGACTGGTCTTCTTTCATATTCTGTATTTAGAATATTTCAGCTTTGCTTCAACACTTGTGTTGTCTGATCAAGTCTTCTTGTCTTCACTTGTAGAACTCTTGCTTGTCCTATCTAAACTATCTAGTCTATTATATTACATTGAGCTTTATAAAACAACTTAGTCATCTTATAAACTATTACATCAATACAACATAAATATAAACATAAGCTTCTATACAATGATTCAAGCTTATCATAAAATCCTACAGTAAACTGTTCTTTTATACTTAGTTTATTTCTTATTACTTTAATTCATCTGATCTTGTCTCATACAAGACGACTTCCATAACAGATCGGTTAACACTTAGAATATATTCAAGTTCTCTTTTTGGCTTATCAAAACTACACTTTCATCAATTAGGATTTGTCTTTAGGATTCATATCCCAACACTCACAATATTCTCAATTTTACACAAATATCATTACTTTTTTTCCACATATACAAAAAAATCAACTCATTTCTTTACTTTATACATATAATTTTACAAAATTACCCCTCAAAACTTCACTCATTATTACACTTTTTAATATATATGTGTGTCCATCTACATATATATAAGTAAACTTGAGACGGAGGGATCGAGTATTAATTTTCAATTAAAAATATTATTTTGATGGTAACGACTAACCAGTGATATAATGATTTTACACAAGGTAGGAGGAAAACATTAATATTTTTTTATAAATCACAATATTTGGCTTAATGATTGATTAATTTGATAATCAATCTCATCGTTCACTAACGGAGACCTCAATTCAAGTCGGAACATAGCTCTATATGAACTGATCCATCAAAAATTATTTGCACCTTAATTAACAGTTTTCTAGCTAGAACATACTTCTAAGTATGAAACTTACACCCAAGACCAAACCTTGTGGCTCGATCAACTGTGATCAACTTATGGTCTTAGATTTTCTTTTCTTTTATATGATCAACCTTTTATTGTCCAAGACCAAACCTTGTGGGTTACTTCAAAATAATACTATTGTTTCACTAGAAACACTCTCTCCGATTTGGGCCACAAAATCTAGTCGCATGCATTTAAACACAAATTTTAAGAAAAAAAGTAAAATTGTAGGGTATTGTGGAGTTCATTGTAAATAAAATAATTAATTATTTGTGAATAAAATTGAATAATAATTTAAATAATTAAGTGACAATAAATTAGAAGGTGGAGATAAACTGATATTTTTTATAAAATGTACATGAGTCTAGAGTTTGCATATTTTTTATAAAATGTACATGAGTCTAGAGTTTGCGAACGAATGAATAAGATAAATAAGACTAGAGGGGATCGTATAATACTTAATTCTCCATTACACAAAACTTGCTGGAGAGGGAGGGGGTTATAGGGACTTAGGGTTACTATACGTACGTATGCACTTAATTAGTTTATTCCTTTTTTTTTTACTAGATCTCCATTTCCTTTTCATTTTATTGGAATAAGCATGTAAAAGAGAAAGAGAAGAAAAGAGAAAAAAAAAAAAAAAGAGAATTTCTCCAATTTGTAGATGAACACAATATTAGACTTATCTCAAAAGAAAAAAAGTTACAGTATATTTCATGAAAGTAAACCTTTTTAAAAAGGATTGGTCTGCTATGGACTCGAGTGCATGTTGTGCACCCTAGTCCATGTTGCACTTTTCAATTTTACTGACTTACACTTTTTGATAAATGATGTTGCACTTTTCAATTATTAAACTGTATAATAATATTTTTAGTCATAGTGACTTACACTTTTTAGTAATATTGTGTTGTACTTTTCAGTTTAATAACATACACTTTTCTTTAGACTAGGGTGCATAACATGTGTAGGTCCCAAAGTTGAGTTTAATATTGAGTAAGCTAGTGAAAATGTCCAGAGGGGGGTGAATAGACTTTTCAAAATTCTTTCAATATATCAAAGTACAATGCGGAAATCAGAATATAACAATGAACCCAATTCTAGTTTATACTCAACTTATTTCGAGAACTCTGTTATGAACACTCAACTAGTCTTGTTCAGATATGTAATTCAATCAATTAAACAGTTAATCAACTAAACAACAAACAAAACTTGTAAAGTAAATCAAACACGGAATTTAGAGTGGTTCGACAACTTGTCTACGTCCACTCTCACAAACCCAGTTGTGATATTCTTATTAACTCTTCCAATCGAGTAATGTGTTCTTGTAGCTTTAAGTCCCAAGAAATAAGACTTAAATCTTCTCGACAACACTTCCAAGTGTTTCTTCGATCTTACTAGAGATTTACAAGTATCTAGCAACTTGAAACAGTAAACAAAAATAAAACTTCTCTATTCAGTAGCAGTCTTCTTTGATCTTCACTTGTCTTGCAGACTTGCTTTCTGAACTTCAAACTCTGTGAGTATTTTGCTTCTTTGAATGCTTCAATAACGCTTCAGTATATTGAGTTTCAGTAGTCTTGAATCGATCAATACCATGAGGTATTTATAGACTTCTGACTTTAAGAACTTTCAGTTGTGTAACCAACCTTTCTTGAAAACTAACTCTTAACTTCTTCAGCTTATCCATCCACGCGTTTCAGTTATGAATTAGTTATTTCTAACTAACTCTTCAATCCTTATCTTTAAACACGCTTTGAATAACTAACTTCATCCTTCTAGCTTAGTCAACTTAGAAATCTATACATCAATATAAACAATTACATACGAAAATCATGAGCTTCTATACAATAATGAATAGCTCAATAACAACCTAAACAAAGTACTTATAATTCGTACTTGTCTTTCGAACACTTATACTTTCTTTCGAACTTATACTTGTCTTGTGAACTCTACTGGTCTGTACAAGATGACTTACATAACTAGACTAGATCAGTCAACACTTAGAAAATATTCAAGTCTACTTTTGGCTTATCAAAACTTCATCTTATCTTTTCATCATTTAGGACTTGTTCTAGGATTCATATCCCAACAATTTTCCCCTTTTTGATGAAGCCAAAACTACTTGAATCTTTTTACAATAGTAGACTAGTTAAGTAGTTATCTTGTCTTTAACATCAAAAGTACTTATCTTTTCATTCATTCAGATAAGATCAGTAGATATTACACATACTAATATCAAAATCAAAAACTAAATATCAGAGCAAACAAACAAATAAAAACTAATCTGTTATGTTACCTCCTTCAAGATTAGGAACACAAAACGCATCGAGGAGCCTTCTGTGAATTACTCTGATATGCTCTTCATCATCAATCTTCTCCTTGTCTAGTAGCTCTTCTTCAAACTTCTTAATCTGGTTGAAATCAACTCTCTTTCCTGAGCTAAGCATCGGAGTAGACCATTTCGGATAGACTGGTACAAGAATATTGAAATTTACAGCAGCAGATATCCTCATAATCAAATTCCATAGCATACGATTTTGACCTTCCATGAACTTGTCAAACACAGCATATAGTTCATCTGAACTATCAGCATCACCAAATTTTCTGATTATCCAGTGATCCAGCTCCCATTGCAACTTGACTTTGAACCAATCTTCACGATGTTCTCTGTCAATGAAGTTGTCAATGTAAGCGTCTTCAACTTGATCTTCATTCTGCTTCAACTTCTGCAACCTACGAATATGCTTTCCGATCTTCTTTTGACTAGCATAACGAGATTCATCATTAGCATCTTCAACTCTTTGCTTTTTGACGATTGCAGTCTGTTCTTCAGCTTCCTTAGGTTCAATAACCAACTTTCTTTCTGCTACTCGTCTTGTCTGAACCTCAGCTATAGGAGACGCAACACCTTTGCCCTTCTCCAATCTCTTTAGCTCTTCAGCTCTAGCTCGCTCAAGATCAGCTGTCTTCACTAATTTGCCTCTCTTGGGCCTCTTCAGATCTTGCATAGCTATCGCAGCTTCTTTCACTTCTGGTTCAGCAGACTTCGATTTTTCAACTTCAGCTTCGACAACTCTACTCGTCTCTTCCCCCTTTTTGGCTTCATCATTCTCCTTGAGAGTGAAAAGAGAAGTAAAGCGAGTCATCTCTTCGAACATAGCTTGCTTCATAAGATTAGTAGCTTTCTCAATTTGCCTTTGATGAGAAACATCTTGACTCAACTTGTCTAGTTTAGAAGCAACTAACTCCAACTTCTGAGTAGACAGGTTCAACTCATTCTTAAAATGTGTTGCAGTCAAGCGTAGCTTCCTGTTCTCTTCAGTCATAGCACTTATAATCCCTCTTGCTTGTGCTAACTGATCATAGGCTTCCTTTCTTTGCACATCTGCAATGTCAATCTTCACTCGATAGACTCTTTCCATCTTCTTAGATTCTCTGGCTAAGACACGAGCGAAATCGACTGAACTTTTCTCTGAGTATTCAACTTGATTTTGTAGAAAAGCTTCTATCTGGTTGAACATTTATTGCCTGAAATCATTATCCAACTGATTCACTTCATTCATAATCATCTCTTTTGAACAAGTGACAAGAACACTATTTTGTTCAACAAGAGTCTTCTTAAGTTCAGACTTGAGAAACTCATCAATAGACGACTTAATCACACCTTTCAGCTCATTCTTCAATTCATCTATTGACGCAGGTGAGATTGCTTGAGAAGATTGACCAACTTCCACATGAATAGCTTCTTCCATGGTCTCATCTTCAGCAACAGATAGAATTTCTACCAACCTGTCTTCCAGATCTGTAGTCAAGACCAAGTCTTCTACTACTTCATCTTCCAGAACGACACTTCCTCCTATGGCTCTTAAGTTCAACTGAGGACAATAAGGAACAATAGCCATCTTAGCTTCCTTAAGCTTCCTTTCAGCATCATCCGAGTCTTTCTTCACCATGGCGTGCAACTTCTTTACATAGCCACAAATCTCGGTTGGAAAGTACTTATCAGTATATAGATTGATAAAGTTTGTATCTGACCTTGGACTATCAGCATGTTCCACTTGAAATTTGAACACAATGCCTCTCAACTGGTCTGTTACATTGTCAAGATCAATCATTGGATCAGTAGACAACACTTCTTCTACTGGTTCAACATCCATCATTATCTCATCTTCTACAAGATCAGTCTCTGACACTTGAACACCAACATCGAACTTGAATTCTGAAGGCAGAATGTCATCAGAAATGTTCAGCATTCTCTTCACAAGAGCTGTTAAGGCATGAGCAGGGAACATCTCTGAGTGGTCTTGAACTCCACTATGCTCCTTCTGTTCCATCTCCCAATCCTGAAAATTGGAGATTCCGCCCATTCCTATAATAACTTCGAAAAAGTCTTCCGTCGGGGCCTTCTTCAATGCAACCCAAGTGCATATCCTTAGAAGTTTCTCGTACTGTTCTGTAGAAGTGTCTATCTCAATAGACAAGAGCCTTTTCCTCAAATTATTGCTCACTTTTGCTCGCAACCTCTTCTCCCTTAGACACATCAGATAGTAGACAAGGGAATCAAATCTAATTTCAGAGGGTGTCTGAGCAAGTGAGGTCCTTGCTTCAGTTGTTGCAGTGGCAACTAATGTAGTTTCTGAAATAGACGGGTTGACGGGTTCAACATTTTCTGTTGAGGGTAAGGAAATAATTTGGACTGTGGTTTCTGGGGGCTGTGATGTGGCTAGGTTTGGTTCGACAACTGTAGGAGTATCAGTTGTATCGAATATGGTAGTATCTTGGGTTATGCTGGCTCTAAGTGGATGTACTGCCAACACTTGCGAGGTTTTGGGTGCAGGCCTGGCACGAGATCGAAGTGATCTGGCCTTGGTTTTGACAGGGAGAGATAGAGGAATTGAAAGAGATTGAGAAGAGGAACCAACTTGTTGAGTAGTCGTCTTGTCTGGTGAAGGACTCGACTCGACTACCATAAGTCGATATAATTCAGGAGCATCAACACTTGCCTCCTTCTCTTGTTCAGACTCTTTGTCAGATTGGGTCTCCTCTGAGTCTTCTGCCGGTTCGGATGCAGCCTCCTCTGGCACGTAGTCGACTAGTCTTCCACTAGTTCCGGCTTCTGCCAGATCTTCGGATTCTTCACCATCCGACTCGTCTTCCTCTGAACTAGACGAGGCGGCCTCAGGCATTGCATCAAGAGGATTAATGTAAACTTGCCTGGGGGCAGCAGGTCTCGCAGCAACTTGCTTCCTCAATGCCTCCTTTTTCAAATAAAATTTCAAGGCATGGAACGACTTGCCTTTGCTCCATTCCTTCTTGTTCGGCAACAAGATGGGTAGAAGGATTGATAACTTGTTTCCGAAACCCACCACAGCGGACACCACCCAATTTTCCAAATCGGTGTCAACACGAACACTTCTTTCAAAGTACATAATTCGATCAGCAAATAACTTGAACCAGTTTCCTTCTGTGATTCCATCATAAATTACGGCCATCACTCTCGATTTCTGTAGAGTGACCGAATCATACGAACCAGTGACACATAGCAACATCTTGCTAGCTATGTCAAGGAGAGTCTTGTACTTGTCAAGCAACTCCTTCTTCTTGACAGCTGGGATTTTTCCATCACGTCCGAGCTTCAATTTCTTGCCACAAAATATGCTAAGACATCGCAATTCCTGGCTAATCGCGTAATTTTCCACATCAATAGATCCAATTGGCAGCTTCAAATGTTCAAACACAGCATCACGAGTGATTTCCACTCGACTTCCACCAACAAATGACTCAATGGAGTCTCCTCGTCTGGTGGCGTTGGCATAAAATTCCAACACCTCCTGCTCCAATACGATCTCTGGAAAAGCCTCCAAATAGGGTTTCAACCCACATCTGATACATTTTGTCAATATCTCTTGATTGCCTTCAGTGTGTTTCCCCTTGAAAAACACAGATGGTTCCACATGCACCTTATTTTCTGATATGAACTTGCCTAGGTCGAACCTAGCCTGCATGTTAGTCCTCACATCGAAAAGAGAAATGATCGACATAGTAGATAGATTGATTGAGAACAGATAGTTAGGTTTTCGTAAGAAATCGAAAGCTTTGAGAGTAGGAGAGTTAAGAAACGTGAGAAGAGTGGAGTGTAACTGTTGGGTTTTGTTTGAAAACTGAATTTGAGAATCAACGGCCAAGATTGAATGAATTGATCCAACGATGTGTCTTTTGAGATTCAGTTACGGAATCGAGAATATTACGTGATTTGATATTGTAAAATTTGGAATCCGCCTTTCCTATTGGTTAGGACAGAGGAGTGAACTCATCTGACCTAGTGTAGTAGGGTTTGGCGCGAACTGGGTGTATACACCTCATTAAATGGGAGTGTATAAATCCAATTCTAGGGTTTTCCAATTTTCGCATTAGAAAATTACAATAATACCCTTAATTCGTTTAGTTCCAACACTTAGAATGTTTTTTGGATCAAAAGAACACTTATCTTGTCTGTTCGAGTCTATCCAGAACAGACGAGTAGACTCATGCGCACAAGACGAGTTCCCCCTTCGACTGTGCTTGTCTATTCTGAATGTCGAACGACTTTATGTACCTATCTTGTCTTATGCAAGGTATGATCGTAGGTACAAGTAGAGTAGAATAATTAAAATGAATATCAATCTAAAGCAATGGTCAAGGTTCGAACAAGATGACTTTTAACAAACTTAAGAGTCAACATGAGGATATTTAAGAAATCATAGATTCCCCCTTAAATGTATATTCCCTTAGTATTACCCTCAGCTTTACCAGCTTCCTCATCGGGTTGTTTGGTCATCTTGTCTGACCTTGTATACCTGTCTGTTGAGCGAGTAGACGAGTGCTCTGTGCTAGTGATCTTGTCTCCTTATTTCTTTGATGTACCTGTCTGGTTAGTACACAGCTATAGGCAAGTAGGGTCTAGATCAATTAGTCCTAGACTAATGCATAACTCATGAAAACGAGCCTCAGGTAATGGTTTTGTGAAAATATCAGCTGTTTGAAAATCAGTATGAATCTTTTCCATGCGAATATCCTTCTTTTCTACATGATCACGTATGAAATGATGCTTCACATCAACATGCTTACAACGTGTGTGCAAAACAGGATTTTGTGTAATGGCAATGGCACTATTACTATCACAGAAAATAGGAACATTTGATTCATATATGTTGTAATCTTTAAGCTGTTGCATGAGCCAAAGTAGTTGACTACAACAGCTACCAGCAGCCATGTACTCGGCTTCGGTAGTAGATGTAGCCATACTAGTTTGCTTTTTCGAAAACCATGAAATGAGTTTTGTGCCTAAGAATTGACAAGAACCAGATGTAGATTTCCTATCTATTCTACAGCCACCAAAATCAGAATCTGAGTAGCCACTTAGAGATAAATCATCATTTTAAGGATACCATATACCACGATTGATGGTTCCTTTCAAATATTTCAATATCCATTTAGTGGTTTCCATATGACTCTCTTTTGGATTAGCTTGAAAACGAGCACAAACGCCAACAGAGAATGCAATATCAGGTCTACTAGCAGTCAAGTACAGTAAAGAACCAATAAGACCACAATAATATGTTTGATCAGCACACTTACCATGTTCGTCTGGATCCATCCTGTATGTAGGTAGCATCGGTACGCCAGTAGACTTGCATGTCTTAATACCATACTTGTCTAGAAGATTTCTAGTATACTTCGCTTGATTTATGAAAATCCCTTCAGGGGTCTGTTTTACTTGAAGACCAAGAAAGTAATTCATTTCACCCATCATGGACATCTCAAATTTACTTTGCATGAGTGTTGAAAAATTTTCACTCAGCTTTTTGTTAGGTGAACCAAAAATGATATCATCTACGTAAATTTGGACGAGTAAAATGTCTTTCCCTTCTTGTCTTCTGAACAAGGTTCTATCGACCTTGCCCTTAGTAAAACCATTTTCTAATAGAAAGAGAGAGAGAGTATCATACCATGCTTTTGGAGCTTGCTTTAGTCCGTATAAGGCTTTCTTTAATCTGTACACCTGGTTGCCTTTGACTTCGAAACCTGGGGGTTGTTCAACATACACTCCTTCCGCAAGAATACCGTTAAGAAATGCACTTTTAACATCTACGTAAATTTGGACGAGTAAAATGTCTTTCCCGGCCTTCTTGTCTTCTGAACAAGGTTCTATCGACCTTGCCCTTAGTAAAACCATTTTCTAATAGAAATAGAGAGAGAGTATCATACCATGCTTTTGGAGCTTGCTTTAGTCCGTATAAGGCTTTCTTTAATCTGTACACCCGGTTGCCTTTGACTTCGAAACCTGGGGGTTGTTCAACATACACTCCTTCCGCAAGAATACCGTTAAGAAATGCACTTTTAACATCCATTTGATATACAGTAAACTTCATGTAGGCAGCATATGCAAGGAACAATCGAATGGCTTCTAGTCTAGCAACAAGAGCATAAGTTTCATCAAAGTCTATGCCTTCAGCTTGTGAATAGCCTTGGGCTACTAGTCTAGCCTTATTCCTAACGACTACATCATTCTCATCTTTCTTGTTTTTGAAAATCCATCGTGTGCCAACTACATTATGATGTTTCGGCCTATCGACAAGTTCCCAGACGTCGTTTCGAACAAACTGGTTCAACTCGTCTTGCATAGCGATGATCCAATTACTATCAGCCAATGCCTCTTTTACAGTGGTAGGCTCGATAGAAGAGAGGAAACAACACCAGCAAAACATAGTTGGACTAGGTTGTTCTTGCGACTCAAAGAGTTGTCGTCTAGTCTTTACACCAATAGTAGAGTCACCAATGATATTTTCAGTATCATGCGCAGATTTCCATGTCTTTCTAGTCTTACCAGGAATACTATCATCATCTACATCAGGTATTGCATCATGCATTTCAACATCATTCGTATCAACAGATTTAACAGGAGTAGACGAGTCAACTAGAGCAGGCATGTCAACTGGTCTAGAAAACTTACCTTGAGGACTTACCTTCTCTTTGTCATCAGATTCGAGAACTTTCATGAATGGATTGTAGGCTTGAACGGATTCATATACCTCTGATTCTTTGTCAGATTCGATCGATAGATCAGTCACCTTGTCACTGATCTTGTTAGTAGACGAGTCCTGTCGGGATTCATCGAAAACCACATGTGGTGTTTCTTCCACACAAAGAGTTTAGTAGTTGAATACCCTAAATGCTTTGCTAGTCGAGGAGTATCATAAGAATATCCCCTCGTCTGCTTTAGCATCGAAAGCATTCAACTTGCTCTTTCCATTGTTATGGATGAAACACTTACAACCAAATATATGGAAATATGAAATTCTGGGTTTTCTACCTTTTTAAACCTCATATGGTGTCTTGCCTAACGCCTTGTTGATCGCGCTTCTGTTCTGAGAGTGGCATGCAGTACTGATAGCTTCAGCCCAAAACTTTTGAGGTGTGTTGTACTCGGCTATCATGGTTCTACATGCTTCTTTGAGAGTTCGATTCCTTCTTTCTGCTACACCATTCTGTTGTGGCGTCCTAGCTGCACTAGTAAGGTGCTGGATACCACATTTAGCACAAAAGTCTTTGATATAACAATTAATGAACTCAGTTCCCTTGTCACTACGAATCTTGACAATAGACTGGTTCTTCTCAACTTGTAACTTCTTCAACAGATCAGGTAGAAGAGTTTGTGTATCACTCTTCTTGTGTAGGAAGACTACCCAAGTAAACTTGGAATAGTCATCTACAACAACAAGTGTGTACCTTCTACCATTCAAGGTTGGAGGAGTTATAGGACCATGAAAATCCATGTGTAGAAGTTCTAGGACTCTACTTGTTGAGAGAGTAGAAATTGATTTAAATGAAACCTTTACCTGTTTATCTTTTTTGGCACGAGTCACACACTTGTGATTTGTAATAGATTTCATTAGGGATACCTTTAACAAGGTAGTTTCTTGCGATCTTGTTAATTATCTTAAAGTTCATATGACATAGGCGTTTGTGCCATAGCCAACTGATTTCTTTAGGACTTTTAGTAAGAAGGCAAGCATCCCTAGGGCAGCTATTCCAATTCACAGTGTAGACACTGCCTTGCCTTACTCCAACTAGTAGAATTGAATGAGTTCTTTTATCCCAAATTTCGCATTTGGTGCTTTTGAAGTAGACTTTATAGCCCCTGTCACAAAAATTGAGAGACAGATAGCAAATTATACTTCAAACCTTCTACATATGAGACATCGTGAATCTCTACGTCTCCATTCTTGATGTATCCGAATCCTTTTGTGATTGCCATAGAACTATCTCCAAATATTACTTTTGGTCCTTCTTGCTCATGGTAGTCAGAAAGAAGAGCCCTGGTACCAGTCATGTGGTGAGAACACCCACTGTCTATGTACCAAGTTTCTCCAACTGAACCACCCTTCTTATACAAGTCGAGTCGACCCTGCAATGAAGATATTCAATAATTTAGGTACCCACTAGTTTATTGGGGTCCTGGGGGGTTAGTCGAGTTCAAAGGAATCCAAATATACATTGGAGTTTTGAACAAGTTCGATCTCTTAAGCTTCCTGCCAAATTTGTTGCAAAATAAGACCTTGTTGTCCTTATCTGGCCTATCATTCGATTTCGGGTCTACTCGTTTGAGATAGCCTTTCGACTTAATCTCTACTTGAGCAGGCGCTGGTCTATGATAGTCAGAATAGGGCTTGTATGCATTAGGTCCATACGGTTTATAGACTCTTTTAGGTCTTTCCTCACTTATGATATCATATGACAAAGGTGGAGGATATAGGACTGGTTGAGTACGATATTTTGGAGCAACCTGTCTGGGCCTAGACGAGTAGAGCTGAGACTGCCTTATGAAAGGAGGTCTAGGCTCTTATCGTCTAGTCTGTACTTGTCTAGTACTTGTCTCCTCAGGATACCAATCCTCGTATCTGACCTGATTAGGTCGTCCACGATTAGTGGTCCTTTGTTGACTAGTTCTAAACGGAACAGGCTTGTTGTTAACATTTTTTTTACCTCCCTTGGTAATCGGAGTGTTAACTCGAGTCTGTTTAGGTACAGTGCCTTCAGACGGAGTTCCAATATCGTATATCATTGGTCTTTCCCTTTATCATTAGAACTTGAAATGAAAGCAGTAGGGTTCTTAATGACTCGAGTAGACGAGCTAGGTGAATCTACACCTATACCAGTCTTGTCAGCTGGAGCCCTATACCTATCTGACAATTCAAGGTTAATCTTAGAAGAGTTAACCAGGTCAGTAAGTTTAAGGTCTAGAGTGACAACCTCGGTCTCTAAGAACTTATTGCTTTCTTCAAGTCTATTACACTTGCTCTTTAAAACATTGAATTCATTTCTCTCAGTTGCATGTGTCTTAAGTAGGTCTTGATATAACCTGTCTGTCAATGCACACTTTTCTTTGAGTTGTCTTAACTCTTCAATCAAGCGTTCATTTAGGACTATTACATTAGGATCTACTTTAGACTGAGCTTCCTTAAGATCAATGATTTCCTGTTTTAATGTGATGTTCTCGTCGCTGACTTCAATGAATGTCTGATTAGCAAGTAGGAGGTCGTCTTCAACAGCACTAGTAGAGTGATGAAGACTACTCCCTACTTCACTACTGGCAGTATCACGTTCATCAGAATCCGATTCATCACAAGATTGAAAAGAAGTAGCAGATGATACCTCTTGGTCGATTTTAGCCATGCAGCATAGACCATCATCTACTATGAATGCTTCATCGTGATCTGGATCAGACGGGTAGCTAGATGAGGACGATGACAACTCGTCTGAATCAGAATCAGAGTCATTATTGGCCATCATTGCCTTCTTGCCACAGTTGTATCTTCTTTCCCTTCGTGCTTTGCGTTCTTCTCGATCGTCGGTGCTCAGGTCTGGACATTCATAAATGTAGTGACCTGGTTTCTCACAGTTATAGCACAAGAGATCATTAGTAGCCTTTTTAATAGGAGAAGTATTCCTTCGCTTATCACGTCTATCAGAACGCGTAATCTTCCTATCATCAGACTCTCTATCACGTCTATTACCTTTCGAGACTACGTCTCTCCTTTCAGATGAGTTTCGGTCTCGTCTGGTCTCAGACGAGTTCTTAGAAGCAGACCCTCTATGATCTCTATAGAACTTCTTATATCTACCGAAACGTTTATTCAGCCTATCAAACTTCCTAACCATAAGGTTCACCTGATCCTTCAGGCTAAGATCAGTATCTAACTCGTCTTTCACAGAAGCAGACTTAGTCTTAGACTTAGACTTGCTAATTCTAGCACTCTTAGACGAACTAGATTTGAAGGCAACATTCTTAGATACAGCATTGTCTCTATCACTACCTGCAATTGGATCTTCTTCGTCTAAATCATACTCATGAGCCTTTAGAGTTTGAAACATGGTTTCTGCTGTCCATACGTCTATGTCTTGAGTATTTTTAACAAGCATTTTTACCATCTTCCACCTGGCATCAAGACTCTTAAGAAACCTAAGATTGATTTCACGAGCAGTATAAGATTTTCCAATGACCTCCAAATCATTCATAATTTTGGTAAAACGAGTATCCAGCTGGTCTATAGTTTCACCAACTTTCATTTTAAATGATTCGAATCTTTGGACAGCAGTGGAAAGCTTGCTTTCTTTGATCAGGGAAGTCCCTTCACAAATAATAGCTAAGCGGTCCCACATTTCTTTGGCAGTTTTACATTTTTACATTTTTCCTAGATACTCGTTAGGAAGAGTGTGTAAGATGTAATTTTTGGCCAAGCTATCCAAATTATTCTACCTCATTTCTTCTGAGGTTAGCTCTGACCTGGGTTTCTTGACGAGAGTACCCACGGGTTTGTCCTTGTCGAGGGCAGCAGTATTGGAGATCATGGTCACGATCGGACCTTCAGTGACGACAGAGATCATTAGGTCGTGAGTGGAACTGAAGATGGCTTCCATCCTCAACTTCCAATAGTTATAGTCCTAAACCTGGAACTTAGGCAACTTGTTAGCACTAATTTCAAGCGACATGATTCAAGAAGATAGATATAGCACAGTATAGTATCAAGAAACGAGTATATTAAGGAACAGCGATCAAGAACACGTAAGAGCACGTACAATCACGGACCAAGACTTCACCCAAGTCTTAAGTCGGTTATCAAGAAACAGCAGTTCGTAAACTACTGCTCTGATACCACTTGTAGGTCCCAAAGTTCAGTTTAATATTGAGTAAGCTAGTGAAAATGTCTAGAGGGGGGTGAATAGACTTTTCAAAATTCTTTCAATATATCAAAGTACAGTGCGGAAATCAGAATATAACAATGAGCTCAATTCTAGTTTATACTCAACTTATTTCGAGAACTTTGTTATGAACACTCAACTAGCCTTGTTCAGATATGTAATTCAATCAATTAAACAGTTAATCAACTAAACAACAAACAAAACTTGTAAAGTAAATCAAACACGAAATTTATAGTGGTTCGACAACTTGTCTACGTCTACTCTCACAAACCCAGTTGTGATATTCTTATTAACTCTTCCAATCGAGTAATGTGTTCTTGTAGCTTTAAGTCCCAAGAAATAAGACTTAGATCTTCTCGACAACACTTCCAAGTGTTTCTTCGATCTTACTAGAGATTTACAAGTATCTAGCAACTTGAAACAGTAAACAAAAATAAAACTTCTCTATTCAGTAGCAGTCTTCTTTGATCTTCACTTGTCTTGCAGACTTGCTTTCTGAACTTCAAACTCTGTGAGTATTTTGCTTCTTTGAATGCTTCAATAACGCTTCAGTATATTGAGTTTCAGTAGTCTTGAATCGATCAATACCATGAGGTATTTATAGACTTCTGACTTCAAGAACTTTCAGTTGTGTAACCAACCTTTCTTGAAAACTAACTCTTAACTTCTTCAGCTTATCCATCCACGCGTTTCAGTTATTAATTAGTTATTTCTAACTAACTCTTCAATCCTTATCTTTAAACACGCTTTGAATAACTAACTTCATCCTTCTATTTATGTTGACTTATCTTGTCTTCACGCACCTGTCTTCTTTAGACTTGTCTTCTTCTTCTTGTGCGGTCTTCTGCAGTAGTAGACTAATCTAATCATAACAAGACTATTACATTACTTTAAGCTTTATAAAATAACTTAGTCAACTTAGAAATCTATACATCAATATAAACAATTACATACGAAAATCATGAGCTTCTATACAATAATGAATAACTCAATAACAACTTAAACAAAGTACTTGTAATTCGTACTTGTCTTTCGAACACTTATACTTTCTTTCGAACTTATACTTGTCTTGTGAACTCTACTGGTCTGTACAAGATGACTTACATAACTAGACTAGATCAGTCAACACTTAGAAAATATTCAAGTCTACTTTTGGCTTATCAAAACTTCATCTTATCTTTTCATCATTTAGGACTTGTTCTAGGATTCATATCCCAACAACATGCACTCGAGTGGATACTAGACTTTATCTTTTAAAAATATATAAATATAAAATAAATAAATTCCACTTTATGTCCCTCTATTTATTTGCTGATTTATTTTTTAATCATATTTATTTTGAAGAATTAAAAATTATTTTCAATTTTTGAAATATACTCGATCCCCTTTTTAACTATTTTTTTTAGAAACGTACGTATTCTTTCTTGGGATTTTATAAAGTGTGTACACTCCTTTTTTTTTTTTTTTTTTGAATTACATTAAATACCCATCCCTTTTTTTCCCTCCCCATAACTCGAACCCAGGATCTAAAGTTTAGGTAGTGGTGCTCTAACCACTTGAGCTATCCAACTATCGTCAAGTGTGTACACTCCTATTTTAGTAATTTTACCCTATCAGAGTATATCAATAATAATAATAATAATAATAATAATAATAGCAGCTAGCTAGCTCTTAATTATTTGGCACTTAGCTTGTACATGATTCCTTAATTACAGCACTATACAAGCTATCAAACATTAACAATTGAATACGTAATGAAGGTATATGGCTATAAATGTACATTACAATTTACAAACATAGATAGATCAACTTTATTTTTGAGCTGTAAAATTAATTAGGATGACAAATTTGACTTTGATATCTTGTTTTCTGGAAATATATTTTGTTTAATTTGTACAATATATAAAAAGTAGGGAAGGACAGCTTACCAAACGAAAGTTATGTTCTTTTTTTTTTTTTTGACAATGAAAGTTATGTTCTTAATTGTTTGTTAGTAGTAAACATTTAACTAATTAAATGATCTGATTCAAATATCTCAACTTATTTAGATTGAATCGCAAATGATGTATTTTTTAAACATTAATTTTATATGTACATAATCAAATGTACGTGATAGCTTTGCGTGTTTAATATAAAATTTATTTTAAATCTGATTAGACATATATACTGGATCTTAATTAAATTAATCAATTTTATCAAATTGGGTCTAAAACGTTACATGGAAAAATATATTAAACAAAAATGTACGTATATTATGTACGTGTGTATGAATGTGCAGCAACGAGATAATATAAGAAGCTTGTATACACACTGTACGTTTCTACCAAAATTAGGTGTCACGTTGAACTAAAAACAGTACTCCCTCCATTTCATAAAGTTTGTCGCATTTCTCATCCCCTTATATATTAATAGAGAGTTTAAATTGATGATGTGTCATCTTGTGGTTAATTTGGCTTATGTGTCATTTTGTGGTTAATTTGGCTTATGTGTCATAATTTAAGGAGGTTGTTAATTTTAAAAAGGGTTAATTGCAAATTAAATCACCACCTTTTGAACATTTGCAATCTAATCTAAACCTTAAAACAATTGAAAATAAATCATCAAGTTTAAATATTATTGCAAATTAGACTTTTTGGAAGTCTACGTTGTCCCTAAATCATATCTTATGATATTTGGTTTGATTAAAAAATAATATTGTTTTATTAAGGAGTTGTTATGTCATTAAAAACTCTAAATTATGTTAGATTCGAACACAATTGAAATTGTCAAAAAGACTAAATTGCAACAATATTTAAAGTTTGTGATTTTTTTTGCAACTATCTTAAAGTTTAGATTAAATTGCAAATGAGGAAAAGGTTGTGATTTAATTAGCAATTAACCAAAATATTTATTTATTTATGGGGTTGTGATTGATATTGAAGGGTGACTTATAATTTATTAAGAGTTATTTTATTATTACTTAATTTTTTTTCTTCAAAATTTTATAATTTTTTAAAAAGTTGTTTTCATATTTTTTAAATATTAAAAATTAAACGTCTCATTTCATCTGTTTCTCACCTATTTTATTTGGAATTTACTTTATAAAATTATTTATAATATAAATATTTATTTTATTAACTTTTAGCTTAATACGCGGGTTCTAATTTAGAAGGATATATATATATATATATATTTATTTTACCAATTATCTTAAGTTTACTTTATTTTTTTCAAATCATACAAGTAAAGCTTGAGAAGGCAGATCTCTGTTCGTTTGTGTTTTTGCGATGATCATTAATAAAAATAAAAAATATACTTTTTTCAACGTTGATTTATTTTCTTTAAGACCTGTATTATCACATAACATATGATCAACTTTATGTTCAAAGTTTTAAGTGTAGAGCTAGATTCAAAATATATTAAAAATATTTTGTCTAACTAATAATGAAAAATCTTCTAACTAAACTATTAATGTTGTTTAAAAAAAAATTCCAAAATCTCAATTAAATTACAACACAATCTTTCCATTTATGTGTTTTCGTTTATTAATTTATTTTGAATGGTATAATATAATTACATTTACATTAGTTTCTCTTTTACGTTATAATAGTTGAATTTAAAATTATATACAACCAATTTTTTTAAATATAATTATAATAACATATCATGCTAAAAAAAAAAAATTAGATTACACAAATAAATTAAGATATAATATTGAATATTAAAATATTTATTTAAAACCCCGTGTAATACACGGGTTCTACACTAGTTTTGTATAGAATTAAGTAACATATATTTTTGACAAATTTACCCCTCGTTATTTTCTCCCCCTTTCTTCTCTTTTTCCTTTTATTTTTTCACCTTCCTTTTCCACCATTTCTTTGACCTTTCAAAAAAAAATCGTAATTAATATATTTCCAAAAGAATAGGGGCAATTTAGGAAGATCATTGGTAAAATTAGGAAAAGCGACAAACTTTTTGAAACAAATTTAAAGTCCAAATGCGACAAACTTTTTGGATCGGAGGGAGTATTAATTAATCACATGTTGGATCACTTTTGTTAGACGAGAGGTATTAATTAGATTATTCAATTATCATTATTTTTAGGTTAAACAAAGCTAAGTAGATGAAATATCCAATACAGTAAAACATCTATAAATTAATAAACTCTCTAAAATAATAAAATCTTTCGATTCGAACCTTTGTAAAAAATCATTAAATTCGATAAGATAATAATATAATAATTTTTCAAAAAATCCCTTTACAAATATTAGATCACATTAAAACTCTAAACTAATATATTTTTCATCAAAATAATAAATCTTTTTCATCATCTAAATTAATATATTATGGTATGGTCTCTCTTCAACAGCTTTGACTATCTTCAAAACAATCAGCTCGCTTCAGTACCTTTAGAAATATATCTCGACGTTCAAATCAAAATTGACCATCTTCAAAAGTGTGTGAGGAACACCTCGATCTTAGGGAAAACACCAGGTAACCTCACGTCTCTCGTGAGTTAGGTAAGCAATATATATATCAATGAACAAACATGCATTGTGACCTCTTTAATGGTATTTTTCAGTGAGCATGTGTGTCAAAATATGTTAATGTGTGTTTATGTTGTCAATTTGTATCAATATGTGGAAAACTATATATGTAATTCGTATTGAATCATACCTTATTGTAAGGGTTAACCGTCTCCCCTTATTTCGCCCTTAATAATTTTTCTGGTTTATCTCACATGTTCAATTCATAGGTCTTTATTGAGTATTCTAGTCTTATCCTACTCAACTGATCGAGCTCCGAGAAAGTGAGAAATATGGGGAATATCTATGTATATTCCTTTCTTCCCATACGGGGGCTCAAACCGTTTGCATGAATCTCGAATTTCGTGGGCTTCAACCCTCACGGGCCTCCAAGAACTAGAGTTAACTCTTACATGTTTAAACTTTTATTATTCAGATTATGACCTAACACCTAGGCGTGGGAATGGGAAAGACCAGATCCGGCTTCCCATAAAAAAATCTAGACCTAATATTTAATTCTTGGACCTAAACATAACATATTACTTATTATAAACTTTTTAAGAGGGTTTGACCAAACCTTTTTACTCCCTCCACTTTTAATTAAGTGTCATTCTAACCATTTTCAACAAATTAAGATATATAATCATTGACCATTTTACCCTTCATTAATGATAACTAATTTTAATATTAAATTTATGTTAAGTAATGAATGTGACCAATATTGTAGGTTATATTCATGTATACAATAATTAATGTTTAAGCATGATTTATGTTAATGTACTATATTCAAAAGGGAAAAAACGTAAATCAAGGTAAAGAAAATGGAGGGAGTATAATGTGTAAGGATAAAATTGTCAAAATTCAAAAAAAAAGTGTAGAATGACACTTGTTTTGAAAATATTAAAAAAGGTAAAGTGACACTTAATTAAAAATGGAGGGAGTAATAAATATAACTGGTCTGGAAGCCTTTCGAGGGTCTTCTTAGTCATGTTTACTAAATAAATTTGTGCATTACTTATATTATCGTCAAGTTACAATACTCTTTGGTCATGTTTACTAAATAAATTCATACAATTAACTTTTTATATCTCAAAATGAAGAAATAAGAACAATTTACCAAAGAATTATCAAAGAGTAGCACTACAAGAAAACTGCAATTTTGCTGCGAAAAAAATTGTCGCTAATTTTAATATTTTCGTTGCTAACGTGAATTAGCGATAAAATAATTTCATCACAGGATTAGTTGTTATACACCCGTGGCTAACATGTTTGCGGCAAATATTTTAATTTTGTCGAAAATGTTTGCGACGAAAATATGGGTTTTCATCGCAAACATATTTGCGACAAAATGTTTGTTAGGAAAATTAAACATTTGTCGCAAACATGTTAGCCACGAGTGTATAGCAACAAAATTATTTCATTGCTAATTCACGTTAGCAACGAAGATATTAGAATTAGCGATAAATTTGTTCGCATCTAAATAGTAGATCCATACACCGTGGCTAATATTTTTGTGATATATTTGTGATGAAACTCATGTTTTCATCGCGTTAACATTTGTGTATGAGTATCCAATTTACAAATCGATATTTAAATCCACTCCCGCACTCGACTAACCCAACCCGCACCCGATTGACCCAACCCACACCCAACCCACCGGCATGCCCCCTTGTGAGAATAGGTATGTGATCACCGTTAATGAGGTGATATGAATGATTCACTATTTATAAGAGTATTTACAAAGAGATAATTAAGGTACATAGAACAACCATATCAAAGAGATATATACAAATATATGGACTAAAATAAAAAGATATTATTCCTATATTATTATTCCCTATTACCCCCCATCAAGCGATGTTGTGGATGCAATCGAACACAGAGCTTGGAACGTAACAATTCGAAGCTGGGGCGAGGAAGACTCTTGGTGAAGACGTCGGCGAGCTGAAGAGTGGATGGGACGAACTTTGTGATGATGAGACCAATTCACGAATAAAGTGGCAGTCAATGTCGATGTGTTTTGCTCGTTTATGAGCAACTAGATTTTGACTCCAAAATAAGGCACTCTTGTTGTCACAAAGCAGTGTGGGGGGCGAAGAAGGAAGCCGACCAAGCTCCCGAAGAAGTTGAGTGACCCAAATCATTTCTTGGATTGTGTTCGCGAGTGCCCTATACTCGGTTTCACAGCTCGAGCGAGCAACAGTGGGTTATTTTTTCGTGCTCCAGGAGATTAAATTTCCGCCCAAGAAAATCGAAAAACCAAAAGTGGAGCGATGAGTCTCAGTGCAACGGGCCCAATCCGCATCAGAATAACCAACGAGCAAGTAGTCACTTGTCCGGCCAAAGGAGAGCCCATAGTTGATAGTGCCCTTGACATATCTGAGGATCCTTTTGACTGCGAGGAAGTGGTCGGTGGTCGGCGAGTGTAAAAATTGACTGACATGATTAACAGCATATGAAAGATCTGGACGAGTGATCGTCAGATACTGTAGAGCACCGACAAGCGAGCAGTAAAGAATGTGGTCGGTAAAAGGGGCCCCTGTACTGACTAAAGATTCCCGGCTGCGAGGGGAGTGGAGACAGGCTTCGAGTCGAGCAACTCCGCTCGAGATAAGTCATCGCGAGCATACTTCGCTTGACTGAGAAAGAAACTAGTCGACGAGTGAGTGACCTCGAGACTGAGGAAGTAGCTAAGGCGACCAAGATCTTTGATCGCAAATTCTTTGTTGACACGGCGAATAAAATGCCGAATAGCATCCTGGTCGCTTCCTGTAACAATAATGTCATCCACATAAAGAAAGAGGTATAGAGTGACATTACCACGTCTGAAGTAGAAGAGTGAGGGATCTGCTCGGCTGCATAGAAAACCCAAAGTCTTAAAGAAGCCATTGAAGCAAAAAAAACCAAGCGAGGGGAGTTTACCGAAGACTATACAGAGCCTTCTTGAGGCGACAAACATGGTCGGGAAAGCGAGGATCAACAAAGTCAGGAGGTTGAGCCATGTAAACAGTGTTCGTCAATTGTCCATGGAGAAAGGCATTGTTAACATCGAGTTGGTGCATGTGCCACTGATTCCGAACAGCTAGACATAAGATGATGTGAACTGTAGCAGTCTTGACGACTAGACTGAATGTGTGCGAGAAGTCAAGGCCTGGAACCTGCGAGAAGCCCTAGGCGACCAGACGGGCTTTGTAGCGATCAACTGTGCCAAGAAATTTGGTGGGAAAAACTCATTTTAAACCAACAATGTTTGTAGAGGGAGGGTGAGGAACGAGCTCCCAAGTTTGATTAGCATGCAGGGCATCAAGCTAAATTGTATTGCAGCTAACTAGTGTGGATGCTTAAAGGCCGATTGAAACCCTTAGGATCGTCAGAGACAGAGAGGGCGGACAGGAATCCGATGGTCGTAATGTCGGCAATGTGCCAAGTCTTGAATATTCCAGACTTGGCCCGAGTGACAATTAGGTGAGTTGAAACAAGAATCGGGCGAGCAGGTGGTGGTGGGGCAGCTGGTCGAGCAACTGGTGATTGGTCAGCTGGGCGTGCAGGATGAATGTGATCAGCTGGGCAAGCAAGGGGCAACTGGGCGAGCAGAGGGTAGAGTCGGCTCTTGTGGATCAGGACAAAGACCACAAGGGAGCTAGCGAGGAGCAGTTGGGGGTTCCATGAAAGAGCTGATTTCAAGAGAATCAGGCGAGGAAGGAGCGTGAGCTGCCGAGAACGGGAACACAAATTCATCAAATTGAACATGACGAGTGGTGTAGAAGCGGGAAGCGATTGGATCGTAACATCGAAACCCCTTATGAGAAGAGTTGTAACCCATAAATATACATGGAGTACTGCGAGGAGCAATCTTGTGGAGAGCATAATCACGAAAATACGGAAAAACACGACACCCAAATGTTAAAAAATTTGCAAAGTTCGGAGCAGTGCCCAACAGGAGCTGAAAGGGCGACCTGTCCCCAAGAAGTGGTGTGGGCAAACAGTTAATGATGTAGACGGCCGTGGAGAAGGCATCAACCCAGGAATGAACATGAATACTCGCCTGAAACAACAAAGAAAGCCCAATTTTGATGACATGACGATGTTTGCGTTCAGCTCGACCATTCTGTTGAGGAGTGTATGGGCAAGAGAGGCGATGATGAATGCCATGGTCGGCAAAGAAGCCCTGAACATGACCATTAACAAACTCTGTTTCACCATCACTTTGGAAAGCCTTGATCGAAGAGGAGAACTGATTGCAGACAAATGTATGAAACCGAACAAAGACATCATAAAAATCAGACTTGGCATGTAGGGGATAGAGCCAAGTAAATCTGGAGAAATCATCATTAGAAGCAACAGGGGCAGGTCCCCAAAGATCACAATGAACTAAATCCAAAACATGCGAGACTCGCTTTTCATTCAACGAAAAAGATAATTGTTTACTCTTAGCCAACTGACACAGAGTACATAAGCCCGGATTGGACAATAAAGAAGTAAGGGTTAACAAACCCAATTTACGCAACAAATTAATGACAGAAATAGGAACATGGCCTAATCTACGATGCCAACACTCAAAAGAGGCCTTCAGCGACGAGCTCCGTAAAGTAGCGATCAAGGTTGGAGTGCCCTGCTCCAGGGCATAGAGTCCTCGACTATGCCGACCCCTTGCCAAGAGTAGCTTGGCCGCCCGATTTTGAATGACAAATGAGTCATTAGTAAATAACACATCAACGGGAAAATCGGAAGTAAGCTTACTAATAGATAACAGTTTCTTAGTAAGATAAGGTACGATGAGCACATCTAACAAGCGAACATCCTTATTAATCGAACACGACCTAATATGAGTGATCAGAATAGTAGAACCATTAGAAACAATGACATTGTCGTTACCAGAATACAGGTGAAGGTTATCCAAATCAGCGGAGCGAGGAGTCATGTGAGCGGAGACACCACTATTGAGAAACCAATCTGAGGCTGCGAGACATGACACCGAGTGTCAAGGGCATGAGCAAGGTTGGCTGCAAAGGAGGCCGAGCAAGCATAACGACCCGGACAACGATTGGCATAGTAGCCTTGTTATCGGCAGATCTGACAAGTGGGAGGGCGACGAGTAGGAGCCGAATTACCCTGCGAGGAACCAGTGGTCGCCTTGCACCAGAATTCCGAGGGGAGAAGTTACGGGATTTAGTTCCAGGGCGAGGAGACTTGCTCGGACGAGGAGAAGCAGCGAAGGCCGGAACTGGCGAGGACGAGGAGTCCATCGAACGAGTAAACTGCTCATAGTTTAAGGCTTGATAGATCAGATCCCGAAAGGCAGGCATGGACGACATAGCTATGCGAGTATCAGAAAAACCAGCAAACTGGGGGCCGAGACCAGTGAGGAACCAGTGACACTTTTCACCATTATCAACGGGCTTACTAATGGAAGCGAGTTGATCGCAGAGAGCACAAAACTTCTTGCTGAAATCATTGACATAGGTAGATCCGCGACGAAGAGAGAGTAATTGATTTTGCAATTTATTGATGCGAGCGACCGAGGTGTGGTTGTAGTTAGTCTCAAGAGCAACCCAGATAGAACGTGAGTCAGCACAGCCGATAACCTCGGCCATGGCTTCCTCAGAAAGAGAGGAGAGGGAGAGACTGAGGATCTTCTGATCATTTTCAAACCAAGCGGTGTATGCATGCAGGGTTCAGAGCCGATTCGCCAGACGTGGTGATCGTCTTGGCCGGAGCGGGTACCGTACCATGAACATGGGATATGAGATCATGACTGGATAGAACCGGAACTACCTGATTACGCCAAAGCAGGTAGTTGGAGGAAGATAACTTGATGGTCAAGAGATGAACCAAAACATTGAGAGGAATGGGGGAAGGGGTTGCGGCCGCCGCCATTGAAGGGGGAAGGCCATTGAAGGGGGGAGAGAAGAATTTAGCGTGAGACTTTAGAGAAGAAATTAGGGTTTCGATGAGTCAGACTGATATCATGTGAGAATGGGTATGTGATCACCGTTAATGAGGTGATAAAAACGATTCACTATTTATAAGAGTATTTACAAAGAGATAATTAAGGTAAATACAATAATCATATCAAAGAGGTATATACAAAGATATGGACTAAAATAAAAAGATATTATTCCCTATTACCCCTCCACCCTTTTATTTAAATGACCATTTATTTGGTCTTTACGGGAATTGATCCCGATGGGGGGGCGCCTATAGCTGGGCGCCCACCACTTTAAGTAGACAACTTTTTGGTTCTGTTTTTAATATTATTTATATATGTATTCAATTATAGCTAATTTATTGTATATGATATATTAATTATTGACAATAAAATATTTTTTTGGCTAATATAGTGATGAAATATTTTAATTTCCAAGAAAATATTAAATTCACAAAATTAGACATGAAAATTTCAATTTTATTGCTAAAATATTAGTAACGAAATATAATTTTTACTATTGTTATGATTACTAACAATAAAATAAAACAATTTGTTAAAGTGTACTAATGAAATATTTTAATTTCGTCGCAAATATTAATTCCAAGAAATTAGCCACGAAAATTCTACTTTATCGCAAAATAATAGCGACTGAATATAATTTTCATTGTTGTCTTGTATTAACAACAAAATAAAACAATTTGTTGCTAGTGTAGCAATGAAATATTTTAATTTCATCGCAAATATTAATTCTAATGAAATTAGAAAAAAAATTATTTCATCGCAAAATATTAGCGACGAAATATAATTTTTATTATAGTTCTGACTATAAACAACAAAATAAAACAATTTAATGTTAATATAGCGGTAAAATATTTTAATTTTGTCGTAAATATTAATTGTAAGAAACTAGCCACAAAAAAAAAATTATAGCAAAATGTAAGCGACGAAATATAGTTTTCATTGTTATTTTGATTATTAACAACAAAATAAAATAATTTTTTGCTAGTTTAGCGATGAAATATTTTAATTTCATCGCAAATATGAATATAAATAAATTAGCCACAAAAATTTCTATTTCATCGCAAAATATTAGCGATAAAATATAGTTATTTTCATTGTTGTTCTGATTATTAACAACAAAATAAACAATTTGTTGCTAGTATAAAGATGAAATATATAAATTTAGTTACAAATATTAAATTTAAGAATTTAGCCATGCAAATTTCTATTTCATTGCTAAAAATTGATTTTAGCGATAAAATTTAGATTTGTCGCAAAATTTTCGTTGTCATTCCCCATTTTTCTTGTAGTGTAGAGTAATAACAATTTCATCAATAGTCCATAAAACAATAAACAAATGCAAATATTTCTATCAACTATTTTCAACGATTACAAGAAAAATAGGATAAAAAAAAGACATCATTTCTTCAAGATAAACTTATATTAGTTCATATACGATTATGTATTACTATTATATACCCTCTCCATCCCTTCAAAAGGTTTGCACTTTTTTTTGGTCGGTTCCAACACAAAGTTTGCATTTTCTTATTTGACAAAATATATTATTTATATCTTATCTCTTTCTACATTTTTTCTTCTTTATAAATCTTTCTACCTCAACTATCCACTACACACTTAATACTATATTCCTTGATTTTTTAACCAAAAGGGAAGTGTAAACTTATCTAAGGGGAGGGAGTATTATATATGTCTATTGTTTATTGTGTTACTATATGATGCATTCAAAATAAATGCACAATAAAATGACAAATCTAACATCGATCAACCGATAAGGTGTTGGAGAAATTGAGTTTTTATTCAATTTCTTAATATTTAATTGATTTTAATTAATCAATTATTTGAAGGTATGAATATTTAATTTCCGAAGAATTAAATATTATAGGATCGTTCTACTCTCGGAGTAGATGATCGTAGTATATTTAAAATCTCAAAATCGAATTTCGGTGAGTGAGAAATTAATGTACGAAGATTAAGACAAAGTGATGCATTGGGATTAGTGTTAATAACTATCCCACATTGATAAATGTGAGAATTAATTACCTCCTTATTAATAGGAGTTAGTTAAGAAGGTTCAAATTGTAGTGACTATTGAATCATTCAATTAACCACAAGCGCGCGCGCGCGCCGTGCCGGGTCCGTGGGCCTTGGGCTTGGGGCCCATCTATCTTTTTGAGGCTCTAAAAACGTGGGCCTTGACCCACACGAGTGCATGGTTTTGGGAAAAATCACCTTTTGCAAGCAACGAATTTCTCCTGAATTTTCCAGCTCGTGCAAAGACGAAGCCGTTTTACCTTTCGAAGCAACTCGTCACTCCGTGAACACTAGCCGGGACGTGTTTGTTTTACGGGAAAAGGTATCACCTTGACTCGGCTCTTTTCCCTAACTTTCTTGTCTATCTACAGTGCTGTTTCTTCTCTTTCTGGACCTGCCATTCTAAGAAGCTGCTCAAACAAGAAAGCTGCCTCTTTTGGAAATTTGAAGATTTCGAAGACTTTGTAATTTCGTTTACTGTCTTTATTTTTTCGTCTAAATTACTTTGTAAGCCATTCTTGGTAATCTATAAACCAACAATCGTAAAACAAACAGAAAAAAAAAAAAAAAAAAAAAGATACCACAATGGCATCTGACGGAAATGGTCCCGAGAACACCTCTATTGAGAATACTGAGAACACCCCGAACCCAACACCAAACGTTGTCTCTAATAGCACGTTTTTACCCCCCATGTTTTTTCCACCCTCTGAAACTCGCAATTTCATGGTGCATGGTGAAAAACCCGAGAAGTTCTCGGGTACTGATTTTAAGTGGTGGTAACAAAAGATGTTGTTTTACCTCACGAAACTTCACCTAGCAAAGTTCCTCCGGGAGGATCCACCCGTTGTCGCTGAAAGTGAAACGGATAATGCTAGGAGGGTCGCATTTGACCAATGGTCTCATGGTGACTTTTTGTGTCGGAACTACGTCCTTGGAGGACTAGTTGACGCGTTGTATAACGTGTACAAACCGGTTCGTACTGCTAAAGAACTGTGGGAGTCTTTGGAACGAAAGTACAAAACCGAGGATGCCGGAACTAAGAAGTTCGTGGTGGCGAGATTTTTGGACTTCAAAATGGTAGATGGTAAATCTGTCGTTGAACAAGTTCAAAAATTTCAGTTAATCCTACATGATATCCTTGCGGAGGGTATGGTCCTTCCGGACGCTTTCCAAGTAGCCGCAGTGATTGAGAAACTACCACCTTCTTGGAAGGAGTTTAAAAGTTATCTCAAACACAAGCGAAATGAAATGAGCCTAGAAGATTTGATCGTCAAACTTCGAATTGAAGAAGATAATAAAAAGATGGACGGTAAATCAAATCAAGTCTCGGATGAGGCAAAGGCAAACTTAATGGAACGTGGTGAATCGTCTAAAAAATGAAAAAGGCCTAATGATAAAGGTAAAGCACCTGTTTCTGTAAAACCCAAATTTAGTGGTGATTGCTACAAGTGTAGAAAACCGGGCCACAAAGCAACTGATTGTCGCGTCCCTAAGAAATTTGATAAAAATAAAGGTAAGGGAGGACAATCAAGTGCTAATGTGGCACAACATAATCTCACTGAAATGGATATGTCTGTTGTTGTGTTTGAGACAAACATGGTTGACAATCCAAAGGAGTGGTTCGTGGATACCGGCGCCACCTGCCATGTTTGCTCCGAGAAGGGTGTCTTCTCGACTTATGCTCCTGCTGATGGGAGAAAGCTCCATATGGGAAACCATGCCTCGTCTGATGTGGATGGTGTTGGAACTGTTGTGCTCAAGCTTACGTCCGGCAAAGAGCTCAAGCTGAAGGATGTGCTGCATGTCCCGGACATCCACAAGAATCTGATCTCCGGCTCTCTTCTAGTTAGTCATCAGTTTAAACTAGTTTTTGAGTCTGACAAAGTTGTACTTAGCAAGTTTGGACAGTTCCTAGGTCGAGGTTATCTCGAGAATGGTCTGTTCAAAATGAGTGTAATGGTTGTAAGCCGTAAAGGCAAGAAAGTTATCAATGAAAACGTTTCTACTTCCTCTTACATCGTGGAGTGTTCCTCTTTATGGCATTTAAGATTAGGGCATGTAAATCTAAAATCTATAAAGCGCTTAGTAAATCTTGATTTACTTAAAATCAATAATATTGAAACACCTAAAAAGTGTGAAATATGTGTTGAAGCTAAAATGACAAAGTTGCCATTTACTTCTGTGGAAAGGGACACTACCCCTCTAGATTTAATCCATACGGATGTGTGTGATTTAAAGTTTGTGCAAACTAGAGGTGGCAAAAAGTATTTCATTACTTTTATTGATGATTGCACAAGATTTTGCTACGTTTATCTCTTGCGAAGTAAAGATGAAGCTATTGAAGCTTTTAAACTTTACAATAATGAAGTAGAAAATCAACTTAGCACTCGAATTAAAGTGATTCGAAGTGAAAGAGGAGGGGAATATGTAGCACCTTTTGAACAGTTATGTGCTGAGTCTGGCATCATACATCAAACTACAGTCCCTTACTCACCTCAGTCTAATGGTGTTGCGGAGAGAAAGAACCGAACATTAAAGGAGATGATGAACGCAATATTAATCAGCTCGGGTTTACCGTAAAATCCGTGGGGGGAAGCTATACTTTCGGCTAACCACATTTTGAACAAAATTCCACATAAAACAAAGGATCTGACACCTTATGAAATGTGGAAAAAACGGAAACCATCCTACAAGTACCTTAAAGTGTGGGGGTGTCTTGCAAAAGTTGAAGTGTCGGCTCCTAAACAAGTTAGAATTGGCCCTAAAACGGTCGATTGTATCTTTGTAGGATATGCACTCAATAGTAGTGCTTATAGGTTTCTGATTCATAGATCAGACATGTCAGAAGGCACTATGATAGAGTCAAGGAATGCAATATTCTTTGAAAATATCTTTCCAAATAAAGATAAAGATCATGTGAGACCTGAAAATAAGAGAGCTCACATAGAAGCAGAGGCTGTTAGTTCTTCAGCTCAAGAGCATGAAGAACCGAGACGCAGCAAAAGAGCAAAGATTGCAAAAACTTATGGTCCTGACTTTATCGCTTATGTGATTGAAGATGAACCTAAGTCTATCAAGGAAGCTCTGTCAAGACCAGATGCATCATTCTGGCAAGAAGCTATCAATAGCGAAATTGATTATATTCGGCAGAACAATACGTGGGAGTTGGTTGATCTCCCTAGAGGTTGTAAGACCTTAGGATGCAAGTGGATCCTTAGAAGAAAATACAAAGCAGATGGATCAATTGACAAGTATAAAGCTCGTTTGGTAGCAAAGGGCTTTAGACAAAAAGAAGGGTATGATTTCTTTGATACATACTCCCCAGTAACGAGGATTACATCCATTCGTGTGTTAATTGCGATTGCTGCTTTGCACAATCTCGAGATTCATCAAATGGATGTCAAGACTGCGTTCTTGAATGGGGAATTAGTTGAAGAAATATACATGGATCAACCTGAAGGGTTTATAGCACCTGGCAACGAGAAAAAAGTGTGTAAACTCGTTCGTTCGCTGTATGGACTCAAACAAGCTCCAAAACAGTGGCATCTGAAGTTTGATGAAACTATGTTGTCCAATGGTTTCAAGATAAACGAATGTGACAAATGTGTGTATGTGAAAAATACACCAAAAGGATTTGTTATTATGTGTCTTTATGTGGACGACATGTTGATCATGGGCAGTAGCAATGCCATGATCATGGAAGCAAAGGCTATGTTAAAACGTAGTTTTGATATGAAAGACATGGGATTGGCTGATGTGATTCTAGGAATCAAGATCGAGAGAAAGTCTAATGGAATCTACTTGACACAATCTCACTATGTTGAGAGTGTGTTAAAGAAATTCAATGCCTTTAATGATCCACCAGCCAAGACGCCCATGGAGCTCAATGTACAGTTGAGCAAGAATCGAGGCGATCCGGTTGCACAACTTGAATATGCAAGAATCATTGGAAGTGTGATGTATATTACAAACTGTACACGCCCAGATCTTGCCTGTTCAGTGAACAAGTTGAGTAGATTCACTAGCAATCCAAATAAAGAGCACTGGAAGGCTCTTAGAAGGGTCCTTAGGTACTTAAAGTACACTATTGACTACGGGCTTCACTACACAAGGTTTCCGGCGGTACTTGAAGGGTACAGTGACGCCAATTGGATCTCTGACACGAATGAGTCATTTTTCACTAGTGGATATGTGTTCACTATTGGAGGTGTTGTTGTATCGTGGAGATCAACGAAACAGACGTGTATTGCCCGGTCCACGATGGAATCAGAATTCATAGCTTTGGATAAAGCTGGTAAAGAAGCCGAGTGGCTTCGAAATTTCCTCGAGGACATTCCATGTTGGAACAAACCCGTACCTACTGTGATGGTACATTGTGACTGTCAAGCCACCATTGGCAGGGCTTGAACGACATGTATAACGGAAAGTCGAGACACATACGTCGTCGACATAACTTTGTTAGACTTCTGATCTCGAGTGGTGTGATGTCAATTGACTATGTAAGGTCAAAAGACAATATAGCGGATCCGCTTACGAAAGGAATAAACCGAGATCAGATGAATAAGTTGCTAGAAGGAATGGGTTTAAAATCCACAAAGTAACAATTGAAACAGTGGTAACCCAACCATGATGACTGGAGATCCCAAGAACTTGGTTCAATGGGAAAACTAAGTTGTGAATGTTAATTTTGGAACACTTGGTTATCCAAACCATTCCTTAGAAAAGCACAACACCAAGTGTTGTCCCGTAAGATTTGTGGTAAGGCTAAGTCTATGACTTTTAATGGTTCCCAAAGACCTCCGGGAGGTAGAGTATTGCGGGATACTGAATATGGGAGTCCACCTATATAAGTGAGAAGTGGGGCCGCTTCACAAATAGCACTTATGAACTCAAAGGGTGTCCATGGCCGAAATGGACAAAAACGTGAGAACGAAACACGTTTGAGATGTTGTTGTGTCAACACCTTTGATTAAGTGCACACTAAGGAGGAATAGTTCAAGGCATCAAGTCCACTAGGCCGCCAGTGTACTCGATAGTGTTTGACTACGGAAGGTTCAAGGTCACAAGCCACCTTTCCGGATGCAATAGTGTCTCAATTGAACTGGATTGCGAGTCTGCATGATTATAGGTAGTAATTTCCACTCATGTGGGGGATTGTTGGAGAAATTAGGTTTTTATTCAATTTCTTAATATTTAATTGATTTTAATTAATCAATTATTTGAGGGTATGAATATTTAATTTCCGAAGAATTAAATATTATAGGATCGTTCTACTCTCGGAGTAGATGATCGTAGTATATTTAAAATCTCAAAACCGAATTTCGGTGAGTGAGAAATTAATGTACGAAGATTAAGACAAAGTGATGCATTGGGATTAGTGTTAATAACTATCCCACATTGATAAATGTGAGAATTAATTACCTCCTTATCAATAGGAGTTAGTTAAGAAGGTTCAAATTGTAGTGACTATTGAACCATTCAATTAGCCACACGCGCGCGCGCCGCCCGTCCGGCCGTGCCAAGTCCGGGTCCGTGGGCCTTGGCCTTGGACTTTGGGCTTGGGCCTGGGGCCCATCTATCTTTTTTAGGCTCTAAAAACGTGGGCCTTGACCCACACGAATTTAGGGCAGCCCAAGTTTGTGGAAGTTAAGCTGATTAGTTGACTTCTGGAATTTGAATTGAAATTGAATGTCTTAATGCGTGGAGGTTTCAGAATGGAAGTTACCATTCCTGAAACTGCAATATTAATGTGCTGGAGGTTACAAGAATGGAAGTTACCATTCCGGGAATAATGACCAGTCGTTATTGCCATAAATACCCGCATGCTTCATACCTGAGTGACACTGCCTATAAATAGGAGTGCATGGTTTTGGAAAAAATCACCTTTTGCAAGCAACGAATTTCTCCTGAATTTTCCAGAAAATTGCATACTATTTTCAGCATTCTGCATAGCATTTTAGAGTGCAATCGGGTTCTAACGTGTATTCAGTTCGTTGGAGCTTTGTACGCTGCGGTGTTGCTCGTGCAAAGACGAAGGTGTTTTACCTTTCGAAGCAACTCGTCACTCCGTGAACACTAGCCGGGACGTGTTTGTTTTATGGAAAAAGGTATCACCTTGATTCGGCTCTTTTCCCTAACTTTTCTGTCTATCTACAGTGCTGTTTCTTCTCTTTCTGGACCTGCCATTCTAAGAAGCTGCTCAAACAAGAAAGTTGTCTCTTTTAGAAAGTTGAAGATTTCGAAGACTTTGTAATTTCGCTTACTGTCTTTATTTTTTCGTCTAAATTACTTTGTAAGCCATTGTTGGTAATCTATAAACCAACATAAGGAAACAACACAAAACAGTATTGTACAAAGCTACTATGAAGTTGGACTGTGCTCCGATTCGATGCCTGCAAAGAAGGCTAGAGAGATCTCTGGCGTAAGGACTTCGACTCTCAAGTAAAAAAAATGGTGATCTCAAGGAAGTTTCGGAGAACACCCAATCACGAATGAGAATGTCTTCTTAGAATGCAATATCAATCTAGATATGTATGTATGAAAATAGTGTTTTAAGGTAGCTACCATGTGTTAAAACCTTAGTGTGTGTAAGTATGTTTGTATCTCATATTGTATCCTTTATTATGATAAAACAAATAAAGTGTATGTAATTGAGGGGAGGAAATTACGTATTTCTCTTTTCTTGGACCTAACTCGGACCTCGTCTGTCTGACTTGTCCCGCATATCTTGGAGCTAACTCGGACTTCTTTAGACTAGCTTATGCCCGCTTATCACGGAGTTATGCGCAACTTATCTACTTTAGTTGTAGTCTTTAGCTTATCTACTTTCATTCAACTTGACTGGAAAGTGTGGCCAAGTTTGTTGTGCATACTCAACCTTCAGGGCCTTCTCAGCCCAAGTTTGTATGAGCTCGTTTTGAGGTGGGCCTAGATCTCCAGGTCCATCACAGCCCATGTACAATATGGATAAATACAATAACAACATATGATGACCTAAACCAACACAAGAAGGCCCATCACAATATCTAAGCATAATTAATACTACAAAATACTATTGAATATAATATTACTCCCTTATCGGATTTGAATGATATTATAATTATCTCAACTCCACATGTCATCTTCTTATGGAACGACATATTTGATTCGCATCAGTATATCATATTTATATATAGAGGGGGACTTGTTGAACTTAAAACACCTATAAAAAAACTCATATTTGACCTATTTAAATAAATTAACTTTTAAAACAACTTGAACTTGACTTATTTATTAAACAATACGAATTGAGTCGAGCTTTAGTAGATCAAGTCGTAGACCCCTTTCAGATAGTCTAATCCATTCCCAACTCTACTACATATGTCCACCAAAAAAAAGTGACAAACCTAAGAAGACTTCATCTTTTTCAAATATCCCATATATAGCTTGAAGGATTAAGCATAAGATTTAGCCCAAACCCTTATCTTAAGAAATAATTATCAACATGTCCAATTATTATCAATATAATAATTAGGTTAAGCAAGCAATAAACATATAATAATATAATCTCATAATTCCACGTAAAAGAATATAATTTCCCTATATTTAACGTGTCATTATCTTGTAGTACAATATATTTTGTCCACATTATACATGTAATGTACTCTTCATTTACATGTACATAATACAAATCCTCTAAAACGACAATTTATATGAAATAAAAGGAGTACACGCTAATAAGGTCTACAACAAAATACATGGTGTATCATTAGTTAATGGATTGAAATTACCCACCACCATATTTGTATAATGATCCCTTCATTTACATGTATATACAAATTATCTAAAACGACACTTAATATGTAAATGAGAGAGTACACGCTAATTAGGTCTACAACAGAAAATTGCTCCCACCCTATTTATATAATGGTCCCTTTATTTATTTTTTTGACAATTAATGGTCCTTTATTAACATGTACATACAAATAATCTAAAGCGGTAATTAAAATGTAAAGAATGGATTACACGCTAAACAATGTGTATCAATAATTAATGGACCGCAATTGTCCACACCCTAGCCTATTTATATAATGGTCCTTTTATTTACATATACATACAAATTCTCTAAAACTATAATTACTGTAATATGAAATGAAGAAATTACACATTAATTAGATCTACAACATAAATAGGGTATTACTTCCTACCTCCCACAATACTTTTTCACACTTTCATTTTTAAATGTTACACAATGCATGTTTTTCACACCCTTAAAACGTATTTTTTTTATAAACGCTAACCCCTACAATTAGGGGTGTACAACAGGTTTGGTCCCATAAATCGTAAACTAAAGTATAAGTTGTTATTTTTTTTAAAATCGTAAATCAAATCGTATTTATAAAAACTATTTGGTTTGAAACCATAATATTTCGGTCGGTTCTGACCGAACCAAAATTTTGCTCATTTTTTTCCCTACACAATAATTAATAAATATGTAAAATGCAATTTCAATAGATAAAATAAAATCTCAATAATACTAAGTATCATTCGAATAGACGAAATGATATCACAAGATTAAAAAATTAGTCATTAAAATTTGAAAAACTGAGCACGCAGAGACGCAAGTCGCAAAACAGAAGAAAAATAAGTTATGATTTTTTGTTCTGGACTTGGAAAGTTGGAATTGGATCTAGGGTGTCCTACTATAACTTAGGTATAATTCAGTCTATATATATATCCTTTAAATTTTCACTTTTTTAATTTATGTTCTAGGGTGTTCAATTTACGTTCTTTTCGGTCCAATTTACATCTTATTTATCGAAAAATTGAAATTCCGATTAGATAGTCCAATTTATGTCCTTTAAATTTAAAATTTAATAATTAATAATTAAAAAATTCTGAAAATAATATTAAAAAATCTAAAAACCTCATTAAAAATGTAAAAATCTCATTAAAAATTGTTTAAAATAAATTTCAAAAAATCTGAAAAAATGTGTAAATTAAAAATAATTTTTTTCTAAAAATTTCATAAAAATAAAAAATCCATAAATTAAAATTTCAAAAATGTTAAAAATAAAAAATTCTAAAATTCTACAAATCTCATTAAAATGAATTTCAAACGGTTTCACAATCGATCAAAGCGTGGAACTTTCACTCAACCTCGGCAGTCAGTTGAAAAACCTCGTGGGACCCAAAATTTTTAGGAGTTTGCATTGAGAAAAATTTTAATAGCGTACGCCGAACGAGTCTGAATTAAGTCTATTTTTTAATTAAATTAATATTAATAATTTTTATTATTCTTGTTAGATTTTTAGAATTTTTATTTACAAATTTTAAAAAAGTTAATGAGATTTTTTATAGTTTTTTTTAAATTTTAAGGAGATTTTTGAATTTTTTAATTTTTAAATTACACATTTTCCATTTTTTGAATTGTTTGTAGAATTTTTAGTATTTTCAAAATTTTAGAAGTTTTTTTTACCCATTTTATAATTTTTAATGAGATTTTTAGAAATTTTAGTGAAATGTTTTGAATTTTATTTTACACGTTTTATAGTTTTTTAACTTTAATGAGATTTTTGGATTTTTAATGATATTTCTAGAATTTTTAATGGGATTTAAAAAATATATAATTATTAAATTTTAATTTTCAAACTTAAAGGACGTAAATTGGACTATTTGACCGAAATCCCAATTTATTTTTCAAATTCCGATGGATTTTAAAAAATTTCGACAAAAATAACGTAAATTTGACTAAAAAGGACGTAAATCGAAAAAATGAAAATTTAAAGGATATAAATTGAATTAGGTCTAAATTATAGAACGTAAAACAAAATTTTCTCATTGAAATTCATTAAATAAAATATACTTCTATATATAATATTATTAATCTAGTATTTGCATTTTAGAGTAGTAATAGTTTTTTTTGAAGCCTCAGATATCTGGTCCAAGTAACGACTATTCCCGGGTAATCAATCTCAATGTCCACTTGCGGGGATCCCGTTTAAAGTCAGAGTTTTGCGCTCTGTATGTACATGACCCCATAGAAATTGATTGCATCTTAGAGGGTTCGAACCTGAGACATAAAGAGGAGCACACTCCTTAGTCCAAAACCTACACCAACTCCTTGGGGTTGGAGTAGTAATAGTATTAAAATAAAATTATAAATAAAATATTTATTATATAATATTAGTTCGATTTGGTTCGATTTTTCATTAGTGAAAATCGTAAACAGAACCATACTAAAAATAAATTAATTCTCAAAATCGAAAATCGAACGGTACCAAACACCGAACCATGTTTAATGGTTTGGTTCGGTCGATTTGGTCGACCTAAACCATATTTTGCACACTCCTTCCTACACTATCAGACCTAAACCATATTTTGCACACTCCTTCCTACACTATCAGAGACGGAGGGAGGAGTCACTAGGTCCCTCTAATTTTTCATTTTTTTAATAATTTTTTAAGAATATTATTTAACAAAAAATCATTACAATTAATTTTTATGCATATTTAATAATTATATAAAACTTCATTATTAAGTGTATTAGTAAAATATTAGTAATGAAATTATTATTTTTTCTATCTCACACTGTATATTATTTTATGTATAATTAAAAAATATATATAAGAGAATGTGGAATAACTTGTTTCAATTATTAAAAAAAATATTAAAAAAAATTAAAAGAGAAATTGTATGAATTTACATATGACTAATTCATAAAAAAACATAATAAAAATAGCTAAAATGACAATTTTTTTAAAGTAAGAATTAAGACCAAACGTGTCAAGTAATATGAAACAATTTAAGTATATAACAATTTAAATTATACTAATAAATTAAAACATAAAAATTAAAAGATGCTCGTCTATAGACTGTATAAATATTATTTTGTATGTAATGAGTGGAGTGAATGAAACTTTTATTGAAACATATTAAAACTTAATTTGATTCATTCTTATTACTAATATATTATATGTTTCAAGAATACTTATATGATATTAAGTCAAAATTTATTATTCATGATTGAGCCCCCTTCGATTTGGTTCTGGCTCCGTCACTGTACAATATACACAATTTTACATAAAATATTATTATTTTTGAATTAATACATATACATAAGTTAACTCATTTATTTATTTTATTCATTTTTTTTTATTTATTTACATAAAATTTTAAAAAATTATTTCTAAAAACTCTATTAACTACTACTCCCTCCGTCCCAGGATTACTTGCATATTTACTGTTCACTCACTTTTTTAAAAATATTATAATAAATAAAATTTTAAGATATAATTTTATAAAAAAACAAGTAAGTGAATGGCCTTATATGTATATATGGACCATAAAAATAATTACATTAAATGTAATATTGTAGATATTATACGGGTGAAGTTTCTAAAGGTCCGAAAAAGTAGGTGTGCAAGTAATCCTGAAACTGAGGGAGTATTACATTTTTTTTTTAAGTATGTCCCTATCTCTAAAAGGTATTCTTGGGGTGGGGGTAGTAATTAATGGCCTGAAAAATGGCCCCAACTCTATTCATTTAGTGTGGAATTTTTTTTTTTTAGACCTATATATTTTTAAGGAATTAGAATTTGCAATATGTATTAAAAATGCTGCATCATCATGGCACATCAGTCTCACCTCTCTATATATTTTTTAAAAAAGTAGAGCTAATAACAACCTAAAATATTCAATACATACCTCAAAATTTTAAATACAACGATACATGTATATAAAATGACTAAGTAACCCTTATTGTATAAAGAAAGAGTAAAATAATTTTAAAAAATAACTTGAAAAAATCTGAAATTAAAAATGTAATTAAAATTTAAACATATTTTAAAAAATTAACTAAATCTTTAAAATTAATTAATTTTTTTATAAAAAATGTTAAAAAGTTAAATAGAATCTGAAATTAAAAAATAAATCATAAAAAAAAAGATTAAAAATATTGAAATAATTTAATAAAACGTAAAAAAGAAAATTACAAAAAATCAATAAAAAAGTACGATTTTTTTTTTATTTTCATAATATTTATTTTTTATTGAGTTGAATTTTCTTTCATTTTTTATTTTATTTAGTTTTTTAGAAAATTGAATCAATTGGTATTTTTAATTTAATTATTTTATAAATTTTATTTGATTTATTTAATTTTTTAGATTTTAGTTGAATTTTAAATTATATTTTTAGTTTTTATTCAATTTGAATTTGTTTTGAGGGATAAAGAGTAAGTAGAAAAGAATTGTGGTGTGTTTAGTAATAAAATTTGATTTTTAAATTTTAGTGTGTATAACATTTGAGGTTTGTATACATATTTTATGGGTGTTAATAGCCTCACAAAAAAAAAAATTATATGCATCTACTCCAAACTAATTAATCATTCTTCTATATATATGAAAAAAATAAAAAATTTAGTACATCTACTCTAAACTAATTAATTAATTTATTTGAAATATATTTATTTTTTTATAAGTATTTGATAAAATGATGATATTATCATTAAATTTAGTTATATGTTTCAATTAATAAAGGAAAATAAGATTCACATTATTTTTTAAATTTATTTTGTTTCATATTTTTTAAGATTTTTATAAGTTATTTTTTAAAATTATTTTACTCTTTATTTATGTAAGGGTTACTTAGTTATTTTATATACATTTATATTTGTATTTAAAATTATGGGGTGTGTAAAATATTTTGGGGTGTTATTAGCTCTAATTTTTTTTTAAAAATATATATATATAGGGGAGATAGTGATGTGGCATTTTTTAATATATGTGGCACCAACTTTACTAATTCTAATACCTTCAAAATATAAATGATTAAAATTGATGTAAAAATGATTATAATTTAAAAGTAAAGGACGTATTTTGTAAAATTGAAACTTAAAGAATTTATTTTGAAATATTTTAAATTTATAGGACTAAAATAAATAATTTCCCTCATTTAGTGGTCCTTTTTACATGTATAAACGGATAGTAGTAGATTTTTTAGAGGAGATTTGCAAACAAGGTTACAATTCCAGTTAGGTAAGTGGAGTATTCAATTGGGTTTGCTTATTTTTATGGTAGACAAATTTCAAGATTATGATAAAGGTAAAGTCTAGTATGCACTCGAGTGCATGTTGTGCACGCTAGTCTAAAGAAAAGTGTATGTTATTAAACTGAAAAGTACAACATAATATTACTAAAAAGTGTAAGTCACTATGACTAAAAATATTATTATACAGTTTAATAATTGAAAATTGCAACACCATTTACCAAAAAGTGTAAGTCAGTAAAACTGAAAAATGCAACATGGACTAGGGTGCACAACATGCACTCGAGTCCATAGCCGACCAACCCTATCATAAATATATATAAAAAATATCACGCCTCATCTCTATTTTATCATACGCATTACATTTACACCTAATTAAATCTACGATTTCATAAATAAAGCCTGTTATAAGTATTAATATATTTATAGTAGTGCAAAATCTCCTAAATACGGGGGACTAAAATAATTTTGCATCCTATTATTGTAAAGTATATTTAAAAATCTTTACTTATTAATATTCAATATAACGTCCATATTTTTTAAAAGGGATTCAAGTTTTTTTAATCCTTTAAGTTGGACTAATTTTGAATTTGGTCCTGATAGAATACACATTTTAATTTTGATCCCATAAGTTGCCTAAATTTTGAATTCAATCCAATTATCCGTCATTGCAGGTAAATAAATCGGTCAAATCCTTAGCTCGTGTGCAATTCAAATCAACCGTGAATAACCGTGAATTTGCTCATGTGCAGAAATATGCACAAGCTAAGAATTTGACCGATTCATTTACTTGTAATGACGGATAATTGGACTGAATTCAAAATTTAGACAACTTATGAAACCAAAATCAAAATGTGTATTACATCATGACTAAATTCAAAATTAGTCCAACTTAAAGGACTAAAAAAACTTTAATCCCTTTTTAAAATTGAAAGTGTGTGTGCGTGCGAAATCAGATGTGTTGTCTGTTGTGTTGGCACTATCCAGACAACATTTAAGCAGCGGAAAATAAAATGCACGAAACAACAGAATATTCAAAATTTGTATAGACTATAAATAAGTCTATACTGTTTCACTAAAATATAATTAGTAAAACAAAGCCAAAAACCTCTTTCGAGGTACGGCAATGCCAATTTTACAAGGTGTTGACAACCCAAAGAATCTAAAACAAAGTTTATGAGATTGCCTCTCAATCTTGGCCTAACATAAACACTTCTAGATTCAAACAAATGTGTTAGTCTAATTGATAGAGATTACAATTATCCTACCACACGAAAGGAGAGAAGAAACACAAATTTTCCTAAACTAGAAGCGCCACGCTTTCGATAGTCTTGTAATGGATTGTGTCTTCTTTCTTCTCTGCCTTGAAACGTTGAAGACAGCCTCTATTTATAGATAAATTTCGTCAGCCTTCAACTCCCATAGATCACATGATCTATGTAACTTCCCCTTAACTCCTTAAAATAAGGTAACTCCCAATTTAGACTTAACTTCCATTTGTGCTTGCAATTCTCTCACTCCTTATGCAATCTGCATGACCTGGACACGTCCACATCTTCTAACTGCAACAAAGGAACATTACAAACAACATAGAAAATTCGGAGTTAGGCGAATTACGATGTTGACCAAAGTGATGGAACATTCTGCACATCACGGGTACAACATCAACAACAACCTTTTAGAAAGGTTTGAAAAATCTAATTGACTATATGAAACTACCTCCCTTTTAGGTCTATACATATAATCTCCTAGACGAAATAAGTATGATATATATGTTGATTGGGTCTACAACAATCTATCATACTGTTGCTGAAAGTGTGCGTGCGTGCGATATACAGAGATGTTGTCTGTAGTGTTGGCACAGACCAGACAACAATGAGCAGCGGAATTTAAACAAACACTTTGCAAAGAGTATTTCAAAATTTGTGTAGATTAAATAATTAATCTACACGAATCACTTATATTAACTTTTAATATCAGTGAAACAAAATCAACAACCTCAAGAGGTTATGAACAACTACAACTCAGATTTGAGTTTGAAAAGTTACTAGAAAAATACGAAACTATCTCCCTTATAGATCTAACATATTTTCCTAGCAAATGACTATGATTGAGTACACAAATATTCGGGTTTATAAGAGTGCACTAATCTACAAGAAAGAACAAAATATTTTTCTAACTAGAAGCGTTGCGCATTCCATAGATAGTAATCTAGTTTAGCTTTCTCTCTTGTTGTCTTGTGTTGTGGCAGGATCTTTTTTTATATGCTTCGAATCCTACTGCCCCAACATCATGTAGATCGATTTTTACATGATCTACAATGGAGAAGAACCACAGATTTTCCTAAAGCTAAATGCACTAAGCACTCGATAGCTTTAGTAATGAATGTGTCTTCTTTCTTCTCTTGTATTTGCGTTGAAGCTGCCTCTATTTATAGATAAATTTCGTCAGCCTTCAACTCCCATAGATCACATGATCTATGTAACTTCCCCTTAACTCCTTAACATAAGGTAACTTCCAATTTAGGCTTAACTTCCATTTGTGCTTGCAATTCTCTCACTCCTTATGCAATCTGCATGACCTGGACACGTCCACATCTTCTAACTGCATCAAAGGAACATTACAAACAACATAGAAAATTCGGAGTTAGGCGAATTATGATGTTGACCAAAGTGATGGAACATTCTGCACATCACGGGTACAACATCAGCAATCTATCATACTGTTGCATTAGTCCTCTATTAATTGACCACGTTTTCAACTGCATGCAACCTTCATAGATCAGTTTTTACTTGATCTATAACCTCCTCCACAAACTCCCTAAAAGTAGGAACCACCATGCATGCTCTTAACTTCTCACTCCTTGTATTTATGCAACCGCTTGACCTGGTAACTTCCACGTCTTCAATCCTGCATACAAGGACATTAAGAACAACATCTAAAATCGGAGTTAGTGTTAGGAGAAAGGGAAAATTATGATGTTGACCAAAGTGATGGAACATTTTGTACAACACTCGACAAACAGAGTTGCCAGGAGTGTTAGATCAAAATAAGCATCACATGTACAACATCAACAATCTCCCCCAATTTGGCCTTTCTACTACAATACTTCTGATGTTAAACATACAGAATTATTCAAAGTAGAAATATACAAAATTACATCAAGTAAATGACATAAAATCGTAATCACCAAATGTAAGTAACGAGTCTTCCTCTAAACACTACAAACAATGTGTTTAGATTAAAAACAGAAATAATAAAGAACAAAATGAAATCCTAAAATAATAAAGAAATAACAGAAATAAAAATCCTACAAGCATTACAAACAAATAAAGAAAAGTTATGTAAATAAGTAAAGGAGAGGATTGAGCTGAATAACACTTCAGTTGCATCTTCATGGATCTGCACAAACTCCCCCACACTTTATAACTTATCTAGTTTGTATGCTTTCATAAATCTCCATGCACGGTCTTAATGACATCAACATCTTGTGCATCTTCAGCTACTGCCTTATCACTTTCTTGTACAACTTCTGTTTCTTGACTGTCACCATCAGTGTTGATTGTGAAAGAAAGGATTATTAATGATGTTGTCAGATATGTTGTGACATTCTTCACAACATTGACACAACATCAACAATCTCCCCCAATTTGGCCTTTCGACAACAACAAACCTGATGCAATAATAGATAACAGAAAGTGTAGAATAGACAACAAGAATAGAATGTAATGTTAAACAAAAGTGAATTTGAACCATTGAAAATAACTCCCCCTAAAAATGATCTTTCCAAAACTCCCCCATAGATGTAAAACTCCCCTTTTCAACAAGTAAGATAATTTCCATCTACAACAATTTGCATTAGGTGCAGCATCTTATGCAGTTTCTCCCCCTGTTGGTGTGGAAAGGAGAAATAAATAGATTAAAAGATCATGAACTGCGGTAATGCTGGCATGATTGTTCCATCATTCTCAGAAACATTCAGTGAAATCGCCATTGTTGTAAGAAGATTCAGAAGACTTTGAGTAGCAGTAGAATTTTGAGTAGTTTCAGGTTCATGGTTTCAGTAGGAGGGTGAATGCTTTGCATTTTAGAACAAATGTCTTAAGGTTTGAAACGTCATAGATGTAGATGTTTGAGAAATTTCAGTGGAGGTTTCGGATTTTGGAATAGGTAACTCAATCGAACTGACCATAAGGTATGGTGATCCCGATGTCGTTGTTTCAACATTTTCTGAAACACGTAGGGAAATCGCCATTGAAGCAAGTAAGTTTAGAGGGTTCGATTTTCAGAGGAAGAAGAGGCTTGAGAATTTGAGTTTTGATCGAATGGTGAAGTGTTTTCCATCCTTTAAATACCTGTAAACTAGATTCGAATTAAATGAACAATTCAAAGTTTGGAAATTTAAACACTTTTGAATTTAAATGCAGTGATGAGAAATCAATAATCTGTGAAATACCACTGGATATAATATCTTCAAAATCAGTGCATAAATTATAGAATATAATAACATTATAAATATTTAGACATTTAAATTTATTAAAAGAACTTAAGTAGAGAAGATCAATTGGAAGTTGTACGGATAATGAGAGTAATTCAAAAAAAAAAAAAAAGGAAGTGAAATGAAATGAATAACTTCTCTCATGTAAGTGATCGTGTGAAATTGGTGGGAGAGAAACAAGGAATAAAAAAACTGCCCAATAAATAAAATAATTAAAACAGAAAATGCAATATATCTAAATAAAATAATGACCTGGAAAAAATCAAATTTAATAATTTTGAAAAATTAATCTAATATTCAGGAAATAAATAATTCATAAAGGTAACTGAAATTCGAGTCATTTTCAATGTCGCTCATAATGTTGGCCCACATACATCTCAACACTGTTTTTACATGAATTTGCTTCATTTGTGTTGCACATATTTTTATTTTATTTTCACAATTTCACATTGATCCATCTTTTGAAAAGAGTGCATCGTAGTAGCGAACTCCGTGCCCCATAGTTACTCAATGGATATATGAATAATTTGATGCAATTTTTTTAATCACCTTTTGAAAAGAGAACATCGTAGTAGCGAGCTCCGTGTCCCATAGTTACTCAGTGATTTTTAGCATCTAAATTGTGATCCTTTTTTGCATTTAAGAGATGTATGTCCAGAACATAAATTTTTGCAACAAATTTTCAAGACTCAAACAACATTTACACAGGAGAATTACTTAAAATCTAACACAGAAAAATATCCAGAAAAATTTAATAGACAGTCTCAAATGTTGTCTCAAATGTTCCCACATTTGATACAACATTTAGTCAGAATTTTTCAGATAGTGCATAAACAAGGAGATTTTCGAATGGATGAAAACCTCTTATCATCAAGGGCTTTTGCATAAATATCAGCAAGTTGTTTCTCAGTAGTAATGTATTCCAACTTCACAATCTCCTTCTCAACAATATCTCTAATAAAATGGTGTCTAATACTTATATGCTTTGTCAAAGAATGTTGCACATGATTCTTAGATATATTAACAGCAATAGTATAATCACAAAATATTTTATTTTCATCATTCAAAGCTTCTTTTATATTTTCAGGCTCAATCAAAGAATGATAACACACATGGTTTACCTTGTTGCATATGGATGACATGCATATAGGCCTTACCACATCTTCTGTGTTCATACCCAGCCTTCTTCTAGTTTGTACTCCAGTATTCAGTTCTCCAATGATTTGGTCTGATGGATGATCTTTCGAAATTCTGGTAGATGGAGTCTTTTGAGATTCATGCAAATTTTCTGATAATTCTGATTTTTCAGAGGATGTTTGCTCAGATGTGGCCTCATCTGAAGCAACAGTTTGAGTTTGATCAGAATTCTCAGAACTCTTTGAAATTTCAAAAAGATCAGAGACGTCATCTTCAAGATATTGACTTGTAAGACTAGAATCATCATCAAATACCACATTTAGACATTCTTGCACAGTACATGTTCTCAAATTGTAAATTCTATAGGCTCTACTATTTCTAGAATAGCCTAAGAAGAATCCTTTAAAAAATTATGCAATTGATCTCTATCATTCTGAATGTAACATACACAACCAAACACATGAAAGTATTTCAAAGATGGTTTTCGGCTATTCAGAATTTCATAAGGAGTTTCAGTGGAATTAGTTCGTATATAGATTCTATTTGAAATATGACATGCAGTGTTTAAAGCTTCAGCCCAAAATCTTTTAGAAAGTTGTTTGGATAAAAGCATAACTTTAGCCATTTCTTGAAGAGTCCTATATTTCCTTTCACAAATATCATTTTGTTGTGGTGTTTTATGTGAATAAAACTCTTGCATGATACCTGTACTTTCACAAAATTCAGTAAAAGAACTATTTTCAAACTCTCTTCCATGATTAGACTTAATTATGCAAAATTTAGAGTTAAAAACAGTTTTGAATCTTTTATAAAGAATTTTGAAAACTGAAAAAGTTTCAGATTTCTCTTTTAGAAATTCAATCCAAGTGTATCTTGAGTAATCATCAACCACAACTAATGAATATCTCTTACCACCAATACTCTGAGTTTCCGTTGGACCGATAATATCCATATGTAGAAGTTCAAAGCAGTGTGTTGTTGAACAATGTTCCAACATTCTGTGAGACACGTTCATCTGCTTACCTTTTTGGCATGAATCACAAACTTTGGTATTTCTTAACTGAAGTTTAGGTAAACCTGTAACAACTCCTAATTTCATCAATTTGTGAATATGTTTATAATTAGCATGCCAAAGAACATTCTCATCAAGTTTAGCATTATTGCATATATCTTTAGATTCAAACAAGTAATAATTGTCAACAAATTTAATTCCAGTCATAAGACAATAAGAATTTCTATCTAGAACATAGCAAGAATATTTATCAAACTTAACATGTAGATCATCATTACATAATTGACTAATGCTAATCAAATTTGCACGTAATCCTTCAACATGTAAAACATTTGATAATTTTGGAAAACCAGAAACATTGAGTGTTCATTTACCAATGATCTTTCCTTTAGATCCACCTCCATAAGTAACATTTCCACCATTATAAGCTTTATAATCAGATAAATAATCAATTTGACCTGTCATGTGTTTTGAGCAACCACTGTCAAAGTACCATAAACCAGGAACACATGCTTTCAAAGACATATGAACAACATTGCAAATAGTATTTTTAGAAATCCATTCTGTTTTCTGTGAATGTTGCTTTGTGTGTGGTGTTATTTTAGACAATCCAGTAGCATTTAAATCCTTTTGTCTTTTTAAACAGTAATGAGCTTTGTGACCCTTTTTAAAGCAATAGTTACACACAAGTTCTTTCACATTAACAAGGGTTTTTGCAGAAACAGTAGCATTAGGTTCAAGTTCAGCTTTTACAAAAACAGTAGACACATTACTTTGAGAATTAAGGGCTGTTTTACCTTTATAACCAATACCTGCTTTCCTTGTATTGTTGATCAGTAGTGATTCATCCAATTTTGCTTTTCCTTCAGAGAATTTCTTGAAGCTTAAAGACACTTCCTTCATCTTTTCTTCAAGTTTCTCAATCTCACAATCTTTCTTTGTCAAAACACTCTCAAGTTTCAAAACTGAATTTCTTAAATCATCATTTTCAAATGTTAATGATTTAATAATACAATTTAATTTTTCAGTTTCAGAATATACAAACTGTTGTTCTTCATTAGTCAAAGGATTTTCATAAGAATATTTTCTGAAATCAAGTACAGATACTTCTAGTCTATCTTTTAGTTTAGAAATTTCTTTATCCTTCTTAGTTAAAAGACTTTCTAATTTAAGAACAGTGTTAGACAAATCTAAAGTATCAGTATCTCTTCTTGATAGGCTTGCTTTACTTGGTGTACCTGCTTCTGCAACAGCACTTGTGAAACAATTAAATTCTGGAGTATTATTACTCAGTGATTTCCCAAATGATGGCTCATTTGTCTTCACATCATAGTAATCATCCAGATCATCATCAAAAGTATCATCATATAAAGTTCTAGCAGAGAAGGTATTTTCAATGTCTTTTTCAGGATCATGCTCAACATCAGATTCATCACTTAAAATAGCACTGAAATTAAGTTTCTTTTTGAGAAGGGTGTTAGCACATTCATTAGCATAATGACCATATCCAGAACATGCATCACATTTAACATTCTTCCTATAATCTTGATCAGGTCTAAACCTAGATACTCTTTCTAATTGTCTTGAAGGATTAAAAGTGTTCTTCCTAACAGGCAATAGTTGATTATTCGTAATCTGGACTTTAGGTTGAATATTATCTTTGAATTTCTTATTCTTCATGAATGTCTTAAACTGCCTAGTCATAAAAGCCATGTAATCAGGATCATTAAGATATTCATCAATGTTCTCTTCATCAGAATCAATTTCAGTAACATAAGGCGATTTTCCAGAACCTGATGATGCAGAAGATGAGGCATCACCTTTGAAAACAAGTACTTTCTTATCATAATCAGATTTTTCAGATATGTTCATCTCATAGGTTTTTAAAATACCAATCAATTCATTTTGGCTTAAAACATCTGTATCCTTAGCTTCTTCTATAGCACATATCTTAGGTTCAAAACGTTTAGGAACTGATCTAAGAATTTTATGTACTAACCTTGTGTTGGATATTGGATCACCAAGAGAATGAGCCTCATTTGAAATCTCGGTCAGCTTTTCATTGTAAGATGAAATGGTTTCATCTTCTTTCATCCTCAAATTTTCGAATTTAGTTCCAAGCATACGAAGTCTGGTCCTTCGTACACTATCCGATCCTTCACAATGTTCTTGTAGACGATCCCATGCATCTTTGGAGGAAATACAGCTGGAAATAATTTTGAACATCGAGGCATCAGTTGAGGTGAAGATTGCATTCAATGCCTTTGAATTGTAGCTTGCGGCTGTAATTTCATCATTTGTCCAGTCGAGCTCTCTCTTGATCCCGGCTTCATTGTCCGCATCAACAGCTGTTCTTGGTTGAGTCCAACCAGCAAGAACACTCCTCCATGCTCTTTCATCAATGGATTTGATGTACATCCTCATTTTAGGTTTCCAGAAGGCATAATTTGTGCCGTCCAGAATTGGAGGTTTTAGTGCGGGCGAAAGTGGATACTCCATTGCAAATAAACACACACTCTAAGCAGAATCTCTACTTAGTGTATCAAGTAGTTGGCTCTGATACCAACTGAAAGTATGCGTGCGTGCGATATACAGAGATGTTGTCTGTAGTGTTGGCACAGACCAGACAACAATGAGCAGCGGAATTTAAACAAACACTTTGCAAAGAGTATTTCAAAATTTGTGTAGATTAAATAATTAATCTACACGAATCACTTATATTAACTTTTAATATCAGTGAAACAAAATCAACAACCTCAAGAGGTTATGAACAACTACAACTCAGATTTGAGTTTGAAAAGTTACTAGAAAAATACGAAACTATCTCCCTTATAGATCTAACATATTTTCCTAGCAAATGACTATGATTGAGTACACAAATATTCGGGTTTATAAGAGTGCACTAATCTACAAGAAAGAACAAAATATTTTTCTAACTAGAAGCGTTGCGCATTCCATAGATAGTAATCTAGTTTAGCTTTCTCTCTTGTTGTCTTGTGTTGTGGCAGGATCTTTTTTTATATGCTTCGAATCCTACTGCCCCAACATCATGTAGATCGATTTTTACATGATCTACAATGGAGAAGAACCACAGATTTTCCTAAAGCTAAATGCACTAAGCACTCGATAGCTTTAGTAATGAATGTGTCTTCTTTCTTCTCTTGTATTTGCGTTGAAGCTGCCTCTATTTATAGATAAATTTCGTCAGCCTTCAACTCCCATAGATCACATGATCTATGTAACTTCCCCTTAACTCCTTAACATAAGGTAACTTCCAATTTAGGCTTAACTTCCATTTGTGCTTGCAATTCTCTCACTCCTTATGCAATCTGCATGACCTGGACACGTCCACATCTTCTAACTGCATCAAAGGAACATTACAAACAACATAGAAAATTCGGAGTTAGGCGAATTATGATGTTGACCAAAGTGATGGAACATTCTGCACATCACGGGTACAACATCAGCAATCTATCATACTGTTGCATTAGTCCTCTATTAATTGACCACGTTTTCAACTGCATGCAACCTTCATAGATCAGTTTTTACTTGATCTATAACCTCCTCCACAAACTCCCTAAAAGTAGGAACCACCATGCATGCTCTTAACTTCTCACTCCTTGTATTTATGCAACCGCTTGACCTGGTAACTTCCACGTCTTCAATCCTGCATACAAGGACATTAAGAACAACATCTAAAATCGGAGTTAGTGTTAGGAGAAAGGGCAAATTATGATGTTGAACAAAGTGATGGAACATTTTGTACAACACTCGACAAACAGAGTTGCCAGGAGTGTTGGATCAAAATAAGCATCACATGTACAACATCAACAGTTGCAATAGTCCTCTATTAATTTGCAACATTTTCAACTAAATGCAACCTCTATAGATCAGTTTTTATATGATCTATAATTTCCTCCACAAACTCCTTAAAAGTAGGAACCACCATGCATGCTCTTAACTTCTCACTCCTTGTATTTATGCAACCACTTGACCTGGTAACTTCCACGTCTTCAATCCTGCATAAAAGGACATTAAGAACAACATCTAAAATTGGAGTTAAGTGTAAGGAGAAAGGGAAATTATGATGTTGACCAAAGTGATGGAACATTTTGTACAACACTCGACAAACAGAGTTGCCAAGAGTGTTGGATCAAAATAAGCATCACAGGTACTACATCAACAATCTCCCCCAATTTGACCTTTCTACTAAAACACTTCTGATGTTAAACATACAAAAATATTCAAGGTAGAAATATATAAAGTTTACATCAAGTAAATGACATAAAATCGTAATCACCAAATGTAAGTAACAAGTCTATCTCTAAACACTAAAAACAATGTGTTTAGATTAAAAACAGAAATAATAAAGAACAAAATGAAATCCTAAATAATAAAGGAAATAACAGAAATATAAATCCTACAAGCATCACAAACAAATAAAGAAAAGTTATGTAAATAAGTAAAGGAGAGGATTGAGTTGAATAACACTTCAGTTGCATCTCCATGGGTCTGCACAAACTCCCCCATACTTTATAGCTTCTCCAGTTTGTATGCTTTCATTAGTCTCCATGCACGCTCTCAATGACATCAACATCTTGTGCATCTTCAGCTACTGCCTTATCACTTTCTTGTATAGCTTCTTTTTCTTGATTGTCGCCATCAACGTTGATTGTGAAAGAAAGGACGAATTATTGATGATGTTGTCAGATATGTTGTGACGTTCTTCACAACATTGACACAACATCAACAATCTCCCCCAATTTGGACTTTCGACAACAACAAACCTGATGCAATAATAGATAACAAAAGGTGTAGGCTAGACAACAAGAATAGAATGTAATGTTTAAATCGAAGTGAATTTGAACCATCGAAAATAACTCCCCCTAAAATTGATCTTTCCAAAACTCCCAAAAACTCCCCCATAGATGTAAAACTCCCCTTTTCAACAAGTATGATAATTCTCATCTACAACAAATTGCATTAGGTGCAGCATCTTATGCAGCTTCTCCCCCTGTTGGTGTGGAAAGGAGAAACAAATAGATTAAAAGATCATGAACTGCGGTAATGCTGGCATGATTGTTCAATCATTCTCAGAAACATTCAGTGAAATCGCCATTGTTGTAAGAAGAGTCAGAAAACTTCGAATAGCAGTAGAGTTTTGAGTGGTTTCAAGTTCATGGTTTCAGTAGGAGGGTGAATGCTTTGCATTTCAGAACGGATGTCTTAAGGTTTGAAACGTCATATGGGTAGATGTTTGAGAAATTTCAGTGGAGGTTTCGGTTTTTGGAATAGGTACTTAAATCGATCTGGCCGTAAAATATGGTGATCCCTATTTGTCTCAACATTTTCTGAAACACGTAGGAAAATCGCCATTAAAACAAGTTCACACAGTTTCGATTTTGTGAGGAAGAAGAGGCTTGAGAATATGAACTTTGATCGAATGGTGATGTGTTTTTCATCCTTTAAATACCTGTAAACTAGATTCGAATTAAATGAACAATTCAAAGTCTGGAAAATTTAAACACTTTCGAATTGAAATGCAGTGATGAACAATCAATACTCTGTGATATACCACTGCATATAATATCTTCAAAATCAGTGCATAAGTTAGAGAATATAATAGCAATATAAATATCTAGACATTTCAATTTATTAAAAGAACCTAAGTAGAGAAGATCAATTGGAAGTTGTACGCATAATGGGAGTAATTCAAAAAAATAGGAAGTGAAATGAATAACTTCTCCCATGTAAGTGATCGTGTGAAATTGGTGGGAGAGAAACAAGGAATTAAAAAAACTGCCCAATAAATAAAATAATTAAAACAGAAAATGCAATATATCTAAATAAAATAATGACCTGGAAAAAATCAAATTTAATAATTCCGAGAAATCAATCTAATATTTAGAAAAATAAATAATTCGTAAAGTTAACTGAAATTCGAGTCATTTTCAATGTTGCTCATAATGTTGGCCCACATACATCTCAACACTGTTTTTACATGAATTTGCTTCATTTGTGTTGCACATATTTTTTTTTTTTTCACAATTTCACATTGATCCATCTTTTGAAAAGAGTGCATCGTAGTAGCGAACTCCGTGCCCCATAGTTACTCAATGGATATATGAATAATTTGATGCAATTTTTTAATCACCTTTTGAAAAGAGAACATCGTAGTAGCGAGCTCCGTGTCCCATAGTTACTCAATGATTTTTAGCATCTAAATTGTGATCTTTTTTTGCATTTAAGAGATGTATGTCCAGAACAGAAATTTTTTCAACAAATTTTCCAGGCTCAACCAACATTTACACAGAAGAATTATCTAAATTCTAACACAGAAAAATGTCCAGAAAAATTTAATAGATGATTCCATATGTTGTCTCAAATGTTCCCACATTTGATACAACATTTAGTCAGAACTTTTCAGATAGTGCATAAACAAGGAGATTTTCGAATGGATGAAAACCTCTTATCATCAAGGGCTTTTGCATAAATATCAGCAAGTTGTTTCTCAGTAGTAATGTATTCCAACTTCACAATCTCCTTCTCAACAATATCTCTAATAAAATGGTGTCTAATACTTATATGCTTTGTCAAAGAATGTTGCACATGATTCTTAGATATATTAACAGCAATAGTATAATCACAAAATATTTTATTTTCATCATTCAAAGCTTCTTTTATATTTTCAGGCTCAATCAAAGAATGATAACAAACATGGTTTACCTTGTTGCATATGGATGACATGCATATAGGCCTTACCACAACTTCTATGTTCATACCCAGCCTTCTTCTAGTTTGTACTCCAATATTCAGTTCTCCAATGATTTGGTCTGATGGATGATCTTTCAAAATTCTGGTAGATGGAGTTCTCTGAGAATCATAAAGATTTTCTGATAATTCTAATTTTTCAGAGAATGTTTGCTCAGATGTGGCCTCATCTGAAGCAACAGTTTGAGTTTGATCAGAATTCTCAGAACTCTTTAAAATTTCAAAAAGATCAGAGACGTCATCTTCAAGACATTGACATGTACGACTAGAATTATCATCAACTACCACATTTAGACATTCTTACACAGTACATGTTCTCAAATTGTAAATTCTATAGGCTCTACTATTTCTAGAATAGCCTAAGAATAATCTTTTATCACTTTTAGAATAAAAATTATGCAATTGATATCTATCATTCTGAATGTAACATATACAACCAAACACATTAAAGTATTTCAAAGTTGCTATTCTATTATTCAGAATTTCATAAGGAGTTTCAGTGGAATCGATTTGAATATAGATTCTATTTGAAATATGGCATGCAGTGTTTAAAGCTTCAGCCCAAAATCTTTTAGAAAGTTGTTTGGATAAAAGCATAACTTTAGCCATTTCTTGAAGAGTCCTATATTTCCTTTCACAAATATCATTTTGTTGTGGTGTTTTAGGTGAATAAAACTCTTGCATGATACCTGTACTTTCACAAAATTCAGTAAAAGAACTATTTTCAAACTCTCTTCCATGATTAGACTTAATTATGCAAAATTTAGAGTTAAAAACAGTTTTGAATCTTTTATAAAGAATTTTGAAAACTGAAAAAGTTTCAGATTTCTCTTTTAGAAATTCAATCCAAGTGTATCTTGAGTAATCATCAACCACAACTAATGAATATCTCTTACCACCAATACTCTCAGTTTCCATTGGACCGATAATATCCATATGTAGAAGTTCAAAGCAGTGTGTTGTTGAACAATGTTCCAACATTTTGTGAGACACGTTCATCTGCTTACCTTTTTAGCATGAATCACAAACTTTGGTATTTCTTAACTGAAGTTTAGGTAAACCTGTAACAACTCCTAATTTCATCAATTTGTGAATATGTTTATAATTAGCATGACCAAGTTTATGATGCCAAAGAACATTCTCATCAAGTTTAGCATTATTGCATATATCTTTAGATTCAAACAAGTAATAATTGTCAACAGATTTAATTCCAGTCATAAGACAATAAGAATTTCTATCTAGAACATAGCAAGAATATTTATCAAACTTAACATGTAGATCATCATCACATAATTGACTAATGCTAATCAAATTTGCACGTAATCCTTCAACATGTAAAACATTTGATAATTTTGGAAAATCAGAAACATTGAGTGTTCATTTACCAATGATCTTTCCTTTAGATCCACCTCCATAAGTAACATTTCCACCATCATATGATTTATAATTTGATAAGAATTCAAGTTGACCTGTCATGTGTCTAGAACAACCACTATCAAAGTACCATAAATAAATCAGGAACACATGCTTTTAATGACATATGAACAACATTACATGACATATCAGATTTTGAAACACATTCTGTTTTCTGTAAATGTTGTTTGAAATGATGTGTCATTTTAGGCAACTTTTCAAAAGAATTCATATCACTTTTCAGTTTTAAGCAATATGGACGTTTATAACATTTTTCAGAACAATAATAGCATGTAAAATCTTTTTCAACCTTACCAAAAGAGATTTGTGTTTTAGCAGAAATATTAGAGCCATCTTTTACTTCTGTCTTAACAAACACAATAGGTTTTTTATCATAAGATGGTTTAAAAGACATATCATTGTAACTCAAACCTGTTCTTTTTATGTTACCAATCATTAAGACATTATCCAGCTTTGACAAATCACAGTTGTGACTTTCTCTCGATGTACCTGTCTCATCAAAATTAAATCTATTAAAACAGTCCAGACTGGTAATCGAAAATAATGGATACCTGGCAATATAAGGTCTAAGTGAAGTCGAAGATTCTGAATCATCATCAGCTTCAGTCCGTGGTTGAATCCAGTCAGCCAGTAAACTCCTCCATACTCGTTCATCAAGATATTTGATGTACACAATATAAGGTCTAAGTGCAGGAGAAATTGAATATTCCATTGCAGTATACACACTCTAAGCAAGATCTCTACTTAGTGTATCAAGTAGTTGGCTCTGATACCAACTGAAACTGTGTGTGCGTGCGAAATCAGATGTGTTGTCTGTTGTGTTGGCACTATCCAGACAACATTTAAGCAGCGGAAAATAAAATGCACGAAACAACAGAATATTCAAAATTTGTATAGACTATAAATAAGTCTATACTGTTTCACTAAAATATAATTAGTAAAACGAAGCCAAAAACCTCTTCGAGGTACGGCAATGCCAATTTTACAAGGTGTTGACAACCCAAAGAATCTAAAACAAAGTTTATGAGATTGCCTCTCAATCTTGGCCTAACATAAACACTTCTAGATTCAAACAAATGTGTTAGTCTAATTGATAGAGATTACAATTATCCTACCACACGAAAGGAGAGAAGAAACACAGATTTTCCTAAACTAGAAGCGTCACGCTTTCGATAGTCTTGTAATGGATTGTGTCTTCTTTCTTCTCTGCCTTGAAACGTTGAAGACAGCCTCTATTTATAGATAAATTTCGTCAGCCTTCAACTCCCATAGATCACATGATCTATGTAACTTCCCCTTAACTCCTTAAAATAAGGTAACTCCCAATTTAGACTTAACTTCCATTTGTGCTTGCAATTCTCTCACTCCTTATGCAATCTGCATGACCTGGACACGTCCACATCTTCTAACTGCAACAAAGGAACATTACAAACAACATAGAAAATTCGGAGTTAGGCGAATTACGATGTTGACCAAAGTGATGGAACATTCTGCACATCACGGGTACAGCATCAACAACAACCTTTTAGAAAGGTTTGAAAAATCTAATTGACTATATGAAACTACCTCCCTTTTAGGTCTATACATATAATCTCCTAGACGAAATAAGTATGATACATATGTTGATTGGGTCTACAACAATCTATCATACTGTTGCAATAGTCCTCTATTAATTTGCAACATTTTCAACTAAATGCAACCTCTATAGATCAGTTTTTATATGATCTATAATTTCCTCCACAAACTCCTTAAAAGTAGGAACCACCATGCATGCTCTTAACTTCTCACTCCTTGTATTTATGCAACCACTTGACCTGGTAACTTCCACGTCTTCAATCCTGCATAAAAGGACATTAAGAACAACATCTAAAATTGGAGTTAGTGTAAGGAGAAAGGGCAAATTATGATGTTGACCAAAGTGATGGAACATTTTGTACAACACTCGACAAACAGAGTTGCCAAGAGTGTTGGATCAAAATAAGCATCACAGGTACTACATCAACAAAAATATGTACATATGTTAAATTTACGATAAAAATTAGTACTTTCTATGTTACATTATTATTTGAACATTTGTCAAAAACAAACCATTATTATTTAAACATTTGTTAAAAATTTATTAACAAAAAAAATCAATTCCAATAAAATAGAAATACTCCTATTATCCATTCAAAAAATTATCATTATCACCTACAATATCAATAAATAATTTCAAACATTAAAACTCATGCAAACATTAAGGGTATGTTTATTTTGGAATTTTGAGAATTATTTTGGAATTTTGAGAATAATTTTGAAATTTTAAAGACTGGTGTGTTTTATACTCTTTGTTTTAAAATTTAAATAAGGTAAAAATATTTAACTTTATGTTATATGAAATATATGTGTTTATATATGTTTATAGGTCTATATAGAGTTTTTAAGTATTTATAGAGTTAACTTTTGTTGAATTTATAGATATTTTAGGGTAGGTCTCATGTGCACTCGAGTGCATGTGGTGCACTCGAGTCTAGAAACCGTTTATGTATTAGTAAGGACGACGTTATTACAGAAATCAGGTTGTGGCCCAATGGTAGTCTTATACTTAAATTAGTACAATATAATTTTATACTACTAATTTACACTTTTTAGTAATATTGTGTTGCACTTTTCAATTATAAATGACTTACACTTTTCATTAATATTGTGTTGCATTTTTCAGTTATACTGACTTGCACTTTTTTATAATACTGTGTTGCACTTTTCGATAATATTGTGTTACACTTTTTAGTTATATTGACTTACACTTTTCATTAATATTGTGATGCATTTTTCAGTTATACTGACTTGCACTTTTCAGTAATATTGTGTTACACGTTTTAGTTATATTCACTTACATTTTTCATTAATATTGTGATACACTTTTTAATTATACTGATTTGTACATTTTAGAAATATTGTGTTTCACTTTTTAGTTAGAGTGACTTATATAATTATTGTACTCCGTTTTTTTAATTAAAAAAAATACTAAAAAATTTTTTTTAATTAAAGGAAAAGCTAACTAAAAGCAGTCGAAAAAAAGAGGAAACACTATCCCTTTTTTTCATTAATAAAAAAAAATACAAACAAATATAATTTTTTATTAATAAAAAAAACTAAAAAATAGGCTGTGTAGTAGATCGCACCATGCGAAAATAATTTTAAAAAATAAAAGTAATATGACACTCGAGTGTAGAGTGCATATGAGTGTAAACTGATATTTTATAGGATAAAATTTTGAAATTTTAATTCAAAATTTTAAAATAGAATATGAGCTAGATTTTAAAATAATAAATTCGAATTTGAAATCTCAAAACAACCATATCCTAGATGTTTAAATAAAAAAGAGACTGAGGTATTAATTGATAGAAATGGTAGGAAGAGAGAAGAAAGAGAGAAGGGAAAAAAGAATTTGTAGAGAACTGAAATAATAAATGAGAGACGTAGGGAGAGAGAAAAAATGTCCATTGAAAGTGTGCTCAAATTTTTTGTCACAGATTTTAAAGAAAAATAGATAGAGTAAGAGTGTTTTGGATTTTTGTTAGGTAAATATAAAATGATTGTTTCTGTATAAAAAAAAAAAGAGAAAACTTTTGGTACATAAACAAATAAGAAAAGTAAATAAAATTTTGATGGACGGAATGAAGGTGTAAAAGAATTTGGAGAATAACTTTTTGTAGGGAAGGAAAGAGTGAGAATTAGATGTATTCGAAATTGCAATGGTATATATGATCACTTTTCATTTACAAGTAGAACCATCAATCTAGTTCCCGAAAATATGGGATCATAAATAACAATCCTCTGCACGAATCTAACTAAGCATTTAAAAATCCAATACATTAATTGCACATTTCCTGATCTTTTTCAAGATCTTAAAGTGAGTAAGTATACATCTTAACATTAATATCTACTACATTTGGCATTGTGACAAAATCATCGTTCCCTAGAACATATACATATATATATATATATATAGCTAGTCCAAGCAATTATTTACTTGTACCAAGTATTTTATGCTGACAATCGAGTTTCATATCAAAACCGTATATCATGAATACTGATTCCACATGGAAGACATGAATCCCACTTCAGACAAATAACTGTCTGAACTTCCTTCCCCAAAGCTTGGAGAACCACCCTTAATACTGATCTGATCAATACTTCCACTAGTTTCTATTTTTGTGAGATGATTCAGCATCGTTCTGATCATCTTATTATCCCCATTGATCAACGGTGGAGAGTTAATGTAGTTGCCAATATCTGCGTTTGGCGTGATCTTAGTGGTGGGGTGTATGATTATTGCAGGTGGGTCCATGTGGTTGAAAATGGAGAAGCAGGGCACCTGCTCATGGTACTCGTTATCACTCGGGCCGGGCTGCGTTGTCGCGTCGAATCCCATCAAAGGTTCCATTAGCGGCGGCAGAGATGAAGAAGACGGTGTTACTTCGTTCGAGTACGACGTCGTTTCTTGTGATTTCGACGGAATTTCCGATCTGCTTTTGTAGAACACTCTGCATAGAACCCAATCTTCCTGCATATCATATCACGTCTCATCAGGAATCGAATCCAGTACATGTGAACGTAAGCAAAGCAGATACCATGAAAAAATTAAATACGTACATGATTCAATTACTCCCTTCTACAATTTTTTTTTTTTAATTTCAGGCCAGGGACCTATTTTTGCGTTTATACAATTTTGGGTGGTTAAATGTAGATGTAACACATTAGAAGTGATGTGAATAGGTGTAAATGAATAAATAATAATATTACACGTTATGTTTTACTATTTGTGGAATGTTTATTTCACCTACTCTTTGGTGGGGGGAGGTAGCTTTTTTTTTTTTTGATTACAAGTTAAATACCCATCCCTTTTCCCCTCCCCATGACTCGAACCCAGGACCTAAGGCCTAGGTAGTGGTGCTCTAACCACTTGAGCTATCCCACTTTGTCGTGGAGGTAGCTTAGTATTGGATAACAGAAAAGACAAAAAATGCTATTTTAAAATAAAGATTAAACTGAAATAAGTATGGAGCCAAATAACTAATTGTCGTGAGGCATTGAATAATTTAAACACTAGACAACAAAATTATGATTTAAAAATTGAGATATTCTCAAAAGTCTTTTCTAAATGAAAACAGCCTGTAACTTAATGACGTCCCTAATATAGACAAGTTGAGGATTTGACGATAAAAAACAATCAACTAGAATTGTGATTAGTCAAGGCTAATTAACATATAATAATTTTGATTAACGACCTCATTATTGAGTAAATAAACACGCGAAACAGCATATCAATATAATTAGAATAGGAATTAATTATTTACCCTGACAGGAGAAGCTGGTTCCGGGCCGGGCCCGTATGCTCCTTCGATTCGAAACTCGTGCATGACCCACTCGCTTTTCTTCCCTTTGGGAGCCCGGCCCTGGTAGAATACCAGAGTCTTTCGCATTCCGACAAGGAATCCCTTTCGAAATATGGGACGATCTTTGCCCGTGGCCTTCCAATAGCCCGACACCGTGGCCCGATTAGTTCTGAGCCCGGTTGCATATTTTCGGTCTCTTTGGCTGTAAAAATACCACTCTTTGCCTCCCACACAAGCAACGGCTGCATCAATCAAAATGATTTGACAAAGTATTATTAAGTGCACTGGAAAATACTAATATTATTAATAGTATTGCTAGTAAAAATTAATATTTGAAAAAAAAAAAAAATCATCAAATATAATGTTTTCTATTAATGTAAATAAAATCATATTTCCTCTAGTTCGTTCAAATTAAATATGCATGTTTCAAAATTAAAACAATATTTTTAATACCCCTTTCTCACAATCAATAATACCCTCCTCCAATTTATAAACAATCAATATTACTCAAAACCAGTAAAAATGAATTATAAAAAAAAAAAAATTGAACGGAGGAAGTACAATTAAAACCTCAAGGCATGCATGTTAGTACAATGATGTGTCAATATCAAGGAGAAAATAATTGTCGAAAGGTGATGTGGACCTGTTAGTGACATACACGTGGCTTAGCACCTATGGGCTTCAAAATGACTCACTATTTTTGATCATCAGCCCCTATCCTGATAGCTCCCCTTGTTCAACAATTATTGCATATGGGCAAAGTGTCAATATTAATCAAGAAGCTGACGTTAATTTAATTCCCATATTATGAGTTAGATGTTGAACTTTAAATTTTCCAACCACTCCGGTTAATCGATCAAAATATTTACTTTGATGCCCTATCATTGTCGATGTGTCCCGACTGTACGCACACGCGTATGGTCGAGAGTCGAAACAAGGCGAAAGGGGTAGAGAAAATGACTTACTACAATTTTTATCTCCGGACCAATAACTGTCTCCATCTTTAGGTTAGGACTTAGGACAGGGCCAAGAGTAGTGTCAATTTCTTCAAAAAGGTAATTGAATGAGAAATATTATTATTCCATTTTACAAATTTTATCTTCCTATTGGAAATATATATTTTAAGCTTAATTCTGTGATTCCCATCTTCGTCGTTTATAGTAGTGGAACTATAAAGAATATTCATGCTTTCACTACTATCACAGAATATATATATATATAATCGTTAATTTTGTTTTTATTTTGATAGATAGGATCATCGGGAAAATATAATAATAATTATTAATTCACTAAATCCCAGTTCAAAGGGCATCATATTTAGATGATGTTATGGATTATGATAATGTTTTTAATTTCCACAAAAAAGTGCAAAACAATTGATTGGTTTATTATAAGCATCAAGATCATTCATTTGTAACAATTTCAGCTCATAATCAAACCAAAACAGAGCATGTAAAACAGAGATTAAAAAAAACACATTCATAAATAAAAGAAGGATTCATAATCTAAATGAGTACTCCATAATATAAGGAAGATTGATGATGTAAGAGAAAGGGAGAGAGAGAGAGAATACCAGGAATGTCCCAAGGTTCAGACCTATTAAGGTCAACTTGGATAAGGTGAGGCAGAGGGGGGGCGCATCCCCCCACCCAATTCATGAGATAATCGCAGATGAGTTCTTCGTCTTTTGGATGGAAACGAAATCCCGGCGGCAGTTTCGCCTCCACGGTGCTCAAACTACTCATTTTGGCGGTGGTTTCACGGCAGCCGGAGACCCTGTTTATTATGTAAGAAGAAGGAATGATGTGTCTAAGAACAACGCCCAAATGGCACCCCTCCCTCGTATATATATAACTAAACATTTAACCCACGCATATGGTTCGGTATAAAAAATATACGGTCAATAATATAATACTCCTTCCATACTCAACTTTCATTTTTTCGTTTTTTGATGGAAGTTAAATATCCATCTCTTTTTTTCCCCTCTCCATGACTCGAACCCAGGACCTAAGGCCTAGGTAGTGGTGCTCTAACCACAGCTATCCCACTTTGTCAACTTTCATTTTTTCGTCCCTCTCAATGAAACCACTTATTCATTTTTTTGGCAAACTATCTTCTCTTATACTATTTCATTATATTCTTCTCTCTCTCTCAATCGCATCACCTCTAATACATGTATTTATTCTATCATATTTCTTTAACATATATGTTCAAAGTTCATGGATAGAGTGAGTAATATAATACTCCTCCATCCACTAATTATATGTTTATACTTTTAGACACAAGTTTCAAGATAAGAGTAGATAAAAGGGATTATAGTTTTTTTAGTCCTTTAAGTTGGACTAATTTTGAATTTGGTCCTGATGGAATACACATTTTAATTTTGGTCCCATAAGCTGGCCGAAATTTTGAATTCAATCCAATTACTACCATTGTAGGTAAATAAACCGATCAAATTCTTAGCTCGTGTGCAATTCAAATCAACCGTGAATTTGCTCATGTGCAGAAAAATGTAAAAATAAATGGATTTGATCGATTTATTTACCTCAAATTGTAGTAATTGGACTGAATTCAAAATTTCGACCAACTTATAGGACTAAAATCAAAATGTGTATTCCATCGGGACCAAATTTAAAATTAGTCCAACTTAAAGGACTAAAAAAACTTTAATCCCTAGATAAAATAACATATTGTAGGATATTGTTGAATCTATTGAAGAAAATAATTATTTATGTAAAATTAAATAATATTTTAAATAATTAAGTGATATTTGAAGAATAAAAATAAAATAATAGGAGTATTTTTTATGCAGATTGTTATCTCTTTTTATTTATATATGATAGTTTTGTCTGATAAAAAGAAAATGATATTTTTCATAAAAAAATGTATGAGAATAATTTAATGGATAGAATTGGTAGACGGAGAAAATATAAGAATATGCTGAATTTGTTTTTTTTTTTTTTTAATGAAGTTTTGATTATTAATTCAAGTCATTGGTCAATTATGTATTGGAGGTAGATCGATCTCTATCGCGATTAGTCAAATTTAATTTAATTTGAGTACTTGATTTTTGTCACACGAAATTAATGAAGTGAAATATTAATGGTTTAAATTTACTTATTAGCCGATTGGATAAATTAGTTAGGTAAAACCTTGGCATCGTCATCTGCTCCAAAATTCAGTCAATACATCTGAATTTTCACATGAATCTAAAAAAATGAACACCTGAATTTAATCAACTAAAACTTCAATTAAAAAAGGAATTAAAATTAATTAGGCACTTGATATAATGAGGTACTTTTTCATGGAGTTTTTCATAAATAAATATTAGTAATAATTAATTAAGTAATCTAAAATTAATACCGATTAGTGGTAAATATGTACGAGATTAGTGCATTTATTTTTGGCCAAATTAGCAATTTTAGCCCAAACTTTTCACTTTTTATCAAATTTAGCACATATATATTTTTTAATTAAATTATATACCTATACTTTTCATTTTTCCTCAAATCTATCACATACTTTTTTCTTGACCAAATTATACTCATATTTTTCAATATTTTATCAAATTTAGCACATACTTTTTTACTCTTATCCAATTTATACCCATAATTTTTATAAATATAATTAAATTAATTATTTAATAAATATACCTTACTTTATAAAAAAAAATATAAAATTATATAGTACTCTCTCCATCCCGTGATTACTTGCACATTTTTCTTATAGGGACGTCCCAAAATTATTTGCACACTCTTAATATGGAAATACCCCACAAAATTAATCTCACAACATCATTTTATTTTCAAATTTGTCACTCATTTTTTCCATACATTTCACTTTATCCATCGTCAAATTACCTAAAATAACCCTTTTTTTATTTTACATCATCAACCACTAAATTCACTTTTCTTAAACAACGTGTCGGTCAAACTATGTAAATTATTTTGAGACGGAGGGAGTAATATTTTTTTATCTAAAAAATTAAAAAAATATTAAAAGAATCTCAAATCATTATTTAATATATATATACTCCTACGTCCACCAAAAGTATATTTATACTTTTAGTGGATTGAGGAATTACAATTTATTTTAACTATTATATTTTTTTATATATATATTTTAAATCTCTTTTTAATTCAATAGTTTTAGATAATTTTAATTCTCAATTATTTTTAAAATTTTAAATTTGTAAATTTTAAATTGAATTTTTTAATTTAAACATATTTAAGATATTTTTTTAATTATTAAATAATTTTATATTTTTTTATATTTTAAATTAATTGATAAAAACATGTGCTAAAAATGATAAAACATAAAAGTATGTGCTACATTTAATTAAAAATAAAAAATTTGGGTATAAAAAAAAGGTTTATGCTAAATTTGATAACAAAATGAAAAGTTAGGTAAATTTTAATTAAAAAGAAAAGTATGTATTAGAAAGTAAAAAATATGGGCTAAAATTAATTATTTATTCTTTAATTTTAAACTGTTTCACAAACTATTTCACCATCTCACACAACTCAGAGATTCGATCTATTCTCCTTTTTTGTCTTTTTTTTTTTCTACTTATTTTGTTACACTCATATAAAATTACATATTTGAGTAACACAACTAACATATTTATAAATATACGTAAATTACATGATATACCATCCAGTATTATACTCTCTCCATTCAAATTCATTATATTCACTTCTTCGGATACAGATTTTATTGACATTAATTAGATATTCTATCAAATGGATATACTATGGTTACAATGGGATATTGTAAAGTTCACCTATAAATAAAATATTTGTTTATAAATAAAATGACATATAAAGTAGTGTAAACAATATTATTTAAAAAAAAAAATACAAATAATAAAATTGAACAAATAAATAATTAAAATAGAAATAATAAAATTGTACAAAGAGAATATAAGTATTACTTCCTTCGTCCACCACTTTTGGTCCACAAAAATATGTTTATTCAATTCAAATAGTTAACTTAGTATTTTTTCTACTTTATTAACAAGATTGAGTATTTATTAACAATATTTTTTATTCAAATAGTTAACTTTTAAGTATATTTTCTACTTTATTAACAATAATTTTTTACTCGTTACCCACATTTCTTTTTTATAATTAAAATATTTTTTTTTTAAAAACATGTATAAAAAAAGAGCACATATTTTATGGACATTTTTTTTAAAATTTCTTAGGAGTAGGTGGTTTTGTTTGGGATAGGTTGGAAAGGGGATGGAATCATTTTTTTGTATTTCACTTCATGTTTCACTATCTAAATTATTGATACGTGTAGAATAAAATAATAATCAACGTCCAGTAACAATTATGATGACATGTATTAAAGATCCAAATAGTTAAACATATAATAAAAACATAAAAAATTACACATGAAAATGAAACTAGTTGAAAATTGAACACAAATACTAGTGTGTGTAGTATATATAAATGAAGTAAGAAGTCAAGAAAGGAATTCCGGAAGCAACCGTGGGGGTTTGGACTTCCAAATTGATTCGTCACTGTGCGCTTGCTGACGTGGACCTCCAACATCTGACGTGGATCTAATTACACTATATCCATTTTATTACTTATTTTTTTCCTCCACCAAACATATAATTACATTAGTAATATGTTAGAATTAATATTTGTTTATAAGCCAATATGGCCAACACTTGACCAAAAACTAAACTCCTATATATCTGGTATGAAATGTTTTCGTTGTTTTTATGTATGAAACTTGCTTTCGCGAAAAAGAAAAAAACACTTTTTTAAATACCATTTGTGGTGTTTTTTTATGTTTTTTTTATTTTTAGGCTAAGATCACCATTTGTACCATGTCAAAGAAACAAAACTTTTAAGTACCATTTGCACTAATTATATTGTACCATTCAATTTTGTTCTATCAAGATTTTGTCTTAATTTTGTTTTTTTCGTTTAATAGTTATATATATATATATATAATTGAATTCTATGGTTATTATTATTATATATATATTTTTTTTTTAGAATCTATCACTAACATAAAATACTTGTAAATAATATATGTATATATAAGTATTTTATGTAGGCGCAACCGTGCAGGGTGAATTTCCATAAGAAAATCATCATCCGTTCCATTTCAAACCCATTATGTGTTACATATTATACTCCCTCGGTCTGATAATAAATTTTATATATATTTTTTAAAACGTCACACAATAACTTTCACACCCATAGAATGAAAACTCTTTATAAACTAAACCCTCACAATATACCCAAATTTACACAAAATGTCATTACTTTGGACTCCACACATATCCACGAGTCAATTCATTTCTTTACTTTATAAATAAAAGTTACTAAATTACCCCTCAAAATCCTACTCATCATCACACTTTCTTAATGTGTGTATTCACACCTACATAATAAAATTATTATGTACTCCCTCCGTCCCATACTTGAAGGCACAAATGAATTGGGCACGAGTTTTAATGAATGAATTGTTTATTAGTATTGTGTAAGATAAAGTGGGGGTAGTAAAGATTTTTCAACTTTATAAATAGTAATAAAGTTACTCTTTAGTGTAATAAAGTAGTGGCATTTGTTGTAATATTGTGATGTTTTAAGGAGATTGTTCAAAAGTATTCTTGCTATTTTAGGTAATGTGTCTTCAAGTATGGGACGCCCAAAATGGTAAAATGTGCCTTCAAGTATGGGACGGAGGGAGTAATAGATAAAGTATTTTATAAATAAAATTATTTAGGTCTCGAACGAGTTAAGTGAGGTTTAAAAGTTTAAAGGGGATTGAATAAACTTTTAAAACAAATTGATTTTTGTGTTGAACAACCGAGGTGCTAGACTTAAGGATAAGTCAGCTGGAAAATAAAATAATTTTTGAGTTAAGTGTAAAGAGTTACGGTTGATAACTAACCTATTGACTGCTCAAAAATTGATCAGTTGGATAACTATCAAAGTAAATTATGTTTTTTGCGAAAAGTTGTGTAGGCTACTAAAACAGACACGACTGTCAAAGAATCATTTTACACTTAAAAAATGTTTTTTATTTTTATGTAGAAAATAAGATTCAGCTAATTTGGTGTACAATTGAATTGTGAGTTATGCAGTTTTGTAGACTCCCATAAACGAGTAGGGTGAGATTTAAAGTTTAAAGGGAATGATTGAATAGACTTTAAATTTTTTTGACAAAACCCTTGTTCATGACTCAATTGTATGTGATGACTTAATGAATTTCAAATCCTATGCAAACAAAGTAATCAGTTGATAGTGTTAATGGAGGGGATAAAAAGAAAAAAGTAAGATATAAAATAAAGTATAAAAATAAAAAATAAAAATGTAATAAGAAGAATATATATACGTGTGAATGAAAAATAATTTTGTCAAAAGTAAGTAGTAATAAAATTATATCCTTACTTAAAATGGGTTGACAAAAATTTCCGTTCCTAAGACAATACCTTTATTTTCTAGAAAAAAAAAAGTTTGGTGTCAATTATAAGCAGGTCACCAAACATATTCGTGTAGTCTGAGATAATAATTATTCAAAATGTTTGTTTCATATTAGTACATTGAGTACGTAATATATTATCTATCAACATCACATATATGTATATATGTAGCTTCAATAAATAAACCAGTTATTTAAAATATAAGTTATGTAACGATTTATCGACACATAGTCTCTATAATCTATAGACCATCTAAAAACATTAATCAACTCAAAGTAAATTATTTTACTCAATTTACCACATAAATCTAGTTTTTTCAGCACAAATTAATGATGGGTCCACAATTGAATTAACTGCTCTTGTAATGGTTATCCAATTTGTTTTGTTTTGTTTTGTTTTATATATTAATTATATTATATTTGATGTAAATTTGTGAAATAAAATAAAAAACATAATTCGAAAATTCCAATTTTCAAGTAATTAAATCGAGAGGCACCTAACAACTGGCATTTTGTTGGTGTGCAAAGTGCCCCACTCACTGTACTTAACATGTTTGTGACGTTTAGAGTGAACAGTGACGTTTGGAGTACTAATTTGGCAGTTTGTTTAATTGAACATTTGATTTTTATTTTACTTATTATATACTACAATTTTTTATTTATTTGAGAATAATTAAAAATCTTAATTTCTGAAATATCGAGAAGCACAGGATTGTTGTTGATTCCAATAATCAGGGGCCTTCACTGTCTTAATCATAATACTTATAATGGTTACGATAACATTAAAAAAATCCAGTCAATAGTATTTTGTTGTGGTGAGTAGGTCTCAATATATTAATTTGTGGCATTATTAAATAATAATAATAATAATAATAATAATAAACCTTGTATTTCAGTTTCAATGACAGCAAATGCAATTGTCTTCAGATAAAAAGTTGACCGGCCTTCTATTTTCTATATACGCCATTTCTAGTATTTTCGAATTAGAATGAGTTTATATTTGTACGTGTAAATTGACAAATTTAAGCTAATTTATCTATTATATTGTGAAAAAGATGTTACGTTTTAGAAATGTCCATTTCTGTAATTTTTTCAATGATAACGAAAACGTTTGATCGATGATAAATAATTATAGGAGGAAAAATAGTTAATTAAAATAAAATAATAATTTACTTATTTTGAAATTCATTATTTTCATTTAAAAAAAAAACTAAAATATCATATATTACGAATAGAAGGAAGTACTTTGTATGATAAAAAAATGAGTAATTTTTATGGAACGTTTAAAATAGTAAAATTACTAAAGAGGGAGGGCATTACTTTACATACTAAAACAACACTGTATTATAATGGACAAACAAACGAATGCACACAATTTTTTTCATCTTGTTTTATTGATCCCCCTATCCTATGTAAGGTTAAAAAGGAAAAAAAAAATAACACTTTAAAAAAAAAAAAATTGTTTACAAAAGTATGAACATATTTTTAGTATATAGATTAATTTGTCAAGTATTCTGATTTCATTCATCTGTTGTTTCACTTGGTGTTCCATCTTACTGAAGGATTGTTTATACAATTCATTGAAAAAAATTTCAACCTCCACACGTCATTCATCCCAACTCTGGAACTTAAAATGGAACACCAAATATAAAATATACTCCGTAGTAGTAGGAGTAGTAGTAGATGATTTCAATTTGCAAGTATTCCTATATACTTTACTGGGTCACCTGATAAAAAGAGTGATAGTTCTTTTCATTTTTACAAAAAACGAACTTGTGTACCTCTTTCGAATACTAAAGTGGTTAGAATTTTAATTCTGAATTATTTGTGGTTATGTTGGTGAAACTGATTGAGAGCAGTTATCCAGTTCTTGGAGAAGAAGACTAGTATTTTGTATTTTAAATTTGAGTTTATAGTTTATTCTTTATAATTTTAAATAAGTAATACTCCAATAATAAAAAATTATTTTAAGTACATTATCTGATTTTTTTTATTTTAATATTGTAATTGATCATATTTCATTTGGTAGAATTTTTAATTTATATAATTGTTTGAACATATGTGGATTTAAATTAAAAAAGATAAAGGACAAACTAAATTCATCCAAAGTAACATGACCAAATTTGGACAAAAAATATAAGGTGCGTCATTCAGGCGACAATTGAATTTTCTGACCTAAAATGACAAAATTAAACTAAAAATTTGAAAATTAAAAAAGTTAAAGGCTCCGTTTGGATGGAGGGATTTGATCAATGGATTTCAAATCCTCCATTCAAATCCACTCAACTTGTTTGGATTAAAAAAAAATGAATGGATTTAAAATCCTTAGCATATTTTTTTAGTTAAAATTGAGAGAATTTTAAATACTCCCTAAAACCATGTCATTTGAAATCCATCTATTTTCAAAACCTTGCATTTGAAATACCTCCTCAAATCAAATCCCTCCGTCCAAACACAACCTAAAGGACTAAAACTAAACTCGCCTAAAATTATAGTACCAAAATTGATATCCACCCATTTTTTTAACATCACATGAAATATTTTTTAAGCACCAACTTATACTACCTTTGTTTAATTATAAGTGTCCGTGTTCCATGAATTTATATAAAAAATTAAGAAACATAAAATTTTAAAATATTTATCCTAAGCTGGTTTCACACCCTCTCCACTTTTCTCTTCAATTTTAAAATTTATGAATATTTTTCATTGATAGATAATTAAATAAGAAATCTTTCAGAAATGCACACGAAATAATTAGGATAAACTATAAAAAAAAAAAAACACTTAATTTAAAACAAAATATTATTTCTAACGACATATATTATGAAGTACACATATATAGGCACTACCCTAAACAAGACAAAGGATACATATCTAAGTTTGTAACTATCAAGTACCAAGTCTCCTCTTCTACGAAACATGAGTACATATTCTAAGTTAATTTTTTTTTTGAAAGAATAGGCACTTTGTACCTATATTATATAGCCATTAATTTTTTACTCTATAACTTGGGCATATAACCAGACTCTGCATTAATTATTTCTGAGAACATATTATCTTTATCTTAACCCAGTAATTGGATTAATTCAAATGCAAAACGCAATCTGTTCACACCCAACTCCTGAGTTAATTTTGCAATTGGATAAACCCAAATTCAAAATGCATTTTATTCCGGTAACTTCATTTACAGGAAACTAAGTAGCAGCTAGATTCCACATTTTTAACCTTCAAGGCACTCCAAATTTTGTTCCTCTACTTGAACTTCTATCAAGATAAACATGGACATCTGTGTTTCCATTTTAGGTCCATGTTATTGTTTAAAGAGTTAAGAAAGCAAAAATACACACGAAAAATACAAAAGAAGCTGAATTAATGATGTTATATTAATCTCTATTCAAGAAATGCAAACCCTTGTATGCCACTTGTCCATTATTTGAATCTCTATATGAAACGATCTCACGAAAGAGATATCGAGCCACCTAAGCTAAAATACGCTAATCCACCAGAAGATTAGTATTCATTCTGATAAGAAGTAGGGCACTTTCATACAGTAGATAATGATAGTCCATTCAAAAAACTATTGGCATTATTGAGAGTTTTATTTTTGACCGGATGCTAAAGCAGCAGCAATAGTAGTTATCATCATGAGTTGCCAAAAGGAGTGCCAGATTAATGTGCACTTCCCTCTTCCTATTAATATGCCTAAATACTTTGAATGGTCCAACAACTACTTTACTATGAAGGCGACATTTCACACATTAATTTCATTCCTACTAAAATACTCCCTCCATCCTTTTAAGATTCACAATTTAAAAAAAATAGACCTACCAAATTATTTTTTTAATTTGGTAATAAACAACTCCCGCATTAAACTCCACACACATAGTAAATGATGAATCTAATATGAGACATAGGAACTAATAACCTACAAGACAATCATATTAATGAAACTATCTCAACTTTTGTATTTGAGTCATGACTACCTATAAAAAACACTGTTGAGTTAAGACTCCATAAACCCATGAATCTTATAATATATTAGATGAGACATCGGTCACGTATAAGACCTCCTCATATGATTTTTTGTCATAAACAATTACTGTCCGCTTTACTTTTCACTGCATCTTTTCATTTACAATCGAATGGATTAACACCACATTTTCTATTCTAAATTGTTTTCCAACATTTGCATGTACTGAAAGAATAGGGTAGAAAATGTAACATTATGCGAAACAGACAAATCCGACTAGAGAAAGGAGCCAAAGTTAAATAGAAACATGTTTCGAAGTCATCTGGTATTCCAAAATATTCAACACACGTCCGTCGTGTGACGTATATTGAAGCCATAAAACACGAGATGAAATATCAAATGGTATATGAAATTTTAACCCACCGAACCGTGGTATTATTGGAGGAAATGATTCACCAAATATAGTAGATAATGAGATGATCAAACAAGGGTTGGGGGTGGAAAGTAGATAACTTCTTAATTTTAAACATGGTCTCTTGATTTTTCTGAGTCAAAATTCAGCTTCATTTTTTTCTCCTTATTTTGGCCTAATGTACAGGGTTTTTAGGTACCAAAATAAATGCACAACAGAAATTAGTCTGTGTCAACCAAAATGGCTACATATATAAAACAAAAGAACCTTGTCTAGTTGAGAAGCGTTAGCATCCATAGTTGGCCACCACACCATTCAACAACTATCCAACTCTCTTGTCTATTCCAATCTCATAATTCATTTAACGTCACATCCCAAGTATGTAATATAAGTAAATCACTGTATAAATGAAATACCAGATTAAAATGTAATGGAGCCCAAATCCGCTTAAAGTCAATTTACTAGGCGTATGATGCTTGAACTCTATCGAATTCAAATATCATTTTCACATAGGCACAAGAACATCTAATGCTCTAGTAGAACAAGTAAACCTTTCTAATCAAATTTTATAAAAAAAAATTACCTGTCAAGCAAATTACATGTCCATCGAGTGCATGTGCTTCTTGAGTCAATCAGCCAAAAGTAACCAAAACATTAATTCCTTAGCAGCCATTCTCATCTGTGTATATAGTTTCAGACCTTCCAGGAACATGGGAAAAAAAGGAGAAGATCAAAAGGGTTGTGTAAATTGACCTTTCTATGAGATAAGACAAGGTATTAACTACAGATACAAGACTTCTCCTTTGGAAATTGAGAACTCAAATGAAAATACGATCTCACATGCATCACTCCATGCAACTTCTCGTAGACTTAAAATATTTTCAGACCTTTTCAGCAATTAAAGCCACATTCCTTGGAGACAATACAGGATCGAATAAAGGAACCATAACTGTGTGACTAAGCTCATTGCCCTGCTCTTGGAGAAACAGCAACCTATCAAGCAGCAAGAGAGTTTCCAGAACAGGTCCTAGAGCAGCTCGTAATGTCCAGTAAGGACCAACAAGATCCTGCAGTCAAATAGTTCATACATCTGATTAAGAAAAAAATATGGCAAAATCTCAGAAAATGCTGTGCCATCATATAGTTTTTCGTGAATAAAGAGGGGTTCCATAATCATATTCTGTTCCATATCCTAGGATTCCTACGAGCATTCCAACACCAAAGGTACCATGCCTTCCTGTTCAAAAATAACATTTTCATATATATGAAATCCTTCCATAAAATAGGACCGACTGAAGGGATTACGCCAATTACACAGGCGTATTCAAGGCGCCAAAAGAGATTAATAATTCAGTATTTATTGTTTTGATTCTTAGTTTGATTTGCTGTACTATTTCTGTGTTCAAATTCTGTTCTTAGCTCCAATTTATAATTTTTTGTTCTTTTTAAAAAGGTAACATTTTCACGAGTTACTACCACCTCAACAAGGTTATTCTGACAAGTAGCGTCTAAATCTGAGTAAAAGTAATAACGGTAATGCCTAATCCAATGAAGCATCAATATTGTATTTTCCTACCAACAGCATATTGACATTATAATAATAAATCAGTTCTTTTCTCTTCTACATATGTGGAACGATCATATTTTGATATAACGAAGGTCGAAATTATTGCATGAGATTTTTTGCTGTATTTGCTCATCAACAAATCATGTTAGTCTCACCCAAAGCAATGGACTGAACTACTGACAGGGCTAAGAAATACAAAATACGCAGCATGCTATTAATCATAATTTGTTTAATTTCTTTTGACTCAACAGACAATGATAAAAAGATATCAACCAAGCAACCACAACATAGCAGGAACATTTTAGAGCAAGAGATCAGTTAGAATTTCAACTATAATGATTTTAATATAACCAAAAATAGATGTTAGACACAAGAATAAAATAAAAAATAATAATAAAGAACTGAAGAAAGACAAACTTACGGAAAATTCTTCAGCTTCCTTCCACACCCTAGAATATTCAATATGCTGTGAATCATGCAAACCAAGCCGGCCTAATCCAGATTTGCAGAACTTCACAAACGTGGGGTATCTATCAACAGAATGAGACTCTTCATTTAAAGTTCCTGGATATGCAGAAGGCTCATCAAGCAAAGGATTTCCAGCCCATGTTGAACCTGCAAAAGTATCATATTTCATAAGAATACAATCAGGAAATCAGAGTGTTCTTATGGTGATCTTAAACAGTCAATAATTTGCACTAGTTACTCCTTTATGGTTTACCTTATCATCTTTGCTTTACATTTTTCTCTCTCTTTTTTTGGGGGGGTGGGGGGACCAAGAGTCTCAAAAATATATTCAGAAACTTTACAGTAAAAAATATATTACAGAAACTTTAAGCTTTATTAAAAAAAAAATACATATATAAGCTAACACCAGCAAACTCTGCGTTCAAGCAGTAGAGCTACAATTTAGATGAGAGAAAGTTACAGCAAGACCTGCATTAGACTCCAGGATCCTTCGATTGAGTTGGCGACGCAAAGCCTTGCCTTGACGCCCTATTGCAGGGCTTCCAGATACGATTTCTGGGAAGTACTCTAAGAGAACCTTCATATGGAAACATATTGGTCACGAAACTTTTGGAGAAGGAAGTAGATTATGTATTTACTAACAGTGATAAAAGCAGAGATCAAATGTACTGTTATCTTAATAATCACTAGCCCACCAATTCGACTCAGTCTAACAAATGACAGCGCTCAATAATAACATAGGTTACGCATAACAAGATTTTTTCTTTTCTTTAAAATAAATTTCTATGGTATTTACCATCTGAAAGGCAGCACGAAATATGTGAAGCCCGAAATTGTGGAGGCCAGCAGCTTCTCCCAAAGCTCTACATCTCTCTGGACTCTAATGAAATAAACTATAGTCAGTGAACAGTTGATGTTCATACAAATCCAGTGGAAGAAAGATAAATAGGTATTAGTAGAATATTATACTCCCCCCGTCCAATTTTATAATTCGCATTTGTCTGGGCAACATGTTTTAAGAAATATCGATAGTTTATGAATATAGCAGATAAAGTACAGTAAAAGGTAGATAAAGTAATGTGGGGTAGTATTATTTCCAAAAAGGGAAATGAGAATAATAAAATTGGACAGCTTAAAAAGGAAAGTGAGAATAATAAAATTAGATGGAGGGAGTAGATAGTATCAAATGGCCAAATGAAAATAAATAAGGATGTTAACCAAACTAAGGGTAATATAGACAATAAACCATATAGCAAAAGACTAGCTGATGCAGCATTAGATAACAATACAATTTAACAAACAGTCGACATCTTAAATTTCAAACAATAAAACTTCCTAAATTTCCGTTGATGGACCAGCAATGCAGAATAAACCTATATTTGGATTGGATGTTTTGAGACTCTTTAAAGATATCAAGCTACATATCATAAAATAATAAAAATCTTAATAGTACCTGACATGCAAGGTCACGAGCATTTTTCCCCAGATGAAAACTTGCAGATTTAGCACCTCTACTCACTGGGAAACCACATTGATTATCAGTCTCGTTGGAGCCGCCTTCCGATAGTAAGTTATAACAACAACCAATACTAACCACCGCTTTAACTTCATCACATTCCAGGAATGTCCTAGATATAAAAAACAATAACTAAAAGTCAGCCACTAGAATAACCAAATTAGAAACAGAAGCCTCAATATGAGCTCATCTAAACATGTCAGTTTGAATAATACAACCAATTTGTGTACTATGCTCTAAGGAATACTGCACATTCAATGGCATTGCTCAACTTCCAATCTAAAAAGGTCAAAAGACTCAAAACAAATTAATATTGAGAGATCATAATTTATGGACTTTTACCATTGAATATGGAATGTAACTTCTGTTACTTGCTTTATGAAAGAAAAAAGTAATTGGTGTGAAAACTAATTGGTGAGATATAATAATGTAGAGACAAATAAATAAAAACCATATAAAGCATGTGACTTTCACCTAAGCATTGTCACTGAAAGATCTCCACAGGCATGTAGTCCAGCCAGAATCAATGAAGACTTGTCATTGGCTTTCAAGGGAGAGGGAGTTCTTCCATGATTTCCTTGTATCACTTTTTGATCAGTTTGCTCTCTGAATATAGTAGGGTTCTCCAAATCATCCAGTTGCGCTAAGGAGCTGCTAACATCTTTCAACATCGAAGAGGAAAGAACTTGGCATGTGACTGTTCTGGGCATGTCGAAACCTTTATTTTCTGATCTGTAGAAGAATCAACATGATTAATAAGCTTAAAAGGCAAAAGAGAGTTCTCTCAGTAGGGATACGGATTCTAAGACAGACAAGAAACATAGGTAAAGATAAATTATCTACTCAGTGCAAACAGTTATAGGCAACACCTAACAAGATAGGCAACAGAGCACATAAACAGGTTACCAAAAGATGCTAGTATGATAAACCATAATAGAACAGGCATGGCTATAAACATATAGTAAACATCCACAGGAGAAGCAAAACAATATAGTTACTAAGAAAGGTAAAAAGGAGTATGTAGAACAGTAAAGCATTTTTTGCAGATAACTGCCGACATAAACCATTGACAGGTAAAAAGGTGTATGTAGGCCACCAAAGAAATCAAGCAAATGAGACTTCAGTACACATTGTCCATTCTGAGGTACATCAACCTTTTAGAATTATAGACACAGGAAATACATGAAAGTTAGAGATGTGCATATGCTTTCTCTGGAAAAACTGCTTCTATACTAAAGCAAATTGTTCAATGAATTTTGAACTCTGGATGAAATGCTCATTATGCAATGCTGAGATTTGTCTTAGTTGTGCATAATACATCAAGATTAAAGAACTTAATACCATACCTAGTTGCCTTAGCTGCATAATATTTTTCAATTCTTCTTGCCCTTGCATCAGTAACGCTCCCATGGTGGGAAGAGGCATCAACTGCTATTACAGAAAGGTCATGCTCAAAAGAAAGAACTTGGGCAAGGTAACCCTGTCAAACCAAATCACACGGAGCCATCTGAGTCGCTAGATAAAGTTAGAGAATCACATATTTCCATATTGCACTTGAGACAGAGTGTACATATATAGAATCCAAGTACAGCGAACCAAAACTGTGTCCAAATAAATGAGAGAATCAAATCCAATCCAATACTCCTTCCGTATCACAACACTTGATGTTTTAGTCCAATTCACACATATTAATGAAAATTTTAAAGTACATAATATACCCTTAATTAAAACTTCTAACAATAGTATCTATAACTCATAATTTCTCATGAGTTTCTTGATAATTGTGACCCTTCCTAACTAAGTGAATTAATTATATAAGGGTAAATTGAGGAAAACATCACTGATCAATCTTGAAACCAGCAAAACATCAAATAATTTGTAACAAGTTGTAACATCTAAAACATCAAGTATTGTAAAACGGTGTATGTATTAGAGAGGGAAAGATAGACATGTGCAACACAAAGCAAGAGGTACCACACCTGACCAGAACCCACGTCCACAATAGTGTTGGCTCCAACTTTCCTAGAAATGGAACCAATAACAGCAGCAAGAGCTTCTATCTACTCAGGCAAACATTAAATGTGTAAGACTGTAAGTTATCCTTCCAAGTTCCACAAGTCAACTGTAAAATAAAGACAGAAGACATCACATTGACCTCTAGTTTGCAAATATCTTATGCATTAACCTAGAATTACTTTAACCTCTCTCAAAATTCTTCCGAAATTTCCATATGGAATTTTCACAGGCAAACAAAAATGAAAATGGTAACTGTATTTTTCACCTGTTTGATTAGGACTATTTGGACAATAACTTATGACCTGATTTGAGCATAACCATCTCTATCAAAGTAAGGAAAAACCTACCAAGTTACAGTAGAATTTCACTCATGAATTACAAGATCAATATCATCTTACAACACCATCACCCACACAGGCGCATATACAAGCTGCTTGATGAACCTCTGATAAGGGATCCTGATAGTTCTGGCAAGGAAATGAAACTAAATGAAGTGAAAAAGAAAAAGGTAGCCTACTTCGTGCTTTTTCTTAGGATTCATGCCTTGGGAAATGACATTATTCAGTGGTGCCACTCTCACACCAGGGAAAGCCTGAAAGCACAAAGGAGAAACTCAATTCATAAGTTATGTTCCTTGTGAAGTAGTAAGTAAATACTCATATTAAATCAGAAAACAATTGATAAAGAAGGTAAAACCGTGAAAACCACTGTACATTTTATTAGAAAAAGTTCCCAAGATACACCCAAGTTTTTGTTTTCTCAAATCCAAATATCATCAAATTTTCCAGCTTAATGATATTAACAGTTGAACCAAATAAGCCACAATTTTATCTTCAACTAAAATAAGTTGTTGTCAACTCCAATGAAGGATTCATCACACAATTGGTATGATTAACATAGGATTTGGGTGGAAATTACCTCCTGCAGGTCTGCCTGATCACGAAGAAGAGAGAGGGACCTCAATGTAAGGACATATTCTTTAAGTGAAGCTGGCCAATAATCCTGTCATAATGAATGTTAAAATAATTTATAAAAGGCAAAGCCAATGACCACATTCATACTAAAAGAAGATTAAACTACAATCAGCACTGTGTTTCAATTGTTTTCATTACATTCAAGCGAGAGAATCTGCAAATACATTCTAAAATAGGAGGAAGAATTGAAGCAATGGCAAGAAAGACTCTTCAATTTGTTCAGAGTTTATTCATAAAGAATGCAGTGACTGCAGTCATATATCAGAAAACAACCAACTGGTCAAAGATTAGACTCGCAAACCAAACACATCAGCTAATCTTGACCCATTTGAATATTTTCTGCCAAAGGTTTCCTAGGATATGGGCTTATGCTTCTCCAGAAACCCAGGTTAAGCAGAATTCTCTAACATTCTTGAGTTGAAACCATGCTAGCTAATGTATACATTTAAATAAGTTTATTGTTTCTTTCATACGTATGATGAAGGTCGCCATGTAGCCATCATTTTCTGTTACTAAATTCAAGGAGAAAATACGTCTAAGAGGTTCCTCAAGAAAAAGAAATGCAATATCCATCTCAGGATTATTTTTTTTGCACATAAAAGTCCTTTCTACCTGTATATAATTCACATAAAAAGCCGATTAGAAATTTTGTGGTCATGAATGCAGGATTTTACAAACTTCCGCCGATTCCAAACCCCATGTTCCTAATGATATGTGGCCATAACAGAAACAATATAGTTGATAAATCTCAATTAATTTATTACCCTTTTCTTTATTCTTTTTTGTTTTAATAAAAAAAGATTAATATGAGGCATTAACCTTGGGAGTATCAACGAGAACAAATGAAAGAGTTAATCCCCTGTACATATAATGTTACATATAAACGGTGCAAGAAAACAGTCAATAGCCAAAAGGGTAGAAATAATATTGTATAAGTCAAAGAGGCCTAGAAAGTCAAAGGCCGCATATGAATGCATATATATATAGGATAAACTCAGGGAGTTAGGCATCAGATATCAAATTGTAATCTCGGCTTCGGCTTGGGCAGAGTTAATCTCTGTGGACTCTTTTGAGTAAATCTATCATTTTCGTTCTTGTTAGTTCTTTTCATCTTCATCGATAACATATAATAGCCCCCAACACAAAATGACTGCTTCGAGCACAACAATACCTTTGGTCCAGATAAACCTGGATACTTATTCTATTTCAACTAACCAAGATATTATTTGAGCCAAAATTTAGAAATCCTAGTTTGGGTATGTTGAGCATTAACAAAGCCAACTGTTAAATAAACCAAAACTGCTTTGCTGGGTTTCACTATTAAAAAAATATCTTATGTAGCTTCATAACCAAAAACATAATTTAGAAGCCAAAAATAAAAGGTAGTATCAACAAATTTAAAAATATTACTCCTAGGCGTTGGAGCTAGTGAGCCACTAAATCCAGATTAAGCCCTGAACTGGAATACACAGGTAATTTGTTCACGAATCAGTTCAATAACCAGGATGGCAGGATCAAACTCTTCTTACAAAACACAACAGCTTATTCTAGGATGTGCATTCAATAAGAACAGATTCAAGCAAGAATAATCTAAAAACAGTAAATCATTTGAACAATTTAAAATTTCCCCAAACGAAATAAATTAAAAGTACCAAAGCATGCAGTAGAAGTATTTTAACTGTGTATGAGAATGTAAGAAGAATACCAATCTATTATGTTTTAAAAATTATAACTAAGCACTGAACCTACTAAAGCACACCGTGGTTTTTTTTTTTCACAACTAGTTTCCCAGCATAATACATGGAATGCAGTGCTCTCTCATTAATACTTGTTTATTTTCCTTTATAATCAACAAATCACAACCATGTCGATGATCCTTTGAGTTTGGTTCTGCAACGAATACCAGGTTTCTTTTATTTTTTAACACCCAGAATTATATTACAGGGACTGTTCGTAAAGAAATATTAATGCACATGATCAACACTCAAATTTTACCAAAGCTCCCCTAAGTGCATCATAAAGTTAACAAGAAAAAGTTAGCAAAGCCACCACAAAACAAATTAGTACGGTATATGTAGAAGTCCTTAAGGAATGTTCAATTCTTCAAGCAATATTTGTAAAGAATTCGCAAAGCACACAAAGACTGTACCAGAATAGAGTAGCTATACATTTTAAAACAGATGTCGATATAACAGCATATATCATAACCAGCCACGGAAAAAGGAAGAAACCTGAACAGCGCCAGATGGAATTTGCAGAATTTTCTCCACAGGCTCTTTCCGCAGGCAATCTATCCACTCTTCATCAACTGCTTCCCACAGTCTATCCTGTCGCAATACATCAAACGTTCGTCAATGCATACTTTAAGCAAGAGTGGAGTTTCTATTAATATATTATGTAAGAGTAATTGCCTTGAAGAAATTGACGACGTGAGCGTCCAAAAAGAATCGGTATGGTTTGAGGAAGACGATAATGGCCTGGATCCACTCCAGAGTTTCACTCGCTGTCCTGCACGAGTATTTGCACGCGCCGTCACCAGTAGCCATGACGGCCGCCCTCAGCCACCGGATTTTTGAACGCCGAATCTATACTCCGCCGGCGTCCGCTGAGTAAGTATCGGGCGCTCGGCGTCCTTTTCTTGATTTCATGGACTTTTTTCCTCCCAATGTGTTGGGCTTCGCTGTATTGGGCCAAGGTCCAAAAATAAATTACTTATAGGCCACGGCTAAATGCCACACCCATTTCTTAGACGGTTTATTTTGAGATTATGGATGGGAAATTCGGTATGGAGAAATTATGATAAATATTGATTATGTGTATTTGTTTAGAGATTTTGAGTATGATAGGATGTAACAGTGTAAAAGTGGATGATGTTGTATTATAATATTATATAATGTAACTTTATGTTAAATTAATTGTTTAAGAATGTATAATATTGTATTATTATAATAGTATAATATATATGTATTATTAATGATGAATGAAGTTGAATGGTGAAATACGGATCTAAAATCTCGAACTAGAATAGGACGGGGGACGTCCCCCATCCGAACGTGTGAGTCCCAAAACAAACACCCCCTAATGTTTTCACCCTAAAACTGAGTTCATCCCCTTCCCATTTTGAGTTCACCCGTAAAATACCATAAATATCCTCCCCACTTTCAAGTCTTTTATAACCACTCATAGAAAAAAAATTAACTTCAACCCTTTCCCTTCTTTCTCCATTCCCAATTCGAAGAACCTTCATCATAATTGACTCACTGCAACCGTGACGTCCCACCCCTCACACTTCATTGACAAAGATAAGTTTTAATTTTTTTTTATTTAAATGTTTAGTTTTAAAAGTTTCACAAAAAAAGGTCAATTTTTTCGAAAAAAAAAGTTTCACAAAATGTGATTTTTTTCGAAAATAACTCAGACAATCAGTGTCGAGTTTTTGCATTCGAGATATTATATTAATAAATTTAGAGAAGGAGCAATATATTTATTTCAACCTGTTGGGATATGAATCCTGAAGACAAGGCCTAATTGATGATGAGATGAGTTTTGATAAGCCAAAAGAAGACTTGAATAATTTCTAAGTATTGACTGATCTAGTCTAGTTATAAAGTCATCTTTCACAAGTAAAGTTCAAATGATAAGTATGAAGAAAAGTTTAAGTGTTTAAAAGACAAGTACGTTTTACAAGTACTGTGTTATATTTGTTAGGATTTATACTGAGCTGTATTAAAGGATGTATAGAAGCTCATGTGTATTCGTATATTCATTGTATAGATCTTAAGTTGACTAAGTTGATTTATAAAGCTTAATGTAATGTAATAGTCTTGTTAAGGATTAGATGATAGGACTAGTTTAGTTCTATGCTGAAGTTTACTATTGAAGACTGGATGCGCAAGACAAGTCAAGTGAAGAAGAAGACTAAGATTTTGTCTAAGTATGGAGACAAGACAGGTGCGCAAGCAAGGATAAATGTTTAAGTAAGAAACGCGTATTGAAGATAAGGATTGAAGAGTTAGTTATGGAATAACTAATTAACTGAAGAAACGCGTGGATGAATAAGAAGAAGAAGTTAGAAATCAGTTATCAAGAAAAGTTGGTTACATAACAGAAAGTTCTTGAGGTTGGAAGTCTATAAATACCTTGGTGTATTGTTCGATTAAAGACTACTGATGCACTGATATTCTACATTCTATTGAAGCAATCTACGAAGTATTCAAAGCGAAGAAACTCACAGAGTTGAAGTTTAGAGAGTCAAGCTAGAAGACTAGTGAAGAATTCAAGAAGGCTACTACTGAACTGAGAGAAGTTTTTCTTTATTGTTTCAAGTTGCTAGTTACTTGTAAAATAGCTAGTTAGATCGAAGAAGCACTTGGTAGTGTTTTCGAGAAGATCAAAGTTTTATTTCTTGGGACTCTAAGCCACAAGAACACATTACTCGATTGGAAGAGTTAATAAGAATTTCACGACTGGTGTTGTGAGAGTGGATGTAGACAAGTTGTCGAACCACTATAAATCTCGTGTGTTGTTTACTTTACTGTTTTATTTGTGTGATTGATTAATTGCTTAATTGATTGAATTGCATATAAGAACAAGACAAGTAGAGTGTTCATACAGAAGTTCGCGAAATTAGTTGAGTATAAATTTGATTGGGCTCATTGTTAATCTGATAATTCTGCATTGTGTACTTTGATATATTGAAAGATTTTGAAAAGTCTATTCACCCCCCTCTAGACATTTTCCTAGCTTACTCAATATTATCTAACTCAACTAGGGACCTACAAGTGGTATCAGAGCAATAGTTTACGAACTGCTGTTTCTTGATAACCCACTAAAGACTTGGGTGAAGTCTTGGTTCTTAATCGTATTTGCTCATACGTGTTCTTGATCGCTATTCTTGATTGTTGTTCTTGATATATTTGTTTCCTTGATCCCAAAACTGCTCATTACTAATCTTCATGAAATCATGTCTCTCGAAATAAGTGCTAATAAGATACCGAAGTTCCAGGTACAAGACTACGACTATTGGAAGTTGAGGATGGAGGCGATTTTCAGCTCCACTCACGACTTGATGATTTCAGTCATGACCGAAGGACCAATCGTGACGATGATCCCTAACACTGCTGCTTTGGACAAGGACAAACCTGTTGGAGTTCTTGTTCGCAAACCCAGGTTAGAGCTAACATTTGAAGAGATGAGGCAGAATAACCTGGACAGTTTGACCAAAAATTACATTTTACATACCCTTCCTAATGAGTATTTTGGGAAAGTATTAAAATGTAAGATAGTCAAGGAAATGTGGGACCGTCTTGCTATTATTTGTGAAGGGACTTCTCTGATCAAAGAAAGCAAGCTTTCTACTGCTGTTCAGAGATTCGAATCATTCAAGATGAAAACTGGTGAAACCATTGACCAGTTGGATACTCGCTTTACAAAAATTATGAATGACTTGGAGGTTCTTGGTAAATCTTATACTGCTCGTGAAATAAACTTGAGAATTCTTAAGAGTCTTGATGTTAGATGGAAAATGGTGAAAATGCTTGTTAAGAATACTCAAGATATAGATGTATGGACAGCAGAAACGATGTTTCAAACTCTAAAGGATCATGAGTTTGATCTAGATGAAGATGAACCCATTGCCAGTAGTGATAGAGAGAATGCCGTGTCGAAGAATGTTGCTTTTAAGTCTAGTTCATCTAAGTGCTCTAGAGTAGGCAAGTCTAAGACTAAGTCTGCTTCTATCAAAGACGAGTTAGATGGAACTGATCTAAGTCTGAAAGATCAGGTGAATCTCATGGTTAGAAAATTCGACAGGTTAAACAAGCGCTACGGTAGATACAAGAAGTTCTATAAAGACTATAGAGGGTCCGCTTCTAAGGACTCGTCTGAGACCAGACGAGACCGAAACTCATCCGAAAGGAGAGACGAAGTCTCGAAAGGAAACAGACGAGATAGAGATTCTGATGATATGAAGATTAAGCGTTCTGATAGACGAGATAAGCGAAGGGATAACTCTCCTGTTAAAAAGTCTACTAACGATATTTTATGCTATAACTGTGAGAAATCAGGTCACTACATTTACGAATGTCCGGACCTAAGCACTGATGATCGTGAAGAGCGCAAAGCTAGAAGGGAACGAAGATACAACCGGGGTAAGAAGGCTATGATGGCTAATGATGACTCTGAAACGGAATCAGATGAGTTACCATCGTCTTCATCTAACTACCCGTCTGATCGTGATCATGATGAAGCTTTCATAGTAGATGATGGCCTATGCTGCATGGCTAAAATTGATCAAGAGGTATCATCTGCAACTTCGTTTCAATCATGTGATGAATCGGATTCTGATGAAAGTGATACAGCCGATAGTGGAGTAGGGAGTAGTCTTCATCACTCTACTAGTGTGACTGAAGAAGACCTCCTACTTGCTAACAAGGCGTTCGTTGAAGTCAGCGACGAGAACATCGCCTTAAAACAGGAAATCATTGATCTTAAGGAAGCACAATCTAAAGTAGATCCTCATATAACAGTCCTAAATGAACGCTTGACTGAAGAGTTAAGGTAACTCAAAGACAAGTGTGCATTGACAGACAGGTTATATCAAGACCTACTTAAGACACATGCAACTGAGAAAAATGAGTTCAATGTTTTAAAGAGCAAATGCAAAAAGCTTGAAGAATGTAATAAGTTCTTAGAGACTGAGGTTGTCACTCTAGACCTTAAACTTACTGACTTGGTTAACTCTTCAAAGATTAACCTTCAACTGTCAGATAGGTATAGGGCTCCAGCTGACAAGACAGGGTTGGGTGCAGATTCACCTAGCTCGTCTACTCATGTCCTTAAGAACCCTACTACTGTTAATTCAAGTTCTTTGACTAATGATAAAGGAAAAGGACCAATGGAATACGATATTGGAACTACATCCAAAGGCAATGTACACAAGCAGACTCGAGTTAACACTCCGATTACCAAGGGAGGTAAAAAGAATGTTAACAAAAAGCCTGTTCCGTTTAGAACTAGTCTACAAAGGACCACTCATCGTGGACGACCTAACCAGGTCAGATACGAGGATTGGTATCCTGAGGAAACAAGCTCTAGACAAGTACAGACTAGGCGACAAGAGCCTAGACCTCCTTTTATAAGGCAGTCTCAGCTCTACTCGTCTAGGCCTATGAAGGTTGCTCCAAAATATCGTACTCAACCTGTCCTATATCCTCCACCTTTGTCATATGATATCATAAGTGAGGAAAGACTTAAACGTGTCTATAAACCGTATGGCCCCAATGCATACAAGCCCTATTCTGACTATCATAGACCAGTGCCTACTCAAGTTGAGGTTAAGTCAAAAGGCTACATTAGACGAGTAGACCCGAAATTGAATGATAGGCCAGATAAGGACAATAGGGTCTTATTTTGTAACAAGTATGGCAGGAAGCTTAAGAGATCAAACTTGTTCAGGACTCCTATGTATATTTGGATTCCTTTGAACTTAATTAACCCCCCAGGACCCTAATAAACAAAGAGGGTACCTAAATTATTGAATATCTTCATTGCAGGGTCGACTCGACTTGTATAAGAAGGGTGGATCAGTAGGAGAAACTTAGTACATTGATAGTGGTTGTTCGCACCACATGACAGGTACTAAGGCTCTTCTATCGAGTTACCACGAGCAAGAAGGACCTAAAGTGATATTCGGAGATAGCTCCACTCCTGTTACGAAAGGCTTTGGTTACATTCGAAATGGTGATGTAGAGATACAGGACGTATCCTACGTAGAAGGTTTGAAATATAATCTACTATCTGTTTCTCAATTCTATGACTGTGGTTATAATGTGCAGTTCAAAAGCCGAAAATGCGAGATCATAGACAGAAGGACTCATACTGTTCTACTCGTCGGCGTAAGACAAAGCAGTGTATATATTGTGAATTGGAATAACTGTCCGCGGGATACTTGTCTTCTTAGCAAGAACCCTAAAGAGCTCGGTTGGCTTTGGCATAGACGCCTCTGCCACATGAACTTTAAGGTAATTAATAAGATTGCAAGAGATTACCTAGTGGAAGGTTTACCCAACGAAGTTTATTACAAATCACATGTATGCAATGCTTGTCAGAAAGGTAAACAGGTAAAAGGTTCCTTTAAATCCATTCCTACTCTCTCAACAAGTAGAGTCTTAGAACTACTACACATGGATCTTCATGGTCCGATAACTCCTCCAACCTTGAATGGTAGAAGGTACACACTTGTAGTTGTAGACGACTATTCTAAGTTCACTTGGGTAGTCTTCCTACACAAGAAGAGTGATACACAGACTATTCTACCTGATCTGTTGAAGAAGTTACAAGTTGAGAAGAACCAGTTTATTGTCAAGATTCGTAGTGACAAGGGTATTGAGTTCATTAATTGTTATATCAAAGAATTTTGTGCTAAACGTGGTATCCAGCACCTTACTAGTGCAGCCAGGACACCACAACAGAACGGTGTAGCCGAGCGAAGGAATCGAACTCTCAAGGAAGCTTGTAGAACCATGCTGGCCGAGTACAAGACACCTCAAAAGTTTTGGGCTGAAGCGATCAATACTACATGCCACTCTCAGAACAGAAGTGCGATCAATAATGTATTAGGTAAGACACCTTACGAGGTTTGGAAAGGTAGAAAACCCAGATTTTCATATTTCCATATATTTGGTTGTAAGTGTTTCATCCATAACAATGGGAAAAGCAAGTTGAATGCATTCGATGCTAAAACAGACGAGGGGATATTCTTAGGATACTCCTCGACTAGCAAAGCATTCAGAGTATTCAACTACTCAACTCTCTGTGTGGAAGAAACACCACATGTGGTTTTCGATGAATCTCGACAGGACTCGTCTGCCGACCAGATCAGTGAAAAGGTGACTAATCTATCGACCGAATCTGATAAAGAATCAGAAGTTTACGAATCTGTTCAAGCCTACAATCCATTCATGAAAGCTCTCGAGTCTGATGACAACGAGAAGGTAAGTGCTCAAGGTAAGTCTACTAGACCAGCTGACATGCCTGCTCTAGTTGACTCTTCTACTCCTATCAAAATTGTTGATACAAATGATGTTGAAATGCATGATGTTATACCTGAGGTAGATGATGATAGTATACCTGTTAAGTCTAGAAAAACATGGAAGTCTGCGCATGATACTGAAAATATCATTGGAGACTCTACTATTGGTGTGAAGACTAGACGACAACTCTTTGAGTCGCAAGAACAGCCTAGGTGTTGTTTCCTCTCTTCTATCGAGCCTACGACCGTTAAAGAGGCATTGGCTGATAGTAATTGGATCATCGCTATGCAAGACGAGTTGAACCAGTTTGTTCGAAACGACGTCTGGGAACTTGTCGATAGGCCGAAACATCATAATGTAGTTGGCACTCGATGGATTTTCAAAAATAAGAAAGATGAGAATGATGTAGTCGTTAGGAATAAGGCTAGACTAGTAGCCCAAGGCTATTCACAAGCTGAAGGCATAGACTATGATGAAACTTATGCTCCTGTTGCTAGACTAGAAGCCATTCGATTGTTTCTTACATATGCTGCTTACATGAAGTTTACTGTATATCAAATGGATGTTAAAATTGCATTTCTTAACGGTATTCTTGCGGAAGAAGTGTATGTTGAACAACCCCCAGGTTTCGAAGTCAAAGGCAACCAGGTGTACAAATTGAAGAAAGCCTTATATGGACTAAAGCAAGCTCCAAGAGCATGGTATGATACTCTCTCACTCTTTCTATTAGAAAATGGCTTTACTAAGGGCAAGGTCGACAGAACCTTGTTCAGAAGACAAGAAGGGAAAGACATTTTACTCGTCCAAATTTACGTAGATGATATCATTTTTGGTTCACCTAACAAAAAGCTGAGTGAAAGCTTTTCAACACTCATGCAAAGTAAGTTTGAGATGTCCATGATGGGTGGAATGAATTACTTTCTTGGTCTTCAAGTAAAACAGACCCCAGAAGGGGTTTTCATAAATCAAGCAAAGTATACTAGAAACCTGCTAGACAAGTATGGTATTAAAACATGCAAAGCTTCTGGAGTACCTATGCTACCTACATACAGGATGGATCCAGATGAACATGGTAAGTGTGCTGATCAAACATATTATCGTGGTCTTATTGGTTCATTACTATACTTGACTGCTAGTAGACCTGATATTGCATTTTCTGTTGGGGTATGTGCTCGATTCCAAGCTAATCCAAAAAAGAGTCATATGGAAACCACTAAACGGATACTGAAATATTTGAAAGGAACCATCAATCGTGGTATATGGTATCCTTCAAATGATGATTTATCTCTAAGTGGCTACTCTGATTCTGATTTTGGTGGCTGTAGAATAGATAGGAAATCTACATCTGGTTCTTGTCAATTCTTAGGCACAAAACTCATTTCATGGTTTTCGAAAAAGCAGACTAGTGTGGCTACATCTACTACCGAAGCCGAGTACATGGTTGCTGGTAGCTGCTGTAGTCAACTACTTTGGCTCATGCAACAACTTAGAGATTATAATATCTATGAATCAAATGTTCCTATTTTCTGTGATAGTAACAGTGCTTTTGCCATTACACAAAATCCTGTTTTGCACACACGTTGTAAGCATGTTGACGTGAAGCATCATTTCATACGTGATCATGTAGAAAAGAAGGATATTCGCATGGAAAAGATTCATACTGATTTTCAAAGAGCTGATATTTTCATAAAACCATTACCTGAGGCTCGTTTTCGTGAATTATGCATTAGTCTAGAACTAATTGATCTAGACCCTACTTGCCTATAGCTATGTACTAACCAGACAGGTACATCACAAGAGATAAGGAGACAAGTCCATAGAAACAGAGCACTCGACTACTCGCTCAACAGACAGGTATACAAGGTCAGACAAGATGACCAAAAAACCCGATGAGGAAGCTGGTAAAGTTGAGGGCAATACTAAGGGAATAAACATTTAAGGGGGAATCTATGATTTCTTAAATATCCTTATGTTGACTCTTAAGTTTGTTAACAGTCATCTTGTTCGAAACCTTGACCATTGCATTAGATTAATATTCAATTTATTTATTCTACTCTCTACTTGTATCTACTCTCATGCGTCGCACAAGATGAGACAGGTACATGATGTTGTTCGACATTCAGATAGACAAGCACAATCGAAGGGGGAACTCGTCTGGTGCGCATTAGTCTACTCGTCTGTTCTGAATAAACCCGGACAGACAAGATAAGTTCTTTCATGATTCAAAAATACTCTAAGTGTTTCAACTGTGCAAATTAAGGGTATTAATGTAATTTGATGATGTAAAATTTGAAAAACCTAGAATTGGATTTATACACTCCATTTAATGAGGTGTATACACCCAATTCGCGCCTAAACTCTACTACGCTAGGTCAGATGAGTACACTCCTCTGTCTTAACCAATAGAAAGGTCGGATTCCAAATTTTACAATACCAAATCACGTAATATTCTCGATTACGCAACTGAATTTCAAAGGTCTTAACCGTTGGATCAAACACTCTTAATCTTGGCCGTCGATTCAAATTTCAAGTTTTAACAAAACCACTCCACTCTCCTCATAACACTCTTCACGTTTTCACAACTCTCCTACTCTTAAGCACTCTAAAGTTCTTGCAAATTCTTAACTGTTCGTTCTCACTTTATACTCCTACTATGTCGATCGTGTCAATATTCGATGTAAGAACTAACATGCAGGCTAGGTTCAACCTAGGCAAGTATGCCTCCGAAGGCAAAGTGCATGTGGAAAGATCGGTGTTCTTTAGCGGAAGGCACACTGATGACAACAAGAAAATCCTCATCAAGTGTTACAGGTGTGGATTGAGACCATACTTGGAAGCATTTCCTAAAGCTGTGTTCGAGGAAGAGGTGCTGGAATTCTATGCCACTGCTAACCGTCAAGGCGACTCTATCATGGCGTTTATTGGTGGAAGTCGAGTGGAAATCACTCGAGATGAAATATTCAAAGCATTGAAATTACCGTCGGGTACAATCGATGTGGAGAATTATGGCCAGGGGCAAGAGTTAACTAAGCACTTTTTGTGGCAAGAAGTTAAAATTGGGTCGAGATGGTAAAATTCCGGCAATAAAGAAGAAGGAGCTGCTGCCAAAATACAGAACCCTACTCGACATCGCAAGCAAAATGTTGCTTGGTGTTACTGGAAGCTACGATTCAGTGACGCTTCAAAAAGCGAGAGTGATGGCCGCAATATATGATGGCATCACAGAAGGAAATTGGTATAAGTTGTTCCTAGATCGGTTGATGTATTTCGAAAGGAATGTTCGAGTTGACACCGATTCCGGTGAATGGGTGGTATCTGCTGCTGTGAGTTTTGGAAACAAACTCAGTATTCTGCTACCCGTCTTGCTACCAAGGAAAGGAAAGTCGTTCCACGTCTTAAAGCACTATCTCAAAAAGGATGCCCTCGCAAGGCAAACTGAACAAAGGGCGATTGAGCGTGGTCAAGTCCAAATCAATCCCAGAGATGCTATGTTGGAAGCTGTCTTGTCTAGTGCTGAAGAAGACGAGTCAGATACAGAAGAACCTGAAGAAGTGGCTGAGGCTGGAACTAGTGGAAGACTAGTTCAGTATGTGTCGGATGAGGAAATGATTGAACCAGTTGAGGATTCTGAGGAAACTCAATCGGATGAAGGTTTGGAGAAGCAAGCAGAGGAAGGTGCTGAAGCTTATCGACTAGTGAGAGTCGAGTCGAGTCCATCGCCAGACAAGACACCTGAAATGGTTAGTACTTCTTCCCGTTCTATTTCAATTCCTCTCAACCTCCCTGTTAAAACCAAGGCAAGATCACTCCGATCTCGTGCCAGACCTGTACCCAAAACCTCTGTGTTGGCAGTACAATCACTGAGATCCAACATAACCCCATACACTACTATATATGATACAACTGATACTTCGACAGTTGTCAAACCAAACCAAGCCACATCACAGCCCCCAGAAACCATAACCCAAATCATTCCTACTACCTCAACAGAATATGTTGAACCCCAACACCCATCTGTTTCGGGAACCCCTCTAGTTGCCACTGCAACAACTGAGCTAAGGACCCCACTTACTCAGACCCCTCCCATAAGCAGATTCGAATCCCTAGTCGACTATCCAATGTGCTTACGCGAGAAGAGTCTGCGTGCACAAATGACTAGAAATCTGAAGAAGATGCTACCTTCAGTTGAGATCGACACATCTTTAGAGGTGTATGAGAAATTGTTAAGGATATGCACATGGGTTGCTTTAAAGAAAGGCCCAACTGAAGATTTGTTCGAAGTTATTATTGGAATGGGTGGAATTTTGAACTTTCAGGACTGGGAGATGGAGCAACAAGAGAATAGTGGAGTGAAAGACCACTCAGAACTCCTCCCATCGCATGCCTTGACTGGTCTGGTGAAAAGAATGCTTAACATATCTGATGAAGTGCTGTCTTCAGAAGATAAGTTCGATGTTGGTATTCAAGTTTCAGAGACTGATCTAGCTGAAGATGAGTTGATGAAGGAAGCTGAACCAGTAGAGGAAGTGAAGTCTACTGATCCGTTGATTGATTTGGATAATGTCTCAGACCAGATGAGAGGCATTGTGTTCAAGTTTCAAGTGGAACATTCTCATAGTCCAAGAACAGATGTTGGACAAATTAACAGATATGCTGAAAAGTACTTTCCTGCTGAGCTTTGTAGCTATGTGAAAAAGCTTGGTGATATGGTGAAGAAAGATTCAGATGATGCTGAAAGAAGGTTCAGAGAAGCTAAGTTGGCTATTGTTCCGTATTGTCCTCCATTGAACCTGAAAGCCATCGTTGGAAGTGTAGTTTCAGTTGATGAAGTGGTAGAAGACAAGGTCTTGACTACTGATCTGGAAGATAAGATGGTCGAAGTTCAAACTATTAATGAAGATGAAATCATGGAGGAAACTGCTGTTCATGAGGAAGCTGTTCAATCTTCTCAAGCAATTCCGACTGATTCGATAGACGAGTTGAAGAATGAGCTGAAAGACGTAATCAAGTCGTCTATTAATGAGTTTTTAAAATCTGAAGTAAATAAGACTCTTGTTTAACAAAATAGTACTCTTGTGACTAGTTCAAAAGAGATGATCATGAACGAGGTTAATCAGTTGGATACTGATTTCAGACAAGAAATGTTCAACCAGTTGGAAGCTTTTCTACAAAATCAAGTTGAATACGCAGAGAAGAGTTCAGTCGACTTTGCTAGAGTCTTGGCCAGAGAATCCAAGAAGATGGAAAGGGTTTATCGAGTAAAGATCGATATTGCAGATGTGCAAAGGAAAGAAGCTTACGAACAATTGGTTCAGGCTAGAGAAATAATCACTTCTATGACTGAAGAAAACAGAAAGCTACGCTTGACTGCAACACATTTTAAGAATGAGTTGAATTTGTCTACTCAGAAGTTAGAGCTGGTTGCTACTAAGCTAGACAAGTTGAGTCAAGATGGTTCTCATCAAAGGCAAATTGAGAAAGCAACTAATCTGATGAAGCAAGCTATGCTAGAAGAAATGACTCGTTTCACTTCACTTTTCACTCTTAAGGCAAGTAATGAAGCCAAAAAGGGGGAAGAGACTGAAGAAGTAAAAGATGCTGATGAACCTGAGATTGTTGCTGCTACTGCAATATAAGGAATGAGAAGGCCAAAGAGAAGAAGGCTAGTCAAGAAAGTTGACTTAGAGCAAGCAGCAGATGAACAAATTATACAAGTTAAAGGCAAAGGTATTGCTACTGAAGAGGTTCAGACCAGACAAGTTGTGAAGAGGAAGTTGGTGATTGAAGAACCAAAAGTTAAAGAGTCAATAGGACAGATCATTGCTGATCTGGATGAGACAGAAATCATGAAGAAGCAAAAAGTGGAAGATGATAGATATGCTAACAAGAAAATATTGGGAAAACATATCCACAGATTGCAAAAGATGAAGGTTAATCCAGAAGAGATCGAGGATGCTCATATTGATAAGTTCATAGACAACGAGCATAGAGATGCTTGGTTGAATGTCAAGATGAAATGGGAGTTAGATCACTGGATAATATGAAAGTTTGGTGACTCAGACAGCAAAGAAGAGTTATATGCGGTGTTTAACAAGTTCATGGAAGCTCAAGATGAAAATTTATGGCACTTGATCATGAGGATTGCAACTGCTGTAGGTTACAACATTCTGGTTCCTATTTATCCGAAATGGGAAACTCCGATGTTAGGCTCTGGAAAGAGGATCGACTTCAACAAAATCAATAAGTTTGAAGAAGAGCTGCTAGAGAAGGAGAAGATAGAGAATGAATATCATATTTCAGATATTCACAGAAGACTACTCGACGCGTTCTGTGTTCCTAACCTAGATGGAGGAGACATCAGTGAATAAGTTGTAAGTATTTTACTTAATTCTTTTGTTTTTGATTAAGTATGTGTAATCTACTGATCTTATTTGAATGAATGAAAAGATAACATATTTTGGTGAAAGATAAGATAACTACTTAACTAGTCTACTATTGAGAAATAATTCAAGTAGTTTTGGCTTCATCAAAAAGGGGGAAATTGTTGGGATATGAATCCTGAAGACAAGGCCTAATTGATGATGAGATGAGTTTTGATAAGCCAAAAGAAGACTTGAATAATTTCTAAGTATTGACTGATCTAGTCTAGTTATGAAGTCATCTTGAACAGATCAGTAGAGTTCACAAGTAAAGTTCAAATGATAAGTATGAAGAAAAGTTTAAGTGTTTAAAAGACAAGTACGTTTTACAAGTACTGTGTTATATTTGTTAGGATTTATACTGAGCTGTATTAAAGGATGTATAGAAGCTCATTTGTATTCGTATATTCATTGTATAGATCTTAAGTTGACTAAGCTGGTTTATAAAGCTTAATGTAATGTAATAGTCTTGTAAAGGATTAGATGATAGGACTAGTTTAGTTCTATGCTGAAGTTTACTATTGAAGACTAGATGCGCAAGACAAGTCAAGTGAAGAAGAAGACTAAGATTTTGTCTAAGTATGGAGACAAGACAGGTGCGCAAGCAAGGATAAATGTTTAAGTAAGAAACGCGTATTGAAGATAAGGATTGAAGAGTTAGTTATGGAATAACTAATTAACTGAAGAAACGCGTGGATGAATAAGAAGAAGAAGTTAGAAATCAGTTATCAAGAAAAGTTGGTTACATAACAGAAAGTTCTTGAGGTTGGAAGTCTATAAATACCTTGGTGTATTGTTCGATTAAAGACTACTGATGCACTGATATTCTACATTTTATTGAAGCAATCTACGAAGTATTCAAAGCGAAGAAACTCACAGAGTTGAAGTTTAGAGAGTCAAGCTAGAAGACTAGTGAAGAATTCAAGAAGGCTACTACTGAACTGAGAGAAGTTTTTCTTTATTGTTTCAAGTTGCTAGTTACTTGTAAAATAGCTAGTTAGATCGAAGAAGCACTTGGTAGTGTTTTCGAGAAGATCAAAGTCTTATTTCTTGGGACTCTAAGCCACAAGAACACATTACTCGATTGGAAGAGTTAATAAGAATTTCACGACTGGTGTTGTGAGAGTGGATGTAGACAAGTTGTCGAACCACTATAAATCTCGTGTGTTGTTTACTTTACTGTTTTATTTGTGTGATTGATTAATTGCTTAATTGATTGAATTGCATATAAGAACAAGACAAGTAGAGTGTTCATACAGAAGTTCGCGAAATTAGTTGAGTATAAATTTGATTGGGCTCATTGTTAATCTGATAATTCTGCATTGTGTACTTTGATATATTGAAAGATTTTGAAAAGTCTATTCACCCCCCTCTAGACATTTTCCTAGCTTACTCAATATTATCTAACTCAACTAGGGACCTACACAACCACACAATCATGCAACAATATGATTTAAACAATAATACTCCCCGTAATATAAAAAAATAACTAAATGCAAAGGGTTGAAAACATAAATGTGGTGTGGGGGTGGGGGGAGTGGGCATCGTGGCCTTATAATTTATGGTCGGGATATATACCCCTCCATACTTGTTAATTAAACCACCGATACATGCACCCCATTAAATACGATTATGTCAAATGTACTCTCCCTAAAATACCTAATATGCTTTTTTATACATTTAAATTAAATTATACATACACTTCCCCATTAGGGATGGCAAAATGACCTGCCCTGGAGTCGCCCCGCCCTGCCCCGAGAGATTTTGATCTGACGTGCCCTGGCCCATTCTGAGAATGGGGCAAGTCAGCCCCGCCCCGCGCGCAGAGCAGGGCAGACATGGGTTTACATATTTATTGCTCTGCCCCGCCCCGCCCTGTACCGAATTTAAATATATATATATATATAATAATTTAATTAAGTAAACTAACCCTAATTTATACCAATATTTATTTTAGTTTAGTTTAATGATAAATTTTAATGTTTAGTTTATATCATTTTAAATAATTTATATACATATAAAATGAGATTTGGGGCAGAACAGTGCGGGGCTAGACTCAAAAATGCTGCCCCATATCAAGCGTGGGGCAGGGCAGGGCATAAAATGATGCCCCGCTGCAGATCATGGGGCAGGAGATGGCGGATGCGTATATGCGCGGGGCAGGTTTGGATATTGAGATACCCGCCCTGCTCTGCCCCATTGCCATCCCTATTCCCCATTAAAACCCCTAAAACCCTATTTTTTCTCTTTTTTCCCACAAAACTCTTCTTCCTTCCACTGTCCAACTGTCGCCCACCTCCAAGCCCCAAGCTCCTCCCTCCTTTTTTTTTCCGTTTCTGTTATGTTCACAGGCGGCGGTGCCATCCCTCCCTCTCCCAGCGACATCGCCGTCGCCCTCCCCCAACCACCGTCGACATCGTGTTTCTTCAAAGAGGTAGATATTTTTTTCTGCAAAAACGCACACACACGCGGCAGCGGCAACACCGCCTTCTCCCTCCCACAACCACTGTCGCTGCCCCCTCCTCCCTCACTCCCACGGCCGGCAGCGGCCGCCCCTCCATTTTCTTTTCTTTTTCCCTTTTCTCTCCCCCAACTATTGTATCTTCCTTTTTTTTTTTTAAATAGTCCTGCTAACAACTCTTAGTCGAAAATATACACTATTGTCGACGATAGTGTATATTTTTTACCAAGAGTTGTCGGCAGGACTGTTTTTCGTCGACAAACTAGTGTCGACAAGAGTGGTTTTCGTCGACAAATTAGTGTTATTTTTTTTTTTTTAATTTCTAAGTTCTTTTTTTATTATTTATTTCCGGTGCATTTGCGGCTTCTTCTTCCATTAGGACTAGGGGTTTAGGTTTAGAATGGGGTGTATTTATTTATGGATATTTTATTATTAGGGTAAATTAGATTTTTTTACATGTATATTTAATTAATAAATGTAGGGGGTATATTTAACAAGTGTGGAGGGGCACCTTAATTTATTTCAGACTTATACATAACTTCCATATAGGGCTTTAGTTTGGATCAGCTAATCTTAGACCTATATATTTAACTTTTTTCCTTTTTTAAGCCAATATATTTTATTTTTCACGAAGGCCACACACACAAAAAAAAAAAAAAAAAAAGCTCAAAATCGAGTTAAATTGACAAAAATATGTACATAAAATTGATTTATTCTACAATTGACTAAAATTGGATCAAGTTAATGGACTAAAATTTTACTTTACTCTACAATTTACTATACATGATTTATTTTATCATATGAAAGCAAATATTACATCAGTAATTTAGAGGTGATAAAATGTGGATCATAACTTTTTTTTGCTATCAATTTATAGACAGTGACTTCTAAATGTCGCGCATTGAGGCCGAATCAACAAGAATCAACTTAAATCGGGTTGATTGACCCGATTTGAGCTAAAATTCGAGTTGATTTTCTGATTTGGCCTAAATTCAGGCCCGATTTGAGTTGATTCGGGTTATTTGACCTTGGGGTTCTTAAATTGTAAGATAAAAAAATTATGGGCGCGGCTAAAGGCACCCGGATTTAATATGAGTACACCCACGCGATGAGAACACACACAAAACGGATGAGGACACCCATGTGGAAAACCCAAAATTACCCTCTTCTCAATTAAAGACCTTCATTCTCTCTTTCTCAATTCAGACACCCACCTCCCCTTCGCGGCCTCTCCCACAAATCGCCGCCTTGCGCTGCTTCGTCGGCACCCACTCTGACCGGCCTTCCTCCCACGGCGCTTCGCCTTTAATTGCTCCGCCGCCTCATAACCCGCTCGTCCAGAGCCGCGTCTGACCCCGTCGGTCCAGATCCGCGCACGCAGACATCGCCGTCCACTTGCAACAGCTCCCTCGTTCGCGGCCGCAACCTCTCCACCCCCTCCCCTTCGCAGCCGTTCACGGCCGCAGCTCCTCCCCTCCCCTTCGCGACCGCAACCCCTCCCCTTCATCGCACCCAGCAACCCACGCACGTCGCCGAAGGTAAGTTTTTTTTTTTTTTTTACAATTTTTACAGTCCCAAAACAAAAAATTAGGGTTTTGAAAATTTTAGAAAATTTAGGAAAATTAGGGTTTTTAGTAGTTCGAGAATTATTTTCGAACATATTGAGTTTGTTTTGAAAAAAATTTCGAACATATTGTGTTTGTTTTGGAAAAACTTTCGAACAACTTGAGTTTGTTTTGGAAAAAATTTCGAACAAGATGTTCGATTTTTTTTTCCGGACAAATTTAAGTTGTTGTGAAATTTTTTTCGAACATATTAAGTTTGTTTTGGTAAAATTTTCGAACATCTCAACTTTGTTTTAGTAAAATTTTCGAACATATTAAGATTTTATTTTTGTTGTTAAAATTTTGAATTTTTAGGATTTTTGTTGTTTTGGTGGTGATGGTGGGGATCCGGATGATTCGGGTGTAAAATGATGAATCGGGTGTGAAATGGAATAGATGGGTGTACTCATCCGGTGTTTTTTTAAAAAAAGTACTGGAGGGGTAAAAACGTCTTTTCGCACCACCCTTGGGACAAAAAAAATTCCCGTGGGTGTACTCATATTAAATCCGGGTGCATTTAGCCGCGCCCAAAATTTATAGTTCTCATTTTGACATCTCCGTCCTTTAAAAAAAGTCCCTAGTTACACTAATCACAACTAATTAAGGCATGTTTGTTTTGGGACTCACACGTCCAGACGTGGGACGTAACGTCCCCCGTCTTGTTCTAGTTCGAGATTTAACATCCGGATTTCACCATCTATCCACATCCATCCTTAAAAATATCTATATATCCTACTAATACATCTTATCAATATATTACTTTCTTGAAAATCACACATAACATCATTTTCTATTTTTCTCTTACCTCATAATAAATTTCAAACTCACACTCAACCGAATAAATTTTAAACTCGACTCGACCGAGCCTAAAATTTCATGATTGAGCTCGATTCGATAAACTTGAGCTCGACTTGACTCGACTCGGTACCTATATAATATTCAAAATTAATAATAAAACATATATTTTTTCAAAATAAACTCGAGCTCGACTCGGCTCGGCTCGGGCTCAATTATCTGTATATAAATATAAATTATATATTAATGAAAAAATAGTAAATATTGTTCAAGCTCGATTAGGCTCGCGAGTCTTTCGAGTTGAGTATTTATGAGCTCGAACTCAAATTCGGTAGCCACTCGAGTAGCTCGAAACTCGACTTGACTCGATTAACTTCGAGTTGATTTTGATCTTTTTCCAAATTGAGCACGAGTAGCTCGCGAGTTGGCTCGACTCACTTACACCCCTACTTATGATTGGATGAATAAGGTTATTGAGTTGTATAATTCACACTTTTATGACCCAATTACACACTTTTATATATATACGAAGTTCAAAATTAATTATACGTTTAACATAAATTTATTTATATTATTTTATTTGCATCCTCGTATAATCTTAAATCATTTTATAATAATTTTATCATTTAATAATTACTCAAATCATTCCATTATTAATATACTTCTCAAATAATTAATATAATAATATAACATCACTCATTTTTACATAATTGATTTGACATAAAATTACATCCTATCCTACTCAACATCTCATAACAAACACACACAATCACTATTCATCAGGATTTCACCATCCAAGATTTTCCCATCCCCATTCCCCTCATCCTACATAATCCCAAAACAAAATGCCCTTATTGTTTCTAGTCACCACAAAAGCATCTTGAGTCTTTGACCATTAATAACAAACTGAAACTTACTCAAATATACATATAAATAGTGACGGAACCATGTAGGACCCAGAGGGGACAATGGCCCCTACTGATCTTTATATATATATATATATATATATATATATATATATATATTTCTTTCGTCTCGTGATTATTCGTACATTTTTTTATTGAGACGTCTCAATATTTTTTACACACTTATAATACGTAGATAATCTACAAAATTAATACGCTTACTATATTATTTTTTTTTCAAAATTGTCACTCATTCTGGGTCAACTTTCTTCTCTACACCTCACTAAATTATCTTGTAGACCTCACTAAATTACCTTTAAACCTCACTAAATCACCCAAAATACTCCCCTACATTATTTTATTTTTTGAATTTGTCACTCATTTTCTGTCCACATTATTCTGTACACCTCACTAAATCCCCTTTAAACCACACTTAACCCACTAAAATACTTCTCATTTATTTGGCCTCACACCTCACTAAATTTCTTTTAAATCTCACTAAATAACTCAAAATACTCCTCATTTATTTGACCTCCTACATCACAAAAAATTCACATTATTTTAAAAAGTGAGTTTGTTAAGTTATGCAAGTCATCACGGAATATGAGGGGGGTATATTTTAAGTTCTACATTTGTCTAATAGTGACTAATGTTTCAACGAGAATGCACGTTAAATTTTAATACCGTTTCACTTGGTATGAGTTGGAACAATTAAAATTAATTTTCTTTGAAATATAACAAAAGTCGTTAAATTTATTAATAAAATGAGGTCTATTGAAAATTCTGTAATGAGGTCACAAAATGCATGGATACCTAACATATACATCACTATTTACAGATGACACAGTCCCTCTAGTTTTAGGGTTTGTCTCTCCTTGTGGGACGGCGGCGTATTCACCCCTTTGAATCCAAGTTGACCGGAGTTTTGTACTGATCTAAAACCTACCCGGTCTTAGTATCCCCAATTGCAACATCTATTTTCTTTCTTTTTTCAAAAATTTTCCTTTTTGTGCTTATCTACCCTATAGTCGATCTTACCTGCCCCCAACCGCTGTCTTGTCAAATCCCCCAAGTCACTTTTATGCGTGTGTGTCTCTCTCGGGCCCCTTAGTCTTGTCGCGTGTGTGTGGTAGGTAGAGTTGAGTCTTTTTCTTTCTCCCTAGTCATCTCGTCTCTTCTGTTTTTCTAACCCGGTGTTTGAGTGCAAAATATGACTGAGCGGAACATGTATGTACCAGATCTACAAAAAATTGAGCGGGTTCGGATAGTGGAGGAACCCGGGGCAAACGAAGCTTCCACACTCTGCCTTATAGGAAGTGTGCTCACAAACAAGCCCTTCAATGCTTTTGGTTTCCTCGAGGCAATGAACCCATCCAAGGGGTTCACCGCAAAAGAGATAGCGAAAAATTTGTTCTCATTCCAATTTAACGCTCTCTCGGATATGAATGAGGTTCTGGCTCGCGAACCGTGTCTCTTTGACAAGAATGTTGTGGTACTGAAGGAACTCGGGGGAGGAGAACAACCGTCCTCGATTTCTTTTGATAAGGTGTCGTTCTAGGTTCAGATCTATGACTTGCCGAAGGCGGCCCGGACGGAAATGGGCGCTGCAACGATTGCAGGCAGTTGTGGTGAACTGATAGAAATCGATAAGAGCTCCCTAGAAGGTCTATCAAGAAGTATACGGGCTAAAGTGAAGGTGGACCCCCAAAAACCACTGAAAAATGGGATACTTCTCGAACTGAATGACCTCAAAACGGTCTGGGTGGACTTCAAATATGAACGCCTCCCGTCTCTCTGCTACTATTGTGGCTTACTTGGACATATGAAACGGGAATGTGACCTAGTGGAAAAGGAAGATCAGATTGCCAACTTACCTGATGAAAAGTTACCCTTTGGTGAATGGATGAGAGCATCGCCTATGAAGAAAGTGTCGGTCACGACGGAGAAACAAAGGAAAAGTGATGAGGCCCCCTCCTTGAGGAAACAATTTTTCGAAAATTTCAAGAAAAAGCTTCTATATGAGGAAACAGAGGAGATCCCCAAAGAAAATGAGAAAATAGAGACAGGCGAATTGGAAAACATAAGCTCAAAGCTGAGAAAAATCAAAGTAGCAGAGAAGCAATATCAACATGGGAAGCCACATGGAGACCTCCACACAAGAAGTTGAAACTTCAAACACACACATAAATACCCACCATCCACCAACCTCCATCATAAATACCAAAAACCCATTCAATGCAACCCCCACCCACCCAAAGATTCAATACATAACTACACCGGCCTCCACATCATCCTACATCCCAAGTACCAAGGAAAACCCACAAGTCCCTATACAAATCACCAACGCCCACTCAGCACACATTCAAAGACTAAGAAACAATGTACTTCCCACACCCCATAACCAACCCCGTATGAAGCCCCCACTCAAGTGCCCCAACCCCCACTACAAACACCTACACAGATACCTGTTAGCAGAAAAAGCCAACCCACACACCATACAATACAAAACCCATGGAGCCTAAACACCCCCACCCTCGGATATCCCCCTTACCCCAACCAGCGATCTCATCAAAATGTGCAGAACCCGCCCACTACCACAACCTACCCCCACCCCAAACAGTACACATCAGCCACCCAAGACAAGACAAGTGATCATACATAAGCGTAACATTCTGGATAGAAACAGAGCCACAATGGAGGAAACAACAGTTGTGGACAAGAAAAGAAAGACGAAGGAGGACATGCACACCCCAACACCAACCAAGAGAACTAAGAAGATTTCGATGGAAACTGATTCCAATACCCCTACTCCAACGGTGGCGGCTGCCGAGCAGCCCCGCCGATCATCATGAATATCATTGCCTGGAATTGTCGCGGGATTGGGAACCAGGCGACAATTCGAGCACTACGGAAGCTCCTACATGAGAAAGACCCGGGTATGGTTTTCCTCATGGAAACAAAACTGAAAAATGCCCAAATGAACCGAATAAATTCTGCTTCCCTGCACTTTGAAGAATGCCTCCCAGTTGAGTGCTCGGGAACGCAGCGGAGACCTTTGCCTCCTTTGGAAAGACCACCTCGATGTAGTGGTGTCAAGCTACTCCCTTCACCACATCTCAGCTTGGGTGGGGGGGCGAGGAGAATCTGAACCGCTGGCACCTCACAGGACTATATGGATGGCCCTCAAGGAACGATCGCCCTCAAACGTTCCAACTACTGCACCAAATCAATCCAGGGAACGCCGCCTAGTGGCTCTGTTTGGGGGATATGAATGAGATTCTTTGGACATGGGAGAAAAAAGGAGGAAATCAGTAGCGTACCACCCAGATGGACCTGTTCAGAGACACGATATTGGCCCTCAACTTACAAGATTTGGGTTTCTCAGGCCACTCTTACACCTGGAGCAATGGATGGGCAGGAAATGCGAACATCCAGGTACGGCTTGATCGTGTATTAGCAACCCCCACATGGCGACATCAATTCCCTGCCACTCGAGTCTGATTCACGTATGTTACAACTCTAAAATACACGACCACAAGTATACGGTGTATATCGTAGTGAAGTAAGTACGAGGTCGATCCCACAGGGAAGGGTTAGTGCAAAAGTGATATTTGTTGGCACGATTTTATCTAGACACGATTGATTTTCAAGGAAGGTTTTACAAACTAAGACTAATTCTAATGCTATCTATAAATGTCACTAAGAAAGCAAATAAAACTAGTCAAATTCAAATCAATAACAAGCCAATGAAATGAAAATAACAAAACTAATCAAGGAAAAATGTGGTTCCAAGGCATATGTAATATTTAGAAATCTATTTATGAATAATGACTCATTCAAATGGAAATTAAGGTTGTCCTCTTATAAGGTTGACCACTAAAGAATAATTAATCAATCTCTCGATATAACTAATCCAAAGGAGTATGCAACGTAAGTTCGTATCTCTACATTACAAACATCACACCACCTAATTTAGCCCCAAAGGTCATTCAATTCCCTTCCAATAACTAATCCTCTCTCGAGATCATAATAATATTGGGTTTCATGCTTATGTACGATTAATGAAATAAATCTCTCAATACTACCCCAATTAACAATAGATAAGACATATTATCATGGCCACTAATAACATGCTTTCAAATAATAATTAAGCACACAAATAAGAGACAAACACCATTTAAAGTAAAACACTAATCCATAAACTTCAATCCAAATAATTACAAGCCTTGAAACCCTAAAGCGTTTTACATAATCTCAAATACAGTAAAAAGGAGAAATGACTAAATAAATAAAAGGGATAGAGAAAGCTTAGATAGTGTAGGTGATGGAGTGTGAAATTTCCAAACTAATCCACCATTTGAAGCTCCAATGGAAGAACACCTCCACTAGGTGCGAGTGTGTGCAAAATCGCAGCTCCCCCATCCCATTCTGCTTCTACGCCAATCTGTTTTTTTTTTCAATCCCGTGCCTACTGTCCTCCATTACACCTCTGCTGCTAATTAGGCGTGGGCTTTTTGAATTAAATTTCTTCCCACGACAATGTTGGGACTTTTCTTCATAAAAGGTGGGCCTTATACTTGAAAATGCCCCGTATGCCCTCACGCCAAAGATAGAGATATGGGCCTCCATTTAATTTATTCAATGGGCCTAAGGCCCATGCTTCAATTGCTGGAAAATTGTAGCAGCATAAGCTGCTTTCTCTTTCTCTTGGCTGCAACTTTATGTGTGGGGCTCAATAATCTTGGCCTCATTTAATTTCTAAAAATTGCTGGAAACGCTCCCCATGTGCTGAGATTTATAGAATTAAATTGACACGTTTCACCCTCGATCTCAATTTCGTTTCACCCTCGATCTCAATTTCTTCCTCGTGTTGGCTTCACAAAATTTAGGAAAGTGTTTTTGCCTGCAAAATAACCATTTTTCCTACAAAATACACAAAACACCATCTTTCTCTCTATCAAGTGCAATTAGTCAAAATTAAGCAATAAAAACATGAAATCCTAGGAAAATTGAGCTCAAAATGTGCCATAAAAATATGCAAATTCCACCCGAATCAAACCCCCCAAACTTAAAATGTTGTTTGTCCCCAAACAACGAGAAAAATAAAATATGAGGGTGGAATGATTGCGAACGAAATGTTCGATGGATACCAACTATGAGACAAAATTGTTGAATTCTCTCAATGACAACAAAGTTTCAAGGTAAAGAAATCCACAAACATTCAAACATGTCATGCTTTGAAAGATGCAAGTTCATGGTGTCCAATTCATTGTTCCTCTCAAGGAAGTGTTTCTCTCAACACTCAAAGTATTTATGTAGGATGTGTATGCACTCAATCACCAATTCACAAAAATACAAAACCATAAGCTTGCCACAAGTCTACATTCTCTACTAATTCTTGTGTGTCAACAAATGAATCAATAAGGACTTTCTTGGGTTGTAATGTAGGCTCTTTGGTCAAGGTAGGGTAGATTTGGATGAAATAACTCATAAACTAGTGGAGAGCGAGAGATAAAGATGCATAGACACATCTCAAAAACTTCTCAAGATAAAATTGCAATTGCGCGGATTGCAACTCAAAAACTCTAACTTCCACAATTTATTTGTTCTCTTTTAAGCACATTCTACACCACCAAAAACCATTGAACATCTTTTTCCTTTCAAGCTCTACCAAGTAGCTATACAAAAGAGGTAATTTTGCAATGCATTCACTCTTTTGTATGCATCATTCATCAACTCATCTTTCTTTCCTTCTTTTTCTTCTCACTTTCTTTCTTTCTTTCTCTCTTCTCTTCTCTTTTTTCCCCTTCACTTAGGCACAAGTAACCTCCCAAATTTGCATTCAAGCTCAACTCAACCATATTTGTCAACAATTACGCTCCACTAGTTCATATAAGGGTAAGCTCGAAACAATAGACAAATAGGCTAAATTTACGTAGGTTGCCAAAAAATATAAGTCAATAGGCTCAAGATGGCTAGCTACGGATAAAATTTCATTTGGTAAGGATAAATTTGGCCAAGTGACTATTCAAACAAATATGGCCTTATATCATTTTCAAAAGTCTTCACACAACCTAGTTTCAAATAAGACCGATGGCAAGTTCTAGAATGTAAAATTGTGAATGATGCTCTCAAAAGTAAATCAAACCGATTTAAATATCTCGACTCAAAAGGCTCAAAAGCTCACCGGTTTTACATCAACATGAATATGGACACTTTCACAAACACCAATCATCACACAACACATCATCATGCAAGTATTCAAACTTCACCAATCAACTCATCAAAAACTCAACAATCCATCAATACATGAATCAAGTATCCAAAGAACGATCACCTCAATCATACACACAAATCAATGAACAACTATGACACCCATGTATCCACAATTAACTAGAGCATAATCATCCAAGATCAACTCAACCATCACAATAAGCATAAGAGACAAATTGTGCGCCGATGCAAAATGTAACTCAAGTAGAATGGTGCGCCGGTGCAAGGTGTAACAAACTAAAAAAAAAAAAAAAACTCCCCCAAACTTAGAATTTTACCATGTAAAAATTCTAAGTTTGGGGCTAAAATTTGTTACCTTTCTCCTTGCACATCCTAAGCTCTTCTTAGAAATCACCATTGCACAAGTGCTCTCTCACATCATGATTGATCTTGATCCTTCTCCATTTTTTCAAGTGCTCCAAATTTAATCTTCCATACCTACACAAAATCCAAACCATCAAGCAACTACAAAACAAAAATAAAAATTAAAGAAGCAAATAAAATCTTGGGTTGCCTCCCAAGTAGCGCTATTTTTAACGTCCTATGCGGACATCACTCCCTCTTGTTGACTCTTCAAGTCACACCACTTTGTCCCTTGACCCGATACTTCTTGAATCCAATCCTATCCATGGGTCCATCGAAAAAATGTAGGGCTACTGCATTGGGGCCTTCACTCTTATCACAAAGTCTTTGCTTGCCTGTTTTACCACTCAAGTCTGACATTTTGAAAGAATTGGGGGAAAATCCCCCAAACTTGGGTCTTTTGCTCATCTCAAGGCACTTATCATCAAATTTGGGCAATTCCTCCATGAACTCAACTTTGGAACACTCTTCAATCATCTTTTCTCCTTTCTCCAAATTAATGCCACTTCGTATGCCTATGGCCATGCAATGTTCCTTTGGGTTGCACTCGGTAGTAGATGGAGACTTGTCATCTTCAATGGTAGATTCTTGACAAACTTGAATCTCACTCACATTCATTAATGCTTTAATGTCATCCATTCGAGCCTTAATACTTTCTACTCTATGCTCCAAATCCTCAAGGGTCGAATCCGCCTCGTTCAACCTTTCATCAACCACTCCCATGAATTTTTTTGTTTCTCCCATGACACTAATGAACATTTCCTCCATGCTTAAATTTTTTGACGGTTCATCCATGACATCATTGGGCACACCAAAATTGGAAGGTGGTTGAAAGAAATTTCCCGAGTTGGCATAATGAAAATCATCATGGTCCCTCGACCACGGGTAGTAACACTCATTATGGTGGTGACAAATGCTTCCGAAGTGCCTTTCTCCATAGTCCATCTCTTTTTGATAGCCCATAAAATTTGCTCTTTCCACATAACTTGGTCTTGACAACCAATTGGGAGCTCGTTCAATGAGCAAAGTCGTCAATCTAACAAATTGAGTTGCCAAATTCACTATAGCCTCCAAATCACTCATATCTTCAAAAGAGCTTGACCTTTTTCACCTGGAGAAACGACAAGAAAGAGAAGCAGTGATACAAAGATAACACTAGAAGCAAGAAAATAAAAACAAATATTTTTGGTGTTTTCAAGAATTTTTCAAAAGCAAGTAAAATCTAGCTTAAAATCAAACCAACTACCACTCTAGAACTAAAACGCCTTCCCCAGCAGCGGCGCCATAAACTTGATTCACGTATTTTACAACTCTAAAATACACGACCGCAAGTATACGGTGTATATCGTAGTGAAGTAAGTACGAGGTCGATCCCACAGGGAAGGGTTAGTGTAAAAGTGATATTTGTTGGCACGATTCTATCTAGACACGATTGATTCTCAAGGAAGGTTTTACAAACTAAGACTAATTCTAATGCTATCTATAAATGTCACTAAGAAAGCAAATAAAACTAGTCAAATCCAAGTCAATAACAAGCCAATGAAATGAAAATAACAAAACTAATCAAGGAAAAATGTGGTTCCAAGGCATATGTAATATTTAGAAATCTATTTATGAATAATGACTCATTCAAATGGAAATTAAGGTTGTCCTCTTATAAGGTTGACCACTAAAGAATAATTAATCAATCTCTCGATATAACTAATCCAAAGGAGTATGCAACGTAAGTTCGTATCTCTACATTACAAACATCACACCACCTAATTTAGCCCCAAAGGTCATTCAATTCCCTTCCAATAACTAATCCTCTCTCGAGATCATAATAATATTGGGTTGCATGCTTATGTACGATTAATGGAATAAATCTCTCAATACTACCCTAATTAACAATAGATAAGACATATTATCATGGCCACTAATAACATGCTTTCAAATAATAATTAAGCACACAAATAAGAGACAAACACCATTTAAAGTAAAACATTAATCCATAAACTTCAATCCAAATAATTACAAGCCTTGAAACCCTAAAGTGTTTTACATAATTTCAAATACAATAAAAAAGAGAAATGACTAAATAAATAAAATGGATAGAGAAAGCTTAGATAGTGTAGGTGATGGAGTGTGAAATTTCCAAACTAATCAACCATTTGAAGCTCCAATGGAAGAACACCTCCACTAGGTGCGAGTGTGTGCAAAATCGCAGCTCCCCCATCCCATTCTGTTTCTACGCCAATCTGCTTTTTTTTTTTCAATCCCGTGCCTACTGTCCTCTATTACGCTTCTGCTGCTAATTAGGCGTGGGCTTTTTGAATTAAATTTCTTCCCACGGCAATGTTGGGCCTTTTCTTCATAAAAGGTGGGCTTTATACTTGCAAATGCCCCTTATGCCCTCACGCCAAAGATAGAGACATGAGCCTCCATTTAATTTATTCAATGGGCCTAAGGCCCATGCTTCAATTGCTGGAAAATTGTAGCAGCATAAGCTGCTTTCTCTTTCTCTTGGCTGCAACTTTATGTGTGGGGCTCAATAATCTTGGCCTCATTTAATTTCTAAAAATTGCTGGAAACGCTCCCCATGTGCTGAGATTTATAGAATTAAATTGACACGTTTCACCCTCGATCTCAATTTCGTTTCACCCTCGATCTCAATTTCTTCCTCGTGTTGGCTTCACAAAATTTAGGAGAGTGTTTTTGCCTCCAAAATAACCATTTTTCCTACAAAATACACAAAACACCACATTTCTCTCTATCAAGTGCAATTAGTCAAAATTAAGCAATAAAAATATGAAATCCTAGAAAAATTGAGCTCAAAATGTGCCATAAAAATATGCAAATTCCACCCGAATCAGAGTCCACCACCTAACCCGAATTAGGTCTGATCATGCCCCTTTGCTTATTGAGGTCCTGAAGTTTATCCACCGCCCTAGGTGCAGCCCCCACTGCAAAAGAATTTTTAGATTCGAGAAGATGTGGATTGAGAATGTGGAATGCTCAGATGTCATAGCTCGGGGCTGGAACGGGAATGACCCAACCATACCGCTGCTTGATAGAATGAAAAGATGCAGTGCCCAATTAAAAGCATTGGACAGAGGGGTGTTTGGGAACGTCCCTGGGAGAATCAAGGCCCTTAAGTACAAACTGGATACACTATAGGCTCAAATTCAAAGTGAGTCAGGAATCCAGGAGATAAAATCAAAGCAGATAGCCATCGAAGATCTTTGGAGGGCAGAAGAGACGTGGTGGTTTCAAAGGTCACGGGCCATTTGGTTGAAAGATGGAGATCGAAATACCTCTTTTTTCCACGCTAAAGCGGCCTAGAGGAGGAGGAGAAATATAGTCACCAGAATCATGGATAAAAATGGATCATGGGTGGGGGGAGATGAGGAGGTGGGAAGGGTTATGAAGGAATTATTTGTGGAGCTGTTCTCACCAATTAATACTTGAACTATGAACCGGGTTATTGAGTCAGTTGAGTCTAGAGTCACAGGTGAAATGAACGAGATTCTCCTACAACCATACACGCCGACGGAGATCAAAAGGGCCCTGAAACAGATGCACCCTGCAAAGGCCCCTGGGCCCGACGGTATGCCTCCTCTTTTCTTTCAGAAATTCTGGCCTATAGTCTGGGATTCCTTTGTTGATACTTGTCTGCAAATTCTAAACTTCGGTGCTGATCCTACCCTACTAAATGACACCTTCATTGTTTTGATCCTCAAAATTAAATCCCTTGTGAGCCCTAAAGATTTCCAACCAATTAGCTTGTGTAATGTGGTTTTTCGTGTCACCACAAAAGTTATAGCTAATAGACTTAAGCGTATACTACAAGATGTGATTTCCCCAAACCAAAGTGCTTTCATCCCGAATCGTCTTATTACTGATAATGCTATGGTGGCTTTTGAGGTCTTTCACTTTTTGAAAAAGAAGAAAATCGGGAAAAAAGGTTGTGTAGCCCTAAAACTTAATATGAGTAAGGCTTATGACAGAGTTGAATGGAATTTCCTTCGTGCTATGTGCTGCAAGTTGGGTTTTGACGATCGTTGGATTGAGTTGGTTATGAAATGTGTTACCACTGTATCCTACTCTTTGCTTATTATTGGATTCCCCACTGATAGGTTCACTCCAGGTCGGGGTCTTCAACAAGGAGACCCCCTGTCCCCTTATCTTTTCCTTATTTGTGCAGAGGGTTTCTCATCCCTTCTTAGGCAAGCAGAGAGTCGAGGCGAGCTTACAGGCATCAAGGTGGCCCGTACGGCACCACCGATCTCCCACCTCCTTTTTGCAGATGACAATATCTTATTTTTTCGGGCAAACCAATCTGAGGTGAACAGGGTGAAGGACATAATTCTGACCTATGAGCAGGCTTCCGGACAGTGCATAAATCTGGACAAATCTGAGGTGTCTACTAGTTCGAACTTGAGTGGAAGCAATGTGACCGAGCTGGAGCAGCAACTTGGGGCAAAATCAGTACAACATCACTCAAAATATCTTGGGCTACCGACGATTATAGGACGTGGGAAAAAGACTATTTTTCAAACAGTGATTGAAAGGGTGGTGAGCAGATTGAAGGGTTGGAAAGAGAAGACGTTAACAAAGGCGGGAAGAGAAATTCTCATAAAGTCGGTCGTTCAGGCCATCCCAAACTACACCATGAGTTGTTTCTTGTTCCCAAAATCCCTATGTGAAGACATTGAAAAGGAAGTGGCACGATTCTACTAGGGATCGTCACCAGAAAAGAGGAAAATACATTGGCTTAGTTGGGAAAAAATCTCTCGTTCAAAGGAGGAGGGGGGCCTTGGATTCCGAGAAATGTTCTTCTTCAATTTGGCCATGGTTGCGAAGCAATATTGGAGACTCTTACATAATGAGAAGTCCTTGGCGGAAAGGATCCTTAAAGCCCGATATTATCCTAGAGGCGATATTGTGAATGCAACCATGGGATACCAACCTAGCTTTCTTTGGAAGAGTATTCTTAATGCTCGGGAGTTGGTGATGGAAGGCCCATCTGGCGAGTTGTAAATGGGTGCTCAATCCACTGCTTTCAAGACAAATGGGTGGGCAACTCCACTCCCCCATTACCAATGCACGGTGAAGAGGGGCTCTTGGACATGAGGGTGTCTGATTTGATTGACACCTCTATAGGGGATTGGGACAGTAGACGAATGGAAGGTCTTTTTGACCAGGATACGATGCAGCAGATTTTAGAAATCCCTGTGAGCTCTCGGCTTCCTGATGACAAGCGAATTTGGTTGCCTAGTAAGAATGGTAATTTCACTGTCAAGTCGGCCTATTACTTGGCAGTGAATAAACTCTCTTCTTGTGGCCGTGACATCCCATCCTCAAGCTCGTATAAGTGTTGGAAGAACCTGTGGAAAAGCAAAGCCCCACCAAAAATCCTTCACTTCATATGGAGAGCTTGCAATGAGGCTCTACCAACGCTCAGCTCCCTTGTGAGAAGAGGGCTCACTCCTGATCCTACCTGCCATTACTGTGGCCTTGCTGCGGAAACGACAACTCACGTGCTCGTTGAATGCCCTCTAGCTATTCACACTTGGGGCCGAAGCCCATTTCGCATCTCTAACAGCCGAAATTTCAGGTCAGTATTCTGGGAAATATGTGAATCTCTCCCCAACTATGGTGTTACTGCCTTTATGTTTATTTCATGGAATATTTGGAAGGACAGAAATATCCGTATGTTTGAGAATATTACTCAAGAGCCCCCCATAATTGTCTCTCTACCACATTTTGGAATCCATCTCCTCAAGCGACACTTAAGCTGAACTCTGATGCGGCACGCGGATCCACCAACTTTGGCTTCTTGGTGCGAGATAGCCATGGGAGAGTGATTATGGCGGGAGCGAAGAGGTGTGCATCTCTAGGGGATAGCACTCCCTGGCGCTGTGTTTCGCCGCAAAGAAAGCTATCGAAAAAGGACTTCGTAATCTGATCTTTGAATTAGATTCACAGCTGCTGGTCCGGGCTTATCATGGTGAAGTGGAGGTGGATCTATATACCTCAATGCTGATCGACGACCTGAAAATGTTGGCAAATCAGGCGGACCTTCATTCATGCGTCTTCACCAAAAGAGAGACTAATAGTGCAACCCATTTCGGGGATACTGTAGGCTTTGAACAATTATGGGATGATCTTATCCCTTTGCCTCCAATTCGTGATTAATGAAATCCTAAAATCTTCCGTAAAAAATAAAAATAAAAATTTTGTAATGAATTTTTGTTTGTAAATATAATATTATTTTGTATTTATAATAATAAAAATCGAGTACCCAATCTAAAATTTCAACGTTTGTCACTGCATATAAATCACTATTTTCGCCATCATTGTTGATATATATATGAAGTTAGAAAGACATTAACTTCATTGCACAATAAAAATATGACATGAGTAACAATGTACACATTTACATCCCGATATTTCATATATATCACCAGTTTGTGATGGCACACAATTCACATATCAAAAAGCTCACCTAACGTAAGTGCTAGATGCAAATGATCGAGCTTTGATTATTACGAAAATCACATATCAAAAAGCTCATCTAACGTAAGTGCTAGATACAAATGAGCTTTGATTATTACGAAAATTAAGGGTCTCGTGATCGATAATTATATACTCCTTCCCTTTCATAAAAATTGTCGTTTTTGTTTTAAAAAGTTTGTCGATTTTACTATTTTTACCAAGAAAATTCTTAAATTACTCAAATTTAATTTTTACAATATCTTTTTTTTTATTGAAAATATATTGATGTACTCTTTCCGTCCCACAATAACTTTCACACTCTTAAAATGAAAAATCATTTATAAACTCCACCCTAACAATATTCTCAATTTTACATAAATGTCATTACATTTTCTCCACATATACACAAAATTCAACTCATTCTTTACTTTATACATAAAATTTTAAAAAAAAATACTACACTTTCTTAATATACATATGAAAGTTATTTCGGGACAGAGTTAGTATCATTTTTTATCTCTCTTGACAAAATAAGTTGACATTTTATTCTTTCTATATTAATTTTTGTTTTAATGAAAAAGATACATATTAAAGAGTAAATATGTCAAAAAAAATATGTTTTCTTAATTTTATACAAAATAGCAAATTAATGCGACTAACTTTATGAAAATGAGGGATTACATTTGAACAAGATACATAATGATATTTTGTGGACTGATTTCCTCCTATAGTAAAACCTCTATAAATTAATAACTTTGGACCATGAAATTTTATTAATTTAAAGAGATATTAATTTATCGATAAATTAATATTTATTAATTAAAAGAAAGACTTTTTAAATTCAGTAAATTTAGTGCATATGTATTGAAAATAAATGAATTCATGATGTATGTTTCATTGATTATATTCATGCATCAACCAATTTTTTTGTAACTAATTAAATATATTCATTGTATACATGTTTACATTAATTCGTTGCACTTAAATATATTCATGCATGGTGAATGAAACATATACTCCACGTACCATATAAATTTCAATATGAAAATAAAATAATTCATATCATCTAAAAGACATCGCAAAATCAATCCATGAATAATCAAATGCGTAAAACATTATGTGAGTATAAGAGAGACCACCCACATGCACTCAAAAAGATTTACAAGAGTGGATTAATGAAAAATATCATTTGAAAGTTAGTTAAGGTACCATATATTCATATTTTAGCAAATTACCATAATATTTATAAGTGTAATATTTATGAATTGTTAATTTAGAGTTTTAATGGGACATAATATTTATAAAGGGATTTTTCGAAAAATTATTATCTTATCGAATTTGATGATTTTTTTACAAAAGCTTAAGTCGGGACCAAAAAAATTTATTATTTTAGAGGATTTATTAATTTATAGAGGTTTTATTGTATTAAGTGTATTAACTATGTTAGTGGTGCATTATCTCACTTGTTTAAAAGCAATAACCATAAATATCAACAACCGGTTAATTATTTGAATATTGTTCTAGCTATTGTGCCCAAACTTCCCCTAAATATCCAATTAAGCTAATCAAAAAACAAATGTGAAGAGGTTATGACGAATTTCAGCACCATTTGGATTATTGTTACCTAGTTAGGTTTTTCTAGTTCGGATTGCCTCTCACTACAAGAAAAGTGGTTTTTAGTATCAGAAAATTAGTATCGAATACATTTTCTGATACTAAATCTTAACCTTTGGTATCAACTAAAAATCTTATGATACTACCTTCATCCTTGGTATCAAAAATATATTTTTTGACACTATTAAATATATAGAATCAATTATTTAGTGATACTAATATTGTTTTTGCATCAAAAATTTATTTATTGATACTATTTAGTTTTAGGATCAAATACTTTTTCGAAACTATTTACCATTGGTATCGAAAATTAAATTTTTAATACCATTAACTTTATAGCATCCGCCACTTATTTGATACTATTATTATTTTAGTATTAATAATTTATTTATTGATACAACTTATTCTTTGTATCAAATAATTTTTTTGATACTACTTATCATTGGTTTCGAAAATTAAATTTCCGATACCATTAGTTTTATAGCATCCAACATTTTTTTGATACTATTATTATTTTAGTATTAATAATTTATTTATTGATACTACTTATTTTTTGCTTCAAATAATTTTTTTTAATACTAATTACCATTGGTATCGAAAATTTAATTTCCGATACCATTAACTTTATAGCATCCATCACTTTATTGATACTATTACTATTTTTGCATTAGTAATTTATTTATTGATACTACTTATTTTTTGTATCAAATAATATTTTTGATACTACTTATCATTGATATCAGAAACTTTATTTCTAATACAATTAATTTAATAGCATTCAAACTTTTTTTTGATACTATTATTATTTTAGTATTAATAATTTATTTATTGATACTACTTATTTTTTGTATCAAATAATTTTTTTGATACTACTTATCATTGATATCCAAAATTTAATTTTCGATACCATTAATTTTAGTAGCATCCAACATTTTTTTAATACTATTACTATTTTAGTTTGATAATACTTATTTTTTGTATCAAAAAAATATTTTTGATACAACTTATGATTGATATATGATACCATTAACTTTATAGCAACTCCAATTTTTTGATACTATTGTTATTTTATTATTAATAATTTATTTATTGATAGTACTTATTTTTTAAATTAAATTTTTTTTTTTTTGATACTAGTTATAATTGGTATCCGACATTTATTTTTAGATACAATTAATTTTAATAGCATTCAACAATTTTTTTTATAATATACTATTTGTATTAGTAGTTTATTTATTGATACCATTTATTTATTTTCTGCATCAATTTTTTTTTTTGATACTATTGTTATTTTAATTGATAAAATATTTTTTTATAGGAAAGATGATTGGTATCGGTGTCGGTATCCGATACTAATACCAATACGCATTGTTCATATTTCTTCTTACTTTGTTAAATTAATTAAAGTCTTAATCCCCAAACTCATCAAAAGCCTAGTCCAGTCCACTACGCGAAAAACCCTCACTGTGTGCGATTCTCACACAGTGAGGGTGTAACCGTACATTCTTCAGCCGCCGCCACTCTGCGCGCCTCTGGCCACCACCTGCGCGCCGTCGCCACCACCTGCGCGCCGTCGCCACCACCTGTGCGCCGTCGCCACCTCTTTGACGGCCGTACTTGCGCGATCGTTTCACCACAAGCTTTCGACGTCCACTTCCATGGCGTCATCTTCCCCGGCGCCGGCGACAATTCCATTATTTGCCGCTGCTACAAACGTGCCGCCGCGGTCCGTTCCAGCGGACGCTGCGCCACGGCTCACTGCCGCTCGTTCCGACTCTGGGCGGCTTCTCTCCTCAGCCGCGGCGCTCTGTTCAGCGAATCCAAGTTCAATTCGAATAGACAAACCGGATCCAGTCTCTCTGCACCTATATGGATCATCTTTGGTGTTCCATAGCCTCCAAACCTCAACGCGGTCTCTGGAAAAGGTTTGTTAATCGTTTAATTCAATGACTCAAAATTGTTGTGATTCATTCGGTTTCAGCCCTCTGTATCTGTCTTTCCTCTATCCAGATCATATTGCAAAAACCTCAATTCTCCTTGTTAGATCTCGGTGATGGCGGAAGATAAGTCGTGAAAGAGATGCAATCGAATCCTTCAGATGATTTCATGAGCCTTTCTCTCGAGGTTTTTTTTTTTTTTTTTTTTTAATTTGCTATTAATTTCGTAATCTGTTTCGTCGAATATTTGTTTTTGAATTGTTTATATTTAACTAATTTCTCGTCGCTCGTCTCCGATATATATATTTTACAGTCAAATTTTATGAAAATGTGGATCTCTAAATAATTGTCTATTTCGTGATTTTGTCCATTGAGTTTTATCCCTGATTTGACTCAGCTAATTTCTCCAAGAATGAGAGTTCTCTGCCTAGCAGTCATGTGGTAGCCTTATACACAAGCCTAAAGAGTGAAGCTATTGTATGTGTGCATATTTTGTTTTTCACTTCTCTTTACTGGTATGTAACTGTGGTGGTGTGTTTTCAGATTTTTCAGTGTTTATCATCATTTGAATGGCTTTGGAATAGAACTCATACGACTATCACCATATATTGGCTCATCCCCAATGTAGCACATTTAAGGCTAAGTGATAACCAAGGCACCAAAATCGGAACCCAACCCTGTAGGATAAACGAGAGCATGCTCGTAGCCATCAAGAGATCAGATCCTCTATCTGCTCAAGGTTTATCAATGTCTTCATCGGCTTTAGGTAGCTATCTCTGCACAATAGTTTTGACACTAGTTATGAAGTTCACATCAAAGCATGGAAAACCAGGTTGGATACCTCCCAATTTGAACCAAGGTCATATGGACAGATTTTTCTTCTTGTCGGCTGCTTTGATTGCTTTCGATCTTGTCCTGTTCGTCACTTGCGCCAACCGTTGTAAGGGTATCAAGTTAGAGAAACGGGACCAAGCGAAGGAAATTCAGGCTTCTCTGCCTTGACTTATCTGTAGCTTCCGGAGATAGGACAACATGACGAAAAGCAAGAGGTTGTGCAAGGGTAATATACTATAGAGGATGCAAGATTTTTCGATTAAAAATAAATCTGAACTCCTTGTCTGAAAAGATTAACAGTAATCATGATGCAAAGTTTCACCATTTCTTTTCCATTGTTGTTCTATGAAATTAATTTTAGTTTAGGTGTGCTAACACTGTGACGATAGTGCAGTGCAGGTTAATGTTCATGGACAACCAAAAGTTAGAAATGGGAGGAAGTTGTCATCCTACCTTCTCTTGCTTGCAAGAGATCCAAAATTGATACCTTTTGATTTAGAAGATTGGAGAAAGTTCTTGGATGAGCTAACTAAAGAAACCCTTTGGAAGATCATTATGGTATCATCTCTAAAAATTTTCATATGCATAAGAGTGATTGCTTTTGTAATTTTATATCATATCTACATTAAAATACATTGAAATTCATTATGCGAGGCTATTAGTACACAAAGTCTTTGGCAACAACTACTCTATTTATTTACTATCCCTAAATTATTTTATGTTTATTAGTCATTTATTTACTATCCCTAAATTATTTTATGTTTATTAGTCATTTATCTACATTTTACATTCAGGCATCATGATCATGCAAGTAAGAAGACATTGCAGAAGCCAGAAAGTGCTCGAAAAGGAACCATGAGAAGCCACTGTGAAGAAGCAGTGTGTTGGAGAATTACATCTTCAAAAAGGTTTCTATGGTGAATGTAAAGGAAAACCTTTTAATCTTTATTGCATTCTATAATGTCCTTATGACAAGATAGGTTTCAGATAGATTTTGGTATAGTGGAAACTTAATATTTGTAGTTTTTAAAATTTTTACATTCAACATTTATAAATTTCTTCCATATCACCCTGAAATTCAATTTTGTAGCCTTTACTATTTTGCGAGATTATGATAAAGTATATCTATAATATTTAAAAAAAAAAAAGTAATTATACCATTAATTTTAGTATCAGAATTGATATATTGATATGTTTAGTATCGGATAAAATTTTAGGATATTATAAATACAATATAGTAATAAAAAAATTTGATACTATTATCCGACACTAAATATTATTTCGATACTAAAGGGTTCAATCATTTAGTATTAGAAAATATTTATTGATACTATATGTTTAGTATCGGTAAAAGTTTACGATACTATAAATACATTGTTGTATCAAAAAAAATTGATACAATAATCCGATACTAAATACAATTCTGATACTAAAGAGTTCATTCCTTTAGTATCAGAAAACATTTATTGATACTATATGTTTAGTATCGGTAAAAGTTTACGATACTATAAATATATTGTTGTATCAAAAAAAATTGATACAATAATCCGATACTAAATACAATTCTGATACTAAAGAGTTCAATCCTTTAGTATCAGAAAATATTTATCGATACTATATATTTCTGATACTAAAGGGTTACCCTTTGGTATCAGACTTTTTTTTCTGATACGCAGTCTTTAGGATCGGGAGTATAGGTATCGGAAGTGGTATCGAAAATAAATTTGATACCAATACCCTTTAGTATCAAATATTTCATCTTTTGTATCAAAAATAATCCGATGCTAAAAACCCTTTTTTTTGTAGTGTCTGTTCAATTAAAAGTTGACATGTTATCTAATTTTGTAATAGATGATCGTACTTTATCATTAAATTAAATATAAAATATTTCAATAGTATTTTTTCGAGCCATACTGAACTGTAGATTTTCAAATCCTATAGCAATCAGATTGGGCCCGAGAGAAATCTCAATGGGTCACAGGCCATGCCAACGTGCCCGAGTCCTATCCAAAAAAACAAGAACTCTCAAATGGACATTGGTCGGTCGGGCCGACGAGTCCGAGGTATTCGACATCTTCAAATATATATACAGATGTATTATAAAATGATATAATTTGATAAGAATTTGAGTTGAACTCCTCCACTCGAATAATAGATGTATTAAGTATAGAGAAATAATGAATTGTGAAATTATAATTTCATTGAGTGAAAGTAAAGTGTTTACAAGAGAGGTATTTATAGATATAAAGTGTATCTATATTTACAAGATAGGAATAAATATTTACATCAAATATTCTAAAAGATAGAGATAAATCATAATATTAAAAGATACAAATCTTTATAATATTATATTCCTAATACGCTCCCTCAAGATGGAGCACCGTAGGAGAGTCCAATCTTGGTCATAAGTAGTTGCAGTCGAGCACAAGGTAGTGGCTTGGTGAGAGCATCTTGGTCTGCGGACGAGACATGTGAGACTCTAAGCTGAGATGTCTTGATCAAATCTCGAACAAAATGAAAATCAATTGCAATATGCTTCATTCGAGAGTGGAAGACATGATTTGAACAGAGATAAGTGGCCCCAATATTATCACAATAGATAACAGGAAGAGTTGGAACTGAGAAACACAATTCATGAAATAAAGACTTTAACCATTGAACTTCAGAGGCAGCTGAGGCAATGGCACGATACTCGGCTTCCGTGGAAGAACGAGCAACTGATTTTTGTTTCTTTGAAGACCATGAAATAGGATTAGCCCCAAGAAATACAATGTAAGCACTTGTAGAAGTACGATCATCATTGTTGCCGGCCCAATCAGCATCAGTAAAACAATGTAGAGATGAGGAAGGTTCAGGTTTCAAGGTTATTCCTACATCTCGAGTCCCATTTAAATAACGAAGAAGACGTTTAACTGCACCCCAATGAGTAGTGGTTGGAGCATGCATAAACTGAGATAACTTGTGAACAGCAAATGCTATATCAGGTCTGGTGAGTTGGAGATATTGAAGACTACCAAGTACCTGACGAAATTGAGTGGCATCAGCAGGAGGTGTCCCATCCGAAAGAGTGAGACGAGTTGAGGTGGATAGTGGAGTCTGAACTGGTTTGGAGGTGATCATGTTATACCGAGTAAGGAGATCAACCACATACTTTCGTTGGGAAAGAAAACATGATTTCTTGGTACGAAGAACTTCCACACCTAGGAAGTAGGAAAGAGGGCCCAAATCTTTCACTGAAAATCTTGTACCAAGGTCCGTAGCCACTCGAGTGAGGAATGGAATGTTATTTCCTGTGAGAATCAGATCATCAACATACACAAGGAAATATGCAATAACACCAGATTTATTGTACACAAAAAGAGACTCATCAGACTTTGTGTGAATAAATCCAATCCTTTCCAAGAACGTCCTAAGAGCATAATATCAAGTACGAGGTGCCTGTTTTAAACCATAAATGGACTTATGCAGTTTACAAACATAGGACGGAAAAGTTTTATCAACAAAACCAGGGGGTTGTGCCATGTAGACTGTGTCAGACAGGGTACCATGAAGAAAAGCATTATTCACATCAAACTGTTGAAGGGGCCAATTTCGAGTAACTGCAATACTTAGAACAGCTCGAACAGTTGAAGGTTTGACAACAGGACTGAAGGTTTCAAAGAAATCAACACCCGGACGCTGATGAAAACCTTTGGCCACAAGGCGTGCTTTAAATTTGTCTAGGGACCCATCAGGCTTGCGTTTGATGCGAAAGACCCACTTGGAGCCAACTATATTTTGAGACTCATCAGGGGGAACCAAATCCCAAGTTCCATTCCTGAGAAGAGCATCAAACTCGGAGGACATGGCTTCCCTCCACCGTTTATCTTTCAAGGCTTGAGAAACACAACTTGGTTCAGTATCAGAAGGTAAAGCCGATGTAAGACAATACCTTGGATTGGGCTTGAAGATTTTGTTTTGGGATCGAGTGACCATACTGGATCTATGCAAGGCCGGAGATGGTGAAGGTGGTGCGGGGGGCCGCGGAGGAGCGTTTGGCGGCACAAGAGTAGTTGGAGGCTGGATAGGGTGGGCGAGATGTGGGTTTTCGGTATTTGGGGTGATGGGGGGTGTATTTATCATTTCGGGGGGTGTATTGGGAGTTTAGGTCGGAGCAGTGGGTGTATGTATCGAAACAGGAGGTGTGATCAGCGGAACAGTGGGTGTAACAGGGGGAGGGGTGCATTTATCAATTCGGTGGGTGTATCAGGAGTAGGGGGTGTAACTGTCAGATCAGTGGGTGCAGTAGGTGTATCTACCAGAACAGTGGGTGTGTCAGAAACTGAATTGATTTTGGCAAAGGGAAAGGTGTGTTCAACAAATTCAACATGGCGAGAGGTATATATTTTGTGGGTGGTAAGATCTAGGCATAGATAGGCACTTTGAGTGATGGAATATCCAATGAAAACACATGGCATGGAACGAGGGTCTAATTTGTGAGCAGTGTAGGGGCGGAGCCAAGGGTAGCATAAGCACCCAAAAACTCGAAGTTTGGATAGGTTAGGTGGTTGTTTTAAAAGGCATTGAAAGGAAGAAAGCATGTTCAGGTTGACTTTAGGAAGACGATTTATGATGTAGGTAGCTGCACAAACCGCATAAGGCCAGTATGTGAGGGGCATGGAGGCGTGGTGTAGTAGGGCTAAGGCTGTATCAACAACATGTCTGTGACGACGTTCAGACATGCCGTTGTGCTCGGGAGTATGGGGTGGGATGGTGAGGTGGGATATGCCATGGTTTTGGAGAAACGATCGAAGAGCAATAAACTCTCCCCCATTATCTGTGTAAAGAGTTTTAATTTTGGTGTTGTAGTAGTTTTCAACAATGGGTTTAAAGGTTGAGAAGGTGGATAGGACATCTGATTTGCGTTTTAGGGGGTAGATCCACATGTATTTACTGAAATGGTCAACAAATATGACATAATACTTAAAACCATCATGAGATATGACCGGAGATGACCATACATCGGAAAAGATAATTTCGAGGGGTGTATGTGAAACAATACTAGATTCATTAAATGGTAGTTTGTGACTCTTAATACAATGACAAGAATCACAACTAAACAGTTTTGTAGGATTACTAGGTAAACGAAATTTAGACAAAGTATGGGATAGAATTTTGAGAGATGGGTGACCTAAACGGGAATGCCAAACCGGAAGAGGAAGGCGGTCGGAAATGAATGTGGTAGGTGAGGGTTTGGATGCTCGTGTCGGCCATACGTAAATATATCTTAATGGAACTAGAGATGTTGGAATTACCCTCCGCCCCAACCCATCTGACTCACTTCACTGCTTCACGGATGCTGATTGGGCCGGAAACACTGATGATCGTACGTCGACAAGTGCCTATATTGTCTTTCTTGGACCAAATCCCATCTCATGGTCTTCTAAGAAACAAAAGTCGGTTGCTCGCTCCTCCACTGAAGCAGAATATAGGGCAATTGCATCAGCAGCTTCTGAGGTACAATGGTTAAAATCTCTCTTTCAAGAACTATGCATTTCTATCAAAACTCTCCCTGCCATCTACTGCGACAATATTGGTGCGACGTATCTTTGCTCCAACCCAGTTTTTCACTCTCGGATGAAACACATTGCCATTGACTATCACTTCGTTCGAGATTTGATCAAAACAACTCAGTTACGTGTTTCACATGTGTCTTCCGAAGACCAACTAGCCGATGCTCTCACAAAACCTCTTGCTTGTTCTCGTCTTCAAATGTTGATGATCAAGATTGAACTCTCCTACGGTACTCCATCTTGAGGGGGCGTATTAGGCATATATAAATATATTAAGAGATATTATATATATCTTGTATAATACGGAGTATATTTTATATATCTTGTAAATCTTTATTTTCCTTAATTATAGATTTAGGATAGATATGTTTTGTATTTATAAATATTTCCTTCATGTACTTTTTAGATTCATTCAATGAAATTATAATTTCACAATTCATTATTTCACTATATGGATGATACTAAATTATTTTAAATCTGGGGTTCTGTTGCAATATTTTATTCTAGTTTTGTGTGCAATAAAAACATTATAGAGTGGCCTGAATAGGGATTTTTTGTTTTATAGAGGTATAATGGCAAATTAGAGTTTTACAAAGGAGTGAAGTGTAATTTCTTCCACTAATTTCACGATTCTATATTTGGAATGAAAACGATCACGTGATTTTATGAGTGAGAAAGACAAACAAAGAAAGAAAAAAAGGGGACCAAATTAAACAAAACTTCAAATCAATCCCCCTTCTCTCTTTTTTTTTTTGTTCATTAAAATATAATTCAATCATATGCATGAAGAAGAATAGGAATAGGAGGAAGATAATTAGGGCCCCAACGCAAAGATCCAAAATAAAGCAGCAGCTTTTAACCGCCCTTTTCAAATTTAATATAGATTAGATTCTCCTCATGAGGTGAAAAAACATAAAAGATCCAAACCTTATCTCATTCTTCATTTCTTTGTTTTCTGCAATAAATACACTTTATTTTTCATACTTCGTATTCCAACGCATGCATCAATTTCCCAAATTTGCCTTTTAATATTCTTTCATTCTCTCTCTTTATTTATTTTTTTTGGGTGGGTGGGTGCAGAGTTGGCAATGGAACGGGTAAATACCCGGTCAAACAGGTTTCGGGACGGATAAATACTCGGTCAACAATACCCGCCGAATATGGGACGGATCCTGGGATTGTATATATCCGACCCGAACCCGACCCGTATATATATATATATATATATATATATAAAATATATTAATATAATAAATATATATTAATTATTAAAAAAAAATCTATTTCACACTGCAATACGCTGCGTGCCTCACTGCCTCTTCTCTTCCTTCAGACTTCAATTGATGTTTTACGGTAGTTTTAACTTTTAAGGGCAGATTTTAGTTACTATTGTTTAAATTATTCTGTTTCAAATTATTGCATAAAGTTGTCTAATTGTATTTGATAAGATTCTGAAATCCTCCTCCTGTTTTTTTGTTTCAGAAGTTTTAAGTTTTTTCTCACATTTTATTCATGATTAACTGGATACAAGGAAGTTATTTCTTTGTTGTCATTTTACTTTGATTTTTATTTAAATAACAGTTAAAAAAAAAAAAGATTGCGGGGCGGAGCGGGTTTCAACGGATTTTAAAGCGGGACGGGGCGGATAACGGGTCCAAAAGTTTTTGGCGGGGCGGGTCCTGGGATAGGTCATACCCATCTCATACCCGCCCCGTTGCCAACCCACCGTGAGTGTTATTGGAATTCAAATTTTTATTCTTGTGTCTTGACAACGGGTGTGCAACTATGCAACTCTTGTTACTTTGTGAGTTTTTGTCCCATGTATTAAAAAATTTAGTATTTGATTTGAATCATTGTATTTTGATTTTTGGGCTGAACCATAAGGTCTAGCTCCATTTCTTACCCTATTCATGTAAGAAGTCTCACACTATTATGACACAGGCGGATCTGGCTATTAATTTGGATAAAGTTATACTTCAAATTGAAAGTTTTATAATTTTTTTTAGGTAAAATAATAATAGATTTAGTCTAGTATACACTTGAGTTCATGTTGTACACACTAGTTCAATCTATTATTATTATTATAAAAATAATTACATGACCTATAAAATAGCTCTTTTTAATTCATTTTTTTCTTCATTTTATTTTATTTTTTGCTTTTTTTATTTCTTTTTATTTAATTTATTTTTATTTTTTTACAGTTTTTTTTTTTGTTTTTACTTAAAAACATACACATTCTCAATTTAAATTAAAATTTTAAGAAAAAATTTTATTAAATAAAAAGTGCAACACAAAATTACTAAAAAATGTAAGTCGATATAACAAAAAAGTGCAACACCATATTTACTAAAAGTATAAGTTAGTATAACTAAAAGTGAAATATAATATTTCTGAAATGTGCAAGTCGGTATTACTGAAAAGAGCATCACAATATTAATAAAAAGTGTAAGTCAATATAACTGAAAAGTGTAAGAGTCTATAATTGAAAAGTGCAACAAATTTTTTTACTGAAAAGTGCAACACAATATTATTAAAACGTGCAAGTCAGTATCACATTTTTTAATGAAAAGTGTAAGTTATTAAACTGAAAAGTGCAACACAATATTACTAAAAAGTGTAAGTCACTATAAATAAAAATATTATTATACAGTTTAATAATTGAAAAGTGCAACACCATTTTACCAAAAGGTGTAAGTCATGAAAAATGCAAGTCAGTACAACTGAAAAGTGCAACATGGACTAGAGTGACAACATGCACTCGAGTCCATAGTATACCAATCCATAATAATAATATCTTAAAAAATTCTCAAGTAACTAAAATTGTACTTCCATTTTTAACTTAATATCTTTCGCACCTCTAAATTTTAAATCATGAATTCATCATTGTATTGTGGTTTGATCATCTTTTATCTTCTTTGAATGTGGCAACCGAGAGAGTGTGCAGAGGGTGTGTGAGTGCTACGTACCCTTAATAGTATATTTATTTTCTATTTCCTCTACACTTATCTGACTCGTTTTATTAGGTGTTTAACCCCGTTGCAGAGACCTGGGTCTAGTGGCAGTCGATGAGCCCGAAACCCAACAGTTTGTTGAGGTGGAGAGAGATAGTAGATGCTGTCAAAAATGAAAATGTGTAACTTTTGGTGGGATGCTAAAAATGATAAAATAAAATACTTTTTAAAGGGCGAAGTGAGTAATTAGAAAATATAAAATAATTAACTTGTATACCCCATTATTTTATTTTTGCATTGGCTTCTTCATCAACGACCAATTCAACTCAATTGCTCTCCAAATTAGAAAATGATAAGAAAACAAGTATATGTTTTAACAGCACATAAACATGCATTAGGCATATTAAAGAGAGCGATAATTGTCATTCGGAGAATGGTCCAACTAATTAAAAAAAGATAATAGTGAGCCTGTACTATAAAAGTAGTTGGAATGAAACAGTGAAAGAAAGATTTCGACTCCAAAAGAAAAACACATGTAATTGTCTCCCAAAAACTCAACTCAAAATCTAATTTTAATATCTTATATTTCCACATCATCCAATTCAGAAAGGATCGTCCCGTCAATATCCAAATATTGGTGTTGTATGAGACCGTCTTACAAATCTTATTTCGTGAGACGAGTCTTCTTTTAATTACTCGATGTTAAAAATAATAATATTTAAGTAAAAAGTAATAGTCACTTATGTTATAAAAATTGTTACTTTTTAAGTGCGGTCCAAAACTACATTAGACCACATTTTATTAAACATAAAATCTTGAAAAAAAAGAGTTGTTCAACCCAAAAATTTATAATATGGATTAAAAGAAATTTGTAAGAAGGTCTCATACCAATTTTATGTCTTAAGTGTATACCATAGCATAGGTACATGCTTATCACATAAAATATAGTTAATTAAAATAAATTGAGTAAAAAATCACGGTTCAAACCTGGTCAATTACGTGTCAATTTTAAATAAAACATACTCAAGTCTTGCGTTATTACAAGGTCAAATGTATTTTACATTAAAAATATACATGCACTTATAAGACCCATACTAAAATAAATACAATAGAGTTATAAACTAACAACACAAAAGTTAAGAGATTTGAAACAATTCAAGTTAAAGTATAAAATTGAAAAAAAAAAATTATTGGACAGATTTTGAACGGTTTTGACCTGTTCATGCATGAAAACAGTTTTTTAAGTGGTATCAGATCGGTTTTGGGACTGATTCCTGGTTGATCCATTCAGTTCGATCCGATTATGAAAACAGTGCTAAGAACAGTAACACAAAAGTTTTACTCATAGATAACAGATAATATTGTTATTTATAAACGAAAATGTAGTAGTGTTACTAGTTACTACATAAAAACAATATGTTACTATCTCATAAATATGTGTTATTATATGAACAAATGTTATTAATAAACGTAAATAAACTACCTTAGATGAAAAACAAACATAGAAAACACCATATTTGAAAAAAAATTATGGAAATAGACAATAATTCTAATTAATTAAAGATACTTTTTATATATATAGTAACACACACTTACCCTTATAATAACATTTTGGCAAGTTAGTAATACATATTTGGGACCAGCTACTTACGACCTACAATTATTTTGGCTGATCCAGAACTTTGCTTGCGATCCATGTATTTTTACCTTTTTTAGAAACGGTCTTCAATAAACATATTTCATATTTAAAATATTTTACACAAGCATTACTCATTTATTTTTACTTTATAAATTAAATTAATGTAACATGCACATATTAATAAAATAAAATTGACAAGTCTCTTGTAAAATAATGTATTGAGAAATATAGTCTAATTAAGGAAAGGGACAAAAAAATCTCACATTTAAGGAGAGGGGCAAAAATTTGTGAATTTTCACGTGTCAAATGTATTTTTTTTTTAATCCAAAAGGGATTAGATTCTGTTATTGCAAACGTATGTGCGTGTGGATAGCCCAACCACAAAGTTCGGAGGTTTACCCAAACATGAGGGTTATTAAAATGACGTGATTCCCTTGCCAAGATGTGTGCTACAATGTTTGCATCGCGCCTTACAAAGTTTACCGTCACATTATCGAATTAAGTCAAAAGTGCTCAACAAGCATTAATATAATCACCAAAACACGAGCCCATTTCCTCTGTTGAGTTGAGAACATCCACTACTAACTTTGCATCTCCTTCGACTATGCAATCATCAAGGCTACGAGACTTAATCCAGGAGAGAGCTTCGTAAAATCCCATAACTTCACCCACATCCGCTTTGAAACTGCCTTGGGTCACAGCTGATCTGCATAGCTCGATGTTCCCATCAGCACCTCTCATAACCATCCCCATCTGACCTGTGTCTCGAAACGTAGAAGTGTCTACATTTATTTTTTAAACACCTTGAGGCGAAGCGTGCGAAGCCTTACAATGATCGACTCCCCTCACAACCAGTTGGTTTGCAGCAGTTGGTTTAGCTACATCGACCTTTCATTCCACTTAGTAGCTAGCCGAAGTGTGAACAGCCGCAGTGGGCGAGTTGTATGATGATCCCCAGAGTTTTGAGTTTCTTTCCTTCCATATTTGCCAAAAGATCATGCCAAAGCATGCTGCAACATTCACTATAGGTCCGCGTGCCATCTCCAGAATCAAGTCAGCAAAGTTGCTTACCCTTGCAGCGCATTCAGCGATTTTAGATAGTAGTCCCACGATTGCCAACAGGAACAGGCAAATTGGCAACCCGTGAAGAGATGCCAACATTCTTCTATACCTTCTTCACACAAAATACAATTGGTTTTTGGACAACCCTCCTGGTCTAGAGGTTCACTTTCGTAGGTTGACAATTCTTGTCTGCACGCCATAAAAGATCTTTGACTTTAGGGGGAACTTTCTACCTCCATATGGCCCTCCAATCTTCTTCCATTGTCAAGTCTTAGTTCGACTGTCGTCGCATGAGGAGGCTATAGGCTGATCTAACCATGTAACGTCCCCTTCTGGCCAGCTGCCATACAAGTTTGTCGACTACTCCACTCGGCGGTAAAGCAGTATTTGCAATTTCTTCCTCATCCATGGGTAACAGGTCTTGTAACATTGGTACATACCATTCTCTTCTATCCGCGTCAAACAAAGCGGCAACTCTTAAATCCTTCAAACTTTCCACGCACCCTGATCGAACAAGAAACCCATCTACTCCGTTTACCCACGGCATATTCCACACCCTTATAGAATTCCATGTTCCCACCTTCCACTTAGCACCTTCTCGAATTAGCCCCTGGCTAGCAAATATGCTCGACCAGGTGAAGTTGGGCGATCGTCCCAGCATGGCCTCGATGAAATCAGATCTGGGAAATTACCTTGTTTTCAACACTTGACAAACTAAAGCTTCAGGGTGCGTGAGCAGCCTCCATACCATTTTTCCAAGTAAAGCAATATTAAGTTTGTGCATATCTCTGAATCCCCTTCCACCTTCGGAACACAAAGTTTTTCCCACCTCATCCAATTAATTCCTTTCGTGGAATCTGTTGAGTTACTCCACCAGAACTTATTCACCATAACCTGCAGTTCGTCTAATATAGTCTTTGGGAGTAGAAACGTTTTCATACAGTAAGACAGGATTGCTTGGGCGACCGCTTTTATCAAGGTTTCCTTTCCCGCCTTAATTTTTTTTTTGTTTCTCCATCCTTGTAAGTTAGCCCATAATATGTCCTTGACATACCCATGATTTCCTTTTTCTTGCGTCCGATCAGTGAAGGCAAACCAAGATGCCGACTCGTCTTAATCTGATTTTGCACCCCCAAAACGGCCCAGATAGACTCTCTTCTATCCTCCGTCACATTTCTGCTGAAGAAAACAACCGATTTTGCGTAATTTACTACTTTCCCTGAGAAGTTTTCATACGCGTCTAATAAGTTCCGAAGGTAACCACACTCTTGTAACGTAGCCTTGCAAAAAAGGAGGTTGTCATCTACAAATAAAAGATGGTTGATCACTGGTGCTTGTCGGCATACTTTGTTCCCCTATAGGTGTCCTTCCATGCAAGCTTTGTTCAAGGCTTGCGACAACCCCTCAGAGCATAAGATGAAGAGGTATGGTGAAAGAGGGTCGCCCTGCCCTAATCCTCTTCCGGGCATAATCGGGCCCACTAAGTCTCCATTTACTCGAACCGAATACTGGACTAATCGAACACACAAAATCATCAAGCAGACCCATTTATCTGTGAACCCCAGCTTGCGAAGCATGGCTTCCAAGAAACCTCAGTCAACACGGTCGTACGCCTTACTAATATCAATCTTTAGCGCTATGTCTCCCTTTGAGCCCGAGCCTCGGTTCTTCATTGCATGTATAATTTCAAAAGCAATTAGAATGTTATCCTGAATAGCATGCCCCGACACAAATGCCAATTTTATATTATCAACAATTCCAGGGAGCAATGCCTTTAATCTGTTGCATAAGACTTTCGAGATAATTTTGTAGGCGACATTACAAAGAGATATGGGGCGTAGATCGTACATCGATTGAGGATCTTCAGTTTTGGGAATAAGCACAATAGTTGTGTCCATGAGCCCCTATGGAAATTCTTCCATTTCCAGCCATTTGGCCCATTCTCTAAAGACGTCATCACCCAAAATATTCCAGAAATTTTGGAAGAAAGCTAGGTTGAAACCATATGACTTAGCACTTTTCCCCATGCATCTGTCAAATGGCCCGGGTGAATTCCTCCTTCTCAAAAGGCTTTATCAACTCATGATTCTGGTCATAAGTTATAAGCGAATTCAGTAGATTAATAAATTTGTGATTATCAGGATTGGTATGGTTTTGTTAGAATAGGGATTCAAAGTACTCCCTCGCCGTGATACACAGATCGTCTTGTGTCTCGACCCAATTGCCATTATCTCCGTGCAACCGAGTGATTTTATTATGACGTTTTCGAGTTGTGGCTGCTTGATGGAAGAACTTGGTATTTAAATCTCCATCTCGTAGCCAAAAAAGTTTAGCCCTTTGTTGCCAATAAATTTCCTATTGACGCAAGATTGCACCTAGTTCCTTACTGGGATTGCTATAAATCTCTCGACCCATTCTGCTCAAGTCCCTTTGGTAGGCCTCCACTTTACGTTCTAATTCCTGATTTAACATTCTAAATTTAGAGTCCACATTTCGTCCCCAGTTATCGAGAGTATTACCTGTTGCAGCAAGACGATGAACCATCCTCATATCACTAAAACAAGTCCAACATTGGCGCACCAGTGATTTATGGTGAGATTGTACGAATTTTTGAAGTGATTATGCTTTAAATATCTTTTTTGCTTGCAAAAATCGTGTAAAGTCATTTTATTGTCGAATTATTGATGCACGGTTGTTTTGCTTGGTTTTTAGGGAAAAAACGAAGTGTTTTAAAGCAAATCACACAACATCAAAAGGGTGGATCGTATTGAAGTGAAGATCAAATGAAGGAAAATGAAGAGAGGTGAATATGCAACAAGAATCGAGCCAATCGGAGATTAGAGTTGAAAATAACACACAAAAAAAGATTCAAGGCCTAACTCAGTCGAGTATTCAGAACCAGCCGAGTTGTTGAAGAACCTGCAACTCGAGGATTTTTCAAAGCCACGACCGAGTCATCTACTCAGCCGAGTGTTCAGAACCGGCCGAGTTGATGAAGGGACTGCAACTTTAGATTTTTAGAGTGACTCGGTCGAGCTGAGCAATGTGAAGATGAGGAGACTCGGTCTAGTGTTCAGAACCAGCCGAGCTCGAGACTTGGCCTGCAACTTGGGATTTTCGATTTGACTTGGCCGAGCTCCCTGACTCGGCCGAGTCACTGCTATCTTAAAGCGCGAGCACATTTTTTCTAAGGCCCGACTCGACCGAGTCAACTCGGAATTTTTCCCAACACTCATTTTGACCTAGGGACACGTGCCATGCTGATGAAAATGGTATAAATAGGCAAATTTTCGGATTTTTGGAGTTACCCACTTTTGAAGGCATTTACACATAGTTATAAGTGTTCTTGATAGTTTTTCATTTTCAATCTATAGTTTAGCATAGTTTAGTGATTAAAACTTCATTTCAAGTAAGGATTCCCATTGAGCTTTGTTTATTACATCAAGTTGTAGCTACATTTCCACTATCAATATGATATTTCTCTATTTTGCAAGTTAATTTGGTAATTCAATCATTTCTTACAATTTCTTATTATTAGTTATGTGTTTCATGTTATTTTGTGTTGTAGCCATGGGATTCTCTTCTAAAATCATGAGATAACTTCCATTTGCTTTGGGTGTGGAAGTTTTGATGGGTACTTAGTGATATGATGAATTAATTGCATGATTAGCCTAAGTTTTGGGTGTTTAATGCTTTTATTGTTGTAATTTGTTTGATTCATAGGATTGGTCAACCCTATTAGCTAGCATTTTCAACCGTGTTGATTGTAACGAGAGTTGGGTTTGCATGATTGGGGTGTGGGTATGAGCTTTGATTATTCCATTGAAGTTAATTAGTAATTAACTTAACCGAGAGAGGGTTAATTGCTAGACCGACAACAGTAGACATCAATTGAATAAAGGTCGTCTAGGAAATTGGTGAGAGAGTGAATCGTAAACATTTGTAACCGTGTTGAAAGTGTTTGCGATTCATTATCCTAGGAGCTTATGGTAGTAATTAGATCCTATAATTGCTAATTAGTGCACGTGTTCACCTAAGCCTCACGAGGGATTAGTCTACACATAATTGTGATAGCATTTAGCTTAATCCAAGACATTAGGTTTAATTAGTGTGATTGGTTTGTTAGTTCATTGAAACACCCACAAAACGGAAACACCCGAAGCAATCTTCTCACCTTGCACTTTTGAATAGAAAGTTAGTTTAAGTGTTATTACACTTGTCTTTTGCATTTATGGTTTGTTATAGTTATAGTGTCATTTCACATTGTTCTTGTTCTTGATTTTACTTTAGTATTGATCACTTAGTCTGTTGCATTATTTATGTTCACTTTTAGTCTTGTATTAGTTTTCAAAAATCTAAAAACAACCACGTTTAGTTACTACAATAGCATGACGACTTGCAACTTTAGGGATTCATATACACTCAATTAGGTCCTTGGACGATAACTACTAGGTCGTATACTTCCTCAACTATAATGAACCCATACACTTGTGGGGATTGTTATTATTGTGCTAAAAAATGTGTAAGATACTAACCAAGTCAACCACTCCACTCAACTCAGGTTCGGATAACCATCAATTCTCGAATCTGAAGCCTAGACTTCTTATTATGACAGCCCCAGGGTTTGAGTCTAACAACAACGGATTATGATTTGAGACTGGTTCCACTAGATTTAATAATTCGGCGTGCAAAAATTGAGCATGCCAAGTCGTATTACCCATCGCACGGTCTAATCTCTCTTCAATCGCTGTCTGTGGGTCCCTTCCTCGATGCCAAGTAAATTGATGTCCTTGGAGTGGGACATCGGTATGGTTGCAGTCATTAACTACATTCTGAAAGCCTTGAAAGAGATCTTGGGGATGTGGATTCCTTCCCCGTTTATCCGATGGCATGAGGAGATCATTGTAGTCGCCCAAGCAGATCCATGGGAGGTAATCCGAATTCGAAATATTCTAAAGTAATTCCCATGAGAGGTGTCTACGGCTTCTTTCCGGATAACCATAGTAAACGCCAATTTCCACGATTTACATTTGTATCATTGCTGCCATTAATGTCGTCTGATTCGTCGGTACCTCCCTCTTGCCAGAGCCGTTTTCCGCCGATCTGGGGCGACCAAGGAAGGTCCCCATTTCTGCTCTACATTGTTGTCATTAGCGTCGAAAAACGCCGTTCAATAACTCACTGTATGATCAATCAGACCGCAAAAGAAGAAAAAATGGGATATCCGCTCATATTTGAAGTTTACTTTTGTCGATGCACCATTGCTTAGCCTCATAACTTTGGATTTTTTAAGTGGCGTCGAAACATCAATTTTGACCCTGATTCGCGTGAACAGTATCCATATCGCTCCTTTGTTAGATGCGTCATACTCAATAAAGGTGCCAATGAAGTTGCCTAGTGCTCTCCCCACATTCTCCGAGAAGTATCCAATCGACACGTCGTAGATTTGGACCCAAAAAAGGAACCTTCGTGAGCGGTATAACATTCGGACCTCTCCCAATGATAGGAAATTTAGCAACAATAAATTTGTGTCAATCATCCACGGGCCTCCCGACAGAACTCTCTTGAGATCCATGGTATGGTTAAATTGAGATATGAACCTACCATCCCCAATATTTTTTATAGCCATGCCCCGCACAAGTCTCCAAAGACTAGCAAGCCTGCTGCGCATTAGGTTGAAAGACAGATTGGGGTCGGTAAGAAACCGACTAACCAGACTTAAACCCACGTTGATACTAGTATCCCACATATCATTTTCTCCAAAGACCAATTCCTCATTCTCATCTGATATGTTCAGATTCTCCATGATAATATAACATACAAAAAACACGAATAAATAGGCTCAGAAGTACCCGATATGGTAAAGATATGTGTGGATCACTTACAGTAATGGGGAATATTCAAATCCCTGATCATTGATGATTCAAAGAATTAAGGAGATACGACTCTCGACTCCGGAGAGAAATTGAATCCAATTGTCCTTAAAAAAAAGTTTATACCTTGTGGATGTGACAAATTTCTTGGTAAATTAGTACAAGTGCATAAAGGGTTGACTAGACTTGTAAACTTGTTGTAATCGAGTCAAATGTATCTTCTAATAAAATCGTGCATATGCAATTTGAAAAACTAGCACCCAAGTTTGTATTACTAATTTAGGGGTGGTTCGGTACGGTATACAGATCATACCGATACCATACCAAAAATTTCGATATTGAAAAAATTCATACTGATACCGTATCGAAAATTTCGGTATGAAAAAATTCATACCGATACCGTATCGTAATTTTGGTATACCAAATTTTCGGTACGATATATCGGTATATCGAAAATATTGAATCATCATTTCATACCAAAATACCGGTATACCAATTCATACTGAAAATATTGAATTATCGTTGTATACCGAAATTAATTATTTAAGGTTATTTTATTTAAGTTTTAAAGTTTTCAATTATTTTAATTTAAAAAATAATAAAAAATTATAAATTTATTATTTTATTAATGTTTCGGTATTTCGGTATACCGTTTCATACCGAATTTTTTTAGTATACCAAAATACCGCAGTATGATAATTTTTCATATCGTTATCGTACCGAAATTTTCGATACGATATCATACCGTACCGAAAATTTGATATTTTTTCGATACGAAAAGCTCGGTATACCGAAATTTTAATATTTTCCCCACCCCTAATTACTATGAGGTCAAATGTGTGTTATTGTATCACGTTTTCTATGTTTATTCTTCATCTCTTTAATCTACGTATTTTATTCACGTTCCGTAATGACGTTTTGTTCATACAATATCACACATCTATCCTTATAGTAACATCTTTATGTTCACATAGTAACACATTTTTTTCCAAATAATTTACATGTGTTACTACATAGATAAGTATGCATTTTTTACTGTGTCAGTAACACATACTTGCTCTTACCGTAATACATAGTATTAGAGACTTGAAAACAATTTTTTCTATATTACGTATGCACGAATGCTTTTATAAGACATGTTAGACATATTTTGGCTTCTGAAAAATTCGTGATATTTTACGTTGATTGAGTTAGAAATTAGTATATTCCACTGAGCCAAGATCCGTCCAATAATTTAAACGATTTTTTTTTTTTGGGAATAAAAATTGATATTAAACCTGAATAATATGTACGATTATAAGAAAGATTAAGACTCGAAAATCTGATAAGGCTAAGCATAAATTAATACTCATTCCGTCCATACAAGTTATTAAGATATAATAGTAGTTTATATAAAAAGTAGGTATGTAAAATAAAAAATAAAATATATATTTATACTTTAAGAGAATAAATAATTATATTTATAGAAGTGTGCATACTAAGTTATTTGCAATATTGTGAGAGATAAAAGTGAGGATAATAAAGATTTTTTATTTTAAAAATAATAAATATATTTTTTACTGTGAATAAAGTAATGAAATTTTTACGTAATATTGAAATATTTTGAGGGATAATATTTGTTTTTTGAATTAGCTATACTATACCTACTTTTTCCCCTTTCCATAACTGAAATCCAGACCTCAGATTTAAAGTATAGCTTTAATAGAGTTGGCAAAGTCACGGATATTTTCAGACCGAAAAAAAATGACAGAGAAGGCAAGCCATTTGGATTTGTTAGATTCGAGATGGAGAAGGATGAAACAAGTATGCTCCAGGCTCTCAACGAGGTGTGGATGGGGAGCTACAAAATAAGAGCCTATGTGCCGCGCTATGATAGAGAGTCGGAGGAGAGAAAGAAAACAACAAGTTTGAACGGTGGAATGGCTTTCGACGCAAGTAGAAACATCAGGAAGGAGAACCTGAGCTTCATCGAGGCGGCATCAAAACAGGGCACAACCTTCCATACACAGAAGGTGGGAGAAACAAGGTTTAGTGCCGCGGCTGCGCCACTGCCGGAAGCGCCAATGCCGGAAGAGGAGAAAACTATTCTATTCACAACGAATAGGAACGAAACGGAATGGCTGACCTCGTGTATGACCGGAATTTTGAAGAAAGAATTCTCATGGGAGGAGTACGGAGAGGAGCTTCAACAAGAATGTGCAAACATCCTACAACTGCGGACACTTGGTGACGATGCCGTTCTAATCCAGAACATCTCCGGAAAAAAGCATGACGAGATTACGGCTGCCATGGAGGAGTGGTTTAATCATTGGTTCGAATGGTTCAGAGAGTGGAGACCAACAGACGTGAGCCACAAAAGACTAGTATGGACGAGGTGGAATGGTATTCCGGCGCATGTATGGAACGCAAGATTTTTCGAAATAGCATGCGTTAATATTGGCAAACCGATCAGGCTGGACAACCAAACGATGAACAGAACACGTTTGGACTATGCAAGGGTGCTGGTGTCGACCTCCTATTTGAGTCACGTGAACCAGATAATTCGCTTGAAAATCGATGGCGTTAATTTCAAGTGTAGGGTGATAGAGGAACAAGAAAAGGCGACGCCGTTACCACAGTGCTGGTCGGAATCGGAAATGGACGCTGAGGAAGAATCGGAGTGGTCGGCGGAGGAGGAGGACCAAGCGGGGAAAGAGTCAGAAGGTCCGGCATTGGCGAACATACAAGATCAGCACGGCGATACATCCGGCGAATCGCCGGAATCCTTCTCTATCTGCAAAGAGACGGAGAGTCGCTTCGTTCACCGAGAAAATCCGGGTGGGCCCCAAGGAGACAGCGAAGTAAATGCAATAAATGGTACATCGGAACAAGAGAAGCATGATAAAGAATGGAAACAGCGTGATCCGAACCCAATCATGGCGCCGTCATCAAATATCGAGGAGGGTCCCCACATATTTGATTCTGCAGAAGATAGTCCAAACATCCCTGATTCTTTTCGAGATGGCCCCACCGCAGCAGATCTGGTACGAATTGGAGGCCAAATTTCTGATACTATGCCTGATGGTCCCAATGCTGAGGAAAAGATACATTTTGGTGGCCAAAATTCTGACCCGGTACGTGATGGTACCCAAGCAGTTCCAACTGCCTTGACTAATCTTGTGGAACCCATTATCTCCAAATATCCAGGCAGCAATGATGGGACCCATATCCCATATCTTACCCCCCCTCACACTATTATCGCTACCCCCCCCCTTACACTGTTATAACTACCCACCCCCAAACTGAACCCATCAACCCAGCAAACCCTCTTGCCTCTAATTCGGCCGTCCCAAGCCCAGCCCACCCCACTCATAACTCCCTTGGTTCTTTTACCCCAGAGCCCACCAAAACCTGTATCCCGGTGTCGCACCCACCTCATCCTCAGATACACCCCCACACCGTAAACTCCTCCTTCCCTGAAGATGTTGATGTCGCCCTCAACCCTTCAGTCGATTCTAACACCGGCCCTGAACCCGACCCGAAACCAGACCTCAATTCCACATTCGAAAGAAACACACCAATGTCCAATACACCCAAACCCACTTACAAACCTCGTAAAAACCCACCAAAGAAAAAAGTAAACAAACAGGAAATGAGACAAATGGACACCAAGAACTGGGTTGCATTTTCACAAGGTTTTGAAACAGAGAAGGACGAGAAAGAAGCTCAAAAAAAAAATCCAAAAAAGGGGAGAGGAAGGAAGCGAGCAGCCACCTTGGTGAAGAACAATGCGGAGAACGAGGCCACAACAACATGGAGTTTGGGAAAACAGTTGGGAATCCGGACAACAACATCAGATGCCCAGGAAATTAACAAGCTCGTGGATATCGAAGAAAAAGCCCGATCATCAACAGAAGAGGAGAAAAAAAGGGGTGATCCATGAAGATACTCTCCATGAATATCAGAGGCTTGGGGAATCGAATCAAAAAAGAAGAGATACGGAACATCATAAAGGCGCAGGGGGTGGATGTGTGCTGCATCCAAGAGTCAAAGATGGAAAATGTGGATGAAGCAACTTGCCGTGCAACATGGGGTGAAGGTAACATGGATTGGCACTCAAGAGAAGCTGTGGGGAGATCGGGGGGAATCATTTCTATTTGGAATCCTGAAGTATTCAGATGCTCCAGCTATTGGCATATGGCAGGAGGGGTAATCTTAAATGGGGTTTGGGGCCAACAAAATGTTGAATGTTGCATTATCAACATCTATGGGCCGTGTAACACACCTGATAAGATCGAGCTGTGGGATCGTCTAAACTTAATTGTGAGCCAAAACCCATCAGCATGCATGTGTATCATTGGGGACTTCAATGCAATTAGGTGTGAGGCGGAAAGAGACGGTCGAGGGGTACAACAGAATCGCAGAGACATGCAGGAGTTTGACGGGTTCATTAAAGCAGCAAACCTGATTGACCTTCCACTCCACGGAAGAAAATACACGTGGTATAAGCCTGATGGATCCTGCAAGAGCAAACTGGATAGAGCCCTGGTCAATCACCACTGGCTCAACCAGTGGCCAAATACACACTTAAGAGGTCTACGACGATCCGTTTCTGACCACTGCCCCATCCTTCTAGGGATCAAGATTAAGGACTGGGGACCAAAACCATTCTGAAGCCTTAATGCCTGGTCAACTCACCCAGAGTTCAAAGATTTTGTAAAGGAGAAGTGTGAAAGCTACCAGATCCAGGGCCGGGGGAGCTATGCCATCAAGGAGAAATTGAAAAGACTCAAAGCAGATCTGAAAGAGTGGAACGTCAATAAGTTCGGGTTTATTGACCGCAATATAGAAGACCAAAGGGCTGAAATACAAAAGCTGGACACCCTCGACGAAGTTTTTGGGCTAGATGACACCGAAATCATTAGTAGGAACAGGGCCACCGCCCTACTGATTCGAGAGCTAAAAAAGAAAAGTATGCTCAACTACCAAAAATCAAGATGTAAATGGGCGAAGGAAGGGGATTGCAACACTCGATTCTACCACAATTACATCAATAGGAGAAGGAAAAGGAACGAAATCCTGGGCCTGATGGTGAATGGTGAATGGACTGAAGAAGTATTAGCAGTAAAAAAAAGGGTCTTTGAGCACTTTCGAAGTCAATACAAAAGCCAAGGGATAGCCAGACCAGTTCCTGAGGCAGGCTTCGCAAGGAGACAGATATCCACCATAGAAAACGACATGCTTATAACACCGTTTTCAATGGAGGAAATTCGAGAAGCCATCAAAGATTGTGACAATGCGAAGAGTCCCGGACCTGACGGATTTAATTTCAGCTTCTTAAAGGAGCACTGGCACCTACTAGAACCTGACTTTGTTAGACTAATGGAGGAGTTCCACTCCCATGGACGATTGGTAAAAGGCTTCAACCCGACCTTCATTGTGCTTATTCCCAAGAAGGAGGTAAGTACAAACCTGAACGAATTCAGGCCTATCTCTCTAGTGGGTGGCATGTACAAGATTATTGCAAAAATTATGTCCAAAAGGCTAGGCTTTGTCCTCCCAACCATCATATCAACTGCACAAACTGCCTTTATAGGAGGGAGGAACATATTGGATAGTGTGATAGTCCTGAACGAAGCAATTGACGAAGTAAAGCGGGAAAGAAAAGAAAGAGCCTTCTTCAAAATCGACTTCGCAAAAGCCTACGACTCGGTTGATTGGGGTTATCTAGAAACCATGATGGAGAGATTCAACTTCCACCCCAAATGGAGAAAGTGGGTGATGGAGTGCGTGACGTCGGCATCAGCATCGGTCTTAGTCAATGGTAGTCCGTCTGGAGAATTCAAGTTGGAAAGAGGACTAAGGCAAGGGGATCCACTATCCCCTTTCCTATTTCTGATCGCGGTTGAGGGTCTGAATATTCTCATGGAGAAAGCAACGGAAGAAGGAATATACAAGGCGGCAGAGATTGGTCGGGAAAGGATAAGAGTATCACATCTACAGTTTGCGGATGACACAATCCTCATGGGGGAAGCCAACATTGAGAACGCATGGGTGATGAGACGAGTTCTGAGAAATATGGAATTGATGTCTGGCCTGAAGATCAACTTTGATAAATGCTCGATCATTGGGGTAAACGTGGAAGGAGACAAGATAAAACAAATGGCAGAGATACTAGAATGCAGGGTTGAAAGTATCCCAATCACATACCTGGGAATGAGAGTCGGATCAAACCATAGAAAGGTAGCGGAGTGGGCCTCGATCATGGAAAAAATAAGGAACAGGCTAGCAAGATGGGATGACAAGAAGATCTCGATGGGTGGCAGGATCACGCTACTAAACTCGATTATTTCTTCTCTTCCAACGTACTATCTGTCCTTCTACAAAATTCCAAAAAAAACCATGAGTGAGATTGTGTGTCTTCAACGTAATTTTAGTTAATCATGGGGCTGGAGATTCTTACATGAAAAAAATAGTTTGTGGGTGAGGGTGTTACAGTCTAGGTATGGGTCAAATTGGGGAGACGGCTACGGCCTATTCCCAACAGGGAGGGAGGGGAGGGTGTCAGTATGGTGGAAGGATGTACTTAAGGAGATAGGGGAGGGGAATGAGAGCTGGTTCTATGAGAACCTGACAAAAGTCCTAGGGGATGGGAGAAACTCATTATTTTGGGAAGAGAACTGGATGGGTGAAGGGGCTCTTAAGGATATTTTCAAGAGGTTGTACCAGGTTAGCGTAGATAAGGGCAAAACAGTGGGGGAGATGGGTGTTTGGGAGGGTGAGGAGTGGAGATGGGTATGGAGATGGAGAAGAGCACTCTTTGACAGGGAACTAACGCTTTTTAACAATCTTCTATCCATGATTCACAGGTTTCAACCTAAAGAAGGAATCGATGACTCGTGGAAATGGAAGGCATCAAAAACAGGAAGCTTCTCCACAAAAGAAACTTACACGAGCTTGTTCAACCAAAGCCAAGAAACGCAACCGGATGAAAAGTTAATCATGGGGTTCAAACGCATTTGGAAGAACTAGGTCCCATCAAAAGTAAAGGCTCATGCATGGAGGCTCTTGTGGGTAGGAGTGTTCAAAAAAAAACCGGACCGGAAAAATGACCGGAACCGGACCGGACCGGAACCGGACCGACCGGTTAGATTCCGGTCCGGTCTCCGGTCCGGCAAATTTTGGATTCCGGTCTTCCGGTCCGGTCCGGTCCAAGACCGGAATTTTCCGGTCCGGACCGGTTTGGACCGGAATTTTTTTTTAAAAAATTTTTTTTTTAATTTTTTTTTTTTATACTAATGCACTCTCAATTATTTTTCAAAACCAAGTAATTGGTGAAAATGTGTTGAGATCTATTACATTTTTTGCAAATATATAATTTAATAAACATATTTAATTTTTTTTAGGGTCAAAAGATCATTAATAATAATGTAAATAAAATTCACATTGGCGTAATGAAGAACAAACACTTTAATTTTCATACACAAATTCATCAATATTGTTCTTGCTTCCATAAACTTAAAAAAAAAAAAATTAAAAATTAAAAAAAAAAAAAAATCCGGTCCAACCGGTCCAAACCCGGACCGGACCGGAATTTTTCGGTCCGGTCCGGTCTGGACCGGATTAATTCCGGTCCGGTCTCCGGTCCGTAAAATTTTATAATTCCGGTCCCGGTCCAAACCGGTCCCGGTCCGGTCCGGTTCTGGACCGGTGCACACCCCTACTTGTGGGGGAGACTACCGACTCGGTCCAATCTAAGAAGAAGAAACATCCTCAATCAGAACGATAATCTAAGTTGCGTCTTGTGTGGCGAAGGAGAAGAAACAAAGAAACACACCTTCCTGGAATACACACACTCTTACCAAGTATGGATGGAGTGCTTGACTTGGCTCAAAATACCATCAGTACTCCCGTCAACAATACTTGATAATTTCCTTGGTTTCGAAGGTCTCATTAAAGGAAGAAACGGGAAGAAAGTTGCTACAAGCATCTGGCTAAGTGTCGTGTGGCTGATATGGAAAGGGAGAAACGCAGTGCTCTACGAGAACGAGACCTTCTCAGCTACTAAGGTCATGGAGGAACTCAAGGCAAGACTTTGGAGCTGGTTTACCATCAAATACCCCTCGCGTAACAACGTATCTTTCAAGACCTGGGTGACAGATCCGCTTAAATGTATGGTCTGAGTTTTGAGAAGTTTAAGTATTTAGTTACCTCGATTTAATATTATGATTGTATACTGAAATAGTGGGTATTCCTTATACCCAATATCAATAAAATACCTTTTACCGATCAAAAAAAAAAGAAATAAATATGATCATGTAAATTCTTCGCTAAATCTTGTTACGATGTATATTTCGTTAATCAGCGTAATTTTTGCGATGAAGGTATAATTTTGTAGTCAGATTGGGAAAACTTATGTAAAAATTCATCATTTTTTATTAGTGGTTAGGGGTGGAAATGGGACAGGCTACTCGACAGAGGCCTACAACTCGACCTATTAAAGTTCGGCTCGGATTGACTCATTTAATAAATAAACCGAACTCAAGTTTTTTTTTTAAAGTCTATTTAGCTAAATAGATCGAGCTCGATCGAGCTTTTTCATAGACATTTTAATTAAGCTCAAGGCATATTTAACTTTATCTATATATAAATATATTTATATAATATATGTGATAATTAAATATAGTAAGTAAGTTTAGTAATACTACATAATTATATTTTCCTTTTGTAATAGTTGATAAAAATATTTGAATATTATTTTGAAACCTTTGATAAAGTTGTTATTACTTTTATTTCTTCATTTTAAGATTTAAAGAGTCGATTTTATGATTTGACGATAATAAAGTGTTGTATGACTTTTTTTAAAAATGCACTAATAGAAATAAAAAGGTCTTTAAAAAACTTTCCGACCAGACATGTTTATTAAAAAGGTCATGCCAAATCTTGAAGAAAAAAAAATCTATGACAAGTCATGGATCGGAATTGGACCTAAAAATTATGTAACATGCAGACTTTTTTATAAAGCATATCTAGGCGTGACCCATCCTCACTCTTACACAATTGATTTGACATAAAATTACATCATATTCTACTTAACATAAAAAAAAAAACATATACAATCACTATTAATCAAGATTTTCCCATTCAAAATTTATCCATCTAAATTTCTCCCTTCCTACATAATCCCAAAATAAACATGGCAGTGGTCTTGGAAAATACAAAGGAAATGAAGTGGCATGTAAAGTTTGTTGGATAGTATTACATATTGAGATTTAAATTTTAATTAGAAACAACAACGACTTTGGGATTTTAAATCCCAAATTACAGCCGATCGAGTAAGCTTGTAAAAAACACTACCTTATAAATATATAACTAGAAAAAGAACCTGATATTAAACTTTATCCAAATATTAAAATAAGACAATATTAATTAACAATGTGCACAATGCTAAAATTAAGGCCTCGTGCTTAAACAACAGCCATGTGCCAACGGATATATACTCATCTTTAATTTTCAAGTTATTTAATATTTCCCCACAGATGGAGTTGGTGGCAGATGGAAGTTAGCAGCAAATTAAGTTGTCAGGTTCTAGGTGAAAAACACTATAGAATGAAGATCCTTAATTTAGGTATAACTCTTTAACACTTTAAAAAAAAATGTATATCATGTGCTCAATTTTTCGTCTTCGAGGCTTTGCACTCTATAAAGAAGAAGAAATGAAAAGTTGGTGAATTGGCTTTGAAAATTGAAATTACCAAAACTTATGATAGAGTCAATTGAAGATTTTTCAACAACATATTATTATAGACGGGATTCGGTACTATAGATGAATTTGTGCTTTCGAACAATATCTCCATCTTGGTGAATGATAGTATTGTTGGCCTAGTTGTTCCAGAACGAGGTTTGAGGCAAGACTTTAATGTAGGACTTTAAAAAACATCTTAAATATTGTTTATGAATCGATCTCGGGTCAAACTATTAATTTTGAATGTCGGCGTTATTCTATAGTAATAATGTTAACGACTCTAACCGTGATCGGTTATTTGGAATGTAAGAGATATATTTTTCAGCATATAAGGGACAAGCTTTGACATCATTTTCAGTGGTTGATTGGAAAAATAAAGTTATCTAAGGTATGGAAGAAGGTCTTTATTAAGTCTCCGCTCAATCTTTCCTAGCGTACCGTATGAGTACATTTCTTCTACCATCAATGTTTGTTGATGAGTTCCATGTTCCATCGTTACTGACACTCATCCATTAGGGATTAATTCTCACAAATACTAAAATAAAATGGTCATTTAAATAAAGAGGGTGTGGGTGTGGATAAATAAAGAGGGTGTGGGTGTCAGTTGCTAGGTCGGTGGGTAAATAAAGAGGGTGTGGGTGTCAGTTGCTAGGTCGGTGGGTAAATAAAGAGGGTGTGGGTGTCGATTGCTGTGTCGGGACATGTGCTGGGTTGGGTATCGGCACTACAAGAAACATCACTTTTAGTGACAAAAAAAATGGTGAGGGTATGATAAACTCTCACTAAATGTAATAATTATTTACTTTTAGTGAGGGTATAATAATACTCTCATCAAAATCTTAATATTAGTATGAAAATTTCATGTACCCTCACTAAATGTAAATTTTACTTGGACATTAGTGAGGGTAAAAAACACTCTCGTTAAATTCATACAAAAAATATAACCATAGGTTATAAAATAAAATATTGAAAAGTAAAAATCTTGTATTACCAATAAATTTTTATACATTTTGCCCAAAAAAAAAAACTGATTGCTCTCTCACACCTCTCACGCACACAAAAAGTACTCTGATTTCTCCCCAAATTCAATTGTTCAGGTTGTAGCAATTAACTGATACAATCCTACTGAATCTTCTTCCAATTCATGATTTAATCCTCGAAGTTCCACGGAAATGGTTGTTCCTTAATCTTCTTCTTCTTCAAATATACATATACACGATTGTGTTTTCAATTAGTAAATGAGGTGTAAGAAACACCCAATCAACCTAAGTAGCAGGGTCGGCGTCTGCGCCTCCTGCTTCCGTGAACATCTCCTCACAATCATGGCGGCACCGACATAGCTTCTTCAATAGTATTATAGCTTCGAATTTTTTTCCAGCATAATCTAGATAATCCAAAGGGAAACACATATTCTTCTACTTTTTCAAGTCGTGCGAGCTGCATAACCTAAGTTTAATATTGTTTTTCTGAGTTAGAGATCGGGAGCAACCAGGTAGCATTTCTTCTCAGTATTTTTTCTCCTTATGTTATTCTCTATTTATATGATGTCCATTGAAGGTCAATGGCTACAGATTTCTATCCATTAATTGAGGACATTTAATTTGGTTAATGTTACTGAATTTTCAAGGTTTGTCTAGACTTTGATTAGGTTTTCTAAGAATGTGCTCAACCTAGGGGCTAGGGCTAGCTCCTCGGAATATCAATTTCGGAGGGTTTCCATTATGTTGAATTCAATTTCTGAGGTTTTTGTGAGTTATTAGAATATTTTGGGTTTATTGGATGCTAAGTGCTCTGCTCCATCCCCTGTTTTTATCTTTAAATTGCTGAAATATCGTTATTTGCTGAATGCTTTTACACTTTAGAAATGATGAGGGCCTAGGAAACATCAACTTCATGTTCACACGATTGATCCAATTGTTCTTTTATTAGTTGTTGCTCCTTCTTCTTCTTCAATATTATCGTAGCTTCCACTTGTTGTAAAATAATTAGAGAACTCAAAATTTAATGGTCATCTTATTGGTTAATGTATCACTACTGCTAGATTTAGTAGTATTGTCATGTGGATTCTATGTAATGGTAATGGTTTTATTGAAGGTCATTGCAGATTTCTATACATTTGGGGACATTTAAATTGGTTAATGTTATTGCATTTTCAAAGTTTGTCTAGACTTTGATTAGGTTTTTTAAGAATGTTCTCAACCTAGGGGCTAGCTCCTTGATTAAATTTTGAGTGCAATGCTAAATGTTGACGAACGCTTCCACTTGTTGTAAAATAATTAGAGAACTCAAAATTTTATGGTCATCTTATTGTTCTGCTTCATATAGGGGAAACTCAGAATACTGAATGAACAATATAAAGTTGGTGTTGCTGAATTTTTTAGAGTTCATAAGTGCATGAGTTCCTGATTTGTTTCATGTGAATTTGCATGGACAAAACACTTGACTTCTTAAATTTTGGGAAAAGTAAGAGATGAATATAGTGCAAGTATGATTCTCCTATAAAGGGAACTGATGTTACCTGTTGTTTTGGAAAAAGAACGAATTTCTCTTTAGGTTAAGTTGTAGGCAGTTGAGTCGCACCACACTTCTCTTGTTTTTATGGTAGCAAATTTTAAGCCAGATTGATTAGGATTTCTTGTACCATTATTATTTATTCATAAGGTAGCTCTATTTTCTGAAAGTCTTTGCTTTCTCAAAGATTGAATCATCACAAGATATTATACTTTTATTTTCTCTATCCAACTATAAGCTCGTTCACATGGCTTTTGAGTCATTTTTTTATGATTAAGACGAAATCTATAACTGTAGTGAAGGTTCACTCTATTCTCAATACAGTAACAACTTTTATTAGATAATTGATTCTTCAATCTGTACTAGTGCAAATGCTCAGTAGTCAGTACACATTATGAATTTATGATAAATAGATTGAACTTTTGTTATTTTTATTGTTAACGATATCTGTTTTTTAGTGATTGCCAAAAACGGTGTTCCTTTCCAATTGATGTATTGCAGAGGTGGAAGTTAGTTTTAGAAACCCTCTTCAGATATCAATCTCAAATGTTTCCCTAATATGCAAGCATTCAGCAAAATGTGATGAACCAGAATCAGGTATATTCCTGTTTATAAGTTCTTCTCATTGTTTTATTTCCTTTTTCTCAGATTTTTAAGAGGTCCTCTTGTCCTCTGGTGTGTCTTTGTTTTGCTGTTTTGTGCCCTCTTGTGCAGCTTGGTTGTTGGTTTGGTGTTGGCCCAGTGTTTGTGGTTCTTGGCTGCAGGGGTGTTTTGGATTTTGTTGCAGTCGTGTGTGATCCTTCGGTGGTTGATTTCTTCACTATTTTTTGGCTGTTCGTGATCCTTCGATGGCAGCTCCTGTATTTTTTAGGTACTCTACTCTGCTTGTCCCTCTCTCTTTGGACAAGGTAGTAGAGTAAGAAGGTACTTTCATGACAATGGTGAACTAGAGCACCTGGTTTACTTGATCTACTAGACATTACAAATAAATATCATTAGTTTCCAGAATATGTAAATTATTGATTCTCGAAGCGAGCAGCCTATTGATTTAACATTAACAAGTAAACTATAATTATCTATATGTCTCATGCTGATGAAATTTACTTTTTCACTATGTTCATTATTTGTTTCTTACTTCATGTTACACTCTTCCTTGCTCTTTGGTTTGTGCTGGTATATTGCAAATCTACTCACTGTTTGGGGTTATTGTGCTGCCTTATTTCTGTTGTAAATTTGCAACAAATTCTGTTGCTTTTTCCGAAATCTGCTGTTTATTTGCTCAATTTCCTGTTCGTTTTTGTATCTTTCGGCTGTTTTTTAACTTTGTTCAGTGTTGTTAATTCTTGTTCTTTGCTTGTTACTAATCCTGCATTAACTTTGGAGCACTGCACTGTACACTACAGATAGAAATGGGCCTTTGGTTGAATATCAGAATGACAAGGAATTGAGGACTGTGTCGATTAATGAGTAAGTCTATGTAGCTTTGTAGAGTAGTTTGCTCATTGATTTTCTGGTTTGATAATACCTTCACAGATAGCATTTACTATACGAATGCATGGATTTTAGTTTAGATACATCTCTATTTAATTTATCAGAAGCTGACATTTCGATGCTCGGAGGTGAAATTATTCTGGTGAGTTCTACATCCTTGCTGATAGTCTGTTGTCATGTTTTGCAAGAACCCAAAGTCTTAATATATCACAGGCATCAGATGATGGTTTGTATTAGTGCTTAATGTTCTTGTAACTGGACTGAGCCAAGAAGGTTGTTGTATACACCCTAACAATTGTATTAATACTATGTAACACGAGTCTAAAATATCTCTTGTTAGCTTTGTGGTCCTTATTGGGTCCAATCCTTCAATAAAATGTTTATGTTGTATGCTAATATTTAAAATGAGCCTTCATAATTCCAAATAAACTATTTTCATATTTATTTGATTTCATGGGAGGCTTAAATTAAAAATGGGAGTTCGCTGAAATCACCTTTGTTACTCTAAAGGTGTTTCAATAGTACCTTCACCAGACACATAAATTCCGTTTATGAGGACCTTTTTTTAATCATAAAGCATATAAGATGAGTCTAAGTGCTTTAACTTCCAAGATAGCTAAGCCAAATAAAAAGAGTATAACAATGAGTGATTATGTGTCTCAGTTTTGTTAGTCAACTGTCTTTTGATATTGCTTCTTTGATTTGCTTGCTAAATTTTAATAGTTGGTCATAAATACATTTACTCTGGAATAAAGTTGATACTGCATCCTCCTGCTCTTTTTCCCCATGTGCACTATTTAAACTCATACTCTAAATAGTCAATAATGTTGAAATACTTTCACCATTAATGCACAGACTTTCTTTTGCTTGATACGCCTAACTTTGAAGCTTCAAATACATATTAATATCGTATAATTTAAATTGATGTTGAAAACTCGTTGCACAAAATGTTTGGGTGTGAAGGTGGATGTTGTTGTTTACTTAGTAGATGTTTATGATAAGGAGAGGTTTGCAGAGTCGAAGAAAGAGTCTATGTTGTCGTTACCCCTGTCTTCCTTCCTTTTATACTCGTTTTCTTCGCTTTAGCGTTTGTCGTATTCCACCAACAGGTATTCTCTCTCTCTCTCTCTCTCTCTCTCTCTCTCTCTCTCTCTCTCTCTCGTGTAGATAATAAATGTATAAAACCAAGAATACGAAAGTGCAGCCGCATTTTGGCCAGACGTGCATGGACATATTATGTACAATACAATTTATAGTTTATAGCGTTTGTGAAATATTCTTATGCATCATTCGAGTACAATTTATGTTTTATAGAGTTTGTGCCACTTAATCTAGCTAGAAAGCATCCTTATATTGACATTGTTGTTATTTGCTTAGATTTTGAGGTTCCTGATTGTGTTCAAACTTTGCAGATGATCAGTACTTTCACAATGATCCATCATACAACACCCCATCAACTCAACAGAACTGTTCACTGTGATTATCCGAGTTTGTAATATTTCCTGTGAAGACACTTAATCCCTTTAAACAAACTTAGGAACAAGATGAATAGTTTCTTCTTTTACAGGATATAAATTATTTGCCATGATGTAGTTCTTATCTTAGGATAAAGTTGTTGCTTTCCTTTATCTTACATTTTTTCTATCATATATTCTTTGTCTCTATAATTAGCTTTGCTACGTCGATAAAAGTTCTCTTGAATTTTTGTTTTTTTACGGGTAAAAAAATTGTTAGAAATATCAATTGTTGATGACATTGTAAATTTAGTTTTAATGAGAGGGTTAATTTTAGATATAATGAGAGGTTTTTCTCTCACTAAGCTATGACGTTTAGTGACGGGAGATTGAATTATAATGAGGGGAAATATTGTAATTAAATGTGCTTTATAATGAGAGTAAGTTGATGTTTTAATGACAGGAATTTTCCTTATTAAAACTCTTTTAGTGAGAGTAAATTCACTCTAGTTATATACTTATTAGTGAGGGGACCCTATCCCGTCACTATTGACTTTTAACTAGAGAAGCAGTAATTAGAGGCCATGAGAGTAAATTTCCCGTCACTAAAAGTCATTAATGACAGTATTTCAGCTTTCAGCCAGAGTTTTTACTCTCACTAAAAACAGTTTTTCTTGTAGTGCGGGTCAGGTCGACGGTGGGTAAATAAAGAGGGTGAGGGTGGGTGTGGCCGTGTGGGTGTCGGTTGCTGGGTCGGGACAGGTGCTAGGTTGGGTATCGAGTCGGGTCAGGGGTGGGTAAATAAAAAGGGTGGGTGTGGGTAAATAAAAAGGGTGTGTGTCGGTTGCTGGATCGGGTTTGTATTTTATATTTTATTATTTAGAGACCGAATGTTCGGTCCCTAATTATAGAGAATTTAGAGATCGATTTGTGTTTTAGGGCCCGAAAATAGGTCGGGCCGACTCACGTTTAGGGACCGTTTTAAAATCGAATTGCCGGTCTCTAATTTGAGACTATTTCATAAAATCGGTCTTTGAATATCAGGTACCAATGAAATAAGGAGCACTATAAGACAGTCTCAAATCGGTCTCTAACGTGTGTTGAGACCGTCTTTACGATCTCAAAATCGGTCTCTAATCGAGACATTTTTTTGTAGTGAAATGTTCTGAACTCGAAAAAAGGAATCAAATGACAAACGTAAAAGAAACTGTGTTTAATTGAAATTGTCCTTGAGATCTAATGCAACAATATGCTTTGCAAATATGAGAAAGCGGCCGACGATGCAATTTCGCAGAAATTGATCCTTATTATTATTATTTAAAATTTGAAGTTATTTAATTGAAATTTAAATTATGTAAAGAGTTAAATGTGTATTTTATAAATAATTTAACAAAAATGTATATAAATGTATGGTAAAATCTCTCCTTTATTTATGTGAAGATCAATGGTTAGAGTTGTGTGGACTGGCAACGTTTTATATATATATATATATATATATATATTTCCCGATTATTCAACCCTTACTAAAAAATAATTCAATCCACTAAAACTTTATTATATCTATTTTAATATATTTAATATTTCCACAGTTCAATTTAATTATTTTCAATTTTTCTTTTTGTTGTTTAATTTTATAATTTTTTTTTTTTAAATAATTATTCATACTATTTTATTTTTACTATTCAATCATTATTTTTTTTTATTTTTTTTAATTACATATGGTGTTCTAATCACTTGAACTATCCCACTTTGTTATTCACTTTATTTACAAATATATTTCACAATACTTTATTACACTCTTAACATATTTACTTTATCAAGAAATTAATCAATAGTATTAAATTTGAAGAATTTAAGGGAGTATTAAACAACACTCATTAAACACTATGTAAATAAAAAATGATCATTTTTCTGAGGGAGGGAGTACTATCTAGCCTCAAAAGTGTGCGCCGCTCTTTCTGTGAAATCCTTATTTTTTGTCACTTTTGTAATCTTTAATTAATTTAAATAAACTTATTTATGCAGTAACCGATAAAATGTGACAACTTGCCATGTTATGTCAAACAACCAAAATGCTTATTTAACCCAATTCGTATCAATCCAGCACTAGTACGGTAGGTGGTACTAGCTCTTTACAAAACAACAAAATACTTCGATTTACGTAAAATATTCTTCTTCTTTTTTTTATACGAATTTTAAATAAAATAGAAAATTCTATAAATAAGTGTGGTGAAAGTATATATGTAGTGAACAATCCAAAAAAAAAAAATGTTATTGGATGGAAGGAGTAAAAAGACATTTAAATAAATAAATATATTCAACCAACAAGTGCCGTATGCATTTTATATATATATATATATATATATATATATATATATATATATATATATATATATATATATCATTTTCTATTTATTGTACATTAAAACGAAAGCACAATTAAAGTAGATTCCTGTCAAAACGAATCATGTATATTGAGCAGTTCATAAACATTTGTGAAAATAAGGTTGATCACAAACAACACTGAAAAAACGTTAGACTTAAATTACCAACTTTTTCGACAAACTACTTTTTCTTATATATATTTTATTATATTCTTTTCTCTCAATTACATCACTCACTAATACATCTACTTATTTTATCATATTTCTTAATTTTTATGTTCAAAATTTAAGAGTAACTTTCATCGGAACAAGAAAGTACTTGGATAAGCAGTTAGAAATTAATATACAAGAATTAATTATCCACTTCTCTACACGTTTGAATTTTTAGATAAGACATAATTCTTTCATGGTATTAGAGCAAACCAGACAAACGGTCTGGATTTGATTCCTAACTGAATTCTTTCATAAGCTATTTAACATGCACAAATAAAATTTAATTAAACAGGATATGGAACAACTTGTCGATAAATATTTACCAGTCAATGATTGAATAAAGGATGGTCGTCGACGTGAATCAAAATGGATGCAACGTTTGAAGTCGGGCTCAAAATCACTACTCCCTCCGTCCCGCTATAAACTTCCCCTTTCTTTTGGGTGTTTTGATTAAAAAATATAATAAAATAATAGATAAAGGGTAAGTGATGTGATGGTGAGAGAGAAAATAATAGATGGGTATTAGATGAAGTATGATAAAATAATAGATAAAGTAGAAGTAATAGTGATTGAGAGAGAGAAAATAATATGTCAGAAATGGAATGGGAAACTTATAGTGGGCATCCATAAAAGAAAAGTAGGAAACTTATAGTGGGAGGACGGAGGGAGTATATTGTAATTCATTTCAGGGAAAAATACATATATCTACAATGGGCCCTAGTTCATTACATATATCTACAATCCAAAAAATTTAATACTAACATCTACAAAGGTGTAGTTAAAGTGACCATTATGCCCTTACTTTACCACTAAAGTCAAACTTTTCACTTCTCCACTTTTTCACATCATTAATTAATATTATTATTTTATATTTGTATTTGTATTCAAATTTTATTCAAAAATTATGAATAGAATAATTTTTTTGTTCAGATTTTTTTTATTCCGATTTTATTTTTTTGTTCAGATTTTTTTTTAAATGAAATTTAGATTTTTTTTTTTTACTTTTCTTTCACCTTTTTTACTTTTTTATATTTTATGAGATTGAGAAATTAATTTTTCATTTTTTTTCTTTTTATATTATATTTACTTTTATTCATAAATTATTTACATTCAAATTTTAAATTATAAAATTATTTTTTATTTCTATTTTATAGATTTGCATATCAACAACAAACAATGCATACTAACAACAAACAATGCATACTGCACATTGCATACTAGCAATAAACAATGCATATACCGAGTGAATGATGCATATTTACAACACACATTGCATACAATGCATATAATGAATGATGCATATTTGTAACATATTGCATACTAACAACAAACAATCCATAAATTGTGCACATTCACAACGGACTTAATCTTCACCTAGATTAATCAACCCCCAAAAAAAAATATTAAGTTCCTTATTTCACAATGCAGCATCTAATGTCTCGATTTTTTAGCAAAGCACTCTGTTTTGAGAAAATACACAAAAAAATAAAAAAATTCCAAAGATCATTAAAAATACAAATCATTAAAAAATTCAAAGATACATCATAAATTTCCAGTTTCAAAGCCACAAATTTCTCAAAAAAACTACATCATAAATTTTCAATTTCAAAGCCACAAATTTCCCAAAAAAATAAATAAATACATATCGTCAAAATTAAATCGGAATTTTCCGTCGACTTGGGGAAGACACCGCTCGCGGCGGAGAGGTTAGGGTTTCGCGGCGGCCCCTCCGTCTTCCATCATCGTTGTCGAACCCTCGAACGGAGGAACTGAAACCATCGAATGACGTCTCCCACCGCTAACACCGCTCATCGATCTGTCGCCGTCCCCATTCTGCCGCCCAGATCTTGACATTTCTCTTCAGAAATAACACAAAAACACTCTCTCAAGTGCAAATCAGAAAAGTGAAAATTGTTTACCGTTAAGCGTTTGCCATTTACTGGGCGGAGAGGTTATGGTTTAGCGGCGGCGCCTCCGTCTTCTATCGTCGTTGTCGAACCATCGAACGTCGACCCCCTTTTCGAACCCTCCCTTTCTCTGGTTTCGTTCCTCTAGTTCCGTCCTAAATCCGTCGCTCCACCTTATTCCTAAAAAAATCCATCGATCCGTTGCCCAACGCTAATGCCACTCATCGATTTTTCGCTGCCGCCGCTCCCATTATGCCGCCCAGAAGAAGCCCCGCAGCCGCTGACAATTTCTCAACTATCCTGAAAACCCTTTAGGAGAGAGAAGAATTGAGAGTTTTTTAAAATTATATGAGAGGATTTGAGGAGAGAGAAATGAAAGTTTAAAATGTAATTGTACATTGTAAGCAATTTTGAATTTGAATTCTTATTCTGGTGAGATGACATTTTCTTTTTAAAGAAACTGGCTTGTACATCTTCGGCGTCTGAGAAGTACAGTCTACAAAGAAAGGAAATGTAAAAATCAAACTAGCATAAGGGTATATTAGGACTTTCACGTTAATTTTGTAGGTTTTGGTAATATCAAATTTTTCTCGTAGATTTGGGTGGTACCCCTTTAATTCTTGTAGTTTCGTGTAAATAATCACTTCATTTCACGAATGTTTGACAAGTCGTTTGATCTTGTGTTTTGTTTTGAACTAATATTTTTTATTCTCTGCAACTATTTAAGTTTTATTTGTCTCACTTGTTCAAACTCCTTTAAATACGTTTGCGAATAATGAAAATTTTATAGCACTAGTACGGTAGGTGGTACTAGCTCTCTCCGTTCCAAAATTACTTTCATATGTAGGTGAAGTTTTGAGGATTAATTTTATAAATTTTTATGTGTATAGTAAATAAATGAGTTGATTTTTGTATATGTATAGAGAAAAAGTAATAACATTTGTATAAAATTGAAAATATTGTGATAGTGTGAGGGTGGAGTTTATAAATAGTTTTTATTTTAAGTGTGTAAAAGTTATTATGGACGTTACAAAAAGAAAAATATGAAAGTAATTGTAGGATACGAGGGTGGATGTATTATTCAAGTATATACATTTTCTCACACATGAAGAAAGATGTCTTCTACCATTGTCATTCCATTTGCCAAAATGTGTGTTTCAACGATTTAATTGCCAATTAGTAATACAAAATATATATGAGATTGTGTCACGAAATGCGCACATTCCGTTTTTTTAACACATTCCGTTTAAGCATGAAAAAATATATTTCAATACTTTTCAGTTAAAAAGTGATACTTTGAAAAATAGTACTCCTTCCGTCCTGTAAAATTTTGTTCAAATTCATTTTTGGGTTAACAAAATGAGTTGCACTCTTATGTACCAGTTACATGTATGTAATTGGACTCATTACAAATAACACATGACTTATTTACTATATTCAATCCAATAGATTTTTTCATGGACATTTATTTTACTTCAATTAATTTTTTTTTTTCATTAAAATATAATACTCCATTAATTTTTTAAATTTTTAATTTTACTCCAATTCATATTTATATTTCTTGTTTTAATATTATTTTTTTAATTTATTTTTCTTCCTATTTATCATTTGTGTTTCAAATGATAATTTTTTCACGTACTTTCTTTTTATGCCGCAAATAATTATTCTAAAATTTTAAAGTCTAATAAGAAAATTTTAAAAATAATATTAATTACTCCCTCCGTTCTATAATAAGTGTTGTTTTAGTCCATTTCTTTTGTATACAAATAAGTGTTGTTTTAGAATTTTTACACTATTTGTTCCCAATATGTCCTCCAATTTGAAAATTATTTGAGATATAAATTTGGAAATAATTGAAGAAGATTGGGTAAAGAATTTGAAAAGATTTGAAAAAAATTAATGTGATCAAAATCTTCCTTTATTATTTAAGGGTATACCTGTCAATACATACCCTTTCTTAATTCCAACAAATTTCATGAAAACAACACTTATTGTAGAATGGAGGGAGTATTTTTTTTAAGTATTAAATAATATAATAATAATTTATTTTAAAAAATAAAACTCTCATCTCTCTGCAAGTGTTCAATTCTATTGGTACTATTTTACTTTAATTAATTGGTGTATAATTTTCACCTTATATACAAAGATGTTGACTAAATTAAAATATATACAAAGATGTTGACTAAATTAAAATATATTATTCCTATATTATTATTTCCTATTATAAATTATTCCTATATTATTATTCCCTATTACCCCCGTCAAGCAATGTTGTGGATGCAATCGAACACATAGCTTGGAACGTAACAACTCGAAACTGGGGTGAGAAAGACTCTTGGTGAAGACGTCGGCGACCTGAAGTGTAGATGGGACGAACTTGGTGATGAGGCGACCAGATGAGACCAATTCGCAAACAAAATGGCAGTCAATGTCGATGTGTTTTGCTCGTTTATGAGCAACAGGGTTTTGACCCCAAAACAAGGCACTCTTGTTATCACAAAGCAGGGTTGGAGCCGAGGAAGGAAGCTGACCAAGCTCCCCAAGAAGTTGAGTAACCCAAATCATTTCTTGGGCTGTGCTCGCGAGTGCCCTGTACTCGGATTCACAGCTCGAGCGAGCAACAGTGGGTTGTTTCTTCGCACTCCAAGAGATTAAGTTTCCACCTAAGAAAATCGAGTAACCATAAGTGGAGCGACGAGTTTCAGTGCAACGCGCCCAATCCACATCCGAATAACCAACGAGCGAGTAGTCACCAATCCGGCCAAAGGAGAGTCCATAATTGATATTGCCCTTAACATATCTGAGGATCCTTTTGACCGCGAGGAAGTGGTCGGTGGTCGGCGAGTGTAGAAACTGACTAACATGATTCACAGCATATGAAAGATCAAGACGAGTTATCGTCAGATACTGTAGCGCGCCGACGAGCGAGCGATATAAAGTGTGGTCGGTAAAAGATTCCCCAGAGCTCACCAAAGATTCCCCAGCTGCGAGGGGAGTGGAGACAGGCTTTGAGTCGTGCATCTCCGCTCGAGAGAGGATATCGCGAGCTTACTTTGCTTGGCTGAGAAAGAGACCAGTTGACGAGTGGGTGACCTCAAGGCCAAGGAAGTAGCTAAGGCGACCAATATCCTTGATCGCAAATTCCTTGTTGACACGGCGAATAAATCGCCGAATAGCATGTTGGTCGCTCCCTGTAACAATAATGTCATCCACATAAAGCAAGAGGTAAAGAGTGACTGTACCACGTTTGAAGTAGAAGAGCGAGGGAAATGCTCGGCTGCATAGAAAACCCAAAGTTTTCAGAAAGTCACTGAAGCGAACAAACCAAGCGAGAGGAGTTTGTCGAAGACCATATAATGCCTTCTTGAGGCGACAAAAATGGTCGGGAAAGCGAGGATCAACAAATCCAGGAAGTTGAGTCATATAAACAGTGTTCGTCAACTTTCCATGGAGAAAGGCATTGTTTACATCGAGTTGGTGCATGTGCCACTGATTCCGAACAGCCAGACACAGGATGATGCAAACAGTAGCGGCCTTGACAACTGGACTGAAGGTGTGCGAGAAGTCAATGCCTGGAACCTGCGAGAAGCCCTGGGCGACCAGGCGAGCTTTGTAGCGATCAACAGTACCATCCGCATGAAATTTAGTGCGAAAGACCCATTTCGAACCAACAATGTTTGTGGAGGAAGGACGAGGAACGAGCTCCCAAGTTTGATTAGCATGCAGGGCATCGAGCTCAGATTGCATTCCAGCTAACCAGTGTGGATGCTTAAGTGCCTATTTGAAGCCCTTAGGCTCATCAGAGACCGAGAGGGCGGACAGGAGACCGGTGGTCGCAATGTCGGCAATGTGACGAGGCTTGAATATCCCAGATTTGGCACGAGTAACCATGGGGTGAGTCGAGATAGGAAGTGGGCGAGCAGGGGGCTGTTGTACTGCTGGGCGAGCAGGGGGCTGCTGAACTGCAGGGCGAGCAGGAGGCTGCGGAGCTGCTGGGCGAGCAAGGGGCATGATCATGTCTGGTGGGTCAGGGCAGAGACCACAAGGAGAATGGCGAGCAGCAGCCGATGGTTCCAAGAATGAGCTGATCTCAAGGGAGTCAACAGACGAGGATGGAACATGAGAAGCCGAGAACGGGAACACAGATTCATCAAACTGAGCATGACGAGTAGTGTAGAAGCGGGAAGCGATCGGATCGTAACACCGAAACCCCTTATGAGAGGAACTGTAACCCATAAAGATGCATGGAGCACTGCGAGGAGCAAGCTTGTGGAGAGCATAGTCACGAAGGTATGGAAATACTCGACAGTCAAAGGTCCTGAAGTCGGCAAAGTTCGGAGTAGAGCCGAATAAAACTTGAAAGGGCGACATGTCCCCAAAAACAGGCGTGGGCAGTCTGTTGATAATGTAGACAGGCGTGGAAAAGGCATCAACACAGAAGTGGGCAGGCATGCTCGCCTGAAATAATAGAGATATCCCAGTTTCAATGACATGGCGATGTTTGCGTTCAGCGCGACCATTCTGCTGAGGAGTGTAAGGACATGAGATGCGATGGTGGATGCCATGGTCGGCAAGAAATCCGCGAACACGACCATTAACAAACTCAGTGCCACCATCACTCTGGAAAGCCTTAAGAGAAGTGGAAAACTGATTGCAAACAAAGGTGTGAAACCGAACAAACACATCGTAAAAATCAGACTTGGCGTGCAGAGGATAAAGCCAAGTGAATCTGGAGAAATCATCCACAAATATGACATAGTATTTAAAACCATCATTCGAAGCAACAGGGGCAGGTCCCCAAAGATCACAATGAACTAAATCCAACACACGAGATGCTCGCTTCTCATTTATTGCAAACGATAAATGTTTACTCTTAGCTAACTGACATGGAGTGCATAAGCCCGGTTTGGGCAAAACAGAAGTAAGAGACAGCAAACCCATTTTATTCAACAAATTAATTAGAGAAATAGGAACATGACCTAATCTACGATGTCAACACTCAAAAGAAGCCTTCAGCGACGAGCTCCGTAAAGCAGCGACCAAGGCTGGAGTACCCTGCTCTAGGGCATAGAGTCCTCGACTATGCCGACCCCTCGCCAAGGGTTGCTTGGTCGCCCGATTCCGAATGACAAACGAGTCATTAGTAAACAAAACATCAACAGGAAAATCTGAAGTAAGCTTACTGATGGATAACAGTTTCTTAGTAAGATGTGGAACGACGAGCACATCTAACAAACGAACATCCTTATTAACCGAACACGACCCAACATGAGTGATTGGAATAGTAGAACCATTAGCAACAATAAAATTGTCGTTACCAGAATACGGGTGAGGATTATCCAGATCAGTAGAGCGAGGAGTCATGTGAGCAGACGCACCGCTATCAAGGAACCAATCAGAGGCCGGAGGCTGCGAGATGTGACACTGAGAGTCAAGAGCATGGGCAAGGTTGGCCGCTGAGGGGGCAGGGCGAGCATAGCGGTCTGGGCAGTGGTTGGTATAATGGCCTTGTTGTCGGCATATCTGGCAGGTAGGAGGACGGCGAACAGAAGCCGAGCCACCAACCGAGGATCTAGTGGTCGCCTGGCCACCAGAATTCTGAGGGGAGAAGTTACGGGATTTGGGGCCAAGGTGAGAAGGTTTACCCGAGCGAGCAGAAACAGAGAATGATGGAACGGGCAAGGACGAGGAGTCCATCGAACGAGTAAACTGGTCATAGTTTAAGGCTTGATGGATCAGATCCCGAAAAGCAGGCATGGGCGACATAGCCATGCGAGTGTCAGAGAAGCCAGCGAACTAGGGGCCAAGACCGGTAAGAAACTAATGACACTTGTCGTCATCATCAACAGGCTTACCAATGGAGGCGAGTTGATCGCAAAGAGCACGAAACTTCTTGCTGAAGTCGTCGACGGAAGTGGATCCACGACGAAGGGAGATGAGCTGATTCCGCAGTTGAGTAATACGGGAGACCGAGGTGTGACTATAGGCAGCCTCGAGGGCGGCCCAGACGGAGCGCGAGGTGGCACAGCCGATGACCTCGGCCATGGCTTCTTCAGAAAGGGAGGAAAGAAGAAGACTAAGGATCTTTTGATCCTTCTCAAACCAAGCGATGTAGGTTGGGTTTGGAGCCGATTCACCAGATGTGGTGATCGATTTCGCCGGAGCGGGTATCGTGCCATGAACGTGAGAGATAAGATCATGACTTGACAGGACCGGGACCACCTGATTACGCCAGAGCAGGTAGTTGGAGGATGACAACTTGATTGTCAAGAGATGAACCAAAATATTGAGAGGAATGGTGGGGGGAGTAGGAGCCGCCGCCGCCATGAGGAGGGAAGGGAAGAAATTTAGCGTGAGGCTTTAGAGAGAAAATTAGGGTTTCGATGAGTCAGACTAATACCATGTGAGAATAGGTATGTGATCACCGTTAATGAGGTGATAGGAATGATTCACTGTTTATAAGAGTATTTACAAAGAGATAATTAAGGTAAGAGATAATTAAGGTAAATACAATAACCATATATACAAAGATATGGACTAAATTAAAATATATTATTCCTATATTATTATTTCCTATTATATATTATTCCTATATTATTATTCCCTATTACTTACAAATTTTACTTCGTTTTACATTGTTTAATTATTTTTTTCATTCGAACTTTCATTTTTTAATCACTTTATTTTAGTTTTTTATGAATATAATTTTTAGTTTATAAGTGTTATGATAACAATTGATAAGTATTATGGTATATTATTAGTTAATATGCAGTATTGTACGTATTAGTTCATATACAGTATAATATTAGTTTATATTGATACAAGTTCTAATGTTTTCGAGTTTCGAGTTCACATACTTTATGGTACTCGTTCAAATATAGTACAGTATTAGTTCACATATTGTATAGTATTAGTTCACATACTCTATGGTACTAGTTCAAATATAGTATAGTATTAATTCACATATTGTATAGTATTAGTTCATATATTAAATAATATTTTTATACCCACATTAATCTCTAGTACTATACAATATATTAACTAATACTATACCATAGGCGTACTAATATTATATCGTATTTAAACTAATATTATACTTAACAAAAAAATACATAACTTAACACATTCATAATTTCAGGCATACCATGCAAATTAATACATCAATATTAAAAGATTGATATTAACTAACTAGTAAGAAGAACAAAAGTGAAAATGAACACACTGAACACACAATTCAATTAATAGATACGATCACACTCAATAAACATATGAATGCATCAACACGGCGATGACCACAAAGAAAATAATAAAGCTGATGCAATATTATGCTGGTTTCTTCCCCAATTCTCCACTCATTTAAGTTTCTAAATATAATTTTTATTTTTCAATTGGATTATGTTATTAATTAGTCTTAAAAAATAATCTACAACTTTAAAAAACTTGTAACAAACCAGATATCATTGTAGAAATAATGAAGATATAACAAAATAATTTTAGTCATTATAAATCAGATTAAAGCTAGAAAGTGAGCATGTCATATTCATACATTTATACCTAAATTAGAAAAAAATTAATTTTTTTTAGTTTAGTTTTTTTTCGATTTTTTTTTTTTTTTTTGTATTTTTTTTCTAAATTTTGGTCATTTTTTGAAGAAAAAAATAACTAAAACTTTTATTTCATAATTTTATTTTTCAGTTTCATATTTTTTTTTCAATTTTTTTTATATTCATTTTTTTATATTTATTTTTTAAAAGATAAAAAAATAGAATAATATTTGACTTCGTGGTGATTCATTGGTGACTCGATAGTCGGTGTATAATTACAATTTTAATGAGTTGTATTTTAATTTAATTGATAAAATGGTAATATAGATTTTTACATGTATTTTTCTTATAAAAAAATTGGGGGGGTGAAGTTAATAAAAAAGAGGGTAAATAACTAATAAATTGGATTTAGTTACATGTAATTTGTACACATAATGCCTAAAAGAAGGGAGTGTGGACTTATTAAAAAAAGGAGGGTAAATAGAAAATTGGATCCAGTTACATACATGTAACTGATACACATAAGTATTTGTCTAACAAAATATATGATTATTCTATTTAAATAATGAACTTTTAAATATTTTTTCTACTTTATTAACTATGTACCAATAATATTCTTTATTTGTTATCCTACATATATTTTTTATAATTAAAATATGATTTTTTTTAAAATATTTATTATAAAAAGTGTGCAAAGTATTACTCCCTCCGTTCATGAAAAGTAGTCTCATTTGCCTTATATTCATTGTCCACAAAATGTAGTCTCATGCCCTTTATGGAAACTATCACCCTTCAACCATCACTTAATTACTCAAATTGCCATCAACTTTATTCACAAACAATCACTTTATTCACAATGGACCCCACAATACCCTAAAATACCCTTACTTTATCTACTTTATCTACTTTTTTCTTAAAACATGTGTCCCACTCTAATGGGACTACTTTTCATGGTTGGAGGGAGTACGATTTTACCTTCAAAATAACATTAATTATATAATTACTTTTTAATTATAAATTTTTGTGATGGTCTAATTACATTAATTATATAATTACGTGATTATGAACTCTTACAAACATCCAAGACATTATTTTTTTTTTTTTGACAGAAAGGAAATATTTATTAACAACTGCAAACAATAGCAGGTTGGCCTACCACAAAATCTGGAAGGTCCGACCATACGTGAGGCCTAGAAAAACGCCTAGCAGCTCTAGCAATAGTGTGTGCCTTAATATTGGCATCACGATTAACGTATTTAATAGTGCAATATGAAATCTCAGCCGCCACCCTTTTACAATCCGCAATAAACACCCCTAATGTTGAAATTGAATCTGTGTCCGAGTGTATTGCGTCCGCCACCACCTTCGCATCGACCTCCACCTCCACTCTTTCCAGCCCCGTCGTCTTGATCCATGACAAGGCTTCTCGTAATCCCAGTGCTTCGCCGACAACAACATCATATAGGCCTGGGTATACCATCGCGCGACACGCTATAAACACTCCTGCATCGTCGTGGATAATAGCCCCAAATCCCATTTCCTTAGTATCCTAAAAAAAAGCCGCATCAACATTCATCTTGACATTACTTGGTTGAGGTTTATGCCATGCTCTACACCTCTTCTGAACTGGCGCCTTGTCCCTCATGTTTGATGCCCTCCTCCATTCATCCAGCATGTGTTGTGCTCTGGAATAAACCCACTCTACTGGTGCAGAAGCTCCTGTCCACACCTGGCTGTTCCGATCTTTCCACAAGAGCCACAACATGGTCCCCATCTCCCCTGCTTCTAGTCCACTTAATTCTCGCAGCAATATGAACACCAGGTCAGTTATAGAATCTGCTGCTATCATGGCTCTACTGAGCTGGCCCCGGTATTTGACCCCTCTCCATGCTGGGACGACTCTTGGGCAGCCCAGGAATGCGTGCCACTCCGTCTCCTCCCTGTCATGACAGTGAGGGCACTCCTTCGTTGCAATGATTCTCTTACGAAACAAGCGCTCCCTCGTTGGTAAATAGCCCTTACACAGCCTCCAAATAAAATTCCTCACCTTGGGAGGTGCATCCAGGCTCCACACCGCCTTCCAGTCCGTTCCCATATCCGCATCCGCCCCTCTCACCAACGAATTCGCCAATCTGTACCCCGTCCGCACACTATATATGCCATTTTTCGAATAATGCCATACAAGTCGATCATTGTACCCTGCTGGTGGAATAGCTGTTCGCAACACTCTACCCACGTCATCCGGGGTAAGAATTTGTTCCAATAACTCCACGTCCCACTGCCTCCTTCCTGGAATTAATAAATCTGAAACTCTTGTGTCTTCCAATTCTTCTATAACCGGTGAGCGAATGCGAAAGTCGCTTTCATCGTTCACCCAGGGATGTCCCCACACTGTAATGCCCTCGCCACTCCCCATCTGCCATCTCGTTCCCTTTCGAAGCAGGTCCTGTGCCTCACAGACGCTTCTCCACGTGAAGCTCAAGTTATTACCCACGCCTGCTGATAGGAAGTCTCCGAGTTGGGGTAGTATCTCGCCTTTAAGATGCGGCATACCAACGCACCCGTATCATTCATCAACCTCCAGCCCAGCCGACCCAACAGTGCAACATTGAACAAATACATATCCCTAAACCCCATTCCGCCGCTGACTTAGGACGAACACATTGACCCCCACTTCGTCCACCGAATACCCCTTGAATTCCCGCCTGATCCCCACCAAAACCCATTTAGCATTCTCTCCATCTCCTCAAGAAGTGTCATGGGCAGCAGAAACACGCCCATGCAATACGTGGGTATTGCTTGTACTGCGGATTTAATTAGAATCTCACGCCCTGCCTTTGAAATCTTCTTGCCTCGCCAGGCCTGAAGCCGGTTCCACAACCTCTCTTTCAAATAACCAAAAATCTCCCGCTTCCTTCTACCAATTAAAGAGGGGAGTCCCAAGTATTTCCCGCCAAGACATTATTTAATATTTACCATTAATGTATGTAATTAATTAATGGTATGTGCATATAGGTGTATGCACATATTTACCGTATTTTATATATATTTGTATAATTGTATTAATAATTTAATATAGGTGTTTGCACATACATTAAACGAGAGACTATCCTGATACTGTCTCACATGAAACATAAAAAAATTCATCAATTTATTAAAAAAAAAAAATGGGATGAGGATGGGGACGAGGATGAGTGGTAATTAAGTGAGTGGATAACATTATACTCACATAATTTAGATCGATCTGTCACATTTCTCGTAGTATTATATATGCTGATCTGTCAATATACAAATAGATATAATTGCATGTATACTTGTTTTAATTAATATTCTAATTAATTACCCTATACTTATATTTATGTGTGTGCGTGTGTATATCAGTATATGTATATATAATTTTTTTTATGTCCAAAAGAGATATTTCGTATTGTTAAATGTATTGGGTCAAAGTGTGATTTTTTTTTTTTTTTTTTTTTTTGAGCTAGTTTTAAAACGGACAAAACTCATTTTATGCCCGCCAAAATTTATTCCCAAGGTAGAGACACCCACACATTTAATGATGTTATTCGAGATGAACCCGATTACTTGAAGTTTGGATTTGACTTGAGCATTGGTCGAGCCGAGCTCAAACTCGTTCAATTACATTAACGAGTTGAAAATAGAGTTCAACTCGAACCGCAAACCATCAAGTTTGAGCGCGACTTGTTTAATAAAACGAGTGGAGGTCGTCAGAGCTCGAAAGTCGTATAAGCCAGCAAGAGTCTAAACATTTTAGTTATTAATCATTTTACAATACAATGACAAGAAAGTCCTTAAATATTGAATCTAACTAGTCGAGTTTAAATCGATCCTTTAATAAATATAGTATTTCAGCAACTCAAATTTATATATCTTGTTTATTAATATAAACGAAGCGAGTTTAAATTTCCAGGAGTCAAAATGAGTTGAGCCCGTTATTCGAATGAGATGATTGGTACTAGTTTGTCGAGTGTGTATTATAATGAATCCATTATTGTGAGTGATTTGAGTGGAAAAGGGGAACAGGATTGGTAAGGTCCCGAGATGGGTGAGTGAGTGAGACAACTGGTCAAACAACTCATCATTCAAAATCATGAACAAGATTCTAGCTACACATTTTATGCACTATTTTATCCTACTAGACTACATAACAACAAACAAACCCTACACATATCACAAACAATTATGTGTTGACGGTCAAACACTACACCCCACTAATATCTCAAATATCTTCATATTCAGGCATGTTTGGTTTCTCAATAAAATTAAAATAATATAAACAGTGACGGAGCCAGGAATTTTCGGTTGGGGCCCCGATTATCATTATTATAAAGATAAAAAAATGTATTTATTATACTTATCAAAATTTCTTATAATAAAATTGTAAATACATTTCATTCCATTAAATCAAATCATCAAGTTTACTTTCATTGTATTTTGTAAGATGTTTTGATAGTCCGCACTCAAAATGAACCCGAGTAATATAAAAATTGTTAAAATATTAATATTCAGTATAATACATTAATGTGTTCCAATATTCTATAGTTATACAATATAATAATTTTAAATATAAATGTACAAAAAATTTAAAACACTAAACTATTTTTATTTTTTTTAAAATTCAATACTAAAATATTGTTCAATTTTAAATACATTCTTGTGAATCTTAGCAAAAATTTAGACAATAATTTTAAATATACTATTAATCTATATTATTGACTATTAGAAAAAAAAAAAAAAAAGGAGTATTAAGAAACAAAATGTAAAAACTTATTATGTATGTAAAAAATGTAAATAATATTTTTATCATCACTTCAAAATCATCATTTATTTATTCAAATTGTCAATAATTTTATTTATATACAAATATATATCATTATTTAAAAAAAAAAAATTTATTATATATATATAATAAAATAAAAAATGGTGGGGGCCACTGGACCCCTCTGGGCCCAGTGTGGCTCCGTCTATGAATATAAATGATAATGATTAGTGGTGAGGAAAAAAAAAGAGTATTAATCGACTAAGAAAACTGAAATGAAATAGTAAAATTTAGTGGCAAGAAAAATCTTTTACTCATCATATAACCACTTATTTTGAGCTCTTAAACGGAAATGTCTAATCATATGATTCGTTTAATAATTATTTTTTGGTAAACTAATTAGTTAATGCAAAGCTTTTAAGAAAATCATTGCAACCAAATAGATTTGTGAAAAACAAGTTTATATTGTATGATTTGAGGATGTGGGGCCACATGTACGAAATAAGAAATGAAAAGTTTTTAGTAAAACGAACAAAATAGAAAAATATGAAGCTTTTGATGAAATGGAAGAAATAATAAATTTTTATTCCATCTCATATAAATATTCTTGATGTGATTAATTTGATATTGTTTATATAAATTTTGTTATTTATGCTTTAATCTACCATTATTTTGACTTGTCAGATGATTGCGTTGATAATACTTAAAAATATACTTCTCAATGGAGTACTAAATAATGGTTAAAAATACTCAGGGAAGTAGCTCTATCATTCTGGTACATTACGAAATTGAAAAAACAAATAAAAATATATTACCGAATTTTATATTTATTTCAAATTTATCCATATCACCAGGTATTATTTGAATCCAACTTAATTATTTAAACCACTCTGAATTCTTTTAACAAAATCCCTTTTTTTTTTAATAACGAACCTTACAATACTCAATAATATCTTTCATCAATTTGTGTCTAAAGTATGTGATTGTTGGATAAATGTTGCACACACAACCCAACAATTTAGACGGAGTGAAATCAAGACAAAAGTTGTAAGCTTCTTTATAAACAATTAATATATAAAAAATAATTCATCTTCTTTATAAGTTCAAACTTTTAAATAAGACGAAATTCTTTTATGGTATCTCAAGACTCACATCCACACATTTTAAGTTCAACAAATCTTTCAATTTTAAGAGATAAATTGATCTATAAACATACACTTTATCATCTATTATGATCTAAAAAAATGGACCCTTCTCATAACAATATCAAATAAAACGAATGAACGTTTAAAAATTAGTAATATTTTAAAACGAATTTGATAATTTGGATTGTCCGATCCCGATAGGTATTTATATTTTTCCTGATGTTAACTCACGCAACTTTACTTTTTTGTTTGTCTTAATAAAAAGTACTCATTTTTATGCAAACTATTTCATCTAACATTTCAACATACTTCCTCTTGTTAAATTTTATAATTTTTACTTTCCTTTTTTTTTTGTCTGTACAATTTTATAATTCCTCATTCCTAAAAAAGAAATATTACTCAAACTCACTACTTTATTTCTATTTTATCTCCTTACTCTAACTTTCACTTTTTACATAAATAATTAATTTTTCTTAAAATCCTTATCCAACCCAAATGGGCAGTATAAAATTGGACAAAGGGAGTATTATTCTCTCTCAATCAAATCACTTCTAATGTATTTACTTATTTTATCATATTTATTAACCTTTGGGTTTAAAATTCATGGGTAACATTTTTTTTTTTACACAAACTTAGGGGTAACTTTTAACGGAATGGTGTGAATAGGAATAAAATAATTGATAACCTCAAATGAAGAATATAATAAAGGCATAATAGAAGACAAACACAAAATAACTATAACCACCCTAAGTCAAGAACTAGTCACTTTGAAAAGATTAACTGAATAGCATTGATTTGACTAAAGAGCTGTATTTGCAAATTTGCAATTTAATGCCCAAGATCTGGTCAGGAGGACAGTGAAAGCAACACTACACAGTGTGATTAGATTCAGCCTTTAAATCCCAATTTAATGACATAGACATATTGTTGATAATGGACACAATTTATGGCTCATTGAAATTAAGTTATAAGTTATGACAGTTTAAGCAAAATAAGATAAGAGTAATAAAATTAATAAAGTAGTGGAGTACAACAAAATATGGGTGTTGGAAATTGGAATATAACAATAATAATAATAATAAAAGAAAAAAATTGTAAGTTTGAATCTGTCAATAATGAAAACAATAATTGAAGAAATTGAAGGAACAAAATAAGAGTACTGTGGCTAATGCAACAGTGAATGCATACAGATACAGGTAAGAGCACGCAGTGCATGTCATAATATGGCATGTTACGCTGCACCCAATATCCTGTTGTTAAAATTTTTATGGAGTGAATAAAGGAAAAGCAATTGCACAGTGGGCGCGTGCACTCCAAACGACAATGGTTGTCACTAGTCACATGCACAAAATTCCAGAATCAAAGACAGATGAAACAGAGATTCCATTTATCAAAAGCAGATAAGTTGATGAAAAGGTGAACCATCTTAACAACTCTAGCCCGAATATCTAATCTAGCATTAGGGTTTGGATCATAACAACTCCAATCCAAGCCAATCATAATTAAAAACATCACAGGATTAATTATGTACATACAGTAGTAAGTCTGGAAAATTGTCAAGAAAAAAAAAAAAACTGAATCAAACCCGCACAGCAGAAGAACAAGAACTTGACACTGAACTCCAAGTTATTTTGAAGAAAAAAAAACAGAAGCAAAAGGTTAAGTATTACCCTGAAAAAAAACTCTACCCTCCCTCCTCTCAAGTTCGATCTGTGCGGTTCTTGCTGTGATTTGATCTGTTTCCAGTTCCACCAACGCTACTCCCACCGTTTTCTCTCTTCTGTTGAGACGAAAATATGGGAAAACCGAAAACACCAGATTTCGAGGAGCCTCGAAGTGAACAAACCGGAACGTTAAGAACCGGAGTGATGCGGACGTTAGCTGAATATGACCTTTCCATTCCTCGATGCTTGTACCTTGGCCCACCATTGAAAGTGCTTGGACTGCTTGAACTTCTCTCTAAACTATGGAACACAATTTTTCCAGACGAATTCATTCGAGGACTGTCTACCGAAACGCCACGACCTGGAGCTGCAGATTCCGGAGCTCTTCTCATCGGACTCCGGCCAGCTCGACTCGGTGCCGTCCGGTTCTCCGGCTTAGCTATTCGAACCTTGGACAGATTGCTGATGCATTGGTGCGTGTTGCGAGTAACTGTGCTTGGCTTATCTGAATCGAGCGAGAGACGAGGCAGATCATCATGTTCGTGGCCTGATGAAGAGGATGATAGAGACAATCTCGAGGATATCGATATAGACTCATTATCAGAGTCCTTTAACAGTGGAAGATTTAAATATGAATCAATGGACGCATTTAATGAAGCTTTTGAGCTGCGGTGAAGCAAGTGCTTTAGGCTTCTTGTGGCATTCTTAGTCTGATAGTTGGAGGACAGTTTCTGATCCTCCTGCTTCACATTGGTGTTTTGATACAACTTCTTCAAGCCGAGAAGCTCCCTCCATCGGCTCGAGCACCTAGGCGCTTTCGGAGAGAACAAATACGGATCTCTGGATGATACCTCATTTCGACGGCGAAATTTAGGCGTTTCCGGTGATGTAGCTTCGGAAGAGGCCTGCGTAGTTGAGATCGTCGACGGCCGAATCGCAGAGAGGTGCAACGGTACTAGTTTTCCGTCGGCGAAAAGCTCATCAGCGGGGAGCATTGCCACCGGATCTTCAAGCCGGAACTCAAAATCAACGAAATCTGTGGTGGAAATATCCAGATCTGGTTCCTCCAGCCTGTCTTCCCCCGCATTGTGCGGCAGCGGTTGTTTCTTCAGAGAAGACCTATTTCCGGCGCCTTTAGAGCCGTCGTCGTCGGGAAACTCGCGGCTGAATGACATTCTCGGTGTTAGCCAGCCGTAGGAGGGGAATGTAGCCGGAGGACAGTCGAGAAAATTATCCGGCGACATTCCGATGTTGTTGACGCATGCGGACGCCATCTCCGGCGAACATGCACTACAGCAAAAGAGATCTAGAGACTCCGGCAACAACAAAAAAAAAAACTGAATCTCACAATGTATAAAGAGTAATGTGCTGTAGCATCACCTAAAGCACATCAACGGAAAATGCCAAACATCAGCTGGAGAATCAGAGAAAATGAATTTGGTTAGCTAGGGTTTGGAGATAGATACCTTGTTAATAGTGTGTGTTGTGGACTAGTGTGTGCCCCAGTGGGGATAGCTTAGGGGTACATATAAATAGCGCCGATCGTACAGTGGGGTCCTCCTTCCCCTCCAATACAATTTTGACACGTGTACCGTTGGTCAAAACTAGGTTGACGTGACGGACAGCGGGAGAGATTGTTTTGGGATGTTTCGTGGAAGCAGCATCTTATTTTTTAAATTTAATTTGGGGTGAAAGTGAAATTATGAAAAATATTGGGGTAATTATAACGTTGAGATTCATGGTTATCCGTTAAGATCTAAAATAGGAGTAGCTTTTGGAGGAGTTAAATGGGCGTAATAGTAATAGAGAGAGTGATGGGCCGGTGACTGCAAAAACTGATGCACCTCTTTATTTAATTAAATAAAAAACGACTGCACACACTGATACTTTTGATCCCTACAGTGGGTACATTTGGGCCGTGATATTATTTTCTCTTATTATCATTCACTCTATTTGTTTTTAAATTTCTTTATTTTTTATTAAAATCAAAATGATATGACCCATTATAAAAACTACCCAGCTGTCTCAGAATTAAATTAACTATGCTAATTGAGACACAACGCGTGCCTTTTATAATTATTAGAAAAATTCTCTATTTCTTCTCCAAATAAGCGATACCGTGATTTGATGGGTGCTTTGATGGAGACTAGAATGTGTTATCTTTTTTTTTTTATCAGTAAAATGAATTTTATTGGTAAAAGACAAGTACAGGGTTACTCAACCATTACAAATTATCCGCAAAACAAAGCCAAGAAATTAATTTTTGATATCCTTCTACACAATGACCTGTTTCAATATCTCCCTGCTTTCTTCATAATTAAATCCCCTCGAAGCACTGTGATGGGTTTTTCCTCCATTCTTCAATGGTGCAATCTTTTACCTTGTTGATTTTTGCTCCGAGTCATGACTTCAGTCGGAGTTTAATTGTTTCTGCTGCTTTCCTTCTGTCCAGCTTGCCGTCGTTGAAACATATTTCGTTCCGCATATTCCACGAAGACCACACTATACCTATTCAGATCGTAGTCGCAGCAGTTGCTTTCGCCCCTCTCCCCAGCAGCCCGTTGAATTGCATGTAATTTGAGCATGGGTTCCAATGCGTAATTACTTGATGTTGTAACCAATCATGAATGGAGTTCCAAATTGCTCTGCTCTCCTCGCAAATGAACAGAGTGTGTGGTATATTCTCATCTGCCTCGTTGCACAACCTGCATTTCGCCAACTCCTCCGTGAATTTTATGCCTCTCTCGCTCAGCTTATCTATTGTCGGTAGTCTCATCCGGATGGCTCTCCATGCTGTAATCATTTTTTTTGGTGCCCAATTTCTCCATAACTTCTTGTATAATGCAGCTTTTGAAATCTCTTCGGATGTCCTTCCCTTAGCTTGGATTCTCCTTTCATAGGCTATTTTGGTGGAATATACTCCGTTTGGAGAGTGTTTCCATCTCCATAGGTATGTTTTGTGTTGCTCTGGAGTTATCTTGTCAATTAAAACAAGCAATTTGTTAAACAATAACATCTCCCTATCCGAGAGCCGTCTCCTCCATGTCCATTTCCATTTCCACCCGGTTTCTCCCTCCCACTCACCCATCTCACTCACTAGCCTATGTTTTTTAGTACTAAGATTGTAGAGCTTTCTAAATTTCTCCTTTAGACTCACATTACCCGCCCAACAGTCGTACCAGAAGTGGGTCTTTTCCCCATTCCATATTCCTACCTCAAACTCGTCCCTCAAAGAACCACCCTCTCCACCCTCGTACAATGTCACTATATCTCTCCACCATCCTGACAACCTTTTCCCAGCCCTCCTCCCACTATTAACCCTACCAGATTCCACCACTCTCAACCCTCCATACTTCGATTTGATCACTCTCGCCCACAGCTTTTCTCCCTCGTCTAAAAATCTCCAAACCCACTTTCCAATCAAAGTTATGTTGAAAGTTTCTAAATCTCTAATGCCTATGCCCCCCTTCTCCTCCTTTTTTCGACACACCTCCTCCCACTTAACCCACAAAATTTTGGATCTAATTTTGTTCCCTCCCCACAAATAATTTTGTTGCAATTTTCTAATCTCATCTATGGTTTTTTTCGGAAGTTTAAAGAAGGATAGACAGTAAACTTGCATGGCGGACAATACAGATTGGATTAGGGTCGCCCTTCCCCCCATGGAGATGCGTTTGGAATTCCATGACTCAAGCCGTTGTTTGATCTTTTGTATTAGGCCCCTCCACGAGCCGTGTAACTTGTGGTTGCAGCCCACTTTAATCCCCAGGCATGAGAAGGGAATAGTTGCAGCCGCGCAACCTAGCGACGAGGCCCACTGTTGTATCAGATCGTCCGAAACATTTACCCCTGCTAGTGAACATTTGCTAAAATTCACTTTAAGGCCTGAAAGAAGTTCAAAATTCCTCAAAAGCACCTTTATCACCTTTATATTTTGCTAGTCACCCGAACACAAGAAAACCGTGTCGTCCGCGTACTGTAAGTGAGAAACATGGATCTTCTCATAACCAATTTCTGCCCCTTCCAAAAGTTTCTACTCCTCGGCTCTTTTAATACGCATACTTAGCCCTTCTGCCACAGTCAAGAAGAGAAACGGTGACAATGGGTCACCTTGCCTAAGTCATCTTTTCAATTGGAACTCACCCGAGGGGCTTCCATTAACCAGTACTGATGCCGTGGCAGTCGAGACACATTCTTTAATCCAATATCTCCATTTCTCGTTGAAATTTAGACCCTCTAGCATTTCATCTAGAAATTTCCACGACACCGAGGCGTATACCCTTGCAAAGTCAACTTTGAAGAATATTCTTAGTATCATATTTTTCCTTGCCTCTTCGATTGCTTCATTCAGGATTAGAACGCCGTCCATGATTTTTCTGCCCCCAATAAAAGCCGACTGATTGTTTGAAATTACCTTGTCAATCACTTTACTCATTCTTTTTGCCAGCACATTTGAAATAATTTTGTATGCACTCTCAATCAAGGATATTGGTGTAAATTCTTCCAGCCTTTGAGCCTGGTCCTTCTTAGGGATTAATACTATGAAAGACGGGTTAAGGCCTTTTATCATTCGCATGATGTCCGACTGTAGTACTTCCCACGAATTCTTGAAGAATGCAAAGGAGAAGTCGTTCGGTCCCGGGCTGCTACTACCATCACACCCCCATATTGCTTCCTTTACTTCTTCTACAGAGAACGACGCGGTTAGAATTTCATTGTCCGCCTCCTCTAGGTGTCGGGAGAATAGCTGTTGTGGGAGCTTTGGCCTCGGCCTTGTTGTCGCCTCGAAATGTTTGCTGAAGAAGGAAAACACCTCCATTTTCACTCCTGAAACCGATTCCACCCATGTTCCATTCACCCATAGGTCTGTTATGATGTTGCGCTTTGCTCTGTTCTTTATCATGGTGTGGAAGAATCGGGAATTTACGTCTCCTTCGAGAACCCACTTTGAATTTTCTTTTTGATAGAGAAGCGGATCTTTAGCCTTCAAGTCGGACTGAAGTTCGATAAACGTCTGTGCCCTGTTTTCTGCTTCCGCAGGTTCCAACTCAAACACTTCGTCTATTATGTGATCTAGTTCTCCTATTTTCTGATTCTTTGAGTTGATGTTTGAGTCTACCAGTCCGTACACGGAATGGTTCCACTCTTTGATGTCTGACTTGAGACTTTTGAGTTTCTCTTTCAAGATGAATCCTCCCCATCAAAATACTTGATAGTGCTGCCATTTGTTACTCACTATGGACTTGAAAGAGGCATGTTCGAGCTAGTAGTTGAGAAACCGAAAGGATCTCGGTCCCTAATCCAGGCTCCCTGTTTCCGCGAACACTGGACATTGATCAGAAATCGATCGGTCCAAGCCCCTTATCTTTGTCTCCGGGCATTTATCCAACCACACACTGTTAACCATCATTCTGTCGAGGCGGCTCTTGCACGTTCCATCGGGCCTGTATCAAGTGTATTGGCGACCAATTAACGGTAGATCCACCAATTTACTTTTGGCCAAGAATTCGTTGAAAATGCTCATCTCTCTTCTGTCGTTACATGTGCCCTTGCCTATTCTTTCACTGCTCGTTTTGATGGAGTTGAAATCTCCTATTACGCATAAACAATCTTCTTCGGCTTGTTCTGCTATGATAGAGATCAGGTCCCACAATTCACTTTTATCTGCGATCGTTGAGGGGTCGTACACATTTAGGATTGTGCAGCTCGCTCCATCCTTCTTCAGATTACCATTCACAATCAGAGCCCCTTTTGTGTGCCAACTGCTTCTTGCCTGAAAAACTGTTGAATTCCAAATAGTTATAAGACCTCCTGACCTCCCATCATCCCCTCTACTTGCCCAGCTAAAATTATCTCCACCTCCCCATAGACTTCTACAAAGACCCCATTTCACCTTTTCCACTTTTGATTCTTGTATACAAAGGAAATCTATTCTTAGTTTGTTCCCAATTTCCTTCACCTCCCTTCTCTTTTCTTTTCCCCCCACCCCTCTAGTGTTGAAACTTAGAACCTTCATTTACTAACCTTGTTCGAGCACCCCTTCCCTTTTGCTTTGCTTGACCTGCGATTTGCTCTGTCTTTTCGCACGAGTATCACCAATTGATTTTTGATTCCTGCCTCAAAACCCCCCTCGGTTAGCCCTACGCTCTCCCCCACTTCCCATGCTTCATTCACTTCTTTCATGATAACTTCGTCCTCTTCTTGGTCAATCCTTTTGTCCGCGATTTCCTCCCTATTCGCCCAATTTTTCTTCATATTTTCCTTCTGCAGCAAATTCCTTGATTTTTCTTAGATGGGGTTCATGTGTTTCCTCCACTTTTCCAACAAGTTCTATTTCAACTTCATCTGAATCGGATCTTACTCCCATGGGCATTTCTGTGGTTTTTGGGCCAACAACTTCCTTTTGGTGGTTCACAGATTCAAGAGAATTAGTTATAGATGAGTTGGGGCTGTTTGGGATTTTAGTACTCTACTCGCTGATATGGGCCGATTTATTTAAATCCAAACTCCTGGAAAATATTGGCTTGGGCTTATGGCTTTTTTCTTGGCCCATGAGTGATTTTGTGGGTCTGGGGTCCGCATTCTCTTTTCCACGCGCCTGACTTAGATTATTAAATGCCACCGTATTTTCACCAATTTCAAGAGTTTCACGCGTCTTGGTTTGTGTCCCTTTCATAACTGATGTTTGATTTTATCCCTTTTTTGGCCTCTCGGTTTTTGTGCATTGCGGCTGGTAATTAATGTGCACGTGTCCATGCTCATGCAACTTTTCGTATTCCATCTTGGTTTCATTCACCATCGAAACGTCGCCGGCGACCAATTGGTTATCGTCGGAACTCATTTCCTCAGATGAGCAAAAACCAAAGAACATGACGTCCTCCTACGGGAGATCATCTTTTTCCTCACAGTCTTCTGTTTCTTCTTTAACCCGGATATTATATATTACTCTGTCCACCTGCACTTTGACTTCTTCTCGAGGTAATTCTGGATACCCAGTGTTGATGAGCAACCTCGCCGACTGTAACATTCGCCGTGTCGTCGTGTCCTCATTGATCTTGATTAGGGTTCCAAATTTTATCGCCATTTGTTTGAAAAATTTGTTGCACCACTTCGTCCATACTAATTTGCGGTAGTGTATCACCCCTTTATCCCATTCCTCTATGAAGTCGAACCACTTGTTCCTCCATTCGTATTTCTCCGATGGGATTATTACGTCGCATTCCGGTTGCGTCCATCTGATTAGAGTCAGATTGCCCCCCCAGATACGTGACCGTCCAGTAATCCGACGCCTCTTGGGTGATTTCCTCGGCTCTTTCCATCCATACTATCTCAGTTTTTAGGATCCCATCAGAATTTGCTTGAGCCATCCTCTTTCCTCCTCTGAAGGCTTGAATGACATTCCATTCCATTTGTTTATTTCCTCGACTCCACTAGGTTTCCTTTCGGCCGTTGGTTTGGCCCCTGATCGACCGCCTAGGGCATCAGCAAAGGAGACTTCCGGCGAAGCTTTCGCTTCCCTGGGTATCCTGTATACCTTGGGAGTGCTGTTTATGGGTTTAATGGGGGCTTCTCTCTCATATTCCGCCACCTTTGCTCGTTTGAAGGAGTCAAACCACAAGTCGTTCAGTTTCTTCTCTGTTGTTGTTACGTTTATTTTTCCAAAGAATATGACGAAACCGAAATGAGACCCATCTTTCCTGCGTTTTGTCGGGATGAATATGTCCATAATAGTCTCAATCTCGTTGAACCTTATCTTTAGATCTACAGTGTTGCATTGGTTTGAAAAATTCCAAAAGAAGAAAGTCACCATAGGGATATTGGCGGCCTTCGTCCTATCACTACGCATTGTCCGATTAGCCAGTCCATGTCTACTCTTATGATCTAATTCTGAAGGCTTACAGTGCAAAGGGAACGGTTTCTGCCTCACTGGTTGACACTCGGCATGGCTGCACTCACCCCCCCCCCCCGCCGCCGCCGAAGCGGACACTCTCGCTCACCACCTCTCATTTTCGTAATGACTTTTGGAAATAATACTATTCATTTAACATAGAATGTGTTATCTTCTGAAAAAAATTTGCAGAAGCTTTGTAATAGGCGTAGGGTATATACCCCTCCAGCTTTGTTTAATGCACTCCCCCATCCAATTTACTAATTAAATAAGTATGTAAAATACCATATTTGCCCTTTTAGTAAAATGTTATAGATACATACACTCCCCCTCAAAACCCTAATCCTAATTTTATATAAAACCCTAACCCTAATTTGCAGCAGTCGCCGCCCCTCCGACAGTCGGTCGTCGTCACCGCCGACACCATCACCTCCGGCAGCCTCCACCGCTGCCACCTCCGGTACCACCCCTCCCAAATATACTAAAAAAAAAGTTAAAAAAAATAGATTTTTTTAACCAACCAGTGTCGATCGACACTGGTTGGTTGACCGAATAACATATTGTCGCCTAAAATTTATCGACGAAAAACATCTTTGGCGATAACATTATATCGAAAAAAATAAAAAAATAATTTTCGCCAAGGAATGTCAACCAAAAACATTATGGTTGACAACAATTTGTCGACCATAATGTTTTTGGTCGACATTCCTTGGCGAAAAAAAAAAAAAAAAACCAAAATTGCTCACTTGTTACAGAAAGGGAAAAAAACCCTAAGAAGAAGAGTGGTGGGACAGCCGACGGGGAGAGAGGAGGCATTTGGGTGGGGCAGGGCGGCGGCGGCGCTGGGCGAGGGAGGAGGTTCGGCGGCACTGCCTGTATCGCGCGAGAACGAGGGAGGAGGAGGAGATGAGGGCGGCGACGAACGCGGGCGGCGCTCAACGATGGACGGCGCTCGGCCGCGGTAGATGGAAAGGGAGGAAAAAAAGAAAAGTGTTGAAAGAAAAGAGAAGAATGAGGAAGAAGATGAGAAAAGCTGGGGTTTTATGGGGGGTGTGCATCTATCATGCATGATTTTAAGATAAAAGGGTATAATAGATAATTTGGAGGAGAGTACATGTATCATACACGTTTTTTTTGGGGTGGGGAAGTGCATTAAAAAAAGCTGGAGGGGTATATACCCACGCCTTTGTAATATGGGTTGTTATTTTATTTACTGGTTGGATAGATTCTGAGAATTACTAGTTTCGTGTTATTTCTTTTGGGCCTTAGTTTAGTTTGTGTGTGTGGAGTAATTAGTTGTTAGTAGGCATTACTACTTCCTTTCTCATTAGAAGTGTGATCACTTTTTCGATATATGTCTTAGAAGTAATTTATATTTTAATTATAAAGTAGATATGTCAATAACGAGTAAAGATATGTCTTAGAAGTAATTCATATTTTAATTATAAAGTAGATATATCAATAACGAGTAAAGGATATTGTTGGCAACTAATCAACTTTGTTAATAAAGTAGAAAATATATACTTAAAAGTTAACTACTGAAATAAAATGATTATATTCTTTGTGGACAAAAAAATAAGATTAAGCACATTTTTTGTGAACAAAGAACAGTAGTTAGTTGTTGTAGCTATATAAGCTGGACTTGAGTTGTATTTTGGGTTGGTTGATGAATGAAAGTATTATTCATTGTATTTGTACGTCTATCGTCTTGGTTTGAGTTTCTGGTGTTCTTAAGGTAGCTTGCGCTGCGTTAGTTGGTATACAAAGTTGGGTCTGCATCTAGGATGATCATGCCTCCAAAACGACAAGGTACCGCAGCCTTTGATGCGCTGACCATGGGCAATGTTGTCGCTCAGCTTCGTCAACAAGTCGATTTCTTGGTCATGGAGATGGCAGCGTTAAGTTCTCGTTAAGAAGTTTTGGCTACGCAGCATCAAAAAATTGTTGTTTGCAATTCGCGATCAACTTTCCGTTGTCAGCCGCTCGACAGGCCAGTGCCATGTTCTGGTAAATACCTACTCCTTAGTCAATGAAACGGAGACTCGTGCGTGTTTGCCCCCTCCCCCCTTGCGAGGAATTAGTTGGCGACCCGAGACACACCCTTATTGTTAGTCACGCTTGCTGGGCTCCACAGGCTGCGGAGTATATAACACAACGCACCGCTCTCTTTCATTCCTCTTGCACGGTCACAGGCGCGGTATGTCGATTTTTGGGTGATTCGGGTACCTGCGAGCGTGTTGTTGCTGAATCTGCAGTCTATTGGATGCGTCTTGTTGAGTATGTTTCATTGCGTATTAATCCTAATTCCTAGCAATACATCCTTCTTCTCGATTACGTTGGTTGGATATTTTCACTGCCATACATCTTGTGTTGTCCGTTGGATATCACAGTGGTTTCGATTCAAGAGCGAATCGTCTCCCACCATGAGAGAATGATGGAGGTTAGGATACGTTATCTTCTGAAAAAGAGAAAAATGCACTTTTGGTCCCACCATCCACGGACACTCATGTTTTTTGTCCCAACAATCTGAATTTTGGTCCCGAAAGAGAAAAACTTGACACATTTGGTCCCAAAGTTAGTCAACCGTTAGTCAACCTTAACGATATTAGTCCCAGTAACTATTTTCCCATTAAAAAATAGTAAAAAATATTATTAAAAAAAATTATAAAATGTGTAAAATTAAAAAAATCTAAAAAATTCTAAAATGTGTAAATGAAAAATAAAAAATTAAAACAAAAAATATTTCTACCAAAACTAACAGATTAAAAAAAAAACTCATTAAAAAAAATATACTTTATAAATTATAAAATTTGAAAAATAAAAATTAAAAATTCTAAGAATAAATATTCTAAAATGAGAAAAAAAAATAACAAATTATAAATAAAAAATAAATAAATTTAAATTTAAATATATACTAAATAAAGTATTATGTATTTAATTTATTACGTATTATACTCCGTTGAAATTGAATATTTCTGCAAAACGACGACGTATATGCAACGCAATGAAAAGGGGATGAGGAGCACATCAATTACATCGTTCTGCAACATTTCATTGATTAAACCACTATAAAAAGCTCAATCACCTTCCCAAAACGGTCATGCGGCGTCGTATTCCCTAGGGATCAATTTTATGGAAAAACGAAAAAAAATTGACCAAATTCGGCTTCCCGACCTCCACCGTGATATTCCACACAAGATCCTTGAATTCCTTAGCGAAATCCGAGTACGAATCCGTCAGATCCTTCGAGAAAATGGTGTTGCAGAGCAGATTTAACCAAGTATGGAAGGCGGTGCGGCCGATGTCCACGTCGTCTCCGCTCTGACTACTTTTCCTGCATTAAGAGATTAACTTATGCACTTTCCGGCTTTCTGGCTCCGGAGGTTCTGGTTCGCATCGAGGCGTGAACCGGAGAAATGTTGGAGTTCAGCAATTTACGGAGGTTGCGCCATCGCGAGGCCGCCGGAAGCCAGATGACGGAGTACTTAAAATGGCCGTGTGCGTGAATGGCGTTGGGGATGTTTCTGTTGGAAAACGCTACGTCCTGTTTTTGCAGGACTTCTTTGGCCATGGCGGTGGAGCCTTGGAGGAGACAACGACGGTGTTGATGAAGCTGAGGCGGAGGCACATGAGCGGGCCGTAGATTTTGGAGAGACGAGTGAGGGATTTTTTTATTTTTTTTTCATTTACACATTTTAGAATTTTTTAGATTTTTTTTTAATTTTTAATTTTACATATTTTATAATTTTTTTTATTTTTAATAATATTTTTTACTGTTTTTTAATAGAAAATAAATGACTAACGGTCAAGTGAGTCTTTCCGTCAACATTTAACGTGGGTGGGATCAAATGTGTCAGTTTTTTCGATGTTGGGACCAAATGTGTCAAATTTTTCTCTTTCGGGATAAAAAACATGAGTGCCCGTGGATGGTGAGAACAAAAGTGCATTTTTCTCCCTGAAAAATAATTGCGGGAGCTTTGTAACATGTGTTGTTATTTCGTTTACCGGTTGGATAGATTGTGAGAATTATGTCAAGTGCTTTGATTTTTTTTATTTTATTTTTTGAAATAAAAGATATTTTGTATGCTTGAAATAAAAGATATTTTGAAATAAAAAGTACTCCATCATGTTTTGTTTCATTAGTCTACACGTTTTTATAACAATTGTAAAATCACAAAATGACACATTGATTTAGTTGTTTTGAATAAGACTACAAATTTTCAATCGTATTATTTGCGTCCTACATAATCACTGGCAGCATACTTTAGAAAATCGTGAAATTCATCGAATTAGATCTATCGGAGGGCAGCCCGAGCCCAAACACCATGGATTTGTTTTCAAGCTTCCCGGTAGTAATATATACTCCCTCCGTCCCACTATAAGTTTCCCACTTTCCTTTTAGGGATGTCCCACTATAAGTTTCTCATTCCATTTTTGGCATATTATTTTCTCTCTCGCAATCACATCACTTCTACTTTATCTATTATTTTATCATATTTCATCTAATACCCATCTATTATTTTCTCTCTCACCGTCACATCACTTATACTTTATATATTATTTTATTATATTTCTTAATCAAAACATCCAAAAGAAAGAGGAAGTTTATAGCGGGACGGAGGGAGTACATGTGAAGGAATAACAATATCCACATAACCCATATATGCTACTTTCTGGAGCAATGTAGTTAAAGAAAGTGCAGGCAATTGAGGGTTTTGTGATGTGGGTTGGAATAAATAAAATTTTGGGAAAATACATTATTTTTTTGTTTATTAAGTTGTACCAATTTTAATTTCCGTCATCTAAATTTTTCTAACTTTAAAATTTGTCTATCACACGTAATTGATGACATAACTTTAATTTTTAATTTTTTTTGGTAGGGGACTCAAAATCCCTATCAAACAGGGTCTTAATCCCTAACCCATCATCGTTCTTCATCCTCCCTCAATCTAACTAAAAATTAAAGTCACACCATTAATTATTGCCAAAGTCTCAAGTGTACTCAAGTACATGGTGTACTTGAGTAGACTTTAATTGGTCAAATGTTGACCGTTGATCGGTCAACGGTCAAACGTTAACTTTTTTTCAATTTTTTTTTATTATTTATTTATTTTTTTCGATTTTTTTTTAAAAAAAGTGTATGTTAGTATATTGAAAAGTGTATCTTTGTTTTTTAATGAAAAATGTATATTACTATATTGAAAAGTGCAATATTGTTTTTAATGAAAAGTGTATGTTATTATAACTGAAAAATGTATTTTATTATAACTGAAAAGTGTATGATATTATAACTAAAAAGTGTAAGTTATAGATTAATGAAAAGTGTATGATATTATAACTGAAAAATGTATGATCTATTAATGAAAAGTGTAAGTTATATATATTAATGAAAAATGTATGTTATTATAACTGAAAAGTGTATGATCTATTAATGAAAAGTGTATGTTCTATTAATGAAAAGTGTATATTATTATAACTGAAAAATGTATGATATTATAACTGAAAAGTGTATGATATTATAGTTGAAAATATTATTGAAAAATGTAATTTTTTCTGTAAAAAAAAAAATCGAAAATGTCAAAGTTTGACCGTTGACCGGTCAACGGTCAATAATTGACCAATCAAAGTCTACTAAGTACATGGTGTACTTGAATACACAAGAGACTCACCCTTAATTATTTAATTACCTATGATAGCAGGTAATAAGGATCAAATTCTTAACATTTGTAACATAAAGGATAAATATCAAAGTATAAATTTTTGAAGGACGAAAATTAAAATTGATAACTTAAAGGACAAAAAAATGTATTTTTCTGATTTTTTTTTAAATTCCAAAGGTATTTATATAAGATTTATAAATATCTATATAAAATTTGTAGATATTCATGAGTTAGATTTAAAAATTCTAATTCAAAATATCAATGTAAAACATTAAATTTTAAAATCTCAAAAATTTGAATTTGAAATTCTAAAACAAACATACCTGAGGTACTTTAGACCAAGCCATTTAAAAGACTCTATTATGCTACTTTAGACATTGCATGTATGCAAATTAATTAGGTTGAGATTAAGATAACGTGTAAACTTTATAAATTTTAAAACCTAATCTATTTTAAGGGTGGTGTATTCAATTGAGATTCTGTTGGATTTTTTTGGACTTTTAAAATATGGGGGTATTCAATCCGGATTTTTAAAAGTCTTTCAAAATTTTGAGGTATTCAATACGGATTTTAAAAAGTCTTTAAAAATCTTTAGGTATTCAACAATTTATGGATTTTAATACTCTATGGATTTCGTTGGATTCTCTTTCAAAAATATAAATAAATTTCACTAATCAAAATCTCTTCTAAAAAGTAGAGATTTCAACGGATTCTCTTAGAAGACTCTAAAAAGAGAAGAAAAAAAAAACTGTGTTAACTATGTTCTTTGATCACAAATTCTTCACCACCATTATTATCGTGAAAAAAATTACATCTCTGTATTTTAAAATTATGTTCTTTCTTTAAAAATTATACTATATCGGACACCGTCAATAATATCTAATCGACGTCAATTCCCCATTACGTGGTGTTCCATATCATCTAAAAGATTTTGGTGGTCAAGGTCGTCACCCCAGAAATGCAATTATTCAATCGAATTTTTGGTATTTTCAAATTGCAATTCACAAGTTCGCTGGATTACATAACTTTCTTCTTCGGAAAGAAGGTCGCTCTGATGAATTTCTAGTCGAATATAAAGAAGATCAAGATTCACCATATCTCGACATGAAAATCGACATGAAAGAGGAAAATTTGGAATTGCTTTCTCAAATACAACTACAACAAAGAACTTAAGCTAATGCATGGAGAACTAGTATTGCTAACTATGTGAAAATGAGGCCGAGGTATAACTGTGATGAAAATGAAGATGAGAATAATAATGATAAAAAATCCATATAAATCAATAAAAAAATGGAAATCCATGTAAATCAATAAAAAAATGTGTATTTCAGAATCCTGTCAAATCTATAAAAATCCATATAAATCAATAAAAAAGTCAGTCAAACTCTGCATAGAGTCAATGAATTTTCTAAATCCAATGACTTTTTAGCAACAAAATCTCAATTGAATACACCCGATAAATCTAAATTATTTTAAATCGCCTGCAAGAATGGAAATAAATTAATCTAGTTTAGGGAATATATTCAATTGAGATTCTATTTGATTTTTTTTTTTTTTTAAATACGTGGATTTAGAAAATTCATATGCAAATGTATATGGAACACATTTGTATATAAAAAAAGTTATCCAAATTATTTAGAAAAAATACCAAAATTACATTAGTTAAAAAAAAAAAACATTATTATTTATCATTACCACTCAAATAATAATAAAAATACAAATTCATTAATGAGTTGCACTTACAAATAACACGTTACTCATTTACTATATCCAATCCAATAACCAATTACAAATAACACATATCTATTTACTATATCCAATTTAATAACCCATTACAAATAACACATAACTCATTTACTATATCAATTTAGCACATGGATTTTTTTCATGTACCTTTATTTTACTTCAATTAATTTTTTTTTTTAAAATTTCATTAAAAAATAATACTCAATTAATTTTTTATTTTTTTATTTTACTCCAATTCATATTTATATTTCTCTTTTTAATATTATTCTTTAAATTTATTTTTCTTCCTATTTATCATTTGTGTTTCAAACGATAATTTTTTTAACGTACTTTCTTTTTATACCGCAAATAATTATTCTAAAATTTTAAAGTCTAATAAGAAAAAATTAAAAATAATATTAATTATTTTTTTAAGTATTAAATAGTATAATAATAATTTATTTTAAAAAATAAATCTCTCATCTCACTTAGCTGCAAGTGATCAATTCTATTGGTACTATTTTACTTTAATTAATTGGTGTATAATTTTCACCTTATCCTTTCAAAATTTTACTTATTCCTTACAAATTTTACTTCGTTTTACATTATTTAATTATTTTTTTCATTCGAAATTTCATTTTTTAATCACTTTATTTTAGTTTTTTATGAATATAAATTTTAGTTTAGAAGTGTTATGATAACAATTGATAAGTATTATGGTATCATTTGAATTTGTTTTGAGGGATAAAGAGTAAGTAGAAAAGAATTGAGGCGTGTTTACTGTTTAGTAATAAAAACTGATTTTTAAATTTTAGTGGGGTGTGTATAACATTTGAGGTTTGTATACATATTTTATGGGGTGTTAGTAGCCTCACCCAAAAAAAAAAAAATTAAAAAAAAATTATAATCTAATCCAAACTAATTAATCATTCCTCGATATATATGAAAAAAAAAATCATTGCATGCCTATATCTAATCTAATCTAAACTAATTAATTAATTAATTTGAAATATATTTATTTCTTATAATTATTTGATAAAATGATGATATTATCATTAACTTTAGTTATACGTTTCAATTAATAAAGAAAAATAAGATTCACATAACACTCTTTGGTTTGGTTTGTGAAATTTATTTTGTTTCATATTTTTTTAGATTTTATCAAGTTATTTTTTCAAATTATTTTACTCTTTATTTATGTAAGTGTTACTTAGTTATTTTATATACATTTATTTTTGTATTTAAAATTATGGTGTGTGTATAAAATATTTTTGGATGTTATTAGCTTTACTTTTTTTTTTTTTAATATATATAGAGGAGAGATAGTAATGTGACATTTTTTAATATATGTGGCACCAACTTTACCAATTGTAATTCCTTCAAAACATAAATGATTAAAATTGATGTAAAAAAAAAAATTAAAAGGTAAATGACGTATTTTGTAAAATTGAAACTTAAAATGATTTATTTTGAAATATGTCAAACTTATAGGACTAAAATAAATAATTTCCCCAAGATGAAATTTTATTTTTAGTCCTATAAGTTTGAGACATTCCAAAATAAATTCTTTAAATTTCAACTTTACAAAATACGTCATTTACCTTTTAATTTTAATCCATTTTTACATCAATTTTAATCATTTATGCCACATCACTCTCTCCTTTATATATATTAAAAAAAAGTAGAACTAATAACACTCTAAAATATTTTATAAACACCTCATAATTTTAAATATAAAAATAGATGTATATAAAATCACTAAGTAACCCTTATATAAATAGAGATTAAAATAATTTGGGGGAAAATATGAAAAAATTGGGGTGTGTTTAGTAATAAAAAATGATTTTTAAATTTTAGTGGGGTGTGTATAACATTTTATGGATTGTTAGTAGCCTCACCCAAAAAAATGCATCTACTTCAAACTAATTAATCGCTCATCTATATATATGGGGAAAAAATAAAAATTATGCATCTACTCCAAACTAATTAATCAATTTATTTAAAATATATTTATTTATTATGAGTATTTGATAAAATGATGATATTATCATTAAATTTAGTTATACGTTTCAATTAATAGAGAAAATTGAGATTCACATAATTAACATCGATCATTCATAACTGCAACAACCTTTGGTTTCGTTTATGAAATTTATTTTGTTTCATATTTTTTTTTAGATTTTTTCAAGTTATTTTTTTAATTATTTTACTCTTTATTTATGTAAGAGTTATTTAGTCATTTTATATGTATCTATTTTTGTATTTAAAATTATGGGGTGTGTATAGAGTATTTTTGGGTGTTATTAGTTTTTTTTTTTTAATATATATAGAGAAGAGAGTGATGTGGCATTACATTTGGCATTTTGTAAAGGATTAAAACATAAAAGATTAAAATTGATGTAAAAAAGGATTAAAATTGAAAGATAAATGACGTATTTTGTAAAATTGAAATTTAAATGATTTATTTTGGAATGTCTTAAACTTATAGACTCGTATATAATCACAAAATTATTCCAAACACACGCACAAGCAATAGGGAAATCAATTAATGGAAAAGTTGGTAGATAAACATTACCAAATTAAAGAAGAATATGTCAAAAATGTCCCATAGGGTAAGTGTTGTGTACAAGACCTTTTTTTTTTATGGAAGTTAAATACCCATCCCTTTTTTTCCCCTCCCCACGACTCGAATCCAGGACCTAAGACCTATGTAGTGGTGCTCTAACCACTTGAGCTATCCCACTTTATCACAAGGGTGTGTACCTATTTATCATACTTGACAACAATGAACACTTTAATATTTAAAAGGACTTTAAATTTTAAATTTTCTGTAAACTTTCTATGTGGGACAAAAGTGAAACCTTTCACCTTTCCACTCAATCTCATTATTAATTATCTCAAAATATGTGTTACACTCCATCTTTGAAAATTAATTTCCTACTCATCGAAATTCGATTTTGAAACTTTAAATATACCACGTTCATCTACTCTATCACATTTAATTTAATCAGAGTTTCATTAGTTTACACCCTGCTCCTTAAACGAAGCCTCCTCTAATCCACGTAGCATAAAATGGATATAGTGTCAACTACCCTAATTGTGCCGTCTTTATAATCAGATTTACGACAGTTTTTCTCGTTGCAAATTGTTGGAGTGTGGAGCCTGAATTAACCTAATGGGCTTGGAGTGGGGAGCAAGTTTGTTCCTAATAGGCTTAGGGTTAATTATGACAAGTTTGTTCCTAATGGGCTTGGAGTAGGGAGCAAGTTTGTTCCTAATGGGCTTAGGGGTAGGATAAATTTTCTATTATAAATAGATGTTCTCTCATTGTAATCAGCATCCGAAAAACATAGTGAAATACCTGACTTGGCATCGTCCCCAGACGTAGTCACAAGACGAATTGGGTAAACAAATCGCGTGTTATTTTCTCTTTCGTTATCGTGTGCGCGTGTTTATTTCCTAACAACTAGTATCAAGAGTCTCGGGTTCAGAGAGAGCCGTCACGATGAGCGACAAGAAGATTTCAATCAAACAGTTTGACGGATCGAATTTCGGGTTCTGGAAGATGCAGATCGAGGATTACCTTTACGGTAAAGATCTGTATGTGCCCCTAGAGGAGAAGGAGAAACCCGAAAAGATGGAATAGAAGGAGTGGAATCTGTTGAACAGAAAGGCGATGAGTGCGATACGTTTATCGTTGTCCATGAACGTAGCCTACCACACGACTAAAGCAAAGTCCGCAAGGGAGATGCTGCAGATCTTGGAGGAGATGTATCAGAAGCCCACAACGGCGAACAAGGTTCACCTGATCAGACGGTTCATCAATCTCAGGATGTCGGAGAGCACACCCGTGCAACAACACCTGAACGAGTTCAACATGATCATTGAGCAGTTGTGTTCTATCGAGATCGAATTCAGTGACGAGTTACTTGCTTTAGTTTTATTATCTTCTTTGCCTGACAGTTGGGCTGCCACAGTAACTGCAGTTAGCGCGTCATCCGCGAAAGATAAACTGAAGCTTGACGAAGTGAGGGATTTGATGATTAGCGAGGAGGTTCGCATGAAAGAGTCTGGATCCACTTCAGGGTCAGCGCTGAACACGGAGGAAAAGGGGCAGATCGAAGGGTAGGCAGAATCGTGGCAGATCAAAGTCCAGAGGAAAGAGTCAATCCAAGAAAGATAAAGACTCGATCCAGTGCTGGAATTGTGATGAGTTTGGTCACTACAGGAACCAGTGTTCAGCACCCAAGAAAAATAAGAAGGGACAGAACGAGAAGAAGACATCAAACGCAACCACATATGATATTTGATACGCGTTGGTCTTGAGTGCCAGTAGTCCGCTAGAATCGTGGGTGTTGGATTCTGGAGCATCATTTCACTCTTGCAGTGATGCCGAAATAATGGAAAACTATGTGTCTAGCGAATTCGGACAAGTCTACCTTGCTGATGATGAGCCCTTGAAAATTTTGGGAAAAGGACATGTCCGGATAACCACACCAAACAGATCGATGTTGAAGTTGAATGGTGTGAGGCACATTCCAGGATTGAAAAGAAACTTGCTTTCAATCGAACAGCTTGATGTAGAAGGATACGCAGTGATTTTCGGCAGCAACAATTGGAAGATCAGTAGAGGAGCCATGATAGTAGCTCGGGGGAAGAAGGAGGGTACGTTGTATACTACATCTAACCCCAAGGATTGTATTGACCTTGTGGGAGCTACGACCAACGTTGATTTATGGCACTGTCGGCTGGGTCACATGAGCGAGAAAGGAATGAAGGTAATGTGTTCGAAAGGGAGACTTCCAGGGCTGAAATCTGTTGAAGTTGGCCTATGCGAGGACTGTGTTTTCGGAAAACAAAGAAGGGTGAGTTTCTCGAGAGGTGGAAGAGCATTGAAGGCAAAAAAGCTAGAGCTGAAGCATAGCGATCTATGGGGACCAGCGCCCATGAATTCCCTTGGTGGTTCGGTGTATTACATGACCTTCATTGATGACTCCACTCGAAAGGTATGAGTTTATTTTCTGAAAAATAGAACGAATGCTTTTGATACCTTCAGAAAGTGGAAAGCTCTTGTAGAGAATGAAACAGGGCTGAAAGTATAGTGTCTTCGTTCTGACAATGGAGGTGAATATGAACTCCGTGAGTTCAAAGAATATTGTGCTGAGAATGGGATTCGCATGGAGAAGACTGTGAGAGGAACTCCCCAACAAAATGGAGTGGCAGAACGAATGAACAGAACGTTGAATGAGCGAGCCAAATGCATGAGGTTGAAGAGTGGGCTGCCTAAGACGTTTTGGGCAGATTCAGTAAACACGACAGCATACCTAATTAATAGAGGTCCATCAGTTTCGTTGGAGAAAAAAGTACCCAAGGAAGCATGGACGGGAAAAGAGGTAAATTTGTCTTACTTGCGTGTCTTTGGCTGTGTTGCTTATGCTCATGTTAGCTCTGTTGATAGAAGTAAATTAGATGCTAAATCTGTTAAGTGTACGTTCATTGGTTATGGTGGTGATGAGTTCGGTTATAGACTCTGGGATGAGAATAACCGAAAGATTATTCGCAGTAGAGATGTAGTTTTCAATGAACAGGTTATGTACATGAACAGATTGGAGGCATCAGATTCTAACAAGACCAATACCCAAGAGGTTGTGTTAGACATCTCAAACTGGAGTGGGAGTAAGGAGAGTCAGAATGAACAAGAGGTTCTTATTGAAGAACCAAGGACCCCACCACCACCGGAGAATCCACTGCAAAGACCCGTTAGAGAGCGACGTGCACCTAATAGGTATTCTCCCTCTAACTACTACTTGTTACTTGCTGATAATGGTGAACCTGAATGCTATGCAGAGGCAGAGCAGGGTGCAGATAGACGGAAATGGAGAGTTGCTATGGATGATGAGTTAGCATCTCTTCTGTTGAACGACACTTGAAACTTGTTGAGCTCCCAAAGGGCAAGAAGGTTTTGCACTGCAAGTGGGTCTACCGAATCAAGAATGAAGTTGATGGTAGCAAACGTTACAAAGCCCGACTGGTTGTCAAGGGGTTTGAGCAGCGACATGGTATTGATTATACTGATGTCTTTACTCCTGTTGTGAAACTGACCACTATTAGAATGGCGTTGAGTATGGTAGCTGCAGAAAACTTGTTGTTGCATTAGATGGTTGTGAAGACATCATTCCTCCACGGTGACTTGGTGGAAGAGTTGTACTTGACACAACCTGAGGGGTTCGTAGAGAAAGGAAAGGAGGAACTTGTATGCAAGTTAAAGAAGAGCTATTATGGCCTGAAACAAGCTCCAAAGCAGTGGTACTTGAAGTTTGACAGCTTCATGATGGAAATCGACTACCATAAATGCCACGCAGATAATTGTTGCTACTACAAGAGGTTTGACCAAAACTTTCTTATTCTCTTGCTATATGTTGATGACATGTTGATCATAGGAGCTGATGCAAGAGAAGTGAATAAGCTGAAGGGGCAATTGTCTGAACGGTTCTCTATGAAGGATCTCGGAGAGGCCAAACAAATTTTGGGTATGAGGATTGAACGTGATAAGGCGACAGGAAGTGTGTATCTTTCGCAGGCGAGTTACATTCAAAAGGTCCTGGAAAGATTCAACATGTTAGAGTCGAAGCCCGTGAATGTTCCGTTGGGCAGTCAGTTCAAGCTTTCAAGAAGGGAGTCCCCTAAGAGTAAGGAGGAACGTGCTCATATGTTGAATTTTCCGTATGCCTCAGCGATTGGTAGCATCATGTATGCCATGGTGTGTACGAGGCCAGACATTGCTCATGTAGTGGGAGTAGTAAGCCGATTTATGAGTGATCCGGGCAAGCAACATTGGGAAGCAGTCAAGTGGGTCCTGCGATACTTGAGAGGTACCACAGACAAGGCCTTGTGTTTCAAAGGCAAGAGTATGGAGCTGGTGGGTTATGTGGATGCAGACTTGGCATCAAACGACCTTGATGGAAGAAGTAGTACAACCGGGTATGTCTTTACTTATGGTGGTACTGCTATATCTTGGACTTCTAAGTTGCAGAAAGTTGTTGCACTGTCCACTACTGAGGCAGAATATGTAGTTGTGACAGAGGCAAGTAAGGAGATGGTGTGGTTGCAGAATTTCTTGGGAGAACTTGGGAAGGAGCATGAGAATAACACTCTTTTCAATGATAGTCAAAGTGTTATATTTCTTGTAAAGAATCCGGCGTTCCACTCAAGGACAAAGCATGTTGGTTTGAAGTACCACTACATTCGTCACCTTTTAGAGAAGAAGATCTTGCAGCTTGTGAAGATCCTTGGAAGTGAGAATCCAGCAGACATGTTTACTAAGGTAGTGACCTTAGAGAAGTTGAAGCTATGCACAACTTCAATTGGCATTGGAACTTGAAGATAAGACTTGACAATGCTAGGCGGATACGGGAGGAGAATCAAGAAGAAATGATTACATGGAGGATTCAGTCTCCAAGTGGGAGATTGTTGGAGTGTGGAGCCTGAATTAACCTAATGGGCTTGGAGTGGGGAGCAAGTTTGTTCCTTATGGGCTTGGAGTGGGGAGCAAGTTTGTTCCTAATAGGCTTAGGGTTAATTATGACAAGTTTTTTCCTAATGGGCTTGGAGTAGGGAGCAAGTTTGTTTCTAATGGGCTTAGGGTTAGGGCAAATTTTCTATTATAAATAGATGTTCTCTCATTGTAATCAGCATCCGAAAAACATAGTGAAATACCTGGCTTGACATCGCCCTCAGACGTAGTCGCAAGACGAATTGGGTAAACAAATCGCGTGTTATTTTCTCTTTCGTTATCGTGTGCGTGTGTTTATTTCCTAACACTTTCACCTAAACGACGTTGTTTCATTACCACAAAGAAATGCTCATTTAACGAGGGCATTCGCGAGGGATAAACCCTTAGTAATATTTTATTGCTGGCTTTAACGAGGGCTTAATGTCGTCAGTGTTTTTCTCCTTGATAACAATTTAGTAAGAGATTTTTTATGCCCCCGATAATTAGCTAGGGTAAAACTGCCGCCTTAATTACCACTTGGGACAAGGCCCTTACGGGATTAATCAAATAATTGTGCTAGCGATCGAATTCGACATCGCAGTCGTTGGGCTCTTATACCCTTCTGATTTGACATTTGAGCAAGACGCTTCTTTCGATATATTTTAATTACAATATATATATGTGAAAGCAAACAACCAAATACAATGGAATTTAGTCAATAGCTATATTAACAAATTAAAGCAAACTCATAACAAATAAACAACCAAACATAAAATTAAAGAAATATATTACCTCGATGGTCTTCAAATTCACCAATGTTTACATTAAAATGAAATACTTAATTTAAAATCTAGCTAAGAAAGTGAAAATTAAACTAATCTAAGCTATTTAGTGAAGCGTGAGGTGGGGAAATCTCACAGCCTAACTATTTCTTATCTAAAAACCCTTCCCTCACCAATGAGAACGACCCACGAGCACCGTTTTCTTATCCTCATGTTGCTACGCTTCGGCCTAGGTTATATACCACTTCAAGTATGTTAATGTTAGATATACTCCGCAAATTAGCTCATTTCAGATTACTAAATACACTCCCTATAAATTACCCAAACTACCCTTATTTTCATTAATAAATACACTCCACTCAAATTAACCCTAATCTTCTCCCCCTCAAACAAAATCTGCTCATGCGCAGCCCACCCTACCCTTTGTTGCCCCCACCCCGTCGTCCTGACCAGTGCCGCCCAAACCCCACGCTGCCCACCCACACCCACACCCCTTGAAGAAATCCCACGCTGCAGAAAATGGAGAAAACTATGATTAATTTCGACAAATTAGAGTCGAAAATAATGGATCATGTCGACCAACTTATGCCGAACAACGTAAGTAATTTCGATTACTTTCTATCGAAATCTAGATTTTTATGATTTTTTTTAAAACATTTACGACACACTTTTATCGAAAATGAGTGTAAATTTTGACACTCTATTATTGTAAAAGAGTGTAAATGTCGACCTTATTTATCTTTTTTAGCCTATATTATTGTTGTAGTTTTTTTTTTTACTAAAAGTATAAGTAAGTATTGAAAAGTGAAACACAATATTTCTAGAATTGACAAGTCAGTATAACTAAAAAGTGTAATACATTATTACTAAAAAATGTAAGTCAATATAACTGAAAAGTGCATGTCAGTATAACTAAAAAGTGCAACACAATATTACTAAAAAGTGTAAGTCAATATTATTGAAAAGTGTAAGTCAATATTATAAAAAAGTGCAAGTCAGTATAACTGAAAAGTGCAACACAATATTACAAAAGGTGTAAGTCAATATAACTAAAAAGTGCAACACAATATTACGAAAAAGTGTAAGTAACTATAATTGAAAAATGTAAGCATTTATAACTGAAAATTGCAACACATTTTTTAATAAAGTGCAAGTGAGTATAACTAAAAAATGCAACACAATATTAATGAAAAGTGTAAGCCATTATAACTGAAAAGTGCAAAACAATATTACTAAAAAGTGCAACACAATATTACTAAAAAGTGTAAGTCACTATAATTGAAAAGAATAAGAACACTATTTATTATTGAATATGTCAACAACTTAGATAGTAAATAAATATTTTTATAAGGTCGAATTACACGGTTTGAATTTATCCCTCTTTTTATTTTATTTTGCATTTTTTTTATTTTTAATCGAACAATTTAATAAAAACGACCACATAATATTAATGACAATTGCTATGAATGGTAGTTGAAAAATATTTTAACATATTTTTATTGGTTATTAATGTTACACCTTTTATTAATTACTACTTGTATTTTTATTTATTATTAATGTTACACTTTTTAGCAATTATTACTTGCACTTTTATTTATTACACTTTTAGTAATTACTTCTTACACTTTTATAAAAAAAAATATTAAAAAAATGCGAAAAAAAGGAGGAGTGACTTGGCACTCGAGTGCAAGCCTCACTCATTTAACACATATTTTTCTTTTTAATCAAAATATATATATACTTTTTCATTTTTTTCTCAAATTTAGCAAATACTTTTTTCTTAATCAAATTATACTCATACTTTTCATTTTTTATCAAACTTAGCACATACTTTTTTACTCTTATCCAATTTATACCCATATTTTTTTTAATAAATATAATCAAATTATTTAATTAAAAAATATACGTTACTTTATAAAAAAAATTCTAAAATTATATAGTAATACAAAATATAAAAAATTCTAAAATTATATAGTAATAGAAAATATAAAAAATTAAAAATTATTTAAAGAATTTCAAAGCATTATTTAAAAATATAAAAAAATATACTTCACCCTTCCACCAAAAATATGTTCATACTTGTGGCACAAGTTTTAAGAAAAAATAGATAAAGTAAGAATATTATGTGGTTGTTGTGAGGTAAAAATAAAATAATTGCTTCGATAAAAGGAAATGAATATACTTTTAGTGGACAAACGAATAACGAAAGTGAACATACTTCCGATGGATGGAGAGGGAGTACAATTTATTTCAATTACTGTATTTTTTTTATATATATTGTAAATCTCTTTTTAATTCAATAGTTTTAGATAATTTCAATTCTCAATTCTCAATTATTTCTAAATTTTAATTTTTTTTTTAATTTTAAACATATTTAAGATATTTTTTTTAATTTTTAGATAATTTTAAAATTTTTTTTTTGGTATTTTAAATTGATTGAAAAAAATATGTGATAAAATTGATAAAATATAAAAAGTATGTGCTATATTTAAATAAAAATGAAAAGCATAAGTACGAAAGAAGTATGTGCTAAAAATTGAAAATATAGACTAAAATTGATTATTTAGTCATATAATTAAACCATGCCTATGCTTCCGCTGCCATCGTAAGGAAGTGGGCATTGGGCTTTAGGCCTATTAATAGCCCACAAGCTTGGCTGTCAAGTCTGTCTCAATTACTGTGTTAATTAATAATAATTGGGCCTGCATTAGTCAAAGGGCCTTCGAAAATGGCCTGCTAAAAATAGGCAGAAAATTCTGAAATGGGCTGCCAATTGGACTCGACATTTTGGTCCTCAATATTTTTTTGGGTCTGACTATTTACACCTCCATTTCAGTTTAGAACAATCCCTCGATTGATGCACCTCCCCTAAAATTTATCAGGATAGATGCACCCTCTCTCAAATTGTTCTAAATACCCTTTTACCTCAAAAAACTATTTACTAAACAACCCCACCTACAAATACCCTAATTTCTCATATTCTTCCTTTTCTCCATCTCCTTCACCTATCCCCTTCTCCACCCCCACTCCATTGTCGTCGCCCCCTCCCCCCATCTCACTCGCTGCCCCATCTCGATCCAAAGACGCCAGGTACCGTCCCCTACCCTCCCTCTCTTTCTCCCTTTTTTTTTTCTGCGTAATTTTTTTGCCCACCCTTCCCCTCCACCCCTTAAATCTACTAGTAGCAGAAAAAAAATAAAAATCATATCCCCTTACCCCAGCCCACCCACTAGACATGTTCAACCGGTCGAAACCGCCGGTTACGGTTAAAAATCGGCGGTTTCGGTTTTGCATTTTTGGTAATCGAAACCGAACCGGCAAACCGTCGGTTACGGTTACGGTTTTCTAACCGCCGGTTCGGTTAAAAATCGGCGGTTAGACGATTTTTTTTTTCTTTTCTTTCTCTTCCCGTTTTTGCTCGTTTTCACTCCGTTTTCGCTCGTTTTTTGTTCGTTTCAACTCTTTTTTTAGAAACTATCTTACTAGAATTTAATAAAAATTATATAAATTAAATTTATATATAAAAAATAGAAGAATTGTGTATTAAAAAAATAAAAAATAAAAATAAAAAAAATAAAAAAACCAAAAAACCGGCGGTTAACCGGCAAACCGGTGGTTTCGGTTTGCCAAAACTTGCAACCAAAACCGAACCGCCATTTTCCGGTTACGGTTCAGTTTTTGAACCGTAACCGGCGGTTTTGCCGGTTCGACGGTTTGCCGGTTAAAAACCGCCCATGTCTACCACCCACCACCCCCAACCTCCAAAGAAATAGTGCGCTGCAAAGATAAGGTATGCTTTTTTTTTCTTTTTCTTCGACACACCAGGGTCGACCCTTTGCATTCTCGTCGACAACAATCGTCGACAAATTGTTGTCGACGAGAATGTATATGGTCGACCAACTGTTGTCGATTTTTTTTTAAAAAAAATTAAATTTTTTTTCCACCTTTGTAGATCGACCGTATACACTCTCGTCGACGAGAGTGTATATGGTCGACACTGGTTTATCGAATTTTTTTAAAGTTTTTTCTGAAATTTCTGATTTTTTTTTTGTTTGATTTCTACTGAAAATGGTGGTGTTTTATGATGATTTGTGGTGTTTTTGTTTGTGGTGGTGGTGGCGGCGGCGGTGCGGTGGTGGCGGCGATTGCTTTTGCTGCAGATTTTAGGTTTAGGGTTTAAAGGTTGAGCAAGGGGTGTAATTAGTAGTGGGGATGCATTTAGTAGTGTAATACAGAGTATTGTTCAAAGGGTATTTTGGAGTTTCTACACTATTATTATATTATTAAACTGACAGGGAGAGTGTTCTAAACCGAAATGGAGGTGTAAATAGTCAGACCCTATTTTTTTACTTTTCTTCTTGCCCAATAATTTTTCAATCATCTCAATTTATTCTTTCGATTAACTTCACAATATATTTAAGGTGTGTTTTACTTAAAATTATTGTCATTTTTCTACAAAATAACAAAACACATACCTTTCTCGTTTCAAGTGTAATTAGTTAATTTAGTGTAAATAATGAATGAAACGCTATCCAATTAAGTAAATTAAATACTTGAATTTTAAGCAATTTTTACACTAATCAATAAAATTAAAAATTGCATTACATAACATAAAAAATTACATTACATGACATAGTTTAATAAAATTAAAAAATTAAAAGAAAATATTAAACAAATTATGAGATATGTAAGATAAACATAAATAATCACTAAATTCCCTACTTCTTTCTAATTTCTGTCACCAAAGAAGTTGTGTGCTTGAAGCTGTTCTGGTGTCATGTTGTTAGTATTTTAGTGTGAACTTTCCTCTCACATTTGTTTGTCAATTGTTGTAATGCATTTGCTTGTTTGCTTGCCGCTTTTACCGTTGTTTCTTTGATGTCACTTAATTTTTGGTTAACTTGTTCAATTATTTTTGGATTAGCTTTCCCCTTACCTTTTATCTTTGATGTTTTTTGTTAAATTGAATGAGTACGCTGATCACTGATATTCTAATTTTCACTCATATCGGGATTGAAAGAGGTGTACTCGTCAAACTCGTTCGTCTTCATCTTCTTTGTTGGACAAATATCTTTATCACTATTCGAATTTGGGACACTTCCTCAAACATTCCCAACAACCAGTTTAAAATCGATTTTAATGTGTTTCTTTTTTAAAGTAGCTTGTGCCTTTTCGTAAATATCACTACATCTGCCGGTCAATTGTACAACAAATCATTGTAGATTGCACAAATTTATTTTGTTGGTTTCTAAATGGTGAAGAATTTTAACTTTAACATCTTACGCGACCACTCTATTGTATTTGTCGGACGATTTTTGTTATAATCATTATCTATCCACCACATTTGCTCTAACTTTTGATCATTTCGATCACTAAATTCATGCAAATATATTGACCCAACATTTTGCCAGCAATTCACTTTCATCAGTGTATGCTATCAACATCTTCTCGTCGAATTCCGACCCCGTCAGTATTAATGCCACCGATACTTGGAGGAGAGAATTGTGTTTGAAATTGAGAAGACGGTGACCTACACTTTTTTTCAGAGCTCGATCCCTTGGTGCTAGTCCTTCTTCATTAGTTCGAAGGAGATACATTGTACGAACAAGGGAAAGGCATGGGATGAAAAAACTTAACCCCAATAGAAACCATCGAATTCATTGAATTTTTTTAAAATTAGAACAAATGGAGTATTAAAAAAATTTGAAGAATTGAAAAAATTAGGAGATTGAGAAAATTATGAGGACAAATATATAAATTTTGAGGACGAGCGTCGGAATTTTGAGGATGAATATTTGAGGTGTATGAAGACATGCACGTTTTCTCCAAAAATATTAGAATTAATTTTTCAAATTATTTTGACCCGTCTTGTTCTTTAATTGAGCAAAATATAGTGGAAGATGTAAAATTTTAATAAAAAAACTTATTATTATTACAAAAACATTTTTTTTTTAGGTTTACAAGATCCATAAAAGAGACATGATGATAAAACAATTCTAATTTATAGATCTTTAAACCGAGACGAATCCAAACGGTGTCGTTTTCCCCTCCAATCGCGAGGAAGTTGAAAAACGAGTGAAATCTATGTCCGCCAAATAAGCACATATCTCCATATCTTAAATTGAGACACACCACACTAAGGTATCAACAAAGAAGATAAATAAAGATAAAATATAAAGACAAAGGGTCACCAAGCACAACATTTCAAGCACCAAAAAGGCCAACACCACAAGGGAAGAAAATCACAAAGGGAAGGGCCTCCGAAAAAGAGCAGAAAGACTAGGAAAAAGTAGAAACAAACTAAACACAAACAACTAAGAAACTAACTAAGAAAACAGGAAAATACAACCAGAAAAAGAGCTAGAACCACTAAAAAAACTGTAAAGAAAATAAAATACAATGGGATCAACGGATGACTCGCCCAATCGGCCACCGTAGCGCCGTTGGGGAGGATCTACCCATTGATCCCAACTAAAATTCTAAAAGGAACTCCTAACCCCGCTGGATGTTCTACTGAAAAGATTAAATAAGGCGGCGGTGCGGCTACTTTTATCATCTTCTTCTTCTTTTTTAACCATATCTTTTTATAAATCTATATGGTGGGTGGTGGGGATGGTGGATATATTGGATAAAAAGGAGGGGTGAAGCCGCTGCTGAATTTGGGGAAGTTGGAGAAAAGAACATAGGTTGAAGATGGAGGCGGACGGTGGTTTTGAGGGAGAAGGAAGAAGGCAGAACTTTCTAGAGAGAAGGGATTGTAATTTTTTTTAGGGGATATCTGACCATATCACTCATTTATTACTTCTATTATTGATGAACATAAAAGTGAGAAAAAAATATTGTTAATTGCTGTCCAACATCATAAGCCAATTAAAAAAAATTAATACATGGGACCATGCCCAGTCGCGAAGGGGCTACACTGCACACGTTCAATCGATTGTTTTTTTTTCTTTCTAATTCATTATTCACTCTTTCACTTCCCTACTCTCTTTTTTCCTATTTTTTCACTTCTACATAATAGAAGTCATACTTATACTGATACAGAAACAATGAATTGCCAAATTATTTCATTGATTAAATTTGGAGAATTACATATGATGTGTATTTATAAATACAAACTAAATCTAATCTATATTTTTTAAATAAGGAATATAAAAATTTACAATATAATATATATATATATATATATATATAATATTACATACCCAATACGCCCCCTCAAGATGGAGCACCGTAGGAGAGTCCAATCTTGATCATAAACATTTGAAGACGAGAACGAGCAAGTGGTTTTGTGAGAGCATCGGCTAGTTGGTCTTCGGATGACACGTGTGAAACACGTAGTTGAGATGTTTTGATTAAGTCCCGAACGAAGTGATATTCAATAGCAATATGTTTCATCCGAGAATGAAATACGAGATTGGAGCAAAGATACGTGGCTCCAATATTATCACAATAGATGGCAGGGAGAGTGTCGATGGGAGAACATAATTCTTGAAAAAGAGATTTTAACCATTGTACCTCAGAAGCTGCAGATGCAATGGCTCTATATTCTGCTTCAGTTGAGGAGCGAGCAACCGACTTTTGTTTCTTGGAAGACCAGGAGATGGGATTTGGTCCAAGAAAGACAACATGGGCACTTGTAGATGTACGATCATCAGAGTTTCCAGCCCAATCAACATCAGTGAAGCAATGTAGTGGGGTAGAGGGGTTGGGAAGGAGGGTGATTCCAACATCTGTAGTTCCATTTAGGTATCGAAGTAGGTGTTTGGCAGTACTCCAATGAGTTATGGTAGGGGCATGCATGAATTGAGATAATTTGTGTATAGCAAAAGCAATATCGGGTCTAGTAAGTTGGAGATATTGAAGACTTCCAAGAACTTGACGATATTGAGTGATATGAGTAGGTGATGATCCATCAGATAGAGATAAACGAGTAGAGGTGGAGAGAGGTGTTTGGACAGGTTTTGAAGTGATCATATTGTAACGAGTAAGAAGGTCAATGATATACTTACGTTGGGAGAGAAGATTTCTTAGTACGACGTACTTCCACACCTAAGAAGTAGGAAAGGGGGCTTAAATCTTTGACATAAAATTTGTACTCAGGTTTGAGGCCACTTTAGTGAGGAAAGAAGGGTTATTTCCTGTAAGGATAAGATCATCAACATATACAAGAAAATATGCAATAATACTGAATTTTTTGTACAAAAAAAGAGATTCATCAGATTTGGTGTGAATGAAACCAATGCTTTCGAGGAAGGTTCGAAGAGCAAAATACCAAGTACGGGGTGCTTGTGTAACTTACAAACATATGTGGGAAAGGTTTTGTCAATAAAACCGGGAGGTTGAGCCATGAAAACGGTGTCAGATAGGAAACCATGAAGGAAAGCATTGTTCACATCAAATTGTCGAAGTGGCCAATCTTTAGTGACTGCAATGCTTAGGACTGCTCGAACCGTTGCTGGTTTGACCACATGATTGAACGTTTCTGAGAAATCAACTCCGGGGCGTTGATGAAAGCCCTTGGGGACAAGTCGAGCTTTGAATTTGTCCAAGGAACTATCTGATTTTCTCTTGATGAGGAAGACCCATTTCGAACCAACAACATTGACCGAGTCGTCAGGTGGTACTAAATCTCAAATACCGTTTCTGAGGAGGGCATTAAATTCAGATGACATGGTCTCCCTCCATCGTTCATCTTTTAATGCCTGAGAGACGCAACAAGATTTAGTGTCAGAAGATAAATTAATTGTAAGACCATAACTCGGGTTTGGTTTGAAGATCCTATTTTGAACTCGAGTGACCATTCGAGTGCCTTGTGGAATCGGTGGGGATGGCGATAAGGGAGCATTTGGCGACTAGAGTCGAAGAGGTGGGGTGAAGGGGTGTGATTAGGGAATCGGGGGGTGCAGCATGGCTGGACTGTGGGCTGGGGGGTGTATTTGGCGGAATAGGGGGTGTAGGTAGCGGATTAGGTGGGGTTGTGGAGGTTACGTCGAGCGGGGGTATATTTGGGGGAGGGGGTGTATTCGTAAAGGTGGGGGGTGGGGTAGGAGCAGTAGGTAAGAGAGGGGTTTTATTAATTAGAGTGGGCGGCGGAAGGAGCACAATAGGGGTTTTCATGTAGGCAAGGGGTGTATCTACTAGATCCGGGGGTGTATCGGAAATGGCTGTGGGACTGGCTAGAGGAAATATATTTTTAACGAATTGAACATGACGAGAGGTATATATCCTTTTGGTTTTTAAATCATGGCATAGATAGACACTTTGGGTAAGAGAGTATCCAATGAAGATACAAGGGGTGGATCAAGATTCTAATTTGTCGGAGGTGTAGGGACGGAGCCACGGGTAGCATAAGAAACCAAAGACTCGAAGTTTGGCCAGGTTAGGAGTTTGCTTTAGGAGACACTGATAAGAAGATTTCATGTTTAGGTTGGGTTTTGGGAGGCGATTTATAACATATGTAGCAACACAAACAACGTGAGGCCAATAAGTGAGAGGCATGGAGGCGTGATGTAGGAGGGTTAATGCTGTATCAACAACATGTTTGTGACGACGTTCAGACATGCAATTATGTTCGGGAGTGGGGTGGAGTTGTGAGGTGGGATATGCCATGGTTTTTAAAGGAAGTAAAGGTGGGGAGGACACCAGATTTGCGTTTTAGGGGGTAAATCCATATATATTTGCTAAAGTGATCAATAAAAATGACATAGTATTTGAAGCCTTCATCTGACTGGACAGGAGATGACCAAACATCAGAGTAAATGACCTCAAAAGGGGTGTTAGAGATAATGCTAGAATCGTAAAATGACAGTTTATGACTTTTTATACAAGTGCAAGAATTACAGTGCAAAGGGTTCGAGTTTGTAGATGGTAAACTAAACTTGGATAAGGTGTGAGATAGAATTTTAGAGGATTGATGGCTTAGACGAGCATGCCAGATGGCAGTAGGTTGTTTTTCGGAGATAGAGGCTGTAGGTGAGGTAGACGCTCGAGTCGGCCATACGTAGAGATTATCCACGCGACTCCCCACGAGGAGAACACTTCTCGTTTTGCCATCCCGCACCTGAAAGTAAGTAGGACCAAAAATAATGTCAACATCATTATCTCGACACAAGGTTGAAACGGAAATAAGATTCTTGGCCATTTTTGGGACAACAAGGACGTTTGAGAATTTTAACATATTAACATGAGGAAACGACAAGGAATCAATATGCGAAATATGTAAACTGTTACCATCACCGATGACCACGTCATCCAAACCGGAATATGGGGAGGAAACAGATAAATTTTGGGGGTGAGTAGTGATATGATGAGAGGCCCCGGAGTCCAAGATCCAAGGGATGAAGTGGGTCTGTGAAATAGCTGAGTGGGCGGAGGTGGTGTATGCACTAGCAGGGTTGTGTATATACTGGGTGGGGTGTATGTAGTAGTGGAGTGGGTGCGAAGATGCGGGGGGTGTATTTACAAAAGTTGGGGGTGTATGTATCAGTGGAGTGAGCGTGTAGATTTGGGGGGGCTGTATTTACCATAGTTGGAGGTGCGGTCACCTAAGTTTCAGGAGCAGTTTCAGTGGCCGTTTGGTCGACCGTTCCATCAACTACCTCCGCCGCTTCCTCGGCGCCGGCTTGCTCGGTAGGCTTCCCACCCTGCTCGTCCCCACTGCCTTCAACATTGGCAACTTCAGATGTTGGGGCTGCTGTGATCAGAGGAGTGAAACTAATGAAGTTGACCCCCAACGCCTCAAGACAAGGAAATTTAAGGCCAATGTGAAGAAGCTCTTGAAGAGGCATCCTACAACTCGGTTGAGGATCCTCGTCCAATATTTTATATTCAGCCTTTACCGCCAAACTCGTAAGATCAAGTTCAGGGTTATTCTTGTGAAGATGAAACAGCATATCGCCGAGGGCGAGCGAGGTTGATAATCAAGTAACTCTATCCAAATCAATGGTAGCAATCCTTTCAATATCCTTAATCGTATCATCCTTTGACTCTAAGAGGCTTTCCATCTCTTACAAATTCTTCTCGGCAGCAGCATGGATCTTCTCAGCCTCGAGTGCGGGAGCAATCGCCGCAGACAATTCTGTTTTCATGTGAGCAATATCCGCACGAGCAGATTCAAGGCGAGCTTTGCAATCTTCCATCTCCTTGCTGTAAGATTCATTGCAAGTAAGGGCCTCAGATAACTTATTCTCAGCCAAAATCCTGCTTTTCTCAGAGTTGTTGCAAGCGACTTTCAGTTGTTCGCATTAAAGTCTGAACGCCGATATTATACTGGCCTGTTAGAAATTTAAGTCTTCATCTGCTTGGCAAAATAGATAATGAGAGAAGCTTGAATGGAAATGGAGAGAGCATTGTTCGCTAAATCTTGGGCGGCGACATCCTCAACAATTGTCTTCATCAAGGAGTTAGGAACCGTATGCATGGCCACAAGGTTGTTGTTATCGATCGCCTCTCGGACCCGGATGGAAGGAAATTTTGATCACAAGTAATTATGAACATCCTCTGAGAGGTAAGTGGTGTTGTTAGCCAATCTATGAAGAAAAAGCAAGCAGAAAAAGATGCAAATGAGAAAATAAAATTAACAACAAGAGATGCATATGTAAAGGAAAAATAAAATTGAAGTACGTTCCCTCGCCACCCTTTCGGCATCCCAGACGAGAAGGGTAATATCTTGGGGGTCTCTCTTGGCAGTTGGCGGAGACGCAGTTTCAGGAACAACCACAAGTTGATCGCGTAGAGTATCACGATCAATGGCAATTGGACTCCTCATCGGAGGAGGAGATTGAGGAGAAGACCGAGCAGTTGGCCTTGGGAGATTGTCCTGGGTAGCAACAGTCCTTTTGGGAGGAGGGCCACCAGAAGCAGCAGTAGAGGTGCCTTTCCTGGCAACCCCTTTTCGCTTGCGAGTATGGGGACTTTCCATGTCTCGATCACAATTCTCTTGGCCCCAACAACTAAAACAAAAGTGAGAAATCAAGTTTAAATGTGCGAGGAAAAATATTAAATGAACAACAATACTTGTGATCAAACTCAAATGCTTACCAGGAGGAAAGGCCCTAGTGATATGATGAGGAAACACTCGGAGACCAGCGGCTTCCAAAATGCAATCACGATTAAGGAACTCACAAGATCTTTCTCGGTAGCAGCGAAAAGAAACACAATAAAGAAGATAATGGAAAAAGGCAGTTTGAGATCTGGAAGATGGTCATTTTCAGATTTTTTGGTACCTACAAAAAGCAGAAGAAAGTTATTCAATATTAAAGTGAATGAGCAGAAAAGAAATTTAGTACCTAAAATTCTAGCAAAGTCGCGAGGAATATTTATTCTCTCTGAGCTTCCGTTCGTGTGGCGAGCACTTCTCCAATCTCCGCCGATAAACCACCATTTATGTTTCCAATCTCAAATTTTGTTCGGCACTCGTTCGATTATCTTCAAGCCATTACGAGCTTTAAGGTAATTCCAACCCTCTCCATCGGATGCAGCTCCTTTTGATACTTGGAATATATAACTTATTTCTTGAGGAGAAAGGAAGGATTCTCGACAACCAAGATCTGTGGCCTCCAAGTGGAAGACAGTGAGGGCAAAGATCAAGTTAGACCAACCATTCAGAATCAGTTGCATAGGAGCAATTTTCAACCATATCAAAAATTCGCTGATCGTCGGGTGAAGGGGAAATCTTAAGCCCGCTTCCACCATGGCATAATTTACGGCCACACATCCATATGGTGGCTAGGCAGCACTTTCATCCTCCTCGGGAACAAAGATATATACATCTTACGAGATGAGAAACTTTTTTCGATATCCCATCAACTGAACCTCATCCACTTGAGTAGGATTTTGGCTCGCATCCATCCCAGTATCAATGGCAGATCGATGTCCTTGGAATGTAGGTTGGATAGGATGATCGGCAACATACTCGGCATGTGATCGTCCAGAGAGTCCTTCCTCCCTAAACTTCACACGTCCTTTTAAGAAATTTTGTATATGATCTCTATAATCAAAGAGCTCAGCAATCTGTTCCGGAGTCAGATCAGGAATATCCTCGGGCCTAGGCTCGTCGAGCACAACACTATATTCATCATCAATGTGAGTCTCCTCCTCCTCGTCATCATCCTCTTCATCGAGGGTGGTCATGTCCACGATTTTCATCTAAGTCATTCCCCTCATCCTCGCGAGGAGGAGTAGTCCTAGCCTATACAAACTATCTTCGCCATAATCCTCGACGTCAAGCATCTCCACATTTATCGTCGGGTTAACGGTACTGATCGGATCCGCCGACATTACTTCCTCCGGATCGATAGAATGTTCGGAGCCAGAAGATAATTCCACGACCCCCGGCCTCCGTGCACGGCGGGGCGCCTCCACCGAAATAACAGAAATAGTGTCACTCAACCCTTGAGTGAAACTAATATCAAAATGGGGAGGGTTCCCAACCCCTTCACCTCCTACATTTTCCCCACAAACTTCAAAATCGGAAACTTATAAGAAAATATGAAAGCAAGAGAAGGTGAAAATGGAAATTGGGTAAGAAATGACCTATTTATAGGTGAAAATCATGTAGGGACTATTGTGCAAAAAACAGGGTATATTATGTAATTTTCACGAAATAATGGGTTGTTTTCGAAATCCACGCGTTGTGTGACGAACACGCGCGTCGATTGGCATTCGCACGCACCTCACGTGTAAATTTGAATTCAAATTCGGCGCATGCGTCTGACACAAAGGTCAAATCGTACGTCATTTAAATCTCCTCGAAAAGGTGCGAGATATTATGGAAACGAGGCGTCGTTTTAAAGGAAATGGAATCTCAATATCAACAAAGCGAGAATGACCAACAGTCATGATCTTCGAAATGCTAGCCCATCAAGAAAAGCCATGAAGGGCAACCACGGGCATATGTTACATAGGGTCAAAGAGTCAGCAAGTTGTTTGTTGACCAGTCAAATATTCAACAAAGAATAGTTAAAGTTAATTGTAATCCTATTATTCATCAAGGAAGATGGCGAACAGCCAATGAGAGACGAGCAATTGAAGTCTTCGAAGAAGAGTCAACAAGTTAACAAAGAATTCACGTGGCAACAAGAAGAAATGAAGATATAATATCGGCTAGCAGTATATATATGGTCGCCTATGAAGGAGTGAATAAAGTAAAATTATAGAAGTTTATAGTACAAGTTGAAATGGTCGGCAAATAAGAGAGATGGCGAACAATATCATGTTCGCAAAGAAGGTGTAAGAAAGACCAAATAAACATGAATATATAAGAAAGAAAGATAAGTTGCTCACCCAGTGGCTATGCCAGGACGACCACCGACCAGAAGCCAAGAAGAACGAACACCAACGAGCAACGAACCATGAAGTTTCATATATGGAGCGTTAACAAGTCAAAAACAGTGTATTTTGGTGCTCGACGACGAGCATCGTGAAGGATGAGAAATATTATATATGGATAGTTTTAGAGGCATTTAATGCAAAGTAGCAGCATTAAATGCATGTAATGATCATTAAATAACAACTGTAAATTAAGTATATATATTTATTCGATTAATGCTGAGCTGTCAGCAATAAATGCATACAATGTAAACCCTAGTATAAAAACCCATTGAAGGTTGAATGAATGACACAATCTCAAAGGCATAGAAAATATTACTCGTTTACTCTCAAGCTTTCAAGAATACTCAAACCGTAATTCACATGGAGTCTAGAGAGAGAGAGTGCTTGAGAGAGAGTGGGGGAGGAGAGTGGGTGAGAGTAAGCCGTAGGAACAACCGACCTTTTTCCGAGAGCTTTCCGGTGAGGCACCTAAAATAATCCAGCCGTAGTTCTACCCAAACCCGTAGAAATCCCCAGAGGACAGATAGGAACCCGGAAGAGGAAGAGCTCTACCGACGGAAAACTCGTGAAAATGCCATTTGGAGGGAGAAATTTGTTGGCCTAAAGATGAGGAACGTGGTAACCTTTTTCGTTAGAAACTTCCCGCCCGAATGCTCAACCGAGGATCTAAAATACAGCTTCAACAGAGTTGGAAAGGTGTTGGACGTCTACAGACCCCATAAATCCGATAGAGAAGGCAAACCTTTTGGTTTTGTTCGATTTGAGAGTGAGACAAACGAAGCAAGCATGCTCCAAGCACTCAACGAGGTTTGGATGGGGAGCTACAAAATCAGAGCCTATATTCCTCGATACGAAAGATCAAAGGAGGAACCGCAGAGAATGAAATCTTCAACTGGAGGTGGGCCGTTTGAAGCTACCAGGAATATCAGAAAAGAGGCGGTCACCTTCACTGAAGTGGTGAAAAATCAGGGATTCCCAACCAAAGCTACGACGGTGGTGGCACAATATGGGACAGTGAGGGCACCGCCTGACCCGACACCAAAGGCTGACACTTCAGTCGTTTTCAAAACGAGAAGCGAAGAGACGGAATGGCTAAGCTCGTGTTTCACAGGGGCACTGAAGAAAGAGTTCTCATGGGAGGACCACGGAGAAGAAATGCAACAGTAGTGTGTAAATATACCACAGTTACGAACACTTGGGGAGGATGCAATACTCATCCAAAACATTTCCGGAAAATGTGACGAGGAGATCATGGGAGCAATGGAAGAATGGTTTAAATATTGGTTTGAATGGTACAGAAAGTGGTGTCCAATTGATGTGAGCCACAAACGATTGGTGTGGACAAGATGGATCGGAGTACCAATTCATGCCTGGAATGAACGATTTTTCGAGACGGCGTGTGCCACCATTGGAATACTTATCAAGCTCGATGACCAAACGATGGGGAAAAAACGCCTAGGCTATGCAAGAGTTCTCATTTCCATGTCGTATCTCAAATACGTGAACCAAGTTTTGCTTTTGGAAATTGATGGCATAAAGTTCAACTGTAGAATTATGGAGGAACATCAACTTCCAAGGAAACACTCACACTATGATCTGGATTCGGATTCCGACATTGAGGAAGGGTCCGATTGGTCGATCGAGGAGGAGGACGACGGCATTGAGCGTGACTCTGTTTTTCCGGCGACTGCGACGATCCGTGGAGGAAACCACCAAAATCCGCCGGGATCGCGGACATCTGCATCTATCTGTCAGCCTTCGTCCTGCCGAGCCGAGGAGAACCCAGATGGGGCCAAACCGTCGCCACCCGATCCAGAAATAACAGGTCCAGAATTAACGGCGGCGCCTAAAGACCCAGCGAGGTCACCGGAAAAAGCGTTTGACGGAGGTACTGTGCGTGCCCCTGTAATTCCGGCGGCGGCGATGATTAATGGAGGTGATCTCCGACTCTCGCCGGAATCGCAAATTCCCGGCTCTGTTGGCCAACACTCAATCTGCCGCGCCGAGGAAAACCCAGATGGGGTCGAAATACCGAAGCCGCCTACGCACATCCCAGTAATGCCGACGCCGGAATCGGGAAAGGAAGGAGGGTGCGTACCTCCACCGGCGAATTCACGACCAGATTCGAATTTCCAGAATCTGAACGATCGCGTCGTACAGCGTGCAAGCGGGCCCCAAGGAGATAATAATCTAAATGCAGTTAATGTGAACTTGGAAGAAGAAATGCGTGTTGGAACATGGGAAAAGCGTGAAGAAATTCTAATCATAGTGCCGCCAGAGAATATCGAGGTGGGCCCACAAGAATCAATTTCCTGCAAATTTGGATCAGAGAAAACGGCTAAGAATCAGCCCGTGGTCCCCACGAATCTGCCCGTGGCCCCCACAAATCTGTCCCTTTTTTCCCAAGTCAAAGAGGTACACTTGTCCTTTTCTTTTCCTAACCCTAACTCCCAAAATCAGGCCCACATCCCACTTGAGCCCATCCAATCTGACCCAAATATTATATTTAACCCTCCCCCCTCCTCTCCCTCTTTTAACTTATCCGATACACCCCCCGATTTCCCTATTACACCCCTCCATAATTGCTGCACATCTACCATATCTTGCCCCCCGATACACCCCCCACCCCCACTGTAGCACTCAATCCCAACATCTCCCCCTCATCACACTCCCCAAAACTTTCTGCACCCTCTCCTATCGTAATCCCCAAACCACACCCTAGCCTTGACCCCTCCCATAAAACCGGTAACACCTACACCTCACCTAGCCAACCTCCAAACATATCTATCAAACCCACTTACAAACCACGTAAAAACCCGCCTAAGAAAAAAATCAGCAAAATGGAAATGTGGCAGATGGAGTCGAAGAGATGGGTGGAATTCTCAAAAGGACTCGAAACAGAGACAGAAAAGAAAGCGGAGCAAAATAGGGCACCAAAAAAGGGGAAAGGCATACGACAACCACCCACCCCGGCGTCACTAGTTACGGTCACCGAAGCTGAAAAAACTTGGGAATTGGGGAAAAGATTAGGTATCAAAACAACGTCTACTGATGCACAGGAAATTGGTAAACTCATTGTCATGGAAAACCAAGCCCAGCCAAAGGAACAAAGAGTAGAGGGTGAGTCAGAAGAGTGTCATCCATGAAGATACTATCCATGAATATTCGAGGCTTGGGGAATCGGATCAAAAAGGAAGAATTACGGGATCTTATAAAAAACCAGGGGGTGGATTTGTGTTGTATTCAAGAGTCAAAATTGGAGAAGGTGGAGGAGGAAACATGTCGAGCAGTATGGGGGCAAGGCAAGATGGAATGGCACTCTAGAGAAGCTACAGGGAGATCCGGAGGAATCATATCAATCTGGAATCCAGAGGTCTTTAGGTGCTCCAGCAGCTGGCATATGGTGGGGGGAGTTATCCTTAACGGTTTTTGGGGGCAGGAGAGAATACAATGCTGCATTATTAATATCTATGCCCCCTGTAACCCATCTGAAAAAATCGACCTATGGGATCGGGTAAACATAATTGTGAGCCAAAATGTCGCGACATGCATCTGTGTCATCGGGGATTTCAACGCAATACGCTGTGGGTCGGAAAGAGATGGAAGAGGGGCACAACAAAACCACAGGGACACACAGGCTTTCGGCGGGTTCATCAAAGGGGCAGACTTGATAGACCTTCCATTGCACGGAAGGAAATTCACTTGGTACAAGGCGGACGGATCATGCAAAAATAAGCTGGATAGAGCACTGGTCAACCACCACTGGCTGAACCAATGGCCGAACACACACTTAAGAGGCCTAAGACGCTTAGTCTCCGACCACTGCCCTATCCTCTTGGGGATCAAGGTAAAGGATTGGGGGCCAAAACCGTTCCGCATCCTCAATGCCTGGTCAACTCATCCATATTTCAAAAGATTTGTGGAGGAAAAATGGAAGAGCTACCAGATTCAAGGGTGGGGGAGCTACGTTATAAAGGAGAAACTAAAACGGCTAAAAGCGAATCTAAAGGAATGGAACATGAACACCTTCGGCATCATAGACCGCAACATTGAAACCCAACGAGCCGAAATCCAAAAGCTGGACACAATCGACGAAGTATTTGGCCTTGAGGAGACTGAGATCATAGAAAGAAACAGGGTAGGGGCTATATTGATCCGGGAACTAAAGAAGAAAAGCATGATCAACTACCAAAAATCAAGATGCAAGTGGGTGAAGGAGGGCGACTGCAATACTCGCTTTTTCCACAACTACATCAATAGAAGAAGGAAAAGAAATGAAATCCTTGGTCTTATGGTGGACGGAGAATGGAGTGAAGAAGTCACAGCTGTGAAAAAAGGGGTGTTCGATCATTTTCAAGGTCATTTCAAAAAACAAGGAACGACGAGACCAGTCCCAGCAATAGGTTTTGCACAGAAACAGATATCAACCACAGAAAACGACATGCTTACAGCCCCCTTTACAAAGGAAGAAATCCGTGAAGCCATAAGTGAATGTGAGAACACGAAGAGCCCGGGGCCGGATGGTTTCAACTTCGGTTTCCTCAAGGAGTTCTGGCATCTTCTGGAACCTGAATTTACCAAACTCATGGAAGAATTCCACACACATGGACAATGGGTGAAAGGCTTCAACCCAACCTTCATTGTGCTCATCCCCAAGAAGGAGGTCAGTACGGATCTGAACGACTTCCGGCCAATCTCACTTGTAGGGGGAATATACAAGATCATATAAAAAATCCTAGCAAAAAGGCTTGGATCCGTTCTACCATCCATAATCTCGGACGCACAATCTACCTTCATGGGAAAGAGGAACATTTTGGATAGTGTGGTCGTCCTGAATGAAGCGATCGATGAAGCAAAACGGGAGAAAATAGTGCGTGCTTTCTTCAAAATTGATTTCGCAAAAGCATACGACTCGATCGATTGGGGCTACCTCGAGCTTATGATGGAGAGATTCAACTTCCATCCCAAATGGAGGAAGTGGGTGATGGAATGCGTGTCGACAACATCAGCCTTAGTTCTAGTCAATGGCAGCCCATCCGGTGAGTTTAAGATGGAGAGGGGACTAAGGCAAGGGGACCCCCTATCCCCCTTCCTTTTCCTGATCGCTGCAGAAGGATTGAGTATCCTCATGGAGAGGGCAACAGAAGAAGGCATGTACACAGCAACAGAAATTGGACGGGAAAAAATCAGGGTCTCACATCTACAGTTCGCGGATGATACAATTCTTATGGGGGACGCGAGCCCGGAAAATGCCTGGGTCATGAGACGGGTGCTTAGAAACATGGAACTGATGTCGGGCCTACAAATAAATTTCGGGAAATGCTCGGTCATAGGGGTAAATGTGGAGGATAACACCCTAAGAAACATGGCGGAGATCCTAGGTTGTAGAGTGGATACCATTCCTTTCACATATCTGGGAATGAGAGTGGGGTCAAATCATAAGAAGACAATGGAATGGTCATCGATTGTGGGGAAAATAAAGAACAGGCTAGCACGATGGGACGATAAGAAGATCTCGATGGGTGGCAGGATCACACTGTTGAATTCGGTTATCTCCTCTCTTCTGATATACTATCTGTCCTTTTACTGCATACCAAAGAAAACCATGAGTGAGATTGTGAGGTTACAACGAAATTTTCTTTGGGGGGGTGGGAGTAATGGAAAAAAAGTAGCATGGATTGATTGGAAAAGAGTATGTAACACAAAACAACTAGGGGGGTTAGGAGTTAGAGATATTGGATACTTTAACAAAACCCTCTTGGGAAATTGGGGGTGGAGGTTCCTTAACGAGAAAAACAGTATGTGGGCTAGGGTGCTTAGGTCTAGGTATGAGTCTGTTGGGGGTGATGGACTGATGGGTTTAGCTTATTCCCAAAAGGGAGGGTCGGGAGGGTATCATTATGGTGGAAGGATGTCTTAAAAGTGGTGGGTGAGGGTGAGGGGGACTAGTTTCATGAAAATTTGTCTAAGGTTCTAGGGAATGGGAAAAATTCTATATTTTGGGAGGAGAATTGGACGGGGGAGGGTATCCTAAAGGGTAGATTTAAGAGGCTATACCAACTTAGCCTAGATAAGGGAAAGACAGTGGGTGAAATGGGTACATGGGAGGGGGAAAACTGGAATTGGACATGGGGATGGAGGAGGGTACTATTCGATAGGGAACTAATACTCCTTAACGATCTGATAACTTTGTTGGACAGGTACAAACCAAAAGACGGAGTCAAGGACGCGTGGAAGTGGAAGGCATCTAATACGGGGAAGTACTCCACAAAAGAAACGTACTCCGTCTTGTTCAACCAAAGCCAAGACACTCAACTGGACGAGAGACTAAGTCAAGGATTCAAGAACGTATGGAAGAGCTTTGTCCCGTCAAAGGTCAAGTCACACACATGGAGGCTCCTATGGGGTAGGCTGCCAACACGAGTCAACCTTAGAAGAAGAAACATCCTCAACCAGAACGACGACCTAAGGTGTGTACTATGTGGTGGGAGTGAAGAGACAGAGAAACATGTATTCCTGGAATGTCCTCAAGCCTACGAAGTCTGGATGGAATGTTTGAATTGGCTCAAGATACCATCAGCTCTATCATCAGACTTACTAGACCATCTTCTAGGGTTTGAAGGCCTTATTAGTGGAAGAAACGGGAAGAAGATCGCCACCTGCATATGGCTAGGTGTGGTATGGCTCATATGGAAATGGAGAAATGCAATCCTTTTCCGCAACGAAACTTTCTCGATCACAAAGGTCAAGGAGGAACTAAGGGCAAGACTCTGGAGTTGGATCACAATCAAATACCCCACCGATACCAATCTTTCCTTCAAGGCCTGGGTGACAGACCCACTCAAGTGCATGATTTGTGTCACTTAGTAGTCTTTTGGTTACATTTACTGTTCTCTCATGAAACTTGTACAATAATTTAGCCTTTGGGTATTTCTTATACCCAGTATCAATAAAATTCCTTTTACCGATCAAAAAAAAAAACTCAAACCCTAATTCATCTTTTATCAAAGATCATCAAGATCATCTTATAAATTCGCGCGTATAAACCACTCATATATAAATTATTATGTTTGTAATCGTTTGCTAGATACACCCCGACAAAACTCGATAAAATTAAGATGGTCGATCGATGATCAACTTAGTCTCATATATATATATTATTAATCCAAATTACACACATACTACAAGCAACAGGAAAAGAAATTAAAGGTGGGAGAGATAAATTAGATGCATGACGAAATATTAATTAAATTAAAGTAGAATAATTATTTCCAATCAGCAGATCGATCGAATTTAATTAATTCTTCTTCCCAAACGGGTCACTTAGCAATTCATTAAGGAGGAAAAATGTATGCTTGAAGGCGTAGTCACCATCCCGATCGTCAGATCCCACTATCATGCATCATCACAACTATTAAAATGCATGCATGCCGCAGCTTAAATATCACTCCCATGATTTTATTAATTCGATCGGATACAGGATTAATGAAATAATGGAGCTAGAGAAGATTTGAATTCGACGATGGAATAGCTGAGTAATGCCATATTTATAGTCGAACAAGACAGGCCAGCTAGCAGCTTGTTAATTGATTACAAAAGCTAGCTAGCTAGTATGACTCTTTAATTTCAAGTAATGCAATGAACGTGCTTACCATTTCATTTGCAACCTCCGATCCGAGTATTTAATTAATTTTATACTCCGTATATGAACAACCTAGCACGTATATATACGTACTCTAATGCTACATAATTAATTAAGATTTTTTACTAATAATCCGCGCTATTATATTAATTAATAATACCCACATATATATATATATATATATATATATTTCCCACCTTAATTCATTCATTCAATGTCGTCTTTGCTTATTTTAATTCAAAAACCCAGCTAGCGTGTAAAGATTTTAATTATTTAATTTGGACAACTTGTAATTACCCACTACCGTCGATTCATCATATCACAAAAATATCTTCAAACACATGCATGCCATTAATAAGTTGTATGTGATCATGACTTAATTGTTACTACAATATTTGTATTCTAATCACTCGTACGAATGACATATATACGTAATGTTAACATATAATCAACGATCGATGATAATTATTTTCATAACATATGTTAGTTAATTTACAGAGTCTTCATCTTGATTCTCCATAAACCAAATTGTTATTGTCATTGAATTGATCTCCACGTCCAAATTTGAATGAAGCCGTAATCTTCTTACTTGATTTTTCCTTAGATGACACCACTTGTGTTATGAATTCGTTTTAAAAGTAAAAACAAACTCAAAGAATTCAAGCTTATTTGCAAATCACTACTACACATTTGGCTTTGGAGAGCTGCACTTGAAGAGCTCTTGTTTCGAAAAACTCTCCAATTTAGCACTTGGAGAGCGGTTTTATATAAAAAAAAAAACACTTAGAGAGCGGTTCAAAACCGCTGTCCAAGTGAAGCTCTTGGACAGCGGTTGAGAACCGCATTGCAAGTAGAACTTATACAACGGTTTAGAACCGCTCTCCAAGTATTCACTTGGAAAGCGGTTCATAACCGATCTCCAATCTCAAATCCTTGGTCAAAGCCCTAAATCCCCAAAATCAATTCATTCTACGCGTTTAATTTCTGTCGAAGCTCTCCCTCCCCCAAACAAATTAAACGCGTTTTCTCCTCCAACGTACCTTCCCTATGTAAAATCGAAGCTTGGTTTCTCCCTCCCCCAAACATTAACGCGTTTCAACAGTCCCCTCCGTCGCTTCCTTCCTCGCGGCGTCGCCGTCACCGTTGCTGTTATTGGAGTACCAGAGGTACTCGAAAGTTATGGTCTCGAGTTACAAGATGTTAAGAGAAATACGAGACAGTTACAAAATAATTATCCTCACTTACACACTAATCTGGGATTTTCACACCAGTCTAGAAAAGAAAGGAGTGAGTTTCCACCTTGCTTATGATAAATTATACTCCACGTCTTTGCCCTGATTTCGTTGAAGGTCTTTTCTGGTTATATCCCCTCGTTTGTAAATATTTTGTTATTCCTAACTTTCCATAAAGATCATACCACAGAGCACCAAAGACATTCCATGACAAATTTCTTCCTCTCCCCTCCAAGGATTTCACAAAAATTCTTCAGCCACGAGTAAATACAATATTTACTTTTAAATATAAATTTGCAAGATTTAAAAAAAATCAAATACTAAAATGTTGTTCAATTTTAATGACAATTTTACAAATTTTAGTAAATATTTAGACAATAAACTCAGGTATACTATCAAGGGCTAGTCTTATATAAAATATTGCATACATGCATTCCATTTCAATTAGGCAAGTCAAAACCCTAATTCCAAGAGTCAAATTAAATCAATTTTAAAAAATTCGCGGGTCATAAGCCTGGATCCGGGTTGCCCAAAAAATTCGCGGGTTGCAAACGGTGGTTTACTACATGACCAAAATATTGTTACTACAATGCCAAAATATTATCACTACAAGGCCAAAAATTTAATACTACATGTCAAAATATTATGATAAATTCACCAAAATATTAAGTCTCCAGAATATTTTTGAACATGTAGTGATAAAATTTTAGTCTTGTAGTAACATTGTTTTAGTCATGTAGTAGCCGAATAAGTCAAAATTATTTTAGTAATTTTGCCTAAAAAAATAAGTGTCCAGAATATTTTTGGACTTGTAGTAATACACTTTTGGCTTTGTAGTGACAAAATTTAGGTCTTGTAGTAACATAATTTTGGTCATGTAGTAAGATAATATTTTAGAGTGAAAATAAATATTCTAATTAAGGTTGACCCGTTTTGACCCGCGTTGACCCATAAATTTTGACCTAATTTACCTTAATTAATCAATATTGCATATAAGTTTTTGTGTACTGTCAATATATAGTGTTGACTCTATTAAAAAAAAAATATAATTGGAGTATTAAGAAAAAAAAAAACATGAGAAAAAATATTTTCTCCGTTTAAACTTTGTATACAATTATTCATTTTATCCGTCTACACTTAATATGTATGTATCAAAATGAAAATAATATTTTTATCATCACCCTTCTAATCATCATTTATTTATTTAAATTATTATTCACTTTATTCATACATAAAGTGGACCTTGCAATCAATATTCATTAATACTCATAAAAATGAATTATGCATACAAAGTTTGAACTAGTAAAATAACAGTTATCATATCAACCTATATATACAATTATTTAAATATATATTATATATATATATATATATATATATATATATATATAAATTGATGGCGCCCACTGGCCCCTCTAGACCCAGTGTGCCTCCGTCTCTATATATATTGATAAAAGATAGTTGCAACTGCCAAAAAAAATACTCCTAATTAATATAACTCTTCTTATCCAAGTCATCTGAATTCAAGTGTATTGAACTTGGACAACCCAACTGTTCATCATCTCATTTGTCCAACTCAACTGAATTAACCTCTTTGCGAAATAATTATATCTCATCTAAAATCATACCCTTTGGAGATGAGGCCTATCGAGTAGACAGTGGGCACGTCGATCTTTAGGCTATGATAACATGAAAGAATTTCGTCTCATCTAAAAGTCTGAACTTGTAGAGAAGTGGAAAATTAATTCTTATATATTAATTCCTAATACACAATCTTTACGTGTTGCAATGTTTATGACATTCTAGCCCTTCTAGGTATATGTTAAAATACCTCAAAGTAATCAAGACCAAATAAACCCAGACTTTTTCTTTAACTTCTTGCCTTTTCATCAGAAGAAAAAGTGCTTTGTTATACAGTATAGGTAAAAGCATATGTTATTATGGTGAATCTGTGATGAAGATTCTGCCTTCTTCTAATCATTTTTTATAATTTCGGACGCTTTAATAAACTAACTGGCACGAATAGAATTCGATGGATTAGAAATGGGTAATGGGGATTAAAGTGTCTCACTTGACGTTTCAACTTAGTGTCTTAGTGTATTTTTTTTTTCAGGATTTTACAATTTTTTACTTTTAGAACATAAAGGAAGTAAATTGGACATTTCGTCAGAATCTCCAATTCGTTCCACACGTGCGAGCGAGCAGTACACTCACATTTCCGGTGAATTTGAAAAAATCGACAAAAAAAAAAAGTAAATTGGACAACATACGACGTAAATTAAAAGGAGGAATACTTAAAGAATTTAAATTGAAATGAAATTATCTCAACAAAATTAATCATGTTTTCAATTTTCTAAGTATATATAAATTAATCAAATATATTTATAATCTCAATCTGATCTGCAGTGAGAAGCATGCATTATGAATACAAATTAATGAGATCGTTACAATAATACAAAGAAGCTTGCTCCATCTAAAATAGGTTCAAATGTGAGGAATAATATATCACACACACACAATTAAGCAATAGGTAGAAAACCAAAAATAACTAATCAGAATTTCCCGTGGCATTTAGCGAGGTCAGCGCATTTACCGAGGTGGTGGCATTTAGCAAGTCTGCTGGAAGCTTAAATGGCAAGAAAGCAGACACATTGATCGTGATGAGTGGTTCGTATACCTGGACCGTCGTCGTTGTCTGTGCTTGCAAGCTGCAGCTTTGCAGGGTGATCATCACTAAAACTATTAAAATGCACGCATGCAGCTTCATGATCGCTCCCATGATTAATATAATGTTCTTTTGTTATTGAAGATCGATCGAGCTAAGGCTTGTATTTGATCGATATATGGTGGAAAAGTAATGACATATTTATAGTCGATCAACACAGGCTGGTCGTTGTTTAAACAATATTATAATGTCTAATTGCAGGAAGTATATATAATTCTCTTCTCTTTCACTTATTTTATTTCAAAAAAATGTCTAAAGACATTCATTATGAATATATCTAATTAATTATATATTAATTTGGAAGACTTTCAAAATAATTATTGGACAACGTATTTGACATTATAAATAAATTGTATCATACTTCTAGCTAATTAGCTATCACTTGTTATTGATGTTTTCATCGCTGGTATGCATGTGGTATTGACTTGGTATTGAAGACTTTTGAGAGTTTTGATTCGACCGGTAATATACGATGGATATATAGTAAAGAAATATGATAGAAATTCCATTGTTCATTATTTGATTCCTAAAGCTTATATACACATAATACTATTTATAGAATAGTACGGTAGCATATATATATATATATATATATATATATATGCTCACACTTTGTCACCTTACAATTTGCTAATACTACAATATCACCTTACAAAAAACGACGCACAACAATAACTAATTATGCACCTCAGATTAATATAATGATCCTCGATTGGATTGTAGTAATTAAACTTTGCCTTTAATTTTCTGATCAACTCGATACCTATAAAAGCACGCCAGAGAGGTCTCTGACACAGGAACTCCGACGCTTAAGTTAGAACCAAATATCTCAAAAAATGGATCAAGAGCAATCATAGCTAGAAGAAAGCTCCTTGAGTCGGTGTATTTTAGTATACTAGTTTTTTACCGGTGCGTCGCACGGGTCTTTTTTAATTTTGTTTTTTTTTAATAATTTCGCCAAGTTTTTGTTTCAACAATAAATGTTTTCGTTGTTTTATATAGATTATTTTTAGTTTGATTTTCTTCAACAATAAATGTTTTCGTTGTTTTATATAGATTATTTTTAGTTTGATTTTCTTTGAATAAACTAATATTCATCTTTAAACCGGATCGGAGTTGCAAATAACAAAAAACAGCAAAGGAGAATTATAATCATCCAACACATTTAAGAGAAAAGACAATAAGTTAAATATGGTGTTAAAAATAAAAAAGCATAAATCAGAATTCTGATTTAGAGAACATGCCATTTTTTTTCTGTTAACAAAATTGAAAAGAGGTGCATTCGAAGTTGTTTTTGAAAGAATCTAAGATGTTTGCGCCACCCTCAGCTAGCTACAAAATTCATCTCAATCCGCTGAAGCTTTTTCAATCATCTCCTTAGTTGCTGGTTCCAAATACGCATAGAGCTTGTGTGGTGTATGATACTATTAAGGAATCGAATTGTAAAACTAACACATGAGAATTATCAGAACATGAATGCTTACCCCATTTGCAGCACATCCTTCTAAGACAAATGTTTCAAGGGGTGGTGAAGATTCCAGCAACGCCATGATGCCAGGAAAACTGGGCTCATATTTACTACCAGAAGTTACTATCAAAAGCTCTCGCCTAGATTGCGGAAACGGCCTGCCAGTCACTGCTATCGTTGACACAACCTATAAACAGACAAAGGATATATTAAGTAAAATGTCCAGCATACATAAAGCAGCAAACAGTTACTTCCATAAAGTCTTTTTGCACGGTTCATGAACAAAGTTAACATTCAAAACCCATGGTTGTAGAGCAAATACAAATTACGTGAAGATAACTACCAAATCAACAGTTTCAAGCATGAATCTCTTCAAAAACAATTTACAGTCTAATACTGAATTGCAGACTTAAATTGGCATTGACAATATAGACCTTTAATAATATGGCATGAATGACATTTTTAGAACCCAACTGCACAGCAAGGTGAAATAAATCATTAGCATCAAGTCCACAGAAATGTATATTGGAGAAGGGTGGAATAATAGAAGAATGTTAAAGAAACCAAAACAATCAACTAAAACACACCTTAATGAAATCCAATCCCACATAAAGCTCCTTCACGTGTTGTACGCTTTCAATGAGTTCTCTTGCACCATTCATCACTTTCGCATAGAGAGAATCCCATGAAAAATTATAGTAATCAATGGCAACTCTGAGAAGAGATGTTTCCAAGTACCAACTTTCTTCCCACCAGGGGCAGCGAAATATTCAAAGTGTGTAGATAGGGTGCTGATATTTTCAGCGAAGGTGCATCCTTATGTTCACTATCTACAATTGAAAGACTATGAAGACTTCAAGAATTAACCTCCAAGCGATGGAATCTCCGACATACTTCTAAGTACAAGGTATTCAAAACAGGACAACTTGATAATATTTCATCAATTAAATGCATTGTACTTAGAAGATATGTAAACTGAACCCTAAACCCTTAAACAACAAACTGAACCCAGGCATCAATATTAGAAGAAAAGCATTTAAGGTAAATGAAACTAACATCAAATTTCACCAAATAATTCACCCTATGAATTGCAAGCGTCCTATTAACCCAAGACACAAAACTGCGCGCCTTCTCAGCCTCCACAATGTTGCCCGGGGGATCCATCTCTGTGAACTCAGGGCCGAATTTCAGCCTTGGAAGGTCGACCCAAAGAAATTCTCATCGAAGACAAAAGACAATAAGTAAGACATGGTGTTAAAAAATAAAAAAGCATAAATCATAATTTTGATAACAAAATTGAAAAGAAGTGCAGCTGAAGTTGTTTTCGAAAGGATCTAAGATGTTTGCGCTACACTCAGCTACGCTGATAAAAAGGGAATCTAAAGGAGGGGTGCTCACCATGAATTTAAGACCATCTGCATGCAATATTAATTATTTGTTAAATCTAGTCTTTCCCCCATAAAAGAATATTAAATGGAAAAATTGAAAGCATGATAAAGAATGAGAACTTCTGGATAAATCATACATATGTGAATCCAATAGCAATGAATTCTTAGAGGTCTCTCTGGCGTTCACTGTGGCATCTCTGCTAGCTCTTTCAAAGAATTGATATTCTAAAATATGCTATACTTGGGGATCTAAGAAGTAAAAGCAGAATATTATACTTCCACAATTTAAGAGCTCAAATTACAGATCAATTTAACCAAAATCAATATGGAAACCAGCAAGTGGCATAAACTTAGCATTAAGAGAACAAAAAGAAGAGTGCAAGAAAGTAAGAAAATTGGTTCCAGATGCAATCAATCATTACATAGTAAATAGCGATCCAAATTCCAAAAAGCAAAAGGCAAAACTTGTTCAATATCTAATGAAAGTCAAGGTACATATTGATGAAATATGACCGATACAAAGATAATCGAAATGATAAAGAGGACATACCTTCTCAGCTAAAGCTTGAGCTGCCATTAACTTGTAATACTTGTGCATCAACATTTCACCTACAATTCTAAAGCACATTAGCACCTTGGATTTTAACAATTGACAGCATCATGATAACACTATATTACGGTCTAAAGAATAGAAAGAACGTCACCAAAATCCCTATTGAGTTAGTAAAGAACTTTAATTTAAGAATTTCAATCTTGTGCATCGAAATACCAATGGAAATTATCACCAACATTTAAATAAGGATCGAAGGGAAAATCTGGAGTTTGTGCAATTCATGAGACATTGACCTGTATGCATCCATTAGAAGCTCGATCGCTGATATTAGAAACACGCGTGTATTGGAAGATGCATCAAGATGGTCATATAAAATTGCATCCTCTTGGATCACGTATGTTAGCATATCAAATACTCATCCAAACAGCAACAAAACTATGACCATTGAATATACTTTTTAGGACTTAGGGCATTAATTCTGAAATTATAATCTACTTCTGCCATAGTTAAAGATGAACACCTATGTCTTAATTAAGTTAATCTGAACATCACTTACTGATATGTAATAATCAAAACCTTGAAATCTTTAACGAACCTAAATTAAAAACTGCATCATAGTAATCCCTTCCAATCTGAGCAAGCATTTGCAGAAAGTAATGGTTGCAAAATAAACTTGATAACACAAGGCAGACTGATGATGTCAACACTACAACATTTTGTAGAAAACTTCTAGAACTTCGAATGAAAATATGAAATGAACACAAGAAAGTGAGGGGTTAAAAGATTACAACAACTTACCTATACCAAATATTCAAATTCTTGGAGTAGCCAAATCTCCCTTCATGAGGTGACCTCTCATTGCATCACGTACAAATGTCTTTTTCATCACAATCCATTGAAAAACTTTTTCAACTTCCATTGAAACAACTTAATTAAGAAAAGGCTTTTATATAAAAGGATACAAATAAGACAATCGCAATAACACAATATGTTGTAATGGCATGCTAGCGGTGGTCTTCAATTGAAGCAATACAAAGTTGAGTTTGAAGGAAGAAGTGTTAAGCTGAAGAATGAGTTTTTTTACAGAAGGAGAAGATGAAGAGATTGATATTTTAGAAACATTAAGAACAAAGAATGATTTTTTTTTTTTTACAAAAGAAAAGGAGAAGATGAAGAGTTTTGATTTTTTAGATGCGTTAAGAAGAAGAATGACACCTGGTTGAACACATGTAAATAATTTTGCCACAATGTTGACACATGGCAGAAGAATATTGACACGTGGCAGAAGTAGAAAGGATCTAAAATGACACATGTCAAATGTAGAAGAGGCACATCCTCCTTTTATATATATAGATTTCAAGTAATGAGGCTCGCCGAAAAATATGGAGAAGTATCCTTTTCGGTTAATGTGTGTTTATGCGTGTAGAATATGTCTTTAGTTGATAAGATAGTTGATAATGATAATAATATTCATAAATATTCGTACCTTGAGGTAGAAAGGTTATCCATTTCCCCCTTTTCCTCAACTACTTAAGTCACTAGCTAGAAAGAGAAAATAGGGATCAACCCTAAATCTTTGCAAGTCTGTCATCGGGTTCAACTACTTGTATAAATAACAAAATTTGAACCTTGGGGACCTGGAGGTACTCGTGCCCTTCCAGGTCCCAGCTCTGGAGAGTTCGGCCGAGAGCTTAACAACTCCCCTAAAAAGGTGGGTAACTCATGACTTCAACTTATTTAGGACGTTCCTTATCTTTATCCAACCTAAATCCTTCACCTTTATGATATTGGGCTCAATTTTAGCCTATGCATGAGTTACTTGTAAGCCCATTAACGATTATTAACACAATAATAAGGTAAATTATATATTAAATAAACACAAAACCATTGTTATATAATCAATAAATAATTAAGGATATAACTCATTATATTTCCACGTGTCATCTTCTCATAAGATAACATATTTTATCTTCATCAACCACTCCCCATATCTTCATCAACCACTCCCCATATTTTATCTTCATCAACCACTCCCCCATATTTTATCTTCATCAACCACTCCCCATTCTCTCTGAGCTGGAGGACCTCAAGATCCTGGGCTCATCTCTTTACTTAGCCCCTAAAAACCTGTTATGAATTTTTGAAGTTTAAATCGCATCATTCATTAGTGTTAAGCAATTGAATAGGCCATTGAGAAGGCGTCATCCGTTTCTCAAATGGCTTCGAACCTCCCAGACCTCGAGGTGTTGGGGGTGATCCAATAATCGGATTATGAATTAAGTTAAATTACCTTGGATTCCAACCGGCCTTTCAAATCCGTCACTTCGTATTCCGTGTTCGCGTCCTAAACACGCACATGTTCCCGTCCCATCATCCTTAGTCTACTTTGGCACGCCTCGCCTTCATGATAGGCCTCAAAACCTTCACTCCCTCGATATTCTCCATATCATTCAAGTATGTTTTCAAGTCTAATACATAACTCCCTCATTATATTTTTCATTTTTAAATTTCAAACTCCTCATTATCAAATATTCCAAAATTCTCTCCCACTACTTTCTGAAATATTTTTCTTCTCTGAATCCATTTACATAAGTAGTTCCAGCCATTTAATTACTTTTCTCTCTCTTTTCCTTTCTTGCAACTACCTCTCGGTGTAGTTTCCTCAACTTCCAGAAGCCTTTAAGCTTGCCGAAAACCTTCAACTCCGATCCTTTCTAATTAAGCTTTTTGCATTTAGGTATTTTCTCTATCTCTTTTAGACTCTCTGTTTTTCTTAGATTTAAGAATTTCTCTGTTACCGTGTCGAACTCCTCTAAAAGTGGCTCCTCCAAGACCCTTTCCAATAACAGTTATGACTCTCCCTTATCAAATGCTTCAACGTCACTAACATTAAGCTTAAGGATACCATTTTTGCTTCCTCTCTAATTTCTCGAGCTCACCTATCTTAATATGAGTGCCTCTAAGTGTTCCCCAGCTCTTTTGGTCAGGCTAAACCGGGAATGGGGCTGGCAAGTGATGGACACGCAGAGGTCTAGGCGATTTTACATATTAAGGTGCGATTTTAGGTGCGTTTTCACACTCCACTATGTGCGATTTACAAGGTTCTTCTTTTGAGTGTCTTTCTAGGGTTTCTTGGGGGGTTTCTCCTTTACAATCCCTTTTGATATTTCCTAATGATTGTTTTCGTTATTCATACCCAATCCCCCGTTCTTGCGTGTCCTTTTCATTTAATGGGTCGGAATTTTCGAGCATCCGAGTTGCGTGCTCTACTTTTCGACTCAAACCGTTTTCTCCCCTTCCCCTATGGAACTATTCAGTTCTCCTTGGAGTTCTTGCCCCAAAGCAATAATTAGGGTGAGGGATGCAAACAGTAATCTCCATCAATATATGGATTTGGCGGTGGTTTCCACTATTTTAAGAGAGTTCTTTGAAGCAGAAGCCACAAAATATCCCTCTTCTTCTTTCTCATATTTGCCTTCTCACCTTTGTCCACCATGGCTGATGAACTCAGAAGCCCCCTTCGCAAATTTTCACTTTCTGAGATGGAGGAAACCCCTCTCTTGGTTGGTGATCATGAACTGATCCTACCCCGTTTTGCTTTGTTGGGGAGATTCACGGTCCGAAAGCCAATCAGCATCAAGGAACTGCTCGTCACAATTAGGAAAATATGGAGACCTACTGGAAATGTCAATGCAGTGCATTTGGGAGGGGGGTACTTTCTGTTTGATTTTGAAGACGAATTTTATTGGAGCAAGGCTTTCCATTGTCAACCATGGATAGTTAATGGCCCATTGCTAATTCTATCCAAGGCCCGGGGAGATGAATAGCCTAGGGATCTCGTCATAAATATTATACCTATGTGGATTCAAGTTCATGGACTTCCACTCTATTCTATGACGAAGCACATTGCCTACAAACTGGGGGCCAGATTCGGAGATGTTATCGAGCTAGATTGTCCCAATGGTGAAACTGCGTGGGGGAGATGTCTTAGAATCAGAGTTCTTCTTGACCTCAGTAAGCCCCTTCATAGGAGCACTCACATCACTGTTCGAGAGGAAACCATAACTCTTTTCTTCAGGTACGAGAAGCTGGGTGAGTTTTCATATTTTTGTGGGCTGCTGACTCATGTGGAAAAGGAGTGTCCAGAGAGGTACTATGAATATGGGCATGATCATTCTGATTTCAAGCGTTTCCCACTGTGGCTGCGTGCGGATGGGCAGAAAGGTCTGGGCCCTAAGGTGTTGCTTTCTTGAGGAGGGAAAACACTAGGCGGGCATCAGCTCCAGAAAACGTTGAGGATGATGGAATTTGTTGGTCCTTCATGGAATATGACACAAGTGTATGAGGGGGGGGGGGGATGCACTTGTGTTAGTCCTGAAAGGAGTATATAACAAGTGTATGGGGGGGAATACACTTGTATGCAATTTCTTTTCAAACTTGATCAAACCAGAGATCAACAAGGTTGTCTTGGACAACTCTGCTGAAGATGATTAACTCTTTAAAGATAATCAAACTACTAAGAACTATTGAGTACTTAGTTGGATAACTATCTAAGAGAGTTATATGTGCGGAATTAGTGGTTGACCCTTTAGTTTAAACTCCTTTTAAGTTCTGAAATCACTTGGCAATTAGTACAGTCCAGTTTTCAGGGAACTTGTCCAAATGTCTTTTGCACAGTCTTGAGTATAAGTTCTTTGAAAGATCAGTTTTGTGTGCAGTGTTGAATATATGAAAGTACTTGAAAGTAAATCAACACAAGAGTTTATAGTGGTTCAGAGACTCAAGCTCCTACATCCACTTTCCCTGATTTAACAGGATAATTCCTTCACCCTTGGAATTAACTTGTTTTATAGTGCCAAGGTCCACTTGATCAAGAACACCACTCCTTGGTGAATTGATCCCTAGGATGTCTAGAGTCCTAGTACCCTCTTCTCAACTCAGAACTGAACTGTTCTTCTCTCAATAGTCAGCTCCTACCACTTCTACTACTACAACAACCTTCTCACTTTCTCACTTGAAAGGGGTAAGGATTGAAGTAAGGTTCCAACTAATGAGATATCCTTTACAATGAAGATCAGTGTATAAGGATAGGATATCTCTCTAAGCTTTGTATGGATATACAATGAAGTTCAGCTTAGAAGAAGTGTATGAAGACTAAGATAGTCTTTTGAAAGCTTGAAAGCACTTTGACTTGTAGGATAGTTGGATATTCTTGTCAAGGTTGAGGTTCAGTTGGATGCTTTCAAATGGTCTTCACACTTCTGTATTTATAGACAAATGAAGGATTTGCCCGTTGGAGAGGCAGCTTCAAATGTCCATAAATGTCTTATTTTAGTTCTTCAACTTAGAAGACAGATTCTTGATAGTGACATGTCCTCATTTGGGAAATAAACGGCTGTATAGACTTTGTCTTCATTCTGCAGCGCTCTTCCCAATGTCTGACTTCAAGATTCACTTGTTTAAGCTTGGACATGGCTTCTGAAGGTTGCTCCAATGATGGGACAACATTCCTTATCAATTGGACAACTCTGCTTATCACTATCAGCAGACTTGCTTATCAGCATAGTTGGCTTGCTCTTTTCAGATGACTTGGCTCTTTCCCTTTGCTTCACTTAGAAGTGATCTTAGCATGATTCTTTGAAGGTCTTTAGGGTATAGTTGTCTTTATCTCTTCAGCATAGTTGACCTTTAGGCTTCAGAACACTTGTTCTGGTTTAATTGTGCCGAGACAATTCTTCTGGACAACTCTCCTGATCAGCATACTTGGCCTTCAATAGACTTAGTGATTGTTCCAGAATTTGAGCCTTGAGGGGACTTGTTCTTGATAGTCTTCAAAGCATATGTTCCCCCTCAAATTGTGCATCTATTCAACTAAGAGCTGCCTAACATACCAACTTCTCATCTAGCCTTATGCTATATATTCTAACATTCTTAGAACATAATCATTTTTAGACTTAGGCATGTCTCAGGGGGTTTTGGTATTGAATCAAAACATATCTCATTTTATTCCCAACAATTTCCCCCTTTTTGATGATGCCAAAACCTATACATTTTATGCAAAAGTGACTTGGCTACACCTATTACATTTATCTTCAGAAGTCATGACTAGAGTCAGTTTTCCTGAAAAGCAATGTGTTAGTGTACTCACCATTCATGTTGTAAATAGGTTTCAAAGGTAGGCATAGAGAGATTTCTGCAATAATGTTTCTTGATTCAAAATAAGTTCAACTATCATTCATTTGAAAGTCATTACAAGCATGTTGATAGTTGAAGTTAACATATCAGAGCATGGATCAATAATACATCAGAGCATTTCATTACAATATATCAGAGCATATACTAAATACTTAATAGCATCTAGATCTTCAAGTATCAGAGCAAAAACTTATGTAAATACTTAATATCATCTAGATCTTCAAGTATCAGAGCACCAAAGCATATCAGAGCAAACAGATTATCACAACACTCCACATCAGCATTCTTGACCAAACTTCAGTATAGATGACCAATTAAAAAAAAAACATATCTTCAGTCAAGATAAGTTTTCATCAATGTTATCACAAAAGGTCAGAAGACTTAGCCATTTCAGAGATCATCTTCAGGAGGTGGCACCATCCCATATTGTGCCCACACTCTTCTCTTCAGCTCCATGGCCTCTTGGTTTGTTCCCTTGGGTCCAAGAACCATTTTGTTTAGCTTGAGGATTTCCAGAAACTCCTTCAGAATTTTTGACTGGTCAATCCATCCATCAAGCTTTGGAGGCATATATATGATTGGCTTGGGGGCAGTGAGTTCAAATCTTGCAATATCAGCAGCTGCAAGTAGTTGTTGATAAAGTTCTCTGTGGTACTCTATCATGAACTCAGCAAAAGTGGAGTTGGCATCTCTTCCATTCCATCTGTCAATGACATAGAAGTCATAGACAAACTCCCTTTTGGCTTCCTCCCATGAGTCATTCAGCTGAATTGGCACCCATTTATCCCAGTGAGGATATTTGGTGTCCATGGGGATCAAAAGCTGTGGTTTTAGCTTGTTGTATGTTGCTCTCTTCCTTCTGGGCTTTTGAAAATCTGCTCTTCTTTTATCTCTTGCTCTATTTGCCTCATCCATCAAGTCCATCTTTTCTTGGGCCCTCATCATGGCCAGTTTCTGTTGAGTTTCAGGGTCTTTGCCATACCCTTCATGAAACAACTTTGATGGATCAAGAGCTAGGACAGTTGTCTTCTTTTTGGGCTCAGGTCCAAATCCTTCAGCAAACAGTTCTTCAACATCTTCAGTGGACTTGGCACCTTCAGCACTTTTGGCAGTTTCAGAAGACTTGTCTTCTTCAGCAGTCTTGGACACTTCAGCAATTTTGTCCTTCTCAGCACTTTTTGCCTTTTTGGAGATCAATTCTGAACTCAGGGGGCAGATCAAGGCTGTTGGGAAAATCAGTAAATGTTTCAGCCTTTCTTTTGTTCCCCTTGGCCTTCTTGATCTTTCCTCTAGTTTGGATACCTTCAGCATCCTTGTCCAAACCAGACACTTCACCTCCTGGTCTTTGTTGTAGCCTAACTCTTTCCTCTTAAGCTGAGGCCATTGAGTTCTTCAAGGCAATAGCTAGTTGCTCTTCTTCATCCAAATCTTCCAAGTTCAGTACTGCTGGCTCTTTTCCTTTTGTTTCAGCAACTTTGTCTTTTCCCTTTACTGGGCTTCCAATCACCAAGTCACCTTTTGCCCTTGCTCTTTCCCTTTCCCCCTTTTTGGCAGCATCAAAGCATTCAGGCCCGAGTTCACTCATAGTTGATGCCATCAAGGACTGGGCTTGGGTTAGAGATTTCATCTCCTCCAACAAGTATACATTCTCATCATGTATATTTTGCATTCTGTCACTACTCAAGCTAAGGAAGGCTAGAACAGACTTCATCTTTTGTTGGACAACCTCCTCCAAGGTTGCTTTTAGAGATGCATCAAGTTGGGCTTTGAGAAGCTCAGTGAGGTTGGCCACTGCACCTTCAGCAATGTTGGCCAACACTTCTTGGGAAAAAATTTCTGAGGCTGCTTTCACCATTGCTAGCCTTTGTTCTTCAGCTCTTTTCCTCTGCAGGGCTGTCTTTCTTCCAAGTGCTTGCTTAACCACTGATCTTAATGTTTTCACATTCCTGTTGTGGTTATTCCTTAGCAAGGTTTACTCTTTCTTGACATCCTTTGATACTGACCTCATAGTATTCTTGGCTTTGATGACTTCAGTGGAGATGGATTGCAAACCAGTCTCAACTCCACTGATTCTTGCTTCCAAAGTGGGTAGCACCACATCTTCTGAGCCAGTTAGCCTCATTTCTACAGATGCCAAAGTTCTTCCATGCTCATCCAAAGCTCCAGTGGTTTCTGCATGAGCTGATTGGACTTGATGAGACAAGGAGTCCAACTTTGCTGATTGCATCCCAAGCAAGGCTTGTGCTGATCTAGAATCAACTTAGATGGGAGCATCTATTAGGAAGTCATCTGCAAAGATTTGATCAAAGGATATACCTGCAATATCAGACAGATCAAAAGGGTTAGTGAAAACACACTCATCACCCTCAGTTTCTTTTTCATAAGACTCTGATACATCAACAGTCTTCTTCTCATTTTCAACTCTTTCTTTTCTCCTTTCATTAATAATGTCCTCACACAAGGAATCAGGCCTCCTTTATTCAAGGGATTCTTGAAGTTCAGATTTGACTTCAAGAATAACATGCCCTTCCTCACTTATACCACCCTCATTTTGTGGTACACTCACTATCTTAGTGATCACAACCTCTCTTTCATCCTCTACTCCCTCTGATTTTTCAACTAAGCTCTCCTTTTCAACACCTTCTCCTAGACCTGCAACATCTCCACCTTCAACAAGGTTCAAAGATGGCAGTTGTGGGGAGATCACAGTGCTTATTTCAGCAGCCACTGAGTCATCCTGAATGATTAAGGGCTGATCAGTGTCCAACTCTTCTGACACTGAATAGGCCTTAACCAAACCAGCCTCTAAAACAGGAACCTCAACATCTTTAGGCTGTGCCTTGGGTTTAGAAGAACCTTCATTGGCAGATGTGCCTTTGGTTGTGTTACCACCCTTGGTCAACACCTCTGATGAAACAGAGCCTTTCCTATGATAGGTTAAGAGAGGGGTTGAGGGCAATTTGGATTCAGGAGGGTTGGGTTTTGAGGGGTTTGAGGGATCATCAGGGGAATCATCATCATTTGAGCTACTATCAGGGTGTCTGATGCCTTTAGCTTTTCTCTCTTTCTCCTCAATGATCTTCTCATCTACTAACTTTGCAAAAACCTCCTCATCAATGAGGAATCTTGTCTTTGATACACCAGCAAAGTGTAGCAATCTACTCTCCTCCACTTGCCACCAGTTTGCACCCTTATCTTGGATGACTTGTGATATCTCCATGATTGTTTTATCTTTCACATCCACAAGCATCCTCAAATCATGGAACATCTTCTGAATTCTCGGAAATTCAGCAAGTTGTGGATACAAATTGTCCACAGTAGCCTTGGCTCCTCCTCTGAGCATACTTTCATAAGTATACTCCTCCTCATCTCCACTAGAATGGGGACTTTGGGTTATAGGGGAGTTGGCTCTGTCTTCTCCTAGTGTGGCTTTTGGAAGGGTAAGTTCAGGGATATTGGCTTTAGAAGGGGTGGGTGCAATTGAAGGTACTTCAGTTGCTTTTGAGAGCAATGGATCTGAAGGGGCTTTGCTCAGGGGGGTTGGCTCATGAAGTGCAGCTTCTAAGAATTTTGAATAGTTGAGCATAGATGAGTCAAGGGGAGACTGTAATCTTGTCTCATCTACTGCCAAGTCTGCTAGCACATCTATCCCACTTCTTTGCACACTCCCTTCTCGAGAATATCTCTTAGTAAGATTGAGAGGGGTGATTGGTTGGTTAGTTGGGGTTATGTGGGTTTTAGGGGAGTTGGGCTCAGGATTCTGTGTTTCAGGAAGGTTGGCCTCAATAGGTTGACCTTCAGGGACTTTGGACTCTGGAGTTCCAGAACCAGAAGAGTTGGTTCTAGACTTAGATTTTGTCCTACTTTCAGCCCTGCTCTCCCTTAGAGCTAGTTGGAGAGATTTTGCTTCTTGAAGCTCCAACACTTTTTCAGTAGGCTTGACCCTTCTCTTGCTAGCCCTAGTGCTCCCACTACTTTCATCTTCAGGGACAACATCCCTGATCCTCTTATCACCTTTAGACTTTTGTCTAGTCTCATTGTATTTCTGTCTCAACTCTTCTGAGTGGTCAGAAGGCACATTCACTCCTTCTTCAGCAACCTCTTCAATCTCAGTTGAGGCTCCTGAAGTCTCTTCAGATTGGATTTGAGACACTTTCCTTGTTTTTACCACTCTGGCCTTAGTTCTCTTCTTCAATTTAGGCTTCTCCTCCTCCTTTTTCTCAGCAGGTTTGGCCAGTTGCATCCTTCTTTGCTCAATTTTCTTGCTGAGCTTCCTGAACATGATTTTCTGGGCAGGGAGGGGCTTTGCAAAGGTTTGCATTTGAGAATAGTGGGAAAATCTCTCAATCAACAAGCTTGCCCTGGTGCAATACTTGAGTTTCCCTTTCAATACAACTTTGTTGTGGACTTTCACCTTAAATTTAGCCTTTTCCTTCATCATCTCAGACAAGATGAAGGTTCTCCAATCAAACTTGATGCCCTTATCACTGGCATCAATAATTGCAGCCATTATCCTTATTCTTGGATGGCTGACCTGCTCCAAACTTCCAGTGTTGCAAAGCAAACTCTTTGTAACAACTTCAAACAAGGTCAGGAATTTTGGCTTTAGGGTCTTCTTATGTTGGGTAGAGGATAGTGGCCCTGGAGTGATAAGCCAATCTTGTGCAATTTCTTCCTCAAGACCATTACCATAAAACTCAGGATTCCTTCCTTCTGAAGGCAATCCAAAAGCAGCATCAACATCTTCAACAGAAAATTTCACCCTGTGAAATCTTTCCTCCTCTTCACCATCTGCAATATAGGACAGTCTTGTGGCAACCTCACCATCTTCAGGTTTGCCTCTCCATTTGAGAAAGGCAAAGAACTCAGCCATATAGGATTCAAGACAAGAATTTGGCTTTTCTTGCATGAGCTTTTGAAGACCTGCCCTTCTCAACCATCTCAAGGTTGGAGTAACATTAGCTTCCTCACTCTCAAAAGAAAGGATTGGCTCAAAAATAAAGTTGTTCTTGTGGCTTAGATAGCCAAAAATCAAGGTCTAAAGCCTTGTTGGAGAAGTCAATGATCATTTCAGGTTTAGCTTTGGGGGCATTTGAAAGATTCAGAAAGGATTTTGAGTGAGTTTGAGAGTGTTGGAAGAAGATGAATGCTAGGGTTTCGAATACTTGGGGAAGAAGTGTTTGTGGGGGTTCTTAAGACTTGTGAATATTCTAAAAAGAATGTTTGTCAATGAGTTGGTGAGTCTCAAGAGTTTTCAACGATGGATAAAAATGGAAATTTCAAATGGACGGCCAGGATTGATTTCAGGGGAGTTGGCCAGTTTTGATCCAATGGTCATTAACCAATGAAACAGTGAAAAACTGTTTTCTATTCAAATGTGGAAGTTATTAAATATTGGTTAATGCTTGGGGAGTTTTCGAGATAGATCATGGCTTGAAATGTTTAATGCAAACAAGAGTTAAATCTTGGCATTTAATGCATGGAAAGTGACCTTTTGGGTGGGAGACAAATTAAAATCCCAAAAAGGTGATATCTGTAAAAGAAATGGGACAGATATCAAAATAGGCAATGATTGCCCAAAATAGGTGCTTATCAAACCAAGATAATAGTTTGATAGCCAGGACAACTTATCTGACCCTACATGGACAAGTGTCCTGAAAGATTGTGGACAAGTGTCCTGAGATTCAATGGACAAGAGTCCTGAGAACCATTTGAGGTCATCTCTTCTGAGTTTCAGTAGATTTGACCAAGTCTGCTGAAAACCACTTTAGTTCCTCTTACTCCCATTAACTCCAATGAATTTACTTGTCCAACTTCCCTGGATCAAGTAATCCCAACTCTGCTGATAGTTCTAGAAATCTTGCCTCTGCAAGTGGCTTTGTCAATATATCAGCTTTTTGGTGATCTGTGTGGATCTTGACCAACTTTATGTCCTTCTTCTCCACATGATCTCTAATGAAGTGATGCTTGATGTCCACATGTTTGCATCTAGTGTGAAAAACAAGATTCTGTGATATTGCAATTGCACTATTGTTGTCACATAATATTGGCACTTCAGTAGAGTTGACATTGTAGTCTCTTAGTTGTTGTCTCAACCAAAGGATTTGAGCACAACAACTTCCAGCTGCAACATATTCAGCTTCAGTGGTGGAAGTAGCCACTATGTTCTGCTTCTTGGAGAACCAAGATATGAGTTTGTTGCCCAAGAATTGACAAGTCCCTGAAGTGGACTTTCTATCAATTCTACATCCTCCATAATCAGCATCTGAGTAGCCAGTTAACTCAATGTTGTCATCAACAGGGTACCAAAGGCCTAGATTCTCAGTGCCTTTGAGATACCTCAAGATCCTCTTTGCAGCCTCAAGATGGCTTTTCTTAGGATTTGCTTGAAACCTTGCACAAACACCTACTGCAAAGGTGATGTCAGGTCTGCTGGCAGTGAGATAGAGGAGTGAACCAATGATTCCTCTATACTCAGTAGAGTTGGTTGGAACATTGGGATCCTTACTGGCTTGCTAGTTGCACACTCAAACTTTTTGATCATTTCTCTGGTGTACTTAGCTTGGTTGATGAAGATCCCTTCTTTTGATTGCTTGACTTGAAGACCCAAAAATAAGTTCATCAACCCCATCATGGACATCTCAAACTTGCTTTGCATAAGCTTTGAGAACTTCTCACACGACTTTTCATTGGGGGATCCAAAGATTATGTCATCCACATAAATTTGGACAAGCAAGATGTCCTCTCCTTCAGTGATTCTGAAGAGAGTTCTGTCCACAGTTCCCTTGATGAATCCATGATCCAAGAGGAATTGTGACAGAGTATCATACCAAACCCTAGGGGCTTTCTTGAGTCCATATAGAGCCTTCTTCAGTCTGTAAACTTGATTTCCAACCTCAAAACCAGGTGGTTGCTCCACATAGACTTCCTCTTTCAAGACTCCATTCAGAAAGGCACTCTTGACATCCATTTGGTACACTTTGAACCTCTTGTGGGCTGCATAGGCTAGAAAGAGCCTTATTGCTTCTAGCCTTGCCACAGGTGCAAATGTCTCATTATAGTCAATGCCTTCATGTTGGCAGTATCCCTTTGCCACTAGTCTTGCTTTGTTTCTGACAATCACATCATTCTCATTCTTCTTGTTCTTGAACACCCACTTGGTTCCAATAACATCTTGATGTGAAGGTCTATCCACCAGCTCCCATACTTCATTTCTGGTGAATTGGTTTAGCTCTTCCTGCATGGCTGTGATCCAATTGGCATCTTGAAGTGCTTCTTCAATATCACTTGGTTCTTGTTCTGAAAAGAAACAACAAAATAGAGCACTTTCACCATGAAATCTCCTTGTTTTGACTCCTATACTTGGGTCACCAAGTATTAGATCAGTAGGATGGTCAGACAACCAAGTCCTTCTTTTTCTGATCTCTTCAGTAAAGTTGTCCTCTACTGAAGTTGAGTCGTTTTGATCATAAAATTCAGGATAATTGAATGCAGGATCTAATTTAGGATCATAATCAGGGGTGTTGTCCTCAATGTCAGGGACATTGGCATTTTCAACATTTGGAGTTCCCCCTTGATTATTTAATCCATTAACTACCTCAGCAGGGACTGCTTCTTCATTGGTAGTTGTTACCTGGATGTGAACTGGGATTGGATCATTCAGTTCACCAATTTCTTCGGTGGGGTTTGTCTCAGGAAAGTTGCCTTCAGGAATGTTGTCCAGTGGGAGTTTTTCAGGGAGATTGGCTTGGACAACATCTATGAATTCAGTGTCTTTATCTTTTAGGCTCAGCCTGGTTGTCCTCTGTGTGATTTCTTCTGGTTCTAAGTTCTCATTCCTGAACTCATGAATAGATTCATCAAACACAACATGAGGTGTTTCCTCCACAATAAGGGTTTTCTTGTTGTAGACTCTGAAAGCTCTATTGATTTGAGAATATCCAAGAAATACTCCCTCATCAGCTTTGCTATCAAAATCTTTCAACTGTTCTTTCCCATTATTGTGAATGAAACATTTACAACCAAATATGTGAAAGTATGACACTTTAGGCAATCTTCCTTTCCAGAGTTCATAGGGGGTTTAGCCTTGCCCCTTAGTAATCAAACATCTATTTTGAGTATGGCATGCAGTGTTTATAGCTTTAGCCCAAAACCTCTTAGGTAGATTTGAATTAGCAATTAAAGTTCTAGCAGCTTCTTTTAAAGTTCTATTTCTTCTCTCTGCAACTCCATTTTGTTGAGGAGTTCTAGCTGCTGAGGTTTCATGAGCTATTCCATTAGAAGTGCAATACTCATTTGTTGGGAATAAAATGATTTTGATTTAGATACCAAAACCCCTGATTGATGATGTTCAGATTACTTGAGATACACTCAAGTGAGATCTGTTTAGTTGTCTCAGGATACTTGAGTAAGTAGAAATGCTTAAGTCAAAATCTCAGAAATGTTGTGAGATTTATAGTTCAGGATAGTTGTCCAAAACTGGAATGTTAGGCAGCTTGATAAGTGTTAAGTACTTTAGGTCAAACTTGCTGAGTTTACAGGACAAGCTGACTGAGTGGACAACATGGTTGAAAAGATCAAGAGTGATAAGGCAATGCTCATTGAATGCAAATGATCAGATCAATTGAAGTGCAAATGATCAAGAGCATTGAATGCTAGACTCACAGAAGACACATTTATTGAAGCATTTATTACCATCAAGTCTGAACCAAGCATTGAAGACTTAGAAGCATTAAAGATTGAAGCATTGAATGAATGTTGGAACATTCTAATTTGCAGCAGGAATGTTCAGGGGAGTTGTCCCATCTGACCGTTGGTTGAGTGTAGAGTCTGCCACAAATCAACCTTGGGAAATGTGCATATTTGGAATCTGACACAAGTCATCTCAGCCGCATTTTTCAGAAGTCAACACATTCATTCAAGCAACCATTGAAGAAGCCTTTACACACTGGATAAAAGGATGCCAAACTTCATAACCGTTTCAATGGTGCTGCAAATAGACAAATTTGAATTGCTATCTCTCCAACGGTTAGTTGTTCAAATTTGCCTATAAATTCAGAAGTGATCAAAGGATTCAAGTATCCAACTACTTGCTATCAAACTATCATCAAGCAATCAAAGGAAACCAAAGTTGTTCTTCAGAATCCCAAGTTTCCTGATCACTTCATATAGCTAAGCCAATCTTTGTAAACATCCAAAGCTTAGCATTGAGATATCCTAAGCCTTTACATTGTTCTTATTGTAAAGGATATCTCTACTAGTTGGAACCAAACCTCAAACCCTTACCTCATTGAGTGAAGTAGTGTTTGTTGTAGAAGTGAGGAGTTAAGGACTGTTATTGTGAAACACAGTCTTAACTCAGAGAGATTGAGCACTAGGACTCAGATTATCCTAGGGATCAAAGAACTAAGAGAGTGTTGTTGATCAGTGCACCTTGGCACTATAAAACAAGCTAATTCCATTGTTAAGGAATTATCCTGTTCAATCAGGGAAAGTGGATGTAGGAGCTTGAGTCTCTGAACCACTATAATTTGTGTGCCATTTACTTACTGCATTCATTATAGCACTTACATTCAATCATATTTCAAAAGTGTATTTCAGTAAGTTAAGAAAATCTGTGTTGGACAAAGTCCCTGATCATCTGTTTTTCAGAAATTAACTTGGAGTATTCATTCTAGAAAAAGGCCAACCACATTCCGCACTTAGCAACTCTCTTACATATTTATCCAACTGATCACTCAATAGTAATCAATAGGACAAGTATCTATTGAAGTTCACACTCAGGCTTGTTTTGAGACAACCTTCCTGATAAGACCAAATTGATTGGAAAGAAAAGAATTTGCATACACAAGTGCATTCCCCCCCCCCCCCATACACTTGTGTCATACTCCACCAAGGACCAACAAGTGGTATCAGAGCAGGGGTTCAAAGACCACTACTTCTGAAAATCCAACTGATTTTCAAATCACATTATTTTATGTGGTCACTGAACTGATCCAAATTTCTGAAAAACCTATCTGTGTTTATCTTATTCTATCTCTATAGAAATGGCTAACAATGCAGTTCCAGGAGATGCTGTTAACAACATCAACAACATGGGTCCAAACCAAGTCAATCATATTTCTCATCACAAATTGCCAATGTTCTCAATTGAGAATTATGATTTCTAGAAGATTAGTATGATAGCACATCTTGCTTGCCATCATGATGAAATGCTCAAAGTCATCACTAGAGGGCCCTTCACATTCACCAAAGCAAATCCCAAACTCACTGATGCTCAGAAAGCAGATCCAAGGGAGTTGCTACCAAAGGATGAGGATGATTTTACAGCTGAAGAGAGAAAAAGGCACAACCTGAACTACATTGCCATGAATACCTTGTACCAGACTATTCCAGATGCAGTGATGGGAAGAGTGTACCACTGCACAACAGCAAAAGAGATTTGGGACACCTTAGCACTTATGTATGAAGGTACCCAAAAGATAAAAGAGAACAAGCTTCAAGTGGCTATCCAAAAATATGAACAATTTTCTATGGAGCCCAATGAAACTATTGATCATCTTGATGGCAGATTCACTGACATCACGAATGAGATAAACTCTCTTGGCAAGTTCTATGCCAAAAGAGAAGTTGCTTTGAAGATTCTGAGAAGCCTCACATCCAAGTGGGACATATACCCTGTCATGATGCAAAACACCAGCAATCTTGACAACATGCCCATGCAGCAAGTGTTCTCTGAACTCAAAGCATATGAGTTTGATTTGAACAGAAAGAAAGTGCATGATGAGCCATCCTCCTCAAGCAAAGGTGTTGCTTTCAAAGCTGCTGAAACAGAAAAGAAGAGTACTCAAAGATCCTCTCAAACTGTTTCAAAATCTGAAATGAAGGAGGAGCTGGCACTCATGGCTAGGAGATTTGAGAAGCTCAACTCCAGATTTGGTAGATACAAAAAATTCTACCAAGACAACAGAACCAGAAGGAGATTCAGTTCTCCTGACAACAAATCAGAGGACAAAGTCTCTGATGAGAAGAAAGAAGATAGATATGCTGATAGAAAGAAGTACAACAAAGTTGAACCATCATCATCAAGGAGGAAGGAGTCCTCAAGCAAGAAGAATGATGATGAAGATGTGTGTTACAACTGCCAGAAAAAGGGTCACTTTCAGTATGATTGTCCTGACCTGAGTTCAAAAGAAAGAAAAGAAAGGCAGAACAAAAGAGATAAGAGGCTGAACAACAGGAAGGCCATGGTAGCTGGGGAATCAGCAAGTGAAGAGAGTGTCTACTCTTCTGATGATGGACTATTCTCCAACAGTGACAGTGATGAAGACTGTCAAATGGCCTTTGAAAATGAAGAGGTATGTTCATCTTCCAATTCTTCTAATAACACACATGAGTCCAGTGAAATCCACTTAAAACTCAACTTTGGGAAGTTACTTGAGGATTTCACCAGGCTACAAGAAGTATGCAATATGGCACTGAGAGAAAATGAGCTACTGAATTCTAAAGTTCAAACTCCTAATCTTCCTGAACCAGAGTTTGACATTAAATCAATTGAGTTGTATCAACAGACTGTGAGAGAACATGATGAAATGTCTCTCAAAGTCACTGAACAACAAAAGTTGATTGATGAACAAGAACTGGCCTTGAGGAAAAAGGATTTTGACTTTGGAATTCTTCAAGCTAAATTTGACAATCTCTCAAGTGAATTTGATACTCTTAAATTGAGTGAGGGGAGCTTAAAAATGAAGATGTCTGCCTTGAAAAAATATGCTAAAGCAATAGAAGAAATTCAAGGGTTTCAAAGACCATTTGCTCAAAAAGGTGGATTAGGCTATAATCCATTTGAACCCTCACCTGGTCTTAGTATTGCCTCAACAAGCAACTCTAAGATGACTTTTGTAAGATCAGTGGCTCAACAAAATGAAATAGAAGTAAACCAACCACTGATCAAGGAAAAGGGTAAAGGAATTTTCATACCTACTCAAGTAAACAATGTCTCTAAACCCATACCTAAGGAAAAGGTTAAGAACATTGCTTACAGGAGGAATGAGGTTCAGAAGGGTAGAACCAATGGAAGGTCAACCCATCTGAATCCTCATCAGTGGAGTTGTCCAAAATCTGCTCAGAAAAGGCCAACTCAAATGAGGCAACCTCAACTGAATAGATTAAGGCCCAACCCCTCTGATAGGTATAAAAGCTTCAGGAAGCCTGGACCTTACATGCCAATAGGAAAAGGCCATCCAAACCCTTATCCTCAAAAGTCTTACCAAGCTGCACCTAGGTCTAGTAACTTCAGGAGATATGTCCCAAAGAAATTCACCAACTCTCCTGAACCTTACAAGACTAACACTTATGCACAGAAATCACCCAAGGCATTTAAGGGTAAGACTGTGTATGTAGATGTAAATGGAAACCAAGTCAGTCACTTTGAGTTAATCAGAGTAATTAGGCAGATTTGGGTTCCAAAAGGTACAGTTAACCCTCTAGGACCCAACATTCAAAGGGTACCTAAATTTTGACTTTGCAGGACTGCAAGGACCACAAGAAGAGGAGAAGCATCAACAAGAGAACAACATGGTACTTGGACAGTGGATGTTCAAGACACATGACTGGGAACAAGGAGCTTCTCTCAGAATTCATTGAAAAATATGGTCCTTCAGTAACCTTTGGAGACAGCTCTCAAGGAATCACAAGAGGTTATGGTACATTAAACATTGGTAGTGTCAAAATTACTGATGTCTCATATGTCCTAGGCCTAAAATACAATTTGATGTCCATAAGTCAAATCTGTGATAAAGGATACAGTGTTGAATTTGCACCTAATGAATGCATTATTAAAGATAATTCAACACAACAGGTGCTACTAACAGGGGTGAGAAAGGGAAATGTCTATTTTGCAGATTGGAGCAAAACCCCTGAAGCAGTTTGTCTTGTTGCCAAAAGCACAAGTGAGCAAAGCTGGCTATGGCACAAAATACTAAACCATCTGAACTTCAAAACCATCAACAAGATTGCAAGAAACTCTCTAGTCAAATGGCTGCCTAATCAAGTGTTCACCAAAGAACATATATGCCAGCCATGTCAGGAAGGAAAGCAGATCAAAGCTTCATTCAAAGGAAAGCTTGTCATCTCAACTGAGAGAGTTCTTCAACTACTGCATATGGATTTATTTGGTCCAATTATCCCAGTAAGTATAAATGGAAGAAAATATGCTTTAGTTGTTGTTGATGATTTCTCCAGGTACACTTGGGTAGTTTTCTTGCTGAACAAAAAGGAGACCCAAGTCAAGCTACCTGAATTGATGATGAGATTGAGCAATGAAAAAGGCCTAAGTATTGTCAAGATCAGATCAGACAAAGGCACTGAATTCATAAACTCATACATCAATGAGTACTGCAGCAAGAATGGCATCACCCATGAGACTTCAGCAGCAAGGACACCTCAACAAAATGGGGTTGCTGAAAGAAGGAACAGAACCTTGAAAGAGGCAGCAAGAACATTGATTGCTGAATCCAAATTGCCTAAAAGGTTCTGGGCTGAAGCCATTAGCACTGCATGTCACACTCAAAACAGGTCCTTAATCACCAAAGGACAAGGTAAAACCCCATATCAATTATGGAAAGGTAGATTGCCTACTGTTGCTTATTTTCACATATTTGGTTGCAAGTGTTTCATTCATAATAATGGGAAAGAACAATTGAAAGCTTTTGACAGCAAAGCTGATGAAGGAATATTTGTTGGATATTCACAAATCAGCAAAGCTTACAGAGTTTACAATTGCAAAACCCTTATTGTGGAAGAAACACCTCATGTTGTGTTTGATGAAATAACACAAAGAACAACTAGATTAAGGCTTCAAAGCAAGGAAACAGTGTTTGTAGATGTTGCCCAGCCTGAACTTGATGACAATAAAAAACTGGACAACCTACCTGATGGCAATCAACCAGAAGTCAACCAACCTGAAGGTGAAATTGAACTGACTGACCCCATCCCAGTTCAAAACCAGGTAACAACTACCAATGAAGAAGCAGACAATGCTGAGGTAGTAAATGGATCCAATATTCAAGGGGGGACCAATGAAAATGTCAACCTATCTGACAATGAGGACAATACCCCTGAATATGATCCTGAACTTGATCCTTCAATTAACTTTTCTGAATTTAATGAGTCTAGTGATCCAACTTCAGATGAGGACAATCCTCCTGAAGGGATAAGGTCTAGAAGGACTTGGTTGCATGACCATCCAACTAGTCTGATACTTGGTAACCTAAGTGAAGGGATCAAAACTAGAAGGTTTCATGGAGAAAGTGCTCTGTTTTGTTGTTTCCTTTCAGAACAGGAACCAAAAGATATTGAGGAAGCACTTCAAGACACCAACTGAATCATAGCCATGCAAGAAGACCTGAACCAGTTTACCAGAAATGAAGTATGGGAGCTGGTGGATAGGCCAACTCATCAAGATGTCATTGGAACCAAATGGGTGTTCAAAAATAAGAAAAATGAAAATGACATCATTGTGAGGAACAAAGCAAGACTGGTGGCCAAGGGATATTGTCAATCTGAGGGGATTGATTATGATGAGACCTTTGCTCCAGTGGCTAGACTTGAGGCAATCAGACTCTTCTTAGCATATACAGCTCACATGAGGTTCAAGGTGTATCAAATGGAGGTAAAGAGTGCTTTTCTCAATGGGGTACTCAAGGAAGAAGTATATGTTGAACAGCCCCCAGGCTTTGAAGAAGGAGACAAGGTGTACAGATTAAAGAAAGCCCTCTATGGCTTGAAGCAAGCTCCAAGAGCTTGGTATGACACTTTATCACAGTTTCTACTAGATCATGGTTTTGTCAAAGGCACTGTTGACAGAACCTTGTTCAGAATCTGTGAAGGAGATGATATTCTGTTAGTCTAAATCTATGTGGATGACATTATATTTGGATCTCCAAATGAGAAACTGTGTGAAAAATTCTCCAAACTCATGCAGAGCAAATTTGAGATTGATGAATTTTTTCTTAGGACTTCAAGTCACTCAATCTAAGAAAGGAATATTCATCAATCAGGCCAAGTATACAAGGGACATGATCAAGAAATTTGGATGTGCTACAAGCAAACCAGTCAGAATTCCTATGAATACAAACTGGAAGATGGATCCTGGTGAAAGTGGAGAATCAACAAACTCCACTAACTACAGAGGAATCATAGGATCCTTGCTATATCTCACTGCAAGTAGGCCTTGTTGGTCCTGAAAGGAGTATATAACAAGTGTATGGGGGGGGGGGGGAATACACTTGTATGCAAATTCTTTTCTAACTTGATCAAACCAGAGCTCAGCAAGGTTGTCTTGGACAACTCTGCTGAAGATGATTAACTCTTCTAAGATAATCAGACTACTAAGTACTATTGAGTACTTAGTTGAATAACTATATAGGGGAGTTATATGTGCGGAATAGTGGTTGACCCTTTTAGTTTAGACTCCTTTAGTTTCTGAAATCACTTGGTCAATTCAATACAGTCCAGTTTCAGGGAACTTGTCCAAATCAGTTTTGCACAGTCTTTGAATGTTTATCCTTTGAAAGATTAGTTTTGTGTGCAGTGTTGAATGTATGTAAGTACTTGGAATGTAAATCAACACAAGAGTTTATAGTGGTTCAGAGACTCAAGCTCCTACATCCACTTTCCATGATTGAACAGGATAATTCCTTCACTCTTGGAATTAACTTGTTTTATAGTGCCAAGGTGCACTTGATCAAGAACACCACTCTTGGTGAATTGATCCCTAGGATGTCTAGAGTCCTAGTACCCTCTTCTCAACTCAGAACTGAACTGTTCTTCTCTCAACGGTCAGCTCCTACCACTTCTACTACTACAATCTTCTCACTTTCACTCTTGAAAGATATGAGGATTGAAGTAAGGTTCCAACTAATGAGATATCCTTTACAATGAAGATCAGTGTATAAGGATAGGATATCTCTCTAAGCTTGTGTATGGATATACAGTAGGTTCAGCTTAGAAGAAGTGTATGAAGACTAAGATAGTCTTTTGAAAGCTTGAAAGCACTCTTGCTTGTAGGATAGTTGTCAAGTTGAGATTCAGTTGGATACTTTCAAATGGTCTTCACACTTCTGTATTTATAGACAAATGAAGGATTTGCCCGTTGGAGAGGCACCCTCCAATGTCCATAAATGTCTTCTTTCAGTTCTTCAACTTAGAAGACAGAATCTTGATAGTGACATGTCCTCATTTGGGAAATAAACAGCTGTTAAGACTTTGTCTTCATTCTGCAGCACTCTTCCCAATGTCTGACTCTCAGATTCTCTTGTTAAGACTTGGACATTGCTTCTGAAGGTTGTTCCATTGATAGGACAACATACCTCATCATTTGGACAACTCTTCTTATCACTATCAGTAGTCTTGCTTATCAGCAGGGTTGGCTTGCTCTTTTTCAGATGACTTGGCTCATACCCTTTGCTTCACTTCAAGGTGATCTTAGCATGTTGATTTGTAGCTTTTTAGGGTGTGGTTGTCTCTATATCTTCAGCATAGTTGACCTCAAGCTTTCAGAGCACTTGATCTTGATTACTTGTACTGAGACAACTCCTCTGGACAACTCTCCTGATCAGTGTAGTTGGTCTTCAAAAGACTTAGTGTTGTAACCAGAGTTTGAGCCTTGAGGGGACTTGTTCTTGATGAACTTCTAAGCATGTGTTCCCCCTCAAATTGTGCATCTAATCATCTAAGAGCTACCTAACATATTATCTCCTCATCTAGCCTTTATACTATATGTTCTAACATTTCTAGAACATATTCAATTTGACTTAGGCATGTCTCAGGGGGTTTTGGTATTCAATCAAAACATATTTCATTTTATTCCCAACAATTTCCCCCTTTTTGATGATGCCAAAACCTATACAACTTATGCAAAAGTGACTTAACTACACCTATTACATTAATCTTCAAAAGACATGACTAAGGTCAATTATCCTGAAAAGCAATGTGTTAGTGTATTCACCATTCATGTTGCAGATAGGTTTCATAGATAGGCATAGAGAGATGAGTGTTTCTTGATTCAAAGTAAATTCCACTATCATTCATTAGAAAGTCATTACAGGCATGTTGATAGTTGAAATTAACATATCAGAGCATGAATCCTTAACACTAAATACATCAGAGCATTTCACTATACAAAGTTTTTAGTATCAGAGCAGAAACACTAAAACACTTAGCAGTGATTGGATCAGAGCAAATCAACAGATATCAGAAAATCATGCTTATATCAGAGCAATCCAAAGCATATCAGAGCAAACAGATTTTCACAGCACACCACATCAGCACTCTTGACCATATTCCAGCATAGTTGATCAATTAAGATAGGTCAGAAGACTTAGCCATTTCAAAGGTCGTCCTCAGGAGGTGGCACCATCCCATATTGTGCCCACACTTTTCTTTTCAAGGCCATGGCTTCTTGGTTTGTTCCCTTAGGACCAAGAACCATCTTGTTCAGCTTGAGGATCTCAGTGAATTCTCTCAGAATCCTTGCTTGGTCAATCCATCCTTCAAGCTTTGGAGGCATGTAAATGATTGGCTTGGGAGCAGTGAGTTCAAATCTTGCAATGTCAGCAGCTGCAAACAATTGTTGATAGAGCTCTCTGTAGTATTCTATCATGAACTCTGCAAAAGTGGAGTTGGCATCTCTTCCATTCCATCTGTCAATGACATAGTATTCATAGACAAACTCCCTTTTTGCTTCCTCCCATGAGTCATTCAGCTGTTTTGGTACCCATTTATCCAAGTGAGGATATTTGGTATCCATTGGAATCAGTAGTTGTGGCTTCATCTTGTTGTAGGTTGCTCTCTTTCTTCTTGGCTTCTGGAAGTCTGCTCTTCTCTTGTCTCTTGCTCTTTGTGCTTCATCCATCAAGTCTATCTTTTCTTGGGCCCTCATCATGGCCAATTTCTGTTGTGTTTCAGGGTCTTTGCCATACCCTTCATGAAACAGCTTTGATGGATCATTTAGCACTACTACTTTCTTTTTCTTAGGTCCAGGTCCAAAGCCTTCTTCATACAGCTCCTCTACATTTTCAGAAGCTTTGGCACTTTCAGTGGACTTGGTCTCAGTAGACTTGTCTTCTTCAGCAGTCTTGGATATTTCAGCATTCTTGGGCTTTTCAGCAGTTTTGGCCTTCTTTGAGATAGGCTCATCATCAACAACTCTGAATTCAGGTGGAAGGTCAAGGCTGTTAGGAAAGTCAGTGAATGTTTCAGCTAGTCTTTTCTTTCCTTTTGCCCTCTTGATCTTTCCTCTAGTTTGGACACCTTCAGCATCTTTGTCCAAACCAGACACTTCACCACCTGGTCTTTGCTGTAGCCTTACTCTTTCCTCTTGAGCTGAGGCCATAGAGTTTTTCAAGGCAAGCGCCAATTGCTCCTCTTCATCTAAATCATCCAAATTCAGCACTGCTGGCTCTTTTCCCTTTCCTTCAGGGGCTTTGTCTTTACCATTTCCTCCTTTGATTGGGCTTCCAATTACTAAGGCACCTTTTGCCCTTGCTCTTTCCCTTTCCCCCTTTTTGGCAGCATCAAAACATTCAGGCTTCAGTTCACTCATAGTAGATGCCAATAGGGACTGGGCTTGGGTTAGAGACTTCATTTCCTCCAACAGATATACATTCTCATCATGTATATTTTGCATCCTATCACTGCTCAAGCTAAGGAAAGCTAGAACAGGCTTCATTTTCTGTTGGACAACCTCCTCCATAGTTGTCTTTAGAGATGCATCCAGTTGGGCTTTCAGAAGTTCAGTGAGGTTGGCCACTGCACCTTCAGCAATGTTGGCCAATACCTCTTGGGAGAATTTTTCTGAGTCTGCTTTCACCATAGCTAGCCTTTGCTCTTCAGCTCTTTGTCTTTGCAGGGCAGTCTTTCTTCCAAGAGCTCTCTTGACCACTGACCTCAAGGTCTTCACATTCTTGTTGTGATTGATTCTTAGCAAATATTGCTCTTTCTTCACATCCTTTGAAACTGATCTCATGGTGTTTTTAGCTTTGATAACTTCAGTGGAGATGGTTTGCAGACCAGTCTCAACTCCACTGATCCTTGCTTCCAAGGTCGGTAACACCACATCTTCTGAGCCAGTTAGCCTCATTTCTACAGATGCCAAAGTTCTTCCATGCTCATCCAAGGCTCCAGAAGTTTCTGCATGAGCTGATTGGACTTGGTGAGCCAAGGAGTCCAACTTCTCTGATTGCATCCCAAGCAAGGCTTGTGCTGATCCACTATCAACTTGAATGGGTGCATCTGTTAAGAGTTCATCTGCAAAAATTTGGTCAAAGGTTATACCTGCAATATCAGACAAATCAAACGAGTCAGTAAAAACACACTTGTCTCCCTCCAATTCTTTTTCATAAGACTCTGATACATCAGCAGTCTTCTTCTCATTTTCAACTAATTCTTTTCTCCCTTCAACAATGATTTCCTCACTTAAAGGAACAGGCCTCCTCTCATCAAGGGATTCTTGAAGTTCAGATTTGACTTCAAGAATAACCTGCCCTTCCTCACTTATATCACCCTCATTTGGTGGTACACTCACTATCCTAGTGATCACCACCTCTCTATCATCTACTTTTCCCTCTGGTTTTTCCACTACGTTCTCCTTTTCAACTCCATCACCTAATCCTGCAGCATCTCCACCTTCATCAAGGTTCAAAGATGGCAGTTGTGGGGAGATCACAGTGCTTATATCAACAACCACTGAGTCATCCTGAATGATTAAGGGCTGATCAGTGTCCATCTCATCTGACACTGAATAGGCCTTAACCAAACCAGCCTCTAGTATAGGAACCTCCACATCTTTAGGCTGTGCCTTGGGTTCAGAAGAACCTTCATTGGCAGATGTGTCTTTGGTTGTGTTACCTCCCTTGGTCAACACCTCTGAAGATACAGAGCCTTTCCTATGATAGGTTTTAGGAGGGTTGGAGAGTCTTTCAGATACAGAAGGCTTGGGGAGATTAGCTTGAGGGGTTTCAGGAGGGTTGGGTTTTGAGGGGTTTGAGGGATCATCAGGGGAATCATCATCATTAGAGCTACTTTCAGGGTGTTTGATGCCCTTAGCTTTCCTTTCCCTCTCCTCATTAATTTTATCAGCTACCAGCTTTGCAAATACTTCCTCATCAATGAGAAATCTTGTCTTTGAAACTCCAGCAAAGTGTAGCAATCTGTTCTCCTCCACTTGCCACCAGTTTGCACCCTTATCTTGGATGACTTGTGATATCTCCATCATAGACTTGTCTTTTACATCCACAAGCATCCTTAGATCATGAAATGTCTTCTGAATTCTTGGAAATTCAGCAAGCTGTGGGTACAAACTGTCCACAGTAGCCTTGGCTCCTCCTCTGAGCATACTTTCATAAGTATACTCCTCCTCATCTCCACTTGAATGGGGACTTTGGGTTATAGGGGAGTTGGCTCTGGGTTCTCCTAAAGTGGCTTCAGGAAGGTTTAGTTCAGGAATGTTGGCTTCAGAAGGGTTGGGTGCAATAGAAGGTGCTTCAGTTGCTTTTGAGAGCAATGGATCTGAAGGGGCTTTACTCAGGGGGGTTGGCTCAAAGAGTGCAGCTTCTAAAAGCTTTGAATAATTGAGCATAGATGAGTCAAGGAGAGAGTGTAATCTTGTCTCATCTACTGCTATATCTGCTAGCACATCTATCCCACTTCTTTGCACACTCCCTTCAGGAGAATATCTCTTTGTAAGATTGATGGGGGTGATAGGTTGATTGGTTGGGGTTATATGGGTTTCAGGGGAGTTGGGCTCAGGATTCTGAATTTCAGGGATGTTGGCCTCTATTGGTTGACCTTCAGGGACCTTGGATTCTGGAGTTCCAGAACCAGATGAGTTGGTCCTTGACTTGGATTTGGTCCTGCTTTTAGCCCTGCTCTCTCTAAGAGCAGTTTGTAGAGACCTTTCCTCTTGAAGCTCCAACACTTTGTCAGTGGGCTTGGCTCTTCTCTTGCTAGCCCTACTGCTCCCACTTCCTTCACCATCCTTCTCAGGGACAACCTCCCTGATCCTCTTATCACCTCTAGACTTTTGTCTAGTCTCATTGTATTTCTGTCTCAACTCTTCTGAATGATCAGAAGGTACTTGCACACCTTCTTCAGCAACTTCTTCAATCTCAGTTGAAGCATCTGAGGTCTCTTCTGAAATGATTTGAGACATTTTCCTTGTCTTCACCACTCTGGCTTTTGTCCTTTTCTTCATCTTAGGTTTCTCCTCCACCTTTTCTCCAGCAGGTTTGGCAACTATCATCCTCCTTTGCTCAGTTTTCTTGCTGAGCTTTCTGAACAGAACTTTTTTGGGCTGGGAGAGGCTTTGCAAAGGTTTGCATTTGGGAATAATGGGAGAATCTCTCAATCAACAAGCTTGCCCTGGTGCAATACTTGAGTTTCCCTTCTAGCACAACCTTGTTATGAGTTCTCACTTTAAACTTGGCCTTTTCCTTCATCATCTCAGACATGATGAAGGTCCTCCAATCAAATTTGATACCCTTGTCACTGGCATCAATGACTGCAGCCATAATTCTGATTCTAGGATGGCTGACCTGCTCCAAGCTCCCAGTGTTGCTCATGAGACTCTTAGTGATTACCTCAAATAAATTGAGAAATTTAGGCTTGAGAGTCTTCTTGTTTTGTGTTGAAGATAGAGGGCCTGGTACTAACAGCCATTCTTGTGCTATATCATCTTCATGGCCAACACCATAAAATTCTGGATTCCTTCCCTTAGAAGGCAATCCAAATGCTCCTTCAAGATCTTCTGAAGAGAATTTCACTCTATGAAATCTCTCTTCTTCTTCTTCTTCAGCAACATAGGACAATCTGGTGGAAATTTCACCATCTTCTGGTTTGCCTCTCCATTTGAGAAAGGCAAAAAACTCAGCCATGTAGTTGTCCAGACAAGAGCTTGGCCTTTCCTCCATGAACTTCTGAAGGCCTGCTCTTCTCAACCATCTCAGGGTTGGAGTGATTTCAGGATCTTCACTTGTAAATGATACTATTGGCTCAAAGTGAAGGCTGTTCTTATTGCTCAAATAACCAAAATCAAGGTCTAGAGCCTTGTTGGAAAAATCTATGATCATCTCTGGTCTAACTTTGGGAGCCATTGAAAATTACAGAGATAAAATTGAGAGAGTTTTGAGAGAGTTTGAAGAAAATGAGCTAGGGTTTCGAATATTTGGGGAAGAAGAGTGTGGGGGAGTTCTTAAGACTTGAGAATATTCTAAAAAGAATGTTTGTCAATGAGTTGGTGAGATTTGTGTATTTTCAACGGTTGTCAAATATGGAAAGATACACTTGGACGGCCAGGATGAATTTCAGAGGAGTTGGCCAGTTTTGATCCAATGGTTAAAAACCAATGTAACAGTGACTTGTTGGTTTTATTCAAAACGTGGAAGGTATTTAATATTAGTTAATGGTTGGGGAGTTTTCGAGATAGATCATGGCTTGAAAAGTGTAATGCAAACAAGAGTTAAATCTTGGCATTTAATGCATGGAAATCGACCTTTTGGGTGGGGGACAAATTAAATCCCACAGAGATGGTATCTGTAATTGGGACAGGTATCAAGGTAGACAATGATTACCCAAAATAGGTGCTTATCAAACCAAGAAAATAGTTTGATAGCCAGGACAACTTATCTGACCCTACAAGGACAAGTGTCCTGAAGAGATGTGGACAAGAGTCCTGAGTTTCAATGGACAAGTGTCCTGATTGATAGTGATCATCTCTTCTGTACTTCAGTAGACTTGTCCAAGTCTGCTGAAGACCAATTCAGCTCTTTTACTCCCATTAACTTCAATGAGTTTTACTTGTCCAATTTCCCTGGATCAAGTAAACCTAACTCTGCTGATAGCTCCAGAAACCTTGCCTCTACAAGTGGCTTAGTTAGTATATCAGCTTTTTGATGATCTGTGTGAATCTTGACCAACTTTATATCCTTCTTCTCCACATGATCTCTAATGAAGTGATGCTTGATGTCCACATGTTTGCATCTTGTATGCAAGACAGGATTTTGTGATATAGCAATGGCATTATTGTTATCACAAAATATGGGCACTTCAGTAGAGTTGACTCTGTAGTCTCTTAGTTGTTGTCTCAACCATAGAATCTGAGCACAACAACTTCCAGCTGCAACATACTCAGCTTCAGTGGTGGAAGTAGCCACTGTGTTCTGCTTCTTGGAAAACCAAGATATGAGCTTGTTGCCTAAGAATTGACAAGTCCCTGAAGTGGACTTCCTATCAATTCTGCAACCTCCATAATCAGCATCTGAGTAGCCAGTTAACTCAATGTTGTCATCAGCAGGGTACCAAAGGCCTAGGTTCTCAGTGCCTTTGAGATACCTCAAGATCCTCTTTGCAGCCTCAAGATGGCTTTTCTTAGGATTTGCTTGAAATCTTGCACAAACACCAACTGCAAAGGTGATGTCAGGTCTGCTGGCAGTGAGATAGAGGAGTGAACCAATTATTCCTCTATACTCAGTAGAGTTGGTAGGGACACCATTCTCATCAGGATCCATCTTCCAACTTGTGCTCATAGGGATCCTTACTGGCTTGCTAGTAGCACACCCAAACTTCTTGATCATTTCTCTGGTGTACTTAGCTTGGTTGATGAAGATTCCTTCTTTTGATTGCTTGACTTGTAGACCCAAAAAGAAGTTCATCAACCCCATCATGGACATCTCAAACTTGCTTTGCATTAGCTTGGAGAATTTCTCACACGGCTTCTCATTAGGTGATCCAAATATTATGTCATCCACATAAATTTGGACAAGCAAGATGTCCTCTCCTTCAGAGATTCTGAAGAGAGTTCTGTCCACAGTTCCCTTGGTGAATCCATGATCCAAGAGAAATTGTGACAGTGTATCATACCAAGCCCTAGGGGCTTGTTTGAGTCCATATAGAGCCTTCTTCAGTCTGTAAACTTGATTTCCAACCTCAAAACCAGGTTGTTGCTCCACATAGACTTCCTCTTTCAAGACTCCATTCAGAAAGGCACTCTTGACATCCATTTGGTACACTTTGAACCTCTTGTGGGCTGCATAGGCTAGAAAGAGCCTTATTGCTTCTAGCCTTGCCACAGGTGCAAATGTCTCATTATAGTCAATGCCTTCATGTTGGCAGTATCCCTTTGCCACTAGTCTTGCTTTGTTTCTGACAATCACATCATTCTCATTCTTCTTGTTCTTGAACACCCACTTGGTTCCAATAACATCTTGATGTGAAGGTCTATCCACCAGCTCCCATACTTCATTTCTGGTGAATTGGTTTAGCTCTTCCTGCATGGCTGTGATCCAATTGGCATCTTGAAGTGCTTCTTCAATATCACTTGGTTCTTGTTCTGAAAAGAAACAACAAAATAGAGCACTTTCACCATGAAATCTCCTTGTTTTGACTCCAATACTTGGGTCACCAAGTATTAGATCAGTAGGATGGTCAGACAACCAAGTCCTTCTTTTTCTGATCTCTTCAGTAGAGTTGTCCTCTACTGAAGTTGAGTCATTTAGATCATAAAATTCAGGATAATTGAATGCAGGATCTAATTCAGGATCATAATCAGGGGTGTTGTCCTCAATGTCAGGGACATTGGCATTTTCAACATTTTGAGTTCCCCCTTGATTATTTAATCCATTAACTACCTCAGCAGGAACTGCTTCTTCATTGGTAGTTGTTACCTGGATGTGAACTGGGATTGGATCATTCAGTTCACCATTCCTTTCAGTGGGATTTGCCTCAGGAGGGTTGCCTTCAGGATTGTTGTCCATTGGGAGTTTTTCAGGTAGGTTGGCTTGGACAACTTCTATGAATTCAGTGTCTTTTAGGCTCAGTCTGGTTGTCCTCTGTGTGATTTCTTCTGATTCCAAGTTCTCATTCCTGAACTCATGACTAGATTCATCAAACACAACATGAGGTGTTTCCTCTACAATAAGGGTTTTCTTGTTGTAGACTCTGAAAGCTCTACTGATTTGAGAGTATCCAAGGAATGCTCCTTCATCAGCTTTGCTATCAAAGGCTTTCAGCTGATCTTTCCCATTATTGTGAATGAAACACTTACAACAAAAAATGTGAAAGTATGACACTTTAGGCAATCTTCCTTTCCAAAGTTCATAGGGGGTTTTGCCTTGCCCCTTAGTTATCAAACATCTATTCTGAGTATGGCATGCAGTGTTTATAGCTTCAGCCCAAAACCTCTTAGGTAAGTTTGAATCAGCAATTAAGGTTCTAGCAGCTTCTTTTAAAGTTCTATTTCTCCTCTCTGCAACTCCATTTTGTTGGGGAGTTCTAGCTGCAGAGGTTTCATGAGCTATTCCATTAGATGTGCAATACTCATTGATGTATGAATTAATGAACTCAGTGCCTTTATCAGATCTTATCTTGATAATGCTAAGGCTTTTCTCATTTGACAATCTCTTTAACAGTTCAGGCAGTTTGACTTGAGTTTCCTTCTTATTAAGGAGAAATACTACCCATGTGAACCTAGAGAAGTCATCTACTACAACCAGTGTGTATTTTCTACCATTTATGCTTGCAGGGGTAATTGGTCCAAATAGGTCCATATGTAAAAGTTCAAGTACCCTTTCAGTAGAGATGACTGGTTTTCCCTTAAATGAGGCTTTAATCTGTTTTCCTTCTTGGCATGGTTTGCAAACATGCTCCTTAATGAAAACCTCATTAGGTAGTCCTTTAACTAATGCATTTCTAGCAATTTTGTTCATTGTTTTGAAGTTCAAGTGGTTTAGTCTCTTATGCCATAACCAACTTTGTTCACTAGAACTCTTAGCAATGAAGCATGCACCATCAGTAGACTTGTCCCAGTCTGCAAAATACACATTTCCTTTCCTAGTTCCAGTCAATAGAATTTGTTGAGCCTTATCCTTGATTAAGCATTTTCCACTAGAAAACTCAACTTTGAAATCTTTATCACAGAATTGACTGATACTTAGGAGATTGTATTTGAGACCAGCCACATAAGATACATTGGATACTTTGATGTTACCAATCATCAAAGTACCATAACCTTTTGTAGTTGCTTGTGAGCTGTCTCCAAATGTGACATTTGGGCCTTCTCTTTCAATAAAATCACTGAGGAGTTCCTTATTTCCAGTCATGTGCCTTGAACATCCACTGTCAAGGTACCATGCTGACTTTTTGCTCATGCTCCTCTTCTTGTGGCCCAGTGGTACCTGCAATTAGATTCGTTTAGGTACCCTTTGAGTTTTGGGTCCTGAGAGGTTAGCTGTACCTTTAGGAACCCAAACTTGCCTAATAACCCTGATTGATTCAAGGTGGCTAAGTTGTCTCCCTCTAGCATCGAAATACGCTGTCTTTCCCTTAAATGCCTTAGGGAAAGTGTGTGTCAATGTGTTAACTCTGTAAGTTTCAGGAGAGTTGTCAAATCTCCTGAACTTTTGAGTTCTTTGTACTACTTGAGGGAATCTTTGAGGAAAGGCTTTCTTTTGACCATTACCCTTTGGCATGAAGGGTTTTGGTTGTCTCATTTTATTTTGCCTTTGAGGATAGTTGTCCTTAGGTCTAGTCAGATGAGGCTTTCTCAGAAGAGTTGGCCTAGGCTGATTATACCTTGGATAATTCCTCTGAACATTGTTCAGGAGAGTTGCCCTTCCATTGGGTCTACTCTGCTGAGCAACATTCCTCTTATGTTCAGGAGCTTTGGCCTTTTCCTTAGGTTTAGGCCTAGTCTCCTGAAGCACTTGAGTAGGCAGATCATCTATTTTGCCCTTTCCTTTGTTCAGTGGCTGAATTACTTCATTTTTAGTTTGTGCCACTGATTTAACAAAGATTCTCTTAGTGTTACTTGTGGAAGCAACACTAAGACAAGGTGAAGATTCAAATGGATCAAAACCTAATCCACTTCTTTGAGCCATAGGTCTTTGATAACTCTGAATTTCCTCTATTGCTCTAGAGGATTTCTTCAGAGCAGACATCTTTAATTTCAGGCTCTCTTCACTTGATTTAAGAATGTCATATTCATGTGAGAGGTTTTCAAACTTGGCATTTAGAATTTTAAGTTCAAAATCTTTTCTCTTCTGAGAGAGAAGTTGATCATCAATCTCCTTTTGTTGGTCAACTATCCTGAGATTTGCTTCCTCAAGCTCTCTCAAGACTTGTTGATACAACTCAGTAGTCTTGACATCAACAACTGCCTCAGAGTTTTTGGCAAGTTCAATAGCCAATCTTTCATTTTCTCTCACACAATTATCATGAAATTCTTGCAGCATAGTGAAATCTTCCATCAACTTTCCAAGGGAAAGCTTCAAGTTGACCTCACTATTGTTTTGTGAGATGAATGATGGTGAACTAGAAGTAGAGGATACCTCATCATCCTCAAGAGCCATGTTGCAGACATCATCATCATCTTCACTGTTGGAGAATAGTCCATCAGAAGAGTTGAAGCTTTCAGCACTATCAGATTCTTCACCAGCCATCATGGCCTTTCTATTGGTGAATTTTCTGTCTCTTTTAGCTTGTCTCTCTTTTCTCTCCTTAGAGCTTAATTCAGGGCAATCATACTGGAAGTGCCCTTTCTTTTTGCAGTTATAGCACAGATCTTCATCATCTTCTTTCTTTGATTCTTCTCTTCTTTTTGATGATGAAGGTTCAGCTCTACTGGACCTTCTCCTATCAGAGTACTTGTCCTCTGATCTTTTCTCTTCAGGCTTTTTAGCTTCAGCCTGATCTTCAGGAGAGTTGTACCTTCTCCTGAATTTGTTGTCCTGGTAGAATTTCTTGTATCTACCAAACCTTGAATTTAACTTTTCAAACCTTCTAGCCATCAAGGCTAGTTCCTCCTTCATTTCAGTCTTTGAGACTGACTTTGATGATCTTGGAGTGGACTGCATTTCTGGTTCAGCAGTTTTGGCTTTGAATGCCACTCCCTTAGTAGGATTTGAAGGTTCCTCAATAGCCTTTCTTCTATTGAGGTCGAACTCATAAGCTTTGAGTTCTGAGAAGATTTGTTGCATGGGCATGGTGGAGAGATCCTTGGTGTTTTGCATCATTACAGCATAGACATCCCACTTTTGAGTGAGACTTCTCAAGATCTTCAACCCAACTTCTCTCTTGGTGTAGACCTTGCCCAATGAGTTGATCTCATTCATCACATTAGTGAATCTACCAGCAAACTTGTCAATGGACTCCTCAGACTCCATTGCAAACTATTCAAATTTCTGCACTGCCACCTGGAGCTTATTCTCCTTGATCTTTTCAGTACCCTCACACATTTCTGCAAGAGTATCCCAAATTTCTTTGGCAGTTGTGCAGTGGTAGACCCTTCCCATGACTGCATCTGGAATTGTTTGATAGAGAGTGTTCATTGCTAGATAATTCAGATTATCCTTCCTCTTTTCATCAGCAGTGAAGTTATCTTCATCTTTAGGAATTACATCTCTTGTATCTGCCCTTTGAGCCTCTGTGACCCTGGGATTAACAAATGTGAACACAAAAGGACCTCTTGTGATCACTCTCAACATATCAGTATGAAGAGATGCAAGATGAGCTCTCATTCTGATTTTCCAGAAATCATAATTATCAATTGAGAACATGGGCAATTTGTGATGTGAAATATGATTGACTGGATTTGTAGCCATATTGTCCAATCCTTGGACAGCAGGAGGTGGAACAGCAGCATTGTTGTTGGCCATATCTCAAGAACAAACAGTCAGTCAACAACCAAATAAGATTTCAGATAGATCAGTTCAGTGACCACACTAAATATATGATTTTGAAAACCAAGATGGCTTTTCAGAAGCAGTGGTCTTTGAACCCCTGCTCTGATACCACTTGTTGGTCCTGAAAGGAGTATATAACAAGTGTATGGGGGGGGAATACACTTGTATGCAAATTCTTTTCTAACTTGATCAAACCAGAGCTCAGCAAGGTTGTCTCGGACAACTCTGCTGAAGATGATTAACTCTTCTAAGATAATCAGTCTACTAAGTACTATTGAGTACTTAGTTGAATAACTATCTAGGGGAGTTATATGTGCGGAATAGTGGTTGGCCCTTTTAGTTTAGACTCCTTTAGTTTCTGAAATCACTTGGTCAATTCAATACAGTCCAGTTTTAGGGAACTTGTCCAAATCAGTTTTGCACAGTCTTTGAATGTTTATCCTTTGAAAGATTAGTTTTGTGTGCAGTGTTGAATGTATGTAAGTACTTGGAATGTAAATCAACACAAGAGTTTATAGTGGTTCAGAGACTCAAGCTCCTACATCCACTTTCCCTGATTGAACAGGATAATTCCTTCACTCTTGGAATTAACTTGTTTTATAGTGCCAAGGTGCACTTGATCAAGAACACCACTCTTGGTGAATTGATCCCTAGGATGTCTAGAGTCCTAGTACCCTCTTCTCAACTCAGAACTGAACTGTTCTTCTCTCAACAGTCAGCTCCTACCACTTCTACTACTACAATCTTCTCACTTTCACTCTTGAAAGATATGAGGATTGAAGTAAGGTTCCAACTAATGAGATATCCTTTACAATGAAGATCAGTGTATAAGGATAAGATATCTCTCTAAGCTTGTGTATGGATATACAGTAGGTTCAGCTTAGAAGAAGTGTATGAAGACTAAGATAGTCTTTTGAAAGCTTTAAAGCACTCTTGCTTGTAGGATAGTTGTCAAGTTGAGATTCAGTTGGATACTTTCAAATGGTCTTCACACTTCTGTATTTATAGACAAATGAAGGATTTGCCCGTTGGAGAGGCACCCTCCAATGTCCATAAATGTCTTCTTTCAGTTCTTCAACTTAGAAGACAGAATCTTGATAGTGACATGTCCTCATTTGGGAAATAAACAGCTGTTAAGACTTTGTCTTCATTCTGCAGCACTCTTCCCAATGTCTGACTCTCAGATTCTCTTGTTAAGACTTGGACATTGCTTCTGAAGGTTGTTCCATTGATAGGACAACATACCTCATCATTTGGACAACTCTTCTTATCACTATCAGCAGTCTTGCTTATCAGCAGGGTTGGCTTGCTCTTTTTCAGGTGACTTGGCTCATACCCTTTGCTTCACTTCAAGGTGATCTTAGCATGTTGATTTGTAGCTTTTTAGGGTGTGGTTGTCTCTATATCTTCAGCATAGTTGACCTCAAGCTTTCAGAGCACTTGATCTTGATTACTTGTACTGAGATAACTCCTCTGGACAACTCTCCTGATCAGTGTAGTTGGTCTTCAAAAGACTTAGTGTTGTAACCAGAGTTTGAGCCTTGAGGGGACTTGTTCTTGATGAACTTCTAAGCATGTGTTCCCCCTCAAATTGTGCATCTAATCATCTAAGAGCTACCTAACATATTAGCTCCTCATCTAGCCTTTATACTATATGTTCTAACATTTCTAGAACATATTCAATTTGACTTAGGCATGTCTCAGGGGGTTTTGGTATTCAATCAAAACATATTTCATTTTATTCCCAACAGGCCTGATATCACATTTGCAATTGGAGTTTGTGCAAGATTTCAAGCAAATCCAAAGAAGAGCCACCTTGATGCTGCCAAGAGAATTCTAAGATATCTCAAGGGATCTGAGAATCTTGGATTATGGTATCCAGCTGATGACAACATTGAGCTCACTGGATATTCAGATGCAGATTATGGAGGATGTAGAATTGACAGAAAGTCCACCTCTGGAACATGTCAATTCTTGGGCAGCAAGCTTATCTCATGGTTCTCCAAGAAGCAAAATACAGTTGCCACATCAACAACTGAAGCAGAATATGTAGCAGCTGGAAGTTGCTGTGCTCAGATACTTTGGCTCAGGCAGCAACTTAGAGATTACAAAGTCATTACCAATGAAGTTCCAATATTCTGTGACAACAATAGTGCAATTGCCATTTCACAGAATCCAGTGCTACACACCAGATGCAAGCATGTTGATATCAAGCATCACTTCATAAGGGATCATGTGGAGAAGAAAGATATCAAGCTTGTCAAAATTCACACTGATAAACAAAAAGATGATATTTTAACTAAGCCATTAGCTGAAGCAAGGTTCTTGGAACTTTCAGCTGAATTGGGCTTACTGGATCCAGGGAAGATGGAGAAATGAAGGAAGGAAGCTAATATGAAGGGGGAAGTTCATTAAGTTGAACTTCAGCAAGGTTGACCAACCTCACTGAAGCTGTCTGCCAAAAAGGAAAACTCAGTAGAGTTGTCCTTGGAGTGTTCAGCAATGTTGGTCAGGAGATTTGTCCTAATGGGACCCAGTCAGCAACATTGGGACCCACTCAGGCATGTTGGTCAGTTATTTTGACCAAAACTGAAGTCAAAACACATCTCAGGATGTTTGTCCAAGTTTATAGGGTGATAATTGCTATTTTTAGCATTGATTGGACATTTAAAAGATTTCTTGGTCTAAGAGTAGGCCATTTTAGGATGGCGTGTACTATTAAGAATTTTGCCCCCAAAATGGCAAATCAGCATTTAATGCAAAAATCTCTTTTAAGATTGCATTAATTACTGTGCCATCATCAAAGCCATTGATTAGCAAGTAACCTTCATCAAACCGTCCCAAACCCACTACCCCACAATATCCAATTGGTTTTTAACTTTATCCACCTTCACAAATAATTAACCAACGGTTAATAATTTTGCCTCATATAAAAACTCTTAGGTTTTTATCCCCTTCCTTACGCACTCATATTTTCCAACACTTAAACCTTTTGAAAACCTCTCAAAACCTGCAAATCTCTCCAAACCCATCCTTCTCACAAACTTATCCATGGCTCCCAAAATCAAAAGAGAAGAGCTAGTAGATTTCAATGATTCCTCCTTGGACATTGACTTCTCTTATCTCAGTAATCCAAATTCTCTTTGGTTTGAGAAGTTGGTGGCCTTTGACAGCCCAGATAAAGAAGTTCAACCAGTCCTCCAATGGCTAAGGGAGGCAGGGCTTGAAAAGTTCTTAGGCACCAAGCCTGATTCTTGTTTGAATCCATTTATGGCTAAGTTCTTTGCCCATCTCAGATGGAAGGGCAAAAAGGGTGATGTGTGCACCAAGTTGACTTATGTTGAAGAAGATGAAGAAGAAGAAAGTCAACACTCCATCATCTTCACTACTGAGGACCTTGATGCTAGTTTTGGGCTACCATCTGAAGGCCAAAATCCAGAATTCTACAGAGAAGGAGAGGAGCAGGAGTTCTCCAATCCATGGATGAAAGTACCCAAAAAGCTGGTAAGTGCTCAGAACAAGAAAACATTGAAACCAGTTTATGAGCACTTATTTGATTGTGTTGTGAAAAGCTTATTGAGCCACTCTGGGAGTGTTGAACAAATCAGTATGCCAAAATTGAGAGTAATGGCTGTTGTAATTGACTCTGCTGAGAAGAGAGTCAAGTTTGACTGGAAAAGCTTCATCCTAGATAAAATGATGAATGAGAAGTTTAAGTTCAAAGAGGTGAAGCACCACAAGGTGGTGGTGGATGGGAGACTTCAATTTTGCACAAGAGCAAGCTTGCTCTTGGAAAGATTTGCTCACTACACTCACCTCCAAGCCAAGCCAAAACCTTTTCCAGCCCAGAAAGTGATGTTTAGGAAGCTGTCTTCAAAGACTGAGAAGAGAAAGCAAGAGGCAGCATCCAAGAAGGCCTTAAGTGTTATACCAGCTACCAGATCCTCCCCAAGAAAGAGGAAAGCACAACCAGCAAAAATTCAGCCAAAGATGAAAAGGATGAAGAAGATCCTCAGTGAATCTTCTCCAGAGAGCCAGTCTAGAAGTGGAGGTGCCACTTCTGAGTAAATTGACAAAGTGGTAGAAGAAGGAGTCAACCCCCCTGAAGAAAGTGAAGAAGTCAGGGAGATTGTCCCTCTGCAACCTGAATCTGTGGTTGAGTTCAGAGACCTTGATAAGCCAACAAGGTCAGAAAGAAGGAGAAGGATCATTAAAACTTCTGAAAAGCAAAAGTTGATGGAAGAGGAGAAGAAGAAGAAGTAATTCTTCAAGGAGATTAGACAAGCAAGTAGGTCTAACTCCAAGTCAAAATCAAAGCCCAACAGCCCTGAAGCCAACTCTCCTGATATTCAATCTCAAAGAATATCACCAAGGCATGAAGAAGAGGAGTGCAAGACTCCTGAAGATGCCCCAATTGTGGCCAAGAAAGTTTATTCTCCTGAAGGTGCTCCTGATAGGACAGGTATTGATGTCCTGGCTAATTTGGTTGAAATTGAAGATAGGCCATTCTCCCCACTTGATCCCAGACTTCTTTCCTACACCAAACTTCTTGAAACTGTTCTTCAAGAAGGTGATCAAGTTATTCATCCACTCATTCCAGCCATTCCAATAACCTCCTCAGGAACATTGCTCTCTAAAGCACCTGAGTCTCAAATTGTTTTAAGTTCTTCTGAACCCAACCCTTCTGAGCCCCAGCCCAACCTACCTAAATCCCAATCCAACCCTCCCGAATCTCAAGCCAACTCTTCTGATGGAGATGGTAGTGATGAAGAATACACTTATGAGGGGATGCTAAGGCAGATTGCCAAAGCTAATGTGGATGAGTTGTACCCAGGACTGAAGGCTTATCCTAGGCTGCAACAACAGTTCTATGATCTCAGGGCACTTGTTGAGATCAAGGATAGAACTATGGTGGAGATAGCTCAAGTTATCAAGGATAAGGGAGCTAGCTGGTGGCAGGTTGAAGAAAACAGGCTCTTACATTTTGCAAATGTAAAGAAGTCCAGTGTGTTGACCACTGAAGCCTTGTTTTTGCACAATAGTCCATGAGAAGGTGCTTGCTAAGAGAGAAAGAATTGCACAAGGAATCAAGCATCCTGATAGCACCTCTGATGATAATGATGATGATGATGACAACACCAACCCCAATCCTCCTGGCCTCAATTCTGCTCAGGTACATTACTTGACTTATCATTCAATTAAGGACTCTGATCAATCAGAGGAGTTGACCAAGGGTGGTAACTCAGTCCAAGATGCATTGGCCAAGGATGGTTCTTCTGAGCCTGAGGCACAGCTTGACAATGTTGAGACTTCCATGGGAGAAGCTGGTTTGGCTAAAGCCTCATCAATGTCAGGACAGTTGGACATTGACCAGCCTTTAGTCATTCAGGATGACTCAGTGGACTTGGGATGCCCAAGCACTGTGATCTCCCAACAACTGCCCTCTGTGGATCCTGTTGAGGATATGGAGGTGTCAGGATTAGGAATGGAAGGAGTTGAAAAGGATGTTAGCATGGAAAAATCAGAGGGAGATGGTGAGGATTGTGTGATTACTGGAAGTTTGAGTGCACCAAAATTAGAGGGAGATGAAGTAGAAATATTGGGTGCAGCCCAATATGAGAGTCAGACTATTCTTCAAGTCAAATCTGAACTTGATGAATCCCTTGGTGAAAGGAGGCCTGATTCTCCAGTGAATGTGAGTCCATCCTGTGTGAATGAAGAAAAGAATAGAGTTGAAAATGAGAGTGTAGGTGCTGATGTATCAGACCTAATGGGAGAAGAAAAGAATGAGGGTGTTGAGGGAGATTTACCTAACACTTTGAGTTCTGCAGATTCTGTTGTTGTCACCATTGAACAAATTTTTGCAGATGCTTCCCTTACAGATATTCCAGTTGATGCTGACATTGATCTTGAAGCAATCTCAGCAAATGTGTCCACCTTGAACAAAATTTACTTTGAGCAAGCTAATGCAACTGAGGCTGGCTTGCAAATTGCTACTCAGACTGCAACCTCCATTGAGCAACAGTCAGAGAAGTTGGACAATCTGGTCAGGGAAGTTGGGAAGGCACATGCTGAAACAGTGGATACCCTTGATGGACAAGGCAAAACTCTAGCCTCTGTGGAGATGAGGCTTACAGGATCAGAAGAGGTGATTTTGCCAACTTTGGATGCCAGAATTTGTGGTGTTGAGACTGGACTGCAAACAGTTTCAACAGAAGTTACTAAGGCTAAGGATGCAATGGCAAAATTCACTAAGACTGTGAAAAAGGAGCAGCAAGGCCTCAAAGATCTTTACAAGCACAATGTAAGGGCTTTAAGAAGGACAATAAAGGATGCCTTGAGGCAGAGGACAGCAGCTCAAAGAAGGAAAGCTGAGGAGCTAAAGGTTGCTATGGTGAAAGAGGCTGCTGAAAAGTTCACAATTGAACTTATGGCCAAGGTGTCTGATCAAGTTGTGTCCAACCTCACTGATCAACTGCAAGCCAAACTTGATTAATCACTGAAAGCCACTCTTGATGTTATTGTTGCTCAGAAAATGAAGCCTGTTCAAACCTTTCTGAGTATGGCTGATGACAAAATGCAGAACATTCATGATGAGAATGTGTATTTGCTGCAGGAATTGAAATCCCTCACTCATGCTCACTCACATCTCTCTGTCACTATGAGTGAATTGAAGCCCCAATGTTTTGATAATGCCAAAAAGGGGGAAAGAGAGAGAGCTAGGGCAAAGGGAACCTTGAGGATTGGTGAATCCAAGGGAAAGGAAAAGGTCCCTGAAGTTGAGGAGGAGGAAGAAGAAGACATTGGGAAAGGCAAAGGCCCAATGAATGTTGAAAATCTGACTGAAGAAGAGCAGATCCAAATTGCAGTCAAGGAGTCTATGATTTCAGTGATGGAAAGTCAGGCAAGAAGGCAACAGAGACCTGGTGGTGAATCTGCAGACCTTGACCCCAAGGAGAAGGTTGTTGAAGTAAGGGGGAAGGTGACCAGAGCCTCTGAGAGAAAGAGAAAGGAGCAAGCCTTCAATGAATTCCCAACCAGCCTGACCCTTCCATCTGAATTTCAATCTGAAGAGTCAACTCCACTGAGGCAGTCAAAGAGGTTGCAGAAAGCAGCCAAGTTGCCTGAAATCCAAGAAGAAGAAGCTGAAGAAGAAGAAGAACAGGACAAAGAGCCTGAAGTCGAAATGCCCAAGCTTGTTGATGATCCTTCAAAGCTATTTGAGGAAGGATTTGGAAAGGATCCTGAAACACAGGAGAATCTAGCTCTTCAGAGAGCTAAGGAAAAGATGGATCATTTGGTTGAGGCCAACAAGGCAAGAGATGAGAGAAGGGCAAACTTCAGAGCACCAAGGAGAAGGGCATCTTACAAGAGACTCAAGCCTCAGATGCTGCAAAGATGGGACACTCAGTACCCTCACCATGATAAGTGGGTGCCAATCTCACTGAATGATGCATGGGAGGAGGCCAAGAGAAGCTTTTTGTATGACTTTTATGTCATAGTAAAATGGCTTGAAGATAGTGTTGATGAGGTATTTGTGCAGTTCATGTTTGAAAACCATAGGGACCTATACCAGAAGTTGTTTGCAGCAGCTGAGATGGCAAGAGTGGAGTTCAAGGCCCCTGGTCCTATTATGTACATGCCTCCCAAGTTCAATGAGAACTTAATTGATGAAGGGAAGATTCTGGAAGAGTTCATCTCAATCATGAGGATGGAGAAGATGAAGCCTGGCCCTAAAGGAACCAATAAGGATATCTGGGAGTTGAAGAAAAGGGTCTGGGCTCAGTATGGGATTGCCCCTCAGGATGATGGAACTCTCTGAAACATAAGTTCATTCCTTCCCTATCTTTTTATGATTTTATTACTTGTTGTTATCCTGCTTTCACTTGTATCAGTTTAGTGAGTCCTTGATTAATTTTCTGCACTGTAATGTTCTATGCCATATATGAAAGGATCACTATGTTTCTATCAAGAGATAACAACTCATTATCTCAACTAACCTGACATGACATATATACTTGATTTATTATTGTACTAACAGTTTCTTTCAGGAAAGATGACCAGGTCACTCATCCTGAAGGTAAAGTCTAGTATAAGTCAAGTTCCCTTTGTAATAGGTTTTGGCATCATCAAAAAGGGGGAAATTGTTGGGAATAAAATGATTTTGATTTAGATACCAAAACCCCTGATTGATGATGTTCAGATTAGTTGAGATACACTCAAGTGAGATCAGTTTAGTTGTCTCAGGATACTTGAGTAAGTAGAAATGCTTAAGTCAAAATCTCAGAAATGTTGTGAGATTTATAGTTCAGGATAGTTGTCCAAAGCTGGAATGTTAGGCAGCTTGATAAGTGTTAAGTACTTTAGGTCAAACTTGCTGAGTTTACAGGACAAGCTGACTGAGTGGACAACATGGCTGAAAAGATCAAGAGTGATAAGGCAATGCTCATTGAATGCAAATGATCAGATCAATTGAAGTGCAAATGATCAAGAGCATTGAATGCTAGACTCACGGAAGACACATTTATTGAAGCATTTATTACCATCAAGCCTGAACCAAGCATTGAAGACTTAGAAGCATTAAAGATTGAAGCATTGAACGAATGTTGGAACATTCTAATTTGCAGCAGGAATGTTCAGGGGAGTTGTCCCATCTAACCGTTGGTTGAGTGTAGAGTCTGCCACAAATCAACCTTGGGAAATGTGCATATTTGGAATCTGACACAAGTCATCTCAGCCGCATTTTTCAGAAGTCAACACATTCATTCAAGCAACCATTGAAGAAGCCTTTACACACTGGATAAAAGGATGCCAAGCTTCATAATCGTTTCAATGGTGCTGCAAATAGACAAATTTGAATTGCTATCTCTCCAACGGTTAGTTGTTCAAATTTGCCTATAAATTCAGAAGTGATCAAAGGATTCAATTATCCAACTACTTGCTATCAAACTATCATCAAGCAATCAAAGGAAACCAAAGTTGTTCTTCAGAATCCCAAGTTTCCTGATCACTTCATATAGCTAAGCCAATCTTTGTAAACATCCAAAGCTTAGCATTGAGATATCCTAAGCCTTTACACTGTTCTTATTGTAAAGGATATATCTACTAGTTGGAACCAAACCTCAAACCCTTACCTCATTGAGTGAAGTAGTGTTTGTTGTAGAAGTGAGGAGTTAAGGACTGTTATTGTGAAACACATTCTTAACTCAGAGAGATTGAGCACTAGGACTCAGATTATCCTAGGGATCAAAGTACTAAGAGAGTGTTGTTGATCAGTGCACCTTGGCACTATAAAACAAGCTAATTCCATTGTTAAGGAATTATCCTATTCAATCAGGGAAAGTGGATGTAGGAGCTTGAGTCTCTGAACTACTTTAATTTGTGTGCCATTTACTTACTGCATTCATTATAGCACTTACATTCAATCATATTTCAAAAGTGTATTTCAGTAAGTTAAGAAAATCTGTGTTGGACAAAGTCCCTGATCATCTGTTTTTCAGAAATTAACTTGGAGTATTCATTCTAGAAAAAGGCCAACCACATTCCGCACTTAGCATCTCTCTTAGATATTTATCCAACTGATCACTCAATAGTAATTAGTAGGACAAGTATCTATTGAAGTTCACACTCAGGCTTGTTGTGAGACAACCTTCCTGATAAGACCAAATTGTTTGGAAAGAAAAGAATTTGCATACACAAGTGCATTCCCCCCCCCCCCTACACTTGTGTCATACTCCACCAAGGACCAACATCATTGATGTAAGAATTTATGAACTCAGTGCCTTTATCAGATCTTATCTTGATAATGCTAAGGCTTTTCTCATTTGACAGTCTCTTAAGTAGTTCAGGCAGTTTGACTTGTGTTTCCTTCTTATTAAGGAGAAATACTACCCAAGTGAACCTAGAGAAGTCATCTACTGCCACCAATGTGTATTTTGTACCATTTATGCTTGCAGGGGTAATTGGTCCAAATAAGTCCATGTGTAAAAGTTCAAGCACCCTTTCAGTAGAGATGACTGGTTTTCCTTTGAATGAGGCTTTAATCTGTTTTCCTTCTTAGCATGGTTTACAAACATGCTCTTTAATGAAAACCTCATTAGGTAGTCCTTTAACTAATGCATTTCTAGAAAGTTTGTTCATTGTTTTGAAGTTCAAGTGGTTTAATCTCTTATGCCATAACCAACTTTGTTCACTAGAACTCTTAGCAATGAAGCATGCAGCATCAGTAGACTTGTCCCAGTCTGCAAAATACACATTTCCCTTCCTAGTTCAAGTCAATAGAATTTGTTGAGTCTTATCTTTGATTAAGCATTTTCCACTTGAAAACTCAACATTGAACTCTTTATCACAGAATTGACTGATACTTAGGAGATTATATTTGAGACCAGTCACATAAGATACATTGGATACTTTGATGTTACCAATCATCAAAGTACCATAACCTTTTGTTGTTGCTTGTGAGCTGTCTCCAAATGTGACATTTGGGCCTTCTTTTTCAATAAAATCAGTGAGGAGTTCCTTGTTTCCAGTCATGTGCCTTGAACATCCACTGTCAAGGTACCATGCTGACTTTTTGCTCATGCTCCTCTTCTTGTGGCCCAATGGTACCTGCAATTAGATAGGTTTAGGTACCCTTTGAGTTTTGGGTCCTGAGAGGTTAGTTGTACCTTTAGGAACCCAAACTTGCCTAATAACCCTGATTGATTCAAGGTGGCTAAGTTGTTTTCCTCTAGCATCAACATACACTGTCTTTCCCTTAAATGCCTTTGGGAAAGTATGTGTGAAAGTGTTAACTCTGTAAGTTTCAGGAGAGTTGTCAAATCTCCTGAACTTATGAGTTCTTTGTGCTACTTGAGGGAACCTTTGGCATGTAGGGTTTTGGTTGTCTCATTTTATTTTACCTTTGAGGATTGTTGTCCTTAGGTCTATTCAGCTGAGGCTTTCTTAGTAGAGTTGGCCTAGGCTGATTATACCTTGGATAACTCCTCTGAACATTGTTCAGGAGAGTTGCCCTTCCATTGGGTCTACTCTGCTGAGCAACATTCCTCTTGTGTTCAGGGACTTTGGCCTTTTCCTTAGGTTTGGGCCTAGTCTCCTGAAGCACTTGAGTTGGCAAATCATCCATTTTGCCCTTTCCTTTGTTCAATGGCTGAATCATTTCATTTTCAGCTTGTTGTGCCACTGACTTGACAAAGATTCTCTTAGTGTTACTTGTAGAAGCAACACTAAGACAAGGTGAAGATTCAAATGGATCAAAGCCTAATCCACTTCTTTGAGCCATAGGTCTTTGGTAACTCTGAATTTCCTCTATTGCTTTAGTGGATCTTCTCAGAGCAGACATCTTTAATTTCAGGCTCTCTTCACTTGATTTAAGAATGTCATATTCATGTGAGAGGTTTTCAAACTTAGCTTGCAGAATTTTCAGTTCAAAATCTTTTCTCTTCTGAGATAGAAGTTGATCATCAATCTCCTTTTGTTGGTCAACTATCCTGAGATTTGCTTCCTCAAGCTCTCTCAAGACTTGTTGATACAACTCAGTAGACTTGACATCAACAGTTAGCTCAGAGTTTTTAGCAAGCTCAATTGCTAATCTTTCATTCTCTCTCACACAATTATCATGAAATTCTTGTAACATAGTGAAATCTTCCATCAACTTTCCAAGAGAAAGTTTCAAGTTGACTTCACTAGTGTTTTGTGAAATGAATGATGGTGAACTAGAAGTAGAGGATACCTCATCATCCTCAATAGCCATGTTGCATATGTCATCATCATCATCACTGTTTGAGAACAGTCCATCAGAAGAGTTGAAGCTTTCAGCACTATCAGATTCTTCACCAGCCATCATGGCTTTTCTATTGGTGAACTTCCTGTCTCTTTTAGCTTGCCTTTCTCTTCTCTCCTTAGAGCTCAATTCAGGGCAGTCATACTGGAAGTGCCCTTTCTTCTTGCAATTATAGCACAAGTCTTCATCATCATCCTTCTTGGATTCATCTCTTCTTTTAGATGATGAAGGATCAGCTCTACTGGACCTTCTCCTATCAGAGTACTTGTCCTCTGATCTTTTCTCTTCAGGCTTCTTGACCTCAGCCTGAGCTTCAGGAGAGTTGTACCTTCTCCTGAATTTGTTATCTTGGTAGAATTTCTTGTATCTACCAAACCTTGAGTTTAACTTTTCAAACCTTCTAGCCATCAAGGCTAGTTTCTCCTTCATTTCAGTCTTGGAGACTGACTTTGATGATCTAGGAGTGGACTGCATTTCTGTTTCAGCAGTTTTGGCTTTTAATGCCACTCCCTTTGTAGGATTTGAAGGTTCCTCAACAGGCTTTCTTCTGTTGAGATCGAACTCATAAGCTTTGAGTTCAGAGAAGATTTGTTGCATGGGCATGGTGGAGAGATCTTTGGTGTTTTGCATCATGACAGCATAGACATCCCACTTTTGAGTGAGACTTCTCAAGATCTTCAGACCAACTTCTCTCTTGGAGTACACCTTGCCCAATGAGTTGATCTCATTCATCACATCAGTGAATCTTCCAGCAAACTTGTCAATGGACTCCTCAGACTCCATTGTGAACTGTTCAAATTTCTGCACTGCCACTTGGAGCTTTTTCTCCTTTATCTTTTCAGTACCCTCACACGTTTCTGCAAGAGTATCCCAAATTTCTTTGGCTGTTGTGCAGTGGTAGACTCTTCCCATGATTACATCTGGAATTGTTTGGTAGAGGGTATTCATGGCAAGATAATTCAAATTATCTTTCCTCTTTTCTTCAGAGGTGAAATCATCTTCATCTTTGGGAAGCACATCTCTTGTGTCTGCCCTTTGAGCTTCAATAACCCTGGGGTTGGCTTGAGTGAACACAAAAGGACCTCTTGTGATCACTCTCAACATATCAGTGTGAAGAGATGCAAGATGAGCCCTCATTCTGATTTTCCAGAAATCATAGTTGTCTATTGAGAACATGGGCAATTTGTGATGTGAAATGTGGTTGACTGGATTTGTGGCCATGTTGTCCAATCCTTGAACAGCGGGAGGTGGAACAACAACATTGTTGTTGGCCATATCTCAAGAGTAAACAGTTAGTCAACAATCAAATAGGATTTCAGATAGATCAGTTCAGTGACCACACCAAATATGTGATTTTGAAAAACCAAGATGGATTTTCAGAAGCAGTGGTCTTTGAACCCCTGCTCTGATACCACTTGTTGGTCCTGAAAGGAGTATATAACAAGTGTATGGGGGGGAATACACTTGTATGCAATTTCTTTTCAAACTTGATCAAACCAGAGATCAGCAAGGTTGTCTTGGACAACTCTGCTGAAGATGATTAACTCTTTAAAGATAATCAAACTACTAAGCACTATTGAGTACTTAGTTGGATAACTATCTAAGAGAGTTATATGTGCGGAATTAGTGGTTGGACCTTTAGTTTAAACTCCTTTTAAGTTCTGAAATCACTTGGCAATTAGTACAGTCCAGTTTTCAGGGAACTTGTCCAAATGTCTTTTGCACAGTCTTGAGTATAAGTTCTTTGAAAGATCAGTTTTGTGTGCAGTGTTGAATGTATGAAAGTACTTGAAAGTAAATCAACACAAGAGTTTATAGTGGTTCAGAGACTCAAGCTCCTACATCCACTTTCCCTGATTTAATAGGATAATTCCTTCACCCTTGGAATTAACTTGTTTTATAGTGCCAAGGTGCACTTGATCAAGAACACCACTCCTTGGTGAATTGATCCCTAGGATGTCTAGAGTCCTAGTACCCTCTTCTCAACTCAGAACTGAACTGTTCTTCTCTCAACAGTCAGCTCCTACCACTTCTACTACTACAACAACCTTCTCACTTTCTCACTTGAAAGGGGTAAGGATTGAAGTAAGGTTCCAACTAATGAGATATCCTTTACAATGAAGATCAGTGTATAAAGATAGGATATCTCTCTAAACTTTGTATGGATATACAATGAAGTTCAGCTTAGAAGAAGTGTATGAAGACTAAGATAGTCTTTTGAAAGCTTGAAAGCACTTTGACTTGTAGGATAGTTGGATATTCTTGTCAAGGTTGAGGTTCAGTTGGATGCTTTCAAATGGTTTTCACACTTCTGTATTTATAGACAAATGAAGGATTTGCCCGTTGGAGAGGCAGCTTCAAATGTCCATAAATGTCTTCTTTTAGTTCTTCAACTTAGAAGACAGATTCTTGATAATGACATGTCCTCATTTGGGAAATAAACGGCTGTATAGACTTTGTCTTCATTCTGCAGCGCTCTTCCCAATGTCTGACTTCAAGATTCACTTGTTTAAGCTTGGACATGGCTTCTGAAGGTTGCTCCAATGATGGGACAACATTCCTTATCAATTGGAAAACTCTGCTTATCACTATCAGCAGACTTGCTTATCAGCATAGTTGGCTTGCTCTTTTCAGATGACTTGGCTCTTTCCCTTTGCTTCACTTAGAAGTGATCTTAGCATGATTCTTTGAAGGTCTTTAGGGTATAGTTGTCTTTATCTCTTCAGCATAGTTGACCTTTAGGCTTCAGAACACTTGTTCTGGTTTAATTGTGCTGAGACAATTCTTCTGGACAACTCTCCTGATCAGCATACTTGGCCTTCAATAGACTTAGTGATTGTTCCAGAATTTGAGCCTTGAGGGGACTTGTTCTTGATAGTCTTCAAAACATATGTTCCCCCTCAAATTGTGCATATATTCAACTAAGAGCTGCCTAACATACCAGCTTCTCATCTAGCCTTATGCTATATATTCTAACATTCTTAGAACATAATCATTTTTAGACTTAGGCATGTCTCAGGGGGTTTTGGTATTGAATCAAAACATATCTCATTTTATTCCCAACAACTTGTGTATGGAAATTTTAACTTTTTCAACAGATTTACTTATCAGGAAAGTTGTCTGACAACCTCTTTGAGTGATTTAACTTTAATAGATAATCCACCTACTGAAAACTATGAAGTGATCAGTTGGACAACTATCTAAAAGAATTATTAAGTGCGGAATGTGGTTGGACTTTTCTTTGAAAATACTCCTTAGTTTGTTTCTGAAAAACCAGTTTATCAGGGACTTTGTCCAAAAACTGTTTTACTTAATTTTGCTGAACTTAACTCTTTCAAGAAATTCTTTGTGTGCAATGTGAGTTAATAAAAGAATACAGTAAGTAAATAACGTAACAAATTATAGTGGTTCAGAGACTCAAGCTCCTACATCCACTTTCCTTGATTGAACAGGATAATTCCTTAACTCCTGGAATTAGCTTGTTTTATAGTGCCAAGGTGCACTGATCAACAACACTATCTTAGTGCTTTGATCCCTAGGATAATCTGAGTCCTAGTACTCAACTTCTCTGAGTTAAGACTGTATTTACTCTTAACAGTCATTAACTCCTCACTTCTACAACAAACACTACTTCACTTAAGAGGTAAGGGTTTGAGGTTTGGTTCCAACTAAGTTAGATATCCTTTACAATAAGAGCAGTGTAAAAGGATAGGATATCTCTTTGCTAAGCTTGGATTTTTACAGATTGGCTTAGCTAGAAGTGATCATGAAACTTGGGATTCTAAGGTATTAGCTTTGGTTTCCTTGAATGCTTGATAGTAGTTTGATAGCAGATAGTTGGATACTTGAATCCTTGGATCACTTCTGTATTTATAGATCAATTTGATCATCTATCCGTTGGAGAGATAGACTTTCAAATTATTTATTTGCAGCTCCATTGAAACGGCTATAAGAGCACCCTTCTATTATCCACTGTGTAAGAAGGTTCTTCAATAGTTGCTTGAATGAATGTGTTGACTTCTGAAAAATGCGGCTGAGCAGACTTGTGTCAATTCCTAAAATTGCACACTTTCCAAGATTGATTGTGTCTGAACTTGTACTTCTCCAACGGTCTGATGGGACAAGTTCCCTGAACATTCTAGTTGCAGATAGAATGTTCTTTAATTCATTCAAGTCTTCAGTCTTTAATGCTTCTAAGTCTTCAATGCTTGTTCAGGCTTGATGGCTTTAATGCTTCATTAATGTTGTCTTCTGAGACAAAAGTATTCAATGCTCTTGATCTGAAGGAAACATGAACTTGATCTGTCATAGCCCTTATCACTGCTGTTTTATTATCAATTTAGGCTACTTGCTTGAGCTTTGAGCATTCAGCCTTGTTGTCTTCTTCAGTAATCTTGTCTTCATGTGTTCAGCAAATTCGAGCTAATGGACAAAGATTAATAAGCTGCCTAACTTACCAGCTTTGGACAACTAACCTGAACACTAAGAATCTCAACATTACTGAGATTTTAGACTTAGGTAATTTTACTGTCTCAACTATCCTGAGACAACTAGACTGATATTCTATCTATCTATCTATCTCAACTAATCTAACCAACATCATTCAGGGGTTTTGGTATCTTAATCAATCAATTCATTTCCCAACAGAATTCATCATCTCGACAACTGCGCAGGAATGAAGAGTATCTGGGAATGGAGCTTGCGCCAGTGGTTTGGAGGGGTAACACTAATAGATTTTCTAAGGAGGACAGGTACTTTGCTGATTCGGCCTTGCAGGACGAAGACATCCAACTTTTGGACAATGAAAATGCACGTATATATATATATACAAGACAGCCAGGTTACGGACCATGATAATGAAGCTTTGATGGTCAACCGTCTATATGGACCACCACGAAACTTACAGATCCGGAAAGGAGTGGGTGCGGGAAAAGATATTATGGTCAGAATCAATACTAAAGAATCTGAAGGAAAACTTAAGGGTCCAATGTATCCAGAGAAAAGTGCTCAGGACAATGATTTCTAGTCATTCAAGGGGGCTGCTAAGGGCCCGAGGAAAAGGGGACGTCCTCTGGAGGCTCCTGTGAATGTTGAAGGACAGATAACAACAAGGAATGAGGAGGTTTTTTCAGGGTTGACGAGTGGACGAAAGAGGTGCAAAAGTGATGACGATGTAGTTAGTACAAGCAAGATTGAGATGGGTGACTCCCAGCTCCGCCGATCTTAATGAGAATGTTTGCTTAGAATGCTCGTGGATTGAAGGACCCACAAGCATTCCATAAACTTAGGCATGTGTTAGCCATAAATATGCCCTCGGTATTGTTTGTCATGGAATCAAAAGTATCCACTAGAGTAGTTGAGGCATGGAATGCCATCTTTAATTTCAAATTTTGTTTTGTAGTGGATGTTTTAGGCAGGCAAGGTGGCCTCATTATGTTTGCTAATGATGAATTGGATGTTTCTTTAAAATATTACTCTTTTGGCCATATTGATATCCTTATTACTTGGAATAATTTTAAGTGGTTTTTCACAGGGTTTCAAGGAAACCCAAATGAACAACAAAGATATCTCTCACATGATCTACTTACTAGAATTAAAGAAACACATGGAGACATTAAAGAATGGGTCATTGGAGGAGATTTTAACCAGATTATGAACAATTGTGAGAAATCTGGAGGTACTAATAACTGGAAAAAAAAAATATATGAACAATTTCAGAAATACATTACACTCTCTTGACCTCTTTGATCCGGGATTTAAAGGCCCACGTTATACTTGGAACAATAAAAGAAAGGGTGATTAGAATATTAGAGAGCGTCTTGATAGATTTGTTGCAAGTCCGGAATGGAGAATTATGTTCAACGAGTTTTTGGTTCAAAATCTACACTAGTTTGGATCGGACCATAGAGTTATTAGACTCACTATTAAAATACATCAGTTGGTCTGAAGACAATGCCCCTAAAATCTGTTCTGTTTTGAAAACACTTGGTTGGTTGACCCCTCCTGCAAGGAGAAAATTAAATCAATATGGAGTGCCACTGATAAATCAAACTCATTTATGACTAGACTCAATTCTTGTTCTAAATCCTTGACGCATTGGGCAAAATCAAAATTTGGAGCAATGGATCACATAATTAAGTTGGTTTCAGAGAAAATTTCTGAACTTGAAGGTTCGAATTTCGAAGATGGGGACGATTCTGAGCTAATGAGCTTGGAAAAAGAGCTCGACCTTCTCTTTACACAACAAGAAGAATTCTGGCACCAAACAGCAAGAGTTAATTGGATGATATGTGGTAACTGAAATACGACCTATTTCCATAGAAGGGCTACAGAGAGATTTAAATGAAACATGATCAAGGGATTGCAAGACGAACAAGGAAATTGGATATCTTCAAGAAATGGTATTAAGAATGAATTATGCAAGTACTTCAAAAGACTATTTTCTTCCAAGGAACCATCGATTAATGAAATTCAAACCATTACTAGGCATACCCCAGTTATGATTTCGAGAGATATGAATCGATACATGGATTTGGCCTTTTCAAGACATGAAATTAAAGAGGCAATGTTTGGTCTCTCTCCGAATAAAGCCCCTAGACTCGATGGATTTAATGCTCGCTTTTATCAAGAAAATTGGGAATCCATTGGAGAGGCAACTTCAGATGCAGTTCTTAAAATCTTAAACGAGTAAGGGGATTTGTATGATTGGAACCACACCTTAATCACGTTGATTCCCAAAACTAAAACCCTGATGTGCCCAACACATTTTCGTCCAATCAATCTGAGCAACGTGTGTTATCGTATTATCGCAAAAATAATTGCCAATCGGCTTTCAAAAATTCTCCCCGAGGTAGTAGATGAATACAAAAGTGCATTTATTAAAGATAGGCAATTTTTTGACAATGTGTTAATTAGTTACGAATGTATGCATTGGTTCAGGAATAATAAGAGTGCAATGGGATATGCGGCTTTGAAATTGGATATGAGTAAGGCTTATGATCTTACTTTAAAGAACAGGTTAAAAGTTTGGGATTTTTTGATAAAATCATTCAACTCATCTTGATATGTGTTACCTCGGTGTCATACGCATGTAAAGTCAACAATACGACCCTTGGAAATTTTAAGCCATCTCGCGGAATTAGGTAAGGGGACCCTTTATCCCCCTTTCTCTTTGTTTTATGCTCTCAAGAATTGTCATTAAACATCCATAATTTGGCCAATCAAGGTTTCATTGAAGGTATTAAAGTGGCAAGACAAGGCCCTATGATTACACATCTTCTCTTTACGAACGCTAGTATTGTCTTTTTCAAAGCTAAACCTGAATTTGCGAATCGAATTAAGTCTACCCTTCTAGAATATGAGAATACTTCGGGACAACTGGTTAATTTTGATAAATCGTCCTTGATGTTTAGCCCGAAGACGAGTGATCACAATGAATCCCAGATCACTAATATTCTCCAAGTCAAACTTACTCCAGGTCATAATTGTAGATGTTGTTAACTCTTAAATGCTTTACCATTATCAACAACATCTTAATTTGACCTTTCGTGATTTATTCTAAGTCTTTTCTGAAATGTTACATTAAATGTTGGACTAAATGTTGTCACATTCAGGGACGATTCTAGAAGCTTCTACAAGGGTCTGGACCTGGAAGATTCTGGAACATTGCAAGACGTGCTAGAAGGGTCTGGTGCATCTTAGAACGACCTGGAACCTTGAAGAAGGATCTAGCGAGATCATGGGAGTTGAGATCCTAAAAAATAGGATTTTACATGGAAGACTCTAGAACTCGGATTTTCATCTATAAATACCGAAGGATGCTTTCATTTTCCAGTATGCACTATTCAAGTAACATCCTATCTTGAGTGTTCATCCCTGTTAGGAGTTATGGCCAGTAGTTGTATCTTTTAGAGTATGTCGAAGTGTACAAACTTCCAGTATACCTCGTTCTAGTCTTGTATCTATTGAGAGTGAATCATAGATAGGATTAGTATTTAGACAGTGTTTACACTTAAGTCTTTTTATAGATTCAGGCACCTGCCTCGATTGTAGTTTCAGTTTGTGAAATGTTAAAGTAATTGCTGAGACATTTCACACGACATTTTTATACTTACAAGTTAAGTGTTTCGCCGTAAGGCTAAAATAGGTTTTGTTATTAATAAAATCTATGTTAAAAAGTATTTTCATTGTGTTCTTCTTGTTTTAGTGTTTTAGTCTTCCGTTGTGTGTTTACTTCATTATATTCTGTTAGAGTTAGTGTTGCACTATTTGCCTCAACATTCTGTGCAACATTTTTGTCTTTACTTAAACACTAGATACCATAAACACTTCCAATAACCTTTATCTAGGGTTTCCAACTTTTTCCCTCCGAGGTAAAAGAATCCAGTCCTCTTATATTATTGACAAGCTTAAGAAAAATGTCGATAATTGGAAGAATAAGAATTTCTCAGAAGGTGGTAAAGAAATCCTTACTAAGGCGGTTTTACAAGCAGTCCCTACCTATGCAATGTCATGCTTCAAAATACCAATTCAAATTTGTAGTGAAATGGAGAAAATAGTTGCCAATTTTTGGTGGGGAAATGACAAGGGTCATCTCAGGATGCATTGGCTAAGTTGGGATAAACTCTGCAAATCAAAAGAAGAAGGAGTCATGGGGTTTCGAAAAATGACACATTTTAACCAGGCTCTTCTAGCTAAACAAGTGTGGAGGCTGATGGATAGACCTGACTCTCTAGTTGCAAAAATCTTTAAAGCCTGATATTATAAACACACAGATATTTTGGAGGCTCAATTAGGAAGCAATCCTTCCTTTGTTTGGAGATCCCTAATCACAAGCTTTCTGATTCTACAGAGTGGCATTAGATGGACAATAGGAAATGGTAACACGGTCACCTTATTTAAGTATGATTGGGTTCAAGGGTTAGAAAAAGGTTTGATTAAATATAGGATTGCATCTGGTAGGAGTCCATCTTTCTTCCTTGATGAGGATCGTTTTTGGAAATGTGGCTTGGTAAAAATGGTATTTTGAAGTAGAAGGTATCCTTAGAACATCTGTAATACCCCGTATTTTCTTCACCATTTACTAATATTATTTGTTTTAAATAAATTATAATTAAATAAAATAAAATCATTATTGACTACAATTTATTTAAAAGTTAATTTTGGTAACTCCCTCTTTTAGTAGGGTAATGAAAAGTCTTTTTTCCAAATCCAACACCAATGGTTTAATTTGTGTAACATTTGGCATTTTAAATTTTATAAATTAATTCATAGAAATTGCAATTTAAATCACACATTATTTTAGTAACCCCTTCTTAATAGTGAGGAAGGGAACGACTGATTTAAACCTCCTCATCTCCTAATCTCTCATGCTATATATATGTTGGTGGACAGTAGTTGATTGAATATCAAACCACATGCCTTTCGGTCCTTTAGATTTTTTTTATTCTATTAAGCAATGTTTAGTTAATAAGAAATTCGATCAATTGCTATTCTATGTATCGCATGGCTAGAACTAATTTATACGAGGCTTCCACATATCACGTATACATTCATCTATGGAGGTGGGTTTTAATTGCTTTAATATCTACAGTGGCTGGTAGAGCTCTATTGCATTGTTATTCTTTATTTAATGTTTTAGATAAATTATTTAAGTTAATTGTTTGCTATGTGAATTCATTTCTATTGTTATGAACTATTGGCAAAGTATATTATATATTGGCAAAGTTTGTGGCAAATTTATCTAATAGCCAGGGGCTCCAAATGTGGTCTGGGGCCGACGGGTCTTCGGGTGTAACCCGTCGTGCTCACTATGTGTGGGAATACCTTAGTCATTAATTTGTCTTTGGGAAGGTCCACAAACATGCGAGTTCTACGTGTGAGAATACCTTAGTCATTAATTTGGCTTTGGGAAGGTTCACAAAACTCTATTGGCAAAGTTTTATTAGCAAAGTTGGCAAAGTATCAATGACAAAGTATATGTGGCAATGTGAATGTTATTTGCTAAGTTGAAATTACTTGATTATTTATTTTTAATATTAAATATTGAATGACGTAATTCCACTGAGTATGCTTGCATGCTCACCCCCAACAATTTAAAGTTTCAGGTTGAAGAGTTGGACGGTGAGGAGTGGTGATGGGAGACGATTTTCATGTATTTAAGAATAAAGATTATGTTTATGTTTATTTAATTGGATTATGATTTTCTTTAAAGATACTCAGTTAAATAATTAAATAGCAAATTTCTATTTGAATTATATTATAACCGTTTCGCTGCAATATTTAACGTGATTTTAATTATATTTGTCGTTACGTCCCTTTATGTTACCATTATAATTATAAGATTCAATTATTTAGCGCGTTAAAGTTAGTTATTTTAACTACTTTTTGAGAAGTCGTTATTTTTAAATTTGGGGCGTGACTTGGCATTCAGGATGAAGAGGATTACAGATTCTGGAAACATGATATATCGGGCATCTACACGAACAGGAGACGACAAGAGTTTCAAATGAAGAACCTCGCAAGCAATGGTGGAACTTTATTTGGAAGCTTTGAATTCCACCAAAAGTGCGCATTTTGGGCTGGAAAATGTTTATTGACATCATAGCTTCCGAAGGAAATCTGGCTAATCAACACATCCCCATTGATCTGAGATGTGGATTGTGTGGTGGTTTTTCGCCTAACACCATACATGCCATTTTCATGTGCTCAAGAGTAAGGAGAATTTGGAAAGAATTCAATTGGTGGAAATTTCTAAAGCAAGGACAATACTTGAAAACTATGGATTTTCTTTCTCCTTTAAAGAGAACCATACCAGATCCGAATTTGAGCAACTTTTAATGGTCGCATGGGGAATCTGGAATGATCAATGCCATTTGATACATGCTAAAGAGAGTAAGAGATTTCAGGTCAAGAAAAATACAGGTAAGCAAGTTTTGGAATACCTTTCCAATTTCCAGGACGTCCTCAGAAGAAAAGATAGTGAGAACAAGAACACAATCGGGGATAACTCCAGATAGAACGATAATGAGACGAATTTTGATTTTGTTTTCGAAGTGTACGGGGCCTTCAATAGCGAGCATCTGAAGTTTGGGGTGGGAGGTATAATGTTTGATCAAGAAGGTATGAGTGTTGCCTCATTTGCAAAAACTATTCCCCCTCAAAGAAATCCACTGGGGGCCGAACTTTTGGCCATTGAAGAGGCTCTTCGAATGGCAACTACAATAAGTGTTCCCCAACTCCTTCGTAACTAGGGTTCCTTACGACAAGGAAATGCCTATTTTTTTCGGCTTCCCTAATTTAGCCTTCTGGCATGCCCAAATCATGGTTGGGCTCAGGTTTCCTATCTCTCCATATATTTTTTAAATTGCCACCCTATTCCGCATTCTTGTCAATCAATTCACCTCCAATGCCATCCGCACAATGATAGGGTTGTATTCCCTTATCAAAGAAAATGGGGATGAACCCTCGCCAAACTCTTTCAGACCCAATTCAGTTGTAAATTACTGGTTGGGTTCTTTTATATTTGTGGTCATATTAAGCGAGTATAACTTTTCCTCGATAAACTCCCTCTAGGAACCTAAGAAAGGATAAATTACAATTTCTTCATCACTCCTTCCCCATGGGAGTTCTCACATGATCAATGGATTTATGAGAACCTCGGATTCGTTGTCCTTCTACCACCACTTGCTCTAAACTCAACCTCTTTGTCATAGAAAATCTCAGTACCCCATGTCAAACGCCACAACTACTTTGACATAACTACTATTTGTAACAACACTCGAGCTCTATCCCATTTCGGCTTTAGCTCCCAAGATCTTCCCTTAGAGCCAACTGATGGTAATACCATCATTTCCTAAAATTTCTTCTCTTTAGTTTACTCTTGCTTTTGGATATTATTAAAACTGTTGAAAACTAACCTTATGTTGGTCCCTGAACGAGTAGTGAATGGTTTAAGTCTAGAGGGGAGGGATGAATAGACTTAAAAACTTTTTGCAAATCCTTACGAGTACGAGTGTTAACTCATCTAGGTACGTAGTCTACTGAATTGGCAAGTTTGCTGATTCAATATACTTAATACTAGCTTAGTATATGCGGAATAGTGTAGGCCCTTTATTTATACTCGTTTATGAAAAACCTCTTATGTATTCTTTTTGGAAATCTACTCAGCTGACTTGGTGTCTGCTGGTTTCAAGACGTAGTATGCTATTTTATCAAATCACAAAATATGTCAGTATGAATAATAAAGGTAAGTAAATTGACAATATTGAAAGTGTAGAAATGATAAATAACATACCAGGAATTATAGTGGTTCAGATTCCAAATCCTACGTCCACTCTCACAGCCTAACTGTGATGTTAATCCTTTACCAAAAAGGGTTTGTCCTTTTGAGTCCCAAGAGAAGGACTTTGAGTTTTGTACACTTCCAAAGTGCAATGGTCTCCACAATTTTTTATTAGAACCTGTACTCTTACAATGTCTTTAAACGCATAACAACTTGATCCTTAACTAGGGTATAGTGTGAGGGTGGGTAGTTTTCTAAAGATCCAACTAATGATCCAAACAACAAATTGTTTGACCACTTGCCTAAACCAAGATATAAGAGTGATAATTCTACGTTCAGATTCTTGTAGGAAACTCTAGAGCTAATGATATGAATATCAATTCAGGCTCTATGAACTCTATGAAATAAAGCTTGAATGCATGTGTTTGATGTTATCTGGTTGAGTTCTTGATGATAGCTTATGTAATCTTCACAAGTGAAGATTGTCTTGTATTTATAGGCTTGAATTCAATCAACTAGACGTTGGAGAGCCAGTCGTTGTAAATTAATCCTTGATTTAAGTATAATTCGTTGATTATCTCGATTGATCTTGATTCTTTAAATTCTAGTACTTGCCTTTTTTAGATGTGGAAGGTGCATTAAATGCTTTCGTACGCGGATCCATAATTAGGTTATTCATGGTTGTTCTATATCGGCTAGGTCTTGTCATCTGATCTGGTTTCAATGCAGCAGCCTTCAAACATGACCATTGATGTCGTCAGATTTGATTTGATACAGATGAGTCCAACTCATCTTGTCTTGATTAAGCTTCCTCTTCAACATTGATATTTCTAAGTGTTGAGGTTTTAAGTCAGTCGACATCTTACATAGTCCATATCAGCTGGGGTAGATCATTCGACTGATTACATTTAAGTGCATCTCAGATGATAAGGCATAAAAGGTCCATCTCATATGATATCACACATGGACTATCAATATTCATGGTCTACTTAGTCTTCAAGTCTTCTTCTCTTTAAATCTTGAGTGAGCGCGTGTTGATCTAAAATGTGATCTCAACAAAACTATTACATATTACAAATACAACATATTCTATCAGATTACAGAGTGTTTTGGCCATCAAAACTATTACATATTACATTTTTACCCTTAGGGTGGGTAAGTATCTCAACAATTTCCCCCTTTTTGATGAAGTCAAAACCAATTAGTTTAACTTATCAACTAAACAAGTAGAAAAGTTAAAAGCAGTTTATAAAGCAGTAAATAACACAGAAGGCTCAGTTGAGGACAATGAGAATACAGATTGCAACTATTTGCTATCATCTAATAAAAAATAATCTTCATCTTCGTCTTCTACTTCATGCGATTCGGTAAGCAAGATATAGACGTCTATGAATTATGTTCATGTGATCTAAGTCTGTAACTCCTTCCTCCTCGATAATCTTGGCCTCGATCCTTTTGATCTGCCTGTAGTCGATTCTTCCAGAATCCAACTTAGGAGCTTCTCATACAGGGTGTTCTGGCACTAGGATATTGAATCCAGCATCAGCTGTTGTCTTGATTGCATTATCCCAGAGTTCTTTATCTTCATCCTCCATGAACTATTGGAATTGGACAAACTCGTCTTCTTTTTCGGTTAGTAGACCAAATTTCCTTACAATGCAGTGTGACATCTGCCATTTCTTCTTGATTTCTTGCCATCTTGGCAACTCATCTGGGTATACTACCATATCCAAGTATGTGTTTTCGAATATTTCTTCATTCTTTTTCATCTTCCTAAGCCTTAGCAGCTTCCTCTCATATTTGCTCTTAGAAGCAACATCTTCCTTAAACTTTCTTTTCTTGAGAGTTTGCTCTTTCTTAACTCTTTCTTGGTCCTCTTCTGATTCCTCAATTACAACCGTCTTTCTCTTCTTAGCTGCTCTTGTAACAACTTCAGCTTCTGGCTCAGCTGATCTTGCAAGTATCTCCTTTCTAGCACTTGTTCCCCCTTAGGTCGACAAGTATTTCTTCTTCATTTTGATCCTCTTTCCAAGATAGTCTAAACTACCAACTAGCTCATCTTGAGAAACAACCTATAGATGTTGTTAACTCTTAAATACTTTAACATTATCAACAACATCTTAATTTGACCTTTCGTGATTTATTCTAAGTCTTTTCTGAAATGTTACATTAAATGTTGAGTTAAATGATGTCACATTCACGAGAAATTTGTTTAATTTTAGATGAGGGGTAGAACTATCATTTCACATGTAGCTAATTTGCCAAAACAAATCTCAGTGGGTGTCCTCAATAAAGACATGTGTGCGTATAACCGTGGCCTTAATTTTTTAATTTTAGGCCCAAAGGGCCTTCCAAAACTGCCTGTTGGAAATGGGTCGAAAATTCATAAATAGACTGCCAATTATTAAGGGTTTGACTATATGCACCTCCATTTCAGATGGATGCACTCCCCCGATTGATGCACCCCTCTAAAATCAGTGCACCCACTCTTAATTGTCATAAATACCCTTCTCTCCATAAAATTCTATTACTACCCACACCCTCCCTAATTCCCCACAAAACCCTAATTTTCCCTTCATCTTCATTCCCCACACTAGCCGCCGCCGACCATCACCACTGCCGCGATCCTCGCCCCCACCGTCGCGACCCCCGCATCCGCGGCCGCTCTCGCCGTCACGTCCCCTCCCTCTCCCCCACCATTTTTCTTTTCTTTATTTTTTTCCCACCACCCTCCCCCGTTCGGCCGTCCCCCTCCCCCGTCCATCCAACGTCGTAGCCCCCACCCCCACCCTAGCCGCCGTGGCCCATCACGACCTTTTTTTTTTTAATTTTTCTGTGTTTTTTTACCGTCACCCTCCTCCGCCACCACACCCGCCGCCGCGGACTCCTCCCTCCACCCCGCCGCCGCGGCCCCTCCTCCGCACCAGTCGCGACCCCTCTTTCTCCCTTTTTTTTCTTTTTTCTGTATTTTTTATTTAACTCCCCACTATCGGCCGTCCCACTCCCCACCATCGGCGTCGCCGACCCTAGAAACTGCCGCCGCCGCTACCGATTTCCTCTGTAAGTTTTTTTCCTTTTTTTAAAAAAATTCAACCCTTTATTGTCGACCAATTTGTCGATGAGAGTGTACATGGTCGACAATAAAGGGTCGATTATTTTTACCATGTAATATGACCAAATACACTCTCGTCGACAAAAAATTGTCGACGAAAGTGTATTTGGTCGATATTACATGGTCGAAAAAATTATTTTTTTATTTTTTTTCGACCATATTCACTCCTGTCGACAACGATATGTCGACGGTAGTGCATATGGTCCACACTGGTTGGTCGGAATTTATAAAAAAAATTGTAATTTTTTAAAGTATATTTTGGAATTTCTGGATTATTTTGGTTTGATGATCACCGGAAATGGTGTCGGCGGCGACCGGAAGTAGTGGTTTAGGGGGAAGGTGAAAGAAATGACAGTAGGGTATGCATCTAGTATGCTATATTTTAATGAAGGGTAGTTTTGGTATTTTACCCTATTATTTTATTAATAAACTGATTGGGGGAGTGCGAAATGGAGGTGCATATAGTCAAACACTTTCATTAATTTTAGCTGCCAATTGGACTCTAAATTTTGGGCCTCGAATTTTTTTTCTTTTCTTATTGAGCCCAATAATTTTCTTATCATCTCAATTTATTTTTTCGATTGACTTCACAATATATCTAGGGCCAGTCTATATTCCTCTCCATACTCGTTAAGTATACTCCCCTCCCCATTTATTAATTTAATATTCATGTGAAATACCCAATTTACCCTTTTATAAAATATTCATTAGATAGATACACCCCTAAACTTTAAAAAACCTAACCCTAACCCTAATTTTTTGCAACCACCACAAAACCCACGGCCACCGCCGCCTCCAACTCCCACCGCCGCCATCTCCGACAATAAGAAAATCAAAAGCCCAACAAAGATCAAAAGAAATCACTGATTGGGTGTGAGATTGCTCGTATTTGTGCTCATTTTTGCTATATTATTGTAGCATTTTGATGTGATTTTGTGTGTAATTGATAGAAATGGTGCTACTAACCTTGCTGTCAAGAAATGTATTCAAAGTGTAGGAAACAAGGTGAAATAGTCCATTTTAGGGGGAAAACGAGCATTGGTGCATAGGAGTTGAAGTTCGATTGGAGGGCGAGCAAGGAAAGCCAAGAAAAAGTGTTTGAAAAGTCCAAGGAGCAGAATTCACTCGGCCAACCGAGTGGTGTCACGCTGGCGGCCGAGTGAGGGAGAGTTCCAGAAAGTTTCAAAGTTTTGCATGTCACTCGGTCGGTCGTTTGGTTTCACACTGGCGGCCGAGTGACTTCTGGAACCACTTTTGGTTCTGGAAGTCCATCTAACTCGGTTGACCGAGTGATCCACTCGGTTGACCGAGTCAACTTACGTTTTTTGGGGTTGTTTTGCGAATTTTGAAGAACTTCGAGGACCCAAGTGCTATTTTCGTCTCACACACTCTTGTAAGCTTTAAATAGCTTCAACTTCAGTTTGTAAGAGGATCTTTTGGCCTCATTTATTACAACCCATAAACCCTAGTTCATCTTAACCCCATTTTCCACATTTATTGCACATTTAATTCATAGTTTAGCTTCAAAGTAGAATACTTAGCATAGGTTTTTTAAGAACAATGCTCCACACTTTTGTAATAGCTAGATATTTGGAAGAAACAACAAGGTGACTTCAAACCATACTCTCTTTTGGTATTTAAATAAAAGTTTGATGTTTGTTTCAATCTCTATTGTTGTTTTGTCTATGGGTGTTTCTCAAAACACCATGGGCTAAGTTTATTTATGCTTTGGGTGTTCTAAAACCAAGTGAATATTAAGTTTGGAATTGTTTGAGCTTTGTTATTATTGATATTAGGTTTATTGCTTCTTTTATTGGGTATTATTGGTACTTTGTGTGTTAACTTCTATTAATCCATATTTAGATGCATGTTTAGCGTAGACGAGAGTTACATGGACATGTTTATATTTATGGTGTGAGTTGTTGGTATGCAAATGTGTTAGTTATACTTTTAATTCGTCGAGAGAGAGTTAATAGTATTAGAACCCCATTAAAGGACATTAATTACTTGAATGGTTGTTTGAGTAGTTGGTGGGGATTAGGAAGAAAACCTTATTACCGGGTTTGGGAACACCTTAGATTTAAGGCTATATTACCCGAAGGGAAATGGTTGTCATCCTAGCATTTAGGTGCTCTTAGCAAAACTTCATTGAAGCATTAACAAAGTAAAAACAATTCATCTTAATTTCACTAGGTAGAGAACACCCGAAGCATTCTCTCACCCTTGCACTTCTTCGAATTATATTTGTAGTTGTTCTTTGCTTTAATTGTTTATTTCTTGCTTAGTAGTAATTTTCTTTTGTAAGTTGTGGTAATTGCTCTTATTGATTATTTGCTTATTTTTAGTAGTTCAAATTACTTGTTAGTTTCTAGGTTGGTGTTTGATTTAATTTCTTGAAATTTAGTAGTAACTTAGCTTTATTTTAGAAATCCAAAAACCAAGTCCGTAGTTACATTAGTTATGACGACACAAATCTCTAGGGATCCATTGCACAAACCCACCTCCTAGGTCGATACTACTTGGTCGAATACTTCCATTACTACTACAAACCCTTATGCTTGAGGGGAAGTCGTTAGTCAACATATAGTGACCAAAAATTCGTTCAAGTCAATCACCAAAAAAAAAAAAAAAACATTGGCATTTTTTTGACAAATCAATGTCGATCGACACTGGTTTATCGAAAATAAGGTATATGATCGACATTATTGTGTTGGAAAAAATACACTTTCATCGACAAGATTTCGTTGAAAAAAAAAATTGAAATAATTCGACAAAGAGTGCTCGAAAAGAAACACTCTCGTCAACAGATTGTTGTCGATGAGGGTGTTTATTTTTTAACACTCTATGTCGAAAATTTAAAAAAAACAAAAACAAACAAACCTGCAATCGATTAGGGTTCAGGTAATGCGGCGGTGTCGACGCCGATTGGGCAAGGGAGGAGGGGTGCGGCCTTGCATAGGGGAGGAGGCGACGACGGCGGCGTCTAGGAGTGTGCAAAAAAAAAAAAACTTGACAGGAAAAAAGAATGGAATCGGACCGACCGGTTAGTTTCCGGCACTACTACACATTTAAGCTTGGAGAGCTACACTTGGACAGCCTTTTTTTCAAACAGCTCTCCAAGATATATCTTGGAGAGCGGTTTTATTAAAAAAAAAAACACATGGAGAGGGGCTTTATTTAATATTCAGCTTTCTCCCCCAAATTCAAAAACGTACGCGTTCTCCCCCAAATCCACTGTCGCTGTCACCTCCTTCCTCGCGCCGTCGCCTCCCTCCTCGCGCAGTCGTCGTCGCCTCTCTCCCTCTCACTCCTCGCGCCGTCGCCGTCACCTCCCTCCCTCTCCCTCCTTGTCGTCGTCGCCTCCCTCTCCAGCCGTCGCCGTCGCCTCACCCTCCCTCTCCTACGTGCCGTTGCCCCCTAATAAAAAATATAAAGGAATTATTTTGTAGCGGGAGCAGGGGAGGGCGAGGGAGTAAATTCAGATAAAGGTGAGAAGTGTTTTATTTTTCAGTTTCATGGTGTCGCCCGCAATAATACCATACGATCTCTCAGGAACACAAAATACCCCGGTTTCCTCTCTCTCCCGCTCTCTCAATCGAAGGCTCAAGTTTGTAAGCCTCTGAAACCCGGATTCCTACTTTCGGCTTTCAACATTTGATTTCGTTCATGCTCTATATTTTTTAATTGTAATTTTGTGATTTTCCATTTATTTTTGGAGGTGGAACGATTCCATTTCCTTTTGATTTTGTGAGAATTTTGATGATCGTTCTTCAAGGAGGAACGGAATTTGGATATGTATATATTTATTTTTTTAATGTGAATTTGAGTTCGCTGTTCCATTTTTTTTTTATTAATAGATGTTTTGCTTTGTCATTTTCCTATGCTTCCATGGGTTTAACATGTAATTGTTTTTTAATCATAAATTTACTTGAGATTTCAGATTGGTCGTTTTTTGGTTTTAGTAGTTTTCAGTAGGCGCGGATCATTGTTTATTAGTTTCTAATAATGTCGCTGGTTGCATGTGCTTCAGGAGTTGTGCCCCGCAAATCAAAGTTTCAAGCAAGTTTTCCTTCTCCATTTTTCTGCTAATTGTTCAAACCGTATACTGATTTGGGTTAGTTCAGTTGCTACCCATGCACTCGCTTGATAAATAGTTTGAATTGCCTGGGAATTTTGAAGTAGAATGCTGCTTTCATTATTTTAAAGGAATTTATCACAATTTGATAATTGATTCACCGATGATAACTCAACTTTTAAATTTAGACTCACGGTATGTGCAATTAAATTGTATGGCCCGCGAACCTTTTTACAGGATTTTCACTTTATGGAGGTGGGATTCAGAGTTGGGAAGGTGGCAGATGTGGTTTATTTTTGCTACGGTTGCTCACGGAATTGGTTTCTGCCTAGTGCATAACCTTTGAGTTGAGCAACTTCTTTTATCATAATGGGAACCTCGCTTCGCAGGTTTGTAGAGCTACACTTTCAACATGTGAGTAACTATGCCCAATAGTTTAATTTGCTTATCCTTTTGTTCATATGCAATGGGGTTTTTAAGAGGACAAATGGTAGTTTGCGACTCATCATCGCAACCATCATGGGGATGGTGTTTGGATATTTTGTAGGTGTATCATTTCCTTCGGTATCTTTGAGTAAACTAAGACCTCTTTACCTAATGAGAATTTCTTCTGTCATGTAGATAATTGCATATTAACTATTTAAAATAAAATAAAATTTCAGATTGCTATGCCTTCAAGTTTTGTACCATCTCTTGATACCTTTAATGATGATAATCAATCGTCTGGTGATCGTACGTAGCTTCCCTGAAAATCTTGGTTCAGGAAGCACTCCTACAACACCCAAGGTAGTTTTGTCTCTCTTACATGTTCATGATGCTGCTTTTATTGATTGATTCTTTAGCTTATTTTAATGGAAGAGAATATAGAATATAATTTATTTAACACATACTGAACAAGTAAGAGTCTTAATTTGTTGTTTATTGGAGTACAATTAATGCATATAATTAACTTATATATTTGTCATGATATTTCATGTTTTTTGTGTATATTGGACGTATATATGTGTATGTTTATTTATTTGATGTTTTGGTATTTGACGTATATATATTGTAGTGGTATAAGTTTTGATTTTGTATAAACAGGATTTTTAAAATATAAAATAATCATTAAAAAAGTATATTAAAAAACGGTTATGAACCGCTGTCCAAGTGAAATGATTAAAAAAAAATACTTAGACAGCGGTTATGAACCGCTGTCCAAGTGAAAGAATAAAAATATATATATATATTAGACAGCGGTTCAAGTGAATCACTTGCAAAGCTCTTCAAAACCGTTGTCCAAGTGTTTGTTAAGCTTGGACCCTTTTTAAGGGTTGTGCAAAGCCAAATCTGTATTAGTGTGGTCCGATCTCCGGTCCATTGAATTTTAGGATTTCGAGTTTTCGATCTGGGTTAAGACCGGAATTTACCGGACCGGATCGGAAGAATTTTTCTTAAAATTTTTATTTATTTATATTCTTTATATTTTCTAATAATACAGCCTTAATTATTATAAACTAAATAAAATTAGGATTGCTAATTTAAAAACTTTGAAAATATTTCTTTCATTAAGAGTCTAAAAAAATAATGGAAACACAATATGCTTAGAATCAAATAATTTGTGAGGATGTGAGGGAAAAGTGTTGAGATCTATTACATTTTTTCAAGTATATAATTGAACAAAAATAATCAATTTACTATTAATGTCAAAATACCATTAATAATATTGTAAATAAAATTCACATTGGCGGATATTGATCTCAAATGAAGAAGCAACACTAATTTTCATACACAAATTCATCATTCTTATTCTCGCTTCCAAAAACTTGAAAAAAAACTTGAAAAAAGGGTAGATTCTGGTCCCAATCCAAATCGGTTCCGGTCCGATTTTGGACCTGTGCACTCCCCTAGCGGCGTTGCTTGGCGAAGGAGGGCCGTCGTCGATTTGTTGCAGAAATTAAAAAAAAAGGGAGAAGAGACGGCTCGGGTGGGGGAAAGGCTGGCCGGCAGCGGCTCCACGATGTTGCAGAAAGGAGGGCGGCGGACGGCGGGCGGTTGAAGGAGAGAAGATGAAGAAGAACGTGGAAGGAGAGGGAGGAAAAAATGAGGGTTTTTTTGGGTACATTTAACATGACATTTTTTTTTTAGAGAAAATGGTATATGAGGTATTTTAGGGGGAGTACATCTAACATAATCGATTTTGAGGGGGAGTGTGCATGAATCGAGGGGTATATTTAACAAGTATGGAGGGGTATATAGCCTGGCCCCATATTTGAGACATGTTTTGCTCAAAAAAAATCTCTTTTTTCTAAAAAATAACAAAACACATACATATTCATTTTAAGAACAATTAGTCAATTTAGTGGATATAATGCATGAAATGTTATCCCATTAAATAAATTAAATATATGAATTTCAAACAATTTTCACACTAATCAATAATGAGAGTGTACGTGTGCGAACTAGTGCTTGTTAGAGGTGTTGTCTAATGTGTTGACACAATTCAGACATTATTAAGCAGCAAAAATATAAAAACACTATGAATTACTCCGTATAAGTTTCTATGGAATTCACTGTAACGAATAGTCAATTGACGACATCACTGATAAGTGAGACTAAAAGTGATCAAATCTATAAAAAAAAAAAAAAAAGTAACTTTAGAAGCTAAAACTGATATTTTGTCAAGAAATAATTTAAAAAACTGATATATTGCATAAATGTTATGTTGCAGAAATGAAATTATCTGAAATCACAAATATAAATATACATCACACATACACCAGGCAGTAATCCAGCAGCAAATTAAATCGGGTAAGCAATCAGTATAGTAAAAAAAAAAAATGAAAATAATAAAATTAGACGAATGGGAAGGAATAATAAATTAGCCTTGACCGTAATCATCAACTACAATAACTTTAACTTGAACTCTTTCAGCTTTGTTTATATCATCAAAAGGAATAGGAATAGGAATAGGATCTTCATTATTATTTCCCCCTAATGGGCCGTTGCCGTTCAATGCGTTTCCCACAATATTAATTGTGTCGATGACAGTTGCCCCAGTATTCCTATTCAGGGACTCTTTCGCTTGTAAAAGTTGGCGTGTGGCTTGGGCTTGGCTGCAGCTTTGGGTGATCATCATCACTACAAAAACTATTAGTAAAATGCATGCATTCACCTTAATCACTCCCATTTCGATATATACTTGAACTGAATTCTTTTAGCTTTTCTTACAAGAGAGTTTTTTTTTTTTTTTTGTATTTGAATTTGATTATGGAAGAAAATTAATGCGCCATATTTATAGTCGATCAAGACAGGCAGCTTGTTGATTGCAAAAGGCTAGTATGACTTTTTTTATCTTTAATTTCAAGTAATTCAATGAACGTGCTTGCTTATCAATTCATTTGCAACCTCCGAGTATTTAAATATTATATATATACTACTTTATTTGAACATTAACCTAGCACGTATATATATATACGGTAATGGTACATTAATTATATTAATTAATCCCCGCGGGCCAGAATCATCATATATAAACTATTTCCCACCTTCATTCAATGTCTTCACTTATTTTAATTCAAAAGGCCAACTAGCGTGTAAAGATTTTAATTATCTAATTATTTAATTTGGACAACTAATTGTAATTACCCGGCCACTACCATTGATTCATCATATCACAAAAAAAATCTTCAAGCACATGCCGTTAATAAGTTGTATCATGTCATGACTTAATTGTTACGTACAATATTTGTATTCTAATAATGTTCGAATGACATGTATACGTAATGTTACAATATTTGTTAAGATCGATGAGTATTTTTATAACAATATCTTAATCTTAATTCTTAATCTTATATATTTGCAAACTTCTGAAGTGAAGGGCACATGTCACCACCACACTTCTTTCTATCTCAAACTCCTCTTAAAATCTCTTCATTTTTAAAATACTCAACTTTCATTTATTTTCAATCTTATCTTTTAATCTCAACCCTCCATTTTAAGTTTTTAATCTCAACCATTCATTCTTATTTTTACTCCTATATAAATCTCAACACCCTCCTTTCCATTTCAACCACTCCAAATTTTAATCACTCGAGTTTGTCCTCTCCGGAATTCACCGGTAAAAAATTTATGTTATACAATGGTAAAAAATTCCAGCCATCAATTATGAATTACACTAATTTCTTTCGATTTTGTCCTCTTTGATAATTTTTTCCGTTCATCACTTCTAAATCATATATGACATATTATGTATTCTTCTTTTGCTAGATTTTTTTCAGATCGGATGAAAAATATCAAATCGTTTTCAGCCACCCGTCTACATCCACCGGCAAATCTTTCCCGACCATCCGTCCAAGCATAAAGAAACGAAATATATATTAAGTCGTCTTTGATCATTGAATCGATGAAAATATTTTTCAGTTATGAATGATGTTTCACGTTTTTTCGAATTCACTTTGTATATATATATAGAATCATTTTTCTAGATCTCATTATATTCTTATGAAGTGTAATAATTAGGTTTCACATTTTGTATAAAATATAGTACATTCTTTAATTTTAATGAAATATAATTGTGATATTAAATTTTGTATGTTATTTTTTTGTGCAAGAAACAATGAAAACGTCTAATTTAATTATAAATTAATCTAAATAAATTTAACTAAATTAAAACCAAATTATATAAATATAATTATAACATGTTTAATGAAATCTAAATTTTAATACTCTATATTTGTGAGAATATAATGGGAAACGTGTCACAATTTCATCACTCTATCACAATCTCTCTCTTCACCACAAAATCGTCTATTTCAAAATCCCTGCATTCTCAGGCATTCTAATTAAAAAAATCTATTTTTCCTATTTTAATCTCAAAATAATAATTCAAGGGTTGGTCTGCTATGCACCCTAGTCCATGTTGCACTTTTCAGTTTTACTGACTTACATTTTTTGGTAAATAGTGTTGCACTTTTCAATTATTAAACTGTATAATAATATTTTTAATAATAATTGAAAAGTGCAACACCATTTACCAAAAAGTGTAAGTCACTAAAACTGAAAAGTGAAACATGGACTAGGGTGCACATGCACATGCACTCGACTTTACCATAATTCAAATATTTTTAATCATAATTATTATTTTTAATCTCTCTCTCCTTCAAATTTTTTTGTTTCAAATTCTTCTAATATTTAAAATTTAAATGAAACAAAATTCCTTATATTCTCAATCTCATCTCCTATATAATGATCATCTCCTTCTTTTTAAACAAATCTCATTCTACAGTTTTTTTAAGCTGATATCAACATGTATGATTTCTTTTGTAGATTTGTATTTGATGATGATCTCTCTTTCTATCTCATTTTCTCTCTCTCTCTTTTTGGTTCTCTCTCATTTTTCTCTATATCCACTGTTATTTAACTTGATTATTTTATTTTGTTTTTTTGTTACTTTTACAATTTTCTTAAATTTCTCTCATTTTTTTTTCAATTATTTTCGTGTTCCCTCTCTCTCTCTCTCTCTCCCCCTCTATAGATTTAGAGTTTCTTAAATTATTTTTTTCGTTGTGCAGTAAATTAATAGATTTACGAAATTGAATTTTCTTGATAGTTATTGTCATATCTCAGATAGATTTATTTTTATTGTTCAAATGAATATAAATATATTCAATTTGAATTTAATAAAATAAAATTCAGAATTTGTTATCTTCAATAAATTTTTTATGATTCATTCAAATTGAATATATCAATTTTTAAATATTCATTTTTATTTTATCTTATATTCATTTTTTTATAATTTAGACTGTGGAAATCGGCACATCTAAATACTTTGTAAAATTCAATTAAGAAGAAATATATAATATTTATATTTATAAATTATGTTAAGAATATTCTCCATATAAACTGGGAAATAATATTATATATGTATATAATGTTAGTTATTGGACTGAGTTAATAGGAAATTATAGTGTTGATGGAACAATATAATATTATGTTATATATATATATATATATATTGTTGATTAATTGATTTGATTCTTCTAAAATCATATATATGGATGGATTTTAACTTGTGTACGGAGTAATACATACAAAAAAAATTTCCTAATTTATGCTTAATCATCTTATTTTTAATTACTAATTAATCGGAGATTATTCAAATATTATGAATTTTTTTTAATGTTAAGTGTATAATATTATATTAATTTTTCAATCACTAACTTATTAATACGAGACTCTAAATATATGGAAGTAAGTTATTTTTCTAATTTTAAAAGTTTCAAAATTAATGTATGAAAGTGATTTATATGGAGAATATATATATTAAAAAATATATATATCATATTATTAAATTATATGCGACTGAGCAATCCATAGTGGAGGATGACATTACAATCAATAATTAGTTTGCATAAATTAGGGTTGCAATAGTTGCATTAGGATGATGCAACATATGTAGTAATTGTTTTATAGGAAAATAATAAATTTACGTTATAGTTGATATTATACAAAATAAGAAAAGAATTTAAAGAGGGGGAGATTGAAATAGAGCGTAAATTTCATTTTAATTTTATAATTTTATACGTAATCAACACTGCATTTTTTTTTTTTGAAGTTAACCAACTGCATCTGTGGCTACATTTCAAATACATCTTATTTGACATTCGGAGTGCAATTGAAACAGTCAACTTCATTTAAAGATTGTATTTTACATTTTATTTTAAACTTCAAATTAATTTAAAATAATTAAGTTATTATTATTCAATTGAGAGTTTATTATTGGTTAAAGTCTAAATTTTGAGATGAAAATTTTGGATTTGAGATTTTAAAATTCCACTCATGTTCTACTTTCGAATTTAGATTTAAAATTTTAAAATCTTACCCTACAAATATCTTTAAACCATACAAAATATCTACAAACTCTATATATAGATACTTATATAAACACTTATAATTCTATACTATAAAGTTAAATCATATCCTACTTAAATTCTAAAACAAACACAAAACATATAACTCATTAAAATTTCAAAATCTACTTAGATTTTGTAATTCAGATTTCAAAATCATCTCATATTTTATTGTATTTTGTCGGATTTCATGTCAGCATACTACAAACTTTGTATTAGTATAAAAAAAATGTTTAACTCACTCTAACAATAAAAAAAATATAAAAATTAATATAATATTTAAAGATATAAAAATTAATATAATATTTAAAGTTATTATTTTAATAAATCGACCCCGCGTAAAACGCAGGTTTAGGGCTAGTTAATCAATATATATATACATTTTTATATTCTACATGTTTATATGTTTTTTTTATTATTGGTTATTCAATTATTAAAAAATTTATATCGTAATAAAATATTATAGAGTATTATGTTAAATATATTAGATATTTTTTAAAAAAAAATTCAAATTTAATTTGACCATCAAGACAAAATTAAGGGGCAATTTCTCATAAGACCATTTCACACATAGAAAAAACATAGAAAGACATGTTTTTTTTTAATTCAAATAAGGTCAAAATGGTTGATAAATATACTAAACTGCCCTTCCCTTTATTAAATTCTTAAAAATCTGTTTTAGTTAATTAGTCAAATATTATTAAAACTAATTTTGTACAGAAAATCACTAATTAATCATTTTAATTAATCATCTTTCCATATTTGAAAATTTAATTGACAACTCTAACCTGCACATGAATCACGGGGTTGAGGAATTGCATTTTGAATTCAAAATTCATTTCCAGAACTTTATCTAATTAGTTGTTAATTCTGTTCTTGTGCATATAAATGAAAATTCTCCATAGTTATATCAAATAAGTATTCTAATTAAATTTTATAATGTATATATTTGGAGAAAGTCAATTGTCAATATACATATATATATAATTTTTGTGATGTTTTAAGTTTGGGAGATGTTTTCCGCTTTTTATGGAAGTAAAATTAGAGATAAGATATTAGAAAAATCTATTTGAAAGTTTAAGATTTGTATTTTGTTTTAAAATATATTAATAAATTTTAATTATTTATTTTAAATTATATTAATTGATTATGTGGATAATGATTTGGTGACAACTTACTAATATGTTCGGTAAAAAATAGATGGTGGTTGGTTATATATCATTCCTTTATATGCAGCATATATGCAAGAAATTGTTACATATTCTTGTTGACATATGTAAAAATATGTTGCATATAACTTAAAATACGTGACAATATGCAATAGAACAATATATTTGTGTGATCACCCTATATGAAGACAACCTTAATGGCCATTTAAACGAGTAAAAATTCATAAACGGATATCTAAGTGTTACAATTGCCTTGGAACCCACTTTCTCTCTTTGAGTTTTCATTCGTTTTACTTTCGTTTTCTTGATTTGCATGATAGTTGATCGATTTATATTACTCTTGTAGTTGTTTACTAGTGACAATTTGGTAGGCACACTTAGGGGTAATTCACCATTCAATTTATCGATCGCGTCTATTTAGAACTTCGTTAACAAACTACATTTTTACGCTATACCTCCCTGTGGGATCGACCTCGTGCTTATCACGCTACGATAGACGCCGTACACTTGCGGTTGTTTATTTTAGTGTTGTATAACACGTGAATCAAGTTTATGGCGCCGCTGCCGGGGACGTTTTATAGCTCTAAAGTGTAGGTTAAAAGAGTTTTAGTTTAGACATTTTACTTGCTTTCCTTATTTCTCAAAAATCCAAAAATATTTGTGTTTGCTTTACTTTGATTCCACTTGTGATTCTTACTTTCTTTTGAATTCTTGTCTAGACATGGCATATGATCACCCGAGCTAGGAGGAACCAACAAGAAGTGTTACCCTTAGATCCGGAGATTGAAGCCAATTGTCGAAGAAGGAACGCCGAAAGGAGAAGAATAGAGTTGGAAAGAATGAATCGAAGAGAGAATCCGGTTGTAGAAGAAGTTGAAGAGGAATTTGAGAATCAAGGAGTGGAAGGAGTTGAGGAACCAAACGGGAATGGAGGTAACCGACCTCAAGGAGTGCTAAGAGAAAACTTTCGTCGGAGAGTTGAAGAGAATATTGGTATTGGTATGGAAAGAGATGGTAGACGAAGGGAGGATGAGGAGCCACAAAGAGTCTTGAGAGACCACTTCCGTCCCATCCCAAGGCCCTATAGAGGAGCGGGTCGGGAACCCGTAGACGCTCATAACTTTGAGCTCAAACCGGCACTAATCATGATGGTCCAAAACAACCAATTCGGAGGGTTGTCGAAGGAGGATCCTAACCTCCATTTATCTCAATTCCTAGAGATAAGTGGAACGGTTAAGATCAACCGTGTTCCCCAAGACTACATCCGCTTGCAACTCTTCCCCTTCTCACTCCGCGATCGTGCAAAACAATGGTACATGTCTCTTGATCTAAGGACGATCGAAAATTGGGCCGACCTTGTGGATGCATTCCTAATGAAGTACTTCCCTCCAAGCAAGACCATCAAGATACGAGAGGAGATCTCTTCATTTATGCAAGATGATGATGAGTCATTAGTCGAGGCTTGGGAGCGCTTCAAGGATCTCATAAGAAGTTGTCCTTAACACGGGTTTTCAAGGGATCAATTGATTTGTTATTTCTACAATGGGATGGACCATCGTACGAGAGGGATGGTAGATGCCTCGGCCGGTGGAGGTTCTTTGCTAAGAAAGACGACGGATGAGGGTTATGTGCTTTTGGAGGAGATGGCTAAGAATGGCAATCAATGGCCATCCGAACGAAGGCAAAATCGAAGGGTAGCTTCCACTCAAAATTCGGAAGAGAGTGTTAAACTCTCCAACAATGTGGATAAATTGATATCCCTTATGACGGCTAAAGCTTTAGTGGAGCCACGTGACGAGCAATATGAAGAAGCCCACTACATGAACAATCAAAGGGATAGGCAATTTAGAGAGAGGGGTTGGAACGATAGGCAAGCCCGTGAAAGTTTCTCCAATCCAAACCAATATCATCCGAATTTGAGGCAACATGAAAATTTCTCCTATGCTAACACAAGGAACACCATCATACCACCTCCGAATTTCAACGTAAGAGATGGTGAAATTGTGGAATCTACATCAAAGTTATCCTTGGAAGAGATGTTTGGTGCATTCATGGGAGAAACCAAGAATTTCATGAAAGAGACTAAGCATAATATGGCAAAGATATGGCAAAAACTTGATGAGCATGGTGAGATGATCAAAGATGTGACCACTCACATGAAAGCTATGGAAAAGCAAATAGGCCAACTTGCCACCATCATTGGAAAGCAACACGTTCCGGTGCAATTCCCCTCTAACACGGAGCTAAATTCTAAGGAGCAATGCAAAGTCATAAGGCTAAGAAGTGGGACAAGCTACAAAGGGCCCAAGATGCCTATAGAGGAGGAAGTGGTAATGGCACCCGAGGGTGTTGACAAAGAAGATGGCTTAGTGAAAGAGAAAGAAGAGAAAGAAGGGAAGAAGAAGAGTGGGGAGGCAATCCCTCCACAAAACAAAGGCAAGAATGTAGTGCCCCTCCCATATCCGCAAAGGATGAAGAAAAAGAACTTGGATAGCAAGTTTGTCAAGTTTGCGGAGATGTTCAAGGAACTCCATATCAACATCCCTTTCGCCGAAGCTCTTGAACAAATACCACATTACTTCAAATTCTTGAAGGAGATAATGTCAAGCAAGAGGGAAATTGAGGCATATGAGACGGTGCACTTAACCGAACATTGTAGCTCCATAATTCAAGCTAATCTACCTCCAAAGCTTAGGGATCCCGGATCCTTCACTTTATCATGCACTATTAGAGATGGAGGTACATTAAGAGCTCTATGTGATTCGGGAGCAAGCATCAACCTCATGCCATTGTCACTCTTCAAGTCACTTGGTTTAGGAGAGCTCACACCAACCACAATGAACCTCCAATTGGCGGATAGGTCTATGACATACCCTTTGGGTATAGCGGAGGATGTATTGGTCAAAATCGACAAGTTTCTCTTTCCGGTAGACTTTGTGGTTTTGGATATGGAGGAAGACAAAAACATTCCATTGATATTGGGAAGACCATTTTTGGCAACCGGAGGGGTAATTCTTGATATGAGGAATGGAGAGTTGGAGCTTCGAATGAACCAAGAGATAGTTACGATTGACATGTATAGAACTATCAAACTCCGAAATGATGAGAATGGAGAGTATGGGTTTCCCAAGGGAGATTACCCTCCAATGCCTATGGAAGATAAGGTGGAAGAAGAGCCCAAGATCAATTTTGTGAAAGAGGACCCCCAAGTGGAAGAGAATGAGTTGAAGATGGGCAAGAAGGCCAAGTTTGGGGGAGTTTTCTTCAAAAACTCCCCCAAATCAAGAAAAGCTACTTGTGCAAGCTTGGGGATGAATGAGGCGTCAACCTCTTATGACATGATTGAAGAACCGGATGGGCTAGCTAGTGGATGTTTTAATGGGTTTAAGAAGTTTGCATGGGGAAAAAAGTTTAAGAGCAAGGATGATGATGGGGTGACTTGATAATCATCTTAAGGAAGAACCGTCCGGCATAGGACGTTAAAAATAGCGCTTCTTGGGAGGCAACCCAAGGTTTTATTGCTTTAGTAGTTTTGATAGCTTGGTTTATTTTGTAGGTGTGGATGAAGAGCACTATGGACATCATATCTTGGAGAATGAAGAAGGAAGCAAAACCAACTTTGGAAAGGAGAAGCAAGTGTTGCAATGGTGATCTTTGAAGAAGCATTGGATGTGGAAGGAAGGAGGTAACAACTTGTAGCCCCAAACTTAGAATTTATACATAGTAAAATTCTAAGTTTGGGGGAGTTTTTTTTCTTTTATTTTTCTACTAGTTGTTACCCTTGCACCGGTTCGTCATTCTACTTGTGTCACATTTTGCACCGGCGCACATTTGACTTTCACATGATTATATTGTTTAAGTTGGTTTTGATCATATGTTGGGTAGTGGATCTTTGGTGAAATGTGAGCATGAATAGTCATTGGAATCCATTGTTGAGTAGTTGTGGTGATGTCTATTTGCTTTGAATGTATGCATGATTGGTGTTGGAGAATAGTATCATGTTGTGTTCATATTTGTGAGCTTTGATAGCATGGATGCATGATGTGTTGTTGTTTGGGAACATTTGATGAATGTGAGAGTTCTATTGAATAAACCGGTGAGAATTGAGCCTTAAATCGAGCATGTGATCCGGTTTAATTCATTTGAGAGTGGACTAGGTTATTGCTAGTGATTCTAGAACTTGCCTAAGTTTTTGTTTGAAAGCATGATTGAGTGAAACTTTGTGATGTGATATAGGCCATCTTGTTCTAAAAAGAGTCACTTAGCCAAAATTTCCCAAAACCGAAGTAATCTTCCGTAGTTAGCCCCTTGAGCTTAATTCCTCATTTTCTTGGCAAACTACAATGTTAACCACTTAGCCTTTTTGAGCCTTTGATACCTATATCTAGTGGGGGATAAAAGACAAAGTGGAAAAACATGTGCTTGAATGAATATCTTTGGTGAAAGGAGAAAGTGGAAAAGTTGAAAGAAAAAGAGAAAGATGAAAAGAAAATCAAGGGAAAAGAAAAGAGGGACAAAGAGCCCCAAAAGCTTGAAAAGAAAAATGGTTCAAAAGATGAGGTGATGAATGTTTGAAAAAGAAAGGAAAAAGAAAAGTGAGGATGAAGTTTGTAAGCTTTGAAAGTGAAAGCACACATTGTAAAACAACAAGCTTTGTCCTCCACTAGAAGAGTCACAATTCCCAAATTCATCCTACCTTGTCCAAAGAGCCAATGTTACATCCTTGATTAAGTCCTATTGATCACATTGTTGAGCATTTGAGTGTTGTGAAAAGTAGAAGTTGGGCAAGCATATGGTGATTGCATAGCATAACTTGGTTGATGAGTGCATTAATATCCTCAATTTGTTTGTGTGTTTGAGAGAAACACTTTGTCATGTGAATAGAGGACTTGAGCATTTGGATTATGTTTCCCATTCACAATGTGTTGTGTGTTTATGCATTCTTTGATCCATGAGTGTGAATTGCAATAATGAGCTTATGACCTTCATTGAGAAATGCACTTTGAGAAAGAGATATCATTACATCTTACTTTGCATGTGTGAATTACATTGAATATTCCATTGTGATCATTCCACCCTCATTGCTTTAAGTGTTTAGTTGTTTGAGGACAAACAACATTTTAAGTTTGGGAGAGTTTGATTCGGGTGGAATTTACACGTTTTAGAGGCACATGTGAAGCGTATTTTGATGTGGATTTCATTGATTTATGCATTGAATATGATTGTTTGAGCCAAAATGAGAGAAAGGTTGTGTTTTGTCGATTTTGTAGGAAATACGATGGAATTGAGAGCAAAACACTAACCATACTTTACTGGATCAAGAAGAGAAGAGCACGGTTGGATTCGTCTCAAAAAACGAAGTGGATTAGCCAAAAGAATCGAGTCAATCCGACACCCGAGGCGAAAGATATGCACGAAACGAGAAGGGATGAAGTCGAGCAAGAGCACGACCGAGCTCATGGCTCGGCCGAGCCAATTTCAGAGCCAAAACAAGGCCACGACCGTGCACTGTGCTCGAGCAAGTGCACCTAGAGACTGAGACATTTTGGTCAAGCAAGGGCACGGCCGTGCTCCGTGCACGGCCGTGCTACACCCATTTTCGGTGCCATCTCCATATTTTGGCCATTTTTTAGGGACCAACTTGCAATTTTGCCATCCAAACCCTACCCCAACACTATATAAACCCTCTTTCTTGAAATCCAAGACATTCTCCCCCAATTCCTCAATTCCCACACATAGTTACACATACTTGGAGGTGTTTTGGCCATATCTTCCTCAATTCTTCATCAAATCAAGCAAGAGAGGATGCAATAGCTTGGGAATTTCATTCCACATCACATTCTAGACTAAGATTTCTTGTTCTCTTTCTTTTTATTTAGTTAATTTCATTTGGAATTTTGTAATTTGATTATGCAAGTTATTAGCTAAACACAATTTGTGGTTCTAAGGCATTGTAAATATTTGGATTTAAGTTTATGATTAATTTCTTGCTTTAATTGGTGTTTGTCTCTTATTTGTATGCTTAATTATTCTTTGGAAGCATGTTGTTATTGGCCATGATGATTTGCTTAATTCATTGTTAATTGGGATAATATCGAGAGATTTATTCCATTAATCGTATGCAAGCATGCAACCCGGTATTATTATGATCTCGAGAGAGGATTAATTATCGGAGAGGGAATTGAATGATCTTAGGGACTATTTTAGGCGGTGTGACGTTTGTGATGTAGAGATACGAACCTATGTTTGCATGCGCTTTTGGATTAGTTGTATCGAGAGATCGATTAATTCTTCTTGTGTGATCACCCTATATGAAGACAACCTTAATGGCAATTTAAACGAGTAAAAATTCATAAACGGATATCTAAGTGTTACAATTGCCTTGGAACCCACTTTCTCTCTTTGAGTTTTCATTCGTTTTACTTTCGTTTTCTTGATTTGCATGATAGTTGATCGATTTATATTACTCTTGTAGTTGTTTACTAGTGACAATTTGGTAGGCACACTTAGGGGTAATTCACCATTCAATTTATCGATCGCGTCTATTTAGAACTTCGTTAACAAACTACATTTTTACGCTATACCTCCCTGTGGGATCGACCTCGTGCTTATCACGCTACGATAGACGCCGTACACTTGCGGTTGTTTATTTTAGTGTTGTATAACACGTGAATCAAGTTTATGGCGCCGCTGCCGGGGACGTTTTATAGCTCTAAAGTGTAGGTTAAAAGAGTTTTAGTTTAGACATTTTACTTGCTTTCCTTATTTCTCAAAAATCCAAAAATATTTGTGTTTGCTTTACTTTGATTCCACTTGTGATTCTTACTTTCTTTTGAATTCTTGTCTAGACATGGCATATGATCACCCGAGCTAGGAGGAACCAACAAGAAGTGTTACCCTTAGATCCGGAGATTGAAGCCAATTGTCGAAGAAGGAACGCCGAAAGGAGAAGAATAGAGTTGGAAAGAATGAATCGAAGAGAGAATCCGGTTGTAGAAGAAGTTGAAGAGGAATTTGAGAATCAAGGAGTGGAAGGAGTTGAGGAACCAAACGGGAATGGAGGTAACCGACCTCAAGGAGTGCTAAGAGAAAACTTTCGTCGGAGAGTTGAAGAGAATATTGGTATTGGTATGGAAAGAGATGGTAGACGAAGGGAGGATGAGGAGCCACAAAGAGTCTTGAGAGACCACTTCCGTCCCATCCCAAGGCCCTATAGAGGAGCGGGTCGGGAACCCGTAGACGCTCATAACTTTGAGCTCAAACCGGCACTAATCATGATGGTCCAAAACAACCAATTCGGAGGGTTGTCGAAGGAGGATCCTAACCTCCATTTATCTCAATTCCTAGAGATAAGTGGAACGGTTAAGATCAACCGTGTTCCCCAAGACTACATCCGCTTGCAACTCTTCCCCTTCTCACTCCGCGATCGTGCAAAACAATGGTACATGTCTCTTGATCTAAGGACGATCGAAAATTGGGCCGACCTTGTGGATGCATTCCTAATGAAGTACTTCCCTCCAAGCAAGACCATCAAGATACGAGAGGAGATCTCTTCATTTATGCAAGATGATGATGAGTCATTAGCCGAGGCTTGGGAGCGCTTCAAGGATCTCATAAGAAGTTGTCCTTAACACGGGTTTTCAAGGGATCAATTGATTTGTTATTTCTACAATGGGATGGACCATCGTACGAGAGGGATGGTAGATGCCTCGGCCGGTGGAGGTTCTTTGCTAAGAAAGACGACGGATGAGGGTTATGTGCTTTTGGAGGAGATGGCTAAGAATGGCAATCAATGGCCATCCGAACGAAGGCAAAATCGAAGGGTAGCTTCCACTCAAAATTCGGAAGAGAGTGTTAAACTCTCCAACAATGTGGATAAATTGATATCCCTTATGACGGCTAAAGCTTTAGTGGAGCCACGTGACGAGCAATATGAAGAAGCCCACTACATGAACAATCAAAGGGATAGGCAATTTAGAGAGAGGGGTTGGAACGATAGGCAAGCCCGTGAAAGTTTCTCCAATCCAAACCAATATCATCCGAATTTGAGGCAACATGAAAATTTCTCCTATGCTAACACAAGGAACACCATCATACCACCTCCGAATTTCAACGTAAGAGATGGTGAAATTGTGGAATCTACATCAAAGTTATCCTTGGAAGAGATGTTTGGTGCATTCATGGGAGAAACCAAGAATTTCATGAAAGAGACTAAGCATAATATGGCAAAGATATGGCAAAAACTTGATGAGCATGGTGAGATGATCAAAGATGTGACCACTCACATGAAAGCTATGGAAAAGCAAATAGGCCAACTTGCCACCATCATTGGAAAGCAACACGTTCCGGTGCAATTCCCCTCTAACACGGAGCTAAATTCTAAGGAGCAATGCAAAGTCATAAGGCTAAGAAGTGGGACAAGCTACAAAGGGCCCAAGATGCCTATAGAGGAGGAAGTGGTAATGGCACCCGAGGGTGTTGACAAAGAAGATGGCTTAGTGAAAGAGAAAGAAGAGAAAGAAGGGGAGAAGAAGAGTGGGGAGGCAATCCCTCCACAAAACAAAGGCAAGAATGTAGTGCCCCTCCCATATCCGCAAAGGATGAAGAAAAAGAACTTGGATAGCAAGTTTGTCAAGTTTGCGGAGATGTTCAAGGAACTCCATATCAACATCCCTTTCGCCGAAGCTCTTGAACAAATACCACATTACTTCAAATTCTTGAAGGAGATAATGTCAAGCAAGAGGGAAATTGAGGCATATGAGACGGTGCACTTAACCGAACATTGTAGCTCCATAATTCAAGCTAATCTACCTCCAAAGCTTAGGGATCCCGGATCCTTCACTTTATCATGCACTATTAGAGATGGAGGTACATTAAGAGCTCTATGTGATTCGGGAGCAAGCATCAACCTCATGCCATTGTCACTCTTCAAGTCACTTGGTTTAGGAGAGCTCACACCAACCACAATGAACCTCCAATTGGCGGATAGGTCTATGACATACCCTTTGGGTATAGCGGAGGATGTATTGGTCAAAATCGACAAGTTTCTCTTTCCGGTAGACTTTGTGGTTTTGGATATGGAGGAAGACAAAAACATTCCATTGATATTGGGAAGACCATTTTTGGCAACCGGAGGGGTAATTCTTGATATGAGGAATGGAGAGTTGGAGCTTCGAATGAACCAAGAGATAGTTACGATTGACATGTATAGAACTATCAAACTCCGAAATGATGAGAATGGAGAGTATGGGTTTCCCAAGGGAGATTACCCTCCAATGCCTATGGAAGATAAGGTGGAAGAAGAGCCCAAGATCAATTTTGTGAAAGAGGACCCCCAAGTGGAAGAGAATGAGTTGAAGATGGGCAAGAAGGCCAAGTTTGGGGGAGTTTTCTTCAAAAACTCCCCCAAATCAAGAAAAGCTACTTGTGCAAGCTTGGGGATGAATGAGGCGTCAACCTCTTATGACATGATTGAAGAACCGGATGGGCTAGCTAGTGGATGTTTTAATGGGTTTAAGAAGTTTGCATGGGGAAAAAAGTTTAAGAGCAAGGATGATGATGGGGTGACTTGATAATCATCTTAAGGAAGAACCGTCCGGCATAGGACGTTAAAAATAGCGCTTCTTGGGAGGCAACCCAAGGTTTTATTGCTTTAGTAGTTTTGATAGCTTGGTTTATTTTGTAGGTGTGGATGAAGAGCACTATGGACATCATATCTTGGAGAATGAAGAAGGAAGCAAAACCAACTTTGGAAAGGAGAAGCAAGTGTTGCAATGGTGATCTTTGAAGAAGCATTGGATGTGGAAGGAAGGAGGTAACAACTTGTAGCCCCAAACTTAGAATTTATACATAGTAAAATTCTAAGTTTGGGGGAGTTTTTTTTCTTTTATTTTTCTACTAGTTGTTACCCTTGCACCGGTTCGTCATTCTACTTGTGTCACATTTTGCACCGGCGCACATTTGACTTTCACATGATTATATTGTTTAAGTTGGTTTTGATCATATGTTGGGCAGTGGATCTTTGGTGAAATGTGAGCATGAATAGTCATTGGAATCCATTGTTGAGTAGTTGTGGTGATGTCTATTTGCTTTGAATGTATGCATGATTGGTGTTGGAGAATAGTATCATGTTGTGTTCATATTTGTGAGCTTTGATAGCATGGATGCATGATGTGTTGTTGTTTGGGAACATTTGATGAATGTGAGAGTTCTATTGAATAAACCGGTGAGAATTGAGCCTTAAATCGAGCATGTGATCCGGTTTAATTCATTTGAGAGTGGACTAGGTTATTGCTAGTGATTCTAGAACTTGCCTAAGTTTTTGTTTGAAAGCATGATTGAGTGAAACTTTGTGATGTGATATAGGCCATCTTGTTCTAAAAAGAGTCACTTAGCCAAAATTTCCCAAAACCGAAGTAATCTTCCGTAGTTAGCCCCTTGAGCTTAATTCCTCATTTTCTTGGCAAACTACAATGTTAACCACTTAGCCTTTTTGAGCCTTTGATACCTATATCTAGTGGGGGATAAAAGACAAAGTGGAAAAACATGTGCTTGAATGAATATCTTTGGTGAAAGGAGAAAGTGGAAAAGTTGAAAGAAAAAGAGAAAGATGAAAAGAAAATCAAGGGAAAAGAAAAGAGGGACAAAGAGCCCCAAAAGCTTGAAAAGAAAAATGGTTCAAAAGATGAGGTGATGAATGTTTGAAAAAGAAAGGAAAAAGAAAAGTGAGGATGAAGTTTGTAAGCTTTGAAAGTGAAAGCACACATTGTAAAACAACAAGCTTTGTCCTCCACTAGAAGAGTCACAATTCCCAAATTCATCCTACCTTGTCCAAAGAGCCAATGTTACATCCTTGATTAAGTCCTATTGATCACATTGTTGAGCATTTGAGTGTTGTGAAAAGTAGAAGTTGGGCAAGCATATGGTGATTGCATAGCATAACTTGGTTGATGAGTGCATTAATATCCTCAATTTGTTTGTGTGTTTGAGAGAAACACTTTGTCATGTGAATAGAGGACTTGAGCATTTGGATTATGTTTCCCATTCACAATGTGTTGTGTGTTTATGCATTCTTTGATCCATGAGTGTGAATTGCAATAATGAGCTTATGACCTTCATTGAGAAATGCACTTTGAGAAAGAGATATCATTACATCTTACTTTGCATGTGTGAATTACATTGAATATTCCATTGTGATCATTCCACCCTCATTGCTTTAAGTGTTTAGTTGTTTGAGGACAAACAACATTTTAAGTTTGGGAGAGTTTGATTCGGGTGGAATTTACACGTTTTAGAGGCACATGTGAAGCGTATTTTGATGTGGATTTCATTGATTTATGCATTGAATATGATTGTTTGAGCCAAAATGAGAGAAAGGTTGTGTTTTGTCGATTTTGTAGGAAATACGATGGAATTGAGAGCAAAACACTAACCATACTTTACTGGATCAAGAAGAGAAGTGCACGGTTGGATTCGTCTCAAAAAACGAAGTGGATTAGCCAAAAGAATCGAGTCAATCCGACACCCGAGGCGAAAGATATGCACGAAACGAGAAGGGATGAAGTCGAGCAAGAGCACGACCGAGCTCATGGCTCGGCCGAGCCAATTTCAGAGCCAAAACAAGGCCACGACCGTGCACTGTGCTCGAGCAAGTGCACCTAGAGACTGAGACATTTTGGTCAAGCAAGGGCACGGCCGTGCTCCGTGCACGGCCGTGCTACACCCATTTTCGGTGCCATCTCCATATTTTGGCCATTTTTTAGGGACCAACTTGCAATTTTGCCATCCAAACCCTACCCCAACACTATATAAACCCTCTTTCTTGAAATCCAAGACATTCTCCCCCAATTCCTCAATTCCCACACATAGTTACACATACTTGGAGGTGTTTTGGCCATATCTTCCTCAATTCTTCATCAAATCAAGCAAGAGAGGATGCAATAGCTTGGGAATTTCATTCCACATCACATTCTAGACTAAGATTTCTTGTTCTCTTTCTTTTTATTTAGTTAATTTCATTTGGAATTTTGTAATTTGATTATGCAAGTTATTAGCTAAACACAATTTGTGGTTCTAAGGCATTGTAAATATTTGGATTTAAGTTTATGATTAATTTCTTGCTTTAATTGGTGTTTGTCTCTTATTTGTATGCTTAATTATTCTTTGGAAGCATGTTGTTATTGGCCATGATGATTTGCTTAATTCATTGTTAATTGGGATAATATCGAGAGATTTATTCCATTAATCGTATGCAAGCATGCAACCCGGTATTATTATGATCTCGAGAGAGGATTAATTATCGGAGAGGGAATTGAATGATCTTAGGGACTATTTTAGGCGGTGTGACGTTTGTGATGTAGAGATACGAACCTATGTTTGCATGCGCTTTTGGATTAGTTGTATCGAGAGATCGATTAATTCTTCTTGTGTGATCACCCTATATGAAGACAACCTTAATGGCAATTTAAACGAGTAAAAATTCATAAACGGATATCTAAGTGTTACAATTGCCTTGGAACCCACTTTCTCTCTTTGAGTTTTCATTCGTTTTACTTTCGTTTTCTTGATTTGCATGATAGTTGATCGATTTATATTACTCTTGTAGTTGTTTACTAGTGACAATTGGTAGGCACACTTAGGGGTAATTCACCATTCAATTTATCGATCGCGTCTATTTAGAACTTCGTTAACAAACTACATTTTTACGCTATACCTCCCTGTGGGATCGACCTCGTGCTTATCACGCTACGATAGACGTCGTACACTTGCGGTTGTTTATTTTAGTGTTGTATAACACGTGAATCAAGTTTATGGCGCCGCTGCCGGGGACGTTTTATAGCTCTAAAGTGTAGGTTAAAAGAGTTTTAGTTTAGACATTTTACTTGCTTTCCTTATTTCTCAAAAATCCAAAAATATTTGTGTTTGCTTTACTTTGATTCCACTTGTGATTCTTACTTTCTTTTGAATTCTTGTCTAGACATGGCATATGATCACCCGAGCTAGGAGGAACCAACAAGAAGTGTTACCCTTAGATCCGGAGATTGAAGCCAATTGTCGAAGAAGGAACGCCGAAAGGAGAAGAATAGAGTTGGAAAGAATGAATCGAAGAGAGAATCCGGTTGTAGAAGAAGTTGAAGAGGAATTTGAGAATCAAGGAGTGGAAGGAGTTGAGGAACCAAACGGGAATGGAGGTAACCGACCTCAAGGAGTGCTAAGGGACAACTTTCGTCGGAGAGTTGAAGAGAATATTGGTATTGGTATGGAAAGAGATGGTAGACGAAGGGAGGATGAGGAGCCACAAAGAGTCTTGAGAGACCACTTCCGTCCCATCCCAAGGCCCTATAGAGGAGCGGGTCGGGAACCCGTAGACGCTCATAACTTTGAGCTCAAACCGGCACTAATCATGATGGTCCAAAACAACCAATTCGGAGGGTTGTCGAAGGAGGATCCTAACCTCCATTTATCTCAATTCCTAGAGATAAGTGGAACGGTTAAGATCAACCGTGTTCCCCAAGACTACATCCGCTTGCAACTCTTCCCCTTCTCACTCCGCGATCGTGCAAAACAATGGTACATGTCTCTTGATCTAAGGACGATCGAAAATTGGGCCGACCTTGTGGATGCATTCCTAATGAAGTACTTCCCTCCAAGCAAGACCATCAAGATACGAGGGGAGATCTCTTCATTTATGCAAGATGATGATGAGTCATTAGCCGAGGCTTGGGAGCGCTTCAAGGATCTCATAAGAAGTTGTCCTCAACACGGGTTTTCAAGGGATCAATTGATTTGTTATTTCTACAATGGGATGGACCATCGTACGAGAGGGATGGTAGATGCCTCGGCCGGTGGAGGTTCTTTGCTAAGAAAGACGACGGATGAGGGTTATGTGCTTTTGGAGGAGATGGCTAAGAATGGAAATCAATGGCCATCCGAACGAAGGCAAAATCGAAGGGTAGCTTCCACTCAAAATTCGGAAGAGAGTGTTAAACTCTCCAACAATGTGGATAAATTGATATCCCTTATGACGGCTAAAGCTTTAGTGGAGCCACGTGACGAGCAATATGAAGAAGCCCACTACATGAACAATCAAAGGGATAGGCAATTTAGAGAGAGGGGTTGGAACGATAGGCAAGCCCGTGAAAGTTTCTCCAATCCAAACCAATATCATCCGAATTTGAGGCAACATGAAAATTTCTCCTATGCTAACACAAGGAACACCATCATACCACCTCCGAATTTCAACGTAAGAGATGAGAAAAAAATTATTTACGTCCCGTAACTTTTACCTTTTTTGAAAAACGTCCCAAAATAGTTAAAATTTTAATTTACGTCCCATAACTTTTTCATTTGCTTAATTTACGTCCAATTTTCACTAAAATTCCCCAAATTTATGTAAATGGGACGTAAATTGAGCAATTAAAGAAGTTATGGGACGTAAATTAAATTTTTAATTAAAATGGGACATTATGCGAAAAAGATAAAAATATTCAACAAATGTGTAAAATTCACTATAAAATTAATGTAAAAAAATAGTTCATTTATTCATAAATTGACTTATTTTAATATAAAAAATAATTCATTTATTCATAAATTAATTAATTATTATAAAAATCAATTAACTTACCTAATTCATTATTAGAAAAATCATTAACTTACCTAATTAGAAAAAAATTATAATTACAATATAAGTATTATAAAATTATTTATTTATTTTAAAGTAATCAAATAAATATAAAAATTTATCTAAGTATTACACAAAGTGGGTCCACATATTTTTGTACGAACTAATATCAAATTAAAAATTATATAATAAAAATGAAAAACAATAAAATTAACAAATTGTTAAAAAATATAATGTTTATCATCATCTTTCAATTACCGTGGGTAAAAGATGAGAATTTTGGATATATTTTAGAATTTTTTGATTTATTTGGGAATTTTAAATATATGTGAATTTTTTTATTTATTTAAAATATTAAAATAACTATTAAGTTTTAATAAGAGTTTTTGACAATTTTAATAAAAAAAATTATTTGGTATTTTTATTATTTTAAAGATAAAATTTATATTTATTTGAGTATGTTAATTGATTTTTTAATTTATTTTTTTAATTAGGTTAATTGAGTTTTTAAATAATTAATAGGTAAGTTAATTGATTTTTCTAGTAATTAATTGACTTAGGAATAAATCTTGATTTTTTTTTCATATTATATTTGTTTTTGATATTATGAAAAATTATTTACTTATTTAAATATTATTCTAAATTTATTTTCATTTATTTTCAAATATTATTTAGTATTTTAATTAATATTCATAATTTATTTTATAATACTTATATTGTAATTATAATTTTTTCTAATTAGGTAAGTTAATAATTTTTATAATAATGAATTAGGTAAGTTAATTGATTTTTATAATAATTAATTAATTTATGAATTATTTTTTATTTGATTGTATAGGATAAACTACATTAATTTTATAGTGAATTGTACACATTTGTTGAATATTTTTATCTTTTTCGCATAACGTCCCATTTTAATTAAAAATTTAATTTACGTCCTATAACTTCTTTCATTGCTCAATTTACGTCCCATTTACATAAATTTAGTGATTTTCAAGGAAAATTGGACGTAAATTAAGCAATTGAAAAAGTTATTGGACGTAAATTAAAATTTTAACTATTTTGGGACGTTTTTCAAAAAAGATAAAAGTTACGGGACGTAAATAATTTTTTTCTCCGTAAGAGATGGTGAAATTGTGGAATCTACATCAAAGTTATCCTTGGAAGAGATGTTTGGTGCATTCATGGGAGAAACCAAGAATTTCATGAAAGAGACTAAGCATAATATGGCAAAGATATGGCAAAAACTTGATGAGCATGGTGAGATGATCAAAGATGTGACCACTCACATGAAAGCTATGGAAAAGCAAATAGGCCAACTTGCCACCATCATTGGAAAGCAACACGTTCCGGTGCAATTCCCCTCTAACACGGAGCTAAATTCTAAGGAGCAATGCAAAGTCATAAGGCTAAGAAGTGGGACAAGCTACAAAGGGCCCAAGATGCCTATAGAGGAGGAAGTGGTAATGGCACCCGAGGGTGTTGACAAAGAAGATGGCTTAGTGAAAGAGAAAGAAGAGAAAGAAGGGGAGAAGAAGAGTGGGGAGGCAATCCCTCCACAAAACAAAGGCAAGAATGTAGTGCCCCTCCCATATCCGCAAAGGATGAAGAAAAAGAACTTGGATAGCAAGTTTGTCAAGTTTGCGGAGATGTTCAAGGAACTCCATATCAACATCCCTTTCGCCGAAGCTCTTGAACAAATACCACATTACTTCAAATTCTTGAAGGAGATAATGTCAAGCAAGAGGGAAATTGAGGCATATGAGACGGTGCACTTAACCGAACATTGTAGCTCCATAATTCAAGCTAATCTACCTCCAAAGCTTAGGGATCCCGGATCCTTCACTTTATCATGCACTATTAGAGATGGAGGTACATTAAGAGCTCTATGTGATTCGGGAGCAAGCATCAACCTCATGCCATTGTCACTCTTCAAGTCACTTGGTTTAGGAGAGCTCACACCAACCACAATGAACCTCCAATTGGCGGATAGGTCTATGACATACCCTTTGGGTATAGCGGAGGATGTATTGGTCAAAATCGACAAGTTTCTCTTTCCGGTAGACTTTGTGGTTTTGGATATGGAGGAAGACAAAAACATTCCATTGATATTGGGAAGACCATTTTTGGCAACCGGAGGGGTAATTCTTGATATGAGGAATGGAGAGTTGGAGCTTCGAATGAACCAAGAGATAGTTACGATTGACATGTATAGAACTATCAAACTCCGAAATGATGAGAATGGAGAGTATGGGTTTCCCAAGGGAGATTACCCTCCAATGCCTATGGAAGATAAGGTGGAAGAAGAGCCCAAGATCAATTTTGTGAAAGAGGACCCCAAGTGGAAGAGAATGAGTTGAAGATGGGCAAGAAGGCCAAGTTTGGGGGAGTTTTCTTCAAAAACTCCCCCAAATCAAGAAAAGCTACTTGTGCAAGCTTGGGGATGAATGAGGCGTCAACCTCTTATGACATGATTGAAGAACCGGATGGGCTAGCTAGTGGATGTTTTAATGGGTTTAAGAAGTTTGCATGGGGAAAAAAGTTTAAGAGCAAGGATGATGATGGGGTGACTTGATAATCATCTTAAGGAAGAACCGTCCGGCATAGGACGTTAAAAATAGCGCTTCTTGGGAGGCAACCCAAGGTTTTATTGCTTTCATGTTTTTATTGCTTTAGTAGTTTTGATAGCTTGGTTTATTTTGTAGGTGTGGATGAAGAGCACTATGGACATCATATCTTGGAGAATGAAGAAGGAAGCAAAACCAACTTTGGAAAGGAGAAGCAAGTGTTGCAATGGTGATCTTTGAAGAAGCATTGGATGTGGAAGGAAGGAGGTAACAACTTGTAGCCCCAAACTTAGAATTTATACATAGTAAAATTCTAAGTTTGGGGGAGTTTTTTTTCTTTTATTTTTCTACTAGTTGTTACCCTTGCACCGGTTCGTCATTCTACTTGTGTCACATTTTGCACCGGCGCACATTTGACTTTCACATGATTATATTGTTTAAGTTGGTTTTGATCATATGTTGGGTAGTGGATCTTTGGTGAAATGTGAGCATGAATAGTCATTGGAATCCATTGTTGAGTAGTTGTGGTGATGTCTATTTGCTTTGAATGTATGCATGATTGGTGTTGGAGAATAGTATCATGTTGTGTTCATATTTGTGAGCTTTGATAGCATGGATGCATGATGTGTTGTTGTTTGGGAACATTTGATGAATGTGAGAGTTCTATTGAATAAACCGGTGAGAATTGAGCCTTAAATCGAGCATGTGATCCGGTTTAATTCATTTGAGAGTGGACTAGGTTATTGCTAGTGATTCTAGAACTTGCCTAAGTTTTTGTTTGAAAGCATGATTGAGTGAAACTTTGTGATGTGATATAGGCCATCTTGTTCTAAAAAGAGTCACTTAGCCAAAATTTCCCAAAACCGAAGTAATCTTCCGTAGTTAGCCCCTTGAGCTTAATTCCTCATTTTCTTGGCAAACTACAATGTTAACCACTTAGCCTTTTTGAGCCTTTGATACCTATATCTAGTGGGGGATAAAAGACAAAGTGGAAAAACATGTGCTTGAATGAATATCTTTGGTGAAAGGAGAAAGTGGAAAAGTTGAAAGAAAAAGAGAAAGATGAAAAGAAAATCAAGGGAAAAGAAAAGAGGGACAAAGAGCCCCAAAAGCTTGAAAAGAAAAATGGTTCAAAAGATGAGGTGATGAATGTTTGAAAAAGAAAGGAAAAAGAAAAGTGAGGATGAAGTTTGTAAGCTTTGAAAGTGAAAGCACACATTGTAAAACAACAAGCTTTGTCCTCCACTAGAAGAGTCACAATTCCCAAATTCATCCTACCTTGTCCAAAGAGCCAATGTTACATCCTTGATTAAGTCCTATTGATCACATTGTTGAGCATTTGAGTGTTGTGAAAAGTAGAAGTTGGGCAAGCATATGGTGATTGCATAGCATAACTTGGTTGATGAGTGCATTAATATCCTCAATTTGTTTGTGTGTTTGAGAGAAACACTTTGTCATGTGAATAGAGGACTTGAGCATTTGGATTATGTTTCCCATTCACAATGTGTTGTGTGTTTATGCATTCTTTGATCCATGAGTGTGAATTGCAATAATGAGCTTATGACCTTCATTGAGAAATGCACTTTGAGAAAGAGATATCATTACATCTTACTTTGCATGTGTGAATTACATTGAATATTCCATTGTGATCATTCCACCCTCATTGCTTTAAGTGTTTAGTTGTTTGAGGACAAACAACATTTTAAGTTTGGGAGAGTTTGATTCGGGTGGAATTTACACGTTTTAGAGGCACATGTGAAGCGTATTTTGATGTGGATTTCATTGATTTATGCATTGAATATGATTGTTTGAGCCAAAATGAGAGAAAGGTTGTGTTTTGTCGATTTTGTAGGAAATACGATGGAATTGAGAGCAAAACACTAACCATACTTTACTGGATCAAGAAGAGAAGTGCACGGTTGGATTCGTCTCAAAAAACGAAGTGGATTAGCCAAAAGAATCGAGTCAATCCGACACCCGAGGCGAAAGATATGCACGAAACGAGAAGGGATGAAGTCGAGCAAGAGCACGACCGAGCTCATGGCTCGGCCGAGCCAATTTCAGAGCCAAAACAAGGCCACGACCGTGCACTGTGCTCGAGCAAGTGCACCTAGAGACTGAGACATTTTGGTCAAGCAAGGGCACGGCCGTGCTCCGTGCACGGCCGTGCTACACCCATTTTCGGTGCCATCTCCATATTTTGGCCATTTTTTAGGGACCAACTTGCAATTTTGCCATCCAAACCCTACCCCAACACTATATAAACCCTCTTTCTTGAAATCCAAGACATTCTCCCCCAATTCCTCAATTCCCACACATAGTTACACATACTTGGAGGTGTTTTGGCCATATCTTCCTCAATTCTTCATCAAATCAAGCAAGAGAGGATGCAATAGCTTGGGAATTTCATTCCACATCACATTCTAGACTAAGATTTCTTGTTCTCTTTCTTTTTATTTAGTTAATTTCATTTGGAATTTTGTAATTTGATTATGCTAGTTATTAGCTAAACACAATTTGTGGTTCTAAGGCATTGTAAATATTTGGATTTAAGTTTATGATTAATTTCTTGCTTTAATTGGTGTTTGTCTCTTATTTGTATGCTTAATTATTCTTTGGAAGCATGTTGTTATTGGCCATGATGATTTTCTTAATTCATTGTTAATTGGGATAATATCGAGAGATTTATTCCATTAATCGTATGCAAGCATGCAACCCGGTATTATTATGATCTCGAGAGAGGATTAATTATCGGAGAGGGAATTGAATGATCTTAGGGACTATTTTAGGCGGTGTGACGTTTGTGATGTAGAGATACGAACCTATGTTTGCATGCGCTTTTGGATTAGTTGTATCGAGAGATCGATTAATTCTTCTTGTGTGATCACCCTATATGAAGACAACCTTAATGGCAATTTAAACGAGTAAAAATTCATAAACGGATATCTAAGTGTTACAATTGCCTTGGAACCCACTTTCTCTCTTTGAGTTTTCATTCGTTTTACTTTCGTTTTCTTGATTTGCATGATAGTTGATCGATTTATATTACTCTTGTAGTTGTTTACTAGTGACAATTGGTAGGCACACTTAGGGGTAATTCACCATTCAATTTATCGATCGCGTCTATTTAGAACTTCGTTAACAAACTACATTTTTACGCTATACCTCCCTGTGGGATCGACCTCGTGCTTATCACGCTACGATAGACGTCGTACACTTGCGGTTGTTTATTTTAGTGTTGTATAACATGTGAATCAAGTTTATGGCGCCGCTGCCGGGGACGTTTTATAGCTCTAAAGTGTAGGTTAAAAGAGTTTTAGTTTAGACATTTTACTTGCTTTCCTTATTTCTCAAAAATCCAAAAATATTTGTGTTTGCTTTACTTTGATTCCACTTGTGATTCTTACTTTCTTTTGAATTCTTGTCTAGACATGGCATATGATCACCCGAGCTAGGAGGAACCAACAAGAAGTGTTACCCTTAGATCCGGAGATTGAAGCCAATTGTCGAAGAAGGAACGCCGAAAGGAGAAGAATAGAGTTGGAAAGAATGAATCGAAGAGAGAATCCGGTTGTAGAAGAAGTTGAAGAGGAATTTGAGAATCAAGGAGTGGAAGGACTTGAGGAACCAAACGGGAATGGAGGTAACCGACCTCAAGGAGTGCTAAGGGACAACTTTCGTCGGAGAGTTGAAGAGAATATTGGTATTGGTATGGAAAGAGATGGTAGACGAAGGGAGGATGAGGAGCCACAAAGAGTCTTGAGAGACCACTTCCGTCCCATCCCAAGGCCCTATAGAGGAGCGGGTCGGGAACCCGTAGACGCTCATAACTTTGAGCTCAAACCGGCACTAATCATGATGGTCCAAAACAACCAATTCGGAGGGTTGTCGAAGGAGGATCCTAACCTCCATTTATCTCAATTCCTAGAGATAAGTGGAACGGTTAAGATCAACCGTGTTCCCCAAGACTACATCCGCTTGCAACTCTTCCCCTTCTCACTCCGCGATCGTGCAAAACAATGGTACATGTCTCTTGATCTAAGGACGATCGAAAATTGGGCCGACCTTGTGGATGCATTCCTAATGAAGTACTTCCCTCCAAGCAAGACCATCAAGATACGAGGGGAGATCTCTTCATTTATGCAAGATGATGATGAGTCATTAGCCGAGGCTTGGGAGCGCTTCAAGGATCTCATAAGAAGTTGTCCTCAACACGGGTTTTCAAGGGATCAATTGATTTGTTATTTCTACAATGGGATGGACCATCGTACGAGAGGGATGGTAGATGCCTCGGCCGGTGGAGGTTCTTTGCTAAGAAAGACGACGGATGAGGGTTATGTGCTTTTGGAGGAGATGGCTAAGAATGGCAATCAATGGCCATCCGAACGAAGGCAAAATCGAAGGGTAGCTTCCACTCAAAATTCGGAAGAGAGTGCTAAACTCTCCAACAATGTGGATAAATTGATATCCCTTATGACGGCTAAAGCTTTAGTGGAGCCACGTGACGAGCAATATGAAGAAGCCCACTACATGAACAATCAAAGGGATAGGCAATTTAGAGAGAGGGGTTGGAACGATAGGCAAGCCCGTGAAAGTTTCTCCAATCCAAACCAATATCATCCGAATTTGAGGCAACATGAAAATTTCTCCTATGCTAACACAAGGAACACCATCATACCACCTCCGAATTTCAACGTAAGAGATGGTGAAATTGTGGAATCTACATCAAAGTTATCCTTGGAAGAGATGTTTGGTGCATTCATGGGAGAAACCAAGAATTTCATGAAAGAGACTAAGCATAATATGGCAAAGATATGGCAAAAACTTGATGAGCATGGTGAGATGATCAAAGATGTGACCACTCACATGAGAGCTATGGAAAAGCAAATAGGCCAACTTGCCACCATCATTGGAAAGCAACACGTTCCGGTGCAATTCCCCTCTAACACGGAGCTAAATTCTAAGGAGCAATGCAAAGTCATAAGGCTAAGAAGTGGGACAAGCTACAAAGGGCCCAAGATGCCTATAGAGGAGGAAGTGGTAATGGCACCCAAGGGTGTTGACAAAGAAGATGGCTTAGTGAAAGAGAAAGAAGAGAAAGAAGGGGAGAAGAAGAGTGGGGAGGCAATCCCTCCACAAAACAAAGGCAAGAATGTAGTGCCCCTCCCATATCCGCAAAGGATGAAGAAAAAGAACTTGGATAGCAAGTTTGTCAAGTTTGCGGAGATGTTCAAGGAACTCCATATCAACATCCCTTTCGCCGAAGCTCTTGAACAAATACCACATTACTTCAAATTCTTGAAGGAGATAATGTCAAGCAAGAGGGAAATTGAGGCATATGAGACGGTGCACTTAACCGAACATTGTAGCTCCATAATTCAAGCTAATCTACCTCCAAAGCTTAGGGATCCCGGATCCTTCACTTTATCATGCACTATTAGAGATGGAGGTACATTAAGAGCTCTATGTGATTCGGGAGCAAGCATCAACCTCATGCCATTGTCACTCTTCAAGTCACTTGGTTTAGGAGAGCTCACACCAACCACAATGAACCTCCAATTGGCGGATAGGTCTATGACATACCCTTTGGGTATAGCGGAGGATGTATTGGTCAAAATCGACAAGTTTCTCTTTCCGGTAGACTTTGTGGTTTTGGATATGGAGGAAGACAAAAACATTCCATTGATATTGGGAAGACCATTTTTGGCAACCGGAGGGGTAATTCTTGATATGAGGAATGGAGAGTTGGAGCTTCGAATGAACCAAGAGATAGTTACGATTGACATGTATAGAACTATCAAACTCCGAAATGATGAGAATGGAGAGTATGGGTTTCCCAAGGGAGATTACCCTCCAATGCCTATGGAAGATAAGGTGGAAGAAGAGCCCAAGATCAATTTTGTGAAAGAGGACCCCCAAGTGGAAGAGAATGAGTTGAAGATGGGCAAGAAGGCCAAGTTTGGGGGAGTTTTCTTCAAAAACTCCCCCAAATCAAGAAAAGCTACTTGTGCAAGCTTGGGGATGAATGAGGCGTCAACCTCTTATGACATGATTGAAGAACCGGATGGGCTAGCTAGTGGATGTTTTAATGGGTTTAAGAAGTTTGCATGGGGAAAAAAGTTTAAGAGCAAGGATGATGATGGGGTGACTTGATAATCATCTTAAGGAAGAACCGTCCGGCATAGGACGTTAAAAATAGCGCTTCTTGGGAGGCAACCCAAGGTTTTATTGCTTTAGTAGTTTTGATAGCTTGGTTTATTTTGTAGGTGTGGATGAAGAGCACTATGGACATCATATCTTGGAGAATGAAGAAGGAAGCAAAACCAACTTTGGAAAGGAGAAGCAAGTGTTGCAATGGTGATCTTTGAAGAAGCATTGGATGTGGAAGGAAGGAGGTAACAACTTGTAGCCCCAAACTTAGAATTTATACATAGTAAAATTCTAAGTTTGGGGGAGTTTTTTTTCTTTTATTTTTCTACTAGTTGTTACCCTTGCACCGGTTCGTCATTCTACTTGTGTCACATTTTGCACCGGCGCACATTTGACTTTCACATGATTATATTGTTTAAGTTGGTTTTGATCATATGTTGGGTAGTGGATCTTTGGTGAAATGTGAGCATGAATAGTCATTGGAATCCATTGTTGAGTAGTTGTGGTGATGTCTATTTGCTTTGAATGTATGCATGATTGGTGTTGGAGAATAGTATCATGTTGTGTTCATATTTGTGAGCTTTGATAGCATGGATGCATGATGTGTTGTTGTTTGGGAACATTTGATGAATGTGAGAGTTCTATTGAATAAACCGGTGAGAATTGAGCCTTAAATCGAGCATGTAATCCGGTTTAATTCATTTGAGAGTGGACTAGGTTATTGCTAGTGATTCTAGAACTTGCCTAAGTTTTTGTTTGAAAGCATGATTGAGTGAAACTTTGTGATGTGATATAGGCCATCTTGTTCTAAAAAGAGTCACTTAGCCAAAATTTCCCAAAACCGAAGTAATCTTCCGTAGTTAGCCCCTTGAGCTTAATTCCTCATTTTCTTGGCAAACTACAATGTTAACCACTTAGCCTTTTTGAGCCTTTTATACCTATATCTAGTGGGGGATAAAAGACAAAGTGGAAAAACATGTGCTTGAATGAATATCTTTGGTGAAAGGAGAAAGTGGAAAAGTTGAAAGAAAAAGAAAAAGATGAAAAGAAAATCAAGGGAAAAGAAAAGAGGGACAAAGAGCCCCAAAAGCTTGAAAAGAAAAATGGTTCAAAAGATGAGGTGGTGAATGTTTGAAAAAGAAAGGAAAAAGAAAAGTGAGGATGAAGTTTGTAAGCTTTGAAAGTGAAAGCACACATTGTAAAACAACAAGCTTTGTCCTCCACTAGAAGAGTCACAATTCCCAAATTCATCCTACCTTGTCCAAAGAGCCAATGTTACATCCTTGATTAAGTCCTATTGATCACATTGTTGAGCATTTGAGTGTTGTGAAAAGTAGAAGTTGGGCAAGCATATGGTGATTGCATAGCATAACTTGGTTGATGAGTGCATTAATATCCTCAATTTGTTTGTGTGTTTGAGAGAAACACTTTGTCATGTGAATAGAGGACTTGAGCATTTGGATTATGTTTCCCATTCACAATGTGTTGTGTGTTTATGCATTCTTTGATCCATGAGTGTGAATTGCAATAATGAGCTTATGACCTTCATTGAGAAATGCACTTTGAGAAAGAGATATCATTACATCTTACTTTGCATGTGTGAATTACATTGAATATTCCATTGTGATCATTCCACCCTCATTGCTTTAAGTGTTTAGTTGTTTGAGGATAAACAACATTTTAAGTTTGGGGGAGTTTGATTCGGGTGGAATTTACACGTTTTAGAGGCACATGTGAAGCGTATTTTGATGTGGATTTCATTGATTTATGCATTGAATATGATTGTTTGAGCCAAAATGAGAGAAAGGTTGTGTTTTGTCGATTTTGTAGGAAATACGATGGAATTGAGAGCAAAACTGTTGGGATATGAATCCTAGAACAAGTCCTACATGATGAAAAGAAAAGATGAAGTTTTGATAAGCCAAAAGTAGTTTGAATATTTTCTAAGTGTTGACTGATCTAGTCTAGTTGAGTTAAGTCATCTTGAACAAGACCAGTAGAGTTCACATTGATATTAAAAAGTACTTATAATTCGTATATTGTTTATACTTCATCTATGCTATTTGTGTTAGATTGTTGTTGAGCTATGATAAATGTTGTATAGAGCTCATGATTTTGAATGTAATAGATAGATTCATTGTATAGTTTATAAGTTGACTAAGCTTGTTTTATAAAAGCTTAAAGTAATGTAATAGTCTTGTTAGGATTAGTATAGTCATCTATTGAAGATTGCACGTGAAGACCAGACAAGAAGACTTTGAGTCTACTACTCAAGACAGATGGACTACAAGACAAAGACAAGTGCATCCACTATACTACACAAGACAAGTCAAACTTAAAAGTCTAAATGAAGCGCGTATAAAGATAAGGATAGAAGTTAGTTATGGAATAACTAATTCGTAACAAGAAACGCGTGGATTGATAAGAAGATTCAGTTGAAGTTAGTTTTCAAGAAAAGTTGGTTACAACTACCTAAGATCTTTGGAGATTGAAGTCTATAAATACTTGAAGGTGTTGATCATTTGAAGACTACTGCAACTACGTATACTAAAGCTACATACTGAAGATATATTGAAGATTACTCTCAGAGTTTATTGAAGTTCAGAAAGAAGCCAGAAGACAAGTGAAGAATTCAAAAGGCTACTACTGAAGATCAGAGAAGTTTTTAGTTTTGTTGTTTTATCAAGTTGCTAGATACTTGTTAAATTTCTAGTTAGATCATAGATATATCTGGTGGTATATTCTTTGAAGATCTAAGTCTTCTTCTTGGGACTTAAAATCACAGGAACATACACTTTGTACTCGATTGGAAGAGTTTAGTGGAAACATCACAACTGGGTTTGTGAGAGTGGATGTAGACAAGTTGTCGAACCACTATAAATTGTTTGTGTTGTTTACTTTACTGTTTTGTTTAATTGCTTAATTGTTTACACACATAACTGAACAAGACAAGTTGAGTGCAGAACAGAGTTCTCGAATTTGATAAGTTGAGTATAAACTTAGATTGGGCTCATTGTTAATTTCGTATTCCGCATATTGTATTCTGATATTTCGATAGATTTTTGAAAAGTCTATTCACCCCCCTCTAGACATTTTCACTAGCTTACTCGTTATTAACTCAACTTTGGGGACCTACAAGTGGTATCAGAGCAGTAGTTTACGAACTGCTGTTTCTTGATAACCGACTTAAGACTTAGGGTGAAGTCTTGGTCCTTGATTGTATTTGCTTACGTGTTCTTGCTCAATACTCCTGTTATATCTGTTTCGTGCTCCCTGTTCTTGACATATCTGCTTTTCTTGATCATAACTCTACTTAGCACTTATTTCTTGAAATCATGTCTCTTGAGATCAGCGCTAACAAGTTACCCAAGTTCCAGGTTCAGGACTATGACTACTGGAAGCTGCGAATGGAAGCCATTTTCAGTTCCACGCACGATCTAATGATCTCTGTTATCACAGAAGGACCCATTGTTACAATGATTCCAAATACTGCTGTTCTTGACCCAAGCAAACCAATTGGTACTCTCGTCAAGAAACCCAGGTCAGATCTAACCTCAGAAGAAATGCGTCAAAATAATTTGGATAGTCTGGCAAAGAATTACATATTACACACTCTTCCTAACGAGTATCTAGGAAAAGTGTTAAAATGTAAAACTGCCAAAGAGATGTGGGACAGATTAGCTATCATTTGTGAAGGGACATCCCTGATCAAAGAGAGCAAACTCTCCACAGCTGTCCAAAGATTTGAATCATTTCGGATGAAAGCTGGAGAAACTATCGACCAGCTGGATACTCGTTTTACTAAGATCATGAATGATTTGGAAGTACTTGGTAAATCTTATACTGCTCGTGAGATCAATCTTAGGATTTTGAAGAGTCTTGATAGTCGTTGGAAAATGGTAAAGATGCTTGTTAAGAACACTCAAGATATAGATACGTGGACTGCTGAAACCATGTTCCAAACTCTTAAAGCCCATGAGTTTGATTTAGACGAAGATGAACCACTAGCCAGTAGTGATAGAGAACATGCTGTATCTAAGAACGTTGCCTTTAAGTCCAGCTCTTCTAAGTCTTCTAAGGTAGACAGGTCCAAGTCTAGAACTAAGTCTGCCTCTGTGAAAGATGAGTTAGATACTGATCTTAGTTTGAAGGATCAGATGAGTCTCATGGTTAGAAAGTTTGATAGGCTCAATAAACGCTTCGGAAGATACAAGAAGTTCTATAGGGATCATAGAGCATCTACATCTAAGAACTCGTCTGAGACCAGACGAGACCGAAACTCGTCCGAAAGGAGAGACGAAGTCTCGAAAAGTAACAGACGAGATAGAGAGTCTGACGATAGGAAGATTCAACGTTCTGATAGACGTGATAAACGTAGGGACAAATCTCCTATTAAAAAGGCTACTAATGATCTCTTGTGCTATAATTGTGAAAAGCCAGGTCATTACATATATGAATGTCCAGACCTAAGCACTGATGATCGTGAAGAACGCAAAGCACGAAGAGAAAGAAGATATAATCGTGGCAATAAGGCAATGATGGTCAATGATGACTCTGATTCGGATTCAGATGAGTTGCCATCGTCCGTATCTAGTCACTCAACTGATCAAGATCACGACGAAGCATTTATAATAGATGATGGTCTATGTTGCATGGCTAAAATCGATCAAGAGGTATCATCTGCTACATCTTTCCAATCTTGTGATGATTTAGAAACTGATGAAAGTGACACTGCTAGTAGTGAAGTAGGAAGTAGTCTGCAGCACTCGACTAGTGCTGTTGAAGACGACCTTCTACTTGCTAATCAAGCATTCATCGAAGTCAGTGATGAGAACATTGCATTAAAACAAGAAATCATTGACCTTAAGGAAGCTCAGTCTAAAGTAGATCCTAACATAACAGTCCTAAATGAACGCTTGACTGAAGAGATGAGTCAACTCAAAGAAAAGTGTGCATTGACAGACAGGTTATATCAAGACCTACTTAAGACACATGCAACTGAGAGAAATGAATTCAATGTTTTAAAGAACAAGTGCAACAGACTTGAAGAACGTAATAAGTTCTTAGAGACCGAGGTTGTCACACTTGATCTCAAACTTACTGACCTGGTTAACTCTTCAAAGATTAACCTTGAATTGTCAGATAGGTATAGAGATCCAGCTGACAAGACTGGTATAGGTGCTGAGTCATCTAGCTCGTCTACTCGAGTCATTAAGAACCCTACTACTATTAAAGCGAGACTTTTGCCAAATGATAAAGGAAAAGGACCAATGATATACAATATTGGAACTCCTTCTAAAGGTACTGCATCTAAACAAGCTCTAGTTAACATTCCGATTACCAAGGGAGGTAAAAAGAATGCTAACAACAAGCCTGTTCCATCTAGAACTAATCTTCAAAGGACCACTAATCGTGGACGACCCAACCAGGTCAGATACGAGGACTGGTATCCTGAGGAGACGAGTACTAGACAGGTACAGACTAGACGACAAGAGCCTAGACCGCTTTTCATAAGGCAGTCTCAGCTCTACTCGTCTAGACCTAGACAGGTAACTCCGAAAAATCGTACACAAACTGTCCTATATCCTCCACCTTTATCATATGATATTATTAGTGAGGAAAGACCCAAACGCGTCTATAAACTGTATGGACCTAATGCTTACAAGCCCTACTCTGACTATCATAGACCAGTGCCTGCTCAAGTAGAGATTAAGTCGAAAGGCTATCTCCAAAGAGTAGACCCGAACTCAACTGATAGGCCAGTTAAGGACAACAAGGTCTTATTTTGTAACAAATATGGGCGAAAGCTTAAAAGATCGAACTTGTTCAAGACTCCAATGTATATTTGGATTCCTCTGAACATAACTAACCCCCAAGGACCCCAATAAACAAATGGGTACCTAAATTATTAAATATCTTCATTGCAGGGTCGACTTGACTTATATAAGAAGGGTGGCTCAGTAGGAGAAACCTGGTACATAGACAGTGGTTGTTCGCACCACATGACTGGTACCAAGGCTCTCTTATCAAGCTACCATGAGCAAGAAGGACCAAAAGTGATATTTGGTGATAGCTCCACTGTTGTCACTAAAGGATTTGGTTACATCCGGAATGGAGACGTTGAGATCCAAGATGTCTCATATGTTGAAGGTTTGAAATATAATTTACTCTCTGTTTCTCAGTTTTGTGATCGTGGTTACAAGGTGCAGTTCAAGAGCCGCAAATGCGAAATCATTGACAAAAGGACGCACACAGTCCTACTAGTCGGCGTAAGACAAGGAAGTGTGTACATAGTGAACTGGAACAGTTGTCCGAGGGACACCTGTCTACTTACTAAGAATCCTAAAGAGCTTGGGTGGCTCTGGCACAGACGCCTTTGTCATCTAAACTTTAAGGTTCTTAATAAGATAGCCAGAGATTACCTTGTTGAAGGTATTCCCAATGAAGTTTACTACAAGTCACATGTATGCACAGCCTGTCAACAGGGTAAACAGGTTAAAGGTTCTTTTAAGTCAATTCCTACTCTCTCAACTAGTAGAGTCCTAGAACTCCTACATATGGATCTTCATGGTCCAATAACTCCTCCAACCTTGAATGGTAGAAGGTACACACTTGTTGTTGTAGACGACTATTCTAAGTTTACTTGGGTAGTTTTCCTACACAAGAAGAGTGATACACAAACACTACTGCCTGAACTGTTGAAGAAGTTACAAGTTGAGAAGAACCAGTCTATTGTCAAGATTCGTAGTGACAAGGGAACTGAGTTCATTAACTGCTATATTAAAGATTTCTGTACTAAATGTGGTATCCAGCATCTAACTAGTGCAGCTAGGACACCACAACAAAACGGTGTAGCAGAAAGGAGGAATCGAACCCTTAAAGAAGCCTGTACGACCATGTTAGCTGAGTTCAACACTCCTCAAAAGTTTTGGGCTGAAGCTATCAACACTGCATGCCATTCACAAAACAGAAGCGCGATCAACAAGGCTCTAGGCAAGACACCTTATGAGGTTTGGAAAGGTAGAAAACCCAGAGTTTCATATTTCCATATATTTGGTTGTAAGTGTTTCATTCACAACAATGGTAAAAGCAAGTTGAATGCTTTCGATGCAAAAGCAGACGAGGGGATATTCTTAGGATACTCCTCGACTAGCAAAGCATTTAGAGTATTCAACCGCTCAACTTTTTGTGTGGAAGAAACACCACATGTGGTTTTCGATGAATCTCAACAGGACTCGTCTGCCGACAAGATCAGTAAGAAGGTAACTGATCTATCGATCGAATCTGACAAAGATTCAAAGATATATGAATCCGTTCAAGCCTACAACCCATTCCTAAAAGCTCTCGACTCTGATGATAAAGAGAAGGTAAGTGCTCAAGGTAAGTCTTCTAGACCAGTTGACATGCCTGCTCTAGTTGACTCATCTACTCCTGGAAAATTAATTGATGATACAAATGATGTTGACATGCATGATGCTGTACATGATATAGATGATGATAGTATTCCTGTTAAGAATAGGAAAACATGGAAATCTGCGCATGATACTGAAAATATCATTGGTGACTCTACTATTGGTGTGAAGACTTGACGACAACTCTTTGAGTCGCAAGAACAGCCGAGTTGTAGGTCCCCAAAGTTGAGTTAATAACGAGTAAGCTAGTGAAAATGTCTAGAGGGGGGTGAATAGACTTTTCAAAAATCTATCGAAGTATCAGAATACAATATGCGGAATACGAAATTAACAATGAGCCCAATTCAAGTTTATACTCAACTTCTTAATTCGAGAACTCTGTTCTATACTCAACTTGTTAAGCTTAGTAGCAGTTTAAACAGTTAAGCAATTAAACAATTAAAATAGTAAAGTAAACAACACACAAAGATTTATAGTGGTTCGACAACTTGTCTACATCCACTCTCACAAACCCAGTTGTGATGTTTCCACTAAACTCTTCCAATCGAGTACAAGTGTATATTCCTGTCTTTAACATCCCAAGAAGAAGACTTAGATCTTCAACAGACTATACCACCAGATATACCTATGATCTAACTAGAAATTTTACAAGTATCTAGCACCTTGAAAAATAACAAACAAAAACAAACAAAAACTTCTCTGATCTCCAGTAGTAGCCTTCAAAAATTCTTCACTTGTCTTCTGGCTTCTATCTGAACTTCAATCAACTCTGAGAGTAAACTTTGAATATATCTTTTGTAAGCTTCAGCAATCAGTATTTCAGTAGTCTTCAAATGATCACCATCATGAAGTATTTATAACCTTCAACCTTCAAGAACTTAGTAAGTTGTAACTAACTCTTCTTGATAACTACCTTCAACTGAATCTTTAGTGTATCCACGCGTTTCTGTTATGAATTAGTTATTCCATAACTAACTTCTAACTTTATCTTTATACGCGCTTCACTTCGATTTAAACTTTGACTTTAAGTAACTCTCGTTGACTTGTCTTGAGTAGACTTGTATGCACTTGTCTTGTCTTGTAGTCCTCCTTAGCTTGAGTAGTAGACTTCAATCTTCTTGACTTGTCTTCTTTCTTCAAACGATAGACTATACTAAACTTATCAAGACTATTACATTACTTTAAGCTTTCATAATACAAGCTTAGTCAACTTAGAAACTATACAATCAATCTAATCTATTACATATACAAATCATGAGCTTCTATACACCTTTCAAATAGCTCAGTAACAGGCTTTAAACAAATATGAAGTACTTATAAAAACGTACTTATCTTTTAATATGAACTTATGTGAACTTATGTGAACTCTACTGGTCTTTGCACAAGATGACTCAACTCAACTAGACTAGATCAGTCAGTACTTAGAAAATATTCAATCCACTTTTGGCTTATCAAAACTTCATCTTATCTTTCATCATTTAGGACTTGTCTAGGATTCATATCCCAACAATTTCCCCCTTTTTGATGAAGCCAAAACTACTTGAATCTTTTCTCATAAGTAGACTAGTTAAGTAGTTATCTTGTCTATTAACATCAAAATATTTCTTATCTTTCATTCATTCAAAATAGATCAGTAGATATTACACATACTGTGAAAAAATCAAAATACAACTAAATATCAGAGCAAATCAAACAAAAAAAACTAACAATGTAAATCAACTAGTCTGAAAGATTACCTCCTTCTGGGTTTGGAACATGAAACGCATCAAGGATCCTTCTATGTATCAGACTAATATGACCATCATCAACGATTTTCTCTTTGTCTAATAGATCTTCTTCAAACTTCTTTATACGACTCATATCAATCCTTTTACCTGAACTTGTCATGGGGCATTTCCAATCAGGAAATTCAGGAACAAGAATATTAAAATTAGCTCCAGCTGATATCCTTAGGATAAGATGCCATAACTTCCTATGTTGACCTTCCATGAACCTGTCAAACAGTGAATAAAGCTCATCTTGATTTTCAGCATCACCAAACTTCCTAATTATCCAATGATCAAGTTCCCATTGATTCTTCACTTCAATCCATTCAGCTCTATGCTCATTATCTATGAAGTGATCAATGAACTTGTCTTCCATCAGATCTTCATCAGCTTTTAACTTCTGCAATCTTTCAATATGCTTGACAATCTTTTTCTTGCTTGCATAGTGAATTTCATCATCATTAATTCTTTGCTTCTTCTCAGCTGTTGCAGTAGTAGTAGCTTCTTCAACATTTAGTTTTCTCTTAGTTCGTCTTCTAGTCTGAATCTCAGCTTCTGGAGATGCAGCTTCTTCACCTTTTAACAACTTCAGCTCTTCTGCTCTATTCTTCTCTAGATCAGCAGTCTTGACCAACTTACCTCTCTTAGGTCTTTTGAGCTCTTGAATAGTTTCAGCTGCCTCCTTAGCTTCCGGTTCAGCTGATTTCTCAACAATACTTGACTCTTCCCCCTTTTTGGCTTCATCTGCCTTAAGAGTGAAAAGACTAGTAAAGCGAGTCATTTCTTCCTTAACCGCTTCCTTCATAGCTTCAGTAGCTAACTGAACTTGAGTCTGAATCGTCTTCTCATCAACCATCTTGTTTAGACGATCAGTAGTCAGCTCTAGCTTCTGTGAAGTTGAAGTAAGTTCATCTTTGAAGTGCGTAGCTGTCTGTTGAAGTAGAGTGTTCTGGGCTGTTAACTCATGTAGAATCGCTTGAGAACGCACCAACTGATCTTGTGCTTCTCTTCTCTGTTCGTCAGCAATCGATATCTTAACACGATAGAGTCTTTCCATCTTACTCGACTCTTCTGCCAGTGAACGAGCAAACGAAATAGACTTCTTTTCAGAAACATCCATTTGTTTCTTCAGAAAGCTTTCAACTTGAGCAAACAACTCTTCTCTGAAAGTGGAGTCCAACTTGTTGACCTCACCAACCATCAATTCTCTGGCACTGTCAACAATTGACTGATTCTGTTCAACTAACACATCCTTCATCTTTGAGTGTAAGAACTCGTCTATGGCAGATTGAACAGCACCTTTCAGATCGAACTTCAATTCATCCAAAAATCCTTCAGAAATAACTTGAGCAGATGACTGAGTCTCTTGTACTTTCTCAACAAGTTCATCTTCATTGAACATCTCAGCATCCATAAAATCATCATCTTCTTTACCAAATTGAAAAGAATTTGAACTTCCAGAACATTCAGCATCGTCTCCTGAACCATCTTCTATTTCCAAAATAGGTTCTGAAGTCTGAACGTTCTTCTCAGCTTCTTCAGGCTTGATCTCTTCTTCCACCAGATCAGTCTGGGTTCCGACATCAAACGAGAATTCATCTTCAAGAACACCATCAGGAATGTTCAACAGCTTCTTGACTAAGTTAACCAAGGCCTTGCGAGGAAATAGCTCGGAGTGATCTTTAACTCCACTATTCTCTTTTTGTTCCATCTCCCAATCCATGAAATTGGAGATACCGCCTTTACCTTGAATAACTTCAAAAAGATCATCTGTAGACGACTTCTTCAAAGCGAACCATGTACAGACTCGGACTAGCTTCTCAAACTGTTCAGAAGCTGTGTCTAAGTCAAGAGTTGAGAGCTGCTTCTTCAGATTTCTTGAAACTCGAGCACGCGCTCTCTTCTCTCGAAGACACATAGGATAGTAGACGAGGGATTCAAATCTAACCTCAGACGGGTCCTGAGTAGATGGGGTCTCTAACTCAGCTGTTGCAGTGGCAACTGGTGTTTTGTCTGAAGTAGATGGGATGGAGGGTTCACCATATTCTGGTGAGGGAGAGGGAGTGAAAGCCATGGTTTCAAGGGGTTTTGATGTGGTTAGGTCAGGTGTGACAACTGTCTGAGTATCAGTTGTGTCCTTTTTGGGAGTGATTTGGGGTAGGCTTGCTCTCAGCGGATATGCTGGCAATGCCTGAGAGGTTGTGGGTAAAGGACGGGGCCTAGATCGGTGTGATCTCGCCTTGGTTCGAACAGAGGGGAGAGAGAGAGAGGGAATTGACAAAGATTTAGATGAAGTACCAACCTGGTAACTCATCTCTTCTGGTGGAGGTGGAGTACCAATCCTCACAAGTCGAAGAACTTGAGTCTCCTTTTCTTCATCATCCTTCTTTTCAGAGTCAGCTTCCTTGTCCGAGTGAGTCTGTTCAGAGTCATCTCCACTCGACTCAGCTTTTGCAGGAGCCTCTGCCTCTTCATCCTCGGACTCATCTCCTGAAGAACTAGTTGAGTCGCCATAGGGTAAGACGTCAGAGTCTTCAATCTGGACACGTCTCGGGGCAGCTGGCCTCGCAGCAGCTTGTTTCCTTACAGACACCTTCTTCAAGTAGAATTTCAGTGGATGGAAGGGCTTCCCTTGACTCCAACTCGACTTGTTGGGCAGTAGACGAGGGAATAGAATGCTCAATTTGTTTCCATATCCAACAGCTGTAGACACCACCCAATTGCGAGTGTGGTCATCTACTCGGACGCTCTTCTCGAAGTACATAATTCGATCTGCAATCAACCTAAACCAATCTCCTTCCGTTATACCATCATAGATTGCAGCCATGACCCTTGCTTTGGCAAAAGTCACCGAGTCATGCGAACCAGTGGAGCTGAGTAGAATCTTGCTGGCAATATCCAACAATGTGCGATACTTGTCAAGAAGATCACCCTTCTTGACTGCAGCATATTTTCCATCATGCTTGGGTTTTAGCCTCCTTCCACAAAAGATACTCAAATATCGAACCTCTTGCCCTAGTCCATAATTCTCCACATTAATCGATCCAGTGGGCAACTTCAGGAATTTGAACAACGCCTCTCGAGTGATTTGCACTCGATCTTCTCCAATAAATGATTCGAGAATGTCACCTTGTCTGGTGACATTGGCATAGAATTCGAGCACTTCTCCTCCAATACGACTTGAGGGAAGGCTTCCAAATAGGGCTTCAGACCACATCTAGTGCATTTGGTCAAAATCTCTTCATTCTCAGCTGTGTGTTGGCCCTTGAAGAACACAGATGGTTCTACATTCACCTTGTTGTCGGCAATGTACCGGCCTAGGTCGAATGTGACGTGCATGTTGCTTCTGAGATCGAAAATTGGGCGAGTAGACATAGTATAATGCGAGAAGTTGCAGTTATCTTGAGGAATAGCACGAAATCAAATGTCTCAAGTAGAAGAGTTAAGAACAAAGTGGGGAAAGACGTGTGGGAGTAATGGAACAGTAAGGCTAGTGAGTGTGGAAGATGAGTTTTGTTAAAACTTTAAATTGATCCAACGGCCACGATTGAAGGATTAGATCCAACGGTCGAGACCTTTGAGATTCGGTTACGGAATCGAGAATATAATGTGATTTGATATTGTAAAATTTGAAATCCGGCTCTTCTTATTTAGGACAGGGGAGTGAACTCATCTGACCTAATGTAGTTGAGTTCGAACTGGGTGTATACACCTCATTAAATGGGAGTGTATAAATCCAATTCTAGGGTTTTCAAATTCTAGCATTATCTAATTACAAAAATGTCCTTGATTCGATTGACAGAACACTTAACATTTATCAATCAATAGAAACACTTAGCTTGTCTGTTCGAGTCTATCCAGAACAGACGAGTAGCCTTTAAGCTTCACAAGACGAGTAGCCTTAAGAACACCAGTCGAGTTCCCCCTTCGACTGTGCTTGTCTATCTCAATCGTCGAACGTCTTCATGTACCTATCTTATCATTTGCAATGCATAATCGTAGGTACAGGTAAAATAACATAAATAAGATGAATATCAATCGAGAGCAATGATCAAGGTGTCGAACAAGATGACTGTATAACACACATAAGAGTCAACGTAAGGATATTTAAGGAATCACAGATTCCCCCTTAAACGTTTTATTCCCTTAGTATTACCCTCAGCTTTACCAGCTTCCTCATCGGGTTGTTTTGGTCATCTAGTCTAGCCTTGTATACCTGTCTGTTGGGTAAGTAGTCGAGTGCTCTGGTCTAGTGATCTTGTCTCCTCATCTTGATGTACCTGTCTTGTTGGTACATATGTATAGGCAAGTAGGATCTAAATCAATTAGCCCTAGACTAATGCATAACTCACGAAATCGTGCCTCAGCTAATGGTTTTGTAAAAATATCAGCTCTTTGAAAATCAGTATGAATCTTTTCCATGCGAATATTCTTCTTTTCTACATGATCACGTATGAAATGATGCTTCACATCAACATGCTTACATCGTGTGTGTAAAACAGGATTTTGTGTAATGGCAATTGCACTATTACTATCACAGAAAATAGAAACATTTGATTCATGTATATTGTAATCACGTAACTGTTGCATGAGCCAGAGTAGTTGACTACAACAGCTACCAGCTGCCATGTACTCGGCTTCGGTAGTAGAGGTAGCAACACTAGTCTGCTTTTTAGAAAACCAAGATATGAGTTTTGTGCCTAGAAATTGACAAGAACCAGAAGTAGATTTCCTATCTATTCTACAGCCTCCAAAATCTGAGTCTGAAAACCCACTTAAGGATAAATCATCATTTGAGGGATACCAAATGCCACGATTAATAGTCCCCTTCAAATATTTTAGAATCCTTTTGGTGGTTTCCATGTGACTTTCTTTTGGGTTGGCCTGGAATCGAGCACAAACACCAACAGAGAATGCTATGTCTGGTCTACTAGCAGTTAGATAGAGTAAGGAACCAATTAAGCCACGATAATAGGATTGGTCAGCACATTTACCGTTCTCATCTGGATCCATTCTGTAAGTTGGTTGCATTGGTACACCAGTGGACTTACATGTTTTGATCCCATACTTGTCTAGAAGATTTCTAGTGTACTTCGCCTGATTTATGAAAATACCTTCTGGAGTTTGTTTTACTTGAAGTCCAAGAAAGTAGTTCATTTCACCCATCATGGACATCTCAAATTTACTTTGCATGAGTGTTGAAAAACTTTCACTCAGCTTTTTATTAGATGACCCAAAAATGATGTCATCTACGTAAATTTGGACGAGTAAGATGTCCTTCCCTTCTTGTCTTCTGAACAAGGTTCGATCGACCTTGCCCTTAGTAAAACCATTTTCTAATAGAAAGAGGGAGAGAGTGTCATACCATGCTCTTGGAGCTTGCTTTAGTCCATACAAGGCCTTCTTTAACCTGTACACCTGGTTGCCTTTGACTTCGAAACCTGGAGGTTGTTCAACATACACTTCTTCCGCAAGAATACCGTTAAGAAATGCACTTTTAACATCCATTTGATATACAGTAAACTTCATGTGAGCAGCATATGCAAGGAACAATCTAATAGCTTCTAGTCTAGCAACAGGAGCATATGTTTCATCATAGTCTATGCCTTCAGCTTGTGAGTAGCCTTGGGCGACTAATCTAGCCTTATTTCTAACGACTAAATCATTCTCATCTTTCTTATTCTTGAAAATCCATCGAGTGCCAACTACATTATGATGTTTTGGCCTATCGACAAGTTCCCAGACGTCGTTTCGAACAAACTGGTTCAACTCGTCTTGCATAGCGATGATCCAATTACTATCAGCCAATGCCTCTTTAACAGTGGTAGGCTCAATAGCAGAGAGGAAACAACACCAACAAAACATAGTTGGACTCGGCTGTTCTTGCGACTCAAAGAGTTGTCGTCTAGTCTTTACACCAATAGTAGAGTCACCAATGATATTTTCAGTATCATGCGCAGATTTCCATGTTTTTCTATTCTTAACAGGAATACTATCATCATCTATATCATGTATAGTATCATGCATGTCAACATCATTTGTATCATCAACAGATTTACCAGGAGTAGTAGAGTCAACTAGAGCAGGCATGTCTACTGATCTAGAAGGCTTACCTTGAGCACTTACCTTCTCCTTATCATCAGAGTCGAGAGCTTTTAGGAATGGGTTGTAGGTTTGAACGGATTCATATATCTCTGAATCTTTGTCAGATTCGATTGACAGATCAGTTACCTTCTTACTGATCTTGTCGGCAAACGAGTCCTGTTGAGATTCATCGAAAACCACATGTGGTGTTTCTTCCACACAAAGAGTTGAGTAGTTGAATACCCTAAATGCTTTGCTAGTCGAGGAGTATCCTAAAAATATCCCCTCGTCTGCTTTAGCATCGAAAGCATTCAACTTGCTCTTTCCATTGTTGTGAATGAAACACTTACAACCAAATATATGGAAATATGAAACTCTGGGTTTTCTACCTTTCCAAACCTCATAAGGTGTCTTGCCTAGAGCTTTATTGATCGCGCTTCTATTCTGTGAATGGCATGCAGTGTTGATAGCTTCAGCCCAAAACTTTTGAGGCGTGTTGAACTCAGCTAACATGGTCCTACAGGCTTCTTTAAGAGTTCGATTCCTTCTTTCTGCTACACCGTTCTGTTGTGGTGTCCTAGCTGCACTAGTAAGGTGCTGGATACCACGTTTAGTACAAAATTCTTTGATATAGCAATTAATGAACTCAGTTCCCTTGTCACTTCGAATTTTGACAATAGACTGGTTCTTCTCAACTTGTAACTTCTTCAACAGTTCAGGCAGAAGTGTTTGTGTATCACTCTTCTTGTGTAGAAAGACTACCCAAGTGAACTTAGAATAGTCGTCAAGTGTGTACCTTCTACCATTCAAGGTTGGAGGAGTTATTGGACCATGAAGATCCATATGTAGGAGTTCTAGAACTCTACTAGTTGAGAGAGTAGGAATTGACTTAAATGAACCTTTAACTTGTTTACCCTGTTGACAAGCTGTGCATACATGTGACTTGTAGTAAACATCATTGGGAATACCTTCTACAAGGTAGTCTCTGGCTATCTTATTAAGAACCTTAAAGTTTAGATGACAGAGGCGTCTATGCCAGAGCCACCCAAGCTCTTTAGGATTCTTAGTAAGTAGACAGGTGTCCCTCGGACAACTGTTCCAGTTCACTATGTACACACTTCCTTGTCTTACGCCGACTAGTAGGACTGTGTGCGTCCTTTTGTCAATGATTTCGCATTTGCGGCTCTTGAACTGCACTTTGTATCCACGATCACAAAACTGTGAAACAGAGAGTAAGTTATATTTCAAACCTTCAACATATGAGACATCTTGGATCTCAACGTCTCCATTCCGGATGTAACCAAATCCTTTAGTGACAGCAGTGGAGCTATCACCAAATATTACTTTTGGTCCTTCTTGCTCATGGTAGCTAGACACGAGAGCTTTGGTACCAGTCATGTGGTGCGAACAACCACTGTCTATGTACTAGGTTTCTCCTACTGAGCCACCCTTCTTATACAAGTCAAGTCGACCCTGCAATAGATGATATTCAATAATTTAGGTACCCATTTGTTTATTGGGGTCCTTGGGGGTTAGTCATGTTCAGAGGAATCCAGATATACATTGGAGTCTTGAACAAGTTCGATCTTTTAAGCTTTCGCCCATATTTGTTGCAAAATAAAACCTTGTTGTCCTTCTCTGACCTATCAGTCGAGTTCGGGTCTACTCTTTGGAGATAGCCTTTCGACTTAATCTCTACTTGAGCAGGCACTTGTCTAAGATAGTTAGAGTAGGGTTTGAAAGCATTAGGTTCATACGGTTTATAGACGCGTTTGGGTCTTTCCTCACTTACAATATCGTATGATAGAGGTGGAGGATATAGGACAGCTTGTGTACGATATTTTGGAGCTACCTGTCTAGGTCTAGACGAGTAGAGTTGAGACTGCCTTATAAATGGAGGTCTAGACTCTTGTCGTCTAGTCTGTACCTGTCTAGTACTCGTCTCCTCAGGATACCAGTCCTCGTATCTGACCTGGTTGGGTCGTCCACGATTAGTGGTCCTTTGAAGATTAGTTCTAGATGGAACAGGCTTGCTGTTACCATTCTTTTTACCTCCCTTGGTAATCGGAATGTTAACTCGAGCTTGTTTAGGTATAGTACCATTAGAAGGAGTTCCAATATCGTATAACATTGGTCCTTTTCCTTTATCATTTGGGAAAAGTCTTGCTTTAATAGTAGTAGGGTTCTTAATGACTCGAGTAGACGAGCTAGATGACTCAGCACCTATACCAGTCTTGTCACCTGGATCTCTATACCTATCTGACAGTTCAAGGTTAATCTTTGAAGAGTTAACCAGGTCAGTAAGTTTGAGATCAAGTGTAACTACCTCGGTCTCTAAGAACTTATTATGTTCTTCAAGTCTGTTGCACTTGTTCTTTAAAACATTGAATTCATTTCTCTCAGTTGCATGTATCTTAAGTAGGTCTTGATATAACCTGTCTGTCAACGCACACTTTTCTTTGAGTTTACTCAACTCTTCAGTCAAGCGTTTATTTAGGACTGTTATATTAGGATCTACTTTTGACTGAGCTTCCTTAAGATCAATGATTTCTTGCTTTAATGCAATGTTTTCATCACTGACTTCAATGAATGCTTGGTTAGCAAGTAGAAGGTCGTCTTCGACTGCACTAGACGAGTACTGAAGACTACTTCCTACTTCACTACTAGCAGTGTCACTTTCATCAGTTTCTGAATCATTACAAGATTGAAAAGATGTAGCAGATGATACCTCTTGGTCGATTTTAGCCATGCAGCATAGGCCATCATCTACTATGAATGCTTCGTCGTGATCTTGATCAGTTGAGTGGCTAGATACGGACGATGGCAACTCGTCTGAATCCGAATCAGAGTCATCATTGGCCATCATAGCCTTTTTGCCACAGTTATATCTTCTTTCTCTTCGAGCTTTACGTTCTTCTCGATCGTCAGTGCTCAGGTCTGGACATTCATAAATGTAATGACCTGACTTTTCACAATTATAGCACAAGAGATCATTAGTAGCCTTTTTAATAGGAGATTTGTCCCTACGTTTATCACGTCTATCAGAACGTTGAATCTTCCTATCGTCAGACTCTCTATCTCGTCTGTTACTTTTCGAGACTTCATCTCTCCTTTCGGACGAGTTTCGGTCTCGTCTGGTCTCAGACGAGTTCTTAGAAGTAGATGCTCTATGATCCCTATAGAACTTCTTGTATCTTCCGAAGCGTTTGTTGAGCCTATCAAACTTTCTAACCATGAGACTCATCTGATCCTTCAGACTAAGATCAGTATCTAACTCATCTTTGACAGAGGCAGACTTAGTTCTAGACTTGGACCTGTCTACCTTAGAAGACTTAGAAGAGCTAGACTTAAAGGCAACGTTCTTAGATACAACATGTTCTCTATCACTACTGGCTAGTGGTTCATCTTCGTCTAAATCAAACTCATGGGCTTTAAGGGTTTGAAACATGGTTTCAGCAGTCCACGTATCAATATCTTGAGTGTTCTTAACAAGCATTTTTACCATTTTCCATCGACTATCAAGACTCTTCAAAATCCTAAGATTGATCTCACGAGCAGTATAAGATTTACCAAGTACTTCCAAATCATTCATGATCTTAGTAAAACGAGTATCCAGCCGGTCGATAGTTTCGCCAGCTTTCATCTGAAATGATTCAAATCTTTGGACAGCTGTGGAGAGTTTGCTCTCTTTGATTAGGGAAGTCCCTTCACAAAGAATAGCTAGTCTGTCCCACATCTCTTTGGTAGTCTTACATTTTAACACTTTTCCCAGATACTCGTTAGGAAGGGTGTGTAAAATGTAATTCTTTGCCAAACTATCCAAATTATTTTGACGCATTTCTTCTGAGGTGAGATCTGACCTGGGTTTCTTGACGAGAGTACCAATTGGTTTGCTTGGGTCAAGAACAGCAGTATTAGGAACCATAGTAACAATAGGTCCTTCTGTGATAACAGAGATCATTAGGTCGTGCGTGGAACTGAAAATGGCTTCCATTCGCAGCTTCCAGTAGTCATAGTCCTGAACCTGGAACTTGGGTAACTTGCTAGCGCTGATCTCAAGAGACATGTTTTCAAGAAATAAGTGCTAAGTAGAGTTATGATCAAGAAAAACAAATAAGTCAAGAACAGGGAGCACGAAACAGATATAACAAGAGTATTTGATCAAGAATACGTAAGCAACTACAATCAAGGAACACGACTTCACCCTAAGTCTTAAGTCGGTTATCAAGAAACAGCAGTTCGTAAACTACTGCTCTGATACCACTTGTAGGTCCCCAAAGTTGAGTTAATAACGAGTAAGCTAGTGAAAATGTCTAGAGGGGGGTGAATAGACTTTTCAAAAATCTATCGAAGTATCAGAATACAATATGCGGAATACGAAATTAACAATGAGCCCAATTCAAGTTTATACTCAACTTCTTAATTCGAGAACTCTGTTCTATACTCAACTTGTTAAGCTTAGTAGCAGTTTAAACAGTTAAGCAATTAAACAATTAAAATAGTAAAGTAAACAACACACAAAGATTTATAGTGGTTCGACAACTTGTCTACATCCACTCTCACAAACCCAGTTGTGATGTTTCCACTAAACTCTTCCAATCGAGTACAAGTGTATATTCCTGTCTTTAACATCCCAAGAAGAAGACTTAGATCTTCAACAGACTATACCACCAGATATACCTATGATCTAACTAGAAATTTTACAAGTATCTAGCACCTTGAAAAATAACAAACAAAAACAAACAAAAACTTCTCTGATCTCCAGTAGTAGCCTTCAAAAATTCTTCACTTGTCTTTTGGCTTCTATCTGAACTTCAATCAACTCTGAGAGTAAACTTTGAATATATCTTTTGTAAGCTTCAGCAATCAGTATTTCAGTAGTCTTCAAATGATCACCATCATGAAGTATTTATAACCTTCAACCTTCAAGAACTTAGTAAGTTGTAACTAACTCTTCTTGATAACTACCTTCAACTGAATCTTTAGTGTATCCACGCGTTTCTGTTATGAATTAGTTATTCCATAACTAACTTCTAACTTTATCTTTATACGCGCTTCACTTCGATTTAAACTTTGACTTTAAGTAACTCTCGTTGACTTGTCTTGAGTAGACTTGTATGCACTTGTCTTGTCTTGTAGTCCTCCTTAGCTTGAGTAGTAGACTTCAATCTTCTTGACTTGTCTTCTTTCTTCAAACGATAGACTATACTAAACTTATCAAGACTATTACATTACTTTAAGCTTTCATAATACAAGCTTAGTCAACTTAGAAACTATACAATCAATCTAATCTATTACATATACAAATCATGAGCTTCTATACACCTTTCAAATAGCTCAGTAACAGACTTTAAACAAATATGAAGTACTTATAAAAACGTACTTATCTTTTAATATGAACTTATGTGAACTTATGTGAACTCTACTGGTCTTTGCACAAGATGACTCAACTCAACTAGACTAGATCAGTCAGTACTTAGAAAATATTCAATCCACTTTTGGCTTATCAAAACTTCATCTTATCTTTCATCATTTAGGACTTGTCTAGGATTCATATCCCAACACGAGTCCAACTATGTTTTGCTGGTGTTGTTTCCTCTCATCTATTGAGCCTACCACTGTTAAAGAGGCATTGGCTGATAGTAATTGGATCATCGCTATGCAAGACGAGTTGAACCAGTTTGTTCGAAACGACGTCTGGGAACTTGTCGATAGGCCGAAACATCATAATGTAGTTGGCACTCGATGGATTTTCAAGAATAAAAAAGATGAGAATGATTTAGTCGTTAGGAATAAGGCTAGACTAGTCGCCCAAGGCTATTCACAAGCTGAAGGCATAGACTATGATGAAACATATGCTCCTGTTGCTAGACTAGAAGCCATTAGATTGTTCCTTGCATATGCTGCTCACATGAAGTTTACTGTATATCAAATGGATGTCAAAAGTGCATTCCTTAACGGTATTCTTGCGGAAGAAGTGTATGTTGAACAACCTCCAGGTTTCGAAGTAAAAGGCGACCAGGTGTACAGATTAAAGAAGGCCTTATACGGACTAAAGCAAGCTCCAAGAGCATGGTATGATACTCTCTCTCTTTTTCTATTGGAAAATGGTTTTACTAAGGGCAAGGTCGATCGAACCTTGTTCAGAAGACAAGAAGGGAAGGACATTTTACTCGTCCAAATTTACGTAGATGACATCATTTTTGGGTCACCTAACAAAAAGCTGAGTGAAAGTTTTTCAACACTCATGCAAAGTAAATTTGAGATGTCTATGATGGGTGAAATGAATTACTTTCTTGGTCTTCAAGTAAAACAAACTCCAGAAGGTATTTTCATAAATCAGGCGAAGTACACTAGAAACCTTCTAGACAAGTATGGGATCAAAACATGTAAGTCTACTGGCGTACCTATGCAACCAACTTACAGAATGGATCCAGATGAGAACGGTAAATGTGCTGACCAATCCTATTATCGTGGCTTAATTTGTTCCTTACTATACCTAACTGCTAGTAGACCAGACATTGCATTCTCTGTTGGTGTTTGTGCTCGATTCCAAGCCAATCCAAAAGAAAGTCACATGGAAACCACCAAAAGGATCTTGAAATATTTGAAAGGGACCATCAATCGTGGTATATGGTATCCCTCAAATGATGATCTATCCCTAAGTGGCTATTCAGACTCAGACTTTGGAGGCTGTAGAATAGATAGGAAATCTACTTCCGGTTCTTGTCAATTTCTAGGCACAAAACTCATATCTTGGTTTTCTAAAAAGCAGACTAGTGTTGCAACTTCAACTACCGAAGCCGAGTACATGGCTGCTGGTAGCTGTTGTAATCAACTACTCTGGCTCATTGATTTAGACCCTACTTGCCTATAGCTATGTACTAACCAGACAGGTACATCAACAAAAGAAGACAAGATCACTAGACCAGAGCACTCGACTTCTCACGCAACAGACAGGTATACAAGGCTAGACTAGATGACCAAACAACCCGATGAGGAAGCTGGTAAAGTTGAGGGTAATACTAAGGGAATAAACATTTAAGGGGGAATCCTTGATTTCTTAAAAATCCTTATGTTGACTCTTATGTTTGTTAATAGGTCATCTTGTTCGAAACCTTGATCATTGCTTTAGATTGATATTCATATTATTTATCTTACTCTACCTGTACCTACGATTACATATTGAAAATGATGAGATAGGTACATACAGTCGTTCGACGTTCAGAATAGACAGGCACAGGCGAAGGGAGAACTCATCTTGTGTACTTGAGCCAACTCGCCTTGCGAAGCTTAAGTCTACTCGTCTGTTCTGGATGGACTCGAACATACAAGCTAAGTGTTTCTCTTGATTGAAAAATGCTAAGTGTTTGATCACATCAAATTAAGGGTATTATTGTAATTAGATAATGCTAGAATTTGAAAACCCTAGATTTGGGTTTATACACTCCCATTTTAATGAGGTGTATACACCCAGTTCGTACTCAACTATATTAGGTCAGATGAGTTCACTCCCCTGCCCTAATTAAGTAGAGCCGGATTTCAAATTTTACAATATCAAATCACATAATATTCTCGATTCCGTAACTGAATTTCAAGGGTCTCGACCGTTGGATTAAACAATTCAATCTTGGCCGTTGGATAACTTTTCAGTTCTAACAAAACTCACCTTTCCCACACAACTCGACTTACAATTTCATAACTCTCCTACTATAGCTCTCAATTTCTTGCAAAATTAAAACCTCCCCAGTTCTTACTCTATTCACTGGATATGTCGATTGCTTCTCTTTTGGATGTTAGAACTAACATGCAAGCAAGGTTTGATCTCGGTAGGTATATCGCTGAAAACAAGGTGCATGTGGAACCCTCGTTATTCTTCAAAGGGCTTCACACTGCCGGAAATCAAGAAATTCTCGACAAATGCTCTCGGTGTGGATTGAAGCCATATCTGGAGGCTTTCCCTCAAGTCGTCTTGGAAGAGGAGGTGTTGCTGTTCTATGCCAACGCCACAAGGCGAGGAGATAAGATCGAATCCTTTATTGGAACGAGTCGAGTTGAACTCACTCGTGAGGTGTTGTTCAGACATTTGATGCTGCCCATCGGAACGATTGATGTGGAGAACTATGCCACTGGACAAGAGATGAGATATTTGAGCATCTTTTGTGGAAGAAAGATGAAGCTCAAGACAGACGGCAAGACCCCTGCTGTTAAGAAGGTCGAGTTATTGGAGAAGTATCGCACCCTTCTGGACATAGCAAGTAAGATGCTCCTATGTGCCACTGGTTCGTTTGACGCGGTCACTCAAGCCAAGACAAGGGTGATGGCAGCGATCTACGATGGAATCACTGAAGGTAATTGGTTCAAGTTGATTGCGGATCGGATGATGTATTTCGAAAAGAGTGTTCGAGTAGACACCGACTCTTGTAATTGGGTGGTGTCGCACACTGTTGGGTATGGCAACAATTTGAGTATCCTACTCCCCTTGTTGTTACCAAACAAGTCAGATTGGAGTAAAGGTAAGCCCTTCCATCCTCTCAAATTTTATCTGAAATCGGAAGCTCAGAGGAAGCAAGCTGCTGCAAGGTCAGCTGCCCCAAGACGTGTTCAGATAGACGACTCAGACGTCTTACCTTATGGCAACTCATCTAGCTCCTCAGAAGATGAGTCCAATGATGAAGAATCCGAGGCTCCTGCGAAAGCTGAGTCAAGTGGTGATGATTCGGAAGAAACTCATTCGGACAAGGATGCTGATACAGAGAAGGAGACTGGTGATCAAGCCACTCAAGTTCTCAGGATTGTGAGAATTGGTACTCCACCTCCACCAGAAGAGACGAGTTACCAGGTTGGTTCTTCTTCACAGTCTTTGTCAATTCCATCTCTCTCTCTCTCCTCTGTTCGAACCAAGGCTAGATCACACCGATCCAGGCCTCGTCCTTTACCTTCAACCTCACAAGTACTGGAGGCATTACCGCTTAGAGCCAGTCATCCCCAAATCACTCCCATACAAGATACAACTGATACTCCTACAGTTGTCACACCACACCTAGCCACATCAAAGCCCCAAGAAACCACAGTCCAAACTTCTTCTTTACCCTCAACAGAATATGTTGAACCCTCCAACCCATCTACTTCAGACAAGACGCCATTTGCCACTGCAACAGTTGAGTTAGAGACCCCATCTACTCAGGACCCGTCTGATGTTAGATTTGAATCCTTGGTGTATTACCCGATGTGTATGCGAGAGAAGAGAATTCGTGCTCGTGTATCCAGAAATCTGAAGAAGCAGCTCTCAACTCTTGACATCGACATTGCTTCAGAACAGTTTGAGAAGCTCGTGAGGATTTGCACTTGGTTTTCTCTGAAGAAATCTTCTACGGATGATCTTTTTGAAGTCATTCAAGGCATGGGCGGAATCTCCAATTTCATGGATTGGGAGATGGAACAGAAAGAAAATAGTAGAGTTAAGGATCACTCTGAACTATTTCCTCGCAAAGCCTTGGTTGATCTAGTCAAAAGGATGCTGAGTATTCCAGATGGTGTTCTGGATGATGAATTTTCATTTGATGTTGGAACGCAAACTGATCTGGTGGAAGACAAGGTAAAGCCAGAAGTTGCTGAAATAGCAGTCCAGACATCAGAACAAATTTTGGAGATAGAAGATGGTTCAGATGAAGTCGACGCTGAATGCTCTGAAGAAGCTAAGTCTTTCAACTTTGGAAAAGAAGATGATGAATTTATTGAGGCTGTCATGTTCAATGAGGATGAACTGATTGAAAAGGACGAAGTGTTGGTCGAAGCACAGTCGTCTCAAGCTATCCCAGTCGCCTCGATAGATGAGTTGAAAGAAGATTTGAAGTCTGTCATCAAGTCAACTATCGATGATCTTCTCAAGACTGAACTTAAGAAGACTCTTGTTGAACAGAACAGTGTCCTTGTGACAAGTTCAAAAGAGATGATCTTGAATGAAGTCAATCAGTTGGACAACGACTTCAGGCAAGAGATGTTCAAACAGATCGAAGGATTTCTCCAGAATCAAGTTGAATATTCGGAGAAAAGCTCAGTAGATTTTGCTCGTGTTCTAGCTACTGAATCCAAGAAGATGGAACGAGTCTATAGAGCCAAAATCGAAGTAGCTGATGTTCAGAGAAAGGAAGCCTATGATCAGTTAGCACAAGCTAAAGAGATTATCAGTGCTATGACTGAAGAGAACAGGAAGCTGCGTTTGACTGCAACACATTTCAAAAATGAGTTGAACTTGTCTACACAGAAGCTGGAGTTGGTGGCAACCAAACTGGACAAGTTGAGTCAAGACGGTTCTCATCAAAGGCAGATTGAAAAAGCTACAAACCTGATGAAGGAAGCTGTAAAAGAAGAAATGACTCGATTCACTAGTCTTTTCACTCTTAAGGCTACTGATGAAGCCAAAAAGGGGGAAGAGTCAAGTATTATTGAGAAGTCTGCTGAACCAGAAGCTAAGGAGGCTGCTGAAGCAATTCAAGAGCTCAGAAGACCCAAGAGAGGAAAGTTGGTCAAGACTGCTGAACTTGAGAAGGTTAGAGCAGATGAGCAGAAAAAGCTAGTAAAAGGCAAAGTTATTGCGTCTCCTGAAGCAGAGATTCAGACCAGACACGTTAAGAGAAAGTTAAACATTGAAGAGCCTACTGCAATAGTTGAGAAGAAACGAAGGATTGCTGATCCTAATGATGAGACTCATTATGCTAGTAAAAAGAAAATTGGTAAGCATATTGAGAGATTGCAGAAGCTGAAGGCTGATGAAGATCTGATGGAAGACAAGTTCATTGATCACTTCATAGATAATGAACATCGAGCTGAATTGATTGAAGTGAAGAGTCAATGGGAACTTGATCACTGGATTATTAGGAAATATGGTGATGCTGAAGGTCAAGATGAGTTATACTCTTTGTTTGACAGATTCATGGAAGGACAACACAAGATGTTGTGGCATTTAATCTTAAGGATTTCTGCTGGTGCAAACTTCAACATTTTGGTTCCTGAATTTCCAGAATGGAAGTGTCCCATGACCAGTTCTGGTAGAAGAGTTGATATAAATCAAATCAAGAAGTTTGAAGAAGAATTGCTAGAGAAAGAGAAGATTGATGATGAAGATCACATTGCAGTAATTCACAGAAGACTCCTAGATGCATTTCAAGTTCCAAATCTTGAAGGAGGTACTATGTCAGATTAGTTGATTTATAGTTTTTTTTGTTGCTCTAATACTTAGTTGTTTTTGATATTCGAAGTATGTGTAATATCTACTGGTATTATTTTGAATGAATGAAAAGATAACAACTTTTGATGATTAAAGACAAGATAACTACTTAACTAGTCTAATATTGAGAAAAGATTCAAGTAGTTTTGGCTTCATCAAAAAGGGGGAAATTGTTGGGATATGAATCCTAGAACAAGTCCTACATGATGAAAAGAAAAGATGAAGTTTTGATAAGCCAAAAGTAGTTTGAATATTTTCTAAGTGTTGACTAATCTAGTCTAGTTGAGTTAAGTCATCTTGAACAAGACCAGTAGAGTTCACATTGATATTAAAAAGTACTTATAATTCGTATATTGTTTATACTTCATCTATGCTATTTGTGTTAGATTGTTGTTGAGCTATGATAAATGTTGTATAGAGCTCATGATTTTGAATGTAATAGATAGATTCATTGTATAGTTTATAAGTTGACTAAGCTTGTTTTATAAAAGCTTAAAGTAATGTAATAGTCTTGTTAGGATTAGTATAGTCATCTATTGAAGATTGCACGTGAAGACCAGACAAGAAGACTTGGAGTCTACTACTCAAGACAGATGGACTACAAGACAAAGACAAGTGCATCCACTATACTACACAAGACAAGTCAAACTTAAAAGTCTAAATGAAGCGCGTATAAAGATAAGGATAGAAGTTAGTTATGGAATAACTAATTCGTAACAAGAAACGCGTGGATTGATAAGAAGATTCAGTTGAAGTTAGTTTTCAAGAAAAGTTGGTTACAACTACCTAAGATCTTTGGAGATTGAAGTCTATAAATACTTGAAGGTGTTGATCATTTGAAGACTACTGCAACTACGTATACTAAAGCTACATACTGAAGATATATTGAAGATTACTCTCAGAGTTTATTGAAGTTCAGAAAGAAGCCAGAAGACAAGTGAAGAATTCAAAAGGCTACTACTGAAGATCAGAGAAGTTTTTAGTTTTGTTGTTTTATCAAGTTGCTAGATACTTGTTAAATTTCTAGTTAGATCATAGATATATCTGGTGGTATATTCTTTGAAGATCTAAGTCTTCTTCTTGGGACTTAAAATCACAGGAACATACACTTTGTACTCGATTGGAAGAGTTTAGTGGAAACATCACAACTGGGTTTGTGAGAGTGGATGTAGACAAGTTGTCGAACCACTATAAATTGTTTGTGTTGTTTACTTTACTGTTTTGTTTAATTGCTTAATTGTTTACACACATAACTGAACAAGACAAGTTGAGTGTAGAACAGAGTTCTCGAATTTGATAAGTTGAGTATAAACTTAGATTGGGCTCATTGTTAATTTCGTATTCCGCATATTGTATTCTGATATTTCGATAGATTTTTGAAAAGTCTATTCACCCCCCTCTAGACATTTTCACTAGCTTACTCGTTATTAACTCAACTTTGGGGACCTACAAAAATACTAACCATACTTTACTGGATCAAGAAGAGAAGTGCACGGTTGGATTCGTCTCAAAAAACGGAGTGGATTAGCCAAAAGAATCGAGTCAATCCGACACCCAAGGCGAAAGATATGCACGAAACGAGAAGGGATGAAGTCGAGCAAGAGCACGACCGAGCTCATGGCTCGGCCGAGCCAATTTCCAAGCCAAAACAAGGCCACGACCATGCAATGTGCTCGAGCAAGTGCACCTAGAGACTGAGACATTTTGGTCAAGCAAGGGCACGGCCGTGCTCCGTGCACGGCCGTGCTACACCCATTTTCGGTGCCATCTCCATATTTTGGCCATTTTTGAGGGACCAACTTGCAATTTTGCCATCCAAACCCTACCCCAACACTATATAAACCCTCTTTCTTGAAATCCAAGACATTCTCCCCCAATTCCTCAATTCCCACACATAGTTACACATACTTGGAGGTGTTTTGGCCATATCTTCCTCAATTCTTCATCAAATCAAGCAAGAGAGGATGCAATAGCTTGGGAATTTCATTCCACATCACATTCTAGACTAAGATTTCTTGTTCTCTTTCTTTTTATTTAGTTAATTTCATTTGGAATTTTGTAATTTGATTATGCTAGTTATTAGCTAAACACAATTTGTGGTTCTAAGGCATTGTAAATATTTGGATTTAAGTTTATGATTAATTTCTTGCTTTAATTGGTGTTTGTCTCTTATTTGTATGCTTAATTATTCTTTGGAAGCATGTTGTTATTGGCCATGATGATTTGCTTAATTCATTGTTAATTGGGATAATATCGAGAGATTTATTCCATTAATCGTATGCAAGCATGCAACCCGGTATTATTATGATCTCGAGAGAGGATTAATTATTGGAGAGGGAATTGAATGATCTTAGGGACTATTTTAGGCGGTGTGACGTTTGTGATGTAGAGATACGAACCTATGTTTGCATGCGCTTTTGGATTAGTTGTATCGAGAGATCGATTAATTCTTCTTGTGTGATCACCCTATATGAAGACAACCTTAATGGCCATTTAAACGAGTAAAAATTCATAAACGGATATCTAAGTGTTACAATTGCCTTGGAACCCACTTTCTCTCTTTGAGTTTTCATTCGTTTTACTTTCGTTTTCTTGATTTGCATGATAGTTGATCGATTTATATTACTCTTGTAGTTGTTTACTAGTGACAATTTGGTAGGCACACTTAGGGGTAATTCACCATTCAATTTATCGATTGCGTCTATTTAGAACTTCGTTAACAAACTACATTTTTACGCTATACCTCCCTGTGGGATCGACCTCGTGCTTATCACGCTACGATAGACGTCGTACACTTGCGGTTGTTTATTTTAGTGTTGTATAACACGTGAATCACTATTATAACAATATTAGTTATTTAAAAATTAGTCGGAAAGATGCATTATACATACTGTAGGTCCCCAAAGTTGAGTTAATAACGAGTAAGCTAGTGAAAATGTCTAGAGGGGGTGAATAGACTTTTCAAAATTCTATCGAAATATCAGAATATAATATGCGGAATACGAAATTAACAATGAGCCCAATTCAAGTTTATACTCAACTTCTATATTCGAGAACTCTGTTCTATACTCAACTTGTCTAGTTTAGTAGTAGTTAAAACAGTTAAGCAATTAAACAATTAAAACAGTAAAGTAAACAACACACAAAGATTTATAGTGGTTCGACAACTTGTCTACATCCACTCTCACAAACCCAGTTGTGATGTTTCCACTAAACTCTTCCAATCGAGTACAAGTGTATAATTCCTGTCTTTTGAGTCCCAAGAAGAAGACTTAGATCTTCAACAGACTATACCTCCAGATATGTCTACGATCTAACTAGAAATTTAACAAGTATCTAGCAACTTGATAAAAAACAACAAAAACTAAAAACTTCTCTGATCTTCAGTAGCAGTCTTCTGGATTTCTTCACTTCACTTCTGACTTGCTTTCTGAACTTTTAATGAACTCTGAAAGTAATCTTCAATATATCTTCAGTATGTAGCTTCAGTATACGTAGTTGCAGTAGTCTTCAAATGATCATCATCATGAAGTATTTATAACTTTCAATTTTCAAGAACTTTGTAAGTTGTAACCAACTTTTCTTGATAACTACCTTCAACTGAATCTTCTTATCCATATACGCGTTTCTGTTATGAATTAGTTATTCCATAACTAACTTCTAACTTTATCTTTATACGCGCTTCACTTCGATTTAAACTTTGACTTTAAGTAACTTTCGTTGACTTGTCTTGAGTAGACTTGTATGCACTTGTCTTGTCTTGTAGTCCTCCTTATCTTGAGTAGTAGACTTCAATCTTCTTGACTTGTCTTCCTTCTTCAAACAATAGACTATACTAAACTTATCAAGACTATTACATTACTTTAAGCTTTCATAATACAAGCTTAGTCAACTTATAAACTATACAATCAATCTAATCTATTACATATAAAGTCATGAGCTTCTATACACCTTTCAAATAGCTCAGTAACAGACTTAAACAAATATGAAGTACTTATAAAAACGTACTTATCTTTTAATATGAACTTATGTGAACTCATGTGAACTCTACTGGTCTTTGCACAAGATGACTCAACTCAACTAGACTAGATCAGTCAGTACTTAGAAAATATTCAATCCACTTTTGGCTTATCAAAACTTCATCTTATCTTTCATCACTTAGGACTTGTCTAGGATTCATATCCCAACAATTTCCCCCTTTTTGATGAAGCCAAAACTACTTGAATCTTTTCTCATAAGTAGACTAGTTAAGTAGTTATCTTGTCTTTTAACATCAAATATTTCTTATCTTTCATTCATTCAAAATAGATCAGTAGATATTACACATACAAAAAAAACTAAGTATCAGAGCAAAAAAAAAACTTAAAAAAAAAAAAAAGTCAACTAGTCTGAAAGATTACCTCCTTCTGGGTTTGGAACATGAAACGCATCGAGGATCCTTCTATGAATCAGACTAATATGACCATCATATACGATCTTCTCTTTGTCTAATAGATCTTCTTCAAACTTCTTTATCTTGCTCATATCAATCCTTTTACCTGAACTTGTCATGGGACATTTCCAGTCAGGAAATTCAGGAACAAGGATATTGAAGTTAGCTCCAGCCGATATCCTTAGAATAAGATGCCATAACTTCCTGTGTTGACCTTCCATGAACCTGTCAAACAGTTGATAAAGTTCATCTTGATTTTCAGCATCACCAAACTTCCTTATTATCCAATGATCAAGTTCCCATTGATTCTTCACTTCAATCCATTCAGCTCTATGCTCATTATCTATGAAGTGATCAATGAACTTGTCTTCCATCTGATCTTCATCAGCTTTCAATTTCTGCAGTCTTTCAATATGCTTGACAATCTTCTTCTTGCTAGCATAATGAATTTCATCATCATTAATCCTTTGTTTCTTTTCAACAATTGTAGTAGCAGTAGCTTCTTCAACATTCAGTTTTCTTTTAGTTCGTCTGGTCTGAATTTCAGCTTCTGGAGACGCAGCTTCTTCTTTGCCTTTGATCAATTTCTGCTCTTCTGATCTCAGCTTCTCTAAATCAGCAGTCTTGACCAGCTTACCTCTCTTAGGTCTTTTGAGCTCTTGAATAGTTTCAGTTGCCTCCTTAGCTTCCGGTTCAGCTGACTTCTCTACAATACTTGAATCTTCCCCCTTTTTGGCTTCATCTGCCTTAAGAGTGAAAAGACTAGTAAAGCGAGTCATTTCTTCCTTAACAGCTTCCTTCATGGCTTCAGCAGCTAACTCAATCTGCCTCTGATGCGTCTTCTCATGACTCAGCTTGTCAAGACGATCAGTAGCCAATTCCAACTTCCTTGTACATGAAACCAGTTCATTTTCCAAATGAGTAGCCGTCTGTCGAAGAAGAGTGTTCTGAGAAGTTAACTCGGTAAGAATAGCTTGAGAACGCACCAACTGATCTTGTGCTTCTCTTCTTTGATCATCAGCAATGGCAACCTTAACACTGTAGAGTCTCTCCATTTTGCTTGATTCTTCAGCCAAAGCTCTAGCAAACTCAATCGATCTCTTTTCTGAAATATCAACTTGTTTCATCAGAAAATTTTCAACTTCAGCACTCATCTTCTCTCGAAAAGTTGAGTCCAACTTGCTGACTTCACCAACCATCAAATCTCTGGTATTGTCAACAATGAACTGATTCTGGTCAACTAACATATCCTTCATCTTCGAGTGTAGAAACTCGTCTATGGTAGTTTGAACAGTACCTTTCAGATCGATCTTCAATTCATCCAAAAATCTTTCTGAAACAACTTGAATAGATGACTGAGTCTCTTGCACTTTCTCAACGAGCTCATCTTCATTAAACATCTCGGCATCCATAAAGTCATCATCCTCTTTACCAAACTGAAAAGAGTTTGAACTTTCAGAACATTCAGCTTCATCTTCTGAACCATCCTCTATTTCCAAGATAGGTTCTGAAGTCTGTACTTTCAACTCGGCTTCTTCAGGCTTGATCTTGTCTTCCACCAGATCAGTCTGGGTTCCGACATCAAACGAGAATTCATCTTCAAGAACACCATCAGGAATGTTCAGTAGCTTCTTGACTAAGTTAACCAGGGCCTTGCGGGGAAATAGTTCGGAATGATCCTTAACTCCACTATTCTCTTTCTGTTCCATCTCCCAATCCATGAAATTGGAGATGCCGCCTTTGCCTTGAATAACTTCAAACAGATCATCCGTAGACGACTTCTTCAAAGCGAACCACGTGCAGACTCTTACAAGCTTCTCAAACTGTTCAGAAGCCGTGTCGATGTCAAGAGTCGAGAGCTGCTTTTTCAGATTTCTTGAAACTCTGGCACGGACCTTCTTCTCTCGAAGACACATAGGATAGTATACAAGGGATTCAAATCTAACCTCAGACGGGTCCTGAGTAGATGGGGTCTCTACCTCAGTTGTTGCAATGGCAACTGGTGATTTGTCTGAAGTAGATGGGATAGAGGGTTCACCATATTCTGGTGAGGGAGAGGGAGTGAAAGCAATGGTTTCAATGGGCTTTGATGTGGTTTGGTCAAGTGTGACAACTGTCTGAGTATCAGTTGTGTCCTTTTTGGGAGTGATTTGGGGTAGGCTTGCCCTCAGCGGATATGCTGGCAATGCCTGAGAGGTTAAGGGTAAAGGACGAGGCCTAGATCGGTGTGATCTAGCCTTGGTTCGAACAGAGGGGAGAGAGAGAGAGGGAATTGACAAAGATTTAGATGAAGAACCAACCTGGTAAGTCATCTCTTCTGGTGGCGGTGGAGTACCAATCCTTACAAGACGAAGAACTTGAGTCTCCTTCTCTTCATCATCCTTCTTCATAACATCAGCTTCCTTGTCTGAGTGAGTCTGTTCAGAATCATCTCCACTCGACTCAGCTTTTGCAGGAGCCTTCGTCTCTTCATCCTCGGACTCATCTTCTGAAGAACTAGATGAGTTGCCATAAGGCAAGACGTCAGAGTCCTCAATCTGGACACGTCTAGGGGCAGCTGGCCTTGTAGCAGCCTGCTTCCTTACAGCCTCTTTCTTCAAATAAAATTTCAGCGGATGGAATGGTTTTCCTTTACTCCAACTCGACTTGTTCGGTAGTAGACGAGGAAGTAGAATACTGAGCATGTTACCATATCCAACAGCCGTAGACACCACCCAATTGTGAGTGTGGTCATCTACTCGAACGCTCTTCTCGAAATACATGATTCGATCTGCAATTAACCTGAACCAATCTCCTTCAGTTATACCATCGTAGATTGCAGCCATGACCCTTGCCTTGGCAAAAGTCACCGAGTCATGCGAACCAGTGGAGCTGAGTAGAATTTTGCTGGCAATATCCAACAATGTGCGATACTTGTCAAGAAGATCACCCTTCTTGACTGCAGCATATTTTCCATCTTGCTTTGGTTTCAGCCTCCTTCCGCAAAAGATACTCAAATAACGAACTTCTTGCCCTAGAGCATAATTCTCTATATCAATCGATCCAGTGGGCAGCTTCAGATATTTGAACAACGCCTCTCGAGTGATTTGCACTCGATCTTCTCCAATAAACGATTCGAGAATGTCACCTCGTCTGGTGACATTGGCATAGAACTCGAGCACTTCTTCCTCCAAAACAACCTGAGGGAAGGCTTCTAAGTAGGGCTTCAGACCACATCTTGTGCATTTGGTCAGAATCTCTTCATTATCAGCTGTGTGTTGCCCTTTAAAGAACACAGAAGGTTCTACATTCACCTTGTTGTCGGCAATGTACCGGCCTAGGTCAAATGTGACCTGCATGTTTGTTCTAATATCGAAAATCGAACGAGTAGACATTGTATATTACGAGAAGTTGCAGTTATCTTGAAGAATAGCACTAAATCAAATGCTTCAAAGTAGAAGAGTTAAGAACAAAGTGGGGTAAGTCGTGTGAGAGTAATGAAACAGTAAAGCTATTGAGTGTGGAAGATGGGTTTTGTTAAAACTGTAAGTTGATCCGACGGCCACGATTGAAGGATTAGATCCAACGGTCGAGACCTTTGGGATTCAGTTACGGAATCGAGAATATAATGTGATTTGATATTGTAAAATTTGAAATCCGGCTCTACTTACTTAGGACAGGGGAGTGAACTCATCTGACCTAAAGTAGTCGTGTTCGAACTGGGTGTATACACCTTATTAAATGGGAGTGTATAAATCCAATTCTAGGGTTTCAAATTCTAGCATTATCTAATTACAAAAATGCCCTTGATTCGATTTGTCAAAACACTTAACATATATCAATCACTAGAAACACTTAGCTTGTCTGTTCGAGTTTATCCAGAACAGACGAGTAGCCTTTAAGCTTCACAAGACGAGTAGCCTTAAGAACACCAGTCGAGTTCCCCCTTCGACTGTGCTTGTCTATCTCAATCATCGAACGTCTTCATGTACCTATCTTTATCATTTGCAATGCATAATCGTAGGTACAGGTAAAATAACATAAATAAGATGAATATCAATCGAGAGCAATGATCAAGGTTTCGAACAAGATGACTGTATAACACACATAAGAGTCAACGTAAGGATATTTAAGGAATCACAGATTCCCCCTTAAACGTTTTATTCCCTTAGTATTACCCTCAGCTTTATCAGCTTCCTCATCGGGTTGTTTCGTCATCTAGTCTAGCCTTGTATACCTGTCAATTGCGTGAGTAGTCGAGTGCTCTGGTCTAGTGATCTTGTCTCCTTTTATTGATGTACCTGTCTTGTTAGTACATAACTATAGGCAAGTAGGGTCTAAATCAATTAGTCCTAGACTAATGCATAACTCACGAAATCGTGCCTCAGCTAATGGTTTTGTAAAAATGTCAGCTCTTTGAAAATCAGTATGAATCTTTTCCATGCGAATATCCTTCTTTTCTACATGATCACGTATGAAATGATGCTTAACATCAACATGCTTACATCGTGTGTGCAGAACAGGATTTTGTGTAATGGCAATTGCACTATTACTATCACAGAAAATAGGAACATTTGATTCATGTATATTGTAATCACGAAGCTGTTGCATGAGCCAGAGTAGTTGACTACAACAGCTACCAGCAGCCATGTACTCGGCTTCGGTAGTTGAAGTTGCTACACTAGTCTGCTTTTTAGAAAACCAAGATATGAGTTTTGTGCCTAGAAATTGACAAGAACCAGAAGTAGATTTCCTATCTATTCTACAGCCTCCAAAGTCTGAGTCTGAATACCCACTTAAGGATAGATCATCATTTGAAGGATACCATATACCACGATTGATGGTCCCTTTCAAATATTTCAAGATCCTTTTGGTAGTTTCCATGTGACTTTCTTTTGGATTGGCTTTGAATCGAGCACAAACACCAACAGAGAATGCAATGTCAGGTCTACTAGCAGTTAGATACAGTAAAGAACCAATTAAGCCACGATAATAAGATTGGTCAGCACATTTACCGTTCTCATCTGGATCCATTCTGTAAGTTGGTTGCATTGGTACACCAGTGGACTTACAAGTTTTGATCCCATACTTGTCTAGAAGATTTCTAGTGTACTTCGCCTGATTTATGAAAATACCTTCTGGAGTTTGTTTTACTTGAAGTCCAAGAAAGTAGTTCATTTCACCCATCATAGACATCTCAAATTTACTTTGCATGAGTGTTGAAAAACTTTCACTCAGCTTTTTATTAGGTGACCCAAAAATGATGTCATCTACGTAAATTTGGACGAGTAAGATGTCCTTCCCTTCTTGTCTTCTGAACAAGGTTCGATCGACCTTGCCCTTAGTAAAACCATTTTCTAATAGAAAGAGGGAGAGAGTGTCATACCATGCTCTTGGAGCTTGCTTTAGTCCATATAAGGCCTTCTTTACTCTGTACACCTGGTCGCCTTTTACTTCGAAACCTGGAGGTTGTTCAACATACACTTCTTCCGCAAGAATACCGTTAAGAAATGCACTTTTGACATCCATTTGATATACAGTAAACTTCATGTGAGCAGCATATGCAAGGAACAATCGAATGGCTTATAGTCTAGCAACAGGAGCATAAGTTTCATCATAGTCTATGCCTTCAGCTTGCGAATAGCCTTGGGCGACTAATCTAGCCTTATTTCTAACGACTAAATCATTCTCATCTTTCTTATTCTTGAAGATCCATCGAGTGCCAACTACATTATGATGTTTCGGCCTATCGACAAGTTCCCAGATGTCGTTTCGAACAAACTGGTTCAACTCGTCTTGCATAGCGATGATCCAATTACTATCAGCCAATGCCTCTTTAACAGTGGTAGGCTCAATAGCAGAGAGGAAACAACACCAGCAAAACATAGTTGGACTCGGCTGTTCTTGCGACTCAAAGAGTTGTCGTCTAGTCTTTACACCAATAGTAGAGTCACCAATGATATTTTCAGTGTCATGCGCGGATTTCCATGTTTTCCTATTCTTAACAGGAATACTATCATCATCTATATCATGTACAGCATCATGCATATCAACATCATTTGTATCATCAACAGATTTACCAGGAGTAGTAGAGTCAACTAGATCAGGCATGTCTACTGGTCTAGAAGACTTACCTTGAGCACTTACCTTCTCCTTATCATCAGAGTCGAGAGCTTTTAGGAATGGGTTGTAGGCTTGAACGGATTCATATATCTCTGAATCTTTGTCAGATTCGATCGATAGATCAGTTACCTTCTTACTGATCTTGTCGGCAGACGAGTCCTGTTGAGATTCATCGAAAACCACATGTGGTGTTTCTTCCACACAAAGAGTTGAGTAGTTGAATACCCTAAATGCTTTGCTAGTCGAGGAGTATCCTAAAAATATCCCCTCGTCTGCTTTAGCATCGAAAGCATTCAACTTGCTCTTTCCATTGTTGTGAATGAAACACTTACAGCCAAATATATGGAAATATGAAACTCTGGGTTTTCTACCTTTCCAAACCTCATAAGGTGTCTTGCCTAGAGCTTTATTGATCGCGCTTCTGTTTTGTGAGTGGCATGCAGTGTTGATAGCTTCAGCCCAAAACTTTTGAGGTGTGTTGAACTCAGCTAACATGGTCCTACAGGCTTCTTTAAGAGTTCAATTCCTTCTTTCTGCTACACCGTTCTGTTGTGGTGTCCTAGCTGCACTAGTAAGGTGCTGGATACCACGTTTAGTACAAAATTCTTTGATATAGCAATTAATGAACTCAGTTCCCTTGTCACTTCGAATTTTGACAATAGACTGGTTCTTCTCAACTTGTAACTTCTTCAACAGTTCAGGCAGAAGTGTTTGTGTATCACTCTTTTTGTGTAGAAAGACTACCCAAGTGAACTTAGAATAGTCGTCTACTACAACAAGTGTGTACCTTCTACCATTCAAGGTTGGAGGAGTTATTGGACCATGAAGATCCATATGTAGGAGTTCTAGGACTCTACTAGTTGAGAGAGTAGGAATTGACTTAAAAGAACCTTTAACCTGTTTACCCTGTTGACAGGCCGTGCATACAAGTGACTTGTAGTAAACTTCATTGGGAATACCTTCTACAAGGTAATCTCTGGCTATCTTATTAAGTACCTTAAAGTTTAGATGACAGAGGCGTCTATGCCAGAGCCAGCCAAGTTCTTTAGGATTCTTAGTAAGTAGGCAGGTGTCCTTCGGACAACTGTTCCAGTTCACTATGTACACACTTCCTTGTCTTACGCCGACTAGTAGGACTGTGTGCGTCCTTTTGTCAATGATTTCGCATTTGCGGCTCTTGAACTGCACTTTGTATCCACGATCATAAAACTGTGAAACAGAGAGTAAGTTATATTTCAAACCTTCAACATATGAAACATCTTGGATCTCAACGTCTCCATTCCGGATGTAACCAAATCCTTTAGTGACAGCAGTGGAGCTATCACCAAATATTACTTTTGGTCCTTCTTGCTCATGGTAGCTAGACAGGAGAGCTTTGGTACCAGTCATGTGGTGCGAACAACCACTGTCTATGTACCAGGTTTCTCCTACTGAGCCACCCTTCTTATACAAGTCAAGTCGACCCTGCAATAGATGATATTCAATAATTTAGGTACCCATTTGTTTATTGGGGTCCTTGGGGGTTAGTCATGTTCAGAGGAATCCAGATATACATTGGAGTCTTGAACAAGTTCGATCTTTTAAGCTTTCGCCCATATTTGTTGCAAAATAAGACCTTGTTGTCCTTCTCTGGCCTATCAGTCGAGTTCGGGTCTACTCTTTGGAGATAGCCTTTCGACTTGATATCTACTTGAGCAGGCACTTGTCTACGATAGTCAGAGTAGGGTTTGAATGCATTAGGTCCATACGGTTTATAGACGCGTTTGGGTCTTTCCTCACTTAAGATATCGTATGATAGAGGTGGAGGATATAGAACAGGTTGTGTACGATATTTTGGAGCTACCTGTCTAGGTCTAGATGAGTAGAGTTGAGACTGCCTTATGAAAGGAGGTCTAGACTCTTGTCGTCTAGTCTGTACCTGTCTAGTACTCGTCTCCTCAGGATACCAATCCTCGTATCTGACCTGGTTGGGTCGTCCACGATTAGTGGTCCTTTGAAGATTAGTTCTAGGTTGAACAAGCTTGCTGTTACCATTCTTTTTACCTCCCTTGGTAATCGGAATGTTAACTCGAGCTTGTTTAGGTATAGTACCATTAGAAGGAGTTCCAATATCGTATAACATTGGTCCTTTTCCTTTATCATTTGGCAAAAGTCTTGCTTTAATAGTAGTAGGGTTCTTAATGACTCGAGTAGACGAGCTAGATGACTCAGCACCTATACCAGTCTTGTCACCTGGATCTCTATACCTATCTGACAGTTCAAGGTTAATCTTTGAAGAGTTAACCAGGTCAGTAAGTTTGAGATCAAGTGTAACTACCTCGGTCTCTAAGAACTTATTACGTTCTTCAAGTCTGTTGCACTTGTTCTTTAAAACATTGAATTCATTTCTCTCAGTTGCATGTATCTTAAGTAGGTCTTGATATAACCTGTCTGTCAACGCACACTTTTCTTTGAGTTTACTCAACTCTTCAGTCAAGCGTTTATTTAGGACTGTTATATTAGGATCTACTTTTGACTGAGCTTCCTTAAGATCAATGATTTCTTGCTTTAATGCAATGTTTTCATCACTGACTTCAATGAATGCTTGGTTAGCAAGTAGAAGGTCGTCTTCGACTGCACTAGACGAGTGCTGAAGACTACTTCCTACTTCACTACTAGCAGTGTCACTTTCATCAGTCTCTGAATCATTACAAGATTGAAAAGATGTAGCAGATGATACCTCTTGGTCGATTTTAGCCATGCAGCATAGGCCATCATCTACTATGAATGCTTCGTCGTGATCTTGATCAGTTGAGTGGCTAGATACGGACGATGGTAACTCGTCTGAATCCGAATCAGAGTCATCATTGGCCATCATAGCCTTTTTGCCACAGTTATATCTTCTTTCTCTTCGAGCTTTACGTTCTTCTCGATCGTCAGTGCTCAGGTCTGGACATTCATAAATGTAATGACCTGACTTTTCACAATTATAGCACAAGAGATCATTAGTAGCCTTTTTAATAGGAGATTTGTCCCTACGTTTATCACGTCTATCAGAACGTTGAATCTTCCTATCGTCAGACTCTCTATCTCGTCTGTTACTTTTCGAGACTTCGTCTCTCCTTTCGGACGAGTTTCGGTCTCGTCTGGTCTCAGACGAGTTCTTAGAAGTAGATGCTCTATGATCCCTATAGAACTTCTTGTATCTTCCGAAGCGTTTGTTGAGCCTATCAAACTTTCTAACCATGAGACTCATCTGATCCTTCAGACTAAGATCAGTATCTAACTCATCTTTGACAGAGGCAGACTTAGTTCTAGACTTGGACCTGTCTACCTTAGAAGACTTAGAAGAGCTAGACTTAAAGGCAACGTTCTTAGATACATCATGTTCTCTATCACTACTGGCTAGTGGTTCATCTTCGTCTAAATCAAACTCATGGGCTTTAAGGGTTTGAAACATGGTTTCAGCAGTCCACGTATCAATATCTTGAGTGTTCTTAACAAGCATTTTTACCATTTTCCAACGACTATCAAGACTCTTCAAAATCCTAAGATTGATCTCACGAGCAGTATAAGATTTACCAAGTACTTCCAAATCATTCATGATCTTAGTAAAACGAGTATCCAGCTGGTCGATAGTTTCGCCAGCTTTCATCTGAAATGATTCAAATCTTTGGACAGCTGTGGAGAGTTTGCTCTCTTTGATTAGGGAAGTCCCTTCACAAAGAATAGTTAGTCTGTCCCACATCTCTTTGGCAGTCTTACATTTTAACACTTTTCCCAGATACTCGTTAGGAAGGGTGTGTAAAATGTAATTCTTTGCCAAACTATCCAAATTATTTTGACGCATTTCTTCTGAGGTTAGATCTGACCTGGGTTTCTTGACGAGAGTACCAATTGGTTTGCTTGGGTCAAGAACAGCAGTATTAGGAACCATAGTAACAATAGGTCCTTCTGTGATAACAGAGATCATTAGGTCGTGCGTGGAACTGAAAATGGCTTCCATTCGCAGCTTCCAGTAGTCATAGTCCTGAACCTGGAACTTGGGTAACTTGTTAGCACTAATTTCCAATGACATGATTTTGTAAGCAGATCAGCGCTAAAGAAAATTATGATCAAGAAGCAAATAGGTCAAGAACAGGGAGCACGAAACAGATATAACAAAAATCTTTGATCAAGAACACGTAAGCAACTATAATCAAGGAACAAGACTTCACCCGAAGTCTAAGTCGGTTATCAAGAAACAGCAGTTCGTAAACCACTGCTCTGATACCACTTGTAGGTCCCCAAAGTTGAGTTAATAACGAGTAAGCTAGTGAAAATGTCTAGAGGGGGGTGAATAGACTTTTCAAAATTCTATCGAAATATCAGAATATAATATGCGGAATACGAAATTCAATCTTGGCCGTTGGATAACTTTTCAGTTCTAACAAAACTCACCTTTCCCACACAACTCGACTTACAATTTCATAACTCTCCTACTATAGCTCTCAATTTCTTGCAAAATTAAAACCTCCCCAGTTCTTACTCTATTCACTGGATATGTCGATTGCTTCTCTTTTCGATGTTAGAACTAACATGCAAGCAAGGTTTGATCTCGGTAGGTATATCGCTGAAAACAAGGTGCATGTGGAACCCTCGTTATTCTTCAAAGGGCTTCACACTGCCGGAAATCAAGAAATTCTCGACAAATGCTCTCGGTGTGGATTGAAGCCATATCTGGAGGCTTTCCCTCAAGTCGTCTTGGAAGAGGAGGTGTTGCTGTTCTATGCCAACGCCACAAGGCGAGGAGATAAGATCGAATCCTTTATTGGAACGAGTCGAGTTGAACTCACTCGTGAGGTGTTGTTCAGACATTTGATGCTGCCCATCGGAACGATTGATGTGGAGAACTATGCCACTGGACAAGAGATGAGATATTTGAGCATCTTTTGTGGAAGAAAGATGAAGCTCAAGACAGACGGCAAGACCCCTGCTGTTAAGAAGGTCGAGTTATTGGAGAAGTATCGCACCCTTCTGGACATAGCAAGTAAGATGCTCCTATGTGCCACTGGTTCGTTTGACGCGGTCACTCAAGCCAAGACAAGGGTGATGGCAGCGATCTACGATGGAATCACTGAAGGTAATTGGTTCAAGTTGATTGCGGATCGGATGATGTATTTCGAAAAGAGTGTTCGAGTAGACACCGACTCTTGTAATTGGGTGGTGTCGCACACTGTTGGGTATGGCAACAAGTTGAGTATCCTACTCCCCTTGTTGTTACCAAACAAGTCAGATTGGAGTAAAGGTAAGCCCTTCCATCCTCTCAAATTTTATCTGAAATCGGAAGCTCAGAGGAAGCAAGCTGCTGCAAGGTCAGCTGCCCCAAGACGTGTTCAGATAGACGACTCAGACGTCTTACCTTATGGCAACTCATCTAGCTCCTCAGAAGATGAGTCCAATGATGAAGAATCCGAGGCTCCTGCGAAAGCTGAGTCAAGTGGTGATGATTCGGAAGAAACTCATTCGGACAAGGATGCTGATACAGAGAAGGAGACTGGTGATCAAGCCACTCAAGTTCTCAGGATTGTGAGAATTGGTACTCCACCTCCACCAGAAGAGACGAGTTACCAGGTTGGTTCTTCTTCACAGTCTTTGTCAATTCCATCTCTCTCTCTCTCCTCTGTTCGAACCAAGGCTAGATCACACCGATCCAGGCCTCGTCCTTTACCTTCAACCTCACAAGTACTGGCGGCATTACCGCTTAGAGCCAGTCATCCCCAAATCACTCCCATACAAGATACAACTGATACTCCTACAGTTGTCACACCACACCTAGCCACATCAAAGCCCCAAGAAACCACAGTCCAAACTTCTTCTTTACCCTCAACAGAATATGTTGAACCCTCCAACCCATCTACTTCAGACAAGACGCCATTTGCCACTGCAACAGCTGAGTTAGAGACCCCATCTACTCAGGACCCGTCTGATGTTAGATTTGAATCCTTGGTGTATTACCCGATGTGTATGCGAGAGAAGAGAATTCGTGCTCGTGTATCCAGAAATCTGAAGAAGCAGCTCTCAACTCTTGACATCGACATTGCTTCAGAACAGTTTGAGAAGCTCGTGAGGATTTGCACTTGGTTTTCTCTGAAGAAATCTTCTACGGATGATCTTTTTGAAGTCATTCAAGGCATGGGCGGAATCTCCAATTTCATGGATTGGGAGATGGAACAGAAAGAAAATAGTAGAGTTAAGGATCACTCTGAACTATTTCCTCGCAAAGCCTTGGTTGATCTAGTCAAAAGGATGCTGAGTATTCCAGATGGTGTTCTGGATGATGAATTTTCATTTGATGTTGGAACGCAAACTGATCTGGTGGAAGACAAGGTAAAGCCAGAAGTTGCTGAAATAGCAGTCCAGACATCAGAACAAATTTTGGAGATAGAAGATGGTTCAGATGAAGTCGACGCTGAATGCTCTGAAGAAGCTAAGTCTTTCAACTTTGGAAAAGAAGATGATGAATTTATTGAGGCTGTCATGTTCAATGAGGATGAACTGATTGAAAAGGACGAAGTGTTGGTCAAAGCACAGTCGTCTCAAGCTATCCCAGTCGCCTCGATAGATGAGTTGAAAGAAGATTTGAAGTCTGTCATCAAGTCAACTATCGATGATCTTCTCAAGACTGAACTTAAGAAGACTCTTGTTGAACAGAACAGTGTCCTTGTGACAAGTTCAAAAGAGATGATCTTGAATGAAGTCAATCAGTTGGACAACGACTTCAGGCAAGAGATGTTCAAACAGATCGAAGGATTTCTCCAGAATCAAGTTGAATATTCGGAGAAAAGCTCAGTAGATTTTGCTCGTGTTCTAGCTACTGAATCCAAGAAGATGGAACGAGTCTATAGAGCCAAAATCGAAGTAGCTGATGTTCAGAGAAAGGAAGCCTATGATCAGTTAGCACAAGCTAAAGAGATTATCAGTGCTATGACTGAAGAGAACAGGAAGCTGCGTTTGACTGCAACACATTTCAAAAATGAGTTGAACTTGTCTACACAGAAGCTGGAGTTGGTGGCAACCAAACTGGACAAGTTGAGTCAAGACGGTTCTCATCAAAGGCAGATTGAAAAAGCTACAAACCTGATGAAGGAAGCTGTAAAAGAAGAAATGACTCGATTCACTAGTCTTTTCACTCTTAAGGCTACTGATGAAGCCAAAAAGGGGGAAGAGTCAAGTATTATTGAGAAGTCTGCTGAACCAGAAGCTAAGGAGGCTGCTGAAGCAATTCAAGAGCTCAGAAGACCCAAGAGAGGAAAGTTGGTCAAGACTGCTGAACTTGAGAAGGTTAGAGCAGATGAGCAGAAAAAGCTAGTAAAAGGCAAAGCTATTGCGTCTCCTGAAGCAGAGATTCAGACCAGACACGTTAAGAGAAAGTTAAACATTGAAGAGCCTACTGCAATAGTTGAGAAGAAACGAAGGATTGCTGATCCTAATGATGAGACTCATTATGCTAGTAAAAAGAAAATTGGTAAGCATATTGAGAGATTGCAGAAGCTGAAGGCTGATGAAGATCTGATGGAAGACAAGTTCATTGATCACTTCATAGATAATGAACATCGAGCTGAATTGATTGAAGTGAAGAGTCAATGGGAACTTGATCACTGGATTATTAGGAAATATGGTGATGCTGAAGGTCAAGATGAGTTATACTCTTTGTTTGACAGATTCATGGAAGGACAACACAAGATGTTGTGGCATTTAATCTTAAGGATTTCTGCTGGTGCAAACTTCAACATTTTGGTTCCTGAATTTCCAGAATGGAAGTGTCCCATGACCAGTTCTGGTAGAAGAGTTGATATAAATCAAATCAAGAAGTTTGAAGAAGAATTGCTAGAGAAAGAGAAGATTGATGATGAAGATCACATTGCAGTAATTCACAGAAGACTCCTAGATGCATTTCAAGTTCCAAATCTTGAAGGAGGTACTATGTCAGATTAGTTGATTTATAGTTTTTTTTGTTGCTCTAATACTTAGTTGTTTTTGATATTCGAAGTATGTGTAATATCTACTGGTATTATTTTGAATGAATGAAAAGATAACAACTTTTGATGATTAAAGACAAGATAACTACTTAACTAGTCTAATATTGAGAAAAGATTCAAGTAGTTTTGGCTTCATCAAAAAGGGGGAAATTGTTGGGATATGAATCCTAGAACAAGTCCTACATGATGAAAAGAAAAGATGAAGTTTTGATAAGCCAAAAGTAGTTTGAATATTTTCTAAGTGTTGACTAATCTAGTCTAGTTGAGTTAAGTCATCTTGAACAAGACCAGTAGAGTTCACATTGATATTAAAATGTACTTATAATTCGTATATTGTTTATACTTCATCTATGCTATTTGTGTTAGATTGTTGTTGAGCTATGATAAATGTTGTATAGAGCTCATGATTTTGAATGTAATAGATAGATTCATTGTATAGTTTATAAGTTGACTAAGCTTGTTTTATAAAAGCTTAAAGTAATGTAATAGTCTTGTTAGGATTAGTATAGTCATCTATTGAAGATTGCACGTGAAGACCAGACAAGAAGACTTGGAGTCTACTACTCAAGACAGATGGACTACAAGACAAAGACAAGTGCATCCACTATACTACACAAGACAAGTCAAACTTAAAAGTCTAAATGAAGCGCGTATAAAGATAAGGATAGAAGTTAGTTATGGAATAACTAATTCGTAACAAGAAACGCGTGGATTGATAAGAAGATTCAGTTGAAGTTAGTTTTCAAGAAAAGTTGGTTACAACTACCTAAGATCTTTGGAGATTGAAGTCTATAAATACTTGAAGGTGTTGATCATTTGAAGACTACTGCAACTACGTATACTAAAGCTACATACTGAAGATATATTGAAGATTACTCTCAGAGTTTATTGAAGTTCAGAAAGAAGCCAGAAGACAAGTGAAGAATTCAAAAGGCTACTACTGAAGATCAGAGAAGTTTTTAGTTTTGTTGTTTTATCAAGTTGCTAGATACTTGTTAAATTTCTAGTTAGATCATAGATATATCTGGTGGTATATTCTTTGAAGATCTAAGTCTTCTTCTTGGGACTTAAAATCACAGGAACATACACTTTGTACTCGATTGGAAGAGTTTAGTGGAAACATCACAACTGGGTTTGTGAGAGTGGATGTAGACAAGTTGTCGAACCACTATAAATTGTTTGTGTTGTTTACTTTACTGTTTTGTTTAATTGCTTAATTGTTTACACACATAACTGAACAAGACAAGTTGAGTGTAGAACAGAGTTCTCGAATTTGATAAGTTGAGTATAAACTTAGATTGGGCTCATTGTTAATTTCGTATTCCGCATATTGTATTCTGATATTTCGATAGATTTTTGAAAAGTCTATTCACCCCCCTCTAGACATTTTCACTAGCTTACTCGTTATTAACTCAACTTTGGGGACCTACAAAAATACTAACCATACTTTACTGGATCAAGAAGAGAAGTGCACGGTTGGATTCGTCTCAAAAAACGGAGTGGATTAGCCAAAAGAATCGAGTCAATCCGACACCCGAGGCGAAAGATATGCACGAAACGAGAAGGGATGAAGTCGAGCAAGAGCACGACCGAGCTCATGGCTCGGCCGAGCCAATTTCCAAGCCAAAACAAGGCCACGACCGTGCAATGTGCTCGAGCAAGTGCACCTAGAGACTGAGACATTTTGGTCAAGCAAGGGCACGGCCGTGCTCCGTGCACGGCCGTGCTACACCCATTTTCGGTGCCATCTCCATATTTTGGCCATTTTTTAGGGACCAACTTGCAATTTTGCCATCCAAACCCTACCCCAACACTATATAAACCCTCTTTCTTGAAATCCAAGACATTCTCCCCCAATTCCTCAATTCTCACACATAGTTACACATACTTGGAGGTGTTTTGGCCATATCTTCCTCAATTCTTCATCAAATCAAGCAAGAGAGGATGCAATAGCTTGGGAATTTCATTCCACATCACATTCTAGACTAAGATTTCTTGTTCTCTTTCTTTTTATTTAGTTAATTTCATTTGGAATTTTGTAATTTGATTATGCTAGTTATTAGCTAAACACAATTTGTGGTTCTAAGGCATTGTAAATATTTGGATTTAAGTTTATGATTAATTTCTTGCTTTAATTGGTGTTTGTCTCTTATTTGTATGCTTAATTATTCTTTGGAAGCATGTTGTTATTGGCCATGATGATTTGCTTAATTCATTGTTAATTGGGATAATATCGAGAGATTTATTCCATTAATCGTATGCAAGCATGCAACCCGGTATTATTATGATCTCGAGAGAGGATTAATTATTGGAGAGGGAATTGAATGATCTTAGGGACTATTTTAGGCGGTGTGACGTTTGTGATGTAGAGATACGAACCTATGTTTGCATGCGCTTTTGGATTAGTTGTATCGAGAGATCGATTAATTCTTCTTGTGTGATCACCCTATATGAAGACAACCTTAATGGCCATTTAAACGAGTAAAAATTCATAAACGGATATCTAAGTGTTACAATTGCCTTGGAACCCACTTTCTCTCTTTGAGTTTTCATTCGTTTTACTTTCGTTTTCTTGATTTGCATGATAGTTGATCGATTTATATTACTCTTGTAGTTGTTTACTAGTGACAATTTGGTAGGCACACTTAGGGGTAATTCACCATTCAATTTATCGATTGCGTCTATTTAGAACTTCGTTAACAAACTACATTTTTACGCTATACCTCCCTGTGGGATCGACCTCGTGCTTATCACGCTACGATAGACGTCGTACACTTGCGGTTGTTTATTTTAGTGTTGTATAACACGTGAATCACTATTATAACAATATTAGTTATTTAAAAATTAGTCGGAAAGATGCATTATACATACTGTAGGTCCCCAAAGTTGAGTTAATAACGAGTAAGCTAGTGAAAATGTCTAGAGGGGGTGAATAGACTTTTCAAAATTCTATCGAAATATCAGAATATAATATGCGGAATACGAAATTAACAATGAGCCCAATTCAAGTTTATACTCAACTTCTATATTCGAGAACTCTGTTCTATACTCAACTTGTCTAGTTTAGTAGTAGTTAAAACAGTTAAGCAATTAAACAATTAAAACAGTAAAGTAAACAACACACAAAGATTTATAGTGGTTCGACAACTTGTCTACATCCACTCTCACAAACCCAGTTGTGATGTTTCCACTAAACTCTTCCAATCGAGTACAAGTGTATAATTCCTGTCTTTTGAGTCCCAAGAAGAAGACTTAGATCTTCAACAGACTATACCTCCAGATATGTCTACGATCTAACTAGAAATTTAACAAGTATCTAGCAACTTGATAAAAAACAACAAAAACTAAAAACTTCTCTGATCTTCAGTAGCAGTCTTCTGGATTTCTTCACTTCACTTCTGACTTGCTTTCTGAACTTTTAATGAACTCTGAAAGTAATCTTCAATATATCTTCAGTATGTAGCTTCAGTATACGTAGTTGCAGTAGTCTTCAAATGATCATCATCATGAAGTATTTATAACTTTCAATTTTCAAGAACTTTGTAAGTTGTAACCAACTTTTCTTGATAACTACCTTCAACTGAATCTTCTTATCCATATACGCGTTTCTGTTATGAATTAGTTATTCCATAACTAACTTCTAACTTTATCTTTATACGCGCTTCACTTCGATTTAAACTTTGACTTTAAGTAACTTTCGTTGACTTGTCTTGAGTAGACTTGTATGCACTTGTCTTGTCTTGTAGTCCTCCTTATCTTGAGTAGTAGACTTCAATCTTCTTGACTTGTCTTCCTTCTTCAAACAATAGACTATACTAAACTTATCAAGACTATTACATTACTTTAAGCTTTCATAATACAAGCTTAGTCAACTTATAAACTATACAATCAATCTAATCTATTACATATAAAGTCATGAGCTTCTATACACCTTTCAAATAGCTCAGTAACAGACTTAAACAAATATGAAGTACTTATAAAAACGTACTTATCTTTTAATATGAACTTATGTGAACTCATGTGAACTCTACTGGTCTTTGCACAAGATGACTCAACTCAACTAGACTAGATCAGTCAGTACTTAGAAAATATTCAATCCACTTTTGGCTTATCAAAACTTCATCTTATCTTTCATCACTTAGGACTTGTCTAGGATTCATATCCTAACACATACCAATATATGTAAAAACGTATTTGATATAATAAAAATATTTTGCATATAACTTAAAATAGTTCATAATAGGTAGTAGAATAGTGGAACCTACCAATTGCATATTTTTATACAGTACATTGGAGTTACAATAACCAACAAAAGTTTCCTAAATTATTTTCAAGTACAAGAAATGAGTATGATGACCAAAAATATGGAATGTATTATTCCATAAGATTCAAAAAATATAAAGAATATATGCAAGAGCTACAAAAGCTTTAAAATCAAAGTAGAGAAAGAAAAATCAATTGAACATAGAACTTGAAACCATAATTAATTGCAACATCTTCTTTAGATGATCGGAGAGTGGCTCGATAAACTTGTCCCAAGCTTGCAGCTGCAATTGTCTCCGATGAAATTTTGTTGAAAACAGCCTTAAGAGGTTGACCAGGTTCCTTCTCTATAATGTCAAAAAGCTATCTACTGAGATTGTCCATATCAACAAAGGGATTACCAGAAGCTATGAGGCTTTCTCTTGGGGGCAAGGATACCTCCAAGCGGCCGCATAAAACAACTCTTAGGTGCAGTAGTTTGAAACTACATAAAGAAAATCAAACTGTCGGACATCAGGACTTGTCAATAAGGCATCCATAACACTTAATTTTACAGGTAGTCAGCTCCTTTGATCTTTTTTTCAACTGAACAGACGTAAAATCGTAAATCTCAATAATATCAAATAAACACTAACAAGTTAGTAATTTTAGAACATTTTGCTTATGTTACGTGTTGGCATTTGTGGTATTTTTATAAGCAACTATATCAAAGAAGCAACAAACAACTGTGCAGAAGTAAGAGACAGCTAATTCAGTCATTATATTGAAATTGAGGCATTTTGATTTCCCCAATTGTTATCATACAATTATAATCAATCTCCTATTTCCAGAATACGCCATAAAAATGCAATTTACAACAAAGGAATCCAACCGGAAAGAGAGTACTGTACCTTGAACGCAATTGCTGAAATTCTAAAGCCTTACAGCGCTTCTAACCTGCTTCCCAGTTTCATCTAACCACATTAAAATTCCAAAACAAGAAGCAATCAATCAATAAACATAACCACAGATTAATTTCTCATCCACAACAGTTGAGCCTTTTCCATTTTCAAAAGTCGGCAAAAGGTTCAGTCATGTTTCGAGAATTGACAATGATGTTCGACAAATTAACAGAATTGGATGTAACTTACAGGGGAAGTAAAGGTTGCTAGAAGGATCAATGCGGAGCCTCCGCCGCCGTGGGAGAAGCAATTAAGTGAAAAAAAAAAGAAGGCCAGGCGGCACAATTGCAGGGCGGCTTCTTCAGGCGAGCAGAGGCGGCGCCGAACACAAAGGGGGTGGCGCGACGTGGCGGCCCTGCAACAGGCTACGAGCGGCGACGACTTTGGCTGCACGCAGAGGAGCTTCGACGGCGGGGAACGACGACTGCTCTACTACAGGGCACAGAGGATGCGGCTGGGAGAATGGCGGCCGATCTTGTGAATGGCGGAGTCACAGAGACACATCCACGGCGAAGGTTGTTAGGGTTTCGGCCCATAAAGACGGCGGACGGCGGCAGACGACGATCCAGAGAACAAGGTGAGAGTTACAGTGGCAAAAGCGGTCGCGGTGAGGGCGGCGGCGGCTGGGAGCAAGCTAGGGTTATGGTTGAGAATTATAATGAAATGAAATAGTAACTTCAAAATTTTAGGGAAAGTGGAATTTAAATTATAAATTAATTATGGTTTTTAAAGAGTAATTATCGGTTGCGGCCTGTGGGAATGAGGATTTAATTTCAAACCAAGGGGCATAATTGGGTATTAACAGGTTAATTTGATCTTAATTGTATTGTTTTAGTTTGTTTCCTTTATTTGAATATTGGTCTATAGGATTGTCCTTCCTAGTGATTAAACTCCAAAATTAATCATAAATAAATATTTTAGGTATAATAAATGAGATAATTGCATAAATAAAGGTAAGTAAATTAATTACAATAATTATAATATAAAATTAATTTATTAGCATGCATCAATTAAGTTAAACTTTTAATTAAAATTTATTGTATAGAGTATGTAAGTTACACAAATTGTAAATTAATAAATTAAATTTATAGATTAACATACATTAATAAAAATTAATGACATAAATCTTAAATTCAATGCCAACCATTCATTTTGAATGAGAGGATTTAGTTAATAATTTAAAGGTTGCTTTCTCCAATGAGGGGAAGTTAACTTGAGGTATTTAGTACTCCACCTCAGCGTCACGTCAGCATCTACCCCAAACACAAAATCCTCTCCCAACAACCTACCTCAAAAAGTAGGTATTTGTGGCCCCCATTCAATATAAATTAGTGGCCCCCACTCACCCCCTCACAAATACCTGGGGAAGTTACTTACTTCCTCAAACAACTTTTCCAACCTCTTCCCTCCTCCACATCATCCACCTCTCTCCTCCACTTCAACATCTTCCCCACTAAATACCTCTCAATGGAGAGGGCCTAAAGAAATTTTCATTTTTTTCATTTTAAGGTATTTTGTTAAAAAAATATTTAATAATTTGAATTTTCTAGCATTTAAGATATTTATTAGCATTTAATGTATTAAGTAACATTTAAGATATTTAACTTGAATTTACTTGAGTGAAGGCAATTTTAAAACTATCCTTAATTTGAATTTTAAAATATATTAATTTAAATTAAGGTTAACTCAATTTTATTTTATTTTTAAAAAATGCTAAATTATAGTTGCAACATATTAAATAAAAATAATAATTTTTAAGTTATAAAATATTATACTCATATTTATGAATAAAATATTTTATTGTAAGTAAATAATTAGCCGCGGTATATATATATATAATATTTAAAAGATTAATTTAGGTTAAATATAATTTTATATAAGTAGACATATAGAAGTTTTTTTTTTAGTCCTATAAGTTTGAGATATTACAAAATAAATCCTTTAAGTTTCAACTTTACAAAATACGTCATTTACCTTTCAATTTTGACGAATTAAAATTGATGTAAAAAAGATTAAAATTGAAAGGTAAATGACGTATTTTGTAAATTTGAAACTTAAAGGAGTTATTTTAAAATATCTCAAACTTATATGACTAAAAAAAATCCCCGACATATAGGCTTAGATAATATGAAGTATAAAAAGTATTTAATAGACCATAATCATGGGATTAAATTGTATAAATCATGGTTGACTTAAATTTAATGACATGTGCTTAATTGTTTTCTATTGAAATATATTTATTAATTTATATTTGTTTCAGAAATTAGATTTTCTAAATTTTATATGAGTAACCTGTATTAATTTACTTGAAAAAAAATCTTAATTATTGCATAAACGAATTAAATTAAAATTTTAATAGAAGATGTTAAATTACAAAAAAAAAATAACAGTGAACATTATAAATTTAAACCGATAATGTAAATTTAATTTTTTAAAAACGATACTGTCAACATTTTAACCAAAGTTAAATTTATACTATTAAAAGGATGAAAATATTAATCACGTGCCTTCATTAGAAAAATTCAAATTAGATTTTTATTAGAGACAAATATAAATAATCATGTAAATTAATTAGAGCAAATATGAAATAGTAATAATTAATTAGATTATTAATTGAAAGTGTGCTGTATATGATGTGTTTAAGTTCAATAGAATAATGTTGTACTAAATGTTGTGACAATTGGTACAACACTGACTCTAACAGAATATCAGAAATTATGATTCACAGCGGAAGACTTGAAACACTAAAAACAAACGTGACACAATGGAAATAATTTTTAACATAGATTTTATAAATAAAAATCTATGCTAGCCTTACGGCAAAATTCAATACTTATCTTCAAGTACAAATGTTGTGTGAAATGTTACAGCATTAACATTCACAACAGAAACTACAAACGAGGCAGGTGCCTTGTTCTAAAAACGAACTAAGTGTATAAGGTATACACTGTCGAAATGCCTAGTCTATCTAATGATTACACTCTCAATAGATAAGAAGACACACAGCCATACGGGTGGGATACGAACGTATGAACTAAAAGGTAAAACTATTGGCCACAATTCCTAACAGGGATCAACGCTCGGTCTAGGAAATTGATCGAATAGAATACACTGATTTGAGAAGCCTTCAATCGGTATTTATAGAAGTGGGGTGTTGATTCTAGAGGCTTCCACAATGAGATCCTATTTTTTAGGAACTCAACTTCCATGATCTTTCTAGATCCTTCTTGAATGCTCCAGGTCGTTCTAAATGGTTCCAGGCCGCTCTAGTATGTTCTCCAATGTTCTGGAATCTTCCAGGTTCCAGATCCTTGTAGAAGCTTCTAGATCCTGCCAGAAATGCGACAACATTTAGATCAACATTTAATGTAGCATTTCAGAAAAGACTTAGAAAAAATCTCGGAAGGTCAAATTAAGATGTTGTTGATAATGTTAAGGCTTTTAAGGATTAACAACATCTACAATCTCCCCCAATTTGACCTTTCGACTACAACACACCTGATGCACATATATTTCTATACATACTCAGTTTTATGTACTTAGTTGAGGTCAACATCATTGCTAAGCACTAGTCAAGACAATACCTGTTGTAACCGTTGGATCAAATCAAATGAAGATCAAGGATAATTTTACAATGATCCGTGCCATAAGATCAAGATAAATTTTATCCAAAATAGAACAAGTATAAACACTACACTTATTCACAACATAAGTAACTTTTACTAAGATCATAAGTTACCCTGGAAGAATTAACTTAGGATCTAAGTAAGACACAACAAAAACAAAACAAAAAAAATCAGAACAACAAACTAAGAAACAAACAAAACAGAAACTAACACTACTAACACTATGCACAACCTGCAATAGTAGAACACATGATATCCTGTAAACAAATTAAGCAAGGGTAGTAAACAAATATCAAGTGGAATCATAATTAAGCAAGTTGCAATAAACATCCTATCATCTAGAAAAATAAATAACAAGTGTATCCGAATTTCAGAATTCAAACTTAAATATTAATACAAAGGTTGAACTGAATAAATGGCTTATATTGCTGTGGTAACAGCTGCAGCATCATCTTCCTGCACCATAGCCATTATGGAATTCAGATCTCCCCCTGTCTAGCAACTTCCTCCATGTAGATCACCATACAAGGTGTCCATCTCAACAGCATCATCATCATCTCCTTCATCAACAAAGTAAGTAGATGCAAGGTGTGCAACTACATCAGTAACAGCAGCATCAGGTCCATCACCAGCATCTCCAGCAGCAGCTGAAACTCCTTCATCATTTATCTCCTCAATGACCACATTGGAGTTGGATGGTGGTGGTACTCCCCCTGTTGTAGGTGAAAGTAGATTTGTCCACCTGTCCTTCAGGAACTGGAGCTCATCAATGGTTTCCTGCAAGTGTTGGAGTTGGAGTTTGATGAATCCCTGTGAAAGATATACATTACCAGAAATGTTGATACTGATGTTCTCAACATTTGGGGTTACATTTCTCTGTCTTGATCTGGATGATTCAGGATGATCAGTAGTAGAGGGTCTGGAAGGTTCTGGTTGAGCAGAAGTAGAGGGTCTTTGCTGATGTTCAGTACCAGGAGCAATCAAAGGTAAATCAATAACTCTATCCCCAGTGAGTAAGGCAGGAGCTATGGCCAACAGTGGAACTCTCCCCCTCAACACATCAGTGTTCTTGGAAACAAATCCATGATGCCTTAAGTAGTTAGAAATCAGAACAGGATAGGGTAAATTGCCTTTCTCAGAAACTCTCCCAGTAAATCTCATCATGTGTTGGAAAATTGTGAGACCTAAATTGAATCTCTTAAGCACAGAAATCCTATACATCAAAACAGCTTGATCCTTTGTGATCTTGGTAGTATTTGTGGTGGGAATCCAGTTGTAGATAATGAGTTTGTATAACACAGAATGTAGGGAAGTGAGGTCTTTGGCTAGCATCTGTCTAGTCCATTTAACTACCCTACCACCAGTTATAGCAGAAATGACCACATCCATGTCAGGTTCTTCATCAACCTCAACATTGGGAATTTCCAAAAACTCATTTATCAATTCAGGAGTAAAAGGTACATCCCTCCCCCTAAAATTAACAGTCCCATACCACTTAGAAGATCTCCTACCAGTGCTCTTTTTCATACATGCATAAAATTCATATGCCCAATTTGTCAAGAAAGATTCACCAAAGTTCACAGAATGCATTAAATTCCTTTCTTCTAAGAACCTAACCATGTCTTTACTATCAAAATCAGGTATATTAATCCTCTTCTCTATCAGCAGTTTTCTCTTAGAATAAATGGCCAATCTATTCTCTAGAGTTTCAAGAGAATCAGAAATACCTTCCTCTTCAGAAGCAAGGTCATCTGAGCTTGGTGTAGAGCTTTTAGCAGAGCTCTGTTCAGGGCTGCTTGCTGCACTGGAAGAGCTATCCCCACTACCACCATCTTCAGGTTCTGGTGCAGCTTCCTTTGCAGTAGCATAGTGCTCAGCATTTTTCTTTAGAGACTTCAGAATGTCTCTCAAGCATCTTTCAGAATCAGAATTGGATTCTGACTCAGCAGGTTCATCTTCAGCAATCATCTTGGCCTTTCCTTTTCCTTTGGGATCATCAACAACTTTCTTCTTGGACTTCTAGGCAACAACAGTCTTAGCTTTCTTAGGTTTCTCAGCAACAACAGGAGCTTCATCTTCAGAGTCTGTGAACACTTGGATGGGTTCACCAGCATCAGCTCCAGCTTTCTTCTTCTTCCTCATGGATTCAGAATAATTCACACGAGTGAAAACGCGGTTTGATCTCCTCCTTCTTTGTACAGGGCTTCTCTATCTTTTTCCTTTCTGTGCATTCTTCTTGAGAGGAATGGGGGCAGACTCATCTGAAACAGAGAGTGAAGAGTTTGTACCTTCAGAGATGTTTGCGTCCTCCATTTCAACGTCTTCAGGGTCAGACGTGGCAGTAGCTTCTTCTTCAACAGAAGCTTCAACATTGTCAGTTTGCGTTTCGTGAACAGAGGGTGATTTTGGGCTTTTTGAAGCAGAAGCCATCTGGACGGTTTGATCAGCCAAATAGCTCGAGATATCCACAGTGATATCTCCAAAAGTCATCACAGGCAGATGACCTGTAGTTCGAAGAGTATCAGACACCTCTTCGATAGCCCTAGTGACCTGTTCGACAGTTGCATCTTGAGGAAAGTTTGGTTGAGGAGCAGTTTGAGGAGTAGTTTGAGGAGTGGGAATGGTTGTTGATGGTGTTGTAGAGACATTCGAGTCAGCATTTGATGCGGTAGAGTTTTGTGAAGCCATGGAAGCAAGGATTTCGAGAGGATTTGTGCGAGAGTGGGATGAGGTTTTCGAATCAGAGAGAGATTGTGAGGAATTCGAGTTTGTTCCAGCCATTTAAGTTAGGCGGTTGGAATTTCAAGGTATAGGATGGGAATTTGCACACACTTCTTTGAGATATACACAACCAAATAACAATTTTGCAATCTTAGTACTCAACAAATTCAGAAATCACAATTAGCAAATAAATGGCATCTTATGTTCGATATTTATAGAGAGAATAATGTAGTTGGAGGTTAAGAAAATAACACAGAAGATTTAATCTAGAAATTTCGATAGTGCTCCACATTTTTAGCCACAATCTAGATCATGGTTAATTAGTGGGAAAAAATCAATTAATTAAATAATTAAGAAGCTTCCAGAATAAAATTCGCATAATCTGAAGAAAAAAAATAGATATGGGTCAGTAATTAATTAAATAAATAAAATGAATCTCAATAAATAATTAAATAATTACAACAGATAAAAATAAATTCGAATCAGGCAATGTTGTGCTCAAAACTGTTACAAACACCTCAACACGGTTTTTACATGAATTTGCTTCATTTGTGTTGCACCATTTTTATTTTATTTTTTGTGTTATAGCATCTAATTTGTATTGATCCATTGTTCCTGTAGAGTACATCGTAGTAGCGAACTCCGTGCCCCATACTTACTTAATGGATTACAAATATGTTGATGTTTTTACCAAATATCACCTTTTGAAAAGAAGGCATCGTAGTAGTGAACTCCGTACTCCATAGTTACTCAGTGATTTGGTACATCTTTTAGTATGCTAATAACATTCTCATTTTTATGCATTTGAGAGGTGTAAGACGTTTATTTTTGCACTCCAAGGTTCTTAGATTCGTAGATATTTTACAAAGGAATTATTTAACTAAGTAAGAAATAAATTCAACTTATAAAATTTATACAACCCATGATGTTGTCCCAAATGCTGACGCATTTGTGACAACATCCATCCGAATTCTTTTCAGATAGTGCTCATGCCAAGAGATTTCCTCAAGGTAGAGAATGTCTCATGGTCTAATGCCTTAGTAAAGATGTCAGCATTTTGTTTTTCAGTAGATACATACTCCAACTTAACAATATTCTTCTCTACTGTTGGTCCCTGAACGAGTAGTGAATGGGTTTAAAGTCTAGAGGGGAGGGGTGAATAGACTTTAAAACTTTTTCAAACAGAGTTGGGAACCTCTTCTGATTGCTATGTCAACTGGACTGCAAGTCTGCTGGTCCAGATGACTATAGTGATCTGACTGAGGAGGTTATATGCGGAATTATGGTGGCCCTGGTTTAGACTCGTTCTTGTAACTTGTTTTACTTAATGAAAATACTCAGTTGATGCTGGTTTGAAAGTTATGGCCTTGTTTTGAAGAGTGTTGAAATCACAGTATGCACTATATAATAATGAATGTAAAGGCAGAAATGTAAAGTGCAGAAAGTAAATAACACCGGATTTATAGTGGTTCGGATATACGTTCCTACGTCCACTCTCACGTCCTAACGTGATGTTTAATCCCTTTAATTTCCACAAATTACAAGGGTCTTGACCTTTATAGTCCCAAGGTTAGGACTTTGAGATCTGAGCCGTCCTAACAGCTACGGTCTCCACAAGTGATTGTAAGCACTTGCACTTTAAGGGGTTTCAAAAACTTTAACCTTTCGGTGAGGGTTTGGGGTTTTTGAGGTGTATCCAACTAATGTTTCAAGCTTATAATTTGCTTAACCACTATGCCTAAAACAATTGATATACAATATGAACAGGTTTCAGGTTCTTAAGGGTTGGATAGAAATCACTTTAGAGCTATAGATAATCTAATGGTTTCTGGCTCTTTTGAGAATTCTTAGAACTGTATGGCTTTAGCTTTGATTGCTTCCTTGGCTTGTTGAATTCTCTCTTGTGACTTCTTTTTTTTTTTTTTGTGATTTCTCATCCTCTTGTATTTATAATGGAGATTGGTTGCAACTAGCCGTTGGAGTTGACTAGCCGTTTGAGCAATCTTTCCATAATAGCTTGATTCCTTGATTCCAGCCGCTTGATTGCTTCAATCCTGGGATCATGTCAATCTTCTAAATAAGGTAGGTCTTCGTTTGAATTGCAAGATGACTTGGGAATCAGCCGAGTCCTGGAAGAGCACATAGTCTTCTGATCTGTACTTCTAGTCTTCTGACTACTCTTCTGGCCTTAGGTCTTCTGTCTTCTGATATCAGACGAGTAACACTCTTCTGATCTGGAAATTCTTTGTACTGCTTTTAGGCCATCTTCAATCTGGGACTCTATCAGATAGGTAGGTATACAAGCACCTTAACTTATCTGGTCTTCAAGGATCTTCTAGTCTTCATGTCTTCTACTCTTCTCATCTTGAGGATAGGCATGTAAGCCAGGACTGTGCTGATCAGCTGATATCAATACAGTTGATCACACAAGACTAGTCTAAGCTGTTCTATACAAGTCAGCTGATCCTATTACATTTATAAACTCTAAGTGTTTTGGCCATCAAAACTATTCTAACATCAAGTGGGGCTTAGGATGAATTTATATCCCAACAATTTCCCCCTTTTTGATGAAGCCAAAACTATACTTGATAAGTGCTCTTAATGAATTAAGATAAGAGTTTATATCATGCTAAGACTTGAAGTATCTGATGAAGACAATGAGAGTTTGTCTTGTAAGCAAAAAGAACTAGAACTTGAATATAGATAGAACTTTTACAGATTACAAGTAATAGTTTCTTTAAACTTCTAAGCTAGTCTTCATCAGGTCTTCTGATCTTCAAATGCGGTAGGCAAGGTACAGACGAGCTCGAACTTCTTCCATGTGCTGTACATCTGTAACATTCTCCTCTTCATAGATCTTGTACAAAATCTTCTTGATTTCTATCATGTTGACTCTTCCTGAATCCAGAAGGGGTGCATCCCATTTGGGTTCTTCAGGAGTTAAGATTCTGCAGTTTTCAAGTCCTTTGGCTGTCCTGACAATTTCTTCCCAGAACACTGGATCTTCAATGTTCATGAACTGATTGAACTGGAAGAATTCATCTTCATAAGTTGGGAGAGGGCCAAATTTCCTTACTATGTGGTGTTGAATTTACCACTTCTTCTTTAGGGGATACCATCTTGGTAGCTCATCTTGAAGGGCTAAGTAATCCACATAATTGCTATCAAACACCAGGACACTGTCTTCTTTTGCTCTGTCCTTCATCATTTTCCTGAGTTTGGCAATTCTTCTTTCAAATTTGGCTTTGACTGCCTTCGCATCATTCAGCTTCTTTTGCTTAAGCTCTTGAGCTTCAAGCAACTTCTTTTTCTTCAACTTTAGAGCCTCTTTCTGTTCTGCAGTAGGCTCTGTTGGAGTTGATTTCTTGCTGGTCTGAGCTGTCTGGGCTTGCTCATCTGCCTTTCTTTTCCTTGTCATTCTCTTTTCAGGGACTTGTTCTTCAGGAGCAGTGATCTGAAGAGTCTTGGCAGGAGCTTGAGTGGGTGCTTGAGTGTCTTCTTGAGCAATTTCTTTGCCTTTGCCTTTTTCTTGCTTGTTCTTGATTTTGCTCTTTAAACTACTCAAGGTTTCATTCAGCTCATCTTGAGATACTACCATTACAGCATGTTGTGCAGTAGATTTCTCAAGAGCTCTTTAAACTACTCAAGGTTTCATTCAGCTCATCTTGAGATACTACCATTACAGCATGTTGTGCAGTAGATTTCTCAAGAGCTCTTATCAACATATCTTCCCCCTTTTTGGCTTCAGCAAGTGCAGCCGAAAAAGGCTTCATGGCATTCATGATTTCCACTTTCAGAGTTTGTTTCAATGTCATGGCATTGACCTTGTTGACAGCAGTAATGTGGGATATACTGTGTTCCATGACATGAGAAAGAGAATTGGTGGAGGAGGCAGCTTCGAGCTTTTCTGCAAGTGCTTCCAACTTGGCTGCTGTTTCCTTCAGCTGAGTCTGCAGTTTCTCATTCTCCTCTGCAGCTGTTTTAAGAAGAGCTTGTCCTTCAGTGGCTCTTGCTTCAGCATCCTCAATTCTTGTCTTGTAGGTGGTCTCCATGCGGTGCATCTCATCAGTGTAAAGATCAGCAAACCTTTTGGAGGTGTCGGCTGACAACTTCTGATAGGTACTCAAGTATTCTCCTATCTGCTGATGAAGTGCTTCACCAAACTTGTCTTCAATTTCAATAATTTGGTCATGAAGACGAGTCTTCTGATCCCTTGCAGCTTTCTCAACATATCTTCCTAGCTGCATGCCTAAACCTTTCTCAAAGTGCAAGTCTATTGCAGCTTTGACCTGGGAGCAGATGTCTGCTGTATGGTCAACAGATGGGGTAGAGGTAGAGGGTGTACCTTGAGGCTTTGGATGAACAATTACTGCTTTGCCTCTTTCTTCGGCTGATAGGTACTCCTCATTGAGGAAGCAGGTAGTGGCCTTGGTCAGATGGGTCATCATTCGTCTGCCTGGATCCTCTTGATTGGCAATGAAGTGAGTCAGTTCGTCTGAAGGTCTGAAGTGAGCTGGTATTCTGACTACTTCTCTTTCAATCTCTTCTTTGTCAGCTGGTGCAGCTGAGTCTTCAGCAGGGGCAGCTGAGTCTTCCACCAAGGCTGGTGCAGCTGATTCCTTCATCTTTGCTTGTTCAGCTGTCTGCTGATCCGATGAACCTACTGGGATAGGGACATCAGCAGTGGAGACTCCTAGGATCCGGTTGCAGACTGCAGTTAGTGCCTCATCTGATAGCAGCTGAGCAAAGGATTGAACTTGAGCAACTTCCTTTTGCTCCATCTCCCAGTCGAGGAAGTTTTCCTTTCCTCCCATTCCTTCCATGACCTCAAGAAGGTCATCTACATCATCTCTTCTGAGCTCAATCCAAGTGCATACCCTAAGCACTTGTTCAAACTGGATTGAAGTCTCATCAACTCCAGGGATGGTGGTCTTGAGCAGGTTGGCTATCTTCATCCTCATTATCTTTTCTGTTTGGCACATGGGGTAGTGCACCATTCTGAACTGAGGTTGAGAAGGACCAGGTTGAACCAGGTCTTCTGGTGCCAAGTCTTCTGGAGCAGAAGGGACAATGATGGTAGGGGTTTGGGTAGTTGGGGCATTTTCCTCTGCTGTGTGAGTATCAGCAGGGATTTGGGAAGTGATTTCTTCTTGTTGGGTAGGAGGTTGGGATTGATCTTCAGTAATTTGTTCATCAGCAGGGTTATGGGTCTGGTGGTCTGGTTCAGTTTCTTCTTGAAGATCAGTAGGTGTTTGAGCTTGATGATCTTGGACATTTGCTATTTGAATATCAGCAAGGATTGTGGATATAATCTGAGTTTGATCATCAGCAGGTTGTGTGGAGGTGGTCTGAGGTTGGTTGTCTGCTGTTTGAACATCAGCAGGGTTAGGCTGGGCTTGTTCCTCTGCTGTGTGAGTATCAGCAGGGATTTGGGCATCAGTGTGTGAGGGTTCAGATGGGTTGGTATCATCAGAAGGGTTGAAGGATGAAATAGGGGCTATGCTCATTGGAGTAGGGAGCCTGGATTTCTTGGCTTTCTTTGTGAAAGAAGAAGTGTTCTTCTTTCTCTTCTGACCCTTTGATAGTTTAGAAGGTGTGAAAGTGAGAGAGGGGTTAGAAGTACCTGCCCTTTTCAAAGGAGAGGCAGTGGGAGTGACATCTGAATCAGATGGGGAGATGAGCCCTGATCTGATCAGATATCTTCTTTGTGCTAAGGTCTGATTGTCATCATCATCCTCTTCAGCAACCTTCTTTTGAGCCTCTTCTTTCGATGGCTCCTCTTCTTCTTCAGCAGCAGAGTTATGAGTGGACTCTTCTGCCTTTTCAATAACATCTTTGGAAGATGCTTCAGCTAACAGCTTCTTCCTCTCTTCTTTCAACCTTGCTGCCTCAGCAAGAGCGTCCTTCCTTAAATAATATTTGGAGATGTGGAAGGTCTTGTGAGGTCCCATCTTGTACTTTCTTGGGAGTACTTTCTGGAAGGATGATACTCAGCTTGTTGACAAAGCTGACAGTTGAGGTTACCTTCCATTCTCTTGATTGAAGGTCCAAAGTCACCTTCTTGGCTTCAAGAGCAATTCTGTCCAAGAAAAGCCCTTGCCAGTCTCCATCAATCTGATCCCAGATTGCAGCCATAACTCTAACCTTTAGTGTAGTAACAGCATCATGACTGAATGTGTTACCTAGCAACATCTTGCCTGCTATATCCATCAGGGTTTGGAACTTAGGTTCTAGTTGGGATTTCTTGAGTCCAGAGGCATCAGCAGCCTTGATTCTCCCATCAGTGAACATCTCCATGTACTCTTTCTCCTTATTCATGATGTAGGTGGAGATATTGATCTTCCCCCTTGACAAACCAAACAGTTCCTGAAGGATTTCCCTTGTTACCTTGACCTTGTGTCCACCCATGACACTTTCAACATACGATCCCTTCATCACAGCGTTTGCATAGAAAGCCAGCACATCTTGTTCATAAACGTTGGTGGGTGCTGCTTCCAGAAAATCTCGAAGGTTGAGGTTGATGCAACGGAGAAGGATTTCCTTGTTTGCAGCTGTGTGTTTGCCTTTGAAAAACAGAGCATTCTCTGTGAACATCTTCCCTTCCTTGGACCACTTTGCAGCATCCAAGGTGCCAGTGCTCTTGGTCTTCTCGTCGTAAATTTCAATGATTGCCATAGTAGAGTTTAAGTGTTTAGGTTTTGAGAGCTTGAAAGAAATTTGCAGAACGAGAGAGTATTGAGAGCAATAGGGTATTGTGAGCGAAAGGGTTTGGAAGAGTTTTAAGGGTGTGTATATATACTCCAACAATTCTTGATCTAACGGTCAGAATTGAGTTTAATTGTGGAGTAGAGCCCAAGATTTTCCTTCTTTGATTTTGGGCCTTTCTTTAAATTTGCCGGCTGAGTTTGCCAAGTGGCAATAGTTGATTTGCTGGCAATTTGGTAATTGAGTATTAATGACATCATTACCAAACATAGCCGTTGTGACTAATTTTGTGGCAAGAATTGATCATCAAGGCCGTTTTTTATAAGTGAATTGCATTCCTTATATAGGCCAATTTGTTTAATTACATTCAGGAATAAATCTAGAATGAATTACATGATCAAAGATAGTCATTAAACTCAAAAATCAAGTGATCTGATCAGCAGAGTGAAGTCTTCTGATTTCCTGAAAAGGTCTGCTGATTTCTCTTGGAAGTCTTCTGGTCAGCTGAGTTGGTCTTCTGATCAGCTGAGTGGAGGATTGAGATTTGCTGAGTAAATCTTCTGTGCTTTGAAGGTCCAACTTGGCTTGATGGATCCTTCATTGTTGCTGTGATGATCCAACCTGGATGATGGATCTTCCAGCTTTATTGTGAGTGGTGATCCAACCTGGTTTGATGGATCTTCCAGCTCTATCTCTGAATCAAGTAGGACCATCAAATCAATATGTATATCAGCCTGGATGGTATCCCACTGGTTCAGGTTGCCCTTACCATCTGATGTTCCTCATCATCAGATGGGTTGTAGCATCAAATGTGTCATAATTGAATCTCTTCGCTACTCTTGAAAGAGAAGGAAGATTGGAAGAGGCTTCAATGGAGTCGAAGAGAGGGCCATGGACTCAGCCTTCATGTTCTGTTTAGACACAATAGCTTTTGATAACAAGCTCTCCATGTAGAACTTCCCCCTGGAGAAGAAGCTCTGCTTGTTTGCTACTCTGTCCTCTGCATCTCTCTTTCCTCTAGTTTTCAATAAGGACTTCTCTCTTTCCTCTAGTTTTCATAGACATACTTGTGTTGAGTAAGCCAAGTGTGCTGATCTGCATCATCTTTATCTTCTGGACAAATCTTCATCTCCTTCACCCAAGACCTTGGTTGAAGGATGATCTCCATTCCATCTCTTCTTTCGATTGTCTCCATCCCTGAAACAGAAAATGATAGTTAGTGATTTGTGTTCTTAGGTGTTCTCATAACTTCCTCCTTTTATAGGGGTAGAAATGAGGTATTGGAGTGAAAGATGACAAAACTATAGAGTTGATAGGTCTGAATTTCTGAAAAGTTACTTCTTAAGATCAACAATGAGATTCTTGATCTAAGGGTTCACATTTAAAGATATTCAGACTTTATCTTATGGAATGCAGAAATTATAAATTTTTGAGCAAGAGTTATTTGAAATCCGTACAGTGCATGCATACTGTTGAGTCGGTGAGGATGGTGTATTAATCCAACCAAGTATAACTCAATAGTATATTGTATGTATGTATATAAATAAAGTATTTTATGAAGAATAGTTTATTATTATACATAGTATACATTGCTTATAGTAGAGAACTCAAATAACTTTGTTCAAGTCTGCTGTATATATATATATATATGATATGCAATGCAGATTTTAGAGTATTTCATCAAGGATTCTTAAGGTATCATTGATTCCCCCTTGATTAGATGACTCTAAGTTTTCCCTCAGCTTTATTTGTCTTCATTGGGAAAGAACTTACCTGAAGATGAGGGTGTCTATTCACCTCATCTGATCCTCCTAGTCTGCTGCACTTGGGTCAGCTGAGGTTTTCAGCTGATCTTTCCTTCTTCATGTGCTTGGGTCCAGGAGTCCTAAGATGTAACATAGGGTTTTGAACCTTTCTTCAGCTAGGGGCTTAGTCAAGATGTCTGCTCTTTGGATATCTGTGTGAATTTTCTCCATCTTGATGTCCTTCTTTTCAAGGTGGTCTCTTATGAAGTGGTGTCGAATGTCGACATGCTTGCACCTTGTGTGGAGGACTGGATTTTGAGTGATGGCAATGGCACTGCTGCTATCACAATAAATAGGGACTTCTCTTGCCTCTACATTGTAATCCTTGAGTTGTTGAACTAGCCAGAGCAGCTGACTACAACAACTACCAGCTGCCATGTATTCTGCTTCAGTGGTGGAGGTTGCAACTGAGGTTTGCTTCTTAGAGAACCATGATATCAGCTTGTTGCCTAGAAATTGACAGGTTCCAGATGTGGATTTCCTATCAATTTTACATCCTCCATAGTCTGAGTCAGAATAGCCACTCAATTCTAGATTGTCATCAGCAGGGTACCATAGTCCTAGGTTGACTGTTCCTTTTAGGTACTTGAGAATCTTCCTTGCTGCTTCTAGATGACTTTGCTTTGGGTTTGCTTGAAACCTAGCACATACTCCTACAGCAAATGTTATGTCTGGTCTGCTAGCTGTAAGATATAGTAGAGATCCAATCAGTGCTCTATATTCAGCTTGATCAACTGCCTTTCCAGACTCATCTGGTTCCATTTTGAAAGATGTCATCATTGGAATCCTTGCAGTCTTGCTTTGTAGGGCTTTGAATCTTTCTAATAGGCTCTTGGTATACTTGGACTGGTTGATGAAGATCCCTTCTGAACTCTGCTTGACTTGAAGTCCTAGAAAATAATTCATCTCACCCATCATGCTCATTTCAAACTTTCCTTGCATAAGTTCAGAGAACTTCTTGCACATCTCTTGATTGGGTGATCCAAATATTATATCATCTACATATATTTGCACCATTAGGATGTCTTCTCCTTCTTGTATTCTGAAAAGAGTTCTATCCACTTTGCCTTTTGTATATCCATTGTCAAGTAGGAATTGTGACAATGTGTCATACCAAGCTCTAGGGGCTTGTTTTAGACCATAGAGAGCCTTCTTCAGTCGATATACTTGATCACCTTTTTCAAAACCTGGAGGCTGCTCTACATATACTTCTTCTACCAGAATACCATTTAGAAAAGCACTCTTGACATCCATTTGATATACCTTGAAGCCCATATATGATGCATAAGCTAGAAACAGTCGTATGGCTTCTAATCTGGCTACTGGAGCAAAGGTTTCATCATAGTCAATCCCTTCAGATTGAGAGTATCCTTTTGCAACTAGCCTAGCCTTATTTCTAGTTATCACATCATTTTCGTCCTTCTTGTTCTTGAATACCCACTTTGTTCCTACTACATTGTGGTTTTCAGGACGATCTACCAATTCCCAGACTTCATTTCTTTCGAATTGGTTTAGTTCTTCTTGCATAGCAGTGATCCAATTGCTATCTGTCATTGCTTCTTCTATATCAGCTGGTTCAATGTTGGATAGGAAAGCACACCAGCAGAACATAGATGATTGTGAGTTCTGATTCAGTTGTCTTCTTGTCTTGACACCTGAGTCAGCTCCTCCTAAGATGAGGTTTGATGGATGGTTGTTTCTCCATGTATGCCTCACAGGAGTATCTGCATTGGATGAGCTTGGATTCTCATCTGATCTAGTGCCATCAGGAGGGTTGACTTGATTAGGTCGATCATCATCTGTATCTTGAGTGTCAAAGAGATCATTCCCCCTGGCATTTGGGATTGGTGCATCTTGATTCTGGTCAGCTTGTCCTGCTTGAGTTTGAGATCTAGTGACAGGTCTATGAGGCTTATCCTCCTCTGGTTCTTCAGGGAAAGGTTCATTGACTTCAATGAACTCATCTGGTTTGGACTTGATCACTAGATGTCTCATCTGATCTGCAGCTGAGTTTGTTTCTACTGCATTCTTTTCACAAGATTCATCAAAAACAACATGAGGTGTTTCTTCCACAAGAAGGGTTCGTTTGTTGAGTACTCTAAATGCTTTGCTAGTTGAGGAGTATCCTAAAAATATCCCCTCATCTGCTTTGGCATCAAAAGCATTCAACTTACTCTTCCCATTGTTGTGAATGAAACACTTACAACCAAATATATGAAAGTAAGATACTCTAGGTTTTCTTCCTTTACATAGTTCATATGGGGTTTTCTCATGTATTTTATGAATACCTGACTTGTTTTGAGTGTGACAAGCTGTGTTGATGGCTTCTGCCCATAGCTTCTTGGAAGTGGAGAATTCAGCAAGGAGTGTTCTGGCAGCTTCTTTGAGTGTTCTGACTCTTCTTTCAGCTACACCATTCTGTTGTGGTGTTCTTGCTGCACTTGTCTCATGCTGAATACCATTAGAAGTACAATAGGCAATAATATAAGAGTTAATGAATTCAGTGTCTTTGTCACTTCTAATTTTCACAATTGGTTCTCCTTTCTCTACTTGGATCCTCTTCAATAGTTCAGGGAGCTTCTGCTGTGTTTCACTCTTCTTATATAAGAAGATAACCCAAGTAAACTTGGAATAATCATCTACAACAATAAGAGTGTACTTCCTCCCTGTTAGAGTGGTTGGAGTGATTGGTCCAAAGAGATCCATGTGAAGCAGTTCAAGAACTCTGCTGGTTGATGCTGTCTTCTTGGTCTTGAAGGAGACCTTTGTTTGCTTTCCTTGTTGACATGCATCACACACTTGATCTTTACAGTAGAGTTCATTAGGCAGACCATCAACTAAGGATTCCCTTGCTAACTTGTTCATAGTCTTAAAGTTCAGATGACTAAGACGTTTGTGCCATAGCCAGCTGACATCTTTAGGGCTCTTCACAAGCAGACATGTATCCTTAGGACAGTTGTTCCAATTTGCAAGATACATACTTCCCTTTCTAGATCATGTTAGAAGGTTTTGTTTTGTTCTCTTATCACTTATGAGACACTCATCTTTAGAGAATTTGACTGAGTAACCAGTGTCACAAAAGTGAGAAACAGATAATAAATTAAACTTAAGACCTTCTACATATGATACATCATGTACCTCAATGTCACCATTTTTAAGGGTGCCATATCCTTTTGTGTTACCATGCGCGTTATCACCAAAGAAGACTTTTGGACCTTTCTTTTCTATGTAGTTGGTCAGCAGGGCTTTGGTTCCTGTCATGTGAGTTGAGCATCCACTATCTATGTACCAAGTTTCTCCTGCTAGACCTCCTCTTCTGTATAGGTCCCTCCTTTCCTGCAAGAAAAGTTAAGTCTTAGGTACCCATTTTGTTTTGGGTCCTTGGGTGTTAGTACTACCCTTGGGAACCCACATATACATTGGTCGTTTGAACAACCTTGAGCACTTGAGTTGTTTCCCTCGGGCATCACAGAACCAAATCTTACCAGTCAGCACCTTGGACTGATCTGATTTGTCCTTAGTGTCAGCTAAGTAATAGTCAAATGGTTTCCCTTTATAGGAGTGTACATACATGATCTTTTGACTAGTTACATTCGGCCTGGGTGCATTAGCTGGTCGATGCACACGATTATATGGACCATACTCTTCTGTTCTCACAATATCATAAGAGATAGGGGGTGCAAAGAGAACAGATTTGTTTGAAGAAGACTTCTTCTTCTTGGCTGGAGCAGCATACAGCTGAGACTGTCTCAGCCGAGATGGTCTAGGCTGTTTGTTGTTCCTCTGTACAGGCTTGGGGTTAGCTTGTCCTTTACCATTTTTAGTTTTGGGATAGTTAGCCTTAGCTGGTACAGATGCCTTTTGGTTCATATTAGGTTCATTGTGTTTAGAACACTCACCCTTTTCATGTGTCTGAGTAGTGCACTTGTTAGGTGTACTACCCCCAGCTGGAGAGGATGTAGATGGGTTGAGTTCATAGCCAAAACCCATCTTATTGTCATTTGATCTATAATACTCAGAGATACTTTCAATAGTAGTAGAGGCTTTATTGAACTCTGATATCTTTTTATTTAGGCATTCCTTCTCCTTTTCTAAGAGCTTGTGTGCTTGGAAGAGGTCATCGAATTTGGATTGTAGTGAACGAAGTTCCTTAGTTTCTAAAGCTTGAGTTTGTAACATCCCCTCATACAACTGAGTTATTGTGGTATTTTCTTCCTTAAGAAGCTCCACTTCTCTGGTCAATCTTTCATTCATTGTGGCCAGCTCAGGGGTGTTATCAAACTTAACCTTTTTCAACTTATCAATTTCTTTCCTTAGATCCTTATTCTCCTCTTCCACTTCTATAAAAGCTCTAGTGGCAATATCCAGATCACCTTTTACTTTTCTTAAAGATTGATAATAGGTGTCTTCTGATTCGCCTTCAGATGAGTTTATCTCATGTGATTGTGAAAAAATAGGTGAATGGAAAGTAGTAGTATAGGAGTTTACCTCATTTTCACCTATGGCCATCATAGCTAGGTCATCTGAATCATCTGAGAAGATTTGGCAGTCTGGTGATGTAGGGAGTTCATCACTTTGATATTCAGATTCTTCAGTCAGCATAGCTTTCTTGTCTGAAGTTCTTCTTGGCCTTCTTTCTTCTTTGTCATCCAAATCCAGCTCAGGACATTCATAGACATAGTGTCCTGGTTTGCGACAGTTGAAGCATGATCCAGGTTTCTGATTTGAGTTGCCTTTCCTTGGAGGAGTGGCATCTCTTCTTCTAGATCCTCGGCTGTCAGATGACTCCACATCCTTTCTAGGATGTCTTTCTGGTGTTCTTTCTCTGGAACCTCTGGAGGGTGAACTTGCTCTTCTATCTTTGTAGTTTCTATAGAATTTTCTATATTTGCTGTTGAGAGTGTTCATCCTTTCGAATCTCTTGATCATAAGAGCCATTTGTTCCTTCAGACTCATGTCTGATCCTTCACAGTCTTCTGTTTTCAGAGAGGCCTTGCCAGATGAGGTACTTGCAGCTTTTGTATTGGCTGCCTTGAAGGCTACAGTCTTGGAGGTAGATGGGGCTGCAGTTGACTCATCACTTCCTGAGTTTTCTTCTCTGTTAAGGTCATATTCATGAGCTTTTAGGTTCTGAAATAGAGTTTGAGTAGACCACTTCTTGATATCTTGAGTATCTTTGATGATGGTCTTCTTGAGTTTCCATCTCTTGGGTAAAGAGTCCAAGATCTTCAAGTTTTTCTCTCTATTTGTATACTTCTTGCCTAGAGATTCAATCTCATTTATGATCTTTGTACATCTATTGTCCAGCTGATCAATAGTTTCTCCTGGATGCATCTTGAGGTGTTCAAACTTCTTGACTGCTGTCGACAATTTGCTTTCCTTGATCATTTCAGTTCCTTCACAGAGGAGTGCCAATGCCTCCCACATCTCTCTGGCTGACTCACAGTGGATGACCTTTGCAATGTACTCATTTGGAAGAGTTTGCATTATGTAATCTTGAGCAATGCTATCAAGGTTTGATTGCTTCATCTCTTCTGGTGTGAGATCCCTCATGGGCTTGGGAACCAGTTCTCCAACTGGGACTTCTGGATCACCATTTGCAGTGTTGACTGTCATGATGGTGATTGGGCCTTCAGTGATTACTGACCACATCTTGTAGTGGACTGATGTGAGATTCTTCCTCATCCTGATCTTCCCGTAATCATAATCCTCAACTGAAAACTTAGGCAACTTACGCATGTTAGCACTAATGCTGTATGAGTTTTCAAAAACAAGTTTTCCAAAAAGATCTGTTCAAGAGAACTACAGAAAGACTCCCTCAAGTCTTCTGATAATCTAGAGACAGTAGTCCGTTAGAACCACTGCTCTGATACCACTTGTTGGTCCCTGAACGAGTAGTGAATGGGTTTAAAGTCTAGAGGGGAGGGGTGAATAGACTTTAAAACTTTTTCAAACAGAGTTGGGAACCTCTTCTGATTGCTATGTCAACTGGACTGCAAGTCTGCTGGTCCAGATGACTATAGTGATCTGACTGAGGAGGTTATATGCGGAATTATGGTGGCCCTGGTTTAGACTCGTTCTTGTAACTTGTTTTACTTAATGAAAATACTCAGCTGATGCTGGTTTGAAAGTTATGGCCTTGTTTTGAAGAGTGTTGAAATCACAGTATGCACTATATAATAATGAATGTAAAGGCAGAAATGTAAAGTGCAGAAAGTAAATAACACCGGATTTATAGTGGTTCAGATATACGTTCCTACGTCCACTCTCACGTCCTAACGTGATGTTTAATCCCTTTAATTTCCACAAACTACAAGGGTTTTGACCTTTATAGTCCCAAGGTTAGGACTTTGAGATCTGAGCCGTCCTAACAGCTACGGTCTCCACAAGTGATTGTAAGCACTTGCACTTTAAGGGGTTTCAAAAACTTTAACCTTTCGGTGAGGGTTTGGGGTTTTTGAGGTGTATCCAACTAATGGTTCAAGCTTATAATTTGCTTAACCACTATGCCTAAAACAATTGATATACAATATGAACAGGTTTCAGGTTCTTAAGGGTTGGATAGAAATCACTTAAGAGCTATAGATAATCTAATGGTTTCTGGCTCTTTTGAGAATTCTTAGAACTGTATGGCTTTAGCTTTGATTGCTTCCTTGGCTTGTTGAATTCTCTCTTGTGACTTCTTTTTTTTTTTTTTGTGATTTCTCATCCTCTTGTATTTATAATGGAGATTGGTTGCAACTAGCCGTTGGAGTTGACTAGCCGTTTGAGCAATCTTTCCATAATAGCTTGATTCCTTGATTCCAGCCGCTTGATTGCTTCAATCCTGGGATCATGTCAATCTTCTAAATAAGGTAGGTCTTCGTTTGAATTGCAAGATGACTTGGGAATCAGCCGAGTCCTGGAAGAGCACATAGTCTTCTGATCTGTACTTCTAGTCTTCTGACTACTCTTCTGGCCTTAGGTCTTCTGTCTTCTGATATCAGACGAGTAACACTCTTCTGATCTGGAAATTCTTTGTACTGCTTTTAGGCCATCTTCAATCTGGGACTCTATCAGATAGGTAGGTATACAAGCACCTTAACTTATCTGGTCTTCAAGGATCTTCTAGTCTTCATGTCTTCTACTCTTCTCATCTTGAGGATAGGCATGTAAGCCAGGACTGTGCTGATCAGCTGATATCAATACAGTTGATCACACAAGACTAGTCTAAGCTGTTCTATACAAGTCAGCTGATCCTATTACATTTATAAACTCTAAGTGTTTTGGCCATCAAAACTATTCTAACATCAAGTGGGGCTTAGGATGAATTTATATCCCAACAATTTCCCCCTTTTTGATGAAGCCAAAACTATACTTGATAAGTGCTCTTAATGAATTAAGATAAGAGTTTATATCATGCTAAGACTTGAAGTATCTGATGAAGACAATGAGAGTTTGTCTTGTAAGCAAAAAGAACTAGAACTTGAATATAGATAGAACTTTTACAGATTACAAGTAATAGTTTCTTTAAACTTCTAAGCTAGTCTTCATCAGGTCTTCTGATCTTCAAATGCGGTAGGCAAGGTACAGACGAGCTCGAACTTCTTCCATGTGCTGTACATCTGTAACATTCTCCTCTTCATAGATCTTGTACAAAATCTTCTTGATTTCTATCATGTTGACTCTTCCTGAATCCAGAAGGGGTGCATCCCATTTGGGTTCTTCAGGAGTTAAGATTCTGCAGTTTTCAAGTCCTTTGGCTGTCTTGACAATTTCTTCCCAGAACACTGGATCTTCAATGTTCATGAACTGATTGAACTGGAAGAATTCATCTTCATAAGTTGGGAGAGGGCCAAATTTCCTTACTATGTGGTGTTGAATTTACCACTTCTTCTTTAGGGGATACCATCTTGGTAGCTCATCTTGAAGGGCTAAGTAATCCACATAATTGCTATCAAACACCAGGACACTGTCTTCTTTTGCTCTGTCCTTCATCATTTTCCTGAGTTTGGCAATTCTTCTTTCAAATTTGGCTTTGACTGCCTTCGCATCATTCAGCTTCTTTTGCTTAAGCTCTTGAGCTTCAAGCAACTTCTTTTTCTTCAACTTTAGAGCCTCTTTCTGTTCTGCAGTAGGCTCTGTTGGAGTTGATTTCTTGCTGGTCTGAGTTGTCTGGGCTTGCTCATCTGCCTTTCTTTTCCTTGTCATTCTCTTTTCAGGGACTTGTTCTTCAGGAGCAGTGATCTGAAGAGTCTTGGCAGGAGCTTGAGTGGGTGCTTGAGTGTCTTCTTGAGCAATTTCTTTGCCTTTGCCTTTTTCTTGCTTGTTCTTGATTTTGCTCTTTAAACTACTCAAGGTTTCATTCAGCTCATCTTGAGATACTACCATTACAGCATGTTGTGCAGTAGATTTCTCAAGAGCTCTTTAAACTACTCAAGGTTTCATTCAGCTCATCTTGAGATACTACCATTACAGCATGTTGTGCAGTAGATTTCTCAAGAGCTCTTATCAACATATCTTCCCCCTTTTTGGCTTCAGCAAGTGCAGCCGAAAAAGGCTTCATGGCATTCATGATTTCCACTTTCAGAGTTTGTTTCAATGTCATGGCATTGACCTTGTTGACAGCAGTAATGTGGGATATACTGTGTTCCATGACATGAGAAAGAGAATTGGTGGAGGAGGCAGCTTCGAGCTTTTCTGCAAGTGCTTCCAACTTGGCTGCTGTTTCCTTCAGCTGAGTCTGCAGTTTCTCATTCTCCTCTGCAGCTGTTTTAAGAAGAGCTTGTCCTTCAGTGGCTCTTGCTTCAGCATCCTCAATTCTTGTCTTGTAGGTGGTCTCCATGCGGTGCATCTCATCAGTGTAAAGATCAGCAAACCTTTTGGAGGTGTCGGCTGACAACTTCTGATAGGTACTCAAGTATTCTCCTATCTGCTGATGAAGTGCTTCACCAAACTTGTCTTCAATTTCAATAATTTGGTCATGAAGACGAGTCTTCTGATCCCTTGCAGCTTTCTCAACATATCTTCCTAGCTGCATGCCTAAACCTTTCTCAAAGTGCAAGTCTATTGCAGCTTTGACCTGGGAGCAGATGTCTGCTGTATGGTCAACAGATGGGGTAGAGGTAGAGGGTGTACCTTGAGGCTTTGGATGAACAATTACTGCTTTGCCTCTTTCTTCGGCTGATAGGTACTCCTCATTGAGGAAGCAGGTAGTGGCCTTGGTCAGATGGGTCATCATTCGTCTGCCTGGATCCTCTTGATTGGCAATGAAGTGAGTCAGTTCGTCTGAAGGTCTGAAGTGAGCTGGTATTCTGACTACTTCTCTTTCAATCTCTTCTTTGTCAGCTGGTGCAGCTGAGTCTTCAGCAGGGGCAGCTGAGTCTTCCACCAAGGCTGGTGCAGCTGATTCCTTCATCTTTGCTTGTTCAGCTGTCTGCTGATCCGATGAACCTACTGGGATAGGGACATCAGCAGTGGAGACTCCTAGGATCCGGTTGCAGACTGCAGTTAGTGCCTCATCTGATAGCAGCTGAGCAAAGGATTGAACTTGAGCAACTTCCTTTTGCTCCATCTCCCAGTCGAGGAAGTTTTCCTTTCCTCCCATTCCTTCCATGACCTCAAGAAGGTCATCTATATCATCTCTTCTGAGCTCAATCCAAGTGCATACCCTAAGCACTTGTTCAAACTGGATTGAAGTCTCATCAACTCCAGGGATGGTGGTCTTGAGCAGGTTGGCTATCTTCATCCTCATTATCTTTTCTGTTTGGCACATGGGGTAGTGCACCATTCTGAACTGAGGTTGAGAAGGACCAGGTTGAACCAGGTCTTCTGGTGCCAAGTCTTCTGGAGCAGAAGGGACAATGATGGTAGGGGTTTGGGTAGTTGGGGCATTTTCCTCTGCTGTGTGAGTATCAGCAGGGATTTGGGAAGTGATTTCTTCTTGTTGGGTAGGAGGTTGGGATTGATCTTCAGTAATTTGTTCATCAGCAGGGTTATGGGTCTGGTGGTCTGGTTCAGTTTCTTCTTGAAGATCAGTAGGTGTTTGAGCTTGATGATCTTGGACATTTGCTGTTTGAATATCAGCAAGGATTGTGGATATAATCTGAGTTTGATCATCAGCAGGTTGTGTGAAGGTGGTCTGAGGTTGGTTGTCTGCTGTTTGAACATCAGCAGGGTTAGGCTGGGCTTGTTCCTCTGCTGTGTGAGTATCAGCAGGGATTTGGGCATCAGTGTGTGAGGGTTCAGATGGGTTGGTATCATCAGAAGGGTTGAAGGATGAAATAGGGGCTATGCTCATTGGAGTAGGGAGCCTGGATTTCTTGGCTTTCTTTGTGAAAGAAGAAGTGTTCTTCTTTCTCTTCTGACCCTTTGATAGTTTAGAAGGTGTGAAAGTGAGAGAGGGGTTAGAAGTACCTGCCCTTTTCAAAGGAGAGGCAGTGGGAGTGACATCTGAATCAGATGGGGAGATGAGCCCTGATCTGATCAGATATCTTCTTTGTGCTAAGGTCTGATTGTCATCATCATCCTCTTCAGCAACCTTCTTTTGAGCCTCTTCTTTCGATGGCTCCTCTTCTTCTTCAGCAGCAGAGTTATGAGTGGACTCTTCTGCCTTTTCAATAACATCTTTGGAAGATGCTTCAGCTAACAGCTTCTTCCTCTCTTCTTTCAACCTTGCTGCCTCAGCAAGAGCGTCCTTCCTTAAATAATATTTGGAGATGTGGAAGGTCTTGTGAGGTCCCATCTTGTACTTTCTTGGGAGTACTTTCTGGAAGGATGATACTCAGCTTGTTGACAAAGCTGACAGTTGAGGTTACCTTCCATTCTCTTGATTGAAGGTCCAAAGTCACCTTCTTGGCTTCAAGAGCAATTCTGTCCAAGAAAAGCCCTTGCCAGTCTCCATCAATCTGATCCCAGATTGCAGCCATAACTCTAACCTTTAGTGTAGTAACAGCATCATGACTGAATGTGTTACCTAGCAACATCTTGCCTGCTATATCCATCAGGGTTTGGAACTTAGGTTCTAGTTGGGATTTCTTGAGTCCAGAGGCATCAGCAGCCTTGATTCTCCCATCAGTGAACATCTCCATGTACTCTTTCTCCTTATTCATGATGTAGGTGGAGATATTGATCTTCCCCCTTGACAAACCAAACAGTTCCTGAAGGATTTCCCTTGTTACCTTGACCTTGTGTCCACCCATGACACTTTCAACATACGATCCCTTCATCACAGCGTTTGCATAGAAAGCCAGCACATCTTGTTCATAAACGTTGGTGGGTGCTGCTTCCAGAAAATCTCGAAGGTTGAGGTTGATGCAACGGAGAAGGATTTCCTTGTTTGCAGCTGTGTGTTTGCCTTTGAAAAACAGAGCATTCTCTGTGAACATCTTCCCTTCCTTGGACCACTTTGCAGCATCCAAGGTGCCAGTGCTCTTGGTCTTCTCGTCGTAAATTTCAATGATTGCCATAGTAGAGTTTAAGTGTTTAGGTTTTGAGAGCTTGAAAGAAATTTGCAGAACGAGAGAGTATTGAGAGCAATAGGGTATTGTGAGCGAAAGGGTTTGGAAGAGTTTTAAGGGTGTGTATATATACTCCAACAATTCTTGATCTAACGGTCAGAATTGAGTTTAATTGTGGAGTAGAGCCCAAGATTTTCCTTCTTTGATTTTGGGCCTTTCTTTAAATTTGCCGGCTGAGTTTGCCAAGTGGCAATAGTTGATTTGCTGGCAATTTGGTAATTGAGTATTAATGACATCATTACCAAACATAGCCGTTGTGACTAATTTTGTGGCAAGAATTGATCATCAAGGCCGTTTTTTATAAGTGAATTGCATTCCTTATATAGGCCAATTTGTTTAATTACATTCAGGAATAAATCTAGAATGAATTACATGATCAAAGATAGTCATTAAACTCAAAAATCAAGTGATCTGATCAGCAGAGTGAAGTCTTCTGATTTCCTGAAAAGGTCTGCTGATTTCTCTTGGAAGTCTTCTGGTCAGCTGAGTTGGTCTTCTGATCAGCTGAGTGGAGGATTGAGATTTGCTGAGTAAATCTTCTGTGCTTTGAAGGTCCAACTTGGCTTGATGGATCCTTCATTGTTGCTGTGATGATCCAACCTGGATGATGGATCTTCCAGCTTTATTGTGAGTGGTGATCCAACCTGGTTTGATGGATCTTCCAGCTCTATCTCTGAATCAAGTAGGACCATCAAATCAATATGTATATCAGCCTGGATGGTATCCCACTGGTTCAGGTTGCCCTTACCATCTGATGTTCCTCATCATCAGATGGGTTGTAGCATCAAATGTGTCCTAATTGAATCTCTTCGCTACTCTTGAAAGAGAAGGAAGATTGGAAGAGGCTTCAATGGAGTCGAAGAGAGGGCCATGGACTCAGCCTTCATGTTCTGTTTAGACACAATAGCTTTTGATAACAAGCTCTCCATGTAGAACTTCCCCCTGGAGAAGAAGCTCTGCTTGTTTGCTACTTTGTCCTCTGCATCTCTCTTTCCTCTAGTTTTCAATAAGGACTTCTCTCTTTCCTCTAGTTTTCATAGACATACTTGTGTTGAGTAAGCCAAGTGTGCTGATCTGCATCATCTTTATCTTCTGGACAAATCTTCATCTCCTTCACCCAAGACCTTGGTTGAAGGATGATCTCCATTCCATCTCTTCTTTCGATTGTCTCCATCCCTGAAACAGAAAATGATAGTTAGTGATTTGTGTTCTTAGGTGTTCTCATAACTTCCTCCTTTTATAGGGGTAGAAATGAGGTATTGGAGTGAAAGATGACAAAACTATAGAGTTGATAGGTCTGAATTTCTGAAAAGTTACTTCTTAAGATCAACAATGAGATTCTTGATCTAAGGGTTCACATTTAAAGATATTCAGACTTTATCTTATGGAATGCAGAAATTATAAATTTTTGAGCAAGAGTTATTTGAAATCCGTACAGTGCATGCATACTGTTGAGTCGGTGAGGATGGTGTATTAATCCAACCAAGTATAACTCAATAGTATATTGTATGTATGTATATAAATAAAGTATTTTATGAAGAATAGTTTATTATTATACATAGTATACATTGCTTATAGTAGAGAACTCAAATAACTTTGTTCAAGTCTGCTGTATATATATATATATATATATATGATATGCAATGCAGATTTTAGAGTATTTCATCAAGGATTCTTAAGGTATCATTGATTCCCCCTTGATTAGATGACTCTAAGTTTTCCCTCAGCTTTATTTGTCTTCATTGGGAAAGAACTTACCTGAAGATGAGTGTGTCTATTCACCTCATCTGATCCTCCTAGTCTGCTGCACTTGGGTCAGCTAAGGTTTTCAGCTGATCTTTCCTTCTTCATGTGCTTGGGTCCAGGAGTCCTAAGCTGTAACATAGGGTTTTGAACCTTTCTTCAGCTAGGGGCTTAGTCAAGATGTCTGCTCTTTGGATATCTGTGTGAATTTTCTCCATCTTGATGTCCTTCTTTTCAAGGTGGTCTCTTATGAAGTGGTGTCGAATGTCGACATGCTTGCACCTTGTGTGGAGGACTGGATTTTGAGTGATGGCAATGGCACTGCTGCTATCACAATAAATAGGGACTTCTCTTGCCTCTACATTGTAATCCTTGAGTTGTTGAACTAGCCAGAGCAGCTGACTACAACAACTACCAGCTGCCATGTATTCTGCTTCAGTGGTGGAGGTTGCAACTGAGGTTTGCTTCTTAGAGAACCATGATATCAGCTTGTTGCCTAGAAATTGACAGGTTCCAGATGTGGATTTCCTATCAATTCTACATCCTCCATAGTCTGAGTCAGAATAGCCACTCAATTCTAGATTGTCATCAGCAGGGTACCATAGTCCTAGGTTGACTGTTCCTTTTAGGTACTTGAGAATCTTCCTTGCTGCTTCTAGATGACTTTGCTTTGGGTTTGCTTGAAACCTAGCACATACTCCTACAGCAAATGTTATGTCTGGTCTGCTAGCTGTAAGATATAGTAGAGATCCAATCAGTGCTCTATATTCAGCTTGATCAACTGCCTTTCCAGACTCATCTGGTTCCATTTTGAAAGATGTCATCATTGGAATCCGTGCAGTCTTGCTTTGTAGGGCTTTGAATCTTTCTAATAGGCTATTGGTATACTTGGACTGGTTGATGAAGATCCCTTCTGAACTCTGCTTGACTTGAAGTCCTAGAAAATAATTCATCTCACCCATCATGCTCATTTCAAACTTTCCTTGCATAAGTTCAGAGAACTTCTTGCACATCTCTTGATTGGGTGATCCAAATATTATATCATCTACATATATTTGCACCATTAGGATGTCTTCTCCTTCTTGTATTCTGAAAAGAGTTCTATCCACTTTGCCTTTTGTATATCCATTGCCAAGTAGGAATTGTCCCAACATCTACTAAATCTCTCATAAAATGGTGTTTTATGCTAATGTGCTTTGTGAGTGAGTGTTGTACAGGATTTTTAGAGATGTTAATGGCACTAGTATTATCACAAAAGATAGTAAGTATACCATTCTCAATACCATAGTCATGGAACATCTTGCTCAGCCACAAGAGTTGTGTGCAGCAGCTTCCAGCAGCAATATACTCAGATTCTGCAGTGGATTGTGAAATACAATTCTGTTTCTTGCTGTGCCATGATACAAGATTGTTTCCCATGTAGAAACATCCTCCACTCGTACTCTTTCTATCATCTATGTCTCCAGCCCAATCAGCATCACTATAGCCAATCAATATGTTGTTGGTGTCCTTAGTATACCAGATTCCAAGGTCACTTGTTCCTGAAACATACTTGATGATTCTCTTCACAGCATTCAGGTGTGATTCCTTTGGATTTGCTTGGTACCTAGCACAAACACACACATTGTACATAATATCTGGTCTACTAGAGGTTAAATACAGTAAACTACCTATCATGGATCTGTAAAGTGTTGGATCAATGTAGGTCCCGAAGATGAGTTAATATCGAGGGAAGCTAAAGAAAATGTCTAGAGGGGGGTGAATAGACTTTTCTAAAATCTTTCGATATATCAGAATTACAATATGCGGAATACAGAAATTAATCAATGAGCCCAATTAAAGTTTATACTCAATCTTCTTAATTCGAGAACTCTGTTCTATACTCAACTTGTCTTGTTCAGTTATGTATGTTAAACAGTTAAGCAATTAAACAAAACAGTAAAGTAAACAACACAAACAATTTATAGTGGTTCGACAACTTGTCTACGTCCACTCTCACAACCCAGTTGTGATGTTTCCACTAACTCTTCCAATCGAGTACAAAGTGTGAATTCTTGTTCTTTTGAGTCCCAAGAAAAAGACTTAGATCTTCTAAGACTATACCACCAGATATGTCTACGATCTTACTAGAAATTTAACAAGTATCTAGCAACTTGAAAAATAACAAACAAAAACTAAAAACTTATTCAGTAGCAGTCTTCTAGTTTCTTCACTTGACTTCTGACTTGCTTTCTGAAATTCAATAAACTCTGAGAGTGTGCTTCGAATGCTTCAGTAAATCTTCAGTATGTAGCTTTTCAGTATTCAGTAGTCTTGAATCGATGAACACTATGAAGTATTTATAGACTTCTGAAATCAGGAACTTAGTTAGTTGTAACCAACTCTTCTTGAAAACTAACTTGTAACTGATTTTTCTTATCCATCCACGCGTTTCAGTTAATTAGTTATTTCTAACTAACTCTTTAATCTTATCTTTATACGCGCTTCATCTTTTCTTCAAGTTGACTTGTCTTGTTGAGTCTTGTAGACCACCTGTCTTGAGTAGTAGACTTCCTTCTTCTTGTCTGGTCTGGTCTTCTTGTGCTGTGCGATCTTCAACAGTAGACTATTCTAATCCTAACAAGACTATTACATTACTTTAAGCTTGTAGCTTAGTCAACTTATAAAACTATACAATGATTATTACATAGAAAATCAATGAGCTCTATACAATGATTATTAGCTCAATAACAATCTATACAGTTAATATAACCAAATATGAAGTACTTATAAATCGTACTTATCTTTTAAACTTTAAACAAAACTTGTCTTTCAAATGTGAACTCTACTGGTCTGTTCAAGATGACTCCTCTTAACTAGACTAGATCAGTCAACACTTAGAAAAATTCAAACTACTTTTGGCTTATCAAAACTTCATCTTATCTTTTAATCATCAATTAGGACTTGTTTCAGGATTCATATCCCAACAATTTCCCCCTTTTTGATGAAGCCAAAACTACTTGAATATTTTCTCAATAGTAGACTAGTTAAGTAGTTATCTTGTTTTAACATCAAATAGTACTTATGTTTTCATTCATTCAAAATAATACCAGTAGATATTACACATACCAAAAAAATAATAATCAGGGCAAAAAAAAAAATCAAAGTACCAGAGCAATCATTCTAATCTGAAAGAGTACCTCCTTCTAGGTTAGGAACACAGAACGCATCTAGGAGCCTCTTGTGAATTACTCTGATATGGTCTTCATCTTCAATCTTCTCTTTATCCAGTAGCTCTTCTTCAAATTTCTTGATCTGATTGTGATCAACTCTCTTACCTGAGCTTGTCATAGGACATTTCCACTTTGGAAAGATAGGAACAAGAATATTGAAGTTTGCTCCAGCAGATATCCTTAAGATCAGGTTCCATAGCAGCTTGTTCTGACCTTCCATGAATTTGTCGAACATAGAATACAACTCATCTGGACTTTCAGAGTCACCAAACTTCCTTATAATCCAATGATCAAGTTCCCATTGTCTCTACACTTTCATCCATTCAGCTCGATGCTCTCTATCTATGAAGTAGTCAATGAACCGATCTTCCATCTGATCTTCATCTGCCTTCAGCTTCTGCAAACTTTCAATGTGATTTCCAATTTTCTTCTTGCTTGCATAATGACTCTCATCATCTGGATCAACAACTTTTTGCTTCTTCACAACAGTTGTTGCCTCAGCTTCTTTCGGCTCTTCAATAACAATGGATTTTCTCTTTGATACTTGTCGTGTCTGAACCTCTGCTTCAGGAGTAGCAACACCCTTGCCTTTCTCCTTTCTCGTCAACTCATCTGCTTCAGCTTTAGCTCGCTCAAGATCTGCAGTTTTAACTAACTTGCCTCTGCCTCTCTGATTTGTCGTGAGATTGCTCGAATTTGTGGGTCAATTATGCTCTAGATATCAAGAAATTCTTACAACTTTCGTGTAATCATGAGCTAATTGTTAGATATGTTGATACATGAATGTTTTGTTTGATTTTTAGGTAAAGCACGGAGTTTCGAAGCAAATCACGAGAAATCCAGGTGTTGGATCAATCCAATGAGTCAACCACAAGAAAGGCATCAAGAAGAGGGTCGAAATGAGATGAGAATCGAGCCGATCGGGCATCGGGATAGAGAGTTATGCATGAAACTAGAAGAGAAGGAGGGAACTCGGCCGAGTGAGTCAACTCGGCCGAATCTGTAACTTTGGATATTACTGCGCACTCGGCCGAGTGACTCAACTCGGCCGAATCTGTAATTTTTGAAATTACTGCGCACTCGGCCGAGTGAGCCAACTCGGCCGAGTGAGGTGGAATGCCGCAGCCACTGAAATTGAAGACCACTCGGCCGAGTCTCGGCTGGAAAAGTCGCATAACGATTTTATAAGTGATCAACTCGGCCGAGTGACCCCAACTCGGCCGAGTTACAGCGAAAAATTGCCCCACTTCGTTTTTGACCTAGAAACACGTGCCAAGCTCAAGGGGGAGGGTATAAAAGGTCACAAGTTCATTTTTCAAGGGGATTCCACAATTTTGAGAAGACTCTACACATAGTAACACATAGTAATAGGTTTTGAAGCATTTTTCCTTCTATTTTTTCATAGATTAGCTTAGTACTTAGTTAATTTGTCATTTCAATCAAGGATTGTAAGTGGGCTTTGCTTATTTCATCATACTGTAGCTACAAATCCATTATCAAGGTGATATCTCTCAATTTTAAGTTTCAATTTGGTAATTACTTTCTACATTGCAATTTCTCTATTAATTAGCATGGGCTTTATGTTATTTTGTGTTGTAGCCATGGGATTCTCTTCTAGAACCATGGGCTAATCCCCAATTGCCTTGGGTGTGGATGTTTTGATGGGAATTTAGTGTAATTGTGAAGTAATTGCATGATTCACTTACGATTTGGGTGTAAATGTTTCTAGAGTTGTATTTTATTTGATTCATTTGATTGATCAACCCTATTAGCTAGCATTTTCGATTGTGTTGATTGCAACGAGAGTTGGGTTTGCATGATTGGGGTGTGAGTGTGAGCTTTGGTCAATTGAATAGAAGTTAATTAGTAATTAGCTAACCGAGAGGAGGTTAATGGCTAGACCGACAACTTTAGACACTAAACGAATAGAGGTCGTCTAGGAGTTTGGTGAGAGGGTGTTTCATAAGCATTAGTAACCGTGTTGAAAGTGCTTATGAAACACTATCCTAGGAGCTTATGGTATTTGGTTAGATCCTATAATTGCTAATCAATGCACGATGTTCGCCTATGCCTTTCGAGGGGGTGTGCACACTTATGTGATAGCCTTTAGCTTAATCCTAATTCATATCTAGCTCATGTAATTGCTTCACTAGTTCATTTATTCCTAACAAAACGGAAACACCCGAGGCAATACACTTCTCTTGCACTTTACAAAAGAAAGTTAGTTAGTTCACTATTTCTAGTCACTATCACTTATTACTTTAGTTAATTTAGTTTAATATCTTTGTTCTTATTCCCGAAAATCCAAACAAACAAGCTTAGTTACTACAATAGCATGATAACTTGCAACTTTAGGGATTCATTGGTGTAGGTCCCCAAAGTTGAGTTAATAACGAGTAAGCTAGTGAAAATGTCTAGAGGGGGGGTGAATAGACTTTTCAAAAATCTATCGAAATATCAGAATACAATATGCGGAATACGAAATTAACAATGAGCCCAATTCAAGTTTATACTCAACTTCTTAATTCGAGAACTCTGTTCTAAACTCAACTAGTCTAGTTCAGTTACGTATGTAAACAATTAAACAGTTAAGCAATTAAAACAGTAAACAACACAAACAATTTATAGTGGTTCGACAACTTGTCTACATCCACTCTCACAAACTCAGTTGTGATGTTTCCACTAAACTCTTCCAATCGAGTACAAGTGTATATTCCTGTCTTTTAAGTCCCAAGAAGAAGACTTAGATCTTCTAAGACTATACCTCCAGATATGTCTATGATCTTACTAGAGATTTAACAAGTATCTAGCAACTTGATAAAACAACAACACTAAAAACTTCTCTGATCTTCAGTAGTAGCCTTTTGAATTCTTCACTTGTCTTCTGGCTTCTTTCTGAATCTTCAATCTCTGCGAGTAATCTTCAATATATCTTCAGTATGTAGCTTCAGTATGCGTAGTTGCAGTAGTCTTCAAATGATCACCATCATGAAGTATTTATAAACTTCAATCATCAAGAACTTAGGTAGTTGTAACCAACTCTTCTTGAAAACTAACTTCAACTGAATCTTCTTATCTTTCCACGCGTTTCTTGTTATGAATTAGTTATTCCATAACTAACTTCTTCATCCTTATCTTTATACGCGCTTCATTTAGACTTTTAAGTTTGACTTGTCTTCTGTAGACTAGTATGTACTTGTCTTGTAATCCACCTGTCTTCTAAAGTAGTAGACTTCAACTCTTCTTGTCTGATCTTCCCATGTGATCTTCAATAGTAGACTATACTAATCTATCAAGACTTGTTACATTACTTTAAGCTTTTATAATACAAGCTTAGTCAACTTAGAATTTATACAATCAAACTAATCTATTACATTCAAAATCATGAGCTCTATACAACATTTATCCATAGCTCAATAATCAATCTAACAAATACAAATAGCATATATGAAGTATAAACAATATACAAATTTATAAGTACTTTATCTTTTCATGTGAACTCTACTGGTCTTGCTCAAGATGACTTAACTCAACTAGACTAGATCAGTCAACACTTAGAAAATATTCAAACTACTTTTGGCTTATCAAAACTTCATCTTTTATCTTTTCATCATGTAGGACTTGTCTTAGGATTCATATCCCAACAATTGGCACTCAATTAAGTCCTTGGAACGAAAAATACTTGGGAAAACTTATCCAAAAATACGAACAAGTCACTCTCTTAGGCCTTCTAAGATCTTGCATAGCTTCTGCAACTTCTTTAGCTTCTGGTTTAGCACAAGACTTAACTTTCTCACCTTCAGTAGCTTCAACTCTTGCTTCAACTCTACTTGTCTCTTCCCCCTTTTTGGCTTCATCAGTCGCCTTGAGAGAGAAAAGAGAAGTGAAACGAGTCATCTCTTCAAACATAGCTTGCTTCATCAGGTTTGTAGCTCTTTCTATCTGCCTTTGATGAGAACCATCTTGACTTAACTTGTCCAGCTTGGTTGCCACCAACTCCAACTTTTGAGTAGACAAGTTCAACTCATTCTTGAAATGTGTTGCAGTCAATCGTAACTTTCTGTTCTCTTCAGTCATAGCATTTATAATCTCTATTGCTTGTGCGAGCTGATCATAAGCTTCCTTTCGTTGAACATCAGCAATCTCGATTTTGGCTCTGTAGACTCTTTCCATTTTCCTGGATTCAGTAGCTAAGACACGAGCAAAATCGACTGAGCTCTTCTCTGAATATTCAACTTGATTCTGGAGAAATCCTTCAATTTGATTGAACATCTCTTGCCTGAAGTCAGTATCCAACTGATTGACCTCATTCATAATCATCTCTTTTGAACTTGTCACAAGGACACTGTTCTGTTCAACAAGAGTCTTCTTTAAATCGGATTTGAGAAAATTATCAATAGATGACTTGATGACAGCTTTCAATTCTTCTTTCAACTCATCTATCGATGTAGCTTGAATAGCTTGAGATGACTGACAAACTTCGACATGAGCAGCCTCTTCCATGATTTCATCTTCAACAAGAGATACAACTTCAACCAACTGACCTTCTGGAGCAGTGACTAAGACCTCGTCTTCTACTACTTCAGCTTCAATAACAACACTTCCAGCAATGGCCTTCAGACTAGGCAATGGACAATAAGGCACCATAGCTAACTTAGCTTCCTTAGTCATCCTTTCAGCATCAGCCAAGTCCTTTTTCAACAAGGCGTGCAGCTTCTCTATGTATCCAAAAATTTCGGTGGGAAGCAATAGATCAGTATATCGATTGATAAAAGCAAAGTCTGACCTTGGACTGTCAGCATGATCCACCTGGAATCTGAACACAATGCCTCTCAACTGGTCTGAGATATTGTCTAGCTCTACTATAGGATCAGTAGACTGGATCTCCTCAGCTGGTGTAGCTTCAACCATCACTTCGTCTTCAACAAAATCGGTCTCTGAAACTTGAACACCCACGTCAAACTGTGATTCCGAACACAATAGGTCATCAGAGATACCCAATAATCTCTTCGCAAGAGCAGTAAGGGCGTGAGATGGAAATAGCTCTGAGTGGTCTCGAACACCACTGTTCTCCTTCTGCTCCATCTCCCAATCCATAAAATTTGAAATTTCACCCTTTCCTAGGATGACTTCGAACAAGTCGTCCGTTGCAGACTTCTTCAATGCAACCCAAGTGCATATTCTTAGAAGCTTCTCAAACTGCTCTGACGAGTAGTCGACTTCGATAGATGAGAGCTGCTTCTTCAAATTATTGCTCATCTTCGAACGGACTCTCTTTTCTCTTAAACACATAGGTAGTAGACCAAGGATTCGAATCTATGTTCAGAAGGGGTCTGAGCAGGTGGAGTCCCTGTCTCAGTTGTTGCAGTGGCAACTGGTGTAATATCTGAACTAGATGGGATAGAGGGTTCAACATTTTCTGTTGAAGGTAAGGATAAAATTTGGTCTGTGGTTTCTGGGGGCTTTGATGTGTCTAGGTTTGGTGTGACAACTGTCGAAGTATCAGTTGTGTCCATTATGGGAGTGTTTGGGGGTAGGCTGGCTCTCAGCGGATGTGTTGCCAGCACTTGCGAGGATGAGGAAACAGGTCTAGGCCTAGATCGATGTGATCTTGCCTTGGTTCGAACAGAAGAGAGAGAGAGAGGAATTGAAATGGATTGAGAAGAGGTACCAACCTGAATACTCGACTCTTCTGGTGGAGTGGGCGACCCAACTCGCACGAGTGTATATAATTCAGGAACTTGAGCACTTGGCTCTTTCTCTTGTGCGGACTCCTCTTCCGACTGAGTTTCTTCAGAATCATCTGCACTAGACGAGTCTTGTGCAACTTCCTTAGACTCTTCTTCAACTGACTCATCTTCTGAAGAACCAGACGAGGCAGCATAAGGCAAGGCTTCCATGGGGTCAATCTGAGCTTGCCTAGGTGCAGCTGGCCTAGCAGCAGCCTGCTTTCTCAAAGCCTCCTTTTTCAAATAGAATTTTAACGGATGGAATGGCTTTCCCTTACTCCATTCCGTCTTGTTTGGCATCAATAATGGAAATAGAATGCTTAGCTTATTTCCATATCCAACCACATTCGACACCACCCAATTACAAGTGTTGGTGTCCACTCGAACACTTCTTTCAAAGTACATTATCCGATCTGCGATAAGCTTGAACCAATTACCTTTGGTAATACCATCATAAATGGCAGCCATTACCCTTGCTTTTCCCAATGTTACAGAATCATGGGAACCAGTGGCGCATAGCAAAATTTTGCTGGCTATGTCCAATAGGGTGTGATACTTCTCTAGGAGTTCCATCTTTTTTACGGCAGAGAACTTGCCATCTGGTTTCAGCCTCATCTTTCTTCCACAAAATATACTTAGATATCTTGTCTCCTGCCCGATTGCATAATTCTCCACATCAATTGTTCCGGTGGGCAATTTCAGATGCTCGAACAGGGCTTCTCGAGTGATTTCCACTCGACTTCCACCAACAAAAGATTCAATTGTGTCACCTCGTCTGGTGGCGTTGACATAAAATTTCAGCACTTCCTCCTCCAAGACGACTTGAGGAAACGCCTCCAAATAAGGTTTCAGGCCACATCTGCTGCATTTGGACAGAATCTCTGCGTTTCCATCTGTGTGTTTACCCTTGAAGAACACAGAAGGTTCAACATGCACTTTGTTTTCGGAGATGTATCTGCCTAGGTCGAACCTAGCCTGCATGTTAGTTCTCACATCGAAAATAGATCGAATCGACATAGTGATAGTCTGGGTAAGAACAAATAGTTTGGAATTGCAAGAAAAAACAAATGCTTGAGAGTAGGGGAGTTAAGAAATTGTGGGGCAAGTCGTGTGAGGGTGTTGGGTTTTGTTCAAAACTGAATTGTACTTTGAACGGCCAAGATCTAAGGATTAGATCCAACGGTTGGAGCTTTTGGTATTCGGTTACGGAATCGAGAATATTATGTGATTTGATATTGTAAAATTTGAAATCCGTCTCTTCTTAGTTAGGACAGGGGATTGAACTCATCTGACCTAGTGAAGTCGAGTGCGAATTGGGTGTATACACCTTATTAAAATGGGAGTGTATAAATCCAATTCTAGGGTTTTCAAATTTTAGCATTATCGAATTACTATAATACCCTTAATTCGTTTTGATTAAACACTTAACATATTTAAATCAAAAGAACACTTAGATTGTCTGTTCGAATCCATCCAGATGAGACGAGTAGGCTCATGAACACAAGACGAGTTCTCCCTTCGACTGTGCTTGTCTAATCTGTTCGTCGAACGACTTCATGTACCTATCTTATCATATGCAACGTGTAATCGTAGGTACAAGTAGAGTAGAATAATTAAGATGAATATCAATCTTTAAAGCAGTGATCAAGGTTTTGAACAAGATGACTTGTAACAAACATATGAGTCAACATAAGGATATTTAAGAAATCATAGATTCCCCCTTAAATGTTTATTCCCTTAGTATTACCCTCAGCTTTACCAGCTTACTCATCGGGTTGTTTGGTCATCTAGTCTAGCCTTGTATACCTGTCTGTTGCGTGAGTAGTCGAGTGCTCTGTTCTTGTCTCCTTATTTCTTTGATGTACCTGGCTGGTTAGTACATATCTATAGGCAAGTAGGGTCTAGATCAATTAACCCTAAACTAATGCATAACTCACGAAATCGAGCTTCAGCTAATGGTTTTGTGAAAATATCAGCTCTTTGAAAATCAGTATGAATCTTTTCCATGCGAATGTCCTTCTTTTCTACATGATCACGTATGAAATGATGCTTCACATCAACATGCTTACAACGTGTGTGCAAAACAGGATTTTGTGTAATGGCAATGGCACTATTACTATCACAGAAAATAGGAACATTTGATTCATGTATATTGTAATCTCTAAGCTGTTGCATGAGCCAGAGTAGTTGACTACAACAACTACCAGCGGCCATGTACTCGGCTTCGGTAGTAGAGGTAGCTACACTAGTCTGCTTTTTCGAAAACCATGAAATGAGTTTTGTGCCTAAGAATTGACAAGAACCAGATGTAGATTTCCTATCTATTCTACAGCCTCCAAAGTCTGAGTCTGAGTAGCCACTTAAGGATAGATCATCATTTGAGGGATACCATATACCACGATTGATGGTCCCTTTCAAATATTTCAAAATCCGTTTCGTGGTTTCCATGTGACTTTCCTTTGGATTGGCTTGGAAACGAGCACAAACACCAACAGAGAATGCAATGTCTGGTCTACTAGTAGTTAGATACAGTAAGGAACCAATTAATCCACGATAATAAGATTGGTCAGCACATTTACCGCGTTCATCTGGATCCATTCTGTAAGTTGGTTGCATCGGTACGCCAGTAGACTTACAAGTCTTAATCCCGTACTTGTCTAGAAGATTTCTAGTGTACTTCGCCTGATTTATGAAAATACCTTCTGGGGTTTGTTTTACTTGAAGACCAAGAAAGTAATTCATTTCACCCATCATAGACATCTCAAATTTACTTTGCATGAGTGTTGAAAAACTTTCACTCAACTTTTTATTAGGTGACCCAAAAATGATGTCATCTACGTAAATTTGGACGAGTAAAATGTCTTTCCCTTCTTGTCTTCTGAAAAAGGTTCTATCGACCTTGCCCTTAGTAAAACCATTTTCCAATAGAAAGAGAGAGAGAGTATCATACCATGCTCTTGGAGCTTGCTTTAGTCCGTATAAGGCTTTCTTCAATCTGTACACCTGGTCGCCTTTGACTTCGAAACCTGGAGGTTGTTCAACATACACTTCTTCCGCAAGAATACCGTTAAGAAATGCACTTTTAACATCCATTTGATATACAGTAAACTTCATGTGAGCAGCATATGCAAGAAACAATCGAATGGCTTCTAGTCTAGCAACAGGAGCATATGTTTCATCATAGTCTATGCCTTCAGCTTGTGAATAGCCTTGGGCTACTAGTCTAGCCTTATTCCTAACGACTACATCACTCTCATCTTTCTTATTTTTGAAAATCCATCGAGTGCCAACTACATTATGATGTTTAGGCCTATCGACAAGTTCCCAGACGTCGTTTCGAACAAACTGGTTCAACTCGTCTTGCATAGCGATGATCCAATTACTATCAGTCAATGCCTCTTTAACAGTGGTAGGCTCGATAGCAGAGAGGAAACAACACCAGCAAAACATAGTTGGACTAGGCTGTTCTTGCGACTCAAAGAGTTGTCGTCTAGTCTTCACACCAACAGTAGAGTCACCAATAATATTTTCAGTATCATGCGCAGATTTCCATGTTTTTCTATTCTTAACAGTGGCACTATCATCATCTATATCATGTACAGTATCATGCATATCGACATCATTTGTATCATCAACAGTTTTACCAGGAGTAGTAGAGTCAACTAGCGCAGGCATGTCAACTGGTCTAGAAGACTTACCTTGAGCACTTACCTTCTCTTTGTCATCAGACTCGAGAGCTTTCATGAATGGATTGTAGGCTTGAACGGATTCATATACCTCTGAATCTTTGTCAGATTCTTTAGATCAGTCACTTTTTCACTGATCTTGTCGGCAGACGAGTCCTGTCGAGATTCATCGAAAACCACATGTGGTGTTTCTTCCACACAGAGAGTTGAGTAGTTGAATACCCTAAATGCCTTGCTAGTCGAGGAGTATCCCAAGAATATCCCCTCGTCTGCTTTGGCATCGAAAGCATTCAACTTGCTCTTTCCATTGTTATGGATGAAACACTTACAACCAAATATATGGAAATATGAAATGCGGGGTTTTCTACCTTTCCAAACCTCATAAGGTGTCTTGCCTAGAGCTTTGTTGATCACGCTTCTGTTTTGTGAATGGCATGCAGTATTGATAGCTTCTGCCCAAAACTTTTGAGGCGTGTTGTACTCGGCTATCATGGTTCTACAGGCTTCTTTGAGAGTTCGATTCCTTCTTTCTGCTACACCGTTTTGTTGTGGTGTCCTGGCTGCACTAGTAAGATGTTGGATACCACGTTTAGCACAGAAATCTTTGATATAGCAATTAATGAACTCAGTTCCCTTGTCATTACGAATCTTGACAATGGACTGGTTCTTCTCAACTTGTAACTTCTTCAACAGTTCAGGCAGAAGTGTTTGTGTATCACTCTTCTTGTGTAGGAAGACTACCCAAGTAAACTTAGAATAGTCGTGTACAACAACAAGTGTGTACCTTCTACCATTCAAGGTTGGAGGAGTTATCGGACCATGAAGATCCATATGTAGGAGTTCTAGGACTCTACTAGTTGAGAGAGTATGAATTGACTTAAAAGAACCTTTCACCTGTTTACCCTGTTGACAAGCCGTGCATACATGTGACTTGTAGTAAACTTCATTGGGAATACCTTCTACAAGGTAATCTTTGGCTATCTTATTAAGAACCTTAAAGTTTAGATGACAGAGGCGTCTATGCCAGAGCCAGCCAAGTTCTTTAGGATTCTTAGTAAGTAGACAAGTGTCCCTCGGACAACTGTTCCAGTTCACTATGTACACACTTCCTTGTCTTACGCCGACTAGTAGGACTGTGTGCGTCCTTTTGTCAATGATCTGACATTTGCGGCTTTTGAACTGCACCTTGTATCCACGATCACAAAACTGTGAAACAGAGAGTAAATTATATTTCAAACCTTCAACATATGAGACATCTTGTATCTCTACGTCTCCATTCCGGATGTAACCAAATCCTTTAGTGACAGCAGTGGAGCTATCACCAAATATCACTTTTGGTCCTTCTTGCTCATGGTAGCTTGATAAGAGAGCCTTGGTACCAGTCATGTGGTGCGAACAACCACTGTCTATGTACCAGGTTTCTCCTATTGAGCCACCCTTCTTATACAAGTCAATTCGACCCTGCAATGAAGATATTCAATAATTTAGGTACCCATTTGTTTATTGGGGTCCTTGGGGGTTAGTTGAGTTCAGAGGAATCCAAATATACATTGGAGTCTTGAACAAGTTCGATCTCTTAAGCTTTCGCCCATACTTGTTACAAAATAGGACCTTGTTGTCCTTGTCTGTCCTATCATTCGAGTTAGGGTCTACTCGTTTGAGATAGCCTTTCGACTTGATCTCTACTTGAGTAGGCACTGGTCTATGATAGTCAGAGTAGGGCTTGTATGCATTAGGTCCATACGGTTTATAGACGCGTTTGGGTCTTTCCTCACTAATAATATCATATGACAAAGGTGGAGGATATAGGACAGCTTGTGTACGATATTTTGGAGCTACCTGTCTAGGTCTAGACGAGTAGAGCTGAGACTGCCTTATGAAAGGAGGTCTAGGCTCTTGTCGTCTAGTCTGTACCTGTCTAGTACTCGTCTCCTCAGGATACCAGTCCTCGTATCTGACCTGATTGGGTCGTCCACGATTAGTGGTCCTTTGAAGATTAGTTCTAGGTGGAACAGGCTTGTTGTTACCATTCTTTTTACCTCCCTTGGTAATTGGAATGTTTACTCGAGCTTGTTTAGGTGCAGTACCTTTAGATGGAGTTCCAATATCGTATATCATTGGCCCTTTTCCTTTATCATTTGGCAAAAGTCTTGAGTTAGTGGTAGTAGGGTTCTTAATGACTCGAGTACACGAGCTAGATGACTCAGCACCTATACCTGTCTTGTCACCTGGATCTCTATACCTATCTGACAGTTCAAGGTTAATCTTTGAAGAGTTAACCAGGTCAGTAAGCTTGAGATCTAATGTGACAACCTCGGTCTCTAAGAACTTATTACGTTCTTCAAGTCTGTTGCACTTGTTCTTTAAAACATTGAATTCATTTCTCTCAGTTGCATGTGTCTTAAGTAGGTCTTGATATAACCTGTCTGTCAATGCACACTTTTCTTTGAGTTATCTCAACTCTTCAGTCAAGCGTTCATTTAGAACTGTTACATTAGGATCTACTTTAGACTGAGCTTCCTTAAGATCAATGATTTCTTGTTTTAATGCAATGTTCTCATCACTGACTTCGATGAATGCTTGGTTAGCAAGTAGAAGGTCGTCTTCAATAGCACTAGTAGAGTGATGAAGACTACTTCCTACTTCACTACTAGCAGTGTCACTTTCATCAGTATCAGAATCATCACAGGATTGAAAAGAAGTAGCAGATGATACCTCTTGGTCGATTTTAGCCATGCAGCATAGGCCATCATCTACTATGAATGCTTCGTCGTGGTCTTGATCAGATGGGTAGCTAGATAAGGACGATGGTAACTCGTCTGAATCCGAATCAGAGTCATCATTGGCCATCATTGCCTTCTTGCCACGGTTGTATCTTCTTTCCCTTCGAGTTTTGCGTTCTTCTCGATCGTCAGTGCTCAGGTCTGGACATTCATAAATGTAGTGACCTGGCTTTTCACAGTTATAGCACAAGAGATCATTAGTAGCCTTTTTAATTGGAGATTTATCCCTACGCTTATCACGTCTATCTGAACGCTGAATCTTTCTATCGTCAGACTTAGAGCTGTTATTCGAGCCGAGTATTTGAGGTTCGAGCTCGACTCGAGCTCTTATCGAGCCGAGCCGAGCTCGGCTCGATAACATTGCCGAGTTAAAAATTGAGCTCGGCTCGACTCGTTAACGAGTCTATCGGGCTTAACGAGCCTATCGAGTCGAGCCGAGCCTAACGAGCCTAATGGAATTTTTTACAAAAAATTAGTTATCGAGCCTAACAAGTCGAGCTCGAGCCGGCTCGTTAGTAAATCGAGTATTTAACGAGCTCGAGCTCGGCTCGTTAAGCTAAACGAGTCGAGCTTTATCGAGCCTTAACGAGTCGAGCCGAGCCAAGTCTCGTTAAGGCTCGGTTCGAATAACAGCTCTAGTCAGACTCTCTATCTCGCCTATTACCTTTCGAGACTTCGTCTCTCCTTTCGGACGAGTTTCGGTCTCATCTGGTCTCAGACGAGTTCTTAGAAGTAGACGCTCTATGATCCCTATAGAACTTCTTGTATCTTCCGAAACGTTTATTCAGCCTATCAAACTTTCTAACCATGAGGCTCACCTGATCCTTCAGACTAAGATCACTATCTAACTCGTCTTTTACAGAGGCAGACTTAGTTTTAGACTTAGACCTGTCTACCTTAGTGGACTTAGACGAACTAGACTTAAAGGCAACGTTCTTGGACACAGCATGTTCTCTGTCACTACTGACTACGGGTTCATCTTCATCTAAATCAAACTCATGGGCCTTAAGAGTTTGAAACATGGTCTCTGCACTCCACTTGTCTATGTCTTGGGTATTCTTAACAAGCATCTTTACCATTTTCCATCGAGGATCTAAGCTCTTAAGAATCCTAAGATTGATTTCACGAGGAGTATATGTTTTACCAAGGACTTCAAGATCATTCATAATCTTAGTAAAACGAGTATCCAGCTGGTCGATAGTTTCGCCAGCTTTCATCCGAAATGATTCAAATCTTTGGACAGCAGTGGATAATTTGCTCTCTTTGATCAGGGATGTCCCTTCACAAATGATAGCTAATCTGTCCCACATCTCTTTGGCAGTTTTACATTTTAACACTTTTCCTAGATACTCGTTAGGAAGAGTGTGTAAGATGTAATTCTTTGCCAAACTATCCAAATTATTTTGACGCATCTCTTCTGAGGTTAGATCAGACCTTGGTTTCTTGACGAGGGTGCCAATTAGTTTGTCTTTGTCAAGATTAGCAGTATTTGGGACCATTGTCACGATCGGACCCTCGGTCACAACAGAGATCATTAGATCGTGCGTGGAGCTAAAAATCGCTTCCATTCGTAGCTTCCAGTAGTCGTAGTCCTGAACCTGGAACTTGGGCAACTTATTAGCACTTATTTCAAGAGACATATTGAGCAAGTAGATTAGTGCTAATCAGTTTTATGATCAAGAAGAAGATAAGTCAAGAACAGGGAGCAAGAAACAGATATATCAAGAATGTTGATCAAGAACACGTAAGCAAATACAATCACGAACCAAGACTTCACCCTAAGTCTTAAGTCGGTTATCAAGAAACAGCAGTTCGTAAACTACTGCTCTGATACCACTTGTAGGTCCCGAAGATGAGTTAATATCGAGGGAAGCTAAAGAAAATGTCTAGAGGGGGGTGAATAGACTTTTCTAAAATCTTTCGATATATCAGAATTACAATATGCGGAATACAGAAATTAATCAATGAGCCCAATTAAAGTTTATACTCAATCTTCTTAATTCGAGAACTTTGTTCTATACTCAACTTGTCTTGTTCAGTTATGTATGTTAAACAGTTAAGCAATTAAACAAAACAGTAAAGTAAACAACACAAACAATTTATAGTGGTTCGACAACTTGTCTACGTCCACTCTCACAACCCAGTTGTGATGTTTCCACTAACTCTTCCAATCGAGTACAAAGTGTGAATTCTTGTTCTTTTGAGTCCCAAGAAAAAGACTTAGATCTTCTAAGACTATACCACCAGATATGTCTACGATCTTACTAGAAATTTAACAAGTATCTAGCAACTTGAAAAATAACAAACAAAAACTAAAAACTTATTTAGTAGCAGTCTTCTGGTTTCTTCACTTGACTTCTGACTTGCTTTCTGAACTTCAATAAACTCTGAGAGTGTGCTTCGAATGCTTCAGTAAATCTTCAGTATGTAGTTTTTCAGTATTCAGTAGTCTTGAATCGATGAACACTATGAAGTATTTATAGACTTCTGAAATCAAGAACTTAGTTAGTTGTAACCAACTCTTCTTGAAAACTAACTTGTAACTGATTCTTCTTATCCATCCACGCGTTTCAGTTAATTAGTTATTTCTAACTAACTCTTTAATCTTATCTTTATACGCGCTTCATCTTTTCTTCAAGTTGACTTGTCTTGTTGAGTCTTGTAGACCACCTGTCTTGAGTAGTAGACTTTCTTCTTCTTGTCTGGTCTGGTCTTCTTGTGCTGTGCGATCTTCAACAGTAGAATATTTTAATCCTAACAAGACTATTACATTACTTTAAGCTTGTAGCTTAGTCAACTTATAAAACTATACAATGATTATTACATAGAAAATCAATGAGCTCTATACAATGATTATTAGCTCAATAACAATCTATACAGTTAATATAACCAAATATGAAGTACTTATAAATCGTACTTATCTTTTAAACTTTAAACAAAACTTGTCTTTCAAATGTGAACTCTACTGGTCTGTTCAAGATGACTCCTCTTAACTAGACTAGATCAGTCAACACTTAGAAAAATTCAAACTACTTTTGGCTTATGAAAACTTCATCTTATCTTTTAATCATCAATTAGGACTTGTTTCAGGATTCATATCCCAACAATCAACATCTGTTCCAGCACTGTCTTTGCAAAGTTTCAAAGTAGATCCCATAGGAGTTTTCATTGGTTTTGAATTCTCAAGACCAAATCTCTTAACCAAGTTCTTAGCATACTTACTCTGGGAGAAGAAAATACCATCACTGCACTGTTTGATTTGAAGACCTAAAAAATAGTTCAAGTCTCCAACCATACTCATTTCAAATGTTGCAGTCATTGCCTCAACAAAGTTAGTCAACATTTTATCACAAGTAGAACCAAACACAATGTCATCAACATATATTTTTGCAATAAGTAAATCTCCTTCAGTGTGCTTAATGAACAAAGTTCTATCAGCTTCTCCTCTAATAAATCCATATTCCAAAAGAAAGTCAGTAAGCCTACCATACCATGCTCTAGGAGCTTGTTTAAGACCATACAATGTTTTCTTAAGTTTATATACATGATCAGGATATTGTGGATCTTCAAATCCTATAGGTTGTTCAACATATGCTTCTTCATTCAATATGCCATTTAGAAATGCAGCCTTTACATCCATTTGATGAAGTTTAATATCAATAAAACATGCAATAGCTAGCAGTAATCTAATAGATTCTATCCTAGCAACAGGTGCAAAAGTCTCATCAAAATCAACTCCTTCAACTTGGGTGTAACCTTGTGCTACTAATCTAGCCTTGTTTCTAACAATATTACCAGATTCATCAGTTTTATTCTTGAATATCCACTTTGTTCCAATGACATTAGTATGACTAGGTCTTGGAACAAGTGTCCACACTTCATTTCTTTCAAACTGACCAAGTTCTTCATGCATAGCATTAATCCAGTTTTCATCAGTTAAGGCTTCTTTAGCACTCTTAGGTTCAATTTCAGATAAATAGCATTCAGCATTTACAACATTACACATAGAAGACGTGCATATTGTTCTTACCACATCTACCTTATTTGATCTTACTCTTCCTCTTTTTTGCACTCCAACTGTAGCATCGCCTATGATCTGGTCAGAAGGATGAATTTTGCCTATTCTTGAAGAAGGATTCGTTTTGGGAATGTACTGGTCATTCTGTGAAGTTACAACTGTCTGTTCTGTAGATGTTGACCCAGATGTGTTAACATTTGGTGCAACATTTTCAGACTTCAGTGTATTCTCAGAAGTGTCAGTAACCTGTGATACATCTTCTTCATCTTTGTCATCTGTAAGACCTTTATCATCATCAAACACAACATTAACAGATTCTTGAACAGTGTTAGTTCTAAGGTTATATATTCTATAAGCTTTACTATTTCTAGAATAGCCTAAAAAGAAACCTTTATCACTTTTAGAATCAAACTTATGAAGTTGATCCCTATCATTCAGAATATAACACACACAACCAAATACATGAAAATATTTCACACTTGGTTTTCTGTTGTTCAAAATCTCATAAGGTGTTTGACTTGTGCCAGAACGAATAAAAACCCTATTAATGATATGACATGCAGTATTCAATGCTTCTCCCCAAAATTTCTTAGCAAGACATTTGGATGTTAGCATAACTCTGGCCATTTCTTGTAAAGTTCTATTCTTTCTTTCAACAATTCCATTTTGTTGTGGAGTTTTAGGAGATGAATATTCTTGCAAGATACCCTTTTTATCACAAAAATCATTAAACATGCTGTTTAAAATTCCCTACCATGATCAGTTCTAATACGGCCAACTTTCAAGTTAAACACATTTTTGAACCTCTTATAAAGAATTTTAAATGCAGCAAATGCTTCAGATTTGTCTCTCAAAGACTCTACCTAGGTATATCTAGAAAAATCATCTACCACAACTAAGGAATACCTTTTTCCTCCAATGCTTTCAGTTTCCATAGGACCCATCAAGTCCATGTGCAGTAATTCAAAACATCGATGTGTAGTACAATGTGACAGCATTTTGTGCGACATTCTTACCTGCTTACCTTTTTGGCATGGTCCACATACAGTGGTATTGTGAAACCTCAGTTTTGGAATTCCTTTTACTGCATCTGCTTTGATTAGTTTTTGCATTGCTCTGTAATTTGCATGACCCAATCTTTGATGCCATAAAACATTTTCATCATACTTTGACAAGTTACACATATTTGTTCCAATAAGATAGCAATTATCAGCTGACCTTGTACTAGTCATGACACAAATTTCATCTTTATTAAGAACATAACATGAGTCTTTATCAAATTTCACATGCAAATTATCATCACAAAGTTGACTAATGCTAATCAGATTTGTAAGTAAGCCATCAACATGTAAGATATTTTTAAGCTTAGGAAAACCTTTAACATTCAAAGTTCCTTTACCAAGAATCTTTCCTTTAGAACCTCCACCATATGTAACACTACCACTATTCAAGGTCACATAATCAGATAAGAAATCAGTACGACCTGTCATATGTCTAGAACAACCACTATCAAAATACCATGAATCAGGTAGACATGCTTTTAAGGAGGTATGAGCAACATTACATGTAGTTTTTGGTTTCCATGCAGATTTCATAAACTGTTTACCAGGATGTGACAGTTTTTTATGCAGCATTTTCAAAGTTTTATGTTCTTCAAACAATTTTATACAGTAAGGACGAATATGACCAACTTTGAAACAGTAATGACAGATATACTTTCTTTTAACCTTGTGAGGATCTGATTGTGCAGATGTTGCATCAGATGTGACAACATTTGCCTTCACAAATTTCACAGATTTTCTAAATTTATCAGAAATAGAAGCAGTAGTACCATCATAACCTAAACCATGATTATTAGACTTACCAGTAGCTATAGCATTATTTACCTCAGAAGCACTCTTGGAATATTTCTTGAAACATAAGGTGGAATTTATCAATTTCTCCTTTAAGTTACAAATTTCCAGATCTCTTTTGGTAAGTATAACTTCTAGCTTGGTGATTGTGTCTTTCAGATCCTCATTCTCTTTATTCATGGAATTAAGAGTGAGTTTCTGATTGTTCCAATCATCTAACAGCTTTTGGTGTTCATTGTCATCAGTCCTTTTTCCTGCATCATCAACCAAACCATTAAAACAGTTCAAATTTGGGTGACTCTGTTCTGATGTTGTTGTAGATGTTGAAGCATCAGGTACAGCATCAGAATCTGTTTCATCCAGATCATCATCTAAGGAATCATTATAATCAATTCTGGTAAAATTAGAATATTCATTCTGATTCATCTCATCAAAATCATCATCATCAGATTCATCACTCAAGGTAGCACTAAAATTCAGTTTTTGCTTAAGTCTAGTGTTGGCACATTCATTTGCATAATGGCCATAACCAGAACAAGCATTGCATTGAACTGATTTTCAAAATTCAGGATCATACCTTGGTTTACCTTCACTCTTTGATGGTCTTAGTGTGAATTGACCTTTCCTCCTTTCTGGTTGAGGTGTTGATGTATTGATTTGAATCTTAGGCTGAATGTTTCTAGATTTGTTAACAGATTTCTTAAGAAACTTATTAAAGTGCTTAGTGAGCAAGGCAATGTTGTTAGGATTTTTGAGGCATTCATCAAGCAATTTTTCATCAGAGTCAACTTCAGTAATGATGGGTTGAACTTCAGAAGTGTTTGATGTTTCCCCTTTAAAAATCACAACTTTCTTATCAGCATTAGCTTCATCATCTTGATTAGTGTTTATTTCATATGTTCTAAGAATACTCACTAACTAATTTTGACTTAACTTATCTGTATCTTTTGCCTCTTCAATAGCACAAATTTTAGCATCAAATCTTTTAGGAACAGATCTTAATATCTTATGAACTACTCTAACATTAGAAATAGGGTCACCAAGAGAATGTGATTCATTGATAATCTCACTTAACTTTTCATTGTAGGCTGTAATTGTTTCATCTTCCTTCATTCGGAGATTCTCAAATTTTGTTCCCAACATTCGAAGCTTAGTTCTTCGAACACTTTCTGAACCCTCACAATGCTCTTGCAACCTGTCCCATGCATCTTTAGAAGTAGAACAGTTAGATATAATTTTAAACATTGAAACATCAACAGAAGTAAAAATAGCATTTAAAGCTTTAGAATTGTAGCTTGCTGTTGTTATTTCATCAGCCGTCCAGTCAACTTCTCTCTTGAGTTGTATTTCACCATCTGCGTCTGCTGGTCTTTTTGGAGCTTCCCAACCTGTAAGTACAGTCCTCCAAGAACGTTCATCAACTGACTTGATGTACATACGCATCTTAGGCTTCCAATAAGCATAATTCGATCCATCTAAAACGGGTGGCCTAAGTGTCGTGGATATGTGATGTGTTTCCATTGCTAACCTACACTAAAAACACACTTGACCAAAGATCTAACCTAGTGTCGTTAGGTATCAGCTCTGATACCAACTGAAAGTGTGTTGTATATGAAGTGTTTAAGTTCAATAGAATAATGTTGTACTAAATGTTGTGACAATTGGTACAACACTGACTCTAACAGAATATCAGAAATTATGATTCACAACGGAAGACTTGAAACACTAAAAACAAACGTGACACAATGGAAATAATTTTTAACATAGATTTTATAAATAAAAATCTATGCTAGCCTTACGGCGAAATTCAATACTTATCTTCAAGTACAAATGTTGTGTGAAATGTTACAGCATTAACATTCACAACAGAAACTACAAACGAGGCAGGTGCCTTGTTCTAAAAACGAACTAAGTGTATAAGGTATACACTGTCGAAATGCCTAGTCTATCTAATGATTACACTCTCAATAGATAAGAAGACACACAGCCATACGGGTGGGATACGAACGTATGAACTAAAAGGTAAAACTACTAGCCACAATTCCTAACAGGGATCAACGCTCGGTCTAGGAAATTGATCGAATAGAATACACTTATTTGAGAAGCCTTCAATCGGTATTTATAGAAGTGGGGTGTTGATTCTAGAGGCTTCCACAATGAGATCCTATTTTTTAGGAACTCAACTTCCATGATCTTTCTAGATCCTTCTTGAATGCTCCAGGTCGTTCTAAATGGTTCCAGGCCGCTCTAGTATGTTCTCCAATGTTCTGGAATCTTTCAGGTTCCAGATCCTTGTAGAAGCTTCTAGCTAGATCCTGCCAGAAATGCGACAACATTTAGATCAACATTTAATGTAGCATTTCAGAAAAGACTTAGAAAAAATCTCGGAAGGTCAAATTAAGATGTTGTTGATAATGTTAAGGCATTTAAGGATTAACAACATCTACATTAATATTCAAAATTTGATTTTAAAAAAAAATGTGTTTTGATGAAATAATCAACATATCACTTAATTAAGTAGATTTTCATCAATTTATGTTCCAGTCCCGATTGTATATATATAACGTAATTAATTCAATTTTGAAGAGTTGAGTTTATAATCGCACAAAGTTGCTATAGGAGTACAATAGGTAGTCTTCAACTCTAATTGTCGAACAAAGTGATCGATGTATGAATATATATTGTCTACAATAAATACTTACGTTGTTTATTCCAGTGATGGTGGAGCCTTCTTTTTTGTATGGATATAAGAGTGCTACAAAACTTTCATATGGAGAACTCTTTCTTCAACTTTTACATCCCATTAAAACATTGTTCTTAATGTTGCATCGATTTGATGAAACTTCTCTTCTGTTACCTAAAAGACGTATTGCACATTCTAGGTTTTGTATTAGGGATGACAATGAGACGGGTCCAAACCCAGACTCGCATTGTACTCGTCCCGCATGGACGAGTATGGGACAAGTCATAATTTTTGCCAAACCCGCTCTGTCAACCCGTACCCGGTATATATACATATAGTAATATTTAATATATATGTGTTTCAATTTATATAAATGTATATGCATAATAATGTATACTCCCTCCGTCCTATAATAAGTTTCATAGGTAGATAAACACACATATTAAGAAAATGTAATAATGAGTGAAGTTTTGAGAGGTAAATTTTTGTGTATAAAGTAAAAGAAATTAATTGACTTTTGTGTATGTGTGGAGAAAAAATAGTGACACTTATGTAAAATTGAGGATATTGTGATGGTGAAGTTTATAAATAATTTTCAATTTAAGGGTGTAAAGTTATTGTGACATTAGTGGTATTTGACGTTGTTTTCAATTGAGTTCAGACAGTGTTTGTCCATCAGAGTTTAAACATGGTGGTATGTGACATTGTTTTCAATTATTTTCTCAATTCTCTCAAGTGTTCTGTAATACCAAACCGTCGATTGTTTCACAAAATAAGTGTCCATATATATAGTGTTGCTTAGGAACATTGATCCGAAGTCTGATTTGTGCAATAAAACTAAACAGATTGGTATTAGTCTTGGAAATCGCATCATTGAAGCACTTTTTTTTCTAGAAGGAATGTTGGTAGTAAATTTTTTATCCCGAGAATGACATTAAATGTTTCAGATGACACGACTTCTGTAAAATTTCGAATGAGACAATTTCACATTCTATTATCTTTTGCAATGACAATAAATAAAAGTCAAAATCAGTCTTTTTCCATGGTAGGTGTCTACCTTCCTTAACCGGTGTTCATAAACGAACAATTTTATGTTATAGCCTCGGGAGTCAAGAACAAGAGTGAATTGAAAATTCTTTATCTATATTTAAATGAAAAAAATATGTAAACATACAATAAATGTTGTCTGCAATAAAGTTTATCGCAATATGTAATTTCATATATTGATTTATTTTATAAATAACATTTTAATTTTCTATTCAATTAGGGCGTGATTGGTATGGGGTAATGGGCTTGGAATGGAATGAGCATTCATGGGCCTATTCCTAATCTCACGATTGGTATATTTTTTTTACCAGAAATCCCGATTCTTTACGGAATGGTGATTCCCAAAAATAAAGAATTCAGATTCCACTCCACCCTCTATCTTTACCCATTCCGTGTAAAATCAAATTATATTTTATTTTATTTTTTTAAATAATCACTCATATTTTATTTTTACATAATTATCATTTTCAACCATTAACCCACTCCTCCAACCTTAATTCACGATTAAATATGTGATTTATTACTCAACATTCTTCAACCCTAATTCACCCAAGAGAGAAGACGATGAGAAAGTAGGACACAAGAAGAGAAGAAGAACTAGACAAAGTTAAGTAAAATCGATTTGTTGAGTTTTTTCATGTTTACTCGACAGATTAATTCTCGGGATTGAGGATAATTCTCTATATATATGTGTGTGTGCGCAAGATTGTATTGCTTTGTTGTATACAAATTTTCTGAATTTATATGCAAGATGAAATTTTTTAGAAACAACACATTCATGATGCCCTCTGTTTTTATGTTTGATGAATTTTCGTGTGTGTATATATATATTAGATGCAACAGATGAACTAGATATCGAATGAGAAAGAGGTTGGGCTAGAATGGGATCAGTGTTTAGAGGTTGAACTTTCTTAGTTTTGATTTTAGGCTTGGGTTTACTTCTCTATTTTGCCTTCAATATTTTCTTAGAAACAGCAGCAACAGATTCAGAAGGAGAAGCACTTATATCCTTATGCTCAGGTGCTTCTTGAGAGGACTCTTCTAATGCCTGCGGAGTGATTTCTCCAGTCTTGATCTTCTCCGAGCGCATCCTATGAGGATCATGTCTTGTTTTAGTCCTCTTTTCTCCTGCTCATCATCAGTCTTGTACATTGAGCCTCTAGAGGAATCATTGTTTAATGCCTCCTTCTTCAATAGAAACTTCCCTTGATGGAATTTCTTTGACTTACTCCAAGAAATGTTGTCTTTCATAATAGTTGGCAATAGAATACTCAGCTTATTCCCAAAGCAAAGAGTACCTGTCAAAACGTATTCTTTGGTCTTTGTTGGTCCCCAAAAAATAGACGAGTGTTTTGAGATGTGTAAGAAAATAACTAACTCTTTAAGATAACTAGTCTGTTGATTTCACTAGGGGCCTAGGACTAGTTAGTCTGTTGATTTATTATCTATCAAAGTTAAATGTGGAAATGTAGTGTGTCCATTTAAAATTATACTCGTCTACTACTTATAACAAAAAAAATTACTTCATGCATAAACACATTTTGGGGTTATTATGAACTTTCGAATATAGCAAAGTAAATATGCAGTATCAGTTGATAGTGTATCAGCTGTTACAAAACCTTTTTCAGTTAAAGCTTATGTTATGTAAGAATGCATATATGATGATGACAGTAAATAATAAAGCAAGTAAATAAAACACCATCATTTATAGTGGTTTGGATCTCCAAATCCTATGTCCACTCTCACGATTTCAATCGTGATATTAATCTCTTTAATTACCAAATTAACAGGGGCTTGTCCTTTAGAGTCCCAAGAGAATGACTTTGAGCTCTGAGCAACTTTCAAAGTGTTGCGGTCTCCACAAAGTGTTTAAGAGCACTTGTACTCTTTATAGTGACTAACACTCAACTTAACTTCCAGGGGTTTATGGTAGAAAGTAGGTTTTGTGTATATGAACTAGGTGAGATTTTCCCTTGGAATCAAGATTAGCATCATGCTAGAATTGGGAAAATCTCTCTAAGCTTGGAATATATATGAGTGACAATTCAGGCTTAGATACGAGTTCACTCACTCTCAGATGATGATGTTTGTTGAATCTTCATTGATGTTCCATTGAGTTGTTCTTCATGAATGAATATTTTCGCTCCATGCTCGACCTTCGCATCTCTCACATCATCTTGAGATATGAGAACCGAACTCATATATATAGTGTGAATTTGAAAGTTATCGTTTGAGAGTAATTTCAAATTCATACTTATTTTAGAAATAATGTAATCTTTGACTAATTGATTGATTTCTTCAATCTTGAGATTTTTCCTTCTTTCTTGACCTTGCCTTCTTTGATTAAGGAAGATGCATTTATTTCATATTTATTCTAGGAATTTAATCTTTTATTGATACTCTGAATATAATCATTGTCATGTAATATTCAGTGTATCTTTGACTTGAATGTTTCGTCCTAGTCAGCTTATGATGTCTACTAAGCTTGTAGATGATGTCTACTCAGCTTCCTCTACTCAACTTGTAGATGACTTCTACTCAGCTTCCTCAACTCAGCTTATAGATGACTTCTACTCAGCTTGTATTAGATGTCATCATATCTATCAGATGAGTTCTACTCATCTTATCAGCAGACTTCATATCATATTACCTTCTCTTCTTTTCTTAAGCATACGCGTGTAAGTCTTCTCTTCTTATCAGAATCCTATCTATTACAAGATGAAATAATGAAGTTGTCTATACAATACAACTTATCCTATTATATTTTTGATTTGATTTATCAAAACTAAACATAGGGTTATAAATATCCCAACAGCCCCCCTCCCAATATATAAAATTATAATTTCATCCTAACAATAAAAATATATCAATTCTAACATTAATTAAAATTATATCAACAATTAATCTAATTAACAAAAACTTTAAATTTATATTATAAATTCTAACATGCATAAATCGATTCAATTCTAATATGTATATATAAATTCAATATATATGCATATAGATATCATTACATATAACAAATTAATTAAAAAATACATAATATATATAACTTTAAATTTAATCGAAAGAATTTACTGTAGAAATGATCACATTGAAGTGTAGAACAAGAATCACGTGAAAGAGGGCTCGATCTGTTGCGGCAGGAGCGTTAAGAAGCACGGTGGCGGCGACTGAACCTTGAAGGGTGCTTCACGGCCAAATTATGTGTAGGAGTAAAAGGGGGAAGGTATTTATATCATTGTTACCGAGGAATTTTAGCGAGGGCCCCCTACCCCTCAGTAAAATTTAATGATGAGTCAGTTGATCGAGGGTCGTTCCCTCGCCAATATTAAAATAATGGGCTCCTCGCAAAGGCCCTCGTAAGTGGCCGAGGGATTTTAAATTCCCTCACCTTTTTGCTAGGGTTATGCGCGCCCTCGCCAACTGTCTCCCTCGACAATTCGTGAGGGAATAAATGTTGTCGGTAGGTTCCTCGCGAATTCAGATTAATTTTGTGGTGAAGTAATTAAAACAAAGTCCGTAAAATTTTATAATAAGAAAAAATTGAATATAATGCATATTGAGATAATTGAGAAATATAGAATTAAAATGAATAGTAATTGAATTGAATAGCTAGGGAATTAAATAATCAAATTGAATGTAGAATTGCAAAATGGAATTCCATTGATGAAAAGCTTGGAAGCTTGTTTGATTTTACAAAAGAGAGTAATGAATCTCATAACTTCCGGAAAGAAGATACATTAGTATTTATAGGCTAATTACCTCTTAACTAACAAGGTAAACTGTTATTAACAAACTAAACAACTAACAATAATCTCAAACCTAATTAAGGGGTGTATTTCCTGATATGGGAAGTGTATCTACTAACCCTTTATATTGAATTAAGAAAATGATTATCATTCCTCTTCTATGTAAGGGAGAGGTTTACAAGAGAGGTTACAACTACTGAAATAGAACAGCGAATCTAATTAATACTTTCTCATTTATTGTTATTGATTTTCACAGCCCATAAAATAAATAAGAAACATGATAAAATGCAATATTTATTAATATTGTTGCAAAAAATTTGCAATGTATAGTAACATGAGATACAAGAGAGAACATATACGTATTTGGATCCAAATGGATCGGAGCTAGGTAAATCATACATAGGAAAACATATACTTCTGCATGGTAATGGTAATATCTGGCCGGGGATACATCTGATCATCAGTTGAGTCTGCAGACATATAGACATGCTCACGCAGATTAGCTAGGTTTAGAATATATAATGTTGAATTAATGAAATACTAATAAATATCTTACTCTAGGCAGTTAAATGATGGATCTGATGTGTAGTTAAAGGCGCCGTTGACACCGCACACCTGATCAGGGACTTTGTTAAAAAAATCGCGAAAGGAGTCTTTCTGAGCAACAAGAGATTGGATACACGCGCACACGTCCTGGCGACCCGATTGATCAAGACTTGCTTGTAAATTCCCGATCTTTTTAAGCAATTTACAGCACGAAGATTCGGCACTTGGCAACGCTTTTATAACTTGGCGTGCCCCCATGTACATGGAGCACGAGTAGTACCACATGTTTGTCTCAATGTTGATGCACACTTCGCTTTTTGCAGCTTCTACTTCAACATCATGAGAAGCAATTACCATCAAAACAAGCACAACCAGCTGCTTAATTTTCAGACCCGGCCCCATAATTTGTTAATTTGATGATGTACACTAATTAGAGCTAGCTATGTATATATATAATTAGCTAGCAATGAACATGGAAGATGATGGCGCGCATAATTTATTTATTTATTTATACGATCGATGATCTTCAAATATTTTTTCTACGCAACGTGCAAGTTGCACTTATATGTACTTTGAAAGCTAGCTAGGTTAATAATATATTAAAACCCAAACATTATGCGCGCGCATCGATTATTTAAAAATTAAAAAATTTAATCAAAGATCTGAATCTTATACTTCTACTTGTTTATCGAATAAACCAAGCTGGATGGGCAAACTTCACTAGTTAGGCCCAGTTAGGCAAAATATTAATACAGTAAATTAGAAACCGGCCCCCTCTGGAAATTAATTAAATACTAGATATTAACAGCACTTATATAGATCGCAATTAACGTCAAATTCTTAGAAATGAATATTTCAACTCAATTCGCCCTAGTCAACCCATCTCCAAATTCGCTGAGAATGTGTTTAGATGAGCGGATTTGATTTGAAAAAGTATTTCAAATGAAAATATTTATAAATTGATGGATTTTAATTAATGACATGGTTTTAGTGAGAATTTAGAATTCTCTCAATTTTAACTAAAAAGTGTGTGAGCAAAAATCTAAGTAATTGAAATTCATTCATAATCCAAACAAGTGGAGTGGATTTGAATGGTGGATTTAAAATCCATAAATCAAATCCATCCATTCAAAGAGGTTGTGTTTGGATGAAGGGATCAATTTTATTTGAGAAAGTATTTCAAATGAAATGATTTAAAAATAGATAGATTTCAAATGACATGGTTTTAGTGGGGATTTAAAATCCTCTCAATTTTAACTAAATTGTGTGAACAAAAATCTAAGTATTTGAAATCTATTCATAATCCAAACAAGTGGAGTGGATTTGAATGGTGGATTTAAAATCCATAGATCAAATCCCTCCATCCAAATGGAGTCTGAGGTTGTGTTCGGATGAAGGGAATTAATTTGAGGAGGTATTTCAAATGAAATGAATTAAAAATAGATGGATTTCAAATGACAGGGTTTTAGTGGGGATTTAAAATTCTCTCAATTTTAACTAAAAATTTGTGTGAGCAAAAATCTAAGTATTTGAAATCCATTTATAATCCAAACAAGTGGAGTGAATTTGGATGGTGAATTTAAAATCCATAGATCAAATCCCTACATCCAAATGGAGCCTAATATTTAATATTTTATCCATCTCATTATATATTATTTGCATATTGTTCTTTTTTAGACGTTTCAATATTAATTGCGAACACAAATAAAGAAATCTTAGTCAAATATCTTACCCTCACAATACACACTTATTTACACTACATGCATGTCGTTATTTTTTCACTCTTAAAAATCAATTTTCCTTTATTAACTTCATTGAATAGACTTTTTTGCCCTTTCTTTTTATGAGGTGTAAAGTAAATACTGTTGCGATATGGTTTATACATTAATAAAGGAAAATTTGATTTAGATTAAATACAAAAACCCTAAGAACCCCAAGTATGATACGGAGTATATGAATTGCCAGAATTAGATTTTCAGGTTAGAAAAGCTCATACATGTTAGGGAGCTTTATCTATCTTAAAATAGATTTTTAAAAATCTATGTCAACTGACCTGAGAAACAAGAGCTATGAAGACAAAAGTCATAAAGACAAGAAGACTAAAAGCAGAGAGTACGTGGTTGTCCAAAATTGTGTCCATATGAGTTGACCTACAAAAGACTTTGCAAAGACTAAAGTGTTCAAGGGTTATGCATAAAGTTACAGAAGACTTTGCAAGTCACAAGATTGGTCAAGATAGATGAAGAAGGATCCAGAGCACTTTGCAAGAGAAGTTATGGACAAAGTACCTGAATAAAAGACACAGTGATATTGGCGAGACAAAATGACTACCAAGCTATATGGATGAAGGAATAGACGACAATTCAAGTAAAACAAAGTGTCAAGTAGCCTGAAGTGATATCCAGAGGAACCAACGGATAGTTTCTTAATCTTATAAATAGGTCAAAACTTGAATTATTTCAAGTGACGGAAACATACACAAGTTGAAACTATAATAAGAATTATAAAAACATCCCAAGGAAATCAAGCATTCGTGTTAAGATTTTAAGCAATTATTGATTAATATTTTTAGTTCCCACTACACCATCAAACATCTTCAAGTGAATTGAACCTTCACCCATAACCTTGCAAGTGTGATCATTCCCAAGCAACACAGAACCGCCCTTCGGATTCTTGAAGTCATGAAACCAATCTCTTCTTGAAGTCATATGGAAATAACACCCTGAATCCAGGATCCATGTTTGCTGTTCTACAGAGAATGTGATAGTTAGTGTTTAAGCAGACTCATAGCCTTCTTACTCCTTATCAGCTTGGGTCTGATTAGCTTGATTCTTGTCAGCAGGGTTCTTGGCACCAGATTTCCTCAAGAACTGCTTATACTTATGACAAGCATTCTTATAGTGTCCGGGCTTATTGCAGTTGTAGCACACTGAATCCCCTTGGTTGGACACAGCTGGTTTTCCCTTATCAGCTCCTTTGGGTTGACTAGACCCCTTCTTGGAGACAGGCCTCTTCTGACCTCCTTTGATTGTCAATCATTCTCCACTGTTGCTCTTATCTCCTTGAGATGTTTTGTTGTGCAACAGCTTGGACTTGACAGCCAACATTACATCCTCCAATGTAATACTTTCCTTTCTACCATACAAGATGGTGTCCTTTAGGATTTCAAAGGACTTAGGCAGAGCACTCAACAAGATCAGAGTTTTATTCTCTTCCTCTAACTTGACATATAAATTCTCTAGATCATCAAGGATCCTGTTGAACTCATTAAGCTGATCTGGAATGGGCTTGTCATCACCCATTTTGAAGGCATACAGCTTCTACTTCGAATAGAGACGGTTAGCAAGGGTTTTCACCATGTAAAGCTTACACATCTTGTCCTAGACCTCTTTTCGCGGATTTCTCTTTAGCAACTTCTCTCAATACATTATCACCAAAGCAGTGCAGAATTATGCTTCGAGCTTTCCTGAGCATCTTGCTCCTTTCAGCAGCAGCTGTGGCAGATTCCCCAGCTGGGACTGTAGGTTCTTCGAGCGCATCGAACAAACCTTGATGTTCTAGAAGAGCCTACATCTTAACTCTCCACAGTCCAAAATCTTCGGTGCATGAGAACTTCTCAATGTTGTACTTGGTCGAATTCTCCATCTTAGAACTAGCAATTGCTTCAATGGATCTTTCGATTCCCACAGACGGCGCCAATTGTCAAGTAATCCGCCAGATTAGACGTCTCTAATCCAACAGAAAACAGAATTATAAAATCAATCTAAACAAAGATAGCAATTCACAAACAAGTAAACAGAAACGAGAACAGAAAACAGAGCACACAAGAATTTAAGTGGTTCGATCAATGTGATCTACATCCCATTGGACACACAACTTCAATCTTTGATTAATCAAGGGATGTTTACACACTCATTCACTCGGAATATGATTTATCCCTCACTTCACTCGTGAACTCACAACTCAAAGAACGAATGCTCGTAAGCATCAATCTTTACAAAATGCAAGGGATGGGGTATTTATACTGATCAAGGTAGATTGTTGCATGCCTTGAAAGCGTGCTCCTGTCAGGTTGTTGTAACCGCCTAACAAACTCACGTGTTCCACACTGTCCAATTGAAATGACAGTTTTTCCCTTTCTCTTGTAACTTGTAACAGATGACAACCATCAAAAGATCTCCCTCTACTGATCTACTCTTCTGATATCCACTCCTTAGTCCAAAGACTAACCCTGCTACTAGACATCTTCTCAACTGATATGAACTCTTCTAATCACATCATCTCAGTAGACTCTAAGCATCACTTACTCATCTGACTGGAAACCTTCAACTCATCTGATCATGTCTAAGTTAGCTTTCTTGACTCCCATCAGCTGATATGCTGATAACCAACAACTGGCCCATATAAGCTGATATACTCTGCTGATATCGAGATTATGAGATAAACCTCACAAATACTCAAAAGGTATTTTCATAAGTCTTGACATTTGTACAACTAACCTAACTCTGATTATTTGTGTTGTATTATTTGCAAAAGTTTTCAAAAACGCATACACGCCCCCTCCCCCCCCCCCCCCATTATGGGACCATCAAGTGGTATCAGAGTAGGGTTTCAAAAGACACCACTACTTTGAGAACTGACTTTGGTCACCTGAACTGATATGATTGAACACATTAGATTTGTAGACTAGTCTACCATATTTGTGATATATGTTTACTCACCATGTCTATTCTACTAAGACCTCTACAACTGTGCCCCCACCAACTACTATGGGAACCAACCCCATCAACAAGATATCTTACCAAAAGATTCCTATGTTCTCAATTGAGAATTATGACTTTTGGAAAATAAGGATGAAAGCTCATTTGGTTTGTCTCCATGATGAAATGCTCAGAGTAATCACCAAAGGACCATTTGTGTTCACGAAGGCAAACACAAATGTAACAGTTGAACAAAGAGTTGATGGGAGAGGAGAAATTCCAAAAGATGAAGATAAGCTCACACCTGAAGAAATGAAAAGGCAAAATCTCAATTTTGTGGCAATGAACACTTTTGATCAAACCATTTCAGATGTTATAATGGAAAGAGTGTTTCAATGCACAACTGCTAAGGAGATTTGGGACACATTAGCCTTAATGTGTGAAGAAACTGACAAAATCAAAGAAAACAAGCTTCAAGTTGTAGTTTAGAAATATGAACAATTTGCTATGAAGCCTGAACAAAATATTGATCAGTTGGATGGAAGATTCACTGATATCATGAATGAAATCAACTTACTTGACAAAGAGTATTACAAGAGAGAATTGGCCTTGAAGATTCTTACGGCATTATTAGTAAGCAGGAATCAATTAGGAAATGATCATTTCTTACTTCATTTCAAATACTATGATTGGTATGTCATTATATTAGGAATGATCATTTCAAATAGAATGGTGATTTTCCTAAAATTAAAAGAACCATCATTCCTTCCACACCCCGTGATTTTATATATTCCATGTCATTAGGAGTGAACTTTTATTATTATTATACAAATGTCATTATTATTTTTTCACAATAATAATATTAATTCTTAATTTTTTTAAATTATTAATATTATTAAATAAATATTAATATATCATAAATAATAAAAATGTGAAATAAAAAATAATAAATAATAAATTTTAAAAATCAATAATATATAATAAAAAAAAGTAATTATACATATAGTAAAAAAAATTATAAAAAAATTTATTAATGATAAAAATAATTAAACACTCAATAATAATAATAATAATTTTTATATACTAATATATCCTCCGCCATTTCTCCCCACCCCCTACAGCCTGCCGTCGCCGCCCTTCCTCCATACTCCCGTAAGCAGGAAAAAAAACTCAACTCCATTTCCCCCACCCCACCCCCGCGTACGTAAGCAAAAGTAGTTTTTATTTTTTTAACAATAGTTGATCAAAAATATACACTCTCGTCGATAACAATTTGTCAACGAAAGTGTATATGTTTTCGACACTGATTTGTCAAAAATTATAAACAAAAAATCTAAGATTTCTAAGTTTTTATTATTATTATTTCTAAGATTTTTATGAGATTTTGACACTGTTTGGATAAAGTTAGCGATTGAAATTAGGATTACGATTTAAATGTTGAAATGAAAGTGTAGTTAGTAATTAGGGTGCATTTAGTAGTGGTATTTTACTTAAAGAGTATTATAGGTTTTTTACTCATTAATAAATTAAAGGAAAAAGTGTTCTTAACAAAGTTGGAGGTGAAGATAGTCGTACCCGACTGTAAATTGTAAAGCTCATTTGCCTCCATACGGGCCATACCATTAATAAGAACAAGGCCCAGGTTATAAACCCCTCCAGCTTTGTTAAAATACTCCCCCAATTCATATACCCATTTAAAATAATAAATGTTAGATATACTCTCTCATTCAAACTCTAATCTCTTTAATCAAAAAAAAAAAAAACTCTAATCTCTTCTTTCTCATTCCTTCAAAAACGTCCTTCAAAATTTTCAAAAAACGAAAACCCTAACATCTCCACACCAAGTTGTCGCCCTTGTCGAAAAAAAGTTACACGTTATAAATTAAAACTCGGTCAACTTTTCCACGTTTTGATTCAAAACTTTGATTCATAACGTGGAACTTTTTTTCAAAAAATCTCACAAAACTCGGCGAACCAATGCTGAGTTATTGCAAAATGCGATTTTTGTAAAAAAAAATAAAAATTGAAAACGAAATACATTACACATATATTAGTTCAAAATATAAATTGGGGTAGGGGTGAAGAATACTATATTTCGGATGGAGGAGGAATGCAAAAAAATGTTTTTTTTTATGTGTAGGGTGAACACAGCACATAGGGGTAATATAGGTTTTTAACTATTAGTTCAAAATATAAATTGGGGTAGGGGTGAAGACATAATACGGGGGGTGTTAATTTATCCGTGGCCTTAATTTTTTTTTTTTTCTTTGACCCAATGAGTCGACGCCACGGCCCATATAAAATGACCCAATATTATAACCCGATCCGGAGCGTGAATGCTTCGAATTAGGGTTTCGGCTTCGCCGCCTCTTATAAATTCATAACTCAGAGCTCACTCTTACTTCCGATTCATAGCCTTAGGGCGATTTCTTCCGATTCATAACAAGAAGAAAAGGAAGCTTTGGGATTTGCTGAGTTGAGATGAGGGCGAAGGTACGCGACCTCGATTTCCCACTTTCTTCCATTTATTTTGTTCAATTAAAAATCTGCCTACTGCTATTAATTTTTTTTAAAGTTACTGCTTATTGCTGGTTTTTTCTTTCAATTGGAAGTATTCGATTTGCTATTTCGTTTATTTCGTAACTGTCATTCACAGTTGAAATGAAAATGATAAGTTTAACGTGATCTGAATCATGCCTAGACGTTATTCATTTTTGCTTGAAATGTTGTAATCTTTGTGTTCAGATCTGACCATCAGCAATTAAAAAGTTAGGATCACATTTTTAAAAGAAAAATATCCTTATCACATTTTTAAAAGAAAAATATCCTTTCTTACCGATGAATGTAATGCATTTTGCAGTGGAAGAAGAAGCGTATGAGGAGATTGAAGAGAAAGCGCCGAAAGATGAGACAGAGATCCAAGTAGAGAACCGGGATCACAGCGAGTTATCTTTCTGCCCTTCAATTTGAAGTCAGACTCTTTATATAATTTTGTCAGCTTATTTTTTAAGGTCGAGAACATATGTTTACTAGTTAATTGTTATTTCTTGTACTCGGTTACTCTTCAAAGCTTTATGAATGCAGCAGTTTTTGTGGCATATTTGTTTCATATTCTTTGCTTTTAGCTATTTGATTTGCATAAGTCTAAATGGAAGAATTCATTGTAAAGAAGTTAAATGGCTTGATTGTGGTATGATATGATATGGTATGAAGTGCACCAGAATGCAGGTATCTAATTGTTGTACTTTAGATTTTTGAATACACTATCCATATCCATGTGCTTTCACCCATTGATTACTTATTCATCATGTGGTTCAGTCTTGGTTTAGGTTTTGGATCCTTGTCTAGGGTTTTTACATAGTTTTTTAAATGGTGTGCTCAAGGCTTGATGCTATAGGTTGTGTCCTTTTTTTGTCTCTGGGCACCCTCAGATTTTCTTAACCCCAAAACTTAGTTTGTGTAAAAATTTTGAATTTAAAAATCATTTCTGTTGAAGAGTAATTAATTCAAAAGAAGATAGAGGCAAATCATAAACAAGAAGACAGTGTTGAATATATCCCTAGGTTCTTTTTCTCTGTTGCTTTTATTCATGATGAAAATGAGTACTAAACTATTGATTAATTGATGACATTGCTACATTTGATTTTTTTTGTAATGGTCATTAGTTAACTTTTGTGTTTTATTATGTGCTACTTGACAATGTGTTGAGAAAATTTTATTTTTAGTCATATAAGTTTGATACATTTCAAAATAAATCCTTTAAGTTTCAACTTTATAAAATACGTCATTTACCTTTCAATTTTTGTCCTTTTTTACATCAATTTTTATTCTTTATGTTTTGTAGGAATTAAAATTGTTGAAGTTGGTGTCACATATATTTAAAAAAGCCACATTACATTATATTAAAAAAAATAGAGCTAATAACACCCAAAAATATTCTATACACACTTTATAATTTTAAATACATAATTAATTTCCTATTTTCCCTCACTTGACAATGTGTTGAGAAAATTTTATTTTTTGTCATATAAGTTTGATACATTTCAAAATAAATTCTTTAAGTTTCAACTTTATAAAATACGTCCTTTACCTTTCAATTTTTGTCTTTTTTTACATCAATTTTTATTCTTTATGTTTTGTAGGAATTAAAATTGTTGAAGTTGGTGTCACATATATTTAAAAAAGCCACATTACATTATATTAAAAAAAAATAGAGCTAATAACACCCAAAAATATTCTATACACACTTTATAATTTTAAATACATAATAAATTTCCTATTTTCCCTCACTTTCTCATTATTTACATGAGCATCACTAACTCAATATTGATTTGTCTTCATTTGCCTTTGACAAGGTCAGTTGTCCAAAAAATTATTTTAAGGTATAATTAAATAATTAAATATGAGTATTTATTTATACCCCACCGATACCAATTTATCCTTCAAGGCCTGGATGACAGCTCATTCAAGTGCATGATTCGAGTCACTTAGTAGTCTTTTGGTTATATTTACTGTTCTCTCTTGAAACCTGTACACTAAATTAGCTTTGGGTATTTCTTATACCCAGTATAAATTAAAAAAAAATATGAGTATTTATTTTATTGTGCAATAGTATTACAATGTACATGTTTTCAAAATACATTGTACGGAGTAATACTATTGCACATTAAAATATTAAATATTAAAAACATGCTGAATTTTAAATATTAACTCTTATCACATTATATTTAAAATTCAGCACATTTTTAATATAATGTGATGTGGCATGATGATGTGGCTTTTTTAAATATATGTGGCATCAACTTTACCAATTTTAATTCCTACAAAACATACCAATTTTAATTCCTACAAAACATAAAGGATAAAAATTGATGTAAAAATTGACAAAAATTGAAAGATAAAGAACGTATTTTGTAAAATTGAAACTTAAAGAATTTATTTTTAAAAATAAAATTTCCTTACAATGCGTCAAATATGTTAGGTGTATATAAGTATTCTAACATTGTTTAGTGAAAAAGGACAAGAGGTACGAACCCTCTGGTACCTTGGTATTAGTTCACTTATCACTATGTTCACATTAATCACATATTGAAAGAAATGTGTGACAAGCTTATAACCTCAACCTGTGAAGGTCTGCACCCCTAGGCGGATTGTTTGTTTTGGAATTTTGGGAATTTTAAAATTTGGATTTTAAAATTTAGGATTTTAAAATCTTAATACTTTTTGGGCTTGTTTGATTTGATAGATAGGATAGATATATTAGGATAGGAAAGATATATTAGGATAGGATTTAGTGGGATAATTTAAAAAATGGGTTAATTGCAAAAAAAATCACCACCTTTCATTTTGTTGCAATTTAATCTAAACTTTTGAAATATTACAATAAAAATCACCACCTTTAATATTATTGACATATTAGACTTTCGGGCAGCACCTGCTGCCCAACTTTTCAATTCTAGTTTTTAGATTAAAAAATAAAAACCCAATTAAATAACAAATTAAAATAAAGAATTAAAAATTAAAAAATTTAAATCCTAAAACAAGAAAAAGACCTTGATATTTTTTTTAAAAAAAATTTACGGCGATACTTTTTTCTTCACACTCAAAGGAATAATTAAAAAAAAAAAAAAACTTAATGGAGGAACCCTAGAAAAAATCACATCTTCATCGATACTCAGACATCATCGTTTTTGCAATAACATAGAAAAGGAATGTGTTCTTCGGTGTTTCTTGTCTTTCTTGATTTTTTTATTTTTTTAAAGAATTACAGAGACGTGAAGTTCAAAAAGAAATTGAACACCTCTCACCTAACTGAAGCGACACCTCCAAAACCTTTCTCATCAAATGGATGGATTATTTTGATTATTGAGAGTTAATTTACAGTAGTGTTCCTCCCTGGAGTTCGATTTGGAGAAAAATTATGGTAATTTTTTAATGGGAAAAAGTGAAATTGAGGCCATAATAGAAAGTATCGATGATGAAGATCACGATTTTGAAAATCTTCTGAATATTGAAGCAAAAATCGACGATAAAGAGTACTGGAAGAATGAGAAGACATTGCGTGAAGATGGAATAAAGTGGAAGAATGAGTCTGCAGATTAAATCTCTATTCTTGTTTCTGTTAGGATTTAAATTTTCAATTCTTTATTTATTTTAATATACTGTGTAATTGGGTTTTAGTCGAAAAAGGACATCTAGATTTATTTAATGCCTTTTTATTAAGTTTTTTTTTTTTTAATTGGAATGAAACGGCACCGTTTTACATATAGGGAAAGTCGGGCAGAAAAGGTGCTGACCGAAAGTCTTATTTTGCCAAAAATGTTAAAGGTGATGGTTTAATTGCAATATTTCAAAGGTTTAGATTAAAACGCAATTGAATGAAAAGTGATGATTTTTTTTGCAATTAACCCTTAAAAAATTGATTTAAAATTCATGTTTGGATTGATGGATTGAATTTTAAAGTTTATATGATAATTTACAATCAAGTTGTTTGGATTGTGGGATAAAATTGAATTTTAGTGTCAAATGTCAAAAATACCCTTTGACATTAACTTTTTTATATTATTTATATTTACAATTGAAGGATATAAAAGACAAATTATTTCATCAATTGAAATGGGATTATTAATCTTAGCCCCTTGCATGACAAATAATCACATGAATGTAGGACAAAAATAAAAATAAACCCGGGCCGACTTTTCAACTCGGGCCTTAATCTTGCAAACCAAACAATGTATTAAATGGGATAAAATAATCTATCCATACTAATCTAATAAACCAAACATACCCTTTATGTTTTGTATTTGTTTTGGGATTTATGTAGGATAGGATTTATAGGTATTTATATAAGGTTTGTAGGTATTTATAGAGTTGACTTTTATAGGGTGGAATTTTGAAATCTTGAATCAAAATTTCAAACTGTAATGGGGGTGGAGTTTTGAAATCTCAAATCAGGATTTGTCATTCCAAAACAAACATCCCACTTCCTCTGTCTGTCCCAAAATTATTTTACACACTTTTAATATGAAAAATATCGCATAAAAATTAATACCCTCTCAACATCATTTTATTTTTAAAATTGTCACATTTTTACATATATTTTACTTTACATCACCATATTTCATTTTACACCTTACCAAATCACCTAAAATATCAATTATTTATCTTACATCATCAACCACTAAACCAAATCACCTAAAATATTCATTATTTATCTTACATCATTAACCACAAAATTCATTTTTCTTAAAAATCATGTCGTTTAATCGTGCAAATAATTCTGAAACGGAGTCACCGAGGGAATATATAATTTAACATGTAAGAATTACCGAATGTGATAAGAGTTAATATTTAATAAGGCTAGTCTTATAGTATGAAATATTGCATACATGCATTCCATTTCAATTAGGCAAATCAAAACCCTAAATTCAAAAGTTAAATTAAGTCAATTTAAATTAAATCAAAACCATAAGCCTAGATCCGAGTTACCCATAAAATTTGCGGGTTGCAAACAGGTGGTTTACTACCTGATCAAAATATTGTTACTACAATACCAAAATATTATCACTACCAAAAAATTAAGTCTCCAGAATATTTTTGAACATGTAGTAAATCACTTTTGACCTTGTAGTGATAAAATTTTGGTCTTGTAGTAACATTATTTTAGTCATGTAGTAATCGAATAAGTCAAAATTATTTTAGTAATTTTGCCCCAAAAAAATAAGTGTTCAAAATATTTTTGAACTTGTAGTAATACATTTTTGGCCTGACAAAATTTTGGTCTTGTAGTAACATAGTTTTGGTCATGTAGTAACATAATATTTTAGAATGAAAATAAATATTCTAATTAAGGTTGACCCGCTTTGACTTTTTTTTTTACCCGCGTTGACCCACACTGACCTGACGTTGACCCATAAATTTTGACCTAATTTACCTTAATTAGTCAATATTGCATGTAAATTTTTGCCTATTTAATATTGTTTGCACAATTACACAGATAATATTTATATAATCTATTATATACTCCATATTTGTTTTAAATATAATCCCTCCATTTACAAAAAATATGTTTATTCTAATTTACTAACAAGATTGAATATATATACTTTTTACTCATTATTCTAAATATATTCTTTATAATTAAAATATGATTTTTTAAAAAAAATATGTATAAAAAAAGGTAAGCATATTTTTGATGAACGAATGGAGTATAATTTTATTGTGATTTGAATTGAATATAATCCTAAACTCAATATTGCAATATTTTTTGTGATATTGATATTTCCATCTTTATTTTGGTTTCAGATGCTCACAATGTTTTTAGCCAAAGTCTTGTATGTACTCAAGTACACCGTGTACTTGAGTAGACTTTGATTAGTCAAATGTTGACCGGTTAATGGTCAAACTTTGACTTTTTTTTTCAATTTTTTTTTTTTTTGAAAAAGTGTATGTTATTATAACTAAAAAGTGTATTTTTTGTTTTTTTAATGAAAAGTGTATGTTACTATATTGAAAAATGCAACATTGTTTTTAATGAAAAATGTATGTTATTATAACTGAAAAGTGTATGATATATTAATGAAAAGTGTAAGTTATATATTAATGAAAAGTGTATGTTATTATAACTGCAAAGTGTATGATCTATTAATGAAAAGTGTATGTTATATTATAACTAAAAAGTGTATATTATTATAACTAAAAAGTGTATGTTCTATTAATGAAAAGTGTAAGTTATATATTAATGAAAAGTGTATATTATTATAATTGAAAAATGTAGGCAAGCAATCCAAGCACAACCATTAGGCTACATTGACTTTTGTTAATTATTTTATTATTTATCATATATATACTTGATATTTTCTATATAGCTGGACTCAAGTACACCGTGTACTTGAGTACACAGCAGCCCTACCTATGTTTTTATCTTACTAGGCTCAGATTTTAGTACACATAATTATATTTTACCTTTTCTCTAATTTCAGTATTCAAACCTATAAATAAAACCTTCCAAATTATATTACTTATATTTTTTGAATCACCGATTATATAAATTATATTGTTGTGATATGAATCCTAATACAAGTCCTAATTGATGATGAGATGAGTTTTGATAAGCCAAAAGAAGACTTGAATAATTTCTAAGTATTGACTGATCTAGTTATGAAAGTCGTCTTGAGAAGATCAGAAGAGTACAAAAGAAGAGTACATAAGAAGAGTACATAAGTATAAAAGAAAAGTTTAAGTGTAATTGAAAGACAAGTACGTTTTATAAGTACTGTATATATGTTAGGATTTATACTGAGCTATTTGAACGATGTATAGAAACTCATATTTTGTGTATGTATTCGCATATTGATGTATAAATCTTAAGTTGACTAAGCTGATTTATAAAATTTTAATGTAATGTAATAGTCTTGTTAAGATTAGATGATAGGACTAGTTTAGTATTAGTTCTATATCTTAGTCTACTACTGAAGACTGGATGCGCAAGACAAGTCAGTGATGAAGAAGTCAGAATTTGTCTAAGTGTTGAAACCAGACAAGACAGGTGCGCGACAAGAATAAATTGTTTAAGTCATAAACGCGTGTGAAGATAAAGGTTGAAGAGTTAGTTATGGAATAACTAATTAACTGAAGAAACGTGTGGAAGGATAAAGATTAACAGTTAGAAGTCAGTTATCAAGAAAAGGTGGTTACATAACAGAATGTTCTTGATATTGGAAGCTTATAAATACCCCAAGGTATTTGACGGTTATGGTTAATCGTGATAATCATTACTACTGATGCTATACTGATTCTAAGAGATTACGAAGCGAATAACGACGACGTATTCAAAGTGAAGAAACTCATAGAGTTCAAGTTCAGAAAGTTCAAACCAGAAGACAAGTGAAGAAATTGAAGAAGGCTACTACTGAGCTAGAGAAGTTTTATTGTTTTTGTTCAAGTTGCTAGTTACTTGTAAAACTACTAGTTGTTAGATCGAAGAGGCACTTGGTAGTGTTTTCGAGAAGATCAAAGTCTTATTTCTTGGGACTTAAAGCCACAAGAACACACTACTCGAAGAGAAGAGTAATAAGAATTTCACGACTGGAGTTGTGAGAGTGGATGTAGACAAGTTGTCGAACCACTATAAATCTTGTTTTTGATTTACTTTACTGTTTTATTTGTGTTTGATTGATTAACTGTTTAATTGATTGAATTACATAAAAGAACAAGACAAGTAGAGTGTTCATACAGAAGTTCGCGAATTAGTTGAGTATAAATTTGATTGGACTCATTGTTATTCTGATTATTCCGCATTGTGTATTCTGATATATTGAAAGATTTTGAAAAGTCTATTCACCCCCCTCTAGACATTTTCCTAGCTTACTCAATATTATCTAACTCAACTAGGGACCTACATATATTACTTATATTTTTTGAATCACCGATTATATATGCTTCTTGGGGTTAGACCGGGTAAACGGGTTGATTCATTTAACCTTAAAAATTGAGATTATTCCCTAATAGAGTCAATCATATACAACCTTAAGAAAGTAGAAACTACCACTTTTAAAATTTTCTAATAGGATCAAATTAGAGTTAAAAATCCAAGATTACCCTTAATATACATATAATTCATTATTTTTAACCATAAATCAAATTTTAAATTCCTGCAGCTCATAATTAATTCTCGAATTATAAGGCTGAAAATTCTGGCTTTCCAAAATTTGTATTCTTAGAATTCATTTTGTTCTTCAATCAAAATCATCAATCCGAATTAGGTTACCAATTTTATAGATGTGATGGTTGAAACGCGTTCTTCATCCCCTTTTTTCTTCCTCATCTTCTTTGCCTAAATTTTTTTTTTCTGTTGATTTTAATTTTCGGGTGGTTTTAGAAATTAGGGGTCTTCTTCCGCTGTGAATGAGTCGCCGAAAGCAGAGGAAGTTGTTGGCGCGGTGGTGCCGAAAGAGGAATTGGAGGCTGGATCAATATTTTCATCAATATTTGTTATTACTATTCTTCACGCAGACAGCACTATCCACGCCGCCGGAAGTCGTAACCCTACCCTCAATCCTTCAAAATGCCGCCGAAGTTCGACCCAAGCCAATTGGTTGATGTCTTTGTCCGGGTCACCGGCGGCGAAGTTGGTGCGGCGTCTACCCTCGCCCCCAAAATCGGTCCACTCTGTCTTTCCCCCAAGAAGATCGGAGAGGACATCGCCAAGGATTGGAAGGGTCTCCGAGTTACCGTGAAACTCACGGTCCAAAACAGTCATTGAATTTTTTTGGATTTTGATGGCGACGTGGAGGTTCCTCTGGATTGAGGTTTTGTTGGATTTTGATTTGAAGTTTAAGGTCATTGAATTTTCTGTTTAAGCTTTGATATGTACTTTTTTTTAGTTTTGTTTAAGCTGTTGGTTGTACTGATTCTTTTGTGGTGGAATATGCATTGAAATGATATTTTTTATGTCATTCATATGTACTTCAATGTGCATATTATTAAAATGCACTTTAATTTGTATACTCCTGAATGTAATTCACATGAACTTCAATATACATATGTTTAGACTGCACTTTAGTTTGCATGTTTTTATGCAAAATTGTCGAAATGCACTTTAGTTTGCATAATAGTGGACGTAATTCACATGAACTTCAATATGCATATGTTTAGAATGCACTTTAGTTTGCATGCTTTTATGCAAAATTATCTATATGCACTTTAATATGCATTATCTTATTCACTTATTGTTGTATAACTGTATACTTTTTTGCAGATTAAGTTTGGAAGGTGAAATCTCTCAATTAAATGTGAAGACCTTCTTTTTATGAATGATTTGAAAGTTGGAAGCCAATTAAATGTGAAGACCTTCTTTTTAGGAAGGATTTGAAATTTTAAATGTTTGACTAATATTAATTAATTCGAAAAAAATTAAATTAAAGGGCAGATTGGTCTATTTATGTCCAATTTGATCCTATTAGAAACAAAAAAATAAGCTAGGTTCTATTAGAGAAAAGTAGGGGTGAGATGACTCTAATAGTTATTTCCCCTTAAAAATTGTAGTGTTATGATTCATAGATTGTAGGTCTATTTAAAGAGTTGGTCTCATGGGCATAGTGCACGCTAATGCACATGTCAACAATTATGAACTCAGAAAAATAAAAATTAAAAATAAGGTAACTCTTGGTCCAGTGGTTACACCAACCAACCCGAGATAGGTATGAGGTCACAGATCCTAAACCTTGTGACCTAAATATAATTTATTTTTTTAATTAAAGTAATTTTAACACTACAATTATTACCAAAATTAACATTTTTCAATAATAATATCTACCACTTTTCAATAATAAAAACCACCACCATACATTTTTCTGCAATTTTAAAGAAAGAAAGAGATCGAGAGAGAGAAAGAGATCTATGGCATCTTAATCTTATGCAGCTCTGCTGCAAACCATACATCATCTACATATTCAAATTCATGGAATTAAATCAAATTCCAAAACGAAATCGAATTACCAGATCAAGTCGAATTACAGACACCGACGCGGCGGCGGGGCACTGTTGCAGGCGGCGGCGGCGTAGAGGAAGCACAGCGAACTCACGGAAGAAGACGACGGTTTGGTTCAAGCGCGAACAGAATTTGGGCTACGCGAGACAGCGGCGTGATGAATAGGGATGGCGACGGCGCGACCCACCCACAAAGGCGACGGAGACTAGTGGCTACTAGGGTTCCGCCTAGGCGAAAAGAAAGACCGGCGAAATCAATGGTTGAAAGAGACGACGGAGTGAAGGAAGGGGAAAGGAGAGAATAAATGAGACAGTTAAAAAATCGTGTGCATATAAGATTTTTCCCCGTTTAAATCTAAACTTTTTTTATCCGAACCTATTAGCCCCCGATTAAACGGGTCAGCCCGTCAGTTCAACTGCCTATTACTTTAATACATACAATTACCTAAATTGTCTTACCAAATTAGGGCATTACGCATGTACGCCATTATCGAGTACCAATATTTAGTCGTCTATTTGCCATTAAAAAATTATTTTTCTCATTTATCAATCCTTCATAAATTATTTATTTTATTATTTCATTTGATTGTTAGATATGACGCATGTGACTTTTTTTTTTTTTTTTTTAAAAGATTTTTTTAGCCCGTGACCCGCTAGTATTATGGTTAAATCCCAACTATTATAGAACTGTTAAGAATGAATCGGTTAAGACCCTAACCCATTTAATCCGAAGTCCTGTAGAACTGACCATATAGAGCTAGGGACCCGATAAACATCTCTACTTGGAGTTAATAGATTTGTTTTCTTCCTTAATTAATTAATATTAGGCTTATTTGTCCTGTTCAAGACTCTGTACCTTTAATACCAATATTTGAAACAAATTTACGATGTTTCATAGTCTTAACTCTTAATTAATACTAGTTGATTATAAGATCTTGTAGTAGGATTATCAAAAGTTATAAGATGCTGTAGTATTTTTTTATTGTAAATTAATTTATTGAATTATTTAAATAGTTAAGATTATACTACCTTAAGACTTTATATAAAAATGTTTACAAAATTATCGATAAGACTTTAATTATTACACTTTTTTTTAAACTTCGTTCCAATAAATGAAAGTTTTTCGGGGATGGAAGGAGTATCTTTTAAAGCATCTATTCGATTGTTTTAATGTGAGATGAGATTTGGTTTAGATGTCAAAAAAATTATAATTTGTAACATCTTTACATCCCCTTGGTAGCCAAAAATGAATCCAATTACAGTATAATAACAAGAAATTTCTCTTGTCAAAGTTAATAAAAGGGACACGTGTGATAGCATTAATTCAAAAGAGGACAATCGATCAAACAATCCTAAAATTCAAAGTCATTTTGAATAAACAGATGACACTCTCTCCCTTGCACCTCTATTTTTTTTCCTCTCCCCCTTCTCCCTTTTAACGGTTTTGCACATTAACTAAGAAATATAATATTAAATGGGTAGTGATAAATTGAGGGAGAGAGAAAAATAGGAAGAGAGGTAGGAATGAGAAAATAAGTAGAAAGGAAAATAGTGAATTTTATCAAATAAAGAAATATAAATTTTAGATTGGGACGAACTAAGAAGATAAGGAGTGATTGGACTAACGGTTAAGCTACCAGTTATTCTAGTAGAAATTTCGAGCCAAGGAAAGCGAGCTCAACTCGCAAATGAATCTAACAAGTTCAGTCTAATGAAATTATTAAAATATATATATATATATATTGAACCTAACGAGTTGAACTCAAACGAGCTCGTTAAAAAATTGTGTATATAAAGAGTTCGATTCATTTATCAATTAAACAAGTTGAGTTCAAGTTTTAACCAATCGAGCTCTCGTGCTTGTTTCTTTAAATAGCTATACCACCTAATCAAATTCTTTTATTTATTTTTAAAACAAAAATATTTAATCCTTCAAAATTTTGTACTACATTTATTTCAGGTGTCTCATATTTTGATCCTGATTAGATAAAAACATGCAATCATTAAAAAAAAAAAAAAAGCCATCCCTGCCCCCTCACGTCAATCCCACGAGCCTCTTATCCATTCTCATTGAATCACGGCGGGGGCTGTCTTCTTCTATTTTATTTCTACATCTAGGATTTGACTTGTATCATGGATACTATTAAGGTATCCCACATCGGATAGAGAGATGGTCTTGGGTGGGCTTATAAGCCTAGGCAATCCTCTCACTTAACACCTTGGTTTTAAGTGTAGAGTTAGGCCTTGTAACATGGTATCAGAGCCAACTCTCTACTTCGATGTGTGGATCCACCTGTGGAATCACGTGTCGACCTGCACCCCGTCTCACGTGAGGGAGGGTATTAAGGTATCCCACATCGGATAGAGAGATGGTCTTGGGTGGGCTTATAAGCCTAGGCAATCCTCTCACTTAACACCTTGGTTTTAAGCCTAGAGTTAGGCCTTGTAACAGATACTAATAGGACCTGAACCATTATGGCAAGGAAAAGTTTGATTCAGAGGGAGAAGAAGAGGCAAAAATTGAAACAGAAATATCTAAAACTGTTTGTTTTTTATCCGAAGCCTACGATTTGGTTTTTGATGCAGCAAGTGATCCTGCACCCATCCAGGGGAGAGCTGATTGGATACAGCCTATTCTTGAAATAATAAACTATTCATACCAAAAGGGTTATATCCATTGATAAGTTGGGAAGAGTTTAACCATAAATAATCTCTTTTTGTGTGCATTGCTGGCGAGATATATGGGGGCTATATAAGAATTTATACATATACTTTCTCTGTCCCGTGATTATTGATTACTTTCACATGTGAAGTAGAACACAAAATAAGAAAAGTGAGTTTAGTGGAGGATTTTGAGGGGTAATTTTGTAAACATTTGTGTATAAAGTAAATAAATGAGTTAACTTTTGTGTATGTGTGAAAAAAAGTAATGTTATTTGTGTAAAATTGAGAATATTGTGGGGGTGGAGTTATAAAGTGTTTTTAATTTTAAGGATGTGAAAATTATTGTGGGACGTACGGGGGGAGTAATTAATACTCCCTTTCAAAAGGTTCATAATAAGAGATGAAAGTTAATTGAAAGTGGCAAATGACAAAAAAAAAAAAAAGTAAGACCCTGTACTGGTCATAATATCAAAGGTTGAAATTACAACCAAATTGTATAGTAAAGTAAATGAGACTGTAATATTTCTAATCTTTGTAAAACATTTTACAGAATGGAAGAAATAATGTAGTAGTAAAGTTAAATTTACCACCACTACAAATGTCATCTTGTATCTCTCAATGTCAAGAAAACAATAATAGTTGTCCCATTTTCAGCTAAATTCATAATATTTGCAGATACATCAAGATCTATGCAAATAGTTGTCCCATTTTTGGCTAAATTCATATAATATTTGCAGATAATTCAAGATCATACTGCAGGTTGAGTCTCTTCACTGTGCTTCGGCTCATCGCCTGTCTCATATGCAGCTCGTTCAAGAGCGCAGCTGCAAGCTCCTTCTCTTCTTCGTAAATAATCCCTTCGACTAAAATGGTGTAAGTCGTCTCATTTGGCGTCTGCCCCCTCTCGATCATCATCTCCACCACCTCCAGGGACAAGTCCGTCCTTTGACACTTGCATAGCCCAAGCACAAGCGCGTTAAAGTTATCAATATTCGGTTGGTGCCCGTTTTCTTCCATCACCCTAAAAACATCCATGGCAGCCCCCAACATTCTCTCCGAACACAACCCTCTAATCAACGACGAATACGTATACGAATCGGGAGTGAATCCACACGAGGTCGCCTCGTACAACAATTGAAAGGCAGGATATGTGTTCCCTTTTCTACATAAACTAGAAACCACATTTCTATAATAATCATGAAATGATGAATCTTGTTTATTCCTCAAGCTCTGAATGATCGAAAAGGCCTCTTTCACCATCCCCTCGTAGCAGAGCACAGCAATGGCGTTATATGTACCCTCGTTTGGATCACAATTCCTAGATATCATTTGATCTAAACACTTAACAACCTCGTCCACCTTCTTTTGCTTGCAAAGAACCGCAAGAATCGGGTTATAACTCGCAGCATTAGGTCTAAATTGCCCATCTCGAAACAACTCCTCCAAAACTTCACGAGCTTCATCAATTCGACCATGGAGGGAAAACGAGCCTATCAATACATTATACGTAACTATAGATGGTGCACGATCATCACCAACCATCTCAGCAAGAAGCTCATTTGCCTCCTCCCAACGACCCTCATAGCACAAACTCCTCAACAAAATGTTATAGCTCACAACATTAGGATTAAATCCCTTTGCTGGTAAATCCCTAAAGAGCTGTATAGCCTCCTCAACTCTATCCTCCTTACACAAGCCTGTCAATATCACATTATAACTCACTAAATTGGGGTTCCCACCCTTGGCTATTATATCATCCAAAAGCCTCAGGGCTTCATCAACCCCTTTCTCCTTGTAGGCGGCCTCGAGCAAGATCGAATACGTGAATGCATTAGGGGCCAACCCTTTTTCCATCAATTTCTCCAAAAACTGCAGGCTTTTATTCAAGTTTCCACGCATACAAAGCCCTCTAACTAGAGAATTATACGTCACCGTATTCGTCGGATAACCGTATTCCTCCATAGTTTCAACTAGCTGCATTGCATGCCCAACATTACCCCTCCTACATAAATGATTCACCAAGAAAGTATACGAAGCTGCATCGGGAATACTACCCGATTTAACCATCATCTCCATAACGCAAGTAGCTTTTCTAACTTTATTAGTTTTGCAAAGATCGTATAACAGCTGAGTGGCACTAGCCACATCAATCTTGTGGCCTTTCCCTACCATATGCTCTAAATACAAAAAAGCATCATTTATCCTAAGTTCTCTAGCTCTAGGATCTATCCTACCAGATCTCCAATTGGGGAGAGTAAAAACAGAGTCCTTAGGAACCATAGGTGTTTGGGATGAATACGAGACTTTAGGAAAAGCGTAATTAAGAGAAAGGGATTGGAACTTGGGTACCTGTGAAAGGAACCCGTGGGTTTTTCTGCCACATTCTGACGAGGGTTTTGAAATTGGAGACGATGAGTGGAAAAGAATCGGCATAATTCTAACAAAACTTAGAATAAGGGAATATCAAGTCCATAAACAGCACTTACATTTGAAAGAAATGAGATACGGCGTAAATATGTGTGCAACAACAGATACTATAATGTGAAAAAACATGAATGAATCAGAGAAAAGTGGTTTTTGATTGATGAAGGAGAGAAGAAGTATGGGAGGTTGTCCAGTGATCGCTCTTTCAATGTTATCCACACTCAACTGGGCCTCAAAATACCATTCACTGGCCCAGATAATTAGGTTTTTTTTTTTAATATTTATATTCCCCTCCAACAATGTTAGATACACTACCCTTTCATTTATTAATTAAATATGTATGTAAAATACCATATTTGCTCTTTTATTAAAATATTAAAGATACATACACTCCCCTCAAAATCCTAACCCTAATTTTACACCAGCCGTCACCCTTTCGGCAGCCCGCCAAAAAATTAAAAAATAAAAAACTTACCTAATTCGCAAAAAAGATGAGGGAAGAGTCGTCGGGAAAAAAGGACCCTACATGAACACTACATGTTTCGCAAAAAAAAAAAAAGAGGGAGGAGCCGTCGGGTGGGGAAGGAGGCAGCGGTAGCAAGGCGGACGGGGGGAGGGCTATCTCACTTCATCAGTTAACTCGATTGGTCTTGTTAAAAAAAAATCATAACCAGTTCACTTATGTCTATCTTTCGATTTATATATTGTTAAAAAAAATCATAACTCGGTATTTGGATCGATAATATGATTTCAAATATATATTGTTTAATCCTTAATTATATTTTTAGTAAATAATACTCTCCTTGTCCACATAAAATATTCATATTTCTTAAATATTTAATTTGTTCATTTTTTGCCGTTTCCCAGTGGAATATGTCGAGGACGTATTTCGTTACATAAAAACCTGAAATAAGAATTAAATACATACACGTTCCTATTAAGATAAAACATAAGGGGACCAAATTACATTTTTTCTGATCCGAGAAATCGTGATAATAGCCAAAAAACATTCAAATAAGAAATGATTCGGATTTTCTACATCTCTATAATTAACCCTGTCAACTTTAACACAGTTCATGGTAAAATAAATAAAAAATTAACGTTTTTATGACAAAATTTCAGCATGACTCTAAAGAGCCACCAATGGGGGCATTCACTATATCTATTGCATCATACAAAATATCATAAACTAGATGGACAAGGCTCAATGAAAATGCTTCTCCTCAACCAAATCCAGGCAGGCATTTTCACAAGCTCAGCACTAACTTTCATCTGCATAACGAGAGGACGACGTTGTTGGTCACTTGGACAGAGATTGAACACCGCAATTTACCATCCAAAAGGCTAAAATTTGAGACCAACTTTAAACAACTATTCCACAACAGCGGACCTCCTCTCCAGCAATGATTCCAAAAAGTCTGAGCACAACTTGGGAAGAGGAGGAAGACTGTGAGATGGTCCACTAAATATTGTCTTCCAACTTGTCTCTGAAGGCGCTGATGGAAATGGAGACTGATCTATTTTCAAGTTAAATTCTGGTAACTCACCGTAGATTGATGCATAACCGTATCTTTCTGCACAAAGGAAAACCAATATTTCACATTAATTATGGAGTGTTTTCAAGAGCTTTAATCACCTTATGCTTTGCAAAACCTGATTTGAGTGGGTTTAACTTGAATACTTCTACACAAATTAATCACCTTGAATCTAAAATCTAAAAGTTGAAAAGGGTATGATTCTAGCTGATTCTGCTTTTACTCGAATATTTTACAAATTCTAACCACTTCTACTATTAAACAATTCTTTGTCCCAATCAATCAATTAAGGGCGTGTCTGCAAACTAAAGTATAGACCTATTTTTCAAAAAAGCCAAGTCTAATAGCTTTTTTTTAAAAAAAGTGACTCTACACTATTCAGTTGAAGTTGCAAAACACACCATAAATCCCTAATTAAATTCATAGTTTTATCAAACACCTCCTAAAACAAGGACACATGTGTGAATGTGCAAGGAAACAAAATGTTTGCACCTGGAACAGTTCAAAAGTTAAACAAGCTAGGAATCGAATAGGTTATAGGTAAGAACAAAAATCACATATCATTGGTTTCATGAACAAAATGCATTAAGGCGAATTCAATTGTAGCAAATTATTGTTTTAAAGAGAAGAGCTGCATTTAATTGAAGATCTTACCTGTATCCTCAAGCCTACTAAAGTCCCGCTGATGAGAAATAATTAGCTTATTCTCCAGCTCACCATACGGGTTGAAGAGAACATATTCGTGATCACTGTTTATGTAAGCAAGTACTTCGTCCTCTGCTTTTGTTTCTGAAATTTCAGCTTCTGATTTAGGGCTGGACAGGACAAACGAGAGTTTGCCACCTTGAGCCTGCAGCAAGAAATTTTTAGACAAGAATCGCAAATATCTCCACCTACTAGAGTTAGTTACATTCCTTTTCCATTTTCAGTCATGAGTCCTCGTGTGTTTCCATGCGCTCTAATGATGAAATTGTCCCACTTCTATCAAATCCTGTTCTTTTAAACTAATTTTCCAGACTATTTTTTTTATTATGATAGTGATTATTACTTACCAACAGTTTTACCAATTAATAGTTGAATGAATGGCAGCGAATATTCCAGTTCCGCAGCAAGCTTAATAATCTAAGCTATGATATATGTAAAATGAACAGACACACAAATTGTAGCTAAAACACTAGGCCGAGAAAAGGAGTAGATAGTACAAACAAAAAGAACGCATATGTATACAAGAGAAAGGTAGGAAGGAAGAGCTACCTTGCTCACAGACCATGTAGACAATGGAACTGAGTTTTCAGCATTGAACAGCAAGATTACGCCATCAGCACAATTCAATTTGGCTTCCTTAGAGACAGCAAGAACAGCAAAGGTGGAATTGTCCATCGAACAAGAAATAGCTGGTCGAGAAAGAAGATTATTGATCCAAGAGAGAAGTTACTTCAGAGAACATGAAGGTTTACAGCATGAATCAAAAAACTATAAATTTAGTCATAAGAGATTTTGACTTCCAAGAAATTATGAGAAAAGAAATACTGGGTGGTGCATAGACATGAAAAGTACATTTCTACTGCTGAAATGTCCTACCAATAATTAATACAGCGAACTCAAAATCAACTAAAAAAGCTAAGTTACCCAATACGCAAAAATAAGTCAAAAATCACACATTGCAAGAGGAATGTAGCGTGCTAGAAATCATCCATAAATACTGAACAGTCAAAACAAAACATGTGTATGTTAAGACAATTATATTTCTTTAAAGTTAACAAATGCTCACCCTCTACATCCAGCTTGTAGGATAAGGTTGCGCAAAGCTTCGACATACTCCATACAGTCAACTGCGGATATGAACCTCGTGAAGCAGACACAAGATAGTCTGACTTGCCGACAAATGAAATAGTTGTAATTGGCTGTCAAATTACACAAGTTCGATCAGTACATATTGTCATATAAACCAAGAGAACGAACAACGACCATAATTGAGCAAGGAAAGATCCAGTTAGCACTAAGCAGTGAATAACAGATATCAGAAGAGCAAATCAGGAACTGTTAGAAATAGCAATAGATAACTACAAAACCTAACCTCAACACTATCTCCAATTACAGACAGCAGTGTATTCCTGTCTGGGTCCCACAGGGTGATAACTTTTCCTGCAGCAACAGCCAAGACGGATCCATCGCTAGAAAATGCAGCACTAGTCATAGGCTTCTTCCTGCCAAAAAGAATCTTTGCTAATGAGTCATCGTATCATCGACTAGAACACAGGGTCTTCTAGAGATAAGAAATGTTAGCAATGTGTCAAATAGCAATACTTGTATGATCCAACTGCATGACATGTCCAGCCAGCATTCTGATGTGTGTCATCCTTTGGGGGGATCCCATGTCTATGAACCCATACCTGCCAGTTCGGAGATTCATAATTAACACCAACTTGTAAGGGGGGAAATCACTCAAAAAGTAAGCCAGTAAAAGCACCTACCTTAAAATCTCCGCCATATGATGTACTGACAACCATGTGACCGGTCAGACGGAAAGCTATGGAGGAGATCCCAGCCTCCCTGTTTCATTTAAAGAAGAAAGCATGAAAACCACAGTGTCATTGTCATCAGATGACACAGACAACAGAGTTAATTGGAAATAAAAAGAGCGCCACAAGTAAAAAGACATTTAAGAAGAAGATAAACCTGTGTGGTTCATATATGACAGTTGATAAGTTAAAATGTTTGCTCTGAGAGCCACATTCCCAGAACTTGAGAGTCACAAGGCTGCCGATTCCTTCTTCAGGAAGTCTAGTTTCAACAGTGCTCATTGTAGAACCGTCTCGAGAAAGAGCAACCAAATTCACTTTTACCTGCAAGATATAACACAAAAACAATATTAAACTTAATCATCTGGAATGAGAGCATGCTTCATCCTTGCAATATCCAGGGCATATAGAGTATGCCAAAAAATGTTGAAATAAGCTAACATGACCATAACAAAACACAATAAATCAAATCATTGAAAATAGTATAAACGAACTTATATAATAGATCAAATGCCAAGAAATTGATAATAGACGAAAATGACGATCATTCCATTAAAGATAAAGCCAGTAAACAGCCCACATCAATACAACTTTTCTCAGGGTAAACACATGTTTGTCCCCTTCAAAAAAAATTTAACTTCTGCCCCTCGGATTTAAACATTTCATTTTTACTTTTGAGCATGCAAAAAAAAAAAATGAACAGGGGCAAAACGTACAATGTTACGTACATGGGGCAGAAAAGTTCAAGAAAAGGTACGAGTAGCAAAAAAGTACAAATTAAGTACAGGGGTAAAATGTATAAGAAATTGAAAATTCAGGGGAGCTAAATATGCATTTAACCCTTTATATTACTAACGTAGACAACATCAATCAATGCTATAGAGTTTAAATCCTAGGAAAAATAGCTGTCGATGGTGTGAACTATATGCCATATAACTGACAAGTGTTCTAAAAAGCAGGAAACAAAAAAAGCAATCCAAGAGGAAAAATAGCTGTCGATGGAAAAAAGCAGGAAACAAAAAAATCAATCCAAGAGGAAACCAAACCAAAAACAAAAGAAAAAGACAAATTCCAGCAAGTGTGAACTATATGCCATATAACTGACAAGTGTTCTAAAAAAAACATGACATAACGGAAATTTGGCAGGGGCGAAAATGAAGATTCAAAGATGAGAAATGACTTAGGCTCGGGAAAAAAATGAATGGACATCAAATGTGAGTACATGCCACAGCCTAACGGCCGGGGATCTATTTTGACTATGGATGCAAGAGAAGTTGCATGGAACTTATTAAAGGTGTGACTGAGATATGTTTCGTAAACTACCATGACTAAAAGAACTTTGACAATCTAGTACAATCAAACTTCAATAGCAATACACTTCCATCCTATGGTAAACAATAGAATATGAATATAATTGCAATGCATGTTAATCTAGATGTTATGTTGAGACATGAATGCATCTAGAGAACCAAAAAGAAGAAAATTTATATACCGTGATCTCATCACCCGGCTGATGGTTTCTCTGACAGATTTGGACCTGCAAACATAAAATCAAGAAATCACCATCTAAAAGAGAGTGAAAAGCATGATAATTGGACCGGACAAGCCTGAGGGAAGGAATAAATGAACAACCTTAGGCCAAACATCCAGTCATTCAAAAAAATCATGCAACAGTGGAATAACTAAATCATCACCAACTCTTACAACTGACCAAAAAAATAATCACCAACTCTTACAACTGACCAAAAAAATAATCACCAACTCTTACAGAGGAAGGAGTTGCTCTTACTGTGGCTACTGACCAACTCACCAACCCCACACCCAAGGAAAAAAGGAAAATAAATAAAGAGATAAATAAAAAAGATTAAAATATATAAACTGCAGCCCCATACTCCCTTCCAGAGATATAGAAGTTAACATGCCTAGTACAATATATCCATAATTTGAAGTGAACAAGAAACTACATAAAACAATGCGCTCCAAAATTGAATTATTTAATATTCAGCCAAACAACAATTCTGATTGTGCTCACCTCAGAAATCTCACGGTCATCAAACAAACTATAAAATTGAACACGGTAGTTCTCTGCAGGTACTGCAATCACTCCAGCAGTGGGGTTGACGATAACATCCGAGCCAAATCCCTCATACATAGCTAGATTCGAACTTGGAAGCTGATACAGAAAAATAATTCACTAAGCTTATATACCAGTTGCAGAATTATAAAGCAATAATTTGGATAACGAACGAGAACTTGCCACTGCCTGTGCACTGCAAGCATTTGATAAAATGTGCAAATAGCCTCAGATAACAGATGTTTTATCAATTATTGAGGTCAATTATTTTCTACAACAAACCTTAATCCCCGAAATGGACCTCAAGACCTCCATCGAAGTTGTTCTAAGCAGTTGAATTCGATTATCTGCACATGATATCTGAAAATTCACTATTAAGAACTCATCCAATTGAAGTGGGATGGGTTATGGAAAAAGTCCAATTCAGATCTCTAATAGCTCTTACAGATGATAGCGAAGGGTCAGGAGAACTGATAAAATGCAGAAGTGGAGATCCAATCCGAGGAAGAAATTTTTTCTTTCCAGAATCCAACTGCCAAGCAACCAAAACTCCCTCTCTCCCACCTGAAGTTAGAAAACATTGTAAATGTAGTAGACGGAAGATCCAATTTCAATTTAATAAAGATGCAAAGACAGAATGACAGCTAGATGAAAAGCATGCATTAATCACTAACTTATTTCACCTAGGATTACAGGCACTTTCACCTTGTAAAATATTATTGACAGCTATTTTAAATACCTGAGTACAAATAGGCCCCATCTGAAGAAAAGAAAAGCACATTCACTTGAGCTGAATGCCAATGCCATGTGGTACAAGAATCTGCATCATCCCCATCCCTCACTCCTGGTTTGTCCTCTTCATCCTTGTTGAGCCCATTAACTAACTTACTATTAGAAAATGTTTGAAGCCCAACACCTCTCCATATCAAGATCCTTCCTGTAACATCACCAGCTGCTACTACCCTCTCAGTTGGATGAAAAGCGAGAGCCGTAATTGACCTTGTGTGATGCAATCTGACTTTCTTGTAACCAACATTCTCAGAATCTTTTTCTGGGATTTCCCATATTCGAAGCTTGCGCTTATCGCGTACCCCAATGTACTTTCCTGATGGACTAATGGTTATGGAACCTGGGCTTTTAGTCTGTTAAAAAAAATTGAAATGGCATTATATATATAGACCATAAGGCGCGTGTGCTATATCATTTCCTGCATATGTTTATCACACAAAACATACACAAAAACTAAATTCATTTAACACATCTATCTTAACAAGCACCTCAGCCAATTTAAGTCCACGAACTAGGCGAGACTTCGTCAGATTACATTTTTGGATCTGTCCACGGAAAGATGGTTGGTCTTCTTTCACACCTTCAGAATAGACATAAGCAAAAAGATCAGGAAGCTTCCCTTTGCTTTCAGTTATCTGGTTTAATAAACTCGGAATCACCTGAAATTAGCAAGAATAGACAATTACAAACCATAAAATCAGATTAACAGAACCATATGGAGCATGTGTGTCAACACGTGATTAAAGACAAGACATTAATAAAAAGACCAGCATGATCTCAAGGATTATTAAAAGCAGCTTTCTTTGGTTTTACATAGTGAAATTCATTTGATAAAAATGCTACAATGAGATGAAAGTTGCTTTGACCCCTCCAACAAGGAAAAACATTCTAGCTATCAGGCTCGAAGAGAACTTTACACATAAAAGAGTAAACGTGCATTCAAGAACACCTTAGTTGGAACAATTAAAAAAGTTAATAAAAAAATCATGACAACTATAAAAATAATCACCATGGAATGAATAGGGAACCGAATGTCGATAGTCTTCATTAACTCAGGAGCAGCAAAATCCCAGTACTTTATTTTGCCATCGAGGGATGCTGTCCAGCAACAGTTCAAGACTTTACTTGCCGGAACAACTATCACCGACGTCACCTGCGCCTCGTGTCCTTCCAACTCGTTTGTCTGCAATTCAGGAAGATATACTGTTAGTTAGGAAAGAAAAACTAGGAAATCGATTATACGACGGGTGAACGAAGCCACAGAGTGAATTATTCGGAAGAGAAAAGAACCTGTAGGCCAGTGGAGGTGCTGAAAACGGAGACGGTGTTGCCGGTGCATACAAGGAGGCGCTTGGCATCGTTGGAGAACGCCGGTGGTGAAGAGACGAAACTCTTTCCTCCTGTCAACATTTCAATGTTATGCTCTTTCTCAACAATGAGGGTTTTAGGTTATAAGCCCTAGCCCCTTTGAATGCTTAGCTGACCGCTCCTTTTCTCAAATTATAAATAAATTAAAATCGCTGCTAAATAGGTTCAAGTTATTATAAACATCCCAATTTTAGTACACCAGTGACCAGTCCGCTCAAAAAAAAAAAATTAAGTATTTGTAGATATGTTTATTCGGGTCAGGTTAAACGGGTTGACCCGATTTACCCTAATAAATGCGGGGTTAAAATTCATAAATTTAGATCCTTTTAAATTCGAGTTTTTTTTTATTCGGATCGATTAGTCCGACGATTAACCGGGTCAGCCCGCCAGCACGGGCTATTATCAATTTTTTTATAATTTTTAAATATATATTTAGACTATTTAGTATACATTTAAATTTTAGTCATTGAATTTATGTCATTTGGGGGCATTAAATAATTAAATTTTAACCATTAAACCGCATATTACTTTAATATATATCATTATTTAAATTACCTTACCAAATTAGAGCATTATGCATGTACGCCATTATCGAATTATCCAATATCTAGCCACTTATCCGTCATTGAAAATTTATTCTTTTCATTTATCGATCATTCACAAATTATTTATTTTATTATTTCATTTGATTGTTGGACATGCTACATGTGACTTTTAGTTTTTTTTTTTAAGATTATCATAGCCCGTTAGTATTAGGATTAAATCTCAATTATTGTAATACCTTAAAAATGAACCAGTTAAGGTCTGGCCCGTTTAACCCGCAACCTTGTAAACCCGATAAACATCTCTAAATTTTAGGTTACATCTTTATTAAAAAAAAAAACTACCTATATATAATATCCTTAGTTATTAAAAAAATCTTGTTAAATATTGGAATATATACTCGTTGACTGATTGACCTGATCAGGGACTAAATGAAAATTACTAAATTGCAATTACGTCCTTCCTATTTATCTAATTATCATAGTTCTTTAAAAAAAAAAATTTGTCCAGAGTATTTGTGCTCAATAAATATCTTCAAGTGGGAAACCAAGAGTATTTCTCATGATGCAAACACAGTAAGACATTAAAAAAACACAATTTGCCGTCAACCCCGATAACTCGCGTTATTTCTCATTTTATTTAACAACGATTCGTCGTCCACAACTCAAAACCCACAAAAAACTATTAGTAGGAATTTGAATAATTCACCCTATGATTTTGAGAAGGGGTATTTGATATTGTTGCGTATTGATCTTAGGCCAAGATACAATGTCGTCCGACAATGTTATATTGGAGTAGTAGTACTATTTAGGAATGACAATGGAAGAGTGTTTTTTAGTATGTGACTTGTATAAAACGGTCTAATATAGGACAATGTTCCGTTTTAATATATAAGTCATTTTCTCGTTTAAAACATGATTTAGTTGGAGCTTACAAGTCCATGAATCGTGTAATACTAGAGTAAATGAAATTTGTCTCATATATGCGATGTTCCATATAAATTTATGTCAGTTCTAAAGATGTTTTATTTGACTACTGGTAAATACTAAAATCTAATTGGGCATATACATTACCCATACTTATATTTTTAGAGAACTGATGTTTGAGCTCGTTTATATAACAATGGTGTTCTTTTAAGTTTTAAATATTCAATTATGTTTAGTACACTATATTCATAATTTGTGGTGCATGTTTTTCTCTTATCAATAATTTGTAATGTTTGAATCAATTATACTCCCCCGTCTATGGAGAAGATTTCTATAGCTTTTATTCATAGGAATTGAGAAATATGGAGAAGATTTCTATAGCTTTTAGTCATAGGAATTGAGAAATATGATACACTGACTAAATGCATTAGAGATAATGTGATTGAGATAAAGGAAGAAGAATATATATAATGAAATGTAGTTTACGAGTAAATAAATAGAAAGGTTTTATCAAGATAATAAAAAAAAAAAAAATGAGAAACTTATGTTAGTAATATGGAACAAGGGAAATAATTTTGTATCTCTTATAATCAAATAAATTAAATATTTACTTCAATGTTAATTGTTAACTAAGTACTTTTGTTAGGAATTAATATATAAGAATTAATTCTCAACCTCTCTAAAAGTTCGGACTTTTAGATGAGACAGAATTCTTTCATGGTATCAGAGCAAACCAGGCAAACGACCTGGGTTCGATTCCTGTTGAAAGCACTCCACTCATTTAAATTGTCCACTCGATGGGCCTCCTCCCCAAAAAGGGTAAGAGGTGTTAATCTGGCCCACGAATGAGGGGGAGTGTTAGGAATTAATATATAAGAATTAATTCCCCACCTCTCTACAAGTTCAGACTTTTAGTTGAGACGGAATTATTTCAACCTCCATTTCGATTGAGAACACACCTCCGGTGGATGGACCCCCAAAATTTGTACGAAGTACTCCCTCTGTCCCACAATAACTTTCACACTTTTCTTTTCGGGACGTCCCACAATAACTTTCACACCCTTAAAATGGAAAATCCTTTATAAACTCCACCCTCACAATAACCTCAATTTTAATGCCATTATTTTATCTTCACACATACACAAAAGTCAACTCATTTATTTATTTTATACATAACGTTTTACAAAATTACCCCTCAAAACTTCACTCATTATTACACTTTCTTAATTTTTGTGCCCATCTACTTATGAAGGTTAATATGGGACGGAGGGAGTATAAGATAGATGCACCCCTCTCGAATTGTCCTAAATACCCTTTTGTCTATAAAATACTTTTACTATCCCCACCTTCCAAACCCTAACTTATAGTTTCTCACAATTCATCCCTCATCTCCTACCCACCCTTGTCCGCAGCCGTCGCCCCTCTACCCTCTCCCTTCTCTCTTTTTTTTTTTTTTTCTACGTTTTTTCTCTTTCTTTCCCGTTCTTCTTTGCGTCGCCCCATCCCTCTCCCTTCCCTCTTTTTTTTTTTCCCTTCTCCCTTTCTGTTGCCATCGCCCACCCACTCGCCGCCGCCGACCGTGTTACCCCGATCATATTCCAAGACGGCAGTCCCAGGTTTGGATGATTAGGGTTTTTTGCTTTTTTTCCTTCATTTTTTCTTCCCTATTCTTCATTTTCTTTTTTTTATTAATTTTCGACCACTGTAGGTCGACCAAATACACGTTCGTCGATAAATTGCCATCGACGAAAGTGTATATGATCGACCTAAAATGGTTGACTTTTTTTAAAAAAATTATATTTTTTTCAACAAACTAGTGTTGACTATATACACTCTCGTCGACAACCATTTGTCGATCAAAGTGTATATGGTCGACACTGGTTTGTCGAAAAGTTTAAAAAAAATCGATTTTTCTAAGTTTTTCTGAAATTTTTCACGGAAGAATCGTCTCCCCAATCACATCACCGTAATATGAAAAAAAAAAAAACACCAATATTTCGGAAAAAAAAAACACCGTAAGAAACAATATTTACAGAAAAAATACAAATATTCTTGGATTGCGGCAAAAACTTTCGGACAAAAACAAATATTTTGAAAAAAAAATAGAAAAAGTACTTGATTTCGGCAAAAACTTTCAGACAAATACCCAAATTCAGAAAAAAGTAATTGATTTCAGCAAAAAAATTCGGACAAACACAATTTTTTTTTAATCTGGAAGAAGGTTTTTCCAGAAATCATAATCCTACTTTTTCTAAACCAAATTTACCGAAGGGCGGCTGGCGGTACACGGCTTGTGAGGGGAGAGAGGAGGTGGGCGGCGGTGTCCTTCAAACGTGGCGGAGCGACAGCGCAATCGAGGGGGAGGGAGGAGGTGGGTGGCGGTGTCCTTCAAACGCGGCGGAGCGACGACGCACTTGAGGGGGAGTGAAGAGGTGGGCGGTGGTGTCCTTCAAACGTGGCGAAGCGACGGTGCACGCGAGGGGGAGGGAGGCGGTGGCCTTCAAACGTGGCGGAGCGACGGCGCATGCGAGGGGGAGGGAGGAGGTGGGCGACGGCGTCGACAACCTTGGGAGAGAGGAGGTGTACGACAGCCGATTGAAGGGAGGAGAGTGTGGGCGGCGCCGACGCTTGGGAGGAGGTGGGTGTGCTTGAAAATGAGTGAGGAAGAGGGAGAAAGGGTTTAATTATGGTTTAGAATGAAAGGGGTATTTTAGATCTTTCCACTTGGGTGTCCTTATCTCACTGTAATGGAAAAATTAAAGAATGCGAAGAAGGATTGCTTGAAAAAAAGATAGATTCGTGATCAGCGATTTTTCAATTTCTCTCACATGGCGTACTAAGAATATTTGAGCACGAATGGAATTTTAAAATAAGACTCTATTTTTCCATATTTTTTCAATCTATACGAATTTATAAAATATAACGTAAAATAATTTTTAAAAGACTAACAATATATAACTTTGCTCAATACTTAAAATAATACGACAATGATGTTTCAAGTAATTATATAAATACGACTCATCTAACAGTTTTAAAAGTAAAAGTATTAATCGAGTCGGAATAATCAAGTTGCTCAATAATTTCTTATGGTAAAGAGCACTTATAAAAGAATAACTCAAAACACAACTCACAGTCTTCGACGTGGAAAACACCATTATGTGTCAAAAAAAAATTAGGATTTTTGCAGGATCTCAACAATCTTTCATCATCAACCCTTCTACAAATTGATTTGGTTCATATTTTTTCTCTTTTTAACAATTATACGATCCCCACAAGCGTATGGGTTCGTTAGTAGTATGTGACTTATATCGTTTTTTAACACTTTTTTAAGCACTTAACAATACGATCCCCACAAGCGTATGGGTTCGATTGTAGTACGCAAGTATGACCAAGTAGATTTTCGTTCCAAGGACCTAATTGAGTGAAAGTGAATCCCTAAAGTTATAAGTTTTCATGCTATTGTAGTAACTAAACGTGTTTGTTGGATTTTTGGGAATTAAAACACAAGTATTAAACTAAATTAACTAAGATATTAAACTAAATTAACTAAGATAAACAAGAAATAGACAAAAGTAATAATAAGCTATCTAACTTTCGAGAGAAAGTGCAAGAGAAGGGTATTGCCTCGAGTGTTTTCCGTTTTGTGGGTAATTCAATGAGTTAACGAACCAATTGCATGAATTAAACTATGGTTTTGGATTAAGCTAAAGGCTATCACTCGTGTGTGTAGACCAATCCCTTGTGAGGCTTAGGTGAACACGTGCATCGATTAGCAATTATATAGTCTAATCAATACCATAAGCTTCTAAGATAGTGTCTCATAAACACGTTCAACACGGTTACTAATGTTTATGAGACGCCCTCTCACTAATCTAATAGACGACCTCTAATCGACTAGTGTCTAGTGTCGTCGATCTAAGCAATCAACCCCCGGTCGGTGTAGCTAATTACTATGTTAATTCTAATTGATTAATTCAAGCTCATACACACACTCTTAATCATGCAACCCAATACGGTCGTTGAAGTCGACAAAACTAACAATGCTAGCTAATAGGGTGAATTAATCAATTGAATCATGAAAATTACAACACTAGAAACATATACACCCAATTCCTAAGCTAATCATGCAATTAATCTATAATTACACTAAACACCCATCAAAACATTCACACCCAAGGCAATAAGAGCTTAGCCCATGGTTCTAGAAGAGAATCCCATGGCTACAACAACAAATAACATCAAACTAATGGTAAAATAGCAAAGGATTGAAGAAATTAAGAAAATACTAAATTGAATTACAAAATAGAATAATATCACCTTGATCATGATAATTTAGCTACAAACCGATGTAATAGACGATGCCCGATGATAATCGTAGCTTGATTTGAAGTAAAAACCACTAATCTATCTAATCTAATGAAGAAATTAAACTAAACTATGGAGAACACCTACTACTATGTGAATGTGTGTGAGAATAGCTTGTAAAAGGAGTAAGACTCCTTTCTAAAACTCAAATTGAAGCTATTTATAGTTGGGGTAGAAGTCTTGGACGAAATTTGCACTTAGGTCCCTCGAAAATGGAGAAAATTGACCAAAACTCCCGAAATATGTAGCAAATGGCTAAAATAGGGCTTGGCCGGGTGAAAACGAAACCACCCGGCCAAAATACGAAGATCTTGATGGAAAATGGCATGGCCGGGTGAAATGACCCGGCCGGGTTGTTTTACCCGGCTAAAATACGAAATGGGTGAACTAATCCAAAATGTGGGTGTACAGCACTGTGGCCGGGTGGAAGTAACCCGGCCGGGTAGAAATGTGGTCCGGCCTCGTCATTTTTCGTTCCGTTGTATCTCGAGCTTCCGACCTCCGATTGACTTGATTATTTTTTTAATTCCACTCCATTTTTCGAGACGAATTCAATGGTGCAATCCTCTCTTCAGTACAGTGGAGTATGGTCGGTGTTTTGCTTCCAAAATACATCAGTTTTCCTACAAAATCGACAAAACACTACCTTTCTCTTATTTTGACCAAAACAATGATAATCAACCAATAATTCAATGAAATCAACATCAAATGAGCTTCAAATATGCATCTAAATCGTGTAAATTCCACCCGAATCAACTCCCCCAAACTTAAAGTGTTGCTCGTCCTCGAGCAACGAAAGAATTACAACATGAGGGTGAAATTTACAACTAGATGATCAATGAAAGATCCCACGTATCAAATGACATGAAATGAATTCTTCTTCCTCAAGATACATTCTTAAAATGATCACAAGTTCAATATTGAAAATCCAACTCATTACTCACACATGCTCTACACACGACAACAAGTGATGGTGATGACAATATCAAGATGTTCAAGTTTAACTCACAAGAAATAGTGTTTCACTCAAACACTCAAACAAATTAAGGACAATAAGCACTCATCAATCAAATCATGCATTGCAATTGCTATAAGCTTGCCCAAGCTCTACCATCTTTCCACCACACACATGTTCAACAATGAGATCAATAGGGCTTAACCAAGGACGTAACATTGGCTCTTTGGACGGGGTAAGATGAATATGGAAAAAGTGACTCGTCTAGTGGAGAACAAAATTTGTTTTTCAACAATTCAAGCTCATGCTCTTAAGGTTTACAACCTTCATTCTCGCTTTTCATTTAATTTCCTCAAATGCATTCATCTCCTCATCTTTTTCTAGCAAATTTCTTTTCTTTTTAAGCTCTTGGGGCTCATTGTCCCTCTTTTCTTTCTCAATTATTTTCTTTTCACTTCCATCTCTTTTTTCTCTTTTCACAACTTTGTCAATTTTCTCTTCAAACCAAAGGCACTAAAGCACATGTTTTACCACTTTCTTTTTATTCTCCACTAGATTTGGATATCAAAGGCTCAAAAAGCAAAGTGGTTAAACATTGTAGGTTGCCAATAGAATGGGAAATCAAGCTCAAACGGGCTAACTACGGAAGATTACTTTGGTTATTGGGAAAATTTTGGCTAAGTGACGTGTAGTACGAAAGATGGCCTACATCATATCTCAAAGTATCACACAAGCATGATTTCAATCAAGAACTTGGGCAAGTTATAGAAAAGCAAGCAATGAATTTATTCACTCACAAATGAAATAAACCGGATTAATGCTCGGTTCAAAGCTCAACTCTCACCGGTTCATTCAAGACTCAAACATTCATCAATCACCACCACACATAACTCATTGTGCATGCAAAACATCCATAGGCAACAAGATGACAACAACACAAACAAGATGATTCATTCCAATCATGTACACATTCAAGGAATCAAATTCACAACAAATCACCATCAAATGTGTCTCAATGATCATTAAAGTTCAAATTACACACATACACAAGAGTACACATTGGTGTCAATAGAAAATATAAAAACGAACATACCCCCCCAAACTTTTTCATTGCAAAGCAATTAAAAGTTTGGAAAAATAGTGTTGCATTGATATTGACACCAAGTGTTAACCATACAAATCTACACACATGGGCCACTATCCCAACAATTAACACTAAGAGTAGCTAAGCAATCAATATTATGAACAAGCATATAAATTCCACTACCCCCCAAACTTAGTAATTGCTATGCAATTCCTAAGAATTGGGGTGGGCGTACCTCTTACGATTGCTATAACTACACCTTCTTCTAAGCACAAAGTTCTACTTTCAATCCACTTGTCCATTAGATCCAAGCTTCTCCAACTACATCAAAACTCACAAACACATCAAACTAAACTAACAAAGCAAATAAAATGAAAAGAATTGAAATAAAGCAAGTAAAAATGGGTTGCCTCCCATTTAGCGCTAAGTTTAACGTCTTCAAGCCGGACGGAAATTAAAGAGCTCATCGGAAAGGCCAAGGATATTGGGCCTCCTTCCCATTGTATTTCGATCTTTGAGCTTCAAAATCATGGAGGCTCTCATGAATGGAAGACCCATCACTTGCAACTTTCTTGCATATTTCTTTCAATGCACGTTCTTTTTGCTCTTCCTCCATCCTCTTTTTCCACTGCTCTCCCTTTTCCCCAAGGATGCCCAAGCTCTTCTCAAGTTCTTTCTTTGAATCAAAGTGATCAAGAGGCAAAATAAAATCAATAGAAGCATCAATATCAAGTAAAGTGCAAATTTAAGAGTTTAAAGGTTTAGAAATGTTCATTTCGCTCTCCAACTCATCTTGGGATGCTTCTTGATCTTCTTGTTCTTTGTTGCTCATGTCCATCAAAGGACATTCCTCTTCATCTCCTTTGTCAAAAGCTTGACATCTTCAACCTCCTCACTTGGATCCTCCTCTTCTTCTTTCATAGCGATGACCAATCCCCTGATTGTTGAGTTCATCCGCTCCATTCCATTCAGAAGTGACTTGAGTTGATTCACTTGTTGTAGTTGGGTGGCTTTGATCTCTTCTAATGCATCCAACCTTTTTTCACTTGCATCCAAATTTTTCAAGGTGAGTGCAATGAGCTCTTTTGTAGTATCACTTTCTTCATTATTTGGTGACCAATGTGCATTGTTTTCCCACTCTTGATATTGATAATGAGAAGGAGCTTGTTGTATTTGATAATCGTACTCAAAACTCCTCTCACTATCATAACAATTTTCCTTCGAAACTCCATGAAATTCAAGGCAAAGTTCCTCCATAGGTGGAGGAGGAGGTGGACAATATAGATCTTCAGGTGGTGGGGGAGGATATGGATATGGGTGTTGAGGAGGAGTGTATTGATTTGGAGGTAGAGGATAAGGGTGTTGCGGTGGAAGGTATTGATGTTTTGGAGGAGGTGGATAATATGTTTGTGGTTGAGGTGGGTAAGGATAAGGATAATATCCTTGAGGAGGAGGTGATGCTTCTTCATTCCTCCAATCTTGATAATAGGAGGGAACTTGTTGCATTTGATAGTGGTGATCAAAGTTGCTCCAATCATCGTAGTTCACATCTCCATGTTGTGGAGGATAAACCATACCATTTTGATTATAGCATTGATCCCATTGGTATTGGTTGTATCCATCCATCAAGGCAATGAAGTTCACACCTATACAAAAACAAGTATCAAAGCCCACAAAAGAAACGAAAAACAAAATAACGAAAAAGAAATGCTACTATCAATAACACTTAACAAACTCTAAGTCTTACTAACAACACTCGCTTAAGTCCCCGGCAGCGGCGCCATTGACTTATATCGTTTTTTAACACTTTTTTAAGCACTTAACAATACGATCCCCACAAGCGTATGAGTTCGATTGTAGTACGCAAGTACGACCAAGTAGATTTTCGTTCCAAGGACCTAATTGAGTGAAAGTGAATCCCTAAAGTTATAAGTTTTCATGCTATTGTAGTAACTAAACGTGTTTGTTGGATTTTTGGGAATTAAAACACAAGTATTAAACTAAATTAACTAAGATAAACAAGAAATAGACAAAAGTAATAATAAGCTATCTAACTTTCGAGAGAAAGTGCAAGAGAAGGGTATTGCCTCGGGTGTTTCCATTTTGTGGGTAATTCAATGAGTTAACGAACCAATTGCATGAATTAAACTATGGTTTTGGATTAAGCTAAAGGCTATCACTCGTGTGTGTAGACCAATCCCTTGTGAGGCTTAGGTGAACACGTGCATCGATTAGCAATTATATAGTTTAATCAATACCATAAGCTCCTAAGATAGTGTCTCATAAACACGTTCAACACGGTTACTAATGTTTATGAGACGCCCTCTCACTAATCTAATAGACGACCTCTAATCGACTAGTGTCTAGTGTCGTCGATCTAAGCAATCAACCCCCGGTCGGTGTAGCTAATTACTATGTTAATTCTAATTGATTAATTCAAGCTCATACACACACTCTTAATCATGCAACCCAATACGGTCGTTGAAGTCGACAAAACTATGCTAGCTAATAGGGTGAATTAATCAATTGAATCATGAAAATTACAACACTAGAAACATATACACCCAATTCCTAAGTTAATCATGCAATTAATCTATAATTACACTAAACACCCATCAAAACATTCACACCCAAGGCAATAAGAGCTTAGCCCATGGTTCAAGAAGAGAATCCCATGGCTACAACAACAAATAACATCAAACTAATGGTAAAATAGCAAAGGATTGAAGAAATTAAGAAAATACTAAATTGAATTGCAAAATAGAATAATATCACCTTGATCATGAGAATTTAGCTACAAACCGATGTAATAGACGATGCTCGATGATAATCGTAGCTTGATTTGAAGTAAAACCCACTAATCTATCTAATCTAATGAAGAAATTAAACTAAACTATGAAGAACACCTACTACTATGTGAATGTGTGTGAGAATAGCTTGTAAAAGGAGTAAGACTCCTTTCTAAAACTCAAATTGAAGCTATTTATATTTGGGGTAGAAGTCTTGGACGAAATTTGCACTTAGGTCCCTCGAAAATGGAGAAAATTGGCCAAAACTCCCGAAATATGTAGCAAATGGCTAAAATAGGGCTTGGCCGGGTGAAAACGACCCGGCCGGGTGGTTTTACCCGGCCAAAATACGAAGATCTTGATGGAAAATGGCATGGCCGGGTGAAATGACCCGACCGGGTGGTTTTACCCGGCTAAAATACGAAATGGGTGAACTAATCCAAAATGTGGGTGTACAGCACTGTGGCCGGGTGGATGTAACCCGGCCGGATAGAAATGTGGTCCGGCCTCGTCATTTTTCGTTCCATTGTATCTCGAGCTTCCGACCTCCGATTGACTTGATTATTTTTTTAATTCCACTCCATTTTTCGAGACGAATCCAATGGTGCAATCCTCTCTTCAGTACAGTGGAGTATGGTCGGTGTTTTGCTTCCAAAATACATCGGTTTTCCTACAAAATCGATAAAACACTACATTTCTCTTATTTTGACCAAAACAATGATAATCAACCAATAATTCAATGAAATCAACATCAAATGAGCTTCAAATATGCATCTAAATCGTGTAAATTCCACCCGAATCAGTATGATAAGTAGACCAAGTAGATTTCCGTTCCAAGGATTTAATTGAATGAGAATGAGTCCCTAAAGTTGCAAGCTATCATGCTATTGTAGTAACTAAATGATGTGGTTTTTTGGAGTTTTAACGAAACACAAATGATAACAATCTAGATCAACGAATGGAGAAACAATAGATTAAAAGAAAGATACTAAATGTGACGCAATTAATAAGGACAGTACTAATTAAGCAACGAACTAACTAACTTTCCTTTGGAAAGTGCAAGGGAAGGGTATTGCCTTGGGTGTTTCCGTTTTGTGAGCAATTAAGTGAACTAGTGAACCAATTACATGAATTAGCTATGAATTCAGATTAAGCTAAAGGCTATCACATATGTGTGCAAACCCCCTCGAACGGCATATGCTAACAACGTGCATTGATTAGCAATTATAAGATCTAACCAAATACCATAAGCTCATAAGATAGTGTCTCATAAGCACATTCAACACGGTTACTAATGCTTATGAAACGCCCTCTCACCTAACTCCTAAACGACCTTTATTCGTTTGATGTCTAAAGTTGTCGGTCTAGCAATTAACCCTCTCTCGGTTAAGCTAGTTACTACTTAACTTCTCTTCAATTGACCAAAACTCACACTCACACCCCAATCATGCTACCCAACTCTCGTTGCAATAAACATAATCGAACATGCTTGCTAATAGGGTTGACCAACCAAATGAATCAATCAAAATACAACTCTTGAAACATAATCACCCAAATCCTAAGCAAATCATGCAATTACTTCACAATTACACTAAACAACCATCAAAACATCCACACCCAAGGCAATTGGAGATTAGCTCATGGCTATAGAAGAGAATCTCATAGCTACAACAACAATTAACATCAAACTCATGGTAAAATAACAATAAAAATGAGAATTTAAGAAAATACCAAATTGAATTGCAAAATAGAGTAATATCACCTTGATCATGGAATAGTAGCTACAACCCGATGTAATAGACGATGCCCGATGATAATCGTAGCTTGAAATTGAAATCTACAAACTATTCTAGTTATTCTATGAATAAAACCAAAGAAAAATCAACAAAACATTCTACTGTGTGTAAGAGTCTTGTGGAAGGAGATATGATATGATTGAATTCAAGAATGAGAGTATTTATAGTGTTGGGATAAGGCCTGGGGTGAAATTTTGCACTTAAGTCCTTGAGAATTGGACAAAATACACAAAAATCGCCGAAAATAGGGTTCCCTCGGCCGAGTTGAGGGGTTAGGCTTAGGGAGGATTTCTTCATAGCTCGGCCGAGTTGCCGCGCTTTCCAGCCTCAGGTCTTCAGTCTTGCTCGGCCGGTACTATGCGCTCGGCCGAGGTGGTCTTCACTCATGCTTCTCGGGCTCGGCCGAGTTGGGTAGCTCGGCCGAGGTGCTGGCAAACCCCTTCTCTGGTCGTCTCTCCTCCTCGGCCGATTCTGTGCATTCGGCCGAGGAGTTGTGCATGTCAAAACTCTCCAACTCGGTCGAGCTGCTGTGCAATTCAGTTTCTGGTCCTCGGTCGAGCTCGGCCGATTCTGTGCACTCGTCCGAGTTGCACTCCGAACTTGTTTCGTGTATAACTTTTGATTCCGACCTCCAATCGACTTGATTCTTTTGGCCATTTCACTCCGTTTTTCGAGACGAATCCAATGGTCAGATTCTCTTCTTGATACAGTGAAGTATGGTCAGTGTTTTGCTTCCAAAATACATCGTTTTTCCTACAAAATCGACAAAACACTACCCATCTCTTATTTTGACCAAAACCATGATAATCAACCAGTAAATCATTGAAATCAACATCAAATGAGCTTCAAATACGCATCTAAATCGTGTAAATTCCACCCAAATCACAAATTGACCAAAAATTCAAAAACCTCTTCATAAATTTTGAACTATGTAAACCGAGCTAGATCAATTATAAGGAGAAAATAATTAACTCAAATTTTATTTATCATCTCTCGTCTTCTCACTTCGTAGACTTTAGTTATGCGACTTTTATATATATAATATTTTTAAAAAATGGGGCCAACAAAATTAAAATATTTCTGAACCTAAATCGATAACCTCGTTGACTTCGTATCAGGACCGGATCTGCTCCCCTCCGTTACATCAGGTTATGGACTATTGCACGAATCTTTGATCCATGAAATAAGAATTTGTGCAATACTTAATGAGCATTAGTCTAAACAAAATTAAATCACAAAAACCTATATGCAATTTTGCATACAACAATATTGACTAATTAAAGTAAATTAAGTCAAAATTCGTATGTCAAACGCGGGTCAACTTTAATTAAAATATTTATTTTCGCTCTCAAATATTATCTTTCTACCAGACCAAAACTATGTTATTACAAGACCTAAATTTTGTCACTACAAGGTCAAAAATGTATTACTGCAAGTCCATAAATATTCTGGACACTTTTTTTTTTTACAAAATTACTAAAATAATTCTGACTTATTCGGCTACTACATGACTAAAACAATGTTACTACAATACCAAAATTTTATAACTACAAGGTCAAAAGGGTATTACTACATGTCCAAAAATATTCTGAACACTTAATTTTTGGGGAAAAAACAATATAGCACAAACAACCCCTAGTTTTTATTAGAGTTTAATTAAGATTAGGGACAATCCTATAGACACAACTAGGAAAAGAGACAAAAAATTATAGAATTAGGATTAAGGTCAAATTCATAACCAAATAACCAATTATACCCTTATTCTTTCATCACACCAATAATTTAAATTAAAATTAAGATTTTTAATTTTAAATCAAATTGTAAATTAAAATTATATTTTAAATTTAAATCATTTCATGGTCAACAATGCTATCTTCTATATCAGAAACATTCCGTTTTGAAGTTACGAATTCGGTGTTGCTGCAAATCCCATCTGCGATAATTAATAATTCGATCTGCAAATCTCATTTGCGCTATCTTCGATACCAGAATCATTCCATTGTGAAGGTATGAATTCGGTGTTGATGCAATAATTCCATCTGCAAATTTCATCTGCGATAATCAATAATTCGATCGGCAAATCCCATCTGCGATATGCGATCATCACCGAACTACCCAAAATAGTGTTAATTTTGAGTTTCTAAATCTCATCCGAGAACCATTCCATTATCAAGGTATGCAATTTTATTCCGTGTTGTTTTAATTCAATAATCAATAATTCAATTGGTTCATTGTTCTTCCAATATATACCCTGTCCAACACGATCTTCGATTTTTTCTAATTCGCCCCTATTTTATATTATGCGAATTAGGGTTCTATTGAACGTGTTAATTGGAGAAGTTAATTTACTGAATCAGAAATGGAATATGCTGTGATTTTAAAGTTCGAATTCGAGGATAAAACCAAGTTGATCCGTGTTCAACAATCTTCAAAGTTCGAAGACATTGTTAACGAAGTAATCGGTATGTGGCCCATATTGTCTTCTTCCATATTATTATTATTATTTTTTTTGCTTAGGGGATGTTTCTTTTTGGTTTTAAAAACCAGGTTTTGGATTTCAAGATCCAAAACCCGTTTTACTTCGGGATTTAAAAACCGGTTTTCAAAATCCACTCAAAACCACCCTTATCAAACATATTGATTTGACATAAAGTTATATCTATATAATATTACTCCAATCATTATATTCTCTTTCAACAATAATATAATAATACTATAATAATATAATAATACAATAATATATTACATTTAATCAACTAATCATTATAATCTCACCAAACAATAATATAATAATACAAACTCATTCAATCTTACAACTTGATTTGACATAAAGTTAAATCCTTCACTATTCCAAAACCCAAAAGAAACACCCATATTACTATTCATAGGGATTTCAAAAACCAGGATTTCAAAAATCTGGTTTTTAAAACCACCCAAAGCCCAAAAGAAACATCCCCTTAGAGTATATTTTGTTTTTTGGAATATGATTTACACGTTTAGCTTATATTCAACTTATATTTACACATGTGCATTAAATGTTTAGCATATATTTCAATATATGCAGTAACTAGATATGTATTCATTAATTACTTATGTTAGGGCCAGATATAGTTAACTCAACCCATAATATAATGTTTTCTATGGCATCGAATAAAATCATGGAATATCATAATAATTAATCTCATATTAAAATAATCCATACAATTATAAAAGTAATGTTAAAAGATTATAATTTATCAATCATAATTAATATTACTAAATTTAAATATATCCACTACTCCCCACAATTATCTCACGTAATCCAAACCAACAATATATTTTTGACATTTTCAAACATACTGATATTCAATGGTAATTTTTTTCTATAAATAATATTATAATGAAAATTTCTAAAATGAATAGTTTATTTTGATATCCACGTTTACATAATATGTACACGTCAATATTATAATAATACTTTTTATATTTAACATCTATAACCAAATGATTCACGTAATAATACTATGATTATCGTAGTAATCATAAATATAGAAAAAAAATGGTGTATTTTGCATTTCATACTGCACATATCTCAATGTGCATATTTGTTTGGCATATACGTGCGCATATATTCCATAGAAAACGTTTCCAGGTTTTTGAATTAATTACATCATATGTATTTCTTTTTTTTTCTTTTTTTGTTGCTACGGTTTTCCATCCAGATTGTTTAAGATTGTCTATTCGGGAATTTAATATTTCGAAACGCAATTATGACCGAGATTATGACCGATGGATATTTAGGAAAGTTTGAAATTTCGAACACAATTATGACTGAGATTATGACCGATGGATATTTAGGAAAGTTTGAAATTTCGAACGCAATTATGACCGAGATTTTCGGGAATTTAATATTTAATCAGCTCCTGTTTTGAATTTCCTATTTTATCTTAATTGAATATGCAAATTTCGATTTTATTTATAAACGGAGGTTAAAATTGTACTTTTATAAATCAAATTGTCCTTCTTCCTAACTTTTAAAATTTTTGTCTTTATTTCGAGTTTTTATAGGTGAAATGTCCTATATACTAATTTCCCCTTTTTATTATTCAAGCTAAAAAGTTTTAGTAAAACAATTAAAGGCAAAATGCCACATAATTGTACCAATTTACCCTTATCTTACATTTAATTTCAATTTTTGAATCATTTAATTTAATTAATGTCTAATATGCAAAGTCAAACGAATTAAGTTTTAAAAAGCTAAGAGATTATCCCTCGAAATTCCATTTCAAATTAATTACTTTCCTAAAATTCGAGATTATCCCTCGATTATAGCGCAATTTTCATTTCAAATTACTTTCCTAAAATTCGAGATCATACTTTCTATCTGTCCACATTCATATTTTGATATATTCGATAATTTTCTTATTAATCGAAAATATACTTTAATTAATTAAATATTCATATTGTTATTATTTTGCATACCATATCTTTATTAAAACATAAATTATATTATGAAATACTTAATAAAATTAATACATTCAAAACAATTATTTTACTCGATACACCTCTAAAAGTGTTTAAATAGTTTGCTGAACAACTTGTATTAACAAATACTTGTTGAAGGGGCAAAGTGATAGCCGTAAGCATCTGGGAATGTGTGGTTTGGTCTCTTTGGAAGAGGAGGAATGCGAAGGTTTTCAAGAATGAAGAGAGCACGGGGAAGAAGACGACTGACGAAATTATCTCGAGATTATGGAGCTGGATGATAGACAAGAAAATTGTGAGTCCAGGTGTCCCGCTAGCAGAATGGATTAACTCACCCAGGAGGGCTCTTGGGATTTAATTTGATAGACAGAGTAATGCTACTTCTCTTATTCAAGTTCTTTAGTTAAAATACATGTGTAAGTTTCGACTTTGATTTTGTATCATTTGACTGGGGTCACTCCTTGTGGCCTACAGTTCTATTAATAATAAGTCTTCATCGCCTGATCAAAAAAAAAAAAAAAAAAAAAACAAATACTTGTTGAATAAGTCTAATATTTTTGTAAGATGCATAAATGCATATTTTTATGTATATGCAACCGACAAGTGCATTTACTTTCAACTATGCATGCGTTTTTTTATATATGCAATCGATAATTACATATACTTTCAAATATGCAGGCCATTAATTTTGTGCACATTCCTTTCACACATTCGATTACTTACTCGATTCTCAAGGTGTGTTTTCTGCATGTTAGTTTAAATCTTTGATCGATGTACTGAAAAATTAGAATAAATTATTTCGAATTTCATTGGAATTTTTAACACAAAGGTTAGATTGGTCTGTAGTCTTATACATAATGCGCAACCAATGTGCATATATTCATAGTTTGGTGCATATATATAATATGTGCATTGCTTATTAATAGAAGATGCATATATCTAATATGTGCATTGTATAAGAATAATATATCATACATTGATATGATGATACACCTAAAAACATTTTTTCCATTCTTCATAGATCATAAATAGCAATCACATTTAACAAAATCAAAAACCTAAATTACATACTGATGAAACTTCATGTTATCTAGATCAATGGCTTTTCCCTTAGTAGCTCGCCCTTGTGCCTCGAGCAAAACTCTATCATTTAGTCCAAGCTTGCACCCGGGCATACCACTGTAATTGATAGAGTATTATGAGTGATCTCATCAAAGCTATTATCAAATTTTACAAATGCATCAAATTGAAATATTCTTGCAAATTAAAAAGATAACTTTCTTTAGGTTTTGAGGTTGCTTGCAATAAGAAGGTAAATAAAGGACATCAACTGGTACAATATCAGAAAGCAAACACAAGTGTACATTTTAGCACGTGAAGACAAGGCATGTGGTAAGCATTGTGGCTCAAATCAGAGACACATACACACATACATACACCATATGATTTTGAGAACCGTAAGTATGGCATGCAAACAATTGCAACTAACCTTAAACTCTAGAAATATGTAAGTATAATTAAAGCATCAATACTTTCTACATGAGTTTATTGATTACAGAAAAAAGCATGACCACAAGCACAGGACCTCCTGTTTGATGGCCATTTGTGCTTAGACAGCGAGAGCGAATGAATGTATTTCGAGATTATAAACAAAAAAATCATGTTTTTAGGTGTATCATCATATCAATGGTCAAAAGAAAACGACACATTACAGGCAACGACTTGTAAAACGACACATTACAGTTCAATTAGAAGAAATTACATGCAAATGCTGTAAATTTAAGTGCTAAACTATAAAAAATGACAACACCTCGTAAAAAAAATCATAACCTCTGAAGGTCTTCCCAAAATTGGTAAACACCTACCCAAATTGGAACCCTATCACCGGTCTAAATTAAAGAAAATAATTTTATACTCATTCAATTAGAACAAGAAATCAAAGAATGTAAAATTCAAAACTAAAGACACATACCCAAATTGGGTCCAATTCACAGGCGAAGAAATTTAATCGAACAGCCTGAGAAATTCAATCGATGACAAGGCAGGGTTAATCGACTCACCGCCGAGCTTCGAGACAAAACAAAACACCAAAATCGCCCCGCGAATGGCAAGTGAGGACACGAATCGCCAAAACAGAGCAATTGACGCCTCAATCGATCAAATCGCGCGAACCCTGTGGCCGGAAACTCTTCTTCCGTCGTCGTTCCTGCGTCGACGCCACCACCCTCATCCATCTCCACCACTCACAAGCAGTCCGTCGTCTCGGTTCTCCGAGACTCACCCAAATTCAAAATAAGGGAGGCGACCATTAGGGTTTTGTGAGAAATGACGTGAAATTGATTACGATAGAGTATATTATTAGATTTAATTGTTGATTTAATAAAGAAAGGGTATAATTGAGATTTTATGACCTCTTTTGGTCTTAATTGTTTTACTCAATTTTTTTGTCTTACTTTGTTTAAATGACTTATGGATTGTTTTACTTTGTTAATAAATTCTTAGAGGGGTGTATTCAATTGAGATTCTATTGAATTTTTTTGGACTTTAAAAAATACGTGGATTTATAAAATCCATAGAGTCCATGTAGAGTTTGACTGACTTTTTTTTATTGATTTATATGGATTTTCATAGACTTAACAGGATTGTGAAATATTTTTTTTTATTGATTTATATAGATTTTCATAAATTCCGTTATTGATGCGAAAAGTTTTTTTTTTTTAATGTGAGGTGTTTTTTTAAATTAATATTATATATATATATATATATAATATTTTACCAATTAAAAAAAAAATATATATGCATATACTATATAAAATTTATATATTAATTTGGGGCGGGTCGGATACCCGTGAGTCGGACATAAGATCCAGACCCAACTCATACTCAATACGGGGCGGATCTGACCTGACCCAAAGCTCGCGGGGTGGGGTGGGTACCCGCGGGTCGGGTCAATATTGTCATCCCTACTTTTGATCTTTCGACTTCAAAGTTCTCTAAGAGAATCCGTTGGAATCTCTTGTTTTTAGAAGAGATTTTGGATAGTGAAATTTATTTATATTTTTGAAAGAGAATCCAACAAAATGCATAAAGTATTAAAATCCATACACTGTTCAATACCTAAGGGTGTGTTTGGTTTGGGATTGGCCCATCCGGATTTGGATGGGCCATCCCCCATCCCATCCCTCTCCATCCAAATACCCATCTCAATACTCATCCACCCCTATAATACACCTATATAGTTATTTTTATACAATTACATCATCATATTTTTATATTAATTACTTATTCTCTCTCCTACTTTTTCTTTCATACATTTATTCTCTCTCCTACTTTTCTTCCACACATTTATTCTCTTTCCTACTTTTCTTCCTTACATTAATTACTTTACTAACTAACAATAATAAAATAATACAACATCACTATTGATTTGACATAAAGTTCTCCATCCACACCTATTTTTCAATCTCTATCCAAACACAATTTTTATTCAATTACTATTCATGGATTACCCCCATCCACATTTTTTCAATCCCCATCCCATACACCACCATCCCTAACCAAACAGCCCCTAAAGATTTTTAAAGACTTTTTAAAATCAATATTGAATACCTCATGATTTTTAAAGACTTTTGAAAATCCGAATTGAATACCCCCAAACTTTAAAAATCCAAAAAAATCATACAGAATCCACAAACAATATACCCCCTTAATTTTTTGGGTGAATTTGTTTGAATGTTTTGACACGTAGTATTAAATTTTTTGTCTTGGAGTGATAATATTTTGACCTTATAGTAACAATATTTTGATCATGTACGATTTGCGACCCACAAATTTTCTGGACAACTCAAATTCGAACTTATGACCTTCGAATTTTTTTAAATTGTTTTAATTTGACTTTTAAATTAAATGTGATTATAATTTTAACTTGATATAATTGGGATGAAATGCATATCTATCTATCTACTAATATATATTTGCAAACTTTTAAGTGACATGTGTCACAACCTCCTTCATTCTCTCAATCTCTCTCCTCTCCAAATTCCTCCATTTTGAAATTGATCAATTCTTATCATATTTATAGATTAAGTTCTAATCTTAGCCTTTGATTATGTACAAATGATCTCAACCCTTTATTCTTATTTTTTACTCCTATATAAACTTCAACACCTTCTCATTTCAATCATTCAAGTTTTAATATTTCTACTTTGTTCTCTTCGAATTTCGCCGGTCAATTTTATTCCGGCTATTCACATAGAAAATATTCGGGTCATCCATTTTAAATCTCCGTCATTTCTCTCGATTTTGTCTTTTCCTGTAATTTTATTTTCTAGCCATTCATCGAATATAAATGATTTTGTCAGGAAAGATAGTAATCTCTCTCATTTCGATCTCTTGAGTTTACTTCTCCATTGATCTACAAAGAATAATTTTGTTAGATTTGATAAAGGATATCAAATTTAATACCATATGGATGAAGAACCGCAAATAAACAATGTCGATGTAATAATAACATATTTTTTAGTGAAGAATATCAACATCTTTTGTTTAATTTATGTTGTAATCTATTAATGAAATCGTTTGATTATACATTTTGGAGTCTAAAGTCTAATGAGAGTTGAATTCAAGATGGTGAGTTGTGCATGATAAAGAATATCAAATTTAATACCATATGCATGAAGAACCGCAGATAAACAATGTCGATGTAATAATAACATATTTTTTTAGTGAAGAATATCAACATCTTTTGTTTAATTTATGTTGTAATCTATTAATTTTTTGTAATTTCTTTTAATGTTTGTAATATTATTGGAAACGATTCGTGTATACAATTTTTAATGAAATCGTTTGATTATACATTTTGGAGTCTAAAGTCTAATGAGAGTTGAATTCAAGATTGTGAGTTGTGCATGATTTAATTTTGAATGAAATTTGATTCCTTTGCAATTATATTAAATGTTTTCTTAATTTCACTTAATTTAAAATTTGGAGTCTTAATTTCACTTAATTTAAAATTTGGAGATTACACTATTCCGTAAATGTAGGTTATTAGTTGTTATAATTTGAAGATTAGTCATAGTTGTTATTCTGTAACAATTAATGTGGAGAATTAATTGCTATAACGTGATAATTAATTGTTATATTTTGAAGATTAATTGTTATTCCGTAAACAAATAAGAGGAATTATAGCATCAATAATCACTATCTTCAATGGCTACTCCAAATTCAAATGAAAAATACTTATCTATCCACTGAAATTGTGCAAATCAATTACCGAGAATGATGATATAAATCAATTACCAAGAATAAATGGTTGAAAATTAATATCAAGATTTTTTTTATTTTATACACTGATTATTTGCAATCTAGATCCATTAATTATGCAAGGATTAATATTAAAATAACTCATTCCTAAAATTTAGCACCAATTTCTACCAACATTTGAAAATTGAATTAAGAAAGTAAATTATGTACTATAAATTTTGGACTGAATTATACATTCGATTAAAAAAAAAAAAAAATTAAATGAAACAAATATTCTGAGTTTTTTTTAATTATATTTATGTACCAAAAATAATATATTATTTTTTTTCCTTTTCAAATATAATGTGTACAACTATAATTTTATATCAATATTAATTAACATATTTTCAAAGTTATTCATTAATGGTTACGTAGACAATTATTGCACGTTTAATGTTTTTATAATAAATCAATATTGGTTGAACATTAATTTAAATTATTTTTTTATTTACTTAAAGTAATTTAAAGATTTATTTTGATACTCCTAATATTATTTTCATGAGACATTTTTAACTGACCAAATATTAATATTTTCTTGAAAATTTATTCTGATATTATTTTCTATTCAAATATGATTCCAACAAACTTTCTATAATCTTAAACTAATACTATGGTACATAATAATTTTTTTACTACTAATGGTACTTTAAATTTCAATCCAAATTATAATTATATTCAATTATTTTCTTCAATTATGTATGTATTATTTTAGTTAGTAAAATTTATGGGAATAGTTTTTAAAGAAATACTTATAACTAATATATTGAAATAATTCTTAAAATCAAAATTATATAGAAATAATTTTGATATGTTAACTTTAACTAATTTTTCTTTTCCAACAACTTGCAAATTTTTTTAAAAAAATTTAATTAAAAAAAATCTTTACAGAATTTTTTACGCAACCAATTAGTAACTATATTGAATCATTTTCTTAAATTATGTCTATTTATTTTAGTTTAGTTAGCTAGATTTAGGAAAATTGTACTTGTAGGTCCCTAAAGTTGAGTTAATATCGAGTAAGCTAGTGAAAATGTCTAGAGGGGGGTGAATAGACTTTTCAAAAATCTTTCGATATATCAGAATACAATATGCGGAATACGAAATTAACAATGAGCCCAATCTAAGTTTATACTCAACTTATCAAATTCGAGAACTCTGTTCTATACTCAACTTGTCTTGTTCAGTTATGTATGTAAACAATTAAACAGTTAAACAAAACAGTAAAGTAAACAACACAAACAATTTATAGTGGTTCGACAACTTGTCTACATCCACTCTCACAAACCCAGTTGTGATGTTTCCACTAAACTCTTCCAATCGAGTACAAGTGTATATTCCTGTGATTTTAAGTCCCAAGAAGAAGACTTAGATCTTCTAAGACTATACCTCCAGATATGTCTATGATCTTACTAGAAATTTAACAAGTATCTAGCAACTTGATAAAACAACAAAACTAAAAACTTCTCTGATCTTCAGTAGTAGCCTTTTGAATTCTTCACTTGTCTTCTGGCTTCTTTCTGAATTTTCAATCTCTGCGAGTAATCTTCAATATATCTTCAGTATGTAGCTTCAGTATGCGTAGTTGCAGTAGTCCTCAAATGATTACCATCATGAAGTATTTATAAACTTCAATCATCAAGAACTTAGGTAGTTGTAACCAACTCTTCTTGAAAACTAACTTCAACTGAATCTTCTTATCCTTCCACGCGTTTCTTGTCATGAATTAGTTATTCCATAACTAACTTCTTCATCCTTATCTTTATACGCGCTTCATTTAGACTTTTAAGTTTGACTTGTCTTCTGTAGACTAGTATGTACTTGTCTTGTCTTGTAATCCACCTGTCTTCTAAAGTAGTAGACTTCAACTTTTCTTGTCTGATCTTCCCATGTGATCTTCAATAGTAGACTACACTAATCTATCAAGACTTGTTACATTACTTTAAGCTTTTATAATACAAGCTTAGTCAACTTAGAATCTATACAATCAAACTAATCTATTACATTCAAAATCATGAGCTCTATACAACATTTATCCATAGCTCAATAACAATCTAACAAATACAAATAGCATATATGAAGTATAAACAATATACAAATTTATAAGTACTTTGTCTTTTCATGTGAACTCTACTGGTCTTGCTCAAGATGACTTAACTCAACTAGACTAGATCAGTCAACACTTAGAAAATATTCAAACTACTTTTGGCTTATCAAAACTTCATCTTATCTTTTCATCATGTAGGACTTGTCTTAGGATTCATATCCCAACAATTTCCCCCTTTTTGATGAAGCCAAAACTACTTGAATCTTTTCTCATAAGTAGACTAGTTAAGTAGTTATCTTGTCTTTAAACATCAAAAGTTGTTATCTTTTCATTCATTCAAAATAATACCAGTAGATATTACACATACTTCGAATATCAAATACAACTAAGTATCAGAGCAAAAAAACTTCAAATAAGAATATAAATCAACTAGTCTGAAAGAGTACCTCCTTCAAGATTTGGAACTTGAAATGCATCAAGGAGTCTTCTATGAATTACTGCAATGTGATCTTCATCACCAATCTTCTCCTTCTCTAGCAGTTGTTCTTCAAACTTCTTGATTTGATTCATATTAACTCGTTTTCCTGAGCTTGTCATAGGACACTTCCATTCAGGAAACTTAGGAACCAAAATGTTGAAATTTGCACCAGCAGAAATCCTTAAGATTAAGTGCCACAACATTCTGTGTTGACCTTCCATGAATCTGTCAAACAAAGAATATAGTTCATCTTGTCCTTCAGCATCTCCAAATTTCCTTATAATCCAGTGATCAAGTTCCCATTGACTCTTCACTTCAATCCATTCAGCTAGATGCTCATTATCTATGAAGTGATCAATGAACTTGTCTTCTATCAGATCTTCATCAGCCTTCTGTTTCTGCAATCTCTCAATATGCTTACTAATTTTCTTTTTGCTTGCATAATGAGTCTCATCATTTGGATCAGTAGACTTCTGTTTCTTCTTAGCTATTGCAGTAGGCTCTTCAATAACTAACTTCCTCTTAACTTTTCTGGTCTGAATCTCAGCTTCAGGAGACGCAATATCTTTGCCTTTTGCTAACTTCAGCTCATCTGCTCTTACCTTCTCAAGTTCAGCAGTCTTGACCAACTTTCTCTTAGGCCTTCTGAGCTCTTGTATTGCTTCAGCAGCCTCCTTAGCTTCTGGTTCAGCAGACTTCTCAATAATACTTGACTCTTCCCCCTTTTTGGCTTCATCAGTAGCCTTAAGAGAGAAAAGACTAGTAAATCGAGTCATTTCTTCTTTTACAGCTTCCTTCATAGCTTCAGTAGCTTTTTCAATCTGCTTTTGATGAGAACTGTCTTGACTCAACTTGTCCAGTTTGGTTGCCACCAACTCCAGCTTTTGTGTAGACAAGTTCAACTCATTTTTGAAATGTGTTGCAGTCAAACGCAGCTTCCTGTTCTCTTCAGTCATAGCACTGATAATCTCTTTAGCTTGTGCTAACTGATCATAAGTTTCCTTTCTCTGAACATCAGCTACTTCAATTTTGGCTCTATAGACTCGTTCCATTTTCTTGGATTCAGTAGCTAGAACACGAGCAAAATCAACTGAGCTTTTCTCCGAATATTCAACTTGATTCTGGAGAAATCCTTCGATCTGTTTAAACATCTCTTGCCTGAAGTCGTTGTCCAACTGATTGACTTCATTCAAGATCATCTCTTTTGAACTTGTCACAAGGACACTGTTCTGTTCAACAAGAGTCTTCTTAAGTTCAGTTTTGAGAAAATCATCAATAGTTGACTTGATGACAGATTTCAAATCTTCTTTCAACTCATCTATCGAGGCGACTGGAATAGCTTGAGACGACTGTGCTTCGATCAGTTCATCCTCAGTGAACATGACAGCCTCAATAAATTCATCATCCTCTTTTCCAAAGTTGAAAGAATTAGCTTCTTCAGAACATACAGCATCGACTTCATCTGAACCATCTTCTGTCTCCAAAATTTGTTCTGAAGTCTGAACAGCAATATTAGCAATGTCTGGCTTGATCTCGTCTTCCACCAGATCAGTCTGGGTTCCAACATCGAACGAGAACTCATCTTCTATAACACCATCTGGAATACTCAACAATCTTTTAACTAGATCAACCAAGGCCTTGCGAGGGAACAGTTCGGAGTGATCCTTAACTCCACTGTTTTCTTTTTGTTCCATCTCCCAATCCATGAAGTTGGAGATTCCGCCCATGCCTTGAATGACTTCAAAAAGATCATCCGTAGAAGATTTCTTCAGAGCAAACCAAGTGCAAATCCGCACGAGCTTCTCAAACTGTTCTGAAGCAGTGTCGATGTCAAGAGTCGAGAGCTGCTTCTTCAGATTCCTGGATACACGAGAACGAATTCTCTTCTCTCGCAGACACATCGGATAATACACTAGGGATTCAAATCTAACATCAGACGGGTCCTGAGTAGATGGGGTCTCTAACTCAGCTGTTGCAGTGGCAACTGGCGTCTTGTCTGAAGTAGATGGGTTGGAGGGTTCAACATATTCTGTTGAGGGTAAAGAAGAAGTTTGGACTGTGGTTTCTTGGGGCTTTGATGAGGCTAGGTTTGGTGTGACAACTGTAGGAGTATCAGTTGTATCTTGTATGGGAGTGATTTGGGGATGACTGGCTCTAAGCGGTAATGCCGCCAGTACTTGTGAGGTTGAGGGTAAAGGACGAGGCCTAGATCGGTGTGATCTAGCCTTGGTTCGAACAGAGGAGAGAGAGAGAGATGGAATTGACAAAGACTGTGAAGAAGAACCAACCTGGTAACTCGTCTCTTCTGGTGGAGGTGGAGTACCAATTCTCACAATCCTGAGAACTTGAGTAGTTTGATCATCAGTCTCCTTCTCTTCATCAACATCCTTGTCTGAATGAGTTTCTTCCGAATCACCACCACTTGACTCAGCTTTCGCAGGAGCCTCTGATTCTTCATCATTGGACTCATCTTCTGAGGAGCTAGATGAGTTGCCATAAGGTAAGACGTCTGAGTCGTCTACCTGAACACGTCTTGGGGCAGCTGTCCTTGCAGCAGCTTGCTTCCTCTGGGCTTCCGATTTCAGATAAAATTTGAGAGGATGGAAGGGCTTACCTTTACTCCAATCCGACTTATTTGGTAACAACAAGGGGAGTAGGATACTCAACTTGTTGCCATATCCAACAGTATGTGACACCACCCAACTACTAGAGTCGGTATCAACACGAACACTCTTCTCAAAGTACATCATTCGATCGGCTATCAGTTTGAACCAATTGCCCTCCGTGATTCCGTCAAAAATAGCTGCCATTACCCTTGTCTTGGCTTGAGTGACCGCGTCAAACGAACCAGTGGCACATAGAAGCATCTTACTTGCTATGTCCAGAAGGGTGCGATACTTCTCCAATAACTCGGCCTTCTTAACCGCAGGGGCCTTGCCGTCTGACTTGAGCTTCATCTTTCTTCCACAAAAGATGCTCAAATATCTCATCTCTTGTCCAGTGGCATAGTTCTCCACATCAATCGTTCCGATGGGCAGCCTTAAATGCCTGAAAAGCACCTCACGAGTGAGTTCAACTCGACTCGTTCCTATGAAAGATTCAATTTCATCTCCTCGTCTTGTGGCGTTGGCATAGAACATCAACACCTCTTCCTCCAAGACGACTTGAGGAAATGCCTCCAGATACGGCTTCAATCCACAACGCGAGCACTTATCAAGGATCTCCTGATTTCCAGCAGTGTGAAGTCCTTTGAAAAACATCGAAGGTTCCACATGCACCTTGTTCTCCGAAATATACTTTCCAAGATTGAACCTCGCTTGCATGTTAGTTCGCACATCGAAAAGAGAAACAATCGACATCTTTAGTGAGTAGAGTAAGAACTGGGGAGATCTGATTTGCAAGAAATTCGAGAGCTTAAGCAGAGGAGTTATGAAAACGTAAGGCAAGTGAGTGTGGAAGATTGGTTTTGAGAAAAACTTTAAAAAATTGATCCAATGGCCAAGATTGAAAGGTTTAATCCAACGGTCGAGACCCTTGAAATTCGGTTACGGAATCGAGAATATTATGTGATTTGATATTGTAAGTTTTGAAATCCAGCTCTTCTTAGTTAGGACAGGGAGTGTACTCATCTGACCTAGTGTAGTAGAGTAGAAACTGGGTGTATACACCGCATTAAGAATGGGAGTGTATAAATCCAATTCTAGGGTTTTCAAAATTTAGCATTATCTAATTACTATAATACCCTTAATCCGTTTGAATAGACACTTAACATATTTCAATCAAGAGAAACACTTAGCTTGTCTGTTTGAGTCTATCCAAAACAGACGAGTAGACTTAAGCTTCACGAGATGGGTTGGCTTAAGTATACAAGACGAGTTCCCCCTTCGTCTGTGCTTGTCTATTCTGAACGTCGAACGACTGTGTGTACCTATCTCATCGTTTTTCAATGTGTAATCATAGGTACAAGTAGTGTACGATAAATAAGATGAATATCAATCTGCAGCAAAGATCAAGGTTTCGAACAAGATGACCTTAACAAACATAAGAGTCAACATAAGGATATTTAAGAAATCAAGGATTCCCCCTTAAATGTTTATTCCCTTAGTATTACCCTCAACTTTACCAGCTTCCTCATCGGGTTGTTTGGTCATCTAGTCTAGCCTTGTTTACCTGTCTGTTGCGTGAGAAGTCGAGTGCTCTGGTCTAGTGATCTTGTCATCTCTTTTCTTTGATGTACCTGTCTAGTTAGTACATAGCTATAGGCAAGTAGGATCTAAATCAATTAGCCCTAGACTAATGCATAACTCACGAAATCGTGCCTCAGCTAATGGTTTTGTAAAAATATCAGCTCTTTGAAAATCAGTATGAATCTTTTCCATGCGAATATCCTTCTTTTCTACATGATCACGTATGAAATGATGCTTCACATCAACATGCTTACATCGTGTGTGTAAAACAGGATTTTGTGTAATGGCAATTGCACTATTACTATCACAGAAAATAGGAACATTTGATTCATGTATGTTGTAATCACGAAGCTGTTGCATGAGCCAGAGTAGTTGACTACAACAGCTACCAGCAGCCATGTACTCGGCTTCGGTAGTTGAAGTTGCAACACTAGTCTGCTTTTTAGAAAACCAAGATATGAGTTTTGTGCCTAAAAATTGACAAGAACCGGAAGTAGATTTCCTATCTATTCTACAGCCTCCAAAGTCTGAGTCTGAAAAGCCACTTAAGGATAGATCATCATTTGAGGGATACCATATACCACGATTGATGGTCCCTTTCAAATATTTCAAGATCCTTTTGGTAGTTTCCATGTGACTTTCTTTTGGATTGGCTTGGAATCGAGCACAAACACCAACAGAGAATGCAATGTCAGGTCTACTAGCAGTTAGATACAGTAAAGAACCAATTACGCCACGATAATAGGATTGGTCAGCACATTTACCGTTCTCATCTGGATCCATTCTGTAAGTTGGTTGCATTGGTACACCAGTGGACTTACATGTTTTGATCCCATACTTGTCTAGAAGATTTCTAGTGTACTTCGCCTGATTTATGAAAATACCTTCTGGAGTTTGTTTTACTTGAAGTCCAAGAAAGTAGTTCATTTCACCCATCATAGACATCTCAAATTTACTTTGCATGAGTGTTGAAAAACTTTCACTCAGCTTTTTGTTAGGTGACCCAAAAATGATGTCATCTACGTAAATTTGGACGAGTAAAATGTCCTTCCCTTCTTGTCTTCTGAACAAGGTTCGATCGACCTTGCCCTTAGTAAAACCATTTTCCAATAGAAAGAGAGATAGAGTGTCATACCATGCTCTTGGAGCTTGCTTTAGTCCATATAAGGCCTTCTTTAATCTGTACACCTGGTTGCCTTTGACTTCGAAACCTGGAGGTTGTTCAACATACACTTCTTCCGCAAGAATACCGTTAAGAAATGCACTTTTAACATCCATTTGATATACAGTAAACTTCATGTGAGCAGCATATGCAAGGAACAATCTAATGGCTTCTAGTCTAGCAACAGGAGCATATGTTTCATCATAGTCTATGCCTTCAGCTTGTGAGTAGCCTTGGGCGACTAATCTAGCCTTATTTCTAATGACTAAATCATTCTCATCTTTCTTATTTTTGAAAATCCATCGAGTGCCAACTACATTATGATGTTTCGGCCTATCGACAAGTTCCCAGACGTCGTTTCGAACAAACTGGTTCAACTCGTCTTGCATAGCGATGATCCAATTACTATCAGCCAATGCCTCTTTAACAGTGGTAGGCTCAATAGATGAGAGGAAACAACACCAGCAAAACATAGTTGGACTAGACTGTTCTTGCGACTCAAAGAGTTGTCGTCTAGTCTTCACACCTATAGTAGAGTCACCAATGATATTTTCAGTGTCATGCGCAGATTTCCATGTTTTTCTATTCTTAACAGGAATACTATCATCATCTATATCATGTACAGCATCATGCATGTCAGTATTATTTGTATCATCAACAGATTTACCAGGAGTAGATGAGTCGACTAGAGCAGGCATGTCAACTGGTCTAGAAGACTTACCTTGAACACTTACCTTCTCCTTATCATCAGAGTCGAGAGCTTTTAGGAATGGGTTGTAGACTTGAACGGATTCATATATCTCTAAATCTTTGTCAGATTCGATCGATAGATCAGTTATCTTCTTATTGATCTTGTCGGCAGACGAGTCCTGTTGAGATTCATCGAAAACCACATGTGGTGTTTCTTCCACACAAAGAGTTGAGTAGTTGAATACCCTAAATGCTTTGCTAGTCGAGGAGTATCCTAAAAATATCCCCTCGTCTGCTTTAGCATCGAAAGCATTCAACTTGCTCTTTCCATTGTTGTGAATGAAACACTTACAACCAAATATATGAAAATATGAAACTCTGGGTTTTCTACCTTTCCAAACCTCATAAGGTGTCTTGCCTAGAGTTTTGTTGATCGCGCTTCTGTTCTGTGAATGGCATGCAGTGTTGATAGCTTCAGCCCAAAACTTTTTAGGTGTGTTGAACTCAGCTATCATGGTTCTACAGGCTTCTTTAAGGGTTCGATTCCTCCTTTCTTCTACACCGTTTTGTTGTGGTGTCCTAGCTGCACTAGTAAGGTGCTGGATGCCACGTTTAGTACAAAATTCTTTAATATAGCAATTAATGAACTCAGTTCCCTTGTCACTACGAATCTTGACAATGGACTGGTTCTTCTCCACTTGTAACTTCTTCAACAGTTCAGGCAGAAGTGTTTGTGTATCACTCTTCTTGTGTAGGAAGACTACCCAAGTAAACTTAGAATATTCATCTACGACAACAAGTGTGTACCTTCTACCATTCAAGGTTGGAGGAGTTATTGGACCATGAAGATCCATATGTAGAAGTTCTAGGACTCTACTTGTTGAGAGAGTAGGAATTGACTTAAAAGACCCTTTAACCTGTTTACCCTGTTGACAAGCCGTGCATACATGTGACTTGTAGTAAACTTCATTGGGAATACCTTCAACAAGGTAATCTCTGGCTATCTTATTAAGAACCTTAAAGTTTAGATGACAGAGGCGTCTATGCCAGAGCCAACCAAGTTCTTTAGGATTCTTAGTAAGTAGACAGGTGTCCCTCGGACAACTGTTCCAGTTCACTATGTACACACTTCCTTGTCTTACGCCGACTAGTAGGACTGTGTGTGTCCTTTTGTCAATGATTTCGCATTTGCGGCTCTTGAACTGCACTTTGTATCCACGATCACAAAACTGAGAAACAGAGAGTAGATTATATTTCAAACCTTCAACATATGAGACATCTTGGATCTCAACGTCTCCATTCCGGATGTAACCAAATCCTTTAGTGACAGCAGTGGAGCTATCACCAAATATCACTTTTGGTCCTTCTTGCTCATGGTAGCTTGACAAGAGAGCCTTGGTACCAGTCATGTGGTGCGAACAACCACTGTCTATGTACCAGGTTTCTCCTACTGAGCCACCCTTCTTATACAAGTCAAGTCGACCCTGCAATAGATGATATTCAATAATTTAGGTACCCTGTTTGTTTATTGGGGTCCTGGGGGGTTAGTCGAGTTCAGAGGAATCCAAATATACATTGGAGTCTTGAACAATTTTGATCTTTTAAGCTTTCGCCCATATTTGTTACAAAATAAGACCTTGTTGTCCCTCTCTGGCCTATCAGTCGAGTTCGGGTCTACTCTTTGGAGATAGCCTTTCGACTTGATCTCTACTTGAGCAGGCACTTGTCTACGATAGTCAGAGTAGGGTTTGAATGCATTAGGTCCATACGGTTTATAGACGCGTTTGGGTCTTTCCTCACTTAAAATATCGTATGATAGAGGTGGAGGATATAGAACAGCTTGTGTACGATATTTTGGAGCTACCTGCCTAGGTCTAGACGAGTAGAGTTGAGACTGTCTTATGAAAGGAGGTCTAGACTCTTGTCGTCTAGTCTGTACCTGTCTAGTACTCGTCTCCTCAGGATACCAGTCCTCGTATCTGACCTGGTTGGGTCGTCCACGATTAGTGGTCCTTTGAAGATTAGTTCTAGGTTGAACAGGCTTGCTGTTATCATTCTTTTTACCTCCCTTGGTAATCGGAATGTTAACTTGAGCTTGTTTAGGTACAGTACCTTTAGAAGGAGTTCCAATATCGTATAACATTGGTCCTTTTCCTTTATCATTTGGCAAAAGTCTTGTTTTAATAGTAGTAGGGTTCTTAATGACTCGAGTAGACGAGCTAGATGACTCAGCACCTATACCTGTCTTGTCACCTGGGTCTCTATACCTATCTGACAATTCAAGGTTAATCTTTGAAGAGTTAACCAGGTCAGTAAGTTTGAGATCAAGTGTGACAACCTCGGTCTCTAAGAACTTATTACGTTCTTCAAGTCTATTGCACTTGTTCTTTAAAACATTGAATTCATTTCTCTCAGTTGCATGTGTCTTAAGTAGGTCTTGATATAACCTGTCTGTCAACGCACACTTTTCTTTGAGTTGACTCAACTCTTCAGTCAAGCGTTCATTTAGGACTGTTATATTAGGATCTACTTTTGACTGAGCTTCCTTAAGATCAATGATTTCTTGTTTTAATGCAATGTTTTCATCACTGACTTCGATGAATGCTTGGTTAGCAAGTAGAAGGTCATCTTCGACTGCACTAGTCGAGTGCTGAAGACTACTTCCTACTTCACTACTAGCAGTGTCACTTTCATCAGTTTCTGAATCATCACAAGATTGGAAAGATGTAGCAGATGATACCTCTTGGTCGATTTTAGTCATGCAGCATAGGCCATCATCTACTATGAATGCTTCGTCGTGATCTTGATCAGTTGAGTGACTAGATGCGGACGATGGCAACTCGTCTGAATCCGAATCAGAGTCATTATTGACCATCATTGCCTTATTGCCATGATTATATCTTCTTTCTCTTCGTGCTTTGCGTTCTTGACGATCATCAGTGCTCAGGTCTGGACATTCATATATGTAATGACCTGGCTTTTCACAGTTATAGCACAAGAGATCATTAGTAGCCTTTTTAATAGGAGATTTGTCCCTACGTTTATCATGTCTATCAGAACGTTGAATCTTCCTATCGTCAGACTCTCTATCTCGTCTGTTACTTTTCGAGACTTCGTCTCTCCTTTCGGACGAGTTTCGGTCTCGTCTGGTCTCAGACGAGTGCTGGAACACGCCGGCGAAGGCGGTCCGTCACCAGGATCGTTGTCGGATGCCAAACGTATAAATAAATAAATAAAACCTAAACATGCTTCTAAAACATAGTCGAACTTTAACTGGCGAATGAAATTAACAGTCGAACTTTAACTGGCCATGTGAACTAGAACAGTGACCCCTTTGGGGGGTTATATTCAAATTCACATCTAAGTGATGACCACAATTTAACAACAGTTATCTTGAATTATTCTTTACTGATGAACTCATGGATGACACATCCGTTAGGGAAGATCACACACTTCATCTAAAGATTAAAACAGTTTTATTAGAAGTCTTAACTAGTAACCTCGTGAATGTTGCACCCGTTAGGGGAAGACTCCCAAGGTCCCACGAGCAACATACACCTTACTTAAAGACCAATTGTGGAGGCCTATAAATTAATTAAAATTCAATTATCTCACTTAGTCATTTAAACTTTGAAGATTATTCACAGGCATAACAAATTAACTAAATAATACAAGCATGCCAATCATAACAAGATGCGATAAATAGAGGTAAAAATAAATAAATAAATGCACATCTATCGCAACCCCTTGAAAAACCTATCAAAAAACAGCCTACAATAAGCTATTACAATGATAAAACAGTGGCGCGGACGGATGTCTCGCATCGGCCTCTCACGCAATGCAAAAAACTCGAATACGCGTCCACCGACTAAAACTGGCAGAAAACTTCATCAAGACGTTTGAATTAGGCCTCGCCACTCGTCGTCTCAGCGTAGCTGAGATTCCTGTAGATCTCGTCGAGACGTTTCCGAAAAGGTCTTGTGGGCTGAAAACGGACACCCAAGTCAAAAGTTATGGCCAAAACAGTTTTCACCATCCAAGGCCATAACCCGAAAAACTCAGATTACTGTTTTCAGATCTTCCATCGACACCGCCCGTTCTCACGATCAAAAATTACAATATAAACGAGCAAAACCCTACTACAGTGATCTATGAAATAGTCCTATACTACCCACACTTATTATCTGGTGGGAAAAACGATTACATAACACTAGGGTTGCGATAGAAGAATAAAAAAAATTAACCAACATAAACGCATACATACATGAAACAAAATAAATTGAATCATACAATCATACGTTTCAGGCAGAGCCAACAATCCACGAATCCAGGCTCTGATACCAATTGCTGGAACACGCCGGCGAAGGCGGTCCGTCACCAGGATCGTTGTCGGATGCCAAACGTATAAATAAATAAATAAAACCTAAACATGCTTCTAAAACATAGTTTAGATCCGTTACCCTTGAAGATCGAGGCGTTGATTCCAATCTATAGATCTTCTAGTCTGTCTCCCAACTTCGCTCGAACACCGGGTGGACGGCGTGCTATCAAACGTGGAGAAGGTGCCTCAATTTCGTCTCCTTGAAACCCTAGCCGTTTTTCTCTATTTCGTGTGTGCTAGGGTTTCAAAACTGAATTAGGGCTCCTATTTATAATTTCCATAAGTTTCATGGGCCAGACTAGGGATCCATTAGAAGGTATAGGGCTTGGGCTTCTTACAGGCCCAAATACTCTTATGTTCAGCCCAGAACATATAATTTGGCCCGAGAACATTAATTCATTCCACTAGAGAATTAATGTTGCACTCCCGTCCTATCCCGAACCGAATCAGGGCTTCTATTAGACTTTATAATTCCCCGTGTTTAAGATATCGCACGTCCATTAATTATTAAAGCTCCCGACTTCTTTAAATAATTAATTACTATAATTCCTTGAGTAGTACCACTCAACCTTGTTGTCGTACGGATTAAATCCACTTGCAGGGTTTAATACGACAATCCTTTATGAGTTTCCTCAAGGGGACATCATCAGCCTGGATGTACAGGACACGGTGCCCTAATGCCAATAAGTAGACATCATGCGAGCGATGCCACTACCCAAAATACAGAGCGTGAAGAATCTATCAAGATTCTCACCTATGGTACATCAAAGTAGTGAACAAGCACCCCACACATCTAAATATCACACTTAGGGTTAAGAATCATAAAAGTCACCAAGACTTCTAGTTCTTCATAACAGTCAGAACAGAAGAACATGTCTTATCTGTGATCCATTCAATACGCCACAGCGCACTAGTATAAACTAATGGCCAAGACAAACCACTAACAAGTTTATACTACAACTTAAACCAATAGTTTTGTCCATAACTATCTCAGTTGTGAATACTGTTTATATCTTACAAGGAACTGACAATGTGATCTTCTGTGTGACTACAAACCCACCACATCGTCTACAATGCAAGATAAGCAGACATACAAGTAATCACAAAGAATGCAATAATGTGAAAAACCATTTATTTCAGATAAAAGGAAATCGAATATACGTCACAAAAGCCCACTAAAAGTTTGCTTTACAGTATACACCAACAATCTCCCACTTATACTAAAGCTTAACTTTTAGTATACACATAAAGACATCAACATTTCTCCCACTTATACTCAAAGTCTAGCTTGTAATACATCGTAAACCAAGGCCCTCTACATGTTTCTCAAAGACTTTTATTGCCATCGTCTTTGTGAAAGGATCAGCCAAGTTATCCAACGATGCAATCTTAGCTACAGCCACGTCTCCTCGATTTACGATATCTCGTATAATGTGGTACTTTCGCTCTATGTGTTTACTTGCTCTGTGGGCTCTAGGTTCTTTCGAGTTTGCCACTGCACCCGCGTTATCACAATAAACAGTGATACACATCGGCATACTCTGAGATACCCCTAATTCCAGAAAGAAATTACGCAGCCAGACAGCCTCCTTTGCGGCCTCTGAGGCAGCTACGTACTCGGCTTCCATAGTGGAGTCTGCGATGCATTTCTGCTTCACACTTCTCCAAGATATGGATGCGCCTCCCAGCATAAACACATAACCCGAGGTTGACTTCCGTTCATCTCGATCAGCTTGGAAATCTGAATCGGTATAACCCAAAGGAATCAAACTATTTGACTGGTATACTAGCATATAATCTCGAGTCTTTTTCAAGTACTTGAGAATATGCTTAACAGCAGTCCAGTGTCCTTGACCAGGGTTAGACTGATATCTTGCTACCATGCCGACTGCATAGCAAATATCAGGCCTCGTACACAGCATCGCATACATAAGGCTTCCTACAGCCGAAGCATAAGGAACCTTAGCCATCTCCTCTATCTCCTTCTGTGTCTTAAGACACATATCTTTAGATAGAGGGACTCCATGTCTGAAAGGTAGTACACCCTTCTTGGAATTCTGCATGCCAAAACGAGCAATCACAGTATCAATGTAAGACGCTTGAGATAAACACAACATTCTCTTTTTTCGATCACGAGTGACCTTAATACCAAGAATGTACGATGCTTCTCCCATATCCTTCATTTGAAACTGTTCTGAAAGCCACACCTTTACGTCTGATAATACTTTCACATTGTTGCCAATAAGAAGAATATCATCTACGTATAATACTAAGAATACCACTACGTCTCTGTCACTCTTCTTGTACACACAACTTTCATTTTGACATTGTTCAAATCCAAAAGATTTGATCACCTCGTCAAAACGAATGTTCCAAGACCTAGAAGCTTGTTTTAGCCCATAAAGAGACTTTTTCAGCTTCCAGACTAGATGCTCTTGGCCTTTCTTCACATAACCCTCGGGTTGCTGCATATAGATGTCCTTATCCAAATTTCCATTAAGGAAAGCTGTCTTGACATCCATTTGCCAAATCTCATAGTTCATGTGATTAGCTATGGATAAGAGAATCCGGATCGATTTTAGCATGGCTACTGGTGAGAAGGTCTCGTCATAGTCGATTCCTTCTTTCTGGGTAAAACCCTTTGCCACCAACCGTGCCTTAAAAGCAGTAATCTGCCCATCAGACCCTCTCTTACGTCTGTAGACCCACTTACACCCAACAACTTTCTTGTCGTGGGGAAGTTCACTTAGGTCATACACTTCCATAGCATCCATAGATTCAATTTCTGAATCCATGGACTTGTGCCAAGACTCTGCATCTTTGTCTTTGATTGCCTCCTTGTATGTCCAGGGGTCGTTATCATCATGTTCATCGCTTGGAATCAAGTCAATAGACTCTCCCACAAACATGAAACGATCAGGTTGGCGAACAACCCTCCCACTACGACGAGGCAATGTATACAAAGGTTCATCAGAGTCGCCACGTTGTGCAGTCTCTTGTGGTATTTCCTCTTGCACACTCGGTGTGCCATTGTCTCCTCTCAACTCATTTAGAATGATCTCAGTATTGGACTTATGCTCATTCATATAGTCTTCTTCTAAAAATCGGGCATTGGTACTCACCACCACCCTCTGATCATTAGGACTATAAAAATAACCACCTCTCGTTCCCTTAGGGTATCCTACAAACAACCGTACTTCAGTTCTAGGTGCCAACTTATCAGCTTCCTTGTTCAGCACATGTGCTGGACAACCCCAAATCCGAATGTGGTTTAGACTGGGCTTTCGCCCAGACCACAATTCAATCGGGGTTTTTGGAACCACTTTAGAAGGTACATAATTTAGAAGGTACGCTGCTGTTTCCAAGGCATAACCCCAAAAAGAGGTAGGTAATGAAGCATAACTCATCATCGATCTCACCATATCTAATAGAGTCCTATTCCTTCTCTCAGCCACGCCATTTTGTTGCGGAGTACCAGGCGCGGGGAGCTGGGATCTAATCCCGTTCTCTAATAAGTATTGCCTAAATTCGTTGCTAAGGTACTCGCCACCACGATCAGAACGCAGTGACTTGATACTCTTACCATGACGGTTCTCCACTTCTGCCTTAAATTCTTTGAACTTGCCAAAGCATTCAGACTTGTGGCGCATCAGGTAGATGTATCCATATCTTGAGTAATCGTCAATGAAAGTGACGAAGTACTCAAAACCTCCTCTAGCTTGAACAGTCATAGGCCCACACAAATCAGAGTGAATCAATTCCAACACATCATTAGCCCTATTACCCTTGGCCTTAAAAGGCCTCGAGGTCATCTTGCCTTCCAAACAGGATTCGCAGACTGAGAATGGTTCCACTTGGAGAGACTCCAAAAACCCACTACTTACTAGTCTTTGAATCCTTCTTAGGTTGACATGACCCAATCTTAGATGCCAAAGGTATGTTTGATTCAACTTAGAAGGTTCCTTTCTCTTATTTAATGATGATGATGAATGAGCTTCAGTCACAGTATGATATGCACACGTAATAGTATAAAGATTGTTTTCTAACGTGCCAGAACAGATTAAAGAGTCATTTCTCATAATAACAACATTGTCATTAAAAACAACCGAGCATCCATCCAAAAATAACTTCGAAACAGAAATTAAATTTCTCCGAAAATTCGGCACGTATAAAACGTTCTTTAATACTAAAACAGAATTAGATAAACATAAGTGCACGTCTCCCACTGCAACCACCGATACTATCGAAGCATTGCCCAAACTAATAGTAATCTCGCCCTCACTCAGTTCCCTTGTCTGCAGAAACCCCTGCAAGGTATAACAAACATGGTCAGTGGCTCCTGTATCTACTACCCAAGAAAAGGCAGAACAAGCCGCAAAACATGTTTCAACAACTAAAGCGAGAGACGTACCAGAGTTTTCCTTTTTCAGAAGGGGACAATCAGACTTCCAATGTCCTGTCTTGTTGCACTTGAAACATTTGCCCTTCGGCTTTTTAACGCCACCAGAAGGCGCCAGTTTCTTGCTCCCACTGCTTTCACCACCACCCTTTTTCTGTAAAGGCTTTTTCTTCTTCTTGCCATTAGACGAAGAAGGTCCAGCCTGGACAGTAACATTGGCTTGTGGTCGTTTACCCATGAGACCCTCCACCGCGACCAATTCCGTAAGAAGCTCGGTTAAAGTATAATCCTTCTTACTCATGATCGCGTTTACACGGAAGTTCTCAAAAGACTTTGGGAGCGAGTGTAGGATCATATCGATCTTGGTGTCATTATCGATTAACCCTCCGAGGACCTCAATCTCATTCAAATATTCCATCATCTTGAGACCGTGGTCCCTCACGGACGCTCCCTCTGGCATAGAGGTTGACATGATCTTCCTCATAGCCTCAAAGCGGGCAGCCCTATCTTTCTCACCAAAAAGCTCTTTGAGGCTCAACATCATAGCTGCGGCACTAGGCATAGTTTGATCCTGCTGTTGTAAAACATTTGACATCGAGGCCAAAATGTAACAACGAGCCATCTCATCAGCCTTGTGCCACTTCTTATGAGCCTCCTTTTGCTCTTCAGTAGATTCGGGTCCCAAAGGGGCAGGAGCAGGTGTGTCAAGCACAAACTTGTACTCATCTGCAACAAGGACAATGTCCAGATTTCTTTTCCAATCCAAGTAATTTTGACCAATAAGCTTATTTTGATTTAAGATAACCATAAGTGGGTTGAATGTCACCATAATGTATCTGAAATAAATAAAATGCAAGGAATAAATCACATAAGTTTGAAGCATAAAACATTGGAAACCTTCAAAACCAACATTCAACACAACCTCCAACAGCCCAACAAACACATATGCAAGCCACGTTAGGGTGGTCGTTTACACATGTATTCATCGACCAGACATTCAGTCTTTAATTTCAATATCACGTCAACTTATCCTTATGACGAATGAAATTAACAGTCGAACTTTAACTGGCCATGTGAACTAGAACAGTGACCCCTTTGGGGGGTTATATTCAAATTCACATCTAAGTGATGACCACAATTTAACAACAGTTATCTTGAATTATTCTTTACTGATGAACTCATGGATGACACATCCGTTAGGGAAGATCACACACTTCATCTAAAGATTAAAACAGTTTTATTAGAAGTCTTAACTAGTAACCTCGTGAATGTTGCACCCGTTAGGGGAAGACTCCCAAGGTCCCACGAGCAACATACACCTTACTTAAAGACCAATTGTGGAGGCCTATAAATTAATTAAAATTCAATTATCTCACTTAGTCATTTAAACTTTGAAGATTATTCACAGGCATAACAAATTAACTAAATAATACAAGCATGCCAATCATAACAAGATGCGATAAATAGAGGTAAAAATAAATAAATAAATGCACATCTATCGCAACCCCTTGAAAAACCTATCAAAAAACAGCCTACAATAAGCTATTACAATGATAAAACAGTGGCGCGGACGGATGTCTCGCATCGGCCTCTCACGCAATGCAAAAAACTCGAATACGCGTCCACCGACTAAAACTGGCAGAAAACTTCATCAAGACGTTTGAATTAGGCCTCGCCACTCGTCGTCTCAGCATAGCTGAGATTCCTGTAGATCTCGTCGAGACGTTTCCGAAAAGGTCTTGTGGGCTGAAAACGGACACCCAAGTCAAAAGTTATGGCCAAAACAGTTTTCACCATCCAAGGCCATAACCCGAAAAACTCAGATTACTGTTTTCAGATCTTCCATCGACACCGCCCGTTCTCACGATCAAAAATTACAATATAAACGAGCAAAACCCTACTACAGTGATCTATGAAATAGTCCTATACTACCCACACTTATTATCTGGTGGGAAAAACGATTACATAACACTAGGGTTGCGATAGAAGAATAAAAAAAATTAACCAACATAAACGCATACATACATGAAACAAAATAAATTGAATCATACAATCATACGTTTCAGGCAGAGCCAACAATCCACGAATCCAGGCTCTGATACCAATTGCTGGAACACGCCGGCGAAGGCGGTCCGTCACCAGGATCGTTGTCGGATGTCAAACGTATAAATAAATAAATAAAACCTAAACATGCTTCTAAAACATAGTTTAGATCCGTTACCCTTGAAGATCGAGGCGTTGATTCCAATCTATAGATCTTCTAGTCTGTCTCCCAACTTCGCTCGAACACCGGGTGGACGGCGTGCTATCAAACGTGGAGAAGGTGCCTCAATTTCGTCTCCTTGAAACCCTAGCCGTTTTTCTCTATTTCGTGTGTGCTAGGGTTTCAAAACTGAATTAGGGCTCCTATTTATAATTTCCATAAGTTTCATGGGCCAGACTAGGGATCCATTAGAAGGTATAGGGCTTGGGCTTCTTACAGGCCCAAATACTCTTATGTTCAGCCCAGAACATATAATTTGGCCCGAGAACATTAATTCATTCCACTAGAGAATTAATGTTGCACTCCCGTCCTATCCCGAACCGAATCAGGGCTTCTATTAGACTTTATAATTCCCCGTGTTTAAGATATCGCACGTCCATTAATTATTAAAGCTCCCGACTTCTTTAAATAATTAATTACTATAATTCCTTGAGTAGTACCACTCAACCTTGTTGTCGTACGGATTAAATCCACTTGCAGGGTTTAATACGACAATCCTTTATGAGTTTCCTCAAGGGGACATCATCAGCCTGGATGTACAGGACACGGTGCCCTAATGCCAATAAGTAGACATCATGCGAGCGATGCCACTACCCAAAATACAGAGCGTGAAGAATCTATCAAGATTCTCACCTATGGTACATCAAAGTAGTGAACAAGCACCCCACACATCTAAATATCACACTTAGGGTTAAGAATCATAAAAGTCACCAAGACTTCTAGTTCTTCATAACAGTCAGAACAGAAGAACATGTCTTATCTGTGATCCATTCAATACGCCACAGCGCACTAGTATAAACTAATGGCCAAGACAAACCACTAACAAGTTTATACTACAACTTAAACCAATAGTTTTGTCCATAACTATCTCAGTTGTGAATACTGTTTATATCTTACAAGGAACTGACAATGTGATCTTCTGTGTGACTACAAACCCACCACATCGTCTACAATGCAAGATAAGCAGACATACAAGTAATCACAAAGAATGCAATAATGTGAAAAACCATTTATTTCAGATAAAAGGAAATCGAATATACGTCACAAAAGCCCACTAAAAGTTTGCTTTACAGTATACACCAACAATCTCCCACTTATACTAAAGCTTAACTTTTAGTATACACATAAAGACATCAACATTTCTCCCACTTATACTCAAAGTCTAGCTTGTAATACATCGTAAACCAAGGCCCTCTACATGTTTCTCAAAGACTTTTATTGCCAGCGTCTTTGTGAAAGGATCAGCCAAGTTATCCAACGATGCAATCTTAGCTACAGCCACGTCTCCTCGATTTACGATATCTCGTATAATGTGGTACTTTCGCTCTATGTGTTTACTTGCTCTGTGGGCTCTAGGTTCTTTCGAGTTTGCCACTGCACCCGCGTTATCACAATAAACAGTGATACACATCGGCATACTCTGAGATACCCCTAATTCCAGAAAGAAATTACGCAGCCAGACAGCCTCCTTTGCGGCCTCTGAGGCAGCTACGTACTCGGCTTCCATAGTGGAGTCTGCGATGCATTTCTGCTTCACACTTCTCCAAGATATGGATGCGCCTCCCAGCATAAACACATAACCCGAGGTTGACTTCCGTTCATCTCGATCAGCTTGGAAATCTGAATCGGTATAACCCAAAGGAATCAAACTATTTGACTGGTATACTAGCATATAATCTCGAGTCTTTTTCAAGTACTTGAGAATATGCTTAACAGCAGTCCAGTGTCCTTGACCAGGGTTAGACTGATATCTTGCTACCATGCCGACTGCATAGCAAATATCAGGCCTCGTACACAGCATCGCATACATAAGGCTTCCTACAGCCGAAGCATAAGGAACCTTAGCCATCTCCTCTATCTCCTTCTGTGTCTTAGGACACATATCTTTAGATAGAGGGACTCCATGTCTGAAAGGTAGTACACCCTTCTTGGAATTCTGCATGCCAAAACGAGCAATCACAGTATCAATGTAAGACGCTTGAGATAAACACAACATTCTCTTTTTTCGATCACGAGTGACCTTAATACCAAGAATGTACGATGCTTCTCCCATATCCTTCATTTGAAACTGTTCTGAAAGCCACACCTTTACGTCTGATAATACTTTCACATTGTTGCCAATAAGAAGAATATCATCTACGTATAATACTAAGAATACCACTACGTCTCTGTCACTCTTCTTGTACACACAACTTTCATTTTGACATTGTTCAAATCCAAAAGATTTGATCACCTCGTCAAAACGAATGTTCCAAGACCTAGAAGCTTGTTTTAGCCCATAAAGAGACTTTTTCAGCTTCCAGACTAGATGCTCTTGGCCTTTCTTCACATAACCCTCGGGTTGCTGCATATAGATGTCCTTATCCAAATTTCCATTAAGGAAAGCTGTCTTGACATCCATTTGCCAAATCTCATAGTTCATGTGATTAGCTATGGATAAGAGAATCCGGATCGATTTTAGCATGGCTACTGGTGAGAAGGTCTCGTCATAGTCGATTCCTTCTTTCTGGGTAAAACCCTTTGCCACCAACCGTGCCTTAAAAGCAGTAATCTGCCCATCAGACCCTCTCTTACGTCTGTAGACCCACTTACACCCAACAACTTTCTTGTCGTGGGGAAGTTCACTTAGGTCATACACTTCCATAGCATCCATAGATTCAATTTCTGAATCCATGGACTTGTGCCAAGACTCTGCATCTTTGTCTTTGATTGCCTCCTTGTATGTCCAGGGGTCGTTATCATCATGTTCATCGCTTGGAATCAAGTCAATAGACTCTCCCACAAACATGAAACGATCAGGTTGGCGAACAACCCTCCCACTACGACGAGGCAATGTATACAAAGGTTCATCAGAGTCGCCACGTTGTGCAGTCTCTTGTGGTATTTCCTCTTGCACACTCGGTGTGCCATTGTCTCCTCTCAACTCATTTAGAATGATCTCAGTATTGGACTTATGCTCATTCATATAGTCTTCTTCTAAAAATCGGGCATTGGTACTCACCACCACCCTCTGATCATTAGGACTATAAAAATAACCACCTCTCGTTCCCTTAGGGTATCCTACAAACAACCGTACTTCAGTTCTAGGTGCCAACTTATCAGCTTCCTTGTTCAGCACATGTGCTGGACAACCCCAAATCCGAATGTGGTTTAGACTGGGCTTTCGCCCAGACCACAATTCAATCGGGGTTTTTGGAACCACTTTAGAAGGTACATAATTTAGAAGGTACGCTGCTGTTTCCAAGGCATAACCCCAAAAAGAGGTAGGTAATGAAGCATAACTCATCATCGATCTCACCATATCTAATAGAGTCCTATTCCTTCTCTCAGCCACGCCATTTTGTTGCGGAGTACCAGGCGCGGAGAGCTGGGATCTAATCCCGTTCTCTAATAAGTATTGCCTAAATTCGTTGCTAAGGTACTCGCCACCACGATCAGAACGCAGTGACTTGATACTCTTACCATGACGGTTCTCCACTTCTGCCTTAAATTCTTTGAACTTGCCAAAGCATTCAGACTTGTGGCGCATCAGGTAGATGTATCCATATCTTGAGTAATCGTCAATGAAAGTGACGAAGTACTCAAAACCTCCTCTAGCTTGAACAGTCATAGGCCCACACAAATCAGAGTGAATCAATTCCAACACATCATTAGCCCTATTACCCTTGGCCTTAAAAGGCCTCGAGGTCATCTTGCCTTCCAAACAGGATTCGCAGACTGAGAATGGTTCCACTTGGAGAGACTCCAAAAACCCACTACTTACTAGTCTTTGAATCCTTCTTAGGTTGACATGACCCAATCTTAGATGCCAAAGGTATGTTTGATTCAACTTAGAAGGTTCTTTTCTCTTATTTAATGATGATGATGAATGAGCTTCAGTCACAGTATGATATGCACACGTAATAGTATAAAGATTGTTTTCTAACGTGCCAGAACAGATTAAAGAGTCATTTCTCATAATAACAACATTGTCATTAAAAACAACCGAGCATCCATCCAAAAATAACTTCGAAACAGAAATTAAATTTCTCCGAAAATTCGGCACGTATAAAACGTTCTTTAATACTAAAACAGAATTAGATAAACATAAGTGCACGTCTCCCACTGCAACCACCGATACTATCGAAGCATTGCCCAAACTAATAGTAATCTCGCCCTCACTCAGTTCCCTTGTCTGCAGAAACCCCTGCAAGGTATAACAAACATGGTCAGTGGCTCCTGTATCTACTACCCAAGAAAAGGCAGAACAAGCCGCAAAACATGTTTCAACAACTAAAGCGAGAGACGTACCAGAGTTTTCCTTTTTCAGAAGGGGACAATCAGACTTCCAATGTCCTGTCTTGTTGCACTTGAAACATTTGCCCTTCGGCTTTTTAACGCCACCAGAAGGCGCCAGTTTCTTGCTCCCACTGCTTTCACCACCACCCTTTTTCTGTAAAGGCTTTTTCTTCTTCTTGCCATTAGACGAAGAAGGTCCAGCCTGGACAGTAACATTGGCTTGTGGTCGTTTACCCATGAGACCCTCCACCGCGACCAATTCCGTAAGAAGCTCGGTTAAAGTATAATCCTTCTTACTCATGATCGCGTTTACACGGAAGTTCTCAAAAGACTTTGGGAGCGAGTGTAGGATCATATCGATCTTGGTGTCATTATCGATTAACCCTCCGAGGACCTCAATCTCATTCAAATATTCCATCATCTTGAGACCGTGGTCCCTCACGGACGCTCCCTCTGGCATAGAGGTTGACATGATCTTCCTCATAGCCTCAAAGCGGGCAGCCCTATCTTTCTCACCAAAAAGCTCTTTGAGGCTCAACATCATAGCTGCGGCACTAGGCATAGTTTGATCCTGCTGTTGTAAAACATTTGACATCGAGGCCAAAATGTAACAACGAGCCATCTCATCAGCCTTGTGCCACTTCTTATGAGCCTCCTTTTGCTCTTCAGTAGATTCGGGTCCCAAAGGGGCAGGAGCAGGTGTGTCAAGCACAAACTTGTACTCATCTGCAACAAGGACAATGTCCAGATTTCTTTTCCAATCCAAGTAATTTTGACCAATAAGCTTATTTTGATTTAAGATAACCATAAGTGGGTTGAATGTCACCATAATGTATCTGAAATAAATAAAATGCAAGGAATAAATCACATAAGTTTGAAGCATAAAACATTGGAAACCTTCAAAACCAACATTCAACACAACCTCCAACAGCCCAACAAACACATATGCAAGCCACGTTAGGGTGGTCGTTTACACATGTATTCATCGACCAGACATTCAGTCTTTAATTTCAATATCACGTCAACTTATCCTTATGACGAATGAAATTAACAGTCGAACTTTAACTGGCCATGTGAACTAGAACAGTGACCCCTTTGGGGGGTTATATTCAAATTCACATCTAAGTGATGACCACAATTTAACAACAGTTATCTTGAATTATTCTTTACTGATGAACTCATGGATGACACATCCGTTAGGGAAGATCACACACTTCATCTAAAGATTAAAACAGTTTTATTAGAAGTCTTAACTAGTAACCTCGTGAATGTTGCACCCGTTAGGGGAAGACTCCCAAGGTCCCACGAGCAACATACACCTTACTTAAAGACCAATTGTGGAGGCCTATAAATTAATTAAAATTCAATTATCTCACTTAGTCATTTAAACTTTGAAGATTATTCACAGGCATAACAAATTAACTAAATAATACAAGCATGCCAATCATAACAAGATGCGATAAATAGAGGTAAAAATAAATAAATAAATGCACATCTATCGCAACCCCTTGAAAAACCTATCAAAAAACAGCCTACAATAAGCTATTACAATGATAAAACAGTGGCGCGGACGGATGTCTCGCATCGGCCTCTCACGCAATGCAAAAAACTCGAATACGCGTCCACCGACTAAAACTGGCAGAAAACTTCATCAAGACGTTTGAATTAGGCCTCGCCACTCGTCGTCTCAGCGTAGCTGAGATTCCTGTAGATCTCGTCGAGACGTTTCCGAAAAGGTCTTGTGGGCTGAAAACGGACACCCAAGTCAAAAGTTGTGGCCAAAACAGTTTTCACCATCCAAGGCCATAACCCGAAAAACTCAGATTACTGTTTTCAGATCTTCCATCGACACCGCCCGTTCTCACGATCAAAAATTACAATATAAACGAGCAAAACCCTACTACAGTGATCTATGAAATAGTCCTATACTACCCACACTTATTATCTGGTGGGAAAAACGATTACATAACACTAGGGTTGCGATAGAAGAATAAAAAAAATTAACCAACATAAACGCATACATACATGAAACAAAATAAATTGAATCATACAATCATACGTTTCAGGCAGAGCCAACAATCCACGAATCCAGGCTCTGATACCAATTGCTGGAACACGCCGGCGAAGGCGGTCCGTCACCAGGATCGTTGTCGGATGCCAAACGTATAAATAAATAAATAAAACCTAAACATGCTTCTAAAACATAGTTTAGATCCGTTACCCTTGAAGATCGAGGCGTTGATTCCAATCTATAGATCTTCTAGTCTGTCTCCCAACTTCGCTCGAACACCGGGTGGACGACGTGCTATCAAACGTGGAGAAGGTGCCTCAATTTCGTCTCCTTGAAACCCTAGCCGTTTTTCTCTATTTCGTGTGTGCTAGGGTTTCAAAACTGAATTAGGGCTCCTATTTATAATTTCCATAAGTTTCATGGGCCAGACTAGGGATCCATTAGAAGGTATAGGGCTTGGGCTTCTTACAGGCCCAAATACTCTTATGTTCAGCCCAGAACATATAATTTGGCCCGAGAACATTAATTCATTCCACTAGAGAATTAATGTTGCACTCCCGTCCTATCCCGAACCGAATCAGGGCTTCTATTAGACTTTATAATTCCCCGTGTTTAAGATATCGCACGTCCATTAATTATTAAAGCTCCCGACTTCTTTAAATAATTAATTACTATAATTCCTTGAGTAGTACCACTCAACCTTGTTGTCGTACGGATTAAATCCACTTGCAGGGTTTAATACGACAATCCTTTATGAGTTTCCTCAAGGGGACATCATCAGCCTGGATGTACAGGACACGGTGCCCTAATGCCAATAAGTAGACATCATGCGAGCGATGCCACTACCCAAAATACAGAGCGTGAAGAATCTATCAAGATTCTCACCTATGGTACATCAAAGTAGTGAACAAGCACCCCACACATCTAAATATCACACTTAGGGTTAAGAATCATAAAAGTCACCAAGACTTCTAGTTCTTCATAACAGTCAGAACAGAAGAACATGTCTTATCTGTGATCCATTCAATACGCCACAGCGCACTAGTATAAACTAATGGCCAAGACAAACCACTAACAAGTTTATACTACAACTTAAACCAATAGTTTTGTCCATAACTATCTCAGTTGTGAATACTGTTTATATCTTACAAGGAACTGACAATGTGATCTTCTGTGTGACTACAAACCCACCACATCGTCTACAATGCAAGATAAGCAGACATACAAGTAATCACAAAGAATGCAATAATGTGAAAAACCATTTATTTCAGATAAAAGGAAATCGAATATACGTCACAAAAGCCCACTAAAAGTTTGCTTTACAGTATACACCAACAATCTTCCACTTATACTAAAGCTTAACTTTTAGTATACACATAAAGACATCAACATTTCTCCCACTTATACTCAAAGTCTAGCTTGTAATACATCGTAAACCAAGGCCCTCTACATGTTTCTCAAAGACTTTTATTGCCAGCGTCTTTGTGAAAGGATCAGCCAAGTTATCCAACGATGCAATCTTAGCTACAGCCACGTCTCCTCGATTTACGATATCTCGTATAATGTGGTACTTTCGCTCTATGTGTTTACTTGCTCTGTGGGCTCTAGGTTCTTTCGAGTTTGCCACTGCACCCGCGTTATCACAATAAACAGTGATACACATCGGCATACTCTGAGATACCCCTAATTCCAGAAAGAAATTACGCAGCCAGACAGCCTCCTTTGCGGCCTCTGAGGCAGCTACGTACTCGGCTTCCATAGTGGAGTCTGCGATGCATTTCTGCTTCACACTTCTCCAAGATATGGATGCGCCTCCCAGCATAAACACATAACCCGAGGTTGACTTCCGTTCATCTCGATCAGCTTGGAAATCTGAATCGGTATAACCCAAAGGAATCAAACTATTTGACTGGTATACTAGCATATAATCTCGAGTCTTTTTCAAGTACTTGAGAATATGCTTAACAGCAGTCCAGTGTCCTTGACCAGGGTTAGACTGATATCTTGCTACCATGCCGACTGCATAGCAAATATCAGGCCTCGTACACAGCATCGCATACATAAGGCTTCCTACAGCCGAAGCATAAGGAACCTTAGCCATCTCCTCTATCTCCTTCTGTGTCTTAGGACACATATCTTTAGATAGAGGGACTCCATGTCTGAAAGGTAGTACACCCTTCTTGGAATTCTGCATGCCAAAACGAGCAATCACAGTATCAATGTAAGACGCTTGAGATAAACACAACATTCTCTTTTTTCGATCACGAGTGACCTTAATACCAAGAATGTACGATGCTTCTCCCATATCCTTCATTTGAAACTGTTCTGAAAGCCACACCTTTACGTCTGATAATACTTTCACATTGTTGCCAATAAGAAGAATATCATCTACGTATAATACTAAGAATACCACTACGTCTCTGTCACTCTTCTTGTACACACAACTTTCATTTTGACATTGTTCAAATCCAAAAGATTTGATCACCTCGTCAAAACGAATGTTCCAAGACCTAGAAGCTTGTTTTAGCCCATAAAGAGACTTTTTCAGCTTCCAGACTAGATGCTCTTGGCCTTTCTTCACATAACCCTCGGGTTGCTGCATATAGATGTCCTTATCCAAATTTCCATTAAGGAAAGCTGTCTTGACATCCATTTGCCAAATCTCATAGTTCATGTGATTAGCTATGGATAAGAGAATCCGGATCGATTTTAGCATGGCTACTGGTGAGAAGGTCTCGTCATAGTCGATTCCTTCTTTCTGGGTAAAACCCTTTGCCACCAACCGTGCCTTAAAAGCAGTAATCTGCCCATCAGACCCTCTCTTACGTCTGTAGACCCACTTACACCCAACAACTTTCTTGTCGTGGGGAAGTTCACTTAGGTCATACACTTCCATAGCATCCATAGATTCAATTTCTGAATCCATGGACTTGTGCCAAGACTCTGCATCTTTGTCTTTGATTGCCTCCTTGTATGTCCAGGGGTCGTTATCATCATGTTCATCGCTTGGAATCAAGTCAATAGACTCTCCCACAAACATGAAACGATCAGGTTGGCGAACAACCCTCCCACTACGACGAGGCAATGTATACAAAGGTTCATCAGAGTCGCCACGTTGTGCAGTCTCTTGTGGTATTTCCTCTTGCACACTCGGTGTGCCATTGTCTCCTCTCAACTCATTTAGAATGATCTCAGTATTGGACTTATGCTCATTCATATAGTCTTCTTCTAAAAATCGGGCATTGGTACTCACCACCACCCTCTGATCATTAGGACTATAAAAATAACCACCTCTCGTTCCCTTAGGGTATCCTACAAACAACCGTACTTCAGTTCTAGGTGCCAACTTATCAGCTTCCTTGTTCAGCACATGTGCTGGACAACCCCAAATCCGAATGTGGTTTAGACTGGGCTTTCGCCCAGACCACAATTCAATCGGGGTTTTTGGAACCACTTTAGAAGGTACATAATTTAGAAGGTACGCTGCTGTTTCCAAGGCATAACCCCAAAAAGAGGTAGGTAATGAAGCATAACTCATCATCGATCTCACCATATCTAATAGAGTCCTATTCCTTCTCTCAGCCACGCCATTTTGTTGCGGAGTACCAGGCGCGGAGAGCTGGGATCTAATCCCGTTCTCTAATAAGTATTGCCTAAATTCGTTGCTAAGGTACTCGCCACCACGATCAGAACGCAGTGACTTGATACTCTTACCATGACGGTTCTCCACTTCTGCCTTAAATTCTTTGAACTTGCCAAAGCATTCAGACTTGTGGCGCATCAGGTAGATGTATCCATATCTTGAGTAATCGTCAATGAAAGTGACGAAGTACTCAAAACCTCCTCTAGCTTGAACAGTCATAGGCCCACACAAATCAGAGTGAATCAATTCCAACACATCATTAGCCCTATTACCCTTGGCCTTAAAAGGCCTCGAGGTCATCTTGCCTTCCAAACAGGATTCGCAGACTGAGAATGGTTCCACTTGGAGAGACTCCAAAAACCCACTACTTACTAGTCTTTGAATCCTTCTTAGGTTGACATGACCCAATCTTAGATGCCAAAGGTATGTTTGATTCAACTTAGAAGGTTCTTTTCTCTTATTTAATGATGATGATGAATGAGCTTCAGTCACAGTATGATATGCACACGTAATAGTATAAAGATTGTTTTCTAACGTGCCAGAACAGATTAAAGAGTCATTTCTCATAATAACAACATTGTCATTAAAAACAACCGAGCATCCATCCAAAAATAACTTCGAAACAGAAATTAAATTTCTCCGAAAATTCGGCACGTATAAAACGTTCTTTAATACTAAAACAGAATTAGATAAACATAAGTGCACGTCTCCCACTGCAACCACCGATACTATCGAAGCATTGCCCAAACTAATAGTAATCTCGCCCTCACTCAGTTCCCTTGTCTGCAGAAACCCCTGCAAGGTATAACAAACATGGTCAGTGGCTCCTGTATCTACTACCCAAGAAAAGGCAGAACAAGCCGCAAAACATGTTTCAACAACTAAAGCGAGAGACGTACCAGAGTTTTCCTTTTTCAGAAGGGGACAATCAGACTTCCAATGTCCTGTCTTGTTGCACTTGAAACATTTGCCCTTCGGCTTTTTAACGCCACCAGAAGGCGCCAGTTTCTTGCTCCCACTGCTTTCACCACCACCCTTTTTCTGTAAAGGCTTTTTCTTCTTCTTGCCATTAGACGAAGAAGGTCCAGCCTGGACAGTAACATTGGCTTGTGGTCGTTTACCCATGAGACCCTCCACCGCGACCAATTCCGTAAGAAGCTCGGTTAAAGTATAATCCTTCTTACTCATGATCGCGTTTACACGGAAGTTCTCAAAAGACTTTGGGAGCGAGTGTAGGATCATATCGATCTTGGTGTCATTATCGATTAACCCTCCGAGGACCTCAATCTCATTCAAATATTCCATCATCTTGAGACCGTGGTCCCTCACGGACGCTCCCTCTGGCATAGAGGTTGACATGATCTTCCTCATAGCCTCAAAGCGGGCAGCCCTATCTTTCTCACCAAAAAGCTCTTTGAGGCTCAACATCATAGCTGCGGCACTAGGCATAGTTTGATCCTGCTGTTGTAAAACATTTGACATCGAGGCCAAAATGTAACAACGAGCCATCCCATCGAGACAAAACAAAACACCAAAATCGCCCCGCGAATGGCAAGTTAGGACACGAATCGCCAAAACAGAGCAATTGACGCCTCAATCGATCAAATCGCGCGAACCCTGTGGCCGGAAACTCTTCTTCCGTCGTCGTTCCTGCGTCGACGCCACCACCCTCATCCATCTCCACCACTCACAAGCAGTCCGTCGTCTCGGTTCTCCGAGACTCACCCAAATTCAAAATAAGGGAGGCGACCATTAGGGTTTTGTGAGAAATGACGTGAAATTGATTACGATAGAGTATATTATTAGATTTAATTGTTGATTTAATAAAGAAAGGGTATAATTGAGATTTTATGACCTCTTTTGGTCTTAATTGTTTTACTCAATTTTTTTGTCTTACTTTGTTTAAATGACTTATGGATTGTTTTACTTTGTTAATAAATTCTTAGATGGGTGTATTCAATTGAGATTCTATTGAATTTTTTTGGACTTTAAAAAATACGTGGATTTATAAAATCCATAGAGTCCATGTAGAGTTTGACTGACTTTTTTTTATTGATTTATATGGATTTTCATAAACTTAACAGGATTGTGAAATATTTTTTTTTTATTGATTTATATAGATTTTCATAAATTCCGTTATTGATGCGAAAAGTTTTTTTTTTTTAATGTGAGGTGTTTTTTTAAATTAATATTATATATATATATATATATATAATATTTTACCAATTAAAAAAAATATATATATGCATATACTATATAAAATTTATATATTAATTTGGGGCGGGTCGGATACCCGTGAGTCGGACATAAGATCCAGACCCAACTCATACTCAATACGGGGCGGATCTGACCTGACCCAAAGCTCGCGGGGTGGGGTGGGTACCCGCGGGTCGGGTCAATATTGTCATCCCTACTTTTGATCTTTCGACTTCAAAGTTCTCTAAGAGAATCCGTTGGAATCTCTTGTTTTTAGAAGAGATTTTGGATAGTGAAATTTATTTATATTTTTGAAAGAGAATCCAACAAAATGCATAAAGTATTAAAATCCATACACTGTTCAATACCTAAGGGTGTGTTTGGTTTGGGATTGGCCCATCCGGATTTGGATGGGCCATCCCCCATCCCATCCCTCTCCATCCAAATACCCATCTCAATACTCATCCACCCCTATAATACACCTATATACTTATTTTTATACAATTACATCATCATATTTTTATATTAATTACTTATTCTCTCTCCTACTTTTTCTTTCATACATTTATTCTCTCTCCTACTTTTCTTCCACACATTTATTCTCTTTCCTACTTTTCTTCCTTACATTAATTACTTTACTAACTAACAATAATAAAATAATACAACATCACTATTGATTTGACATAAAGTTCTCCATCCACACCTATTTTTCAATCTCTATCCAAACACAATTTTTATTCAATTACTATTCATGGATTACCCCATCCACATTTTTTCAATCCCCATCCCATACACCACCATCCCTAACCAAACAGCCCCTAAAGATTTTTAAAGACTTTTTAAAATCAATATTGAATACCTCATGATTTTTAAAGACTTTTGAAAATCCGAATTGAATACCCCCAAACTTTAAAAATCCAAAAAAATCATACAGAATCCACAAACAATATACCCCCTTAATTTTTTGGGTGAATTTGTTTGAATGTTTTGACACGTAGTATTAAATTTTTTGTCTTGGAGTGATAATATTTTGACCTTATAGTAACAATATTTTGATCATGTACGATTTGCGACCCACAAATTTTCTGGACAACTCAAATTCGAACTTATGACCTTCGAATTTTTTTAAATTGTTTTAATTTGACTTTTAAATTAAATGTGATTATAATTTTAACTTGATATAATTGGGATGAAATGCATATCTATCTATCTACTAATATATATTTGCAAACTTTTAAGTGACATGTGTCACAACCTCCTTCATTCTCTCAATCTCTCTCCTCTCCAAATTCCTCCATTTTGAAATTGATCAATTCTTATCATATTTATAGATTAAGTTCTAATCTTAGCCTTTGATTATGTACAAATGATCTCAACCCTTTATTCTTATTTTTTACTCCTATATAAACTTCAACACCTTCTCATTTCAATCATTCAAGTTTTAATATTTCTACTTTGTTCTCTTCGAATTTCGTCGGTCAATTTTATTCCGGCTATTCACATAGAAAATATTCGGGTCATCCATTTTAAATCTCCGTCATTTCTCTCGATTTTGTCTTTTCCTGTAATTTTATTTTCTAGCCATTCATCGAATATAAATGATTTTGTCAGGAAAGATAGTAATCTCTCTCATTTCGATCTCTTGAGTTTACTTCTCCATTGATCTACAAAGAATAATTTTGTTAGATTTGATAAAGGATATCAAATTTAATACCATATGGATGAAGAACCGCAAATAAACAATGTCGATGTAATAATAACATATTTTTTAGTGAAGAATATCAACATCTTTTGTTTAATTTATGTTGTAATCTATTAATGAAATCGTTTGATTATACATTTTGGAGTCTAAAGTCTAATGAGAGTTGAATTCAAGATGGTGAGTTGTGCATGATAAAGAATATCAAATTTAATACCATATGCATGAAGAACCGCAGATAAACAATGTCGATGTAATAATAACATATTTTTTTAGTGAAGAATATCAACATCTTTTGTTTAATTTATGTTGTAATCTATTAATTTTTTGTAATTTCTTTTAATGTTTGTAATATTATTGGAAACGATTCGTGTATACAATTTTTAATGAAATCGTTTGATTATACATTTTGGAGTCTAAAGTCTAATGAGAGTTGAATTCAAGATTGTGAGTTGTGCATGATTTAATTTTGAATGAAATTTGATTCCTTTGCAATTATATTAAATGTTTTCTTAATTTCACTTAATTTAAAATTTGGAGTCTTAATTTCACTTAATTTAAAATTTGGAGATTACACTATTCCGTAAATGTAGGTTATTAGTTGTTATAATTTGAAGATTAGTCATAGTTGTTATTCTGTAACAATTAATGTGGAGAATTAATTGCTATAACGTGATAATTAATTGTTATATTTTGAAGATTAATTGTTATTCCGTAAACAAATAAGAGGAATTATAGCATCAATAATCACTATCTTCAATGGCTACTCCAAATTCAAATGAAAAATACTTATCTATCCACTGAAATTGTGCAAATCAATTACCGAGAATGATGATATAAATCAATTACCAAGAATAAATGGTTGAAAATTAATATCAAGATTTTTTTTATTTTATACACTGATTATTTGCAATCTAGATCCATTAATTATGCAAGGATTAATATTAAAATAACTCATTCCTAAAATTTAGCACCAATTTCTACCAACATTTGAAAATTGAATTAAGAAAGTAAATTATGTACTATAAATTTTGGACTGAATTATACATCCGATTAAAAAAAAAATATATTAAATGAAACAAATATTCTGAGTTTTTTTTAATTATATTTATGTACCAAAAATAATATATTATTTTTTTTCCTTTTCAAATATAATGTGTACAACTATAATTTTATATCAATATTAATTAACATATTTTCAAAGTTATTCATTAATGGTTACGTAGACAATTATTGCACGTTTAATGTTTTTATAATAAATCAATATTGGTTGAACATTAATTTAAATTATTTTTTTATTTGCTTAAAGTAATTTAAAGATTTATTTTGATACTCCTAATATTATTTTCATGAGACATTTTTAACTGACCAAATATTAATATTTTCTTGAAAATTTATTCTGATATTATTTTCTATTCAAATATGATTCCAACAAACTTTCTATAATCTTAAACTAATACTATGGTACATAATAATTTTTTTACTACTAATGGTACTTTAAATTTCAATCCAAATTATAATTATATTCAATTATTTTCTTCAATTATGTATGTATTATTTTAGTTAGTAAAATTTATGGGAATAGTTTTTAAAGAAATACTTATAACTAATATATTGAAATAATTCTTAAAATCAAAATTATATAGAAATAATTTTGATATGTTAACTTTAACTAATTTTTCTTTTCCAACAACTTGCAAATTTTTTTTAAAAAATTTACTTAAAAAAAATCTTTACAGAATTTTTTACGCAACCAATTAGTAACTATATTGAATCATTTTCTTAAATTATGTCTATTTATTTTAGTTTAGTTAGCTAGATTTAGGAAAATTGTACTTGTAGGTCCCTAAAGTTGAGTTAATATCGAGTAAGCTAGTGAAAATGTCTAGAGGGGGGTGAATAGACTTTTCAAAAATCTTTCGATATATCAGAATACAATATGCGGAATACGAAATTAACAATGAGCCCAATCTAAGTTTATACTCAACTTATCAAATTCGAGAACTCTGTTCTATACTCAACTTGTCTTGTTCAGTTATGTATGTAAACAATTAAACAGTTAAACAAAACAGTAAAGTAAACAACACAAACAATTTATAGTGGTTCGACAACTTGTCTACATCCACTCTCACAAACCCAGTTGTGATGTTTCCACTAAACTCTTCCAATCGAGTACAAGTGTATATTCCTGTGATTTTAAGTCCCAAGAAGAAGACTTAGATCTTCTAAGACTATACCTCCAGATATGTCTATGATCTTACTAGAAATTTAACAAGTATCTAGCAACTTGATAAAACAACAAAACTAAAAACTTCTCTGATCTTCAGTAGTACCCTTTTGAATTCTTCACTTGTCTTCTGGCTTCTTTCTGAATTTTCAATCTCTGCGAGTAATCTTCAATATATCTTCAGTATGTAGCTTCAGTATGCGTAGTTGCAGTAGTCCTCAAATGATTACCATCATGAAGTATTTATAAACTTCAATCATCAAGAACTTAGGTAGTTGTAACCAACTCTTCTTGAAAACTAACTTCAACTGAATCTTCTTATCCTTCCACGCGTTTCTTGTCATGAATTAGTTATTCCATAACTAACTTCTTCATCCTTATCTTTATACGCGCTTCATTTAGACTTTTAAGTTTGACTTGTCTTCTGTAGACTAGTATGTACTTGTCTTGTCTTGTAATCCACCTGTCTTCTAAAGTAGTAGACTTCAACTTTTCTTGTCTGATCTTCCCATGTGATCTTCAATAGTAGACTACACTAATCTATCAAGACTTGTTACATTACTTTAAGCTTTTATAATACAAGCTTAGTCAACTTAGAATCTATACAATCAAACTAATCTATTACATTCAAAATCATGAGCTCTATACAACATTTATCCATAGCTCAATAACAATCTAACAAATACAAATAGCATATATGAAGTATAAACAATATACAAATTTATAAGTACCTTATCTTTTCATGTGAACTCTACTGGTCTTGCTCAAGATGACTTAACTCAACTAGACTAGATCAGTCAACACTTAGAAAATATTCAAACTACTTTTGGCTTATCAAAACTTCATCTTATCTTTTCATCATGTAGGACTTGTCTTAGGATTCATATCCCAACAGTACTCGCTCTGTTTCTGTAACATTTTGCTCACTTCTATTTTAATTATAAAAAATATATGTGAAATAACGAGTAAAGAATATTGAAAAATTTTACTGAACGGAGAGAGTATAATTTTTTATTATTTTAACTATCAAATTAGTTTTTTTACCTAATTATTGTAATTAAACTTTTATCTATTTAATGAAAATTAATGAGACCAATTATCTTATCATCAAAATAAACTGCTACCTAATTATATGTAATTCAACTCTATTTACTTATATACATTTTATTCATTAATTAATGAAACCGAACATCTAATTCTAATTTCAGTCAATTAAATAAAATTGAATATAAAAATCTTTCGTGACAATTAATGGTACTTTAAATCTTAATCCAAATTATGATTATATTCAACTATTTCCTTCACTCATGTATATATGTATTAATTATTATTTCAGTCAGCAAAAATTATGGAAATAATTTATCGATTTTTGGAAATAAAACTTCACGGTCATTTAATTTATATTTCTTCACATTAAATATATTATTATTTTAAGCACATGTAATTTAATTAATTGTTCCAAAATTTACTCAATTAAATTCCTTAATTTCGGCCGGTTAATTACTTTCTTTATGTCTTAGAATACATCTTATATAAGTTCTTCATTTTTTAATATCTACTATGTCTATGCTAAAAATTAAGATCAAACACAAAGAAATCATAATACAGTGAAAATAAAGTACGTATATTAGTGAATAAGTATACATCAACATGTAATCTATATGAGCAAAACAAATATATTACTGATTAAAATAAAATGATTGTCATCAAAGAATGTAAATAAATAAAGTTTGACTCATATAATTGGATTTAATTAAATTTTAAAGTATAAATATATATATATTATTAATAATTGCAAGTTTATATATATATATATATATATATATATATTAATTAATACTCCGCATATGTTTTTATGAAATGAATAGTTAATTTTTATGAAATAATTGTAAGTTTATATATATTTGCCTTAATTAATATATTAAAAAAGGACATTCAATTAAGAAACTTGATATATATAACTTTTTTGTAACATTTATAATAAGTTTATTATAATTGACCACGCTTTTATATATACCCTTCCATGGTATATATATGCAATAAAATTTACAATAAATATAAAATTGTTAACCTTCCACCACCCACTTATTAACCCATCAACTTCATTATTTTCTTTTCAAAATTTCTACCAAATTACAACACTAACAAAAATAAATTTCATACAAAAATCTAAGTTAACAAAACTAACAAATATTAAAACTTACTTTTTTGGCCTTCTTTCATCTTTCATGAATTGTTTGGAGTCCATTTAGCATATCGAGAGAGTGTATTGTATCTTCACTTATTAAGAGAGAATGTATTATTTTCTACCGTTTGAAAGTTAATTTGTTATTTAAAAAAAGTGGTCAAAATTTTATAAGTGGTTTGAATGTGATATTAATAATATTATCGTGCAAATTAAGTTATTTATTAAGTTTATTCAATAAGTTAATTTTATTATGTATTAATTGTTGTGATTTTATTTGATTTATAACTTATAATGTTAAGGTATTTTTTCATATATTCTTGCTACAACATTTTATTTTTTATTTTTAAAAATTATATATGTTTTAATTTATTTTAATTAATAAATTAAAATATATTATAAATTTATTTTAACCCCGCGTAAAACGCGGGTCTTACGCTAGTACTATATATTTAGGACCCGTTTGATAGCCTGCATAAGGGAAATATTAACCCTGTATAACACTTATTATGCTGTTTGATAGGTCATATAGGCTATATCAGCACCCCTGAATAGTCGGAAAAGCGGCGTATTAAAAAGTGTTTTTTTGGGCCCTTATACAGGCTTTTCACTATTCCCTTTTGAAGAAATAATACCACCCCCCCTAGTATTATTTTATACAGGTTTGGCCCGTATAAACTAGATTACGATTTTGCCCCTCTTAACACACAATGTTGCCCTAAAATTGAATTCTCCATCATCGCGATCTCATTTTTTCCCCAGCCTCCTTCTCTCTTTTTTTTTTCTTTTTTTTGGCGATTCCTTCGTCTCCGACGACTCTCCGCCATCGCCGACCTTCACTCTCAAATTTCGTATTCTTCTTCGTGCCAGTTCGACTGCTCGGTTGCGCCAGACGTTGAATAATCAGTTGAATAATCCATCCACTGAGAATGGTCGACTTTTTTTCGATGTTTTTTTTTCTTTTTATGTGGTTTACTCTTTCGTACGACGCCTATTCACCATATTTTTGTGCGATTGTAGGTGTGTCTGATGGGTTCCCTGCCGTGAAAGGTTGAAGGTTCGATTTATTCGTTCACTGCAATTTTTTAGGGTTTAGGTTTTTAGGGATTAACATATTAATCTGTTGCTTGTAGGTATTTTCGTTCGCGTTAGGTTTGAACAAAAGAGGCGCCATAAAGCATCGGTGAGCATTCGTAAATAACTTATTGTTTTTTGTTTATGTTACGGTTTCAATCGATTTACATATAGATTTTGTTTTTTGTTAATTGTTGTGACAATTTTTTATTTTTTCGGTCTGGATTGTTCTGGTCATTGTCAGTTTTAATGTGTTTCAATGGATTTTTCCTCCTCCCCTTCACTAGTTGTAGACAATTACTCGTCATTCATAGAGTTTACATTTATATAGTTTACGTGTTTCAATTGATTTTCATTCCCCTTTCAATGGTTGTATACAAACTGGTCATTGATAGAGTTTATGGGCTTCAATTGATTTTCGTTTCCCAACCTGTTTGTTTGTTTTTTGGTATAGGGCATACAATGCTGACCCATTCGATGAGAAAAAAACTGTTGTTGTATTTTTTGGTTGAAGAAATGCACCAGCGATTGATTCTTACATGTATCATACTGCTCTTAATAACTAGACGCAACCAAAATGTTAGAAGGTGCACTCTTTCTTGGGAAATGATTTCAAAAATCCCTAGGCAAGTAGTACACATGAGTAGACTGTTCCATATTCGGGATTCTGATTGTGTTGCAAATCTAAGGATGGATCGGAATGCATTTGCACGTTTATATTTTTTGCTTGGTGAATTAGGAGGATTGAAAAAACGAAAGTATATTGGTGTTGAAGAGCAAGTTTCCGTGTTCTTAAGTGTTTTGGCTCACCACAAAAAGAATAGGGTAGTGGCATTCGACTTTGAACGGTCTGGTCAATCAATATCCAGCGTTGTCCGTTTAGTCTTGAGAGCTGTTTTGAAATTGCACCACCTTTTCCTAGTTACGCTTGTCCCCGTACCCGATGATTCCACTGACCCAAGATGGAAATGGTTCAAGGTAAATTTGTGTACTGTTGTGGAGGTGCAGCTATTTACCATCTCCAAATGTTGTTTTTAATCTATTCTCTCTTGTTTTGTAGGGTTGTCTTGGTGCCCTCGATGGTACATTCATTGATCTTCAAGTACCAAGCCTAGATAGAGCACGTTATAGAACACGCAAGGGCCGTGTCTCTAATAATGTGCTTGGGGTGTGCGACACGCAAATGAGATTCGTTTACGTCCTTCCGGGCTGGGAAGGGTCGGCTGCTGATTCTAGAATACTTCGCGATGCCGTAACTAGAACTCATGGCCTCAAGGTCCCTAAGGGTAATTAATGTGTACATACCTCATTTAACTAACTTCTCGTTGCTTACGTAACTATGCATCTCACATCAGCTGCCCTGTTCGTAGGGAAGTACTATTTGTGCGACAACGGCTATCCCAACAGCGAAGGGTTTCTCGTTCCTTACCGTGGTTGTCGGTATCATCTTAGTGAGTGGGGTCCCAATAGTGGCAGGCCATCTAATCCCCAAGAACATTACAACATGAGACACACTAGGGCTCGTAATGTTATAGAAAGGGCTTTTGGTGTCTTAAAAAAACGGTTTGGCATACTTAGAAGTGCGTCGTTCTACCCTGCGAAGGTTCAAGTGAGACTTATCATGGCCTGTTTCCTCCTCCACAATTATTGCCGCTCTCAGATGCCTGTGGACCCAATTGAGGAATTGTTAGATTTACACGATGATGTTCGGGGTGACGACGACATAGACGATGATGTCGTGGACTCTGTTGAGTCGTCACCGCAGTTTAATGAATGGAGAGATGGTTTGGCATTGGACATGTGGAACTATTGGAGATCCGAAGATTGATATGATTTGTTTTTAGACAATCTGGACTTTTTATTTTTGTTTTTTATACAATTTTAATGTTTAATGTGCGTGCTGGTATGTTTGGACATTTCTGGTTTGTTGGTTTGTGTGATGGCATGCTTATGACATTTTTGTTGATCCTCGTGTGTTTTTTGTTGTGCTTGCATCATTTATTACCCCTTTGTTATATGCCTAACCTACTTGATCATAGTAGAATGACATACTTGGACATCTTAGTTTGTGTTTAGACATGTGACGGCATGTATTTGTGTTGGATCTCCATTGTTGTTAGATTGAAGTGTGGTTTTGTATTATTGCATCGTTTCTAAATCCATTTGTTAAATGCAGTTCTATTTGATTTTATAAAGGGGGAATGGCTCCTCCAATGTGTTCCTGTGGAAATGGACACATGATCATAAAGTGCGCGAGTGACAGGTCAAGGCACCCGGGCAGGTACTTCTACAAGTGTCCCAGCTACCTTCAGCACAGTAACCACTTTTATTGGTGCGATGAGTATCATCGTAATGATCCACCTGAGACGGTGCCGCCCTTCCTCTTATCTCAAACTTATAAAGCAAATAAGGTTTATTCAAGTTCATGTAAAGATCCAATTGCTCAGGTTTCAAGTTCTCAGTTGCATCAACGTTTCATCGAGGATGAAGCTGATAGCCTATCTACCAATGACAATCAACCATCTAACTCGTCTTGTATTGCCATTAACCTAAATGGAGTCCCAAGTCATTTAATCATCAGTTTGTTGGCTGTAATGACACTCATGTTTGTAGTTATCATTATCTTGTTAGGTGCACTCCTTGTTAGATCATCTTAAATTAAATAGACGTTTGTAAAAGTTTTTTGTTGTACCCGATATGCGTGTATTTAATTTGGTAAATTACTATTCAACTTGTGAAATCCGAATTATAGGCATGTTGTAATATTAAACATTGTTTCCCAATGTATTGGCACATAAGTCCAAAATAAGTGGTCATCTCACTCACTTGAGATTGATAGTACCTTTCTGTATAGAAGAATATATTCCCTCTGGCTGGATATGAAATGAAAAGACGAACCATGGCTTTTTAAAAGCAACAAAATCTTGTTGTTATCTACTACTCCATAAGCCTCTATATAACATAATATACCTCTTTTGTCTTCCTCACAATTTTCCTCTCAATTCCAAGTTAAAAATGTCCACCCCGAAGCTGCCAAGGATCCCTCCACAAGAAACTTTGTTGTATTCTGGCTGTTGGGATTTTCCCGTTGACGATGTGTTCCTTGATACCCTACTAATCTAAAAAAATCTGGGACGATGGGATCCGAAGGACGAACTCAATTTTAGTGCGGTATGTGTTGGTGTCAAGGCTGTTAATGAGCGGTTCAAGTACGCATTGACGTGGATTGAAGGGATCGAGCGTCATGACGAGCTGGAGGGATATCGGGGGATTGGTGAGAATCCAGCTGATTCGGTTCATGAAATCGGATGATTCGAGGATCCTAATGAGGATTGATCCCATAGGTACGTATGGTTATTGGGACATCGAAGAAAACAGGTTCTACGAGGTAGAATATGATGTAATTGTGCCTGGACACTGCACACTTAACACATACATTGAATCCATTGAGGTTCCATAGTAATGTGTGTTGAATGTGCTTGGTTTTGAAATGCATTACAATGATGTAGTAGAAGAATGTAAAAGTTTTTTGTTTTTGGCATGTATAATAGAACGTAGTTTCTGAAATGTGGTGCACAAAACAAGTGTAATATGGTTGTTGTTATTTGTGTTTGTTTGTTTCCCCTTCCCAGCATGCAGCTTCCCCTTTCCTTCTGCCTGACTGTGAGACCGACTGGTCGAACAGAGACGAAAGTCGGCCATAGTGATCTGGGAGTCCCGTGTTACTTAGTCCATTACTTCATAAGATAAGGGGTATGAATCCTGTAGCAAGAACCAAGCAAGAAAGGAAGGTGGGCACAATGTATGAAAAATGATTGGGTTTGGGGAAGAGGAGCGGGCCTAAGGTCTTCTATGGCATTGATGGCCAGAGTTTTCATTCCGGAATTCTTCTTCTCAGAGACCGATGTTCCCGAGGGATGGAATTGGTCTTCTCTTCCTCGACGTGCTAAAGAAAGAAAAGAATAGTTGAAAGGACACTGCTGAAGCCTCCGTGGAAGCCGCCATAATAGGTACGCAAGACGAAAGTCCGTACTTGAATCAGCCGCAGGGTTCGAAAGCCCCGGTTCCAGGAAAGAAATTGTAATTCTCCCATCTCTATATGTGAAAGGGGCTATTACCCATTAGCCCTTCGATCAGATCAGGGCGGGGAACATATTTAGCTGAGTCTCTCAATATATCATGCCCATCAATAGACCCACTGCAGCTGCACCGGCGAAGTCAACCCAGAATATTAAGTCAGGTGTTTTCAATATGAGTACACCCAACCCATGATAAATCGGCCAGCCCTCATCCTCTTGGAATGCAACCTAACCTACCCTAAAAGAAAAGAGCGCTGTATGAGAACGGGCAAACCAAACCAACCCTAGCTTCCCTGGGTTCCAGCAAAATCCCATGTTGGCCTGTTGATCCGGTATATCCCTTCATCTTCATATGAGGTAAGCTTCGGAAGCGAAACCGCTTTGTAGGGTTACCCTTACTTAGGGGACTACGAGGTTCAACTGCAAACACGGCTAGACTATTTCTAAGCGCCTGTCCACTACGATATTAGATAGAATGTCCAGGTAGCTCATCACACCTCAACAAAAGCCGAGAGGGAATCCGGGGATAGCAATTCATCTGCCTTTGGTAAATCAACAAGGCAGTGCAAGGATTTCCTACTTCGAATAAAGGGCATGCAGGTTTTGTCTCTGCTGGTCTGTCTTGTGTCAAGTACCGGTAAGGAACTGATTGAAGTCTCGGTGAAATGAATCTATCATTTGTAGTCCAACCTGCTATCCTTTGCGCGAACGGCAGGCTGTGGATAAATTTAAGCTATGCCTACCAGCAGGGAACCACCTGAGTTAGTGGAGTTGTGCTATGGGGGGCAGGCTCCCATCGGAAAAAAGAAGCTAAACCCGACTTGGCGTTCAGAATAGAAAATGGCTTCCTAAGGTTTCCCCAGGGGGGAGTTGCCAAAAGCAAAATGCAAATAGATCGAAGGTACGCTGAGGAAAAGGAACTTTCATCAACTTATGCTCCTCGAGAAGAAGGAAAATCCGGAATTCTATTTAAATAAAAGAACAGGGCAGGCACCGGATCGCTCGATCCTTAAGAATAGACGAAACCAACCTCCCAGCGGTGTCTCAGATGTCTCTACATCGGCGAAATCTGTCTATAATTCCCAATGCAAGCCGCAAGATCGGCCAGAGGAGTGAAGCTAGGATACTATACTACCTGGTATTGAGGGAAAGCAGCTAAAGATTGGTAAAATAGTGTTGCTCCACTTTGTGCATAATTTGGTTGGTTTAGTTGAAAACACTCTTATTCCCACGCAAATAATCACACAAGAGTAGAAATTTAAACAACAATCATTGGTTGGTTCACTTGGAAATACATAGTCTATGTTGTTATTTGGTAAAATAGTGTTGCTCCACTTTTGTGCATAGATTGGTTGGTTTAGCTGAAAACACACTTATTCCCACGCAAATAATCACACAAGAGTAGAAATTTAAACAACAATCATTGGTTGGTTCACTTGGAAATACATAGTCTATGTTGTTATTTGGTAAAATAGTGTTGCTCCACTTTGTGCATAGATTGGTTGGTTTAGCTGAAAACACACTTATTCCCACGCAAATAATCACACAAGAGTAGAAATTTAAACAACAATCATTGGTTGGTTCACTTGGAAATACATAGTCTAACATGTGTTTTGGATCCACCAAGAATACGTCAAATGCAAGTGATAATGCTCAAACTGATGGTGTTTGTAATTGACCATTATCTCAAACAATCGACAAACATGTAGTACACATGTATGGGACACCAAAACAAGTAAATCAATCCACAACAAAACAAGTGTGAATAGATGACTTCAACCACAAATATCAATGACTTAACTCCAACTTCAACCAACAAAACATATGCTGAGTCCTTTATACCAAGACAAGACCCATTCATGATGTGTTTATACCAAGTCAAGAGCATCCATTTAACTAAAATCATTGATGAGCAGTTACACATACAGCCAAAATGCATTCACATTAAACCATCATAAATAATCAAATGTCTACACCGATAAACCGTAGAGACCAAAAGGTACTCAACAAGAGTCATTAACACGATCCAAAAGAAACGAGAGTAGTGAATATGTTATCCAACAACTACAAAAGTATGAATAGTTAATAGAGTTTAGTAGAGTATCATCTCAGTCAACGGACCAGCTTCAAAAAACTTAATAAGACGTCAACAACCTGCCTTCTGGCTTCACATCCTAAAATCTCCGGAAAGTAACCGGTGCACAAACCGAGCACGAGCTTCATCTGGAAATCCCATGAACATCTCCAGAAGGCCACTATTTTGAACAAGAAGCCTTGCTGTGTCAATCCTTTCATCAATCGTCAATGCTGGAATTTCGCCAAGCATGTTGTATATGTGACACCGTTGCGCACCCAGACTTGACTCGTATTTAAACACATCACAAATGACATCTAGCCGCTTGTCAGAAGAGGTGGCCATCTGTCTAAGGACGTCCATCAAGGGATCTTCAGAATTGACCACAGAAGAGCTACGCTTCCTCGAATTAGTGGGACGACGACCATTCGTGGGTGTCGGAACCTGAGTTTCTGAGTCTTTGTCCATCGAACAATGCATCTGATCCAGGTTGCCATTAGCCTCAAAGTTCGAATTCCCGCCTTGTGCTGGCTGGGATTTGCAGTGCACATCATCGTTATGTTCAGGAATGTCATCAACAAGAGAAGTAAAGGCTTCATACACATCCTCGGCTCCCTCACCAGTCGCCCGGTCATTCCCAAAGACCTCAATCCAATCATCATACATTGGCCAAGGCTTAAAGCGCATAGTCGCGGCGCTTGGATCCTTCTAAACAAACATACAGTTAACGAGTTAGACAGAAAATACAATGAACAAAACCGTATTTTACAGAGCACACCAATTTTTTTTTTTTTGGATACCTTAACAATCTTATCCCACATGTCATTGTTGCAATCAATAAGATGTGTCGTGGTGTTGAAACCAATGCCGGAGTTATCAGTCAGCATTGTCTTGATAGAACCATAATACCTTTTCCACATGACAATCTTCGAGTTTATGTGAGGATTGGCACGAATGTCAGTGCCAGGGAGCGCCTCCATCAACATTTCCTCCAGCTTTGTTTGGTACCCAGGTCTAAACCCGTTCTCAGACTTCCAGCCTTGCAACACTAATTCTTTCAGCTTATCGAGCAACAATGACTCTTCATGGTCAGTCCAGTTGCGTCGAGTCCTCTTCAATGAATCAGTCGTAGACTTCCTTGCTCTGGCTTTGTACCTTCGTTTACCCTTCACGGCCGCCGTATCAAAACTAGATCCCCCGCCCTCCATCTACAGTCGTATTAAACAACAAGCAATCAAAAACCATAACAACACTAGCATATGTAAACCCATATCATCGACAATCATAAACTCCAACAAACCCATATAATCATAAACCCATATGTAATCGGGTGTGAAAGACAAATAATAAGCCCTAAACCCCTGTGAGCATAGAATCGGAAATGAAAGACAGTTATTAAGCCCTAATCCATAAAATGATAGTCCAACGAAGTGAAATAAACTAAAACATTGCAAAAAATTGAAAATTTCTCGAAAAAACGAAGAAAACGTACCAACTTACCTGGAATGAAATGCGTAACTCGACAAGGGAGAAAAAGAAGATGACACCTGCACAGGGAAAAGGGATTAGCGGCGGAAAAAAAAAAAACGACGACGGCCGGAAACGGAAATAGTATGAAGGAGGGAGGGTGAGCACCGAGGGTTTATGTGTGGAATTTTTTTTCCCGCTGAAGAACAAGTGAGAAGTGTGAGAGAGAAGCTTCCCAAAAAATGATTTACTTGGATATGTAATGTTGAGAGAGAAATAATATTGCGTATCAAACGATGTATTGATGCCTGTATAACGAGGGCAAAGTTGTCTTTTCATCACTTTTCACTTCTTATATGGTGGGGTATGCATTCTATCAAACAAAAAATAATTTTATACACTGGTTAATACACTCTATCACACAAGAATTAACATAATTCATGGTTTTTAGTACCACTTATTGTATTTTCTATCAAACACGAATTTGATTTAATAAATCACTTATACACTTTTTCCCATATAAAATTATATTGAGGACCCCTTATACACCCCTTTTCCGCATAATTTTATTTTGCGTATCAAACGCACCCTTAGACTACCCAAATTAAATTGGATAGGGATAAAAATGCTCCGTTGTACTCCAAATACTGCTCAAACACGTCACTGTAATTGTATGAACCCGGACGGTGCGAACTACTCTTTCAAATGAACTCTATTTAACTTGACTCTCTAGATTTAATAACAGAAATCGCCGACGGTGTCGAATTCACCCAGCCGCCGTGGACTAGAATAAAAATGCGATCGTCGGCGAAGCACGCCATGGCGGACAACAACCGCGGCATAAGCGGACACGTTCTTACCCTCCATCAACGCCTTTATCATGCTCTCAACCTCGGGTATCCTCATAATCCCTACATTATATATTTCCCTCTCAACTGTGGTGTGGCTGCTGTTATCGTTATTCGTACCTAAGCCTTCATCGTTTATTGTCTATTTGTATCGCTATGTTATTGTATTGGTGCGGAGCTTAGGATTTCTTTTCGGTGTGAGGCGCAGGGGCCGCACAAAAGTTTAGGATTAGGTTAAATACATCTACCCGTACAGTTAATTCTTCATCTGTACTTTGCATCTTTGTTGTGCTTCTTGAACTTTTGATAGGAAGTAGGTAACCTTTTGATTGGTTTTACGCACAAATTTATGTTGCTAAAGGGCAAAAAGTGATCTGGAGTTGTTAACTTGGTATGAGATGTAGGATTGTGAGTCATTTAAAAATTGATACTTATATAAGCTTTTGCTATTCTTCCTCAATTTTGTAAATAGCCAACTTTATCAGGAGCTATGCTAAGCCTAAAATGATGGATTAGTTTGATTGAATACAGAGAGTATTCATTTGTTGATCTCATCCGTGCAGCTAACTGCTTCATATCTTCCTTATTGAACACGGCTAGGTTTAAATGACCCTGTAGAAAATAGAATTTACGTTGGCTCTTCTAGATGTATCAGTCTTCATGCCATTAAGTGTAGAAATGTTTTGACATGCAGTGGCTTTAAATGAGACAAGTGTTTACCAATTTTATGCTAGAATTTGATTATTTGGGAATTGAATCAAATGACACTTCTGCCTCATTTTAAGTCTCCCAAGCATTAGCTTCCTAAAAAATCTACTTTTCAGGAAACCTGGCTCTCTTTTACAGTTTGGACTTACTTGTTTGCTGCTTGTGGTTGCAGAAGTTGGGAAAGCAGACAAAAATGGAAGTGTTCAGATATTGAGATACAAAGACTGGTTCTTCGTTCAGCTGATGCATTCCTCGAGTGCATCTCTAGTGAGACATTGCAATACCCACTTGTCAAGGTATGTAAACTCCATCAGATGTAAGGAAGACACATACATAAAGTCATAATCTTAATTGATATATGTCCCACATTAATTGTTAATAAAATTTTCTGTGTTTTCCTTTCTTGTCTAATTAGTTCGTTCCATTAATTCATGTGGATAAGGCTGTGATGATATCTGACCCACATAAGATTTTCTTATTCCTAATGGCTAATACTGATATACAGCATATGGGTATCTTGAAATTGCATGACCTGCACATAGAATTAACTAGAAAATGTTCTGAATGTTATGTGATGAGGGTTCACCATGTTGGGTCAATGCATGGAGTGTCTTGATATAGGAATACCAAGATTATAATATGTTGGCCATCATTACTGCTATTATTTCTCTCTTACATGTTTTTCCCTCTCTAAGAAGCGAGCACACATGCAAATTTCTGGAGCCACCAATTCACCAAAGTCTAGTATGGTGTAACATGTAGATGTTTGAAAGTCGAATCATAGCATGGAAAAGCCAATATTTCTATTTCTTGTTCATGTCTGGTTTGTGGTGTTATTGAGTGGTGCATGAATTTGGAAACTAGATGAATGCCCATCTTCTGCTTAAAAAGTTCTCCAGGTGAATCTTGACTTGGGTGTTCCCCTCCTGGTTTGTCTAGTGGATAAAATCTTGTTTGATTATGTTTGATGGGGCGCCTGAACCATCACATTATGCAGTTTTTACATAGCGATAGAAAATGTGTAGTTCACTGCATGAGATATCTTGGTACTCAGCTCATCTTAATAGCATGCACCTAGCATCAAGTTGAATCAAAACCTTTCTCTAGGATTGATATTTTTGCACATTTAAAGGAAAATATGTTCTACCTATCATGATTATCTTTTAAAATATATTTTTCTCTTATTTCAGGACTCCGTTGTTGATATGGTCAGAGCACTGACAAGTATACTAGAATTTAAAAGCCACTCGATTCTGAGACTGGCTTCCGCCCTGACTGTAAAAATGGTTAATATTTTGCCAAGTACGATGCTGCAAGTTCATTTTTCTGATCTGCTCTGTCCTATAGCAGATTTGTTAAGTTCCCAAAATTTGCAAGTTGCAATGTTATGCGCTGCTGCCATGAATGTCATTCTGTCAAAGATAAGCTCTAGACAAGAAAGAGAAGTGTGGAAGATTTTGGACGAAACAAAAGCAGTTGACTGTATTGTTCATAATATTAAGCTGTTCTTTATTGATGAAAAACCGATTGAGTACTTTCAAGAAATGACATCTGTTTTGAGTAAAATATTGTGGCGATGGCCTTCCTTTAGATTCTGTGTATGGAATGATTCTGATTTCTTAAACGTTTTGGATGTTGTCAAGCTCATATCTGAAGATTCAGTGAGAGTTGCTGTTTTGCAGCTGTATTCTTCTATAGGTATTCACTCTTGTCTGTTTTTAGTGTCTATGATTTCAGATTTGAAGCTAATTTTGTTCATATAGCTTTGTGGTGGGCACAACTGTTCTTCTTACTTGTGTTTGCCAGCTTTGTGTAGCAATGGTGCAGATAAGCTTCTTGAAAATGGAGAAGCACTTCTAAAACTGGTGGTGTACTGCATGGACAGTTCACATACAAATCAAGTTCGCATTGAAGCATTTAAACTTGCTCATTGTTTAGCGGTAGCCTTTCTTAATTGAACTTTTATAATGTGAGGAATTGTTAAGTTTATGTGTCTGAATCTTATGCTTCATGAATTCATCAGCTCAGCAGAAGAGGGCGTACAAGAATGATGAGCATATGCTGTGAACCACTTGTCAAAGCTATAATTAATGCAATGGACAACAAGAGATCACAATCTGAGAAATTTGATAAAAGCCAATTGTCTGTTATGGAAGAGGCATGCCGTTTGGCTTCAGTCACCTGCTGGGCTGGTGATAATCACATACACTTTTGGAAAGCTGGCGTGGATAGACTCCTTCTTGACCTTCTTCTGGAAAACTATTACAAAATTCACCAAATGCAGCATGAATTATCGCTGAATGATCTGATAGTTATTGTGCGGAAGAGTTATGATGCAAATTTTCTACTTTCTTTTAGGCCATATGTATGGGATATTCTCGGAGGACTTGCAGCAAATTGTGCAGAAAACATCAACCATAAGATGCATGGAAATGAGCTTCAACTTAAAGTCCTTGTAATATGTGCATGGTAATACATCTATCCACCAGAGAGTGCTTTTGTAGCTCAGGTTTGGATTTTTTTTCTTGTACTTTTCTTTTTTAGTTCTTGTTGTCCTCGTGGATTTTTTTACAAAAACTCCCCTTCAGTTGTGGTGCAATGTTCCCTTACTATGTAGTTATCTATGGTGGTTCATTATATGGTGCTTATTCAAGTCTTGTTCCTTTATTTTGATTCTTTCCCCCACTTTTGGCAGCTTTTCCTTCATCAACTTAGTTGGAACATTGCGCCAAGTTTCTCAAAAAGGTCTCAAAAATATGGGCGAGTGTGAATCAGCATGTAGGGCTGTTCTTATGATGGTTTATTCTCCTTGCAAATATATAGCACCCTTGGCTAGGTCTATACTGTGTGAAATACTCGTATTGTATGATAAGGATTATGTTGAGTACTTCCTAGAGATCCTAAAAGCTGGATTGACTGGAAACAAGTTTGGTCTTCCTGGAAACCTTCAGATTGTGGTGAGCTTGATGAGTTTGGCATGTTATTGTACTCTGCCAACATATCGGGAACTCATACTCAAATTCCGAGGAATGAAAACTGTGGTGTCCTTCATTATGTGGTGGTTAAAAAACCCCGTTTGTATAAAAAGAGCAAGTATGGTGCCTCATTTACGTGATTTCTTCAACGAAAGGAGTTGTTGCATTCCAGACGTAGAAGATTGGGAAGGGGAAGACATGATCTTGCTTTTTATTTTGTGGATTCTTGCGGAGTTGCTACATCATCTCACTGATGCCGAGATTCCTTTCTCTGAAAACCTGGAAAACTTTTCTGAAGTTCAGTTGATTCAGCTACTGGAGAAGATATGCAAAGAACATTATTCTCATGGTTCAAGATGGCTTGCTGCGCACACACTTAGTTATTTTGGACATTTCGGTTTCCCCAGTAAGTTGGGGAAGAGAATTGTGAAATCACTTAATGAGAAAGAGCACTCTGATTTCAAGCTAGTTCTTGTAAATGACGAATTTGTCCATGTTCATGAAGTAATTCTTACTGTAAGCTGCCCATCGTTACTGCCTCCTGGGAAATCAGTTCCGGAAGAGAAATCATCCAATGGAGATTTGGGGAGAAAAGCCGTAAAGGTAGTTCATCTATCAGCTCATGTGGATCAGCAATCATTGTTGAAGTTGCTACAGTATGTTTACTCAGGATATATACAAGCGGACAAAGGCATTGTTAAAAAGTTGAAAATTTTCGCAAGGCATTGTAAATTGGAATCTCTAGTGCAGATGCTTTCTAAAAAATGTCCAAGATGGGGTGTCCCCTTGCCAAGCTTTGATCTTAGTCCTGCTCTCGGGCCAGCTGGATATAATTTTTCGTAAGTACCATTTCCCTAATAGATGGCGTTAAGCATTTTGTTTTGTGTTGGATAATTGTTGTTTACGATAGATATAGCATATCCAGATTCCCACCAGCCTTAACTATGAGGTTGCAAATGTACCACCTCAAAATCAAATTAACACTAGAAATTGCAGAGAACAGTTAGGAAGGGCTATCTCTTATAAGGCAGAGCTTTTGTTCTTCGCTGCTAGATGTTCCTCATGTGATTTCGGCACAAGTTCTATGTTTGTGATGTGATTTCTCTCTCTTGTTTTTTTTTTTTTTTTTTCCTTTTTTGGGGGAATTAGGGATCTCATCTTTGAAGCCAGCAGCACGAGAGAATTGGTAAATTGGAAGTGCAGTAGTTGCTCCACTTTGGTTCCTCATCTGCATGTTCACAAAGTTATAGTGGAGTCCAGTTGTGATTATTTGCGGGCCTTATTTCAGTCAGGAATGCAAGAAAGGTAATTCTTAGTTTATAGTGAGTAGAAAACATATCTTTTTCTTAAAGTTATTCTGATTAATATTAACTGAGTATTTAATCTTCCGTAATAAATTCAGCTGATCACCAAGTCTTTTCAAATCTCAAGTTTATAATTTTATTATCAAGACTGTAAAGATGCACCATTTTTCTGGAGATGAGCTGATAAGCTGAAATGTCCATGCTTTTCTTTGTTTGTTTGTTTTGACATTGTTGTTCGAATCAAGATGTTTCTCATTCACTCTCACACCACCCATTTTTGTGATTTTTCTCCCATTTTTGTGATTTTTCTCGCAGCTATTTGCAGACAATCAAGGTCCCTACATGTTGGGAGTCTCTCAATAAACTAGTTAGTTGGTTCTACTCTGACCGTTTGCCTGTACCCCCTTTCGGTTGTTTGTGGGATAATTTGGAGGCGGAGGAAAAATATTGTGAAATCCAAACATATATAGAGGTGTGTTGGCTGGCTGAGTTTTGGCTCATTGAGGACCTGCATGAAGAATGCTATCAAATTGTCGTCTCTTGCTTAGATTCGTCCAGAGATTTGTCTACTAAAATAATTCAAACTGCTGCTAATTTCTCCCAGTGGAGCTTGGCTCAAATTGCAGCAAACTATATGGCACCTTCATATCATAGTCTGCGAAATTCAGGTGCGTTCGATGCTTTAGACAGTAATCTCATTGAGATGGTTCGTGCTGCATCTGTTCGACTTTCTCAAGAGGGCAGCATAGGGTAAGTGGTTAGGCAGAGAGAGGAGTCGATAAAAACCATTACATTATTGTTGTTGTATAATTTATCAGCTGTAAAAAATATTGCTTCACTTTATCCTTTGTGAGTTTGGGTGATTAAAAAAAAAGGTTTAGGAAAATGTGCAAACCTTAGATACCAAAATTTAATGTAAATTGTGATTTATAAACGATGGAACCGAATTGCCATATATATGTGGTTTGAAAATACTTCTGTAGGAAATTAAAATAGAACCAGCAAATCGCAATATAAATAATATGGTTGATTTAATAATTCATCAAGATTTAAAAAATAAGTGAAAATTTCATTAAGGTGAAAGTATTTTTTTAGAACTTACCTCATCTTAAATTAAATAACGATTTTGTAATTAGGAGGTTAAATTATTACACACTCATGCAAAATTGCACAGATGCAATATGCCTTAAAAACACGCTGTTTCTTTCTTTTGCCTTCTCGATATGCTTTCTTTTTCTTCACACAAACTCTATTTAGTTTTTTCTCCATATTTTCAGTTTCTTGTTAGTGCTTTCCATCTTAGTTTTATACTCTCCCTTTTTTTTCGTTATTAATTGAACATCGTTTGCATGAGTTTTAATATAAAAATGATTTATTGGTATTAAAAGTAATAAAATGATTTTTTAGAAGAAATATAATGAGTAATTCAATTTTATTAGAGATATACTCCCTCCGTTTTTTAATAAGTGTCACTTTAATTTTTTAACTAATTTTAAAATAAGTGTCATTCTGAGTTTTTTTCTTTAATTTTGACTATTTTATCCTTATTCATTTACCATATATAATGTTCATAAATAAATTTCATATATATTGTTTATACCAAAATTAATTTGCTTTATGAATACTGACTACATTCTTGACCACATTCTTTATCAAACAAAATTTCTACATTAAAATTAGCTATAATTGTTGAAGGGTAATATGGACCACACTTTATATTCTTAATTTGTTGAAAAAGGCCAAAGTGACACTTATTAAAAAATGGAGGGAGTAATATTTAGTTAATGTGTTAAAAGCAAGGATATGTCGTGTAAATAAGATATGTTTTTTAACGAATGTTCAAATAATAAGCCGTCTCATTATTTTTTGAACATTTGTCAAAAGCATCCGTCCTCGATATGCAAGGGCGGACCTTCTGCATGGCTGGGGTGGGCCAGCTTTTATATATAAAAATATATATATATATATATATATATTTTTTTTTTTTTATGTAATTTATTTATGTGATTCCGTCAAGGTGTCAACTGCTTTCCACCTTTCAAGCGGCTCCATTTCTTTATTTAATCCATTTCAATATTATATTTAATTAATTTATATATTTTATATTTAATTTTGCATTCTTTCTATTCACGTATAATATATTTATTTCTCTGTGTACAAGTTTAAAATAATATTGTTTATTTATAAATAAAAGTAAATTATAAAATAAATAAAGTATGTATGATGGAGTATATATTTTAAAATAAAAAATAAATACAGCTTATGTAAACAACTAAAAAAATATACACTTTATGTGAACGGAGCGAGTAATAGATAATGAATAATTATTACTGTCAATTATTTAAGTCATTTTATTAATTTTGTATTTGACACTTTCTCTTACTACCGCGATGTTTGAGCAAACATTTTTAAAGAGTAATTATCTATCACATACTATGATTGTTTGTCTATATTGAAAGAAAATTGTTTGAAAATATTGATCCTGATTTTAATTTTTTTAAATTTTATCGAATATAAAATAGCATGATACAACTTCTGGAAAAAAATTAGTTTTTTGTAATGTATTTATTTTAAACTTTCAGCCTGTCGTACAATTTAATTCTGGCTCCGCCCTTGTCGATATGCTTCTTTCTTTTGCCTCCTTAGTTGCTTCTTTCTTTTGCCTCCTCCATACGTTTCTTCTTTTTCTTCCCACAAACTCTTTTTTCTCCATGTTTTTATGTTTTCAGTTTCTTCTTTTTCTTCCTTAGTTGCTTCTTTCTTTTGCCTCCTCGATATGTTTTCTTCTTTTTTCTTCCCACAAACTCTTTTTCCTCGATATATACGTGTGTGTTTTGTTGTGTTTTCTTATTTTGTTCATCTTTTTTAATTTAGTTTTTTTTCTGACAATTTTTAATGGTTTCGATTATGTAGGAACACATTTTTCTCCATACAGTAGGATTCTTGTATTCGTATGGTAACATATTTTTCAATATCTTACATGTAAATTCAAGTTTTTTTTATCACCTCTATTAAATGTGCTAATAATAATGTACGTACAATATTACATATACCCTATTCAAATTATTATTTACATACAAACTAGTGCATGTTAGTTAAAATATAAACAATTAATTTTTTTATATGTATATTGAATTTCTAAATTAAACAACAAATAAATATATACTTTAAATTGTAGCTATTTGACTCATACAAAATGAATATTAATAAATTATTCCAACGTAAACTTAAACGGTTTATTTAATTATAAAGTTTTTAAGACTTCTTTGTAAATAACATTCATTATATACTTGTACGATATTTCATTAGTATTCAGAAAAAAAACTTTTGAAGCATTTTTTTATTCTTGACTCTAGACATGACAACGTATAACTGATCGTGTGTAAAAACTGATCCAAAAGATACATTCCTATCGTTGACAAAGATTGACCTTAACTTGTATTTATTGTCATTGCAAAACACAAAAGTATTGAAAATTGTCTCACCTAAAACTTGACTGACAATGTCTAAATTAATCAAAGTCATTCGTGAAATGAATAATTTACTGTGTTAGATTGTGCAATGAAACAACATTGATGGTTAGAACTTAAAAATCATATTATTGAAGCACAAATAATTTCTAGAAAAAATATACTAACATCTTATATACAGAAAAAACTTGTAAATCTACAAATAAGGTATATTAATTAAAGTTCAATCTCAATTTAATCACGTTTTCTAACATTTTTATATAAATTCCTTCGATGCACAAGAGTGAGTGTTTGGATTGAAGATTTGTCTGCATGGATGTAATCATTTCAAATAGGACAATAGAAGTGTCTGATACATGACCGAAAATGTTTTTAAAGCTTTTAACAAATTGAAACAACTAAAAATATGGTAAATTTAAATTTAAAAAATGAAAATTGTGATAAAAAAAAAAAAAAGTACACAAACAATTTTAATGACAATGAACTTGAGTGTCTAAAATCAACAGCTCAAAAGTCAAAACCTCAGCCATGTCAAAACTTATAAATCTTGAATATATGATTGGAAAGAGGGATTTTTGGTCCTGTGATTTGATACTCACAATAAAAATCCAATCGACCGAGCATTCATGTTAAAATCCGATGACAATCTTTTTTGTTGCTAGCCTAAGAATCTGTCAAGTATGAGTGATGTTTGTTGCCAAAGGCCCAGAAACCTTGTAGTAATAGAATAGCTTGTGATTGGTATATCATTAAAAAAAATGTTGCTGTAATTATCAAATCAATCCATACCACATGGCAGGTGCAAAATCATGCCTCCTCAAGTACAAGATCAGGGCTGTTAAGCTACACAGTCTAACCAGCAAACGACGCCTACAACTCGAGCTTCATTCGAGGCAATTCAGTAGGCCATACATAACGAGTAGACATTACAACTCAGTAACTCAAACAGAAATACTTATGTAATTAACCTCTTAACTTCAAGACAACGAAATTTAACAAAACAAAAGGATTGAGATATGGGAAATGTAAAAGCTCAGGAGCCAGAGAAAGCACATTCCTCTCAAGCTGTACAATTCTAAACTCTAACCTGTTCACCGGTTACACACAAGAGAGCAGTAAAATAAGCTCCACAACTAAAAGAAAATGAGAGGATAGTTCAACATAATCACAGATGCCCAACTTAAAACTTCTTTCAACTGTCCACCTGAAGGAGGAAAAGGGAATAAAGCTTTCCTCTAACTCGTTTTACCAAACTTGACCTCGTATAGAACTTACAAGACTGAAGATGCAGATAATATGACATTCAACAATGCTGATTCAACTCACAGATTCTCTGCTGTTGTGATCACGAGCTACCCCCACCTCGATCAGGCAGTGGCATAGACCTCTGTGCAAATTCCAACAGTATCTTTCTTTGATGCTCACTTGTGTGAGGAAGGCTTGCACGCAATAGCTCAACGGGCATTTCTCTCCCAATTGCTTTAGCTACGTCAGACCCAATGGCAACTGTGTTTGGTGAGCCCTGGCTAAGGAAAGACTGCACAATAGAGTCATATTTATTAAAGCAGTACTTTGTAAGAAGTCCAAAGAAAGCATCAAATGACGCCTGCCAAAAAGCCCTGTTAGAAATGCTACAATTTGCTGCAGCTTGCTGGTCTGTGAGAAGCTCAGTTGCCCTCTCAAGTACAGATTTAAGAACAACAGAAGCCCCATCTCCAGCAGGGCTCCCAACGGGACGGAGAGGAGGGTGCTCAGTTGAACAGACCACTGATGCAAGACAAGCAGCCAGTGCTTTAAGCTCCATACCATGGACACACGCTGATACAGCCTTCGCTAGATTTGCAGTTAACCCAGGATCGGATGAAAGATTGCCAAAAAAGAACCTCAGATTGCGGAAGATACCCATACAGACGACTCGAGTGAGTTCACCAGGGAAAAGAAGTTGAAGATACTTTAGAAGGAGCTTCCTACCCTTCGGAAGAGAGACTAATCTCAAGAAGACATGGTCATCTTTAGAAGTTAAATCCACCGTGTTACCGTTTTTCTCTAGTGGGTCGACTAGGTGAAAAGATGAAGCCAATCCTTCTAGGAGAGCTTGTCGCCTTTGTCTCAGCTGCATACCACCATCTGGTAACTGATTAAACTGAAAAAATCTATCAATGTCATCAATTTCGAGTAAGAGGTTCATGCCATCCTCGATAACCACCCTTGCTGCAAGCATAGGCTCCTGTTCCAAAGGCTTCTCACCAAGTTTTGATTCAGCGCCTGATGAATTTGGGGAGTCGACTTCAAGAAGTGGACGAGGCCTGCGTATTGAAGAGAAGGCAACCCTTCCAAGAGCATCAACCTGGAGAAAAGCATGTGGCTCGTTGCTAGAACGAGTCCTCGAAGAAGCATCCACTAAATTATTGGGACAGAAATGATGTTTCAGTTTTGCACCAGAAGATTTTCTAGCTAGGCAAGCTTGATGGTAGTAATCATCAACATAAGGATCGTTGCTATGAGTAGCAGAAAGCTGCAATCTAACGATATTTTCAATTTCAGCTGCGCTCATGTACTTAGATACAAACCTCGGCCAGCCATTATCACCCCTCTGGTTACCAAAATCAGAGCCCTGATGAGGATACCGCATCCCCTGTCTATTTCTCAGCATCGACATAGCTCTTGGATCTCTCAAATCAGGCAATCCAAGCACATCAAAATTGTTCAACATAGGTGGTGAATGAGAGAGGTGAGGATTAAATAGCTGTGACTGCAAACCTGATGGATGACCGAAGGATGGCGGTATTGGATGTTGCATCCCAGGTTGGCGGGCACGATGAGGTGGCATCATCTGGGGAGGCATTAAACCATTTTGATGTGGCAACTGCTGGGGAGGAACATTGCCGGGGAGGCCAGAAGAACGATCACCAGGGTATATGCTATTTTGATTCGCCCATTGATTCGGGAGTCGACCATTTACAGGCAGGCCATGAGGTAACTGAGGCAAATTCCCACTGAATTGAGACCCATGAGGCAATTGAAGCTGAGTATTAGGGAATGTGGACAGATTTGGTGAAGAATTTGGCATTTGGTGACCACTTGGGCGATGAAGAATATTAGGATGGAAGGACTGGTCATTTGGAGAGGCATGCTGAGATCTGCCACCAGGGGGTGGATACGAAGTAAACGATGATTTTGGAACAAGAATTGGTTCACTTGAATATTGATGGTGTAGCGTCGGAAGTTCATATGGATGCTGTTGTTGCTGCTGCTGCTGTTGTTCAGGGTATGAGGATGTTCGGTGCAACGAGTTGGATTCCATAAAGCCGGGATACGGTTGTGAGGACCATTGTTTGAAATCAGGAGTGGATTCAGCATTAAAAGCACGTTGATCGAACCAATCGGCGGTACCAGCCTCTTGTACCCACTCAGCAGCAGATGAGCCTGCAGTATAACATGAAGGGAAATTTTGACCAATTGCTTCCAAGAAGTATCACATGTTGAGACTGTATAAGCACTGTTTCTAAAACATAATTCACAATCACCTGAAACCTACGCTAATAATGCTGAAGAGGAAATATCCATGAAAATAGTTTGTGTAAGAACATACCATCTCAACAAGACAATGTTACTATGCTAGAAGATACTTTAATACTACACGAATGCATCAGTTACAAAAAACAACCATTCCCTATGCCCCAAACTAAAAAAATAATCTAAGTCCTAAAGGTCATGTTAGTTAAAAAAAAAATGTCCGGATAAAAACCATTTTGCATGCATCAATTTTAGCTTCTTATTGAAATTTCTATAATTCTCTTGTAACAAAAAACCTCAGGACTCGAGTGATTGCATTAGTTAAAGTAACTATATGAAAGGGCATGAGTGAGAATTGACAAAAAAAGAAAAGGCTGTACTTTGGGGAAACAAGACTTCTTTATTTTGGTATGGAAGGAGTACAAAAATGATCAAAATAATTGTTTGGTAGATTAAAAGAAATGAATTGGTTGTGGGGGATTCATTGCATGCTCAATTGCAGGATATACATTCAAAAAATTATTCTTATCATATAGCCTCATGGAATAGCAGTGATGTCCGCATGTTGAGCCAAGAAGGGCTTTAGATTTCAATTCTTACGGAAATGCAAATTTAGAGCAACATTCTAACAGTGGGTTTGAGGCTCAGCTTGGAACAGTAAAATCACAAACAAATATCAAGAAACGATCAACTGAAGACCATAAAATAATAAACATTTTCGTTCAATTCAGAATAACTTTAATCCGCAGTGTTCCTCTACAGGGAAGGAACCTGTCCAAATAGCTAAAGCTAACTCCAGATAAAACCACAAAATTAAACCTAGTTTATGAAACACTCCTTTTGTCCTAAAATTTTGAGACCTCCATTTGCTACACCTAAGTAAGCATCAATCCCTCTAAAGTTTAAAATATATTACTAATAGTATTTCTTAATCACTGCTAGTTGGCTTTAAAAGTTAGCCCTGTTATCTAGTCGTATATAACATTTGTATTAAATTCAAGAACACTTTAGCCCGCAGTTTTCCTAATGTATCCCTCTTTTTCTCCACAGATAGCAAACCTCCAATTTTCTTTATAAGAAACGGAAACGTTTATTAAAGTAGACTGAAACGTTTATTAATGTAGAGCCCCTTACATAAATTACAAGTGTCAATTATAGCACATAACACCAATCTCTAACTAGTTCATAACTTAAAAACTTTTGTGACTTGTCCCCATCGAGTAACTCTATATTTTTAATCATATCCAATGCATCTTCTTAAGATTCAAATAACTCCTCAAAAAACCAACCAAAAGCCCAATAAGTTTTATGTAACATATAAATATGAATAATTTTAGAACAAATGCAACTCAATGGAATATTAAAAGGTGCATATAGCCAAAATGCTAATGAATAATGCAATTTCAAAGAGCAAGAAAAATCTTATCTAACTGAACTCACTTTCTCTAGAACCCCAGTCTCCACTAACTCCTGCACTTGTTGGCCCACTGGCAACCTTGTTCAACTATGAATAAAAAAAGCAAGAAGAATATTATAAGTGCATATTGTACCAGAATATTCATTCATTCAGCAGATACTAACAAACTTACCGCAAAGAAAAATCCAAGGACAAAGAATAAGGCATATGCAACTTAAGGCCACAGCATGCAGGACCAGGAAACATATAATGTAGGTCATTTGACTAATACAGATCATTTTCATTTAATATTAATATCACTACACAAAAACGAACAGAGTTCGGCAAGATAAATAAATAAATATACGAGTTATTCTACCAACCAAAAGAATGAAATTTGAGTTATATCATTAAACAATATAGCTTAAACAAGAAGGGAGATGTACATGGTAAGTGAAAAAAGAACTGATAGAAATTAATTTGAGCTTTTTGCATGTTCGAGTGTCCAATTATGCACATCCAATAGCACTTGTTAATTGTTATAGTGAAGTTTAGTGCGTTCAAAAAGAGCCTCTTAAGCACAATACTGTGTGGTGGGGGTGGGGGGAAGCAAAGAAGTAAAATAGACCAGGGAATAGAAACATTGAAAACCACTCCGCGCATTCAAAGTATACAACATCTGAACTTAATGAACCGTTTGGGGAATATTGATATGTGCCATGCCTCACCTTCAAAAATGATCTTGAAAGACCATCAATATCAGACAGAGATTCCAATGCATCCCCCTGTGACAAAAAAGACAATCAATAACTTAGCATTTTAAAAGTCCTATTTCATAACGGCGAACATACAAGAACAGCAAAGGAACAAGAATGTTTTTGTAGGCACAAAAAATAAAATAGAATGAAAATATAACCAGGTACCACCAAAAGCACATTAGAGGAGGCAGCTTTACACGGTTGCAAAGATGGGAAGAAAAAAAAAGCGTCCAAAACATATCAATCAGTAACATTTTGCATACAAACTATAAAGTTGAAGAATCACACAGTAACAGTAAACATAAGGTATGCTCAATCCTATAATCCATGAAATCTAAACTCCAGAAAGTCTGTCATGCACAATCGGACACTTGAAAAAGACAAACACGAAGATACTCTGTTCGCCATCACCAAAAAAAATTACCCTCGTAATTTGACATCCAATAACACAAATTAATTCTCAACAAATTTAACCGTACAGACTACAAATCCATCTCTGTATCTTTGACAAAAATGTAGTTCAAGGAAGACCAAGAAATATTATTTTTTGTGCACAAAAGTCCCCTGTTCAAGGCACAATTCACACGCACTAACACAGCCACTAAAATACAACAGAGAAGACGATGGCCACGCGCCTGAGTCACAAAGGGGACCAAATCTGATTAGGTGAGCCATAAACGATGGCCACACCTGATTGAATTTTGCAGGTATTCAGTCTTTCATAATTAAATAGTTAAATTGGGCCAATAAATACAAGTCGTGCAACTTTGGGATTCTTAAATAAGAAACATCATTAGTTGAATCAAAATATCAAATAAGGCCCAATGGTTTATACAGGTAAAAAAGGAGAAAAATATAAAAAGAAAGAAAGAATTGAGGCAATGCAGAAGTTTTCTCTCAATCAATTTCCTCTTCAACAGTACAACTCTCTTGCGCTCATTTGATTTACGTTCTCTTCCTTCTTCTCTCATGTATCTGCCCTTTTCTTCTCTTTTCTAATTTTTTTAGCATTTTCCCTTTTTTCTGTTTATATTATTCGTTGCTGAAAATTGAAATTTTAGTGATCGACTTCCTGTGATGTAAGCGTTTGTCAATTAATGGATGCATTTTATCTTAGACTCAGAGAATATTGATGTCAAAATATGATTTTATGCATGTTTATGTTATGACTTATGATCCCATTTAATTTAGTATATACATAAAGGCACATTATATTGAAAAGACACGCACCTCGCCTTTCGCCTTTAATAGATTCAAACAATGCCACATGACAGCAATAGATGACACAAGTATATACACGTGCATAGAGTCTGCACTAACAAGTAACAAGGGGAAAAATCACTAGGTACCAAATGTTTCAGCTAACTACAGAAGACAGCATACTGACATATGCTTTGATCACCAGCCAAAATAAGAAATATATCACAAACACGTAAGGACAGAGGACACACAAATTCTCACAGAATAGCCGGAACCTTTTTAAGTTCTTCACTCTAAGATCATAAGACAAGCATATAAATTATACAAATAAGATCTGTAAACAAACAGGCTCCACATGACATGACCAAAAGTTTGAAAATGTAAACCCATGATCTTCAATGTAGAAAAGCGGAAAATTAAAGACATGTAGTGATAAATCCAACAAACGACAGGGGGGAGGGAAAATTAAAGACATGCAGTGATAAATTAAAGACACGTGATTTCAAAAGCAACCTGTTCCCCCTCTAATTGAAATTCTTCTTCCTCAAACCCAACAGGAGCAACGTCATCTTCTTCATCTTCTAATCCACCGAGCTCCACTTCCTCCACCACATCATTACCAAAAAATGCATATTGTGATGCATCGAAAACTGTCCCCCCTGCTTTATGAAAAATAAAATCAAAGCAGTCAAACTCTAGAACCAATTTAGAAACCAATCACATTTCAAGCTAATCAATACAAATTCTTCAACGGCAGTAATGCAGACAAAGATAACATCAGCAAGCTTGCGACTTCCAAAAAATACCTTTAAGTTTTTAAACTCAGCAATATAAGTCAACTCATGAGAAGCTATGCTCCAAATGAAATCACAAATTAAGCACCATAATATGGTTGCTAAAAAATATAGATTCATCAAAACAACGTTAACTAGTTCATTTTTTCATAAAGTGGATTATAAACACACAAGAATCCAAGATTATAACAAAAAAAAATGTATGAAACGCTGCATAGAAGAACCCCAGCTTGTTTTCCTGAATCCAACAGTCTCAGCATTGAAAACACTTGACCTTTCAATGAATTAAGTTACAACAGATTACAGAATTTAAAGCCAAATAGACCGAAATTAAAGAGTTGACAGATCTACCTATACCCAAATCTAAACCTTAAAGGGTATGAAACAACCAAACGAAGAAGTAAAAGAGAATTGCAAACCTGTTGGGGTTGAGCCAAAAGGTTTAAGATCCTGAAGCTTGGAGGACTCTGTAATACTGCCTCCGCCTTCATAACGATCCATTTCAAAATTATATGCTAAAATAAACAAAACCCAAACAACCTTGCACTTGAAAATATTCAATTTGAACAGCTAGGAGGAAAACTACCAAAATCAAGAACTGGACAAAAGGAAATGGAACAAAGTATAGAACCCTAAAAACGAAGTCAAAGTGTCAAAGGTAAATCTAAGAGACGGAAGAGCGCGTAACTAAATCTTGAACAAACTCTAGGGTTTCGGAAAATGAAAAGGATCCGTATAGTAGAAACTAGAAACGGTACCATAATAATAACATCGGCGATTAACCTAGAGAATTTTCAATTCGCCTAATATATTTGAGCCCTTGCTTGGCTTCAAGGATAACACGATAGCTCTTCCGTATCGTTAACAAAGGGGTGCGGAAATGGTATAAAGGGGAAATATGAGTGGAACTGAGCGAAAATTGGCAGCTTCTATAATCGTGACTTATGGATAATAATGCCCCCCAACTTCTTTTTTTTCTTAATAATCTAGATACTAGTTTTATACGAAAGTTTACTTTTGTGCATACCAAAAACATTAATTTTATACCTTTTTTTTTTTTTCGTCAATTTCACAATTGTTTATATATTTTTTTAAGTGTTTTTATAAATTTAAATTGGGTTAATTGCAAATAAAAGCACCATCTTTCTTTGAATTGCAATTTAATCTAAACTTTGGAATAAAATCACCACATTTGAATATTGTTTCAATTTAAACTCCTTGATAGTCTCATTTGTGCCAAAATCTAATGTGTTTAGCTGATGTGGCATCTCCTTAATAAAACAACATTGTTTTTTATTTCAATCTAATCTCGAAACGTCAAATTCGGACACAAATGAAATTGTCTAGAAGTCTACATTGCAACAATATTTAAAGGTGGTGATTTTATTTGCAATTATTCAAAAATTTAGATTAAATTGCAATTAAACGAAAGGTGGTGATTTATTTTGCAATTAACCCATTTAACTTTCACAATATTCACATATTTACATAAATTGATGTTATTTTTACACTCAATTCAATCATTTAATTTACTATATTCATAAAAAATTACAAAATTACTCATCGATACTCTGTTCCACTCATTACATCTTTATTTTAGTTTTGTATGTCTATTTTTTTGTGAAAACCTTTATACAAGGGAGAGAGTAGTATTTTTTTAATAGTGAAATTTCATAATATAAATATAAATAAATAAATAAATCACATCTACCCTTAATTATTATTTCTGAATCTTCTCTATCTTCTTCTCAATTTTCTTTCTTTTTAATTTTCTAATTTTCTTAAAATTTACAATTTATTTTTTCATTCTCTCTCCTCTCTCTCCCTTTTTTTTTCTAGGTTGTTTTCTTTTACAATTTTTTAAATTATTTTTTTAGTTCTCTCCTTTCTCTCCTTTTTTTTTTTCCCTGTCTATTCTTTTACAGTTTTGTATAAATTCTTTTATATTTTTCTTAAATTATTTTTTTGTTCTATCTCCTCTCTCTCTCTCTCTCTCTCCCCTTTTTTTCTGGCTTTTTATTCTTATCTATCTTACGTGACTTTTCTCAGTTTTCTTTCTTTTTAATTTTCTTAAAATTTATAATTTATTTTTTCATTCTCTCTCCTCTCTCTCTCTCTCTCTTTTTTCTTGGTTGTTTTCTTTTACAATTTTTTAAATTATTTTTTAGTTCCCTCCTTTCTCTCCTTTTTTTTTTCTCTATTCTTTTACAGTTTTCTATGGATTCTTTTATATTTTTTTGTTCTATCTCCACTCTCTCTCTCCCTTTTTTTTCTAGGTTTTTTTACAGTTTTCAGTTTACAACTTCCGTCTTTCAAATTTTGTACGTTCATCTTATCTATATTTATTGCGCCGCTTCTTCGATGTAGTCCATCATCACAGGTATGGTTGAAATCGTCTTCTTAATTTTCTATCAATGTCTGATTTTCTATTTTATTGTCTTGCTAATTGGGTTTTCTCGTCTGTCTTATAAGTACTCATTTTGCTTCAATTCATTTTTTGGTTGATCTATCTTACTCATCTTCATGGTACTCATTTTCCATTCTTCATATTTTGTATATAGGTGTCTTCGTATCAGTGCTTGCTGGAGGGTAAAGAGGTAGAAACCCCACAAGAATTTGTTTCTTCTTCTATTTTTTTTTTTTTTAGAGGAGAATCATTTTCTGTTAGTTGTCACTAAAATTGCTAACTTATGTTTCTATGTACGTAGGTGATTTTGGTTTAAAAAAAATAGGGAGACATTAATTTATTTCTAAATGAAAGATGAGGAAAATGAAAAATCAATTAGCCCAAAGAATTAGATTATAGTACATTTTTTGATATGCCAAGTTTAAATTCTAAATTTTATTTTGCATAATTTGCATATTGATGGATAGAGAGAATATCAGAGTTTTAATTCGAGGAAATATTTTTTTTAGTCCTGTAAGTTTGAGTGATTCCAAAATAAATCCTTTAAGTTTTTTACTTTACAAAATACATCCTATATCTTACAAGCTATTAATTTTAGTCCTTTTTAAAATCTATTTTAGTCCTTTAAGTTTAAACTCCAATTTTAATCATTTAAATATAATAAAATTTGAAAACTTTAACAAAATTTAAAAAAAATACTGATTTTAATGTATATATTTTTTAAAATTAAATAAAAAATCATTAAAATCTGAATTATTCTCAAATTCTACCTAGCCATTTTTCTCTAATTAATTAAAAATATAAAAATTCAAAAATAAAAATACATACTAAAATCTAGAAATTTGAAAGAAAATTATAAATATGTATTAAAAAAAGGGACAACTCCAACTACCCGGTCATATTCTTCAAATGTAAATTATATGATTTATATAATAATTTATAATTTACATTTAAGGAATATGACAGGGATTTAGGGTTTAAATTAATCTCGACTCGATTAAAGCTCGTTTGAGTTCGACTCATATAATTATCAAACAAGCTTAAATAAGAATTTCAAAACTTAATAAATGTGCATTAAATTAATTGAAATGCGTTTTTATATGATTTCATATTATGTTTATCACAGTAATTACTTATAGAGTTTAAATTTAATTATACTTGCGTTCAATTTAGTTCGGGAAATAATTTTTTGGATGGGAGGTCTACGGATACATAAAATCTCGTATAATCTCGTTCAATTTATTATATAAATCATATAATTTACATTTGGGGAATATGGAAGAGGTAGTTGGAGTTTGTCCCTTTTTTTAAAACATATTTATAATTTTCTTTCAATTTTTCTAGATTTTAGTATATATTTTTTTTTTGAATTTTTATATTTTTAATTAATTAGGGAAAAATGACTAGGTAGAATTTGAGCCTAATTCAGATTTTAATGATGTTTTAAAAAAAATATACATTAAAATCAATATTTTCTTAAAATTTTATTAAAGTTTTCAGATTTTATTATATTTAAATGATTAAAATTGGAGTTTAAACTTAAAGGACTAAAATATATTTAAAAAAGGACTAGAATTAATAGGTTATAAGATATAGGATGTATTTTGTAAAGTTAAAAACTTGAAGGATTTATTTTGGAATCACTCAAACTTACGAGACTAAATTTTTTTTTTCCTCTTTTAATTCCCTATGATGATAAACTATTGAAAATGATCAATCTCTTCTTCTTGCTCCATGAATTATGTGAAATTAACTACCTCCATAATGTTACAAGCCTACTAAGTCTATTTTTTAGTTGATGAAGGAAATAGATTTGGACTTAGCCAATAAGAATTCAAACAATCAGTCATGGTCCATAATACATTGGTGATGTTCTTAATAAAATGAAACATTAGATAATTACATGTACGTACTTTTAATTAGTAGCTGTCTTTAATGTCTAGAAAACAATTTATGTTCAATTAATTTGACAAAATAAATTAAAATTGAAATGATCAATACATCAGTATAACAAAATAGCATGCTTGCACTGAAACACTGATTTGTTATTGCTATACAAATGTCTTATTCTAGCATATCAATGTGTGCTCTAAATTCATTGATGATTAACATAATTTTATTGTTTCTACTGGACTTCCAGCCGTTTAAGTGACTAGACTCTCAGTCCGCGTCACAATGAAAAATTGTGAGAAGCATTTTTCAATTGAAGGGAAAATATTTCAGTAATGACATAATTTAATCCAGTTTGCCTAGGGCTGTCAAAATGAGCCCGGCCCGGCCCACCCGGCCTATGGGCTGTGCTGGGCTGAAATTCGAGTGGCCCGAAAACAACCGGGCCGAATTGGCCCGGTCCACTTGCATGACCGGGACGATCGGGCCCGGGCCGGGCTAAGCTCGAATTTTCGGGCTGGCCCGGTTCTAACATTATTTTTTATTAATTTTTTTATTATATTTTCTAAATTACTATTGGTATATTAGAGGTATATTTTTGAATAATTGTATGCAGAAAACATGCTTGATTGAACCTAAGATTAATCTTTTAAATGTTCCATTTATGTTTTTTTTCATTTTTTCTTCTTCATAATCTTACATTAATGTTCTTTTTCTCCTCTTATTTAATAGGTTCATCATTGTATGGAAAAAGTTGAATTAAAATAAATTCACTCCTTTTAGATTCTTAGCTGAAAGTATTCAAACATATTAACCCATTGCATAATGTTTAATAACAAACATATAGTTTGTATGTTTAATAATTATTAAACTATATGAATGTTTAATTTTGAGTCTATTTTTACCCGACATATCTCTAAATTCTCTATTTTAAAATTCTGCATTTCTATAATTTTATATTTTCTATTTAATTTAATTAATGTAACCGCATTCCTTATTTTATATTTTCTATTAAATTTAATTTGTGTAACCATTATACCACCTATAACATTGAATTATCTTACATAAATCCTATTGAATTGTTATACATAAATCCTATACATTTTAAATGACTCACTTATAATATTTACTAATTCAATGCTGACAAAATGTTCATAATTGTTCTCTACACAAAAAAACAAGTTTGTATACTCAATTATATTTCATCACTTCGTGTAATTCTCTTAATTTCAATTTCATTATTTTATCTCAATTTCAAGTGTCGTTAATTTCCTATATCGTGCTCCAAATTTCTTATGTTTACTTTTTATAATTTTATAACATTTCAGTTGTCTGTATTGTTGAAGATGTGACATGAATTATCAAATACATTAATTATCATCAAATATATTTTAAAATAATAAATTATATAAAATATTAATAAATAATAGTAATATAATTTTTTTCCAATCCCGCGAAATTCGCGGGTCTTATACTAGTGTATATATATATATATATATATATAGGGGTGGGAATGGGCCAGGCCTTGGTAGGCTTTAAGAAAAAAAGTCTGGCCTGTTATATATTTTTTTGGCCCGAGCCTGGCCCATGGCCTGTCATAGGTTTTTTTAAAGGCTCAAGTCTGACCTTTTAAATAAATAGGCCTGGCCCGAAACCCTTTAAAGGCCTCTTAATCTTATTAGCGTATTTTTTTTAAAAAAAATCTACAATAGAATGTTACAAAAAAAATGTTCCAAAATGGAATTAATAGAATGTTCCAAAAAATATATTCAACTATTACAAAGAAAAATATAATTAGTTACTAAATTTTCTTACTTATTTATTTATTTGAAAATCACATATTATATAAGTATATACTTATAATATATATATATATATGTGTGTGAAGTTATATAGGCCGGCCTGTTGGGATTAAAAGGCTTACTAAAAAGCTTGAGCCCGACCTATTTAGCTAAATAGGCTTCTAAAAAAGCGTGAGCCTGGCTTGTTTATTAAACGAGCCGAGCCGAGCTTTAATAGGCCGAGCCGTAGGCCCCTGTCGGTAGCCTGGCCCATTCCCACCCCTATATATATGTATAATGTAATCCATATTAATACAACATTTAAAATTTCCATTGTTTTTAATAAAATATTTTTTTTAATAAATACATACATGTTTTAATTTTTTTAATTAATAAATTTAAATTAAACATAGGGCCCATTTGGTGGCCAAGATTAGACATGATAAATGTAAGATATGAACTAATCTTGGCCTTTTTTGTGTTTGGTGGAAGTCACCAAGGCCCAATACAAATCCGGAAGCCCACTACAAATTAAGGAATAAGATGCGTTTTTTGTCTTGAGCAAATAGGTGAGATAAGTAATCTTGTGAAAATGCGGAGTTGGCGTGAAAACCCAAATACCATCCCTGCCCTTCATATTTAAAGACAGAACCCTGAAATTTCTGTCACAGTTCATTTTCATCTGCGCGTCTCTTTCTCTCCCACTCCGAAACGGCGATTTTGAGTTGGCGATTTTTTCAGGCCAGCGATCTCGTGGCGAAGGGACCTGTTGGAGTCGGCGACCTTGCGCTTCGGAGTTAGTGGTCGTCGCTCACGTTTCTTGTTTTTCTTTTTCTTTTTTTGGTTTTATGCACATGCATTTTGGTTATCTTTTTATTTTTTGCTAGGGTTCTGGGATAAGGGTCTCGAAACGGCGTTTACGAGTTGTAAAAGGTTTGGATCTGTCTGTGTTCCATCGGTACGAACCACTCAAAACCTAATTTCTGGTCTTTTCATTATGTCTACAGTGTGAGGGTTGTGGATTTGCTTTGTTGCACGATTTGGTGTAACTTGGGTGCTTAGTATTGCGTATGATTCTGTTTGTTGCACGATATGTTTAAATTTTTTTTTTATTGGTGATTTCTTGGGTTATTTAGTCATAGAATGATAGTATTCTGGTCTATTTGTACAGTCATATGTTTTCTGATGATGGGTTCATGTTCTTATGCTACATGCTTTCTTTGCCCTGCAAGTTTGCTTGTCAAACAGTAGTACTTGTGTGTTAGTTGCTGTCATGGGTGGTATTATATTACTTAGTTGCATACGCCCTTCTACAGTGAGGGGAGTTGGATGATCTTCTTGTTGATGGAATGTAGTTGGGTTTTGTGTATATACCCTTGTATTTATAAATACTGATTACACACCTTTTATAATTATTGAGTTTTCTGGTTAACTCTTATTACATATGCATCTCTAAAACTTCTATTACTGTATTTATTAAAGTGAAATTCACTTTATTTTTTGGAGACCTTGTATCAATATTACTGTCTTTATTAAATTGAAATTCACTTTCTTACATATTACTTGTACTTCCGGATGTTTATTTTCTGCACCAAAGGGGTGTCGTATAACTTATATGGCCACACAACACTTATTGATTGGTTATCTAGGAGGGGAAGTAGTGTGTTTGTGGTATATGGAGTGTTGAATGTTGTGACGGTTGCTGTTATGAACATTAGTTGTAGTTTATACAGCGTCACATTTGTACATGCATATTAACGAAACCGTATCTTTCTCTTTCCCAATACAGCTATGCAGAATGGCTAGTTCCAGTGTCCATCCGAATGAGTGCCAGCTCAGCGATGACTTTGAGACGCGTGCATTTCGAGGCTGGACTCTCCATGAGGAAGACATGCTACTTGAGATGGTGGAGGACCTGTTGAAGAAACGAACCATCAACTCAGCTGTGAAGTATAACATTCTTATTGGTGATGTTGCACGGCGTTACAAGTCACATTCTGATCTACAAGTGTCAGCTGCTGATATCAAGAAGAAGATGGAAGACATCTCCACTCGTTACCTATACTTTCGTGCATTCTTGTTTCGGACAAAGGGGGTGTTGTACAACTTCGCCACTAACGAGGCGATGATTGATCCAGCTGTGTACTGGAACAATGGAAAGGTAGTAGAAACCTTTTATTTGATTATATATTTTTGAGTCAATTACACTGATATTGGTGTTGGTGTGACCAATTCAATATTTGATTGTAGGAGTGGGAGTGGAATGCATGGTTTTGATTGTGTGGGTTTCCTATGTACAATAGCTGTCATCGAGTGTTTGAGCTGAAAGGGCTAGACAAGTACGCTCGGCCATATATTGCAGTGGAACCTCTCATCCCGGCTGGAATTGGATATTCTGAAAATATTAATCGGCCCCGTGACTGCTATCGTCATATTCCCTGTCCGTGTGGTCGAGGGACTTACTAGTGCGAAGTATAACAATTCGTAGTGATGTAACTTTTGGTAGACGTCCAGTACATGAACTGATGTGGTATATTTTTGTACATTTTGAACAACTAATGTGTCGTCTTTTTTGTACTCTTTGAACTAATATTGTGGCTATTTATTTTTTATTTGCTTGCTCATTATTTTTGTTTTAGGCCATGTGTCTTATGCTTTTTGTTATGAGCATTGTTCATATATTTTTAAATCGCAACCAGATTGATATGAATACGTAATATTGGAAATGGAAAATACAACACTTTAAACACATGTTTCTACAAATACAACAATGACTGAATGGCAAATTAAACATAAACGATAGTGGTATGCATAGAGAAATACATAATAAGCACAATAAAGTAGTGCATTAAAGAACAACCTAGACACTAGTGAAAACAATTAGGATAAATGCATAACAAACTTAACAACACCTGACTTCATACCAACTCAATAGTACATTCATAATTTTAAAACCACAAGCGTAACACGGGCGTTCGACACAAGATCAACGGCTCATTGATTCACTTCTTCCATGGAGAGGCGTTAACCCAGCTTGGCGGCGGACCTTTCTTCGGGGTACCGCATGTACCGTCCGATGTCGAAGGTTTTGAGTTAACGGAACTTGGATCGTTACGTAATTTGCTAAGTGATTTCCAGAAACGATTGAATGAGCTTGTGTCGCCACCCGAACTACTCCTTCCAACAACACCCTTTCCCTTCATGGTTGCACAATCAATGGCATGCTCGAATTGTTCAATATGCTCAACAAAGTGTGTAGGAGACTCATGTAGTTGAGTACGCTCATCTGTGGGTTCTCCAAATATGATTTTTAAAGCCCCCCATTCAGGCTCACCCTCCTTTTGATATGCTTGGGCGAACGGATTGACCTGTTATTTGCAAAGATATTAGTATACACTTTTTATGTTTTTTCGCAACATTCCCCGAAATAATAAATTTTACCCGGATGATGTTCGACCATGTGTCGTCATCTGTGCGAATAAGATTTGTAGCTTCGCCGTATTCAACACCCTCAAGACGTATCAACCATGAAAAAACACCATGCCGCATCCGTAGGCGCTCCACTTGTATGTTACAGAATTCATTGTCGAACGACGTTTTGTTTAGCATGTTCACCACGAAGCGAGCACCATCTATTCCGTAGAAGTTGTCGTATCCGCTACCGTGAGCATAAAAAAGTCCCATTCGAACATTGTCGGACAACGATTCCGAGAACTCTCGGTCCATTTTCGCCGTCCATTCCAATCCGTACAGAAAATCGTCCTGAGTGAGGGCTATTTCTCGACTCATTTTTTTACACTCTCTCCTTATATTATCCTTAGGTATTTTGTAAAATTTTATGGTAATAGACAAGTGGCATGTAATGTATAGATGGGTTCTTATATATATAGACATGCTTGTGTTTTTTCAAATAGAAGTGTTTAGGGCTTAGGCTTGGGAGTGATTGCTATGTTGACCAAAATAGAGGGAATATATTCACCTGCAACATAAAAAGTTGTGGACGCATGCATTTGGCTTGTCCTCATTTGCATCCACAAAAACAATAATCAATTGGTATGTCAAGTAATAAGTGGGCATAGACCAAAGTTACCAAACCATGCAGGGAATATATTCCTCTGCCAACTTAAAAAAACTCACGTGAAATGTTTGCTTTCTTATGTGTATTGTGTTGTCAATTTTTTTGTTCCTTTTTTTTTTTGGAAAAAACAAACATTTCTTATTATTCAACTGCTGGTAGCAAATAGTAAAATAATTGCAACTACAAGCACACACAAGCATACTCTTCCGACTTCAATTGTTTTTTTTAGACTTTCTTCGTCTGCCTCGTACTTCGCGATACGCTTCTCGTATTTATCTATCTTGTCGTACCACGCCTGAATTACGACCAAAGTCCGTTCGGGTAGCTCTTCGTCCAACCACTAAAAAAAACCGCATTTTCCATCCTACAAAAAACCAAACGAATACAAGTCTTGTTAGACAACGACTTTTTATAAAAGTGCGTAAACAATGAGATTGTTCATACTCTTTTTGTTCGGACACGCAATAAATCGTCTTCCAGGGTTTGCCCTCGTTCGCGACGTCTGCACACTGAGATGGTATCCACAATAACAACACATGTTCGTTTGGTACGCATATGATCGATTGAGCGACGAGCCGACGCTATCGAACTTCGATCTAGAGCCCATAACCTATAAAATAAGCAAAGTTTATCAAGTAAAGTCGATCTAAAATGAGATAGCCAACCTAAGATTTTTCTTAATATCACTCACTTACTTCCTGGTAGAATGTGGAATATGATATTAAGTTATTTTTTAGGCATATCATATGCGTTGGTTTATATAACTACAAATGTGGTACCAATTGTGTTTAATTACAAGTAGGTGATTGATAGGTGGTAGGTGGGGGTAGTTGTGAATTAAAAATTGCCTACCCCCAATTGTATTTGTACGGTTCGATTTAAGGTATGTGGCGGTAAAGTGAAATTGGAGGTAGGGTATTGGCGCCCATTTTTCCGCCACTCACGCCTTTCTACATCGATGAAATACATACATTACCATCCACACAAATTCACTTTCAACTGGAGTCATTTCGACAAACAGGGGTAGGATGAACCGACGCCAATTTTTCATTTTTTTTGTGAAATCATGCCCGTTACACGCATTATTTACTTACGATTCTCTTGTATTTACTGGGCACTCTGACCGCAGGTCAGATTAACCGTACAAGCTATCGTTCTTCGTATCCACACAAGAAAAAAGTATGACTCCCACGCTGAACCAAGCAAATAATCATGAAATTGTTCCTATTATTTAGACATTCTTCATATTTTTTGTGTTTGTATGCATAACAACTGGTCAAAGTGTTGGTTCGTGTGTCCAATTTGGTTGAGTGGTTTGTATAAAATGTGTAAATAAGTGTTCCAGTCTTGATTTTTAGTGCGTGAGTCTGATTTTTGGTATAGTTTGTTGTGAATTGTGATGCAAAAATCTGGATTTTTTACTGTGAGATGATGCGTACATTCGTTGTTTGGTGTTTTGTTTTTTTAACTAAGGTATGCCTCTTCCAAGTTGTAGAAACTGGATATGAAAAAAAACTGATTTTTTATGATGAATATGATAAAAATAGAATAAGAAAGACTTACTATGTGCATCTGATCAACAATAATGCGTGTTTTCTGCATCACAATTCACAACAATCTATTGCTTCAAAATATCATCGGTAAGAGCTTGGAGTTTGGTGTTTTGTTTTGTTAACTAAGGTATGTCTCTTACACCCAATAAGATGAGTTCCAGTACCAACCAAAATGACATTGTATGGTTGTTGCTCGAGGATATCCTAATACAGACAATCGTTGTTACCGAACTAGTCATGCAACATTTGAGAATCGAAGGTAGTAGAAAGCGTTTGCGAAATGGTAGGTACAGTATGATAAACAAACTACCCCAACAAGTGCAATTTCGATGTAGATTAGTTGATGGTAGTGACACTGAATGTGTCGAGAACCTGCGTATGGACCGAAATGCATTTGGGAGGCTTTGTGTAATACTGAAAACCGTTGGTGGTCTGAAAGACCATAAATTCGTGTCGGTAGAAGAACAAGTTGCCATGTTCTTAAGTGTTTTGGCGCACCACAAGAAAAATTCGGTGGTCAAGTTCGATTTCCAACGGTCCGGGCAGACAGTATCATATTATGTGCGGGAGGTTCTATGTGCCGTATTGCAGCTGCACTCGGTTCTACTTGCAAAACCATTGCCCGTACCTGACGACTGTGATGACCAACGTTGGAAATGGTTCAAGGTAATTTGTTAGTTTTAAAATGGAATTATTACTTTAATAGCATGTGCAAGGGAATACAACTGACAATCATACAACATTTTGCTATG